>OX393555.1:77319994-80165827 GCA_947650365.1 Chamaelirium japonicum | reverse complement strand
AGTACGAAAATATCAAGCCTAGACAACAAGTCACAAGAAATCAGAGAGAGAAACAAAGACAGAAGAGAGAGAAGAAGAAAGAAGAGAATGGAGAGATAAACAAAGAGAGAAGAGAGAAGAAGTCCTGCTCTAGTCCATTGGCCATGGGTATATATGTGAAGTAAGAAGGAATCTAAATTCTAAAACTCCACTTCTCAATAATCTCATCTCAATGTTATTATGACTATCATAGTAATATTACTATAAATTTTTTAATTAAATTAATTATTTATTTAAATATTAAATAGGTATGAAGTAAGAAGGAATCTAAATTCCAAAACTTAACTTCTTAATATTTATACGACCACTTTAGGGTGGGGCATATTTGATGAATCTCTCTTTATCCCATCTCACAATAAGTTATCAGCACGAATATGTCAAGCCTGCCAACTAGTCGCAAGAAAATAAAGAGAGAAATGAAGACAGAAGAGAGAGAAGAAAAGAAAAAAGAACTAAGAGATAAACAAAGATAGAAGGAGAAGAAGTCCTGCTCCAATCCATTGGCCACGGGTATAGGTGTGAAGTAAGAAGGAATCTAAATTCCAAAACTCCACAGAAGAGAGAAAAAGAGCGAAGATAACAGAAAGATAAATGAAGAAAGAATAAGTCCTGCTCTAGTCTCTTATCCACGGGTATAGGTGTGAAGTAAGAAGGAATCTAAATTCCAAAACTCCACTTATGTCTTCGTTTATCTCTCTGTTCTCTTCTCTCTTCTTCTCTCTCTTCTATGTAGTTTTGGAATTTAGATTCCTTCTTACTTCACATCTATACCTATGGCAAATGGACTAGAGTAGGACTTCTACTATCTTCTCTCTTCGTTTATCTCTTCGTTATCTTTTCTCTTCTTCTCTCTCTTTTGTCTTCATTTCTCTCTTAATTAAATAATTATATTATTTTATTAAATTATTTAGGTAGAAGAGAAAAGAGAACAGAGAGTTAAACCAAGAGAGAAGGGGAGAAGAAGTCATGCTCCAGTCCATTGGCCACGGGTATAAGTGTGAAGTAAGAAAGAATCTAAATTCCAAAACTCCACAGACGAGAGAAAATAAGAGAAAAGAGAACAGAGAAGAGAGAGAAGAATAGAGAAGAGAACGTAGAGATAAACAAAAAGAGAAGAGAGAAAAAGTCCTACTGCAGTCCATTGGCCATGGGTATAAGTGTAAAGTAAAAGGGAACCTAAATTTCAAAACTCCACAAAAGATAAACAAGATAAGAACAGATTTCTATTTAATTATTAAAACTAGAGAGATTTATAATATTTTATTTAGGTTCCCTTCTCTCTTCTAACAACACGTTATCAGCTTGAACATGTCAAGTCCAACCGACTAGTCACAAGAAAACAGAGAGAGAAATAAAGACAAAAGAGAGAAAAAAAGAGAAAAGAATGGAGAGATAAACAAAGAGAAACGAGATAAGAAGTCCTACTCAAGTCCATTCACTACGGGTATAGGTGTGAAGTAAGAAGCAATCTAAATTCTAAAACTCCACTTCTCAATATTTATACGACCCCTTTAGGGTGCGGCACGTGTGATGGTTCTCTCTTTCTCCCATCTCACAACACATTATTAGTACGAATATATCATACCCAGCAAACCAGTCAACAGAAAACAAAGAGAGAAACAAAGATAGAAGAGAGAGAAGAAGAAAGAAGAGGACGGAGAGATAAACGAAGAAAGAAGAAGTCCTGCCCAAGTCTATTGACCACGGGTATAGGTGTGAAGTAAGAAGGAATCTAAATTCAAAAACTCCACAGAAAAGAGAGAAGAAGAGAAAAGAGAATGGAGAGATAAATGAAATAAGAAGAGAGAAGAAATCCTGCTCCAAGTCATTGGCTATGGGTATAGGTGTGAAGTAAGACGGAATCTAAATTCCAAAACTTCACTTTTGTCTTTGTTTCTCAATCTGTTTTCTTACGACTGGTCAGTTGGGCTCAATATATTCGTGCTGATAATGTGTTGTGAGATAAGAGAAAGAGAGAGCCATCAAACATGCTCCACCCTAAAGAGATCATAAATTATTCATTATTTATAGGGTAAGCATGCTTTAGGCCTAAGCAATCTATGATAAACCCTAATCCGTAGGAGAAGAGAGAAAAGAATAGAGAGAGTAAATTATATTATTGAGAAGTGGAGTTTTGAAATTTAGATTACTTCTTACTTCATACATAAACCCATAGTTAATAGACTGGAGCAAGACTTCTTCTCTCTTCTGTCTTCGTTTATCTCTTCGTTCTCTTCTCTCTTATTCTCTCTTCTGACTTTGTTTCTCTTTCCGTTTTCTTGTAACTAGTCAGCTGGGCTCGACATGTTCCTACTGATAACGTATTGTGAGATGGGAGAATGAGAAAGCCGTCAAATATGCCCCACCCTAAAAAGGTCGTATAAATATTAAGAAGTTGAGTTTTTGAATTTAGATTCCTTCTTACGTCACACCTATTCCCGTGGCCAATAGCCTGGAGCAGGACTTCTTCTCTCTTCGTTTTTCCTTTCGTTCTCTTCTCTCTTTTTCTCACCCTTTTGTCGTCGTTTCTCTCTCCGTTTTCTCTTCTTTCTTTTTCTCTCTCTTCTATCTTCATTTCTCTTTCTGTTTTCTTGTGACTTGTAGGCTAGGCTCGACATGTTCGTGCTGATAATATGTTGTGAGGTGAAAGAAAGAGAGATCTATCAAATATGCCCTTTCCTAAAGGTGTTATATAAATATTGAGAAGTAAAGTTTTGTAATTTAGATTCCTTCTTACTTCACACCTATACCCGTGGCTAATGGACTGGAGCAGGAATTCTTCTCTTTTCATGCTGATAATCTAACTATAATTTTTTAAATTAAATTAATTATTTAATTAAAACGAAGAGAGTTTTGGAATTTATTATGATAATCATAAGAAAATTGAGATGGTATTATTGAGAAGTGGAGTTTTGGAATTTAGATTTCTTCTTACTTCACACCTATATCCATGGCGAATGGACTGGAGCAGGACTTCTTATCTTTTCTCTCTTTATTTATCTCTTTATTTTCTTCTCTTTTATTCTCTCTCTTTTGTCTTTGTTTCTCTTTCCGTTTTCTTACGACTCCTCGGCTGGGCTCGACATGTTCGTGTTAATAACGTATTGTGAGATGGGAGAAAGAGAGAGACGCCAAATATGCCCCACCCTAAAGGGGTCGTATATTATTTATAGGGTAAGCTTACTTAGAGCCTAAGCAATCTATAGGAAACCTTATTCCTTGGGAGAAGAGAGACGAGAATAAAGAGATTTAATTATATTATTGAGAAGTAGAGTTTTGGAATTTAGATTCCTTTTTACTTTACACCTATACCCTAGGCGAATGGACTGGAGTAAGACTTCTCTCTTCTCTTATCATTTATCTTTCTGTTATATTCTCTCTTCTCACAACACGTTATCAGCATAAACATATCGAGCCTAGCCGACCAGTCACAAGAAAACGATACGAGAAACGAAAACAAAAGAGAGAGAAGGAGAGAGAAGAGAACGGAGAGATAAATAAAGAAGAAGAAGAGAAATAAAATATTTTTTATGCTCATAAATTTATATAAATTATTTAATAATTATGTAATGTTTTATAATTTAATATTTAAATAATAATGTTGAGATGATACTATTTAAATATTTAAAAAAACGATATACTTTATAATATTTAAAGAAATATTAATTGAAATAAATAAAATAAATAAGTAATCTCCTACCTCACAATACGTTATCAGTCCAAACATATCGAACCTAGCAGACTAGTCTCAAAAAAACATAAAAAGAAACAAAAACAGAAGAGATTGAAGGAGTGAGAAGAGAACAGAGAGATAAACAAAGAGAGAAGAGAGAAGAAGTCCTGCTCCAGTCCATTTGCCACGGGTATAGGTGTGAAGTAAGAAGGAATCTAAATTCCATAACTCCAAAGAAGATAGAGAATAAGAGAAAAGAGAACGGAGCGATAAATGAAGACAGAAAAATGGAGAAGTCTTGCTCAATCCATTGGCTAGGGGTATTGGTGTGAAGTAAAAAAGAATCTCAATTCCAAAACTCTACTTCTCAATAGTATCATCTCAACGTTATTATGATTATCATAGTAATATTACTAAATATTTTTTATATAAATTAATTTTTTATTTAATTATTAAATAATTTAATAATTTAAATAATTTAATAATTAATTACTAAGTAAAATTTTTTTTTAATTATTTAATTAATTAATTTATTATTATATTACTAAATAATTAAATTATATTATGATTTAATTATTTAAATTATTAAATAAAAAATATTGATTTAATAATATAATTAATTAATTTATTTATTTTATAAGTTATTTTTTAAAATATTATTTTATTTTGAAATAATGGAATAATTAGTTAATTATTTGAATATTTAAAAACTTATTTAGTGAATAAATATATTAAATAGAAAATTTACTAAAAAAATAAATAATTTAATTATTAAATAATTTTATTATTAAATAAATAATAATAAAATAAATTATTATAACATTAGATAATTAAATAATTTATTTATTAAATTATGAAATATTAATTGAAATTAAAAAAATATATTTATTTAATTAAGTAATAAAATTAAAAAATAATTCAATAACTATTTACTTATTATTTAAATAATTTGTTAATTATTTGAATATATAAAAAAGAAAATATTTTTTTAATAAACATAATATTTTTTGAAATAATCAAATAAATATTTTTTATTTTAATATTTAAATAATAAAAAATTATTTAAATAATTTAGTTATATAATTATATAGATAATTAATTATTTTTTTAATTATTTAATTATTTAATAATTTAATTTATGAAACTAATTAAATTAATTAAATATTAAGAAGTAAAGAAGTAAGATGAGGTAATCCGAATTTTTTATCTTAAAAATAATTTATATTTTTCTTTAAAAAAATTTAAAACATTATAACTGTTATAAGATCGTTCGATGGGATGACATTCTACCGTCGGAACTTTCCCATGGATTATGGTTTCCCATAGATTGTTTAGGCCCTAAGTAAGCTTATCCTATAAATAATATACGACCCTTTTCCTATAGATTGCTTACGCCCTAAGTAAGCTTACCCTATAAGTAAAATACGACCCCTTTAGGGTGGGGCACGTTTGACGACTCTATTTTTTACCCATCTAACTACATATTATCAGCACAAACATATAGAGCCCAGCCGACCAGTCACAAGAAAACGGAGAGGGAAATCAAGACAGAAGAGAGAGAAGAGAACGAAGAGATAAACAAAGAGAAAAGAGAGAAGAAGTCCTACTTGAGTCCATTGCCACGGGTATAGGTGTGAAGTAAGAAGTAATCTAAATTCCGAAACACCACTTCTCAATAATATAATTAAATCTCTCTGTTCTCTTTTTTCTCCCACCTCACAACACATTATCAGCATGAAAATATCGAGCCCAGCCGACCAGTCATAAGAAAATAGAGAGAGAAACAAAGATCGAAGAGAGAGAAGAAGAAAGAAGAAGTCCTGCTCTAGTCCATTGGCCATGGGTATAGGTGTAAAGTAAGAAGGAATCTAAATTCCAAAACTCCACAGAAAAGAGAGAAGAAAAAAGAAGAGAATGGAGAGATAAATAAAGAGATAAGAGAGAAGAAGTCCTGCTCCATTCCATTGTCCATGGGTATAGGTGTGAAGTAAGAAAGAATCTAAATTATAAAACTCCACTTCTACCATTGTTTATCTCTCTGTTCTCTTCTCTCTTCTTTTCTCTCTTTTGTGTAATTTTTGAATTTTGATTCCTTTTTAGTTCACACCTATACCCATGGCGAATGGACTAGAGCAGGACTTCTTCTCTCTTCTCTCTTTATCTATCTCTTTGTTCTCTTCCCTCTTCTTCTCTCTCTTCTGTCTTAGTTTCTCTCTCAATGAAATAATTATATTATTTAATTAAATTATTTAGGTAGAAGTAAGAAGAGAATAGAGAGATAAACGAAGAGAGAAAGGGAAAAGAAGTCTTGCTCCAGTCCATTGGCCACGGGTATAGGTGTGAAGTAAGAAGGAATCTAAATTTCAAAAGTCCACTTCTATCTTCGTTTATCTCTCCGTTCTGTTATCTATTCTTCTCTCTCTTTTGTGTAGTATTAGAATTTAGATTCCTTCTTACTTTACACCTATACCCATGGCGAATGGACTGGAGTAGGACTTCTTCTCTCTTCTCTCTTTATTTATCTCTCTGTTCTCTTCTCTCTTTTTCTCTCTTCTGTTATAGTTTCTCTCTTAATTAAATAATTATATTATTTAATTAAATTATTTAGGTAGAAGAGGGAAGAGAATAGAGAGATAAACAAAGTAAGAAGAGAGAAGTCCTACTCTAGTCTATTGGCCATGGGTATAGGTGTAAAGTAAGATTGAATCTAAATTCCAAAACTCCATAGAAAAGAAAGGAGAAAAGAAAAAAGAATGGAGAGATAAACGAAGAGAGAAGAGAGAAGAAGCCGTGATCCAGTCCATTGGCCATGGGTATAGGTGTAAAGTAAGAACAAATCTAAATTTGAAAACTCTACAAAAACAAGAGGAGAAAAGAGAAGAAAATTGAGAGATAAACGAAGAGAGAAGAGAGAAGAAGTCCTGCTCCAGTCCATTGGCCATGGGTATAGGTGTAAAGTAAAAAAGAATCTAAATTCGAAAACTCCACAAAAAAGAGAGGAGAAAAGTGAAGAGAACGAAGAGATATATAAAGAGAGAAGAGAGAAGAAGTCCTGCTCCAGTCCATTGTCCATGGGTATAGGTGTGAAATAAGAATGAATCTAAATTCCAAAACTCCACTTCTATCTTCGTTTATCTCTCCATTCTCTTCTCTCTTTTTCTCTCTCTTCTGTAAAGTTTTAGAATTTAGATTCCTTCTAACTTCACACCTATACTCTTGGTCAATGGACTAGAGCAGGGCTTCTTCTCTCTTCTCTCCTTATTTATCTCTCTGTTCTCTTCTTTTTTGTTCTCTCTCTTCTATCTTAGTTTCTCTCTCAATTAAATAATTATATTATTTAATTAAATTATTTAGGTAGAAGAGAGAAGAGAACGGAGATATAAACAAAAAGAGAAAGGGAGAAGAAGTCGTGCTCCAGTCCATTGGCCACGGGTATAGGTATGAAATAAGAAAGAATCTAAATTACAAAACTCCACAGAAGAGAGAGAAGAAGAAAGAAGAGAATGGAGAAGAGACGGAAGAATCAAGATGAGAACATAGAGATAAACAAAGAGAGAAGAAGTCCTGCTCTAGTCTATTGGCCACGGGTATAGGTGTGAATTAATAAGGAATCTAAATTCCAAAACTTCACAGAAGAAAGAAAAGATAAGGACATACTTCTATTTAATTATTAAACCTAGAAAGATTTATATTATTTTATTTAGGTTCTCTTCTTTCTTCCCACCATACGTTACCAGCACGAACATATCGAGCCCAACTGACTAGTCATAGGAAAACGAAGAGAGAAATAAAAACAAAAGAGAGAGAAAAAGAGAAAAGAGAATGAAGAGATAAACGAAGAGAGAAGAGATAAGAAGTCCAGCCCCAATCCATTGGCCACGGGTATATGTGTGAAGTAAGAAGTAATTTAAATTCCAAAACTCCACTTCTCAATATTTATACAACCTCTTTAGGGTGGGGCACGTGTGACGGCTCTCTCTTTCTCCTATTTTACAACATATTATCAGCACGAACATGTCGAGCCCAGCCGACCAGTCATAAGAAAATAGATAGAGAAACGAAGACAAAAGAGAGAGAAGAATAGAGAAAGAATGGAGAGATAAACAAAAAAAGAAGAGAAAAGAAGTCCTACTCCAGTCCATTGGCCACGGGTATAGGTGTGAAGTAAGAAGGAATCTAAATTCAAAAACTCAACAGAAGAAAGAAAAGAAGAAAGAAGAGAACGGAGAGATAAATAAAAAGAGAAGAGAGAAGAAGTCCTGCTCCAGTTCATTGGCCATGGATATAGGTGTGAAGTAAAAAGGAATCTAAATTCCAAAACTTCACTTATGTCTTCGTTTCTCTCTCTGTTTTCTTATGACTGGTCAGCTGAGCTCGATATATTCGTGTAGATAACGTGTTGTGAGATAGGACAAAGAAAGAGCCGTCAAACATGCTCTTTCTATTATTGAGAAATAGAGTTTTGGAATTTAGATTACTTCTTACTTCACACCTAGACCCGTGGCCAATGGACTGGAGTAGGACTTTTTCTATCTTCTCTTTTTGTTTATCTCTCCGTTCTCTTCTCTCTTGTTCTCTCTCTTCTAATTTCATTTCTCTCTCCGTTTTCTTGTGACTGATCGGCTGGCTCGATATGTTCACACTGATAACGTGTTGTGAGATAGAAGAAAGAGAGAGCCGTCAAATATGCACCACCCTAAAGGGGTCGTATAAATATTGAGAAGTTGAGTTTTGGAATTTAGATTCATTCTAAGTACTCCACATATATACTCGTGGCTAATGGACTGGAGCAGGACTTCTTCTCTCTTCATTTATCCCTTCGTTTATCTCTTCATTCTCTTCTCTCTTCTTCTCTCTCTTCTGTCTTCGTTTCTCTCTTTATTTTCTCTTCTCTTTTCTTCTCTCTATTCTGTCTTCGTTTCTTTCACATGACTGGTAGGCTGGGCTTGACATGTTCGTACTGATAACGTATTATGAGGTGGAAGAAAAAGAGAGACGTCAACATGCTCCACCCTAAAAGGGTCATATAAATAATAAGAAGTGGAGTTTTATAATTTAGATTCCTTCTTATTTCACACCTATACCCATGGCCAATGGACTGGAGCAGGACTTCTTCTTTTTTCATGCTGATAATGTTACTATAATTTTTTTAGTTAAATTAATCATTTAATTAAAATGAAGAGAGTTTTGGAATTTACTATGATAATCATAATAACGTTGAGATGATACTATTGAGAAGTGAAGTTTTGGAATTTAGATTCCTTCTTACTTTACACTAATACCCATGGTGAATGGACTGTAGCAGGACTTCTTTTATCTTCTCTCTTCGTTTATCTCTCTGTTCTCTTCTCTTTTCTTCTCTCTCTTCTATCTTTATTTCTCTCTTCGTTTTCTTGCAACTGGTTGGCTGGGCACGACATGTTCGTGCTGATAATGAATTATGAGATGGGAGAAAGAGAGAGCCATCAAACATGCCCAACCCTAAAGGGGTCGTATATTATTTATAGGGTAAGCTTACTTAGGGCCTAAGGAATCTATGGGAAATCCTAATCCATGGGAGAAAAGAGAAGAGAATGGAGATATTTAATTAGATTATTGAGAAGTAGAGTTTTGAAATTTTGATTCCTTCTTACTTCACTCCTATACCCTTGGCGATTGGACTGGAGTAAGACTTTTTCTCTCTTTTCTCATTATTTTTCTCTTTATTTATCTCTTTATTCTCTTCTCTCTTCTCACAAAACGTTATCAACATGAACATATCGAGCCTAGCCGACCAGTCCCAAGAAAACGATGCGAGAAACGAAGACAAAAGAGAGAGAAGAGAACAGAGAGAAAAATGAAGAGAGAAGAAGAGAAATAAAATATATTTTATGCTCATAAATATATATAAATTATTTAATAAATACAAAATATTTTATAATTAAATATTTAAATATTAACATTAAGATAATACTATTTAAATATTTTAAAAAATGATATATTTTATAATATTTAAAAAAATATTAATTGATATAAATAAAATAAATATGCAATCTCCTATCTCACAACACGTTATCAGTACAAAAATGTCGAGCCCAATGGCCTAGTCATAAAAAAAGGAAAGAGAAACGAAGATAGAAGAGAGAAAGAGAGAGAAGAGAACAGAGAGATAAACGAAGAAATAAGATTGAAGAAGTCTTGCTCCAATCCATTCACCATGGGTATAGGTGTGAAGTAAGATGGATTCAAAATTCCAAAACTCCACGTCTCAATGAATTTTTTGCTATAAAAATAATTTATAATTTTCTTTAAAAAAGTTTAAAACAATACAACTATTATAAGATCGTTCGATCGGATGGCAATGGACTGGAGCAAGCCTTATTCTATCTTCTATCTTCGTTTATATCTCTATTCTCTTCTCTCTTCTGTCTTCGTTTCTCTCTCTATTTTCTTGTTATTCGTCGACTGGGTTCGACATATTCGTGCTGATAACATGTTGTAAGATGGAAGAAAGAGAGAATCGTCAAACGTGCCCCATCTAAAGGGGTCGTATATTATTTATAGGGTAAGCTTACTTAGGGCCTAAGCAATCTATGAGAAACCCTAATCCATGGGAGAAGAAAGAAGAGAACGAAGTGATTTAATTATATTATTGAGAAGTGGAGTTTTGTTATTTAGATTCCTTCTTACTTCACAACTATACCCGTAGCTAATAGACTGGAGCAAGGCTTCTTCTCTCTTCTTTTATTGTTTATCTCTCTGTTCTCTTCTCTGTTCTTTTCTCTCTTTTATCTTTGTTTCTCTCTCTATTTTCTTATGACTGGTCGGCTGGGCTCGACATATTGGTACTGATAAAGTATTATGACATGGGAGATAGAGAGAGCCGTCAAATATGCCCCACCCTAAACGAGTCGTATAAATATTAAAAAGTAGAATTTTGGAATTTAGATTCTTTCTTACTTCGTACCTATACCCGTGGCTAATGGACTGGAGCAGGACTTCTTCTCTCTTCTCTCTTTATTTATCTTTCTATTCTCTTCCCTTTTCTTCTCTCTCTTTTGTGGTGTTTTGGAATTTAGATTCCTTCTTACTTCACACCTATACCCGTGTGAGAAGATACTATTTAAATAATTAATTCTTAGTCCTCTTCTCTCTCTTCTGTTATTGTTTCTCTTTCTGTTTTCTTATGACTGGTCGGTAGGGCTAGACATGTTTGTGCTGATAATATTTTGTAAAATAGGAGAAAGAGAGAGCTGCCAAACATGCCCTACCCTAAAGGGGTCGTATTTTATTTATAGGGTAAGCTTACTTAGGGCTTAAGCAATCTAAGGTAAACCCTAATCCATAGAAGAAAAGAAAAGAGAATGGAGAGCTTTAATTATTTTATTGAGAAGTGGAGTTTTAGAATTTAGATTTCTTCTTACTATACACCTATACCCATGGCGAATAGACTGGAGCAGGACTTCTTCTTTCTTCTCTATTCGTTTATCTCTCTATTTTCTTCTGTTTTCTTCTCTCTCTTCTGTCTTCGTTTCTTTCTCTGTTTTTGTATGACTAGTCAGTTGGGCTTGACATATTCGTGCTGATAATGTGTTGTGAGATGGGAAAAAGAGAGAGCCATCAAATATGCCCCACCCTAATTAGATTTCTTCTTACTTTACACCTATACCCGTAGCTAATAGGTTGGAGCAGGACTTCTTCTATCTTTTCTCTTTGTTTATCTCCCCGTTCTCTTCTTTCTTCTATTCTCTCTTCTGTCTTCCTTTCTCTCTCTGTCTTCTTATGATTGGTCGGCTAGGATCGACATGTTTGTGTTGATAATGTATTATGTGATAGAGAAAAAGAGAGCCGTCAAACGTGCCCCTTACTAAAGGGGTCATATAAATATTGAGAAGTGGAGTTTTGAAATTTAGATTCTTTCTTACTTTATACTTATACCCGTGGTGAATGGACTAGAGCAGGACTATTTCTCTCTTCATTTATCTCCCTGTTTTTTTCTTTTTTCTTCTCTCTCTTCTCTCTTCGTTTCTCTCTTCGTTTTCTAGTGACTGGTCATCTAGGCTCGACATGTTCATGCTGATAATGTGTTGTGAGTTGGGAGAAAGAGAGAGCCATCAAATGTGCTCCACCCTAAAGGAGTCATATATTATTTATAGGATAAGCTTACTTAGGGCCTAAGCAATCTAAAAGAAACCCTAATCCATGGTAGAGATCCGACAGTGGACAACTATTCGATCGAACGATCTTATAACAGTTGTAATATTTTAAATTTTTTAAAGAAAAATATAAATTATTTTTAAAGCGAAAAATTCGGGTGTGCCTCATCTTTCTTTTTTACTTCCTATTATTTAATTAATTTAATTAGTTTAATAAATTAAATAATTAAATAATTAAATAAATATTTAATTATCTATATAACTAAATATTTAAATTATTGAAATAATTTATTTATTATTTAAATTTTAAAATAAACAAATATTAATTTCATTATTTAAAAAAAATTAAGTTATTTAAAAAAATATTTTATTATTTATATATTCAAAAAATTAATTTATTATTTAAATAACAAGTAAATAGTTATTGAATTATTATTTTATTTTATTACTTAATTAAATAATTAATTTTTTATTTATTTCAATTAATATTTTATAATTTAATAAAAAAAATTAATAATTTAATTACATAACAAATTTATTAAAATTATTATTTTTTTAACTATATCTTCTCCTCTCTCTTCTATCTTCGTTGCTCTCTCTATTTTCTTTTGACTGGTCAGTTAGGCTCGACATGTTCGCGCTGATAATGCGTTATGAGATGGTAGAAAGAGAGAGCTGTCAAACGTGCCCCACCCTAAAGGGGTCGTATATTATTTATAGGGTAAGCTTACTTAGGGCCTAAGCAATCTATGAAAAACCCTAATCCATGGGAGAGATCCGATGGTGAACAGCCATCCGATCGAACGTGCCCCACCCTAAAGGGGTCGTATTAATTATTTATTTAAATAATTATTAAATTAATTCTCTTAATTAGTAAACTTACCTTATAAATATTTAATTATATATAATTGATTATCGCCATGGGTATAGGTGTGAAGTAAGAAGGAATCTAAATTCCAAAACTCCTTTTCTCAAAAGTATCATCTTAATATTATTATGATTATTATTGTAAAATTACTCTAATTTTTTTAATTAAATTAATTAATTCTTTAATTATTTAATAATATAAATAATTTAATAATTAAGTTTACTAATTAACGTGTTGTGAAATAGGAGAAAGAGAGAGCCGTCAAACTTCTCTCTTCTCCCATGGATTAGGATTTCCCATAGATTGTTTAGGCCCTAAGTAAGCTTACCCTATAAATAATATACGACCCCTTTAGGGTGGGGCACATTTACGGCTCTCTCTTTCTCTCATCTCATAACACTTACTCTATAAAGAATATATGACCCCTTTAGGGTGGGGCACATTTGACGACTCTCTCTTTCTCCCATCTCACAACACATTATCAGCACGAACATATCGAGCCCAGCCGACCAGTCGCAAGAAATCGGAGAGAGAAACAAAAACAGAAGAGGAGTTTTGGAATTTAGATTTCTTCTTACTTCACACCTATACCCGTGGTCAATGGACTGGAGCAGGCCTTCTTCTCCATAGAAGACAGAGAAGAAGAGAGAAGATAACAAAGATATAAACAAAGACAGAAGAGAGAGATACGACTGGTCGGCTGGGCTTGATAGTAAGAAGTGGCACACCCGAATTGCTTAGGCCCTAAGTTCAAATATTAAAAGATACACCGTCGAATCTCTCCCATAGATTAGGGTTTCCCATAGATTACTTAGGCCCTAAGTAAGCATACACTATAAATAATATACAACTCCTTTAGGGTGGGGCATGTTTAACGGCTCTCTCTTTCTCCCATCTCACAACACGTTATCAGCACGAACATATCGAGCCCAGCGACAAGTCACAAGAAAACGGTAAGAGAAACAAAGACAGAAAAGATAGAAGAAGAGAGAAGAGAATGGAGAGATAAATGAAGATAAAAGAGAGAAAAATTCTGCTCTAGTCCATTGGCCATGGGTATAGTTGTGAAGTAAGAAGAAATTTAAATTCCAAAATTCAACTTCTCAATAATATAATAAAAACTCTCCATTCTCTTCTCGCTTCTCCCATGGATTAGGATTTCCCATAGATTGCTTAGGCACTAAGTAAGCGTACCCTATAAATAATATACGACCCCTTTAGGGTGGGGTATATTTCATGGCTCTCTCTTTCTCCCATCTCACAATATGTTATCAGCACGAACATATCAAGCCCTGCCGACCAGTCATAAGAAAATGGAGAGAGGAATGAAGATAGAAGAGAGAGAAGATAAGAGATGAGAATGGAGAGATAAACGAAAAGAGAAGAGAGAAGAAGTCATACTCCAGTCCATTCACCATGGGTATAGATATAAAGTAAGAAGGAATCTAAATTTTAAAACATCACTTCTCAATAGTATATTCTCAACGTTATTATGATTATCATAGTAATATTAATATAATTTTTTTAATTAAATTAATTGTTTGATTAAAACAAAGAGAGAAGGCAATTTACTATGATAATCGTAATAACGTTGAGATGATCCTATTGAGAAAACTCCAATTCTTAGTAATATAATTAAATCTCTTCGTTCTCTTCTATCTTCTCCCATGGATTAGGTTTACCCATGGATTGCTTAGGCCCTAAGTAAGCTTACCTTATAAATAATATATTATCCCTTTAGGGTGGGGCATGTTTGATGGCTCTCTCTTTCTTCCATCTCATAATACATTATCAGCACGAACATATCGAGCCCAGCAGACCCATCACAAGAAAATAGATAGAAAAACGAAGACAGAAGTGGAGTTTTGAAATTTAGATTCTTTCTTACTTCACACCTATATCAATGGCCAATTGATTGGAGCAGGACTTCTTCTCTCTTATCTCTTCATTTATCTCTCCATTCTCTTCTCTCTTCTTCTCTCTCTTTTGTCTTTGTTAAACTACACTTCTTTTCTCAATAAACGAAGAGAGAAACAAAGACAGAAGAGAGAGAAGAAGAGAGAAAAGAACAGAGAGATAAACAAAGAGAGAAGAGAAGAAGTCCTGTTCCAGTCTATTGGCCATGGGTATAGGTGTGAAGTTCTCTCTTCTATCTTCGTTTATCTCTCCGTTATCTTCTTTTTTCTTTTATCTTCGTTTGTCTCTCTATTTTTCTTATTACTAGTCGACTAGACTCGATATGTTCATGCTGATAACGTATTATGAGATGGAAGAAAGTGAGAGCCGTCAAATATGCCCCACCCTAAAGGGGTCGTATATTATTTATTGGGTGAACTTATTTAGGGCCTTAGTAATCTATGAGAAACCCTAATCCATGGGAGAAGAGAACGGAGAGATATAATTATATTATTGAGAAGTGGAGTTTTGGAATTTAGATTCCTTTTTACATAACACCTATACCCATGGATAATGGACTGGAGGACTTCTTCTCTCTTCTTTCTTCGTTTATCTCTATATTCTCTTCTCTCTTCTTCTCTTTACTCACAACACGTTATCAGCATGAACATGTCGAGCCTAGCAGACCACTATTTAGAATTTAACTAAATTATTTAAATATATTATTTAAATTATTTATCTCTCTATTCTCTTATCTCTTCTTCTTTTTCTTCTGTCTTTATTTCTCTCTCCGGTTTCTGGTGACTGGTCGGCTGGGCTCGATATATTCGTGCTGATAACAAGTTGTGAGAAAAAATAAGAAGAGAGAAGAGAAGGGAGAGATAAACAAAGAAAGAAGAGAGAAGAAGTACTGCTCTAGTCCATTTACCACGAGTATAGGTGTAAAGTAAGAAGGAATCTAAATTCCAAAACTCTACTTTTAAATAATATAATTAAATCTCTCCATTCTCTTCTCTCTTTTCCCATGGATTAAGGTTTCCTTTAAAATGCTTAGGACCTAAGTAAGCTTACCCTATAAATTATATACGACCCCTTTAGGGTAGGGTATGTTTAACGGCTCTTCCTTTCTTCCATCTCATATCAGCACGAACATGTCGTGCCTATCTGACCAATCACAAGAAAAGAGAAAAAGAAACGAAGACAAAAGTGGAGTTTTGGAATTTAAATTCCTTCTTACTTCACACCTATACCCATGGCCAATAGCCTAGAGTAGGACTTCTTCACTCTTCTCTTTGTTTATCTCTTCGTTCTCTTTTCTCTTCTTTTTACACTTCTGTCTATGTTTCTCTATCCGTTTATTGAGAGAAGAAGAGTTGTTTAACGAAGAAAAAAGAGAGATAAGAAGCAAGAAGAGAACGGAGAGATAAATAAAGAGAAAAGATAGAACTTCATACCTATACCCGTGGCCAATGGACTGGAGCAGAACTTCTTCTCTCTTCTCTCTTCGTTTATCTCTCCGTTTTCTTCTCTCTTTTTCTTTCTCTTCTGTCTTCATTTCTCTATCCTTTTATATAGAGAAGAAGTGGAGTTTAACGAAGATAGAAGAGAGAAAAGAAGAGAGAAGAGAATAGAGAGATAAATGAAGAGAGAAGATGTCCTTCTCCAGTCCATTGGCCAAGGGTATAAGTGTGAAGTAAGAAGGAATCTAAATACCAAAAGTCCACTTCTGTCATTGTTTCTCTTACTGTTTTCTTACGACTGGTCAGCTGGGGTCGACATATACTGACTGATAACATGTTGTGAGATGGGAGAAAGAGAAAGTCGTCAAACATGCCCCACCCTAAAGGAGTCGTATATTTTTTATAGGGAAAGCTTACATAGGGCTTAAGCAATCTATGAGAACTCTAATCCATAGATGAAGAGAAAAGAGAACTAAGAGATTTAATTATATTATTGAGAAGTGGAGTTTTAGAATTTAGATTCCTTCTTACTTCACACATATACCCATGGTGAATGGACTGGAACATGGCTTCTTCTTTCTTTTCTCTATATTTGTCTCTCCGGTTCTCTTCTTTCTTCTCACAACACGTTATCAACATGACCATGTCGAGCCCAACCGACCTGTCACAAGAAAATGGAGAGAGAAATTATGATAGAAGAGAGAGAAGATAACAGAAAGATAAACAAAGAAAGAAGAAGTCCTGCTCCAATCCATTGGCCACACGTATAGCTGTAAAGTCAGAAGGAATCTAAATTCCAAAACTCCACATAAGAGAGAAAAGAAGAGAGAAAAGAACGGAGAGATAAATAAAGAGAGAAGAGAGAAGAAGTCCTACTTCAGTCCATTGGCCATGGGTATAGGTGTGACGTAAGAAGGAATCTAAATTCCTAAACTCCACTTCTATCTTCCTTTCTCTCTCCATTTTCTTGTGACCGGTCGGCTGGGCTCGACATGTTCGTACTGATAACGTATTATGAGATGGGAGAAAGAGAGAGTCGTCAAACATGCCCCACCCTAAAAGGGTCGTATATTATTTGTAGGGTAAGCTTACTTAGGGCCTAAGTAATCTATAGGAAATCCTAACCATGGGAGAGATCCGACGGTGGACAGTCATCCTTCTTACGGTGGACAGTCATCCTTCTTACTTCACACTTATACCCGTGGCCAATAGAATGGAGCAAGACTTCTTCTCTCTTCTTTCTTCGTTTATCTCTCCATTCTCTTCTTTCATTTTCTCCCATCTCATAATACGTTATCAGCATGAACATGTCGTGCCCAACCGACCAGTCACAAGAAAATGAAAAGAGAAACAAAGACAGCAGAGAGAGAAGAAGAGAGAAGAGAACAAAGAGATAAACGAAGAGAGAAATGATAAGAAGTCCTGTTTAAGTCCATTGACCATGGGTTTAGGTGTGCAGTAAGAAGGATAGCTATCCACCATCGGATCTCTCCCATGGATTTGGGCTTCCCATAGATTTCTTTGGCCCTAAGTAAGCTTACCCTAAAAATAATATACGACCCCTTTAGGCAGGGGCAGTTTGACAGCTCTCTCTTTCTCCTATCTTATAACACAAAATCAGCACGAAAATATAGAGCCCAGTCGACCAGTCATAAGAAAACGGAGAGAGAAACGAAGATAGAAATGGAGTATTAGAATTTAGATTCCTTCTTACTTCACACCTATACCCGTGGCTATTGGATTGGAGTAGGACTTCTTCTCTATTCTTACTTTATTTATCTCTTCGTTCTCTTCTCTCTTCTTCACTCTCTTCTATAGAGTTTCAGAATTTAGATTCATTCTTACTTCACACCTATACCCGTGGCCAATGGACTAGAGCAGGACTTCTTCTCTTTTCTCTCTTTGTTTATTTCTCCGTTCTCTTCTCTTTTTTTCTCTCACTTCTGTCTTTGTTTCTCTCTCTGTTTTCTTATGACTGGTCGGCTGGGCTCGACATATTCGTGCTGATAATATGTTATGACAAGTGAGAATAGAACGGAGAGATAAACGAAGAGAGAAGAAAGAAGAAGTCCTGCTTCAGTCCATTCGGCACGGGTTTAGGTATGAAGTAAAAATATATCTAAATTCCAAAACTCAACGTCCCAATAATATAATTAAATCTCTCATTTCTCTTCTCCTATGGATTAGAGTTTCCTATAAATTACTTAGGCCCTAATTAAGCTTACCCTATAAATAATATATGACCCCTTTAGGATGGGGCATGTTTGACGACTCTCTCCTTGTCCCATCTCATAATACGTTATCAGTACGAACATGTCGAGCCCAACCGACCAGTCACAAGAAAACGGAGAGAAAAACAAAGACAGAAGAGAGATAAGAAGAAAGAAAAGAACGGAGAGATAAACGAAGATAGAAGAGAGAAGAAGTCTTGCTCCAGTCCATTGGCCACGGGTATAGATTTGAGGTAAGAAAGAATCTAAATTCCAAAACACCACTTCTCAATATTTATACGACCCTTTTATGGTTGGGCATGTTTAACGGCTCTCTCTTTCTCCCATCTCACAACACGTTATCTATACGAACATGTCGAGCCCAGCCGACCTGTCACAAAATAATGGAGAAAGAAACAAAGACAGAAGAGAGAGAAGAATAGAGAAGAGAACAGAAAGATAAACGAAGAGAGAAGAAGTACTGCTCCAGTACATTGGCCATGGGTATAGGTTTGAAGTAAGAAGGAATCTGAATTCCAAACCTCCACTTCTCAATAATATAATTAAATATCTCTATTCTCTTCTCTCTTCTCCTATGGATTAGGATTTCCCATAGATTGCTTAGGCCCTAAGTAAGCATACCCTATAAATAATACATGACCCCTTTAGGGTAGGGCATGTTTGACGGCTCTATCTCTTTCTCCCATATCATAACACGTTATCAGCATGAACATGTCGAGCCCAGCCGACTAGTCGCAAGAAAATAGAGAGAGAAACGAAGACAAAAGAGAGATAAGAAGAGAGAAGATAATAAAGAGATAAATGAAGAGAGAAGAAGTTATGCTCCAGTCCATTGGTCATGGGTATAGGTGTAAAGTAAGATGGAATCTAAATTCCAAAACTCTATTTCTGTCTACCTTTCTTTCTCCGTTTTCTTACGACTGGTCGGCTGGGCTCGATATGTTCATGCTGATAACATATCTAGTTTAATTAAGAAGGAATCTAAATTCCAAAACTCCACTTCTCAATAATAAATTAAATTTCTTCATTCTCTTCTCTCTTCTCCTATAGATTAGGGTTTTACATAGATTACTTAGGCCCTAAGTAAGCTTATCCTATAAATAATATTCGACCCTTTTAAGGTAGGGCAAATTTAACGGCTCTCTCTTTCTCCCGTCTCACAACACTTACCCTATAAATAATATACGACCCCTTTAGGGTAGGGCACGTTTGACGACTCTCTCTTTCTCCCATCTTATAACATGTTATCTTTTGTTTCTCTCCCTATTTCTCTCCCTATTTTCTGTGTTTCTCTCTCTTTCTCTTATAGTATAAAATAAAATAAATAAGTATTGATAGAAAAGAGATAAAAAATTATTTTAAACTAGAGAGAGTAGGAATTTTTCTCTCTTCTCTCTTCGTTTATCTCTTCATTCTCTTCTCTCTTTCTCCCATCTCATAACATGTTATCAGCACGAACATATCGAGCCTAGCTGACCAGTCGCAAGAAAACGGAGAGAGAAACAAAGACAAAAGTAGAGTTTTTAAATTTAGATTTCTTCTTACTTCAAACTTATACCCATGGCTAATGGACTGGAGCGGGACTTCTTCTCTTTTCTATCGTTGTTTATCTCTCCATTCTCTTCTCTCTTCTTCTCTCCCTTCTGTATTCGTTTCTCTCTTGGTTTTTTTGCGACTGGTCGGCTGGGCTCGATATATTCGTGTTGTAAGATGGGAGAAAAAGAGGGTCGTCAAGCGTGCCCCACCCTAATGGTATCATATATTATTTATAGGGTAAGCTTACTTAGGGCCTAAGCAATCTACGAGAAACCGTAATCTATGGGAAAAGTCTGATGGTGGACAGCCATCCGATCGAACGATCTCACAATAGTTTTAATGTTTTATAATGTTTTAAAGAAATATATAAAATACTTTTAAAGCAAAAAATTTGAGTGTGCCTCATCTTCTTTCTTTACTTCCTGTTATTTAATTAATTTAATAAATTAAAAAGTTAAATAATTAAATAACTAAATAAATATTTAATTATCTTCAATCTTCTCACTTTATTTTATTACTATGATAATTAAGTGGAGTGTTGTTACTATAATTTTTTTAATTAAAATAATTGTTTAATTAAAATGAAGAGAGAAGAGAATTTACTATGATAATCATAGTAATGTTGAGATGATACTATTGAGAAGTGGAGCTTTAGAATTTAGATTCCTTTTTACTTCACACTTATACCCGTGGCTAATGAACTGGTGTAGGACTTTTTCTCTCTTCTCTCTTATTTATCTTCGTTTAAATTATTTAATAATTTAAAAAATTTATAAATTAAGTTTTTAGTAAAATAATTTATTTAAATAAACAAATTTTTTGCTTTAAAAATAATTATTATTTTTTTAAAAAAAAATTTAAAACATTACAACTGTTATGAGATCGTTTGATCGGATGACTGTCTACCATCGAATCTCTCCTATGGATTAGGCTTTTTTATAGATTGCTTAGGCCTTAAGTAAGATTACCCTATAAATAATATACGACCCTTTTAGGATGGGGCACGTTTAACGGCTCTCTCTTTCTCTCATCTCACAATACATTATCAGCAAGAATATATCGAACCCCATAGAATCTAATTAAATAAATTTTTAATTGATTACATAACTTCTATTCTCTTCTCTCTTCGATATGTTCGTACTGATAACGTGTTATGAGATAGGAGAAAGAGAGAGCCGTCAAACGTGCCCCACCCTAAAGGGGTCGTATATTCTTTAAAAAAAAAGAAGAGAACGGAGAGATAAACGAAGAGAGAAGAACTCCTACTCTAATCCAATGGCCACGGGTATAAGTATGAAGTAAGAAGGAAGCTAAATTCCAAAACTTTACTTCTTAATATTTATAAGACCCATCAGATCTCTACCATCTCTTCATTTATTATACTTTTTTAATCACACAACACGTTATCAGCACGAACATATCAAGCCCAGCCTACCAGTCACAAGAAAACGGAGAGAGAAATAAAAACAGAAGAAAGAGAAGAATAGAGAAGAGAACGGAGAGATAAACGAAGAAAAAAAAGAGAATAAGTCCTGCTCCAGTCCATTGACCACGAGCATAGGTGTGAAGTAAGAAAGAATATAAATTCCAAAACTCCACTTCTGTCTTCGTTTCTTTCTCCGTTTTCTTATAACTGATCAGCTCGGCTCGACATGTTCGTGCTGATAACGTGTTGTGAGATGGGAGAAAGAGAGAGCTATCAAATATACCTCACCCTAAAGGGTTTGTATAAATATTAAGAAGTAGAGTTTGGAATTTACACTCCTTCTTACTTCACACCTATACCCGTGGCCAATAGACTGGAGAGGTCACAGGTATATTATTTATTGGGTAAGATTACTTAGGGCCTAAGCAATCTACGGTAAACCCTAATCCATGGGACATTACTTAGGGCAAAAGCAAGACTTATTCTAGCTTCTATCCTCGTTTATCTCACTGTTCTTTTTTCTCTTTCTCCCATCTCACAACACGTTATCAGTACGAACATATCGAGCCCAACTGACCAATCACAAGAAAAAAAAGAGAGAATAGAAGACAAAAGAGAGAGAAGAAGAGAGAAGAGAACGAAAAGATTTAATTATATTATTGAGAACTGGAGTTTTGGAATTTAGATTCCTTCTTACTTCACACCTATACTCGTGGCGAATGTATTGGAGCAGGACTTCTTCTCTCTTCTCTCTTCGTTTGTCTTTCTGTTCTCTTCTCTCTTCTTCTCTCTCTACTATCTTCGTTTCTCTCTCTATTTTCTTATGACTAATCGGCTGGGCTCGACAAGTTCGTACTGAATGGGAGAGATTATTTAACTAATATTATTTTTAGTCCTGCTCCATATTTAATCTCTCTTCTTCTCTCTTTTTTGTGAAGATTTGGAATTTAGATTCCTTTTTACTTCACATATATACCCATGGCCAAAGGACTGGAGCAGGACTTCTTCTCTCTTCTCTCTTTATTTATCTCTTTTTTAACTTCTCTCTTCTTCTCTCTTTTCTATGGAGTTTTGGAATTTAGATTTCTTCTTACTTTGCACCAATACACATGGCCAATGAACTAAAGCAGGACTTCTTTTCTCTTCTCTATTTATTTATCTATCCGTTCTCTTCTCTCTTCTTCTTTCTCTTCTATCTTTGTTTCTCTTTCCGTTTTCTTGTCACTGGTCGGTTGGGCTCGATATGTTCGTGCTGATAACGTGTTGTGAGATGGGAGAAAGAAAGAGTCGTCAAACGTGCTCCACCCTATAGGGATAATATATTATTTATAGGGTAAGCTTACTTAGGGCCTAAGCAATCTATAGGAAACCTTAATCCATGGGAGAGATCCAACGGTGGACAACCATCCTTCTTACTTCACACCTATACCCGTGGTGAATGGACTAGAGATTGACTTCTTCTCTCTTCTCTCTTCTTCTTTTTCTAATTATCAGATAGCTGTTCACCATCGGATCTCTCTTATGGATTAGGGTTTCACATAGATTGCTTAGGCCCTAAGTAAGAAGAAGTCATGCTCTAGTCCATTGGCCACGAGTATAGGAGTGAAGTAAGAAGGAACCTAAATTCGAAAACTCCTCTTCTCAATAGTATCATCTCAACGTTATTATGATTACCATATTAATGCAACTATAATTTTTTAAATTAAATTAAAATTTTATTTAATTATTAAATAATTTAATTAATTTAATAAATAAGTTTTTAGTAAAATAATAAATTTATTTAATTATTTAATTATCTAATTATTTAATTAAATTTATTATTTTATTTATTTATTATTAAATAATTAAATTCGGTAATTATTTAATTATTTAAATTATTAAATAAAGAAATAATAATTTAATTATATTATTAATTTATTAATTTATTTTATTAGTTATTTCTTTAATTATTATTTTATTTTTAAATAATTAAATAATTAGTCAATTATTTAAACGGAGTGGGAGAACGTAGAGATAAATAATAGTGCCTGTGGGTGCAAATTTTGGCAAAAAGCCCCAGAGACTGCGGGACCCACCAGCCCTGCCTGGGGGGCCTACAGCAACCGTCGCGGGACCCACCAGCCCTTCCTGGGGGGTCCACAAAGGCTACCGTGGGAGCCACCAGCCGTACCTGGGGGGTCCACGAAGACCGCCGTGGGACCCACCAGCTCTGCCTGGGGGGTCCATAGAGCCTACCGTGGGACCCGCCAACCCTGCCTGGGAATTCCCCGGATACAAAGGCAAAAATCGCCATTTGCCCCGGATTTCCTCCCAGAGTTTTTCTATAAATAGCAAGACCTTCAAATGTAAAAAAATCCAGAACCAAACTCTGAGAACTGATTTCTCGAAACTAGAACCCAGAGCTCTGACTTCGATATTCCTTTACTTTCAATCTCCTTTTCAAAGAGATCAGTGACACTCGGCCTATCGAGGTCACTTCTAATGGAAAGTTAGTGAATTCGGGTTGCTCCCTATAGCACGGAGACGTAGGCTTCGGCTGAACTCCGAGATCACACCTTGTGTCAATCTTCTTACTGTTTGTATATCAAAAATCCCAACTCAAAGTCACCAAGGCATCAACCTTCGGACCTACCTTCTATTCAGTAGATCGATCAAAGATCTTTGACTCGACTTCGATTGACTGGTGGCGCGGAGTCTTCGGATCGGCACAAAGATTTTACCCCCACAGTTTGGCGCTGTCCGTGGGATCCGTTCAAAAAGACAAGTTCGCTCTACATCACACATCAGATCGGTTGAGTAGGCAACTGGTCTAGATAGTCAAACTTCCCAGCCCCTTCAGTTGAGCAAACAACCGTTAAAACACTGACAATCTTGTTGCATCTTTTGCTCTCTAAAAGGTGAGGATGAAGTATCAGGATTATCCAGAGGGAAGTAACACACGTCAAGCTCATCCAGAGACTCGTTCGATGAGTCAACGGCTCAACTTTGGGCAGCCCCTCGCTGTCCCCGAAATGGGGGTTCGATCAGGGAGCGGAAGATCAATCGATCGACCGATCGCTCCACTTCTTCGACAGTCGATAGGGCAAACTGCCCCTACTCCTGCTGAAAACCCACCATCTACCTACCAAATCTCGGCGATCGACTTTCAGTTGTTGCAATTGGCTAAGCAAAATGCCACCCTCACAGCTGAAAGGGACGCCCTCAAGAAGGCAGCCTCCGAAACCGGAATTGCTCTCCCCATCCCTTTATTCGCCGAGAGAGTTGATCCGCCAAGGTAATCGATTCACTCTGAACCATGAAGGTCAATGGGCACCAACGCCCATGAGAGGATTCGTCATAACCCAACCCCCTCTACGGCTCTATGGAAGCAGAGTGTCTGGGATTGTATCGATGATGAGTCCTCTCAATCATCTTCAGGTCGCAACTGTGTCAGGCAGACACAGTCGAAGCCCAACTTGCGAGGGAGGCACCAAATAAAAGGAGTGCCCTCAAAAGGCAGAACTTCTTCATCCCTCCCACTCCAACATAAAGCTGGAATGGATCTTTGTCACCAACTCTATCCCGTAACCACTCAAAGTCCTGGACAAGACCTCTCGATCGTACCTCACGATCTGCATCCAGGTCGGGGGCATGGTCGTAGAGAAGGATACTCTTTTGCTGGACCTCTCCAATGAAGTTTGTTTCAATCGTCCTTTCTGAGGGGATGGAGAACTCCAACTCTCCCCAAGTTCAATTGCCTCAAAGGGGATCCTACCCTTCATATTCTAGCATTCAAGCAAGCTCTAATGCCACACGAAGAAGAAAAAAAAAATGTTTTGCCGAACCTTCGCTGGAAACCTCAACGAGCCATCTCTCGATTAGTACCATAACCTTCGGGCTGGGTCCATCACCCAGTTCGGAGTATTAGCAAACCACTTTGTGCAACACTATCAACTCAACTTGAAGCCTGAGAAGAAGCTCGATTCCCTCTACCGATTGAGGATGGGAGCAGATGAAAGTATTCACAGTTTCATATGAAGATTTCGCAATGAGCACGCCGCTCTCTCAGGACGATATCTAGATGATGAGCCTATCATGTTAGCCTTCCAAAATGCCCTCTGGTTTGATCTACATATCTATAATGATTTCATCCGCAATCCTCCCCCTTTCCTGGGTTCGATGTTTGATCAAATTCAGAGGTAGATCGAAGTCGAAGACGATCAGGTCGCCCGAAAGGGACGAGAAACAAAATGACAACCTGTCGAGAGGGAAGCCCTAAAGTATACCGCCAAAGCACATAATGCGAAGGCAGTAGCCCCCCTGTACCCAAGCGGCCGAGAAATGACAGATGTAGATCGCCTCCGAAGAAGACTATATTAACAGATTGGACTCTACCGATCGAACAGATTCTCGATCAAATTCAATATCAGGAATTCCTCCGAATGCTGAATCCTTTACAGTCTGATACTAAGGTCACAGCTGATAAAACAGTCTACTGCGATTTTTATCACAGTCATGGCCCTTCTACCGATCAATGCTACCGGCTGAGGTACCATCTGGAGGATCTGCTACGAGAAGGCCATCTCCAGGATTCGTCAAAGGCGGACAAGATCAACGTCGACCTTCGGCGAAAGGAAAAGAAGCTTGCTGGATCCACCAAATATCTACCGATCAATCACCTATCCCTGTGCGTGCTAACATCTTCGGTATTCACAGAGCGTTGCACAATCAAACACTGACAGGGAAAGAAGTCGATCGGCAAGTGCGACGCATATTCAATGTTCGCTCTGCAGCGAACAAAGAAGACACTTGGATTGAAAAACCTATCAAAGGCCTAACTTGGCCATCTATCATCTTCAACGACTCTGATCTTCAAGGAGTCCATACTCCATATCGGGACCCCCTAGTCCTGAAGCTCATCGATGGGAGCACCATCAACCGCATCCTCATTGACACCGGAAGCTCTATCGTTATGTTCTCAGACTACTTCAAGCGCCTGGGACATAAATATACAAGCCTCGAAGTTGTCCCGACGGTGATCACGGACTTCAACGGGGAGCAGAGCATAACAATAGACGAATAGAGATTCACCCTCGACCTCAGTCGAGAGACTCGAGTCTCCGTAAGAGTCACCGTTGTCGAAGGAACGTCCAGTTACAATATTATCCTGGGGTGGCCTTTTCTCCACCAGATCAATGCTATATCCTCCTCCTACCACCAACTCCTTAAATTTGCAACAAGAGAGGGTATCGTCTGCATCCGAGGAGATCAACAAATCGGGCGATCTTGCAAAGCGACAACTGCAAAAATAGATCGCCGAATAAATCTTGTCCCCCCGAAGCAACCAAGAAATGAAGCTGGTCCTTCTTCAAGATAGCAACCAAAGGAGATCCCACTGTCCAAACCTCCGCCAATCGAATAGGAGACCTCACCCTCAATAAAAGAAATCATTCCAATCAACATCGGCAGTGGAGATCTCCCTCGAGAAACCTTCATCGGTACCGGTCTCAGCGACGCAGAAGCGCAAGACATGGTATTCTTCCTTCAATCCAACATTGACGTCTTCGCCTGGTGTTTCGAAGACATGCCCAGGATCAACTCGGAGGATGCTTGTCACCGGCATACAATCAAAGAAGGAGTGAAGCTCATCAAACAAAAACCACGCACAATCTGACCAGAACGATAAGCTGCAGTTCATGAGGAGATTAATAAGCTACTCGCAGCAGGCTTCATTCGTGAAGTAGAGTACCCTACTTGGATCTCCAACATAGTCGCTGTCCCTAAGAAGAATAGCAAAATCAGGGTCTGCATCAACTTCACCAACCTCAACAGGGCTTTCCCTAAAGACCCATTCCCTATGCCAAGGATAGATAGACTCGTTGACGTCACTACTGGCCACGAGCTCCTATCTTTCATGGACGGATACTCTGGGTATAATCAAATCCCGCTACATCCGGACGATCAAGAGAAGACATATTTCATGATAGACCAAGGTCTCTACTGCTATAACGTAATGCTATTCAGCCTTAAAAATACTGGATCGACCTATCAAAGGCTAGTCACGAAGATGTTCGAATAACAAATCGGCCGCAACGCTGAAGTCTATGTCGATGATCTACTCACTAAAAGTCCCAATCGGGAGAGCCACTTCTCCGATCTAGCAGAGATGTTTCAAATCCTTCGAAAATACCGTATGAAGCTCAACCCAGCCAAATGTGCCTTCGATGTTCAATCGGGTAAATTCCTATTCCTGGGTCACCTTGTGACCAGGAGAGGCATTGAAGCCAACCCCGACCAAATTCGATCTATCCTCGACATGCCATCGCCTACCAATCGGAAGTAAGTTCAACGCCTCACTAGAAGATTAGCTGCCCTCAATCATTCATCTCGAAATCTTCCGACAAGTTCAAACCGCTCTTCGACAAGTTACGAAAGGCAGATACCTTTGGATGGAGTACAAATTGCGAACAAGCTTTTCAAGATGCCAAAAATTATCTCGTGCGTACTCCTATTTTGACAACTCCGCTCCCAAAGGAAGATCTCTGGCTCTATCTTACCGTCACTGATCAAGCAATCAGTGTGGTCTTGGTCAGTAGAAAAGAAGGCATTGAATATCCGGTCTACTACATTAGTCATACACTTCCCTTGGTAGAGACACGATATTCAAAGATTAAGAAGGTCATACTAGCCTTGCTCACCGCATCACGACGTCTTCAACCCTATTTTGTCTCCCAGCCGATTACCATCATCTCAGAGCACCCACTTAAAGACATCCTAGACAAGGCTGGTCGAGCAAGTCGAATAACCAAATAGGTGATCGAGATGAGTGCTCTCGAAATTCAATTCGAGCCTCGCACTTTGCTCAAAGGGCAAGCTGTAGCTGACTTCCTCGCCGACTTCCCCGTGGAAGATCCTATTGTATGGAAGGATGACATCAAAATGCACCTCGATAACGAAGATGAACCTCCGCTCAACTCTGCTCCTACAACCATTAATCATAGTCCCGAGACTCCCAATACTTTAACTCGATAGAAGCTTTATACTGATGGAGCTTCATGTGCAATCGATTCGGGAATTGGGATAGTCATGATATCGCCCGAGCTCGATCACCTCCAAAAGGCTATTCTCCTCGAATTCAACGCTACAAACAACAAAGCAGAATATGAAGCACTTATCTCTGGTTTGGAGATTGCTAGATCCTTAGGGGTGGACCGTCTCGTTGTCCATAGCGACTCGCAATTGATAATTCGACAGATTAATGGGGAGTATACAGCCCATGAAGAAAGAATGCAACACTACTTGGCTTTGGTGATGCATCATCGACAATGATTCAATAACATCGAATTCCTTCAAATCCCGAGGGCCAAAAATCGAGAAGCTGATGCTCTAGCTAATGCTGCTTCCGTACTTAGAGATTCACTCAGAGAAAGGTGAATATAGATCGACTATCAAGAATCGCCAAAAACCACCATCGAACAGCAGATCGTTGCCACTAATGAATGGTTTGGGGGTTGGAGATAGCCGATTTTCAATCTTACAACACATGACCTTGGGGATTGGAGACTGCCAATTTATGACTTCTTCAAACATGGCAGAATGCCAGAAGATTCAATTCAAGCCAGAAGACTTCAAAGAAAGCTTCCATGCTACAGCCTCCAAGGAGCGGATCTATACTTGAGTAGGACTTCTTATCATTTCTCTCTTCGTTTATCTCTTCGTTCTCTTCTCTCTTCTTCTCTCTCTGCTGCCTTTGATTCTCTTTCCATTTTCTTGTGACTGGTTGGTTAGGGACGACATATTCGTACTGATAAAGTATTGTGAGATGGGAGAAAAAGAAAGAAGAGAATGGAGAGATAAACGAAGAGAGAAGAGAGAAGAAGTCTTGCTCCATTCTATTGGCCACGGGTATAGGTGTGAAGAAGGATGACTGTCCACCGTCGGATCTCTTCTATGGTTAGGATTTCCTATAGATTACTTAGGCCCTAAGTAAGCTTATCCTATAAATAATATACGACCCTTTTAGGGTGGGGCATTGTTGACGACTCTCTCTTTCTCCTATCTCATAATACGTTATCAGTACGAACATGTCAAGCCCAGCCGACCAGTCACAAGAAAACGGAGAGAGAAAGGATGATAGAAGCAGAGTTTAGAAATTTAGATTCCTTCTTACATCACACCTATACCCATGGCCAATGGACTGGAGTAGGACTTCTTCTCTCTTCTCTCTTCATTTATCTCTCCGTTCTCTTCTCTCTTCTTATCTCTCTTATGTGGAGTTTTGGAATTTAGATTCCTTCTTACTTTACAGCTATACGCGTGGCCAATGGATTGGAGCAGGACTTCTTCTCTCTTCGTTTATCTCTCTGTTATCTTCTCTCTCTTCTATCATCATTTCTCTCTCCGTTTTCTTGTGACTGGTCGGTTGGGCTCGACATGTTCATGTTGATAACGTGTTGTAAGAAGAGAGAAGAGAACGGAAAGACAAATAAAGAGAGAAGAAAGAAGAATTCATGTTCCAATCTATTCGCCATGGATATATGTGTGAAGTAAGAAGGAATCTAAATTCCAGAACTCCACTTCTCAATAATATAATTAAATCTCTCAATACTCTTTTCTCTTCGTCTATGGATTAGGGTTTCCCATAGATTGCTTAGGCCCTAAGTAAGCTTTCTCTATAAATAATATACAACACCTTTAGGGTAGGGCATGTTTGATGACTTTCTCTTTTTCCTATCTTACAATATGTTATCAGTACGTATATATCGAGTCCAGCTGACCAGTCGTAAGAAAACAGTAAGAGAAACGAAGACAGAAGTGGAGTTTTGGTATTTAGATTCCTTCTTACTTCACACTTATACCCTTGGCCAATGGACTGGAGCAGGACATCTTCTCTCTTTATTTATCTCTATGTTCTTTACTCGCTTCTTATCTCTCTTTCATCTTCGTTAAACTCCACTTCTTCTCTATATAAATGGATAGAGAAACGAAGACAGAAGAGAAAGAAAAAGAGAGAAGAAAACGGAGAGATAAACGAAGAGGGAAGAGAGAAGAAGTTCTGCTTCAGTCCATTGGCCACGAGTATAGGTGTGAAGTTCTCTCTTTTCCTTTTATTTATCTCTCCGTTCTCTTCTCGTTTCTTATCTCTTTTTTGTCTTTGTTAAACTCCTCTTCTTCTCTCAATAAACGAACAGAGAAACGTAGACAGAAGTATGGGAAGAAGAGAAAAGAGAACGGAGAGATAAACGAAGAGAAGAGTGAAGAAGTCCTACTCGAGGCTATTGGCCCGAGTATAGGTGTGAAGTAAGAAGGAATTTAAATTCCAAAACTCCATATCTGTCTTCGTTTCTCTTTATCTTTTCTTGCGACTGGTCAGCTGGGCACGACATGTTCATACTGATAACATGTTATGAGATGGAAGAAAAGAAGAACATTTAAATATGTCCCACCCTAAAGGGGTCGTATATTATTTATAGGGTAAGCTTACTTAGGTCCTAACATTTTAAAGGAAACCTTAATCCATGGGAGAAGAGAGAAGAGAATTGAGAGATTTAATTATATTATTTAAAAGTAGAGTTTTGGAATTTAGATTCCTTCTTACTTCACACCTATACCATGGTGAATGGACTGGAGCAGTACTTCTCTCTTCTTTCTTTGTTTATCTCTTCCTTCTCTTCTCTCTTCTTATTTTCTATCATAACTTGTTATCAGCATGAACATATCGAGCCCAGCCGACCAGTCACCAAAAACCGGAGAGATAAATAAAGACAGAAGAAAGAGAAGAAAAGATAAGAGAATAGAGAGATAAATAATTTAAATAATATATTTAAATAATTTAGTTAAATTCTAAATGGTTATCTGCTGGGCTCGATATGTTCATGCTGATAACGTGTTGTTAGTAAAGAGGAGAAGGGAGAAGAGAATGTAGAGATAAACGAAGAAAGAAGAGAGAAGACGTTCTCCTCTATTCTATTATCCATGGGTATAGGTGTTATGTAAAATGGAATCTAAATTCCAAAACTCCAGTTCTCAATAATATAATTAAATCTCTCCGTTCTCTTTTCTCTTCTCCCATGAATTAGGGTTTCTCATAGATTACTAAGGCCCTAAGTAAATTTACCCTATAAATAATATACGACCCCTTTAGGGTGGGGCATATTTGACGGCTCTCCCTTTCTCCCATCTCATAATACGTTATCAGCACAAACATGTCGAGCCCAGTCGACTAGTAATAAGAAAAATAAAGAGATAAACAAAGACAAAAGAAGAGAGAAGAGAACAGAGAGATAAACGAAGATAGAAGAGAGAGCCATCAAACGAAGTGGAGTTTAACGAAGGCAAAAGAAAGAGTAGAAGAGAGAAGAGAATGGAGAGATAAATAAAGAATAAAGAGAGAAGAAGTCCTACTCTAGTCAATTGGCCATGGGTATAGGTGTGAAGTAAGAAGGAATCTAAATTTCAAAACTCCACTTCTATCTTCGTTTTTCTATCTATTTTCTTATGATGGGTCGGCTAGGCTCGACATGTTTGTGCTGATAATGTATTATGAGATGGGAGAAAGAGAGAGCCATCAAGCGTGCCCCACCCTAATGGGATAGTATATTATTTATAAGGTAAGCTTACTTAGGGCCTATGCAATCCATAGAAAAACCTAATCCATAGGAGAAGATAGAAAAGAACAGAGAGATTTAATTATATTACTGAGAATTGGAGTTTTCTCAATAGTATCATCTCAACGTTATTACGATTATCATAGTAAATTCCCTTCTCTATTTGTTTTAATCAAATAATTAATTTAATTAAAAAATTTATAGTAATATTACTATGATAATCATGATAATTTTGAGAAGATACTATTGAGAAGTGATGTTTTAAAATTTAGATTCCTTCTTACTTCATATCTATACCCATGGTGAATAGACCGGAGCATAACTTCTTCTCTCTTCTCATTTTCGTTTATCTCTCCGTTCTTATCTCTCATCTTCTCTCTCTTTTATCTTCGTTTTTCTCTCCGTTTTCTTATGACTGGTCGGCTGGGCTCGACATGTTCGTGCTGATAACGTATTATGAGATGGGAGAAAGAAAGAGCCATGAAATATGCCCGACCCTAAAGGGGTCGTATATTATTTATAGGGTACGCTTACTTAGTGCCTAAGTAATCTATGGGAAACCCTAATCCATGGGAGAAGAGAGAAGAGAATTGAGAGATTTAATTATATTATTGAAAAGTTGAATTTTGACATTTAGATTTCTTCTTAATTCACAACTATACCCATAGCCAATGGACTAGAGCAGGACTTCTTCTCTCTTCTATCTTCGTTTATCTCTCCATTCTCTTCTCTCTTCTTCTATATTTTCTGTCTTTGTTTCTCTCTCTGTTTTCTTGTGACTTGTCGCTGGGCTCGACATGTTCGTACTGATAACGTGTTGTGAGATGGGAGAAAGAGAGAGCTGTTAAACATGCCCCACCCTAAAGGGGTCGTATATTATTTATAGTGTAAGCTTACTTAGGGCCTAAGTAATCTATGGGAAACCCTAATCTATGGAAGAGATTCGACGGTGTATCTTTTAATATTTGAACTTAGGGCCAAAGCAATTCGGGTGTGCCACTTCTTACTATCGAGCCAAGCCGACCAGTCATATCTCTCTCTTCTGTCTTTGTTTAAATCTTCTTCTCTTCTCTCTTCTTCTCTCTCTTCTATAGAGAATAAGTCCTGCTCCAGTCCATTAACCACGGGTATAGGTGTGAAGTAAGAAGGAATCTAAATTCCAAAACTCCTCTTCTGTCTTTGTTCTCTCTCTGTTTTCTTGCGACTGGTCGGCTGGGCTCGATATGTTCGTGCTGATAATATATTGTGAGATGGGAGAAAGAGAGAGCCGTCAAACGTGCCCCACCCTAAAGGGGTCATATATTATTTATAGGGTAAGTGTTATGATATGAGAGAGAGAGAGAGCTGTAAATATGCCTCACCCTAAAGGGGTCGTATATTATTTATAGGGTAAGCTTACTTAGGGCCTAAGCAATCTATAGGAAATCCTAATCCATGGGAGAAGAGAGAAGTTTGACGGCTCTTTCCTTCTCCCATCTCATAACACGTTAATTAGTAAACTTAATTATTAAAAATTTCAAATTATTTAATAATTAAAGAATTAATTAATTTAATTAAAAAAATTATAGTAATATTACAATGATAATCATAATAATATTGAGATGATACTATTGAGAAGTGGAGTTTTGGAATTTAGATTCCTTCTTACTTCACACCTATACCCATGGCGATAATCAATTATATATAATTAAATATTTATAAGGTAAGTTTACTAATTAAGAGAATTGATTTAATAATTATTTAAATAAATGATTAATATGACCCCTTTAGGGTGGGGCACGTTCGATCGGATAGCCGTCCACTGTCGGATCTCTCCCATGGATTAGGGTTTTCCATAGATTGCTTAGGCCCTAAGTAACCTTACCCTATAAATAATATACGACCCCTTTAGGGTGGGGCATGTTTGACAACTCTCTCTTTCTTCCATCTCATAATGCATTATCAGTGCGAACATATCGAGCCTAACCGACCAGTCAAAAGAAAACGGAGAGAGAAACAAAGTCAGAAGAGAGAGAAGAAGATATAGTTAAAAAAATAATAATTTTAATAAATTTGTTATGTAATTAAATAATTAATTTTTTTTATTAAATTATAAAATATTAATTAAAATAAATAAAAAAATTAATTATTTAATTAAGTAATAAAATAAAATAATAATTCAATAAATATTTACTTGTTATTTAAATAATAAATTAATTTTTTGAATATATAAATAATAAAATATTTTTTTAAAAACTTAATTTTTTTTAAATAATCAAATTAATATTTATTTATTTTAAAATTTAAATAATAAATAAATTATTTAAATAATTTAAATATTTAGTTATACAGATAATTAAATATTTATTTAATTATTTAACTATTTAATTTATTAAACTAATTAAATTAATTAAATAATAGGAAGTAAAAAAGAAAGATAAGGCACACCCGAATTTTTTGCTTTAAAAATAATTTATTATTTTCTTTAAAAAATTTAAAATATTACAACTGTTATAAGATCGTTCAATCGGATGGTTGTACACCGTTGGATCTCTCCTATGTATTAGGGTTTCTTTTAGATTGCTTAGGACCTAAGTAAGCTTATCCTATAAATAATATACGACTCCTTTAGAGTGGAGCACATTTAATGGCTCTCTTTTTCTCCCATCTCACAACATGTTATCAGTATGAACATGTCGAGCCCAGCCGACCAGTCACAAGAAAACAAAGAGAGAAACGAAGACAGAATAGAGAGAAAAAAAAGAAAAAAATGGGGAGATAAATGAAGAGAGAAGTAGTCCTGCTCCTGTCCATTCACCACGTGTATAAGTATAAAGTAAGAAAGAATCTAAATTTCAAAACTCCACTTCTCAATATTTATATGACCCCTTTAGGGTGGGGCACGTTTGACGGCTCTTTTCTTCTCTATCATATAATACGTTATCAACACAAACAAGTCGATCCTAGCTGACCAATCACAAGAAAATAGAGAGAGAAAGTAAGACAGAAGAGAGAAAAGAAGAGAGAAGACAATAGGGAGATAAACGAAGAGAAAAGATAGAAGAAGTCCTGCTCCAACTTATTGGCCACGGGTATAGGTGTGAAGTAAGAAGAAATCTAATTAGGGTGGGGCATGTTTGGTGGCTCTCTCTTTCTCCCATCTCACAACACATTATCAGCATGAATATATCGAGCCCAACCGACTAGTCATACAAAAACAGAGAGAGAAACGAAGACAGAAGAGAGAAAAGAAGAGAGAAGAAAATAGAGAGATAAACGAATAGAGAAGAGAAAAGAAGTGCTGCTCCAGTCTATTCACCATGGGTATAGGTGTGTAGTAAGAAGGAATCTAAATTCCAAAACTCTACTTCTCAATAAAATAATTAAAGCTCTCCGTTCTCTACTCTTTTCTTCTATGGATTAGGGTTTACCATAGATTGCTTAGGCCCTAAGTAAGCTTACCCTATAAATAAAATACGACCCCTTTAGGGTAGGGCACGTTTGGCAGCTCTCTCTTTCTCCCATCCCACAAAATGTTATCAGCATGAATATATCTATCCCTACGGACTAGTCATAAGAAAACAGAGAGAGAAACAAAGACAGAAGAGAGAGAAGAGAACTAAGAATTAATTATTTAAATAGTCTTTTCTCACACGGGTATAGGTGTGAAGTAAGAAGGAATTTAAATTACAAAACTCCACAAAAAGAGAGAAGAAACAAGAAGAGAACGGAGAGATAAATGAAGAGAGAAGAGAAAAGAAGTCCTGCTCTAGTCCATTGGCCACGGGTATAGGTACAAAGTAAGAAAGAATCTAAATTCCAAAATTCCACTTTTTAATATTTATACGACCCATTTAGGGTGGGGCATATTTGACGACTCTCTCTTTCTCCAATCTCATAATACTTTATCAGTATGAACATGTCGAGCCCAACCGATGAGTCATAAGAAAATAGAGAGAGAAACGAAGACAAAAAAAAGAGAAAGAAGGGAGAAGAGAACAAAGAGATAAACAACGAGAGAAGAGAAAAGAAATCTTGCTCCAGTCTATTAGCTACGGGTATAGTTGTGAAGTAAGAAGGAATCTAAATTCCAAAACTCCACTTCTCAATAATATAATTAAATCTCTTCGTTCTCTTCTTTTTTTTCCCATGGATTAGGCTTTCCCATAGATTGCTTAGGCCCTAAGTAAGTTTACCCTATAAATAATATACGACCCCTTTAGATGGGGCACGTTTGATGACTCTCTCTTTCTCCCATCTTACAACAAGTTATCAGTACGAATATGTCGAACTCAGTCAACCAATCACAAGAAAATAGAGAGAGAAACGAAGTCAGAAGAGAGAAAAGAACAGAGAATGAAGAGATAAATAAAGAGAAAAGAAAGAATAAGTCTTACTCCAGTCCAATCGCCAAGGGTATAGGAGTGAAGTAAGAAGGAATCAAAATTTCAAAACTCCACTTCTCAATAATATAATTAAATATCTTCGTTCTCTTCTCTCTTCTCCCATGGATTAGGATTTCCCATAGATTCCTTAGGCCCTAAGTAAGCTTACCCTATAAATAATATATGACCCCTTTAGGGTGGGGCATGTTTGATGGCTCTCTCTTTCTCCCATCTCACAAATCATTATCAGCACGAACATGTCGTGCCCAACCGACTAGTCACAAAAAACGAAGAGAGAAACGAAGATAGAAGAGAGAGAAGAAAAGAGAAGAGAACAAAGAGATAAACGAAGAGAGAAGATAAAAGAAGTCCTGCTCCAGTCCATTCGCCTTGGGTATAACTGTAAAGTAAGAAGGAATCTAAATTTCAAAACTTTACTTCTCAATAGTATCATCTCAATGTTATTATGATTATAATAGTAAATTTCAAAACTCTTTTCATTTAAATTAAATGATTAATTTAATTAAAAAAATTATAGTAACATTATCAGTATGAAAAAAGAAGAAGTCCTGCTATAGTCCATTGGCCATGGGTATAGGTGTGAAGTAAGAAGGAATCTAAATTACAAAACTCCACTTCTCAATATTTATATGACCCATTTAGGGTGGAGCACGTTTGACGACTCTCTTTTTCTTCCACCTCACAATACGTTATCAATATGAACATGTCAAGCCCAGCCTACCAGTCAAGTGAAAGAAATGAAGACAGAAGAGAGAGAAGAAAAGAGAAGAGAAAATAAAGAAAGAAACAAAGATAGAAGAGAGAGAAGAAGAGAGAAGAGAATGAAGAGATAAACGAAGAGATAAATGAATAGAGAAGAAGTCATGCTCCAGTCCATTAGCCACGAGTATAGGTGTAGAGTACTTAGAAGGAATCTAAATTCCAAAACTCAACTTTTCAATATTGATACGACCCCTTGAGGGTGGTGCATATTTGACGGCTCTCTCTTTCTCCTATCTCACAACACATTATCAGTGCGAACATGTCGAGCCCAGCTGATCAGTCATAAGAAAATGGAGAGAGAAACAAAATTAGAGGAGAAAGAACAAGAGAGAAGAGAACAGAGAGATAAAAAAAGAGAGAAATGAGAAGAAGTCCTACTCTAGTCCAATGGCCATTGGTCTAGGTGTGAAGTAAGAAGTAATCTAAATTCCAAAACTCTATTTCTCAATAATATAATTTAATCTCTCTATTCTCTTCTCTCTTCTCCCATGGATTAGAGATTCCTATAGACTGCTTAGACCCTAAGTAAGCGTACTCTATAAATAATAAATAATATACGACCCCTTTAGGGTGGGTCACGTTTGATGGCTCTCTCTTTCTCCTATCTCACAACACGTTATCTGCACGAACATGTCGATCTCAGCTAACCAGTCGTAAGAAAACAGAGAGAGAAACAAAGATATAATTGAAGTTTTGGAATTTAGATTCCCTTTTACTTCACACCTATATCCATGGCCAATGAACTGGAGCATGACTACTTCTTTCTTCTCTCTTTATTTATCTCTTCATTCCTTTCTTTCTTCTTCACTCTCTTCTGTTGAGTTTTTGAATTTAGATTCCTTCTTACTTCACACCTATACCCATGGCCAATGGACTGGAGTAGGACTTCTTCTCTCTTCTTTTTTTATTTTTCTCTCTATTCTCATCTCTCTTCTTCTCTCTCTGTTGTCTTCGTTTCTCTATCTATTTTCTTATAACTGGTCAGCTGGGCTCGACATGTTCGTGCCGATAACGTGTTGTGAGATGGGAGAAAGCGAGAGCCGTTACATGTGCCCCACCCTAAAGAGGTCGTATAAATATTGAGAAGTGGAGTTTTGGAATTTAAATTACTTCTTACTTCACACTTATACCCGTGGCCAAAGGATTGGAGCAGAACTTCTTCTCTCTTCTCTCTTCATTTATCTCTTCATTCTCTTCTCTCTTTTTCTCTCTTTTTTGTTTTTGTTTCACTCTTCATTTTCTTGTGACTAGTCAGTTGGGCTCGATATGTTCGTGCTGGTAACGTGTTGTGGGAAGAAAGAAGAGAACCTTAATAACATAATATAAATCTCTCTAGTTTTATTAATTAAATAGAAGAATGTCCTTATCTTTTCTTTCTTCTGTGAAGTTTTGTTAGTTAGATTCCTTATTAATTCACAAATATACCCGTGGCCAATAGACTATAGCAGGACTTCTTCTCTCTTCTCTCTTTGTTTATCTATATGTTCTCATCTTGATTCTTTCCTCTCTTATCCGTTCTCTTCTTTCTTCTTCTCTCTCTCTTCTGTGGAGTTTTGTAATTTAGATTCTTTCTTACTTTATACATATACCCATGGCCAATGGATTGGAGCAAGACTTCTTCTTTCTTTCTCTCTTCGTTTATCTCTCCGTTCTCTTCTCTCTTCTACCTAAATAATTTATTTAAATAATATAATTATTTAATTAAGAGAAAAACTAAGATAGAAGAGAGAGAAGAAAAAAGAAGAGAACAGAGAGATAAATAAAGAGAGAAGAGAGAAGAAGTCCTGCTCTAGTCCATTCGCCATGGCTATAGGTGTGAAATCATAAGGAATCTAAATTCTAAACCTATACAGAAGAGAGAGAAGAAGAGAGAAGCGAACGGAGAGATAAACGAAGATAGAAGTGGAGTTTTGGAATTTAGATTCATTCTTACTCACACCTATACCCATGAACAATGGACTGGAGCAAGACTTCTTCTCCATTCTTTCTTTATTTATCTCTTCATTCTCCTCACTTTTTTTTTCTCTTTTCTGTGGAGTTTTGGAATTTAGATTCCTTTTTACTTTACACCTATACCCATGGCCAATGGACTAGAGCAGAACTTCTTCTCTCCTCTCTCTTTGTATACCTCTCAATTTTCTTCTTTTTTCTCCTCTTTTTTTTATAGAGTTTTTGAATTTAGATTCCTTTTTACTTTACACCTATACCCATGGCCAATGGACTGGAGCACGACTTCTTCTCTCTTTTCTCTTCATTTATCTCTCCGTTCTCTTCTCTTTTCTCCTCTTTTCTATGGAGTTTTGGAATTTAGATTCAATCTTACTTTACACCTATACCAATGGCCAATGGACTGGAGTAGGACTTCTTCTCTCTTCTCACTTCATTTATCTCTCCGTTCTCTTCTCTTTTCTACCTAAATAATTTAATTAAATAATATAATTATTTAATTAAGAGAGAAACTAAGACAGAAGAGAGAGAAGAAAAGAAAAAAGAACAGAGAGATAAATAAAGAGAGAAGAGAGAAGAAGTCCTACTCTAGTCCATTCGCTATGGGTATAGGTGTGAAGTAAGAAGGAATCTAAATTCCAATACTACACAAAAGAGAGAGAAGAATAGATAAGAGAACGGAGAGATAAACGAAGATAGAAGTGGAGATTTGGAATTTAGATTCCTTCTTATTTCAGACCTATACCCATGGCCAATGGACTGGAGCAAGACTTCTTTTCCATTTCTCTCTTCGTTTATCTCTCTATTCTCTTCTCACTTCTACCTAAATAATTTAATTAAATAATATAAATATTTAATTGAGAGAGAAACTAAGACAGAAAAGAGAGAAGAAGAGAGAAAAAAATAGAGAGATAAATAAAGAGAGAAGAGAGAAGAAGTCCTGCTCTAGTCCATTCGCCATGGGTATAGGTATGAAGTCAGAAGGAATTAAAATTCTAAAATTACACAGAAAAGAGAGAAGAAAAGAGAAGAGAACGGAGAGATAAACGACGATAGAAGTGGAGTTTTTGAATTTAGATTCCTTCTTACTTCACACCTATACCCATGGACAATGGACTGGAGCAGGACTTCTTCTCTCTTCTCTCTTTATTTATCTCTCTGTTCTCTTCTTTTTTCTCCTCTCTTTTCTGTGGAGTTTTGAAATTTAGATTCCTTCTTACTTTACACCTATACCCATGGCCAATGGACTGGAGCATGACTTCTTCTCTCTTCTCTCTTTGTTTATCTCTCTGTTCTCTTCTTTCTTCTTCTCTCTCTTCGATTATCGTTTCTCTCTCTGTTTTCCTATGACTTGTCAGCTGGGCTCGATATTTTCGTGCTGATAACGTGTTGTGAGGTGGGACAAAGAAGAGAATGGAGAGATTTAATTATATTATTAAAAAATGGAGTTTCGGAATTTAGATTTCTTCTTACTTCACACCAATACCCGTGGCAATGGACTGGAGTAGGACTTCTTCTTTCTTCTCTCTTCGTTTATCTCTTCATTCTCTTCTCTCTTCTTCTCTCTCTTCTGTCTTCATTTCTTTCTCTGTTTTCTTATGACCGATCGGCTAGGCTCTATATGTTCATGTTGATAACGTATAGTTAGATGGGAAAAAAAGAGAGTCGTCAAACGTGCCCCACCCTAAAGGGGTCGTATATTATTTATAGGGTAAGCTTACTTAGGGCCTAAGCAATCTATAACAGTTGTAATGTTTTAAATTTTTTTAAAGAAAAATATAAATTATTTTTAAGATAAAAAATTCGGGTTACTTGATCTTACTTCTTTACTTCCTAATATTTAATTAATTAAATTAGTTTAATAATTTAAATTATTAAAAAATTAAATAACTAGATAAATATTTAATTTTCTATATAATTAAATAACTAAATTATTTAAATAATTTATTTATTATTTAAATATTAAAATAAAAAAATATTTATTTAATTATTTCAAAAAATATTATGTTTTTTAAAAAATATTTTATTATTTATATATTCAAATAATTAACTAATTATTTAAATAATAAGTAAATAATTATTGAATTATTTTTTAATTTTATAATTTAATTAAATAAATTTTTTTTTTATTTCAATTAATATTTCATAATTTAATATATTAATTATTTTATTATCTAATGATATAATAATTTATTTTATTATTATTTATTTAATAATAAAATTATTTATTAATTAAATTATTTTTTTTAGTAAATATTCTATTTAATATATTTATTCATTAAATAAGTTTTTAAATATTTAAATAATTAACTAATTATTTTATTATTTAAAAATAAAATAATATTTTTAAAAATAACTTATTAAATAAATTAATTAATTAATTATATTATTTAATCAATATTTCTTTATTTAATAATTTAAATAATTAAATCATTATATAATTTAATTATTTAGTAATATATTAATAAATAAATTAATTAAATAAATAAATAAGTTAAAAATTAAATTTTTTACTCAGAAATTAAATATAAAATTATATAAATAATTAAATTATTTAATAATTAAATAAATAATTAATTTAATTAAAAAAATTTAGTAACATTACTATGATAATCATAATAACATTGAGATGATACTACTGAGAAGTGGAGTTTTGGAATTTAGATTCCTTCTTACTTCACACCAATACCCCTGGCTAATGGTCTTGAGCAAGACTTCTTCTTTATTCTCTCTTTATTTATCGCTCCGTTCTCTTCTCTCTTTTTCTCTATCTTCCGTGGAGTTATGAAATTTAAATTCCTTCTTACTTTACACCTATACCCATGGCGAATGGACTGGAGCAGGACTTTTTCTCTCTTCTCTCTTTGTTTATCTCTCCGTTCTCTTCTCACTCCTTCAATCTCTTATGTTTTTGTTTCTTTTTATGTTTTTTTGAGACTGGTCTGCTGGGCTCGATATGTTTGAACTGATAATATATTGTTAGATGGGAGATTACTTATTTATTTTATTTATTTCAATTAATATTTCTTTAAATATTTTAAAGTATATCAATTCTTTAAATATTTAAATAGTATCATCTCAATGTTATTATTTTAATATTAAATTAAAATATTACATAATTATTATATAATTTATATAAATTTATGAGCATGAAAAATATTTTATTTCTCTTCTTTTTCTTTATTTATCTCTCCGTTCTCTTCTTTTTTTTTTCTCTTTTTTCTTTGTTTCTCGTATCATTTTTTTATGACTGGTCGGCTAGGCTCGATATATTCATGTTGATAACGTGTTGTGAGAAGAGAGAAAATAAAAGAAAGATAAATGTTGAGAGAAGAGAGAAGTCTTACTCCAGTTCATTCGCCAAGGGTATAGGTGTAAAGTAAGAAGGAATCTAAATTCCAAAACTTTACTTATCAATAATATAATTAAATCTCTTCATTCTCTTCTCTCTTCTCCCATGGATTAGGGTTTCCTATAGATTGCTTAGCCGTAAGTAAGCTTACCCTATAAATAATATACGACCCCTTTGGGGTGGGGCATATTTGGCGGCTCTCACTTTCTCCCATCTCACAATACGTTATTAACACGAATATGTCGAGCCCAGCCGAGGAGTTGTAAGAAAACAAAAAGAGAAACAATGACAAAAGAGAGAGAATAAAAGAGAATAAAACAGAGAGATAAATAAAGAGAGAAAAGATAAGAAGTCATGCTCCAGTCCATTCACCATGGGTATAGGTGTGAAGTAAGAAGAAATCTAAATTCCAAAACTCCACTTCTCAATAGTACCATCTTAATTTTATTAGGATTATCATAGTAAATTCCAAAACTCTCTTCGTTTTAATTAAATAATTAATTTAATTTAAAAAATTATAGTTACATTATCAGCATGAAAAGAGAAGAAGTCCTGCTCCAATCCATCAGCCACAGGTATAGGTGTGAAGTAAAAAGGAATCTAAATTACAAAACTTTACTTCTCAATATTTATATGACACCTTTAGGAAGGGGCATATTTGATGGATCTCTCTATCTTCCACCTCACAACATATTATCAGTACAAGCATATCGAGCCTAGCCTACTAGTCACAAGAAAACAGAGAGAGAAATAAAGACAGAAGAGAGAGAAAAAGAGAGAAGAGAAAACAGAGAGAGAAACGATGACAGAAGAGTGAGAAAAAAAGAGAAGAGAATGAAAGGACAAATAAAGAGAGAAAAAGTCCTGCTCTAGGCCATTGGCCATGGGTATAGGTGTGAAGTAAGAAGGAATCTAAATTCCAAAACTCAACTTCTTAATATTTATATGACCCCTTTAGGGTAAGGCACATATGATGGCTTTCTCATTCTCCCATCTCATAATACGTTATTAGCAGGAATATATTAAGCCCAGCTGACTAGTTATAAAAAAACAGAGAGAGAAACAAAGTCAGAAGAGAGAAGAGAACGGAGAGATAAACGAAGACAGAAGAGAGAAGAAGTCCTGCTCAAGTCCATTAACCACGTGTTTATGTGTGAAGTAAGAAGTAATCTAAATTCCAAAACTCCACTTCTGAATAATATAATTTACTCTCGTTATTCTCTTCTCTCTTCTCCCACGTATTAGGGTTTACCATAGATTGCTTAGGCCTAAAGTATGCTTACCCTATAAATAATAAATAATTTATGACCCCTTTAGGGTGGGGCACGTTTGATGGCTCTCCCTTTCTCTCATCTCACAACACGTTATCAGCACGAATATGTTGAGCCCAACTGACCAGTCGTAAGAAAATGGATTAAGAAACAAAGACAAAAGTGAAGTTTTGGAATTTAGATTCCTTCTTACTTCACACCTATACCCATAGCCAATGACTTGGAGCAGGACTTCTTCTGTCTTCTTATTTCATTTATCTCTCTGTTCTCTTTTCTCTTCTTCTCTCTTTTCTATGGAGTTTTTGAATTTAGATTCCTTCTTAATTCACACCTATAACAGTGGTCAATAGACTTGGGCAGGACTTCTTCTTTCTTCGTTTATCTCTCCATCCTCTTCTTTCTTCTTCTCTCTCTTCTGTCTTCGTTTTTCTCTTCGTTTTCTTTTGACTGGTCTTCTGGGCACGATATATCCGTACTAATATCGTGTTGTGAGATGGGAGAAAGAGAGAACCGTCACACGTGCCGCACCCTAAAGGGGTTATATAAATATTAAGAAGTGGAGTTTTAGAATTTAGATTTATTGTTACTTAACACCTATACCCGTGGTGAATGGACTGGAGTAGGACTTCTTATCTCTTCTCTGTTTGTTTATCTCTCCATTCTTTTCTCTTTTTTTCTCTCTTCTGTCTTTATTTCTCTCCCTGTTTTCTTGTGACTAGTCGGTTGGACTCGACATGTTCAAGCTGATAATGTGTTGTTAGAAGAGAAAAGGGAACTTAAATAAAATATTATAAATCTCTCTAGTTTTAATAATTAAATAGAAGTATATCCTTATCGTCTTTATCTTTTGTGGAGTTTTGGAATTTAGATTCCCTTTTACTTTACACCTATACCCACGGCCAATGGATTGGAGTAGGACTTTTTCCCTCTTCTCTTTTCGTTTTATCTCTATGTTCTCTTCTCTATTCTTCTCTCTCTTTTTGTTCTCTTCTCTCTTATTTTCTCTCATTTGTGGAGTTTTGGAATTTAGATTCTTTCTTACTTCACACCGATACCCATGGCCAATGGACTGGAGCATGACTTTTTCTCTCCTTCTCTCTTTGTTTAACTCTCTGTTCTCTTCTCTCTTCTACCTAAATAATTTAATTAAATAATATAATAATTTAATTAAGAGAGAAACGAAGAGAGAAGAAGAGAGAAGAAAACGAAGAGATAAACGAAGATAGAAGATAGTAGAAGTCCTACTCCAGTCCATTTGCCCCAGGTATAGGTGTGAAGTAAGAAGGAATCTAAATTCCAAAACTACACAGAAGAGAAAGAAGAAGAGAGAAGAGAACGGAGAGATATACGAAGACAGAAGTGGAGTTTTAGAATTTAGATTCCTTCTTACTTCACACCTATACCCGTGGATATTGGACTGGAGCAGGATTTGTTCTCTCTTTATTTATCTTTCTGTTATCTTCACTCTTTTTCTCTCTTTTGTAGAGTTTTGGAATTTAAATTCCTTCTTATTTCACACCTATATCCGTGGCCAATGGATTGGAGCAGGACTTCTTCTCCTTCTATCTTTGCTTATCTCTTAGTTCTTTTCGCTTTTCTTCTCTCTCTTCTGCCTTCATTTCTCTCTTCGTTTTCTTGCGACTAGTTGGCAGGGTTTGACATATTCGTGCTGATAACTTATTGTGAGATGGGATACAGAGCGATCATCAAACGTGCCCCACCCTAAAGGGGTCGTATAAATATTGAGAAGTAAAGTTTTGGAATTTAGATTCCTTCTTAATTCATACCTATTTAATAATTAAATAAATAATTAATTTAATTAAAAAAATTATAGTAACATTACTATAATAGTCATAATAACGTTGAGATGAGACTATTGAGAAGTAAAGTTTTAGAATTTAGATTCCTTCTTACTTCACATATATACCTATGGCCAATGGACTAGAGCAGAACTTCTTCTTTCTTCTCTCTTTGTTTTTCTCTCCATTCTCTTCTCTCTTTTCTATCTTCGTTTCTCTCTCTGATTTCTTGGGACTGGTTGATTAGGCTCGATATTTTCATGCTGATAACGTGTTGTGAGATGAGAGAAAGAAAAGAATGGAGAGATTTAATTATATTATAGAGATGTGGAGTTTTGGACTTTAGATTCCTTCTTATTTTATACCAATACCCGTGGCCAAAAGACTGGAGCAGGACTTCTTCTCTTTTCTTTCTTCGTGTATCTCTTCATTCTCTTTTCTCTTCTTTCTCTTCTATCTCTATTTCTTTCTCCGTTTCCTTATGACTGGTCGGTTGAGCTCGACATGTTCGTACTGATAATATATTACGAGATGGGAGAAAGAGAGAGCCGTCAAATGAGCCCTACCCTAAAAGAGACATATATTATTTATAGGGTAAGCTTACTTAGGGCCTAAGCAATCTATGGGAAAGGGGTCGTATATTATTTATGGGATAAGTTTACTTAAGGCCTAAGCAATCTATGGGAAACCCTAATCCATAGGAGAGATCCGACGATAGATAGCCTTCCCATCGAACGATCTCATAACAGTTGTAATGTCTTAAATTTTTTTAAAGAAAAATATAAATTATTTTTAAAGTAAAAAATTCGGGTGTGACTCATCCTCCTTCATTAATCCTATTATTTAATTAATTTAATTAGTTTAATAAATTAAATAATTAAATAAATATTTAATTATATATAATTAAATAACTAAATTATTTAATTTTTTTATTTATTATTTAAATATTAAAATAAATAAATATTTATTTTTTTATCTAAAAAAATATTTATTTAATTAAAAAAAATTATTATTTATATATTCAAATAAATAACTAATTATTTAAATAATTAGTAAATAGTTATTGAATTATTTTTTTATTTTATTACTTAATTAAATAATTAATTTTTTATTTAATTGTAATTAATATTTCATAATTTAATAAAATAATTATTTAATTATTTAATTACATAAAAATTTACTTTATTATTATTTATTTAACTATAAAATTATTTAATAATTAAATTATTTATTTGTTTTAATAAATAATCTATTTAATATAATTCTTCACTAAATAAGTTTTTAAATATTTTAATAATTAACTAATTATTTAATTATTTAAAAATAAAATAAAATTTTATGAAATAACTAATAAAAAAATAATTAATGACATATATAATTTAATCATTATTTATTTATTTAATAATTTAAAGAATAAAATTGTTACCTTGTTTAAATATTTAATAATATAATAATAAATAAATAAATAAAATATTAAATTTAATTAAATATTTAAATAAGTAAATAAATTAATTATTTTACCAAAAAATTATTTATTAAATTTTTTAAATTGTTAAATTATTTAATATTTAAATAAATAATTAATTTAATTAAAAAAGTTATTGTAACATTATTATGATAATCATAATAATGTTAAGATGATACTATTGAGAAGTAGAGTTTTGAAATTTAGATTCCTTCTTTTTTCACACCTATACCCATGGCCAATGGACTTGAGTAGGACTTTTTCTCTCTTTTCTCTTTATTTATCTTTCCATTTTTTTCTCTCTTATTCTCTCTCTTCTGTGGAGTTCTTGAATTTAGATTCCTTCTTATTTCACACATATACCTGTGGCCAATGGATTGGAGTAGGAATTTTTCTCTCTTCTCTCTTCGTTTATCTCTTCGTTCTCTTCTTTCTTCTGCTCTCTCTTCTGTCTTCATTTTTCTCTCCATTTTCTTATGACTGGTCGGCTGGGCTTGACATGTTTGTGTTAATAATATATTGGGAGATGGGAGAAAGAGAGAGCCGTCAAATGTGCCCCACCCTAAAGGGGTCATATATTATTTATAGGGTAAGCTTACTTAAGGCCTAAGCAACGTATAGGAAACCCTAACACATGGGAGAAGAGAGAAGATAACAGAGAGATCTAATTATATTATTGAGATGTGGAGTTGTGGAATTTAGATTTCTTCTTACTTCACACCTATAACTGTGGCGAATGGACCAAAGTAGGACTTCTTCTCTCTTCTCATTTTATTTATCTCTCAATTCTCTTCTCTCTACTTCTCTCTCTTCTGTCTTCGTTTCTCTCTCTATATTCTTGTGACTGGTTCACTGAGCTCGATATATTTGTGCTGAGAACATGTTATGAGATAAGAGATTGCTTATTTATTTTATTTATTTTAATTAATATTTTCCTAAATATTATAAAATATATTGTTTCTTTAAATATTTAAATAGTATCATCTCAATATTATTAATTAAATATTTAAATAATTTATATAAATTTATGAGTATGAAAAATATTTTATTTATCTTCTTTTCTCTTCATTTATCTCTCCGTTCTCTTTTCTCTTATTCTTTATTTTCTGTCTTTGTTTCTTACATCGATTTCTTGTGACTGGTCAACTGGGCTCGACATGTTTGTGCTGATAATGTGTAGTGAGAAGAGAGAAGAATAGAAAAGAGAACGGGGAGATAAACGAAGAGAGAAGAGAAAAGAAGTCCCACTCCAGTCCATTCGCTATGGGTATAGGTGTGAAGTAAGAAGAAATCTAAATTCTAAAACTCCACTTCTAATTAATATAATTAAATCTCTTCGTTCTTTTCTCTCTTCTCCCATGGATTAGGATTTTCGATAGATTATTTAGGTCCTAAGTAATCTTACCCTATAAATACTATACAACCCCTTTATGGTGGGCATGTTTGATGACTCTCTCTTTCTCTCATCGTACAACACGTTATCAGCACGAGCATATCAAGCCCAATCGACCAGTCACAAGAAAATAGAAAGAGAACCAAAGACAGAAGAGAGAGAAGAAAAGAGAAGAGAAGAGGGAGATAAATGAAGAGAGAAAAGAGAAGAATTTCTGCTTCAGTCTATTGGCCACGGGTATAGGTATGAAGTAAGAAGGAATGTAAATTCTAAAATACCACTTCTAAATATTTATATGACCTCTTTAGGGTGGGGCACGTTTGACGTCTCTCTCTTTTTCCCATCTCACAACACGTTATCAGCACAAACATATTGAGCCCAGCCGACCAGTCATAAGAAAACAGAGAGAGAAACGAAGACAAGAGAGAGAGAAGAACAGAGAAAAGAACAGAGAGATAAACAAAGAGAGAAGAGAGAAGAAGTTGTGAGGCAGTCCATTGGCCACGGGTGTAGATATAAAGTAAGAAGGAATCTAAACTTTTAAACTCTATTTCTTAATAATATAATTAAATCTCTCCTTTCTCTTGTCTCTTCTCCCATGGATTAGGGTTTAATATAGATTGCTTAGGCCCTAAGTAAGCTTACCCTATAAATAATATACGACCTCTTTAGGGTGTGGTACATTTGACGACTCTCTCTTTCTCCTATTTCATAATACATTATCCGCACGAATATATCGAGCCCAGCCGACCAGTCGCAAGAAAACGGAGAAAGAAACGAAGAGAGAAGTAGAGTTTTAGAATTTAGATTCCTTCTTACTTCACACCTATACCCGTGGCTAATAGACTGGAGAAGGACTTCTTCTCTCTTCTCTCTTTGTTTATATCTTTGTTCTCTTCTCTCTTCTTCTTTCTCTTTTGTCTTCGTTTCTCTCACCGTTTTCTTATGACTGGTCGGTGGGGCTCGACATGTTTGTGTTGATAAAGTGTTGTGAGATGAGAGAAAAAGAGAGCCGTCAAACGTACCCCACCCTAAAAGGGTTGTATAAATATTGAAAATTGGAGTTTTAGAATTTAGATTCTTTCTTACTTCACACCTATACCCATGGCTAATAGACTGGAGTAGGACTTCTTCTCTCGTCTCTCTTCATTTATCTCTTCGTTCTCTTCACTTTTCTTCTCTCTTTTTTGTGGAGTTTTAGAATTTAGATTCCTTCATATTTCACACCTATACCCGTGTAAGAAGAGACTATTTAAATAATTAATTCTTTGTTCTTTTCTCTCTCTTTTTTCTTTGTTTCTCTCTTTATTTTCTTATAACTGGTCGGTTGGGCTAGATATGTTCGTGCTGATTATATATTATTAGATGGGAGAAAGAAAGAGTCGTCAAATAGGCCCCACCCTAAAGGGGTCGTATTTTATTTATAGGGTAAGCTTACTTAGGGCCTAAGCAATCTATAAAAAACTCTAATCTATAGGAAATGAGAGAAGAGAATGGAGAGATTTAATTATATTATTGAGAAGTGGAGTTTTGGAATTTAGATTTCTTCTTATTTCATACCTATACCCATGGCGAATGGACTGGAGCAGGACTTCTTCTCTCTGCTCTATTCATTTATCTCTCTGTTTTCTTCTTTCTTCTTCTCCCTCTTTTGTCTTTGTTTCTCTCTCTGTTTTCTTATGACTGGGTAGCTGGGCTCGACATATTCGTACTGATAATATGTTATGAGGTGGGAGAAAGGGAGAGTCATCAAACGTGCCCCACGCTAATTAGATTTCTTCTTACTTCACACCTATACCCGTGGCCAATGGGTTAGAGCAAGACTTCTTCTATCTTCTTTCTTCGTTTATTTCCCTATCTCTTCTCTCTCTTCTGTCTTCCTTTCTCTCTCTGTTTTCTTGTGACTGGTCGGTTGGGCTCGGTATGTTCGTGATAATAACGTGTTTTGTGATGAAGAAAAAGTGAGCCGTCAAGCGTACCCCACCCTAAAGGGGTCATATAAATATTGAGAAGTAGAGTTTTGGAATTTAGATTCTTTCTTACTTTATACTTATGCCAGTGGTGAATGGACTAGAGTAGGACTTCTTCTCTCTTTTCTCTTTATTTATCTCTCCGTTCTTTTCTTTTTTCTTCTCTCTCTTCTGTCTTCGTTTCTCTCTGTTTTCTTGTGACTTGTTGGTTGGGCTCAACATGTTCATACTGAGAGCGTGTTGTGAGATGAGAGAAAGAGAAAGCTATCAAACGTGCTCCACCCAAAAGGGGTCATATATTATTTATAGGGTAAGCTTACTTAGAGCCTAAGCAATCTATAGGAAATCCTAATCCATGGGAGAGATCCGACGGTGGACAGCCATCCGATCGAACGATCTCAAAACAGTTGTAATATTTTTAAATTTTTTAAAGAAAAATATAAATTCTTTTTAAAGAAAAAATTCGGTTGTGCCTCATCTTCCTTCTTTATTTCCTATTATTTAATTAATTTAATTAATTTAATAAATTAAATAATTAAATAATTAAATAAATATTTAATTTTCTAAATAACTAAATATTTAAATTATTTAAATAATTTTTTTATTATTTAAATAATAAAATAAATAATATTAATTTGATTATTTTAAAAAAAATTAATTTATTTAAAAAATAATTTTATTATTTATATATTCAAATAATTACCTTATTATTTAAAAAATAAGTAAATAGTTAATAAATTATTATTTTATTTTATTACTTAATTAAATAATTAATTTTTTATTTATTTTAATCAATATTTTATAATTTCATAAATTTTTTAAAATTATTTAATTACATAGTAATTTATTTAAATTATTATTTTTTGAACTATATCTTCTTTTCTCTCTTCTGTCTTCGTTTCTCTCTCCGTTTTCTTGTGACTGGTCGATTAGGCTTGACATGTTCGTACTGATAATGTGTTGTGAGATGGAAGAAACAGAGAGCCATCAAACGTGCCCCACCCTAAAGGGATCGTATATTATTTATAGGGTAAGCTTACTTAGGGCCTAAGCAATCTATAGGAAACCCTAATCTATAGGAGAGATTCGATGGTGGACAGCTATCCGATCTAATGTGCCCCACCCTAAAGGGGTCGTATTAATCATTTATTTAAATAGTTATTAAATCAATTCTCTTAATTAGTAAGCTTACCTTTTAAATATTTAATTAAATATAATTGATTATCACCACGAGTATAGGTATAAAGTAAGAGAGAATTTAAATTCTAAAACTCCACTTCTCAATAGTATCATCTCAACATTATTATGATTATAATAGTAATGTTACTATAATTTTTTTAATTAAATTATTTATTTATTTATTTATTAAATAATTTAAATAATTTAATAATTAAGTTTACTAATTAACGTGTTGTGAGATGGGAGAAAAAAAGAGCCATCAAACTTGCTCCACCCTAAAGGGGTCGTATAATATAATTAAATCTCTTCGTTTTCTTCTCTCTTTTCCCATGGATTAGGGTTTCCCATAGATTGCTTAGGCCATAAGTAAGCTTACCCTATAAATAATAAATGACCACTTTAAGGTGGGGCACATTTGACGGCTCTCTCTTTCTCTCATCTCACAACACTTACCCTATAAATAATATATGACCCCTTTAGAGTAGGGCACATTTAATGGCTCTCTTTTTCTTCCATCTCACAGCATGTTTTCAGTATAATAATATTTAGCCCAGCCGACCAGTCACAAGAAAATAGAGAGAGAAACGAGGACAGAAGAGGAGTTTTGGAATTTAGATTCCTTCTTACTTCACACTTATACCTGTGGTCAATGGACTGGAGTAGGACTTCTCTCTTCTCTCTTCATTTATCTCTCTGTTCTTTTCTTTCTTCTTCTCTCCCATCTCTCCGAAGAGAGAAGAGAAAAGAAGTATTTCTCCAATCCATTCGCTATGGGTACAAGTATGAAGTAAGAAGTAATCTAAATTCCAAAACTCCACAAAAGAGAGAGAAGAAGAGAGAATAGAACGAAGAGATAAACAAAGACAGAAGATTAAGATACGACTGGTCGGCTGGGCTCGATAGTAAGATGTGGCACACCCGAATTGCTTAGGCCCTAAGTTCAAATATTAAGAGATACCCTAATCCATAGGAGAAGCGAGAAGAGAACAAAGAAATTTAATTATATTATTGAGAAGTAAAGTTTTGTAATTTAGATTCCTTCTTACTTAATACCTATACCCATGGATAATGAACTGGAGCAAGACTTCTTTTCTCTTCTTTCTTTGATTATCTCTCCATTCTCTTCTTTCTACTTCTTTTTTCTCACAACATGTTATCAGCATGAACATGTCGAGTCTAGCCGACCACTATTTAAAATTTAACTAAATTATTTAAATATATTAATTAAATTGTTTATCTCTCTATTCTTTTCTCTCAACTTCTCTCTCTCTCTTTTGTCTTGGTCTCTCTCTATGGTTTCTTGTGACAAGTCGGCTGGGCTCGATATGTTCATGCTGATAACGAGTTGTGAGAAGAGAGAAGAAGAGAGAAAAGAAGGGAAAGATAAACGAAGAAAGAATAGAGAAGAAGTACTGCTCTAGTCCATTCGCCTTGGGTAAAGGTGTGAAGTAAGATGGAAGCTAAATTCCAAAACACCACTTCTAAATAATATAATTAAATCTCTCCATTCTCTTCTCTCTTCTCCCATGGATTAGGGTCTTCCATAGATTGCTTAGGACCTAAGTAAGCTTACCCTATAAATAATATATTAACCCTTTAGGGTGGGGCACGTTTGACGGCTCTTCCTTTCTCCCATCTAATAACACGTTATCAGTACGAACATATCGAGCCCATCTGACCAGTCGTAAGAAAACAGAAAGAGAAACAAAAACAGAAGTAGAGTTTTGGAATTTAGATTCCATCTTACTTCACACCTATACCTATGACCAAAGACTGGAGTAGGACTTTTTCTCTCTTCTCTCTTCGTTTATCTTTCCGTTCCTTTCCTCTTCTTCTCTCACTTCTGTCTACGTTTCTCTATCCGTTTATTGAGAGAAGAAGAGGAGTCTAACGAAGACATAAGAGACTAAGAAGAATGAAGAGAACGGAGAGATAAATAAAGAGAGAAGAAAAAGCTTCACACCTATACCCGTGGCCAATAGACTGGAGCATGACTTCTTTTCTCTTCTTTCTTTATTTATCTCTCCGTTCTCTTCTCTTTTCTTCTTTCTCTTTTATCTTCATTTCTCTATCCGTTTATAGAGAGAAGAAGTGGAGTTTAACGAAGACAAAAGAGAGATAAGAAGCGAGAAAAGAACAGAGAGATAAATAAAGGGAGAAGAGAGAAGATGTCCTACTCTAGTCTATTGGCCACGGGTATAGGTGTGAAGTATGAAGGAATCTAAATTTCAAAACTCCACTTCTGTCTTTATTTCTCTCACTATTTTCTTGCGATTGGTCGGCTGGGCTTGACATATTCGTGTTGATAAAGTGTTGTGAGATGGGAGAAAGAGAGAGCCATCAAACGTGCCGCACCCTAAAAAGGTCGTATATTATTTATAGGGTAAGCTTACTTAGATCCTATGCAATCTATGGGAAATCCTAATCAATAGAAGAAGAGAGAAGAGAAGAGAGAGATTTAATTGTATTATTAAGAAGTGGAGTTTTGGAATTTAGATTCTTTCTTACTTCACACCTATACCCATGGCGAATGGACTAGAACTGGACTTCGTCCTCTTCTCTCTTTGTTTATCTCTTCGTTCTCTTCTCTCTTCTTACAACACATTATCAATATGAACATGTTGAGCCCAATCGACCAGTCACAAGAAAATAGAGAGAGAAATAATAATAGAAAGAGAGAAGATAACAGAGAGATAAACGAAGAGAGAAGAGAGAAGAAGTCCTGCTCCAGTCCATTGGCCATGGGTATAGCTGTAAAGTAAGGAGGAATCTAAATTCCAAATTTCCACAGAAGAGAGATAAGAAGAGAGAAGAGAACAAAGAGATAAGAAGAGAGAAGAGAGAAGAAGTCCTACTCTAATTCATTGGCCACGGGTATAGGTGTGAAGTAAGAAGGAATCTAAATTCCTAAACTCAACTTCTGTCTTTGTTTCTCTCTCTATTTTCTTGTGACTGGTTAGCTGGGCTCGATATATTCATACTGATAAGCTTACTTAGGGCCTAAGCAATCTATAAGAAATCCTAATCCATGGGAGAGATCCAACGATGAATAGCCATCCTTCTTACTTCACACCTATACCCGTGGCCAATAGAATTGAGTAAGACTTCTTCTCTCTTCTCTCTTCGTTATCTCTCCGTTTTCTTCTCTCTTTTTCTCCTATCTCACATTACGTTATCAGTACGAACATATTATGCCCAATCGACCAGTCACAAGAAAACAGAGAGAAAAACAAAGTCAACAGAGAGAGAAGAAGAGAGAAGAGAATGAAGAGATAAACGAAGAGAGAAAAGAGAAAAGAGAAAAGAGAAAAAGTCATGCTTAAGTCCATTGGCCATAGGTTTAGGTGTGCAGTTAGAAGGATGGATGTCCACCTTCGGATCTCTCCTATGGATTTGGATTTCCCATAGATTGCTTTGGCCCTAATTAAGCTTTTCCTATAAATAATATAAGACCCCTTTAGGGAGGGGCACGTTTGACGGCTCTCCCTTTCTTCCATCTCAGAACATGTTATCAGTACGAAAATATCGAGCCCAGCCGACCAGTCACAAGAAAACAAAGAGAGAAACGAAGATAGAAATGGAGTTTTGAAATTTAGGTTCCTTCTGACTTCATAGTTGTAGCTGTGGCCAATGGATTTGAGCAGGACTTTTTCTTTCTTCTCACTTTATTTATCTCTCCGTTCTCTTCTTTCTTTTTCTCTCTCTTCTATGGAGTTTTGGAATTTAGATTCATTCTTACTTCACACCTATACCTATGGCTAATGGACTAGAGCAGGAAATCTTCTCTCTTCTCCCTTCGTTTATCTCTTTATTCTCTTCTCTCTTCTTCTCTCACTTCTGTCTTTCTTTCTCTCTCCATTTTCTTATGACTGGTCGGCTGGGCTCGATATGTTCGTGCTAATAATATGTTATGACAAGTGAGAATAAAACGGCGAGATAAACAACGAGAAGAGAGAAAAAGTCCTACTTCAGTCCATTCGCCATGGTATATATGTGAGGTAAGAAAGAATCTAAATTTCAAAACTATATTTCTCAATAATATAATTAAATCTCTCTGTTTTCTTATCTCTTCTCCCATGGATTAAGGTTTCCTATAGATTGGTTAGGCCCTAAGTAAGCTTACCCTATAAATAATATATGACCTCTTTAGGGTAGGGCATGTTTGACGACTCTCTCTTTATCCTATCTTATAATACGTTATCAGTACGAACATGTCAAGTCCAGCCGACCAGTCATAAGAAAACGGAGAGAGAAACGAAGACAGAAGAGAGAGAAGAATAGATAAGAGAATTGAGAGATAAACAAAGATAGAAGAGAGAAGAAGTCCTACTCTAGTCCATTGGCCACGGGTATAGGTTTGAAGTAAGAAGGAATCTAAATTCCAAAACTCTACTTCTCAATATTTATATGACCCCGTTATGGTGGGGCATGTTTGACAGCTCTTTCTCCCATTTCATAACACGTTATCTATACGAACATGTCGAGCACAGCCGACCAGTCTTAAAAAAATGGACAGAGAAACAAAGACAGAAGAGAGAGAAAAAAAAAGAAAAGAACAGAGAGGTAAACGAAGAGAGAAAAAGTCATGTTCCAGTCTATTAGCCACCGGTATAAGTTTAAAGTTAGAAGGAATCTGAATTCCAAAACTCTATTTCTCAATAATATGATTATATATCACTGTTCTTTTTTTTCTTCTCCTATAAATTAGGGTTTCCTATAAATTGCTTAGGCCTTAAGTAAGCATACCCTATAAATAATACACGACCACTTTAGGGTGGGGCATGTTTGATGGCTCTTTTTTTATCCCAAATCATAACATGTTATATGCACGAACATGTCAAGCCCAGCCGACCAGTCGCAAGAAATGAAGAGAAAAACGAAGACAGAAGAGAGAGAAGAAGAGAGAAAAAAGCGGAGAGATAAATAAAGAGAGAATAAGTCATACTCTAATCCATTGGCCATGGATATAGGTGTGAAGTAAGATAAAATTTAAATTCCAAAACTCCACGTCTATCTTCGTTTCTCTTTCTATTTTCTTACGACTGCTCGGCTGGGCTCGATATGTTCATACTTATAACATGTCTAGTTTAATTAAGAAGGAATATAAATTCCAAAACTCTACTTCTCAATAATATAATTAAATATCTCCATTCTTTGCTCTCTTCTCCCATGGATTAGTGTTTCTCATAGATTGCTTAGGCCCTAAGTAGACTTACCCTATAAATAATATTTGACCCCTTTAGGGTAGGGCACGTTTGACGGCTCTTTCTTTCTCCCATTTCACAACACTTACCCTATAAATAATATACCGCCCCTTTAGGGTAAGGCACGTTTAACGGTTCTCTTTTTCTTCCATCTCATAACACGTTATCTTTTGTTTCTTTCCCTATTTCTCTCCCCGTTGTCTTTGTTTCTCTCTCTTTATCTTATAGTATAAAATAAAATAAATAAGTATTGATAGAAAAGAGATAGAAAATAATTTTAAACTAGAGAGAGCAGGACATCTTCTCTCTTCGTTTATCTCTCCGTTCACTTTTCTCTTTCTCCCATCTCACAATATGTTATCAGCATGAATATATCGAGCCTAGCCAACCAGTCAAAAGAAAACGGAGAGAGTAACGGAGACAAATGTAGAGTTTTCGAATTTAGATTCCTTCTTACTTCACACCTATACCCATGGCCAATGGACTGGAGCGGGACTTCTTCTCTCTTCTATCTTTGTTTATCTCTCTGTTCTCTTCACACTCTTCTGTCTTTGTTTCTCTCTCCGTTCTTTTACGACTGGCCGGCTGGGCTCGATATATTCGTACTGATAACGTGTTGTAAGATGGGAGAAAAAAAGGGTCGTTAAGCATGCCCCACCCTAAAGGTATCGTATATTATTTATAGGGTAAGCTTACTTAGGGCCTAAGCAATCTATGAGAAACCCTAATCCATGGGAAAGATCCGACGGTGGATAGCCATTCGATCGAACGATCTCAAAATAGTTGTAATGTTTTATATTTTTTTAAAATATTTTTAAAGCAAAAAATTCGAGTGTGGCTCATCTTCTTTTTTTACTTCCTATTATATAATTAATTTAATTATTTAATAAATTAAATAGTTAAATAATTAAATAATTAAATAAATATTTAATTATCTTCTCTCTTCTTATATTATTTTATTACTATGATAATTAAGTGGAGTATTGTTCCTATAATTTTTTTAATTAAACTACCAAGTGGAGTATTGTTACTCATGGTGAATGGACTGGAGCAGGACTTCTTCTCTCTTCTCTCTTATTTTTCTTTGTTTAAATTATTTAATAATTTAAAAATTTTATAAATTAAGTTTTTAGTAAAAATTTAATTTAAATAAACAAATTTTTTGCTTTAAAAATAATTAATATTTTTTAAAAAAAATTTAAAACATTATAACTATTATGAGATCGTTCGATCGGATGACTGCCCACCGTCGGATCTCTCCCATGGATTAGGGTTTCCCATAGATTGCTTAGGCCCTAAGTAAGCTTACCCTATAAATAATATACGACTCCTTTAGGGTAGGGCATGTTTGACAACTTTATTTCTCCTATCTCAAAATAAATTATCAGTACAAATATATCGAGCTCCTTGGAACCTAATTAAATAAATAATTAATTGATTACAGAACTTCTCTCTTTTATCTTCGATATGTTCGTACTAATAACGTGTTGTGAGATGGGAGAAAGGGGGAGCCGTCTAACATGCCCCACCCTAAAGGGGTCGTATATTCTTTAAAGAAGAGAGTAGAGAACGGAGAGATAAACAAAGAGAGAAGAAAGAAAAACTCTTGCTCCAATGCATTGGCCACGGGTATATGTATGAAGTAAGAAGAAAGCTATGTTCTAAAACTCCACTTCTCAATATTTATACGACCCATCGGATCTCTACCATCTCTTTATTTATTATACTTATTTAATCTCATAATACGTTATCAGTACGAACATGTTGAGCCCAGCCGACCAGTCACAAGAAAACGGAGAGAGAAACAAAGACAGAAGAGAGAAGATAATGGAGAGATAAACGAATAGAAAAGAGAGAAAAAGTCGTGCTCCAGTCTATTGGTCACGGGTATAGGTGTGAAGTAAGAAAGAATATAAATTCCAAAACTCTACTTCTATCTTTGTTTGTCTTTCCGATTTCTTATGGCTGGTCAGATCGGCTTGATATGTTCGTGCCGATAACGTGTTGTGAGATGGGAGAAAGGGAGAGCCGTCAAACATGCCCCACCCTAAAAGGGTCATATATTCATGGGAGAAAAGAGAAGAAGTCCTTCTCCAGTCAATTGGGAAACCCTAATCCATGGGAGAAAAGTAAAAGAAAAGAAGAAGTCCTGCTCCAGTCAATTAGCCAAGGGTATAGGTATAGAGTTTTGGAATTGAAATTTCTTCTTACTTCACACCTATACCCATAGCCAATGGATTAGATTAGGACTTCTTCTCTCTTCTTTCTTTATTTATCTATCCGTTCTCTTCTCTTTTTCTCTCTTTACTGTCTTTGTTTCACTCTCTGTTTTTTTGTGACTAGTCGGTTGGGCTTGACATATTTGTGATGATAACATATTGTAAGAAGATAAAAGAGAACCTAAATAAAATAATATACATCTCTCTAGTTTTAATAATTAAAAAGAAGTCTATCCTCATCTTCTCTCTCTTCTATGGAGTTTTGGAATTTAGATTCCTTATTACTTCACACCTATACCCGTGGCCAATGGAATGGAGCAAGACTTCTTCTATTCTCTCTCTTTGTTTATCTCTATGCACTCTTCTCTATTCTTCTCCCTCATCTCCGTTCTCCTCTCCCTTCTTTTCTCTCTTCTGTGGAGTTTTGGAATTTAGATTCCTTTTTAATTTACATTTATACCCATGGCGAATGGACTCGAGTAGGACTTCTTCTCCCCTTTTCTCTTTGTTTATCTTTCCGTTCTTTTTTCTCTTCTACCTAAATAATTTAATTAAATAATATAATTATCTAATTACGAAAGAAACAAAGATAAAAAAGAGAGAAGAAGAGAGAAGAAAACGCATAGATAAATGAAGAGAGAAGAAGTACTGCTCCAGTCCATTCGCCATGAGTATATATGTGAATTAAGAAGGAATCTAAATTCAAAAACTACAAAGAAAAGAGAAAAGAAAAGAGAATAGAAGAGAGAAGAGAACAGAGAGATAAACAAAGACAGAAGTGGAGTTTTGGAATTTAGATTCCTTCTTACTTTACACCTATACCCATGGCCAATAGACTAGAGAAGGACTTCTTCTCTCTTCTTTCTTTATTTATCTCTTTGTTCTCTTCCCGCTTCTTCTCTCTCTTTTGTGGAGTCTTGGAATTTAGATTCCTTCTTACTTAAAACCTATACCCATGGCAAATGGATTGGAGCAAACTTCTTCTCTCTTCTATCTTCTTTTATATCTTCATTCTCTTCTCTCATCTTCTCTCTTTTTTGTCTTCGTTTCTCTCTCTGTTTTCTTTTGACTGGTCGGCTGAGCTTGACATGTTCGTGCTGATAACGTATTATGAGATGGGAGAAAGAGAGAGCCGTCAAACGTGCCCTACCCTAAAGGGGTCGTATAAATATTAAGAAAAGAAGTTTTGGAATTTAGATTCCTTCTTACTTCACACCAATTAAATAATTAAATAAATAAATAATTTAATAAAAAAAAATTATAGTAATATTACTATGATAATTAAAATAATATTAAGATAATACTATTGAGAAGTAGAGTTTTGGAATTTAGATTCCTTCTTACTTCAGACCTATACGCGTGGCCAATGGACTAGAGCAGGACTTCTTCTCATTTCTCTCTTCGTTTATCTCTCCGTTCTCTTCTTTCTTCTTCTCTCTCTTTTGTCTTCATTTCTCTCTCCGTTTTCTTATGACTAGTTGGCTGGGCTCGATATGTTCGAGCTGATAACGTATTGTGAGATGGGAAAAAAAGAGAGCCGTCAAATATGCCCCACCCTAAAAGGGTCGTATATTCTTTATAGAGTAAGCTTACTTAAGGCCTAAGCAATCTATAGAAAAGTGGTCGTATATTATTTATAGGGTAAGCTTACTTAGGGCCTAAGCAATATATAGAAAATCATAATCCATGGGAGAGATCAGACGGTGGATAGCCATCCTATCGAACGATCTCATAACAGTTGTTATGTTTTAAATTTTTTTGAAGAAAAATATAAATTATTTTTAAAATAAAAAATTTGGATTACCTTATCTTTCTTCTTTAATTCCTATTATTTAAATAATTAACTAATTATTTAAATAATAAGTAAATAGTTATATAATTATTTTTTAATTTTATTACTTAATTAAATAATTTATTTTTTTTAATTTTAATTAATATTTTATAATTAAATAAAATAATTATTTAATTATATAATAATTTATTTTATTATTATTTATTTAATTATAAAATTATTTAATAAATAAATTAATTGTTTATTTGAGTAAATAATATATTTAATATATTTTTTTACTAATTAAGTTTTTAAATATTTCTATAAGTGACTTATTATTTAATTAATTAAAAATAAAATAATAATTTAAGAAATAACTAATAAAATAAATAAATAAATAAATAATATAGTTAAATTAATATTTATTTATATAATAATTTAAATAATTAAATCTGTATATAATTTAATAATATAATAATATAATAATAATAAATAAATAAAATAAATATAATAACTAAAAAAAATAATTATTTTACTAAAAACTTAATTATTAAATTATTTAAATTTTTAAATAAATAAATAATTAATTAATTTAATTAAAAAAAGTATAGTAATATTACTATGATAATCATAATAACGTTAAGATGATACTATTGAGAAGTGGAGTTTTGGAATTTAAATCCCTTCTCACTTCACACCTATACCCATGGGAATTGGGCTTGAGCAGGACTATTCTCTCTTCTCTTTTTATTTTTCGCTCCATTCTCTTCTTTCTTATTCTATCTCTTCTGTGGAGTTTTGGAATTTAGATTCCTTCTTACTTCACACCTATACCCATGGCAAATGGACTGGAGCAGGACTTCTTATCTTTTCTCTCTTCATTTATCTCTTCGTTTTCTTCTCTCTTATTCTCTCTCTTCTGTCTTCGTTTTTCTCTCCGTTTTCTTGTAACTGGTCGGCTTGGCTCGATATATTCGTATTGATAACATATTGTGTAATGGAAGAAAGAAAGAGCCATCATATGTGCCGTACCCTAAAGGGGTCATATATTATTTATAGGGTAAGTTTACTTAAAGCCTAAGCAATCTATAGGAAATCCGAATCTATGAGAGAAGAGAGAAGAGAATGGAGAGATTTAATTATATTATTGAGATATGGAGTTTTGAAATTTAGATTCCTTCTTACTTTACACCTATACTCGTGTCGAATGGACTGGAGCATGACTTCTTCTCTCTTCTCTCTTCGTTTATCTCTCCGTTCTCTTCTCTCTCATTCTCTCTCTTTTGTCTTTGTTTCTCTCTTTGTTTTTTTGTGACTGGTCTACTGGGCTAGACATGTACGTGCTGATAATGTGTTGTGAGATAGAAGATTGCTTATTTATTTTATTTATTTTAATTAATATTTCTTTAAATATTATAAAGTATATTATTTCTTTAAATATTCAAATAGTATCATCTTAATGTTATTATTTAAATATTTAATTATAAAACATTACATAATTATTAAATAATTTATATAAATTTATAAGCATAAAAAATATTTTATTTCTCTTTTTCTCTCGTCATTTATCTCTCCGTTCTCTTTTATTTTCTTCCCTCTCTTCTATCTTCGTTTCTCGCACCGTTTTCTTGTGAATGGTCGGCTGGGCTCGATATGTTCGTGCTGATAATATGTTGTGAGAAGAGAGAAGAGAACGGAGAGATAAATGAAGAAAGGAGAGAGAAGTCTTACTCTAGTCCATTCGCCAAGGGTATAGGTGTGAAGTAAGAAGGAATCTAAAATCCAAAACTCCACTTCTCAATAATATAATTAAATCTCTCTATTCTCTTCTCTCTTCTCCTATGGATTAGGGTTTCCCATAGATTTCTTAGGCCCTAAGTAAGCATACCCTATAAATAATATACGACCCCTTTAGGGTGGGGCATATTTGACTGTTCTCTTTTTCTCCCATCTCATAATATGTTATCAGCACGAACATGTCGAGCCCAACCGACCAGTCGTAAGAAAACAGAGAGAGAAACGAAAAGAAGGAATCTAAATTCTAAAACTCCATTTCTCAATAGTATCATCTCAATGTTATTATAATTATCATAGTAAATTCCAAAACTCTCTTCATTTTAATTCAATAATTAATTTAATTAAAAAAATTATAGTAACATTATCAGCATGAAAAGAGAAGAAGTCCTGCTCCAGTCCATTAGCCACGAGTATAAGTATAAAGTAAGAAGGAATCTAAATTACAAAACTCCACTTCTCAATATTTATATGACACCTTTAGGGTAGGGCACATTTCATAGATCTCCCTTTCTTCTACCTCACAATATGTTATCAGCACAAACATATCGAGCCCAGCCTACCAGTCACAAGAAAACGGAGAGAGAAACGAAGACAGAAGAGAGTGAAAAAAACAGAAGAGAAAATGAAGAGAGAAATGAAGATAGAAGAGAGAGAGAAAAATAGAGAAGAGAACGAAAAGATAAACGAAGAAAGAAGAAGTCCTGCTCTAGGCCATTGCCCATGGGTATAGGTGTGAAGTAAGAAGGAATATAAATTCCAAAACTTAACTTCTCAATATTTATATGACCCATTTAGGGTGGGGCATATTTGATGGCTCCTTTTTTCTTCTATATCACAATACGTTATCAACATGAACATATATAGCCCAGCCGACCAATCATAAGAAAATGGAGAGAGAAACGAAGACAGAAGAGAGAGAATAAGAAATAAGAGAATGAAGAGATAAAAGAAGAGAGAAGAGAGCAGAAGTCTTGCTCTAGTCCATTAGCCACGGGTCTAGGTATGAAGTAAGAAGTAATCTAAATTTCAAAACTCCACTTCTCAATAATATAATTTACACTCGCCATTTTCTTCTCATTTTTCCCAAGGATTAGGGATTCCCATAGATTGTCTAGGCCCTAAGTATGCTTACCCTATAAATAATAAATAATTTATGACCCCTTTAGGATGGGGCATTTTTGATGACTCTCTCTTTCTCTTATCTCACAATACGTTATCAGCACGAATATTTCGAGCCCAACTAGCCAGTCGTAGAAAACGAAGAGAGAAATAAAGACAGAAGTGAAGTTTTGGAATTTAGATTCCTTCTTACTTCACACCTATACCCATAGCCAATGGATTGGAGTAGGACTTCTTCTCTCTTCTTTCTTTATTTATCTCTCCATTCTTTTCTCTCTTCTTCTCTTTCTTCTATGGAGTTTTTGAATTTAGATTCCTTCTTACTTCACACCAATACCCGTGGCCAATGGACTTGAGCAGGACTTCTTCTTTCTTCTCTCTTCTTTTATCTTTCTATCCTCTTCTCTCTTCTCTCTCTTATGTCTTCGTTTCTCTCTCCATTTTCTTGTGATTGGTCGACTGGGCACGATATGTTTGTGTTGATAACGTATTATGAGATGGAAGAAAGAGAGAGCCGTCATATGTGCCACACCCTAAAGGGGTCGTATAAATATTAAGAAATAGAGTTTTGGAATTTAGAGTCCTTTTTACTTCACACCTATACTCGTGGCGACTGGACTGGAGCAGGACTTCTTATCTCTTCTCTCTTCGTTTATCTCTCTGTTCTTTTCTCTCTTTTTCTCTCTCTTATGTCTTTATTTCTCTCTCTATTTTCTTCTAACTAGTCGGTTAGGCTCGACATGTTCGTGCTGATAATGTGTTGTAAGAAGAAAGAAGAGAACCTAAATAAAATAATATAAATCTTTATAATTTTAATAATTAAATAGAAGTCTATTCTTATCTGCTCTCTCTTTTATGGAGTTTTGAAATTTAGATTCCTTATTACTTCACATGGCCAATGGACTGTTCTCTTCTCTCTTCTTCTTTCTCTTCTATCTTTGTTTCTCTCTTAATTAAATAATTATATTATTTAATTAAATTATTTAGGTAGAAAAGAGAAGAGAACAAAGAGATAAACGAAGAGAGAAGGGGAGAAGAAGTCCTGCTCTAGTCCATTGGCCACGGGTATAGGGGTGAAGTAAGAAGGAATCTAAATTCCAAAACTTCACAGACAAGAGAGAAGAAGAGAGAAGGGAACAGAGAAGAGAGAGAAGAATAGAGAAGAGAATGTATAGATAAACGAAAATAGAAGAGAGAAGTCCTACTGTTTATCTCTCATTTCTCTTCTCTCTTCTTCTCTCTCTTCTGTCTTTGTTTCTCTCTCAGTTAAATAATTATATTATTTAATTAAATTATTTAGGTAGAAGAGAGAAAAAAATTGAGAGATAAACGAAGAGAGAAGGGGATAAGAAATCCTGCTCTAGTCCATCGGCCACGGGTATAGGTATGACGTAAGAAGGAATCTAAATTCCAAAACTCCAAAAAAAAGAGAGAAGAGAAAGTAGAAGAAGAGATAAGAGAACTAAAAGATAAATAAAGAGAGAAGAGAGAAGAAGTCCTGCTCCAGTCCATTGGCCACAGGTTTAGGTGTGATGTAAAAAAAAATCTAAATTCCAAAACTCCACAGAAGAGAGAGAAGATAAGGACAAACTTTTATTTAACTATTAAAACTAGAGGGATTTAAATATTTTATTTAGGTTCACTTCCCTCTTCTTACAATATCTTATCAGCATAAACATGTCGAGCCCAACCGACCAGTCATAAGAAAACGGAGAAAGTAACAAAGACAGAATAGAGGGAAAAAGAGAGAAGAGAATGGAAAGATAAATAAAGAGAGAAGAATTCCTGCTCCACTTCATTGGCCACAGGTATAGGTGTGAAGTAAGAAGAAATCTAAATTCCAAAACTCTACTTCTTAATATTTATACGAGCCCTTTAGGGAGGGGCATGTGTAACGGCTCTCTCTTTCTCCTATCTCACAACACGTTATAAGCATGAACATGCCGAGCCCAGCCGACCAGTTACAAGAAAATGGAGAGAGAAACAAAGACAGAAGAGAAAGAAGAAGAGAGAAGAAAACAGAAAGATAAATAAAGAAAGAAGAGAGAAGTAGTCCTACTCCAGTCCATTGGCCATGGGTTTAGGTGTGAAGTAAGAAGGAATCTAAATTCTAAAACTTTACTTCTGTCTTCGTTTCTCTCTCCGTTTTCTTACGACTGGTCGGCTGGACTTGATATGTTTGTGCTGATAACGTGCTGTGTGATGGGAGAAAGGAAGAGCTGTCAAACGTACCCCACCCTAAAGGGATCATATATTATTTATTATTTATAGGGTAAGCATAATTTGGGCCTAAGCAATCTATGGGAAACCCTAATTCATAAGAGAAGAGAGAAGAGAATGGAGAGAATTAATTATATTATTGAGAAGTAGAGTTTGGGAATTTAGATTCCTTCATACTTCACACCTATATCTGTGGCCAATAGACTAGAGCAAGACTTCTTCTCTCTTCTTCTTTTATTTATCTATCTGTTCTGTTTTCTCTTTTTCTCTCTCTTCTGTCTTCATTTCTCTTTTTGTTTTCTTGTGACTGGTCAGCTGGGCTTGACATGTTCGTACTGATAACATGTTGTGAGATAGGAGAATGAAAGAGCCATCAAATATGCCCCACCCTGATGGGGTCGTATTAATATTGAGAAGTTGAGTTTTGGAATTTAGATTCATTCTTACTTCACACCTATACCCGTGGCCAAAGGACTGGAATAAGACTTCTTCTCTCTTCTCTCTTTGTTTATATCTTCGTTCTCTTCTCTCTTCTTCTCTCTTTTCTATCTTTGTTTCTCTCTTCGTTTTATTTTTTCTCTTCTTCTTTTTTTTCTGTCTTTATTTCTCTCTCCATTTTCTTGTGACTGGTAGGCTGGGCTCGACATGTTTGCACTGATAATGTGTTGTGAGATAGAAGAAAGAGAGAGCCGTTAGACGTGCCCCACCCTAAATGGGTCGTACAAATATTGAGAAGTGGATTTTTGAAATTTAGATTACTTCTTACTTCATATCTATACCCGTGGCTAATGGACTTGAGCAGGACTCCTTCTTTTTTCGTGCTGATAATGTTATTATAATTTATTTAATTAAATTAATCATTTAATTAAAACAAAGAGAGTTTTGGAATTTACTATGATAATCATAATAACATTGTGATGATACTATTAAGTAGTAGAGCTTTAGAATTTAGATTCCTTCTTACTTCACACCTATACCCATGATGAATGGACTAGAGCAGGACTTATTCTCTCTTCTCTCTTTGTTTATCTCTCCATTCTCTTCTCTTTTCTTCTCTCTCTTATGTCTTTGTTTCTCTCTCCATTTTCTTATGACTGGTTGACTGGGCTCGATATGTTCGTGCTGATAACGTATTATGAGATGGGAGAAAGAGAGGGTCGTCAAATATGCCCTACCCTAAAGGGGTCTTATATTATTTATAGGGTAAGCTTACCTAGGGCCTAAGCAATCTTTGGGAAACCCAAATCCATAGGAGAAGAGGGAAATTAACTGAGAGAGAAGAGAAAGAAGAGTCTTGCTCCAGTCCATTGGCCATGGGTATAGATGTGAAGTAAGAAGGAATGTAAATTCTAAAACTCAACTTCTCAATATTTAAAAGACCCCGTTAGGGTGGGGAACATTCGACGCCTCTCTCTTTCTCCCATCTCACAACACGTTATCAGTACAAATATGTCGAGCCCAACCGACCAGTCGCAAGAAAAAGGAGAGAGAAACAAATACATAAGTGGAGTTTTAGAATTTAGATTCCTTCTTACTTCATACCTATACCCGTGGCCAATGGACTGAAGCAGGACTTCTTCTATCTTCTGACTTCATTTATCTCTTCATTCTCGTCTCTTTTCTTTTCTCTTTTCTATGGAGTTTTGGAATTTAGATTCCTTCTTACTTCACACCTATACCCGTGGCTAATAGACTGGAGCAGGACTTCTTCTCTCTTCTATCTTTATTTATCTCTTCATTCTCCTCTCAATTATGTCTTTATTTATAATATTAAATATAGGTATTTTTTATTTAATTATTTAAATATCATAAATAATTAGTTAATATACATTGATATATTTAATTTGGTTTTTAAATTATTTAAGTCCTGCTCCTGTCAAGTTTTATTATTTTAAATAACTATTTATTATATTTAGACATTGAGATGATACTATTTTTAAATTTTCACATAGATTGTTTAGGCCCTAAGTAGGCTTATCCTATAAATAATATATGACCCCTTTAGGGTGGGGCACGTCTGATGGCTTTTTCTCCCATCTTTTAACACGATATTAGTATGAATATGTTGAGCCCAACCGACTAGTCGCAAGAAAACGAAGAGAGAAATAAAGACAGAGAAGAGAGAATAAGAGAGAAGAGAACAAAGAGATAAATGAAGAGAGAAGTGAGAAGAAGTCCTGATGCAGTCTATTAGCCACAGGTATAGGTGTGAAGTAAGAAGGAATATAAATTCCAAAACTCCACTTCTGTCTTTATTTTTCTATCCATTATCTTGTAACTAGTCGGCTGGGCTCGATATGGTCGTGCTGATAACGTGTTGTGAGATGGGAGAAAGAGAGAGCCGTCAAACGTACCCCACCCTAAAGGGTTTATATATTATTTATAGGGTAAACTTACTTAGGGCCTAAGCAATTTATGAGAAACCCTAATCTATAGGAGAAGAAAGAAGAGAACGGAGAGATTTAATTATATTATCAAGTAGTGGAGTTTCGGAATTTAGATTCCTTTTTACTTCACACAAATACCCGTAGTGAGTGGACTGAAGCAGGACTTCTTCTCTTTTCTCTCTTCGTTTATCTCTCGATTCTCTTCTCTTTTCTTTTCTCTTCTTACAACACGTTATAAGAATGAACATGTCGAGCCCAACCGACTAGTCACAAGAAAATACAGAAAGAAACAAAGAATAAAGAGAGAGAACAAAAACGGAGAGAACAAAAAGATAAATAAAGAGATAAGAGATAAGAAGTCCTACTCCAGTCCATTAGCCACGGGTAGAGATGTGAAGTAAGAATGAATCTAAATTCCAAAACTCTACTTCTTAATATTTGTACAACCCCATTAGGGTAGGGCATATTTGACGGCTCTCTCTTTCTTCCATCACATAACACATTATCAGCATGACCATGTCGAGCCCAGCTGACCAGTCACAAGAAAACGGAGAGAGAAACGAAGACAGAAGTGGAGTTTTAGAATTTAGATTCCTTCATACTTCATACCTATACCCATGGCCAATTGATTAGAATAGGACTTCTTCTTTACTCTCTCCTTATTTATCTCTCTATTTTCTTCTCTCTTATTCTCTCTCTTTTGTGGAGTTTTAGATTTAGATTCCTTCTTACTTTACACCTATACCCGTTGCATATGGATTGAAGCAGGACTTCTTTTCTCTTCTCTCTTCGTTTATTTCTCTATTCTCTTCTCTCTTCTTTTTTCTTTTCAGTGTTCATTTATCTCTCCGTTCTCTTATCTCTTTTTCTCTCTCTTCTATGGAGTTTGGGAATTTAGATTCCTTCTTACTTCACACCTATACCCGTGGCCAATGGACTAGAGCAGGACTTCTTATCTCATCTCTACTTTTCAATATTTATACGACCCGTCGAATCTCTTCCATGTTTATATATTATTTATACGACCCATCGGATCTCTCCTATCTCTTTGTCGTATCTCACAACATATTATCAGCATGAACATGTCGAGCTCAGCCGACCAGTCACAAGAAAATAAAGAAAGTAACGAAAACAGAAGAAAGATGAGAAGAGAGAAGAGAACAAAGAAATAAATAAAGAGAGAAGAGAGAAGAAATCCTACTCTCGTCCATTGACCACGGGTATAGACATGAAGTAAGACAGAATCTAAATTACAAAACTCTACTTCTCAATATTTATATGACCCCTTTAGTGAGGGGCATATTTGATATCTCTTTATTTCTCCCATCTCACAATACATTATCAGCACGAATATGTCTATCCTAGCAGACCAGTCACAAGAAAGCAGAGAGAGAAATGAAGATAGAAGAGAGAGAAGAAGAGAGAAGAGAATGGAAAGATAAACAAAAAGAGAAGAGAGAAGAAGTCCTGCTCTAGTCCATTGGCCACGGGTATAGGTGTGAAGTAAGAAGGAATCTAAATTCCAAAAATTTACTTCTCAATATTTATACGACCCCTTTAGGGTGGGGCACTTTTGACAGCTCTCTTTCTCCCATCTCACAACACGTTATTAGTATGAACATGTCAAGCCCACCTGACCAGTCACAAGAAAACGGAGAGAAAAACGAAGACAGAAGAGAGAGAGAAGAGCGAAGAGAATGGAGAGATAAATAAAAAGATAAAAGAGAAGAAGTCCTGCTCTAGTCCATTGGCCACAAGTATAGGTGTGAAGTAAGAAGGAATCTAAATTCCAAACCTCCACTTCTCAATAGTATCATCTCAATGTTATTACGATTATCACAGTAAATTCCAAAACTCTCTTTATTTTAAACGATTAATTGAATTAAAAAAATTATACTAATATTACTATGATAATCATAATAACGTTGAAATGATACTGTTGAGAAGTAGAGTTTTGGAATTTAGATTCCTTCTTACTTCACAACTATACCCGTGGCGATAATTAATTAAATATAGTTGAATATTTATAGGGTAAGCTTACTTAGAGCCTAAGCAATCTATGGGAAACCCTAATCCATAGGAGAGATCCGACGATAGACAGCCATCCGATTGAATGATCTTATATCAGTTGTAATGTTTTATAATTAAATATTTAAATATAACATTGAGATGATACTATTTAAATATTTAAAGAAATTATATACTTTATAATATTTAAAGAAATATTAATTGAAATAAATAAAAAAAATAAGCAATCTCCTATCTCATAATACGATATCAGCACGAACATATAGAGCCCAGTCGACCAATCATAAGAAAACTGAGAGAGAAACGAAGACAGAAGAGAGAGAAGAAGAAAGAAGAGAACGAAGAGATAATCGAAGAGAGAAGAAGTTCTGCTCCAATCCATTGGCCATGGGTATAGGTGTGAAGTAAGAAGAAATCTAAATTCCAAAACTCCACAGAAGAAGAGATAAGATAACGGAGAGATAAATAAACATAGAATAGAGAAGAAGTCCTGCTCCAGTCAATTGGCCACGGGTTTATATGCAAAGTAAGAAGAATCTAAATTCCAAAACTCCACTTCTCAATAATATAATTTAATCTATTCATTCTCTTCTGTCTCCGTTCTCTTCTCTCTTCTCCTATGGATTAGGGTTTCCCATAGATTGTTTAGGCCCTAAGTAAGTTTACCCTATAAATAATAAACAACCCTTTTAGGATGGGGAAAGTTTAATGACTCTTTCTTTCTCCTATCTCATAATACGTTATCAGCACGAACATATCGAGCCCAGCCAACCAGCCATAAGAAAATAGAGAGAGATACGAAGACAAAAGAGAGAGAAGAAGAGAGAAAAGAACAGAGAGGTAAACTTTACTTCTTAAAAATATAATTAAATCTCTCCATTCTCTTCTCTCTTCTCTTATATATTAGGGTTTCCTATTGATTGTTTAGGTTCTAAGTAAGCTTATCCTATAAATAATATATGACCCATTTAGGTTGGGGCATATTTCACGGCTCTCTCTTTCTTCTATCTCATAATTTACCCTATAAATAATATATAACCCCTTTAGGGTGGGGCTCGTTTGACGGCTCTCTTTTTCCTCCATCTCATAACATGTTATCAGTATGAACACGTCAAGCCCAATGGACTAGTTGTAAGAAAATAGAGAGAGAAACAAAGACAGAAGTGGAGTTTTGGAATTTAGATTCCGTCTTACTTCACACCTATACCCGTGGCCAATCGACTAGAGTATGACTTCTTCTCTCTTCTCTCTTTATTTATCTCTCCATTCTATTCTCTCTTCTTTAGAGTTTTTGAATTTAGATTCTATCTTACTTCATACCTATACCCATGGCCAATGGACTAGAGCAGGACTTCTTCTCTTATATCTCTTCGTTTATCTTTCCGTTCTCTTCTCTCTTCTTCTCTCTTATCTGTCTTCGTTTCTCTCTCTATTTTCTTGTGACTGATTGGCTTGGCTCGACATGTTCATACTGATAACATATTGTAAGATGAGAGAAAGAGAGAGCCATCAAACATTCCCCGCCCAAAAGGGATCGTATAAATATTAAGTAGTAGAGTTTTGGAATTTAGATTTCTTCTTACTTCACACCTAAACCCGTGGCCAATGGACTAGAACAGGACTTCTTTCCTCTTCTTACTTCGTTTATCTCTTCGTTCTCTTTTCTTTTCTTCTTTCTCTTTTGTCTTCGTTTCTCTCTCCGTTTTCTTATGACTAATCGGTTGGGCTCGACATGTTTATGAAGATAACGTGTTGTGAGATAGGAGAAATAAAAAGTCATCAAACGTGCCCCACCCTAAAGGGGTACTATTAATATTAAGAAGTGGAGTTTTGAAATTTAGATTCCTTTTTACTTCACACCTATACCCATTGCCAATAGACTGGAGCAGGACTTCTTCTCTCTTCATTTATCTCTTCGTTCTTTTCTCTCTTCTTCTCTATTTTCTGTCTTCGTTTCTCTCTCCGTTTTTTTGTGACTGGTCGGTTGGGCTTGACATGTTCATGCTGATAACATGTTGTGAGATGGGAGAAAGAGAGAGCCATCAAACGTACCCCCCCTAAAGGGGTCATATATTATTTAAAGGGAAAGTTTACTTAGGGTCTAAGCAATCTATTGGAAATCCTAATCTATGGGAGAGATCCGACGGTGGACAGCCATTCGATCGAACGACTGGTCAGCCCTAATTAGTTATTAAATAATTAATTAGTTATTTTAATTCATACCTATACCCATAGCCAATGGACTATAGCAGGACTTCTTCTCTCTTATCTCTTCGTTTATCTCTCCGTTCCCTTCCCTCTTCTTCTCTCTCTTTTGCCTTCGTTTCTTTCTCCGTTTTCTTACGACTGGTCGGCAGGGATCGATATGTTTGTGCTGATAACGTGTTGTGAAATAGGAGAAAGAGAGAACTGTCAAACGTGCCCAACCCTAAAGGAGTCGTATATTATTTATAGGGTAAGCTTACTTAGTGCCTAAGCAAACTAAGGGAAAAACTAATCCATGGGAGAGATCCGATGGTGGACAGCTATCCGATCGAACTACCTCATAATAGTTGTAATGTTTTATAATTAAATACTTTTTAAATATTAATTAAATATATTTTTAAATTATTTAAATATTTTAAATCATTATTTCTTTATTTAATAATTTAAATAATTAAATAGTTATCAAATTTAATTATTAAATATATTAATAAAAATAATAAATAAAATAATAAATTTAATTAAATAACTAGATAATTAAATAATTAAGTTAATTAATTTTTTTACTAAAAAATTAATTATTAAATTATTTAAATAATTTAATAATTAAATAATTAATTAATTTAATTAAAAAAATTATAGTAATTACTTTGATAATCATAATAATATTGAGATAATACTATTGAGAAGTGGAGTTTTAGGGCATATTTGATGGCTCTCTCTTTCTCCTATAACATAACACGTTAGCAGCACGAACATATCGAGCCCAGCCGACCAGTCCCAAGAATACAGAGAGAGAAACAAAGACAGAAGAGAGAGAAGAAGAGAGAAGAGAATGGAGAGATAAATAAATAGAGAAGAGAGAAAAATTTATGCTCCAATCCATTAGCCACGGGTATAGGTGTGAAGTAAGAAGGAATCTAAATTTCAAACTCTACTTTTCAATAATACAATTAAATCTCTTCATTCTCTTATCTCTTCTTCCATTGATTAGTGCTTCCCATAGATGTCTTAGGCCCTAAGTAAGATTTTTCTATAAATAATATACAACCCCTTTAGGGTAGGGCACGTTTGATGGCTTTCCCTTTCTCCTATCTCACAACATGTTATCAGGACGAACATGTCGAGCCTAGCCGACTAGTCGTAAGAAAACTGAGAGAAAAACGAAGACAGAAGAGTGGGAAGAGAACGGAGAGATAAACGAAGAGATAAGAGAGAAGAAGCCCTGCTCTAGTCCATTGACCATGGGTATAAGTATAAAGTAAGAAAGAATTTAAATTCCGAAACTCTACTTCTGTCTTCGTTTCTCTTTCTGTTTTCTTGCGACTGGTCGGCTGGGCTCGATATGTTCGTGCTGATAACTTATTATGAGATAGGAGAAAGAGAGAGCCGTCAAACGTGCCCCACACTAAAGGGGTCATATATTATTTATAGGGTAAGTTTACTTAGGGCCTAAGCAATCTATGGGAAACCCTAATCCATGGAAGAATAGGAAAGAGAATTGAGAGATTTAGTTATATTATTGAGAAGTGGAGTAGAGCCGTCAAATGTACCCCACCCCAAAGGGGTCGTATATTATTTATAGGTTAACCTTACTTAGGGTCTAAGCAATCTATGAGAAACCTTAATCCATTAGAGAAATCCGACGATGGATAGCCATCCGATCGAACGATCTCATAACAGTTATACTATTTTAAATTTTTTAAAAGAAAAATATAAATTATTTATAAAGCAAAAAATTTGGGTGTGCCTCATCTTCCTTCTTTACTTCCTATTATTTAATTAATTTAATTAGCTTAATAAAGTAAATAGATAAATAATTAAACAAATAAATAAATATTTAATTATCAATAAAACTAAAAAATTAAATAATTTAAATAATTTATTTATTATTTAAATTTTAAAATAAAAAAATATTTATTTGTTTATTTAAAAAAATTATATAATTTTAAATTTTTTTTTATTATTTATATATTCATATAATTAACTAATTATTTAAAAAATAAGTTAATAGTTATTAAATTATTATTTTATTTTATTACTTTAATAAATAAATAATTTTTTTATTTTAATTAATATTTTATAATTTAATAAAATAATTTTTTGAATATTTAATTAAATAATAATTAATAGAAAATATTTTTTATTTAACTATAAAATAATTTAATAATTAAATTATTTATTTCTTTAAGTATATTATCGTTTTAATATATTTCTTAACTAAAAAAGTTTTTAAATATTTAAATTATTGACTAATAATTTAATTATTTAAAAATAAAATAATAATTATAGAAATAACTAATAAAATGAATTAAAAAATTAATTATATAATTAAATTATTATTTAATAATATAATAATAATAAATAAATAAAATAATAAATTTAATTAAATAACTACATAATTAAATAATTAAATAAATAAATTATTTTACCAAAAACTTAATTATTAAATTATTTTAATTATTTATTAAGGAAATAAATAATTAATTTAATTAAATAAATTATAGTAATATTACTATGATAATTATAATAACTTTGGGATGATACTATTGAGAAGTGGAGTTTTGGAATTTAGATTCCTTCTTACTTCACACCTATACCCGTGGCGAATGGACTGGAGCAGGACTTCTTCTTTTTCCTCTCTTCGTTTATCTTACCGTTCTTTTCTCTCTTTTTCTCTCAATAGATTGCCAATGAATTTTTTGCAATAAAAATAATTTATATTTTTCTTTAAAAAAGTTTAAAACAAAACAACTGTTATGAGATCATTCGATTGGATGGCAATGGACTAGAGCAGAACTTCTTCTCTCTTCTATCTTCGTTTATATCTCTGTTCTTTTCTTTCTTCTTCTCTCTCTTCTGTCTTCGTTTCTCTCTTTGTTTTCTTGTGATTGGTCGACTGGGCTCGACATATTCATATTGATAACGTGTTGTAAGATGAAAGAAAGAGAGAGCCGTCAAACGTACCATATCTAAAGGGGTCGTATATTATTTATAGGGAAGCTTACTTAGGGCCTAAGCAATCTATGAAAAACCCTAATCAATGGGAGAAGAAAGAAAAGAATGAAGAGATTTAATTATCTTATTGAAAAGTAGAGTTTTGGAATTTAGATTCCTTCTTACTTCACACCTATACCCGTGGCCAATAGACTGGAGCAGGACTTCTTCTCTCTTCTTTTATTGTTTATCTCTATGTTCTCTTATCTCTTTTTGGTCTTCATTTTCTCTCCGTTTTCTTATAACTGGTCAGCTGGGCTCGACATGTTCGTACTGATAAAGTGTTGTGAGATGGGAGAAATAGAGAGCCGTCAAACATGCCCTACCCTAAAAGGGTCGTATAAATATTGAAAAGTGGAGTTTTGGAATTTAGATTATTTCTTACATCATACCTTTACCCGTAGCCAATGGACTGGAGCAGGACTTTTCCACTTTTCTTTCTTCATTTATATCTCCATTCTCTTTCTCTCTTTTTTATGGAGTTTTGAAATTTAGATTCCTTCTTACTACACACCTATACCCGTGTGAGAAGAGACTATTTAAATAATTAATTCTCAGTTCTGTTTTCTCTCTTCTGTCTTCCTTTCTCTCTTTATTTTCTTATGATTGGTCGGCTGGGCTAGATATATTCGTGCTGATAACGTTTTATGAGATAGGAGAAAGAAAGAGCGATCAAACGTGCCCTACCTTAATAGGGTCGTATTTTATTTATAGGGTAAGCTTACATAGGGCCTACGCAATCTATAGTAAACCTTAATCCATGGGAGAAGAGAGAAGAGAACAGAGAGATTTAATTATATTATTGAGAAGTGGAGTTTTAGAATTTAGATTCATTCTTACTACACACCTATACCTAGGTGAATAGACTAGAGCAGGACTTCTTCTCTCTTTCCTATTCGTTTATCTCTCTGTTTTCTTCTCTCTTCTTCTTTCTCTTATGTCTTCGTTTCTCTCTCTGTTTTCGTATGACTGGTTAGTTGGGCTCGACATATTCGTGCTGATAACATGTTGTGAGATAGGAAAAAGAGAGAGCCATCAAATATGCCCTACCCTAATTAGACTTCTTCTTACTTCACCCCTATACCCATGGCCAATAGGTTGTTGCATGAATTTTTCTATCTTCTCTCTTCGTTTATCTCCATATTCTCTTTTCTCTTTTGTCTTCTTTTCTCTCTCTATTTTTTTATGACTGGTCGGCTGGGCTAGACATGTTCATACTAATAACGTATTATATGATGGAGAAAAAGAGAGCCGTCAAACGTGCCCCACCCTAAAGGGGTCATATAAATATTCAGAAGTTGAGTTTTGGAATTTAGATTCTTTCTTACTTTATACTTATACCCATAGTGAATGGACTAGAGCATGACTTCTTCTCTCTTTTCTCTTCATTTATCTCTTTGTTCTCTTCTTTCATCTACTCTCTCTTCTGTCTTCGTTTCTCTCTCCGTTTTCTTATGACCGGTCAGCTGGGCTCGATATGTTTGTGCTGATAATGTGTTGTGAGATGGGAGAAAGAAAGAGCCATCAAATATGGTCCATCCTAAAGGGGTCGTATATTATTTATAGGGTAAGCTTACATAGGGCCTAAGCAATCAATTGGAAACCCTAATCCATGGGAGAGATCCGACGGTGGACAGCCATCCGATCGAACGATCTCATAACAGTTATAATATTTTAAATTTTTTAAAGAAAAATATAAATTATTTTTAAAGCAAAAAATTCTGGTGTGCCTCATCTTCCTTCTTTACTTCCTATTATTTAATTAAATTAATTAATTTAAGAAATTAAATAGTTAAATAATTAAATAAATATTTATTTATCTTTATAACTAATTATTTAAATAATTTATTTAATATTTAAATATTAAAATAAATAAATATTAATTTGATTATTTAAAAAAATATAAGTTATTTAAAAAAATATTTTACTATTTATATATTTAAAAAATTAATTTATTATTTAAATAATAAGTAAATAGTTATTGAATTATTATTTTATTTTATTACTTAATTAAATAATAAATTTTTTTATTTATTTAATTTAATATTTTATAATTTAATAAAAAAAAGTTTAATTAATTAATTATATAATAAATTTATTAAAATTATTAATTTTTTAACTATATCTTCTTCTCTCTCTTCTGTCTTCGTTTCTCTCTTCATTTTCTTGTGACTGGTCGGTTGGGCTCGACATATTCGTGCTGATAATGCATTGTAAGATGAAAGAAAGAGAGAGCTGTCAAACGTGCCCCACCCAAAAGGGGTCGTATATTATTTATAGGGTAAGCTTACTTAGGGCCTAAGCAACCTATGGGAAACCCTAATCCATGGAAGAGATTCGACGGTGGATAACTATCCGATCGAACGTACCCCACCCTAAAGGGGTCGTATTAATTATTTATTTAAATATTTATTAAATCAATTCTCTTAACTAGTAAGCTTACCTTATAAATGTTTAATTATATATAATTGATTATTGCCATAGTTATTGGTGTGAAGTAAGAAGGAATCTAAATTCCAAAACTTTACTTCTCAATAGTATCATCTCAACGTTATTATGATTATCATAGTAATGTTACTATAATTTTTTTAATTAAATTTATTATTTATTTAATTATTAGATAATTTAAATAATTTATTAATTTAATAATTAAATTTACTAATTAACGTATTGTGAGATGTGAGAAAGTGAGAGTCGTCAAATTTGCTCAACCCTAAAGGGGTCGTATAATATAATTAAATTTCTCTATTTTCTTCTCTCTTCTCCCATGGATTAGGGTTTCCCATAGATTGCTTAGGCCCTAAGTAAGCTTACCCTATAAATAATATATGACCCCTTTAGGGTGGGGCACGTTTACGGCTCTCTCTTTCTCACATCTCATAACACATTATCAGCACGAATATATCGAGCCCAGCCGACCAGTCGTAAGAAAACAGAGAAAGAAATAAAGACAGAAGAGGAGTTTTGGAATTTAGATTCCTTCTTACTTCATACCTATACCCAGGGTCAATGGACTGGAGCAGGACTTCTTATTTCATCTCTCTTCATTTATCTCTCTATTTTTTTTTTCTTCTTCTCTCTTATCTCTCCGAAGAGAGAAGAGAAAAGAAGTCCTTCTCCAATCTATTCGCCATGGGTAAAGGTGTGAAGTAAGAAGGAATCTAAATTCTAAAACTCCATAGAAGCGAGAGAAGAAGAGAGAGAAGAAGAGAGAAGAGAACGAAAAGATAAACAAAGACAGAAGAGAGAGATACGACTGGTCAGCTGGGCTTGATAGTAAGAAGTGGCACACTCGAATTGCTTAGGCCCTAAGTTCAAATATTAAGAGATACATCGTCGGATCTCTCCCATAGATTAGGGTTTTCCATAGATTACTTAGGCCCTAAGTAAGCTTACCCTATAAATAATATATAACCTATTTAGGCTGGGGCATGTTTAATGGCTCTCTCTTTCTCCTATCTCATAACACGTTATCAGCACGAACATGTCGAGCCCAGCGACCAGTCGCAAGAAAATGGAGAGAGAAACAAAGACATAAGAGAGAGAAGAAGAGAGAAGAGAATGGAGGGATAAACGAAGAAAGAAGAGAGAAGAAGTCCTGTTCTAGTCCATTGGCCCCGGGTATATGTGTGAAGTAAGAAGGAATCTAAATTCCAAAACTCCACTTCTCAATAATATAATTTAATCTCTCCGTTCTTTTCTATCTTCTCCCATGGATTAGGGTTTACCATAGATTGCTTAGGCACTATGTAAGCTTACCCTATAAATAATATACGACCCCTTTAGAGTAGGGCATGTTTGATGGCTCTAACTTTCTCCCATCTCACAATACATTATCAGCACGAACATGTCTAGCCCAACCGACGAGTCATAAGAAAATGGAGAGAGAAACGAAAATAGAAGATGAGAGAAGAGAACGGAGAGATAAACGAAAAGAGAAGAGAGAATAAGTCATGCTCCAGTCCATTCGCCATGGGTATAGGTATGAAGTAAGAAGGAATCTAAATTTCAAAACTCCACTATTATGATTATCATAGTAATGTTACTATAATTTTATTAATTAAATTAATTGTTTGATTAAAACAAAGAGAGAAGATAATTTACTATGATAATCGTAAGAATGGTTAGATGATACTATTGAGAAAACTCCACTTCTCAATAATATATTTAAATCTCTATGTTCTTTTCTATCTTCTCCTATGGATTAGGTTTTTTCATGGATTACTTAGGCCCTAAGTAAGATTACCTTATAAATAATATATGACCCCTTTAGGGAGGGGCACGTTTGACGGCTCTCTCTTTCTCATCTCACAATATGTTTTCAGCATGAACATGTCGAGCCCAGCTGACCCATCATAAGAAAAAGGATAGAAAAACGAAGACAGAAATGGAGTTTTGGAATTTAGATTCCTTCTTACTTCACACATATACCCATGGCCAATTGACTAGAGCAGGACTTCTTCTCTCTTCTCTCTTCATTTATCTCTTCATTCTCTTCTTCTTTCTCTTCTGTCTTCATAAAACTCTACTTCTTTTCTCAATAAACAGAGAGATAAATGAAGACAGAAGATAGAAGAGAATGGAGAGATAAACGAAGAGAGAAGAGAGAAGAAGTCCTATTCCAGTCCATTGGCCATAGGTATAGGTATGAAGTTCTCTCTTCTATCTTTGTTTAGCTCTCCATTCTCTTCTCTCTTTTTTGGTCTTTGTTTTTCTCTCTATTTTTCTTACGACTGGTCGACTGGGCTCGACATGTTAGGGCTGATAACATATTATGAGATAGAAGAAAGAGAGAGCCGTCAAATAAGAAACCCAACTCCATGAGAGAAGAGAGAAGAGAACGGAGAGATTTAACTATATTATTAAGAAGTGGAGTTTTGGAATTTAGATTCCTTCTTACTTAACAACTATATCCATGGATAATGGACTGGAGAAGGACTTCTTCGCTCTTCTTTCTTCGTTTATCTCTTCATTCTCTTTTATCTTCTTCTCCTTACTCACAACAGTTATCAGCATGAACATGTCGAGCCCAGCCGACCACTATTTAGAATTTAACTAAATTATTTAAATATATTATTTAAATTATTTATCTCTCCATTCTCTTCACTCTTTTTCTCTCTCTTCTGTTTTTGTTTCTCTCTCCGATTTCTTGTGACTGATTGGCTGGGCTCGATATGTTCATGCTGATAACGAGTTGTGAGAAAAAAAAAGAAGAGAAAAGAGAACGGAGAGAAATAAAAAAAGAAGAGAGAAGAAGTACTACTTCAGTCCATTCGCCACGGGTATAGGTGTGAAGTAAGAAGGAATCTAAATTCCAAAACACCACTTCTAAATAATATAATTAAATCTCTCCATTCTCTTCTCTCTTCTCCCATGGATTAGAGTTTTCCATAGATTGCTTAGGACCTATGTAAGCTTACCCTATAAATAATATACGACCCCTTTAGGGTTGGGCATGTTTGACGGCTCTTCCTTTCTCCCATCTCATAACACTTTATCAGCACGAACATGTTGAGCCCAGCTGACCAGTCGTAAGAAAATAGAAAAAGAAACGAAGACAGAAGTGGAGTTTTGGAATTTAAATTTCTTCTTACTTCACACCTATACCTGTGGTCAATAGACTAGAGCAGGGCTTCTTTACTCTTCTCTCTTCGTTTATCTCTCATTTCTCTTTTCTCTTCTTCTCTCACTTCTGTCTATATTTCTCTATTCGTTTATTGAGAGAAGAAGAGGAGTTTAACGACGACAGAAGAGATATAAGAAGCGAGAAGAGAACAGAGAGATAAATAAAGAGAAAAGAGATAACTACACACCTATACCCGTGACCAATGGACTGGAGCAGAACTTCTTTTCTCTTCTTTCTTCATTTATCTTTCCATTTTCTTCTCTCTTTTTCTTTCTCTTCTGTCTTCGTTTATCTATCCGTTTATATAGAGAAGAAGTGGAGTTTAACGAAGACAGAAGAGAGATGAGAAGCGAGAAAAGAATAAAGAGATAAATAAAGAGACAAGAGAGAATATGTCCTGCTCCAGTCCATTGGTCATGGGTATAAGTGTGAAGTAAGAAGGAATCTAAATACCAAAACTCCATTCTGTCATCGTTTTTCTTACTGTTTTCTTGCGACTGGTCAGCTGGGCTCGACATATTCGTGCTTACAACATATTGTGAGATGAGAGAAAGGGAGAGTCGTCAAACATACCCCACCCTAAAGGGGTCGTATATTATTTATAGGGAAAGCTTACTTAGGGCCTAAGCAATATATGGGAAACCCTAATCCATAGACGAAGAGAAAAAAAAAGGGGAAGATTTAATTATATTATTAAGAAGTGAAGTTTTTGAATTTAGATTCCTTCTTACTGTACACCTATACATATGGCAAATGGACTGGAACAGGACTTCTTCTCTCTTATCTCGTTATTTGTATCTTCGTTCTCTTCTCTCTTCTCACAAAATGTTATCAATATGAACATGTCGAGCCCAACTGACTAGTCATAAGAAAACAGAAAGAGAAATGATGATAGAAGAGAGAGAAGATAACGGAGAGATGAATGAAAAGGAAAGATAGAAGAACTCCTGCTCTAGTCCATTGGCCACACGTATAGTTGTAAAGTAAGAAGTAATCTAAATTCCAAAACTCCACATAAGAGAGATAAGAAGAGAGAAGAGAAAGAAGAGATAAATAAAGAAAGAAGAGAGAAGAAGTCTTACTCCAGTCCATTGGCCACGGGTATAAATATGACGTAAGAAGGAATCTAAATTCCTAAACTCCCCTTCTGTCTTCGTTTCACTCTCCGTTTTCTTGTGACTGGTCAACTGGGATCGACATGTTCGTACTGATAACGTGTTATGAGATTGGAGAAATAAAGAGCCGTCAAACGTGCCCTATCCTAAAAGGGTCGTATATTATTTATAGGGTAAGCTTCCTTAGGGCCTAAGCAATCTATAGGAAATCCTAATACATAGTAGATATCCGACGGTGGACAGCTATCCTTCATACTTCATACCTATACCCGTGGCCAATAGAATAGAGCAAGACTTCTTTTCTCTTATCTCTTTGTTTATCTCCCCGTTCTCTTCTCTCTTTTTCTCTTATCTCACCACACGTTATTAGTACGAACATGTCATGCCCAGCCGTCTAGTCATAAGAAAACGGAGAGAGAAACAAAGACAGTAGAGAGAGAAGAAGAGAGAAGAGAACGAAGAGATAAATGAAGAGAGAAATGAAGAGAGAAATGAGAAGAAGTCCTACTCAAGTCCATTAGCCACGAGTTTAGGTATGCAGTAAGAAGGATGGCTGTCCTCCGCCGGATCTCTCCCATGGATTTAGATTTCCTATATATTTCTTTGGCCCTAATTAATCTTACCCTACAAATAATATACGACCCCTTTAGGGAGGGGCATATTTGATGGCTCTCTCTTTCTCCCATCTCATAACACATTATCAGTACGAAAATATCAAGCCCAACTGACCAGTCACAAGAAAACAGAAAGAGAAACAAAGATAGAAATGGAGTTTTGGAATTTAGATTCCTTCTTACTTCACACCTGTACCCGTAGCCAATGGACTGGAGTAGGACTTCTTCTCTTTTTACTTTATTTATCTCTTCGTTCTCTTCTCTCTTCTTCTCTCTTTTGTACGGAGTTTCAGAATTTAGATTCATTCTTACTTCACACCTATACCCATGGCCAATGGACTGGAGCATGACTTCTTCTCTCTTCTCTCTTCGTTTATCTCTCCGTTCTCTTCTCTCTTCTTCTCTCACTTCTGTCTTTTTATATCTCTCTGTTTTCTTATGACTGGTTGGCTGGGCTCGACATGTTCGTGCTGATAATATGTTATGACAAGTGAGAAGAGAACAAAAAGATAAACGAAGAGAGAAGAAGTCCTACTTCAGTCCATTTACCACGGGTATAGGTGTGAAGTAAGAAGAAATTTAAATTCCAAAACTCCACTTCTCAATAATATAAATCAATCTCTTATTTCTCTTCTCTCTTCTCCCATGGATTAGGGTTTCCCATAGAATGCTTAGACCCTAAGTAAGCTTACCCTATAAATAATTTACGACTCCTTTAGGGTGGGGCACATTTGATGACTCTCTCTTTATCCCATCTCATAATATGTTGTCAGTACGAACATGTCAAGCCCAGCTAACCAGTCGTAAGAAAACAGAGAGAGAAACAAAGACAGAAGAGAGAGAAGAAGAAAGAAGAGAACGGAGAGATAAACGAAGATAGAAGAGAGAAGAAGTCCTGCTCCAGTCCATTGGCCTCGGGTATAGATTTGAAGTAAGAAGGAATCAAAATTCCAAAACTCCACTTCTTAATATTTATATGACCCCTGATGATAAGGCATGTTTGACGGATCTCTCTTTCTTCGATCACACAACACGCTATCTATACGAGCATATCAGCCCAGCTGACCAGTCACAAAAAAATGGAGAGAGAAACGAAGACAGAAGGGAGAGAAGACAAGAGAAGAGAACAGAGAGATAAACGAAGAGAGAAGAAGTCCTGCTCCAGTACATTGGCCATGGGTATAGGAATGAAGTAAGAAGGAATCATAATTCAAAAACTCTACTTCTTAATAATATAATTAAATATCTTCGTTCTCTTCACTCTTCTCCGATGGATTAGGATTTCCCATAGATTGCTTAAGCCCTACGTAAGTATACCCTATAAATAATACATGACCCCTTTAGGGTAGGGCATGTTTGATGGCTCTATCTCTTTCTCCAAAATCAAAACACGTTATTAACACGAACATGTCGAGCCCAGCCGACCAATCGCAAGAAAATGGATAGAGAAACAAAGACAGAAGAGAGAAAAGAAGAGAGAAGAGAACGAAGAGATAAATGAAGAGAGAAGAAGTCATGCTCCAGTCCATTGGCCATGGGTATAGGTGTAAAGTAAGATGGAATCTAAATTCAAAAACTCCACTTCTATCTTCATTTTTCTCTCCATTTTCTTACGACTGGTCGTCTAGGCTCAATATGTTCGTGCTGATAGCATATCTAGTTTAATTAAGAAGGAATCTAAATTCCAAACTTCACTTCTTAATAATATAATTAAATTTCTTCGTTCTCTTCTCTCTTCTCCTATAGATTAGGGTTTCCCATAAATTGCTTAGGCCCTAAGTAAGTTTACCCTATAAATAATATTCGACCTCTTTAGGGTAGGGCACGTTTGATGACTCTCTTTTTCTCCCATCTCACAACACTTACCTTATAAATAATATACGACCCCTTTAGGGTAGGGCACATTTGATAGCTTTTCCTTTCTCCCATCTTATAACACGTTATCTTTTGTTTATCTTCCCATTTTCTTTGTTTCTCTCTTTATCTTATCGTATAAAATAAAATAAATAAGTATTAATAGAAAAGAGATAGAAAATTATTTTAAACTAGAGAGAGCATGACTTCTTTCTTTCCTCTCTTCGTTTATCTATCCATTCTCTTTTTTTTTTCTCCCATCTCATAACATATTATCAGCACGAATATATCGAGCCTAGTCGACCAGTTGCAATTAAATGAAGAGAGAAACGAAGACAAAAGTAGAGTTTTCAAATTTAGATTTCTTCTTACTTCATACTTATACCCATGGCTAATGGACTGGAGCGGAACTTTTTCTCTCTTCTATCTTCGTTTATCTCTCCGTTCTCTTCTCTCTTCTTCTCTCTCTTCTGTCTTCATTTCTCTCCCCGTTTTTTTATGACTGGTCGGTTGGGCTCGATATGTTCGTGCTGATAACGTGTTGTAAGATGGGAGAAAAAGAGGACCGTCAAGCGTGCCCCTCCCTAAAGGTGTCATATATTATTTATAGGGTCAGCTTACTTAGGGACTAAGCAATCTATAAGAAATCCTAATCTATACGAGAGGTCCGACGATGGATAGCAATCCGATCAAACAATCTCTCAACAGTTGTAATGTTTTATATTTTTTTGAAGAAAAATGTAAAATATTTTTAAAGCAAAAAATTTGAGTGTGCCTCATCCTCTTTCTTTACTTCCTATTATTTAATTAATTTAATTATTTAATAAATTAAATAGTTAAATAATTAAATAACTAAATAAATATTTAATTATCTTCTCTCTTCTCACTTCATTTTATTACTATAATAATTAAGTGGAGTGTTGTTACTATAATTTTTTTAATTAAATTAATAGTTTAATTAAAATAAAGAGAGAAGAGAATTTACTATGATAATCATAGTAACGTTGAGATGATACTATTGAGAAGTGGAGTTTTAGAATTTAGATTTCTTTTTACTTCATACCTATACCTGTGGCGAATGGACTGGAGTAGGATTTCTTCTCTCTTTTCTCTTATTTATCTTCGTTTAAATTATTTAATAATTTAAAAAATTTATAAATTAAGTTTTTAGTAAAATAATAAATTTAAAAAAACAAATTTTTTGCTTTAAAAAAAATTAATATTTTTTTAAAAAAAAATTAAAATATTACAACTGTTATAAGATCGTTCGATCGGATGGCTGCCCACTATCGGATTTCTCTAATGGATTAGGGTTTCCCATAGATTGGTTAGGCCCTAAGTAAGCTAACCCTATAAATAAAATACGACCCTTTTAGGGTGGGGTACGTTTGACGGCTCTCTTTTTCTCCCATCTCACAACACATTATCAGCACGAACATATCAAGCCCCATAGAATCTACTTAAATAAATATTTAATTAATTACAAAACTTCTTCTCTCTTCTCTCTTCAACATGTTCGTACTGATAATGTGTTTTGAGATGGGAGAAAGAGAGAGCCATCAAACGTGCCCCACCCTAAAGGGGTCATATAATCTTTAAAGAAGAGAGAAGAGAACATAGAGATAAACAAAGAGAGAAGAGAGAAGAACTCCTACTCCAGTCCATTGGCCACGGGTCTAGTTATGAAGTAAGAAGGAAGCTAAATTCTAAAACTCCACTTCTTAATATTTATACGACCCATCAGATCTCTACCAACTCTTCATTTATTATACTTATTTAATCTCAAAATACATTATCAGCATGAAAATATCGAGTCCAGCCGACCAATCATAAGAAAACGGAGAAAGAAACAAAGACAGAAAAAAGAGTAGAAGAGAATTGAGAGATAAACAAAGAGAAAAGAGAGAAAAAATCCTGCTCTGGTCCATTGGCCATGGGTATAGGTGTAAAGAAAGAAAGAATATAAATTCCAAAACCCTACTTCTGTCTTTGTTTCTCTCTCTATTTTCTTATGACTGGTCGGCTCGGCTCGACATGTTCATGCTGATAACGTATTGTTAGATGGGAGAAAGAGAGAGCTATCAAATATGCCCCACCCTAAAGGGGTCGTATAAATATTAAGAAGTAGAGTTTTGGAATTTATATTCCTTCTTACTTCATACCTATACCCATGGCCAATAGACTGGAGAGGCCACAGGTATATTATTTATTAGGTAAGATTACTTTGGGCTTAAGAAATCTATGGTAAACCCTAATCCCTGGGAGATTACTTAGGGCATAAGCAAGACTTCTTTTCGTTTCTCTCCTCTTTTATCTCTCTGTTCTTTTCTCTCTTTCTCCTATCTCACAACACGTTATCAGTACTAACATATCGAGCCCAGCCGACCAATCGCAAGAAAACAAATAGAAAAGAGACGACAAAAGAGAGAGAAGAAGAGAGAAAAGAACGGAAAGATTTAATTATATTATTGAGAACTAGAGTTTTGGAATTTAGATTCCTTCTTAATTCACACCTATACCCGTGGCGAATGGATTGGAGTAGGACTTCTTCTCTATTCTCTCTTCGTTTGTCTCTCTGTTTTCTTCTCTCTTTTCTGTCTTCGTTTCTCTCTCCGTTTTCTTGTGACTGGTCTGCTGGGCTTGACATATTCGTGCTGAATGGGAGAGATTATTTAACTAATATTATTTTTAGTCCTGCTCCATGTTTAATCTCTTTTAAGTTGTGCCAATGAACTAGAACAGGACTTTTTTTCTCTTCCCTTTTCATTTATCTCTCCATTCTCTTCTCTCTTCTTCTCTCCCTCTTCTTCTCTCCCTTTTCTGTCTTCATTTCTCTCTCTGTTTTTTTGCGACTGGTCGGCTGGGCTCGATATGTTCATACTGATAACGTGTTGTGAGATAGGAGAAAGAAAGAGCCGTCAAACGTGCTCCACCCTAAAAGGATAATATATTATTTTTAGGGTAAGCTTACTTAGGACCGAAGCAATCTATAAGAAACCCTAATCTATAGGAGAGATCCAATGGTGGACAACCATCCTTCTTACTTCACACCTATACCCGTGGCGAATGGACTGGAGCTGGACTTCTTTTCTCTTCTTCTCTTTGTAATTATTGGATAGCTGTCCACCATCGAATCTCTCCCATGGATTAGGGTTTTGCATAGATTGCATAGGCCCTAAGTAAGAAGAAGTCCTACTCTAGTCCATTGGCCACGGGTATAGGTGTGAAGTAAGAAGAAATCTAAATTCGAAAACTCCACTTCTCAATAGTATCATCTCAACGTTATTATAATTATCATATTAATGTTACTATAATTTTTTAAATTAAATTAAAATTTTATTTAAGTATTAAATAATTTAATAATTTAGTTTTTAGTAAAATAATTAATTTATTTAATTATTTAAATATCAAATTATTTAATTAAATTTATTATTTAATTTATTTATTATTATTTAATTATTAAATAATTAAATTAGGTAACTATTTAATTATTAAATAATTAAATTAGGTAACTATTTAATTATTTTATTTTTATAATAAATAAATAATAATTTAATTATATAATGAATTTATTAATTTATTTTATTAGATATTTTTTTTTATTAATTTATTTTTAAATAATTAAATAATTAGTCAATTATTTAAATGGAGTGAGAGAACGTAGAGATAAATAATAGTGCCCTACCCTAAAGAAAATTTATAATAGCATTGATTATTTCAGGTTCATACTTAAAAAAGAGAGAGCCGTCAAATATGCCCCACCCTAAAGGGGTCCTATATTATTTATTGAGAAGTTGAGTTTTGGAATTTAGACACCTTCTTACTTCACACTACTTCACACCTATACCCGTGGCTAATGGACTGGAGTAGGGCTTCTTCTCTCTTCTCTCTTTGTTTCTCTCTCTATTTTTTTGTGACTGGTTAGTTGGGCTCGACATGTTCGTACTAATAACGTATTGTGAGATAGGAGAAAGGGAGATCCGTCAAATATACCCTATCCTAATTAGATTCTTTCTTACTTCACACCTATATTTGTGACCAATGGACTGGAGTAGGACTTCTTCTCTCTCCTCTCTTCATTTATCTCTCTGTTCTCTTCTCTCTCTTCTAAGGAGTTTTGGAATTTATATTCTTTCTTACTTCACACCTATACCCATGGCTAATGAACTGGAGCAGGACTTCTTCACTCTTCTCTCTTCATTTATCTCTCAGTTCTCTTATCTCTTCTTTTCGCTCTTTTGTCTACATTCCTCTCTTCATTTTCTTGTGACTGGTCGGCTGGGCTTGACATGCTCATGCTGATAACGTGTTATGATGTGGGAGAAAGAGAGAGCCATCAAACATGCCCCACTCTAAAACGATAATATATTATTTATAGGGTAAGCTTACTTAGGACCTAAGCAATCTATGGAAAACCCTAATCCATGGGAGAGATCCGACGGTGGACAGTCATCCTTCTTACTTCACACCTATACCCGTGGTAAATGGACTAGAGCAAGACGTCTTCTCTCTTCTCTCTTCTTCTCTCTCTAATTATCGGATCACTATCCACCGTCAGATCTCTCCCATTGATTAGGGTTTCCCATAGATTGCTTAGGCCCTAAGTAATCTTACCCTATAAATAATTAGGACTGACCAGTCATCTCTACGTTATTATGATTATCATAGCAATGTTACTATAATTTTTTTATTAAATTAATTATTTATTTAATTATTAAATATTTAAAATAATTTAATAATTTAAATAATTAAGTTTTTAGTAAAATAATTAATTTACTCAATTATTGAATTATCTAGTTATTTAATTAAATTTATTATTTTATTTATTTATTATTATTATATTACTAAATAATTCAATTAGGTAACTATTTAATTATTTAAATTATTAAATAAATAAGTAATTATTTAATTATATAATTAATTTATTAATTAATTTATTAATTAATTTTATTAATTATTTCTTTAATTATTATTTATCTTTAAATAAAATTTTATTTAGAGAAGAAATATATTAAATAGATTATTTACTTAAACAAATAAATAATTTAATTAAAAAAAATATTTTTTTATAATCATAATAACGTTGAGATGATTTAAATAACTAATTAAAGAAATAATGATTATCATAGTAATATTGCTATAATTTAAAAAAATTAAACTATTATAATTTAATAAATAGGTTTTCTATAATATTTCTTTGTATATTAGTTAAATTAATCATCTATTCAATATTAAATAAATTATTTATTTTACTAAATACTTAATAATTAAATTATTTGAATTATTAAATTATTTAAATTATTAAATAATTTAATAAATAAATAATTTAAATAAAAATATTATAGTAACATTACTATAATAATCATAATAGCGTTGAGATTATTCTTTTTTAATTAAATTATAAATAAAAAGAGAAGAGAGGAGAAGTCCTGCTCCAGTCAATAAATAAAATAAATAAGCAATCTTCTATCTCACAACGCGTTTCAGCACGAACATATCGAGCCCAGCCGACCAGTCAATAGAAAACGAAGAGAGAAGAGAAATGAAGAGATAAATGAAGAGAGAAGAACTTCTGCACCAATCCATTGGCCACGGGTATAGGTGTGAAGTAAAAAGGAATCTAAATTCCGAAACTCCACTTCTCAATAGTATCATCTCAACGTTATTATGATTATCATATTAAATTCTCTTCTCTCTTTGTTTTAATTTAACGATTAACTTAATTAAAAAAATTATAGTAGCATTATTATGATATATGATTATTTAACTAATTATAACGTTGAGGTGAATGGAGAGAAGTAGAAGAAAAAAGACCTATATTTAATTAATTGTAGGTAGAAGAGATATATTTATGGATTAGGTATGAATATTATTTATAAAAGAGATTTAAATTCTAATAAATTGATTGCAGGACTTCTTCTCTCTTTCCTCTTCTCACTTCTCTCTTCTTTCTTCGACATGTTCGTACTGATGACGTGTTATAAGATAATTTAATATTTAATAATTCTTTCTGTGTTTATCTCTCTGTTCTCTTCTCGCTTTCTTCCACATCACACCACGTTATTAGCACGAACATGTCGAGCCCAACCGACCAGTCATAAAAAAACAATGACAGAAACAAAGATAGAAGAGAGAGAAGAAGAGAGAAGAGAACGGAGAGATAAACACAGACAAAAAAAGGAGAAGAAGACAAAAGAGAACTGAGAGATAAACAAAGATAGAAGAGAGAAGAAGTCCTGCTCCAGTCCATTCGCCACGGGTATAAGTGTGAAGTAAGAAGGATGGCTGTCCACCGTCGGATCTCTCTTATGGATTAGGGTTTCCCATAGATTACTTAGGCCTACCCTATAAATAATATATGACCCCTATAGAGTGGGGTATGTTTGACGGCTCTCTCTTTCTCCCATCTCACAATACGTTATCAGCACGAACATATTGAGCCGAGTTGACCAATCAAAAGAAAACGGGAAGAGAAACAAAGACAGAAGTAGAGTTTTAGAATTTATATTCTTTTTTACTTTACACCTAAATTTGTAGCGAATGGCCTCGAACATGACTTCTTCTCTCATCTATCTTTGTTTATCTCTCTATTCTCTTCTCTCTTGTTCTCTCTCTTCTATCTTCGTTTCTCTCTCTGTTTTCTTGTGACTGGTCGGCTGGGTTCGACATGTTCATACTGATAATGTATTGTGAGAAGAGAGAAGAAAAGAGAAGAGAGAAGTAAGAAGGAATATAAATTCCAAAACTCTACTTCTTAGTATTTATATGGCCCTTTTATGGTAGCACACGTTTGACGACTCTCTCTTTCTCACATCTCACAGCACGTTATCAGTACGAACAAATCGAGCCCAACCAATTAGTCATAAGAAAAAAGGGAAAGAAATAAAGACAGAAGTAGAGTTTTGGAATTTAGATTCCTTCTTACTTTACACCTATACTTCACACGGATATAGGTATGAAGTAAGAAGGAATCTAAATTCCAAAACTCCACAAAAGAGAGAGAAGAAGAAAGAAGAGAGAACAGAGAGAGAAATGAAGAAAGAAGAGAGAGAAGAAAAAAGAAGCGAATGGAGAGATAAACGAAGATAGAAGAGAGAAGAACTCCTATTCTATTCCATTGACCACGGGAATAGGTGTGAAGTAAAAAGGAATCTAAATTACAAAAGTTCACTTATGTCTTCGTTTCTCTCTCCGTTTTCTTGCGATTGGTCAGCTGGGCTCGACATGTTCGTGCTGATAACGTATTGTAAGATGAAAGAAAGATAGAAGAGAACGGAGACATAAATATGACGAGCTAAAATTAAATGAAATTTCATTTTTGGTTTTTGGTTTTGGACAAATTACAAAGGCCTCCTCTGAACATTCGTACAATCCATTCTAATTCAATCGCACAATCCATTCTAATTCATTCGCACGAATGCATCTATTCTAATTCATTCATACTAACCATTATAATTCATTCATACGAACGAATGTAGCCGGAGGGAGGGAGCCGAGCCGGAGGGAGGGCGAATGGGTGCTACCGCTGCCGCTCGCGAGACAGGTCGGGCTGGACCGGAGGGGGAGTTGCCTGCATCGGGGAAGAATACTGTGACGGCGCTGGTGGCCGAAGCCATGGGTTACTTCATGGGTAATGTGTGTTAGGTCCCTAGAAACAATTTTTATCAAGGGATAAACTAATGTTTAGCTTCAGTGTTAGGTCCCTCGAAATGGTAAATGATTAACTTATCCCTTCCATTACCCTCCAACCGAACCAATCGAGGGAAATAGAGCAGGAGTTCATCTCTCTTTTCTCTTCGTTTATCTTTCCATTCTCTTCCCACTTCTTTTCTCTCTTCTGTTTTTGTTTCTCTCTCCATTTTCTTGTGATTGGTCGGCTGGGCTCGACATGTTCGTACTGATAACATATTGTGAGGTGGGAGAAAGAGATCCATCAAACGTGCCCCACCATGTGGGCTGTGCGGGCAAATAGATCTCTGTAACCGCACAAGGAGCAAGTCGCACAAGTCTCGGGGTCGAGGTCACACAGGTCTCGGGCGCGATCTCATATCACAGGGAGACTCGTGCTCGGACGGAGTCTTACACGGAGAGGGAGAGGTCGGAGGCTGCTGCTGGTTACTCGATTGAGAGATAGAGAGAGAGGGAGGGAATATCTTGGCCCTCCATCGAATGGGAACGGACGGCCCGGATCAGTAGTAATTCCATAAGTAAGAGCTTATGAGTGAGAGTATCCCTCCCCCACCGGCCAGCCTCGTCCCCCTCCGGCAGCCACCCGACCCCATCCGAGCCTCATCCTAATTTGAATTTATTTAAAAATTTAATTAATTAGTTATTTAATTATTTTTTTAGTATTAATAATATAAAATAAACTACTTAAATAAATATTGAGAGAGAAGAGAAAAGAAGTCCTGCTCTAGTCCATTCATGATGGGTATAGGTGTGAAGTAAGATAGAATCTAAATTCCAAAATTCCACAGAAGAGAGAGAGGAAAAGAGAAGAGAACGGAGAGATATATAAAGAGAGAAGAGAGAAGAAGTCCTACTTCAATCAATTAACCACGGGTATAGGTATGAAGTAGGAAGGAATCTAAATTCCAAAACTCCATAGAAGAGAAAGAAGAAGAGAAAAAAAAAACAGAGAGAGAAACAAAAACAGAAGAGAGAGAAAAAAAGAGAAGAGAACGTAAAGATAAATAAAGAGAGAAAAGAGAAAAAGTTCTGCTCCAGTCCATTAGCCACGGGTATAGGTGTGAAGTAAGAAGGAATCTAAATTCCAAAACTCCACTTCGCAATAGTATAATCTCGACGTTATTATGATTATCATAGTAATGTTACAATAATTTTTTTAATTAAATTAACCATTTATTTATTTATTAAATATTTTAAATAATTTAATAATTTAATAATAATTTTTTTAGTAAAATAATTAATTAAATATAATTATTATAGTATAAATAGTTATTGAATTATCTAAATAAAATAAATTATTGCAAAGTGGAGGGTTTGAAATTTAGATTCCTTCTTACTTCACACCTATACCCGTGGCCAATGGACTAGAGCATGACTTCTTCTTTTTTTATTTATCTCTTTGTTCTCTTCTCTCTTATTTTCTCTTTTCTGTGGAGTTTTGAAATTTAGATTCCTACTTACTTCATACCTATACCCGTGGCGAGTGGACTAGGCAGGACTTCTTATCTCTTCTCTCTCAATATTTATTTAATTAGTTTACTTTATATTGTTAATATTAAAAAAATAATTAGATAACTAGATAATTAAATAATTAAATTAATTAATTATTTTAAAAAAACCTAATTATTAAATTATCTAATTTTTAAATTATTTAATAATTAAATAAATAATTATAGTAATCTTACTATGATAATCATAATAACATTGAGATGATACTATTGAGAAGTGGAGTTTTGGAATTTAGATTCCTTCTTACTTCACACCTATATCCGTGACGAATGGAGTAAAGTAAGACTTCTTCTCTCTTCTCCCTTTGTTTATCTCTTCGTTCTACTTCCTCTTATTCTCTCTCTTATATCTTCGTTTCTCTCTATATTTTCTTCTCTCTTCTGTCTTTGTTTCTTTTTCCCATAGATTGTTTAGGCCTTAAGTTAGCTTACCCTATAAATAATATACGACCCTTTTAGGGTGGGTCACATTTGATGGCTCTCTCTTTCTCCTATCTCAAAACACGTTATCAGCATGAACATATCGAGCCCAACCGACCAGTCACAAGAAAACGGAGAGAGAAACGAAGATAAAAGAGAGAAAAAAAGAGAGAAGAGAACGGAGAGATAAACGAAGAGAGAAGACAGAAGAAGATAGAAGAGAACGGAGAGATAAACGAAGATAGAAGATAGAAGAATTCCCACTCCAGTCCATTGACCACGGGTATAGGTATGACGTATGAAGGAATCTAAATTCTAAAACTCTACTTCTTAATATTTATACGACCCCTTTAGGGTGGGGCTCGTTTAACGGCTCTCTTTTTCTCCCATCTCATAACACGTTATTAGCATGAACCTATTGAGCCCAACCGACCAGTCGTAAGAAAACGAATAGAGAAATGAAGACATAAGTGGAGTTTTGGAATTTAGATTCCTTCTTACTTCACACCTATACCCGTGGTTAATGGACTGGAGCAGGACTTCATCTCTCTTCTCTCTTCGTTTAACTCTCCATTCTCTTCTCTCTCTTTTTCTCTCTCTTCTTATCTCTCTTTTGTCTTTATTTCTCTCTCCGTTTCTTATGACTGGTCGGTTGGGCTCGATATATTTGTGCTGATAACATATTGTGAGATAGGAAAAAGAGAGAGCCGTCTAATGTGCCCCACCCTAAAGGGGTTGTATATTATTTATATGGTAAGTGTTGTGAGATAGGAGAATAAGAGAGCCATCAAACATGCCCCACCCTAAACAGGTTATATAAATATTAAGGAGTAGAGATTTAGAATTTAGATTCCTTCTTACTTTACACCTATACCCGTTGCCAATGGACTAGAGCAAGACTTCTTCTTTCTTCGTTTATCTCTTTGTTTATCTCTCCGTTCTATGCTCTCTTCTTCTTTCTCTTCTGTCTTTGTTTCTTTCTATGTTTTTTTCACAATCATATATTAGTTAAATAACATAAAGCATGACTTTTTCTCTCTTCTCTCTTTATTTATCTCTCCATTCTTTTCTCTCTTCTCATAACATAATATCAACACGAACATGTCGAGCCAGCAGACCAGTCATAAGGAAACAGAGAAAGAAACAAAGAGAGAAGAGAGAGAAGAAGGGAGAAGAGAATAAAGAGATAAACAAAGAGAGAAGAGAGAAGAAGTCATACTCCAGTCCATTGGCCATGGGTATAGCTATGAAGTAAGAAGGAATCTAAATTCTAAAACTCCAATTCACAATATTTATACGATCGTTTTAGGGTGGGGCATATTTGACGGCTCTCTCTCTCCCATCTCACAACATGTTATCAGCACGAACATGTCGATCCTAGTCGACCATTCATAAGAAAACAAAGACAAAAACAAAGACAAAAGAGAGAAGAGAGAAGAGAGAAGAGAAAGGAGAGATAAATGAAGAGACTGGAGTAGGGCTTCTTCTCTCTTCTCTCTTTATTTATCTCTCTGTTCTCTTCTCTATTCTTCTCTCTCTTCTGTCTTTGTTTCTCTCTCAATTTTTTTGCGACTGGTCGGCTGGGCTCGACATGTTCATGCTGATTATGTGTTGTGAGAAGAGAGAAGAAGAGAGAATAGAGAAGAAGTCAAAAACTCCACTTCTTAATAATATAATTAAATCTCCACATTCTTTTCTCTCTTTTCCCATGGATTAGGGTTTTCCATAAATTTCTTAGGCCCTAAGTAAGATTACCCTATAAATAATATACGATCCTTTTAAGGTGGGTTACATTTGACGGCTCTCTCTTTCTCCCATCTCATAACACGTTATCAGTACGAACATGTCGAGCCCAACCGACCAGTCGTAAGAAAACAGAGATAGAAACGAAGACAAAGGAGAGAGAAAAGAACGGAGATATAAACGAAGATAGAAGAGAGAAGAAGACCTACTCCAGTCCATTGGCCACGGGTATAGGAATAAAGTAAGAAGGAAGCTATATTCTAAAACTCTACTTCTTAATAATATAATTAAATCTCACTATTCTCTTCTCTCGTTTCCCATAGATTAGGGTTTTCCATAGATTGCTTAGGCCCTAAGTAAGCATACCCTATAAATAATATACAACCCCTTTAGGGTAGAGCACGTTTGATGGTGCTTACTTTTTCTATCTCATAATACATTATCAGGACGAATCTGTCGAGCCCAACCGACCAATTATAAGAAAACGAAGAGAGAAATAAAGACAAAAGAGAGAGATGAAAAGAGAAGAGAACGAAGAGATAAACAAAGAGAGAAGAGAGAAGAGAGAAGAAGTCCTGCTCCAATCCATTGGCCACAAGTATAGGTGTAAAGTCAGAAGGAATCTAAATTCCAAAACTCCACAGAAGAGAGAGAAGTAGAAAGAAGAGAATAAAGAAGTAAATAAAGAGAGAAAAGAGAAGAAGTCCTACTCTAGTCCATTGGCCACGAGTATAGGTGTGAAGTAAGAAGGAATCTAAATTCCAAAACTCTACTTCTGTCTTCGTTTCTTTCTTTATTTTCTTACGACTGATCGGATGGGCTCGGCATGTTCGTGCTGATAACGTATTGTTAGATGGGAGAAAGTGATAGTCGTCAAACGTGCCCTACCCTAAAAGGGTCGTATATTATTTATAGTGTAAGCTTACTTAGGGCCTAAGCAATCTATGAGAAACCCAAATCCATGGGAGAAGATAGAAAAGAATGGAGAAATAAATGAAGATAGAAGAGAGAAGAAGTCCTGCTCCAGTCCATTAGCTACAGGTATAGGTGTAAAGTTAGAAGGAATCTATATTCCAAAACTCCACTTCTGTCTTCATTTCTCTCTCTGTTTTTTTACGACTGGTCGGCTGGGCTTGACATGTTCGTGCTGATAATGTGTTGTGAGATGGAAGAAAGAGAGAGCCGTCAAACGTTCCCAACCCTAAGAGGGTCATATATTATTTAAAAGGTAAGATTACTTAGGGCCTAAGCAATCTATAGGAAACCCTAATCCATATGAGAGATAAAGAAGAGAACAAAGAGATTTAATTATATTATTGAGAAATAGAGTTTTGGAATTTAGGTTCCCTCTTACTTTGTACCTATACCCATGGTAAATAGATATGAGCAGGACTTCTTCTCTATTCGTTTATGTCTCTGTTCTCTTCTCTCTTCATTTATCTCTATGTTCTCTTCTCTCTTCTCACAACATGTTATCAGTATGAACATGTCAACCCCAACCGACCAGTCACAAAAAAACAGAGAGAGAAATAAAGACAGAAGAGAGAAAAGAACGGAGAAAATGGAGAGATAAATAATATGAGAAGAGATAAGAGAGAAGAAGACTTGCTCCAGTGCATTGGTCACGGGTATAGGTGTGATGTAAAAAGAAATCTAAAATCCAAAACTCCACTTCTCAATATTTATACGATCCCTTTAAGGTAGGGCACGTTTGACGGCTCTCTTTTTGACTCATCTCACAACACGTTATCAACATGATGTTTCCGAGCTCAACCAACCAGTACTAGAAAACGGAGAGATAAACGAAGACAGAAGATATAGAAGAAAAGAGAAGAGATCAGAAAGATAAACAAAGAGAGAAGAGAGAAGAAGTCCAGCTCTATTCCATTGGCCACGGGTATAGGTGTGAAGTCAGAAAAAATCCGACAATGTGTTGTAAGATGGGAGAAAGAGAGAGCTGTCAAACATGCCCCATCCAAAAGGGGTCATATATTATTTATGGTGTAAGCTTACTTAGGGCCTAAGCAATCTATAGGAAACCCTAATCCATGAGAGAAGAGAGAAGAGAACGGAGAGATTATAATTATATTATTGAGAAGTAGAGTTTTAGAATTTAGATTCTTTCTTACTTCATACCTATACCCATGGCGAATGGATTGGAGCAGGACTTCTTCTCTCTTTGTTTATCTTTCTATTCTCTTCTCTTTTCTCAAAACACATTATCAGCACGAACATGTCGAGCCCAGCCGACCAGTCACAAGAAAACGAATAGAAAAAAAAGATAGAAGAGAGAGAGAGAAACAAAGACAGAAGAGGGAGAAGAAGAGGGAATAAACGAAGAAAAAAGAGAGAAGAAGTCCTAGTCCAGTCCATTGACCATGGGTAAAGGTGTGAAGTAGGAAGGAATGTAAATTCAAAATCTTCACAGAAAATTAAAAAGAAGAAAGAAGAGAACAGAGAGATAAATGAAGAGAGAAGAGAGAAGAAGTCCTACTCTAGTTCATTATCCACCGTCAGATCTTTCGTTTGGAATAGGGTTTCTCATAGATTGCTTAAGCCCTAAGTAAGCTTACCATATAAATAATATAAAGGGTGGGGCATAGATGACGGCTCTCTCTTTATTCCATCTAACAACACGTTATCAGTATGAACATATCGAGTCCAGCCGTTAAATAATTCATTTATCTCTCCCTTCTCTTCTCTCTTCTCTCTTCTCATAACACGTTATCAGTATGAACATGTCAAGCCCAGTCGACCAGTCACAAGAAAACAGAGAGAGAAATACAGACAGAAGAGAGAGAAGAAGAGAAAAAAGAACGAAGAGATAAACAAACAGAGAAGAGAGAAGAAGTCCTGCTCTAGGCCATTGGACACGGGTATAGCTATGAAGTAAGAAGGAATCTAAATTCCAAAAGTCCACTTCTCAATATTTATATGAACCCTTTAGGGTGGGACATATTTGATGGCTCTTTCTCTCTCTCCCATCTCACAACATGTTATCAGCACGAACATGTAGATCCCAGCCGACAAGTCACAAGAAAATAGAGAGAGAAACAAAGACAGAATAGAGAAGAGAACAGAGAGATAAACGAAGATTGAAGGGAGAAAAAGTTCTGCTCTAGTCCAAAACTCCATAGAAGAGAGAGAAGAAAAGAAAAGAGAACAGAGAGATAAATAAAGAGAGAAGAGAGAAGAAGTCCTGTTCCAGTCTATTAGCCACGGGTATAGGTGTAAAGTAAGAAGAAATCTAAAATCAAAAACTCTACTTCTGTCTTTGTTTCTCTCTCTATTTTTTTAGGACTGGTCGGTTGGACTCGACATGTTCATCCTGATAATGTGTTGTGAGATAGGATAAAGAGAGACCCGTTAAACGTGCCCCACCATAAAGGGGTCGTATAAATATTAAGAAGTAGAGTTTTAGAATTTAGATTCCTTCTTAATTCATACCTATACCCATGGCCAATGGACTGGAGCATGGCTTCTTCTCTCTTTATTTATCTCTCTATTCTCTTCTCTCTTTTTCTCTCTCTTCAGTCTTTGTTTCTCTTTCTGTTTTCTTGCGACAGATCGGCTGGGCTCGACATGTTCGTACTGATAATGCATTGTGAGAAGAGAAAAGAAGAAAGAAAAGAACAGAGAGATAAACAAAAGAAATAGAGAAGAAGTCCTGCTCCAGTCTATTCGTCACGGGTATAGGTATAAAGTAAGAAGGAATCTAAACTCCACTTCTCAATAATATAATTAAATCTCCCCGTTCTCTTCTCTCTTCTTTTATGGATTAGGGTTTCCCATAGATTGCTTAGGCCCTAAGTAAACTTACCCTATAAATAATATACGACCCCTTTAGGGTGGGGCATGTTTGACGGCTCGCTCTTTCTCCCATCTCATAATACGTTATCAGTACAAACATATCGAGCCCAACCGACCAGTCATAAAAAACGGAGAGAGAAATAAAGATAGAGGAGAGAGAAGAAGAGAGAAGAGAACGAAGATATAAATAAAGATAGAAGGGAGAATAAGTCCTACTCCAGTCCATTGGTCACAGGTATAGGTGTGAAGTAAGAAAGAATCGAAATTCCAAAACTCCACAGAAGAGAGAGAAGAAGAGAAAAGAGAATAGAGAGATAAATAAAGAGAGAAAATAGAAGAAGTCCTACTCCAGTCCATTGGCCACGGATATAGGTGTGAAGTAAGAAGGAATTTAAATTCCAAAACTTCACTTCTGTCTTCGTTTCTCTCTCTATTTTCATACGACTAGTCGATGGGCTCGATATTTTTGTGCTGATAACGTGTTGTGAGATGGGAGAAAGAGAAAGCCATCAAAAATGCCACACCCTAAAGGGGTCGTATATTATTTATAGGGTAAGCTTACTTAGGGCCTAAGCAATCCATATGAAACCCTAATCTATGGGAGAAGATAGAAGAGAACAGAGAAATAAACAAAGAGAGAAGAGAGAAGAAGTCCTGCTCCACTCCATTGGCCACGGGTATAGGTATGAAGTTAGAATTAAGGAATCTAAATTCTAAAACTCCACTTTTGTCTTTGTTTCTCTCTCCATTTTTTTGCACCTGGTCGGTTGGGCTCGATATGTTCGTGCTGATAATTGTTGTGATTTTAAATTATTATACCGCAAGTGCACGGCGTCTATCTGATAGACAGTGGCAAATACGGGTCGATCCCACAGAGACTTGGATGAAAACTAATTAAAGGAAAATTAAAGCTAATTAATTTTATATTTTAGTTTAATAAGATGATTGATTTTTTGTGAAATTGTTTTGTAAAGAGAAATACGGAAAGCAAAACTGAAAGCTAAGTAAGATTGAGGTTGGAATCAATATGGACGGATATGCTAAGCCCTAGAATCCACACATGTAGCAATCTAAACCGTATTTTTATATGATTTCCAAGACTCTCACGGAGATTCGAAGTCAATCTATCCCCGCGGAAGGTATTCAATAAGAAGCACAATTATGGTAAACTAATGTAGCGATCTTTCTCACTTCATAGGAATAAGATAGAGTAATCCTCCTTAAAATTCGAGGTGATAACAAGAGCCAAGACTATGTAATAATTCCCCATAAAACTTTCCGTAATAATGAAGAATAAAACTATAAAATCGACTTCTGTAAAACCCTGATAATAACAGAGAATAAATCAGACTTACTGCATGCAATTCCAATCAAGCCTTGATGAGATAAATAAGATCACATTATTTCATTGAACGAATAAAAATATGGAAATAGCACATAAAAATAGAGTTTAGATCTGACTACAGGGCTTCATCTAGGTCTTAGAATAGGGTAATTAGCCTCGCATGGCCATGTGAGCGCTGATGATGGATGTTTCTTTGAAGATGACGAACCCGGCGAGGATGGCGACGTGCGGTTTCTTGATGATGGACGTCTTCGACGATGGCGACATGTGGCTTCGTGATGATGAAGCTTCGCTCGGAGATGATGGATGATGACCGGCGGCGACGGGATGAGGAGGATTCGGGTTTCGGGTTTGGTCGAGGATGGTTGAAGATGGAGTTGGGAGGTGAATGCTAAAACTAGGATTCTCTTCTCCTAGGTGGTAGATGGCAGCCCCGGTGCTAATGAAGATGGAGATGATGGAAGGTGTCGATAGTAGAATCCTCTTGGTGATGATGTAAGTTCATCCGGCCTCCCCCCTATATAGGATAGATAGGTCGGTTCTTTTTTTAGAGAGAGAAAACGTGTAGATATCGGATGGCCAGATAAGGGAAGAGAAGAGATAGAGAGAGAGTTCGAGAGAGAGATAGTTTCCGAGAGAGAGAGAGAGTAGGAAACGGGAGGGGGCTCGGGCTGTTGGGCTCTCGGTATGCATGGGGTTTTAGAGAGAGAATCCCGGAGAGAGATAGAGGCTCGGGTGCTTAAGGAAAGAGAGGGAGAGAAGCTCGTAGAGAGAGAAAGAGAGAAGTTCGGTGTGGGGGGTTTGCTCGGGTACAATTGGGAGGTCCGGTTTTAGAGAGGAAAATAAGAGAAAGAAACGGAAGAGATAGATAAGGAAAGAGAGAGAAAGTCGGGTGGAGAGAAGTTCGGGTAGAGTTCCGGTTTCAAAGGGAGAGGGTGGCTGGGTTCCGGTGCACATGCATGCATGCATGGAAGGGCTAGCGATCGGACTGCTGGGATTAAAGAGATGAATGGCTGCTCGATCGTGTCGGGTTTGATGCACGGGATGGCTGTGATCCGCATGCATGTGTTTTGCTCGGAATGACTGCGATGTACACTGAATGCATGGGTTTTTAATTATAACGGACGGCTGCGATGATGTTTGGATCCGAATAAAACTAGGGGATGGGATCTCGTCAGCTGGGTTAGAAAGAGAATTCTATGAGGACGTGGGGGACGGTCAGCTGGGCTTAGGAATGATGATTGTGGTGTGATGGATTCCATGCATGGGTTTTGATTTTAATGGATGGTTATGATGTGTTCCCTAGAGAGATGGAAAAATAAAAGAGTTCTGGTATACTATCTTGCATGCATGAAATCTGGAGATGGTTTGATAAAATGCCGTGGTGGCACAAGGTCATGAGAGGGTGGCTATGATTGGTGTGCTTAGTTTATAATGAGTCTCTTCTTTGATGCGATCATCCCACGGACGGTTGTGATTTAATCAGAGAAAGAAAAGAACAATAAAATGAGATCTGAAGATGGATTTTAGGTGGGGATTTAGGGTGGGTTTTGGATGCATGGATGTAGGCTAGGCTAGGCGAGGGGCTCTTGGGATTGAGATGGGGTTTTATGCCTTAGGTAAAGCGGACAACTGTGAATTTGTTTGGTAAGGGCTGCACTCAGGTTGAGTTGCATGGATGAGTTGGATGTGGAGTTGGGCTTGGGTTTGGTTATATAGGATTGGAATAGGTACAGCTGGGTTCAAGCGCAATGGGATCCTGCAGGAAACTTGATTAGGCTTTGGTCATCGTAATCCGAATCCATCATCAAACCCATCATCGCCTATTTGTATGTCTGTAGTCCTTCTCCGGTTCGTATCATGCGTTGCATCGGCTCAATAGCATTGTCTTTCGCTTGATTCTTGTATTTATCCTTTGTTCCCTCGTTCTTCAGAAAATACTTCAAAACATATTGTGCATCCTTCATCGGGTTGCCGTGAGAATATCCAACACTTCAATATGATGCCCTTTATTTTACTGCATTGAGTACCGGACCAATTCCCTGAAAGACACACATGAAATGACACTTGTCAGGTTTAAACACGATTATCGATAAAAGGATAATTTGGACCAAGGTTTGAAGTTTCCATTTCGGTCAATATTTCGACCCCTCTGGATATGGAAATATTTCGTGGAAATATTTCGACAGTGTGAAAATATTGTGATTTTCTAGAAATGGTGGAAATATTGATTTTTTAATAGAATTTTTCAGTGAATCTCTACATAGTCATAAACCAAGTATATATACACAATTTGGAACACTCAGATAATAATTATACCCAATCTACAGGTGTAAAGCATCACAAAGCATGTATTCTACATTTGAGTCTATGAGTCTTGTGCAGTCTTGTTTGGTCCTGTTTTGATCTATGTTTTTAAAATAGCTTTTAATCTTTTTGTGGATAAAAATATTTTTAAAATAAAGATTAGTTGATTATTAAAATAATGCTTCAAATAATTTTCAAAATGGACTTAAAACAAGAAAGTTGTGCAAGTTTGAAATCGTGCAAAAATTATACTGAAATACAAAACACTGTTTTTTTACTAAGTCTGAAAAAATGAGTTTTTATAAAGAAAAGTTTTTATACATTTAAAATTTTCTTTGACGGACCATGCTTTTCTAGATGTACTTGTAGTTCTACATCTTGTGGAATTTTTTGAGCTAAAAATGAGTTTATTTAACCACTTTTCTCAACATACAAATTTTACGAAAAACCGAAAAAACTGTTTTCTCCTACTAAAACTGAAAACCTACTTTTTGATTCACTTGTTTTTTGATTTTTTTGATATTTTTATTGAAATCAAATAGGGGGGTATTTGCTTATTTACATATAATAGCTTAAAGTAAATGGAGAAAATAAAAATTAAGTAAGACGACTCCCAACATTTCGGTGTTAAAATCCCGAAATTTCTCGAAATGTCTCGAAATTTTCCGAAATATCCCGAAATATCCACGAAATATCGCGATATTTCGTGCCAACAAATATATCGCACGAAATATCGCGATATATCACGATATTATCGTGATTCCTATTTCGTTCGATATCACAATACGAATTTCGTGCCGAGGTTTGAGAAAACCGAAATATTTCGCTATATTTCGTGAAATATATCGAGATTTTGTACCTTGATTTGGACTATCGGGCTCTGTATGTTGCATGCATGCCATGTATGAGAGCGAACCAATATATCACTGTGTTCGTATTTAAATCTACTATACAGTGGTTCAAAGAGATTCATGCAGTTTACGTGTAGTATGAAAGTTTTACGTAGAAAACTGACGATATATGCTTGAGAATAATGGGATAATTAGCACTAATTGGCCGCTCAACACACCCCCAAACCTAAATCTTGCTCGCCCTCAAGTAAGAAAAGAAAAAAAAAAAAAACAAAGTAAATGACAAAATAAAAACTCCTAACTCACTTTCGCAGGAATCGCGACTGCACTTAGCACGTGCAACAAGCCGTTAAACCTATGGGTTGCCCCAGTGGATGATTTTTGTCTCGTGAGGGTTTGCAGTGAATCTACCCACAAAATTCAAACTTTAATTTTTATTTTTTTTATTTTTATTTTTTTGAAAATATAAATAAGAAATAAGAAAAGTCGGTTTCATAGAATAATTAAAAAGTACTCAAAAATAGAATTTCTAAGGCACAATACTCACAAGGTATCTAACCCAAGCTTCGGCTTTCGAAGTAAGCACTTTAGGTTCTAACTATTAGTTTTCTGTTAGAAAAGGTCAAGGTCAACTATGCTCGGTGCACGGTGCTGTCTGGACTAAACACAACTGGGGGTTTGGTTCTCTACACTCATATCATTCTAATAGTTTTCTAGAACGGTCAAAGTCGACCTTAGAACCTGAGTCAAAACCAGCTAATCTAGACAGGCTAGTGAGAGTTATGGATATTCACCTTAATACCTTTCGGTTTTATATGTGATATTCCAGTTTCCCACATTATTTATAGCGACGGCTTTCACACTATTTTTTTTCTTTTCTTTTCTTTTTTTTTTTCTCGGTCTTATTTTTTTTCTGGATCTAATTATATATCCCTTCTTAACTTGTACCATGCTAGCTGCACTCTAAGCCCATGACACGCTGCCAACGCTCTCATGAGTTAGGTAGCCATCCTCATGTTGCCTTTATATTTGATTCACTCTGCATCCATAGGATCATTCTCATAACCCTATCGACCAGGCTTCACTCATACTAGGGCATACAGGTTAAGACTTTTATATAATTAGGTCCTAGACCATGCTAATAGGTAGCCCTTTCCGCTATACCTTAGAATTCACTGGTGATCTATAGTAGTACTTTCCCCTTTTTTTCTTTTTTTTTTTACCAAGTGAACCAGATCCGCATGGTTCATCAGGACTCTAGTTGACTATTAGGCCGATATGAAAGCTTTGAATCTAGACCCTAGAGGTGTAAGCCAGATGTGAAGTGAAAGGTCGAGTCTAGTTTGTTTTGATAATATCTACAGAGTTACTAAGGGTTAGAACCACATTAGACATACTTTTTCTAGCTAATCCTTGGACTTTATACCTTGATTACCAGGTGCCTTATAGTCCTATTCGAGTACAATAAAATTATATTACAAAACCTGAAATAAAGGTGAAAAACATATAGATTTTTTTTTTTTCGAAAAGAACGAAAAGGACGGCAAAAGTAATACGATAAGAAACTAAAATATGAAAAAGAAAATAAAAACATGCTAATGCAAATTCCTATAGATTTCTATACGAACGCTGTAGTTTTGGTAGGGGACTACAGACGAGACACATATATGCCCAGACGTATGTACCGAGCTGTCCCACTACAGCGTAAGTTGATGCATTTTTTTAATTTTTTTTTTTAATTTTTTTTTAACAAAATATGTCAATACGTACTAAATTAAAACGCCAGATGCAAGCAATGAAAATCACCCCCAAACCTAAATTAGACATTGTCCTCAATGTCCTCGATCGGTGGTAGGGATATGATATTATGGAATAGCGGGCGTTGAGGCCAGAGTGTGAAAAATTTGTGCTGAAAAAGAAAGTTCATAGTGTTAAGTCGCCCGTCGTACAAAACGTGGCGGTCGTATAACCAAGGTCAACCGAGTACTATATCATAAGAATCCATGAGTGCTATGTCAAGAGGGATTACATCAGAGTAATCCTGAATTGATATGGCTGGGTAAACCCTATGTGTGACTTCTATTGTAGGAGCCTTAAACAGCCATGCTAATGAATATGGTGCTTTGATGGGGATTTGTTCTATATCGAGTACATCAATAAAAAATATAGAAATTAAATTATTGCAACTACTGCTATCCACTAAAATAGTAACAGATAGATTATAATCCATAAGGCATCCAATGGTTTTAAACAAATTTGATCTTTCAAAATGGTCATCAATATCATCCTCTAATTCTAGGTGTGAATGTGATGAGACAATATTATCAGATGTAGACATGAATGCAAGTGTTTACTAGCAAACCTCCCTTTATATATAGATTGTCTCGCTGTAGTTAAGACGCAGGGGTTCACTCCTCGTGAGATTTTGAATAAACTAGGTCTTTTCTGAAAATGATAAGATAATACCAAGTCTTGTCATATAGAAATCACAAAAGAAAATGATAATATAAAAATGAAGAAAAAACATGTACACATAAAATTTTATTTTATTTTATTTTATTTTATTTTTATTCTTTTTTACGATAGTTTATAAATATATGAATCATGCAATCTGGGTTACCTCCTAGTAAGTGCTAATTTTAATTTCGTCAGCCTGACATAGTTCATATGGGATTAGTCAGTGTAAAGAGGATCTTGTAAAAGAATCTCCTCTACAACCTTATCTTTTAGTTCTAAAAATGGCTTTAGCCTTTGCCCATTTACCTTAAAAATATCACCATTCTGGGGATTCTCAATTTCTATGGCCCCATGATAATGAACTACACGAACTATAAAGAGGCCAAATGAACGAGATCTTAATTTTTCCGGGAAATAAATTTAATCTGGAATTGTACAGGAGAACTTTCATACCCGGTTCGAATGACATTCTTAGGATGGATTTATCGTGTGTTGCTTTCATCCGTTCCTTATAGATTTTTGCATTTTCATATGCATCATTTCGTATTTCATCAAGCTCATTCAGTTGTAGCTTGTGAAGGTTACCGGCTGAGGGTAAATCAAAATTGAATGTCTTGATTGCCCAGTAAGCCCTATGTTCTAATTCAACTGGCAAGTGACAAGCCTTACCATACACAAGTCTATATGGGGATATTCCTAGCGGAGTTTTGTAAGCAGTTTGATAGGCCCATAACGCATTTATCAATCGTACCGACCAGTATTTTCGATTTGGATTTACAGTTTTCTCTAGAATTTGTTTGATCTGCCTATTCGAGACTTCCACTTGGCCACTTGTTTGTGGATGATAGGGTGTAGCAACCTTGTGGGTGACTGAATATTTCTTCATCAATCTATCGAATGTGCTATTACAAAAATGGCTTCTACCATCACTTATGATCGCCCTAGGTGTACCGAACCGACTAAATATATAATCTTTGACAAACTTAATATCTACTTGGCTATCATTGGTCTTGGTCGGTATTGCCTCAACCTATTTTGAAACATAATCAACCGCAAGCAGGATATATAAATTTCTGAATGAGCTTGGAAATGTCCCCATAAAATCTATACCCCAAACGTCAAAAATTTCAACTATCAAAATAGGATTTAGGGGCATCATATTCCGATTAGTTACTTTGCCGAGCTTTTGACATCTTTCACAACTAACACAAAATGTATGACAATCTTTAAACATCGTTGGCCAGTAGAATCCACATTGCAGAATCTTGGCAGCTGTCTTTTTAGCACTAAAATGGCCGCCACAAGCATAGTCATAGCAAAATGATATCACACTATTATGCTCATGATCAGGGACACATCTTCGAATGATTTGGTCGGGACAATATTTAAAAAGGTAAGGGTCATCACAAAAGAAATATTTAACTTCAGATAAGAATTTAGATTTATCCTGTTTCGACCAATGACTAGGTATCTCTTCAGTGACTCGGTAATTTACTCTATCTGCAAACCATGGGAGTTTAAAGATTTGTAGCAACTGCTTATCGGGAAAACTTTCATGTAGAGGGAGTTCCTTACTAAAGGATTCTAAGTTTAACCTAGAGAGATGATCTGCGACTATATTTTCGCTACCCTTCTTGTCTCGAATTTCTAAATCATATTCTTGTAATAGAAGGATCCATCGAATCAATCGAGCTTTGGTATCTTTTTTTGAAAGAAGGTACCGTAAAGCCGCATGATCTGTATACACGATGACCTTAGATCCTATCAAATAAGGTCTAAACTTCTCTAGGGCAAAGACTACAACTAACGACTCTTTTTCAGTTGTAGTGTAGTTTAGCTGTGCATCATTTAGAGTACGACTTGTGTAATAGATTACATGGGGCAACTTATCTACGTTTTGATTCAAAACGGCTCCAATGGCATGATCTGATGCGTCACACATGATTTCAAATGGGATAGACCAATTAGGAGGCTGGATGATGGGGGCAGAGGTGAGTTCTTTCTTTAATCGCTCGAAAGCTTCTAGACAGGATTCATTAAAGGCAAAAGGTACATCTTTGGAAAGTAAATTGCATAACAATCTTGAAATTTTACTAAAATCTTTAATGAATCGCCTATAAAACCCAGCATGGCCTAAGAATGATCTTATATCTTTAACTGATCGTGGAGGTGGAAGGTTAGAGATTAGATCAATCTTTGCTTTGTCTACCTCAATCCCTTTATCAGAGATGACATGCCCTAAGACTATTCCTTTCTTTACCATAAAATGACATTTTTCCCAATTTAGCACTAGATTTTTCTCTTTGCATCTTACAAGCACTAGTTCTAAATGTTGCAAGCACTCTTGATAATTGGATCCAAAGACTGAAAAGTCATCCATAAATACTTCAAGAAAACGTTCACCATATCAGAAAAGATACTAGTCATACACCGCTGAAATGTAGCAGGTGCATTGCATAACCCAAAGGGCATGCGTCTATAGGTGAACGTTCCAAATGGACAAGTGAATGTAGTCTTCTCTTGATCCTCTGGTGCTATAGGAATTTGGTTATAACCGGAATAACTATCTAAAAAATAGTAGTAAGCATGTCCGGCTAACCGCTCTAGCATTTGATCTATGAAGGGGAGTGGAAAGTGATCTTTTCGTGTGGCGGAGTTTAAATTTCTATAGTCAATACATACTCTCCATCCAGTTTGGACTCTTGTAGGCACCAACTCATTACCTTCATTTATCACCACTGTGATGCCCGATTTCTTTGGAACTACTTGGACAGGGCTCACCCAGGAGCTATCTGAAATCGGGTAAATCACTCCGGTATCCAAAAGTTTTAGTACTTCTGTCCTATCCACTTCCTTCATTGTAGGGTTCAGCCGCCTTTGCGGTTCTCGACTTGTTTTAGTCTCTTCCTTGAGATAGATTCTATATTGAACCACGGAGGGGCTTATGCCCTTTATATCGGCTATTGAACATTCTATAGCTTCTTTATGATCCTTAAGGATTTCAACAAGTTATTTCTCTTGGTTTTCGTCTAGGTCTGAAGCTATTATGACCGGAAGGGTTTCAGCAGGTCCTAAAAACATATATTTAAGATTTGTGGTAATGGTTTTAGTTCTAACTTCAGGGGCTTGATTATTGAAGGTACAGGTGGTGTCAGAGAAGGTGTAAGGATTTCTGGCTTAGGCTGCCATTTGTTCATTTCGAAAGAAGGGGTAGCCTCTAGTAGTGCATTGATTTCGTTGATATGATCATCAATATCAAAAGTTTTTCCAAAATATGCAAGGCAGGCTTCCAGTGGGTCATCATAGTTTACTTGTGATACTAAACTTTCTTCTTGTTCTTGCAAGTAGTTGACCTCTTCTAATTCATCACTTTCATCTCTAGGTTGTTTGCTCACATTAAATATATTAACTTGTATTGTTATGTTACCGAAAGAAATATTCATGACTCCATTCCGACAGTTGATTAATGCATTCGATGTTGCTAGGAAAGGTCGCCCTAAGATCACCGGTACTCGATTAGTAAATTCAGTTGGTGGTTTTGTATCAAGGACCACAAAGTCAACAGGAAATACAAATTCTCCCACTTTGATTAGGACGTCTTCTACTATCCCTTTAGAATATCGAATTGAAGCATCAGCTAGCTGGAGGGTCAATCCAGTGGGTTTTATAACTCCCCCAGACCTAGCTCTTCATATATGGAATATGGAAGGAGGTTGACACTTACACCTAAGTCGAGCAAGGCTTTCTCAATGTGATATTCCCCTATGTCACAAGAAATGGTAGGACATCCAGGGTCCTTATATTTGATAGGGATTGAGCATGAAATAACCGAACTAGCTTGCTAAGCCAGAAATGCTCTCTTAGGTACATTTGTTGCTCTCTTAAAAGTGCAAAGGTCCTTTAAGAATTTAGCGTACGTAGGTATTTGTTGGATAGCATCCAAGAGTGGAATATTAATTCTTACTTGTTTGAAAATTTCTAACATATTATCCATTTGCATTTTCTTCTTTGCTGGCTCTAGTCTTTGAGGATATGGGGCTCTAGGAATATAGGTTCTAAGAGGTGGTTCACTAGGTGATGCAATATTTTCAGTATCGTGTCTTGTATTCTCCCTAGTTTTCTCTTGTGATTTTGGTTCCTCTTTAGGTGTTTCTTCAGTTCTTGTGTCATTCTGTCTAAGTTCCTCAGTTTCTTTAGGAGGTTCTATCATGTTATCAACTTGCCATCCTGACCTAAGTGTAGTAATTGCATTTGCTTGCTCATGGCCTTTTTCTTTGACGTCATGAATTTCAAATTGATCCCTTAGATTTGACCCTTTAGGGTTAGCCTCAGGTTGACTCGGGAATGTACCCTTATCCCTTGTATTCAAAGAATCAGCTAGTTGACTCACAGTGTATTCTAACTTCGCAATAGATTGTGTGTTAGCACTAATGCTTTGTGCGGTGCTCTGTTGGAATTGGAGGGTATTCTGGGCTAATAGTTTCATCGTTTCCTCTAGAGAAGTGACTTTTTGATTATCTTGGTTAGGGGTGGCATTTTGTATAGGTGGCTTTTGAAATCCTGGAGGTGGTATAGGCTGAGATGGGCTACCTTGGTATGGACCTTTAGTCCACGAGAAATTTGGATGATTCTTCCATCCTTCATTGTAAGTGTTTGAATATGGATTATACCTTTGTTGATTATCAAAACGATTATTTTGATACAAAGCATTAATTTTTTCCATATTATTTTCTTGTCCCCCTAACATCGGGCATCGATGATCTGCATGGGTAGGCTCACTACAAATTGAGCAAATAGAAAAGCTAGGCTCATTATTGCAACTCATAGTTTGATTAAGACTTAGTGCTTCTAAGGTATTTGGAGCGGGAGTCCTATTTCATTGATTCATTTCTAAAGCCTCTAAGCGTCTCATCACCGTGGCTAGTTTAGCTTCTGCTTCTAATTTAGGTTCCACTTTATAGAGCCCACCTTGCGCAGTAGGGAGGGGTTTCCTAGATTCTTCTTTGATTGATTCCCACTGTAGTGTGTTCTCGGCAATTTTTTCTAAGTAGGTCCAGGCTTGATATGCTGTCTTTTTGGTGAAGTCACCATTACAACATGATTCTACCATGGTCTTAGATGGGTAGTTCAACCCTTCATAAAGGATTTGGACTAGTCTAATTTTTTCGAAGCCATGGTGTGGACAGTACAGGAGTAGGTCCTTAAATCTTTCTATGTATCTATAGAGAGCCTCACCTTCTAGTTGGTGAAACACATTCAAGGCCTGACGAATCGAGACCGTCTTTTGTTTAGAATAGAATTTTCTATAAAAGAGCTCGAGTAGGCTTACCCAAGTAGTTATGGATCCAGCTTGAAAGGCATAAAGCCATGCTTTAGCCTTCTCTTTTAGCGAGAATGGGAATAACCTAAGTTTGAGGTTTTCTTCGGACATATTATCGAATTTCATTGTTCCACATATATCCTCAAATTCCCTCACATGTTGATATGGATTTTCCTGCTCCATTCCTCGAAAGACGGGAAGCATTTGGATTAAGCCAGATTTTAATTCAAATTTTGCATTAGTATTGGGTAAGGTTATGCAAGAAGGTTGTGTAGCCCTAGTGGAATACATATAATCCCCTAAGGTGATTGCTTGCGGCTGTTCCGCCATTTCTAAGATATTATTATATTCAACTCTAACTAATCTTTTTCCTACACGTACCCAAACTGCGGACCGTGTGTCCAGATTAATGTGTCAATTAAGTAATAGTAGTTTGACTAATATAACGATACGCTAGTAAAGAAACAGAGTACGTACTTTAGCAGAATACTTATGCAAATAGAGAGTCTACTATTATGCAATGCAACACCCTAGCAAATGGTTTCTATCGATGCAAGGTTGAGTGTACACCTCAACATGAGACACACATACAACTATAAGAGGTGTATGTGCCGATCTGGCGACAACCTTACAAAGTTGCGATGCAATTCGATTATTTGATCTACGGTGAAAGTTTGCATATTAACCGATTATCCTAATTACTACGGTTGTTGAATCAGCAAGAGTAAGCAATAGGAGTAATCAAACCCACTGACTGGAGAGGCGTGGGTAAGGATTTGAGTACTTACCTTTACGATGCTTATACAAGTTTTCCGTTGAGCGTGTAAGTACCTGAAAAGTAAAACACAATAAAGGATAAGTACTAAGGTGATAAAATACGAACGAGAATAACTAAAATTTTAATTTTTAATAATATATATATATATATATATATTTTAAAGTAAATAAAAACTAAACTTTAACAGTTTTCAAACTCAAGTCCCCAACAACGGCGCCAAAAACTTGTTATGATTTTAAATTGTTATACCGCAAGTGCACGACGTCTATCTGATAGACAGTGGCAAATACGGGTCGATCCCACAGAGACTTGGATGAAAACTAATTAAAGAAAAATTAAAGCTAATTAATTTTATATTTTAGTTTAATAAGATGATTGATTTTTTGTGAAATTGTTTTGTAATGAGAAATACGGAAAGCAAAACTAAAAGCTAAGTAAGATTGAGGTTGGAATCAATATGGATGGATATTCTAAGCCCTAGAATCCACACATGTAGCAATCTAAACCGTATTTTTATATGATTTCCACGACTCTCACAGAGATTCGAAGTCAATCTATCCCCGCGGAAGGTATTCAATAAGAAACACAATTATTATAAACTAATGTAGCGATCTTTCTTGCTTCATAGGAATAAGATGGAGTAATCCTCCTTAAAATTCGAGGTGATAACAAGAGCCAAGACTATGTAATAATTCCCCGTAAAACTTTCCGTAATAATGAAGAATAAAACTATGAAATCGACTTCTGTAAAACCCTGATAATAACGGAGAATAAATCGGACTTACTGCATGCAATTCCAATCAATCCTTGATGAGATAAATAAGATCACATTATTTCATTAAACGAACAAAAATATAGAAATAGCACATAAAAATAGAGTTTAGATCTGACTACAAAGCTTCATCTAGGTCTTAGAATAGGGTGGTTAGCCTCGCGAGGCCATGTGAGCACTAATGTTGGATGCTTCTTTGAAGATGACGAACCCGGCGAGGATGGCGACGTGCGGCTTCTTGATGATGGGCGTCTTTGACGATGGCGGCGTGTGGCTTCGTGATGATGGAGTGTCGCTCGGAGATGATGGATGATGGCCGGCGGCGACGGGATGTGGAGGATTTGGGTTTCGGGTTTGGTTGAGGATGGTTGAAGATGGAGTTGGGAGGTGATGGATAAAACTAGCATTCTCTTCTCCTAGGTGGTAGATGGCAGCCCCGGTGGTAATGAAGATGGAGATGATGGAAAGTGTCGACAGTAGAATCCTCTTGGTGATGATGTAACTTTGTTCGGCCTCCCCCCCTATATAGGATAGATATGTCGGTTCTTATTTTAGAGAGAGAAAACGTGTAGATATCGGATGGCCAGATAAGGGAAGAGAAGAGATAGAGAGAGAGTCCGATAGAGAGATAGTTTCCGAGAGAGAGAGTAGGAAACGGGAGGGGGATCGGGCTGCTGGGCTCTCGGTATGCATGGGGTTTTAGAGAGAGAATCCCGGAGAGAGATAGAGGCTCGGGCGGTTAAGGAAAGAGAGGGAAAGAAGCTCGTAGAGAAAGAGAGAAGTTCGGTATGGGGAGTTTGCTCGGGTATAGCTGGGAGGTCCGGTTTTAGAGAGAAAAAGGAGAGAAAGAAACGAAAGAGAGATAAGGAAAGAGAGAGAAAGTCGGGTGGAGAGAAGTTCGGGTAGAGTTCCGGTTTCAAAGGGAGAGGGTGGCTGGGTTCCGGTGCACATGCATGCATGCATGCATGCATGGAAGGGCTAGCAATCGGACTGCTGGGATTAAAGAGATGAAGGGCTGCTCGATCGTGTCGGGTTTGTTGCACGGGACGGCTGTGATCCGTATGTATGTGTTTTATTCGGAATGACGGCGATGTACACTGAATGCATGGGTTTTTAATTGTAACGGACAGCTGCGATGATGTTTGGATCGGAATAAAACTAGGGGATGGGATCTCGTCAGCCGGGTTAGAAAGAGAATTCTAGAAGGACGTGGGGGACGGTCAGCTGGGCGTAGGAATGACGATTGTGGTGTGATGGATTCCATGCATGGTTTTTGATTTAAATGGATGGTTATGATGTGTTCCCTAGAGAGATGGAAAAATAAAAGAGTTCTGGTATACTATCTTGCATGCATGAAATCTGGAGATGGTTTGATAAAATGCTGAGGTGGCACAAGGTCATGAGAGGGTGGCTATGATTGGTGTGCTTAGGTTGTAATGAGTATCTTCTTTGATGCGATCATCCCACGGACGGTTGTGATTTAATCAGAGAAAGAAAAGAACAATAAAATGAGATCTGAAGATGGATTTCAGGTAGGGATTTAGGGTGGGTTTTGGATGCATGGATGTAGGCTAGGCTCAGCGAGGGGCTCTTGGAATTGAGATGGGGTTTTATGCCTTAGGTAAAGCGGACGACTGTGAATTTGTTTGGTAAGGGCTGCACTCAGGTCGAGTTGCATGGACGAGTTGGATGTGGAGTTGGGATTGGGTTTGGTTGTATAGGATTGGAATAGGTACAGCTGGGTTCAAGCGCAATGGGATCCTGTAGGAAACTTGATTTGGCTTTGGTCATCATAATCCGAATCCATTATTAAACCCATCATCGCCTATTTGTATGTCTATAGTCCTTCTCCGGTTCGTATCATGCGTTGCATCGGCTCAGTAGCATTGTCTTTCGCTTGATTCTTGTATTTATCCTTTGTTCCCTCGTTCTTCAGAAAATACTTCAAAACATATTGTGCATTCTTCATTGGGTTGCCGTGAGAATATCCAACACTTCAATATGATGCCCTTTATTTTACTGCGTTGAGTACCGGAGCAATTCCCTGAAAGACACACATGAAATGACACTTGTCTGGTTTAAACACGATTATCGATAAAAAGGATAATTTGGACTATCGGGCTCTGTACGTTGCATGCATGCCATGTATGAGAGCGAACCAATATATCACTGTGTTCGTATTTAAATCTACTATATAGTGGTTCAAAGAGATTCATGCAGATTACGTGTAGTATGAAAGTTTTACATAGCAAACTGACGATATATGCTTGAGAATAATGGGATAATTAGCACAAATTGGCCGCTCAACAATAATGTGTTGTGCGATAGGAGAAAGAGAGAGCCGTCAAACGTTCCCCACCCCAAGGGGGTCGTATATTATTTATAAGGTTAGTTTACTTAGGGCCTAAGCAATCTATAGGAAACCCTAATCTATATAAGAGATCAAGAAGAGAATGAAAAGATTTAATTGTATTATTGAGAAATAGAGTTTTGGAATTTAGGTTCCTTCTTACTTTATACCTAGACCCGTGGTAAATAGATATGAACGGGACTTCTCTTCGTTTATCTCTCCGTTCTCTTCTCTCTTCTTACAACACGTTATCAGTATAAATATGTCGATCCCAACCAACCAGTCACAAAAAAAAATAGAGAACAGAGAGATAAATAAAGAGAGAAGAAAGAAAAAGACCTGCTTCAGTGCATTGGCCACGGGTATAGGTGTGAAGTAAAAAGGAATCTAAAATCCAAAACTCCACTTTTTATGAGAAGTGGAGTTTTGAAATTTAGATTCCTTCTTAGTTTACACCTATACCCGTGGCCAATGGACTGGAGCAGGACTTCTTCTCTCTTCTTTCTTCTCTCTTCGTTCATCTCACTGTTTTCTTCTCTCTTCTTTTCTCTTTTTTGTCTTTATTTCACTCTTTATTTTCTTGTGACTGGTCAGCTGGGCTCGATATATTTGTGCTGATAACGTGTTGTGAGATGGGAAAAAGAGAGAGCCGTCAAGCATGCCCTATCCTTAATGGGTCGTATATTATTTATAGGGTAAGCTTACTTAGGGCCTAAGTAATCTATGGGAAAGGGGTCGTATATTATTTATAGGGTAAGCTTATTTAGGGCCTAAGCAATCTATACGAAATCCTAATCCATGGGAGAGGACCGATGGTGGATAGCTATCCCATCGAACGATCTTATAATAGTTGTAATGTTTTAAATTTTTTTTTTAAAAAATATAAATTATTTTTAAAGTAAAAAATTCGGGTGTACCTTATCTTCCTTCTTCAGTTCTTATTATTTAATTAATTTATTTAGTTTAATAAATTAAATTATTAAATAATTATATAATTAAAAAAATATTTATTTATCCCTATAAATAAATTACTAAATTATATAAATAATTTATTTTTATTTAAATAATGAAATAAATAAATATTTATTTGATTATTTAAAAAAATATTAAGTTATTTAAAAAATATTTTATTATTTATATATTCAAATAATTAACTAATTATTTAAATTATAAGTAAATAATTATTAAATTATTTTTTATTTTATTATTTAATTAAATAATTAATTTTTTTATTAATTTTAATTAAAATTTTATAATTTAATAAAACAATTATTTATTAATTTAATTATTTAAATATATAATAATTTATTTTATTATTATTTATTTAACTATAAAATTATTTAATAATTAAATTATTTATTTGTTTTTGTAAATAATCTATTTAATATATTTATTCACTAAATAAGTTTTTAAATATTTAAATAATAGGCTAATTTTTAATTATTTAATAATAAAATAATATTTTAAGAAATACCAATTAAAATAAATAAAATAAATAAGTATATAATTAAATAATAATAATAATATTTAATAATAATATTAAATAAATAAATTTAATCAAATAACTATATAATTAAATAAGTAAAGAAATTAATTATTTTATTAAAAATTTAATTATTAAATTATTTAAATTATTAAATTAATTAATAATTAAATAAATTATTAATTTAAATAAAAAAATTTTAGTAATATTACAATGATAATCATAATAATGTTGACATATTACTATTTAGAAGTGGAGTTTTGAAATTTAGATTCTTTCTTACTTCACACCTTTACCCGTGGCTGATGGATTTGAACAAGACTTCTTCTCTCTTCATTTATCTCTCTGTTCTCTTCTCTCTTCTTATCTCTCTTCTATGATTTTTGGAATTTAGATTCCTTTTTACTTCACACCTATACATATGGCCAATGGACTGGAGTAGAACTTGTTCTCTCTTCTCTCTACGTTTATCTCATCGTTCTCTTCTCTCATTTCTGTCTTCGTTTCCCTCTCTATTTTCTTGTAACTGGTCGGTTAGGCTCGAAATGTTCATGCTGATAATATATTATAAGATAGGAGAAAGAAAGAGCCATCAAACATGCCCCACCCTAAAGGGGTCGTATATTATTTATAAGGTAAGCTTACTTAGGGCCTAAGCATTCAATAGGAAACCCTAATCCATGGTAGAAGAAAGAAGAGAATGGAGAGATTTAATTATATTATTGAGAAGTGACATTTTAGAATTTTGATTCCTTCTTACTTAACAACTATACCCGTGGTGAATAGACTGGAGCAAGACTACTTCTCTCTAATCTCTTCATTTATTTCTCCGTTCTCTTCTCTCTCCTTCTCTCTTCTTCTCTCTCTTCTGTCTTTATTTCTCTCTCCTTTTTTTTATGACTGGTCTATTAGGCTCGACATGTTTGTACTGATAACGTGTTGTGATATGGGAGATTACTTATTTATTTTATTTATTTTAATTAATATTTCTTTAAATATTATAAAGTGTATCATTTCTTTAAATATTTAAATAGTATCATTTCAATATTATTATTTAAATATTTAATTATAAAACATTATATATTTATTAAATAATTTATATAAATTTATAAGCACAAAAAATATTTTATTTCTCTTCTTCTCTCTTTATTTATCTCTCCGTTCTCTTCTCGCTTCTTCTCTCTCTTTTGTCTTCGTTTCTTACACCATTTTCTTGTGACTGGTCGGGTAGGCTCGATATGTTCGTGCTGATAACGTGTTGTGAGAAGAGAGAAGAAGAGAAAAGAGAACGGAAAGAATAATGAAGAGAGAAAAGAGAAGAAGTCTTACTCCAGTCCAATCACCACGGGTATAGGAGTGAAGTAAGATGGAATCTAAATTCCAAAACTCTACTTCTCAATAATATAATTAAATATCTCTGTTCTCTTCCCTATTCTCCTATGGATTAGGGTTTCCCATGGATTGCTTAGGCCCTAAGTAAGCTTACCCTATAAATAAATACGATCCCTTTATAGTGGGGTATGTTTAATGGCTCTCTCTTTCTCCCATCTCACAATTCATTATCAGTATGAACATATCGAGCCCAGCTGACCAGTCGTAAGAAAACGAAGAGAGAAACGAAGACAGAAAAGAGAGAAGAAAAGAGAAGAGAATATAGAGATAAACATAGAGAAAAGAGAAACGAAGTCCTGCTCCAGTCCATTCGCCATGGGTATAACTGTGAAGTAAGAAGGAATCTAAATTCCAAAACTCTACTTCTCAATAGCTCATCTCAAAGTTATTATGATTATCATAGTAAATTCCAAAACTTTCTTCATTTTAATTAAATAATTAATTTAATTAAAAAAATTATAGTAACATTATCAATATAAAAAGAGAAGAAATCCTTCTCCAGTCCATTGGCCATGGGTATACATATGAAGTAAGAAAGAATCTAAATTCTAAAACTATACTTCTCAATATTTATATGACCCCTTTAGGGTGGGGCACGTTTGATGGCTCTCTCTTTCTTCCACCTCATAATACGTTATCAGAATGAACATATTGAGTCCAACCTACCAGTCAAGTAAAAACAGAGAGAGAAATGAACACAGAAGAGAGAAAAGGTGAGAGAAGAGAGAACGGAGAGAGAAACAAAGACAAAATAAAGAAAAGAAGAAAGAAGAGAATAAAGAGATAAACGAAGAGAGAAGAAGTCCTGCTCTAGTCCATTAGCCATGAGTATAGGTGTGAAGTAAAATGGAATCTAAATTTAAAAACTTAACTTCTCAATATTTATACGACCCCTTTAGGGTGGTGCACATTTGACGGCTCTCTCTTTCTTCTATCTCACAACATGTTATCAGTATGAATATGTCAAGCCTAGCCGATCAGTTATAAGAAAACGGAGATAGAGAAAAAACAGAAAAGAGAGAACAAGATAGAAAAGAACAGAGAGATAAACGAAGAGAAAAGAGAGAAGAAGTCCTACTATAATCCATTGGCCACGGGTGTAGGTATGAAGTAAGAAGTAATCTAAATTCCAAAACTTCACTTCTCAATAATATAATTAAATCACTCCATTCTCTTCTCTCTTTTCCCATGGATTAGGGTTTCCCATAGACTGCTTAGACCCTAAGTAAGCTTACTCTATAAATAATAAATAATATACGACCCCTTCAGGGTGGTGCATATTTGACAGCTCTCTCTTTCTTCCATCTCACAACATGTTATCAGTACGAACATGTCAAGCCCAGCTGACCAGACGTAAGAAAACGGAGAAAGAAACGAAGATATAAGTGAAGTTTTGGAGTAGAGTAGGACTTCTTCTTTCTTCTCTCTTTATTTATCTCTCCATTCTCTTCCCTATTCTTTTCTTTCTTCTGTTGAGTTTTTGAATTTAGATTCCTTCTTACTTTACACCTATACCTGTGGCCAATGGATTGGAGCAAGACTTCGTCTCTCTTCTCTTTTCGTTAATCTCTCCGTTCACTTCTCTCTTCTTCTCTCTCTTCTATCTTCGTTTCTCACTCTTTTTTCTTATAACTGGTCGACTGGGCTCGATATATTCGTGCTGATAACGTGTTATGAGATAGGAGAAAGAGCCATCACACGTGCCCTACCCTAAAGGGGTCGTATAAATATTACGAAGTGGAGTTTTAGAATTTAGATTCTTTCTTACTTCACACTTATACTCATGACCAATGGATTGGAGCATGACTTCTTTTCTCTTTTCTCTTCGTTTATCTCTTCATTTTCTTCTATGTTTTTCGCTTTCTTTTATCTTTGTTTCTTTCTCTATTTTCTTGTGACTAATCGGTTGGGCTCAATATGTTCGTGCTGATAACGTGTTGTAAGAAAAGAGAAAAGGACCTAATAAATTAATATAAATCTCTCTAGTTTTAATAATTAAATAGAAGTCTGTCCTTATCTTGTCTCTCTTCTGTGGGGTTTTGGAATTAAGATTCCTTTTTACTTCACACCAATACCTGTGGCCAATGGACTGGAGTAATACTTCTTCTCTCTTCTCTTTTCGTTAATCTTTACGTTCTCTTCTCAATTCTTCTCTCTTCTCTATTCTCCGTTCTCTTCTCTCTTCTTCTCTCTCTTCTATGAAGTTTTGGAATTTAGATTCCTTCTTACTTCACACCTATACCCTTGGCCAATGGATTGGAGCAAGACTACTTTTGCCCTTCTTTCTTTGTTTATCTCTCCGTTTTGTTCTCTTTTCTACCTAAATAATTTAATTTAATAATATAATTATTTAATTGAGGGAGAAACTAAGACAGAAGAGAAAAAAGAAGAGAGAAGAGAACAGAGAGATAAATAAAGAGAGAATAGAGAAGAAGTCCTGCTCCAGTCCATTAGCCATGGGCATAGGTGTGAAGTAAGAAGGAATCTAAATTCTAAAACTACACAGAAGAGAGAAATGAAGAGAAAAGACAACGGAGAGATATATAAAGATATAAGTGGAGTTTTGGAATTTAGATTCCTTCTTACTTCACACCTATACCCGTGGACAATGGACTGGAGCAGGACTTCTTCTCTCTTCTCTCTTTATTTATCTCTATGTTCTCTTCTCTTTTCTTCTCTCTTTTCTGTGGAGTTTTGGAATTTAGATTCCTTCTTACTTTACACCTATACCCATGGCTAATGGACTAGATCAGGACTTCTTCTCTCTTCTCTCTTCGTTTATCTCTTTGTTCTCTTCTTTCTTCTTCTCTCTCTTCGATCTTCATTTCTCTCTCCGTTTTCTTATGACTGGTCGGTTGGGCTTGATATTTTTGTACTGATAAAATATTGTGAGGTGGAAGAAAGAAGAGAATGGAGAGATTTAATTATATTATTGAGAAGTGGAGTTTTAGAATTTAGATTCCTTCTTACTTCACACCTATCCTCGTGGCTAATGGACTAGAGCAGGACTTCTTCTCTTTTCTCTCTTTATTTATCTCTTCGTTATCTTCTCTCTTCTTCTCTCTCTTCTGTTTTCATTTCTCTCTCTGTTTTCTTATGATTGGTCAGCTGGGCTCGATATGTTCGTGCTGATAACGTGTTATGAGATGGGGAAAAAAAAGAGTCGTCAAACGTGTCCCACCCTAAAAGAGTCATATATTATTTATAGAGTAAGCTTACTTAGGGCCTAAGCAATCTGTGGGAAAGGGGTCGTATATTATTTATAGGGTAACCTTACTTAGGGCCTAAGCAATATATAGGAAATTATAATCCATGGGAGAGATCAGACGGTGGATAGCCATCCCATCGAACGATCTTAGAACAGTTGTAATGTTTTAAATTTTTTTAAAGAAAAATATAAATTATTTTTAAAATAAAAAATTCAGATTACCTCATCTTCCTTCTTTACTTCCTATTATTTAACTAATTTAATTAGTTTAATAAATTAAATAATTAAATAATTAATTAATTAAATAAATATTTACTTATTTATATTATTAAATAACTAAATTATTTAAATAATTTATTTAATATTTAAATATTAAAATAAATAAATATTTATTTAATTACTTGAAAAAATATTAAGTTATTTAAATTTTTTTTTATTATTTATATATTCAAATAATTACCTAATTATTTAAATAATAAGTAAATAGTTATATAATTTATTTTCATTTTTATTACTTAATTAAATAATTAATTTTTTTATTAATTTCAATATATCTTTATAATTTAATAAAATAATCATTTAATTATTTGATTACATAATAATTTATTTTATTATTATTTATTTAACTATAAAATTATTTAATATTTAAATTATTTATTTATTTTAGTAAATAATCTATTTAATATATTTCTTCTCTAAATGAGTTTCTAAATATTTAAATATTTAACTAATTATTTAACTATTTAAAAAAAAATTATTTTAAGAAATAACTAATAAAATAAAATAGTTAATTAATTATATAATTAAATAAATCTTTATTTATTTACTAATTTAAATAATTAAATTGGTACATAATTTAATTATTTAATAATATAATAAAAATAAATAATTAAAATAATTAAATAAGTTAAAAAAATTAATTATTTTATAAAAAACATAATTATTAAATTATTTAAATAATTTAATAATTAAATAAATGATTAATTTAATTAAAAAAAATTATAATAACATTACTATAATAATTATAATAACGTTGAGATGATACTATTGAGAAGTGGAGTTTTGAAATTTAGATTCCTTCTTACTTCATACCTATACCTGTGGCCAATGGACTTGAGCAGGACTCCTTCTCTCTTCTCCCTTCATTTATCACTCCGTTCTCTTCTCTCTTATTCTCTCTTCTATGGAGTTTTGGAATTTAGATTCCTTCTTACCTCACACCTATGCCTATGGCGAATGGACTGGAGCATGATTTCTTATCTTTTCTCTCTTCATTTATCTCTTCGTTCTCTTCTCTCTTCTTCTCTCTCTTCTGTTTTCGTTTCTCTCACCATTTTCATGTAATTGGTCTACTGGGCTTGACATGTTCATATTGATAACATATTATGTGATGGGAGAAAAAGAGAGCCATCATATATGCCGCACCCTAAAGGGGTCTTATATTATTTATAGGGTAAGCTTACTTAATGCCTAAACAATCTATAGGAAACCCTAATCCATGGGAGAAGAGAGAAGAGAATGGAGAGATTTAATTATATTATTAAGAAGTGGAGTTTTGGAATTTAGATTCCTTCTTACTTCACACCTATTCCCATGGCGAATGGACTGGAGCAGGACTTCTTCTCTCTTCTCTCTTTGTTTATCTTTCCATTATCTTCTCTCTCCTTCTCTCTCTTCTGTCCTTGTTTATCTCTTTGTTTTTTGGTGACTAGTCTACTGGGCTCGACATATTTATGCTGATAACATGTTGTGAGATGGGAGATTACTTATTTATTTTAATTAATATTTCTTCAAATATTTTAAAGAATATCGTTTCTTTAAATATTTAAATAGTATCATCTCAATGTTATAATTTAAATATTTAATTATAAAACATAACATAATTATTAAATAATTTATATAAATTTATGAGCATAAAAAATATTTTATTTCTCTTCTTCTCTCTTTATTTATCTCTTCATTCTCTTCTCTTTTCTTCTCTCTCTTCTGTCTTCATTTTTCGCACCGTTTTCTTGTGACTGGTCGACTGGGCTCGATATGTTCGTGCTGATAACGTGTTGTGAGAAGAGAGAAGAGAACAGAGAGTTAAATAAAGAGAGAAGAGAACAGAGAGTTAAATAAAGAGAGAAGAGAGAAGTCTTACTCCAATCCACTCGCCAAGGATAATTGTGTAAAAAAGAAATCTAAATTCCAAAACTCTACTTCTCAATAATATAATTAAATGTCTTCGTTCTCTTCTTTCTTTTCCAATGGATTAGGGTTTCCTATAGATTGATAAGGCCCTAAGTAAGCAACCCTATAAATAATATACGACCCCTTTAGGGTGGGGCATGTTTGACGGCTCTCTCTTTCTCCTAACTCACAATACGTTATCAGCACGAATATGTCGAGCCCAGCCAACCAGTCGTAAGAAAACGGAAAGAGAAATCAAGACAAAAGAGAGAAGAAAAAAGAAGAAAACGGAGAGATAAATAAAGAGAGAAAAGATAAGAAGTCTTGCGCCAGTCTATTCGCCATGGGAATAGGTGTGAAGTAAGAAGAAATCTAAATTCCAAAACTCCACTTCTCAATAGTATCATCTCAATGTTATTATGATTATCATAGTAAATTCCCGAACTCTCTTTATTTTAATTAAACGATTAATTTAATTAAAAAAATTATAGTAAAATTATCAGTATGAAAAGAGAAAAAGTCCTGCTCCAGTCCATTTGCCACGGGTATAGGTGTAAAGTAAGAAGGAATCTAAATTACAAAACTCCATTTCTCAATATTTATATGACACCTTTAGGGTGGGGCACATTTGATGGATCTTTCTTTCTTCTACCTCACAACATGTTATAAGCATGAACATATCGAGCACAGCCTACCAGTCACAAGAAAACAGAGAAAGAAACGAAGACAAAAGCAAAAGAAAAAGAAAGAAACGAAGACATGTCGATCATGTTTGACGATCTCTCTTTCTCTTATCTCACAACACGTTATTAGCACAAATATGTCAGGCCCAGCTGACCAGTCGTAAGAAAACAAAGAGGGAAACGAGGCCAGAAGTGAAGTTTTGGAATTTAGATTCCTTCTTACTTCACACCTACACCCATGGCCAAAGGATTGGAGTAGGACTTCTTCTCTCTTCTTTCTTCATTTATCTTTTCGTTCTCTTCTCTCTTCTTCTATTTCTTCTATGGAGTTTTTGAATTTAGATTTCTTCTTACTTCATACCTATACCCGTGGCTAATGGACTTGAGCATGACTTTTTCTTTATTGCCTCTTCGTTTATCTCTTTGTCCTCTTCTCTCTTCTGTCTTTGTTTCTCTCTCTATTTTTTTATGACTGGTCGACTGGGCATGACATGTTCGTGTTGATAACGTGTTGTGAGATGGGAGAAACAGAGAGCCGGCACATGTGCCGCACCCTAAAGGGGTCGTATAAATATTGAGAAGTAGAGTTTTGGAATTTAGATTCCTTTTTACCTTACACCTATACCCGTGGCGATTGGACTGGAGCAGGACTTCTAATCTTTTTTCTCTTCATTTATCTCTCCGTTCTTTTCTTTCTTTTTCTCTCTTTTGTCTTTATTTCTCTTTCCGTTTTCTTGTGACTAGTTGGTTGGGCTCGACATGTTCGTACTGATAATGTATTGTGAGAAGAGAGAAGAGAACCTAAATAAAATAGTATAAATATATCTAGATTTAATAATTAAATAGAAGTCTGTTCTTATCTTCTTTCTCTTTTGTGGAGTTTTGGAATTTAGATTCCTTATTACTTCACACTTATACCCGTGGCCAATGGATTGGAGTAGGACTTCTTCTATCTTCTTTTTTTGTTTATCTTTACGTTCTCTTCTCTTTTCTTCTCTATCTTCTCTCTTCTCTTCTCTCTTCTTCTCTCTCGTCTGTAGAGTTTTGGAATTTAAATTCCTTCTTACTCCACACCTATACCCGTGGCCAATAGACTGGCGCAGGACTTCTTCTCCCCTTCTCTCTTATTTTATTTCTCCGTTCTGTTCTCTATTCTACCTAAATAATTTAATTAAATAATATAATTATTTATTTAAGAGAGAAACGAAGACAAAAGAGAGAAGAAAATAAAGAGATAAACGAAGAGAGAAGATAGTAGAAGTTTTACTCCAGCCTATTCGCCACTGGTATAGGTATAAAACAAGAAGGAATCTAAATTCAAAAACTCTACTTCTTAATATTTATATGACCTCTTTAGGGTGCGGCACGTGTGATGGCCCTCTCTTTCTCCCATCTCATAACACGTTATCAACACGAACATGTCGTGCCCAGGCGAGACAAGAAAACGGAGATAGAAACGAGGACAGAAGGGAGAGAATTAGAGAGAAGAGGATAGAGAGATAAACGAAGAAAAAAGAGAGAAGAAGTCCTGATGCAGTCCATTGGCCACGGGTATAGATATGAAGTAAGAAGAAATCTAAATTCTAAAACTCCACTTCTCAATAATATAATTAATCTCTCTATTCTCTTCTCTCTTCTCGCATGGATTAGAGTTTCCTATAGATTGCTTAGGCCCTAAGTAAGCTAACCCTATAAATAATATACGACCTCTTTAGGGTAGGGTATATATGACGACTCTCTCTTTCTCCCATTTTATAACACGTTATCTGCACGAACATGTCAAGCCCAGCCGACCAGTCGTTAGAAAATAAAGAGAAAAACAAAGACAGAAGTGGAGTTTTGAAATATAGATTCCTTCTTACTTCACACCTATACCCATGGTCAATGGAATAGAACAGGACATCTTATCTCTTCTCTTTTTATTTATCTCTCTGTTCTCTTCTCACTTCTTCTGTCTCTTCTATTTTCGTTTATCTTTTTGTTTTCTTACGACAGGTTGGCTGGGCTCAATATATTCGTGCTGATAACGTGTTGTGAGATGGGAGAAAAAGAGAACCGTCAAACGTGCCCCACCCTAAAGGGGGGTCGTATAATATTTATAGGGTAGTTTAGTTAGTGCCTAATCGATCTATGTCAAACCCTAATCTATGGGAGAAGAGAGAAGAAAACAAAGAAATTTAATTTTATTATTGAGAAGTGAAGTTTTGGAATTTAGATTCCTTCTTACGTCACACCTATACCCGTGGCCAATGTACTAGAGCAGGGCTTTTTCTTTTTTCTCTCTTTATTTATCTCTTAATTCTCTTCTCTCCTCTTCTCTCTATTCTGTCTTCGTTTCTCTCTCCGTTTTCTTGTGACTTGTCGGCTGGGCTCGATATGTTCATCCTGATAACGTATTATGAAATGGGAGAAATAGAAAACCGTTAAATATTCCCCACCCTAAAAGGGTCATATATTATTTAAAGGGTAAGCTTACTTTGGGCCTAAGCAATCCATGGGAAACCCTAATCTATAGTAGAAGAGAGAAGAGAACGGAGAGATTTAATTATATTTTTGAGAAGTGGAGTTTTGAAATTTAGATTATTTTTTACTTTATACCTATACCCGTGGCTAATGGACTGGAGTAGGACTTCTTGTCTTTTCATTTATCTCTCATTTCTTTTCTTTCTTCTTCTCTCTTCTCTCTTCTCTCAACATGTTATAGCACGAACATATCTAGCCTAACTGACCAGTCAAAAGAAAATAGAGCGAGAAACGAATATAGAAGAGAGAGAAGAAGAGAGAAGAGAAAGAAGAAATAAATAAAGAGAGAAGAAGAGAAATAAAATATTTTTCATACTCATAAATTTATATAAATTATTTAATAATTTTGTAATATTTTATAATTAAATATTTAAATAATAAAGTTGAGATAATACTATTTAAATATTTAAAAAAATAATATACTTTATAATATTTAAAAATTATTAACTAAAATAAATAAAATTAATAAGCATTCTCCCATCTCATAACACGTTATCAGCACAAATATGTCGAGCCCAGCCGACCAGTCATAAGAAAACGGAGAGAGAAACGAAGACAGAAGAGAGAGTAGAAGAGAGAAGAGAATGGAGAGATAAACAAAGAGAGAAGAGAGAAGAAGTCCTGTTCTAGTCCATTCGTCAGGGGTTTAGGTGTGAAGTAAGAAGGAATTTAAATTCCAAAACTCTACTTCTCAATAATATAATTAAATCTCTCCGTTTTCTTCTCTCTTCGCCCATAGAATAGGGTTTCCTATAGATTTCTTAGGCCCTAAGTAAGCTTACCCTATAAATAATATACGACCCCTTTAGGGTGGGGCACATTTGACTGCTCTCTTATTCTCCCATCTCACAATATATTATCAGTATGAATATGTCGAGCCCAGCCGACCAGTCATAAGAAAACGGAGAGAGAAACAAAGACAGAACAGAGAAGAAGAGAGAAGAGAATGAAGAGATAAACGAAGAGAGAAGAAGTCCTACTCCAATCCATTGGCCACAAGTATAAGTGTGAAATAAGAAAGAATCTAAATTTCAAAACTCCATAGAAGAAAGAGAAAAAGAAAGAAGAGAACAGAGAGATAAATGAAGAGAGAAGAAGTCATGTTCCAGTCCATTGACCACGGGTATAGGTGTAAAGTAAAAAGGAATCTAAATTTCAAAACTCCACTTCTCAAGAGTATCATCTCAACGTTATTATAATTATCATAGTAATGTTCTATAATTTTTTTAATTAAATTAATCATTTATTAAATTATTATATAATTAAATAATTAAAAAATAATAATAATTAAGATTTTAGTAAAATAATTAATTTATTTAATTATCTATTTATTTAATTAAATTTATTATTTTATTTATTTATTATTATTATATTATAAAATAATTAAATTAGGTAACTATTAAATTATCTAAATTATTAAATCAAAAAATAATTATTTAATAATATAATTACTTTATTAATTTATTTTACTAGAAATTTCTTAAAATATTTTTTTATTATGAAATAATTAAATAATTAGTCAATTATTTAAATATTTAAAAACTTATTTAGTATAGAAATATATTAAATAGATTATTTAATTAATAAAATAAATAATTTAATTATGAAATAATTTTATATTTAACTAAATAATAATTAAAATAAATTATTATATAATTATTTGAATATATAGATAATAAAATATTTTTTTAAATAATTTATATTATTTTAAATAATCAATTAAATATTTATTTATTTTAATATTTAAATAATAAATAAATTATTAAAATTATTTAGTTATTTAATTATATAGATAATTAAATATTTATTTAATTATTTAAAAATTTTATTTATTAAACTAATGAAATTTATTAAATAATAGAAAGTAAAGAAGGAAGATGAGGCATACCTGAATTTTTTTGCTTTAAAAATAATTTATATTTTTCTTTATAAAATTTTAAAATATTACAACAGTTATGCGATCGTTCGATCAGATGGATATCCACCGTCGGATCTCTCCCATGGATCAGGGTTTTCTATAGATTGCTTAGGCCCTAAGTAAGCTTGCCTTATAAATAATATACAACCTCTTTAGGGTGGGGCACATTTGATAGCTCTCTCTTTCTCCCATCTCATAATATATTACCAGCATAAACATGTCGAGCCCAGCTGACCAGTCACAAAAAAACGGAGATAAAAATGAAGACAGAAGAGAGAGAAGAGAATGGAGAGATAAATGAAGAAAAAAAAGAGAAGAAGTCATGTTCCGATCCATTGGCCATGGGTATAGGTGTGAAATAAAAAGGAATCTAAATTCCAAAACTCTATTTCTCAATAATATTATTAAATCTCTCCATTCTCTTTTTTTGCCCATCTCACAACAAGTTATCAGCACGAATATGTCGATCCCAGCCGACCAGTCATAAGAAAATTAAGAGAAAAACGAAGACAAAAGAGAGAGAAAAAGAAATAAGAGAACGAAGAGATAAATGAAGAGAGAATCGAGAAGAAGTCCTACTCCAGTCCATTGGCCACGGGTGTAAGTGTAAAGTAAGAAGGAATCTAAATTCCAAAACTCTGATTCTCAATAGTATCATCTCAAAGTTATTATGATTATCATAGTAATATTACTATAATTTTTTTAATTAAATTAATTATTATTTAATTATTAAAAAAGTGTGAAGTAAGAAGGAATCTAAATTCCAAAACTTCACTTCTTAATATTTATACGACCCCTTTATGGTAGAACACGTTTGATGGCTCTATCTTTCTCTTATCTCACAACACGTTATCAGTACGAACATATCGAGCCCAGCCGACTAGCCGAAAGAAAATGAAGAGAGAAACGAAGACAGAAAAGAGAAAAGAAGAGAGAAGAGAACAGAGAGATAAATAAAGATAGAAGAGAGAAGAAGTCCTGGTCTAATTCATTGGCCACAGGTATAGGTGCAAAGTAAGAAGGAATCTAAATTCCAAAGCTCCACAATAAAGAGAAGAAGAGATAAGAGGAGAGATAAATGAAGAAAGAAGAGAGAAATCCTGCTTTAGTCCATTGGCCATGGGTATAGTTGTAAAGTAAGAAGGAATCTAAATTGCAAAACTTACTTCTGTCTTCGTTTATTTCTCCGTTCTTTTCTCTCTTCTTCTCTCTCTTCTGTGTAGTATTGGAATTTAGATTCTTTCTTACTTCACACCTTTACCCGCTGTAAATAGACTAGAGTAGGACTTCTTCTGTCTTCTCTTTTTACTTATCTTTCCTTTCTCTTCTCTCTTCTTCTCTCTCTTCTATCTTTGTTTCTCTCTTAATTAAATAATTATATTATTTAAATAAATTATTTATATAGAAGAGAGAAAAGAATGGAGAGATAAATAAAGAGAAAAGGGGATAAGAAGTCCTGCTCTAGTCCATTGGCCACGGGTATAGGTATGAAGTAAAAAGGAATCTAAATTCCAAAAGTCCAAAAAAGAGAGAGAAGAAGAGAGAAGAGAAAGAAGAAGAGAGAGAAGAAAAGAGAAGAGAACAGAAAGATAAACGAAGAGAGAAGAAGTCCTGCTCCAGTCCATTGGCCACGGGTATAGGTGTGATGTAATATGGAATCTAAATTCTAAAACTCCACAGAAGAGAGAGAAGATAAGGACAGACTTCTATTTAATTATTAAAACTAGAGAAATTTAAATTATTTTAATTAGGTTCTCTTCTTTCTCCTCACAACACATTATCAGCATGAACATATCGAGCCCAACCGACCAGTCACTAGAAAATGAAGAAAGAAATGAAGACAGAAAAGAGAAAAAAAGAGAGAAGAGAACGGAGAGATAAACGAAGAGAGAAGAAGTCATGCTCTAGTTCATTGGCCACGGGTATAGGTGTGAAGCAAGAAGGAATCTAAATTCCAAAACTTTACTTTTTAATATTTATACGAGTCCTTTAGGGTGGGGGACGTGTAACGGCTCTCTTTTTCTCCCATCTCACAACACGTGAAATAATTATTTAATAATTATGAAATTATTTATAATTTAATTATGTAATTATTAATTAAATTATTTTATTTATTTAAAAAATTATTAATTAATATAATTTATTTTTTAAAATATTATTTAAATATTTAAAAAATAAAATACTTAAATTTATTTTATTAAATTATTATATATTTATATAATGGAATTATTTTATTAAGTCATTATTAAGGAAATATTTTGTTATATTTAAATAACTAAAAATAATAATTATTTAATTAAGTAATAAAATAAAATAATAATTTAATAACTATTTACTTATTATTTATATAATTAGTTAATTATTTTAATATATGAATAATAAAATATTTTTTTAAATAGCTTAATATTTTTTTTAATAATCATAAAAATATTTATTTAACTATTTAATTTATTAAAATTATAAAATTAATTTAATAATAGGAAGTAAAGAAGGAAGATGAGGCACACCTGAATTTTGTGCTTTAAGAAAATTTAAATTTTTCATTAAAAAAATTTAAAACATTACAACTGTTATGAGATCAACACGAATATATCGAGCCCAGCCGACCTGTCGCAAGAAAACGGAGGGAGAAACGAAGACAGAAAAGAGAGAAGAAGAGAGATGAGAATAGAGAAATAAACGAAGAGAGAAGAAGTCCTGCTCCAGTCCATTGGCCACGGGTGTAAGTTTGAAGTAAGAATTAATCTAAATTCCAAAACTCCACGTCTCAATAGTATCATCTCAACGTTATTATGATTATCATTGTAATGTTTTTATATTTTTATTATAAAATAATTTAAATAATTGAAATATTTAATTAATTAATATTTTATTAAAATAATAATTTTATTTAATTATTTAATTATCTAGTAATTTAATAAAAGATATTATTTTATTTATTTATGAATTATTAGTTATTTCTTTAATTATTTTTATTTTTGAAATTAATTTAATTAATTTATTATATAATAAATTATTGAAATAATAAAATAATTAGTTAATTCAAAATTTCATTATTTAATAAGTAATTAATGAAAATATTTAATTAATTCCCATTAATGAAATAATTATTAAAATTCTTATTATTTATTTTATTAGAATATAATAATAACCTAAAGAAATAACTAAATTATTTAAATATTTTATAAAATAATTAAATAATTATTTTAATTAATATTCCATTAATAATAATTAATCTAATATTTTTATTATTTACTAATTGAATAATTCAATAATGATTATTGAATTATTTTATTTTTGAATTATTCAATAAGTAAATAATAAAAATATTTAATTAATTATAATTTATGGAAAAATGATTCAAATAAATATTTAAATATTTTTTAAAATATTTAAATAATTTTATTATTTATTTATATTATTAATATTTTTTAATAAAATAAATAAATTATATAATATTTTAATCAAATAATTTTATTATTTTATTATTTAAATATTTACGTAATAATATAAAGTATAAATTTTATAAATTAATAATATTTTAAAATAATAAAATAATTTAATCAATATTGAAAAGACTAAATTACGATGTAATAAAATTATTAGATTATCATTTAAATAAATTATTAAATAATTATTTATTTATATAACTAAAATATTATAATTTAATTATTTAGATAAGAAATTAAAGAATTATTTAAATAATAATTTTTTTAAATAATTAAATAATTAGTTAATTACTGAAATATTTAGAAACTTAATTAGAGAAGAAATATATCAAATAGATTATTTACTTAAAAAAATAACTATTGTTATTATTAAAAAATTTTATAGATAAAATATATTTTATTTGAATATATAAATAATAAAATATATTTTTAAATAGCTTAATATTTTATTTAATAATCAAAGAAATATTTATTGATTTTATTATTTAAATAATAAATAATTAGTTTAAATAATTTAATTATATAGATAATTAAATATTTCTTTAATTATTTAATTTATTTAATTATTTAATTTATTTAACTAATAAAATTAATTTAATAATAGGATGTAAAAAAGGAAGATGAGGCACACCTAAATTTTTTACTTTTAAAAAATTTATATTTTTCGTTTAAAAAATTTAAAACATTACAACTGTTATGAGATCGTTCGATCGGATGACTGTCCACAGTCAGATCTCTCATATAGACTAGGTTTTTCCATATTATACTTAGGCCCTAAGTAAGCTCACCCTATAAATAATATATGAACCTTTCAGGGTGGGAACGTTTGACGTCTCACTCTTTCTCACATCTCACAATATGTTATCTACACGAACATATCGAGCCCAACCGACCCGTCGTAAAAAAACGGAGAGAGAAACGAAGACAGAAAAGGGAGAAGAAGAGATATAAGAATGGAGAAATAAACGAAGAGAGAAGAATTCCTACTCCAGTTTATTGGCCACGACTATAGGTTTGAAGTAAGAAGTAATCTAAATTCCAAAACTCCACGTCTCAATAGTATCATCTCAACGTTATTATGATTACTATTGTAATGTTTTTATAATTTTTTTAATAATAGTAATTGTTTATTTCATTATAAAATAATTTTATTATTTAAATAATTAACTTTTTATTAAAATAATTATTTCATTAAATAATAAATTATTGTAAATAATAAACTAAATAATTAATTATTTATTTATTATTCAATAAGTAATTAATAAAAATATTTAATTCATTACCATTAATAAAATAATTATTATAATTTTTATTTAATGATTTTATAAAATATTTTATTAATTTAATTATTTATTTAATAAAGTAATAAAATAAAATAATAATATAATAACTAATTACTTATTATTTTAGAAAATTATATTATTTTAGAAAATTATATTATATAAAAAAATATTTTATTATTTATATGTTTAAATAATTAACTAATTATTTAAATAATAATTAAATAGTTAATGAATTAATATTTTATTTTATTACATAATAAAATAAATAATTTTTTAATGTACTTTATTTAATTTTTTATTATTTAAGAAAATAATTTGTTAATTATTTTATTACATAATAATTTATTTAATTTATTATTTATTTACCATTGGGATTATTTAATAATTAAATAAATTTTTTGTTTAAGTAAATAATCTATTTAATATATTTCTTTGCTAAATAAATTTTTAAATATTTAAATAATTGACTATTTATTTATTTATTTAAAAAAAATATTTTTTAAATAATTCTTTTTATAATTATCAAAATAATAAAATTCTAATTTTATAATTATTTAAATAAAAAATTATTAAAAAATTTATATAAATAATAATATAATAATTTTATTACATAATAATTTAGTAATGTAATTTTTCATTAAATTTATATAACTAAAATATTAGAATTTAATTATTTAGATAATTAAATAAAGAATCACTAAAATAATTAAATAATTATTCAATTATTGAAATATTTAAAAACTTAATTACTGAAGAAATATATAACATAGATTATTTACTTAAAAAACAAAAATTTTAATTATTAAATAATTTCATAGTAAAATAAATAATATTTTAAATAAAATATGATATAATTAAATAAATATATAATTTTATTAAATTACGAGATATTATTTGAAATAAATAAAAAAAATAATTATTTAATTAAGTAATAAAATAAAATAATAATATAATAACTATTTACTTATTAATTAAATAATTAGTTAATTATTTTACTACATGAATAATAAAATATTTTTTTAAATAGCTTAATAATTTTTTTAATAATCAAAGAGATATTTATTTATTTTAATATTTAAATAATAAATAATTAATTTAAATAATTTAATTATATAGATAATTAAATATTTCTTTAATTATTTAATTATTTAATTTATTCAACTATTTAATTTATTAAAATAATTAAATTAATTAATTAAAAGGAAGTAAAGAAGGAAGAGGCATACCTGAATTTTTTGTTTTAAAAAAATTTATATTTTTCTTTAAAAAAATTAAAACATTGCAACTGTAATGAGATTGTTCGATCAGATGACTATCCACCATCGGATCTCTCCCATAGATTAGGGTTTCTTATATTATACTTAGCCCTAAGTAAGCATACCCAATAAATAATATACGACCCCTTCAGGGTGGGGCACGTTTGTGGGCTCTCTCTTTCTCCAATCTCATAATATATTATCAACACGAACATATCGAGCCCAGCCGACCCATCACAAAAAAACAGAAAGAGAAACAAAGACAGAAGAGAGAGAAGAAGAGAGATGAGAATGAACAAATAAACAAAGAGAGAAAAAGTCTTGCTCCAGTCCAATGGCTATGAGTATAGGTTTGAAGTAAAAAGTAATATAAATTCCAAAACTCCACTTCTCAATAGTATTATCTCAATATTAATATGATTATTATTGTAATGTTTCTATAATTTTTTTAATAATATGAATCGTTTATTTTATTATAAAATAATTTAAATAATTGAAATATTTTAATAATTAACTTTTTATTCAAATAATAATTTTATTTAATTATCTAGTTATTTAATAAAATTTATTATTTTATTTATTTATGAATTATTATATTATTAAATAATCAAATTATATAAATATTTAATGGTTTAAAATATTAAATAAAGAAATAATAATTTAATTATATAATTAATTTATTTTATTACTTATTTCTTTAATTGTTATTATTTTTTAAATTAATTAAATTAATTTATTAAATAATAAATTATTGAAATAATAAAATAATTATTTAATTCATTATTTCATTATTTAATAAGTAATTAATAAAAATATTTAATTAATTACCATTAATGAAATAATTATTATAATTCTTATTATTTATGTTATGAAAAAATTTATTAATTACATTATTTATTTAATAAAGTAATAAAATAATATAATTATATAATATCTAATTACTTATTATTTTAAAAAAATAATATTATTTAAAAAAATATTTTATTATTAATATATTCAAATAATTAACTAATTAATTAAATAATAAGTAAATAGTTATTGAATTAATTTTTTATTTTGATACGTAATAAAATAATTAATTTTTTGATGTATTTTATATATTTTTTTATAATTTAATAGAATAATTTGTAAATTATTTCGTTACATAATAATTTTTTTCAATTATTATTTATTTAAATATAAAATAATTTAATAATTAGATTATTTACTTGTTTAAGTACATAATACATTTAATATATTTCTTTACTAAATAAAATTTTCAATATTTAAATAATTGAATAATCATTTATTTATTTAAAAAAATATTATTATTTAAATAATTCTTTATATAATTATATAATTAATGAAATTCAATTTTATAATTATTTCAATAAATAATTATTTAATAATTTATTTAAATAATATCTAATAATTTTATTATATAATAATTTAGTTATGTACTTATTAATTAAATTATTTTATTATTTCAAAAAATTATTAATTAATAAAATTTATTCTTTAAATTATTATTTAAATTTTTGAAATTTAAAAAAATTAAATTTATTTTGTAAAAAATTATATAATAATATAACGAAATTATTTTATTAGAATATAGTAATAACCTAAAGAAATAATTGAATTATTCAAATATTTTATATAATAATTAAATAATTATTTGAATCATTATTCCATAAATTATAATTAATCCAATATTTTTATTAATTACTTATTGAATAATTCAATAATGATTATTGAATTATTTCATCATTGAATTATTCAATAAGTAAATAATGAAAATATTTAATTAATTATAATTTATAAAATAATGATTCATTTAATTTTTTAATTATTTTATAAAATATTTAAATAATTTCATTATTTCTTTATGTTATTAATATTTTTTGATAAAATAATTCATTTATATACTAGTTTAATCAATTAATTTATTTATTGTATTATTTAAATATTTACGTAATAATTTAATGTATAATTTATATTAATTAAGAATTTTTTCAAATAATAAAATAATTTAATTAATAATTAAATGACTAAATTATTATGTAATAAAATTTTTAGATTATTATTTAAATAAATTATTAAATAATTATTTATTGATATAACTAAAATATTAGAATTTAATTATTTAGATAATAAATTAAAGAATTATTTAAATAATAATTTTTTGAAATAATTAAATAATTTTTCAATTATTTAAATATTTAAAAATTTAATTTATGAAGAAATATATCAAATAGATTATTTACTTAAAAAAATAAATATTATTATTATCAAATAATTTTATTGATAAATAAATAATAATTTATAAAAAATATTGCATAATCAAATAAATATAAAATTTTATTAAATTATGAGAAACTAATTGAAATAACCAAAAAAATTATTTTTTAATGAATTAAATAAATAAATAAATAATTTAATAGCTATTTACTTATTATTTAAATAATTAGTTTATTATTTGAATATATAAATAATAAAATTTTTTTTAAATAGCTTAATATTATTTTTAATAATCAAATAAATATTTGTTGATTTTAATATTTCAATAATAAATAATTAGTTTAAGTAATTTAATTATAAAAATAATTAAATTATTCTTTAATTATTTAATTATTTAATTTATTTAATTATTTAATTTATTAAACTAATTAAATTAATTAAATAATAGGAAGTAAAGAAGGAAGATGAGGCACACCCGAATTTTTTACTTTAAAAAAATTTATATTTTTTTTTAAAAAAAATTAAAACATTACAACTGTTGTGAGATCATTCGATCGGATGACTGTCCACCGTCGGATCACCCCTATAAATTAGGGTTTCCCATATTATACTTAGGCTCTAACTAAGCTTAACCTATAAATAATATCGTCCCCTTTAGGGTGGGATACGTTTGACGGCTCTCGATCTCTTTCTACCATCACATAATATATTATCAACACGAACATATCGAGCACAACCGTCTCGTCGTAAGAAAACGGAGAGAGAAACGAAGACAAAAGAGAGAGAAGAAGAGAGATTAGAACGGAGAAATAAACGAAGAGAGAATAAATCCTGCTCCATTCCATTGGCCACGGGTATAGGTTTGAAGTAAGAAATAATCTAAATTCTAAAACTTCATTTCTCAATAGTATCATCTTAACATTATTATGATTATATTGTAATATTTCTATAAGTTTCTTTAATAATAGTAATCATTTATTTAATTATAAAATAATTTAAATAATAGAAATACTTTAATAATTAGCTTTTTATTAAAATAATAATTTTATTTAATTATTTAATCATCTAGTTATTTAATAATATTTATTATTATTTTTATTTATTAATTATTATATTATTAAATAATCAAATTATATAATAATTTAATAGTTTAAAATATTAAATAAATAAATAATAATTTGATTATATAATTATTTTATTTAATTAGTTATTTCTTTAATTATTATTATTTTTTAAATAAACTATTATGAAGAGGAGTTTTTGGAATTTAGATTCTTTCTTACTTCACACCTATACCCATGGCCAATGAACTTGTCCAGGACTTCTTCTCTCTTCTCTCTTTATTTATCTCTTCGTTCTCTTCTTTCTTCTTTTATCTCTTTTGTCTTCGTTTCTCTCTCCGTTTTCTTATAACTAGTCGGCTGGGCTCGATATGTTCTGGCTTATAACGTGTTGTGAGAAGAGAGAAGAGAATAGAGAGATAAATAAAGAGAGAAGAGGTCCTGCTCTAGTCCATTCACCACGGGTATAAGTGTGAAGGAAGAAGGAATCTAAATTCCAAAACTCCACTTCTCAACCCTAATCCATAGGAGAAGAGAGAAGAGAACATAGATATTTAATTATATTATTGAGAAATAGAGTTTTGGAATTTAGATTCCTTTTTATTTGACGCTTATACCCGTAGCGAATGGACAGGAGTAGGACTTCTTCTCTCTTCTCTCTTCGTTTAACTCTTCGTTCTCTTCTCTCTTCTTCTTTCTTTTGTCTTTGTTTCTCTCTCCATTTTCCTCTCTCTTATTGTCTCTCTTCTGTCTTCATTTCTCTCTCCATTTTCTTGTGACTGGTCGGTTGGGCTTGTTAGGTTCATGTTGATAATCATAAAAAATCCACTTCTCAATTAGTTCAATATTTAGATTAATTAATAATTTAATTTTTTAAAATAATTAAATTAATTAAATAATAGGAAGTAAAGAAGGAAGATGAGGCATACCCGGATTTTTTGCATTAAAAATAATTTATATTTTTCTCTAAAAAAGTTTAAAATATTATAACTGTTATGAGATCATTCGATCGGATGGCTGTCCACCGTCGGATCTCTCCCATGGATTAGGGTTTCCCATAGATTGCTTAAACCCTAAGTAAGCCTATCCTATAAATAATATACGACCCCTTTAGGGTGGGGCACGTTTGACGGCTCTTTTATTTTCCATCTCGCAACACGTTATCAGCACGAACATGTCGAGCCCAACTGACCAGTCATAAGAAAATGGAGAGAAAAACGAACACAGAAGAAAAAGAAGAAGAGAGAAGAGAAAGGAGAGATAAACAAAGAGAGAAAAGAGAAAAAGTCCTACTCCAGTCCATTAGCCATGGGTATAGGTGTGAAGTAAAAAAGAATCTAAATTCCAAAATTCTACTTCTTAAAAATATAATTAAATCTCACCGTTCTCTTCTTTCTTCTCCCATGGATTAGGGTTTCCTATAGATTGCTTAGGCCCTAAGTAAGCTTATCCTATAAATAATATACGTCCCCTTTAGGGTGGGGCACGTTTGACGGCTCTTTTTTTCTTCCATCTCACAATATGTTATCAACACGAACATGTCGAGCTTAGCCGACCAGTCAAAAGAAAACAGAGAGAGAAACGAACACAGAAGAGAGAGAAGAAGAAAGAAGAGAACAGAGAGATAAACGAAGAGAGAAAAGAGAATAAGTCCTGCTTCAGTCCATTGGCCACGGGTATAGATGTGAAGTAAGAAGGAATCTAAATTCCAAAACTCCACTTCATAATATTTATATGACCCCTTTAGGGTGGGGCACGTTTGACGGCTCTCTCTTTCTCCCATCTCACAACACGTTATCAGCATAAACATGTCAAACCCAGCTGACCAGTCATAAGAAAACGGAGAGAGAAACAAAGCCAGAAGAGAGAAAAGAAGAGAGAAGAGAACGGAGAGATAAACGAAGAGAAAAGAGAGAAGTCCTGCTCTAGTCCATTCGCCACGGGTATAGGTGTGAAGTAAGAAGGAATCTAAATTCCAAAACTCCAACTCTCAATACTGTTATCTCAATGTTATTATGGTAATCATAGTAATGTTACTATAATTTTTTTAATAAAATTAATTAATTATTTAATTATTAAATAATTAAATAATTAATTTTTTATTAAAATAATTAATTTATTTAATTACTTAATTATCAAGTTATTTTATTAATTTATTTATTTAAAATGATTAAATTATTAAATAATTAGATTAGATAATCATTTAATAGTTTAAATAATTATATAAAGAAATAATGATTTAATTATATTATTAATTTATTTATTTATTAATTTATTTATTTATTAATTTATTTTATTAGTTATTTCTTAAAATATTATTTTATTTTTATATAATTAAATAATTAGTCAATTATTTAAATATTTAAAAACTTATTTTGTAAAAAATATATTAATTAGATTATTTACTGAAAAAAATAAATAATTTAATTATTAAATAATTTTATAAGTAAATTAATAATAATTTAAATAAATTATTATATAATTAAATAATTAAAAATTATTTTATTAAATTTTGAAATATCAATTAAAAACAATAAAAAAATTAATTATTTAATTAAGTAATAAAATAAAATAATAATTTAATAACTATTTACTTAGTATTTAAATAATTTGTTAATTATTTGAATATATAAATATTTAGTTATTTTAATATTTATATATTAAATAAATTATTTAAATAATTTAATTATATCTATAATTAAATATTTATTTATTTATATAGACAATTAAATAATTAATTTATTAAAATAATTAAATTAATTAAATAATAGGAACTAAAGAATAAAGATAAGGCACACCCGAAGTTTTTGCTTTAAAAATAATTTATATTTTTTTAAAATTAATTAAAATATTATAACTGTTATGTGATCCTTCGATTGGATAGCTGTCTACCATCGGATCTCTCCTATGGATTAGCGTTTCCCATAGATTGCTTAGGCTCTAAATAAGCTTACCCTATAAATAATATACGACCCCGTTATGGTGGGATATGTTTGATGGCTCTCTCTTTCTCCTATCTCATAATATGTTATCAACACGAACATATCAAGCCCAACTGATCAATCACAAGAAAACGGAGAGTGAAACGAAGATAGAAAAGAGAGAAGAAGAGAATAGAGAACAAAGAGATAAACAAAGAGAGAAGAGAGAAAAAGTCCTACTCCTATCCATTGGCCACAAATATAGGTGTAAAGTCAGAAGAAATCTAAATTCCAAAACTCTAGTAATATCTCAACATTATTATGATTATCATAATAATATTGCAATAATTTTTTTAAATAACTTAATAATTTATATAATTATTAAATAATTTAAATAATTTAATAATTAAGTTTTTAATAAAATAATTTGCCTATTTAATTATTTAATTATTTACATATTTAATTAAATTTATTATTTTCTTTATTTATTATTATTATATTATTTAATTATAAAATTAGGTAACTATATAATTATTTAAATTAATAAATACAAAATTAATGACTTAATTATATAATTTATTTATTAATTTATTTTATTAGTTATTTTTGTAATTATTATTTTATTTTTAAAGAAATAAATATTTAGCTAATTGTTTAAATATTTAAAAACTTATTTAGTAAATAAATATATTAAATAGATTATTTACTTAAATAAATAAATAATTTAATTATTTCATTATTTTATAGTTCAATAAATAATAATTTAAATAAATTATTATATAATGAAATAATTAAAATTTTATTTTCTTAACTTATAAAATATTACTAAATAAATAAAAAAATTTATTATTTAATTAAGTATTAAAATAAAATAATAATTCAATATCTATTAGCTAATTATTTAAATAATTAGTTAATAATTTGAAAATATAAATAATAAATTAGTTTTAAAATAACTTAAATTTTTTTTATTTAATTAAATAAATATTTATTTATTTTAATATCTAAATAATAAATAAATTACTTAAATAATATATTTCTTTAATTATATAGATAATTAAATATTTATTTAATTATTTAAATATTTAATTTATTAAACTAATTAAATTAATTAAATAATAGGAATTAAAGAAGGAAGAAGCTAGAAGAGAACGGCGAGATAAATAAAGAGAGAAGAGAGAAGAAGTCATACTCTAGTCCATTGGCCACGGGTATAGGTGTGAAGTAAGAAGGAATCTAAATTCCAAAACTCCACTTTCAATAGTATCATCTCAACGTTATTATGATTATCATAGTAATATAACTATAATTTTATTAATTAATTTAATTATTTATTTAATTATTAAATAATTTAAATAATTTAAATAATTTAATAAGTAAGTTTACTAATTAACGTGTTATGAGATGGGAGAAAATGAGAGTTGTCGAACGTGCCCCACCCTAAAGGGGTCGTATATTATTTATAGGGTAAGTTTACTTAGGGCCTAAGCAATCTATGGAAAACCCTAATCCATAGGAGAAGAGAAAAGAGGACGGAGATATTTAATTATATTATTAAGAAGTGGAGTTTTAGAATTTAGATTCTTTCTTACTTCACACCTATACCCGTGGTGAATGGCCTGACGTAGGACTTCTTATCTCTAATCTTTTTGTTCCCTTCTCTTTTCTTCTCGCTTCTCACAACACGTTATCAGCACGAACATGTCGATCCCCGCCGACCAGTCATAAGAAAATAGAAAGAGAAATGAAGATAGAAGAGAGAAGAGAATGAAGAGATAAATGAAGAGAGAAGAAAGAAGAAGTTCTCCTCCAATCCATTGGCCACGGGTATAGGTGTAAAGTAAGAAGGAATCTAAATTCCAAAACTCCACTTCTAAATAGAATCATCTCAACATTATTATGATTATCATGGTAATGTTACTATAATTTTTTTAATTAATTAATTATTTATTTAATTATTAAATAATTTAATTATTTAAATAATTAAAGTTTTAATAAAATAAACAATTTATTTAATTATTTAATTATCTAGTTATTTAATTAAATTTTTTATTTTATTTATTTATTATAATTATAATAATTTAATTATTTTATTAATTAAACTAATTAAATTTATTAAATAATAGGAAGTAAAGAGGGAAGATGAGGTACACCCAAATTTTTTGCTTTTAAAATAATTTATAATTTTTTTTAAAAAAATTTAAAACATTATATATGTTATGAGATCATTCGATTGGATGGCTGTCCACCGTCAGATCTTTCCCATGATTAGGGTGGACAGCTATCCGATTTCTATCTTCGTTTAAATTATTTAATAATTTAAATAATTTAATAATTAGGTTTTTAGCAAAATAATTAATTTAAATAAACAAATTTTTTGCTTTAAAAATAATTTACATTTTTTTTAAAAAAAATTTAAAACATTACAATGTTATGAGATCGTTTGATCGGATAGCTATCCACCATCGGATCTCTCCAATGGATTAGGGTTTTCTATAAATTGTTTAGGCCCTAAGTAAGCTTAACCTATAAATAATATACGACCCCTTTAGGGTGGGGCACGTTTGACGACTCTCTCTTTCTTCCATCTTAGAACACGTTATCAGCACAAACATTCAAGCCCAGCCGACCAGTCGCAAGAAAATAGAGAGAGAAACGAAGACAGAAGAGAGAAGAGAATGTAGAGATAAATAAAGATAGAAGAGAGAAGAGAATGGAGAGTTAAACGAATAGAGAAAAGGGAAGAAGTCCTGCTCTCTCTAGTTTAAAATAATATTTTATCTCTCTTCTATCAATACTTATTTAGTTTAATTTATACTATGGGAGAAAGAGATCGGATCTCTCCTATGGATTAGGGTTTTCTATTGATTGCTTAGGTCCTAAGTAAATTTACCCTATAAATAATATACGACCACTTTAGGGTGGGGCACATTTGATGACTATCTCTTTCACCCATCTCACAACACATTATCAGCACGAAGGAGGGCACGTTTCACACCTATCTCCGTTTTAATTCTAAAACTCCACAGAAGAGAGATAATAAGAGAAAAGAGAATAGAGAGATAAATAAAGAGAGAAGAGAGAGGAAGACCTACTCCAGTCCATTAGCCACGGGTATAGGTATGAAGTAAGAAGGAATCTAAATTCCAAAACTCCACTTATGTCTTCATTTCTCTATCTGTTTTCTTGCGACTGGTCAGCTAGGCTTGACATGTTCATACTAATAACGTATTGTGAGATGGGAGAAAGAAAAATATGTCAAACGTGCTCCTCCCTAAAGGGGTCGTATGTTATTTATAGGGTAAGTATTGTGAAATGGGAGAAAGAGAGAGCTGTCAAACGTACCCTACCCTAAAAGGGTCGTATATTATTTATAGGGTAAGCTTACTTAGGGCCTAAGCAATCTATGGGAAACCCTAATCCATAGGAGAAGAGAAAAAAGAATAGAGAGATTATATTATATTATTGAGAAGTGGAGTTTTGGAATTTAGATTCCTTCATAATTAAACAAGACATGTTATCAGTACTAACATATCGAGCCCAGCCGACCAGTCATAAGAAAACAGAAAGAGAAATGAAGACAGAAGTAGAGGTTCTGAATTTAGATTCCTTCATACTTAACACCAATACCCGTGGCCAATGGACTAAAGCAGGTCTGCTTCTTTCTTCTCTCTTTATTTATCTCTCCATTCTCTTCTCTCTATTCTATCTTCATTTCTCTTTTTATTTTATTGCGACTGGTCGGCTGGGCTTGGCATATTCGTACTGATAACATATTGTGATATGTGAGAAAGAGAGAGCCGTCAAATGTGCCCCACCCTAAAGGGTCGTATATTATTTATAGGTTAAGCTTACTTAGGGCCTAAGCAATCCAAGGAAAACCCTAATCTATGGGTGAAGAGAGAAGAGAATAGAGAGATTTAATTATATTATTGAGAAGTGGAGTTTTGGAATTTATATTCCTTCTAACTTCACACCTATACCTGTGGCTAATGGACTGGAGCAGGACTTTTTCCCTCTTCTCTCTTCGTTTATCTCTCCATTCTCTTCTTTCTTCTTCTCTCTCTTCTGTTTTCGTTTCTCTCTCCGTTTTCTTATGACTAGTCGGCTGGGCTCGACATGTTCGTGCTGATAACGTGTTATAATATGGAAGAAAGAAAGAGCTATTAAACATGCCCCACCCTAAAGGGGTCGTATAAATATTGAGAAGTGGAGTTTTTGAATTTAGATTCCTTCTTACTTCAAACCTATAACTGTGGCCAATGGACTAGAGCAGGACTTCTTCTCTCTTCTATCTTTGTTTATCTCTTCGTTATCTTCTCTCTTCTTCTTTCTTTTCTAACTTTGTTACTCTTTCCGTTTTCTTGCGATTGGTCGGCTGGGCTCGTTGTGTTTGTGCTGATAATGTGTTATGAGATGGGAGAAAGGAAGAGCCATCAAACGTGCCCTACCGTAAAGGAGTCGTATATTATTTATAGGTCAGCTTACTTAGGGCCTAAGCAATCTATGGGAAACCCTAATCCATAGAAGAAGAGAGAAGAGAATAGAGAGATTTAATTATATTATTGAGAAGTGGAGTTTTGGAATTTAGAATTCTTTCTTCTTTCACCCCTATACCCGTGGCGAATATACTGGAGCAGAACTTCTTCTTTCTTCTCTTTTCATTCATCTCTTCATTCTCTTTTCTTTTCTTCTTTCTTTTTACAACACATTATCAGCACGAACATATCAGGCCCAGCTGACCAGTCACAAGAAAACAGAGATAGATACGAAGACAGAAGAGAGAGAAAGAGAGAAAGGAACAAAAAGATAAACAAAGAGAGAAGAGAGAAGAAATCCTGCTCCAGTCCATTGGCCACGGGTATATATGTGAAGTAAGTAGAAATCTAAATTCTAAAACTCCACAGAAGAGAGAGAAGAAGAGAGAAGATAACAGAGAGATAAATGAAAAGAGAAGAAAGAAAAAGTCATACTACAGTCTTTTGGCCATGGGTATAGGTATAAAGTAAGAAGGAATCTAAATTCCAAAACTCTAATTCTGTCTTCGTTTCTCTCTCTGTTTTCTTGTGACTGGTCGACTGGGCTCGACATGTTCGTGTTGATAACGTATTGTGAGATAGGAGAAAGAAAGAGCGGTCAAACGTGCCCCATCCTAAAGGGGTCGTATATTTTTTATAGGGTAAGCTTACTTAGGGCCTAAGCAATCTATAGAAAACCCTAATCAATGGGAGAGATTCGATAATGGACAGCCATCATTCTTACTTCACACCTATACCTGTGGCCAATAGACTGGAGCAGGACTTGTTCTATCTTCTCTCTTTGTTTATCTCTCCGTTCTTTTCTTTCTTTTTCTTTCTCTTCTGTTTTCGTTTCTCTCTCTGTTTTCTTATGAGAGGTCAGCTGGGCACGACATGTTCGTGCTGATAATGTATTATAAGATGGGAGAAAAAAAGAAAAGAGAACGAAGGGATAAACGAAGAAAGAAAAGAGAAAAGATCATGCTCCTGTCCATTAGCCATGGGTATAGGTATGAAGTACGAAAGATGGCTGTCCACCGTCGGATCTCTCCCATGGATTAGAGTTTCCTATAGATTGCTTAGGCCCTAAGTAAGCTTACCCTATAAATAATATATGACCCCTTCAGGGTGGGCACGTTTGACGACTCTCTCTTTCTCCCATCTCATAATACGTTATCAGCACGAACATGTCGAGCCTAGCTGACCAGTCATAAGAAAATGGAGAGAGAAACGAAGACAGAAGTAGTGTTTTGGAATTTAGATTCCTTCTTACTTCACACCTATACTCATGGTCAATAGACTGGAGCAGGACTTCTTATCTCTTCTTTCTTCATTTACCTCTCTATTCTCTTCTCTCTCTTCTGTCGGGTTTTGGAATTTAGATTCCTTCTTATTTCACACCTATACCTGTGGCCAATGGACTGGCCTCTCTTCTCTCATCGTTTATCTCTCTGTTCTCTTTTCTCTCTTCTGCTTTATTTTTCTCTCCTTTTTTTTGTGACTGGTCGGCTGGGTTCGATATGTTCGTGCTGATAAAGTGTTGTGAGAAGAGAGAAAAAAAAAGAAGAGAATAGAGAGATAAGCGAAGAGAGAAGAGAAAAGAAGTCATGTTCCAGTCCATTTGCCATGGGTATAGGTATGAAGTAAGAAGAAATCTAAATTCCAAAACTCTACTTCTCAATAATATAATTAAATCTCTCCGTTCTCTTCTCTCTTCTCCCATGGATTAGGGTTTCCAATAGATTACTTAGGCCCTAAGTAACTTACCCTAAAAATAATATACGACCCCTTTAGGGTGGGGCATATTTAACTGCTCTCTATTTCTCCCATCTCAAAATACGTTATCAGCACGAAAATATCGAGCCCAACTGACCAGTCACAACAAAGCGGAGAGAGAAATGAAGATAGAAGTGGAGTTTTGGAATTTAGATTCCATCCTACTATACACCTATACCCATGAGGAATGGACTTTAGCATGACTTTGTTTTTCTTCTCTCTTCATTTATCTCTCCGTTCTCTTCTCACTTATTATCTCTCTTCTGTCTTCGTTAAACTCCACTTCTTCTTTCAATAAAAGTAAAGAGAAATGAAAACTGAAGAGAGAGAAGAAAAGAGAAGAGAACGAAGAGATAAACAAAGAGAGAAAAAATTCTACTCCAGTGCATTAGCCACGGATATAGGTGTGAAGTTCTCTCTTCTATCTTTATTTATATCTTCGTTCTCTTCTCTCTTCTTCTCTCTCTTCTGTCTTCATTTCTCTCTCCATTTTTCTTGCGACTGGTTAGCTGGGCTCGATATGTTCGTGCTAATAACGTGTTGTAAGATGGGAGAAAGAAAGAGCCCACAAACGTGCCCTACCCTAAAGGGGTCGTATATTATTTATAGGGTAAGCTTACTTAGCGCCTAAGCAATCTATAGGAAACCCTAATCCATGGAAGAAGAGAGAAGAGAATAGAGAGATTTAATTATATTATTGACAAGTGGAGTTTTGGAATTTATATTCCTTCTTACTTTACACTTATACCCGTGGCCAATGGACTGGACCAGGACTTCTCTCTTATCTTTTGGTTTATCTTTCTGTTCTCTTCTCTCTTCTTCTCTTTCTTCTATCTTCGTTTCTCTCTCCGTTTACTTATGCCTGGCCAGTTGGGCTAGACATGTTCATACTGATAACGTGTTGTGAGATGGAAGAAAGAGAGAGTCATCAAATATGCCACACCCTAAAGGGGTCGTATAAATATTGAGAAGTGGAGTTTTGGAATTTAGATTCCTTCTTACTTCAAGCCTATACCTGTGGCCCATGATTGGAGGAGAACTACTTCTCTCTTCTATCTTCGTTTATCTTTCTGTTCTCTTCTCTCTTCTTCTCTCTCTTCTAATTGCATTACTCTCTCCATTTTCTTGTGACTGATCAGCTGGGCTCGATATATTCGTGCTGATAATGTATTGTGAGATGGGAGAAAGGGAAAGCCGTCAAACGTGCCCCACCCTAAAAGGGTCGTATATTATTTATAGGGTAAGCTTACTTAGGGCCTAAGCAATCTATGGGAAACCCTAATCCACGGGAGAGATCCGACGGTGGACATCCATCCTTCTTACTTCACACCTATACCCATGGCCAATGGACTGGAGGAGGACTTATTTTATCTTCTCTCTTTATTTATCTCTCTATTCTTTTCTCTCTTTTGTCTTTGTTTCTCTCTCCGTTTTCTTATGAATGGTCAGCTGGATATGACATGTTCATGCCGATAATGTATTGTGAGATGAGAGAAAAAGAGAAAAGAGAACAGAGAGATAAACAAAGAGAAAAGAAGTCATACTCCTGTCCATTGGCCACGAGTATGGTGTGAAGTAAGAAGGAATCTAAATTCCAAAACTCCACAAAAGAGAGAGAGGAAGAGAGAAGAAAACAGAGAGGTAAATGGAGATAGAAGAGACAAAAAGTCATGCTCAAATCCATTGGCCACAGGTATAGGTGTGAAGTAAGAAGGAATCTAAATTCCAAAACTTTACTTCTATCTTCGTTTCTCTCTCCGTTTTCTTGTGACTAGTCGGCTAGGCTCGACATGTTCATGCTGATAACATATTATGAGATGGGAGAAAGAGAGAGCCATCAAACATGCCCACCCTAAAGGGGTCGTATATTATTTATAGGGTAAGAAGTAAGAAGTAATATAAATTCCAAAACTCCACTTCACAATAATAGAAGAGAGAAAAAGGGAGAAGAGAATGAAGAGATAAACAAAGAGAGAAGAAGTCCTGCTCTAGTCCATTGGCCACGGGTATAGGTGTGAAGTTCTCTCTTCTATATTTCTTTATATCTACATTCTCTTCTCTCTTATTCTCTCTCTTCTGTCTTCGTTTCTCTCTTTGTTTTTCTTGCGACTGGTTGGCTTGGTTTGACATATTCATACTGATAACGTGTATTGAGATGGGAGAAAGAGAGAGCCGTCAAACTGCCCCACCCTAAAGGGGTCGTATATTATTTATAGGGTAAGCTTACTTTGGGCGTAAGCTATCTATGAGAAACCCTAATCCATGGGAAAAGAGAGAAGAGAATGGAGAGATTTAATTATAATATTGAGAAGTGGAGTTTTGGAATTTAGATTCTTTCTTACTTCACACCTATACCCGTGGTGAATGGACTGGAGCAGGACTTTTTCCTTCTCTCTTTGTTTATTTCTCCGTTCTTTTCTCTCTTCTTCTCTCTTCTCACAACTCGTTATCAGCATGAACATGTCGAGCCTAGCCGAACAGTCACAAGAAAATTAAGAGAGAAACAAAGATAGAAGAGAAAGAAGAGAATAGAGAGATAAATTATTTAAATAATATATTAAAATAATTTAGTTAAATTCAAAATAGTGGTCGGCTGGGCTCGATATGTTCGTGCTGATAACGTGTTGTGAGAAAAGAGAAGAAGAGAGAAGAAAACAGAGAGATAAACGAAGAAAGAAGAAGTCCTGCTCCAGTCCATTCGCCACAGGTATAGGTGTAAAGTAAGAAGGAATCTAAATTCCAAAACTCCACTTCTTATTAATATAATTAAATCTTTCTGTTCTATTCTCTCTTCTCTTATGGATCAGGGTTTACCGTAGATTGTTTAGGCCCTAAGTAGGCTTACCCTATAAATAATATACAACTTTTTTAGGGTGGGGCATGTTTGACTGCTCTCTCTTTCTCCCATCTGATAATACATTATCAGCACGAACATGTCGAGCCTAGCCGACCAGTCAGAAGAAAAACAGAATGACAAACGAAGACAGAAGAGAGAGAAGAAGAGAGAGAAGAAGAGAGAAGAGAACAGAGAGATAAATAAATATAGAGGAGAGAACTTCACACCTATACCCATGGCCAATGGATTGGAGTAGGACTTCTTCTCTCTTCTCTCTTTATTTATCTATCCGTTCTCTTCTCACTTCTTCTCCCTTTTCTGACTTGGTTTCTCTCTCTATTTATTGAGAGAAGAAGTGGATTTTAACGAAGACAAAAGAGAATGAAGAAGAGAGAAGAGAACGGAGAAATAAATAAAGATAGAAGAGAGAAGAAGTCCTGCTCCAGCCCCTTGGCCACGAGTATAGATGTGAAGTAATAAAGAATCTAAATTCCAAAACACCACTTCTTGCTTCGTTTCTCTATCCGTTTTCTTATGACTGGCCGGTTGGGCTCGATATGTTCGGGCTGATAGCGTATTGTAGGATGGGATAAAGGGAGAGGCGTTAGACGTGCCCCAACCTAAAGGGGTCGTATATTATTTATAGAGTAAGCTTACTTAGGGCCTAATATATCTATGGGAAACCCTAATCTATGAGAGAAGAGAGAAGAGAACAGAAAGATTTAATTATATTATTGAGAAGTTGAGTTTTCTCAATAGTATCATCTCATTGTTATTACGATTATCATAGTAAATTCTCTTCTCTCTTTATTTTAATTAAATGATTAATTTAATTAAAAAAATTATAGTAATATTTCTATGATAATCATAATAATATTGAGATGATAATATTGAGAAGTAAAATTTTGGAATTTAGATTCCTTCTTACTTCACACGTATACCCGTGGCGAATGGACTAGAGTGGGATATCTTCTCTCTTCTCTCTTAGTTTATCTCTCTGTTCTCTTCTCTTCTTCTTTCTTTTTGTCTTCGTTTCTCTCTCCATTTTCTTGTGACTGGTCGGTTGGGTATGATATATTCATGCTGATAACATATTGTGAGATGGTAGAAAGAGAGATGTTATCAAACGTGCCCCACCAAAAAGTGGTCGTAAATTATTTATAGGGTAAGCTTACTTAGTACCTAAGCAATTTATGGGAAACTCTAATCCATGGAAAAAGAGAGAAGAGAATGGAGAGATTTAATTATATTATTAAGAAATAGAGTTTTGGAATTTAGATTCCTTCTTACTTTAGACCTATACCCGTGGCTAATAGACTGGAGCAAGACTTCTTCTCTCCTCTCTTCATTTTTCTTTCTATTCTCCTCTATTCTCTCTCTCTTCTATCTTTGTTTCTCTCTTCGTTTTCTTACGACTGGTCGGCTGGGCTCGACATGTTTGTACTGATGACGTGTTGTAAGATGGGAGAAAGAGAGAGCCGTTAAACATACCCCACCCTAGAGGGGTCGTATATTGTTTATAGGGTATGCTTACTTAGAGCCTAGCAATCTATAGGAAACCCTAATCGATAGGAGAGATCCGACAGTGGATCTCTTAATATTTGAATTTAGAGCCTAAGCAATTTGGGTGTGCCACTTCTTACTATCGAGCCCAGCCGACTAGTCGTATCTCTCTATTCTGTCTTCATTTATCTCTCCGTTCTCTTCTTTCTTCTTTTCTCTCTTCTGTGGAGTTTTGAAATTTAGATTCCTTCTTACTTCACACCTATACCCGTAGCGAATAGACTAGAGCAGGACTTCTTCTCTCTTCTTTCTTCGGAGAGATGAGAGAGAAGAAGAGTAAAAAGAACAAAGAGATAAATGAAAAGAGAAGAGGGAAGAAATCATGCACCAGTCCATTGGCCACGAGTATAGGTGTGAAGTAAGAAAGAATCTAAATTCCAAAACTCCATTTCTATCTTAGTTTCTTTCTATGTTTTCTTGCGACTGATTGGCTGGTCTCGACATGTTCATGCTGATAATGTGTTATTAAATGGGAGAAAGAGAGAGCCGTCAAACATGCCCCACCCTAAAGAGGTCATATATTATTTATTAGGTAAGTGTTATGAGATGGGAGAAAAAAAGAGCCATCAAACGTGCCCCACCCTAAAGGGATCATATATTATTTATAGGGTAAGCTTACTTAGGGCCTAAGCAATCAATGGGAAACCCTTATCCATAGGAGAAGAGAGAAGAGAACAGAGATATTTAATTATATTATTAAGAAGTGGAATTTTGGAATTTAGATTCGTTCTTAATTAAATAAGACATATTATCAGCACAAACATGTCGAGCCTAGCCGACCAGTCGCAAGAAAATGGAAAGAGAAACAGAAATAGAATTAGAATTTTGGAATTTAGATTCCTTCTTATTTCACACCTGTACCCTTGGCAAATGGACTGTAGCAGGACTTCTTCTCTCTTATATCTTTGTTTATCTCTCTTCTTCTCTCTCTTCTATCTTCATTTCTCTCTGTTTTCTTGCGACTGGTCAGTTGGGCTCGATATGTTTGTACTAATAATGTATTGTGAGATAAGAGAAAAAGAGAGTCATCAAACGTGTCCCACCCTAAAAGAGTCATATATTATTTAAAGAAGAAAGAAGAAAACAAAGAGATAAACGAAGAGAGAAGAGATAAGAAGTCCAACTCCAGTCCATTGGACAAGGGTATAGATATAAAGTAAGAAGAAATCTAAATTCTAAAACTCCACCAAAAGAAGGCGTTAAGAGACCCTCCTGGGCTAACCCAAAACACTCTAAGATCCTTTGAGAAAAGCAAGAAGAAGAAAAAAGAGAACGGAGAGATAAACGGAGAGAGAAGAGAGAAGATGTCCAGCTCCAGTCCAATAGCCATAAGTGTTGGTATGAAGTAAGAAGGAATCTAAATTCCAAAACTCCACTTCTCTCTTCTAATCTCTCTCTATATTCTTGTAAAACCCTAATCCATGGGAGAAGAGAGAAGACAATGGAGAGATTTAATTATATTATTGAGAAGTGGAGTTTTGAAATTTAGATTCCTTCTTACTTAACATCTATACCCATGGCCAATGGACTAGAGCAGGACTTCTTCTCTCTTCTCTCTTCGTTTATCTCTCCGTTCTCTTCTCTATTTGTTTATCTCTCCATTCTCTTCTCTCTTCTTCTCTCTCTTCTGTGGAGTTTTGGAATTTAGAGTCCTTCTTACTTCACATCTATACCCGAGGCTAATGGACTAGAGCAGGACTTCTTCTTTTTTCTCTCTTCGTTTATCTCTTCGTTCTCTTCTCTCTTCTTTTTTCTCTTCTTTCTTCGTTTCTCTCTCCGTTTTCTTGCGATTGGTCAGCTGGGCTCTGACTTGTTCATTCTGATTATGTGTTGTGAGATGGGAGAAAGAGAGAGCCGTGAAACGTGCCCTTCTTACTTCATAACTATACCCGCCAACGGATTGGAGCAGGACTTTTTCTCTCTTCTCTCTTTGTTTATCTCTCTATTCTCTTCTCTCTTCTCACAACACGTTATAAGCATGAACATATCGAGCCCATCCGACCAGTAACAAGAAAACCGAGAGATAAACGAAGAGAGAAGAGAGAAGAAGTCCTGCTCTAGTTCATTGGCCATGGGTATAGGTGTGAAGTAAAAAGAAATTCAAATTTCAAAACTCCACTTCCTAATAATATAATTAAATAAAATAAATTAATCATATAATATTTATATAAATATTATAGTTATTATAGTATAAATAGTTATTGAATTATTTAAATAAAATAAACTATTACAAAGCGGCATTTTTGGAATTTAGATTTCTTCTTACTTCATATCTATACCCGTTACCAATGTACTAGAGCAGGACTTCTTCTCTCTTCTATCTTTGTTTATCTCTCCGTTCTCTTCTCTCTTCTTCTTTCTCTTCTGTCTTCATTTCTCTCTCCGTTTTCTTATGACTGGTCGGCTGGGCTCAACATGTTCGTACTGATAATATGTTAAGAGAAGAGAGAAAAGAACAGAGAGATATACGAAGAGAGAAGATGTCCTGCTCCAGTCCATTCGCCACAGGAGGTGTGAACTAAGAAGGAATCTAAATTCCAAAACTCCACTTCTCAACCCTAATTTATGGGAGAAGAGAAGTGGAGTTTTGGAATTTAGATTCCTTCTTACTTCACACCTATACCTGTGGCGAATAGATTGGAGAACATCTTCTCTCTTCTTTCTTTATTTATCTCTCTATTCTCTTCTCTCTCTTCTGTCTTTATTTCTCTTTCTGTTTTCTTATGACTGGTCAGTTGGGCTCGATATGTTCGTGCTGATAATGTGTTATAAGAAAAGTGAAAAAAAGAGAAGATAGAAGAGAACGGAGAGATAAAAGAATTATTTGATGGTTGTGCTCGATATGTTCGTGCTGATAATGTGTTATGAGATTAGAGAAAGTAAGAGCCGTCAAGCGTGCCCTACCCTAAAGGGGTCTTATATTATTTAAAGGGTAAGCTTACTTAGGGCCGAAGTAATCTATGGGAAAACCTAATCCATGGGAGAGATCTGACGGTGGACAATGGACTGGAGCAGGACTTCTTCTCTCTTATCTCTTTATTTATCTCTCTGTTCTCTTTTATCTTCTTCTCTCCCTTCTGTGGAGTTTTGGAATTTAGATTCCTTCTTACTTCACACCTATAGTTGTGCCAATGGACTGGAGCAGGACTTCTTCTCTTTTCTCTCTTTGTTTATCTCTTCATTCTCTTCTCTCTATTTTGTCTTTATTTCTCTCCCTCTTCTGTCTTTGTTTCGCTCGATATGTTCATGCTGATAATATGTTGTGAGAGGAGAGAAGAAGAGAGAATAGAATGGAGAGATAAATGAAGAGAAGAAAAAAGAAGTCCTGCTCCAGTCCATTCGCCATGGGTATAAGTATGAAGTAAGAAGGAATCTAAATTCCAAAGCTCCACTTCTCAACAGGCCCAGAGAGAAAAATAAAGAAGTCTTGGGTCCTAAAGTACCCTATTTAAGTTCAATAGGTGCAATTCTTTATCTATCTCAATGCACTAGGCCTTATATTTCATTTTCTGTTAATCTACTTGCTAGATATAGCTCTGCACCTACACGTAAATATTGAAATGGTATAAAGCACATACTTAGATACCTAAAAGGGACAGTTTGGCTTATACTATTCATGTAAAAGGACTAACCTAGTTGGATATACAGACTCTGGTTATTTATCTGATCCCCATAAGGGGAGGTCACAAACAGGGTATGTGTTTCTTAATAGTAATGCAGCTATCTCATAGAAATCCACAAAGCAAACACTAGTAGCAAATTCGTCCAATCATTCAGAGATACTGGCGCTTCATGAGGCAAGTAGAGAATGCGTATGGCTATGATCGATAATTCAACATATCAGAGGAAGTTGTCAACTCCCATCAGCTACGGATGAACCTACAGAAATTTATGAAGATAATGCAGCATGCATAGCTCAAATTCAAAGTGCCTTCATTAAAGGCGACAGGACCAAGCACATCTCCCAAAAATTCTTCTACACCTATGAACTCTAAGAGAAGAAAGAAATTATTATAAAGCAAGTGAAATCAGCTGAGAACTTAGCAGATCTTTTCACCAAGGCACTTCCAAAGTCTATAATCTAGAAGATGGTGCATCAGATTGGTCTGAGGAGACTTACCAACAAAGCATATGAATGTTATTTTAAATTGATGTATTAACAGGGTGGGAAGTAGCATCTTAATGTATTAGGTGAAGGGAGTAATTTCTTTTTAAGATTTATGTAAGTAAGGCTTGTAATAGAATGTAGGAAAAAAATGAGGGGGTGCATCCTGCATATGCAGATGGAGATATCCATAAGAATGTCTTTTGCGCATTGTACACTTTTTCCTACGATGAGAGTTTTCCCACAGGGTTGTCCTATCGAAAGGTTTTAATGAGGCAGTGTAAGTCACACCCACTAAGATTCCAAACGAATCTGTTCCTGAAGAACTATATTCCTGAAGAACGCATTGTACTCTTTTTCCTTCACTAAAGATTTTGTCCCATTGGGTTTTCCTTAGTAAGGTTTTAACGAGGCAATGTTTTTGAAAAATGGGCATCCAAGGGGGAGTGTTACGGATATATATGGCTACCCACTTTGGTGGGACACATATAACCGACATGTTTATTCCTAATCCCTAACTCTCTATATATATGTGATGAATAAACAAGAGGCTCTCACGTATTCGTGAGAGCGTAGCCGTCATCCCGAATGCAACCATCCCTCCTTCTCCCTTTCTCTTGTAACATTATCTATATAATTAAATAATTAAATTATTTAAATAATTTACTTATTATTTAAATATTAAAATAAATAAATATTTATTTGATTATTTAAAAAAATATTAATTTATTTAAAAAATATTTTATTATTTATATATTCAAACTTATTATTTAAATAATAGATAAATAATTATTGAATTCTTGTTTTATTTTATTACTTAATAAAATAATTACTTTTATTTATTTATTTCAATTAATAATTAATAATTTAATAAAATAATTTTTTAACTATTTAATTATATAATAATTTATTTAAATTATTATTTATTTAACTTTATCTTCTTTTTTCTCCGTTTTCTTATGACTGATCAGCTGGGCTTAATATGTTCGTGCTAATAACGTGTTGTGAGATGGAAAAAAGAGAGAGTTATCAAACTTCCCCAACCCTAAAGGGGTCGTATATTATTTATAGGGTAAGCTTACTTAAGGCCTAAGCAATCTATGGGAAACCCTAATCTATGGTAGAGATCCGACGGTGGACAGCTATCCGATCGAACATGCCCCACCCTAAAGGGGTCGTATTAATCATTTATTTAAATAATTATTAAATTAATTCTCTTAATTAGTAAGCTTACCCTATAAATATTTAATTATATATAATTGATTATTGCCACGGGTATAGGTGTGAAGTTAGAAGGAATCTAAATTCAAAAACTCCACTTCTCAATAATATCATCTCAACGTTATTATGATTATAATAGTAATGTTACTATAATTTTTTTAATTAAATTAATTATTTATTTAATTATTAAATAATTTAAATAATTTAATAATTAAGTTTGCTAATTAACGAGTTATGAGATGGGAGAATGAGAAAGCCATCAAACGTCCCCACCCTAAAGGGTCATATATTATATATAGTGTAAACTTACTTAGGGCCTAAGCAAAGTATGGGAAACCCTAATCCATAGGAGAGATATATTATATAATTAATTATAGTTATTAAATTTTCTTCTTCTCTCTCTTCTCACAACACATTATCAGTACGAACATGTTGAGCCCAGCTGACCAGTCACAAGAAAACGAAAAGAGAAACGATGACAGAAGAGAAGAGAATGCAGAGATAAACGAAGAGAGAAGAAGCCCTGCTCTAGTCCATTGGCCACGGGTATAGTTGTGAAGTAAGAAGGAATCTAAATTCTATCAAACATGCCCTACCCTAAATGGGTCGTATATTATTTATAGGGTAAGTTTACTTAGGGCCTTAGCAATCTATAGGAAATACTAATTCATGGGAGAGAGAAATAAAGACAAAAGTGGAGTTTTGGAATTTAGATTCCTTCTTACTTGACACCTATACTAGTGGCCAATGGACTAGAGCAGGACTTCTTCTCTCTTCTCTTTTCATTTATCTCTCCGTTCTCTTCTCTCTTTTTCTCTCTCTTCTGTGGAGTTTTGGAATATAGATTGCTTCTTACTTCACACCTAAACCCGCGGCCAATGGACTGGAGCAGTACTTCTTCTCTTTTCTATCTTCGTGTATCTCTCCTTGCTCTTCTCTCTTGTCTTTCTTCTAGTTTCATTTCCCTTTTTGTTTTTTTGTGACTGATCTAATGATCTCATCACAGTTGTAATGTTTTATAATTAAATATTTAAATAATAAGCCGACTAATCATAAGAAAAATTATTAAATCTCTCCGTTTAAATAAAATAATCTATTACTTTAAATAAATTAATTATTTTTAGGTGTAAAGTAAAACTTCTATTTAAATAATATAAATATCGGATAGCTGTCTATCGTCGGATCTCTCCTATGGATTAGGGTTTCCTATAGATTGCTTAGGCCTTAAGTAAGCTTATCCTATAAATAATATATGACCCCTTTAGGGCGGGGCATGTTTGACGGCTCTCTCTTCTTTCTTCGTTTATCTCTCCGTTTTCTTCTCTCTTCTTCTCTCAATAGATTGCCAGTGAATTTTTTGCTTTAAAAAAAATTTATATTTTTTTTTAAAAAAATTTAAAATATTACAACTGTTATGAGATTATTTAGTCAGATGGCAATGAACTGGAGCAGGACTTCTTATCTCTTCCATCTTTGTTTATCTCTCTGTTCTCTTCGCTCTTCTTCTTTCTCTTTTATCTTCGTTTCTCTCTCCGTTTTCTAGTGACTGGTCGACTGGGCTCGACATGTTCATGCTGATAACGTATTATGAGATAGGAGAAAGAGAGAGCCGTCAAATATGCCCCACCCTAAAGGGGTCGTATATTATTTATAGGGTAAGCTTTCTTAGAGCCTAAGCAATGTATAGGAAACCTTAATCCATAAAAGAAAAGAGAAGAGAACGGAGAGATTTAATTATATTATTGAGAAATAGAGATTTGGAATTTAGATTACTTCTTACTTCAAACCTATACCCGTGGCCAATGTACTTGAGCAGGACTTCTTCTCTCTTTTCTATTTATTTATCTCTCCGTTCTCTTCTCTCTTCTTCTCTCTCTTTTGTCTTTATTTCTCTTTCTATTTTCTTGTAACTGGTTAGGTGGGCTCGATATGTTTGTGCTGATAACATTTTGTGAGATAGGAGAAAGAGAAAGCCATCAAACATGCCCTATCCTAAAGGGGTCATATAAATATTGAGAAGTGGAGTTTTGGAATTTAGATTCTTTCTTATTTCACAACTACACCCGTGGCGAATGGACTGCGTGGCGAATGGACTGGAGTAGAACTTCTTCTCTCTTCTCTCTTTATTTCTCTCTCCATTCTGTTCTCTCTTCTTCTTTCTCTTCTGACTTCATTTCTCTCTCCGTTTTCTTGTGACTGATCGGCTGGGCTCAATATGTTTGTGCTTATAACGTGTTGCAAGATGGAAGAAAGAAAAAGAAGCCAAACGTGCCCCTCCCTAAAGGGGCTGTATATTATCTATAGGGTATGCTTACTTAAGGTCTAAGCAATCTATAGGACACCCTAAACCATGGGAGAGATCCGACGATGGATAGCCATCCGATCTAACGATCTCATAATAGTTATAATATTTTAATTTTTTTTAAAAAAAATATAAATTTTTTTTAAAACAAAAAATTCGAGTATGCTCATTTTCCTTCTTTACTTCCCATTATTTAATTAATTTAATTAGTTTAATAAATTAAATAGTTAAAAAATAAAATAAATAAATAAATATTTAATTATCTATATAATTAAATAATTAAATAATTTATTTATTATTTAAATATTAAAATAAAAAAATATTTATTTGATTATTTAAAAAAATATTAATTTTTTTTTTAAATTTAATATTTATATATTTAAATAAATTAACATATTATTTAAATAATAAATAAATAATTATTGAATTATTATTTTAATTTATTACTTAATTAAATAATTAGTTTTTTTATTTATTTTAATTAATATTTTATAATTTATTAAAATAATTTCTTAATTATTTAATTACATAATAATTTATTTAAATTATTATTTATTTAACTTTATCTTCTTCTCTATCTTATGTCTTCATTTCTCTCTCGTTTTTTTGTGACTAGTCAGCTTGGCTTGACATGTTCGTGCTGATAACGTGTTGTGAGATGGAAGAAAGAAAGAGTCATCAAACGTGTCCCACCCAAAAGGGGTCGTATATTATTTATAAGGTAAGCCTACTTAGGGCCTAAGCAATCTATGGGATACCCTAATCCTTGGGAGAGATCCAACGGTAGACAGTTATCCGATCGAACGTGCCCCACCCTAAAGGGGTCGTATTAATTCTTTATTTAAATAATTATTAAATCAATTCTCTCAATTAGTAAGTTTACCCTATAAATATTTAATTATATATAATTATATAATTGATTATCGCCACAGGTATAGGTGTGAAGTAAAATGGAATCTAAATTCAAAAACTCCACTTCTAAATAATATCATCTCAACGTTATTATAATTATAATAGTAATGTTACTATAATTTTTTTAATTAAATTAATTATTTATTTAATTATTAAATAATTTAAATAATTTAATAATTAAGTTTACTAATTAAAGTATTGTGAGATGGGAGAAAGATAGAGTCGTCAAACGTACTCCACCCTAAAGAAGTCGTGTATTATTTATAGTTTAAGCTTACTTAGGGCCTAAGCAATATATGGGAAACCCTAATCCATGGGACATATATATTATGTAATTAATTATAGTTGTTAAATTCTTTTCTTATCTCTTCTTATAATAGGTTATCAGTACGAACATATGAGCCCAGCCGACCAGTCACAAGAAAACGGAGAGAGAAACGATGATAGAAGAGAGAAGAGAACGGAGAGATTAATGAAGAGAGAAGAGAGAAGAGAGAAGAAGCCCTGCTCCAGTCTATTGGCCACCTGTATAGGTGTGAAGTAAGAAGGAATCTAAATTCTGTCAAACATGACCTACCCTAAAGGGGTCGTAAATTATTTATTGGGTAAGCTTACTTAGGACCTAAGCAATCCATGGGAAACCCTAATCCATGGGAGAGAGAAATGAAGACAAAAGTGGAGTTTTGAAATTTAGATTCCTTCTTACTTCACACCTATACCCGTGGCCAATGGACTGGAGCAGGACTTCTTCTCTCTTCTCTCTTCATTTATCTCTCCGTTCTATTCTCTCTTTTTCTCTCTCTTCTGTGGAGTTTTGAAGTTTAGATTACTTCTTACTTCACACCTATACCCATTGCCAATGGACTGGAGCAGGACTTCGTCTTTTTTCTCTATTTGTTTATCTCTCCGTTGTCTTCTCTCTTCTTCTCTCTCTTTTGTCTTTGTTTCTCTCTCTATTTTCTTGTGACTGGTCGGTTGGGCTCGATATATTCTTGCTGATAACGTGTTATGAGATGGGAGAAAGGGAGAGCCGTCAAACATGCCTTACCCTAAAGGGGTCGTATATTATTTATAGGGTAAGCTTACTTACGGCCTAAGCAATCTATGGGAAACCTTAATCCATGGGAGAGATCCAACAATAAATAGCCATCCGATCAAACAATCTCATAACAGTTGTAATATTTTATAATTAAATATTTAAATAATAAGTCAACTAGTCATAAGAAAAATTATTAAATCTCTCTGTTTAAATAAAATAATCTATTACTTTAAATAAATTAATTATTTATAGGTGTGAAGTAAGACTCTTATTTAAATAATATAAATATCGGATAACTGTCCACTGTCGGATCTTTTCCTTGGATTAAGGTTTCCTATAGATTGTTTAGGTCCTAAGTAAGCTTACCCTATAAATAATATACGACCCCTTTTGGGTGGGGCACGTTTGACGGCTCTCTCTTTCTCCCAACTCACAACACGTTAATTAGTAAACTTAATTATTAAATTATTTAATTATTAAATAATTAATTAATTTAATTAAAAAAATTATTGTAACATTACTATGATAATCATAATAACGTTGAGATGATACTATTAAGAAGTGGAGTTTTGGAATTTAGATTTCTTCTTACTTTACACCTATACTCGTGGTCAATAGACTGTAGCAGGTTTTCTTCTCTCTTCTCTCTTTGTTTCTCTCTGTTCTCTTCTGTCTTTTTCTCTCTCTTTTGTCTTTATTTCTATCTCCGTTTTCTTGTGACTGGTCGGTTGGGCTCGATATGTTCGTGCTGATAACGTGTTGTGAGATGAAAGAAAGAGAGAGCCGTCAAACGTGCCCCACCCTAAAGGGGTCGTATATTATTTATAGAATAAGCTTACTTGGGGCCTAAGCAATCTATAAGAAACCCTAATCCATAGGAGAAGAGAGAAGAGAATAAAGAGATTTAATTATATTTTTAAGACGTAGAGTTTTGGAATTTAGATTCCTTCTTACTTCACATGGATACCCGTGGTGAATAGGCTAGAGTAGGACTTCTTTCTCTCTTCTCTCTTCGTTTATCTCTCCGTCATTTTCTCTCTTTTTCTCTTCTTTTTTGTTTCTCTCTCTTTTTTCTTATGACTGGTAGGTTGGGCTCGACATATTCGTGCTGATAATGTGTTGTGAGATGGGAGAAAGAGAAAGCGATCAAATGTGCCCCACCCTAAAGAGGTCGTATATTATTTATAGGGTAAGCTTATTTAGGGTCTAAGCAATCAATGGGAAACCCTAATCGATAGGAGAGATCCGATGGTGGATAGCCATCAGATCGAACGATCTAATAAAAGTTGTAATGTTTTAAATTTTTTTAAAGAAAAATATAAATTATTTTTAAAGCAAAAAATTCGGATGTGCCTCATCTTCTTTCTTTACTTCCTATTATTTAATTAATTGAATTTGTTTAATAAATTAAATAGTTAATTAATCTAAATATTGAACTAATTAAGACGTTGAGTTTTTATGATTGATGCATGAACATATCGAGCCCAACCGACCAATCATAAAAAAACAGAGAGAGAAATAACGACAGAAGGGAGAAAAGAAGAGAGAAGAAAACAGAGATAGAAACAAAGATAGAATAGAGAGAAGAAGAGAGAAAAGAACATAGAGTTAAACGAAGAGAGAGGAGAGAAAAAGTCATGCTCTAGTCCATTAGCCATGGGTATAGGTGTGAAGTAAGAAGGAATGTAAATTTCAAAACTCCACTTCTCAATAATATAATCAAATAAGAAGGACTGGAGCAGGACCACTTCTCTCTTCGTTTATCTCTCTGTTCTTTTCTCTTTTCTTCTTTTTTCTCACAACATGTTATCAGCCCGAACATATCGAGCCCAGCTGACCAGTCACAAGAAAATGGAGAGAGAAACGAAGGCATAAGAGAGAGAAGAAGAGAGAAAAGAACGGAAAGATAAACGAAGAGAGAAGAGAGAAAAAGTCCTACTCCAGTCCATTTGCTACGAGTATAGGTATGAAGTAAGAAGGAATCTAAATTCCAAAAACTCCACTTCGCAAACGATCATTTTATTTTAATAATTCTATAACTATTTATACTATAATAATTATAACATTTATCTAAATAATATATAATTATTTTATTTTATTTAATTATATTATTGAGAAGTGGAGTTATGGAATTTAGATTCCATCTACTTCACATCTATACCCATGGCCAATGAACTGGAGCATAACTTCTTCTTTCTTCTCTTATCGTTTATCTCCCCATTCTCTTCTCTCTTCTTCTCTTTTCTTCTCTCTTCTATCTTAGTTTCTCTCTTTGTTTTCTTGTGACTGGTCGGCTGGGCTCGACATGTTTGTGTTGATAACATGTTATGAGAAGAGATAAGAAGAGAGAAGAGAACAGAGAGATAAACAAAGAGAGAAGAGAGAAGAAGTCCAACTCCAGTCCATTGGCCACGGGTATAGGAGTGAAGTAAGAAGGAGGGCACGTTTGATGGCTCTCTCTTTCTCCTATCTTATATAATGCAATCAGTATGAACATATCGAGCCTAACCGACTAGTCACAAAAAAATAAAGAGAGAAACAAAAAGAGAAGAGAGAAAAGAAGAGAAAAGAGAACTAAGAGATAAACGAAGAGAGAAGAGCGAAGAAGTCCTAGTCCAGTCTATTGGCCATGGGTATAGGTGTGAAGTAAGAAGGAATCTAAATTCCAAAACTCCACAGAAGATAGAGAAGAAGAGAGAAGAGAACGGAAAGATAAACGAAGAGAGAAGAGCGAAGAAGTCATGTTCTAGTCCATTGGCCACGGGTATAGGTGTGAAGTAAGAGGGAATCTAAATTCCAAAACTCCACTTATCAATAATATAATTAAATCTCTCTATTGTCTTCTCTCTTCTCCCATGGATTAGGGTTTCATAAGAAAATGGAGAGAGACAGAAGAGAGAAGTAGAGTTTTGGAATTTAGATTGCTTCTTACTTCACACCTATACTTGTGGCCAATGGACTGGAGCAGGACTTCTTCTCTCTTCTTTCTTCGTTTATCTCTTCGTTCTCTTCTCTCTTCTTCTCTCTCTTCTCAAAGGATCTTAGAGTGTCTAGGGTTGGGCCAGGAGGGTCTTCTAACGCCTTCTTTTTATGGAGTTTTAGAATTTAGATTCCTTCTTACTTAACACCTATACCCATGGCCAATGGACTGGAGTAGGACTTATTTTATCTTCTCTCTTTATTTATCTCTCTGTTCTCTTCTCTCTTCTTTAAATAATATACAACCCCTTTAGGATGGGGCACATTTGACAAAGACAGAAGAGAGATAAATGAAGATATAGGAGAGAAGAAGTCATACTCTAGTATACTAGGCAAGAGTATAGGTGTGAAGTAAGAAAGAATCTAAATTTTGAGGATCTGCTCGATCGGGAGGATCCAATCCATGAATATAGTCTTCTTCAGAGGCGATCTACGTCCGTCATTCCTTGGTCGCTTCGATGCAGGGGGGGCCACTGCCTCTGCATTTTGAGCTTTGGTTATATACTTTGGGGCTTCCCTCTCGGTAGGTCGTCGTTTTGTTTCTCGTCCCTTTCGGGCGACCTGATCGTCTTCGACTTTGATCTCTCTGGATTCGATCAAACATCGAACCCAGGGAAGGGGGAGGATTGTGGATGAAGTCGTTGTAGATATGCAAATCAAACCGGAGAGCATTTTAGAAGGCTAATATGATTGCCTCGTCGTCCAAATGTCGTTCGGATAGAGCGACGTGTTCGTTGTGAAATCTTCATGTGAAACTGTGAAGACTCTCATTTTCTCCCATTCTTAGCCGGTAGAGGGAATCGAGCTTCTTTTCAGGCTTCAAGTTGAGTTGATAGTGCTGCACAAATGGTTCACCAATACTTCGAACTGGGTGATAGACCCAGCACGGATATTGTGGTACCAATCGAGAGAAGGTTCATCGAGGCAGTTGAACTTTGGGAGAGTCAGAGTCCTCCAACCTCTCGAGAAGGGTGATTGAAATAAACTTCGGTGGAAGGGTTCAGCAGAAGAGTATCCTTCTCTACGACCGTGTCCCCGACCTGAATGCAGATCAAGGGGCAAGATTGAGATGCCTTGTCCAAGTCCTTAAGTAGTGGCCGGATGGATCTGGTGACGAAGATCGACTCCGGCCTTATGTTGGAGCGGGAGAGATAGGGAGGCTCTATTCTTTAAGGGTGTTTCTTTCATCCGGTGCCTCACTCGTAAGTTGGGCTTTGACTGTGCCTGTCTGACACAGTTGCAACCTGAGGATGATTGAGAGGACTCATCATCGATACGATCCCAGACACTCTGCTTCTATAGAGCTACAGAGGGAGTTGGGTTACGATAAATCCTCTCGTGGGCTGTGGTGCCCATTAACCTTCATGGTTCGGAGTGAATCGATTGACGAGGCGGATCAGCTCTCTCGTTGAATGAGGGGATGGGGAGAGCAATCCCGACTTCGGAGGCTGCCTTCTTGAGGGCATCCATTTTAGCTGTGAGGGTGGCATTCTGCTTAGCCAATTGCAGCAGCTGAAAGTCGACTACCGAGATTTGGTAGGTGGATGGTGGGTCTTCAACTGGAGCAGGGGCAGTTTGCCCTGTCGACTGTCGGAGAGGCAGGGCGATCAGTCGATCGACCAATCTTTCACTCCCTGAACAAACTCCTATTTTGGGGACAGCGAGGGGCTGCCCAAAGTTGAGCCGTTGACTCATCAAACGAGTCTCTAGACGACCTTGATGTGTGTTACTTCCCTCTGGATGATACTGATACTTCGTCCTTGCTATTTTAGAGAGCGAAGGATGCAACAAGATTGCCGGTGTCTGAACGGTTGCCTGCTCAACCAAAGGGTCCGAGAAGTTTGACTATCTTAGATCGATTGTCTGCTCAACATATCTGAGACTTGTTGCAGAGTGAACTTGGTTTCTCGTTCGATCCCATAGACGGTGCCAAACTATGGGGGAAAAATCTTCATGCCGATCCGAAGACTCCGCCCCACCAATCAATCAAAGTTGAGTCGAAGGTATGATTAAATATTTGTCTGGTAGGTAGGTCCGAAGGTCGATGCCTTGGTAACTTAGAATTAAGATTTTTGATATGCAAACAGAGAGAAGGTTGACACAAGGTGTGATCTCGGAGTTCAGCCGAAGCCTATGTCTCCATGCTATAGGGAGCAACCCGAATTCACTATCATTTTGCTCGAAGTGACCTCGATAGGCCGAGTGTCACTGATCTCTTTCGAAAAGGATATTAAAGGTAATAGAATATCGAAGTCAGAGCTCTGGGTTTTAGGATTCTGGTCTCTGGTTTTTTGGAATCAGATTTCAGATTTTTGATCCTTTTACATTCGAATGGTCTGCTATTTATACAAAAACTCTGGGAGGAAATCCGGGGCAAATGGCGGTTTTTGCCTTCGTATCCGGGGATTCCCCAGGCAGGGCTGGTGGGTTCCATGGTAGTCTCTATGGATCCCCCAGGCAGGGCTGGTGGGTCCCGTGGTAATCTCTGTGGACCCCCAGGTAGGGCTGGTGGGTCCCGCAGTAGTCTCTGTGGACCCCCCAGGCAGGGCTGGTGGATCCCACAGTGGTCTCTGTGGACCCCCCAGGCAGGGCTGGTGGGTCCCGCTGTAGTCTTCGTGGACCCCCCAGGCAGGACTGGTGGATTCCGTGGTGGTCTCTGTGGACCCCCCAGGCAGGGTTGGTAGGTCCCGTGGTGGTCTCTATAAACCCCCCAGGTAGGGCTGGTAGGTCCCGTGGTAGTCTCTGTGGACCCCCCAGGCAGGGCTGGTGGGTCCCGCGGTAGTCTCTGTGGACCCCCTAGGCAGGGCTGGTGGGTTCTGCAGTGGTCTCTGTGGACCCCCCAGGCAGGGCTAGTGGGTCCCGCTGTAGTCTTTATGGACCCCCCAGGTAGGGCTGGTGGGTCCCGCGGTGTATGGAGCATTTGGTTAAAATTTGCACCAACAGGTATAGGTATGAAGTAAGAAGGAATCTAAATTCTAAAACTCCACAGATGATAGAGAAGAAGAGTGAAGAGAATAGAGAGATAAATGAATAAAAAAGAGAGAAGAAGCCCTGCTAGTCCATTGGCCACGGGTATTGGTATGAAGTAAGAAGGAATCTAAATTCCAAAACTCTACAGAAGAGAGAAGAAAACGAAGACAGAAGAGAGAGAAGAAGAGAGAAGAGAACGGAGAAATAAATGAAGAGAGAAGAGAGAATAAATCCTGCTCCAGTTCATTTGTCACGGGTATATGTGTGAAGTAAGACGAAATCTAAATTCCAAAACTCCACTTCCCAATAGTATCATCTTAACGTTATTATGATTATCATAGTAATATTACTATAATTTTTTTAATTAAATTAATTATTTATTATTATTAAGTAATTTAATTAATTTAATAATTTAATAATTAAGTTTTTAGTAAAATAATTAATTAAATAAAATTATTATAGTACAAATAATTATGGAATTATTTAAATAAAATGAAATATTGTGAAGTGGAGTTTTTGGAATTTAGATTCCTTCTTACTTCACACCTATACCCGTGGCTAATGGGCTAGAGCAGGACTTCTTCTCTCTTCTCTATCTTTATTTATCTCTCCGTTCTCTTCTCTCTTCTTCTCTCTCTTCTGTAGAGTTTTGGAATTTAGATTCCTTCTTACTTTATAACTATACCCATGGCGAATAGACTAGAGTAGGACTTTTTCTCTCTTCTCTCTTAATATTTATTTAATTAGTTTATTTTATATTGTTAATATTAAAAAAATAATTAAATAACTAGAGAAATAAATAGATAAATAAATTAATTACTTTACTAAAAACATAATTATTAAATTATTTAATATTTAAATTATTTAATAATAATATAAATGATTATAGTAACATTACTATGATAATCATAATAACATTGAGATAACACTATTGAGAAGTGGAGTTTTTGAATTTATATTCCTTCTTATTTCACACGTATACGCATGGCGAATGAACGGGAGCATGACTTCTTCTCTCTTCTCTCTTCGTTTATCTCTTCGTTCTCTTCTCTCTTCTTCTCTCTCTTCTGTCTTCGTTTCTCTCTTCGTTTTCTTCTATCTTCTGTCTTCGTTTCTCTCTCCCATAGATTGCTTTGGCCCTAAGTAAGTTTACCCTATAAATAATATATGACCCCTTTAGGGTGGGTCATGTTTAATGACTTTCTCTTGCTCCCATATCACAACACGTTATCAGCATGAACATGTCGAGCCCAGCTTCTTAATATTCCAAAACTCTAAATTCCAAAACTCCACTTCTCAATATTTATACGACCCCTTTAGGGTGAGGCACGAAGAGATAACATATTATAAGATGGGAGAAAGCGAGAGACGTCAAACGTGCCCCACCTTTAGGTCATATAAATATTGAGAAGTGGAGTTTTGGAATTTAGATTCCTTCTTACTTCACATCTATACCCGTGGCCAATGGATTGGAGCAGGACTTCTTCTCTCCTCTCTCTTCATTTATCTCTCTATCCCCTTCTCTATTCTTTACTATTCTCTCTTCGTTTATCTCTCCGTTCTCTTCTCTCTCTTTTGTCTTTGTTTCTTTCTCTGTTTTTTTATGACTGATCGGTTGGGCTCGACATGTTCGTGCTGATAACATATTATGAGATGTGAGAAAAAGAGAGTCATCAAACATGACCTACCCTAAAAGGGTCATATATTATTTATAGGGTAAGCTTACTTAGGGCCTAAGCAATCTATAGGAGAGAGAAACGAAGGCAGAAGAAAGAAGAAAATGAAAAGAAAAACGAAGATAGAAGAGAGAGAAATAGAGATAAGAGAACAGAGAGATGAACGAAGAGAGAATAGAGAAGAAATCCTGCTTCAGTCCATTCGCCATAGGTATAGGTATGAAGTAAGAAGGAATCTAAATTCCAAAACTCCACTTCTCAATAGTATCATTTCAACATCATTATGATTATCATTGTAATGTTACTATAATTATTTATTTAATTATTAAATAATTTAAAAAATTAATAATTTAAATAATTTAATAATTAAGTTTTTAGTAAAATAATTAATTTATTTAATTATTTATTTCTTTAGTTATTTTAATATTTTTTTATATTAAAAATATAAAGTAAACTAATTAAATAAATATTAAGAGAGAAGAAAGAAGAAATCCTACTCTAGTCCATTCACAACGGGTATAGGTATGAAGTAAGTAAGAATCTAAATTCCAAAACTCTACAGAAGATAGAGCAGAAAGGAGAAGAGAAATGAGAGATAAATAAAGAGAGAAGAAGTCCTACTCTAGCCTATTAGCCACGGGTATAGGTGTGAAGTAAGAAGGAATCTAAATTCCAAAAACTCCACTTCATAATAGTTTATTTTATTTAAATAATTCAATAACAATTTATACTATAATAATTATATTTAATTAATTATTTTACTAAAAACTTAATTATTAAATTATTTACATTATTTAATAATAAATAACTAATTAATTTAATTAAAAAAATTATAGTAATATTACTATGATAATCATAATAATGTTAAGATGATACTATTACGATGTGGAGTTTTGGAATTTAGATTCTGTCTTACTTCACACCTATATTCGAAAAAAGTGGACTGGAGCAGGATTTATTCTCTCTTCTCTCTTTATTTATCTCTCCTTTCTCTTCTCTCTTCTTCTCTCTCTTCTTTCTTCGTTTCTCTCTCTGTTTCTTTCTCTCTTCTTCTCTCTTCTGTAGAGTTTTGGAATTTAGATTCCTTCTTACTTCTCACCTATACCCGTGGTTAATGGACTGGAGCACGACTTCTTCTCTCTTCTCTATTCATTTATCTCTCCATTTTCTTCTCTCTTTTTCTCTATCTTCTGTGGAGTTTTGGAATTTAGATTCCTTCTTACTTCACACCTATACCTATAGCGAATGGACTAGAGTAAGACTTCTTTTCTCCTTTCTATCAATATTTATTTATTTAGTTTACTTTATATTGTTAATATTAAAAAAACTAATTAAATAACTAAATTATTAAATTATCAAATAAATTAAAATTATTTAAGTCTCTCTTATATTATTTATTGAATTAGATTATTAATAACATGTTTAATAAATTTTATTTAATTTAAGCTTGGTATATTTATCTCTCCGTTCTCTTCTCTCTTTCTCCCATCTCACAACACATTATCAGCACGAACATGTCGAGCCCAGTCGACCAGTCACAAGAAAATAGAGTGAGAAACGAAGACAGAAGTGGAGTATTGGAATTTAAATTCCCTCTTACTTCACACTTATACCCGTAGCCAATGGACTGGAGCAAGACTTCTTCTCTCTTCTATCTTCGTTTATCTCTCTATTCTCTTCTCTCTTCTTCTCTCTCTTCTGTCTTCGTTTCTCTCTCTGTTTTCTCTTCTCTCTTCTTCTCTCTTTTCTGTCTTCATTTCTCTCTCCGTTCTTTCTTTTATTTTCTTCTTTCTCTGTTTTGGAGTTTTGAAATTTAGATTCCTTCTTACTTAACACCTATACCCGTATAAAGTATAGGTGTGAAGTAAGAAGGAATCTAAATTCTAAAACTCCACTTCTGTCTTCATTTCTTTTTCTGTTTTCTAGCGACTGGTCGGCTGGGCTCAACATATTCGTGCTGATAATGTGTTATGAGATGGGAGAAAGAGAGAGCCGTCAAACATGCCCCACCCTAAACGGGTCATTTATTATTTATAGGGTAAGCTTACTTAGGGCCTAAGTAATCTATGGGAAACCCTAATCCTTGGGAGAGATCCAATAGTGGACAGCCATTCTTCTTACTTCATACCTATACCCGTGGCGAATAGATTTGAGCAGGACTTCTTGTCTCTTATATCTTCGTTTATCTCTCCGTTCTCTTCTGTCTTCTCTTATTTATGTTTTCGTTTATCTCTCAATTCTCTTTTTTTTTCTCCCTCTTCCATTTTCGTTTTTCTCTCTGTTTTCTTATGACTGGTCGGCTGTGCTCGACATGTTTATGCTGATTATATATTCCATCCTTCTTACTTCACACTTATACCCGTGGTGAATGGACTGGAGCAGGATTTCTTCTCTTTTCTATCTTCGTTTATCTCTCTGTTCTCTTCTATCTTCTTCTCTCTTATGTCTTCCTTTATCTCTATATTCTCTTCTCTCTTTTTCTCTCTCTTCTATCTTTAATTCACTCTCCATTTTCACGTGACTGGTCGGCTGTGCTCGACATATTCGTACTAATAATGTGCTGTAAGATGGGAGAAAGAGAGAAAAGAACAGAGAGATAAATGAAATGAGAATTATTAAATATTAAATTATCTCACAATACGTTATCAGCACGAACATGTCAAACAGAAAAGTGAGAATAGAGAAGAAGTCCTGCAATCAATTAATCGAAATTTAAATCTCTCTTATAAATAATATTCACACCTAATCTATATTTAAATCTCTTCTACCTACAATCAATTAAATATAGGTCTTTTTTCTTTCACTTCTCTTCGTTTAACTTAACGTAATAATTAGTTAAATAATCATATATCATAGTAATATTACTATAATTTTTTTTAAAAAATTAATCGTTTAATTAAAACGAAGAGAAAAAGGAATTTACAATGATAATCATAATAACATTAAGATGATACTATTGAGAAGTGGAGTTTTGGAATTTAGATTCCTTGTTACTTCATACCTATACCCGTGGCCAATGGACTGGAGTAGGACTTCTTCTCTCTTCGTTTATCTTCTTGTTCTTTTCTCTCTTCTTCTCTTTCTTTTATCTATGTTTCTCTCTTCGTTTTCTTGTGACTGGTCGGTTGGGGTCGACATGTTCGTACTGATAACATGTTATGAGATGGGAGATTACATATTTATTTTATTTATTTCAGTTAATATTTCTTTAAATAAATTTATATAATTAATTCTCTCAATTAATAAGCTTACCGTATAAATAGAATAGAGCGGGACTTCTCCTCTCTTTTCTCTTTATTTATATTTAATTAAAAAAGTATCATCTCAACGTTATTATAATTATAATAGTAATGTTACAATAATTTTTTTAATTAAATTAATAATTTATTTAATTATTAAATAATTTATTAATTTAAATAAATAATTATTATGTTTTTATTAAAAAAATTAATTTATTTTATATTGAATAGATGATTAATTTAAATAATACACGAAGAAATATTATAGAAACCCTATTTATTAAATTATCATACTTTAGTTTTTTAAAATTATAGTAACATTACAGTGATAATCATTATTTCTTTAATTATTTATTTATTTAAATATTTATTCAATTTATTAACTAATTAGTTATTTAAGTCATCCCAACGTTATTATGATTATAAATAAATATTTGTTTAAATAAATTATTTAATTTTTTAAGTAAATAATCTATTTATTATATTTCTTCATTAAATAAGTTTTTAAATATATAAATAATTAACTAATTATTTAATTAATTAAAAATAAAAAAATAAATAATTAAATCATTAAATCATTATTTTTTTATTTAATAATTTAAATAATTAAAAAGTTACCTAATTTGATTATTTAATAATATAATTATAAAAAAGAAATAAATTAATAAATTTAATTAAATAACTAGATAACTAAATAAATTAATTATTTTACTAAAAACTTAATTGTTAAATTATTAAATTATATAAATTATTTAATAATTAAATAAATAGTTAATTTAATTTAAAAAAATTTAGTAATATTACTATGATAATCATAATAGCGTTAAGATGACTAGTCGGCCCTAATTATTTAGAGGGTAAGCTTACTTAGGGCCTAAGCAATCTATGGGAAACCCTAATCCATAGGAGAGATTCGACGGTGGACAGCTATCCGATAATTAGAGAGAGAAGAAGAGAGAAGAAAGAAGAAGTCCTACTCTAGTCCATTCGCCATGGGTATAAGTGTGAAGTAAGAAGTATGGTTGTCCCTCGTCGGATCTCTCCCATGGATTAGGGTTTTCCATAGATTTCTTAGGCCCTAAGTAATCTTACCCTATAAATAATATATTATCACTTTAGGGTAGGGCACGTTTGACAGCTCTCTCTTTCTCCAATCTCACAACACATTATCAGTACAAATATATCGAGCCCAGCTGACCAGTCGTAAGAAAACGGAGAGAGAAACGAAGACAGAAGAGAGAGAAGAAGAGAGAAGAACGGAGAAATAAACGAAGAGAGAAGAGAGAAGAAGTTCTGCTCCTATTCATTAGCTACGGGTATAGGTATGAAGTATGAAGGAATCTAAATTCCAAAACTCTATAGAATAGAGAGAAGAAGAGAGAAGAGAACGGAGAGATAAATAAAGAGAGAAGAGAGAAGAAGTCCTGCTCCAGTCTATTGGCCATGGGTATAGGTGTGAAGTAAGAAAGAATCTAATTAGGGTGGGGCATGTTTGATGGCTCTCTCTTTCTCCCATCTCACAATACGTTATTAACATGAATATATCGAGCCCAACCGACCAATCATAAGAAAACGGAGAGAGAAACAAAGATAGAAGAGAGAAGAGAACGATGAGATAAAAGAAGGAAGAAGAGAATGGAGAGAGAAACGAAGAAAGAAGAAGTCCTACTCCAGTCCATTGGCCATGGGTATAGGTGTGAAGTAGTGTGACTTAAGAAGGAATCTAAATTCCAAAACTCTACTTCTCAATAAATAATATACGACCCCTTTAGGGTGGGGTATGTTTGATGGCCCTTTCTTTTTTAAGTATGAACATGAAATAATCAATGTTATTATCAATTTTTTTCAGGATGGGGCACTATTATTTATCTCTCCGTTCACTCACTCCGTTTAAATAATCGACTTATTATTTAATTATTTAAAAATAAAATAATAATTTAAGAAATAACTAATAAAATAAATTAATAATATAATTAAATTATTAATTCTTTATTTAATATTAAAAAATTAATTAGTTACCTAATTTAATTAATTAATAAATTAAATTAATAAATTAAAATAAATAACTAGATAATTAAATAATTAACTTAATTAATTATTTTACTAAAAGCTTAATTATTAAATTATTTGAATGATTAAATTATTTAATAAATAAATAAATAATTAATTTAATTAAAAAATTTATAGTAATATTACTATGATAATCATAATAACGTTGAGATGATACTATTGAGAAGTGGAGTTTTAGAATTTAGATTCTTTTTTACTTCACACCTATACCCGTGGCCAATAGAATGGAGCAGGACTTCTTCCTACTTAGGGTCCAAGCAATCTATGGGAAACCCTAATCTATGGAAGAGATCCGACAGTGGACAACTATCCGATAATTAGAAAGATGATAAGAGAGAAGAGTGAAGAAGTCCTACTCCAGTCCACTGGTCACGAATATAGGTGTGAAGTAAGAAGAATGGTTGTCCTCCATCGGATCTCTCCCATGGATTAGGATTTCCCATAGATTGCTTAGACCACAAGTAAGCTTACCCTATAAATAACATATTATCCCTATAGGGTGGGTCTGGCTTGACGACTCTCTTTTTCTCCCATCTCACAACACGTTATCAGCACGAACATGTCAAGCCTAGTCGACCAGTCGCAAGAAAATAGAGAGAGAAACGAAAACAAAAGAGAGAGAAGAAGAGAAAAGAGAACGAAGAGATAAATAAAGAGAGAAGAGAGAAGAAAACCTGCTCGAGTTCATTGGCCACGGGTATAGGTGTGAGGTAAGAAAGAATCTAAATTCCAAAACTCCATAGAAGAGAGAGAAAAAGAGAGAAAAGAATGGAGAGATAAATAAAGAGAGAAGATAGTAGAAGTCCTACTCCAGTATATCGGCCCTGGGTATAGGGGTGAAGTATAAAGAAATCTAAATTCCAAAACTCCATAGAACAAAGAGAAGAAGAAGGATTAAACATGGAGTAGGAGTAAAAATAATATTAGTTAAATAATTTCTCCCATTCAGCACGGACATGTCGAGCCAGCTGACCAGTCACAAGAAAATGGAGAGAGAAACAAAGATAAAAAAAGAGAAGAGAATGGAGAGATAAACGAAGAGAGAAGAGAGAAGTAGTCCTGCTCGAGTCCATTCGTTATGGGTATATGTGTGAAGTAAGAAGGAATCTATATTCCAAAAGTCCACTTCTCAATAATATAATTAAATCTCTCTGTTCTCTTCTCTCTTCTTCTCGTTCTTCTATCTTCTCTTCTCTCTCCGTTTTCTTACGACTGGTCGGCTCGGCTTGATAGAAGTGGAGTTTTGGAATTTAAATTCCTTCTTACTTCACACCTATACCCATGACCAATAGACTAGAGCAGGACTTCTTCTCTTTTCTCTCTTTTTCTCTCTTTTCTGTCTTTGTTTCTCTCTCCGTTTTCTTGTGACTGATCGGCTGTGCTCGATATGATCGTGCTGATAATGTATTGTAAGATGGGAGAAATAGAGAGCCATCAAACATGCTCCACCCTGAAGAATCGTATATTATTTATTGGGTAAGCTTACTTAGGACCTAAGCAATCTATAGGAAAACCTAATCCATAGAGGAAGAGAGAAGAGAACGAAGATATTTAATTATATTACTAAGAAGTAGAGTAGAGCCGTCAAACATGCTCCACCCTAAAAGGGTCTTATATTATTTATTGGGTAATCTTACTTAGGACCTAAGCAATCTATGGGAAACCCTAATCAATGGGAAAGATCCGACGGTGGACAGCCATCCGATCGAACGATCTTATAATAGTTATAATATTTTAAATTTTTTTAAAGAAAAATATAAATTATTTTTAAAGCAAAAAATTTGGGTGTGCCTCATCTTCCTTCTTTACTTCCTATTAGTTAATTATTTTAATAAATTAAATAGTTATCTAATTTAATTATTTAATAATATAACTAAAATAAATAAATAAAATAATAAATTTAATTAAATATCAAGATAATTAAATAAATTAATTATTTTACTAGAAACTTAATTATTTAATTATTTAAATTATTTATTTATTTAAATTATTAAATAAATAATTAATTAATTAATTTAATTAAAAAAATTATAGAAATATTACTATGATAATCATAATAACGTTCAGATGATACTTCAGGAGTAGAGTTTTGGAATTTAGGTTTTTTCTTACTTCACACCAATACCCATGGCCAATAGATTGGAGTAAGACTTGTTCTTTCTTCTCTCTTTGTTTATCTCTCCATTCTCTTATCTTTTCTTCTCTCTCTTCTATCTGTGTTTCTCTCTCTATTTTCTTATGACTGGTCAGTTGGGCTCGATATGTTCGTACTGATAACGTGTTGTGAGAAGAGAGAAGACGAGAGAAGAGTACAAAGAGATAAACGAAGAAAGAAGAACTCCTACTCCAGTTTGTTAGCCACAGGTATGGGTTTGAACTAAGAAGGAATCTAAATTCAAAAACTCCACAAAAGAGAGAAAGAAAGAGAGAAGAGAACTGAGAGATAAATAAAGAGAGAAGAGAAAAGAAGTCCTGCTTCAGTCCATTGGCCACGGGTATAGTTGTGAAAGATTGGAGAAAGAGAGAGTCGTGAAACGTGCCCCACCCTACAGGGGTCATATATTATTTATAGGGTAAGCTTACTTAGGGCCTAAGCAATCTGTGGGAAACCCTAATCCATGGGAGAGATCCGACGGTGGACAGTCATCCGATCGAATGACTAGTGGCCCTAATTAGTTATTAAATAATTAATTAGTTATTTTAATTTAATTATTTTACTTCATACCTATACCCGTGGCCAATGGACTGTAGCAAGACTTCTTCTCTTTTATATCTTCGTTTATCTCTCCATTCACTTCTCTCTTCTTCTATCTCTTCTGTCTTCGTTTCTCTCTCTGTTTCCTTGTTACTTGTCAGCTGGGCTCAATATGTTCATGCTAATAATGTATTGTGAGATGGGAGAAAGAGAGCCGTCAAACGTGCCCCACCCTAAAGGGGTCGTATAATAATTATTGGGTAAACTTACATAGGGCCTAAGCAATCTATGGGAAATCCTAATTCATAGGAGAAGAGAGAAGAGAATTGAGAGATAAATGAAGACAGCTCTCTCTTTCTCTATGGGAAACCCTAATTCATGGGAGAAGAGAGAAAAGAACGGAGAGATTTAATTATATTTTTGAGAAGTAGAGTTTTTGAATTTAGATTCCATCTTATTTCACACCTAAACCCATGGCCAATGGACTGGAGCAAGACTTCTTCTCTCTTCTATCTTCGTTTATATCTCTATTCTTTTCTTTCTTCCTCTTTTTTTTTGTCTTCGTTTCTCTCTTCGTTTTCTTGCGACTGGTTGATTGGGCTTGACATGTTCTTGCTGATAACATATTATGAGATAGGAGAAAGAGAGAGTCATCAAACATGCCCTACCCTAAAGGGGTCGTATATTATTTATAAGGTAAGATAACTTAAGGTCTAAGCAATCTATGGGAAACCCTAATCCATGGGAGAGATCCGACGGTGGACAGCCATCCGATCAAATGATCTCATAACAGTTGTAATATTTTAAATTTTTTTAAAGAAAAATATAAATTATTTTTAAAGTAAAAAATTCTGGTGTGCCTCATCTTCCTTCTTTACTTCATATTATTTAATTAATTTAATTAGTTTAATAAATTAAATAGTTAAATAATTAAATAATTAAATATTTTTTAAATTATTCAATTATTTAATTATATTATTGAGAAGTGGAGTTTTGGAATTTTTATTTCTTCTTACTTCACACCTATACCCGTGGCCAATGGACTGGAGTAGGACTTATTCTCTCTTCTATCTTCGTTTATCTCTCTGTTTTCTTCTCTCTTATTCTCACTTTTGTCTTCTTTCTCTCTCTATTTTCTTGCGACTGGTCGGCTGGGCTAAACAGTTATAATGTTTTATAATTAAATAATTTTTAAATAATACTTAAATATTTTTTAAATTATTTAAAATTTTTAAATCATTATTTCTTTATTTAATAATTTAAATGATTAAATAGCTACCTTATTTAATTATTAAATAATATAATAATAATAAATAAATAAAATAATAAATTTAATAAAATAACTAGATAATTAAATAATTAAATAAATTATTTATTCTACTAAAAACTTAATTATTTCATTATTTAAATTATTAAATTATTTAAATTTTTTAATAATTAAATAAATATTTAATTTAATTAAAAAAATTATATTAATATTACTATGATAATCATAATAACGTTGAGAATATATTATTGAGAAGTGGCGTTTGGGAATTTAGATCCCTTCTTACTTCACACCTATACCCGTGGCCAATGGACTGCAGCAGGACTTCTTCTCTCTTCTATCTTCATTTATCTCTCCATTCTCTTCTCTCTTCTTCTCTCTCTTCTGGCTATATTTCTCTCTTCGTTTTTTTCCATACGATTGGTCGGCTCGGCTCAACATGTTCGTGCTAATAACGTATTATAAGATAGAAGAAAGAGAGAGTCGTCAAACGTGTCCCACCCTAAAGGGGTCATATATTATTTATAGGGCAAGCTTACTTAGTGCCTAGGCAATCTATGGGAAACCCTAATCCATGGGAGAAAGAAACGATAATTAAATTTAATTAGTTTAATAACTTAATTTAATTAGTTTAATAACTTAAATTATTTAATAATTAAATAAATAAAATAATATTTAATTATCTATATAATTAAATAATTAAATAATTAATTTATTATTTAAATATTAAAATAAATATATATTTATTTAATTTTTTTAAAAAAATTATGTTATTTAAATAAATATTTTATTATTTATATATTCAAATAATTAACTAATTATGAAAATAATAAGTATATAGTTATTAAATTATTGTTTTATTTTATTACTTAATTAAATAATTAAGTTTTTTTATTTATTATAATTCATATTTCAAAATTTAATAAAATAATTTTTTATTTATTTAATTAGATAATAATTTATTTAAATTATTTTTTATTTAATTATAAAATCATTTAATAAATAAATTATTTATTTGTTTAAGTAAATAATATTTTTAATATATTTATTCACTAAATAAGTTTATAAATATTTAAATAATTGACTTATTATTTAATTATTTCAAAATATAGTAATAATTAAATAAATAACTAATAAAATAACTAATATAATTTAATTATTATTTTTTTATTTAATCATTGAAATAACTAAATAGTTACCTAATTTAATTATTTAATAATATAATAATTATAAATGAATAAAAAAAATAATTAATTAAATAACTGGTTATTTAAATAATTAAATAATTATTTATTTTATAAAAAACATAATTATTAAAATATTGAAATTATTGAATAATTAAATAAATAATTTATTTAATTAAAAAAATTATTATAACATTACTATGATAATCATAATAATGTTGAGATGATACTATTAAGAAGTGGAATTTTGGAATTTTGATTCCTTCTTACTTCACACCTATACCCGTGGCAAATGGATTGGAGTAGGTCTTCTTCTCTTTTCTATCTTTGTTTATCTCTCCGTTCTCTTCTCTTTACTTCTCTCTCTTTTGTTTTCGTTTCTTTCTCCGTTTTCTTGTGACTAGTCGGTTAGGCTCGACATGTTCGTGTTGATAACGTATTGTAAGATGGGAGAAAGAGAGAGCCATCAAAAATGCCCTGCCCTAAAGGGGTCATATATTATTTATAGGGTAAACTAACTAAAGGACTAAGCATCTATGAGAAACCCTAATCCATTGGATAGATCCGACGGTGGACAACCATCCGATCGAACGATCTCATAACAATTATAATATTTTAATTTTTTTTAAAGAAAAATATAAATTATTTTTAAAACAAAAAATTCAGGTATGCCTCATATTCCTTCTTTACTTCAATTATTTAATTAATTTAATTAGTTTAATAAATTAAATATTTAAATAATTATATAATAATATAAATATTTAATTATATATAAAATTAAATAATTTAATTATTTATTTATTATTTAAATTTTAAAATAAATAAATATCTATTTGATTATTTACAAAAATATTAGGTTATTTACAAAAATATTTTATTATTTATATATTCAAATTATTAACTAATTATTTAAATAATAAGGAAAAAGTTATTGAATTATTATTTTATTTTACTACTTAATAAAATAATTAATTTTTAAATTTTTTTCAATTTATATTTTATAATTTAATAAAATAATTTTTTAGTTATTTAATTACATAATAAAATATTTAAATTATTATTTATTTAACTATAAAATTATTTCGTAATTAAATTATTTATTTATTTAAATAAATAATATATACAATTTATTTATTCTCTAAGTAAGTTTTGAAATATTTAAATAATTGACTAATTATTTATTTATTTAAAAATAAAATAATAATTAAAGAAATAAATAATAAAATGAATTAATAAATGAATTATATAATTTATTTATTATTTATTTATTGAATAATTTAAATAATTAAATAGTTAACTAATTTAAATATTTAATAATATAATAATAATAAATGGATAACATAATAAATTTTATTAAATACCTAGATAAATAAATAATTAAATAAATTAATTAATTTACCTAAAACATAATTATTAAATTATATATAGTTTTATAATGAAATAAAATAATTAAATAATAATTTAATAGAGATGATAATAAATATTCTTAATCTATTAAATTAAATACTTTATTATTGAGATTGCTTCTTACTTAATGAACTAGAGCAGGACTTCTTCTATCTTATATTATTTAAATTTAAATCTCATATATTATTTAAATAATATATAAATAATTATTGAATTATTGTTTTGGAATCTAAATCTCTCTTATATTATTAAAATTTAAATCTCTCTTATTATTTAAATAATATATAAATAGTTATTGAATTATTATTTTATTTTATTACTTAATTAAATAATTAATTTTTATTGAGAGAGAAGAGAGAAGAAACTTCATTTTGGAATTTAGATTCTATCTTACTTCACACCTATACCCATGGCCAAAGGACTGGAGCAGGACTTCTTCTCTCTTCTTTCTTCGTTTATTTCTTCGTTCTCTTCTCTCTTCTTCTCTCTTATCACAACACGAATATGAATCTAATTTAAATTAATATTTATACGACCCCTTTTGGGTATAGCACGTTTGATGCCTCTCTCTTTCTCCCATCTCACAATACTTACCCTATAAAATATATACTACCCCTTTAGGATGGGGCACATTTGATGGCTCTCTCTTTCTCCCATCTCACAACATATTATTAGCACGAATATGTCGAGCCCAGCCGATCAATCATAAGAAAACAGAGAGAGAAATAAAGACATAAGAGAGAGAAGAAGAGAGAAGAAAACGGAGAGAGAAATCCTAATCCATGGGAGAAGAGAGAAGAGAACAGAGAGATTTAATTATATTATTGAGAAATGGATCATTCTATCGGATGGCTATCCACCGTCGGATCTCTCTCATGGATTAGGATTGCTTGGGCCCTAAGTAAGCTTACCATATAAATAATTTTCTCGCTTTATTTATTAGTTATTTCTTTAATTAAATTTTTTTTTAAATAATTAAATAATTAGTTAATTATTTAATTATTTAAAAACTTATTTAGTAAAAAAATATATTAAATAGATTATTTAATTAAATAAATAAATAATTTAATTATTAAATGATTTCATAGTTAAATAAATAATAAGTTAAACAAATTATTATATAATTAAATAATTAAAAAATTATTTTATTAAATTATGAAATATTAATTGAAATAAATTAGTTATTTAATTATACCATTTACTATAAATTTTTTAATTAAATTAATTATTTATTTAATAATTAAATAATTTAAATAATATAAATTATATCTCCGTTCTTTTCTCTCTTCTGTGGAGTTTTGGAATTTAGATTCCTTCTTACTTCAAACCTATACCTGTGGCCAATGAAATGGAGTAGGACTTCTACTCTCTTCTCTCTTTATTTATCTCTCCTTTCTCTTCGCCCTTCTTCTTTCTCTTCTGTCTTCGTTTCTCTCTCCATATTCTTGTGACTGGTAGGTTGGGCTCGATATGTTCGTACTGATAATGTATTGTGAGATGGGAGAAAGAAAGACCCGTCATATATGCTCCACCCTAAAGAGGTCGTATAAATATTGAGAAGTAGAGTTCTGGAATTTAGATTCCTTCGTACTTTATATCTATACCCGTGGCCAATGGACTGGAGCAGGACTTCTTCTTCTCTCTTTATTTATCTCTCTATTCTCTTCTTTCTCCTTCTCTCTTTTGTCTTCATTTCTCTCTCCGTTTCCTTATGACTGGTCGGTTGGGCTCGACATGTTCATATTGATAACGTGTGAAGTAAGAAGGAAACTAAATTCCAAAACTCTACTTCTTAATAATATAATTAAATCTCTCTGTTTTCTTCTCTCTTCTCCCATGGATGAGGGTTTCTGATAGATTGCTTAGGCCCTAAGTAAGCTTACCCTATAAATAATATACGACTCTTTTAGGATGGGGCACATTTGAGGGCTCTCTCTTTCTCTAATCTCACAGCAAGTTAAATAACTAGATAATAAATAATTACTTAAATAAATTATTTAAATTATTTAATAATTAAATAAATTATTTAAATTATTTAATAATTAAATAAATTATTAATTTAATTAAAAAAATTATAGTAAAATTACTATGATAATCATAATAACGTTGAGATGATACTATTGGAGTTTTGGAATTTAGATTCCTTCTAATTTCACACCTATACATGTGGCCAATGGATAGGAACAGGACTATTTTTCTCTTTTCTCTTCGTTTATCTCTCCATTCTCTTCTCTCTTCTTCTCTTTTTTCTATCATCTCAATGTCAAATATGCCCCACCCTAAAAGGGTCATATATTATTTATAGGGTAAGCTTACTTAGGGCCTAAGCAATCTGTAGAAAACCCTAATCCATAGGAGAGATCCGACGGTGGACAGCCATCCGATCGAACGAAATTATAACAGTTGTAATGTTTTATAATTAAATGAAGAGAGACGAGGGAGAAGAAGAGAGAAGAGAATGGAGAAGAGAGAAGAAGTGGAGTTGTGGAATAACGTGTGAAGTAAGAAGAAATCTAAATTAATTAATTTAATAATTAAATAAATAATTAATTTAATTAAATATAAATATATTATAATAATCATAATTTATTGAGATGATACTTTTGAGAAGTGGAGTTTTGGAATTTACTATGATAATCATAATAATATTGAGATGATACTATTGAGAAGTAGAGTTTTGGAATTTAGAAATAAGAAGTCTTGCTCCATTCCATTCGCCACGGGTATAGGTGTGAAGTAAGAAGGAATCTAAATTCCAAAACTCCACAGAATAGAGAGAAGAAGAGAGAAGAGAACAAAGAGATAAACAAAGAGAGAAGAGAAAAGAAGACTTCTTCTCTCTTCTCTCTTTATTTATCTCTCCGTTCTCTTCTCTCTTATTCTCACTCTTCTGTGGAGTTTTGGAATTTAGATTCTTTCTTACTTCACACCTATACCCATAGATAATGGACTGGAGCAGGACCTCTTCTCTCTTTGTTTATCTCTCCATTCTGTTCTTTTTTATACCTAAATAATTTATTAGATCAGATGGCTGTCCACCGTCGGATCTCTCCCATGGATTAGGGTTTCCCATAGATTGCTTAGGCCCTAAGTAAGCTTACCCTATAAATAATATACGACCCTTTTAGGGCAGGGCACGCTTGACGGCTCTCTCTTTCTCCCATATTATAACATGTTAATAGCACGAACATGTCGAGCCAAGTCAACCAGTCACAAGAAAACAGAGAGAGAAACAAAGAAAAAGTGGAGTTTTAGAATTTGGATTCCTTCTTACTTTACACCTATACCCGTGGGCAATAGACTGGAGCAGGACCTTTTCTCTCTTCTTTCTTCATTTACCTTTCCGTTCTCTTCTTTTCTCTTTCTTCTGTGGAGTTTTGAAATTTAGATTCCTTTTTACTTCACACCTATACCCGTGGCCAAAGGACTGGAGTAGGACTTCTTCTATCTTTTCTATTCATTTATCTCTCTATTCTCTTCTCTCTTCTTCTCTCTCTTCTGTCTTTGTTTCTTTCTCTATTTTCTTGTGACTAGTAAGCTGGGCTCAACATGTTCGTGCTAATAACATGTTGTGAAATAGGAGAAAGAGAGAACTGTCAAACGTGCCCCACCCTAAAGGGGTCATATGTTATTTATAGGGTAAGCTTACTTAGGGCCAAAGCAATCTATGGGAAACCCTAATCCATGGGAGAGATCCGACGGTGGATAGCTATCCGATCGAACGATCTCATAACAGTTATAATATTTTAATTTTTTTAAAAAAATATATAAATTATTTTTAAAGCAAAAAATTCGGGTATGCCTCATCTTACTTCTTTACTTCCTATTATTTAATTAATTTATTATTTAATAAATTAAATAGTTAAATAATTAAATAATTAAAAAAATATTTAGTAATCTATTTAATTAAATAATTAAAACTTTTTAAATAATTTATTTATTATTTAAATATTAAAAAATATATATTTATTTGATTATTTAAAAAATATTAAGTAGTAAATAGTTATTGAATTTAAATTAATTAGTAAAGAAGAGAGAAGAGAACGGAGAGATAAACGAAGAGAGAAGAGAGAAGAAGTCTTGATACAGTCCATTGGTGATGGGTATATGTTTAAAGTAAGAAGGAATCTAAATTTAAAAACTCCACTTCTTAATAATATAATTAAATCTCTCTGTTCGCTTCTCTCTTCTCCCATAGATTAGAGTTTCCCATAGATTGCTTCGGCCCTAAGTAAGCTTATTCTATAAATAATATACGACCCCTTTAGGGTGGGGCACGTTTAATGGCTCTACTCCACTTCTCAATAATATAATTAAATCCCTCTGTTCACTTTTCAATTCTCCCATAGATTAGGGTTTCCCATATATTGCTTAGGACCTAAGTAAGCATACCCTATGAATAATATACAACCCCTTTAGGGTGTGGCATATTTGACTGCTTTGTCTTTCTCCCATCTCACAACACGTTATTAGCACGAACATGTTGAGCCCAGCAGACTAGTTACAAGAAAACGGAGAGAGAAACGAAGACAGAAGAGAAAGAAGAAGAGAGAAGAGAATGGAGATGTAAACGAAGAGATAAGTAAGAAGAAGTCCTGCTCCAGTCCATTGGCCACGGGTATAAGTGTGAAGTAAGAAGGAATCTAAATTCCAAAACTCCACTTCCTAATATTTAAATGACCCCATTAGGGTGGGGCACGTTTGATGGCTCTCTCTTTCTCTTATCTCACAACTCGTTATCAACATGAACATATCGATCGCAACCGACTAGTCATAAGAAAATGGAGAGAGAAATTAATACAGAAGTGGCGTTTTGGAATTTATATTCCTTCTTACTTCACACCTATACCCGTAGCCAATGGACTGTAGCAGAACTTCTTCTTTCTTCTCTCTTTATTTATCTTTCCGTGCTCTAGTCCATTGCCCACGGGTATAGGTGTGAAGTAAGATGGATGGCTATCCACCGTCGGATCTCTCCCATGGATTAGGGTTTCCTATAGATTGCATAGGCTCTAAGTATGCTTACCCAATAAATAATATACAACCCCTTTAGGGTAAGGCACATTTGACGGCTCTCTCTTTCTCCCATCTCATAATACGTCATCAGCACGAACATATCGAGCCCAGCCGACCAATCACAAGAAAACGGAGAGAGAAACGAAGACAAAAGAGAGAAGAAGAGAGAAGAGAACGGAGAGATAAACGAAAGGAGATAAGAAAAGAAATCCTGCTCCAGTCCATTGGCCACGGGTATAGGTGTGAAGTAAGAAGGAATCTAAATTCCAAAACTCCATAAAAGAGAGAGAAGAAGAGAGAAGAGATTTCTCATAGATTGTTTAGGCCCTAAGTAAGTTTACCCTATAAATAATATACGACCCTTTTAGGGTAGGGCACATATAACGACTCTTTCTTTCTCCTATCTCACAACATGTTATCATCACAAATATATCGAACCCAGTCAACCAGTCAAAAAAAAATGAAGAAAAAAATGAAGATAGAAGCGAGAAGAAGAGAGAAGAAAATAGATAGATAAACAAAGAGAGAAAAGAAAAAAAGTCCTACTCCAGTCCATTGGCTATGTGTATAGGGTTCAAGTAAGAAAGAGTCTAAATTCCAAAACTCTATAGAAGAGTGAGAAGAAGAGACAAGAGAAAGTACAGATAAATAAAGAGAGAAGAAGTCCTGCTCCAATCCATTGGCCACGGGTATAGATTTGAAGTCAGAAGTAAGCTAAATTCCAAAACATCACAGAAAAGAGAGAAGAAGAGAGAAGAAAACTGAGAGAGAAACAAAGACAAGAGAGTGAAGAAAAAAGAAGATAATGGAGAGAAAAATAAAGAGAGAAGAGAGAAGAAGTTCTACTCCAGTACATTCGCCACGGGTATAGCTGTCCACCGTCGTGTTGTGAGTAGAGGGAAGAAGAGAGACAAGAACTGATAGATAAATGAAGAGAGAAGTCCTGCATTAGTCCATTGGCCACGGGTGTAGGTGTGAAGTAAGAAGGAATCTAAATTCCAAAACTCCACTTTTGTTTTTGTTTCTCTTTTTGTTTTCGTACGACTGGACGGCTGGGCTCGACATGTTCATGCTGATAACATATTGTGAGATGGGAGACATTATATTATTAAGAAGTAAAGTTTTGGAATATAGATTCCCTCTTACTTTATACCTATACCCGTCGCCAATGTACTGGAGCAGGACTTATTCTCTCTTTTATCTTCGTTTATCTCTCCGTTCTCTTCTCTCTCATGTCTTCGTTTTTCTCTCCGTTTTTTTATGACTGGTCTGCTGGGCTCGACATTTTCGGGCTGATAATATGTAGTGAGATAGGAAAAGAAGAGAGTCGTCAAACGTGCCCCACCCTAAAGGGGTCATATAAATATTGAGAAGTAGAGTTTTTGAATTTAGATTCCTTCTTACTTCACACCTATACCCATGGCGATTTGACTGGAGCAGGACTTCTTCTCTCTTCTCCCTTTGTTTATCTCTTCGTTCTCTTCTCTCATTTTCTCTTTTCTCACACGGGTATACGTGTGAAGTACGAAGGAATCTAAATTCCAAAACTCCACAGAAGAGAAAAAATAAGAAAGAAAAGAATAGAGAGATAAATGAAGAGAGAAAAGAGAAGAAGTCATGCTCCAATCCTTTCGCCACGAATATAGGTGTAAAGTAAGAAGGAATCTAAATTCAAAAACTTTACATCCCAATATTTATACGACCCCTTTAGGGTGGGCCACGTTTGACGGCTTTCTCTTTCACCCATCTCACAACACGTTATTAGCACAAACATGTCGAGCCCAGCCGACCAGTCATAAGAAAACGGAGAAAGAAACGAATACAAAAGTAAAGGTTTGGAATTTAGATTCCTTCTTACTTCACATAATTACTCGTAGCCAATGGATTGGAGTAGGACTTCTTCCTTGTTCTCTCTTTATTTATCTCTCCGTGCTCCTATCCAATGGCCACAGGTATAGGTGTGAAGTAAAAAGGATGGCTGTCCATCGTCGAATGTCTCCCATGGATTAGGGTTTCTTATAGATTGCTTAGGTCTTAAGTAAGCTTATCCTATAAATAATATACGACCCTTTTAGGGTGGGCCACATTTGATGGCTCTCCCTTTCTCCCATCTCACAATACATTATCAGCACGAACATATCAAGCCCAACTGAACAGTCACAAGAAAACAGAGATAGAAATGAAGACAAAAGTGGAGTTTTAGAATTTTGATTCCTTTATACTTCACACCTATACCCGTAGTGAATGGACTGGAGTAGGACTTCTTCCCTCTTTTTTTATTTCTCCGTTCTCTTCTCTCTTCTTCATTCTCTTCTGTCTTTATTTCTCTTTCAATTTTCTTACGACTGGTCGGCTGGGCTCGACATGTTCGTGCTGATAATATGTAGGGAGATGGGAGAAAGAGAAAGCCGTCAAACATGCCCCACCCTAAAAGGGTCGTATAAATATTGAGAAGTGGAGTTTTGGAATTTAGATTCCTTCTTACTTCATACCTATACTCATGGCCAATGAACTAAAGCAAGACTTCTCACTTCTTTCTTTGTTTATCTTTACGTTCTCTTCTCTCTTCTTTTCTTTCTTCTATCTTCGTTTCTCTTTTTGTTTTCTTGTGAGTGGTCGGGTGGGCTCGACATGTTCGTGTTGATAACGTGTTGTGAGAAGGGAGAAAGAGAGAGCCGTCAAACATGCCCCACCCTAAAGGGGTCGAATATTATTTTTAGGATAAGCTTACTTAGGGCCTAAGCAATCTATAGGAAACCCTAATCTATGGGAGAGGAGAGAAGAGAACAGAGAGATATAATTATATTATTAAGTAGTTGAGTTTTAGAATTTAGATTCTTTCTTACTTCATACCTATACTCGTGGCGAATGGACTGGAGTTGGACTTCTTCTCTTTCTCTCTTCGTTTATCTCTTTGTTCTTTTCTCTCTTCTCACACGTGTATAGGTGTATAGTAAAAAGGAATCTAAATTCCAAAACTCCCTAGAATAGAGAGAAGAAGAGAGAAGAGAATGGAGAGATAAATGAAAAGAGAAGAAGCTCTGCTCTAATCCATTGGTCACGGATATAGGTGTGAAGTAAGACTAAATCTAAATTCCAAAACTCAACTTCTCAATATTTATACGACCCCTTTACGGTGGGGCACGTTTGACGGCTCTATCTTTCTCTCTCTTCTATCTTTGTTTCTTTCTCTATTTTTTTATGACTCGTCGGCTGGGCTCGACATGTTCGTGCTGATAATGTGTTGTTAGATAGGAGAAAGAGAGAGTAGTCAAACGTGCCCCACCCTAAAGGGGTCGTATAGTATTTATTGGATAAACTTACTTAGGGCCTAAGCAATCTATTGAAAACCCTTATAGAGAAGTAGATTTTTGGAATTTAGATTCCTTCTTACTTCATACCTATACCCGTGGCTAATGGACTAGAGTAGGACTTGTTCTCTCTTCTCTCTTTATTTATCTCAACATTCTCTTCTCTCTTCTTCTCTCTGTTCTGTCTTCGTTTCACTCTCCGTTTTCTTATGACTGGTTGGCTAGGCTAGACATGTTCGTGCTGATAATGTGTTGTGAGATGGGAGAAAGAGAGAGCCGTCAAACGTGCCTTGCCCTAAAAGGGTCGTATAAATATTAAGAAGTGGAGTTTTAGAATTTAGATTCCTTCCTGCTTCACACCTATATCCCTAGCCAATAGATTGGAGCAGGACTTCTTCTCTTTAAATATTCATCCGATCGTTAAACTCCACTTCATAAGAAAACGGAGAGAGAAACGAAGACAAAAGAGAGAGAAGAAAAGAGAAGAGAATAGAGAAATAAACGAAGAGAGAAAAGAGAAGTCCTGCTCTAGTCCATTGGCTACGGGTATAGGTGTGAAGTAAGAAGGAATCTAAATTCCAAAACTCTACAAAAGAGAGATAAGAGAATGGAGAGATAAATGAAGATACTATTGAGAAGTTGAATTTTGGAATCTAGATTCCTTCTTACTTCACACATATACCCGTGGGGAATGGACTGTAGAAGGACTTCTTCTCTCTTCTCTCTCAATATTTATTTAATTAGTTTACTTTATATTATTTATATTAAAAAATAATTAAATAAGTAGATAATTAAATAATTTATAAATTTAATTATTTTACTAAAAACTTAATTATTAAATTATTTAAATTATTAAATAATTTAAAAGAAGACAAAAGATAGAGAAGAGAGAAGAAGTCCCGCTCCAGTCCATTCTCGACGGGTATAGGTGTGATGTAAGAAGAAATTTAAATTCCAAAACTCCACTTCTCAATAGTATCATCTCAACGTTATTTTGATTATCATAGTAAATTTTCTTCTCTCTTCGTTTTAATTAAATAATTAATTTAAATAAAAAAATTATAGTAACATTACTATGATAATCACAATAACGTTGAGATGATACTATTGAGAAGTGGAGTTTTAGAATTTAGATTCCTTCTTACTTCACACCTATACCCGTGGCCATTGGACTCGAGTAGGATTTCTTTTCTCTTCTTTTATCTATCCGTTCTCTTCACTCTACTCTCTTCTTCTCTCTCTTCTGTCTTCGTTTTCTTGTGACTGGTCAGCTGGGCTCGATATATTCGTGCTGATAACATATTGTGAGATGGGAGAAAGTGAGAATCGTTAAATGTCCCCCACCCTAAAGGGGTCGTATATTATTTATAGGGTAAGCTTACTTAGGAACTAAGCAATCTATGGAAAACCCTAATCCATAGGAGAAGAGAGAAGAGAACAGAGAGATTTAATTATATTATTGAGAAGTGGAGTTTAAGAATTTAGATTCCTTCTTACTTTACACCTATACCCTGGCCAATGGACTAGAGCAGGACTTCTTCTCTCTTCTATCATCATTTATCTCTTCGTTCTCTTCTTTTTTCTTCTCTCTTTTTGTTTCTCTCTCTATTTTCTTGTGACTAGTCGGCTGGGCTCGCCATGTTCGTGCTGATAACGTGTTGAGAGATGAGAGAAGAAGAAAGAAGAGAGCAGAGAGAGAAACAAAGAGAGAAGAGAGAAGATTCGCCACGGGTATATGTATGAAGTAAAAGGAAATCTAAATTCCAAAACTCCAATTCTTAAAATTTATACGACCCCTTTAGGGTGGGGCATGTTTGATGGCTCTCTCTTTCTCCTATCTCACAACACATTATTAGCATGAACATATCGAACCCAGCCGATCAGTCACAAGAAAACGGAGAGAGAAACATTGATAGAGAAGAGAAGAAGAGAGAAAAGAATAGAGAGATAAACGAAGAGAGAAGATAAGTCCTGCTCCAGTCCATTGGCCATGGGTATAAGTGAGAAGTAAGAAGGAATCTAAATTCTAAAACTCCATTTCTAAATAACATAATTAAATCTCTCTGTTCTTTTCTTTTTTTTTTCTATGGATTAGGGTTTTCCACAGATTGCTTAAACCCTAAGTAAGCTTACCCGATAAATAATATACGACCCCTTTAGGGTGAGTAACATTTGACAGCTCTCTCTTTTTACCATCTCATAACACGTTATCAGCACGGACATGTCGAGACCAGCCGATTAGTTGCAAGTAAACAGAGAGAGAAACGAAGACAGAAGAGAGAGAAGAAGAGAGAATAGAACGAAGAGATAAACGAAGACAGAAGAGAGAAGAAGTCCAGCTCCAATCCATTGGGCATGGGTATAGGTGTGAAGTAAGAAGAAATCTAAATTCAAAAACTCTACATTTGTCTTTGTTTCTCTCTCTGTTTTCTTGTGACTGGTCGGCTAGGCTCGACATGTTCATACTGATAATATGTTGGGAGAAGAGAGAAGAGAATTGAGAGATAAACGAAGAGAGAATAAGTTATGCTCTAATCCATTCACCATGGTTATAGATATGAAGTAAGAAGGAATCTAAATTCCAAAACTCCACTTCTCAATAATATAATTAAATCTCTTCGTTCTCTTTCTCTTATCTCACAGCACATTATTAGTATAAACATGTCGAGCCCAGCCGACTAGTCATAAGAAAACGAAGAGAGAAACAAAGACAGAAGAAAGAGAAGAAGACAGAAGAAAGAGAAGAAGACAGAAGAAAACGAAGAAATAAATGAAAAGAGAAAAGAGAAAAAGTCCTACTAGCTCCAGTCCATTGGCCTCGGGTATAGGTGTGAAGTAAAAAGGAATCTAAATTTGAAAACTCCACTTTTCAATATTTATACGATCCCTTTAGGGTGGGGCATATTTAATGGTCTTCCATTCTCCCATCTCACAACACGTTATCAATACGAACATGTCAAGCCCAACCGACCAGTCACAAGAAAACAGAGAGAGAAACGAAGACCGAAGAGAGAGAAAAAGAGAGAGGAGAACAGAGAGATAAATGAAGAGAGAAGAGAGAAGAAGTCCTACTCCATTCCATTGGCAAGAAAACAGAGAGAGAAATAAAGACAGAAGTAGAGTTTTAGAATGTAGATTCCTTCTTACTTCATACCTATACCCGTGGCCAATGGACTGGGCAAGACTTCTTCTTTCTTCTCTCTTCGTTTATCTCTCTGTTCCCTTCTCTCTTCTTCTATCTCTTCTGTCTTTGTTTCTCTCTTCGTTTTCTTTCGACTGGTTGGTTGGGCTCGATATGTTCGTGCTGATAACGTGTTATGAGATGGGAGAAAAAAAGAGCCGTCAAATATGCCCCACCCTAAAGGGGTCGTATATTATTTATAGGGTAGGCTAACTTAGAGCCTAAGCAATCTATGGGAAACTTTAATCTATGGGGGAAGAGAGAAGAGAATGGATAAATTTAATTATATTATTGATAAGTAGAGTTTTGGAATTTAAATTCCTTCTTACTTCACACCCATACCCGTGACCAATGGACTAGAGCAGGATTTCTTCTCGCTTCTCTCTTCATTTATCTCTCCGTTCTCTTCTCTCTAATTCTCTCTCTTCTGTCTTCCTTTCTTTATCCGTTTTCTTGTGACTGGTCGGTTGGGCTGGACATGTTCGTACTGATAACGTATTATGAGATGGAAGAAAGGTAGAACCGTCAAACGTGCACCAAAACTCTACTTCTTAATAGTATCATCTCAACGTTATTATGATTATCATAGTAATATTATTAAATTATTAGGGATTAGTGTTTCCCTCCGTTCTCTTCTAGTATCATCTCAACGTGCAACATAGTAACGTTATTATGATTATCATAGTATCATCTCAACCTAAGTTTTTAAAATAAATTAATCATTAAATTAAATCTCTCCGTTCTCTTCTCTCTTCTCCCATAAATTAGGGTTTTCTATAGATTGCTTAGACGCTAAGTAAGTTTTCCCTATAAATAATATACGACCCCTTTAGGGTAGGGCACGTTTGATGGCTCTATTCTACTTCTCAATAATATAATTAAATCTCTCTGTTCTCTTCTCTCTTATCCCATGGATTAGTGTTTCCCATAGATTGCTTAGGACCTAATTAAGCATACCCTATGAATAATATACGACCCCTTTAGGGCGGGGCACGTTTGACGGCTCTCTCTTTTACTTATCTTATAACACGTTATCAAAACAAACATGAGCCTAGCCAACCAGTCACAAGAAAATGGAGAGAAAGAAACGAAGACAGAAGAGAGAGAAGAAGAGAGAAGAGAACAGAGAGATAAATGAAAAGAGAAGACCAGTCGACCAGTCGCAAGAAAATGAAGAGAAAAATGAAGATAGAAGAGAAAAGAAACAAGAAGAGAATGGAGAGATAAACAAAAAAAGAAGAGAGAAGAAGTCCTGCTCCAGTCTATTGGCCATGGGTATAGGTGTTAAGTAAGATGAAATCTAAATTCCAAAACTCCACAGAAGAGAGAGAAGAAGAGAAAAAGGAAAGATAAATGAAGAGAGAAGAGAGAAGAAATCATGCTCCAGTCCATTGGCCACGGGTATAGGTGTGAAGTAAAAAGAAATCTAAATTCCAAAACTCCCCAGACGAAAGAGAAGAAGAGAGAAGAAAACGAAGAGAGAAATAAAAACAAAAAAGAGAGAACAAGAGAGAAGAACTTCTACTCCAGTCCATTCGCCATGGGTATAGCTGTCCATCATCGTGTTGTGAGTAAAGAGAAGAAGAAAGAAGAGAATGGAGAGATAAACGAAGAGAGAAGAGAAAAGAAGTCCTGCTCCAGTCCATTAGCCACGAGTATAGATATGAAGTAAGAAGGAATCTAAATTCCAAAACTCCACTTTTGTCTTTATTTCTCTTTCCATTTTTTTACGACTGGACTCGACATATTCGTGCTAATGGCGTATTGTGAGATGGGAGAAATTATATTAGTGAGAAGTAGAGTTTTGGAATTTAGATTCCTTCTTACTTCACAACTATACCCGTGGCCAATGGACTGGAGCAGGACTTATTATCTCTTTTATCTTTGTTTAACGCTTCGCTCTCTTAATCTCTCTCTTTTGTCTTTATTTCTCTCTCTGTTTTCTTGCGATTGGTCGGCTGGGCTTGACATGTTCGTGCTGATAACGTGTGGTGAGATGGAAAAAAGAAAGAGCCATCAAACGTGCCCCACCCTAAAGGGGTTATATAAATATTGAGAAGTGGAGTTTTGGAATTTAGATTCCATCTTACTTCACACCTATACCTATGGTGAATAGACTAGAGCATGAATTCTTCTTTCTTCTCTCTTCGTTTATTTCTCTGTTCTCTTCTTTCTTCTTACACGGGTATATGTGTGAAGTAAGAAGGAATCTAAATTTTAAAACTCCACAGAAGGGAGCGAAGAAGAAAGAATAGAATGGAGAGATAAATAAAGAGAGAAGAGAGAAGAAGTCCTACTACAGTCCATTGGCCATGGATATAGGTGTGAAGTAAGAAGGAATCTAAATTCCAAAACTTTACTTCCCAATATTTATACGACCCCTTTAGGGTAGGGCACATTTGATGGCTCTCTTATTCTCCCAACTCATAAAACGTTATCAACACGAACATGTCGAGCCCAGATGACCAGTCATAAGAAAACGGTGAGAGAAACGAATACAAAAGTAGAGTATTGAAATTTAGATTCCTTCTTACTTCACAACTATACCCGTAGCCAATCGACTGGAACATAACTTCTTCTTTTTACTCTCTTCATTTACTCTATGTGCCCTAATCTATTGGACACGAGTATAGGTGTGAAATAAGAAGGATGGCTGTCCACCGTCGGATCTATCCTATGGATTAGGGTTTCCTTTAGATTGCTTTGGTCCTAAGCAAGCTTACCCTATAAATAATATACAACCCTTTTAGGGTGGGGCACGTTTAACGGCTCTCTACTTTACCCATCTCACAATATATTATCAGTATGAATATGTTGAGCCTAACCGACCAGCCACAAGAAAACGGAGAGAGAAACGAAGACAGAAGTGGAGTTTTGAAATTTAGATTCCTTCATACTTTACACCTATACCCATGGCGAATAGACTGGAGCAGAACTTCTTTCTACTTCTTTTATCTCTCTGTTCTTTTTTCTCTTCTTCTCTCTCTTTTATCTTCATTTCTCTCTCCATTTTCTTGTGACTGGTCGGCTGGGCTTGACAAGTTCGTGCTGATAATGTGTTGTGAGATGGGAGAAAAAGAGAGTCATCAAACGTGCCCCACCTTAAAAGGGTCGTATAAATATTGAGAAGTGGAGTTTTGGAATTTAGATTCCTTCTTAGTTTACACCTATACCCGTGTCCAGTTGACTGGAGCATGAAATCTCTCTTCTCTCTTTATTTATCTCTCTGTTCTCTTCTATCTTTTTCTCTCTCTTTTATTATTATTTTTCTCTCCGTTTACTTGTGATTGGTCGACTGGGCTCGATATGTTCGTGCTGATAACGTGTTATGAGAAGGAAGAAAGAGAGAGCTATCAAACGTACCCCACCCTAAAGGGGTTGTATATTATTTATTGGGTAAGCTTACTTAGGGCCTAAACAATCTATGGAAAACCCTAATCCATGGGAGAAGAAAGAAAAGAACGGAAAGATTTAATTATATTATTAAGAAGTAGAGTTTTAGAATTTATATTCCTTCTTACTTTATACCTATACCCGTCGTGAATAGACTGGAGCTGGACTTCTTCTCTCTTTGTTTATCTCTCTGTTGTCTTCTCTCTTCTTCGGTTTTCTCACATGGGTATCGATGTGAAGTAAGAAGAAATCTAAATTCTAAAACTCCACAGAATAGAGAGAAGAAGAGAGAAGAGAACGGAGAGATAAATGAAGAGAGAAGAGAGAAGTCCTGCTCCAGTCCATTGGTCATGGGTATAGGTGTGAAGTAAGAAAGAATCTAAATTCCAAAACTTCACTTTTCAATTTTTATACGACCCTTTTAGGGTGGGGTATGTTTGACGGCTCTTTCTTTCTCTATCTTCTATCTTTGTTGCTATCTCCGTTTTCTTGTAACTAGTCAACTGGCTCCACATGTTCGTGCTGATAATGTATTGTGAGATGGGAGAAAGAGAGAGCAGTAAAACATGCCCCACCCTAAAGGGGTTGTATAATATTTATAGGGTAAACTTAGTTAGGGCCTAAGCAATTAATAGGAAACCCTAATCAATAGGATAAGAGAGAAGAGAACAGGGAGATTTAATTATATTATTAAGAAGTGGAGTTTTGGAATTAAGATTCCTTCTTATTTCACATCGATACCCGTGGCTAATGGACAGGAGCAGGACTTCTTCTCTCTTCTCTATTCGTTTATCTCTTCATTCTCTTCTCTCTCCTTCTCTCTCTTCTTTCTTCGTTTCTCTCTCTATTTTCTTGTGACTGGTCAACTGGGCTAGACATATTCATACTAATAACGTGTTGTGAGATGGGAGAAAGAGAGAGCCGTTAAACTTGCCCCACTATTAAGGGGTAGTATAAATTTTGAGAAGTAGAGTTTTAGAATTTAGATTCCCTCTTACTTCACACCTATACCCATGGCCAATGGATTGGAACTGGACTTCGAAGTGAGAAAAGAGAAGAAGTCCTGCTCCAATCCATTGGTCACGGGTATAGGTGTGAAGTAAAAAGGAATCTAAATTCCAAAACTCTACAAAAGAGAGATGAGAAGAGAGAAGAGAACGGAAAGATAAATGAAGATACTATTGAGAAGTGGAGTTTTGGAATCTAGATTCCTTCTTACTTCACACCTATACCCGTGGCGAATGGACTTGAGAAGAACTTCTTCTCTCTTCTCTCTCAATATTTATTTAATTAGTTTACTTTATATTATTAATATTAAAAAAATAATTAAATAACTAAATAATTAAATAATTAAATAAATTAATTATTTTACTAAAAACCTAATTATTAAATTATTTAAATTATTAAATAATTTAAACGAAGATAGAAGAGAAAGAAGAGAGAAGAAGTCCTGCTCCAGTCCATTCGCGACAGGTATAGGTATGAAGTAAGAAGGAATCTAAATTCCAAAACTCCACTTCTCAATAGTATCATCTCAACGTTATTTTGATTATCATAGTAAATTTTCTTCTCTCTTCGTTTTAATTAAATAATTAATTTAATTAAAAAAATTATAGTAATATTACTATGATAATCATAATAACTTTGAGATGATACTATTGAGAAGTGGAGTTTTGGAATTTAGATTCCTTCTAACTTCACACCTATACCTGTACGTGGCCATTGGACTCAAGCAGGACTTCTCTCTTTTCTCTTTGTTTATCTTTCCATTCTCTTATATCTTCTTTCTTCTTCTCTCTTCTGTCTTCGTTTCCTTATCCGTTTTCTTGTGACTGGTCGGATGGGCTCGACATGTTCATGCTGATAATATGTTGTGAGATGGGAGAAAGAGAGCCGTCAAACGTGCCCACCGTAAAGGGGTCGTTTATTATTTATAGGGTATGCTTACTTAGGGCCTCAGGAATTTATAGAAAACCCTAATCCATGGGAGAAGAGAGAAGAGAATGGAGAGATTTAATTATATTATTGAGAAGTAGAGTTTTAGAATTTAGATTCCTTCTTACTTTACACCTATACCCGTGGCCAATGGACTAGATTAGGACTTCTTCTCTCTTCTATCATCATTTATCTCTCTATTCTCTTCTCTCTTCTTCTCTATCTTCTGTCTTCGTTTCTTTCTCCATTTTTTTGTGACTGGTCGGATGGGCTCGACATGTTCGTGCTAGTAACATGTTGTGAGATGAGAGAAGAATAGAGAAGAGAACGGAGAGATAAACGAAGAGAGAAGAGACAAGAAGTCATGCTCCCGTCCATTCACCATGGGTATAGGTGTGAAGTAAATAGGAATCTAAATTCCAAAACTCTACTTCTCAATATTTATACAACCCCTTTAGGGTGGAGCATATTTGATAGCTCTCTCTTTCTCTCATCTCACAACACGTTATCAGCACGTACATATTGATCCCAACTGACCAATTACAAGAAAACGGATAGAGAAACGAAAACAGAAGAGAGAGAACAAGAGAGAAGAGAACAGAGAGATAAACAAAGAGAGAAGAGTGAAAAGTCATGCCCGAGTCCATTGGCAACGGGTACAGGTAAGAAGTAAGAAGGAATCTAAATTCAAAAACTCTATTTCTAAATAATATAATTAAATCTCTTTGTTATCTTCTCTTTTTTCCTAAGGATTAGGGTTTCCCATAAATTTCTTAGACCCTAAGTAAGCTTACCCTATAAATAATATACGACTCCTTTAGGGTGGGTCACATTTGACGGCCCTCTATTTCTCCCATCTCATAACATGTTATTAGCACGAACATGTCGAGACCAGTTGACCAGTCGCAAGAAAACAGAGGGAGAAACAAAGACAAAAGAGAGAGAAAAAGAGAGAAGGGAATGGAGAGATAAACGAAGAGAGAAAAGGGAAGAAGTCCTACTCAAGTCCATTGGCCACGGGTATAGGTGTGATGTAAGAAAGAATCTAAATTCAAAAACTCCACTTCTGTCTTCGATTCTCTCTCCATTTTCTTGCGACTGGTCAGTTGGTCTCGATATGTTCGTGCTGATAACGTGTTGTGAAATAGGAGAAATAGAGAGTCGTCAAATGTGCCCCACCCAAAAGGAGTCGTATATTATTTATAGGGTAAGCTTACTTAGGGCCTAAGCAACCTATGGAAAACCCTAATCTATGGGAGAAAATAAAAGAGAATGGAGAGATTTAATTATATTATTTAGAAATAGAGTTTTGGAATTTAGTTCCTTTTTACTTCACCCCTATACCCGTGGCCAATGGACTGTAGCAGGACTTCTTCTCTCTTCTCTCTTTCTTTATCTCTCCGTTATTTTCTCTCTTCTTCTATCTCTTCTGTCTTCGTTTCTCTCTCCGTTTTCTTGTGACTGGTCGGTTGGGCTCAAATGTTCGTGCTGATAACGTGTTATGAGATGGGAGAAAGAGAGAGCCATCAAAACTCTACTTCTCAATAGTATCATCTCAATGTTATTATGATTATCATAGTAATATTACAATAATTTTTTAATTAAATAAATTATTTATTAAATAATTTAATAATTAAGTTTTTAGTAAAATAATTAATTTATTTACCTATTTAATTATCTAGTTATTTAATTAAATTTATTATTTTATCTATTTATTATTATTATATTATTTAATAATTAAATTAGGTAACTATTTAATTATTTAAATTATTAAATAAAGAAATAATGATTTAAAAAAATTAAATAAATTATAAAATATTTAATTATAAAATATTATAACTTTTAATAGATCGTTCGATCGGATGGCTGTCCATCGTCGGATCTCTCCTATAGATTAGGGTTTCCCATAGATTGCTTAGGCCCTAAGTAATTTTACCCTATAAATAATATACGACCGATTTAGAGTGGGGCACGTACATGTCGATCTCAGTAGGCTTGTCCATTGGCCACGGGTATAGGTATAAAGTAAAATAATTAAATTAAAATAACTAATTAATTATTTAATAACTAATTAGGGCTGACCAGTCGTTCGATCGGATGGCTGTCCATTATCGAATCTCTCCCATGGATTGGGGTTTCCCATATATTGCTTAGTACCTAAGTAAGCTTACTCTATAAATAATATACGACCCCTTTAGGTTATGGCACATTTGAAGGCTCTCACTTTCTCCCATCTCACAACACGTTATCAGCACAAACATGTCGAGCCCAGCCGATCAGTCATAAGAAAACGAAGGAAAAAACGAAGACAGAAGAGAGAGAAGAAGAGTGAAGAGAACAAAGAGATAAACAAAAAGAGAAGAAAGAAGAAGTCTTGTTCCAGTCCATTGGCCATGGGTATAGGTGTGAAGTAAGAAGGAATCTAAATTCTAAAACTCTGCTTCTTAATATTTATACGACCCCTTTAGGGTAGGGCACGTTTGACGGCTCTCCCTTTCTCCCATCTCACAACTAGTTATCAACACGAACATATAAGCCCAGCCCACCAGTCATAAGAAAATGGAGAGAGAAACGAATACATAAGAGAGAGAAGAAAAGGGAAGAGAACGGAGAGATAAACGAAGAGAGAACAGGGAAGAAGTCCTGCTTCAGTCCATTCGCCACGGGTATAGGTGTGAAGTAAGAATGAAGCTAAATTCTTAAACTCCACTTCTCAATTATTTCATATCAAATTTATTATGATTATCATAGTAATGTTAATATAATTTTTTAATTTAAATTATTATTTATTTAATTATTATATAATTTAATAATTAACTTTTTTGTAAAATAATTAATTTATTTAAATATTTAATTTTCTATTTATTTAAATAAATTTTTTATAGTATTTATTTATTATAATTATATTATTATATAATTATATATGGTAACTATTTAATTATTTAAATTTTAAAATAAAGAAATAATGATTTTATTATATAATTAATTTATTTTATTATTTATTTTTTAAAATAATATTTATTTTAAAATAATTAAATAATTAGATAATTATTTAAATATTAAAATATTATTTAGTGAAGAAATATATTAAATATATTATTTAGTTAACCAAATAAATAATTTAATTAATAAATAATTTCAGAGCTAAATAAATAATATTTTAAATAAATTATTATATAGTTAAATAATTAAAGAAATATTTTATTAAATTTTTAAACATTTATTGAACTAAATAAAAAAATTTATTATTTAATTAAGCAATAAAATAAAATAATAATTTAATAATTATTTACTTATTATTTAAATAATTAGTTAATTATTTGAATTTATAAATAATAAATATTTTTTTAAATAACTTAATATTTTTTAAATAATCAAATAAATATTTATTTATTTTCATATTTAAATAATAAAAAAATAATTTAATTAATTTAATTATTTATTTATATAGATAATTAAATATTTATTTAATTATTAATTATTTAACTATTTAATTAATTAAATTAATTAGGTAATAGGAATTAAAAAAGAAAGATGAGACACGCCCGAATTTTTTACTTTAAAAATAATTTGCATTTTTCTTTTAAAAAATTTAAAACATTACAACAGTTATGAGATCTTTCGATCGGATGGCTATCCATCATCGGATCTTTTCCATAGATTAGAGTTTCCTATAGATTGCTTAGGCCCTAAGTAAGCTTACCCTATAAATAATATACGACCCCTTTAGGGTGGAGCATATTTCACAGCTCTCTTTTTCTCCCATCTCACAACACGTTATCAGTACGGACATGTCGAGCCCATCCGACCAGTCACAAGAAAATGGAGAAAGAAACGCAGAGAGAAGAGAACGAAGAGATAAATGACAAGAGAAGAGAGAAGTCTTACTCAAGTCCATTGGCCACGGGTATAGACGAGAAGTAAGAAGGAATCTAATTAGGGTGGGGCACATTTGATGGATCTCCTTTCTCCCATCTCACAATACATTATTAGTACAAACATATCGAGCCCAACCTACTAGTCATAAGAAAATAGATAGAGAAACGAAGACAGAAGAGAGAGAAGAAGAGAGAAGAGAACAGAGAGATAAATAAAGAAAGAAGAGAGAAAACGGAGAGATAAACAAAAAGAAAAGAGAGAAGAAGTCCTGCTCCAGTCAATTGGCCATGGGTATAGGTGTGAAGTAAGAAGGAATCTAAATTCCAAAACTCTACAGAAGAGAGAGAAGAGAACAAAGAATAAATGAAGAGAGAAGAGAGAAGAAGTCCTGCTCTATCCCATTGGCCACTGTTTTAAGTGTGAAGTAAGAAGGAATCTAAATTCCAAAACTTTATTTTTGTCTTTGTTTCTTTCTCTATTTTCTTGCGACTGGTTGGCTGGGCTAAACATGTTCGTATTGATAATATGTTGTGAGATAGCCGAAAGAGAGATTCGTCAAACATGCCCTACCCTAAAGGGGTCGTATATTATTTATAAGGTAAGATTACTTAGGGCCTAAGCAATCTATGGGAAATCTTACTCCATAGGAGAAGAGAGAAGAGAATGGAGAGATTTAATTATATTATTGAGAAGGAGAGTTTTGGAATTTAGATTCCTTCTTACTTCACACCTATACCCATGGCAAATGGACTAGAGCAGGACTTCTTCTTTCTTCTCTATTCGTTTATCTCTCCATTCTCTTCTCTCTTCTTCTCTCTCTTTTGTCTTCATTTCTGTCTCCGTTTTCTTGTGACTGGTCGGCTAGGCTCGATATATTCGTGCTAATAACGTATAGTAAGATGGGAGAAAAAGAGAAAAGAAAATGGATATATAAACGAAGAGACAAGAAAGAATAAGTCTTGCTTCAGTCCATTGGCCATAGGTATTGGTGTGAAGTAAGAAGGAATCTAAATTTCAAAACTCCACTTCTGTCTTCGTTTTTTTAGTCCGTTTTCTTGCGACTGGTCGACTGGGCTCGATATATTCGTACTGATAACGTGTTGTGAAATAGGAGAAAGAGGGAGCCATCAAACATGTCCGAACCTAAAGGGTTCGTATATTATTTATAGTGTAAGCTTACTTAAGGCCTAAGTAATCTATGGGAAACGCTAATCTATAGGAGAAAAGAGAAGAGAACACATAGATCAAATACATATTTTTTTATTTTAATATTTAAATAATAAATAAATTATTTAATTATTTAATTATATAGATAATTAAATATTTATTTATTTATTTTATTTTTTAACTATTTAATTTATTAAACTAATTAAATTAATTAAATAATAGGAAGTAAAGAAGGAAGATGAGCATACTCAAATTTTTTGTTTTAAAAATAATTTATATTTTTTTTAAAAAAAATTTAAAATATTACAACTGTTATGAGATCGTTAGATCGGATGACTATCCATCGTCGGATCTCTCCCATGGTTTAGGGTGTCCTATAGATTGCTTAGACCTTAAGTAAGCATCCCTATAGATAATATACAGCCCCTTCAGGGAGGGGCACGTTTGGCTTCTTTTTCTTTCTTCCATCTTGCAACACGTTATAAGCACGAACATATCGAGCCCAGTCGACCAGTCACAAGAAAATGGAGAGAGAAATGAAGACAGAAGAGAACAGAATGGAGAGAGAAATAAAGAGAGAAGAGAAAAGAAGTTATGCTCCAGTCCATTCGCCACGCAGTCCATTCGCCACGGGTGTAGTTGTGAAATAAGAAAGAATCTAAATTCCAAAACTCCACTTCTCAATATTTATATGACCCCTTTAGGATAGGGCATGTTTGATGGCTCTCTCTTTCTCCTATCTCACAACATGTTATCAGCACGAACATGTCGAGCCCACCTGACCAGTTACAAGAAAATGGAGAGAGAAATAAGACAGAAGAGAGAGAAGAAGAGAGAAGAGAACGGAGAGATAAACAAGTAAAAAAGAGAGAAGAAGTCCTGCTCCAGTACATTGGCCACGGGTATTGGTGTGAAGTAAGAAGTAATCTAAATTCCAAATCGCCATTTCTCAATAATATAATTAAATCTCTCCGTTCTCTTCTCTTTTCTCCCATGGATTAAGGTTTCCTATACATTGCTTAGGCCCTAAGAAAGCTTACCCTATAAATAATATATGACCCCTTTAGGGTGGGGCATATTTGACGGCTCTCTCTTTCTCCTATCTCATAATACGTTATCAGCATTAACATGTCGAGCCAAGTCGACCAGTCACTAAAAAACGGAGAGAGAAACGAAGATAACAGAGAAAGAAGAAGAGAGAAGAGAACGGAGAGATAAACAAATATGGAAGAGATAAGAAGTCATGCTCCAGTTTATTGCCATCTGACTAAATAATTTCATAACAGTTGTAATATTTTAAATTTTTTTAAATAAAAATATAAATTATTTTTAAGCAAAAAATTCACTGGCAATCTATTGAGAGAAGAAGAGAGAAGAGAACGGAGAGATAAACAAAGAAAGAAGAGAGAGCCGTCAAACATGCCCTACCCTAAAGGGGTCATATATTATTTATAGGATAAGCTTACTTAAGGCCTAAGCAATCTATAGGAAACCCTAATCCATAGGAGAGATCCGACGATAGACAGCTATCCGATATTTATATTATTTAAATAGGAGTCTTACTTCACACCTAAAAATTATTAATTTATTTAAAGTAATAGATTATTTTATTTAAACAGAGAGATTTAATAATTTTTTTTATGATTGGTTGGCTTATTATTTTAATATTTAATTATAAAACATTACAACTGTGATGAGATCATTCGATCAGTCACAAAAAAACAAAAAGAGAAATGAAACTAGAAGAGAGACAAGAGTGAAGAGCAAGGAGAGATACACGAAGATAGAAAAGAGAAGAAGTACTGCTCCAGTCCATTGGCTACGGATATAGGTGTGAAGTAAGAAGGAATCTAAATTCTAAAACTCCACAGAAGAGAGAGAAGAAGAGAGAAGAGAATGGATAGATAAATGAATAGAGAAGAGAGAAGAAGTCCTGCTCTAGTCCATTGGCCACTAGTATAGGTGTGAAGTAAGAAAGAATCTAAATTCCAAAACTCCACTTTTGTCTTTATTTCTCTCTCCCATGGATTAGTGTTTCCTATAAATTGCTAAGGCCCTAAGTAAACTTACCCTATAAATAATATACGACCCCTTTAGGGTAGGGCATGTTTGATACAATTTAGATTCCTTCTTACTTCACACCTATACCCATGGCCAATGGACTGGAGCAGGGCTTCTTCTCTCTTCGTTTATCTCTGTATTCTCTTCTCTTCTGTTATTGTTTCTCTCTTTGTTTTCTTGTGACTGGTCAGCTGGGCTCAACATGTTCGTGCTGATAATGTGTTGTGAGAAGAGAGAGAAGAAGAAAATTTAACAACTATAATTAATTACATAATATATCTCTCCCATGGATTAGGGTTTCCCATACATTGCTTAGGCCCTAAGTAAGCTTACCCTATATATAATATACGACCCTTTAGGGTGGGGACGTTTGATGGCTTTCTCTTTCTCCTATCTCACAACTCGTTAATTAGTAAACTTAATTATTAAATTATTTAAATTATTAAATTATTTAAATTATTAAATTATTTAATAATTAAATAAATAATTAATTTAATTAAAAAATTTATAGTAACATTACTATTATAATCATAATAATGTTGAGATGATATTATTAAGAAGTGGAGTTTTTGAATTTTGATTCCTTCTTACTTCATACCTATACCCGTGGCAATAATCAATTATATATAATTAAATATTTATAGGGTAAGCTTACTAATTGAGAGAATTGGTTTAATAATTATTTAAATAAATGATTAATACGAACCCTTTAGGGTGGGGTATGTTCGATCGGATGGCTGTCCACCGTTAGATCTCTACCATGGATTATGGTTTCCCATAGATTGCTTTGGCCCTAAGTAAACTTACCCTATAAATAATATACGACCCCTTTAGGGTGGGGCAAGTTTGATAACTCTCTCTTTTTTCCATCTCACAACACGTTATTAGCACGAAGATATCAAGCCCGGCTGACAAGTCATAAGAAAACGGAGAGAGAAGAAGATAAAGTTAAATAAATAATAATTTAAATAAATTATTATGTAATTAAATAGTTAAAAAATTATTTTATTAAATTATTAATTATTAATTAAAATAAATAAAAAAAGTAATTATTTTAATTAAGTAATAAAATAAAACAATAATTCAACAATTATTTATATATTATTTAAATAATAAGTTTGAATATATAAATAATAAAAAAAAAATTAAATAAATTAATATTTTTTTAAATAATCAAATAAATATTTATTTATTTTAATATTTAAATAATAAGTAAATTATTTAAATAATTTAATTATTTAATTATATAGATAATGTTATGAGAGAAAGGGAGAAGGAGGGATGGTTGCATTCGGGATGACGGCTACGCTCTCACGAATACTTGAGAGCCTCTTGTTTATTCATCACATATATATAGAGAGTTATGGAATAGGGATAGACATGTCGGTTATATGTGTCCTACCAAAGTGGGTAGCCACATATATCCGTAACACTCCCCCTTGGATGCCCACTTTTCAAAACCATTATCTCGTTAAAACCTTACTAAGGAAAACCCAATGGGATAAAATCTTTAGTGAAGGAAAAAGAGTACAATGCGTTCTTCAGGATCATAGTTCTTCAGGAACAGATTCGTCTGGAATCTTAGTGGGTGTGACTTACACTGCCTTATTAAAACCTTTCGATGGGACAACCCTGTGGGAAAAACCTCATCGTAGGAAAAAGAGTACAATACGCAAAAGACATTCTTTTGGATATCTCCATCTGCATATACAGGATGCACCCCCTCATTTTTATCCTACATTCTATTACAAGCCTTACTTACATCAATTTTCAAAAGAAAATACTCCCTCCACCTAATACATTAAGATACTACTTCCCACCCTGTTAATACATCAATTTAGAATAACATTCATATGCTTTATTGGTGAAGTCTCCTCAGACCAATCTGATGCACCAACTTCTAGATTATAGACTTTGGAAGTGCCTTGGTGAAAAGATCTGCTAAGTTCTCAACTGACTTTACTTACTTTATAATAATTTCTTTCTTCTCTTGGAGTTCATGGGTGTAGAAGAATTTTGGGAGATGTGCTTGGTCCTATCACCTTTAATGAAGGCACTTTGAATTTGAGCTATGCATGCTGCATTATCTTCATAAATTTCTGTAGGTTCATCCGTTGCTGATGGGAGTTGACAACTTCCTCTAATGTGTTGAATTATCGATTGTAGCCAAACGCATTCTCTACTTGCCTAATGAAGCGCCTGTATCTCTGAATGATTGGATGATGTTGCTATTAGTGTTTGCTTTGTGGATTTCCATGAGATAGCTACATTACTATTAAGAAACACATACCCTGTTTGTGACCTCCCCTTATGGGGATCAGATAAATAACCAGAGTCTGCATATCCAACTAGGTTAGTCCTTTTACATGAATAGTATAAGCCAAACTTTCCCTTTTAGGTATCTAAATATGTGCTTTATACCATTTCAATATCTACGTATAGGTGCAGAGCTATATCTAGCAAGTAGATTAACATAAAATGAAATATAAGGCCTAGTGCATTGAGATAGATAAAGAATTGCACCTATTGAACTTAAATAGGGTACTTTAGGACCCAAGACTTCTTCATTTTTCTCTCTGGGCCTGTTGAGAAGTGGAGCTTTGGAATTTAGATTCCTTCTTACTTCATACTTATACCCATGGCGAATGGACTGGAGCATGACTTCTTTTTTCTTCTCTTTATTTATCTCTCTATTCTCTTCTCTCTTCTTCTCTTCTCTCACAATATATTATCAACATGAACATATCGAGCGAAACGAAGACAGAAGAGGGAGATAAATAAAGACAAAACAGAGAGAAGATAATAAAGTGATAAACAAAGAGAGAAGAGAGAAGAAGTCCTGCTCTAGTCCATTGGCCACAACTATAGGTGTGAAGTAAGAAGGAATCTAAATTCCAAAACTCCACAGAAGGGAGAGAAGAAGATAGAAGAGAACAGAGAGATAAATAAAGAGAGAAGAGACAAGAAGTCCTGCTCCAGTCCATTGTCCACCGTCGGATCTCTCCCATGGATTAGGTTTTCCCATAGATTACTTCGGCCCTAAGTAAGCTTACCCTTTAAATAATATAAGATCTCTTTAGGGTAGGGCATGCTTGACGGATCTTACTTTCTCCAATCTCATAACATATTATCAGCACGAACATGTCGAGCCCAGCTATCAAATAATTCTTTTATCTCTCCGTTCTCTTCTATCTTCTCTTTTCTTCTTTCTTCTTATAACACATTATCAGCACGAACATATCGAGCCCAGCTGACCAGTCATAAGAAAACAGAAAGAGAAATGAAGACAAAAGAGAGAGAAGAGAACAGAGAGATAAACAAAGAAAAAAGAGAAAAGATGTTCTCCAATCTATTCGCCACAGGTATAGGTGTGAAGTAAGAAGTAATCTAAATTCCAAAACTCTACTTCTCTTCTCCCATGAATTAGGGTTGAGAAGTGGAGTTTTGGAATTTAGATTCCTTCTTAGTTCACACCTCCTGTGGCGAATGGACTGGAGCAGGACATCTTCTCTCTTCGTATATCTTTTTGTTCTCTTCTCTCTTCTCATAACACATTATCAGCACGAACATGTTGAGCCCAGCCGACCAGTCATAAGAAAATGGAGAGAGAAACGAAGACAGAAGAGAGAGAAGAAGAGAGAAGAGAACGGAGAGATAAACAAAGAGAGAAGAAGTCCTTCTCTAGTACATAAGTAACGGGTATAGATGTGAAGTAAGAAGGAATCTAAATTCCAAAAATACATCTTTATAATAGTTTATTTTATTTAAATAATTCAATAACTATTTATACTATAATAACTATAATATTTATCTAAATAATATATGATTAATTTATTTTATTTAATTATATTATTAGGAAGTGGGGTTTTAAAATTTGGATTTCTTCTTACTTTACTCCTATACCCATAGCCAATGAACTAGAGCAGGACTTATTCTCTCTTTTCTCTTCGTTTATCTCTCAGTTTTCTTGTTACTGGTCGGCTAGGCTCGATATGTTTATGCTTATAACGTGTTGTGAGAAGAGAGAAGAGAACGGAGAGATAAACGAAGAGAGAAGAGAGAAAAAGTTCTGCTCTAATCTGTTGGCGGGTATAGTTGTGAAGTAAGAAGAAGGGCACGTTTTATGGCTTTCTCTTTCTCCCATCTCACAACACATAATCAGAATGAACAAGTCAGAGCCCAGCTGACCAATTGCAAAAAAACAGAGAGAGAAACGAAGAAAGAAGAGAAAAAAGAAGAGAGAATAGAATGAAGAGAGAAACGAAGAGAGAAAAAAGAAGAAGTCCTGCTCTAGTCCATTAGCCACGGGTATAGGTGTGAAGTAAGAAGGAATCTAAATTCCAAAACTCCACAGAAGAGAGAGAAGAAGAGAGAAGAGAACGGAGAGATAAACAAAGAGATAATAAACGGAGGGATAAACGAAGAGAGAAGAGAGAAGAAGTCTTGCTCTAGTCCATTGGCCACGGGTATTGATGTGAAGTAAGAAGGAATCTAAATTTCAAAACTCTACTTCTCAATAATATAATTAAATCTCTCCATTATCTTCTCTCTTCTCCTATGGATTAGGGTTTTACAAGAATATAGAGAGAGATAGAAGAGAGAAGTGGAGTTTTGGCATTTAGATTCCTTCTTACTTCATACCAACACTTGTGGCCATTGGACTGGAGCTGGACATCTTCTCTCTTCTTTCTTCGTTTATCTCTCCGTTCTCTTCTCTCTTCTTCTTGCTTTTCTCAAAGGATCTTAGAGTGTTTTGGGTTAGTCCAGGAGGGTCTCTTAATGCCTTCTTTTGGTGAAGTTTTAGAATTTAGATTTCTTCTTACTTTATACCTATACCCTTGCTCAATGGACTGGAGTAGGACTTCTTCTCTCTTCTCTCTTCGTTTATCTCTTCGTTCTCTTCTTTCTTCTTTAAATAATATACGACACTTTTAGGGTGGGACACGTTTAATGACTCTCTTTTTCTCTTGTCTCACAATACATTATTAGTACAAACATATCGAGCCCAACCGACCATTCGCAAGAAAACAGAGAGAGAAATGAAGACAGAAGAGAGAGAAGAAGAGAGATAAACAAAGATATAAGAGAGAAGAAGTCCTGCTACAGTCCATTGGCCAAGGGTACAGGTGTAAAATAAGAAGAAATCTAAATTCTAAAAATCCAATTCTGTCTCTATTTCTCTTTCCATTTTCTTGCGATTGGTCGGCTAGGCTCGACATGTTTGTGCTGATAATATATCTTATTTAATTAAGAAAGAATCTAAATTCCAAAATTCCACTTCTTAATAATATAATTAAATATCTCTGTTCTCTTCTCTCTTCTCCTATGGATAAGGATTTCCCATTGATTGCTTAGGCCCTAAGTAAGCTTACCCTATAAATAATATATGATCCCTTTATAGTGGGGCACGTTTGATGGCTCTTTTTTTCTCCCATCTCACAACACTTACCTAATAAATAATATATGACCTCTTTAGGGTGGGGCATGTTTGACGGCTCTCTCTTTCTCCCATTTAATAACACATTATCAGCATGAACATGTCAAGACCAGTCGATCAGTCGCAAGAAAACGGAGAAAGAAACTAAGACAGAAATAGAGGTTTGAAATTTAGATTTCTTCTTACTTCACACCTATACTCGTGGCCAATAGACTGGAGCAGGATTTCTTCCCTCTTCTCTTTTCATTTATCTCTTTGTTCTTCTTACTCTTCTTCTCTCTCATCTCTTCGAAGAGAGAAGAGAGAAGAAGTCTTGCTTTAGTCTATTCGCCATCGGTATAGGTGTGAAGTAAGAAGGAATATAAATTCCAAAACTCCACAGAAGAGAGAAAAGAAGAAAGAAGAGAACGGAAAGATAAACGAAGACAGAATAGAGAGATACGACTAGTCGGCTGGGCTCGATAGTAAGAAGTGGCACACCCGAATTGCTTAGGCCCTAAATTCAAATATTAAGAGATCCACTGTCGGATCTCTCCCATCGATTAGGGTTTCCTATAGATTGCTAGGCTCTAAGTAAGCATACCCTATAAACAATATACAACCCCTCTAGGGTGGGGTATGTTTAACGGCTCTCTCTTTCTCCCATCTTACAGCACGTTATCAGCACAAACATATCGAGCCCAGCCGACCAGTCGTAAGAAAACGAAGAGAGAAACAAAGATAGAAGAGAGAGAGAAGAGAGGAGAATAGAAAGAAAAACGAAGAGAGAAAAGAGAAGAAGTCCTGCTCCAGTCTATTGGCCATGAGTATAGGTCTAAAGTAAGAAGGAATCTAAATTCCAAAACTCTATTTCTCAATAATATAATTAAATCTCTCCATTCTCTTCTCTCTTTTTCCATGGATTAGAGTTTCCTATAGATTGCTTAGGTACTAAGTAAGCTTACCCTATAAATAATTTACGACCACTTTAGGGTAGGGCATGTTTGATAACATCTCTCTTTCTCCCATCTCATAATATGTTATCAGCATGAATATACCATGCCGAGCCAACCTGTCACAAGAAAATGGAGAGAGAAATGAAGACAAAAAAGAAAGAAGAAGAGAAGAGAACGGAGAGATAAACGAAGAGAGAAGAGAGAAGATATCCCACTCTAGTCCATTCGCCACGGGTATACGTGTAAAGTAAGAAGGAATCTAAATTCAAAAATTTCACTTCTCAATATTATTATCTCAATGTTATTATGATTATCATAGAAATATTACTATAATTTTTTTAATTAAATTAATTATTTAATTAAAATAAAGAGAGAAGAGAATTTACTATGATAATCGTAATAACAATGAGATGATACTATTGAGAAAACTCAACTTCTCAATAATATAATTAAATCTTTCTGTTCTCTTCTCTCTTCTCCCATAGATTAGGGTTTCCCATAGATATCTTAGGCCCTAAGTAAGCTTACCCTATAAATAATATACGACCCCTTTAGGTTGGGGCACGTCTGATGCCTCTCCCTTTCTCCCATCCTATAATACGCTATCAGCCCGAACATGTCGAGCCCAGCCGACCAGTCATAAGAAAACGGATAGAGAATTGAAGCAAGAAGTAGAGTTTTGGAATTTAGATTCTTTATTACTTCACATCTATACCCGTGGCCAAGGGGCTGGAGCAGGACTTCTTCTCTCTTTTATCGTTATTTATCTCTTTGTTCTCTTCTCTTTTCTTCATTCTCTTTTGTCTTCGTTAAACTCCACTTCTTCTCTCAATAAATAGAGAGAGAAACAAAGTCAGAAAAGGGAGAAGAAGAGAGAAAAGAACGGATAGATAAATAAAGAGAGAAGAGAGAAGAAGTCCTACTCCAATCCATTGGCCATGGGTATAGGTGTGAAGTTCTCTCCTCTATATTTATTTATCTCTCTGTTCTCTTCTCTCTTCTTCTCTCTTCTGTCTTTGTTTGTCTTTCTGTTTTTCTTCCGACTGGTCGGCTAGACTCGATATGTTCGTGCTGATAACGTATTATGAGATGGAAGAAAGAGAGAGCAGTCAAATATGCCCCACCCTAAAAAAGTTGTATATTATTTATAGGGTAAGCCTACTTAGGGCCAAAACAATCTATGGTAAACCCTGATCCATAAGAGAAGAGAGAAGAAAACAGAGAGATTTAATTATATTAATAAGAAGTGGAGTTTTGGAAGTTAGATTCCTTCTTACTTCACACCTATACCTGTGGCGAATGGACTGGAGCAGGACTTCTTCTTTCTTTGTTCATCTCTCCGTTTTCTTCTTTCTTCTTCTCTTTTCTCACAACACATTATCAACACGAACATATCGAGCCCAGCCAACTACTATTTTGAATTTAACTAAATTATTTTAATATATTATTTAAATAATTTATCTCTTTATTCTCTTCTTTCTCTTCTATCTTTGTTTCTCTCTCAGTTTTCTTGTGACTGTTCGGCTAGGCTCGACATGTTCATGCTGATAACGAGTTGTGAGAAGAGAGAAGAAGAGAGAATAGAATGGAGAGATAAATAAAGAGAGAAGGAAGAAGTCCTGCTCCAGTCCATTCACCACGGGTATAGATGTGAAGTAAGAAAGAATCTAAATTCCAAAACTCCACTTCTCAATATTATAATTAAATCTCTCCATTCTCTTCTCTCTTTTCCCATGGATTAGGATTTCTCATAGATAGCTTAGGTCCTAAGTAAGTTTACCCTATAAATAATATACGACCCCTTTAGGGTGGGGCAGTTTGACAGCTCTCTCTTGCTCTCATCTCACAACACGTTATCAGTATGAACATGTCGAATGTGGGGGAAAATCTTCGTGCCGACCCGAAGACCTTCGCAGCACCAGTCAATTGGAGTCGAAGTTAATGTCGAAGATCGTTGGTCGATCGGTTGGTTGAAGTTGTTGCTTTTTTGATATGTAAACAGAAAAGCAATCAGAGAGAGATTTTGACACAAGAGAAGTGATCTCGGAGTTCAGCTGAAGCCTACGTCTCCGTGCTATAGGGAGCAACCCGAATTCACTAACACTTATGTTGAAGTGACCTCGACAGGCCGAGTATCACTGAAAGCTCCCTGATCTCTTCGAAAGAGAGAAGAAGATCGAAGAGAGATGGTAGATCGGAGGTTAGAAATCCCAAAGCTCTGGTTCTGAAAGTCAGATCTCAGAGTGGAAATCAGATTTTCGGATCGGCTCCCTGTTTACATTCGAAGGCTCTGCTATTTATAGGCATTCCGGGTGGCGAATGGCGGTTTCCGCTGCAGTATCTGGGGATCCTCCAGATAAAGTTGCGGGCCCTGCGGTTGTCTTCGGGGGTCCACCAGGCAGGGCTGGTGGGTCCCGCTGTAGTCCTCGTGGGCCCACCAGGCAGGGCCGGTGGGTCCTGCTGTAGTCTTCGTGGGCGCACCAGGCAGGGCTGGTGGGTCCCGCTGTAGTCCTCGTGGGCCCACCAGGCAGGGCCGGTGGGTCCTGCTGTAGTCTTCGTGGGCGCACCAGGCGCTGTAGTCCTCGTGGGCCCACCAGGCAGGGCCGGTGGGTCCTGCTGTAGTCTTCGTGGGCGCACCAGGTGCTGTAGTCCTCGTGGGCCCACCAGGCAGGGCCGGTGGGTCCTGCTGTAGTCTTCGTGGGCGCACCAGGCAGGGCTGGTGGGTCCCGCTGTAGTCTTCGTGGGCCCACCAGGCAGGGCCGGTGGGTCCCGTGGTGGATTTATGCCAAAATTTGCACCCACAGTTACCCCCTCCAAGTTAGCTAGAGTGCATTCTGGCTGGCTTGGACTTGGTGCAAAAAATAGCATCTTCCTGTTTTAGAAAACGGACACGAAGAAACTTGTCGCATATTAGAGAAAAAAGGACCGATCGGTCAATTTTGACCGATCGGTCAAATTCGACCGAACGGTCGAATTTGACCGATCGGTCAATTTCGACCGATCGGTCGAAATCAACCGGTCACGTTTTGAGTGATCGATCAAAAAACTTGGTTTTTTGACCGATCTAGTACAAAATCGACCGATCGGTTGATTTCGACCGATCGGTCAATTTTGACCGATCGGTCGAATTCAACCGGTCACGTTTTGAGTGATCGGTCAAAAAACTTGGTTTTTTGACCGATCTAGTACAAAATCGACCGATCGGTTGATTTCGACCGATCGGTCAATTTTGACCGATCGGTCGAATTCAACCGGTCACGTTTTGAGTGATCGGTCAAAAAACTTGGTTTTTTGACCGATCTAGTACAAAATCGACCGATCGGTTGATTTCGACCGATCGATCAATTTTGACCGATCGGTCGAATTCAACCGGTCACGTTTTGAGTGATCGGTCAAAAAACTTGGTTTTTTGACCGATCTAGTACAAAATCGACCGATCGGTTGATTTCGACCGATCGGTCAATTTTGACCGATCGGTCGAATTCAACCGGTCACGTTTCGAGTGATCGGTCAAAAAACCAATTGACCGATCTAGTACAAAATCGACCGATCGGTTGATTTCGACCGATCGGTCAATTTTGACCGATCGGTCGAATTCAACCGGTCACGTTTTGAGTGATCGGTCAAAAAACTTGGTTTTTTGACCGATCTAGTACAAAATCGACCGATCGGTTGATTTCGACCTATCGGTCAATTTTGACCGATCGGTCGAATTCAACCGATCGAGTTTGGAGGGACCGGCAAAAAACCTTGATTTTTTGCCAGATCCAGCAGAAAATCGACCGATCGGTTGATTTCGACCGATCGGTCAACCTTGACCGATCGGTCGAATTCAACCGGTCGAGTTTGGAGGGATCGGCAAAAAACCCTGGTTTTTTGCCAGATCCAGCAGAAAATCGACCGATTGATTGATTTCGGCCGAACGGTCATATTTGACCGTTCGGCTAAATTCAGCCAGTCAAGGTTTGGATTGAACCTGTACTTTTGAAGTGGCATAGCTTGCTCTGCTCTTTTGAACTTTGGCATTTTTGAATATCGATGGAGTTGATTTTCTCTGTTTTGAATCTTCAGTTTGCTTGAATGTGGCTCTTCTGAACCGGCGGTCCGATTCACTCGAACCGGTGATTTGCTTGGACCGGCGGTTTGCTTGGACCGGCGGTCTGACGTTTCGCCTGGTCGCGACTGTTCGCCTGATTTTGCGCCTGCTATGGATGGGTGCCACGTGGACTGTCATTTTCGGCTCACGCTTTCAAAATTTTCTTGAAGTCCAGAGCTTTTGCTTTTGATCTTCCGTTCTCCATCTCCTTTCGATCGGTCAAACGGCATCTCCAGGCAGCTCGAAGAAGGGTGCTGTTCCATCCAAGAGGAAGGGCAAGGAAGTTGTCAAGGTTCCTCCTGCTCCGAAGGGCCGAGGCAAAGGCAGGGCCGAATTGATCGAACTTGGTCAACTTGGTAAGAGGCACCAGGGAGTTGGATTTGCTTCTGCACCGTCAAGGCCAGAGCAGATCCCCAAGGCCAAATTTGTTCTCTGCCCGCAGATACCTTTGGAGGCGGAGCCTGAGTTTGGGTACAACATCGGCAGCAAGCTTACAGATGCAAAGAGGGAGAATCTGCATGAGTTGCTGTCATTCTTTACAGAGGGAAAGTCTCGACCAGCACTTCCAGGTGTGTTATCTGCTTTCGGTGTCGATAGGAGGACAGTCTTTGTCTCCTGGGCTAGCAAGGAACAAGTGATGGGAACTATCGTTACAATCGGCCAGCTCAACTGTGGTCTGCGCCTCCCCTTACCTCCTTTTGCTGCGAGGTTGCTGAATGTCTCCGGTCTCTGTCCCGGGCAGGTGACTGGAAACTCCTGGAGGATCATCTACGCTTTCTGTCGCGTAGAGTCAGACTTCCAGGAGGAGCTGAGGGAATGCTACTCCAGCATCCCTGAAGGTGAAGAGGCCCGAGTCGAGCTGGGGTACTTCTTCTACCACTACAGATGGGCTTGGAGGAAGGACAGCCCGTTCTACTACTTGACAGGTGTTAGTGCTCTCCGCCCGCTCTCTGACACCATCGGCTCCGACAAGCTCTACACCGATTGGCCGTTGTCGATATCTGGTGCATGGACCCCTATGTCCGTTCCAGAGGTCCCTCGGTACAAAGTGCACAAGGAGACCGATATGTTCTGCACGGGAGGAGCTCTCTCTTGGCCTCCGGAACGAGTGGGGGCCCTGGACAATCTCTTCCTGGAGTTGACGTGCGGGACCAGGTCGTGGAGGCAGTTTTCGAATTGCCCAGTCCGATACGGCAAGGCCAACCTTCTCCATCGATCGAAGCTGCGATATGAAGACAACGAGGTAATCTACTCTGATTATGAGGAGGACCCTCAGTCTGGAAAAATTGTTAGAAAGCGTCGATTCGAAAAGAAGGCGTATGCTGCCAGGCGCGCCCTCCCCTTAGAGAAGCTGGTGGTTCCGAAGGGACCAGCGAAGAAGAAAAGGAAAATCCTCATCCAGCAGGAGGATGAGGAGGAGAAAAAGAAAGAGGAAGAAGAGGAACAAGATAGAGAGGAGGAAGGTGGAGGCGAAGAAGGCGAGGGTGGTGACGATGATGATGATGAAGATGATGATGGTACTGACAGCGACGGGGGAGAGGATGAAGAAGATGAGGATGATGAAGATGGGGGTGGTGAGGAAGAGATTCCTCCCACCCCCACTGATGGTGGTTATGGACATGGGGGTGGTGAGGAAGAAATTCCTCCCACCCCCACTGGTGGTGCTGACGAGGGATCGCAGCCTATCCTCATAGACGAGGGTAAGGCTCGAAGGATGGATGGAGTTATGGACGCCACGGGAGATGGTTCCAGGGTGATTCCAACTTACGACTTCGGGGAGCTGAAAAGGAACACTCTGCGCTTCAAGATCAAGCTATCGGGGAGTGGTGGGGTTGGAAGCAACCCCACACCCCTCGATCAGATACCTCCCGAGGTCCCCCGTCTCGAAGGGGGAACAACGAGTGGGGGTGTGGAGGTTGAACAACCCCCACCCCCCTCACATTCTCTGTTCGAAGAGGTAGCTGCCATGGTGGCAGGGCTCGACCATTCGAGCGGGCACGAGGACGAAGGGGGAGCTTCACCTCCTCGAGACATTCACTCTCCTGCTCATTTGGAGAGAGGAAGCCGGGTTGGTGAAGCCACTCCTCAACCCTTGCCAGAGCCAACCCTCAGCAAGGAGAAATCGACCCCCAAGGGTAAGAGCTCCGACCGCAGGAAGGGAAAAGCTCCTCAAGTCGAGGCTTCAGGTATTTGTACTAACTTGTTCTGCTTGACTGTCTTGTCATTGAAAACTTGAAAATATTCTAACACTTTGAATTTTTGTCGATTGTAGGTACGCATGCTGGCTCGACTCCGAAGATGAGGAGTTTGGGTGATGTGGACATCAACCATCCCACCAACGCGATCCGTAAGCTCTGCAATCTTCCGGGAGCTCCTTTTGAAGAAGCCTTCGATCGGCTTGAAGTTGTGGTATGTGCATATGCTTGATCAACTATTCGAGTTGTCTTTGAGATAATTCTAACTATTTGTTCATTTGCAGACTGGAGCCTGTTTGAGAATTGCAAGCAAGCTTTCCAGGAAGGCAGGAGAACGAGAGGCCGCTGCTGAGGTGTCTCGTTTGACGGCTGAACTGGAGGCTGTGAGCACGGAGAGAGATGAGCTGAGAGAGCAACTGACTTCGAAGAAAGCCTCTCTCAAAACGCTACAGGATCGTTGTGAGGCACAGAGTCACGAGCTCGAATCCTTGAAGACTCGACTCTCCAAGGTTGAGGACGTGTCCTGCGGTCGCACTATCGAGATCACAGAGCTGAAGCAATAACTTGCTACTCAGCACGCTGCCTTCACTGCCAGAGAAGAGACTTCGAAGAAGGCACTGGAGCATGCGTTGTCTGAATGCAAAGTTTACAAGGAAACAGCTGAGAAGGCGGCTGAAGCACTACGGACTCACGAGCTAGCGTCCGATCTTCCAAGGCCTCGGTGGCGAGCAAAGCTCGTGCTGGATCTGAGGGAGAGAAGTCGCATGCGAAGAGTGTGGCCAAGCCTTGAGACTTTTCCCCTTCTTTGTTGTTGTACTCTGTAAACTTTTGAGATGTAACAGCTCACTTTTGTATCTGGCATATTTTGATAATAAAAGATCTTCTTGGTGTTTGAAAATTGAATGTCTTCTTGAGTTGCATGCCTTGTGTTTGAACTCTTTGAATGCTGTGTTCTGGATGGTATTGGAATATTTGAATACATATGCACACTTGAATGTAAAGGGATGAGTCGTAACTCGATCACCCAAACTGCTGAGTAACTTGAAAATTGAACTCTGTTGTAGCATAACTTTGAAATCGTTAACATTTGTATATGAGGGGTAGAGTCGCAACTCAAGCACCCAAACTTGTTAGACGATATTGAAATTGATTGAAATAGAATATTGAAATTCGAAGGTCAGTTTAACATTTGCTAGTAAGGGGTCGAGTCGCAACTCTAACACCCAAACATGTTAAGACCTGGTAACTTGAAATTGAGAGTTGTGCTGTTTCACAACCCGAAACCGTTTAACATTTGTATGTAAAGGGTCGTGTCGCAACACGAGGCCCTAAACTTGTTAAACGACCTGGTAACTTGAAATTGAGAGTTGTGCTGTTTCACAACCCGAAATCGTTTAACATTTGTACGTAAAGGGTAGTGTCGCAACACGATGCCCTAAACTCGTTAAACGACCTGGTAGCTTGAAGGTTGAGCTGGCTCTTGAATTTGCTTGAAGGTTTGAAACTGAATGTTTCATTATCTCATAACTCAGAATTCGAACGGGCAAGTAGACATCTGAGAGCAATCTTTATTCAGCATAGAATTTACATCATAGATAGAACAATTTAAGATCTCAAGCATTCCAGGCTCGTGGCAGTCGATAGAATCCTTTGCTTTCTCCTGATTTGACTATGTACGGACTTTCCCAGTTGGGAGCTAGTTTCCTGCTGCTGTGTTCTCTGGCAATACGAATGGTTGCTTAGAAGTTGACCATCTCTAACCCCCATATCTGCCAGTCTTGTGGGAGATCTTCATTGTCGATGCTTGTCGGAATGATCTTGCCTGCCTTTGACAAATTCATGGAGATGTCCTAGACGTAGCAGATCTTCCAAATGATACTTTAGCCGGTGGCATTGATCGGTAGAATGTCCATGACTGTGATGGAAATCACAGTAGACTGTTTTATCTGCAGTGGCCTTAGTGTCGGGCTGCAGTGGATTAGGCCATCGGAGGAACTCTTCATGCTGAATTCGATCGAGGATCTGTTCGATTGGTAGATTCCATTTGGTAAAAGTAGTCTTCTTGGGAGGAGATCGGTGTTCATCGTTTCTTAATCGCTTGGGTGCGGGAGGAACTTCTGTTTCTGCGTGGTAGGCTCTGGTAGCATATTTTATGGTTTCCCTTTCGGCGGGTCGCCTCTTCGTCTCTCGTCCCTTTCGGGCAACTTGATCATCCTCAACCTCAATTTCCCGTTGGATTCGATCAAACATTGAACCTAGGGAAGGAGGAGGATTGCGAATGAAGTCGTTGTAGATGTGCACGTCGAAGCGGAGTGCATTCTGAAATGCCAACATGATAGCTTCATCATCCAGATGCCTCCCAGAGAGGGCAGCGTGCTCATTGCGAAATCTCCTTGTGAAGCTGCGAAGACTCTCATCCGAACCCATCCTTAGCCGATAGAGGGAATCGAGCTTCTTCTCAGGCTTTAGATTAAGTTGATAATACTGCACAAAGAGATTGGCTAAGACGCTGAACTGGGTAATGGATCCAGCTCGAAGGTTGTGATACCAATCGAGGGATGGCTCATCGAGGCTCCCAGCGAAGGTGCGGCAGAGCACATTGTTTTCTTCTTCATGCGGTGTCAGGGATTGTTTGAAAGAGAGTATATGGAGAGTTGGATCTCCTCGGACGCAGTTGAATTTGGGGAGGACAGGAGTTCTCCATCCCCTTGGAAATGTTCTCTCAAAGAGACTTCGATGTAGAGGCCCGACAAAAGAATAACCATCCCTGCGACCATGTCCTCGACCTAGAGGTGGGTCAAGAGGCAAGATCGCAAGGTCTTGCTCAGGCATTGAAGTATTTGCCGGTTGGAGTCGATGTCGAAGGTCCGATCCAAGTCCACGTTGAAATGGAATGGAAGGAGAGACTCTACTCTTTGAAGGAGCGCCTTTCATTTGACATCTTCTCGAGTCATCTTGCTTTGAAGGGATTCTTCTGTTGAAGTTGCGACCAGGAGTGGATTGAGAGGATTCGTCATCAAGGCGATCCCAAACACTTTGCTTCCAAGGAGCAGCAGAGGGAGTTGGGTCACGTCGAATCCTTTCGAGGGCATCAGTGCCCACTGACCTCCGTTGTTCGGAGTGGATTGAACGTTGTGGAAGATTGATCCTCTCACTTGCAGAGGGGATCGGAATAGCAATTCCAGCTTCGGAAGCTGCCTTCTTCAGAGCATCCCTCTCAGCAGTGAGGGTGGCGTTTTGCTTTGCCAATTGGAGTAGTTGGAAATCGATTGCAGAGATCTGGTAAGTCGATGGAGGATCTTCAACATGAGCAGGGACAGTCTGCCCAATTGATTGATGAGGATGAGGGGCGATCGGTCGATCGACTGATCTCCCGCTTCCTCAGTGAACTCCCATCTCGGGGACAGCAAGGGGCTGCCCGAAATTGAGCCTTTGACTCATTGAACGAGTCTCAGGACGAGGTTGATGTTGAGTGTTACTTCCTTCTGGTTGACCCTGATGTTTGGTTCTCGCCATTCAGAGTGCGAAGGGCGCAACGAGATTGCCGACGTCCGATCAGTTGTCTGATTAACCGAGGGGACGAGGAAGTTTGACTATATTGATATGGTAGTCGAAGTAGAGAGAACACAGCTTCTCGCTCGGATCCCACAGACGGCGCCAAACTGTGGGGGAAAATCTTCGTGCCGACCCGAAGACCTTCGCAGCACCAGTCAATTGGAGTCGAAGTTAATGTCGAAGATCGTTGGTCGATCGGTTAGTTGAAGTTGTTGCTTTTTTGATATGTAAACAGAAAAGCAATCAGAGAGAGATTTTGACACAAGAGAAGTGATCTCGGAGTTCAGCTGAAGCCTACGTCTCCGTGCTATAGGGAGCAACCCGAATTCACTAACACTTATGTTGAAGTGACCTCGACAGGCCGAGTATCACTGAAAGCTCCCTGATCTCTTCGAAAGAGAGAAGAAGATCGAAGAGAGATGGTAGATCGGAGGTTAGAAATCCCAAAGCTCTGGTTCTGAAAGTCAGATCTCAGAGTGGAAATCAGATTTTCGGATCGGCTCCCTGTTTACATTCGAAGGCTCTGCTATTTATAGGCATTCCGGGTGGCGAATGGCGGTTTCCGCTGCAGTATCTGGGGATCCTCCAGATAAAGTTGCGGGCCCTGCGGTTGTCTTCGGGGGTCCACCAGGCAGGGCTGGTGGGTCCCGCTGTAGTCCTCGTGGGCCCACCAGGCAGGGCCGGTGGGTCCTGCTGTAGTCTTCGTGGGTGCACCAGGCAGGGCTGGTGGGTCCCGCTGTAGTCCTCGTGGGCCCACCAGGCAGGGCCGGTGGGTCCTGCTGTAGTCTTCGTGGGCGCACCAGGCGCTGTAGTCCTCGTGGGCCCACCAGGCAGGGCCGGTGGGTCCTGCTGTAGTCTTCGTGGGCGCACCAGGCGCTGTAGTCCTCGTGGGCCCACCAGGCAGGGCCGGTGGGTCCTGCTGTAGTCTTCGTGGGCGCACCAGGCAGGGCTGGTGGGTCCCGCTGTAGTCTTCGTGGGCCCACCAGGCAGGGCCGGTGGGTCCCGTGGTGGATTTATGCCAAAATTTGCACCCACATCGAACCAAACCAACCAGTCGCAAGAAAAATAGAGAGAGAAACGAAGACAGAAGAGAGAGAAGAAGAGAGAAAAGAATATAGATATAAACAAAGATTGAAGAGAGAACTTCACACCTATACCATGGCCAATGGACTAGAGCAGGACTTCTTCTCTCTTTGTTTATCTCTTCGTTCTCTTCTCCCTTCTTCTCTCTTCTATTAATGAGAATTGGAGTTTTAGAATTTATATTACTTCTTACTTCTTACCCTATAAATAATATACGACCCCTTTAGGGTGGGCACGTTTGACGGCTCTCTCTTTCTCCCATCTCATGATCCATTCTAATTCATTCATACAATCCATTCTAATTCATTCGTACGATCCATTCTTACTCATTCGTATGATCCATTCTATTTCATTCGCACGAATGTATCCATTCTAATTCAATCGTACAATCCACTCTAATTCATTCGCATGATTTATTCTAACTCATTCGTACAATCCATTCTAATTCATTCGTACGATCGATTCTAATTCATTCGCACGATCCATTCTAATTCATTCATAAGATCCATTCTAATTCATTCGTACGATCTATTCTAATTCATTCGCACGAATGTATCCATTCTAATTTATTTGTACGATCCATTCTAATTTCTTCGTACGATCCATTCTAATTTATTCGCACGAATGTATCCATTCTAATTCATTCGTACGATCCATTCTAATTCATTCATACTATCTATTCTATTTCATTCATACAAATGTATCCATTCTAATTCATTCATACGATCCATCTAATTCATTCGCATAATCTATTCTAATTCATTCGTACGATCCATTCTAATTCATTCGCATGATCCTTTCTGATTCATTCGTACGATCTATTCTAATTCATTCGTACAATCCATTCTTACTCGTTCGTACGATCCATTCTAATTCATTCGCACGAATGTATCCATTCTAATTCATTCGTATGATCCATTCTAATTCATTCACACGATCCATTCTAATTCATTCGCACGATCCCTTTTAATTCATTCATACGATCCATTCTAATTCATTCGTATTATCCATTCTTATTCATTCGTACGATCCATTTTAATTCATTCATACGATCTATTCTAATTTATTCATACGATCCATTCTAATTCTTTCGCACGAATGTTTCCATTCTAATTCATTCGTATGATCCATTATAATTCCTTCGTATGATCCATTCTAATTCATTCGCACGAATGTATCCATTATAATTCATTCGTACGATCCATTCTAATTCATTCATACGATCCATTCTAATTCATTCACACGATTATATCCATTGTAATTCATTCGTACAATCCATTCTAATTCATTCGCACAATCTATTATAATTCATTCTTACGATCCCTTCTAATTCATTCGCACGATCCATTCTAATTCATTCGTACGATCCATTCTTACTCATTCGCACGATCCATTCTAATTCATTCGCACGAATGTATCCATTCTAATTCATTCATATAATCCATTCTAATTCATTCGCACGATCCATTCTAATTCATTCGTATGATCCATTCTAATTCATTCGCACGATCCATTCTAATTCATTCGCAGAATCTATTCTAATTCATTCATATGATTCATTATAATTCATTCATACAATCCATTCTAATTCATTCGCACGAATGTATCCATTCTAATTCATTCGTACGATCCATTCTAATTCTTTCGTACGATCCATTATAATTCATTCGTACGATCTATTCTAATTCATTCGTACGATCCATTCTAATTCATTCATACAATCCATTCTAATTCATTCGCATGAATGTATCCATTCTAATTCATTCATACGATCCATTCTAATTTATTCGCACAATATATTCTAATTCATTCGTACGATCCATTCTAATTCATTCGCACGATCCATTCTAATTCATTCGTACGATCCATTCTAATTCAATCGTACGATCCATTCTTACTCATTCGTATGATCCATTCTAATTCATTCGCATGAATGTATCCATTCTAATTCATTTGCACGATCTATTATAATTTATTCGTACGATCCATACTAATTCATTCGTACAATCCATTCTAATTAATTCGCACGATCCCTTCTAATTCATTCAAATGATCCATTCTAATTCATTCATACGATCTATTCTAATTCTTTCTGACTAATGTATCCATTCTGATTCATTCGTATGATCCATTCTAATTCCTTCGTATGAACAATTCTAATTCATTCGCATGATTGTATCTATTTTAATTCATTCATACGATCCATACTAATTCATTCATACGATCCATTCTAATTCATTCGCACGAATGTATCCATTCTAATTCATTCGTATGATCCATTCTAATTCATTCGCACGATCTATTTTAATTCACTCGTACGATCCATTCTAATTTATTCGCACGATCCATTATAATTCATTCGTACGATCCATTCTAATCCATTCGTACGATCCTTTCTAACTCATTCGTACGATCCATTCTAATTCATTCGCACGAATGTATCCATTCTAATTCATTCGTACGATCCATTCTAATTCATTCGCACGATCCATTCTAATTTATTCGTACAATCCATTCTAATTCATTCGCACGATCCGCTCTAATTCATTCGTACGATCCATTCTAATTCATTCATACGATCCCTTCAAATTTATTCGCACGAATGTATCCATTCTAATTGATTTGTACGATCTATTCTAATTCCTTCGTACGATCCATTCTAATTCATTCGCACGAATGTGTCCATTCTAATTCATTTGTACGATCCATTCTAATTCATTCATACGATCCATTCTAATTCATTCGCACGAATGTAACCATTCTAATTACATCGTACGATCCATTCTAATTCATTCGCACAATCTATTCTAATTTTCGTACGATCCATTCTAATTCATTCCCACGATCCATTCAAATTCATTCGTACGTTCCATTCTAATTCATTCGGACGATCCATTCAAATTCATTGGTATGATCAATTCTAATTTATTCGTACGATCCATTTTTACTCATTCGTACGATCCATTATAATTCATTCGCACGAATGTATCCATTCTAATTTATTCGTACAATCCATTCTAATTCATTCACACGATCCATTTTAATTAATTCGTACAATCCGTTCTAATTCATTCGTACGATCCATTCTTATTCATTTGCACGATCCATTCTAATTCATTCATACGATCCATTCTAATTCATTCATTTGATCCATTCTAATTCATTCGCACGAATGTATCCATTATAATTCATTCGTACGATTCATTCTAATTCCTTCGTACGATCCATCGTAATTCATTCGCACGAATGTATCCATTCTAATTCATTCGTACGATCCTTTCTAATTCATTCATGCGAGTCATTCTAATTCATTCATAGGATCCATTCTAATTCATTCGCACGAATGTATCCATTCTAATTTATTCGTACGATCCATTCTAATTCATTCGCACAATCTATTCTAATTCATTCGTACGATCCATTCTTATTCATTCGCACGATCCATTCTAATTCATTTGTACGATCCAGTCTAATTCATTCGTACGATTCATTCTAAGTCATTTGCACGAAAGTATCCAATCTAATTCATTCGTACAATCCATTCTAATTCATTCGCATGATCCATTCTAATTCATTTGTACGATCCATTCTAATTCATTTGTACGATCCATTCTAATTTATTCGTACGATCCATTCTAATTTATTTGTACGAATATATCCATTCTAATTTATTCGTACAATCCATTATAATTCATTCATACGATCCATTCTAATTCACTCATACGATCCATTCTAATTCATTCGAACGAATGTATCCATTCTAATTCATTCGTACGATCCATTCTAATTCATTCGTACGTTCCATTCTAATTCATTCTCACGATCCATTCTAAATCATTCGTACGATCCATTCTAATTCATTCATACGATCCATTCTAATTCATTTGCACGAATGTATCCATTCTAATTCATTCATACGATCCATTCTAATTCATTCGAACGAATATATCCATTTTAATTCATTCGTACGATCCATTCTAATTCATTCATACGATCCATTCTAATTCATTCATATGATCCATTCTAATTCATTCAAACGAATGTATCCAGTCTAATTCATTCGTACGATCCATTCTAATTCATTCGCACAAACTATTCTAATTAATTCGTACGATCCAATCTAATTCATTCGCACGATCCATTCTAATTCATTCGTACGATCCATTCTAATTCATTTGTACGATCTATTCTTACTTATTCGTACGATCCATTCTAATTCATTCGCATGAATGTATCAATTCTAATTCATTCGTACAATCCATCCTAATTCATTCGCACGATCCATTCTAATTCATTCGCACGAATGTATCCATTCTAATTCATTCATACGATCCATTCTAATTCATTCGCATGATCTATTCTAATTCTTTCGTATGATCCATTCTAATTCATTCATACGATCCATTCTAATTCATTCGCACGATCCATTCTAATTCATTCGTACGATCCAGGCTAATTCATTCATATGATCCATTCTAATTCATTCTCATGAATGTATCCATTCTAATTCATTCGTACGATCCATTCTAATTCCTTCGTACGATCCATTCTAAGTTATTCGCACGAATGTATCCATTCTAATTCATTCGTTCGATCCATTCTAATTCTTTCGTACGATCCATTCTAATTCATTCGCACGATCCAATCTAATTCGTTCGCACGATCCATTCTAATTCATTCGTACGATCCATTCTAATTCATTCGCACGATCCATTCTAATTCATTCGTATAATCCATTCTAATTCATTCATACGATCCATTCTAATTCATTCTCACGAATGTATCCATTCTAATTCATTCGTATGATCCATTCTAATTCCTTCATACGATCCATTCTAAGTCATTCGCACGAATGTGTCAATTTTAATTCAATCGTACGATCCATTCTAATTATTCGTACGATCCATTTTAATTCATTCGTACGATCCATTCTAATTCATTCGCACGATCTATTCTAATTCATTCGTACGATCCATTCTAATTCATTCATACGATCCATTCTAACTCATTCGTACGATCTATTCTAATTCATTCACACGAATGTGTCCATTCTAATTCTTTCGTACAATCCATTGTAATTCATTCGCACGATCCATTCTAATTCATTCGTACGATCCATTCTAATTAATTCATACGAACCATTCTAATTCATTCGTATGATCCTTTCTAATTCATTCGTACGATCCATTCTAATTCATTCATACAATCTATTCTAGTTCATTCATACGATCCATTCTAACTCATTTGCATGAATGTATCCATTCTAATTCTTTCGAACAATCCATTCTAATTCCGTCGTAGGATCCATTGTAATTCATTCGCACGAATGTATCTATTCTAATTCATTCGTACGATCCATTCTAATTCATTCATACGATCCATTCTAATTCAGTCGCACGAATGTATCCATTCTAATTCATTCGTACGATCCATTCTAATTCATTCGCACAATCTATTCTAATTCATTCGTACGATCCATTCTAATTCGTTCGCACGATCCATTCTAATTCATTCGTACGATCCATTCTTACTCATTCTTCTAATTCATTCGCACGATCCATTCTAATTCATTCGTACGATCCATTATAATTCATTCGCACGATCCTTTCTAATTCATTCGTACGATCCATTCTAATTCATTCATACGATCCATTCTAATTCATTCGCACGAATGTATCCATTCTAATTTATTCGTACGATCCATTCTAATTCCTTCGTACGATCCATTCTAATTCATTCGCACGAATATATCCATTCTAATTCATTCAAACAATCCATTCTAATTCATTTATATGATCCATTCTAATTCATTCGCATGAATGTATCCATTCAAATTCATTGGTACGATCCATTCTAATTCATTTGCACAATCTATTCTAATTCGTTCCTACGATCTATTCTAATTCATTCGCATGATCCATTCTAATTCAATCGTACGATCCATTCTAATTCATTCATACGTTCCATTCTAATTCATTCATACAATCCATTCTAATTTATTCGTACGAATGTATCCATTCTTATTCATTCGTACGATCCATTCAAATCCATTCGCATAATCTATTCTAATTCATTCGTACGATCCATTCTAATTCATTCGCATGATCCATTCTATTTCATTCATACGATCCATTCTAATTCATTCGTACGATCCATTTTTACTTATTCGTATGATCCATTCTAATTCATTCACATGAATGTATCCAATCTATTTTATTTGTACAATCCTTTCTAATTCATTCGCACGATCCATTCTAAATCATTCGTACGATCAATTCTGAATCATTCGTACGATCCATTCTAATTCATTCAAACTATCTATTCTAATTCAATCGTACGATTCATTCTAATTCATTCATACGATCCATTCTAATTCATTCGCACGACTGTATCCATTCTAATTTTTTCGTATGATCCATTCTAATTCATTCGCACAATCTATTCTAATTCATTCATACGATCCATTCCAATTCATTTCCACGATCCATTCTAATTCATTCGTACGATCCATTCTAATTCATTCGTACGATCCATTCTTACTCTTTCATACGATCCATTCTAATTCATTCGCACGAATAGTTCCATTCAAATTCATTCGTACAATCTATTCTAATTCATTCGCACGATTCATTCTAATTCATTCGTACGATCCGTTCTAATTCATTCGTATGATCCATTCTAATTCATTCGCACGATCCATTCTAATTCATTCATACGATCCATTCTAATTCATTCGCACGAATGTTTCCATTCTAATTCATTCGTACAATCCATTCTAATTCCTTCGTACGATCCATTCTAATTTATTCGCACGAATGTATCCATTCAAATTCATTCGTACGATCCATTCTAATTCATTCGTACGATCCATTCTAATTCATTCGTACGATCCATTCTAATTCATTCGAACGATCTATTCTAATTCATTCGTACGATCCATTCTAATTCATTCGCACGATCCATTCAAATTCACTTGTACGATCCATTCTAATTTATTCGTACGATCCATTCTTACTCATTAGTACGATCCATACTAATTCATTCGCATGAATGTATCCATTCTAATTCATTCGTACAATCCATTGTAATTCATTCGCTCGATCCATTCTAGTTGATTCGTACGATCCATTCTAATTCATTCATACGATCTATTCTAATTCATTCGCACGATCCATTGTAATTCATTCGTACAATCCATCCTAATTCATTCATATGATCCATTCTAATTCATTCATACGATCCATTCTAACTCATTCGCACGAATGTATCCATTCTAGTTCATTCGTACGATCAATTCTAATTTCTTCGTACGATCCATTGTAATTCATACGCTTGAATGTATCCATTCTAATTCATTCGTAAGATCCATTCTAATACATTCATATGATCCATTCTAATTCATTCGCACGAATGTATCCATTCTAATTCATTCAAACGAACCATTCTAATTCATTCGCACAATCTATTCTAATTCATGCGTGCGATCCATTCTAATTCATTCGCATGATTCATTCTAATTCATTTGTACGAACCATTCTTACTCATTCGTATGATCCATTCTAGTTCATTCGCATGATTGTTTCCATCCTAATTCATTCGTGCAATCCATTCTAATTCATTCGTACGATCCATTCTAATTCATTCGTTCGATCCATTCTAATTCATTCGCACGATCCATTCTAATTTATTCGTATGATCCATTCTAATTCATTTATACGATCCATTCTAATTCATTCGCACGAATGTATCTAATCTAATTTATTCGTACGATCCGTTCTAATTCCATCGTACAATTCAGTCTAATTCATTCGCACGAATGTATCCATTCTAATTCATTCATACGATCCATTCTAATTCATTCATACGATCCATTCTAATTCATTCGCATGAATCTATCCATTGAAATTTAGTCGTACGATCTATTCTAATTCATTCGCACAATATATTCTAATTCATTCGTACGATCGATCCATTCTAATTCTTTCGTATGATCCATTCTAATTCATTCGTACGATCCATTAAAATTCATTCGCACGATCCATTCTAATTCATTCATACGAACCATTCTAATTCATTCATACGAAACAATCTAATTCATTCGCACGAATGTATCCATTCTAATTCATTCGTACGATCCATTCTAATTCCTTCGTATGATCCTTTCTTATTCAATCGCACGAATGTATCCATTCTAATTCATTCGTACGATCCATTCTAATTCATTCATACGATCCATTCTAATTCATTCATACGATCTATTCTAATTCATTCGCACGAATGTATCCATTCTAATTCATTCGTACGATCCATTCAAATTCATTCGCACATTCTATTCTAATTCATTTATACGATCCATTCTAATTCATTCACATGATCCATTCTAATTCATTCGTACGATCCATTCTAATTCTCTCGTACGATCCATTCTTACTCATTCGTATGATCCATTCTAATTCATTGACATGAATGTATCTATTCTAATTCATTCATACGATCCATTCTAATTCATTCACAAGATCCATTCTAATTCATTCGTACGATCCATTCTAATTCTCTCGTACGATCCATTCTTACTCATTCGTATGATCCATTCTAATTCATTCACATGAATGTATCTATTCTAATTCATTCGTACGATCCATTCTAATTCATTCGTACGATCCATTCTAATTGATTCGAACGATCCATTCTAATTCATTGTTACGATTCATTCTAATTCATTTATACGATCCATTCTAATTCATTCATACGATCGATTCTACTTCATGCGCAAGAATGTATCCATTCTAATTCATTCGTATGATCCATTCTAATTCATTCGCACATTCTATTCTAGTTCATTCGTACGATCCATTCTAATTTATTTGCACTATCCATTCTAATTCATTCGTACGATCCATTCAAATTCATTCGTATGATCCATTCTTACTCATTGGTACTATCTATTCTAATTCATTCGGACGAATATATCCATTCTAATTTATTCGTACGATCCATTCTAATTCATTCGTACGATCCATTCTAATTCATTCGTACGATCCATTCTAATTCATTCGCACGATCCATTCTAATTCATTCGTACAATCCATTCTAATTCATTCATATGATCCGTTCTAATTCATTCATACGATCCATTCTAATTCATTCGCACGAATGTATCCATTCTAATTCATTCGTACGATCCATTCTAATTCCTTCGTACGATCCATTCTAATTCATTCGGAAGAATGTATCCATTCTAATTTATTCATACGATCCATTCTAATTCATTCATACGATCCATTCTAATTCATTCGCATGAATATATCCATTCTAATTCATTCGTACGATCCATTCTAATTCATTCGCACAATCTATTCTAATTCATTCGTACGATCTATTCTAATTTATTCGCACGATCCATTCTAATTCTTTCGTACGATCCATTCTAATTCATTCGTACGATCCATTCTTACTCACTCGTACGATCCATTCAAATTCATTCGCATGAATATATCCATTCTAATTAAGTCGTATAATCCATTGTAATTCATTCGCACGATCTATTCTAATTCATTCGTACGATCCATTCTAATTCATTCATATGATCCATTTTAATTCATTCGCACGATCCATTCTAATTAATTCGCAGAATCCATTCTAATTCATTCGTACGATCCGTTCTAATTCATTCGTACAATCCATTCTTATTCATTTGCACGATCCATTCTAATTCATTCGTACGATCCATTCTAATTCATTCATACGATCTATTCTAATTCATTCGCACGAATGTATCCATTCTAATTCATTCGTACGATTCATTCTAATTCCTTCGTACGATCCATCGTATTTCATTCGCACAAATGTATCCATTCTAATTCATTCGTACGATCAATTCTAGTTCATTCATGCGATTCATTCTAATTCATTCATAGGATCCATTCTAATTCATTCGCACGAATGTATCCATTCTAATTCATTCTTACGATCCGTTCTAATTCATTCGCACAATCTATTCTAATTCATTCATACGATCCATTCTTATTCATTCGCACGATCCATTCTAATTCATTCGTACGATCCATTCTAATTCATTCGCACGAATGTATTTATTCTAATTTATTCGTACAATCCATTCCATTCTAATTCATTCGTACAATCCATCCTAATTCATTCGCACGATCCAATCTAATTCATTCGTACGATCAATTCTAATTCATTTGTACGATCTATTCTAATTTATTCGTACGATCCATTATAGTTCATTCGCACCAATCTATCCATTCTAATTCATTCGTACAATCCATTATAATTCATTCATACGATCCATTCTAATTCATTCGCACGAATGTAACCATTCTAATTCATTCGTACGATCCATTCTAATTCATTCGTACGATCCATTCTAATTCATTCGCACAATCCATTCTAATTCATTCGTACGATCCATTCCAATTCATTCATACGATCCATTTTTATTCATTCATACGATCCATTCTAATCCATTCGCACGAATGTATCCATTCTAATTCATTCGAACGATCCATTCTAATTCCTTCGTACGGTCCACTCTAATTCATTCGAACGAATGTATCCATTCTAGTTCATTTGTACGATCCATTCTAATTCATTCATACGATCCATTCTAATTCATTCATACGATCCATTCTAATTAATTCGCACGAATGTATCCATTCTAATTCATTCGTACGATCCATTCTAATTCATTCTCAAAAACTATTCTAATTCATTCGTACGATCCATTCTAATTCATTCGCATGATCCATTCTAATTCATTCGTACGATCCATTCTAATTCATTTGTATGATCCTTTCTTACTCATTCGTACGATCCATTCTAATTCATTCGTACGAATGTATCCATTCTAATTCATTCGTACAATCCATCCTAATTCATTCGGACGATCCATTCTAATTCGTTCGCACGAATGTATCCATTCTAATTCATTCATACGATCCATTCTAATTCATTCGCACGATCTATTCATATTTATTCATCTGATCCATTCTAATTCATTAATACGATCCATTCTAATTCATTCACACGATCCATTCTAATTCATTCGTACGACCCATTCTAATTCATTCGTACGATCCATTCAAATTCCTTCGTACGATCCATTCTAATTCATTCACACGAATGTATCCATTCTAATTCATTCGTACGATCTATTCTAATTCATTCGTACGATCCAATCTAATTCAATCGTACGATCCATTCTAATTCATTCGCACGATCCATTCTAATTCCTTCGGACGATCCATTCTAATTCATTCGTACGATCCATTCTAATTCATTCGCACGATCCATTCTAATTCATTCGTACAATCCATTCTAATTCATTCATACTATCCATTCTAATTCATTCATACGATCCATTCTAATTCATTCTCACGAATGTATCCATTCTAATTCATTCGTACGATCCATTGTAATTCCTTCGCACGAATGTATCCATTCTAATTCATTCATACGATCCATTCTAATTCATTCGCACGATCCATTCTAATTCATTCGAACGATCCATTCTAATTCATTCGTACGATCCATTCTAATTCATTCATACGATCCATTCTAACTTATTCGTACGATCAATTCTAATTCATTCACACGAATGTATCCATTCTAATTCATTCGTACAATCCATTGTAATTCATTCACACGATCCGTTCTAATTCATTCGTATGATCCATTCTAATTCATTCATACGATCCATTCTAATTCATTCGTACTATCCATTCTTATTCATTCGTACGATCCATTCTAATTCATTCATACGATCCATTCTAATTCATTCATACGATCCATTCTAACTCATTCGCATGAATGTATCCATTCTAATTCATTCGAACGATCCATTCTAATTCCTTCGTATGATCTATTGTAATTCATTCGCACGAATGTATCTATTCTAATTCATTCGTACGATCCATTCTAATTCATTCATACGATCCATTCTAATTCAGTTGCATGATCCATTCTAATTCCTTCGCACGATCCATTCTAATTCCTTCGCACGATCTATTCTAATTCATTTGTATGATCCATTCTTACTCATTCGTACGATCCATTCTAATTCATTCGCACGAATGTATCCATTCTAATTCATTCGTACGATCCATTCTAATTCATTCACACAATCTATTCTAATTCATTCGTACGATCCATTCTAATTCATTCGCACGATCCATTCTAATTCATTCATACAATCTATCTAATTCTTTTGCACGAATGTATCCATTCTAATTCATTCGTACGATCCATTCTAATTCCTTCGTACGATCCATTCTAATTCCTTCGTACGATCCATTTTATTTCATTCGTATGATCCATTCTAATTCCTTCGTACGATCCATTCTAATTCATTCCCATGAATGTACCATTCTAATTCATACGTACGATCCATTCTTACTCATTCGTACGATCCATTATAATTTATACGTACGATCCATTCTTACTTATTCGTACGATCCATCCTAATCCATTCATACAATCCATTCTATTTCATTCGTACGATCCATTCTAAGTCATTCGCACAATCTATTCTAATTCATTCGTACGATCCATTCTAATTTATTCGCACGATCCATTCTAATTCATTCATACGATCCATTCTAATTCATTTGTACGATCCATTCTAATTCGTTCGTACGATCCATTCTAATTCATTCGCACAATCTATTCTAATTCACTCGTATAATCAATTCTAATTCATTAGCACGATCCATTCTAATTCATTCGTACGATCCATTCTATTTCATTCGTACGATCCATTCTTACTCATTCGTACGATCCATTCTAATTCATTCGCACGATCCATTCTAATTCATTCATGCGATCAATTCTATTTCATTCGTACGATACATTCTTACTCATTCGTACGATCCTATCTAATTCATTCGCACGAATATATCCATTCTAATTCATTCGTACGATCCATTCTAATTGATCGTATGAATGAATTTGAATAGATCGTACGAATGAATTAGAATGGATACATTCGTGCGAATGAATTAGAATAGATCATATGAAGCAATTAGGGTGGATCGTACGAATGAATTATAATGGATACATTCATGCGAAAGAATTAGAATGGATTGTATGAATGAATTAGAATGGATCGTATGAATGAATTGGAATGGATCGTGTGAATGAATTAGAATGGATCGTACGAATGAATTAGAATGGATACATTCGTGCGAATGAATTAGAATGGATCGTACGAATGAGTAAGAATGGATCATACAAATGAATTAGAATGGATCGTACGAATGAATTAGAATGGATCGTACAAATGAATTAGAATAGATCGTACGAATGAATTAGAATAGATTGTGCGAATGAATTAGAATGGATCGTACGAATGAATTAGAATGGATACATTTGTGCAAATGAATTAGAATGGATCGAATGAATGAATAAGATTGGATCGTATGAATGAATTAGAATGGATCGTACGTATGAATTAGAATGGATACATTCATGGGAATGAATTAGAATGGATCGTACGAAGGAATTAGAATGGATCATACGAATGAAATAGAAGGGATCGTACGAAGGAATTAGAATGGATCGTACGAAGGAATTAGAATGGATCATACGAATGAATTAGAATAGATTGTGCGAATGAATTAGAATGGATCGTACGAATTAATTAGAATGGATACATTCATGCAAAAGAATTAGAATGGATTGTATGAATGAATTAGAATGGATACATTCGTGCGAAAGAATTAGAATGGATTGTATGAATGAATTAGAATGGATCGTATGAATGAATTAGAATGGATCGTGCGAATGAATTAGAATGGATCGTATGAATGAATTAGAATGGATCATATGAATGAATTAGAATGGATCGTGCGAATGAATTAGAATGGATCGTACGAATGAATTAGAATGGATACATTCGTGCAAATGAATTAGAATGGATCGTACGAATGAGTAAGAATGGATCGTACGAATGAAATAGAATGGATCGTACAAATGAATTAGAATGGATCGTGCTAATGAATTAGAATAGATCATACGAATGAATTAGAATAAATGATGCGAATAAATTCGAATGGATCGTACGAATGAATTAGAATATCTCGTATGAATGAATTAGAATGGATCGTGCGAATGAATTAGAATGGATCGTACGAATGAATTAGAATGGATACATTCGTGCGAATGAATTAGAAAGGATCGTACGAATGAGTAAGAATGGATCGTACGAATGAAATAGAATGGATCGTACGAATGAATTAGAATGGATACGTTCGTGCGAATGAATTAGAATGGATTGTATGAATGAATTAGAATGGATCGTAATACGTATGAATTAGAATGGATCGTATGAATGAATTAGAATGGATCGTATGAATGAATTAGAATGGATCGTACGAATGAATTAGAATGGATACATTCGTGTGAAAGAATTAGAATGGATTGTATGAATGAATTAGAATGGATCGTACGAATGAATTAGAATGGATCGTATGAATGAATTAGAATGGATCGTGCGAATGAATTAGAATGGATCGTACGACAGAATTAAAATGGATACATTCGTGTGAATGAATTAGAATGGATTGTACGAATTAGTAAGAATGGATCGTACGAATGAAATAGAATGGATCGTACGAATGAATTAGAATGGATCGTGTGAATGAATTTGATTGGATCGTGCGAATAAATTAGAATGGATCGTACGAATGAGTAAGAATGGATCGTGCGAATGAATTAGAATGGATTGTACGAATGAATTAGAATTGATACATACGAAAGAATGGATCGTACGAATGAATTAGAATGAATCGTACAAAGGAATTAGAATGGATCGTACGAATAAATTAGAATGGATCGTAAGAATGGATCATACGAATGAATTAGAATGGATTGTACGAAAGAATTAGAATGGATCATGCTAATGAATTAGAATGGATCGTATGAATGAATTAGAATGGATACATTCGTGCGAATGAATTAGAATGGATCGTATGAATGAAATAGAATGGATCGTATGAATGAATTAGAATGGATCGTGCAAATGAATTAGAATGAATTAGAATGGATACATTCGTGCGAATGAATTAGAATGGATCATACGAAGGAATTAGGGTGGATCGTACAAATGAACTAGAATGGATCGTACGAATGAATTAGAATTGATCTTACGAATAAATTAGAATGGATCGTACGAATCAATTAGAATAGATCGTGCGAATGAATTAGAATGGATACATTCGTGCGAATGAATTAGAATGGATCGTACGAATGAGTAAGAATGGATCGTACGAATGAAATAGAATGGATACATTTGTACGATCTATTCTATTTCATTCGTACGATCCATTCTTACTCATTCGTACGATTCATTCTAATTCATTCACACGAATATATCCCTTGTAATTCTTTCATACGATCCATTCTAATTTATTCGCATGATCCATTCTAATTCATTCATACGATCCATTCTAATTCATTCGTACGATCCATTCTTATTCATTCGCACGATCCATTCTAATTCATTAATACGATCTATTCGAATTCATTCATACGATCCATTCTAATTCATTCATACAATCGATTCTAATTCATTCGCACAATCTATTCTAATTCATTTGTACGATCCATTCTAATTCATTCGCACGATCCATTCTAATTCATTTGCATGATCCATTCTAATTCATTCGTACGATCCACCCTAATTCCTTCGTATGATCCATTCATACGTTATCGGCATGAACATGTCATGTCCAGCTGACCATTCATAAGAAAACAGAGAGAGAAACAAAGACAAAAGAGAGAAAAGAATAAAGAGATAAATGAAGAGAGAAGATATAATAAGTCCTCCTCCAGTCCATTGGCCATGGGTATAGGTGTGAAGTAAGAAGGATGGATGTCCACTGTCGGATCTCTCCCGTGGATTAGGGTTTCCTATAGATTTCTTAGGCCCTAAGTAAGCTTACCCTATAAATAATATACGACCCTTTTAGGGTGGGGCACGTTTGACGGCTTTCCCTTTCTCCCATCTTACAATACATTATCAGCACGAACATATCGAGCCCAGCTGACCAGTCGCAAGAAAATGGAGAGAGTAGTGAAATTAGAAGTGAGAGAAGAAAAGAGAAGAGAACAGAAAGATAAACGAAGATAGAAGAGGGAAGAAGTTCTCCTCTAATCCATGGGCCAAAGGTATAGGCTTGAAGTAAGAAGGAATCTAAATTCCAAAACTCTACTTCTCAATATTTATACAACCCCTTTAGGGTGGGGCATATTTGACAACTCTCTCTTTCTTCCATCTCATAACACGTTATTAGTATGAACATGTCTATCCCAACTGGACAGGCATAAGTAAACGAAGAGAGAAATGAAGACAAAAGAAATAGAAGAAGAGAGAAGAGAACAGAAAGATAAACCAAAAGAGAAGAGAGAAGTCCTGGTCCAGTCCATTGGCCACGGGTATAGGTGTAAAGTAAAAAGGAATATAAATTCCAAAACTCCACTTGTCAATAATATAATTAAATCTCTCCATTCTCTTTTCTGTTCTCCCATAGATTAGGGTTTCCCATAGATTGCTTAGGCGCTAAGTAAGCTTACCCTATAAATAATATACGACCCCTTTAGGGTAGGGCACGTTTGTGGGCTCTTTCTTTCTCCTATCTCACAACACATTATTAGCACGAACATATCGAGCCCAGCCAACCAGTCACAAGAAAAATGGAGAGATAAACAAAGACAGAAGAGAAAGAAGAAGAGAGAAGAGAACGGAGATATAAATAAAGATAGAAGTGAGAACTTTACACCTATATCTGTGGCTAATGCACTGGAGTAGAATTTTCTCTCTTTGTTTATCTCTTCGTTCTCTTCTCTCTTCTTCTCTCTCTTCAGTTTTCGTTTCTCTTTACTTTTATTGAAAGAAGAAGTGGAGTTTAACGAAGATAAAAGAGAAAGAAGAAGCGAGAAGAGAACGAAGAGATAAATGAAGAGAGAAGAAAAACAAAGTCATGCTAAAGTCCATTGCTCATGGGTATAGGTATGTAGTAGGATGGAATCTAAATTCCAAAACTCCACTTCTATCTTCGTTTCTCTTTCCGTTTTGTTGTGACTGGTCGGCTGGGCTCGACATATTCGTGCTGATAACGTATTTTGAGATGGGAGAAATAGAGAGCCATTAAACATGCCCCACCCTAAAGGGGTCGTATATTATTTATAGGGTAAGTTACTTAGGGCCTAAGTAATCTATTGGAAACCCTAATCCATGGGAGAAGAGAGAAGAGAATGGAGAGATTTAATTATATTATTGAGAAGTAGAGTTTTGGAATTTAGATTTCTTCTTACTTCACACCTATATTCGTGGCAAATGGACTAGAACATGACTTCTTCTCTCTTCTCTCTTTGCTTATCTTTCCATTCTCTTCTCTCTTTTTCTCTCTTCTCATAACACTTTATCAGCACGAACATATCGAACCCAACCGACCAGTCACAAAAAAAAGGAGAGAGAAATAAAGCAAAAGAGAGAGAAGAGAACAGAGAGATAAACGATAAGAGGAAAGAGAAGAAGTCCCGATCCAGTCCATTGGCCACGGATATAGGTGTGAAATAAGAAGGAATCTAAATTCCAAAACCCCACAGAAGAGAGAGAAGAGAATAGAGAGGTAAATGAAGAAAGAAGAGAGAAGAAGTCCTGCTCCAGTCCATTGGCCATGAGTATATGTGTGAAGTAAGAAGGAATCTAAATTCCAAAACTCTACTTCTGTCTTCATTTCTCTCTCCACTTTCTTATGACTGGTCGGCTAGGTTCGACATGTTCGTGCTGATAATGTATTATGAGATGGGAGAAAGAGAGAGCCGTCAAACGTGCCCACCCTGAAGGGGTCGTATATTATTTATAGGGTAAGCTTACTTAGGGCCTAAGCAATCTATAGGAAACTCTAATCCATGGGAGAGATCCGACGGTGGACAGCCATCTTTCTTACTTCACACCGATACCCATGGCTAATCGATAGGAGCATGATCTTTTCTCTTTTCTCTCTTGTCTCTTCGTTTATCCCTCCGTTCTCTTCTCTCTTTTTCTCCCATCTCATAATACATTATCACCATGAACATGTCGTGCCCAGCTGACCACTCGTAAGAAAACAGAGAGAGAAACGAAGATAGAAGAGAAAGAAGAAGAAAGAAAAGAACAAAGAGATAAACGAAGAGAGAAGATAGAACAAGTCCTGCTCCAGTCTATTGGCCACAGGTATAGGTGTAACGTAAGAATGATGGCTGTCCACCATTGAATCTCTCCCATTGATTAGGGTTTTCCATAGATTGCTTAGGCCCTAAGTAAGCTTATCCAATAAATAATATATGACCCCTTTAGGGTGGGGCATGTTTGACCGCTCTTTCTTTCTCCTATCCCACAACACATTATCAACACGAACATGTCGAGCCCAGTCGACCTGTCATAAGAAAATAGAGAGAGAAACGAAGACAGAATTAGAGTTTTGGAATTTAGATTCCTTCTTACTTTATACCTATACCCGTGGCCAAAAGACTACAGTATGACTTTTTCTCTCTTCTCTTTTTATTTATCTCTCTGTTCTCTTCTCTCTTCTTCTCTCTCTTCTGTGGAGTTTTAGAATTTAGATTTCTACTTACTTCATATATATACCTGTGGCCAATGGACTAGAGCAGGATTTCTTTTCTCTTCTCTCTTCGTTTATCTTTTTGTTCCTTTCTCTCTTTTTCTCTCTCTTCTGTCTTCGTATCTATCTCTATTTTCTTGTGACTAGTCGGCTGGGCCTGACATGTTCATGCTGATAATGTGTTGTGAAAAGAGAGAAGAAAAGAGAAGAGAATGGAGAGATAAATAAAAAGAGAAGAAAGAAGAAGTTCTGCTCCAGTACAATCGCCACGGGTATAGGGGTGAAGTAAGAAAGAATTCTAAATTCCAAAACTCCACTTCTCAATAACATAATTAAATCTCTCCATTCTCTTCTATCTTCTCCTATGGATTAGGATTTCCCATAGATTACTTAGGCCCTAAATAAGCTGACTCTATAAATAATATATGTCTCCTTTACGGTGGGGCACGTTTGATGGCTCTCCCTTTCTCCTATCTCACAACACATTATCAGCACAAACACAATGAGCCCAGCCGACTAGTCGCAAGAAAACGGAGAGAGTAACGAAGTTAGAAAAGAGAGAAGAAGAGATAAGATAACGAAGAGATAAACAAAGATAGAAGAGAGAAGAAGTCATGCTCTAGTCCATTGGCCACAGTTATAGGTTTGAAGTAAGAAGGAATCTAAATTCAAAAACTCCACTTCTCAATATTTATACGACCCCTTTAGGGTGGGGCATTTTAATAGCTTTCTCTTTCTTCCATATTATAACACGTTATCAGCACGAACATGTCGAGCCCAGCCGACCAGTCATAAGAAAACGGAGAGAGAAACGAAGACAGAAGAGAGAGAAGAAGAGAGAAGAGAACGGAGAGATAAACGAAGAGAGAAGAGAGAAGAAGTCCTGCTCCAGTCCATTAGCCACAGGTATAGGTGTGAAGTTATAAGGAATATAAATTCCAAAACTCCACTTCTTAATAATATAATTAAATCTCTCTATTCTCTTCTCTCTTAACCCATAGATTAGGGTTTTCCTTAGATTGCTTAGGCCCTTAGTAAGCTTAACCTATAAATAATATACGACCCTTTAGGGTGGGGCACGTTTGATGGCTCTCTCTTTCTCCCATATCATAATACGTTATCAGTACGAATATGTCAAGCCCAACCGACTAGTCGCAATAAAATAAAAAGAGAAATAAAGATAGAATAGAGAGAAGAGAACGGAGAGATAAATAAAGAGAGAAGAAAGAAGAAAACATGCTCTAGTCCATTGGCCACGGGTATTGGTGTTAAGTAAGAAGGAATCTAAATTTAGAACCTCCACTTCTGTCTTCATTTCTCTTTCTGTTTTTTTATGACTGGTCGGCTAGGCTCGATATGTTCGTACTGATAACATGTCTTGTTTAATTATGAAGGAATCTAAATTCTAAAACTCTACTTCTCAATAATATAATATAATCTCTCCATTATTTTCTCTCTTCTTCTATGGATTAGGGTTTCCCATAGATTACTTAGGCCCTAAGTAAGCTTACCCGATAAATAATATACGACCCTTTTAGGGTGGGTCACGTTTGACAACTCTCTCTTTCTCCCATCTCACAATACTTACCCTATAAATAATATACGACCCCTTTAGGGAGGAACATGTTTGACATATTTTTCTTTCTCCCATCTCACAATACGTTATCAGCATGAACATGTCAAGTCTAGCTGACCAGTCGTAAGAAAATAGATAGAGAAACAAAGACATAAGTGGAGTTTGGAATTTAGATTCCTTCTTACTTCACACTGATACCCGTGGCTAATGGACTGGAGCAGGTCTTCTTCTCTCTTCTCTCTATATTTATCTCTCCATTCTCTTTTCTCTTCTTATCTCTCTTTTGTGGAGTTTTAGAATTAAAACGGAGATAGGTTTGAAACGTGCCCTCCTTCATGCTGATAATGTGTTGTGAGATGGGAGAAAAAGATAGTCATCAAACGTGTCCCACCCTAAAGTGGTCATATATTATTTATAGGGTAAGTTTACTTAGGACCTAAGCAATCAATAGGAAACCCTAATGCATAGGAGAGATCCGATCTCTTTCTCCTATAGTATAAATTAAAATAAATAAGTATTGATAGAAGAGAGATAAAACATTATTTTAAACTAGAGAGAGCAGGACTTCTTCCCTTTTTTTTCTTCGTTTAACTCTCCATTCTCTTCTCTCTTTCTCCCATCTCATAACACATTATCAACACGAACATATTGAGCCCAGCCGACTAGTCACAAGAAAACGGAGAAAGAAACGAAGACAGAAGTGAAGTTTTTGAATTTAGATTCCTTCTTACTTCACACCTATACCCATGGCCAATGGATTGGAGCAGACTTCTTCTCTCTTCTATCTTTATTTATCTCTCCATTCTCTTCTCTCTTCTTCTCTCTTCTGTCTTCGTTTCTCTCTCTATTTTCTTACGACTGGTCGGCTGGGCTCGACATGTTTGTGATGATAACGTGTTGTAAGATGAGAGAAAGGAAGAGCCGTCAAATATGCTCCACCCTAAAGGGGTCGTATATTATTTATAGGTTAAGCTTACTTAGGGCCTAAGCAATTTATAGAAAACCCTAATCCATTGGAGAGATCCGATGGTGGACAGCTATCCGATCGAACGATCTCATAACAGTTGTAATGTTTTAATTTTTTTTTAAAAAAATGTAAATTATTTTAAAAGCAAAAAATTTGTTTATTTAAATTAATTATTTTTCTAAAAACCTAATTATTAAATTATTTTAATTATTAAATAATTTAAATAAAGACAGAAATTGGATGGTTGTCCACCCTAATCCATGGGAGAGATCTGACGGTGGACAGCCATCCGATCGAATAATCTCATAACATATGTAATGTTTTAAATTTTTTTTAAAAAAATTATAAATTATTTTAAAAGCAAAAAATTTGGGTGTGCCTCATCTTCCTTCTTTACTTCCTATTATTTAATTAATTTAATTAGTTTAATAAATGAAATAATTAAATTATTATAATCATAATAAATAAATAAAATAATAAATTTAATTAAATAACTAGATAATTAAATAATTAAATAAATTAATTATTTTACTAAAACCTTAATTACTTAAATAATTAAATTATTTAATAATTAAATAAATAATTAATTAATTGAAAAAATTATAGTAACATTACTATGATAATCATAATAATGTTGAGATGATTCTATTTAGAAGTGGAGTTTTGGAATTTAGATTGCTTCTTACTTTATACCTATACCCGTGGCCAATGGATTAGAGGAGAACTTCTTCTCTCTTCTATCTTCCTTTCTTTTTTTGTTTTCTTGTGACTGGTCGGTGGGGATCGACATGTTCGTGCTGATAACGTGTTATGAGAAGCGAGAAGAAAAGAGAAGGGAACGAAAAGATTAGAGATAAGAAGTCCTACGCCAGTCCATTCACCACGGGTATAGGTATGAAGTAAGAAAGAATCTAAATTCTAAAACTCCACTTCTTAATAATATAATTAAATATTGTTGAGCGACCAATTTATGCAAATTATCCGATTATTCTCAAGCATATATCATCAGTTTGTTACGTAAAACTTTTATACTACACGTAAACTGCATGATTATATTTGCACCACTGCATAATAGAATTTCATACGAACACAACGATATATTGGTCCGCTCTTATACATCTCATGCATGACAATTATACATCTCGATAGTCTATTATTCATTTTTCTATTAATGTTAGTGTAAGGAACTGATCAGCGTCATATTATGTTCGCTTCGCAGGGAATAAAACTCCCTCCCAATGTGATGTACCGGAATACTAGCGTGGGCTTCAGGCGTAGGGCACACATTGAGAACCAGTGAAATGGACGACGGACAATGGATGCGATGATTGGTTCAGATGATTGAGAAGTGAGCTTGCAATGGATGATCTCGGACCCCACCTACCCGTCTCCAAAACCGTTGTACGTCCACGAAACCAAAACCCAAACCCAAACCCGAAACCCATGCAAACCCCCAAGTCATGCACGATGTTTCTCTCGTTTAATTATTTTATTTTATTTTGCAACAAAAACCATTATAGTCCTTCACCCAGCCCTCATTGCATCCAAACCAAAATTTGAACCAATTGGTTATACCCATAACTTTCTCTCTAGTTTTTAAATCAAGATTCCAATGGGCAATGGAGCCAACACCCCATATTCCACTATGCATGCAACTCTCTTACCTTAACTACCAATCGAATTCTCACGTGCCCTTTTATTTGCCATGTCCAGCTATACCCGGCCCCATGCACCAACCGTCCATCAACCGATCTCCTCTCTCCATCCCTTACAAAACCCAGGCCGCGACCCACTATCTCTCTAGAATGCAGACCATCAAGGTCGTCCGTTCTACCCGAACCAACTCACTTTCTCTCTCTAAAATCTGCATCCGGGATTCACTATCTCCTCCCTAAAAACCCGACCTGATCGCATCCTCCCATATCCATGCAAAACCATCGCAGCTATCCAGATTCGAATCATAACCGTCCCTTTCTTCCCTTATTCAGCTTAAGCTTATCAAAACCGGATCCCCAGCTGTACCCAAGCCATGCACTCATCGAGCAGCTCACATTTTTCTCCCTCCGGGATTCTTTCTCTAACCCTGTTTGGAAACTAATCACAGCACTCCCTTTCTTTCCTTAACCCGACCCAGTTACCGGGGACTCTCTCTCTCCCTCCTTGATTCTCTCTCTCTAATCCCCTCTCTTTCCTTAAAACGGCCCAGATTTCTCTCCCTTAAAACCGATCTTCTCCTTATTTTTCTCTCTTTAAATCTCACCAACATCACAGCCGCTCAACCCATCTCCTATCTAACCCTAGCTGTACCCGAGCCATGCACGCACCCGAGATTCTCTCTCTAATCTCTTTCCTTATATCTCTCTAGAATTAAACCCGGGAATCCCTCCTTTCCACCGAACTTCCCTCTCCTTCCGTAATTCTCTCTCCCGTTTCCTACTTTCTTTCTCTAAATCTCCCTTGATTTCCTCTCTATCCCTGATTTACCTCTCTAACTTCTGATCACAGCCGTCCCTAGCCCCATGCACACAGAGAACCCAGCTGTAGCCCGGGATCCACTCTCTCTCTCTCTTCCATTTCTTTCTCTCCTTTCTCTCTCTAAAACCGAAACCCAGCCGAGATCCCTTCCAGATATCATTAGGATCTCCAGCACCTACCCCATCTCACAACCTCGTGCCCATCGCTCTCTCTCTTGCCACTCTTAATCACAACCGTTCAAAGCCATGCAGATCCTCATGATCTCCTTTCTCTCTCTTCTTTATATCTCACCATCCCACCGATATCTCTCTCTCTATCCCGAGACCTTAATATCTCGATCGTCTCTCTCTCTAGCCGCCCCACTTAGCAACCCAATCCCATGCGAGTCCAGCTGTACCCGGCCAGATCTCCTTCCATCTTTTTTCTCTACCCGATCATTTCCCTAAATATCTGCCGACCCCTATTTTCCCCTCTCTAAAATCTTTTAACCCCAGCCTGGCTCCCATCTCCCTCATTCTCGATCCTCTCTCTCGGTCATTTCTCTTCTTTCCTGTTTCGCTCTCCTCTCTCTCTCTCTAGTCCGACCCTAGCTCTCTCTCTCTCTCATTCTCCCTCAAATCATTCTCCTTTATTCTCCCTTTAGGATACCAACCCAAGACAATTTTCCCAAATTCTATGCCTTGGGGTGCAAGTTGGAAGACACTATAATTGGAGGGACTTGGGCTTGAAGACGGAGGGAAGAGAGGGAGGACCGACCCACCCCTCCCGCTAGGGAGGGGCATGCAGTTTTTCGAAGAGCTTTTTCACCATGATTGTGTAGAGAGGGTGCAGAGTGTGTGTGCGTAGTGTAGTAATTTCTAAATAAATGTTCTGCACTAGTTGGGTGTAATTGTATTATTTACTTCAATAAAGTTATTTTTATTTTATTCGTATGCATTCCTCTTTCTTTTACATCCCGCAATGTTTTATTTTATTCATACTTACACCATGGCCAAAACCATAGTAGGCTAAACTCTCCCTCCCGTCAGGGAGAGGGACCAATGCCATGCTAAATAGTTACTTTTCTCTCTTGTAAGTTGCTCTCGAATGCACTTAACATTCATTCCTCTCAATCATTTGATTCCAAAGAGAGAAGAAGCTCACCCGTGTTTCCATTCAATTGGGATTCGGGTGATACTTCACACTCCAATAGTTAATCATTGGTTAAGTAGGCAAACGATTAAATTTATTCTTATCTAATTTTCATTATATAAATTCTCACAATTGAATTAGTTTTACTTCGTCACTATAAGAAGAATTCTATTCATAATATTGTGAGAATATTATATAATAAAAGTAGATAAAGTGGGCTTTAACTCTAAATCTTCCGCTTCGGACGGTAAAACTTCCGTTCTCAAGTGTGGACAAACGAGAGTAATATTACAAGAGAAGTGGCTCTATACTATGGTTTACAAATCCCTCTCCTAGGCGGGATATTTCTTCTATTTTATTTCAATTTGAATTATTAGTTTTCTGTATCTACTTTCTAAAATAAATCATTTTCAAAAATAATAAAAAATCCAAACTCCCTTCAAGTCAATCTAGCTTTATTTGTGATATCTTCTTTAGGCATCAAATTACGTATGGTTAGATCCTATACCTTGCCCTATACTTTCAAAATTCTCTGAGTTATAATTGCAGGTATTGGTTTTTGATAAATAGCTTTTACAATAACGACACATAGCAAAAAGCATTCTATCCAATGGCGCCGTTGCCGGGGACCATCATAACAAAAAAGCATTCTATCAAATGGCGCCGTTGCCAACATAAAGAGTCTAAAGAGGATTCATATTTGAACTAGGCTAAAACCATGAAGGTGAAGCAGTAGCAAAGTTGAGCAGTACAGCTTAACAACCAGCTAAGTCCTTTAATTTCTCTAAATTTATTTTCATTGGTTGCTACTCTGAAATTTCATATTGCAAATCATTAATGTGCAAATTCTAACTCCCTAGAAAAAAAAAAAAAAATTTGCATTCAACCTTGCAAAGTTGTCGCCGACTCGGCACATATAACTCTTAAAGTTGTATGTGTGTCTTAAGCGTGGGGTGTATACTCAACTTTGCATTGATAGTAACCTATTTCTAGGGTGGTACCGAGCATGCATTGAATATATAGCTTTACAATTGTGCATATCTGTGCAAACTGAAGCCCGTTCCTGATTAACCTCTATACCTGCTAGAGGTTTTGTTCATATGTATATATTTCTGCTTTTGTTACAAAAAAAAAAAATTCATTTAAATAGCTGCACTTATTATTCTGAACATCCTACATTCCTCATACTTATGCATCATTGAGGACAATGTTTATTTCAAGTTTGGGGGTGTGGTGTACTTTCCTGCATGCATATAATTTCTGCAAAATTTGTCAGTTTTAGGTTTATTTATAAAAAAAAAAGTAAAAAAATAATTATATTGTTGCATCAACTTACGCTGTAGTGGGAAAGCTCGGCACATACGTCTCGGCGTATGTGTGTCCAGTCTGTAGTCCCCTACAAAAACTACAGCGTTCGTATAGAAATATATAGAATTCGTATTTGCATGTTTTCATTTTCATTTTCATGTATTAGTGTTTTCTGTAGTCTTTTTATCGTCTTGTCTTATCTATTTAAAAAAAAAATTATTTTAGGTTTTATAGTCTAATTTTAGCGTAATCGAATAGGACTATAAGGCACTTGATAATCAAGGTAGAACGTCCAAGGATTAGCTAGAAAAAGTATATCTAATATGGTTCTTATGCTTAGTAACCTTTTAGAGATCGTCAAAACAAACTAGACTTGACTTTTCACTTCACATCTGGCTTACACATCTAGGGTCTAGATTCAAAGCTTTCATATCACCTAATAGTTACTTGGAGTCCTGATGAATCATGCGGATCTCGTTCACTTGGTTTGAGAAAATCGACCAGTGAATTTTAAGGTATAGCGGAAAGGGCTACCTATTAGCATGGTCTAGGACCTAATTATGTAAAAGTTCTAACTTGTATACCCTAGTATTGGTAAAGCTTGGTGTATAGGGTTATGAGAATGATCCTATGCACTCGAGTGAATCGAATATAAAGGTAACATGAGGATGGCTACCTAACTCATGAGAGCGTTGGCAGCGTGTCATGGGCATAGAGTGCAGCTGGCATGGTACAAGTTAGGAAGGGATATATAATTAGATCCAGAAAAAAAAAATTGAGACCGAAGAAAAAAAAGAGAAAAATAAAAGAAAAATAAAAATAAAATAGTGTGAAAGCCGTCGTTATAAATAATGTGGGGAAACTGGAATATCACATATAAAGCCCATAGGGTATTAAGGTGAATATCCACAACTCTCACTAGCCTGTCTAGATTAGCTGGTTTTGACTCAGGTTCTAAGGTCGACTTTGACCATTCTAGGAGACTGTTAGAATGATATGAATGTAGAGAATCAAATCCCCAGTTGTGTTTAGCCCAGACAGCACTGTGCACTCGAGCATAGTTGACCTTGACCTTTTCTAACGGGAAACTAATAGTTAGAACCTAAAGTGCTTACTTTGAAAGTTAAAGCTTGGACTAGATACCTTGTGAGTCTTGTGCCATAGAAATCATATTTTTGAGTACTTTTTAATTATTCTACAAAACCGACTTTTCTTATTTCTTATTTATATTTAAATTTTTTTTTTTTTTTTTTTTTTAATTTTGTGGGTAGATTCACTGCAAACCCTCACGAGACAAAACTCGTCCACTGGTGTAACCCAGGGGTTTAACGGCTTGTTGCACGTGCTAAGTGCAATCGTGATTCCTAATAAAGTGAGTTAAGTTATTTTTAGTCTTCTATTATTTTCTTAGTTTATTTTGTTTGTTTTCTCGAGGACGAGAAAGATTCAAGTTTGGGGGTGTGTTGAGCGACCAATTTATGCAAACTATCCGATTATTCTCAAGCATATATCATCAGTTTGTTACGTAAAACTTTCATACTACACGTAAACTGCATGATTATATTTGCACCACTGCATAATAGAATTTCATACGAACACAATGATATATTGGTCCACTCTTATACATCTCATGCATGACAATTATACAGCTCGATAGTCTATTATTCATTTTTCTATTAATGTTAGTGTAAGGAACTGATCAGCGTCATATTATGTTCGCTTCGCAGGGAATAAAACTCCCTCCCAGTGTGATGTATAGGAATACTAGCGTGGGCTTCAGGCGCAGGGCACACGTTGAGAACCAGTGAAACGGACGACGGACAATGGATGCGATGATTGGTTCAGATGGTTGAGAAGTGAGCTTGCAATGAATGATCTCGGACCCCACCTACCCGTCTCCAAAACCGTTGCACGTCCACGAAACCAAAACCCAAACCCAAACCCGAAACCCATGCAAGCCCCCAAGTCATGCACGATGTTTCTCTCGTTTAATTATTTTAGTTTATTTTGCAACAAAAACCATTATAGTCCTTCACCCAGCCCTCATTGCATCCAAACCAAAATTTGAACCAATTGGTTGTACCCATAACTTTCTCTCTAGTTTTTAAATCAAGATTCCAATGGGCAATGGAGCCAACACCCCATATTCCACTATGCATGCAACTCTCTTACCTTAACTACCAACCGAATTCTCACGTGCCCTTTTATTTGCCATGTCCAGCTATACCCGGCCCCATGCACCAACCGTCCATCAACCGATCTCCTCTCTCCATCCCTTACAAAACCCAGGCCACGACCCACTATCTCTCTAGAATGCAGACCATCACGGTCGTCCATTCTACCCGAACCAACTCACTTTCTCTCTCTAAAATCTGCATCCGGGATTCACGATCTCCTTCCTAAAAACCCGACCTGATCGCATCCTCCCATATCCATGCAAAACCATCGCAGCCATCCGGATCCGAATCACAGCCGTCCCTTTCTTCCCTTATTCAGCCCAAGCTCATCAAAACCGGATCCCCAGTTGTACCCAAGCCATGCACTCATCGAGCAGCTCATATTTTTCTCCCTCCGGGATTCTCTCTCTAACCCCTCTCTTTCCTTAAAACGGCCCAGATTTCTCTCCCTTAAAACCGATCTTCTCCTTATTTTTCTCTCTCTAAATCTCACCAACATCACAGCCGCTCAACCCATCTCCTATCTAACCCCAGCTGTACCCGAGCCATGCACGCACCCGAGATTCTCTCTCTAATCTCTTTCCTTATATCTCCCTAGAATTAAACCCGGGAATCCCTCCTTTCCATCGAACTTCCCTCTCCTTCCGTAATTCTCTCTCCCATTTCCTACTTTCTCTCTCTAAATCTCCCTTGATTTCCTCTCTATCCCTGATTTACCTCTCTAACTTCCGATCACAGCCGTCCCTAGCCCCATGCACACAGAGAACCCAGTTGTAGCCAAGGATCCACTCTCTCTCTCTCTTCCGTTTCTTTCTCTCCTTTCTCTCTCTAAAACTGAAACCCAACCGAGATCCCTTCCGGATATCATTAGGATCTCCAGCACCTACCCCATCTCACAACCTCGTGCCCACCGCTCTCTCTCTCTTGCCACTCTTAATCACAACCGTTCAAAGCCATGCAGATCCTCATGATCTCCTTTCTCTCTCTTCTTTATATCTTACCATCCCACCGATATCTCTCTCTATCCCGAGACCTTAATAGCCCGATCTTCTCTCTCTCTAGCCGCCCCACTTAGCAACCCAATCCCATGCGAGTCCAGCTGTACCCGGCCAGATCTCCTTCCATTTTTTTTCTCTACCCGATCCTTTCCCTAAACATTTGCCGACCCCTATTTTCCCCTCTCTAAAATCTTCCAACCCCAGCCTGGCTCCCGTCTCCCTCATTCCCGATCCTCTCTCTCGGTCATTTCTCTTCTTTCTTGTTTCGCTCTCCTCTCTCTCTCTCTCTAGTCCGACCCTAGCTCTCTCTCTCTCATTCTCCCTCAAATCATTCTCCTTTATTCTCCCTTTAGGATACCAACCCAAGACATTTTTACCAAATTCTATGCCTTGGGGTGCAAGCTGGAAGACACTATAAATGGAGGGACTTGGGCTTGAAGACGGAGGGAAGAGAGGGAGGTCCGACCCACCCCTCCCGCCAGGGAGGGGCATGCAGTTTTTCGAAGAGCTTTTTCACCATGATTGTATAGAGAGGGTGCAGAGTGTGTGTGCGTAGTGTAGTAATTTCTAAATAAATGTTCTGCAGTAGTTGGGTGTAATTATATTATTTACTTCAATAAAGTTCTTTTTATTTTATTCGTATGCGTTCCTCTTTCTATTACATCCCGCAATGTTTTATTTTATTCATACTTACACCATGGCCAAAACCATGGTAGGCTAAACTGTCCCTCCCGTCAGGGAGAGGGACCAATGCCATGGTAAATAGTTACTTTTCTCTCTTGTAAGTTGCTCTCGAATGCACTTAACATTCATTCCTCTCAATCATTTGATTCCAAAGAGAGAAGAAGCTCACCCGTGTTTCCATTCAATTGGGATTCGGGTGATACTTCACACTCCAATAGTTAATCATTGGTTAAGTAGGCAAACGATTAAATTTATTCTTATCTAATTTTCATTATATAAATTCTCACAATTGAATTAGTTTTACTTCTTCACTATAAGAAGAATGCTATTCATAATATTGTGAGAATATTATATAATAAAAGTAGATAAAGTGGGCTTTAACTCTAAATCTTTCGCTTGGGACGGTAAAACTTTCGTTCTCAAGTGTGGACAAACGAGAGTAACATTACAAGAGAAGTGGCTCTATACTATGGTTTACAAATCCCTCTCCTAGGTGGGATATTTCTTCTGTTTTATTTCAATTTGAATTATTAGTTTTATGTATCTACTTTCTAAAATAAATTATTTTCAAAAATAATAAAAAATCAAAACTCCCTTTAAGTCAATCTAGCTTCATTTGTGATATCTTCTTTAGGCATCAAATTACGTATGGTTCGATCCTATACCTTGCCCTATACTTTCAAAATTCTCTGAGTTATAATTGCAGGTATTGGTTTTTGATAAATAGCTTTTACAATAACGACACATAGCAAAAAGCATTCTATCAAATATCTCCGTCCTCTTCTCTCTTCTCCCATGGATTAGGGTTTCTCATAGATTGCTTAGGCCCTAAGTAAACTTACCCTATAAATAATATACGACCCCTTTAGGGTGGGGCACGTTTGACGACTCTCCCTTTCTCCCATCACACAACATATTAATTAGTAAACTTAATTATTAAATTATTTAAATTATTTAATAATTAAATAAATAATTAATTTAATTAATAAAATTATAGTTACATTACTATGATAATTATAATAACGTTGAGATAATACTATTGAAAGTGGAGTTTTAGAATTTAGATTCCTTCTTACTTCACACCTATACCCGTGGCCAATGGACTAGAGTATGACTTCTTCTCTCTTCTCTTTTTATTTATCTCGTCGTTTTTTTCTAGCTTCTTCCTTCTTTAATTCCTATTATTTAATTAATTTAATTAGTTTAATAAATTAAATAGTTAAATAATTAAATAAATATTTAATTATCTATATAATTAAAGAAATAAATTATTTAAGTAATTTATTTATTATTTAAATATTAAAATAAATAAATATTTATTTAATTATTTAAAAAAATATTAAGTTATTTAAAAACTAATTTATTATTTGTATTTTCAAATTATTAACTAATTATTTAAATAATTAGTTAATAGATTTTGAATTATTATTTTATTTTAATACTTAAATAAATAATAAATTTTTTTATTTATGTAATAATATTTTATAAGTTAATAAAATAAATTTTTAATTATTTAATGATATAATAATTTATTTAAATTATTATTTATTTAACAATAAAATAATTTAATAATTAAATTATTTATTTATTTAAGTAAATAATCTATTTAATATATTTCTTTACTAAATAAGTTTTTAAATATTTAAAAAATTAGTTAAATATTTAATTCTTTAAAAATAAAAATAATAATTAAAAAAATAACTAATAAAATAAATTAATAAATAAATTATATAATTAAATCATTATTTTTGTATTTATTAATTTAAATAATTATATAGTTACCTAATTTCATGATTAAATAATATAATAATAATAAATAAAGAAAATAATAAATTTAATTAAATAACTAAATAATTAAATAATTAAATAGATTAATTATTTTACAAAAACTTAATTATTAAATTATTTAAATTATTTAATAATTAAATAAATTATTAATTTAATTAAAAAAATTATTGTAATATTATTATGATAATCATAATAATATTGAGATAATACTATTGAGAAGTAGAGTTTTGGAATTTAGATTCCTTCTGACTTTACACCTATATTTGTGGCCAATGGATAGAAGCAGGACTTCTTCTCTCTTCTCTCTTTGTTTATCTCTTTGTTCTCTATTCTCTTTATCTCTCTCTTCTGTCTTCGTTTCTCTCTCCGTTTTCTTGTGATTGGTTAGTTGGGCTTGACATATTTGTGTTGATAACATGTTATGAGATAGGAGAAAGAAAGAGCCATCAAACATGCCCCACCCTAAAGGGGTCGTATATTATTTATAGGGTAAGCTTATTTAGAGCCTAAGGAATCTATGGGAAACGCTAATCCATAGGAGAGATCCGATGGTAGACAGCTATCCGATCGAACGATCAATAACAGTTATAATGTTTTAATTTATTTTAAAAAAATATAAATTATTTTTAAAGTAAAAACTTCGGGTGTGCCTTATCTTTATTCTTTAGTTCCTATTATTTAATTAATTTAATTATTTTGATAAATTAAATATTTCATTATCTATATTAATAAATAAATATTTAATTATTGATATAATTAAAAAATTAAATTATTTAAATAATTTATTTAATATATAAATAATAAAATAACTAAATATTTATATATTCAAATAATTAACAAATTAGTTAAATACTAAGTAAATGTTATTGAATTATTGTTTTATTTTATTAATTAAAAAAATAAATAATTTTTTTATTTTTTTTTAATTAATATTTCAAAATTTAATAAAATAATTTTTAATTATATAATTATATAATAATTTATTTAAATTATTATTTATTTATCTATGAAATTATTTTTTTTTTTAAGTAAATAATCTATTTAATATATTTTTCACAAAATAAGTTTTTAAATATTTAAATAATTGACTAATTATTTAATTATATAAAAATAAAATAATATTTTAAGAAAATCTTAATAAAATAAATTAATAAATTAATAATATAATTAAATCATTATTTTTTTATATAATTATTTAAACTATTAAATGATTACCTAATCTAATTATTTAATAATTTAATTATATTAAATAAATAAATTAATAAAATTAATAAAATAACTAGATAATTAAGTAATTAAATAAATTAATTATTTTTAAAAAAAAATAATTACTAAATTATTTAAATAATTAAATTATTTAATAATTAATTAATTTTATTAAAAAAATTATAGTAACATTACTATGATTATCATAATAACATTGAGATAATACTATTGAGAGTTGGAGTTTTGCAATTTAGATTCCTTCTTACTTCATACCTATACCCGTGGCGAATGGACTGGAGTAGGACTTCTCTCTTCTCTCTTCGTTTATCTCTCCGTTCTCTTCGCTCTTCTTCTCTCTCTTTTGGCCTTATTTCTCTCTCTGTTTTTTTATGACTGGTCGGTTGGGCTTGACATGTTTGTGCTGATAACGTGTTGTGAGATGGGAGAAAGAGAGAGACATCAAATGTGCCCCACCCTAATGGGGTCGTATAAATATTATGAAGTGGAGTTTTAGAATTTAGATTCCTTCTTACTTCACATCTATACCCGTGGCTAATGGACTGAAGCAGGACTTATTCTCTCTTTTCTCTTCGTTTATCTCTCTGTTCTCTTCTTTCTTCTTCTCTCTCTTCTGTCTTCATTTCTCTCTCTGTTTTCTTTTGACTGGTCGGCTAAGCTCGACATGTTCGTGTTGATAACGTATTATGAGATGGAAGAAAAAGAGAGCCGTCAAACGTGCCCCACCCTAAAGGGGTCGTATATTATTTATATGATAAGCTTACTTAGGGCCTAAGCAATCTATTGGAAACCCTAATCCATGGGAGAAGAAAAAAAGAGAACGGTGAGATTTAATTATATTTTTAAGAAGTAGAATTTTGGAATTTAGATTCTTTCTTACTTCACACCTATACCCGTGGCTAATGGACTGGAGTAGGACTTTTTGTCTTTTCTCTCTTCGTTATCTCTCCGTTCTCTTCTCTCTTCTTCTTTCTCTTATGTCTTTGTTCCTCTCTCCGTTTACTTATGACTGGTCGGTTGGGCTCGACATGTTCGTGCTGATAACGTATTGTGAGATGGGAGATAGAAGAGTCGTCAAACATGCCCCACCCTAAAGGGGTCATATATTATTTATAGGGTAGGCTTACTTAGGGTCGAAGCAATCTATGGGAAACCCTAATTCATAGGAGAGATCCGACGGTTGACAGCCATCCGATCGAATGATCTCATAATAGTTATAATATTTTAAACTTTTTTAGAGAAAATATAAATTATTTTTAATACAAAAAATCCGGGTGTGCCTCATCTTTCTTCTTTACTTTCTATTATTTAATTAATTTAATTATTTTAAAAAATTAAATTGTTAATTAATCTAAATATTAAACTAATTGAAAAGTGGATTCTTTATGATTATCAATATGAACCTGACGAGCCCAACCGACCAGTCACAAGAAAATGAAGAGAGAAATGAAGACAGAAGAGAGACAATAAGAGAGTGGAAAATGGAGAGAGAAACAAAGACAGAAAAGAAAGAAGAAGAGAGAAGAGAACGGAGAGTTAAACGAAGAGAGAAGAGAGAAGAAGTCCTGCTCCAGTCCATTCGCTACGGGTATAGGTGTCAAATAAAAAGGAATCTAAATTCCAAAACTACACTTCTCAATAATATAATTAAATATCTATGTTCTCTTCTCTCTTCTCCTATAGATTAGGGTTGAGAAGTGGAGTTTTGGAATTTAGATTCCTTCTTCCTTCACACCTATACCCGTGGTGAATGGACTAGAGCAGGACCTCTTCTCTCTTTATTTATCTCTCTATTCTCTTCTCTCTTCTTTTCTCTTCTCACAACACGTTATCAGCCAGAATATATCGAGCTCACCCGACTAGTCATAAGTAAACGGAGAGAGAAACGAAGACAAAAGAGATAAAAGAAGAAAGAAGAGAACAAAGAGATAAACGAAGAGAGAAGAGAGAAGAAGTCCTGCACAAGTTCATTGTCCACGTGTATAGGTGTGAAGTAAGAAAGAATCTAAATTCCAAAAACTCCTCTTAGCAAAAGTTTGTTTAGAAAATAATAATAATTAAATAAATAACTAATTAAATAAAATAATTATATAATTAAATCATTATTTATTTATTTAATATTTTAAACCATTAAATTATTACATAATTTAATTATTTAATAATATAATAATTAATAAATAAATAAAATAATAAATGTCATTAAATAACTAGATGTTTAAATAATTAAATAAAATTATTATTTTAACAAAAAGCTAATTATTAAAGTATTTCAATTATTTAAATTATTTTATAATTAAATAAACGATTGCTATTATCAAAGAAACTTATAGAAATATTACAATATAATCATAATAATGTTAAGATGATACTATTGAGAAATAGAGTTTTGGAATTTAGATTATTTCTTACTTCAAACCTATACCCGTTGCCAATGGATTGGAGCAGAACTTCTTCTCTCTTCGTTTATTTCTCCATTCTAATCTTTCTTCTTCTCTCTCTGCTGTCTTTGTTTCTCTCTCCGTTTTCTTGCGACGGGACGGCTGGGCTTGATATGTTCGTGTTGATAATATATTGTGAGATGGTAGAAAGAGAGAGCCGTCAAACGTGTCCCACCCTAAAGGGGACGATATTATTTATAGGGTAAGCTTAGTTAGGGCCTAAGTATAATATGGGAAACCCTAATCTATGGGGGAGATCCGATAGTGGAAAGTCATCCGATCTTCCTTCTTTATTTCCTATTATTTAATTAATATAATTATTTTAATAAATTAAATAGTTAAATAAATTAAATAATTAAATAATTAAATAAATAATTAATTATTTTTATAATTAAATTACTTAAACTAATTATTTATTATTGAAATATTAAAATCAATAAATATTTATTTGATTATTAAAAAAAATATTAATTTATTTAAAAAATATTTTTTTATTCATATATTTAAATAATTAACTGATTATTTAAATAATAAGTAACTAGTTATTAAATTATTATTTTATTTTATTAATTAATTAAATAATTATTTTTTTATTTATTTCAATTAATTTCTCATAATTTAATAAAATTTTATATTTATTTGATTATACAATATTTTTTTATAATTATTACTTATTTATATATGAAATTATTTGATAATAATAATATTTTTTTTTTAAGTAAATAATCTATTTGATATATTTCTTTACAAATTAAGTTTTTAAATATTTCAATAATTAAATAATTATTTAATTATTTAAAAAATTATTATGTAAATAATTATTTAATTCATTATCTAAATAATTAAATTCTAATATTTTAGTTATATCAATAAATAACTATTTAATAATTTATTTAAATGATAATATAATAATTTTATTATATAATAATTTAGTCATATAATTATTGATTAAATTATTTTATTATTTGAAAAAACTATTAATTTATATAATTTATACATTAAATTATTATTTAAATATTTAAATAATAAAATAATAAAATTATTTTATTAAAAAATATTAATAACATAAATAAATAATGAAATTATTTAAATATTTTTAGAATTAATTAAATAATTAAATGAATCATTATTCTATAAATTATAATTAATTAAATATTTTCATTATTTACTTATAAAATAATTCAATGATGAAATAATTCTATAATCATTATTGAATTATTCAATAAGTAAATAATAAAAATATTAGATTAATTATAATTTATGGAATAATGATTCAAATAATTATTTCATTATTTTATAAAATATTTGAATAATTCAATTATTTCTTTAGGTTATTATTATATTCTAATAAACTAATTCCATTATATCATTAAATAATTTTTTACAAAATAAATTTCAGTATTTTAAATTTCAAATATTTAAGTAATAATTTAAAGAATAAATTTTATTAACTAATAATTTTTTGAAATAATAAAATATTTTAATTAATAATTACATAACTAAATTATTATATAATAAAATTATTAGATTATTATTTAAATAAATTATAAAATAATTAATTATTAAAATATTTATAAATTTTGAATTTCATTAATTAGATAATTATATAAAGAATTATTTAAATAATAATTTTTTTTAAATAAATAAATGATTATTTAATTATTTAAATATCTAAAAACGTTTTTAGTAAAGAAATATATTAAATGTATTATGTACTTAAACAAACAAATAATTTAATTATTATATAATTTTATAATTAAATAAATAATAATTGAAATAAATTATTATGTAACAAAATAATTAACAAATTATTTTATTAAATTATAAAAAATTAAATAAAATATATCAAAAAATTAATTATTTTATTATATAATAAAATAAAAAATTAATTCAATAACTATTTATTTATTATTCAATTAATTAGTTAAATATTTGAACATATTTATAATAAAATATTTTTTGAAATAGTATTATTTTTTTAAAATATTAAATAATTAGATATTATATTATTATTTTATTTTATTACTTTATTAAATAAATAATTTAATTAATAAATTATTTTATAAAATAAATAATATGAATTATAATAATTATTTTATTAATGGTAATTAATTAAATATTTTTATTAATTACTTATTGTATAATGAAATACTGAATTAATTAATTATTTTATTATTTCAATAATTTATTATTTAACAAATTAATTTAATTAATTTAAATAATAATAATAATTACAGAAATAACTAATAAAATAAATTCATTATATAATTAAATCATTATTTATTTATTTAATATTTTAAACCATTAAATATTTATATAATTTGATTCTTTAATAATATAATAATTCATAAATAAATAAAATAATAAATTTTATTAAATTATATTTAATAATATAATAATTCATATTATTAAAAAATTATAGAAACATTACAATAATAATCTTAATAATATTGAGATAATACTATTGAGAAGTGGAGTTTTGGAATTTAGATTACTTCTTACTTCAAACCTATACCCGTGGCCATTGGACTGGAGCAAGACTTTTTCTCTCTTCGTTTATTTGTTCATTTTCATCTCTCTTTTTCTCTCTCTTTTGTCTTTGTTTCTCTCTCCGTTTTCTTGCGACGAGTTAGCTGGGCTCGATATGTTCGTGTTGATAATATATTGTGAGATTGGAGAAAGAGAGAGCCCACAAACGTGTTCCACCCTGAAAGGATCGTATATTATTTATTGGGTAAGCTTACTTAGGGCCTAAGTATAATATAGGAAACTCTAATCTATGGGAGAGACTCGATAGTGGATAGTCATCCGATCGAACGATCTCATAACAGTTGTAATGTTTTAATTTTTTTAAAGCAAAATATAAATTTTTTTAAAATAAAAAATTCGGGTATACCTCTTCCGTCTTTACTAATTAATTATATTTTTATTTTAATTAAAGTTTTATTAAATTAAAGTTTTATTTTATTAATTAATTAAATAATTATTTTTATGGGTATTTCAATTAATACCTCATAATTTAAATAATTTTTTTATTTATTGAATTATATAATATTTATTTAAATTATTATTTAAAGAAAATTTTTATTTTTTTAAGTAAAAAATATATTTGATATATTTCTTCACTAATTAAGTTTTTAAATATTTCAATAATTGACTAATTATTTAATTATATATAAAAATCATTATTTATATAATTCTTTATTTAATTATCTAAATAATTAAATTCTAATATTTTAGTTATATAAATAAATAATTATTTAATAATTTATTTAAATAATTATCTAATAATTTTATTATATAATAATTTAGTTATGTAATTATTGATTAACTTATATTTTTATTTTAAAAAATTATAATTAATATAATTTATTCTTTAAATTATAACGTAAATATTTAAATAATAAAATAATTAAATTATTTGATTAAAATACTATATAATTATATAATTATATAACTGAATTATTTTATTATGTAATTAAATAAAAAATTAATTCAATAACTATTTACTTATTATTTAAATAATTAGTTAATTATTTGTACATATAAATAATAAAATATGTTTTTCAATAATATATATTTTTTTTTAAATAATAAGTAATTAGTTATTATATTATGATATTATTTTAAATCTTTATTAAATAAATAATGAAATTAATAAATGAATTTTTAAAATATTTAAATAAAAATTATAATAATTATTTTAGTAAAGGTAATTAATTAAATATTTTTATTAATTACTTATTGAATAATAAAATAAAGAATTAATTAATTATTTTATTATTTCAATAATTTATTATTTACTAAATAAATTAAATTAATTTTAAAAATAATAAAAAAATAAAAAATAACTAATAAAATAAATTAATTTTATAATTAAATCAATATTTCTTTATTTAATATTTTAAACCAATAAATAGTTACATAATTTGATTATTTAATAATATAATAATTAATAAATAAATAAAATAAAATTTTTTATTAAATAACTAGATTATTAAATAAATAAAAAAAATATATTATTTTTATAAAAATTTAATTATTAAAATATTTCAATTATTTAATTTATTTGATAATTAAATAAATGATTACTATTTTTTAAAAAATTATAGAAATATTACAATGATAATCATAATAACATTGAGATGATACTATTGAGAAGTGGAGTTTTGGAATTTAGATTCATTTTTACTTCAGACCTATACCCGTGGTAAATGAACTGGAGCAGGACTTCTTCTCTCTTCGTTTATTCTTTCATTCTCATCTCTCTTTTCTGTCTTTGTTTCTCCCTCCGTTTAATTGCGACGGGTCGGCTGGGCTCAATATATTCATATTAATAACATATTGTGAGATGAGAGAAAGGGAGAGCTGTCAAACTTGCCCGACCCTAAAAGGATCGTATATTATTTATAGGGTAAGCTTACTTAGGGCCTAAGTATTATATAGGAAACCCTAATCTATGGGTAAGATCCGACGGTGGACACTCATCCTATTGAACGATCTCATAACAGTTGTAATGTTTTAAATTTTTTTAACAAAAAATATAAATTTTTTTATAGCAAAAAATTCAGGTGTGCCTCATCTTTCTTCTTTACTTCCTATTATTTATTTAATTTAATTAGTTTAATAAATTAAATAATTAAAAAAATATTGAATTATCTATATAATTAAATTATTTAAACTAGTTATTTATTATTTAAATATTAAAATTAATAAATATTTCTTTGATTATTAAAAAAATATTAATCTATTTAAAAAAGATATTTTATTATTCATATATTCAAATAACTACCTAATTATTTAAATAAGAAGTAAATAGTTATTAAATTATTATTTTATTTTATTACTTAACTATATAATTATTATTTTTAGTTATTTCAATTAATATCTCATAATTTAATAAAAAAATTAATTTATTTAATTATATAATATTATATAATAACTATTATTTATTTAATAATAAAATTATTTAATAATTATAATATTTATTTATTTTTATATATAATCTATTTTATATATTTATTTACTAATTAAGTTTTTAAATATATCATAATTGACTAATTATTTAATTATTTAAAAAAATTATTATTTAAATAATTCTTTATTTAATTATCTAAATAATTAAATTCTAATATTTTACTTATTTAAATAAATAATTATTTAATAATATAATTAAATATTAATCTAATAATTTTATTACAAAAAATTTTGGTTATGTAATAATTAAATATATTATTATATTATTTTAAATTGTTATTAATTAATATAATTTATACTTTAAATTATTATGTAAATATATAAATAATAAAATACTTAAATTATTACGTAAAATTATTGAAATAATTATAATTTATAGAATAATGATTCAAATAATTATTTAAATATTTTATAAAATATCCAAATAATTTAATTATTTCTTTATGTTATTATTATATTCTAATAAAATAATTCCTTTATAGAAATATATAATATTTTAATATAATAAATTTAAGTATTTTATTTTTTAAATATTTAAGTAATAATTTCAAATATAAATTATATTTATTAGTAATTTTTTTAATTTATTAGTAATTTACATAAATTATATTTATTATTAAATATTAAAATAAAATTATTATTTTAATAAAAAGCTAATTATTAAAGTATTTCTATTATTTAAATTATTTTATCATTAAATAAATGATTACTATTATTAAAAAAATTATAGAAACATTATAATATAATCATAATAACGTTAAGATGATACTATTGAGAAGTGGAGTTTTGGAATTTAGATTACTTCTTACTTCAAACCTATACCTGTGGCTATTGGAATGGAGCAGGACTTCTTATCTCTTCGTTTATATCTTTGTTCTACTATCTCTTTTTCTCTATCTTCTATCTTCATTTCTCTCTTCGTTTTCTTGCGACGGGTCAGCTGTGCTCGATATGTTCGTGTTGATAACATATTGTGAGATGGGAGAAAGAGAGAGACGTCGAACGTGCCCTACCCTAAAGGGGTAGTATATTATTTATAGGATAAGCTTACTTAGGGCCTAAGTATAATATGGGAAACCCTAATCTATGGGAAAGATCTAACGGTGGACAGTCATCCGATCGAACGATCTCATAACAGTTATAATGTTTTAAAATTTTTTAAAGAAAAATATAAATTTTTTTAAAGCAAAAAATTCGGGTGTGTCTTATCTTCCTTCTTTACTTTCTATTATTTAATTAATTTAATTAGTTTAATAAATTAACAGTTAAATAAATTAAATAATTAATTAATTAAAGAAAAATTTAATTATCTATATAATTAAATTATATAAACTAAATATTTATTATTAAAATATTAAAATCAATAAATATTTCTTTGATTATTTAAAAAAATATTTTATTATTTATATATTCAAATAATTAGCTAATTATTTAAATAATAAGTAAATAGTTATTAAATTAATTTTTTTTATTACTTAAATAAATATTTATTTTTTTTAGTTATTATAATTAATGTCTACTAATTTAATAAAATTTTATATTTATTTAATTATATAATTTTTTAAAAAAATTATTATTTATTTATCTATAAAATTATTTCATAATAATAATATTTATTTTTTTAAGTAAATAATCTATTTGATATATTTCTTCTCTAATTAAGCTTTAAAATATTCCAATAAATAACTAATTATTTAATTATTTAATTATTTATAAAATTTATTATTTAAATGATTCTTTAATTTATTATCTAAATAAATAAATTCTAATATTTTAGTTAAATAATAAATATTTATTAAATAATTTATTTAAATAATAATCTAATAATTTTATTATATAGTAATTTAGTCATGTAATTATTGATTAAATTATTTTATTATTTAATTATTGATTAAATTAATTTATTATTTAATCTATATAATTTATACTTTTAGTTATTAAAAAATATTAATAACATAAAGAAATTATTATAATATTTAAATATTTTATAAATTAATTAAATAATTATTTGAATCATTATTCCATAAATGATAATTAATTAAATTTTTTCATTATTTACTTATTCAATAATTATTTAGATAATTATTTAGAATTTCATTATATATATAATTATATAAAGAATTATTTCAATAATATTTTTTTAAAATAATTAAATATTATTCAATTATTTAAATATTTAAAAAATTATTTATTAAATAAATATATTAAATAGAATATTTACTGAAACAAAAAAATTATTTAATTATCAAATTATTCTATTATTAAATAAATAATAATTTAAATAAATTATTATGCAATAAAATAATTAACAAATTATTTTCTTATATAATAAATTATATAATCAATTCAATAAATTTTTAATTATTATTTAAATAATTAGTTCATTATTTAAATATATAACTAATTAAATATTTTTTTAAATAATATAATTTTCTAAAATAATATAATTTTCTAAAATAATAAGTAATTAGTTAATATATTTTTATAATTTTTTATTACTTTGTTAAATAAATAATTAAATTAAGAAATTATTTTAGAAAATAATTAAATAAAAATTATAAAAATTATTTCATCAAAGGTAATTAATTAAATATTTTCATTAATTACTTATTGAATAATAAAATGATTAATTAATTAATTATTTTATTATTTAACTAATTTATTATTTAATAAATTAATTAAATTAATTTAAAAAATAATAATATTAAAAGAAATAACTAATAAAATAAATTAATTATATAATTAAATCAGTATTTCTTTATTTAATATTTTATACTATTATATTATTACATAATTTGATTATTTCATAATATAATAATTAATTAATAAAAATAATAATAAATTTTATTAAAAAATAGATAACTGAATAATTAAATAAAATAATTAATTTAGTAAAAAGTTAATTATTAAAATATTTCAATTATTGAAATTATTCTATAATTAAATAAATGATTACTATTATTAAAAAAATTATAGAAATATTACAATGTTAATCATAATAACGTTGAGATGGTACTATTGAGACGTGGAGTTTTAGAATTTAGATTACTTCTAACTTCAAACCTATACCCGTGGCCAATGGACTGGAGCAGGACTTCTTCTCTCTTCGTTTATTTCTCCATTCTTAACTCTCTTCTTCTCTCTTTTCTGTCTTCGTTTCTTTCTCAGTTTTCTTGCGACGGGTTGGTTGGGCTCGATATATTCGTGTTGATAACATATTGTGAGATAGGAGAAGAAGAGAGCCGTCAAACGTGCCCCATCCTAAGGGGGTCATATATTATTTATAGGGTAAGCTTACTTAGGGCCTAAGTATAATATGGAAAAACCTAGTCTATGGGAGAGATCCAACGGTGGATAGTCCTCCGATCGAACGATCTCATAATAGTTGTAATGTTTTAAATTTTTTTAATAAAAATTTAAATTTTTTTAAAGTACAAAGTTCAGGTATGCCTCATCTTCCTTCTTTACTTCCTATTATTAAATTAATTTTATTACTTTAATAAATTAAATAATTAAATAAATTAAATAATTAAGGATATATTTAATTATCTCTATAATTAAATTATTTAAACTTATTATTTATTACTTAAATAATAAAATCAATAAATATTTCATCGATTATTAATAAAAATATTAAGATATTTAAAAAATATATTATTATTTATCTATTCAAATAATTAACTAATTATTTAAATAATAAGTAAATAGTTATTAAATAATAATTTTATTTTATTAATTAATGAAATAATTAATATTTTGAGTTATTTCAATTAATATCTTATAATTTAATAATTTTTTTATTTATTTAAATATGAAATATTTTATTTTAATTATTTTTTATTTAACTATAAAATTATTTAGTAATAAAAATATTTATTTTTTTAAGTAAATAATCTATTTGATATATTTCTTCACTAATGATATTTTTAAATATTTAAATAATTCAATAATTCTTAAATTATTAAAAAAAATTATTATTTATATAATGATTTATTGAATTATCTAAATAATTAAATTCTAATATTTTACTTATATAAATAAAATAATTATTTAATAATTTATTCAAATGATAATCTAATAATTTTATTACATAATAATTTAGTTATGTAATTATTGATTAAATTATTTTTTTATTTGGAAAAATTATTAATTAATATAATTTATACTTTAAATTATAATATAAATTTTGAAATATTTGAAAAATGGATTTATTTGTTTAAAATATTATATAATTATCTAATTAAATTATTTCACAAAAATATATTAATAATATAAATAAATAATAAATTTATTTAGATATTTTACATAATAATTAAATAAATATTTGAATCATTATTCTGTAAATCATTATGAGTATTTTATTTTTTATATATTTAAGTAATAATTTGAACAATAAATTATATTAATTAATAATTTTTTGAATTAAAAAAATATTTAATTAATAATTGTATAACTAAGTTATTATAAAATAAAATTATAAAATTAATATTTAAGTAAATTATTAAATAATTATTATTGAAATAATTATAAAATTAGAATTTTGTTAATTAGATATTTATATAATAAATTATTTAAATAAGAATTTTCTTAAATTAATAAATAATTATTCAATTATTTAAATATTTAAAAAGTTATTTAGTAAATAAATATATTAAAAGGATTATTTATTTAAACAAAAAAATAATTTCATTATTAAATAATTTCATAGTTAAATAACGAATAATTTAAATAAATTATAATTTTTTGAAATATTAAAATTATTTATTGAAATCATTATTTATTGAAATAATTTTAAAATTAGAATTTGATTATTTAGAAAATTATATAAAGAATTATTTAAAATATAATTTTTTTAATTAATTAAATAATTAGTAAATTATTTAAATATTTAAAAACTTATTTAGTAAAGAAATATATTAAATAGATTATTTACTAAAACAAAAAAATAATTTAATTTTTAAATAATATCATAGTTAAATAAATAATAATTTAAATAATGATTATATAATAAAAAAATTAATTATTTCAATAACTATTTACTTATTATTTAAATAATTAGTTAATTATTTGAACATATAAATAGTAAAATATTTTTTATATAATTAATTTTTTTAAAAATAAAAAGTAATAGTTATTATATTTTTATATTGTTTTATAACTTTATTAAATAAATAACTAAATTAATAATTTATTTTCTAAAAAAATTCAATAAAAATTATGATAGTTATTTTATTAATGGTAATGAATTAAATTATTTTCATTAATTACTTATTCAATAATAAAATAATTAATTAATTAATTATTTTATTATTTTGAAAATTTATTATAAAAGAAATTCATTAAATAAATTAAAAAAATCATAATAATTAAAGAAATCACTAATTAAATAAATAAATTATATAATTAAATCATTATTTCTTTATTTAATATTTTTAACCATTACATTGCTATATAATTAGTTATTATATTATTTTATTATTTTATTACTTTGTTAAATAAATAATTAAATTGATAAATTATTTCATAAAATAAATAATAAGAATTATAATAATTAATTTATTAATGTTAATTCATTAAATATCTTCATTAATTAATTATTAAATATTGAAATAATGAATTAATTAATTATTTTATTATTTTAATAATTAATTAATTAATTAATTAATTACATTAATTGAAAAAATAATAATAATTAAATAAATAACTAATAACTTAAATTAATTATATAATTAAATTATTATTTATTTATTTAATATTTAAAACCATTAAATAGATAGATAATTTAATTATTTAATAATATAATAATTCATAAATAAATAAAATAATAATTTTCTTGAAATTACTAGATAATAAAATAATTAAACCTGTACTCGTGGCTAATGGACTTGAGCAGGACTTTTTCTCTCTTTGTTTATTTGTTCATTCTTATCTCACTTATTCTCTCTCTTCTGTCTTCATTTCTCTCTCCGTTTTCTTACGACGGGTCAGTTGGGCTCGATATGTTCGTATTGATAATATATTGTGAGATTGGAGAAAGGGATAGCCCATAAATATGCCCAACCCTAACGGGGTCGTATATTATTTATTGGGTAAGCTTACTTAGGGCTTAAGTATAATATGGGAAACCCTAATCTATGGGGAGAGATTTGACTGTGGATTGTCATCCGATCGAACAATCTCATAACAGTTGTAATGTTTTAAATTTTCTTAAAGAAAAATATAAATTTTTTTAAAGCAAAAAATTTGGGTATGCCTCATCTTCCTTCTTTACTTCCTTTTATTTAATTAATTTAGTTATTTTAGTAAATTAAATAGTTAATTAAATTAAATAATTAAAGAAATATTTAATTATCTATATAATTAAATTATTTAAAATAATTATTTATTATTTAAATATTAAAATCAATAAATATTTCTTTGATTATGAGAAAAAAATATTAAGCTATTTAAAAAAATATTTTATTATTCATATACTAAAATAATTAACTAATTATTTAAATAATAAGTAAATAGTTATTAAATTATTATTTTATTTTATTACTTAATTAAATATTTATTTTTTTTAGTTATTTCAATTAATATCTTATAATTTAATAAAATTATATATTTATTGAATTATATAATATTATATTTAAATTATTATATATTTAACTATAAAATTATTTAGTAATGAAAATATTTATTTTTTAAATAAATAATCTATTTGATATATTTCTTCACTAATTAAGTTTTTAAATATTTCAATAATTGACTAATAATTTAATTATTTAAGTTATTCTTAATTGAATTATATAATAATTAAATTCTAATATTTTTGTTTTATAAATAAATAATTATTTGAAATGTTATATAATAAATCAAATAAATTACAATTTTTTGAAATAACAAAACAATTGAATTAATAATTGCATTAATAAATTATTATGTAATAAAATTATTATATTATTATTTAAATAAATTTTTTAATAATTACTTATCTAAATAATTATAAAATTTGAATTTCATTATTTAAATAATTATATAAAGAATTATTTAAATATTAATTTTTTAAAATAGTTAAATATTAATTAATTATTTAAATATTTAAATAAATATTAAAGAAATATATTAAATAGATTATTTATTTAAAAAATAAATTATTTAATTATTAAATAATTCCATTGTTAAATAAATAATAAATTAAGTAAATTATTATGTAATTAAATGATTAACAAATTATTTTCTTAAATAATAAAAAATTAATTATTTTATTATGATATAAAATAAAAAATTAATTCAGTAACTATTTACTTATTATTTAAATAATTAGTTAATTATTTAAACATATAAATAATAAAATATTTTTTGAAATAATTTAATTTTCTAAAATAATAAAATTTGATAAAATAATAAGTAATAAAATAAAAATAAATAAATAAATAATTAAATAATTAAATAATTAAAGAATTAAATAATTAAATAATTAAATAATTAAATAATGAAATAATTAAAGAAATATTTAATTATCAATATAACTACATAATTAAATAATTAAATAATGAAATAATTAAAAAAATCATTATTTATTTATTTAATATTTTAAATAATTAAATTGTTACATAATTTGATTATTTAATAATATAATAATTAAGAAATAAATAAAATAATAAATATCATTAAATAACTAGATGATTAAATAATTACATAAAATAATTATTTTAATAAATTGCTAATTATTAAAGTATTTCAATTATTTAAATTATTTCATAATTTAATAAACGATTACTATTATTAAAAAAATTGTAGAAACATTACAATATAATCATAATAACGTTAAGATAATACTATTGAGAAATGGAGTTTTGGAATTTAAATTACATCTTACTTCAAACCTATACCCGTGGCCAATGGAATGGAGCAGGACTTCTTCTCTCTTTGTTTATTTTGCCGTTCTAATCTCTCTTCTTCTCTATTTTCTGTCTTCGTTTCTCTCTCTATTTTCTTGTGATGGGTCGGTTGGGCTCGATTGTTCGTGCTGATAGTATATTATGAGATAGAAGAAAAAGAGAGCCAACAAACGTGCCCCACTCTAAAGGGGTCATATATTATTTATAGGGTAAGCTTAGTTAGAGCCTAAGTATAATAAGGGAAACCCTAATCTATAGGAGAGATCCGACGGTGGGCAGTCATCCGATCGAACGATCTCAAAACAGTTATAATATTTTAAATTTTCTTAAAGAAAAATATAAATTTTTTTAAAGTAAAAAATTCAGATGTGCCTCATCTTACTTCTTTACTTCCTAATATTTAAATAATTTAATTAGTTTAATAAATTAAATAGTTAAATAAAATAAATAATTAAATAATTAAAAAATATATTTATTTATCTAAATAATTAAATTACTTAAACTAATTATTTATTATTGAAATATTTAATTAGAAAATATTTATCTGATTATTAAAAAAAATATTAAGCTATTTAAAAAATTATTTTATTATTCATATATTCAAATAGTTAAATAATTATTAAAATAATAAGTAAATTATTATTAAATTATTTTTTTATTGTATTACTTAATTAAATAATTATTATTTTTAGTTATTTCAATTAATATCGCATAATTTAATAAAATTTTATAATTATTTAATTATATATTATTTTTTTAAATTATTAATTATTTATCTAAAAAATTATTTAATAATAACAATATTTATTTTTTTAGTAAATAATCTATTAGATATATTTCTTCACTAATTAAGTTTTTAGATATTTCAATAATTATCTAATTATTTAATTATTTTAAAAAATTATTATTTAAATAATTCTTTAATTCATTATCTAAATAAATAAATTCTAATATTTTAGTAATATCAATAAATATTTATTTAGTAATTTATTTAAATAATAATCTAAAAATTTTATTACATAATAATTTAGTCATGTAATTATTGATTAAATTATTTTAGTTATATAATTATAATTTTGTCAAATAATGTAGTCATCTAATTATAATTTAAATTATTACACAAATTTTTAGATAATTAAATAATTAAATTATTTGATTAAAATATTATATAATTGTCATATTTTATTAGAAAATATGATTAATATAAAGAAATAATAAAATTATTTAAAATTTTTTAAATAAATAAATAATTATTAAAATCATTATTCTAAAAATTATTTTCTTAAATAATAAAAAAATTAATTAAATACATAAAAAAATTAATTATTTTATTATGTAATAAAATAAAAAATTAATTCAATAACTATTTACTTATTATTTAAATAATTAGTTAATTATTTAAACATATAAATTAATAAATTTTTTTTCAATAATATAATTTACCAAAATAATATAATTTTCTAAAATAATAAGTAATTAGTTATTATATTATTATATTATTTTATTCCTTTATAAAATAAATAATTAAATTAATAAATTATTTTGTAAAATAATTAAATAAAAATTATAGTAATTATTTCATTAATGGTAATTAATTAAATATTTTCATTAATTACTTATTGAATAATAAAATAATTAATTAATTATTTAGTTTATTATTTCAATAATTTACAATTTAATGAATTAATTAAATTAAAGAATTTTATTTTATAAATATTTAAGTAAAAATTTAAAGAATAACTTATATTAATTAATAATTTTTTGAAATAATAAAATAATTTAATTTATAATTACATAAATTAATTATTATATAATTATATTGTTAGAATATTATTTATATAAATTATTAAATAATTATTTATTGAAATAATTATCAAATTAGAATTTCATTAATTAGATAATTATGTAAAGAATTATTGAAATAATAATTATTTTACATAAATAAATCATTATTCAATTTTTGAAAAATTTAAAAACATATTTAGTAAAGAAATATATTAAATGGATTATTTACTTAAACAAAATTTTAATTATTAAATAATTTTATAGTTAAATAAATAAGAATTTCAATAAATTTTTAATTTTTAAAATAATAATATCATTTAATTAATAATTACATAAGTAAATTATTGTATAATCAAATATTATATTATTATTTTCATAAATTTTTTAATAATTATTTATTAAAATAATTATAAAATTAAAATTTAATTATTTAGATAATTATATAAAGAATTATTTAAATAATAATTTTTTTAAAAAATTAAATAATTAGTCAATTATTTTACTATTTAAAAATATATTTCTTAAAGATATATTAAATTAATTATTTAATAAATCAATAAATCCATAGTTAAATAAATAATAATTTAAATAAATTATTATGTAATGAAAAAATTAATAAATTATTTTCTTAAATTATAAAAAATTTAATAAATTATATAAAAAATTAAATTATGTTATTATATAATAAAATAAAAAATTAATTCAATAATTATTTACTTATTATTTAAATAATAAAATCAATAAATATTTCTTTGATTATTAAAAAAAATTATAAGCTATTTAAAAAATAATTTTATTATTTATATATTCAAATAATTAAATAATTATTTAAATAATAAATAAATAGTTATTAGATTATTGTTTTATTTTATTACTTAATTAAATAGTTATTATTATAAGTTATTTCAATTAATATCTCATAAATTTATAAATTTTTTTATTTATTTAATTATATAATAATTTTTTTTTATTATTATTTATTTCACTATGAAATTATTTAATAATGAAAATATTTACTTTTTTAAGTAAATAATCTATTTAATATATTTCTTCACTAATAAAGTTTTTAATTATTTCAATAATTAAAAATTTATTTCATTATTAAAAGAAATTATTATTTATATAATCCTTTATTAAAAATGTAATTATTGATTAAAAACATTTTTTATTTCAAAAAAACTATTAAATAAAATAATTTATACTTTAAATTATAACATAAATATTTCAATAATAAAATAAATGATTTATTTGATTAAAATATTTAATAATTAAATAATTTAATTATTTTATTAAAAAATCTTAAGAAAATCAATAAATAATGAAATTATTTAGATATTTAATAAAATAAATAAATAACTATTTGAATCATTATTCAATAAATTATAATTAATTAAATAATTTTATTATTTATTTATTGAATAATTCAATAATGAAATAATTCAATAATCATTTTTGAATTATTAAAAAAGAAAATAATAAAAAAAATGGATTAATTATCATCTATGGAATTATGATTCAAATAATTATTTAATGATTTTATAAAATATCTAACTAATTTAATTATTTCTTTATATTATTTTTATATTCGAATAAAAAAAATTTATTATATAATAATATAATATTTTCACCAAATAAATTTAAGTATTTTATTTTTTAAATATTTAAGTAATATTTTAAAAACTAAATATTTAAAAACTTATTTTGTAAAGAAATATATTAAAAGGATTATTTACTTAAACAAAAAAATAAGTTTATTATTAAATAATTTCATAGTTAAATAAATTATAATTTAAATAAATTATAATTTTTTGAAATAATAAAATAATTGAATAAATAATTAAATAATGAAATTATTATATAATAAATAATTAAATAATGAAATTATTATGTAATTAATAAATAATTAATTAAATAATGAAATTATTATGTAATAAATAATTAAATAATGAAATTATTATTGAAATATTAAATAATTTAATAATAAAATAAATAATAATTTAAATAAATTATTATATAATGAAATAATTATTATATTATTTTATGAAATTATAAAAAATTAAATAAAATATATCAAAAATAAATTATTTTATTATATAATAAAATAAAAAATTAATTCAATAACTATTTACTTATTATTTAAATAATTAGTAAATTATTTAAACATATAAACAATAAAATATTTTTTTAAATAATATAATTGTTTGAAAATAATAAGTAATTAGTTATTATATTATTATATTATTTTATAACTTAATTAAATAAAAAATTAAATTTAAAAATTATTTTATAAAATAATTAAATAAAAATTATAATAATTATTTAATTAATGGTAATGAATTAAATATTCTTATTAATTACTTATGGAGTAATAAAATAAAAAATAAATTATTTTATTTTTTATATAATTTCTTATTTAGTAAATTAATTTAAAAATAATAATAACTAAAGAAATAACTAATAAAATAAATTATTTATATAATTATATAATTATTTCTTTATTTAATATTTTAAACCATTAAATAGTTACATAATTTGACTATTTAATAATATAATAAATAATAAATCAATAAAATAAAAATTTTCATTAAATAAGTAGATAATTAAATAATTAAATAAAATTCTTATTTTAATAAAAAATTAATTATTATAATATTTCAATTATTTAATTTATTTTATAATTAAATAAATGATTAATATTATTTAAAAAATTATAGAAATATTACAATGATAATCATAATAACTTTGAGATGGTACTATTGAGAAGTGGAGTTTTGGAATTTAGATTACTTCTTACTTCAAACCTATGCCCGTGATAAATAAACTGGAGTAGGACTTCTTCTCTCTTCATTTATTCCTCCATTCTCATCTCTTTTCCTCTCTCTTTTCTGTCTTTGTTTCTCTCTCCGTTTACCTGCAATGGGTCGGTTGGGCTCGATATGTAAGATGGGAAAAAGAGAGAGCTGTCAAACTTGTCCCACCCTAAAGGGATCGTATATTATTTATAGGGTAAGCTTACTTAGGGCCTAAGTATAATATTTTAACATAATAAATTTAAGTTTTTTATTTTTTAAATATATAACTAATATTTAACTAATATTTTTTTTAAATAAATAAATAATTATTCAATTATTTAAATATTTAAAAAATTATTTTGTAAGGAAATATATTAAATAGATTATTTACTTAAATAAAAAAATAATTTCATTATTAAATAATTTTGTAGTTAAATAAATAATAATATAGAAAATGATATAAAAAATCATTTTAAAATTATTAGATTATTTATATTAGATTATTTAAATAAAATTATAAAAAAAAATTATTATTCATAAAATTATAAAAAATTTCATTATTTATAAAATTAAATTTCATTAACTTTTATTATATAAAAAATTAAATAAATAATATTAAAATTTTATTATTTAAAAAAATTTCATTATTTATAAAATTATATAAAAAATTATTTAAAAATTATTTAAAAATTCTTTATAAAATTATTAGATTATCATTTAAATAAATTATTAAATAATTATTTATTGATATAACTAAAATATTAGAATTTAAATATTTAGAAAATGAATTAAAGAATTATTTAAATTATAATATTTTAAATAAATAAATATTTAATTATTATTAGATAATAAATATATATAGTAATGAGATATTTGATAAATAAATATAGTAATTATTATTTGATAATTTCATAGATAAATAAATAATAATTTTTAAAAAATATTATATAATTAAATAAAATAAAATTTAATTAAATTATGAGATATTAATTAAAATAATAATAAAAAATAATTATTTATTTATGAAATAAAATAAATAAATAATTTAATAACTATTTACTTATTACTTAAATAATTAGTTAATTACTTGTTTATATAAATAATAAAATATTTTTCTAAATGGCTTACTATTTTTTTATAATCAAATAAAAATTTATTGATTTTAATATTTCAATAATAAATAATTAGTTTAAGTAATTTAATTATATAGATAATTAAATATTTCTTTAATTATTTAATTATTTAATTTATTTAACTATTTAATTTATTAAACTAATAAAATTAATTAAATAATAGGAAGTAAAGAAAAAAGATGAGGCACACCTAAATTTTTTTAATTTAAAAAAATTTATATTTTTCTTTAAAAAAATTTAAAATATTAGAACTGTTATGAGGTCGTTCGATCGGATGACTGTGCACCATCGGATCTCTTCCATAGATTAGGGTTTTCCATATTTTACTTAGGCCCTAACTAAGCTTACCCTATAAATAATATATGACCCTTTTAGGGTGGGGCACGTTTGACGGCTCTCTCTGGCTTCTATCTCATAATATATTATCAACACGAACATATCGAGCCCAGCCGACCTGTCGCAAGAAAATGGAGAGAGAAACGAAGACAGAAGAGAGATTAGAACGGAGAAAAAAACGAAGAGAGAAGAAGTTTTGCTTCATGTCATTGGCCACGGGTATAGGTTTGAAGCAAGAAGTAATCTAAATTCCAAAACTCCATTTCACAATAATATCATATTAACGTTATTATGATTATATTGTAATATTTCTTTAATTTTTTTAATAATAGTAATCATTTATTTAATAATAAAATAATTGAAATAATTAAAATACTTTAATTATTAGCTTTTTATTAAAATAGTAATTTTACTTAATTATTTAATCATCAAGTTATTTAATAACATTTATTATTTTATTTATTTATTTATTTATTAATTATTTTATTTATTTATTAATGATTTAATTAAATAATTATTTTATTTAATTAGTTTTTTCATTATTTATTATTATTTTTAAATAAATATTTTGAAATTTATTATATAATAAATTATTAAAATAAAATAATTATTTTTAAAATTATTTAATTCATTTTTAAAATTAATTCATTATTTTATAAAATTAATTCATTATTTTTAAAATTCATTTATTTTTAAATTATTTAATTCATTATTTTATTTAATTCATTATTTATTTAATAAAGTTATAAAATAATATAAAAATATAATAACTAATTACTAATTATTTTCAAAAAATTTACTATTTTAAAAAACATTTTATTATTTATATGTTCAAATAATTAACTAATTATTTAAATAAAAACTAAATAGTTATTGAATTTATTTTTTTTATTACTTAATAAAATAAATAATATTTTTTTACATTATATATTATTTTTTATAATTTAATAAAATAATTTATTAATTATATCATTACATAATAATTTATTTAAATTATTATTTATTTAACTACAAAATTTTTTAAAAATTAAATTATTCTTTTGTTTTAGTAAATAATCTATTTAATATATTTGTTTACTAAATAATTTTTGAAATATTTAAATAATAATATAATTTATTTATCTAATAATATAATTTATTATTTAATTTTATAAATAATTATTTATTTAACTACAAAATTATTTAATAATTAAATTATTTTTTTCATTAAGTAAATAATCTAATTAATAAATTTCTTTACAAAATAATTTTTTAAACATTTAAATAATTGCATAATTATTTATTTATTTTAAAAAAATATTATTTAAATAATTCTTTATTTAATTATCTAATTAATGAAATTATAATTTTATAAATATTTTAATAAATAATTATTTCACAATTTACTTAAATAATAATCAAATAATTTTATTGCATAATAATTTAGTTATGTAATTATTTATTTAGTTATTTTATAATTTCAAAAATTTACAAATAAATATAATTTGTTTTTTAAATTATTCCTTAAATAATTCAATAATGATTATTGAATTAATACATTATTAAATTATTCAATAAGTAAATAATGAAAACAATTAATTAATTATAATTTATGGAATAATGATTCCAATAATTATTTAATTAGTTTATAAAATATATAAATAATTTCACTATATTTTTATGTAATTAATATTTTTTAATAAAATAATTCAATTATATAATTATATAATATTTTAACTAAAAATTTTAAGTATTTAATTATTTATATATTTACATAATAATTGAAAGTATAAATTATAATAAATAATAACTTTTTAAAATAATAAAATAATTGAATTAATAATTATATAGCTAAATATTTATATAATAAAATTATTAGATTATTATTTAAATAAATTATTAAATATTTATTTATTTAAATAACAAAAATATTAGAATTTAAGTATTTAGATAATTAAATAAAGAATTATTTAAATAATAATTTTTTGAAATAATGAAATAATTAGTTAATTATTGATATATTTAAAAACTTAATTAGTGAATAAATATACCAAATAGATTATTTACTAAAAAAAAAATATTATAAATATTAAATAATTTTATTGTTAAATAAATAAAAATTTAAATAAAATATGGTATAATTAAATAAATAAAGTTTTTTATTAAATTATGAGATATTAATTAAAATAACTAAAAATAATAATAATTTAGTTAAGTAATAAAATAAAATAATAATTTCATAACTATTTACTTCTTATTTAAATAATTAGTTAATATTTGAATACATGAATAATAAAATATATTTTTTAATATCTTAATATTTTTTTAATAATCAAAGAAATATTTTTTGATTTTAATATTAAAATAATAAATAATTAGTTTAAATAATTTTATTATATAGATAATTAAATATTTCTTTAATTATTTAATTATTTAATTTATTTAACTATTTAATTTATTAAACTAATTAAATTAAATAAATAATAGGAAGTAAAGAAAGAAGATGAGGCACACCCAAATTTTTTGCTTTAAAAAAATTTAAAACTTTACAACTGTTATGAGATCGTTCGATAGGATTACTGTCCACCGTCGGATCTCACCCATAGATTAGGGTTTCCCATATAATACTAGGCCCTATATAAACTTACCTTTTAAATAATATACGATCCCTTTAGGGTGGGGCAAGTTTGACAGCTCTCTCTTTCTCCCAACTCTCAATATGTTATCAACATGAATATATCGAGCCCAACCGACCCGTCGCAAGTAAACGGAGAGAGAAACAAAGACAGAAAAGAGTGTAGAAGAAAGATGAGAATGGAGGAATAAACGAAGAGAGAAGAAGTCCTGCTCCAGTTCATTTGCCACAGGTATAGGTTTGATGTAAGAATGAATCTAAATTTCAAAACTTCACTTCTTAATAGTATCATCTCAATGTTATTATGATTATCATTGTAATATTTCTATAATTTTTAAAATTATTAATAGTAATCATTTATTTAATTATCAAATAAATTAAATAATTGAAAAATTCTAATAATTAACTTTTTATTAAAATAATAAATTTTTTTAATTATTTAATTATCTAGTTATTTAATAAATTTTTTTATTTTATTAATTTATTAATTACTATATTATTAAATAATCAAATTATGTAACTATTTAATGGTTTAAAATATTAAATAAAGAAATAATGATTAAATTATATAATTAATTAATTTTATTAGTTATTTCTTTATTTACTATTATTTTTTAAATTAATTTAATTAATTAATTAAATAATAAATAATTGAAATAATAAAATAATTAATTAATTCATTATTTTTTTATTCAATAATTAATTAATAAAAATATTTAATTAATTAGCATTAATGAAATAATTATTCTAATTTTTATTTAATTATTTTATAAAATAATTTATTAATCTCATTTTTTAGTTAATTAATCAATAAAATAATATAATAATATAATAACTAATTGCTTATTATTTTAAAAAAATTATATTATTAAAAAAAAAAATTTATTGTTTATATATTCAAATAATTAACTAATTATTTAAATAATAAGTAAATAGTTATTGAATTAATTTTTTATTTAATTATATAATAAAATAATTCAATTATATAATTATATAATATTTTAATCAAATAATTTAATTATTTTATTATTTAAATATTTACCTTATAATTTAAAGTATAAATTATATTAATTAAATTTTTTTTCAAATAAAAATATAAGTTAATCTAATTACATAACTAATTTATTATGTAATAAAATTATTAGATAATCACTTAAATAAATTATTAAATAAGTATTTATTTATATAACTAAAATATTAGAATTTAATTATTTAGATAATTACATAAAGAATTATTTAAATAAAATTTTTTTTACATAATGAAATAATTAGTCAATTATTGATATATTTAAAAACTTAATTAGTGAATAAATATATCAAATATATTATTTACTTAAAAAAGGAAATATTATAATTATTAAAAATATTTTATTATCAATTAAATAAACAAAATATTATATAAATAATTAAATAAAAAATTTTATTAAATTATGAGATATTAATTGAAATAACCAAAAATAATAATTACATAGTTAAGTAATAAAATAAAATAAAATAATAATTTAATAACTATTTACTTTTTATTTATATAATTAGTTAAATATTTGAATATATGAATAATAAAATATTTTTTTAAATAACTTAATATTTTTTTAATAATCAAAGAAATATTTATTTATTTTAATATTTAAATAATTAGTTTAAATAATTTAATTATATAGATAATTAAATATTTCTTTAAATATTTAATTATTTAATTATTTAATTTATTTAACTATTTAATTTATAAACTAATTAAATTAAATAAATAATAGAAAGTAAAGAAAGAAGATGAGGGACACCTGAATTTTTTGCTTTAAAAAAATTTATATATATTTTTTAAAAAATTTAAAACATTATAACTGTTATGAGATCGTTCAATCGGATGACTGTCCACCGTTGGATCTCTCCCATAGATTAGGGTTTCCCATATAATACTTAGGCCCTAAGTAAGCTTACCCTATAAATAATATACAACTCCTTTAGGGTGGGGTAAGTTTGACAGCTCTCTCTTTCTTCTATCTCACAATATGTTATCAACATGAACATATCAAGCCCAACTGACCCGTTGTAAGTAAACGGAGAGAGAAACGAAGACAGAAAAGAGAAAAGAAGAGAGATAAGAATGGAGGAATAAACGAAGAGAAAAGAAGTCCTACTCCAGTTCATTTGCCACGGGTATAGGTTTGAAGTAAGAAGTAATCTAAATTCTAAAACTCCACTTCTCAATAGTATCATCTCAACGTTATTATGATTATCATTGTAATATTTCTATAATTTTTAAAATAATAGTAATCATTTATTTAATTAGCAAATAAATTAAATAATTGAAATATTATAATAATAAAATTTTTATTAAAATAATAATTTTATTTAATTATTTAATTATTTAATTATCTAGTTTTTAATGAAATTTTTTATTTATTTATTTATTAATTATAATATTATTAAATAATCAAATTATGTAACTATTAAATAGTTTAAAATATTAAATATAGAAATAATTATTTAATTATATAATTAATTTATTTTATTAGTTGTTTCTTTAGTTATTATTATTTTTTAAATTAATTTAATTAATTTATTAAATAAGAAATTGTTGAAATAATAAAATAATTAATTCATTATTTTATTATTCAATAAGTAATTAATAAAAATATTTAATTAATTACCATTAATGAAATAATTATTATAATATTTATTTAATTATTTATAAAATAATATTTTAATATAATTTTTTATTTAATTAAGTAATAAAATAATTTAATAATATAATTACTAATTAATTATTATTTTCAAAAAATTATATTATTGAAAAAAATATTTTATTGATTATATGTTTAAATAATTAACTAATTATTTAAATAATAAGTAAATAGTTACAAAATTACATTTTTATTTTAATACATAATAAAATAATTTATTTTTTAATGTATTTTATTTAATTTTTGATAATTTAATAAAATAATATATTAATTATTTTATTACATAATAATTTATTTAGATTATTATTTATTTTACTATGAAATTATTTAATAATTTAATTATTTTTTTGTTTATGTAAATAATCTATTTAATATATTTCTTTAATAAATAAGTTTTTAAATATTTCAATAATTGACTAATTATTTAATTATTTAAAAAAAAAATATTTTAATAATATTTTTATAATTATCTAAATAATAAAATTCTAATTTTATAATTATTTCAGTAAATAATTATTAAAAAATTTATATAAACAATAATATAATAATTTTATTACAAAATAATTTAGTTATATAATTATTTATTCAATTAGTTTATTATTTCAAAAAATTATAATTTATTTAAATTATTAGTTATTTAACTATGAAATTATTTTATAATTAAATTATATTTTTGTTTAAGCAAATAATCCTTTTAATATATTTCTTTACTAGATAAATTTTAAATATTTAAATAATTGAATAATTATTTATTTATTTAAAAAATTATTGATTTAAATAATTATTTATATAAATATCTAATTAATGAAATTCTAATTTTATAATTATTTCCATAAGTAATTATTTCTTAATTTACTTAAATAATAATCTAAGAATTTTATTACATAATAAATTAGTTATGTAATTATTAATTAAATTATTTTCTTAATTCAAAAAATTATTAATTTATATAATTTATTTTTAAAAATATTAACTTTATATTTAAAAAATAAAATATTTAACTTTATTTTGTTAAAATATTATATTATTATATAATGGAATTATTTTATTAGAATATAAAAATGATATAAAGAAATAATTATATTATTTAGATATTTTATAAAATAATTAAATAATTATTTGAATCATTATTCTATAAATTATCATTAATCCAATATTTTTATCATTTTATTTTTGAATAATTCAATAATTATTATTGAATTATTTTATTATTGAATTATTCAATAATAAATAATAAAAATATTTAATTAATTATAATTTATTGAATAATGATTCAAATATTTATTTAATTATTTTATCAAATATCTAAATAAATAAATTATTTATTAATTTTATTAATATTTTTTAATAAAATAATTCAATTATATAATTATATAATATTTTCATCAAATAAATTATTTATATTATTATTTAAATATTTATTTTATAATTTAAAGTATAAATTATATTAATTAAAAATTTTTTCAAATAAAAAAATAATTTAATCAATAATTATATAACTAAAATATTATGTAATAAAATTATTAGATTATCATTTGAATAAATTATTAAGTAATTATTAATTTATATAACTAAAATATTAGAATTTAATTATTTTGATAATTAAATAAATAATTAAATATATAATAATTTTTTTAAAAATTAAATAATTTCATAGTTAAATAAAAAATAATTGAAATATTTTAATTATTAAATAATTTAATAGTTAAATAAAAAATAATTGATATAAAATATTATATAATTAAATAAATAAAAAAATTTATGAAATTATAAGATATTAATTAAAATAAATAAAAATAATAATTATTTAATTAAGTAATAAAATAAAACAATAATTTAATAACTATTTACTTTTTATTTAAATAATTAGTTAATTATTTGAATATATGAATAATAAAATATTTTTTTAAATAGCTTAATATTTTTTTTAATAATCAAAGAAATATTTATTGATTTTATTATTTAAATAATAAATAATTAGTTTAAATAATTTTATTATATAGATAATTAAATATTTTCTTAATTATTTAATTTGTTTAACTATTTAATTTATTAAACTAATAAAATTAATTTCATAATAGGAAGTAAAGAAGGAAGATGAGGCACACCCGAATTTTTTGCTTTAAAAAAATTTATATTTTTTATTAAAAAAATTTAAAACATTACAACTGTTATGAGATCGTTATCAGCATGAACATGTTGAGCCCAACCCACCAGTCACAAAGAAACAGAGAGAGAAACAAAGACATAAGAGAGAGAAGATCGAAGAGAGAAGAGAACGGAGAGATAAACGAAGAAAGAAGAGAGAAGAAGTCCTACTCCAGTATATTGGTCACGGGTATAGGTATGAAGTAAGAAGGAATCTAAATTCCAAATCTCCACTTCTCAAAAATATAATTAAATCTCTCCGTTCCCTTCTCACTTCTCCCATAGATTAGAATTTCCCATAGATTGCTTAGGCCCTAAGTAAGCTTACCCTATAAATAATGTAGATAATCGAAGAGAGAGAAACAATTAAAAGAAGAACTCAACTTCTAACTTATTAAATAATCTATGGGACTAGAGGAGGACTTCTTCTTTGTTCTCTGTTCTCACTTCATTTTCTTCTTTCTTCTTATGTCTTCTTAACTATTTAATATATAATTTGACGGTTCTCTCTTTCTCCTATCTCACATAGGAGAGATTCGACGGTGGACATCTATCCAATCGAATAACTAGTCGGCCCTAACTAGTTATTAAATAATTAATTAGTTATTTTAATTTAATTATTTTACTTCATACCTATAACTGTGGCCAATGGACTGAAGCATGACTTCTTCTCTCTTCTTCTCTCTCTTTTGTCTTTGTTTCTCTCTCCGTTTTCTTGTGACTGGTCGGCTGGGCTCGACATGTTCATTTTGATAACGTGTTGTGAGATGGGAGAAAGAGAGAGCCGACAAATGTGCGCCACCCTAAAGTGGTCGTATATTATTTATAGGGTAAGCTTACTTAGGTCCTAATCAATCTATGGGAAATCAAAATCCATGGGAGAGATATGACGGTAGAACGCCATCCGATCAAATGAATGGCCGGCCCTAATTAGTAATTAAATAATTAATTAGTTATTTTAATTTAATTATTTTATTTCACACCTATACCCTTGGCCAATGGACTGAGTCGGACTTCTTCTCTTTTATATCTTCATTTATCTCTCCGTTCTCTTCTATCTTCTTCTCTCTCTTCTGTCTTTGTTTCTCTCTTTGTTTTCTTATGATTGGTCAGCAGGGCTCGATATGTTCCTGTTGATAACGTGTTTTGAGATAGAAGAAAAAGAGAGCCGTCAAACATGCCCCACCCTAAAGGGGTCGTATATTATTTATAGTGTAAGCTTACTTAGGGCCTAAGCAATCTATGGGAAACCCTAATCCATGGGAGAGATCCGACGGTGGACAGCCATATGATCGAACGATCTTATAACAGTTGTAATGTTTTAAATTTATAACTATTTTAATTAATATTTGTACGACCCCTTTAGAGTGGGGCATGTTTGATGGCTCTCTCTTTCTCCCTTCTCACAACATGTTATCAGAACGAACATGTCGAGCCCAGTCGACCAGTCACAAAAAAATAGAGAGAGAAACGAAGACAAAAGAGAGAGAATAAGAGATAAGAGAACAGAGAGATAAACGAAGAGAGAAGAGAAAAGAAGTCATGCTTCAGTCCATTGGCCACGGGTATAGGTGCGAAGTAAGAAGGAAACTAAATTCCAAAATTCCATTTTTCTCTTCGTTTCTCTTTCCGTTTTCTTGTGACTAGTTCCCTGGGCTCGATATGTTCGTACTGATAACGTGTTTTGAGATGGGAAAAAGGGAGATCCATCAAATATGCCCCACCCTAAGGGGGTCATATGTTATTTATAAGGTAAGCTTACTTAGGGCCTAAGCAATCTATGGGAAACCCTAATCCATGGGTGAAAAGGGAAGAGAATGGAGAGATTTAATTATATTATTGAGAAGTAGAATTTTGGAATTTAGATTCCTTCTTACTTCACACTTATACCCATGGCGAATGGACTGGAGTAGGACTTCTTCTCTCTTTGTTTATCTCTCTGTTCTCTTCTATCTTCTTCTTTCTTCTCACAACACGTTATCAGCACGAACATGTTGAGCCCAACTAACTAGTCACAAGAAAATAGAGAAAGAAACAAAGATAGAATAAAGAGAGAAGAAGAGAACAAAGGGATAAATAAAGAGAAAAGAAAGAAGAAATCTTACTCCAGTCCATTGGCCATGGGTATAAGTGTGAAGTAAGAAGGAATCTAAATTCCAAAACTCCACTTCTCAATAGAATCATCTCAACGTTATTATAAAAATCATAGTAATATTACTATAATTTTTTAATTAAATTAATTATTTATTTAATTATTAAATAATTTAATAATTTAAATAATTTAATAATTAAGTTTTTAGTAAATATTTAAATTAGGTAACTATTTTATTGTTTAAATTATTAAATAAAAAAATAATAATTTAATTATATAATTATATTTTTAATATATTTTATTAGTTATTTCCTTAATTATTATTTTATTTTTAATTAAATGAATAATTAATAAATTACTTAAATATGTAAAAACTTTTTTAGTGAAGAAATATATTAAATAGTTTATTTACTTAAACAAATAAATAATTTAATTAAAAAATATTTATTTACAATCATAATAACGTTGAGATGACTTAAATAACCAATTAGTTAAAAAATTGAATAAATATTTAAATAAATAATGATTATTATATAATTTTTACCATAATTTTAAAAATTTAATAATTAAGCTTTTAGTAAAATAATTAAATTATTTAATTATTTAATTATCTAGTTATTTAATTAAATTAAATATTTTATTTATTTATTATTATTATATTATTAAATAATTAAATTAGATAACTATCTAATTGTTTAACCGTCAAATGTGCCCCTCCCTAATGGGGTCACATTTTATTTATTGGGTAACCTTACTTAGGGCTTAAGCAATATATGGGAAACCCTAATCCATGGGAGAGATCCGATAGTAGATAAGATCCGACGATGGATAGCTATCCGATCAAACGATCTCATAACAATTGAAATGTTTTATAATTAAATATTTAAATAATAACGTTGGGATGATACTATTTAAATATTTAAAGAAACGATATACTTTATAATATTTAAAGAAATATTAATTGAAATAAATAAAACAAATAAGCAATCTCCTATCTCATAACACGTTATCATCACGAACATGTCGAGCCCAGTTGACCAGTCACAGGAAAACAGAGAGAGAAATGAAGATATAAGTAGAGTTTTGGAATTTAGATTCCTTCTTACTTGTAACCTATACCTGTGGCCAATAGACTAGAGCTAGACTTCTTCTCTTTTCTCTCTTCGTTTATCTTTCTGTTCTCTTCTCTCTCTTCTGTTCTCGTTTCTCTTTCCCTTTTCTTATGAATGGTCGGCAGGGCTTGACATGTTCGTGCTGATAATGTATTGTGAGATGGGAGAAAGGGAGAGCCGTCAAATTAAATATTAAATAGTTAAGAAGAGAGAAGAAGAAAGAAGAAAACCGAGAGATAAATGAAGAGAGAACAGAGAACAGAGAAGAAGTCCTTTTCTAGTCCCGTATATTATTTAATAAGTTAAAGTTGAGTTCTTCACTCAATAGTTTCTCTCTCTTCGATTATCTATATTATTTATAGGGTAAGCTTACTTAGGGCCTAAGCAATCTATGGGAAACCCTAATCCAAGGGAGAAGAGAGAAGAGAACGGAGAGATTTATTTATATTTTTGAGAAGTGGAGTTTTGGAATTAAGATTCCTTCTTACTTCACCCCTATACCTGTGGCCAATGTACTGGAGTAGGACTTCTTCTTTCTTCTCTCTTCGTTTATCTTTCCGTTCTCTTCTCTCTCTTATATCTTCGTTTCTCTCTCTATTTTCTTGTGACTGGTGGGCTGGGCTCGATATGTTCGTGCTAATAATGTGTTGTGAGATAGAAGAAAGGGAGAACCATTAAACGTGCCCCACCCTAAAGGGGTCGTATAAATATTAAGAAGTAGACTTTTAGAATTTAGATTCCTTCTTACTTCACACCTATACCCGTGGCTAATGGACTGGAGCAGGACTTCATTTATTTTCTATCTTTATTTATCTCTACGTTCTTTTCTTTCTTCTTCTCTCTCTTCTCTCTTCTTCTCTCTCTTCTGTCTTCGTTTCTTTCTCTGTTTTCTTGTGACTGGTTGGTTGGGCTTGACATGTTCGTACTGATAACATATTGTGAGATGGGAGAAAGAGAGAGCCATCAAATATGCCCCACCCTAATAGGGTTGCATAAAATTTATTAATCTTTAAATAAATATTTAATTATTGTAATATATTGAGAGCAGGACTTCTTCTCTCTTTATTCACCCTCTTCTATCTTTGGTTATTTAGAGAGAAGAAGTCCTACACCAGTCTATTGTTTTATAATTAGTTAAAATAAAATAAATAAGCAATCTCACATCTCACATCTCGTGGCCAATAGAGTGGAGCAGGACTTCTTCTCTCTTCTTTTAAATATTTAATTAAATCTCTCTGTTCTCTTCTCTCTTCTCCTATAGATTAGTGTTTCTCATAGATTGCTTAAGCCCTAAGTAAGCTTACCCTATAAAAAATATACGACCCCTTTATGGTGGGACATATTTAATGGCTCTTTTTTTCTCCAATCTCACAACACGTTATCAGCACGAACATGTCGAGCCCAGCTGACCAGTCACAAAAAAACGGAGAGAGAAACAAAGACAGAAGAGAGAGAAGAAAAGAGAAGAGAACAGAGAGATAAATAAAGATAGAATAGAGAAGAAGTCCTGCTCGAGTCGATTGTCATCCGATCGAACGATCTTATAGTAGTTGTAATAGATTAGGGTATCCCATAGATTGCTTAGGCCCAAAGTAAGCTTACCCTATAAATAATATACGAGCCCTTTAGGGTGGGGCACATTTGACGGCTCTCTCTTTCTTCCATCTCGCAACACGTTATCAGCACGAATATATCGAGCCATAGAAGAAAGAGAAGATAATGGATAGATAAACAAAGATAGAATAGAGAAGAAGTCCTGCTCGAGTTGATTTCCATTCGATCGAACGATCTTATAACAGTTGTATGGATTAGGGTTTTCCATAGATTACTTAGGCCCTTAGTAAGTTTACTAGATAAATAATATACAACCCCTTTAGGGTAGGGCACGTTTGACGATTCTCTCTTTCTTCCATCTTATAATATATGATCAGCACGAACATGTCAAGCCCAGCCAACCAGTCGTAAGAAAACGGAGAGAGAAAAAGAGAGAAGAGAACGGAGAGATAAACAAAGATAGAAGAGAGAAGAAGTCCTGTTCCAGTCCATTCGCCATGGATATAAGTGTGAAGTAAGATAGGATTTAAATTCCAAAACTCCACTTCTCAATAATATAATTAAATATCTCCATTCTCTTCTCTCTTCTCCCATAGATTAGGGTTTGCCATAGATTACTTAGGATCTAAGTAAGCTTACCCTATAAATAATATACGACCCCTTTAGGGAGGGACATGTTTGATGGCTCTCTCTTTCTCCTATCTCACAACACGTTATCAGTACGAATATGTCGAGTCCAACCGACCAGTCATAAGACGACGGAGAGAGAAACGAAGACAGAGAAGAAAGAAGAAGAGATAAGAGAACGGACAGATAAACGAAGATAGAAGGGAGATGAAGTCCTACTCCAGTCCATGGTCACAGGTATAGGTGTGAAGTAAGAAGGAATATAAATTCCAAAACTCAACTTCTCAATAATATAATTAAATCTCACCAGTCTCTTCTCTCTTCTCCCATGGATTAGGGTTTTCTATAAATTCCTTAGGCCCTAAATAAGCTTATTTGATAAATAATATATGACATCTTTAGTATAAGGAACGTTTGACAGCTCACTCTTTCTCCCATCTCATAATACGTTATCAACATGAATATATCGAGCGCAGCCGACCAGTCGCAAGAAAACGGAGAGAAACGAAGACAGTAATGGAGTTTTGGAATTTAGATTCCTTCTTACTTTAGACCTATACCCATGGCCAATGGACACAAGCAGAACTTGTTCTTTCTTCTCACTTCATTTATCTCCCTTTTCACTTCTCTCTTCTTATCTCTCTTCTGTGGAGTTTTGGGATTTAGATTCCTTCTTACTTCATACTTATACCCGTGGCCAATGGACTGAAGCACGAGTTCTTTTCTCTTCTCTCTTTGTTTATCTCTTCGTTCTCTTCTCTCTTCTTCACTCTCTTTTGTCTTCGTTTCTCTTTCCATTTTCTTCTGACTGGGCTCAACATGTTTGTGCTGATAACGTATTGTTAGATGGGAGAAAGAGAGAGCTGTCAAACGTGCCCCACCCTAAAAGGGTCGTATAAATTTTAAGAAATGCAGTTTTAGAATTTAGATTCATTCTTACTTCATACCTATACCCATAGCCAATGGACTAGAGAAGGACTTTTTCTCTCTTCCTCTTCGTTTATCTCTCCGTTCTCTTATATCTTCTCCCATGGATTTGGGTTTTCCATAGATTGCTTAGGCCCTAAGTAAACTTACCCTATAAATAATTTATGACCCTTTAGGGTCGGGCATGTTTGATGATTCTCTTTTTCTCCCATCTCACAACACGTTAAATAACTAGATAATTAAATAATTACTAAATTAAATTATTTATTTTATTTAATAATTAAATAAATAATTAGTTTAGTTTAAAAAAATTATAGTAAAATTACTATGATAATCATAATAATATTAAGATGATACTATTGAGAAGTGGAGTTTTGGAATTTAGATTTCTTCTTATTTCATACCTATACCCGTGGCCAATGGACTGGAGCAAGACTTCTTCTCTCTTCTGTCTTCATTTATATATCTGTTCTCTTCTCTCATCTTCACTCTCTTCTGTCTTCGATTCTCTCACTGTTTTTTTATGACTAGTCGGCTAGACTCGACATGTTTGTGCTGATAACGTGTTATGAGATAGGAGAAAGAAAAATCCATCAAATGTGCCCTACCCTAAAGTGGTCGTATATTATTTATAGGGTAAGCTTACATAGGGCCTAAGAAATCTGTGGGAAACCCTAATCCATGGGAGACAAAGAGAAGAGAACGGGGATATTTAATTATATTATTGAGAAGTGGAGTTTTAGAATTTAGATTCCTTTTTACTTCACACTTATACCTGTTTCTAATGGACAGGAGCACTAATAAAATGAATTAATAAATTAACTATATAATTAAATAATTATTTCTTTATTTAATAATTTAAATAATTAAATAGTTACCTAATTTAATTATTAAATAATATAATATTAAATAAATAAATTTTATAAAATAACTAGATAATTAAATAATTAAACAAATTTATTATTTTACTAAAAACTTAATTAATAAATTATTTAATAATTAAATAAAGGATTAATTTAATTAAAAAAATTAAAGTAATATTACTATGATAATCATAATAACGTTGAGATAAACTATTACTATAGTAAACCCTTATCCATGGGAGAAAAGAGAAGAGAACAGAGAAATTTAATTATATTATTGAGAAGTGGAGTTTTGGAATTTAGATTCCTTCTTACTTTACATCTATACCCGTGGCCAATGGATTAGAGCTGGACTTCTTCTCTTTTCTCTTTTCGTTTATCTCTCCGTTCTCTTCTCTCATCTTCTCTCTCTTCTGTCTTCGTTTCTCTCTCTGTTTTCTTGTGACTGGTCGGCTGGGCAAAGAGAGAGTCGTCAAACGTGCCCCACCCTAAAGGGGTCATATAAATATTAAGAAGTGGAGTTTTGGAATTTAGATTCTTTCTTACTATACACCAATACCTGTGGCCAATGGACTGAAGCAGGACTTCTTCTCTCTTCATTTATCTCTTAATTCTCTTCTCTCTTCTTTTCTCTCTTGTGTCTTCATTTCTCTCTCCATTTTTTTGTTATTAGTTGGCTGGGCTCGATATGTTCGTGCTGATAACGTATTGTGAGATGGGAGAAAGAGAGAACCGTCAAACATCCCCCACCCTAAAGGGGTCATATATTATTTATAAGGTAAGGTTACTTAGGGCCTAAGCAATCTATGGGAAACCCTAATCCATGAGAGAATAAAGAAGAGAACTAAGAGATTTAATTATATTATTGAGAAGTAGAGTTTTGGAATTTAGATCATTCTTACTTCACACCTATACCCATGGCGAATGGACTAGAGCACTTTACACCGATACCCATGGCCAATGGACTGGAGCATAACTTCTTCTCTCTTCTCTCTTCGTTTATCTCTCTGTTTTCTTCTCTCTTCTTCTCTCTCTTCTATCTTCGTTTCTCTCTCCGTTTTCTTATGACTGGACGGTTGGGCTCGACATGTTTGTTCTGATAATGTATTATAAGATAGGAGAAAGAGAGACTCATCAAACATGCCCCATCCTAAAGGGGTCCTATATTATTTATAGGGTAAGCTTACTTTGGGTCTAAGCAATCTATGGAAAACCCTAATCCATGAGAGAAGAGAGAAGAGAACCGAGAGATTTAATTATATTATTGAAAAGTGGAGTTTTAGAATTTAGATTCTTTCTTACTTTACACCTATACCCGTGGCCAATGGACTAGAGCAGGACTTCTTTTCTCTTCTCTCTTTATTTATCTTTCCATTCTCTTATCTCTTCTTCTCTCTCTTCTGACTTTGTTTCACTCCCCATTTTCTTATGACTGGTCGGCTGTGTTTGATATGTTCGTGCTGATAACGAGTTATGAGATAGAAGAAAGAGAAGCCATCAAACATGCTATAGGAACCCTAATCTATGGGAGAAAAGAGAAGAGAATAGAGAGATTTAATTATATTATTAAGAATTAAAATTTTGGAATTTAGATTTCTTCTTACTTCACACCTATATCCGTGGCCAATGGACTGGAGCAGGACTTCTTCTCTCTTCTCTCTTCATTTATCCCTTCATTCTCTTCTTTCTCTCTCCATTTTCTTATAACTGGTCTACTGGGCTCGACTTGTTCGTGCTGATAACGTGTTGTGAGATGGGAGAAAGAGAGAGTCATCAATAGTGCCCTATTCTAAAGGGGTCGTATAAATATTGAGAAGTGGAATTTTGGAATTTAGATTCCTTCTTACTACACACCAATACCCGTGGCTAATGAACTGGAACATGACTTCTTCTCTCTTCTCTCTTCGTTTATCTCTTTGTTCTCTTCTTCTCTTTCTTCTGTCTTCATTTCACTGACTATTTTCTTATGACTGGTCGGCTGGGCTGGACATGTTCGTGTTGATAACGTGTTATGAGATAGGAGAAAGCGAGAGCTGTCAAACCTGCCCCACCCTAAAGGGGTCATATATTATTTATTGGGTAAGCTTACTTAGGGCCTAAGCAATCTATGTGAAACCCTAATCCATGGGATAAAAGAGAAGAGACCGTAGAGATTTAATTATATTATTGAGAAGTGGAGTTTTGAAATTTAGATTCCAACTTACTTCATACCAATACCCGTGGTGAATGGACTGGAGCACTTCACACCTATACCCATGGCCAATGGACTAGAGTAGGACTTCTTCTCTCTTCTCTCTTCGTTTACCTCTCTATTCTCTTCTCTCTTCTTTTCTCTCTTCTGTCTTCGTTTCACTCTCTGTTTTCTTGTGATAGGTTGGCTGGGCTCGACATGTTCGTTCTGATAACAAATTATAAGAAAGGAGAAAGAGAGAGCCGTCAAACGTGGCCCACCCTAAAGGGGTCGTATAAATATTAAGAAGTAGAGTTTTGGAATTTAGATTCCTTCTTACTTCACACCTATATTCATGGCCAATGGACTGGAGCAGGACTTATTCTCTCTTCTCTCTACATTTATCTCTTCGTTCTTTTCTCTCTTCTTCTCTCTCTTCTGTCTTCGTTTCACTCGTCGTTTTTTTGTGACTGGTCGACTGGGCTTGATATGTTCGAGCTGATAACGTGTTATGAGAAGGGAGAAAGAGAAAGCCGTCAAATATGCCCCACCCTAAAGTGGTCGTATAAATATTGAAAAGTAGAGTTTTATAATTTAGATTCCTTCTTACTTCACACCTATACCCGTGGCCAATGGACTGGAACCGGACTTCTTCTCTCTTCTCTCTTTATTTATCTCTCCATTCTCTTCTTTCTTCTTCTCTTTCTTCTCTCTTATTCTCTTTCTTCTGTCTTCGTTTCTTTTTCCGTTTTCTTGTGACAGGTTCGCTGGGCTTGACATATTCGTACTGATAACGTGTTGTGAGATGGGAGAATGAGAGAGCCGTCAAACGTGCTCCACTCTCAAGGGGTTGTATAAAATTTATTAATATTTAAATAATTAATTAACTATTTTAATATATTAAGAGTAGGACTTCCTCCCTCTTTATTCTATCTCTGGTATCTTTATTTATTTATAGAGAAGTCCTGCTCCATTCCATTATTTTATAATTAGTTAAAATAAAATAAATAAGTAATCTCCTATCTTACAACCCATGACCAATAGACTGGAGCAGAACATCTTCTCTCTTCTTTTCAATATTTAATTAAATCTCTCCATTCTCTTCTCTCTTCTCCTATAGATTTGGGTTTCCCATAGATTGCTTAGGCCCTAAGTAACCTTACCCTATAAAAAATATACGACCCCTTTATGGTCGGGCATGTTTGATGGCTCTCTCTGTTTCTAATCTCACAACACGTTATCAGCACGAACATGTCGAGCCCAGCCGATCAGTTACAAGAAAACAGAGAGAGAAACGAAGACAGAAGAGAGAAGAATAGAGAAGAGAACGAAGAGATAAACGAAGATAGAAGAGAGAATAAGTCCTGCTCCAGTCCATTGCCATCCGATCGAACTATCTTATACAGTTATAATAGATTAAGGTTTCCCATAGATTGCTTAGGCCCTAAGATAGCTTACCCTATAAATAATATACAACCCCTATAGGGTGGGGTATATCTGACGACTCCCTTTTTCTCCCATCTCACAACATGTTATCAGCACGAACATATTGAGCCACGGAAGAGAAAGAACATAACGGAGAGATAAACAAAGATAGAAGAGAGAAGAAACCGTACTGCAGTTTATTGCCATCCAATCGAATGATCCCATAACAGTTGTAATGGATTAGGGTTTCCCATAGATTGCTTAGGCCCTAAGTAAGCTTATCCTATAAATAATATAGAACCCCTTTAAAGTGGGACATGTTTGATGGCTCTCTCTTTCTCCCATCTCATAACACATTATCAGCACGAACATGTCGAGCCCAACTGACCAGTCGAAAGAAAACGGAGAGAGAAACGAAGACAGAAGAGAGAGAAGAAGTAAGATTGAATCTAAATTACAAAACTCCACTTTATAATAATATAATTAAAGTTCTCCGTTATCTTCTCTCTTCTCCCATGGATTAGGGTTTCCCATAGATTGCTTAGGCCCTAAGTAAGCTTACCCTATAAATAATATACGATTTCTTTAGGAAGGGGCACGTTTGATGACTCTCTCTTTCTTTCATCTTCCAACACGTTATCAGCACGAACAGTTCATTGGCTATGGGTATAGGTATGAAGTAATAAGAGAACGGAGAGATAAACGAAGATAGAAAAGAGAAGATGTCCTGCTCCAGTTTATTGGCCATGGGTATAGGTGTGAAGTAAGAAGGAATATAAATTTTAAAATTCCACATCTCAATAATGTAATTAAATCTTTCCATTCAATTTTCTCTTCTCCCATGGATTAGGGTTTCCTATAGATTGCTTAGGTCCTAAGTAAGCTTACCCTATAAATAATATACGACCCCTTTAATGTGGGGCACGTTTGACGGCTCTCTCTTTCTCCCATCTCACAATAGGTTATCAGCACGAACATGTCGAGCCCAGTCGACCAGTCGCAAGAAAAAAGAAAGAAATAATGACAGAAGTGGAGTTTTTGAATTTAGATTCCTTCTTACTTAACACCTATACCCATGGCCAATGGACTAGAGTAGGACTTCTTCTCTCTTCTCTCTTCATTTATCTCTCCATTCTCTTCGCTTTTCTTCTCTCTCTTCTGTAGAGTTTTGGAATTTAGATTCCTTCTTACTTCACACCTATACCCGTGGCCAATGAACTAGAGCAGGACTTCTATTCTCTTCTCTCTTCGTTTATCTCTTCGTTATTTTCTCTCTTCTTTATTCTCTTCTGTCTTTATTTCTCTTTTCGTTTTCTTCTGATTAGTCGATTGGGCTCGACATGTTCGTGCTGATAACATATTGTGAGATAGGAGAAAGAGAGAGCCGTTAAATGTGCCCCACCCTAAAGTGGTCGTATAAATATTAAGAAGTGGAGTTTTAGAATTTATATTCCTTCTTACTTCACACCTGTACCCGTGGCCAATGGACTGGAGCAGGGCTTCTTCTCTCTCCTCTCTTTATTTATCTCTCCGTTATCTTCTCTCTTCTTTCATGGATTAGGGTTTCCTATAGATTGCTTAAACCCTAAGTAAGCTTAACCTATAAATAATATACGACCCCTTTAGGGTCGGGCAAATTTGACAGCTCTCACTTTCTTCCATCTCATAACATATTAAATAACTAGATAATTAAATAATTATAAAATTAAGTTATTTAAATTATTTAATAATTAAATAAATAATTTATTTATTTAAAAAATTATAGTTATATTACTATAATAATCATAATAATGTTGAGATAATACTATTGAGAAGTGGAGTTTTGGAATTTATATTCATTCTTACTTCACACCTATACTCATGGCCAATGGACTGGAGCAGGACATCCTCTCTTCTCTTTTCATTTATCTTTTCATTCTCTTCTCTCTTCTTCTCTCTCTTCTGTCTTCGTTTCTCCCTCCGTTTTCTTGTAACTGGTCGGCTAGGCTCGACATGTTCGTGCTGATAATGTGTTATGAGATGGAAGACAGAGAGAGCCATCAAACATGCCCAACCCTAGAAGGGTCCTATATTATTTATAGGGTAAGCTTACTTAGGGCCTAAGCAATCTATAGAAAACCCTAATCCATGGGAGACAAAGAAAAAAAAATAGAGAGAATTAATTATATTATTGAGAAGTGGAGTTTTGGAATTTAGATTCCTTTCTACTTCACACCTATACCTATAGTGAATGGACTGGAGCACTTCATACCTATACCCATGCCTAATGGACTGGAGAAGGACTTCTTCTCTCTTCTCTCTTCTTTCTTCATTTATCTCTCTGTTCTCTTCTCTCTTCTTCCCTCTTTCCTATCTTTGTTTCTCTCTCTGTTTTCTTGTGACTAGTCGGCTGGGCTTAATATATTTGTGCTGATAACGTATTGTGAGATGGAAGAAAGGGAGAGTCATCAAATGTGCCCCTCCCTAAAGGGGTCGTATATTATTTATAGGGTAAGCTTACCTAGGGCCTAAGCAATCTATAGGAAACCCTAATCCATAGGAGAAAAGAGAAGAGAATAGAGAGATTTAATTATATTATTGAGAATTAGAGTTTTAGAATTTAGATTCCTTTTTACTTCACACCTATACCCATGGCCAATGGACTGGAACATGATTTCTTCTCTCTTCTCCCTTCGTTTATCTCTGCATTCTCTTCTCTCTTCTTCTCTCCCTTCTGTCTTTGTTTCTCTCTCCGTTTTCTTGCAACTGGTCGGTTGGGCTCGATATGTTCATGCTGATAACGTATTGTGAGATGGAAGAAAGAGAAAGCCGTCAAATATGCCCCACCCTAAATGGGTCATATATTATTTATAGGGTAAGCTTACTTAAAGCCTAAGCAATATATTGGAAACCCTAATCCATTAAATAAGAAAGAGTAACGAAGATAGAAGAGAGAGAAGAAAACAGAGAGAGAAACGAAGACAGAAGAGATAAGACTTCTCTCTTCTCTCTTCATTTACCTCTCTGTTCTCTTCTCTCTTCTTCTCTCTCTTCTGTCTTTGTTTATATCTCCGTTCTCTTCTCTCTTCTTCTCTCTTTTCTGTGTTCGTTTATCTCACCATTTTCTTGTGACTGGTCGGCTAGGCTCGACATGTTTGTGCTGATAATCATAAAAACTCCACTTCTCAATAGTTTCAATTAATATTTCATATTTTTAATAAAATAATTTTTTAATTATATGATTATTTATTTAAATTATTATTTATTTAAATATAAAATAATTTAATATATAAATTATTTATTTTTTTAAGTAAATAATATATTTAATATATTTTTTTACAAAATAAGTTTTTAAATATTTAAATAAATAAATAATAATTTAATTATTTAAAAATAAAATAATAATTAAAGAAATAACTAATAAAATTAATTAATAAGTTAATTATATAAATAAATCATTATTTCTTTATTTAATAATTGAAACAATTAACTAGTTCCCTAATTTAATAATTAAATAATATAATAATAATAAATAACTTAAATAATAAATATAATTAAATAATTAGATAATTAAATAATTAAATAAATTTATTATTTTACTAAAAAATAATTAATAAATAAATAAAATTATTAAAATATATAAATTATTTAATAATTAATTAAAATATTTATTTAATTTTAAAAATTATAGTAATATTACTATGATAATTATAATAACGTTAAGATGAACTATTGCTATGGGAAACCCTAATCCATTGGAGAAAAGAGAAGATAACAGAGAGATTTAATTATATTATTGAGAAGTGGAGTTCTGAAATTTAGATTCCTTCTTACTTCACACCTATACCCGTAGCCAATGGACTGGAGCAGGACTTCTTCTCTCTTCTCTCTTCGTTTATCTCTCTGTTCTCTTCTTTCTTCTTTTCTCTCTTCTGTCTTCGTTTATCTCTCTATTTTCTTGTGACTGGTCGGTTGGGCTCGACATGTTCATGTTGATAACGTATTGTGAGATTAGAGAAAGAGAGTTGTCAAATGTGCCCCACTCTTAAGGGGTCGTATAAATATTGAGAAGTGGAGTTTTGAATTTTAGATTCCTTCTTACTACACACCAATACCCATGGCTAATGGATCGGTGCAGGACTTCTTCTCTCTTCGTTTATCTCTTTATTCTCTTCTCTTTTCTTCTGTCTTTGTTTCTGTCTTCATTTTCTTGTGACTGGTCGGTTGGGCTCGACATGTTCGTACCGATAACATATTGTGAGATGGGAGAAAGAGAGAGCCGTCAAACGTGCCCCACCCTAAAGGGGTCATATATTATTTATAGGGTAAGCTTACTTAAGGCCTAAGCAATCTATAGGAAACCCTAATCCATGGGAGAAGAAAGAAGAGAACGGAGAGATTTAATTATATTATTGAGAAATAGAGTTTTGGAATTTAGATTCCTTCTTACTTCACACCTATACTCGTGGTGAATGGACTGGAGCACTTCATACCTATATCCGTGGCCAATAGACTGGAGCAAGACTTCTTCTCTCCTCTCTTCATTTATCTCTCCATTCTCTTCTCTCTTCTTCTCATTCTTGTGTCCTTGTTTCTGTCTCCGTTTTTTTTGTGTCTGGAAGACTGGGCTCGCACTCCAAAAATAAGGTTTATTTCCGACGATAATATTAATTACCGTCGGTACAAAGAACTTAATACTGACTGATATCTATTAATTCATAGGTATACTATATTTTATATTTTGCTAATTTTTTTTGTTTATTTTTTCCGATGGTATATATATATCCGTCGGCATAATTAATATACAGATGGTAATATATTTATTCGTCGATAAAATGTTATATTACCGACAGTATATATTTGTTCCGTCGATACTATTATTATAAGACTGTTGGTATAAATATTATACCAACGGATGTATATGTCGGTAAAAAACCCTGCATTTAATAACCACCCGATTCCAGATCCCCTTTCTGTTTCGATCTAAATTATATACCCTCCCCCTCCCCGGCCTCCCTCCCCTCTATCTCGATCTAATTCCCCCCCTCCCTGGCCTTCCTCTCCTCTCTCGTGTGCCTCCGACCGGCCACCCCTCCCCTCCCCTTCCACGCGCTACCAACCGGCGACGCTGCTCGACCTCCCCTCTGCCGGCGTCGTTGCTCCTCCTCCTCCTTGAGGCCTCCCTCTCCCTCTCTAGTGAGCTCCTCCTTCTCCTCCTCCTCCCTCTCCTCCTTAGTTTATTTTCTTCCAAATCACATACTAATGTTTGAAATGTTAGCACAATATCCCTTTTGTCATCTACTTATACTCTTGAGTTCATACTAGTGATTAGTGGGCTCAAGCGCACATGCCGATCGAGACTACTATAATCATCTGAGCTGAAATTATAACATGTCTTTTTAAGAAATTTTCTATAAAATGGATATTAATTAATTAACCCCTCGCAATTGTGTTGCATTCGAGTATGGTCAATCCAACGGCTCGATTGATGCAAATAGTTCGTGTCAATCGAGCACATCGTCCATGCTCGGCTGCTGCACCGTGCGCACATTGTGCACGCACACTTAGCCAAGCCTTGATCTGTAAATTCGCACCCTAAAATTTGAAATGTTAGCACAATACCCCTTTTGTCAACTGTTTTGTTCCAAAACACACCCTAAAGTTTGAAATACTAGCACAATACCCATTGTTCAACTACTTAATTTTTGATTTTATCATTTTATCTAGGGTTGATTTTCGGATGGATCGGATCGAAATAGAGGTGTTCAAAAAATTGTCAAAAAATTTTAAAATCCCAAATATTATTTTGATTCTGATTCTGAAATTTTGAAATTTCAAAATCCAATTCCGATTCGGAATTATGGGAATTTTTCAGAAAGTTACATTTTCAGAAATTAGGTTTAGGGTTTAGGTTAGGTTTAGGTTTAGGTATAGCTGTAAACGAACCAAGCTGTTCGTGAGCGGCTCGTGGCTTGGCTCGATAAAAGCTCGTTCGAGTTCGTTCGGTTACTAGTCAAGCCAAGCCCAAGCCTAGAGTTTAGGCTCATTTAATAAACGAGCCAAGCTCAAGCAGACCAAATCTAGGCTCGTTTTGGTTCACGAATATGCTTATTTAGGGCTTGTGAGCAAAGCTCATGAACAAGCTCGATAGGCTCATAAAGGGCTTCTGAATAGGCTCATAAGTGGCTTAAATAAGCCTAACATATAGCCTAGTATGAAGTTTAGGCTCGTGAACAAGCTCGATAAGGGATTGTTCAATCACTAATTAAGCATAGCCTAGTCTGAAGTTTAGGCTCGTGAATAGGCTCAAGAACAAGCTCGAGCCGACCAAAGATCGATTTAGGCTCATTTAATAAATGAGCCAAGCTCAAGCAAACCAAAATCTCAACTTGTTTGGGCTCATGAATATGCCTGTTTAGGGCTTGTGAGCAAAGCTCAAAAACAAGCTCGATAGGCTCATAAAAGGCTCATGAATAGGCTCATAAATGGCTTGAATAAGCCTAATATATAGCCTAGTATAAAGTTTAGACTCGTGAACAAACTCGATAAGGGACTGTTCAATCACTAATTGAGCATAGCCTAGTCTGAAGTTTAGGCTCATGAACAAGCTCAAGCCGACCAAAGCTCGGTTTAGGCTCATTTAATAAATAAGCCAAGCTTAAGCAGACCAAAGCTCGGCTCGTTTGGGCTCGCGAACATGCTTGTTTAGGGCTTGTGAGCAAAGCTCGTGAACAAACTTGATAGGCTCATAAATGGCTCATGAATAGGCTCATAAATGACTTGAATAAGCCTAACATATATCATAGTATGAAGTTTAGGATCATGAACAAGCTCGATAAGGGACTGTTCAATCACTAATTGAGCATAGCCTAGTCTGAAGTTTAGGCTCGTAAACAAGCTCAAGTCGACCAAAGATTGGCTCAGCTTTAACCCCCCACATATGAGATGCAGTGTGATGCTAAAAAAAAAAAACTAGTATGTACGTACCATAAAATCCTAACATCAATCATTTAAGCCATTTTAGGTTTTAAAAACTGGTGTAGCTTGCCACAGCCGATGACTGACTTTTGGGCTTGGGATTTTTTTATTAACTAAAATTGGGCGGAAGCTATCGCCATTTTTCCATTAACTAAAATTGTGCGGAGTCTGATAGACATGGTTTGAAATTACTACAGCTGTTATGTGTCAAGATAGACAAAGATGTCTTCGATCGATAAGAGTTGGATGAGTAATTCGAATCGGATGAGTCAAGAGTACAGAGAAGGAGTCAGGAAATTTGTAGATTTTGTATTTGAGCGTCTTGCACCGCTTGATAAAAAAATTATGTGTCCCTGTATAGACTGCGGAAGGGTGACTAGGAAGGTTCAAGAGGAATATGAGGTTGATCTGGTAATATATGGCATTCACATTAGCTATACTCATTGGTTCTCACACGGTGAGGAGCTAGATGTAGTCCCTATGTAGCTCACGATAAAAATGCGAACACAGTGATCGATGATAATAATATTAATACGGATGATGGCGATGACATCCAAGGTATAATACATGATTTGCAAGGTAGAATAGGCACATAAACACCGTCAGGTGATCAGCCCAATATTGAAGCGGACAAGTTCTACAGATTGCTTAAGGATGCTGAACAACCTCTATACTCGAGGTGTGAGATCGAAATTTTCAAAACTCTCTTTCATTGTAAAGCTTCTTTATTTGAAGTGTCTCAATGGTTGGAGTAATAAGTCATTTAATATATTGGCAGAGTTATTGAAAGAGACTTTTCCTATAGGTGAGACAGTATCGAAATCATTCTGTGGGTGCAAATTTTGGCAAGAAGTTGCAAACAGCGGGACCCACCAGCCCTGCCTGGTGGGCCCCCGAAGACTACCGCGGGACCCACTGGCCCTGCCTGGTGGGCCCCCGAAGACTACCACGGGACCCACTGGCCCTGCCTGGTGGGCCCCCGAAGACTACCGCGGGACCCACTGGCCCTGCTTGGTGGGCCCACGAAGACTACAGCGGGACCCACCGGCCCTGCCTGGTGGGCCCCCGGAGACTACAGCGGGACCCACTGGCCCTGCCTGGTGGGCCCTTGGAGACTACAGCGGGACCCACTGGCCCTGCCTGGTGGGCCCCTAGAGACTACAGCGGGACCCACCGACCCTGCCTGGTGGGCCCCAGAGCCTGTGGAATCCCCCAGGAAATGGCAGCGGGACCCACCAGCTTTACCTGGAAAAACCCTAGATACTACAGCAGAAACCGCCATTTACCACCAGAGAATTCTATAAATAGCAGAGCCTTCGAATGTAAAAGGATCGAAAATCTAATTTCCAGTTCTGAGATCTGATTTTCAGAACCCAGAGCTCTGGATTTTCTCAACTTCCCCACTTCATCCTCTCTTTGATCTTCTTCTTTCCTTCGAAGAGATCAGTGAGGTTTCAGTAACACTCGACCTGTCGAGGTTACTTCGATACAAGTGTTAGTGGATTCGGGTTGCTCCCTATAGCACGGAGACGTAGGCTTCGGCTGAACTCCGAGATCACATCTCTCGTATCAACTCTCTGATTGCATCTCTCTCTCTGTCTGCATATCAAAAGCTGCAACTCCAATCGACAGATCGAACAACGATCTCTTCAACTCGAACTTCAATTGACTGGTGAGGCAAGGTCTTTGGGTCGGCACAAAGATTTTCCCCCATATATTCTACGAGGCAAAGAAGACAATTAAAGATCTCGGGCTCGGTTATGACAAAATTGATGCATGCGTGAATGATTGTATGTTATACCCGAAGGAGTACGAACATGTGCGATCATGCCATATATATGGAGCAACGAGATATAAAGAGGCGGATACCAAGTTTAGTACTAATAAAAAAAAAAAATGTATCTATAAAGGTTCTCCAATACTTTCTGCTTAGGGACAGGCTTCAGAGGTTGTTTATGTCATCGAAGACTGCTGAGCACATGAGGTGGCATACACAAGAACGTATAGATGATGGAGTTATAAGACATCCGGCCGACTCTCTGATATAAAAAGATTTTGATCAGACCTATCCTGAATTCGCATATGAAGTTCGCAATGTCAGGTTAGGGCTTGCTAGCGATGGCTTCAATCCCTTTGGGAATATGAGTGTGTCGTATAATATTTGGCCAGTTGTCCTAGTTCTATATAATTTACCTCCCTGGATGTGCTTCAAAAAGCCATACGCAATGCTCTCTTTGCTCATTCCAAAACATGGGTCACCTGGTAATGATATTGACATTCACTTGCAGCCGTTGACTGAGGAGTTGAACGAGTTATGGGAAGTTGGGGCCGATACGTATGATGTCTCATTGCTCTAGAATTTTAAAATACATGCAGCACTTCTATGGACTATCAACGATTTTCTTGCATATTGTAACTTATCCGGGTGGAGTACTAAAGGAAAATTAGGGTGCCCTACATACAATAAGGAGACAGATTTATTACGGTTAAAGAACGGAGGCAAGTTCTGTTATATGGGCCATCGAAGGTTCCTTATTAACGGACATAAGTGGAGGCAGAACAAAAAAGCATTCAACGGCAAGAAGAAACTTGCAAAGGCTCCAGAGCAGCTTTCGGGGGTAGAAGTCTTATGTGAATTGGATCAACTTGATACGGTGGCACTTGGGAAAAGCAAAAAGAAGATAACGCATGAAGAATCTACGCGTGAGCATAGCTAGAAGAAGAAGAGTATTTTCTTTAAACTATCGTATTGGAGTAGCCTACTCTTGCAGCATAACTTGGATATCATATATATCGAGAAAAATATATGTGACAATATTATAGGAACACTACTGAATCTCGATGGTAAGATGAAAGATAATCTTAAATTTTAACTCAATCTTAAAGAGTTAGGCATCCAAAAATCACTTCATCCCCAAGAGATTGGGGATAAGTATGTGTTGCCAGTTGCATGCTACACCATGAGCTCACAGCAGAAGACAGCCATATGTGCATTCCTATGGTCTGTGAAAACACCGGATGGTTACTCTTCGAATATCTCACGATACATGTAAGAGAACGACCGAAAGTTGTCTAGATTAAAGAGCCATGATTGTCATGTTCTTATGCAGCGATTGTTATCTCTTGCTATACAAAAAAACATCAAAGTATGAATTATCAGATGCGATCCGATGACGATCCGATCGAATCCAAACCAAGTTCAAAATCCAAAAACGCTAACTTATGATTTTTGAATGCTTAGACTCTAAATTAGTCAATCGGAGAGTAAATTCTAAATATATCTACTTAAAACTTACTCACAAGTCTGAAATAAAAAAAAAAAAACAAGTACAAATTATCAGATGCGATCCAATGACGATCCGATCGAATCCAAACCAATTTCAAATCCGAAACTCGATAAGTTATGATTTTTGAATGCTTAGACTCTAAATTGATCAATCGGAGGGTAAATTCTTAAAATAGCTATTTAGAACTTGCTCGCAAGTCCGAAATACAAAAAACAATTCAAGTACGAACTATCGAATGTGATCCGATGTTGATCCGATCGAATCCAACCCAACTTCAAAATCTGAAACATGCTAACTTATGATTTTCCAATGCTTAGATTCTAAATTAGTCAATCGGAGGGTAAATTCTTAAAATATCTACTTAAAACTTGCTCGCAAGTCAGAAATACGAAAAAACTTCCAAGTACGAATTATCGGATGCGATCTGATTATGATTCAATCGAATCCAAACAAAGTTCAAAATCCGAAACACGCTAACTTAAGATTTTTCAACGCTTAGACTCTAAATTAGTCAATCGGAGGGTAAATTATTAAAATATCTACTTTAAACTTGCTTTCAAATCCGAAATACAAAAAAAAATCCAAGTACAAATTATTGGATACAATCCGATGATGATTCGATCGAATCCAAACCAATTTCAAATATGAAACAAGCTAACTTATGATTTTTGAACGCTTAGACTCTAACTTGGTCAATCGGAGGGTAAATGCATAAAATATCTAATTAGAACTTTCTCGCAAGTCCGAAATACAAAATAACTACTTAAAACTTGCTTGCAAGTCTGAAATATGAAAAAACATCCAAGTACGAATTATCGGATGTAATCCGATGATGATCCGATCGAATCCAAACCAATTTAAAATCCGAAACACGCTAACTTATGATTTTTGAACGCTTAGACTCTAAATTGATCAATCGGAAGGTAAATTGTTAAAATATCTAATTAGAACTTGCTCGCAAGTCTGAAATATAAAAAAATCCAAGTACAAATTATCGGATGCGATCCGATGATGATCCGATCGAATCCAGACTAATTTCAAATCCGAAACACGCTAACTTATGATTTTTGAACGCTTAGACTCTAAATTGATCAATCGGAGAATAAATTGTTAAAATATCTAATTAGAACTTGCTTGCAAGTCCGAAATACGAAAAACATCCAAGTACAAATTATCAGATGTGATCCGATAATGATCCAATCGAATCCAAACCAATTTCAAAATCCGAAACACGCTAACTTATGATTTTTGAACGCTTAGACTCTAAATTAGTCAATCGGAGGGTAAATTCTTAAAATATATACTTAAAACTTGCTCGCAAGTCCGAAATATGAAAAAAAATCTAAGAACGAATTATCGAATGTGATTCGATGACAATTCGATCGAATCCAAACCAATTTCAAATCCTAAACTCGCAAACTTATGATTTTTGAACGTTTAGACTCTAAATTGGTCAATCGGAGGGTAAATTCTTAAAATATCTAATTAGAACTTGCTCGCAAGTCCAAAATATAAAAAATATCCAAATACGAATTATCAGATATAATCCGATGATGATCCGATCGAATCCAAACCAACTTTAAAATTTGAAACACGCTAACTTATGATTCTCCAACGCTTAGATTCTAAATTAGTCAATCGGAGGGTAAATTCTCAAAATATCTACTTAAAACTTGCTCGCAAGTCCAAAATACAAAAAAACTTCTAAGTACGAAATATCGGATGCGATCCGATGATGATTCTATCGAATCCAAAACAAGTTCAAAATTTGAAACATGCTAACTTATGATTTTTCAACGCTTAGACTCTAAAGAAGTCAATCGGAGGGTAAATTGTTAAAATATCTACTTAAAACTTGCTCGCAAGTCTGAAATACAAAAAAATCTAAGTACAAATTATCGAATGCGATCTAATGATGATCTGATTGAATCCAAACCAATTTCAAATCTGAAACACGCTAACTTATAATTTTTGAACACTTAGACTCTAAATTTGTCAATCGGAGGGTAAATTTAAAACATCTAATTAGAACTTGCTAGCAAGTCTAAAATATGAAAAAACATCCAAGTACAATTTATCGGATACGATTCGATAACGATCCGATCGAATCCAAACCAACTTCAAAATCCGAAACACGCTAACTTATGATTTTTCAATGCTTAGACTTTAAATTAGTCAATCGGTGGGTAAATTCTTACAATTATACTTAAAACTTGCTCACAAATTCGAAATACGAAAAAACATCCAAATATGAATTATTACCGATGAAAACCCAATATTACCAATGGATATATTCTATCGGTAAAAAATGTTTTTTTTATAGTGTCGACATGTTCGTGCTGATAATGTGTTATGAGATGGAAGAAAGAGAAAGCCATCAAACGTGCCCTACCCTAAAGGGGTCCTATATTATTTATAGGGGAAGTTTACTTAGGGTCTAAACAATCTATAGGAAACCCTAATCCATGGGAGAAGAGAGAAAAGAACGAACAGATTTAATTAAATTATTAAGAAGTGGAGTTTTGGAATTTAGATTCCTTCTCACTTCACACCAATACCCGTGGCCAATAGACTACAGTAGGACTTCTTTTCTCTTCTTTCTTCGTTTATCTCTCTGTTCTCTTCTCTCTTCTTCTCTCTCTTCTGTCTTCGTTTCTCTCTCCATTTTCTTATAACTGGTTGCCTAGGCTCGACATGTTCGTAATGATAACGTGTTGTGAGATGGGAGAAAAAGAAAGCCGTCAAACGTGCCCTGCCCTAAAGTAGTCGTATATTATTTATAGGGTAAGCTTACTTAGGGCCTAAGTAATCTATGGGAAACCCTAATCAATTAAATAAGAGAGAGAAATGAAAAGAGAGAGAAGAAAATGAAGAGAGAAACAAAGACAAAAGAGGGAAGACTTCTTCTCTCTTCTCTTTTCATTTATCTTTCCGTTCTCTTCTCTCTTCTTCACTTTCTTCAGTATTCGTTTATCTCTCCATTCTCTTCTCTCTTCTTCTCTCTCTTCTATCTTCGTTTCTCTCTCCGTTTTCTTATGACTGGCTCGACATATTCGTGGTGATAATCATAAAAACTCCACTTCTCAATAGTTTTAATTAATATTATATAATTTATAAAATAATTTATAATTATTTAATAACATAATACTTTATTTAAATTATTATTTATTTAACTATAAAAAATTTAATAATTAAATTATTTATTTGTTTAAGTAAATAACCATTTAATATATTTCTTCACTAAATAAGTATTTAAACAATTAAATACATGACTAATTATTTAATTATTTAAAAATAAAATAATAATTAAAGAAATAACTAATAAAATAAATTAATAAGTTAATTATATAATTAAATCATTATTTCTTTATTTAGTAATTTAAACAATTAACTAGTTTCCTAATTTAATTATTAAATAATATAAAAATATTAAATAAATAAAATATTAAATTTAATTAAATAATTAGATACTTATATAATTAAATTAATTAATTAATTCACTAAAAACTTGATTAATAAATTATTAAAATTAGTAAAATATTTAAATGATTTAATAATTAAATAAATAATTAATTTAATTAAAAAAATTACAATACCATTACTATGATAATCATAATAATGTTGAGATAAACTATTGTTATATGAAACCCTTATCCATGTTAGAAAATAGAAGAGAATTGAGAGATTTAATTATATTATTGGGAGGTGGAGTTTTGGAATTTAGATTCCTTCTTACTTCATACCTATACCTATGGCCAATGGACTAGAGCAGGACTGCTTCTCTCTTCATTTATCTCTCTATTTTCTTCTCTCTCTTTTGTGTTCGTTTCTCTCTCCGTTTTCTTGTGACTGGTCAGTTGGGCTCGACATGTTCGTGCTGATAACATGTTATGAGATGGGAGAAAATGAGAGTCGTCAAAAGTGCCCCACCCTCAAGGTTCGAAATCTCCATTTCGGTGGAAATTTCAACCTTCTGGGTATGGAAATATTTTATGGAAATATTTCGACAGTGTGGAAATATTGCAATTTTGTAGAAATGGTAGAAATAATGATTTTTTGATGGAATTTTTTAGTAAAACTACGGATAGTCATAAACCAAGTATAGATACACACTTTGGAACACTCAAATAATATTTGTACCCTATCCAGGGGTGTAGAGTTTCACATAACATGTATTCAATGTATTGAGTCTGTGAGTCTTGTGTAATCTTATTTAGTTCGGTTTTGATATATATTTTTCAAATGTTTTTTAATCTTTTTTTTGGATAAAAATATTTTTGAAATAAAGATTAGTTGATTGTTAAAATAATGTTTCAAACGATTTTGAAAGCGGACTTAAAACAAGAAAGTTATGCAAATTTGAAATTGTGCAAAAATTATGCTGAAATGTGAAACACTATTTTTTTACTAAGTCTGCAAAAAAAGAGTTTTTATATAGAAAAGTTTTTATACATTCAAAATTTCCTAAGACGGACCATGGTTTTCTAGATGTACTCGTACTTCTACATCTTGTGAAATTTTTTGAGCTAAAAAGGAGTTGATTTAATCACTTTTCTCACCATGTAGATTTTATAAAAATCCATAAAAACTGTTTTCTCCTACTAAAATTAAAAGTTTACTTTTTGATTCCTTTTTTTTTTTATTTTTTTGATATTTTTATTGAAATCAAATGGGGGGGTTTTTGCTTATTTATATATAATAACTTAAAGTAAATGAAGAAAATAAAAATTAAGTAAAATGACATTTACTTAAATGTTATTATATGTAAATAAGCTGCTGAGAACCAGGCCCCCAGTCCCCTTTTATAACCATTCAGTCACAGAATTTTGGATAGATTTTACGAAATTTTTTGAACTTTTCGCGAAATTTCGACAAAATCTCACGATATTTCGTAAAGATGGAAATATTTCGTGGAAATATCGCGATATTTCGCAAAATCGCTTGATATTTTGACAGTTTCAATTAGGCTCGAAATTGCAGGTGGTATTTCGTATCGGGTTTTCATATTTCTGATATATTTCGCGATATTTTGCGAAATATATCGATTTTTCGTTCCTTGCCCACCCTAAACGGGTCGTATAAATATTAAAAAGTAGAGTTTTGGAATTTAGATTCCTTTTTACTACACACCAATACCCATGGCTTATAGACTGGAGCAGAACTTCTTCTTTTTTCGTTTCTCTCTCTTATATTTTAATTTCTCTCTCTATTTTCTTTTGACTTATCGGTTGGGCTCAATATATTCGTGCTGATAGCGTGTTGTGAGATAGGAGAAAGAAAGAGCCATCAAATATGCCCCACCCTAAAGGGGTCGTATATTATTTATAGGATAAGCTTACTTAGGGCCTAATCAATATATATGAAACCCTAATCCATTAGAGAAGAGAGAAGTGAACGGAGAGATTTAGTTATATTATTGAGAAGTAGAGTTTTAGAATTTAGATTCCTTCTTACTTCATACCGATACCTATGGCGAATGGACTGAAGAACGTCACACCTATACCCATAGCCAATGGTCTAGATCAGGACTTCTTCTCTCTTCTCTTTTCGTTTTTCTCCATTCTCTTCTCCCTTCTTCTCTCTCTTCTGTCTTCGTTTCTCTCTCCGTTTTCTTGTGACTGGTTGGCTGGGCTCGATATATTCGTGTTGATAACGTATTGTGAGATACGAGAAAGAGAGAGCCATCAAATGTGCCCAACCGTAAAGGGGTCGTATATTATTTATATGGTAAGCTTACTTAGGGTCTAAGTAATCTATGGGAAACCCTAGCCCATTAAATAAGAGAAAGAAACGAAGATAGAAGAGAGAGAAGAAAACTAAATAAGAAACAAAGACAGAAGAGGGAAGACTTCTTCTCTCTTCTCTCTTCATTTATCTTTTCATTCTCTTCTCTTTTCTCTCTTTTCTGTTTTTGTTTTTCTCTCTATTCTCTTATCTCTTCTTGTTTCTCTTATGTCTTCGTTTCTCTCTTCGATTTCTTGTAACTAGTCGGCTGGACTCGACAAGTTCATGCTGATAATCATAAAAACTCCACTTCTCAATAGTTTTAATTAATATTTTATAATTTATAAAATAATTTTTTATTTATTTAATTATATAATAATTTATTTAAATTATTATTTATTTAACTATAAAATTATTTAATAATTAAATTATTTATTTGTTTAAGTAAATAATTTATTTAATATATTTCATCACTTAATAAGTTTTTAAATATTTAAATAATTGAATAATTATTGTATTATTTTAAAATAAAATAATAATGAAATAAATAACTAATAAAATGAATTAATATATTACTTATATAATTAAATTATTATTTCTTACTTCAATAATTTTAATAATTAAATAAATACCTAATTTAATTATTAAATATTATAATAATAATAAATAAATAAAATAATAAATTTAATTTAATAACTAGATAATTAAATAATTAAATTAATTAATTATCTTACTAAAAACTTTATTATTAAATTATTTAAATTATTTAATAATAAAATAAATGATTAATTAATTTTAAAAATTATAGTAAATTAATATGATAATCATAATAATATTGAGATGAACTATTACTGTGGGAAACCCTAATTCATGGGAGAAAAGAGAAGAAAACAAAGAGATTTATTTATATTATTGAGAAGTAGAGTTTTGGAATTTAGATTACTTCTTACTTCACACCTATACCCGTGGCCAATAGACTGGAGCTGGACTTCTTCTTTCTTCTTTTATATCTCTATTTTCTTCTCTCTTCTTCTCTCTCTTCTGTTTTTATTTCTTTCATCATTTTCTTGTGACAGGTCGGCTGGGCTCGACATGCTCGTGCTGATTACGTGTTATGAGATAGGAGAAAGAGAGAGCCGTTAAACGTGCCCCACCCTAAATAGGTCGTATAAAAATTTAGAAGTGAAGGTTTGGAATTTAGATTCCTTCTTACTTCACACCTATACCCATGGCCAATGGACTAGAGTAGGATTTCTTCTCTCTTCCCTCTTTGTTTATCTCTCCATTCTCTTCTCTTTTCTTCTTTCTCTTTGGTCTTTATTTCTCTCTCTATTTTCTTGTTATTGGTCGGATGGGCTCGATATGTTCGTGCTAATAACGTATTATGAGAAGAGAGAAGAAGTTCTGCTCCAGTCCATTGGCCACGAGTATAGGTGTGAAATAAGAAGGAATCTAAATTCCTAAACTCCTCTTCTTAATATTTATACGACCCCTTTAGGGTGGGGCATGTTTGACGGCTTTCTCTTTCGCCCATCTCACAACACGTTATCAGTATGAATATGTCGAGCCCATCTGACCAGTCACAAGAAAACAGAGAGAGAAACAAAGACAAAAAATAGAGAAAAAGAGAGATAAGAAGATAGAAGAGAACAGAGAGATAAACAAAGAGAGAAAAGAGAAGTCCTGCTCCAGTCCATTGGCCATGGGTATAGATATGAAGTAAGAAGGAATTTAAAATTTAAAACTCTACTTCTCTATAATATAATTAAATCTCTCCATTCTATTCTCTCTTCTCCCTTGGATTAGAACTTGTTCTCTCTTCTCTCTCAATAATTATTTAATTAGTTTACTTTAAACTATTAATATTAAAAAAAATATTAAATAACTAGATAATTAAATAATTAAATAAATTAATTATTTTACTTAAAACTTAATTATTAATTTATTTAAATTATTAAATAATTTAAACGAAGACAGGAGAGAGAGAAAAGGGAAGAAGTCTTGCTCCAATCCATTCGCCACGGGTATAGGTATAAAGTAAGAAGGAATCTAAATTCCAAAACTCCACTTCTCAATAGTATCATTTCAACATTATTATTATTATCATAGTAAATTCTCTTCTCTTTATTTTAATACAACAATTAATTTAATTAAAAAAATTATAGTAACAAACTCCACTTAACTATCATAGTAATAAAATATAGAGAGATGAGAGAAGATAATTAAATATTTATTTAATTTTTTATTTATTTAATTTATTAAACTATTTAAATTAATTAAATAATAGGAAGTAAAGAAGGAAGATAAGGCACACCATTATTTTTTACTTTAAAAATAATTTATATTTTTCTTTTAAAAAATTTAAAACATTATAACTTTTATGAGATCATTCGATCGAATGGCTGTCCACCGTCAGATCTCTCCCATGGATTAGGGATTCCCATAGATTGCTTAGGCCCTAAGTAAGCTTACCCTATAAATAATATACGACCTATTTATGGTGGGGCATATTTGACGGCTCTCTTTTTCTCCTATCTCACAATACGTTATCAGTACGAATATGTCGAGCACAGCCGACCAGTCGTAAGAAAATGGAGAGAGAAACAAAGACAAAAGAGAGAGAAGAAGAGAGAAGAGAACATAGAAATAAACAAAGATAAAAAAGAAAAGTAGTCCTGCTCCAATCCATTAGCCATGGGTATAGGTGTGAAGTAAGAAGGAATCTAAATTTCAAAACTTCACTTCTCAATAGTATCATCTTAACATTATTATGATTATCATAGTAATGTTACTATAATTTTTTTAATTAAATTAATTATTTATTTAATTACTAAATAATTTAAATAATTTAATTATTTAATAATTAATTTTTTAGCAAAATAATAAATTTATTTTATTATGTAATTATCTAGTTATTTAATTAATTTTAAAATTTTATTTATTTATTATTCTTATATTATTATTATATTATTAAATAATTTAATTAGGTAACTATTTAATTATTTAAATTACGAAATAAAGAAATTATGATATAATTATATAATTAATTTATTAATTTATTTTAATAGTTATTTCTTTTATTATTATATTATTTTTAAATAATTATATAATTAGTTAATTATTTAAATATTTAAAAAATTATTTATGAAAAAAATTTATTAAATAGATTATTTACTTAAACAAATAAATAATTTAATTATTAAATGATATTATAGTAAAACAAATAATAATTTAAATAAATTATTATTTAATTAAATAATTAAAAACTTTTTTATTAAATTATAAAATATTAATTGAAATAAATAAAAAAATTAATTATTTAATTAAATAATAAAATAAAACAATAATTTAATAACTATTTAATTATTATTTAAATAATTTATAAATTATTTAAATAAATAAATAATAAAATATTAATTTAAAAAACTTAATATTTTTTTAAATAATTAAATAAATAATAATTTATTTTAATAATTAAATAATATATAAATTATTTATATAATTTAATTATAATAAATATAATAAATATACATTAAGGAGTAGAGTTTTTGAATAATTTATAGGTGTGAAGTAAATTTGAATTTTGGAAATAAAATTATTTGATTATTTTATAATTAAATATTAAATAATAACGTTAAGATGATACTATTTAAATATTTAAAGAAATAATATACTTTATTATATTTAAATAAATATTACTTAAAATAAATAAGAAATCTCTCATCTCATAACACGTTATCAGTACGAACATATCGAGCCCAGCTGACCAGTCATAAGAAAACGGAGAGAGAAACGAAGACAGAAGTGGAGTTTTGGAATTTAGATTCCTTATTACTTCAAACCTATACCCATGGCAAACAGACTGAAGCAGGACTTCTTCTCTATTTTCTCTTTATTTATTTCTCCATTCTGTTCTCTCTTCTTCTCTCTCTTCTGTGTTTATTTCTCTCTCCGCTTTCTTGTGATTGGTCGGCTAGGCTCGACATGTTCGTGCTGATAACGTGTTGTGAGATGGGAGAAAGGGAGAGCCGTCAAACGTGCCCCACCCTAAAGGGGTTGTATAAATATTGAGAAGTAGAGTTTTAAATATTCACTTCTCAACACGTTATAATTAAAATTAAATTATTTAAATTATTATGATATAACAATCTATGGAAAACCCTAATCCATAGAAGAAGAAAGAAAAGAATAGAGAGAGAAATGAAGATAGAAGAGAGAAGAGAACGGAGAGATTTAATATTTTTTTTTGTGACTGGTCGGCTTATTATTTAAATATTTAATTATCAATAATTTTTAAATAATTAAATCTCTTTGTTCTCTTCTCTCTTCGTTTATCTCTCTGTTCTCTTCTCTGTTCGTTTTTCTCTCCGTTTTCTTGTTACTGGTCGGCTGGGCTCGACATGTTCGTGCTGATAACATATTGTGAGAAGAGAGAAGAAGAGAGAAGAGAACGGAGAGATAAATGAAGAAAGAAGAGAGAAGAAGTCCTACTCCAGTCAATTAGCCATGGGTATAGGTGTGAAGTAAGAAGGTGGGCACGTTTGACGGCTCTCTCTTTCTCCCATCTCACAACACGTTATCAGTATGAATATATCGAGCCCAGCCGACCAGTCGCAAGAAAATAAAGAGAAAAACAAAAACAGAAGTAGAGTTTTGGAATTTAGATTCCTTCTTACTTCACACCTATACCCATGGCCAATAGACTGGACCATGACTTCTTCTCTCTTCCATCTTTCATTATCTCTTCATTTTTTTCTCTCTTCTTCTCTCTCTTCTGTCTTCATTTCTCTCTCCATTTCCTTACGACTGGTCAGCTGGGCTTGACATGTTCATGTTAATAACGTGTTATGAGATGGGAGAAAGATAGAGCCGTCAAACATACACCACCCTAAAGGAGTCATATATTATTTACAGGTTAAGCTTACTTAGGGACTAAGCCATCTATGGGAAACCCTAATCCATGGGAGAAAAGAGAAAAGAATAGAGAGATTTAATTATATTACAAAGAAGTGGAGTTTTGGAATTTAGATTCCTTCTGAATTAAACTACACATGTTATCAATACGAACATGACTTCTTCTCTCTTTGTTTATCTCTCCGTTCTTTTCTCCTTCTTCTGTCTTTATTTCTCTCTCCGTTTTCTTGTGACCGATCGACTGGGCTCGACATGTTCATACTAATAATGTGTTGTGAGATGAGAGAAGAATAGAGAAGAGAACAGAGCGATAAACGAAGAGAGAAGAGAGAAGAAGTCTTGCTCCTGTCTATTCACCACGGGTATAAGTGTGAAGTAAAAAGGAATCTAAATTCCAAAAATCAACTTCTCAATATTTATACGACCCCTTTAGGATGGGGCATATTTGATGGCTCTCTCTTTCTCCCATCTTATAACACATTATCAACATGAACATGTCGAGCCCAACCGACCAGTCACAAGAAAATGGAGAGAGAAACGAAGACAGAAGAGAGAGAAGAGAATACAGAGATAAACGAAGAGAGAAGAGAGAAGAAGTCCTGCTCCTGTCCATTGGCCACGGATACAGGTAAGAAATAAGAAGGAATCTAAATTCTAAAACTCTATTTCTAAATAATATAATTAAATCTCTCTGTTATCTTCTTTTTTCTCCCATAGATTAGGGTTTTCCATAGATTGCTTAGACCCTTAGTAAACTTACCCAATAAATAATATATGACCCCTTTAGGGTTGGGCAAATTTGATAGCTCTCTATTTCTTCCATCTAACAACACGTTATCAACACGAACATATCGAGAGCAGCCAAACAGTTGCAAAAAAATAGAGAGAGAAACGAAGACAGAAGAAAGAGAAGAAGAGAGAAAGGAACAGAGAAATAAACAAAGAGAGAAGAAGTCCTACTCCAGTTCATTGGCCACGGGTATAGGTATGAAGTAAGAATGAATCTAAATTCAAAAACTCCACTTCTATCTTTATTTCTCTCTCTACTTTCTTATGACTGGTCGGTTGGGCTCGACATGTTCGTGCAGATAATGTATAGTGAGAAGAAAGAAGAGAACGAAGAGATAAACGAAGAGAGAAGAGAGGATAAGTCCGGCTCCAGTCCATTCGCCATGGTTATAGGTATAAAGTGAGAATGAATCTAAATTCCAAAACTCCACTTTTCAATAATATAATTAAATCTCTCTGTTCTCTTTTCTCTTCTCCCATGGATTAGGGTTTTCTATAGACTGATTAGGCCCCAAGTAAGTTGACCCTATAAAAAATATACGACCCCTTTAGCCTGGGGCATATTTGATGGCTCTCTCTTTCTCCCATCTCATAACACATTATCAGCACAAACATATCGAGCCCAGCCGACCAGTTATAAGAAAACAGAGAGAAACGAAGATAGAAGAGAGAGAAGAAGAGAGAAGAGAACAGAGAAATTAATAAGGAGAGAAAAAAGATGAACTCCTGCTCAAGTCCATTGGCCATGGGTATAGGTGTGAAGTAAGAAGGAATCTAAATTCCAAAACTCCACTTTTTAATATTTATACGACCCTTTAGGGTGGGGAATATTTGATGGCTCTCTCTTTCTCCCATCTCATAATAAGTTATCAGTATGAACTTGTCGAGCCCAGTCAACCAGCCAAAAGAAAACGGAGATAGAATTGAAGAAAGAAGAGAGAGAATAAGAGAGAAGAGAACGGAGAGATAAACGTAGAGAGAAGAGAGAAGTCCTACTCCAGTCCATTGGGGAAAAAACAGAGAGAGAAACAAAGGCAGAAGTGGAGTTTTGGAATTTAGATTCCTTCTTACTTCATACGTATACCCATATCCAATCGACTAGAGCAGGACTTCTCTCTTCTCACTTTATTTATGTCTCCATTCTCTTCTTTTTTCTTATATATTTTCTATCTTTGTTTCTCTCTTTGTTTTCTTGTGACTGGTCGGTTGGGCTCGACATATTCATACTGGTAACGTGTTGTGAGATGGAAGAAGAAGAGAGCCGTCAAATGTGCCCTACCCTAAAGGGGTCTTATATTATGTATAGAGTAAGCTTACTTAGGGCCTAAGCAATCTATGGAAAACCCTAATCTATGGGAGAAGAGAAAAAAGAGAACAGAACGGAGAGATTTAATTATATTATTGAGAAGTAGAGTTTTGGAATTTAAATTCCTTCTTACTTCACACTTATACCATTGGCCAATGGGCTGGAGTAGGACTTCTTCTCTCTTTATTTATCTCTATGTTCCCTTCTATTTATTCTCTCTCTTATATCTTCGTTTCTCTCTCCATTTTCTTGTGACTGGTCGGTTGGGCTCGACATGTTCGTGCTGATAACGTATTATTAGGTGGGAGAAAGAGAGAGTCATCAAACGTGCCCTAAAACTCTACTTCTCAATAGTATCATCTCAATGTTATTATGATTATCATAGTAATATTACTATAATTTTTTTATTTAAATTAATTAATTATTTAATTATTAAGGATTAATTTAAATTATTAAATTATTTAAATTATGAAATTATTTAAATTATTTAATAATTAAATTAATGATTAATTTAATTAAAAAATTATAGTAATATTACTATAATAATCATAATAACACTGAGATGATACTATTAAGAAGTAGAGTTTTGGGGCACGTTTGACGTCTCTTTCTTTCTCCCAACTCATAATACGTTATCAGTACGAACATGTCGAGCCCAACCGATCAGTCACAAGAAAACGGAGAGAGAAACGAAGACAGAAGAGAGAGAATAAGAGAGAAGAGAACGGAGAGATAAATAAATAGAGAAGAAGTCCTGTTCCAGTCCATTGGCCACGGGTATAGGTGTGAAGTAAGAAAGAATTTAAATTCCAAAACTCTACTTCTCAATAGTATAATTAAATCTCTCTGTTCTCTTCTCTCTTCTCCTATAGATTTGGATTTTCCATAGATTGCTTAGGCCCTAAGTAAACTTACCCTATAAATATATATGGCCCCTTTAGGGTGGTGCACATTTGACGGCTCTCTCTTTCTCCTATCTCACAACACATTATCAGCACTAAGATGTCAAGCCCAGTCGACCAATCGCAAGAAAACGGAGAGAGAAACGAAGACAGAAGATATAGAAGAAGAGAGAAGAGAACGGAGAGATAAACGAAGAGAGAAGAGAGAAGAAGTCTTGCTCTAGTCCATTGGCGACTGGTATAGGTGTGAAGTAAGAAGGAATCTAAATTTCAAAACTCCACTTCTGCCTTCATTTCTCTCTCTATTTTCTTCCCAATGGACAGGAGTTGGACTTCTTCTCTCTTCTCTCTTTATTTATCTCTTTATTTTCTTCTCTCTTTTTCTATCTCTTCTGTCATCATTTCTCTCTCCGTTTTCTTGTAACTGTTCAACTGGGCTCGACATGTTCATACTGATAACGTATTGTAAGATGGGAGAAAGTGAGAGCCATCAAATGTGCCCTACCCTAAAGGGTCGTATAAATATTAAGAAGTGTAGTTTTGGAATTTAGATTCCTTCTTAATTCACACCTATACCCATGGCTAATGGACTAGAGCAGGACTTCATCTTTTTTCTCTACATATTTATCTCTTCGTTCTCTTCTCTCTTCTTATATCTTCGTTTCTCTCTCCCTTTTCTTATGACTGGTCGGCTGGGCTCGACATGTTCGTGCTGATAACGTGTTATAAGATGGGACAAAGAGAGAGCCATCAAATATGCCCCTAGCTAAAGGGGTCGTATATTATTTATAGGGTCAACTTACTTAGGGCCTAATCAGTCTATGGGAAACCCTAATCCATGGGAGAAGAGAGAAGAGAACGGAGAGATTTAATTATATTATTGAGAAGTAGAGTTTTTGACTTTAGCTTCCTTCTCACTTCATACCTATACCTATAGCGAATGGACTGGAGCCGGACTTATCCTCTCTTCTCTCTATGTTTATCTCTCCGTTCTCTTCTTTCTTCTCATAACACGTTATCTACATGAACATGTTGAGCCCAACTGACCAATCATAAGAATATAGAGAGAGAAATAAAAACAGAACTGGAGTTTTTGAATTTATATACCTTCTTACTTTACACCTATACTCGTGGCCAATAGACTGGAGCAGGATTTCTTCTCTCTTCGTTTATCTCTCCGTTCCCTTCTCTCTTCTTCTCTCTTCTTCTCTCTTCTGTTTTCGTTTCTCTCTCTATTTTCTTGCAACTGGTCGGTTGGTCTAGACATGTTCGTGCTGATAATGTGTTGTGAGATAGGAGAAATAGAGAGCAAGACTTCTTCTTTCTTCTCTATTTGTTTATCTTTTTGTTCTCTTCTCTATTCTTCTCTTATCTCACAACACATTATCAGTATGAATATGTCAATCCCAGTCGACCAGTCATAAGAAAACAGGGAGAGATATGAAGGCAGAAGAAGATAGAAGTGAACGGAGAGATAAACAAAGAGAGAAGAGAGAAGAAATCCTATTCGTGCTGATAATATATCTAGTTTAATTCAGTAGGAATCTTAATTCTAAAACTCTAATTCTCAATAATATAATTAAATCTCTTCGTTCTCTTCTCTCTTCTCCTATGGATTAGGGTTTCCCATAGATGGCTTAGTCCCTAACTAAGCTTAACCTATAAATAAAATACTATTCCTTTAGGGTGGAGCATGTTTGACAGCTCTCTTTCTCCCATCTCATAACACGTTATTAACACGAACATGTCAAGCCCAGCCGACTAGTCGCAAGAAAACGGAGAGAGAAACGAAGACAGAAGAGAGAGAAGAAGAGAGAAAAGAACGGAGAGATAAACAAAGATAGAAGAGAGAAGAAGTCTTGTTCTAGTTCATTGGCTATGGTTATAGGTGTGAAGTAAAAATGAATCTAAATTCCAAAACTCTACTTCTGTCTTCGTTTTTCTCTCTGTTTTCTTATGACTGGTCGGTTGGGCTCGATATGTTCATGCTGATAACGTGTTGTGAGATGGGAGAAAGAGAGAGCCATCAAACGTGCCCGCCTTCTTACTTCACACCTATACCTGTGGCTAATGGACTAGAGCAGGACTTCTTCTCTCTTCTTTCTTTATTTATCTCTTCGTTCTTTTCTCTCTTCTTCTATCTTCTCACAATATTTTATCAGCACGAACATGTCGAGTCCAGCCGACCAGTCACAAAAAAATGAAGAAAAAAATAAACAGAGAAGAGAACAAAAAGATAAACAAAAAGAAAAGAGAACGGAGAGATTTAATTATTTAAAAATTATTTATAATTTAATTTTTAAATAATAAGTTGACCAGTCAAAAGAAAAATTACTAAATCTCTTTGTTATTTTCTCTCTTCTATCTTCATTTCTCTCTCTATTCTCTTTTTTCTTCTCTCATGGATTAGGGTTTCCCAAAGATTGTTATATCACAACTTAAATAATTTAAATTTATTTATAACGTGTTGAGAAGTGAGTATTTAAAACTCCACTTCTCAATATTTATACGACCCCTTTAGGGTAGGACACTTTTGATGGCTCTCTCTTTTTCCCATATCACAACACGTTATCAGTACGAATATGTCGAGCCCAGCCGACTAATCACAAGAAAGCTAAGAAAGAAACAAAGACAGAAGAGAGAGAAGAAGAGAGAACAGAACGGAGAAATAAATGAAGAGAAAAGAGAGAAGAAGTCCTGCTCCAGTCCATTGGCCACGGGTATAGGTGTGAAGTAATAATGAATCTAAATTCCAAAACACCACTTCTGCCTTCGTTTCTCTCTCCACTTTCTTGTTACTGGTCGGCTGGGCTCGATATGTTCGTGCTGATAACGTGTTATTTAATTATAAATTAATTAAATAATTTTATTTCCAAAATTTAAATTTACTTCATACCTATAAATTATTCTAAAACTCTACTTCTCAACGTTTATTTATTATATTTATTAAAATTAAATTATTTTAATTAATTTTATATTATTTAAATATTAAAATAAATAAATACTTATTTAATTATTTAAGAAAATATTAAGTTATTTAAATTAATATTTTATTATTTATATATTCAAATAATTAACTAATTATTTAAATAATAAGTAAATATTTATTGAATTATTATTTTATTTTATTAATTAATTAAATAATTAATTTTTTTATTTATTTTAATTAAAATTTCATAATTTAATAAAATAATTTTTATTTATTTAATTATATAATAATTTATTTAAATTATTATTTATTACTCTATAAAATCTTTTAATAATTAAATAATTTATTTGTTTAAGTAAATAATTTATTTAATATATTTATTCAATAAATAAATTTTAATATATTTAAATAATTAACTAATTATTTAATTAATTAAAAATAATATAATAATTTAAGAAATAACTAATAAAATAAACTAATAAATTAATTATATAATTAAATCATTATTTATTTATTTAATAATTTAAATAATTAAATAATTACCTAATTTAATAATTTAATAATAAATAAATAAAATAATAAACTTAATTAAATACCTAGATAATTACATAATTAAATAAATTTAGTATTTTACTAAAAACTTAATTATTAATTTATTTAAATTATTTAATAATTAAATAAAGTATTAATTTAATTAAAAAATTTATAGTAATATTACTATGATAATCATAATAATGTTAAGATGATACTATTGAAAAGTGGAATTTTGGAATTTAGATTCCTTCTTACTTCACATTTATACCAATGGCCAATGGACTAATGCAGGATTTCTTCTCTCTTCTATCTTCATTTATCTTTATGTTCTCTTCTTTCTTCTTTTCTCTCTTCTGTCTTCATTTCTCTCTCTGTTTTCTTACGACTGGTCGGCTGAGCTCGACATGTTCGTGCTAATAACGTGTTGTGAGATAGGAGAAAGAGAGAGCTGTCAAACGTGCCCCACCCTAAATAGGTCATATATTATTTATAGGCTAAGCTTATTTAGGGCCTAAGCAATCTATGGGAATTCCTAATCCATGGGAGAGATCCGACGGTGGATAGCCATTCGATCGAATAATCTCATAACAGTTGTAATGTTTTTAATTTTTTAAAAGAAAAATATAAATTATTTTTAAAGCAAAAAATACGGGTATACTTCATCTTCCTTCTTTACTTCCTATTATTTAATTAATTTAATTAGTTTAATAAATTAAATATTTAAAAAATTAAATAAATATTTAATTATCTTCTCTTATCTTTATATATTTTACTACTATGATAATTAAGTAGAGTTTGTTACTATAATTTTTTCAATTAAATTAATCATTTAATTAAAACCAAGAGAGAAAAGAATTTACTATGATAATCATAATAATATTAAGATGATACTATTGAGAAGTGGAATTTTGTAATTTAGATTCCTTCTTACTTTATACCTATACCCATGGCGAATGGACTAGAATAAGACTTTTTCTCTCTTCTCTCTCTCTTGTCTTCGTTTAAAATATTTAATTATTTAATAATTAATTTTTTAGTAAAATAATTAATTAATTTAATTATTTAATTATCCAGTTATTTAATTATTTTTTTAATATTAATAATATAAAGTAAACTAATTAAATAATTATTCAGAGAGAAGAGAGAACAAGTCCTAATCCAAGGGAGAAGAGAGAAGAGAATGGAGAGATTTAATTATATTATTGAGAAATGGAGTTTTGAAATTTAAATTTCTTCATACTTCACGCCTATACCTTTGGCTAATGGATTGGAGCAGGACTTCTTCTCTCTTCTCTATTCGTTTATCTTTATGTTCTCTTCTCTCTTCTTCTCTCTCTTCTGTCTTTGTTTCTCTCTCTGTTTTCTTATGACTGGTCAGTTGGCTCTATATATTCATACTGATAACATGTTGTGAGATGGGAGAAATAGAAAGATGTAAAATGTGCCCCACCCTAAAGGGTCGTATAAATATTAAGAAGTAGAGTTTTGGAATTTAGATTCCTTCTTACTTCACACCTATACCCGTGGCCAATGGACTGGAGTAGGACTTCTTTTCTCTTCTCACAACACGTTATCAGCACGAATATATCGAGCCCATCCGACCAATAATAAGAAAACAGAGAAAGAAACAAAGACAGAAGAGAGAGAAGAAAAGAGAAGAAAATAAAGAGATAAACGAAGAGAGAAGAGGGAAAAAGTCCTACTCTAGTCCATTGGCTACGGGTATAGGTATAAAGTAAGAAGGAATTTAAATTCCAAAACTCTACTTCTCAATATTTATACAAACCCTTTAGGGTAGGGCATATTTGACGGCTCTCTCTTTCTCCTATCTCATAATACGTTAGCAGCACGAACATATCGAGCCCAGCCGACCAGTCACAAGAAAATGGAAAGAGAAATAAAGACAGAAGAGAAAGAAGAAGAAAAAAGAAAACAGAGATATAAACGAAGAGAGAAGAGAGAAAAAGTTCAGCTCCAGTCCATTGTCACGGGTATAGGTGTGAAGTAAGAAAGAATCTAAATTCCAAAACTCCACTTCTTAATAATATAATTAAATCTCCCTGTTCTCTTCTCTTTTCTTCAATGGATTAGGGTTTGCCATAGCAATAGTTCATCTTAACGTTATTATGATTATCATAGTAATTTGCTATAATTTTTTTAATTAAATTAATTATTTATTTCATTATTAAATAATTTAAATAATTTAATAATTAAGTTTTTAGTATGATAATTAATTTATTTAATTATTTAATTATCTAGTTATTAAATTAAATTTATTTATTTATTTATTTATTATTATTATATTATATAATAATAAAATTAGGTAAATATTTAATTATTTAAATAATAAAATAAAGAAATAATAATTTAATTTATTTTATTAGTTATTTCTTTAATTATTAGTTTATTTTTAAATAATTAAATAATTAGTCAATTATTTAAATATTTAAAAACTTATTTAGTGATGAAATATATTAAATAGATTATTTACTTAAAACAATAAATAATATATTTATTAAATAATTTTATAGTTAAATAAATAATAATTTAAATATATTATTATGTAATTAAATAATTAAAAATTTATTTTATAAATTATGAAATATTAATTAAAATTATTGAGAAGTAGAGTTTTTATAATTATCAACACGAATTTGTCGAGCCCAGCTGACCAGTCACAAGAAAACTGAAAGAGAAACGAAGACAGAAAAGAGAAGAGAACAGAGAGATAAACGAAGATAGAAGAGAGAGAAGAGAATATAGAGATAAATAAAGAAAGAAGAGGTCTTCCCTCTTCTGTCTTTGTTTCTCTCTTCGTTTACTTCTCTCTCTTCAATCTTCGTTTCTCTCTCTTATTTAATAGATTAGGGTTTCCCATAGATTACTTAGACCCTAAGTAAGCTTACATATAAATAATATATGAACCCTTTAGGGTGGGGCACGTTTGATGGCTCTCTCTTTCTCGTATCTCAAAACAAGTTATCAGCACGAATATGTCGAGCCCAGCCAACACGTCGTAAGAAAATGGCGAAAGAAACGAAGACAGAAGATTGAGAAGAAGAGATAAACGAAAAAAGAATAAGTCCTGCTTAAGTGCATTGGCCATAGGTATAGGTGTGAAGTCAGAAAGAATCTAAATTCCAAAACTCTACTTTTTAATAATATATTTAAATCTCTCCGTTCTCTTCTCCCTTCTCCCAGGGATTAGGGTTTCCTATAGAATGCTTAGGCCCTACGTAAGCTTACCCTATAAATAATATATGACCCCTTTACCATGGGGCATGTTCAATGGCTCTCCCTTTCTCCTATCTCATAACACGTTATCAGCATGAACATATCGAGCCCAACCGACCAGTCACAAGAAAACAGAGAGAGAAACGAAGATAGAAGAGAAAGAAGAAGAGAGAAGAGAACGAAGAGATAAATAAAAAGAGAAGAGAAAAAAGTCCTGCTCCAGTCCATTGGCCATGGGTATAGGTGTGAAGTGCTTCAGTCCATTCGCCACAGGTACATGTATGAAGTAAGAAGAAATCTAAATTCCAAAACACTACTTCTCAATAATATAATTAAATCTTTCCGTTCTCTTCTCTCTTCTCCCATTGATTAGGGTTTCACATAGATTGCTTAGGTCCTAAGTAAGTTTACCCTATTAATAATATACGACCCCTTTATGGTAGGGCATGTTTGACGGCTCTCTTTTTCTCCCATCTCACGACACGTTATCGGTACGAACATGTCGAGCCCAGCCTACTAGTAAAATAAATTCCAAAACTCCACTTCTATCTTTGTTTCTCTCTCCGTATTTTTATGACTGGTCGACTGGGTTCGACATGTTCGTGCTGATAATGATTGTGAGATGGGAGAAAGAGAGAGCCGTCAAACATTCCCCATACTAAAGACGTCGTATATTATTTATAGGGTAAGCTTATTTAGGGCCTAAGCAATCTATGGGAAACCCTAATCCATGGGAGAAGAGAGAAGAGAATGGTGAGATTTAATTATATTATTGAGAAGTAGAGTTTTGGAATTTATATTCCTTCTTACTTTACACCTATACCTGTGACCATAGACTGGAGCAGGACTTCATCTCTTTTCTATCTTCATTTATTTATCCGTTCTCTTCTCTCTTCTTCCTTCTTCTCTGTCTTCGTTTCTCCCTCCGTTTTCTTGTAATTGGTCGGCTGGACTTGACATGTTCGTGCTGATAACGTGTTGTGAGATGGGAGAAAGAGAGAGCCGTTAAACGTGCCCCTCCCTAAATGGGTCATATATTATTTATAGGGTAAGTTACTTAGAGCCTAAGCAATCTATAGCAAACCCTAATCTATGGGAGAAGAGAGAAGAGAATGGAGAGATTTAATTATATTATTAAGAAGTGGAGTTTTGGAATTTAGATTCTATCTTACTTCACACCTATATCCATGGCAAATAGACTGGAATAGGACTTCTTCTCTCGTCTATCTTTGTTTATCTCTTCGTTCTCTTCTCTCTTCTTCTCTCTCTTTTGTCTTCGTTTCTCTCTCCGTTTTCTTACGACTGGTTAGCTGGGCTCGATATGTTCGTACTGATAATATATTATGAGATGGGAGAAAGAGAGAACCGTCAAACGTGTCCCACCCTAAAGGGGTCGTATATTATTTATTGGTGATCTTACTTAGGGCCTAAGAAATCTATGGGAAACCCTAATCCATTACAACTGTTATGAGATCGTTCGATTAGATGGCAATGAACTGCAGCAGGAATTTTTCTCTCTTCTATCTTTGTTTATCTGTCCGTTATCTTCTTTTTCTTCTATGGCTCGATATGTCCGTGCTGATAACGTGTTGTGAGATGAGAGAAAGAGAGAGTCGTCAACCGTGCCCCACCCTAAAGGGGTCGTATATTATTAATAGGGTAAGCTTATTTAGGGCCTAAGCAATCTATAGGATACCCTAATCCATTACAACTATTATAAGATCATTCGATCGGATGGTAATGGACTGGAGCAGGACTTCTTCTCTATTCTATCTTCATTTATCTCTCAGTTCTCTTCTCTCGTCTTCTCTCTCTTCTGTCTTTGTTTCTCTCTCTATTTTCTTGTGACGGGTCAGTTGGGCTCGACATGTTCGTGCTGATAACATGTTATGAGATTGGAGAAAGAGTGAGCCATCAAACATGTCCCGCCATAAAGAGGTCGTATATTATTTATAGGGTAAGCTTACATAGGGCTTAAGCAATCTATGGGAAACCCTAATCTATGGGAGAAGAGAGAAGAGAACGGGGAGATTTAATTAAATATTTAAAAGAAGAGAGAAGAAGTCCTGCTCCAGTCCATTGGCCATGGGTTGTAAGATGAGAGATTGCTTATTTATTTTATTTTAACTAATTATAAAACAACGGACTGGTGCATGACTTCTTCTCTCTAATTAACCAAAGATAGAAGAGAGTGAATAAAGAGAGAAGAAGTTCTGCTCTCAATATATTAATATAGTTAAATAATTATTTAAATATTAATAAATTTTATACAATCCTATTAGGGTGGGGAATGTTTGACAGCTCTTTCTTTCTCCAATCTCACAACATGTTATCAGCACAAATATGTCAAGCCCAGCCGACCAGTCATAAGAAAATGGATAGAAACAAAGACAGAAGAGAGAGAAGAAGAAATAAGAAGAGAACGAAGAGATAAATGACGAGAGAAGAGAAATGAAGTCCTGCTCCAGTCCATTAGCCACGGGTATAGGTGTGAAGTAAGAAGGAATGTAAATTCCAAAACTCAACTTCTTAATATTTATACGACCACTTTAGGGTGGGGCACGTTTGACGGTTCTCCCTTTCTTCCATCTTACAACACGTTATCAGCACAAACAAGTCAAGCCCAGCCCACTAGTCATAAGGAAATGGAGAGAGAAACGAAGACATAAGAGAAAGAAGAAAAGAGAATAGAACGGGGAGATAAACGAAGAGAGAAGAGAGAAGAAGTCCTACTCCAGTACGTTGGCCACGGGTATAGGTGTGAAGTTAGAAGGATTCTAAATTCCAAAATGCTAGTTCTCAAAAATATAATTAAACCTCTCTGTTCTCTTCTCTCTTCTCCCATGGATTAGGGTTTCCCATAGATTGCTTAGGCCCTAAGTAAGCTTACCCTATAAATAATATAGAAAATCGAAGAGATTGAAACTATTAAGAGAAGAACTCAACTTCTAACTTATTAAATAATCTATGGGACTGGAGGAGGACTCCTTCTCTGTTCTCTGTTCTCTCTTCATTTATCTCTCCGTTCTCTTCTTTCTTCTTTTCTCTTCTTAACTATTTATTATTTAATTTGATGGCTCTCTTTTTCTCCCATCTCACAACATGTTATCAGCACGAACATATCGAGCCCTGCCGACCAGTCACAAAAAAAGGGAGAGAGAAACGAAGACAGAAGAAGAAAGAAGATAACGGAGAGATAAACGAAGAGAGAAGAAGTTATGCTCCAGTCCATTGGCCACAGGTATAGTTATGAAGTAAGAAGAAATCTAAATTCCAAAACTCCACTTATATCTTTGTTTCTCTCTTCGTTTTCTTGAGACTGGTCTGTTGGGCTCGTATGTTCGTGCTGATAACGTTTTGTGAGATGGGATTGCTTATTTATTTTATTTATTTTAATTAATATTTCTTTAAATATTATAAAGTATATTATTTTATTAAATATTTAAATAGTATCATCTCAATGTTATTATTTAAATATTTAATTATAAAACATCACAATTGTTATAAGATTGTTTGATCGGATAGTTATCCACTGTCGGATTTTATCTACCATCGGATCTCTCCCATAGATTAGGGTTTCTTATAGATTGCTTAAGTCCTAAGTAAGGTTGCCCAATAAATAATATATAACCTTTTTAGGGTGGGGCACGTTTGACGGTTAAACAATTAAATAGTTAACTAATTTAATTATTTAATAATATAATAATAATAAATAAATAAAATAATAAATTTAATTAAATAACCAGTTAATTAAATAATTAAATTAATTAATTATTTAACTAAAAACTTAATTATTAAATTATTAAAATTATAATAACATTTTTATGATAATTATTATTTATTTATTTATTTATTTAAATATTTATTCAATTTATTAACTAATTAGTTATTTAAGTCATCTCAACATTATTATGATTATAAATAAAAAAATTTTAATTAAATTATTTATTTGTTTAAGTAAATGAACTATTTTATATATATCTTCAGTAAATAAGTTTTTAAATATTTAAATAATTTATTAATTATTTTTTTAATTAAAACTAAAATAATAATTAAATAAAAAAGTAATAAAATAAAATAAAATAAATAATTAAATAATTACTTTTTTATTTAATAATATAAATAATAAAATAGTTACTTAAGTTAAATATTTACTAAAAAATTAATTATTTAATTATTTAATTTATTACTAATTAAATAAATAATTAATTTAATTAAAGAAATTATAGTAATATTAATATGATTATCATAATAACGTTGAGATGATAATATTGAGAAGTGGAGTTTTGGAATTTAGATTTATTATTACTTCACACCTATACCAATGGCCAATGGACTGGAGTAGGGCTTCTTCTCTTTTCTCTCTTCATTTATCTCTCCATTCTCTTCTCTCTCTTTTTTCTGTTTTCGTTTCTTTCTTTGTTTTATTGTGACTAGTCGGCTGGGCTCAACATGTTCATGCTGATAACGTGTTGTGAGAAGAGAGAAGAAAAGAGAAAAGAACAGAGAGATAAATGAAGAGAGAAGAGAGAAGAAGTCCTACTCCAGTCTATTTGGCACGGGTATAGGTGTGAAGTAAGAAGGAATCTAAATTCCAAAATTCTATTTCTCAATAATATAATTAAATAACTCAATTCTCTTTTCTTCTCACCCATAGATTAGGGTTTCCCATATATTGCTTAGGCCCTAAGTAAACTTACCCTATAAATAACATACGACCCCCTTAAGGTGGGGCACATTTGACGGCTCTCCCTTTCTCCCATCTCACAACACATTATCAGCATGAACATGTCGAGCCCAGCTAACCAGTCACAAGAAAACAGTAAGAGAAACGAAGAGAAAAGTTAAGTTTTGGAATTTAGTTTCCTTCTTACTTCGTACATATACCCGTGGCCATTGGACTAGAGCAGGACTTCTTTTCTTTTCTCTCTTCATTTATCTGTCCGTTCTCTTCTCTCCTCTTTTCTCCCTTTTGTCTTTGTTTCTCTTTCTGTTTGTTTTTGACTGGTCAGCTGGGCTCGATATGTTCGTGCTGATAACGTGTTGTGAGATGGGAGAAACAAAGAGCCATCAAACATGGCCCACTCTAAAGTGGTCATATAAATATTAATTAAAATAGTTATAAATTTAAAATATTATAACTGTTATGAGATCGTTCGATCATATGGCTGTCTACCGTCAAATCTCCCTTATAGATTAGGGTTTCCCATAGATTGCTTAGGCCCTAAGTAAGCTTACACTATAAATAATATACGACCTCTTTAGGGTGGGGCATGTTTGATGGCTCTCTTTTTCTTCTATCTCACAAAATATTATCAACAGGAATATATCGAGCCCAGCCGACTAATTATAAGAAAGCAAAGAGAGAAACAAAGACAGAAGAGAGAGAAGAAGAGAGTAGGGAACGGAGAGATAAACGAAGATATTAAAAAGAAGAAGTCATACTCCAGTCCATTGGCCAAGGGTATTGGTGTGAAATAAAATAATTAAATTAAAATAACTAATTAATTATTTAATATCTAATTCAGGCTGACTAGTCGTTTGATCGAATGGCTATCTACCGTCGTATCTCTCCCATGGATTTAGGTTTCCCATAGATTGCTTAGGACCAAAGTAAGCTTATCCTATAAATAATATATGACCATTTTAAGGTGGCGCATTTTTATCGGCTCTTTCTTTATCTCATCTCACAATTCATTATCAGTACGAATATATCGAGCCCGGCCGACCAGTCACAAAAAAAACAAAGAGAGAAACAAAGACAAAAGAGAGAGAAGAAGAAAGAAGAGAACAGAGAGATAAACAAAAATATAAGAGAGAAGAAGTCCTACTCCAGTCCATTGGCCACAGGTACAGGTATAAAGTAAAATAATTAAATTAAAATAACTAAATAATTATTTAATAACTAATTAGGGCCGACCAATCATTCGATTGGATGGCTGTCCACCGTTGGATCTCTCCTATAGATTAGGGTTTCCCATTGATTGCTTAGGCCCTAAGTAAGCTTACCTTATAAATAATATACGACCCCTTTAGGGTACGGCATATTTGACAGAGAGGAAAATGAAGATAGAAGAGAGAGAAGAAGACATAAGAGAACGGAGAGATAAACAAAGAGAGAAGAGAAGTCCTACTCCAGTCCATTGGCCAAGGGTATAAATGTGAAGTAAAAAAGAATCTAAATTTCAAAACTCCACTTTTTAATATTTATAATTAAATCTCTCTGTTCTCTTCTCTTTTCTCCTATAGATTAGGGTTTCCTATAGATTGATTAGGCCTTAAGTAAGCTTACACTATAAATAATATACGAACCCTTTAGGTTCGAGCATGTTTGATGGCTCCATCTTTCTTCCATCTCATAATACGTTATCAGTACGAATATATCGAGCCCAGCCGACCAGTAGCAAGAAAACAAACTAAAAACCAAAGACAGAAGTAGAGTTTTGAAATTTAGATTCCTTCTTACTTCACACCTATACCTGTGGCCAATGGACTGAAGCAAGATTTCTTCTTTCTTGTATCTTCGTTTATGTATCCATTTTCTTTTCTCTTTTTATCCCATATCACTATACGTTATTAGCACAAATATATCGAGCCTAGCCGACCAGTCACAAGAAAACGGAGACAGAAACAAAAACAAAAGAGAGAGAAGAAGAGAGAAGAGAACGGAGAGATAAACGAATAGAGAAGAAAGAAGAAGTCCTGCTCTAGTCCAGTTGCCATGGGTATAGGTGTGAAGTAAGAAGGAATCTAAATTCCAAAACTCCCCTTCTCAATAATATAATTAAATCTCTCCATTCTCTTCTCTCTTCTCCTATGGAGTAAGGTTTCCTATAGATTGCTTAGGCCCTAAGTAATCTTACCTTATAAATACTATACGACCCCTTTAGGGTAGGGCATGTTTGACGGATCTCTCTTTCGCCTATCTCACAACACATTATCAACATGAACATGTTTAGCCCAGCCAACCAGTCGCAAGAAAATAGAGAAAGAAACGAAGACAAAAGTAAAGTTTTGGAATTTAGATTCCTTCTTACTTTACACCTATAACAGTGGCCAATGGGATGGAGCAGGACTTCTTCTCTCTTCTTTCTTCATTTATCTCTTTGTTCTCCTCTCTTCTTTTTTTTCTTCTGTAGAGTTTTGGAATTTAGATTCCTTCTTACTTCACACCTATACCCATGGCCAATTGACTGTAGGACTTCTTCTCTCTTCTTTCTTTATTTATCTCTCCATATTCTCTCTTCTTTCTTTGTTTATTTCTCTGTTCTCTTCTCTCTTCTTCTCTCTCTTCTGTCTTCGTTTCTCTTTCTGTTTTCTTGTGACTGGTAGGTTGGGCTCAATATGTTTGTACTAATAACGTATTGTGAGATAAAAGAAAGGAGATCCGTCAAATATGCCCCACCCTAATTAGATTCCTTCTTACTTCACACCGATACCTATGGCCAATGGACTGGAGTAGGACTTCTCTTTTCTCTTGTCGTTTATCTTTTCGTTCTCTTCTCTCTGTGTTTCTTTCTTCGTTTTCTTGTGACTGGTCGGCTGGGCTCGACATGTCCATACTGATAACGTGTTATGAGATGGGAGAAAAAGAGAGCTGTCAAACATGCTCCACCCTAAATGGGTCGTATATTATTTAAAGGGTAAGTTTACTTAGGGACTAAGCAATCTATAGGAAACTCTAATCCATGGGAGAGATCTGACGATAGATAGCCATCCGATCGAAAGATCTCATAACAATTGTAATGTTTTAAATTTTTTTAAAGAAAAATGCAAATTATTTTTAAAGTAAAAAATTTGGGTGTGTCTCATCTTCCTTTTTTATTTCCTATTATCCAATTAATTTAATAAATTAAATAGTTAAATAATTAATAATTAAATAAATATTTAATTATCTATATAAATAAATAATTAAATTAATTAAATAATTTTTTATTATTTAAATATGAAAAAAAATAAATATTTATTTGATAATTTAAAAAAATATTAATATATTTATAAATTTATTAACTAATTATTTAAATAATAAGTAAATAATTATTGAATTATTATTTTATTTTTTTACTTAATTAAATAATAAATTTTTTTATTTAGTTTAATTAATATTTCAAAATTTAATAAAATATTTCTTTAATTATTTAATTATATAATAATTTATTTAAATTATTATTTATTTAACTATGAAATTATTTATTAATTTAATTATTTTTTTGTTTAACTAAATAATATATTTACTATATTTCTTCACTAAATAAGTTTTTAAATATTTAAATAATTAACTAATTATTTAATTATTTCAAAATAAAATATTATTTTAAAAACTAAATAATAAAATAAATTAATTATATAATAAAATCATTATTTCTTTATTTTAAAATTTAAATAATTAAATAGTTACCATATTTAATTATATAATAATATAATCATAATAAATAAATATTATAAAAAAATTAATTAAATAAATAGATAATTAAATAATTAAATAAATTAATTATTTTACTAAAAACTTAATTATTAAATTATATAATAATTAAATAAATAATAATTTAAATAAAAAAATTATATTAATATTACTTTGATAATCATAATAAATTTGATATGAAACTATTGAGAAGTGGTGTTTTAGAATTTAGTTCCATTCTTACTTCACACCTATACCCGTGGCGAATGGATTGAAGTAGGACTTCTTCTCTCTTCATTTATCTCTCCGTTCTCTTCTCTCTCTTATGTCTTCGTTTCTCTCTCCGTTTTCTTATGACTGGTGGGCTGGGCTGATATGTTCGTGTTGATAACTAGTTGTGAGATGGGAGAAAGGGAGAGCAGTCAAACGTGCCCTACCCTAAAGGGGTCATATAAATATTAAGAAGTAGAGTTTTGGAATATAGATTCCTTCTTACTTCACACCTATACCTGTGGCCAATGAACTGGAACAAGACTTCTTCTTTTTTCTCTTTTTGTTTATCTCTTCGTTCTCTTCACTCTTCTTCTCTCTCTTCTGTCTTCGTTTCGTTCTTCGTTTTCTTGTGACTGGTTGGCTGGACTCGACATATTTGTGCTGATAACGTGTTATGAGATGGGAGAAAGAGAGAGCCTTCAAATGTGCCATAACCTAAAAGGGCTGTATATTATTTATAGGGTAAGCGCGACTACAAGAAATAGGTTCTTTACCGATGGACATTTTAACTACCGTCGGTAATAATATACTTTTTACCGACGGTGTAAATAATTTCCGTCGGTATTATAACTTCGATTTTTTTAATTCTTTATACACATTTATTATCGACGGTCAAATATAATTCATCGGCACAATGGTTTATACCGACGGAATTATAAATTCCGTCGGTAAAATAAATTTATACCGACAGGAAAATATTGTCTGTCGGTATAAAGTCAAGACATTACTTTATACCGACAAATATATTTCCGTCGGTACGATGTACCGACGGAAATTTAATATCGTCGGCATAATGTCTTTCTACCGACGGATAAATAAAGTCCGTCGGTAAAAAGGTCACGACGAAACTCAGGGTAAAAACCGAGTCTCTGGAAAAAATGGAATCCTGTGTTTCGTCGTTGCTTTGTACCGACGGACTTTATTTATCCGTCGGTATAAATCCATTATGCCAACGGAAATTAAATATCCGTCGGTACAAAGGCCACGACGAAACTCAGGGTAAAAACTGAGTCTCTGGAAAAAAAATGGAACCCTGTGAATCGTCGTCGCTTTGTACCGACGGACGTTATGGTACCGTCGGTAATTTTTACCGACGGAAGTAAAAAGTTCCGTCGGTAAAAACCCTGTGTTAAATTAGATTCAGCGATCCCCCCTAGTTCTGTTTCGATCTAATCCCCTCCCCGCCCCTCTCTCCCAATCTCCCCCCCTCCCCGGCCTCCCTCCCCCCCTCCTCGGACTCCCTCCCCCCCTCCCCGGCCTTCCTCGCGTCGCGTCCCTCCGGCCGACCGATCGACCGGCGGCAAGCTTCTCCTCCTCCTCGTGGGCTCCGGCCGGTGAGATCCTCCTCCTCCTCCCCCCGATGAGCTCCTCCTCCTCCCATGGCATGTAGATCTTAGGTACAGTGGCGGAGCCAGAAATTTTTCATAGGGGGGGCAAAGTGTAAAATTAGATGAATTCTCAAGTGATAATCAACTAATATTTTTAATATTTTTTTATACTTATCTGTGATATAAATGACAAAATGTGTTCTAAAGTGCTCATGTTGGCTCCTGTAAGGACTCGAGAATAAATGATTTGGTTTTTTCTTTATCTTATACAATAATATTTTTAAAAATATTGTTATAATGGTGCTGTATTTTTTTTCTTCTTTTGAGAAATCACTCTTCAGTGGAGGCGGGTTTGGCATGGACCCCTACCAATTTATTCAATAAATATAAATTTATTTTATAATTGTGCTCCTTCTTTATAGACTAATTTCATATTTACAATTACTATTTACTGACCTTGGCAAATTAGCAAATTTATGCAACATTATGAGCTGGGTAAGGGGTTTTTTTTTTCCCATTAGGTTTGTCTGCTCTGTCCGTCGGAGTGATCAATATGGGTGGCGCTTCTCCTTGGTCCAAGATCTCGTGATTGGACCTTACTCCACTATCATAAGATAAATCATTATAAAAAAGCTTTGAGTTTAAAATAATAATATGGACCCCACATCATCTGTTGGAGCTCGTTGCTCAGCAGCTATTGGAGCCAAATAATGTTCATTCCATACTTGTCAAACGGTTCATTCAAATGTGCGGGTGAAGATCCAATAGGTTAATCACACCCGACTGCTACTGCAACCTCTCGGATGGTGCTCTAGTGTCTCAAGGGGGGCAAGGAGAGAGCACACAAGGCCATAAAGGAGGGAAAGAAAATCCCACACAGGACTATCTATAATGAAACCCAAATTCCAGGGGGGGCAGCTGCCCCCCCTGGGCCTTACCTAGATCCGCCCATGGGTATTAGGATTATGTTTAGCTTTGTACTGTAGAGAGAGAATGTTGTAAAGAAAGAATATAGTTATATAGAGAATATTGTAAAGAGATCTATGGAGAATATAGACAATGTCCTTATTGTGCTGGTAGTGTCACATGAACATACAAATCATAAGATGCAGCATTTGACGCAAGAAATCCTTCTTTACCAATGGGAAGAATTCCTGAAGCATATACACATTTGTAAGATAGGAAATCAATCACCTTGACAAATGGGCAATGAAGAAATTGCTGGATCAATACATATTACATACGTAAACTAAGTTAAACCACAAATATCTCAACCCATGCTCTTTTCCAATTGGTTTAAGCGGAAAAAAGGAAATTTGATCAAGTAGGCTAAGAAACAAGAAAACCAGCATGATTATTTTTCTAATATTTCTATTCTTGTTTTGCTTCTAAACTTTTAACTTTATAAAAATTATTTAAGCTATCAACAATCTACTTTAATCTTTCTATTCCTGAATTAGTCGCGATTAAAACATGACTTATAGTTCCTATAAAGCATGCAAGAAGTCGTGAAGTAATCACTACTTAACTACTTCACTATTGGGCAATTAGTGCCCTAAGTATAGTCCATCTTTTCCTACTCTTCTTGGTAATATTTGGGGTTCTTTTAGAATGACCTAGAGAATCGCGATCAATTCTCTCATTCTAATTTTCCATGGTATTCTCAGGTCTTATCCATTGATATAGAATTGCGAGTATTATTATTGTCTTGTAAAGTTTATCCTTGAGTTTTAAAGGCCTGTAGACGTTTCGGTTCCGTGTTCCATACCCGAGAACCGAAACCGAATTTGTGCGGAGTCTTATAACATTGTTTGAAATTACTTCAGGTGTTGTATAGCCAGATAGACGAAGATGTCTTTGATCGATAAGAGTTGGATGCGTAATTCGAATCGCATGAGCCAAGAGTACAGAGAAGGAGTCAGGAAATTTCTGGATTTTGCATTTGAGCGTCTTGCACCGCTTGATGGAAAAATTGTGTGTCCCTGTATAGACTGCAGAAGGGTGATTAGGAAGGTTCGAGAGGAATGTGAGGTTGATCTGGTAATGCGTGGCATTGACATTAGCTATACCCGTTAGTTCTCGCACGGTGAGGAGCTAGATGCAGTCCCCATGGCAGCTCACGGTGAAACTTCAAACACAGTGATCGCTGATGATAATATTAATACAGACGATGACGATGACATGTAGGGTATGATACATAATTTGCAAGGTGGAATAGGCACGGAAGCACCGTCAGGTGATCAGCCCAATATCGAAGCGGACAAGTTCTACAGATTGCTTAAAGATGCCGAACAACCTCTATACCCGGGGTGTGAGAAATTTTCAAAACTCTCTTTCACTGTAAAGCTTCTTCATTTGAAGTGCCTCAATTGTTGGAGTAATAAGTCATTTAATATATTGGTAGAGTTGCTGAAAGAAGCTTTTCCTATGGGTGAGACAGTACCGAAATCATTCTACGAGGCGAAGAAGACAATTAAAGATCTCGGTCTGGGTTATGAGAAAATTGATGCATGCGTGAACGATTGTATGTTGTACCGGAAAGAGTACGAACATGCGCGGTCATGCCACATATGCGGAGCAACGAGATATAAAGAGATGGATGCCGAGTCTAGTACCAGTCGAAGGAAGAAAAATATATCTGTAAAGGTTCTCCTATACTTCCCGCTTAGGGACAGGCTTCAGAGGTTGTTTATGTCATCGAAGACTGCTGAGCACATGAGGTGGCATGCACGAGAACGTACAGATGACGGGATTATGAGACATCCGGCCGACTCTCTGACGTGGAAAGATTTTGATCATACCTATCCTGAATTCGCATGTGAAGTTCGCAATGTCAGGTTAGGGCTTGCTAGCGATGGCTTCAATCCCTTTGGGAATATGAGTGTGTCGTACAGTATTTGGCCAGTTGTCCTAGTTCCATATAATTTGCCTCCCTGGATATGCTTAAAAAAGCCATACACAATGCTCTCCTTGCTCATTCCCGGACCCAGGTTGCCTGGTAATGATATTGACATTTACTTGCAGCCGTTGATTGAGGAGTTGAACGAGTTATGGGAAGTTGGAGCCGATACGTATGATGCCTCGTTGCGCCAGAATTTTCGGATGCATGCGGCACTTCTATGGACCATCAACGATTTTCCTGCATATGCCAACTTATCCGGGTGGAGTACTAAAGGAAAATTGGCGTGCCCTTAATGCAATAAGGAGACAGATTCATTACGGTTAAAGAACGGAGGCAAGTTCTGTTATATGGGCCATCAAAGATTCCTTGTTGACGGCCATAAGTGGAGGCAGAACAAAAGAGCTTTCAACGGCAAGAAGGAACTTGCAAAGGCCCCGGAGCAGCTTTCGGGGGTTGAAGTCTTGTGCGAATTGGATCAGCTTGATGCCGTGGCACTTGGGAAAGGTAAAAAGAAGAGAACGCATGAAGATTCTACGCGTGAGTATAACTGGAAGAAAAAGAGTATTTTCTTTAAACTACCGTACTGGAGCAGCCTACTCTTGCGGCATAACTTGGATGTCATGCATATCAAGAAAAATGTGTGTGACAACATTATAGGAACACTGCTGAATCTCGACGGTAAGATGAAGGATAATCTTAAATCTCGTCTCGATCTTAAGGAGTTGGGCATCCGAAAATCACTTCATCCCCAAGAGATTGGGGATAAGTATGTGTTGCCAGTTGCATGCTACACCATGAGCTCACAGCAAAAGGCAGCCTTATGTGCGTTCCTACGGTCTGTGAAAATGCCAGACGGTTATTCTTCGAATATCGCACAATGCGTGCAAGAGAACGGTCGGAAGTTGTCTGGATTAAAGAGCCACGATTGTCATGTTCTTATGCAGCGATTGTTATCTCTTGCTATACGTGGGAATTTAACAGAACAGGTGTCCGGTCCGTTAATTGAGCTCAGCACTTTTTTCAGATAGTTGTGCTCGAAGGTACTTAGAGTGGACCAACTTGAACAGATGGAGAGGGATATTGCACTCATATTGTGCAAGCTAGAGATGATATTTCCACCTTCCTTCTTTGATGTCATGGTGCATTTGACCGTTCACTTGGCAAATGAGGCCAAACTCGATGGCCCAGTTCATTACCGCTGGATGTATTTTATCGAGAGGTAATCGTCTCGTCTCATTCGCACAATGTATTTGATCGTTCTTGATATATTCATCCAAATATATTTTTCTCAAATTAGGTACTTGCGAATATTGAAATCATATGTTCGTAATAAAAGTCGTCCGGAGGGATCAATTGCTGAAGGATACCTAGCAGAAGAATGTCTAACATTCTGCTCAAATTACCTACATGGTATAGACACGCGATTCAATCAACTTGAGCGAAACTATGACGGTGGTCCAATAGACTTCGATGGGGGTCTGTCTATATTTGCCGAAATGGGTAGACCTGTAGGAGGAGGCAAAACCCATCGATTGTCTGTAGATGAGATTCAACAGGCACATATGTATGTGTTGCGCCAATGTGATGAAGTGTGACCATTCATTGAGTAAGCATTTTACGATCATTTACTCATTCTTTCAGTCCATCATTAAGTATATGTGCTAATTATAATCTAATTCATAACCTGTAAAACAGGAAGCATAAAACCATCATTAATAATCGGGGTACTCGAAATGCTCCCCAAATTCATGATCGTGAATTCCCATCGTTTTTCGAGAAACACGTAAGTATTCACATCATTACTGAATTTCATTGACATCTATTACCGAATAATAATTATGTGTTCATATCATAAATGTCATGTGGTTATTATAGGCACAAGAGCTGCACAACAACCACGATCCACTGATGAATGAGGATCTCTGGCGCTTATCTTGTAGTCCTTTGCAAGACGCAATATCGTACGATGGTTATATCGTGAACGATTATAGATTTCGGACAAAAGATAGTGAAAAATCACGAAGAACCCAAAATAGTGGGGTTGTCGTCAACGGTGAGCAAGAAGAATTAGAAAATATCGACTTCTACGGCGTCCTCAACGAGATTCTCGAGATTAAATTCCTTGGCTAAAATCGGATCGTATTATTCAAATGCGATTGGTATGATGTTAATAATCGTGGGACTGGTTATAATGTCGACAAATACGGTTTTATCAGCATCAACACTGGCAAGAGATTGAATACCCAATATGAAGATCCATTCATTCTTGCCTCTCAAGCGCAACAGATATTTTATGCACCAGATAATAACTCTCCAGGTTGGTAAATTGTAATCAGGTCACCACCCAGAGATTTTTATGACATGGGAGACAAGGATGCGGGGGTCGTCGATGATGATTTGGATGCATACCAGAATGATGAGATAATCATTGTCGACGCAGTGCACGATGAAAATGAAGATGTCGACAATATAAACTGGACAGCGAATGCAGATCAAATCATAGAAGAGGGAAGCGATGAGAGTGACAGAGATGAGACAGAAAATAACTAGACCGTATGTAAATCAAATTGTTTCATATTTAAATCAAATTGTTTCATATATAAATCATATTGTTTCATATGTATATCATATTAATTTATACTGTTTCATATGTAAATCATACCGTTTCATATGTAAATCAAACTGTTTCATATTATTTCATAAATCATACTGTTTCATATGTAAATAAAACTGTTTCATATTGTTTCATATGTAAATCTTACTGTTTCATATGTAAATCAAACTGTTTCATATTGTTTCATATGTAAATCTTACTGTTTCATATGTAAATTAAACTGTTTCAGATGGCATCATGGTCATATGTTCGTAGAGGCAGGGGTGGGGTAGCTCGGAGCGCTCCGGCTGCCACCCCAGGGTCCGAGGCTGAGCCGTCCGGATATGGTAGTGCTGCTCCTCTCTCCACACCAGCTCCTGATATGGTCGCAGCCTCCTAAGCTTCGAGCAGTGCTCAGCACTCGGCTACAGCGTCTACGCCCACAGGTAATGTTTAGATCTAACGTTTTATACATATTGTAAATACTTATTCAGTACTGATGTATATTTTATTTGCAGGGTCGAGGATCACCAGGCACGTAGGCGACCGGGGCGTGACGACGGCCCGGCGCTTGTCGACCTTACACGAGCCACTGTCCCTACAGTGGAGCGGCAGGACCTTTGTGGGCGAGCACGCTTCTGACGCCGCCACGTGGGTCGACATTATAGTACGGGAGGAGAGGAATGCCCCGATTGTGGGGTTAAGGGGGTGGAAGAATATTGATGCATCATATAAGGAGAGGATGTATCAGCAGTTTTTGGTATGTTAGTTTCATTAAAGCATTTTAGAATAATATCGTACTTCTTTATAATTTGATTTGATAAAATAACTTGTTTCTAAATTGATTTTACAGGAGAAATTTAAATGGGAGAACATGGAAACCGACACCCATCGGGAGGACTTGTGGAAGATGATGGGTGAGCGGTACAGGGATTACCGTCACGAGCTCTACCAGCTCTACGGTTACCTGGTCGGCCAGCCGGCTAAGGAGGTACAGGCTGTGGCCAGGATGAGAGACGTGCCACCGCTGCACGTTCTACAGTTTTTGGTCGCTCACTGGGCCACCCCTCACTTTCAAGTATAATTATAATTTTGTTGATTCGTACTTGTTTTAATGTTATACTATAAATTTGTATTGATGTTTCAAAATTTAATCGATTGACACAAGCAAAATCTGCTATAGGCAAGCAGAATAGAAGTGCCTCGATGACACCTGCTCCAGTGAGGGGGATGACCTCCATGCCCCAGCTTGCCCAGCAGCTGGTAAATGATACAAACATTGTTATTATTTAAAGCTCTATACATGTTATATTAACTCATCTATTTATTTTATATATCCAACAGACACAGTCCTTGGGCCACGAGCCTAATAGGATTGACCTTTTTGAGGCCTCTAGGAGGCGGCGTATCGATGGGGCATTTCTGGATGATAGGGTTACCTCGCAAGTGGTAAGTAATTAAATTACTGTTAATATATTCTTATACATATGCCATAAAATATCATTGAATATCATTGGTTGTTTTTATATAGGAGAGGATGCGACTTCTGGTGACCCCGTCGGGCGAGGCCGGCTCCTCCTCCAACTCAGCATCTGTCGACTCAGCGATGGATACTGTGCTGAGACCTGCCACGCACGGCCATGTCCTCTGTACGGGCCTTGGAGTCATGCCCTCCTCCTACTTTGGACGAGAGGGTATGTGCTCGAGGGCACGGGACACCCAGACCGGTGCGATCACTCAGTTGCAGTCTATGCTAGACGCAGAGCGAGAGCAGAGGCAGGCCCTCGAGCAGAGGATTTAGGCGGAGCGAGAGCAGAGGCAGGCCCTCGAGCAGAGGGTTGAGGCGGAGAAAAAGGCCCTCGATGAGGAAAGAGAAGCTCGCAGGGAACTGGAGTGTAAATTTTATGAATTCATAAGCCGGTCTAGCGGTGGCTCATCCTCATGATCAGGTACTTACTAATCTTTATAATATTAGCAAAAAATATGAATCTTACTAATTTGAGTTTAGATCATATTATCACACTTATGATTTTCCAACACTTAGACTCAAAATCGGTAAATCGGATCGTAAATGGTCTCTCTCTCTCTCTCATGGTAATGATGTAGCCTCTGTTTTTCTTTTAAATGATAGAATTTTGTTTTTTAATCAAGCTAGGTGTGTGCCTCGTTGGAAGAGGGATATCTCCCTCATGTGACATTTGTAGTTGACACAACAATATGCCACCCAACGGAGTTCGATTTCTATCTCTGCAGTTATACTGGCATACATGTAAACTTTGACTGAATCTTTGTAAGTACAAATTATTTTAAATTCACTCATGCAATTGGTACTTTTTATGGATAATAATTTATTTATGTGCATAAATGATTCAAGACATACGGAATAATTCCAAGTTGGAATTATCGGATGCCAATCCGATGACGATCGGATCGAATCCAAACCTATTTCATATCCGAAACACGCTAACTTATGATTTTCCAACACTTAGACTCTAAATCGGTGAATCGGAGCGTAAATAGGTCAAATATCCAATTAGAACCCGCTCGCAAGTCCGAAATATGGAATAATTCCAACTTCGAATTATCGGATGCCGATCCGATGACGATCGGATCGAATCCAAACCTATTTCATATCCGAAACACGCTAACTTATGATTTTCCAACACTTAGACTCTAAATCGGTGAATCGGAGCGTAAATTGGTCAAATATCCAATTAGAACCCGCTCGCAAGTCCGAAATACGGAATAATTCCAAGTTCGAATTATCGGATGCCGATCCGATGACGATCGGATCGAATCCAAACCTATTTCATATCTGAAACACGCTAACTTATGATTTTCCAAAACTTAGACTCTAAATCGGTGAATCGGATCGTAAATTGGTCAAATATCCAATTAGAACCCGCTCGCAAGTCTGAAATACGGAATAATTCCAAGTTCGAATTATCGGATGCCGATCCGATGACGATCCGATTGAATCCAAACCTATTTCATATCCAAACCACGCTAACTTATGATTTTCCAACACTTAGACTCTAAATCGGTGAATTGGAGCGTAAATTGGTCAAATATCCAATTAGAACCCGCTCGCAAGTCCGAAATACAGAATAATTCCAACTTCGAATTATCGGATGCCGATCCGATGACGATCGGATCGAATCCAAACCTATTTCATATCTGAAACACGATAACTTATGATTTTCCAACACTTAGACTCTAAATCGATGAATCAGAGCATAAATTGGTCAAATATCCAATTAGAACCCGCTCGCAAGTTCGAAATACGGAATAATTCCAAGTTTGAATTATCGGATGCCGATCCGATGACGATCCGATCGAATCCAAACCTATTTCATATCCGAAACACGCTAACTTATGATTTTCCAACACTTAGACTCTAAATCGGTGAATCGGATCGTAAATTGGTCAAATATCCAATTAGAACCCGCTCGCAAGTCCGAAATACAGAATAATTCCAAGTTCGAATTATCGGATGCCGATCCGATGACGATCCGATCGAATCCAAACCTATTTCATATCCGAAACACGCTAACTTATGATTTTCCAACACTTAGACTCTAAATCGGTGAATCGGAGCGTAAATTGGTCAAATATCCAATTTGAACGCGCTCGCAAGTCCGAAATACAGAATAATTCCAAGTTCGAATTATCGGATGCCGATCCGATGCCGATCCGATCGAATCCAAACCTATTTCATATCCGAAACACGCTAACTTATGATTTTCCAACACTTAGACTCAAAATCGGTGAATCGGAGCGTAAATTGGTCAAATATCCAATTAGAACCCGCTCGCAAGTTCGAAATATGGAATAATTCTAAGTTCGAATTATTGGATGCCGATCCGATGCCAGTCCGATCGAATCCAAACCTATTTCATATCCGAAACACGCTAACTTATGATTTTCAAACACTTAGACTCTAAATCGATGAATCGGAGCGTAAATTGGTCAAATATCCAATTAGAACACGCTCGCAAGTCCGAAATACGGAATAATTCCAACTTCGAAGCCGATCCGTTGCCGATCAGATCGAATCCAAACCTATTTCATATCCGAAACATGCTAACTTATGATTTTCCAACACTTAGACTCTAAATCGGTGAATCGGAGCGTAAATAGGTCAAATATCCAATTAGATCGTGCTCGCAAGTCCGAAATACGGAATAATTCCAACTTCGAATTATGGGATGCTGATCCGTTGCCGATCCGATCGAATCCAAACCTATTTCTTATCCGAAACATGCTAACTTATGATTTTCCAACACTTAGACTCTAAATTGGTGAATCGGAGCGTAAATTGGTCAATTATCCAATTTGAACCTGCTCGCAAGTCCGAAATACGGAATAATTCCAAGTTCGAATTATCGGATGCCGATCCGATGCCGATCCGATCGAATCCAAACCTATTTCATATCCGAAACACGCTAACTTATGATTTTCCAATACTTAGACTCTAAATCGGTGAATCGGAGCGTAAATTGGCCAAATATCCAATTAGAACCCACTCGCAAGTTCGAAATATGGAATAATTCTAAGTTTGAATTATCGGATGCCGATCCGATGACGATCGGATCGAATCCAAACCTATTTCATATCCGAAACACGCTAACTTATTATTTTCCAACACTTAGACTCTAAATCGGTGAATCGGAGCGTTAATTGGTCAAATATCCAATTAGAACCCGCTCGCAAGTCCGAAATACGGAATAATTTCAAGTTCGAATTATCGGATGCCGATCTGATGACGATCGGATCGAATCCAAACCTATTTCATATCCGAAACACGCTAACTTATGATTTTCCAACACTTAGACTCTAAATCGGTGAATCGGAGCGTAAATTGGTCAAATATCCAATTAGAACCCGCTCGCAAGTCCGAAATACGGAATAATTCCAAGTTCGAATTATCGGATGAACCTTTATCATATCCGAAACATGCTAACTTATGATTTTCCAACACTTAGACTCTAAATCGGTGAATCGGAGCGTAAATTGGTCAAATATCCAATTAGAACGCGCTCGCAAGTCCGAAATACAGAATAATTCCAACTTCGAATTATCGGATGCCGGTCCGTTGCCGATCCGATCGAATCCAAACCTATTTCATATCCGAAACGCGCTAACTTATGATTTTCCAACACTTTGACTCTAAATAGGTGAATCGGAGCGTAAATTGGTCAAATATCCAATTAGAACGTGCTCGCAAGTCCGAAATATGGAATAATTCCAACTTCGAATTATCGGATGCCGATCCGATGACGATCGGATCGAATCCAAACCTATTTTATATCCGAAACACGCTAACTTATGATTTTCCAACACTTAGCCTCTAAATCGGTGAATCAGAGCGTAAATTGGTCAAATATCCAATTAGAACCCGCTCGCAAGTCCGAAATACATAATAATTCAAAGTTCGAATTATCGGATGCCGATCTGATGACGATCGGATCGAATCCAAACCTATTTCATATCCGAAACACGCTAACTTATGATTTTCCAACACTTAGACTCTAAATCGGTGAATCAGAGCGTAAATTGGTCAAATATCCAATTTGAATCCGCTCGCAAGTCCGAAATACGGAATAATTCCAAGTTCGAATTATCGGATGCCGATCCGATCGAATCCAAACCTATTTCATATCCGAAACACGCTAACATATGATTTTCCAACACTTAGACTCTAAATCGGTGAATCGGAGCGTAAATTGGTCAAATATCCAATTAGAACGCGCTCGCAAGTCCGAAATATGGAATAATTCCAACTTCGAATTATAGGATGCCGATCCGATGACGATCGGATCGAATCCAAACCTATTTCATATCCGAAACATGCTAACTTTTGATTTTCCAACACTTAGACTCTAAATCGGTGAATCAGAGCTTAAATTGGTCAAATATCCAATTAGAACCCACTCGCAAGTCCGAAATACGGAATAATTCCAAGTTCGAATTATCGGATGCCGATCCGATGACGATCCGATCGAATCTAAACCTATTTCATATCCGAAAAACACTAACTTATGATTTTCCAACACTTAGAATCTAAATCGGTGAATCGGATCGTAAATTGGTCAAATATCCAATTAGAACCCGCTCACAAGTCCGATATACGGAATAATTCCAAGTTTGAATTATCGGATGCCGATCCGATGACGATCCGATCGAATCCAAACCTATTTCATATCCGAAACACGCTAACTTATGATTTTCCAACACTTAGACTCTAAATCGGTGAATCGGAGCGTAAATTGGTCAAATATCCAATTAGAACGCGCTCGCAAGTCCGAAATACGAAATAATTCCAAGTTGGAATTATCGGATGACGATCCGATGACGATCGGATCGAATCCAAACCTATTTCATATCCGAAACACGCTAACTTATGATTTTCCAACACTTAGACTCTAAATCGGTGAATCGGAGCGTAAATAGGTCAAATATCCAATTAGAACCCGCTCGCAAGTCAGAAATACAGATTAATTCCAACTTCGAATTATCGGATGCCGATCCGATAACGATCGGATCGAATCCAAACCTATTTCATATCCGAAACACGCTAACTTATGATTTTCCAACACTTAGACTCTAAATCGGTGAATCGGAGCGTAAATTGGTCAAATATCCAATTAGAACCCGCTCGCAAGTCCGAAATACGGAATAATTCCAAGTTCGAATTATCGGATGCCGATCCGATGACGATCGGATCGAATCCAAACCTATTTCATATCTGAAACACACTAACTTATGATTTTCCAACACTTAGACTCTAAATCGGTGTATCGGATCATAAATTGGTCAAATATCCAATTAGAACCCTCTCGCAAGTCCGAAATACAGAATAATTCCAAGTTCGAATTATCGGATGCCGATCCGATGATGATCCGATCGAATCCAAACCTATTTCATATCCGAAACACGCTAACTTATGATTTTCCAACACTTAGACTCTAAATCGGTGAATCGGAGCGTAAATTGGTCAAATATCCAATTAGAATGCGCTCGTAAGTCTGAAATACGGAATAATTCCAAGTTCGAATTATCGGATGCCGATCCGATGCCGATCCGATCGAATCCAAACCTATTTCATATATGAAACATGTTAACTTATGATTTTCCAACACTTAGACTCGAAATCGGTGAATCGGAGCGTAAATTGGTCAAATATCCAATTAGAACCCGCTCGCAAGTCCGAAATATGGAATAATTCCAAGTTCGAATTATTGGATGCCGATCAGATGCCGATCCGATCGAATCCAAACCTATTTCATATCCGAAACACGCTAACTTATGATTTTCCAACACTTAGACTCTAAATCGGTGAATCGGAGCGTAAATTGGTCAAATATACAATTAGAACACGCTCGCAAGTCCGAAATACGGAATAATACCAACTTCGAAGCTGATCCGTTGCCGATCCGATCGAATCCAAACCTATTTCATATCTGAAACATGCTAACTTATGATTTTCCAACACTTAGACTCTAAATCGGTGAATCGGAGCGTAAATAGGTCAAATATCCAATTAGATCGCGCTCGTAAGTCCGAAATATAGAATAATTCCAACTTCGAATTATCGGATGCCGATCCGTTGCCGATCCGATCGAATCCAAACCTATTTCATATCTGAAACATGCTAACTTATGATTTGCCAACACTTAGACTCTAAATTGGTGAATCAAATATCCAATTGAACCCACTCGCAAGTCCAAAATACGGAATAATTCCAAGTTCGAATTATCGGATGCCGATCCGACGCCGATCCGATCGAATCCAAACCTATTTCATATCCGAAACACGCTAACTTATGATTTTCCAATACTTATACTCTAAATCGGTGAATCGAAACGTAAATTGGCCAAATATCCAATTAGAACCTGCTCGCATGTCCGAAATATGGAATAATTCTAAGTTCGAATTATCGGATGCCGATCCGATGACGATCGGATCGAATCCAAACCTATATCATATCCGAAACACGCTAACTTATGATTTTCCAACACTTAGACTCTAAATCGGTGAATCGGAGCGTTAATTGGTCAAATATCCAATTAGAACCCGCTCGCAAGTCCGAAATACGGAATAATTCCAAGTTCGAATTATCGGATGCCGATACGATGACGATCGGATCGAATCCAAACCTATTTCATATCCGAAACACGCTAACTTATGATTTTCCAACACTTAGACTCTAAATCGGTGAATCGGAGCGTAAATTGGTCAAATATCCAATTAGAACCCGCTCGCAAGTCCGAAATACGGAATAATTCCAAGTTTGAATTATCGGATGAACCTATTTCATATCTGAAACACGCTAACTTATGATTTTCCAACACTTAGACTCTAAATCGGTGAATCGGAGCGTAAATTGGTCAAATATCCAATTAGAACGCGCTCGCAATTCCGAAATACAGAATAATTCCAACTTCGAATTATCGGATGCCGATCCGTTGCCGATCCGATCGAATCCAAACCTATTTCATATCCGAAACACGCTAACTTATGATTTTCCAACACTTAGACTCTAAATCGGTGAATCGGAGCGTAAATTGGTCAAATATCCAATTAGAACGCGCTCGCAAGTCCGAAATACGGAATAATTCCAACTTTGAATTATCGGATGCCGATCCGATGACGATCGGATCGAATCCAAACCTATTTCTTATCCAAAACACGCTAACTTATGATTTTCCAACACTTAGCCTCTAAATCGGTGAATCAGAGCGTAAATTGGTCAAATATCCAATTAGAACCCGCTCGCAAGTCCGAAATACGGAATAATTCCAAGTTCGAATTATCGGATGCCGATCCGATGACGATCGGATCGAATCCAAACCTATTTCATATCTGAAACACGCTAACTTATGATTTTCCAACACTTAGACTCTAAATCGGTGAATCAGAGCGTAAATTGGTCAAATATCCAATTTGAATCCGCTCGCAAGTCCGAAATACGGAATAATTCCAAGTTCGAATTATCGGATGCCGATCCGATGCCGATCCGATCGAATCCAAACCTATTTCATATCCGAAACACGCTAACTTATGATTTTCCAACACTTAGACTCTAAATCGGTGAATCAGATCGTAAATTGGTCAAATATCCCATTAGAACCTGCTCGCATGTCTGAAATATAGAATAATTCCAACTTCGAATTGTCGGATGCCGATTCGATGACGATCGGATCGAATCCAAACCTATTTCATATCCGAAACACGCTAACTTATGATTTTCCAACACTTAGACTCTAAATCGGTGAATCGGAGCGTAAATTGGTCAAATATCCAATTAGAACCCACTCGCAAGTCCGAAATATGGAATAATTCCATGTTCGAATTATCGGATGCCGATCCAATGACGATCCGATCGAATGCAAACCTATTTCATATCCGAAACACGCTAACTTATGATTTTCCAACACTTAGACTCTAAATCGGTGAATCGGATCGTAAATTGGTCAAATATCCAATTAGAACCCGCTCACAAGTCCGATATACAGAATAATTTCAAGTTCAAATTATCGGATGCCGTTCCGATGACGATCCGATCGAATCCAAACCTATTTCATATCCGAAACACGCTAACTTATGATTTTCCAACACTTAGACTCTAAATCGGTGAATCAGAGCGTAAATTGGTCAAATATCCAATTAGAACGCGCTCGCAAGTCCGAAATACGAAATAATTCCAACTTCAAATTATCGGATGCCGATCCGATGACGATCGGATCGAATCCCAACCTATTTCATATCCGAAACACGCTAACTTATGATTTTCCAACACTTAGACTCTAAATCGGTGAATCGGAGCGTAAATTGGTCAAATATCCAATTAGAACCCGCTCGCAAGTCCAAAATACGGAATAATTCCAAGTTTGAATTATCGGATGCCGATCCGATGACGATCGGATCGAATCCAAACCTATTTCATATCCGAAACACGCTAACTTATGATTTTCCAACACTTAGACTCTAAATCAGTGAATCGGGGCGTAAATTGGTCAAATATCCAATTAGAACGCGCTCGCAAGTCCGAAATACGGAATAATTCCAACTTCGAATTATCGGATGCCGATCAGTTGCCGATCGGATCGAATCCAAACCTATTTCATATCCGAAACACGCTAACTTATGATTTTCCAACACTTAGACTCTAAATCGGTGAATCGGAGCGTAAATTGGTCAAATATCCAATTAGAACCCGTTTGCAAGTCCAAAATACGGAATAATTCCAAGTTCGAATTATCGGATGTCGATCCGATGCCGATCCGATCGAATCCAAACCTATTTCATATCCGAAACATGCTAACTTATGATTTTCCAACACTTAGACTCTAAATCGGTGAATCGGAGCGTAAATTGGTCAAATATCCAATTAGAACCAGCTCGCAAGTCCGAAATACGGAATAATTCCAAATTCGAATTATCGGATGCCGATCCGTTGACGATCGGATCGAATCCAAACCTATTTCATATCCAAAACACGCTAATTTATGATTTTCCAACACTTAGACTCTAAATCAGTGAATCAGAGCGTAAATTGGTCAAATATCCAATTAGAACCCGCTCGCAAGTCTGAATTACGGAATAATTCCAACTTCGAATTATCGGATGCCGATCCGTTGCCGATCCGATCGAATCCAAACCTATTTCATATCCGAAACACGTTAACTAATGATTTTCCAACACTTAGACTCTAAATCGGTGAATCAGATCGTAAATTGGTCAAATATCCAATTAGAACCCGCTCGCAAGTCCGAAATACAGAATAATTCCAAGTTCGAATTATCGGATGCCGATCCGATGACGATCGGATCGAATCCAAACCTATTTCATATCCGAAACATGCTAACTTATGATTTTCCAACACTTAGACTCTAAATCGGTGAATCGGAGCGTAAATTGGTCAAATATCCAATTAGAACCCGCTCGCAAGTCCGAAATACGGAATAATTCCAACTTCGAATTATCGGATGCCGATCCGTTAACGATCGGATCGAATCCAAACCTATTTCATATCCGAAACACGCTAACTTATGATTTTCCAACACTTAGACTCTAAATCGGTGAATCGGAGCGTAAATTGGTCAAATATCCAATTAGAACCCGCTCGCAAGTCCGAAATACGGAATAATTTTAAGTTCGAATTATCGGATGCCGATCCGATCGAATCCAAACCTATTTCATATCCGAAACACGTTAACTTATGATTTTCCAACACTTAGACTCTAAATCGGTGAATCGGATCGTAAATTGGTCAAATATCCAATTAGAGCCCGCTCGCAAGTCCGAAATATGGAATAATTCCAAGTTCGAATTATCGGATGCCGATCCGATGACGATCGGATCGAATCCAAACCTATTTCATATCCGAAACACGCTAACTTATGATTTTCCAATACTTAGACTCTAAATCGGTGAATCGGAGCGTAAATTGGTCAAATATCCAATTAGAACCTGCTCGCAAGTCCGAAATACGGAATAATTCCAACTTCGAATTATCGGATGCCGATCTGTTGCCGATCCGATCGAATCCAAACCTATTTCATATCTGAAACACGTTAACTTATGATTTTCCAACACTTAGACTCTAAATCGGTGAATCGGATCGTAAATTGGTCAAATATCCAATTAGAACCCGCTCGCAAGTCCGAAATATGGAATAATTCCAAGTTCGAATTATCGGATGCCGATCCGATGACGATCGGATCGAATCCAAACCTATTTCATATCCGAAACACGCTAACTTATGATTTTCCAACACTTAGACTCTAAATCGGTGAATCGGAGCGTAAATTGGTCAAATATCCAATTAGAACCCGTTCGCAAGTCCGAAATATGGAATAATTCCAAGTTCGAATTATCGGATGCCGATCCGTTGACGATCGGATCGAATCCAAACCTATTTCATATCCGAAACATGCTAACTTATGATTTTCCAACACTTAGACTCAAAATCGGTGAATCGGAGCGTAAATTGGTCAAATATCCAATTAGAACCTGCTCGCAAGTCCGAAATACGGAATAATTCCAAGTTTGAATTATCGGATGCCGGTCCGTTGCCGATCCGATCAAATCCAAACCTATTTCATATCCGAAACATGTTAACTTATGATTTTCCAACACTTAGACTCTAAATCGGTGAATCGGATCGTAAATTGGTCAAATATCCAATTAGAACCCGCTCGCAAGTCCGAAATATGGAATAATTCCAAGTTCAAATTATCGGATGCCGATCCGATGATGATCGGATCGAATCCAAACCTATTTCATATCCGAAACACGCTAACTTATGATTTTCCAACACTTAGACTCTAAATCGGTGACTCGGAGCGTAAATTGGTCAAATATCCAATTAGAACCCGCTCGCAAGTCCGAAATACGGAATAATTCCAACTTCGAATTATCGGATGCCGATCCGTTGCCGATCTGATCGAATCCAAACCTATTTCATATCCGAAACACGTTAACTTATGATTTTCCAACACCTAGACTCTAAATCGGTGAATCGGATCGTAAATTGGTCAAATATCCAATTAGAACCCGCTCGAAAGTCCGAAATACGGAATAATTCCAAGTTCGAATTATCGGATGCCGATCCGATGACGATCGGATCGAATCCAAACCTTTTTCATATCCGAAACACGCTAACTTATGATTTTCCAACACTTAGACTCTAAATCGGTGAATCGGAGCGTAAATTGGTCAAATATCCAATTAGAACCTGCTCGCAAGTCCGAAATACGGAATAATTCTAACTTCAAATTATCGGATGCCGATCCGATCGAATCCAAACCTATTTCAAAACCGAAACACGCTAACTTATCATTTTTTAACGCTTAGACTCAGTTATAGATATAAACCATTTTTTTAACAAACATATGTTAATTGCAGGAGCAGGGCGGCGTCTGGGGATCGATGAGAGCACCAGTGTTGGTGGCGGGCGGGGGGTGGTTGAGATAGGGCGGCGTCAGGGGATTGATGAGAGCACCAGCATTGGTGGCTGGCGGGGGTGGTTGAGATAGGGCATGTATCATCTCTTAGTTTTGGATTGTATAAATATTATTTTGTAATATGTGGTTATTTTTTGTTCTTGTCTATAATTGTCGGGTACTGTGGCAATATTTGATAATTTGCTGTAACTTGTTATCAATTTAGGTCATATTTTAAAATTTGCGGTAATATTTTATAAATTGTGGTAATATTTGATAAATTGTGGTAATATATTGTGGTATTGTTGTAAATCACAGGAATTAAATAACATTATTTAGGTAAATTTATTAAAAAAAAAACATACTTCTTCCGACGGAAATTAATTGTTCCGTCGGTAATAATATTTTCATTTTTTTTTAAATTATAAATAATTTGCCGACGGTATATAATACCCGTCGGTAATATATATATATATATATTATTACCGATGGGACATATATATCCGTCGGTAATATATACAGTATTACCGATGGAACATACCATAACCGTACGAATGAATTAGAATGGATCGTACGAATGAATTAGATTGGATCTTACGAATGAATTAGAATGGATCATATGAATGATTTAGAATGGATCATGCGAATGAATTAGAATGGATCGTACGAATGAATTAGAATGGATACATTCGTGCAAATGAATTAGAATGGATCATACGAATGAATTAGAATGGATCATACGAAGGAATTAGAATGGATCGTATGAATGAATCAGAATGGATACATTCGTGCGAATGAATTAGAAAGTATCGTATGAATGAATTAGAGAGGATTGTACGAATGAATTCGAACGGATCGTACGAATGAATTAGAACGGATCGTGCGAATGAACTAGAATGGATCGTACGAATGAATTAGAATGGATACATTCATGCGAATGAGTTAAAATGGATCGTACGAATGAATTAGAATGGATCGTACGAATGAATTAGAATAGATCATACGAATGAATTATAATGGATCGTGCTAATGAATTAGAATGGATCGTACGAAAGTATTAGAATGGATACATTAGTGCAAAAGAATAAAATTGATTGTATGAATGAATTGGAATGGATCGTACAAATGAATTAGAATAGATTGTATGAATGAATTAGAATAGATCGTACGAATTAATTAGAATGGATCATGTGAATGAATTAGAATGGATCGTATGAATGAATTATAATGGATACATTCGTGCGAATGAATTGGAATGGATAGTACGAATGAATTAGAATGGATCGTACGAATGAATTTGAATGGATCGTACGAATTAATTAGAATGGATCGTGCAAATGAATTAGAATGGATCATATGAATGAATTAGAATGGATACATTCGTAGGTATGAATTAGAATGTATTGTACGAATGAATTATAATGGATCGTATGAATGAATTAAATGGATACATTTGTGTGAATGAAATAGAATGGATCGTATGAATGAATTAGAATGGATCGTACGAATGAATTAGAATGGATACATTCGTGCAAATGAATTAGAATGGATCGTGCGATTGAATTAGAATGGATTGTGCGAATGAATTAGAATGGATCGTACGAATGAATTAAAATGGATACATTCGTGCGAATGAATAAGAATGGTTCGTATGAATGAATTAGAATGGATCGTATGAATGAATTAGAATGGATCGTCTGAATGAATTAGAATGGATAATACAAAATAATTGGAATGGATCGTGCGAATGAATTAGAATGGATCGTACGAAAGAATTAGAATTGATACATTTGTGCAAAAGAATTATAATGGATCGTACGAATGAATTAGAATGGATCGTACGAATAAATTAGAATTGATTGTACGTATGACTTAGAATGATCGTGCGAATGAATTAGAATGGATTGTATGAATGAATTAGATTGATATATTTGTGCGAATGAATTAGAATGGATCGTATGAATGTATTAGAATGGATCGTATGAATGAATTAGAAAGGATCGTGCGAATGAATTATAATGGATCGTGCGAATGAATTAGAATGGATCATACGAATAAATTAGAATGGATCATACAAATGAATTAGAATTGATTGTACGAATTAATTAGAATGGATCGTGCGGATGAATTAGAATGGATTGTACGAATCAATTAGAATTGAATACTTTTTCGAATTAATTAGAATGGATCATACGAATGAATTTGAATGGATCGTACGAATAAATTAGAATGGATCGTACGAACGAATTAGAACGGATCATGCGAATGAATTAGAATGGATCGTACAAATGAATTAGAATGGATACATTCGTGCGAATGAATTAGAATGGATCGTACGAATGAATTAGAATGGATCGTAGAAATGAAATAGAATTCATCGTACGAATGAATTAAATGGGTCGTGCGAATGAGTTAGAATGGATCGTACGAATGAATTAGAATGGATACATTCATGCGAATAAATTAGAATGAATCATACGAATGAATTAGAATGGATCGTGCGAATTAATTAGAATGGATCGTACGAATGAATTTGAGTGGATCATACGAATGAATTAGAATGGATCGTGCGAATGAATTAGAATAGATTGTACGAATGAATTAGAATGGATACATTCGAGCGAATGAATTAGAATGGATCGTACGAATGAATTAGAATGGATCGTACGAATGAATTAGAATGGATCGTACGAATGAATTAGAATGGATCGTGCGAATGAATTAGAATGGATCGTACGAAAGAATTAGAATGGATACATTCGTGCGAATGAATTAAAATGGATCGTACGAATGAATTTGAATGGATCGTACGAATGAATTAGAAAGGATCATACGATTGAATTAGAATGGATCGTAGGAATAAATTAGAATGGATCGTGCGAATGAGTTAGAAAGGATCGTACGAATGAATTAGAATGGATCGTACGAATGAATTAGAATGGATCGTACAAATGAATTAGAATGGATCGTGCGAATGAATTATAATTGATTGTACGAATGAATTAAAATGGATACATTCATGCAAATGAATTAGAATGGATCGTACGAATGAATTAGAATGGATCGTACGAATGAATTAGAATGGATATTGCGAATGAATTAGAATGGATCGAACGAATGAATTAGAATGGATACATTCGTGCGAATGAATTAGAATGGACACATTCGTGCGAATGAATTAGAATGGATCGTACAAATGAATTAGAATGGATCGTACGAATGAATTAGAATGGATCGTATGAATGAATTAGAATAGATAGTACAAATGAATTGGAATGAATCGTGCGAACGATTTAGAATGGATCGTTCGAAAGAATTAGAATGGATACATTCGTGCGAAGGAATTAGAATGGATCATACGAATGAATCAGAATGGATCGTACGAATAAATTAGAATGGATTGGACGTATGACTTAGAATGGATCGTGCGAATGAATTAGAATGGATCGTACAAATGAATTAGATTGGATACATTCGTGCGAATTAATTAGAATGGATCGTTTGAATGAATTAGAATGGATCGTATGAATAAATTGGAATAGATTGTACGAATGAATTAGAATAGATCGTGCGAATGAATTTGAATGGATCGTACGAATGAATTAGAATGGATACATTCGTGCGAATGAATTAGAACGGATCGTACGAAAGAATTAGAATGGATCATACGAATGAATTAGAATAGATCGTAGGAATGAAATAGAATTGATCGTACGAATCAATTAGAATGGATCGTGCGAATGAATTAGAATGTATCGTACGAATGAATTAGAATGGATACATTCATGCGAATGAATTAGAATGGATTGTACGAATGAATTAGAATGGATCGTATGAATTAATTAGAATGGATCGTACGAATGAATTAGAATGGATCGTACGAATGAATTAGAATGGATACATTCGTGCGAATGAACAAGAATGTATCGTACTAATGAATTAGAATGGATGGTACGAATGAATTAGAATGGACCGTACGAATAAATTAGAATGGATCGTACGAATGAATTAGAATGGATACATTTGTGCGAATGAATTAAAATGGATCGTACGAATGAATTAGAATGGATCGTACGATTGAATTAGAATGGATCGTAGGAATAAATTAGAAAAGTTCGTGTGAATGAACGGAATGGATCATACGAATGAATTAGAATGGATCGTACGAATGAATTAGAATGGGTCGTACGAATAAATTAGAATGGATACATTCGTGTGAATGAATTAGGATGGATCGTATGAATGAATTAGAATGGATCGTACGAATGAATTAGAATGGATCATGCGAATGAATTAGAATGGATCGTACGAATAAATTAGAATGGATACATTCATGCTAATGAATTAGAATGGATCGTACGAATGCATTAGAATGGATCGTACGAATGAATTAGAATGGATCATGCGAATGAAATAGAATGGATCGTACGAATGAATTAGAATGGATACATTCGTGCGAATGAATTAGAATGGATCGTGCGAATGAATTCGAATGGATTGTGCGAATGAATTAGAATGAATACATTCGTGCGAATGAATTAGAATGGATTGTACGAATGAATTAGAATGGATCATACGAATGAGTTTGAATGGATCGTGCGATTGAATTAGAATGGATCGTACGAATGAATTAGAATGGATACATTCGTGCGAATGAATTAGAATGGATCGTACGAATGAATTAGAATGGATCGTACGAATGAATTAGATGGATCGTGCGAATGAATTAGAATGGATTGTAAGAATTAATTAGAATGGATAAATTCGTGCGAATGAATTAAAATGGATTGTACGAATGAATTAGAATGGATCGTACGAATGGATTAGAATGGAACGTATGAATGAATAAGAATGGATCGTGCGAATGAATTAGAATGGATCGTACAAATGAATTAGAATGGATACATTCGTGCGAATAAATTAGAATGGATTGTACAAATGAATTTGAATAAATCGTGCGAGTGAATTATAATAAATCATGCGAATGAATTAGAGTGGATCGTGCGAATTAATTAGAATGGATCGTATGAATGAATTAGAACGGATCGTACGAATGAATTTGAATGTTTCGTACGAATGAATTAGAATGGATCGTACGAATGAATTAGAATGGATCATGCGAATGAATTAAAATGGATCGTATAAAGGAATTAGAATGAATCGTACAAATGAATTAGAATGGATCATATGAATGAATTAGAATGGATCATGCGAATGAATTAGAATAGATCATATGAATGAATTAGAATGGATATATTCGTGCGAATGAATTAGAACAGATCGTATGAACGAATTAGAATGGATCATACGATTGAATTAGAATGGATCGAGCGAATGAATTAGAATCGATCGTGCGAATGAATTAGAATGGATCGTACGAATGAATTAGAATGGATACATTCGTGCGAATGAATTAGAATGGATCGTACGAATGAATTAGAATGGATCATACAAATGAATTAGAATAGATACATTCGTGCGAATGAATTTGAATGGATTGTACGAATGAATTAGAATAGATCGTACGAATTAATTAGAATGGATCATGCGAATGAATTAGAATGGATCGTATGAATGAATTAGAATGGATACATTCGTGCGAATGAATTAGAATGGATTGTACGAATGAATTAGAATGGATCGTATGAATGAATTAGAATGGATACATTCGTGCGAATGAATTAGAATGGATTGTACAAATGAATTAGAATGGATCGTGTTGGGGGTAGCTGAAACTCGCCCAGGAGTTCGCGCCCCCGTGCTCACTAAATCATCTTGACAGGGAGCAAGATCCACATTGGGCTGAAGGGGCCCAAGGCCAAGAGCTCGCTCAGGAGCTCGCCTAGCTCGCGCAGGAGCTCGCCCATGCTCGTTCAGGAGCTCGCCTAGCTCGCGCAGGAGCTCGCCCATGCCCGCTCAGGAGCTCGCCAAGCTCGCCCAGGAGCTCGCCTAGCTCGCGTAGGAGCTCGCCCATGCTCGCTCAGGAGCTCGCCTAGCTCGCGTAGGAGCTCGCCTAGCTCGCGTAGGAGCTCGCCCAAGCTCGCCCAGGAGCTCGCCTAGCTCGCCCATGCTCGCTCAGGAGCTCGCCCAAGCTCGCCCAGCCCATGTTTATCGAAGAAGTCGCTTCCACGAAGTCCGACTCTTGATAGATATGGACGAAAGGGCGGAGCAGTGCAGGGCGAGCTTGCCTTTGCTTTCTCCCTGAGACCGCCCAGACTTGAACATTCTAGAATAGCCACCTGGCAGCGACAAGAAAGATGCTCTCCCCCACTCAAACTGCCTGGCAGGCTCGATGACCAAGAATATCTGGGGTGCGAGTACCAAGGACTGTCAGAGGCCCACGCGAGCCAGATCGTGGGGGGTCTAGAAGGCGCCGGAAGAATCTCCACGTGTCGGGCCACCATAGGCCGCCAATGTCTATAAATGCACACCCCCAGGCTCCAAAGTACATGTTCGAATCCCATTTCCCTACCACTTTGGTATACAACAGCTCGCCGTTGTGCACCCGTGACTGACTTGAGCGTCGGAGGGTCTGCGCTCCTAAGGGAGCCAGCCGTTCTCACGTTCTCTTTTCTTTGTCTTGTAGGTGGCTCGCAAGGACCAGTGAAAAATCCCCCAAACATTTGGCGCCGTTTGTGGGATTTCGATTGGTTCCTGCGAGAACGCCCACGACCGCACGGTTGAACACCGTCGGCTCTCGTAAACCCAAAGATGGCTCCGGCGACAAGGGGACGCAGGCGGACGAGGGCCCGTATGGGATCTGTGCACAGCGAACCCCCTGCTGAGACTCCCCAGCCCCTTGTCCCGCTCAGTGACCAGCTCCTGTTGGAGATGTTGGCCACCCAGCGGGCAATGATGGAGGAGTTGACGCGCTTGCGTCAGGCCCCGGCGGCGAGCCGGCGATCGGGACCATCGAGGCCCGCATCCCCCGCGCAACCTCCCGTCTCGTCACGTCTGCCCACGACCGTACCAGCACGGCGAACTTCCCGTCCGGAACCCCCGGTTGAGAGGACGGCCGGGCGTGGAGCGAAGGAGACCCCACTCACAAGGTTACAGAAGCTTGTAACCCAGCGGTCTAGCAACCAGGCGACCTCGCACGCGACCATCCCTCGCCGCCGTAGCCGGAGCGTCGACTCTGACGGGTCGGAGGCAAAGTCCCAAGAGAGGGATCGTGACCCGCGCCATCGGCGACGAGGGAAAGAGCCCGCGGTGGCTATACCTTCCGAACCTCGAGAGGCGACGGCCTCCCATAGACCAACCGCCACGCTGAAGGGATCCGCGGGCGAGCAGACAGGAGGTCGCCGATCGGTGGTCCCCGAGGGTCGCCGTGGGGTGGATCTGAACCTCCCTAGAGGGAGTGTACACGGCCTCCTAGGACCTGCGCAGCCGCCTTTGGGATTTCTCCCCGGGCACTGGCAGCGATCTAGTGCGCCAGTGGATTTACTAGAGGATCTCGCTGCCCACGGAGGAAGCTCGCCCTTCACCAGCGAGGTCCACCAAGGGGGTTTTCCGCACCATTGGACCCCCCCGAAGTTTGTTTTGTTCGACGGATCGCAGGATCCTGTTGACCACCTCTTGGCCTACAGAAAGCTTCTATTTTTCCGGGACCAGGACCACGTCTTGTGCCGAGCGTTCCCGAGCAGTCTGACTGGATCAGCGTTGAATTGGTTCCACAAGTTACCGTCCGGCGTGATTCCCGACTTTCCAACCCTCTCTAGGCTATTCCTGGAACAGTATCGCTGCAATAGGCAGCCCCCGAAGAGGATCGAGTCTCTGTTTACTTTAGCCATGGGAGCTCGCGAAACGCTCCGGTGCTTCGCAATGCGATTCCGGAGCGCCTACCTCGCTCTGGAAGACGCGGCGGGCCAGGATCGTACCGTGGTGAGTGCTTTCAGAAGCGCCCTCCCCGAGGGGGGCAAGCTTCACGACGCCTTAGTAATCAAGGACCCTCGCACAATGGTTGAACTATTCGCGCTGGTCCAGCAACACATCAAGCTCGAAGATGTGGTGCTAGATCGGAAGGGAAAGACAGTGGAGCAGCGACCTCCTCCGGTTCTGCGACCTCTTATCGTTAAGGCCGTGGAGAGGAGGGAAGTGCCACTTACAGTACCTTTGCCCGGACCATCCGTAGCTCCTGCAGTACAGCCCGCTGAAGCCCCCACGGCGGTCGCTGGAAGGCCGGCGAACTGGCGCCTGCCTCCGGGACCTGGGGAGCGGGACTTCACCGTGCTGACCCACTCGCCGGGACAAATCTTCCATCAGATTCGAAATGAGCCTTTCTTCCAGTACCCGCCACCCCTACAGGTCGGAGAGCCCGACTCTACCGACAACTCGCGGCGGTGTGCTTTTCATCGAAGCCCTGGGCATCACACTAACAGATGCCAGGCTCTGAAGAACCACCTGGAGGATTTGGTCATCTTGGGGCACTTGAACCAATTCATCTCGCCCCCGAGGAGGTTCGAGGTGATTCCAGAACGAGCCCCTCGGGAGGGAGATCGCCCAGGACTCGCGGAGCCCGCCTTACCTCCGCCTCCCCCGGGAGGACCGGCGATCTGCCACACCATTAGTGGGCGGCTGAGCGGCCCGAGATCCAGTAATGAAGCCCGCCGACGAGTCAGGGAGATGGAGCGGGCGCAGAAGGTATTTTCCGTCTCACTAACTCCTATTTTACTCCAAGCACCAAGGGTGGAAGCCCGCGATTTCCTCTGGTTTTCGGAAGATGACATGTCTGGGGTCATCGCGCCCCACAATGACCCCCTCGTCATACGCCTGATGATGGCTAACATCGAGGTGAGGCGAGCTCTGGTTGATTCAGGGAGCACCGTTGACATCCTTTTTCTGTCGGCCTACCTGCGAATGGGGTTGAGACTTGCCGACCTATCTCCCTCGACGAGCTCCCTCAGTGGATTCACCGGTGAGGTCGCCAAAGTGGTAGGAGAGATAACCCTTACCGTGACCGCGGGCCCGGAGGCTCGCCAAGTCCGCTTCGCGGTAGTGGACGGGAATTCTGCCTTTAATGCCATCCTTGGGCGGCCTTGGCTAAGGCAGATGAAGGCAGTATCGTCACCCAACCATCAGGCCCTCAAATTCCCAACCACGAGCGGGGTCGTGGTTATTCGGGGGGATCAGGTAACCGCAACCAGATGTGAGTAGGATGTCCCTCACCTCATGGACATGGAGGTCGCCGAGGCCAAGAGGCCCGCACCCTCCTAGCAATTACTGCACGATACGAGCGAGCTCCTGGGGAGCCCGCTGGGGGCCTCCTCGCCTAAATCCCCTACTCCATCCTCGGGTGGGAGCGGTGTGGATCTTAAGTTGGAGGAAGGTCGCCTAACAGCCCCCAAGAGAGGAAGTTTCCCGGTTGCCGAACCACTTCAAGAGATCGATATTGGCGGCAAAGAAGGGCGGAGAATTGTTAGTCTCGGGACCTCGTTAACCGAGGGCGAGGTCCTAACCATAACCAACTTGCTCAGGGAATACCGCGACGTATTCGCCTGGAGCTTCGCGGACATGCCAGGGATTGACCCGGAGGTCGCCTGTCATCGTCTGCACACCGTGAAGGAGTTCCCGCAGGTCAAGCAGAAAGCTCAGCACATACCTGCTGCGAAATCCATCGCAGTGGCGGCAGAAATAGACAAGCTAGAGCGAGCTGGCTTCATACGCGAGGCGCACTTCCCCGAGTGGATCTCCAATATCGTGGCGGTGCCGAAGAAGAGCGGAGCGGTCAGAGTGTGCATTGACTTCTCCGACCTCAATAAGGAATACCCAAAGGACGGTTTTCCTCTTCCACGGATAGGCGCACTGGTCGACGCAGCTGTCGGGTTCCGGGCTCTATCTTTCATGGATGGATACTCAGGGTATAACCAGATGCCCCTCCACCCCGAAGATCAGGAGAAGATCGCTTTCTACTCTGGAGCGGGCTACCAGAAGCTATACTGCTATCTAGTGATGCCTTTCGGACTTAAGAACGCTGGAGCGACATACCAAAGGTTAGTCACTCAGATGTTTAAAAATTAGATCGGCAGAAATGTCGAGGTTTATGTTGACGACCTTCTGGTAAAGAGTCGAGAGCGAGGAGGGCATGTCACCGACCTCCGCGAAACCTTCGAAATACTGAGAAAGTACCGAATGAGGCTGAACCCGGCGAAGTGCGCATTCGGGGTGACTTCGGGGAAATTCCTCGGGTACCTGGTCACCCACAGGGGGATCGAGGCTGACCCTGGGCAAATCCTAGCACTTGTCGAAATGCCCGCACCAAGAACCCGGCAGGAAGTCCAGAGATTGAGCGGGCGAATCGCCGCGCTCAATCGGTTTATATCCAAATCCTCAGACAATTGTCGACCTCTTTTCGGGCTGCTGCGAAAAGGAGCGAGCATTTGTTGGGATGAAAGATACGAGCGCGCCTTTTAAAAGATAAAGGACTATCTGGCGAGCCCGCCGATCCTAGCGGCACCAAAAGATGGCACCGAGCTTGGCGTATATCTCGCGGTCACAGAGAGTGCAATAAGCGGGGTCCTTGTAGTGAAAGAAGCAAAGGTAGAGCCGCCTGTCTACTTTGTGATCCACATGATGCTTCCCACCGAGCTCCGGTATCGACCAATCGAGAAGGTCGCATTGGCCTTGGTCCTTACCGCGAGAAAACTTCACCCCTACTTCTCGGCGCACACCGTCAAAGTCATCACAGAGCACCCCCTGAAGAGCGCGCTCTCCAGGCCTTCGATAGCCGGCAGGTTGTATCGATGGTCTACCGAGCTCGCCGCCTATGGTTTGGAGTATGTCCCTCGAGTTGCTGTCAAAGGGCTGGCTCTCGCCGATTTCTTGGCGGACTTCCCCATAGAAGAGCCAGTCCAGTACCAGGAGGATGAGCCAACTGAGGCACACCCTGGGAAGGCGAGGTTCTTGGACAACCAAGGCGAGCTTCCTCCAGCTGAGCGTTCAGAGGTGGCGGGCTGGGAATTATTCGTTGATGGATCCTCCAACGCTTTGGGGGCTGGGATCGGGGTCGCACTGATCGTCCAGTCGGTACTTCTGGAGAAATCAGTCCGGCTGGATTTCGCTGCTACCAATAATGAGGCGGAATATGAGGCGCTGCTGGCTAGTTTAGAGCTCGCTCAAGAGGTAGGCGCCAAACGCTTGAAAGTCTTTAGTGATTCCCAGCTAATTATTTGCCAAATCAATGGGGAGTACGCCTCCCGGGATGCACGAATGGCGGGCTACGTAGATCTAGTAAAGGGCAAGGCCACGGAGTTCGAAAAGATCTCTTTTCAGCAAATTCCACGGGCCGATAATAGGCGAGCTGATGCCTTGGCAAACGCCGCCTCCCTGCTGGGAACATTAGAAGCTCGCCAGATTCTAATCGAGGTCCAGAATCAGTCTCGGCTCCAAATGATGGAGCCCGTTGTTAACCAAGTTTCTGCCGACATATCACCCGGCGGGTGGACCGCTCCCATTCTTCGTTTTCTTCAGAAGGGCGAGCTTCCAGAAGGAAGAGAGGAAGCCCGGCGAGTGGAGAAATGCGCTGGTCGCTATCTTATTCGCTGGGATCGCCTTTTTCGAAGATCTTTTGGCGGGCCGAATCTCCGTTGCATCGAGAGCCCGGAGACCGAAGAAGCACTGAATTGCATCCACTCTGGCGAGCTGGGAAACCACGCTGGTGGGCGATCTCTAGCTGTGAAAGTATGAAGGCAAGGGTACTGGTGGCCCACTCTGGAGCAAGACGCTTTGAAGGTCGCCCAGAGGTGCATCCAATGCCAGAAGCACGCCACGACGAATCATATGCCCGCAGAGGAACTGCACCCTCTGGCGAGCCCCTGGCCTTTCCAGCAATGGGGGTTGGACATTGTGGGACCTTTCCCTGTGTTAGCCCGGCAGAAGAAATTCATCTTAGTAGCTACGGACTACTTCACCAAATGGGTGGAAGCAGTCCCGCTAGCTAAAATTGGTGAGAAGCAAGTAAAGAACTTCCTTTGGAAGAATATCTTCTGCCGCTTTGGGCTGACCCGAGTGCTAATCACCGACAATGGTCGTCAGTTCGACAATCGCTTGATCAGAAGCTTTTGTGTTGAATATGGGGTCGACCTAAGGTTCTCGTCCCCAAGGTACCCTCAAAGCAACGGGCAAGCTGAAGCTACGAACCGTGTAATCCTAGACAACCTCAAGAAAAGGTTGGAAGGAAAGAAAGGACTGTGGGAGCAGGAGCTTGACGGCGTGCTATGGGCTTATCGTACCACTCCACGTCGCTCGACCAACGAATCGCCTTTCAGCCTAACTTACGGGTGTGAAGCTGTGCTACCCATCGAAGCCGAGCTGCCGACCGAAAGAAAGCTCGCTGCAGATGAGGTCGATAATAACGCTCTGCTCGCCGAATCCCTCGATCAGCTCGAAGAGAGACGAGAGCGCGCCAATCTGCACCTCGCCGAGTACAGGCAAAAAATGAAGCGCGCCTACGACAAAAGAGTCCGCCATCGGGCATTCAAGGCCGGCGACCTGGTGATGAGAAAGGTGTTCGCAAACACACAAGAACCTAATGCAGGAAAGCTCGCGGCGAACTGGGAAGGCCCCTACATAGTACACGAAGCAGGAAGCTCGGGGGCTTACCGGTTGATGACCGCTAGAGGTGACCTGTTAGAGCGACCTTGGAACGCTCTGCACCTTCGCAAGTTTTATGCCTAAGGAAATTTTTGTAAATTATCTTCTGAAGTTATGAATGAACGATGGAGGTTTCAACGAAGAATTTAACTCGGAAGCTCGGCGTTGCAAGAGCTTGCTTGATCTACAAGGTAGTCCGCCGTTGTGCGGACTTAAAGCAAGACCGGGATCCTCAGAGGCAGCCAGTGGGCGACCTTGAGCTTCCCGGGGCAGTCCGCCGTTGTGCGGACTTAAAGCAAGACCGGGATCCTCAGAGGCAGCCAGTGGGCGACCTTGAGCTTCCCGGGGAAGTCCGCTGCCAAGTGGACTCTAAACCAAACCAGGATCCTTCGCGTTCACCTGCCATGAACGGAAGCATCCTGGCGTTGGCGTACCCCTCGAAGGGCGAGCCCGCCAAACAGGATCATCGAGAGAAATTAACCGGGCAGGGGGCAGCTAGCACTTATTAGTTTCCTTTAAAAATAAAAGTGGTTTAAGTCTCTGAGTGTAGGGAAGTTTTTGAAATTGTTTGGTTTGCTTATCGTTTTCCGGGCTCAGAGACTAATTGTGTTTTTGCGAGCATACCGAGTTTTTCGTTTGCATATACTTTAAAATAAAAAGGTTGAATCGAATTAGCTGCCTCGCCCGGGGTATCGCTCTCGAGATCGCTGCGAAACTCCTAAAGCGGACTCATGAGCGAGACAGAGAAAGAAAGAAATAGGCGGACTCAAAAAGTATTTCATTTCATTCATTGTTTAAAGATTACAAAGAGATACAGCCTAAGCTGCGCCCGTGCCAGCGCCCTCATCGTCGTCGCCGTGCTTCCTCTTTTTTGACCTTTCGGCCTTGTATTTCTCGATGGCGTCCAGCGCACCCTTCTTGAGAAGCTTGTCCAGCTGCGACTGGAGGCGCTCTCGCTGGGAGCTGAGGTCGCGAAGATGTGCCTCCTTCAGCATCGCGATCTCGTCCCGGGAGGCCGCCACCTGGCTGCGGAGCTCGACGATCTCTTTCTGAGCAGCCTCTTTGGCTTTGGTCGCCTCTTGTAGGTCTGCAAGGGCGCGGGCTTGGGCGTCCTTGACCGAGGCTAGCCCCGTGGTGAGAGTGGCAGCCCGCTGGCGCAGTTGGGCAACCTCTGTATCAACAGAGGCGGCCTGCTGGCGCAGTCGGTCCACCTCAGCTCGGAGCTCGCCGGATCGGTCCGCCTGGCGAAGCTGGTGGATGTGCTCGTCTACTCTCCTCTCCGAGCTATGGAGAGTGTCATCGTATAGAGCAACTGTGTCCCCCGCGACACCAGCGACCTCATCGGTGAGGGCCCGGCTGACCCGCTCCACCTGCGCCAAGGTGAAGCAGTTAGAGAAAGTCTTAGGAGAAATTTAGAACAGAGAAGGATTTGAAGCAGAGAAATACGAAGGTAATCTTACCTCGAGGAGCCGGTTGATGAGGGCGATGTAGGGAGTCCGGGCGAAAATATTGCGCCCCAGGATCTCTCGCATGAAGTAGGGGACGCGCTCGGGGTCGCCTGAGGATGAGCCCGCCTGGCTCACCTCGGTTGTGGCAGCCGGGGAAGGCGCATCGACGGCAGTAGCGGCGGGCTCGCCCCCTTGAGCGCCGGCTCCCCCTTCCTTGGTAAGGGGAGGCACGACTGGTTCCGAGGCCTCCGAGCTGGAGCTCGGAAGGTCATCCAGGATGGCCCCCAGGTCCGGAGACCAGTAGACCAGCCCGTCCAGCTCCGGGAGAGGAGGAACCTCAAGAATGGCAGGCGCGGCCTCGGGCGCGGGCGTACTGATAGCAGGCGCAGGCGCGGGCTCGGGCGCGGGCGCGCTGAGGACAGGCGCAGGCGCGAGCGCGGGTTCGGGCGCTGGCATGCTGGCAGGCGTGGGCTCGGTGGCAGCAGGCGCGGGCTCGGGCGCGGGCTCGGGCGCAGGAGCAGGCGCGGGCTCGGGCACGGGCTCGGGCGCAGGCGCAGGCGCGGGCTCGGGCACGGGCTCGGGGGCAGTAGGTGCGGGCTCGGGCGCAGGCGCGCTGGCAGCAGAGGGCGCAGGCGCAAGCGCGGGCGTGCTGGGAGCAGGCGCGGCCGGTGTTGGTGTCGCGCTCGGAGCGGGCGGAAGGTTTGAGCCCACCGGAGCCGGTCCCTCGAAGGGCGGGGGAGGCCCCGCAGTTGCAGTCGCGGGCTCATCTTCCGAAGCCCGCTCCTCGTCATCGGAGCTGGAGGTCGTGCTGAGGTCATCGGCTGATCCCAAGCCCGCCTCCGCGAGGGCGGCCTTCCTCCGCTCCTCGACGACTCGCTAGAAGGCTTCACGAGCCTCCCGAACAATGGTGTCCTCTCCCGACGGGCGGGCTGGAGGAGTCTTTTTCTTCTTCGACTTCTTCCGTGAAGCGCCCTCCTCTGGGTTCATCACCGCAACAAAGAGAGTTTTAGTCAGGTCGCCCGGGAATCCGCGCATCAGCACTTCAGCCATTGAGGACTCCACTTCCGCCATGCTGAGAAGAAGCTCGACGCGCGGATCCTCGGGCTCGACGAAGGAAATGCGACGTCGCCGAGGCTCTGGGACTGGGGCCCTCAGAGAAATGAGAGAAAGAGAGGTCGCCTGACCTGTGGCTGCTTCGCGGGTTGGTGGCGGCGGTGGCGAGACATCCTCCTCGTGGAGCATCTCTAGGGTGTCCTTGTCGGTGACCTGGTTTGGGGAAGCCCGCTTCTTCCCCTTCTTCGCCGAGGTCCCCGCAACGGAGGTCACGGCAGCAGGCCGGGAGATCGCGACCTTCTTCCGCATCACCTTCTGCTGGGTGGTGATGGTTCCGGTCCGTAGATCCTTCCAGAGGAAGGAGAAGTCCGGCGGGAGGACCTTGTCGAGGGTTCGACCCCCGAGGAAGTCCAGAATCGCCTCGTCGAGCGATCTTTCGTGGGCTGCGGCGATGCACTTCTTACCCTTGGGCCGGTATTCCGCGATCTCCTTGAAGACAGGGAGAGGCGGTCTGCCGGGAAGAGAGGGGACGCCGGCTTGAGGACCTCGCCAGTCGCAGTCGATCACGAACGGATACTGTTTCCAGTACCGGTCCTTGTTCTCAACGGCGGTGAACGGAAGTACCTCGCCAGTGTGACCAGTGAGATAAAACTGGCCGCAGCCCGCCTCAATGAAGGCGGTCCCTGGCTTGAGGAACCACTTCTTCAGGAGGTAGGTGAGGGGGATCCTCACGTTGAGGGCTTCCTCAATTCGAGAAAGCTCGTAGAGGATCCCCCATGAGAGGACCGAAATTGGGGCGACGTTGAGAGGTTCAAGCACCGAAATTGGGGCGACGTTCAGAGGTTCCTTATGGGAGGAAGCGGCAGCAGCAGAAGAAGCAGCAGCAGAAGAAGCCACAAGAGCAAGGGGGTGTGAGCGAGCTGCGAGCTGCGAGCTGAAAGCAGAAGCAGAAGGAGAAGGGAGAGCTGTTTTTCACGCAGCGGTAAAAATCGCCCCCCGTCCCTTATTTATAGGCAAGTGAGAGGCAGGTGAATCGGGCCGCAGTTAATACTCAAGCGCGCCCAACGAGGCGGCACGCCGACGGTTGAAGCGACAGCTCGCCTTTCTCCAATCAGGCAGCGCCACGTGGGCCACGCGTGGAAAAAGCTGCGCCGGCGCCGACACTATCATTTACTGACAAAAGAAGAACAAATGAGGAGGAGACACGTGTATCGCGCCGATCGGGATCTCATGATGAGATTCATTGTATCAACATCGAGCCTCGCGCCGCAGTTAAGATGAAGCGACCGTTGGACATTTGGCGCGATACCCAAGTCACAAGACCGCTCACGGCTGGAGCCCGCAGCTCGCCCGACGCCGACCCTGACAGCGTGTGGCAAGCTCGCACCGGAAGGAGATCGCTCATGGCTGAAGCTCCCGGCCCGCCCAGTGTTTGCGAAATACTGGCAGTCAAAGCTCTCGACATAAATCGCCCACGGCTGGAGCCCGCAGCTCGCCCGACGCCGACCCTGACCGCGTGTGACGAGCTCGCACCGGAAGGAGATCGCTCGTGGCTGAAGCTCCCGGCCTGCCCAGTGTTTGTGAAATATTGGGAATCAAAACTCTCGGCGCAAATCGCCCATAGCTGGAGCCCGCAGCTCGCCCGACGCCGACCCTGACCGTGTGTGACGAGCTCGCACCGGAAGGAGATCGCTCGTGGCTGATGCTCGTGGCCCGCCCAGCGTTTGTGAAATATTGGGAGTCAAAACTCTCGGCGCAAATCGCCCACGGCTGGAGCCCGCAGCTCGCCCAACGCCGACCCTGACCGCGTATGACGAGCTCGCATCGGAAGGAGATCGCTCGTGGCTGATGCTCGTGGCCCGCCCAGCGTTTGTGAAATACTGGCAGTCAAAGCTCTCGGCGCAAATCGCCCACGGCTGGAGCCCGCAGCTCACCCGACGCCGACCCTGACCGCGTGTGACGAGCTCGCACCGGAAGGAGATCGCTCGTGGCTGAAGCTCCCAGACCGCCCAGTGTTTGCGAAATACTGGCAGTCAAAGCTCTCGGCGCAAATCGCCCACGGCTGGAGCCCGCAGCTCGCCCGACGCCGACCCTGATCGCGTGTGACGAGCTCGCACCGGAAGGAGATCGCTCGTGGTCGAAGCTCCCGGCCCGCCCAGCGTTTATGAAATACAGGCAGTCAAAGCTCTCAGCACAAACCGCCCACCACAAGTGCCCGCAATCCACAAGGTGGAGGTCGCCACTGCCTGGTACTCCCAATCCAATCGTCGTGGGCAAAAAGACTCCTGAGCTAGCATCAAAGTCTCCTTGGTCGCTCCCTCAGGAGGGGGTAATGTTGGGGGTAGCTGAAACTCGCCCAGGAGTTCGCGCCCCCGTGCTCACTAAATCATCTTGACAGGGAGCAAGATCCACATTGGGCTGAAGGGGCCCAAGGCCAAGAGCTCGCTCAGGAGCTCGCCTAGCTCACGCAGGAGCTCGCCCATGCTCGCTCAGGAGCTCGCCTAGCTCGCGCAGGAGCTCGCCCATGCTCGCTCAGGAGCTCGCCAAGCTCGCCCAGGAGCTCGCCTAGCTCGCGTAGGAGCTCGCCCATGCTCGCTCAGGAGCTCGCCTAGCTCGCGTAGGAGCTCGCCCAAGCTCGCCCAGGAGCTCGCCTAGCTCGCTCAGGAGCTCGCCCATGCTCGCTCAGGAGCTCGCCCAAGCTCGCCCAACCCCTGTTTATCGAAGAAGTCGCTTCCGCGAAGTCCGACTCTTGATAGATATGGACGAAAGGGCGGAGCAGTGCAGGGCGAGCTTGCCTTTGCTTTCTCCCTGAGACCGCCCAGACTTGAACATTCTAGAATAGCCACCTGGCAGCGATAAGAAAGATGCTCTCCCCTACTCAAACCGCCTGGCAGGCTCGATGACAAAGAATGTCAGGGGTGCGAGTACCAAGGACTGTCAGAGGCCCACGCGAGCCAGATCGTGGGGGGTCTAGAAGGCGCCGGAAGAATCTCCACGTGTCGGGCCACCATAGGCCGCCAATGTCTATAAATGCACACCCCCAGGCTCCAAAGTACAGGTTCGAATCCCATTTCCCTACCACTTTGGTATACAATAGCTCGCCGTTGTGCACCCGTGACTGACTTGAGCGTCGGAGGGTCTGCACTCCTAAGGGAGCCAGCCGTTCTCACGTTCTCTTTTCTTTGTCTTGCAGGTGGCTCGCAAGGACCAGTGAAAAATCCCCCAAACAGATCGTACGAATGAATTAGAATGGATCGTATGAATTAATTAGAATGAATCATACGAATAAATTAGAATTGGTCGTGCGAATGAATTAGAATGGATCATACGAATGAATTAGAATGGATCGTATGAATGAATTTGAATGGATCATACGAATGAATTAGAATGGATACATTTGTGCGAATGAATTAGAATGGATCGTACGAATGAATTAGAATGGATCATACGAATGAATTAGAATGGATCGTATTAAATTAATTAGAATGGATCGTGCGAATGAATTATAATGGATCATATGAATGAATTAGAATTGATACATTCATATGAATGAATTAGAATGGGTCGTACGAATGAATTAGAATAGACCGTACTAATGAAATAGAATGGATACATTCATGCAAATGAATTAGAATGGATCGTATGAATGAATTAGAATGGATCGTGCGATTGAATTAGAATGGATTGTACGAATGAATTATAATGGATACATTCGTACAAATGAATTAGAATGGATCGTACGAATGAATTAGAGTGGATCATACGAATGAATTAGAATGGATAGTGTGAATAAATTAGAATGGATCGTATGAATGAATTAGAATAGATATATTCGTGCTAATGAATTAGAATAGATTATACGAATAAATTAGAATGGATACATTTCTGCGAATAAATTAGAATAGATCGTATAAATGAATTAGAATGGATCGTACGAATGAATTAGAATGGATCATAAGTATGACTTAGAATGGATCGTGCGAAAGAATTAGAATGGATCATACGAATGATTTAGAATGGATTCATTAGTGCGAATGAATTAGAATGGATCGTACGAATGAATTAGAATGGATAGTACGAACGAATTAGATTGGATCGTACGAAGGAATTACAATGGACCATACGAATAAATTAGAATGGATAGTATGAATAAATTGGAATGGATCGTACGAATTAATTAGAATGGATACATTTGTGCGAATGAATAAGAATGGATCGTACGATTGAATTAGAATGGATCGTATGAATAAATTAGAATCGATTGTACGAATGATTTAGAATGGATGATACGAATGAATTAGAATAGATCATGCGAATGAATTAGAATGGATTGTATGAATGAATTAGAATGGATATATTCGTGCGAATGAATTATAATGGATCATACAAATGAATTAGAATGCATCGTACGAATGATTTAGAGTGGATCGAACGAATGAATTAGAATGGATCGTACGAATGAATTAGAATGGATCGTGCGAATGAATTAGAATGGATCGTACGAATGAATTAGAATGGATATTGGGAATGAATTAGAATAGATCGTACGAATGAATTAGGATGGATCGTACGAATGAATCAGAATGGATCGTACGAATGAATTAGAATGGATCGTACCAATTAATTAGAATGGATCGTGCGAATGTATTAGATTGGATCATACGAATAAATTATAATGGATACATTAGTACGAATGAATTAGAATGTATTGTACGAATGAATTAGAAGTGATCGTATGAATGAATTACAATGGATCGTACGAATGAATTAGACTGGATACATTCGTGCGAATAAATTAGAATGGATCGTACGAATGAATTAGAATAGATCGTACGAATGAATTAGAATGAATCGTGCGAACGAATTAGAATGGATTGTACGAAAGAATTATAATAGATACTTTCATGCAAATTAATTAGAATGGATCGTACGAATGAATGAGAATGGATCGTACGAATGAATTAGAATGGATCGTACGAATGAGTTAGAATGGATACATTCGTGCGAATGAATTAGAATGGATCGTACGAATAAATTAGAATGGATCGTACGAATTAATTAGAATGGATTGCACAAATGAATTAGAATGGATCATGCGAATGAAATAGAATGGATCGTACGAATGAATTAGAATGGATACATTCGTGCGAATAAATTAGAATGGATCGTACAAATGAATTAGAATGGATCGTACGAATGAATTAGAATGGATCGTACGTATTACTTAGAATGGATCATGCGAATGAATTAGAATGGATCGTACGAATGAATTAGAATGGATCGTACGATTGAATTAGAATGGATCGTATGAATGAATAAGAATGGATCTTACGAATGAATTAGAATGGATCGTGCGAATGAATTTGAATGGATTATGCGAATGAATTAGAAAGGATCGTACGAATGAATTAGAATGGATACATTGGTGCGAATGAATAAGAATGGATCATACGAATGAATTAGAATGGATAGTACGAACAAATTAGAATGGATCTTACGAATGAATTAGAATGGATCGTGCGAATGAATTCAAATAGATCGTACGAATGAATTAGAATGGACACAATCATGCGAATAAATTAGAATGGATCGTACGAATGAATTAGAATGGATCGTGCAAATGAATTAGAATGGATCATACGAATGAATTAGAATGGAACGTGCGAATGAATTAGAATGGATCGTACGAATGAATTAGAATGGATACATTCGTGCGAATGAATTTGAATGGATCCTATGAATGAATTAGAATGGATCGTTCGAATGAATTAGAATCGATCATATGCATGAATTAGAATGGATCATGCGAAAGAATTAGAATGGATCGTACGAATGAATTAGAGTGGATACATTCGTGTGAATGAATTAGAATGGATCATACGAATGAATAAGAATGGATCGTACGACTTAATTAGAATGGATCGTACAAATGAATTAGAATGAATCGTACGAATGAATTAGAATGGATCGTGCGAATGAATTAGAATGGATCGTACGAATGAATTAGAATGGATATATTCATGCGAATGAATTAGAATGGATCGTACGAATGAATTAGAATGGATAGTACGAATGAATTAGAATGGATCGTGCGAATGAATTAGAATGGATCGTACGAATGAATTAGAATGGATACATTCGTGCAAATGAATTAGAATGGATCGTACGGATGAATTAGATTGGGTCGTAAGAATGAATTAGAATGGATCGTATAAATGAATTTGAATGGATCGTGCGAATGAATTAGAATGGATCGTACGAATGAATCAGAATGGATACATTCGTGCGAATAAATTAGAATGGATCATACGAATGAATTAGAATCGATCATACGAATAAATTAGAATGAATCGTGCGAATGAATTAGAATGGATCATACGAATGAATTAGAATGGATACATTCGTGCGAATGAATTAGAATGGATTGTACAAATAAATTATAATGGATCGTACGAATGAATTAAAATGTATCGTTCGAATGAAATAGAATGGGTCATACGAATGAATTAGAATGGATTGTGCGAATGAATTAGAATGGATCGTAAGAATGAATTAGAATGGATACATTCGTGCGAATGAATTAGAATGGATCGTACGAATGAATTAGAATAGATCGTGCGAATGAATTAGAATAGATCATACGAATGATTTAGAATGGATCGTACGAATGAATTAGAATGGATCGTACGAATGAATTAGAATGTATCGTGTGAATGAATTAGAATGGATCGTACGACTGAATTAGAATGGATCGTACGAATGAATTAGAATGGATTGTACGAATGAATTAGAATGTATCGTGTGAATGAATTAGAATGGATCGTACGAATGAATTAGAATGTATCGTATGAATGAATTAGAATGGGTTGTACGAATGAACTAGAATGGATCGTGCGAATAAATTAGAATGGATCGTGTGAATGAATTAGAATGGTTCATATGAATGAATTAAATAGATAGATTCGTGCAAATGAATTAGAATGGATCGTACGAATGAATTAGAATGGATCGTACGAATGAATTAGACTTGATCGTATGAATGAATTAGAATGTATCGTGTGAATGAATTAGAATGGATCGTACGAATGAATTAGAAAGGATACATTCGTGCGAATGAATTAGAATGGATCGTACGAAAGAAATAGAATGGATCGTACGAATGAATTAGAATGGATCGTACGATTGAATTAAAATGGATCGTGCGAATGAATTTTAATGGATCACACGAATGAATTAGAATGGATACATTCGTACGAATGTATTAGAATGGATCATACGAATGAATAAGTATGGATTGTACGAATGAATTCAAATGGATCATACGAATGAATTAGAATAGATACATTCCAGCGAATGAATTCGAATGGATCGTACGAATGAATTCAATTGGATCGTACGAATGAATTAGAATGGATCGTGCGAATGAATTAGAATAGATCGTACGAATGAATTAGAGTGAGTACATTCGTACGAATGAATTAAAATGGATCGTATGAATGAATTAGAATGGATCATATGAATGAATTAGAATGGATCGTGTGAATAATTTAGAATGGATGATACCAATGAATTTGAATGGATCTATTTGTGCGAATGAATTAGAATGGAACGTACGCATGAATTAGAATGGATCGTAAAAAATGGAACATACGCATGAATTAGATTGGATCCTACGAATGAATTAGAATATAGACATTCATGCGAATGAATTAGAATGGATCGTACGAATGAATTAGAATGGATCGTATGAATGTATTAGAATGGATCGTGCGAATGAATTAAAATGGATCGTACAAATGAATTAGAATGGATACATTCGTGCGAATGAATTAGAATGGATTGTACGAATGAATTAGAATGGATCGTCCGAATGAATTAGAATGGATCATGCGAATGAGTTAGAATGGATCGTACGAATGAATTAGAATGGATCGTACGAATGAATTAGATTGGATCGTATGAATAAATTAGAATGGATCCTAGAAATGAATTAGAATGGATCATGTGAATGAATTAGAATGGATCATACGAATGAATTAGAATGGATACATTTGTGTGAATGAGTTAAAATGGATCGTCCAAATGAATTAGAATGGAACGTACAAATGAATTAGAATGGATCGTGCGAATGAATTAGAATGGGTCGTACGAATGAATAAGAATGCATACATTCGTGCGAATGAATTAGAATGGATCATACAAATGAATTAGAATGGATCATGCAAATGAATTAGAATAGATCGTACATATTAATTAGAATAGATCATGCATATGAATTATAATGGATCGTATGAATGAATTCGAATGGATATATTCGTGCGAATGAATTAGAATGGATCGTACGAATGAATTAAAATAGATCGTATGAATGAATTAGAATAGATCAAACGAAGGAATTAGAATGGATCGTACGAATGAATTGGAGTGGATCGTACGAATGAATTGGAATGGATCGTACGAATAAATTAGAATGGATCATACGAATGAATTGGAATGGATCATACGAATGAATTAGAATTGATCGTACGAATGAATTAGAATGGATCATGCGAATGAATTAGAATGGATCGTACGAATGAATTAGAATAGATACATTCCTACGAATGAATTAGAATGGATCGTATGAATGAATTAGAATGGATCATACAAATTAATTGGAATGGATCGTACGAATGAATTTGAATTGATCGTACGAATGAATTAGAATGGATCGTGCGAATGAATTAAAATGGATCGTATGAATGAATTAGAATGGATACATTCGTTCGAATGAATTAGAATGAATCAGAATGGATCGTACGAATGAATTATAATGGATCATATGAATGAATTAGAATGGATCGTACGAATGAATTAGAATGGATCATGCGAATGAATTAGAATGGATTGTACGAATGAATTAGAATGGATACATTCGTGCGAATGAATTAGAATGGATCATACAAATGAATTAGAAATGAACATATGAATGAATTAGAATGGATCGTGCGAATGAATTAGAATGGATCGTACGAATGAATTAGAATAGATACATTCGTGCGAACGAATTAGAATTGATCGTATGAATAAATTAGAATGGATCGTACAAATGATACAAATGAATTAGAATGGATCGTGCGAATGAATTAGAATGGATCATACGAATGAATTAGAATGGATACATTCGTGCGAATGAATTAGAATGGATCATACGAATAAATTAGAATGGATACATTCGTGCGAATGAATTAGAATGGATCGTACGAATGAATTAGAATGGATCGTGCGAATGAGTTAGAATGGATCGTACGAATGAATTAGAATGGATACATTCATGCAAAATGAATGAGTTAGAATGGATCGTACGATTGAATTAGAATGGATACATTCATGCGAATGAATTGGAATGGATCGTACGAATGAATTCTAATTCATTCGCATGATCCACTCTAATTCATTCGCACGATCCATTCTAATTCATTCGTATGATCCATTCTAATTCATTCGTACCATCCATTCTAATTCATTAATGCGATCCATTCTAATTAATTCGCAAGAATATATCCATTCTAATTCATTCGTACGATCCATTCTAATTCATTCATACAGTCCATCCAAATCCATTCGCACAATCCATTCTAATTCATTCGTATGATCCATTCTAATTCATTTGCACGATCCATTATAATTCATTCATACGATCCATTCTATTTCATTCGCATGATCTATTCTAATTCATCCATACGACCTATTCTAATTCATTCACACGATCAATTCTTATTCATTCGTACGATCCATTCGAATTCATTCACACGAATGTATCCATTCTAATTCATTCGTACGAACCATTCTAATTTATTCGCATGGTCCCTTCTAATTCATTCGCACGTTTCATTCTAATTCATTCATACGATCCATTCTAATTTATTCATACCATCCATTCTAATTCATTCGCACGAACGTATCCATTCTAATTGAATAGATCGTGTGAATGAATTAGAATGGATACATTCGTGCGAATGAATTAGAATGGATTGCATGAATGAATTAGAAAGGATCGTACAAATGAATTAGAATGGATCGTGCGAATGAATTAAAATGGATTATACGAATGAATTAGAATGGATACATTTGTACGAATGAATTAGAATTGATCGTACGAAAGAATTAGAATGGATCGTGTGAATGAATTAGAATGGATCGAGCGAATGAATTAGAATGGATCGTGCAAATGAATTAGAATGGATCGTATGAATGAATTAGAATGGATCGTGCGAATGAATTAGAATGGATCGTACGAATGAATTAGAATGGATACATTCATGTGAATGAATTCGAATGGATCGTATAAATGAATTAGAATGGATCGTGCGAATTTATTAGAAGGGATCGTACGAATGAATTAGAATGGATACATTCGTGTGAATGAATTAGATTGGATCGTACGAATAAATTAGAATGGATACATTCGTATGAATGAATTAGAATAGCTCGTACGAATGAATTAGAATAGATCGTACGAATGATTTAGAATGGATCGTGCGAATGAATTAGAATGGATCGTACGAATGAATTAGAATGGACACATTTGTGCGAATGAATTAGAATGGGTCGTACGAATGAATTAGAATGGATCGTACTAATAAATTAGAATAGATCGTGCGAATGAATTAGAATGGATCATACAAATGAATTAGAATGGATACGAGTGAATTAGAATGGATACATTCGTGCAAAAAAATTAGAATAGATCGTATGAATGGATCGTACGAATGAATTAGAATGGATCATGAGAATGAGTTAGAATGGATATATTCGTGCGAAGGAATTAGAATGGATCGTATTCTAACTAATTCGTATGATCCATTCTAACTCATTCGTACGATGCATTCTAATTTATTCATACAATCCATTCTAATTCATTCGTACGAATGTATCTATTCTAATTCATTCTTACGACCCATTCTAATTCATTCACACTGTCTATTCAAATTCATTCGTACGATCCATTCTAATTCATTCATATGATCCATTCTAATTCATTCGTACGGTCTATTCTAATTGATTCGTACAATCCATTGTAATTGATTCGTACGATCCATTCTAATTCATTCGTACGATATATTCTAATTCATTAGTTCGATCCATTCTATTTCATTCGTATGATCCATTCTAATTCATTCGCACGAATGTATCCATTCTAATTCATTCATATGATCCATTCTAATTCATTCGCATGATCAATTCTAATTCATTCGTACGATCCATCCTAATTTATTCGTTCGATCCATCCTAATTCATTCGTATGATCCATTCTAATTCATTCGTACGATCCATTCTAATTTATTCGCACAAATATATCCATTCTTATTCATTCGTACGATCCATTCTAATTCATTCTTACGATCCATTTTAATTCATTCTTATGATCCATTCTAATTCATTCATATGATTCATTCTAACTCATTCGTACCATCCATTCTAATTCATTCGCACGAATGTATTCATTCTAATTCATTCGTACGATCCATTCTAATTCATTCGCAAAATCTATTCTAATTCATTCGTACGATCTATTCTAATTCATTCGCACGATCTATTCTAATTCATTCGCACGATCCATTCTAATTCATTCGTACGATCCAATCTAATTCATTCGTACGATCCATTCTAATTCATTGGCACGAATGTATCCATTCTAATTCATTCATACGATCCATTCTGATTCATTCGCACACTCCATTTTAATTCATTCGTACGATCCATTCTAATTCATTCGTACGATCCATTCTTACTCATTCGTACAATCCATTCTAACTCATTCGTACGATCCATTCTAATTCATTAATACGATTCATTCTAATTTATTCTAATTCATTCGCACGATCCATTTAAATTCATTCATACTATCTATTTTAATTTATTCGTACGATCCATTCTAATTCATTCGTACGATCCATTCTAATTCATTCGCACGAATGTATCCATTCTAATTCATTCGTACGATCCATTCTAATTCATTCACACAATCTATTCTAATTTATTCGTACGATCCATTCTAATTCATTCGCACGATCCATTCTAATTCATTTGTACGATCTATTCTAATTCATTTGTACGATCAATTCATATGATCCATTCTTACTCATTCGTACGAATGAATTAGAATAGATCGTGCGAATGAATTAGAATGGATCGTACGACTGAGTTAGAATGGATCGTACGAATGAATTAGAATGGATCGTACGAATGAATTAGATTGGATCGTACGAATGAATTAGAATGGATCATGCGAATGAATTAGAATGGATGGTATGAATGAATTAGAATGGATCGTGCGATTGAATTAGAATGGATCGTGCGAATGAATTAGAATGGATCGTACGAATGAATTAGAATAGATACATTCGTGCAAACGATTTATAATGGATCGTACGAAAGAATTAGAATGGTTCGTATGAATGAATTGGAATGGATCGTACGAATGAATTAGAATGGATACATTCGTGCGAATGAATTAGAATGTATCGTATGAATGAGTCGTATGAAAGAATTAGAATGGATCGTACGAATGAATGAGAATAGATTGTGCGAAAGAAATAGAATGGATCGTGCGAATGAATAAGAATGGATCGTACGAATGAATTAGAATCGATACATTCGTGCGAATAAATTAGAATGGATCGGACGAATGAGTTAGAATGGATCATACGAATGAGTTAGAATGGATCGTGTGATCGTATGATCCATTCTAATTCATTCGTATGAATGTATCCATTATAATTCATTCGTACGATCCATCCTAATTCATTCGTACAATCCATTCTAATTCATTCGTATGATCCATTCTAATTCATTCACATGAATATATCCATTCTAATTCATTCGTACGATCCATTCTTATTCATTCGGACGATCCATTCTAATTTATTCGTACGATCCATTCTAATTCATTCGCATGATCCGTTCTAATTTGTTCGTACGATCCATTCTAATTCATTCACGGGAGTGTATCCATTCTAATTCATTCGTACGATCCATTCTAATTCATTCGTACGATCAATTCTAAATCTTTCGTATAAACCATTGTAATTCATTCGTACGATCCATTCTAATTCATTCGAACGACCTATTGTAATTCATTCACACGAATATATCCATTCTAATTCAATCGTACGTTCTATTCTAATTCATTCGCACGATCTATTCTAATTCATTCGTACGAACACTTCTAATTCATTCAGACGATCCATTCTAATTCATTCATAGAAACCATTCGAATTCATTTGCACAAATGTATCCGTTCTAATTCATTCGTACGATCTATTCTAATTCATTCACATGATCCACTGAATAAATTGTACGAATGAATTAGAATAGATCGTACGAATGAGTTTGATTGGATCGTGTGAATGAATTAGAATGGATCGTACGAATGAATTAGAATGGATACATTCGTGCGAATGAATTAGAATGGATCGTATGCAATCCATTCTAATTCATTCGTGCGATCCATTCTAATTTACGAATGAATTAGAATAGATTCTGAAAATTAATTAGAATGGATCGTACGAATGAATTAGAATGGATACATTCATACGAATGAATTATAATGGATCGTATGAATGAATTAGAATGGATCGTATGAATGAATTGGAATGGATCGTACGAATGAATTAGAATGGATACATTCGTGCGAATGAATTAGAATGGACCATACGAATGAGTTAGAATGGATCGTACGAATGAATTATAATGGATTACGAATGAATTAGAATGGATAGTACGAATCAATTAGAATGGATCATACGAATGAATTAGAATGGATCACATGATCCATTCTAATCTATTCGCACGATCCATTCAAATTTATTCGTACGATCCATTAAAATTCATTCATACGACCATCCTAATTTATCCATTCTATTTCAATCGCACGAATGTATCCATTCTAATTCATTCGTATGATCCATACTAATTCATTAGTACGATCCATTCTAATTCATTCGTACGATCCATTCTAATTCATTCGTATGATCCATTCTAATTCATTCAAACGATCAATTCTAATATATTCATACGATACATTCTAATTCATTCGTACGATATATTCTAATTCATTTGTACGATCCATTCTAATTCATTCGTACGATCCATTCTAATTCATTCGTACGATCCGTTCTAATTCATTCGTATGATCCATTCAAATTTATTTGCACGATCCATTCTAATTCATTAGCACGATCCATTCTAATTCATTAGCACGAATGTTTCCATTCTAATTCTTTCGTATGATCCATTCTAATTCATTCCAATGATCCATTCTAATTCATTCGCCCGATCAATTCTAATTCATTCGTACGATCTATTCTAATTCATTCGTATGATACATTCTAATTCATTCGTACGATCCATTCTAATTCATTCATACGATCTATTCTAATTCATTCGCATGATCCATTCTAATTCATTCGTACGATCCATTCTAATTTATTCGCACAATCTATTCTAATTCATTCGCACAAATGTATCCATTCTAATTCATTCATACGATCCATTCTAATTCATTCGCACGATCCATTCTAATTCATTCGTACGATCCATTCTAATTCATTCGCACGAATGTATCCATTCTAATCATTCATACGATCCATTCTAAATGAATTAGAATGGATCATACGAATGAATTAGAATGGATCGTATGAATAAATTAGAATGGATCGTGCAAATGAATTAGAATGGATCGTACAAATGAATTAGAATGGATCGTACGAATGAATTAGAATGGATACTTTGGTACGAATGAATTAGAATAGCTCGTACGGATGAGTTAGAATAGATCGTGCGAATTAATTAGAATGTATCGTATGAATGAATTAGAATGGATAGAATCATTCGCACGATCCATTCTAATTCATTCGTACGATCCATTCTAATTCATTTGCACGATCCATTCTAATTCATTCATTCAATCGATTCTAATTTATTCGCACGATCCATTCTAATTCATTCATACGATCCATTCTAATTCATTCGTATGATCCATTCTAAATCATTTAGAATGCATCGTATGAATGAGTTAGAATGGATACATTCGTGTGAATGAATTAGAATGGATCGTGCAAATGAATTAGAATGGATCGTACGAATGAATTAGAATAGATTGTGTGAATGAATTAGAATGGATCGTGCGAATGAATTAGAATGGATCGTGCGAATGAATTAGAATGGATCGTACAAATGAATTAGAATGGATCGTGCGAATGAATTAGAATGGATCGTACGAATGTATTAGAATGGATCTTGCGAATGTATTAGAATGGATCGTACGAATGAATTAGAATGGATCTCATATAAATGAATTATAATGGATCGTACGAATGAATTTGAATGAATTAGAATGGATCGTACGAATCAATTAGAATGGTTCGTGCAAATGAATTAGAATGGATCGTACGAATGAATTAGAATGGATCTTACGAATGAATTAGAATGGATCGTACGAATGAATTAGAATTGATCGTGCGAATGAATTAGAATGGATCGTACGAATGAATTGGAATGGATCGTACGAATGAATTAGAATGGATACATTCATGCAAATGAATTAGAATGGATTGTGCGAATGAATTATAATGAATCGTGCGAATGAATTAGAACGAATCGTACGAATGAATTAGAACAGATCGTACGAATGAATTAGAATGGATCGAATGAATGAATGAGAATGGATCGTATGAATGAATTAGAAAGGATTGTATGAATGAATTAGAATGGATCGTGCAAATGAATTAGAATGGATCGTACGAATGAATATGAATTAGAATGGTTCGTACGAATGAATTAGAATGGAACATACGAATAAATTAGAATTGATACATTCGTGCAAATGAATTAGAATGGATCGTACGAACGAATTATAATGGATCGTACGAACGAATTAGAATGGATACATTCGTACGAATGAATTAGAATGGATCATACGAATGAATTTGAATGGAATTTACGAATGAATTAGAATGGATCATACAAATAAATTAGAATGGATACATTCGTGCGGATGAAATAGATTGGATAAATTAGGATGGATCGTACAAATGAATTAGAATGGATCGTACGAATGAATTTGAATGGATCTTGCGAATGAACTAGAATGGATCGTACGAATGAATTAGAATGGATCATACGAATGAATTAGAATGGTTCGTACGAATAGATTAGAATGGATCGTGCGAATGAATTTGAATGGATATATTCGTGCAAATGAGTTAGAATGGATCATACGAATGAATTAGAATAACTCGTACGTATGAATTAGGATGGATAGACTGTGCGAATGAATAGATTTTGCGAATGAATTAGAATGGATCGTACGAATGAATTAGAATGGACCGTGCGAATGAATTAGAATGGATCGTATGAAGGAATTAGAATGGATCGTACGATTGAATTAGAATGGATACATTCGTGCGCATAAATTAGAATGGATCGTATGAATGAATTAAAATGGATCGTATGAATGAATTAGAATTGATCGTGTGAATGAATTAGAGTGAATCGTACCAATGAATTAGAATCGATCGTACGAATGAATTAGAATTGATCGTGTGAATGAATTAGAATGGATTGTACGAATGAATTAGAATGGATACATTCTGCGAATGAATTAGAATGGATCGTACGAATAAGTAAGAATGGATCGCACGAATGAATTAGAATGGATTGTACGAATGAATTAGAATGGATCGTGCTAATGAATTAGAATGGATCATACGAATGAATTAGAATAGATTGTGCGAATGAAATAAAATGGATCGTACGAAGGAATTAGAATGGATCGTACGAATGAATTAGAATGGATACATTCGTGCGAATGAATTAGAATGGATTGTACGAATGAAATAGAATTGATCGTATGAATAAATTAGAATGGATCATATAAATGAATTTGAATGGATCATGCGAATGAATTAGAATGGATCGTACAAATGAATTAGAATGGATCGTACGAAAGAATTAGAATAGATACATTCGTGCGAATGAATTAGAATGGATCTTACGCATTCTAATTCATTCGTACGATCCATCCTAATTCATTCGCATGATCCATTCTAATTCATTCGCACGATCTATTCTTATTCATTCCTACGATCCATTCTAATTCATTCGCACGAATGTATCCATTCTAATTCATTCGCATAAATGTATCCATTCTAATTCATTCGTACAATCCATTCTAATTCATTTGCACGATCCATTCTTATTTGGATCTTGCGAATGAATTAGGATGGATCGTACGAATGAATTAGAATGGATCGTACGAATGTATTAGAATTGATCGTGCAAATGAATTAGAATAGATCGTTCGAATGAATTAGAATGGATCGTACGAATGAATTAGAATGGATCGTACGATTGAATTAGAATTGATCGTGCAAATGAATTAGAATGGATCGTACGAACGAATCAGAATAGATCGTGTGAATGAATTAGAATGGATTGTACGAATGAATTAGAATGGATACATTTGTGCGAATGAATTAGAATGGATCGCACGAATAAGTAAGAATGGATCGTAAGAATGAATTACAATGGATCGTGCGAATGAATTAGAATGGATTGTACGAATGAATTAGAATAGATTGTGCGAATGAATGTGAATGGATCGTACGAATTAATTGGAATGATTACATTCGTGCGAATGAATTAGAATGGATCGTATGAATCAATTAGAATGGATCATATGAAAGAATTAGAATGGATCGTGCGAATAAATTAGAATGGATCGTAAGAATGAATTAGAATGGATCGTGCGACTAAATTCATTCGCATGAATGTATCCATTCTAATTCATTCGCACGTAAAATGGATCGTACGAAAGAATTAGAATGGATCGTACGAATGAATTTGAACGGATCGTACGTATGAGTTAGAATGGATCGTACGAATGAATTAGAGTGGATCATGCGAATGAATTAGAATGGATCGTACAAATAAATTAAACATACAATCCATTTTAATTCATTCGCAAGATTGTATCCATTCTAATTCATTCGTACGATCCATTCTAATTCATTCACATGATCCATTCTAATTCATTCGTACGATCCATTCTAATTCATTTGCATGAATGTATCCATTCTAATTCATTCGTACGATCCATTCTAATTCATTCGCACGATCCATTCTAATTCATTCGTACAATCTATTCTAATTCATTCGTACGATCCCGTATTAATGAATTAGAATGGATTGTACGAATGAATTAGAATGGATACATTCGGGCATTCTAATTTATTCGTACGATCCATTCTAATTCATTCATACGATCCATTCTAATTCATTCATACGATCCATCCTAATTCATTCGCACGAATGCATCCATTCTAATTATTCATTTGATCCATTCTAAATCATTCGTACGATCAATTCTAATTCATTCGCACGAATGTATCCATTCTAATTCATTTGCACGATCCATTCTAATTTATTCGTACGATCCATTCTAATTCATTCGGGTGAATGTATCCATTCTAATTCATTCGTACGATCCATTCTAATTCATTCGGACGAATGTATCCATTCTAATTCATTCGTACAATATATTCTAGTTTATTCGCACGATCTATTCTAATTCATTCGTACGATCCATTCTAATTCATTCATACGATCCATTCTAATTCATTCATACGATCCTTTCTAATTCATTCGCACAATCTATTCTAATTCATTCTTATGATCCATTCAAATTTGATCCATTCTAATTCATTCACACGATCTATTCTAATTAGAATGGATACATTCGTGCGAATGAATTAGAATGGAACATACGAATGAATTAGAATGGATACATTCGTGCGAATGAATTTGAATAGATCGTTCGAATGAATTAGAATGGATCATACGAATGAATTACAATGAATTAGAATGGATCGTGCGAACGAATTAGAATGGATCGTACGAATGAATCAGAATGGATAGTACGAATGAATTAGAATTCATACATTCGTACGAATGAATAGAATGGATCATACGAATGTATTATAATGGATCATACGAATGAATTAGAATGGATCTTGCGAATGAATTAGAATGGAACGTATGAATGAATTAGAATGGATACATTCGTGCGAATGAATTAGAATGGATCGTAAGAAAGAATTAGAATGGCTCGTAAGAATGAATTAGAATGGATCGTGCGAATGAATTAAAATGGATCGTGCGAATGAATTAGAATGGTTCGTACGTTCGCATGAATGTATCTGTTCTATTTCTTTCGTCCGATCCATTCTAATTCATTCGTATGATCCATTCTAATTCATTTGCACGATCCATTCTAATTCAATCGTACAAGCTATTGTAATTCATTAGCACGAATGTATCAATTCTAATTTATTCGCACATATCCTTCTAATTCATTCTTACGAACCATTCTAATTCATTCGTACGATCCATTGTAATTCATTCGTACAAGCTATTCTTATTCATTCGCACGATCCACTCTAATTCATTCGTACGATCCATTCTAATTCATTCGTACGATCCATTCTAATTCATTCGCACGAATGTATCCATTCTAATTCATTCATACCATCCATTCTAATTCATTCGTATGAAGAATGAATTGTACGAATGAATTAAAATGGATACATTCGTGCGAATGAATTACAATGGATCGTACAAATGAATAAGAATGGATCGTACGAATGAATTAGAATAGCTCGTACTAATGAATTAGAATGGATACATTCGTGCAAATGAATTAGACTGGATCATACGAATGAATTAGAATGGATACATTCGTTCGAATGAATTAGAATGGATCGTACGAATGAATTAGAATGGATTGTATGAATGAATTAGAATGGATAAATTCGTGCGAATGAATTAGAATGGATCGTATGAATGAATTAGAATGGATATATTCGTGCGTATGAATTAGAATGGATCGTACGAATGAGTTAGAATGTATCGTACGAATGAATTAGAAGGATCGTACGAATGAATTAGAATGGATCGTACGAATGAATTAGAATGGATCATTCGAATGAATTAGAATGGATTGTATGAATGAATTAGAATGGATACATTCGTGCGAATGAATTAGAATGGATCGTACGAATGAGTAAGAATAGATCATACGGATAAATTAGAATGGATCGTACAAATGAATTAGAATGGATCGTGCGAATGAATTAGAATGGATCGTACAAATAAATTAGAATGGATCGTGCGAATGAATTAGAATGGATCTTGCGAAAGAATTAGAATAATCATATGAATGAATTAGAATGGTTATATTTGTGCGAATGAATTAGAATAGATTGTACGAATGAGTATGAATGGATCATACGAATGAATTAGAATGGATCGTACGAATGAATTAGAATGGATCGTGCAAATGAATTAGAATGGATCGTCCGAATGAATTAGAATGGATCGTGCGAATGAATTAGAATGGATCATGCGAAAGAATTGGAATAATCGTAAGAATTAATTAGAATGGATACATTCGTGCGAATGAATTTGAATGGATCGTACGTCATACGAGCTATTCTAATTCATTCGTATGAACCATTCTAATTCATTCATACGATCCATTATAATTCATTCATACGATCCATTCTAATTCATTTGAACGGATGTATCCATTCTAATTCATTCATACGATTCATTCGCACAAATCTATCCACTCTAATTCATTATAATTCATTCGCACGATCCATTGTAATTCATTCGTACGTCCCATTCTAATTCATTCGTACGATCCATTCTAATTCATTCATACGATCCATTCTAATTCAGTCGTACGATCCATTCGAATTCAGTCGTACGATCCATTCTAATTTATTTGTGCGATCCATTCTAATTCATTAATACGAATGTATCCATTATAATTCATTCATACGATTCATTCTAATTCATTCGCACGAATGTATCCATTCTAATTCATTCTAATTCATTCACACGATCCATTCCAATTCATTTATACGATTCATTCTAATTCATTCATACGATCCATTCTTACTCATTCGTACGATCCATTCTAATTCATTCGCACAAATGTATCCATTCAAATTCATTTGTACAATCCATTCTAATTCATTCGCACGATACTTTCTAATTCATTTGCACGAATGTATCCATTCTAATTCATTCGTACAATCCATTCTAATTCATTCGCGTGAATGTATCCATTGTAATTCGTTCATATGATCCATTCTAATTAATTCGCACGATCCATTCTAATTGATTCGCACGATCAATCCTAATTCATTCGTACGATCCATTCTAATTCAATCATACGATTCATTCTAATTCATTCGAACGATCTATTCTAATTCATTCGCACGATCAATTCTAATTCATTCATACATTCCATTCTAATTCATTCATACGATCCATCCTAATTAATTCGCATGATCCATTCTAATTCATTCGTACGATTCATTCTAATTCATTCACACGATCCATTCTAATTCATTCGTGCAATCCATTCTAATTCATTCATACGATCCATTCTAATTCAATCGCACGATCTATTCTAATTAATTCACACAAATGTATCCATTCTAATTCATTCGCACAATCCGTTCTAATTCATTTGCATGATCTATTTTAATTCATTCACACGAATGTATCCATTCTAATTTATTTGTACGATCAATTCTAATTCATTCGTACGATCCTTCCTAATTTATTCGTGTGATCCATTCTAATTCATTCGTACGATCCATTCCAATTAATTCGCACGAATGTATCCATTCTAATTCATTCGTACGATCCATTCTAATTCTTTCGCACGATCCATTCTAATTCATTCGTACGATCCATTCTAATTCATTCATTCCATCCATTCTAATTCATTCATACGAACCATTCTAATTCATTCGCATGAATGTATCCATTCTAATTCATTCATACGATCCATTCTAATTCATTCGCACAATCTATTCTAATTTATTCGTACGACCATTCTAATTCATTCGCACGATTCATTCTAATTCATTCGGACGAATGTAACCATTCTAATTCATTCGGACGATCGATTCTAATTCATTCATACAATCCATTCTAATTCATTCGTTTGATCCATTCTAATTCATTCATACAAACTATTCTAATTCATTCGTACGAACCATTCTAATTCATTCGTACGATCCATCCTAAATCATTCGCATGATCCGTTCTAATCCCTTTGCACAAACCATTCTAATTCATTCATACAATCCAATCAAATTCGTTTGCACTATCCATTCTAATTTATTCTCACAATCCATTCTAATTCATTCGTACAATCCATTCTAATTCATTCGCACGATCCATTCTAATTCATTCATACGATCCATTCTAATTCATTCATACAATCCATTCTAAATTATTCGCATGAATGTATCAATTCTAATTTATTCGTACGTTTTATTCTAATTCATTCGTATGAACCATTCTAATTCATTCGTACGATCCATTCCAAATCATTCGTACGATCCATTCTAATTCATTCGCACGAATGTATCCATTCTAATTCATTCGTACGATTCATTCTAATTCATTCGCACGAATGTATCCATTCTAATTCATTCGTACAATCCATTCTAATTCATTCGCACGATCCATTCTAATTAATTCGTATGATCCATTATAATTCATTCGCACGATCCATTCTAATTCATTCGTACAATCCATTCTAATTTATTCGCACCATCCATTCTAATTCATTCATACGATCCATTCTTTGTCATTCGTACGATCCATTCTAATTCCATCGTATGATCCATTCTAATTCATTCGCATGAATGTTTCAATTCTAATTTATTTGTAAGTTCCATTCTAATTCATTTGTACGAACCATTCTAATTCGTTCGTACAATCCATTCTAATTTATTCAAACGAACCATTCTAATTCATTCGTACGAATGTATCCATTCTAAGTTTTTCGTATGATTCATTCTAATTCATTAGCACGAATGTATCCATTCTAATTCATTCGTACGATCCATTCTAATTCATTCCCACGATCCATTCTAATTCATTCGTACGATCCATTCTAATTCATTCACACGATCCACTCTAATTCATTCGTACGATCCATTCTAATTCATTCGCACGAATGTGTCCAATCTAATTCATTCGTACAATCCATTCTAACTCCTTCATACGATCCATTCTAATTCATTCGCACGAATGTATCCATTCTAATTCATTCATACGATCCATTCTAATTCATTCATACGATCTATTCGAATTCATTCGTACGAATATATCCATTCTAATTCATTCGTACGATAGATTCTAATTCATTCGCATGATCCATTCTAATTCATTCGTACGATCCATTCTAATTCATTTAAAACGATCTATTCTAATTCATTCGCACGAATGTATCCATTCTAATTCATTCGTACGATCTATTCTAATTCATTCGCACTATCCATTCTAATTCATTCGCATGAATGTATCTATTCAAATTCATTCGCACGATCCATTCTAATTCATTCACACGATCCATTTAAATTCATTCATATGATTCATTCTAATTCATTCGTATGATCCATCCTAATTTATTCGTATGAGCAATTCTAATTCATTCGTATGATCTATTCTAACTCATTTACTCGAATATATCCATTCTAATTCATTCATACGATCCATTCTAAATTATTCGCACGATTTATTCTAATTCATTCATACGATCCATTCTAATTCATTCATGCGATCCATTCTAATTCATTCGTACGATCCATTCTAATTCATTCACACGATCTATTCAAATTCGTTCGTATGATCCATTCTAATTCACTCGTACGATCCATCCTAATTTATCCATTCCATTTCATTTGTACGAATGTATCTATTCTAATTCATTCGTATGATCCATACTAATTCATTCGTACGATCCATTCAAATTCGTTTGTACAATCCATTCTAATTCCTTCGTACGATCCATTCTAATTCATTTGCACGAATGTATCATTTCTAATTTATTCGTACGTTCAATTCTAATTCATTCGTATGAACCATTCTAATTCATATTCATTTGTACGATCCATTCTAATTCATTTGCACAGTCTATTCTTATTCATTCATACGATCCATTGTAATCCATTCTAATTCAATTCTAATTCTAATACATTCATACGAATGAATTAGAATGGCTTGTATTATTGAATTAGAATGGATCGTGCGAATGAATTAGGATAGATCGTACGAATGAATTTGAATGGATCATACGAATGAATTAAAATTAATCGTGCCAATGAATTAGAATGGATCGTACGAATGAGTAAGAATGGATCGTACGAATGAAATAGAATGGATCAATTGAATGAATTAGAATGGATTGTACGAATGAATTAGAATAGATATATTCGTGCGAATGAATTAGAATGGATCGTATGAATGAATTAGAATGGATCGTAAGAATGAATTAGAATGGATCGTGCGAATGAATTAGGATAGATCGTATGAATGAATTAGAATGGATCGTACGAATGAGTTAGAATTGATCGTGCGAATGAATTAGAATCGATCGTACGAATAAGTAATAATGGATCGTACGAATGAATTAAAATGGATCGTATGAATGAATAAGAATGGATCATATGAATGAATTAGAATAGATACATTTGTGCGAATGAATTAGAATGGATCGTATGAGTGAATTAGAATGGATCGTGTGAATGAATTAGAATGGATCGTACGAATGAATTAGAATGGATCGTATGAATGAATTAGGATAGATCGTACGAATGAATTACAATGCGTACGATCCATTCTAATTCATTCGCACGAATGTATCCATTCTAATTTATTCGTACGATCCATTCTAATTCATTCGCAAGAATGTATCCATTCTAATTCATTCGTCCGATCCAATCTATTTTATTCACACGAATGTATCCATTCTAATTCATTCGTACAATCCGTTCTAATTCCTCACATGCCGCACGATCCTATTCTAATTCATTCGCACGAATGTATCAATTCGAATGAATGTATCATATTAGAATGGTACGAATGAATTTGAATTAATCGTGCGAATGAATTAGAATAGATCGTTCGAATTAATTAGAATGGATTGTACGAATGAATTAGAATGGATCATACGAATGAATTAGAATGGATCGTACGAATGAATTAGAATGGATTGTGCGAATGAATTAAAATGAATATATTAATGCGAATGAATTAGAATGGATCGTGCGAATGAATTAGAATATGGATCGTACGAATGAATTAGAATGGATCGTACGAATGAATTAGAATGGATCGTATGAATGAATTACAATGGATTGTACGAATGAATTAGAATGGATCGTACGAATGAATTAGGATAGATCGTGCGAATGAATTAGAATGAATTAGAATGGATACATTCGTGTGAATTAATTTGAATGAATCGTACGAATAAATTAGAATGGATACATTCATACAAATGAATTAGATTGGACCGTACGAATGAATTAGAATGGATCGTATGATTGAATTAGAATTGTTCATATGAATAAATTAGAATAGCTCGTACTAATGAATTAGAATGGATCGTACGAACGAATTAGTATAGATTGTGCGAATGAATTAGAATGCATCGTACAAATGAATTAGAATGGATACGAGCGAATGAATTAGAATGGATCGTACGAATGAATTAGAATGGATCGTGGGAATGAATTTGAATGGATTGTACGAATGAATTAGAATAGCTCGTACAGATGAATTAGAATGGATCGTACGAATGAATTATAATGGATACATTCGTGCGAATGAATTAGAATGGATTGTACGAATGAATTACAATGGATCATACGAATGAATTAGAATAGATCATGCGAATGAATTAGAATGGATCAAAGAATGAATTAGAATGGATCGTGCGAATGAATTAGAATGGATCGTACGAATGAATTAGAATGGATCGTACGAATGAATTAGAATGGATATATCCGTTCGAATGAATTAGAATGGATCATACGAAGGAATTAGAATGGATTGTATGAATGAATTAGAATGGATACATTCGTGCGAATGATTTAGAATGGTTCATACGAATCAATTAGAATTGATCGTACAAATGAATTAGAATGGATGCATTATTGCGAATGACTTAGAATGGATCGTACTAATGAATTAGAATGTATCATGCGAATGAATTAGAATGGATCGTATGAATGAATTAGAGTAGATCGTGCGAATTAATTAGAATGCATCGTATGAATGAATTAGAATGGATACATTCGTACGAATGAATTAGAATGGATCGTACGAATGAATTAGAATGGATACATTCATGCGAAGGAATTAAAACGGATCGTACGAATGAATTAGAATGGATCATATGAATGAATTAGAATTGATCATACGAATGAATTAGAATAGATACATTCGTGCGATGGAATTACAACGGATCGTATGAATGAATTAGAATGGATCATACGAATGAATTAGAATGGATCATGCGAATGAATTAGAATGGATCATACTAACAAATTAGAATGGATACATTCGTATAAATGAATTAGAATGGATTGTACGAATGAATTAGAATGGATCGTATGAACGAATTAGAATGAATCATGCGAATGAATTAGAATGGATCGTGCGAATGAATTAAAATATATTGTATGAATGAATTTGAATGGATCGTACGTGTACAAGTTAATTAGAATGGATCATACGAATGAATTAGGATCGATCGTACGAATGAATTAGAATGGATTGTACAAATTAATTTGAATGGATCGTGTGAATGAATTAGAATGGATCGTACGAATGAATTAAAATGGATCGTGCAAATAAATTAGAATGGATCGTGCGAATGAATTTGAATGGATCGTGCGAATGAATAGGAATGCGTACGAGCTATTCTAATTCATTCGTACGAATGTATCCCTTCTAATTCATTCGTACGATCCATTCTAATTCATTTGCACGATCCATTCTAATTCATTCATACGATCCATTCTAATTCATTCATACGATCCATTCTAATTCATTCGCACGATTGTATCAATTCTAATTCATTTGTACGATCCATTCTAATTCATTCGCACGATCCATTCTAATTCATTCGCATGATACATTCTAATTCATTCGCAATACGATCCATTCTAATTCATTCGTACGATCCATTCTAATTCATTCGCACGATCCATTCTAATTCATTCATACGAGCTATTCTAATTCATTCATACGATCCATTCTAATTTATCCATACGATCTATTCTAATTCATTCGCACGAATGTATCCATTCTAGTTCATTCGTACGATCCATTCTAATTCATTCGCACAATCTATTCTAATTCATTTGTACGATCCATTCTAATTTATTCGAACGATCTGTTCTAATTCATTCATACGAACCATTCTAATTCATTCTTACGATCCATTTTAATTCAATCGCATGATCCATTCTAATTCATTCGTTCGATCCATTCTAAATCATTCTTACGATCCATTCTAGTTCATTCGTACAATCCATTCTAATTCATTTGTACGATCCATTCTATTTCATTCTTGCGATCCATTCAAGTTCAGTCGCACAATCTATTCTAATTCATTCGTATGATCCATTTTAATTCATTCGTACGATCTATTCTAATTCATTCGCACGATCCATTCTAATTCATTCGTATGATCCATTCTAATTCATTCGGACGATCTATTCTTACTCATTCATACGATCCATTCTAATTCATTTGCACGATTGTATCCATTCTAGTTCATTCGTATTATCCATTCTAATTCATTCGCACGATCCATTCTAATTCATTAGCACGGTCTATTCTAATTCATTTGTACGATCAATTCTAATTCATTCGCATGATCCATTTTAATTCATTCGTACGTTAGTTACATTCGTGCGATTGAATTAGAATGAATCGTACGAATGAGTAAGTATGGATCGTACAAATAAATTAGAATGGATCGTACGAATGAATTAAAATGGATCGTGCGAATGAATTAGAATGGATATATTCGTGCGAATAAATTAGAATGGATCGTATGAATGAATTACAATGGATCGTATGAATGAATTAGAATAGCCTGTACGAATGAATTAGAATAATGATTCATTCCAATTCATTCATAGGATATATTCGTGCGAATGAATTAGAATGGATCCTACGAATGAATTAAAATGGATCATACAAATGAATTACGATCCATTCTAATTCATTCCTACGATCCATTCTAATTCATTCGCATGAATGTATCCATTCTAATTCATTCGTACGATCCATTCTAATTCATTCGCTCAATCCATTCTAATTGATTCGTACGATACATTCTAATTTCTTCGTACGATCCATTCTAATTCATTCGCACGGTCCATTCTAATTCATTCGTACGATCCATTCTAATTCAGTCGTACGATCCATCCAAATTCATTCGTACGATCCATCCTAATTTATTTCTATGATCAATTCTAATTCATTCGTACGATCCATTCTAATTCATTTGCATGAATGTGTCTATTCTAATTCATTTGTATGATCCATTCTAATTCATTCGCATGATCCACTCTAATTCATTCGTATGATCCATTCTAATTCATTCGTACTATACATTCTAATTCATTAATACGATCCATTCTAATTCATTCGCACGATCCTTTCTAATTCATTCGTACGATCCATTCTAATTCATTCTTACGATCCATTCTAACTCATTTGTACGATCCATTCTAATTCATTCGCACGAAAGTATCCATTCTAATTTATTCGTAAGATTTATTCTAATTCATAGCTATTCTAATTCATTCGTACGATCCATTCTAATTCATTTGCACGATCCATTCTAATTCATTTGTATGATCGATTCTAATTCATTCGTACTATCCATTCTAATTCATTCGTACGATTCATTCTAATTCATTCACACAATCTATTCTAATTCATTCGTACGATCCATTCTAATTCATTTGCACGATCCATTCTAATTCATTCATACGATCCATTCTAATTCATTCGCACAATCCATTCTAATTCATTCGTACGATCTATTCTAATTCATTCATATGATCCATTCTAATTCATTCGCACGATCCATTCTAATTCAGTCGCACGAATGTATCTATTCTAATTCATTCGTACGATCCATTCTAATTCATTCGTACGATCCATTCTAATTTATTCGTACGATCCACTCTAATTCATTCATACGATCCAGTCTAATTCATTCGTACGATCCATTCTAATTCATTCGTACTATCCATTCGAATTGATTTGCACGATCCATTCTAATTCATTCATACGAATGTATCCTATAAATGAATTAGAGTGAATCATTATTCGCACGATCCATCCTACAAATTCATTCGCATGATCCATTCTAATTCATTCGTACGATCCATTCTAATTCATTTGCATGATCTATTCTAATTCATCCGTACAAGCTAATTCATTCACACAAATGTATCCATTCTAATTCATTATTACGATCCATTCTAATTCATTCGCCCGATCCATTCTAATTCATTCGTACGATCCATTCTAATTCATTCGTACGATCCATTCTTATTCATTCGGACGAATGTATCCATTATCCATTCTAATTCATCCGCACAAATCTATTCATTCTAATTCATTCTTACAAGCTATTCTTATTCATTCGTACGATCCATTCTAATTTATTCGCACGATCCATTCTAATTCATTCGAAAGAGATCGTACTAATGAATGAGAATGGATACATTCGTGCGAATGAATTAGAATGGATCGTATGAATGAATTAGAATGGATCGTACGAAAGAATTAGAACAGATCGTACGATCCATTCTAATTTACTTGCACGATCCATTCTAATTCCTTCGTACGATCCATTCTAATTTATTCGCACGAATGTATCCATTCTAATTCATTTGAACGATCCATTCTATTGCATTCGCACGAATGTATCCATTCTAATTCATTTGTACGATCCATTCTAATTCATTCGTACGATCCATTCTAATTCATTCGCACAAATGTATCCATTCTAATTCATTTATACGATCCATCCTAATTCATTCGTACGATCTATTCTAATTCATTCGTACTAATATATCAATTCTAATTCATTCGTACGATCCATTCTAATTCATTCCTATGATCCATTCTAATTCATTCGCACGATCCATTCTAATTCATTCGCACGATCCATTCTAATTCATTCGTACGATCCATTCTAATTCATTCATACGGTCCATTCTAATTCATTCGCACGAATGTATCCATTCTAATTCATTCATACGATCCATTCTAATTCCTTTGTACGATCTATTCTAATTCATTCGTACAAGCTATTCTAATTCATTCGTACGATTCATTCTAATTCTTTTGTACGATCCATTCTAATTCATCCGCACGATCCATTCTATTTAATTTCGTATGATCCATTCTAATTCATTCGTACGATCCATTCGAATTAATTCGCACTAACCATTCTAATTCATTCGTACGATAAATTCTAATTCATTTGTACGATCCATTCTAATTCATTCGTACGATCCATTCTTATTCATTCGCATGAATGTATCCATTCTAATTCATTCGTACGATCCATTCTAATTCATTCGCACGATCCATTAGAATTAGTATAGCACATACTAATTCATTCATACGAAGGAATTAGAATAGATCGTACGAATGAATTAGAATGCGTACAATCCATTCTAATTCATTTACACAATCTATTCTTATTCATTCGTATGATCCATTCTAATTCATTCGTACGATCTATTCTAATTCATTCGTACGATCCATTCTAATTCATTCGCACGAATGTATCCATTCTAATTCATTCGTACGATCCATTCTATTTCATTCGCACGATCCATTCTATTTTATTCATACGATCCATTCTAATTCACTTGTATGATCCATTCTAATTCATTCACACGAACCATTCTAATTCATTCGTAAGATATATTCTAATTCATTCGTACGATCCATTCTAATTCATTCGTACGATCTATTCTAATTCATTCGCATGATCCATTAGAATTAGAATAGCTCGTACTAATTCATTCGTACGAAGGAATTAGAATGGATCGTACGAATGAATTAGAATGCGTACGATCTATTCTAATTCATTCGCACAATATATTCTATTTCATTCGTACCATCAATTCTAATTCATTCGTACGATCTATTCTAATTTATTCGTACGATCCATTCTAATTCATTCGCACGCATGTATCCATTCTAATTCATTCGTACGATCCTTTCTAATTCATTTGCACGATCCATTATATTTCTTTCGTACGATCCATTCTAATTCATTCGTACGATCCTTTCTAATTCATTCGCATGAACCATTCTAATTCATTCGCACGATCCATTCTAATTCATTCGCACGAATGTATCAATTCTAATTCATTCGTACAATCCATTCTAATTCATTCACATGATCCATTCTAATTCATTCACACGATCCATTCTAATTCATTCATACGATCCATTCTAATTCATTCGCATGATCCATTCTAATTCATTCGTACAATCTATTCTTATTCATTTGCACGAATGTATCGCTCGTACGAATGAATTACAATGAATTAGAATGGATACATTCGTGCGAATGAATTAGAATAGATTGTACGAGGAAATTAGAATCGATCGTACGAATGAATTGGAATGGATACATTCATGCGAATGAATTAGAATGGATCGAATGAATGAATTAGAATGATTCGTACGAATGAATTATAATGGATCGTACGAATGAATTAGAATGGATCATACGAATGAATTAGAATGGTTCGTATGAATGAATTACAATGGATCATACGAATGAATTAGAATGGTTCGTATGAATGAATTAGAATGGATCGTGTGAATGAATTAGAATGGATCGTAAGAATGAATCAGAATAGATTGTGCGAATGAATTAGAATGGATCGTACGAATGAATTAGAATGGATCGTACGAATGTATTGGAATGGATATATTCGTGCGAATGAATTAGAATGGATCATATGAATGAATTAGAATGGATCGTACGAATGAATTAGAATAGCTTGTACGAATAAATTAGAATAATGATTCATTCTAATTCATTCATAGGATACAATCGTGCATTCTAATTCATTCAGACGATCCATTCTAATTTATTAATACAATCCATTCTAATTCATTCGCACGTACGATACATTCTAATTCATTTGCACGATCCATTTTAATTCATTCGTACGAATGTATCCATTCTAATTCATTCGTACGAGATATTCTAATTCATTCGCACGAATGTATCAATCCTTATTTATTCGTACGTTCCATTCTAATTCATTCGTACGATCCATTCCAATTCATTCAAACGATCCATTCTAATTCATTCGTACGATCCGTTCTATTCACTTCGCACGAACCATTCTAATTTAATCGCACAGATGTATCCATTCTAATTTATTCGTACGATCCATTCTAAATGAATTAGAATGGATTGTACGAATGAATTAGAATGGATCGTACGAATGAATTAGAATGGAACATACGAGAAAATTAGAATTGATACATTTGCGTGAATGAATTAGAATAGCTTGTACGAATGAAATGGAATCGGATCGTGCGGCGTGCGAAGGAATTAGAACGTATCGTACGAATGAATTGGAATCGATACATTCGTGCGATCCATTCTAATTCATTTGTATGATCCATTCTAATTCATTCGCACGATCCATTATAATTCATTCGTACGATCCATTCTAATTCATTCGCACGATCTATTCTAATTCATTCGTACGATCCATTCTAATTAATTCGTATAATCCATTCTAACTCATTCGTACGATCCATTCTAATTCATTCGTATAATCCATTCTAACTCATTCGTACGATCCATTCTAATTCATTCGCATGATCCATTCTAATTCATTCGTACGATTCATTCTAATTCATTCGCAAGATCCATTCAATAAATTCTAATTCATTCGTATGATCCATTCTAATTCATTCGCACGATCCATTCTAATTCATTCGCATGATCCATTCTAATTCATTCGTTCGATCAATTCTTACTCATTCCTACGATCCATTCTAATTCATTCGTTCGATCCATTCTAATTCATTCGGAGGATCCTTTCTAATTCATTCGCACGATCCTTTCTAATTCATTCGTACGATCCATTGTAATTTATTCATATGATTCGTACGATCCATTCTAATTCATTCGCACGAATGTATCCATTCTAATTCATTCGTACGATCCATTCTAATTTATTCGCACGAATGTATCCATTCTAATTCATTCGTACGATCCATTCTAATTCGTTCGAACGATCCATTCTAATTCATTCGCACTATCCATTCTAATTCATTCGTACGATCTATTCTAATTCATTCGCATGATCCATTCTAATTCATTCACACGATCCATTCTAATTCATTCGCACGATCCATTCCAATTCGTTCGCACGAATATATCCATTCTAATTCATTCGTACGATCCATTCTAATTCATTTGCACAATCTATCTACTTTATTCATACGATCCATTCTAATTCATTCGCACGATCCATTCTAATTCATTCGTACAATCCATTCTAATTCATTCGGACGAATGTATCCATTCTAATTCATTTGCACGATCCATTCTAATTCCAAATTCATTCGTATGATCCATTCTAATTCATTCGCACAATCCATTCAAATTCATTCGTACGATCCATTCTAATTCATTCATCTGATCCATTCTAATTCATTCATACGATCCATTCTAATTCAATCATATGATCCATTATAATTCATTTGCACGAATGAATCCATTCTAATTCATTCGTACGATCCATTCTAATTCATTCGCACGAATGTATCCATTCTAATTTATCCGTACGATCCATTCTAATTAATTCGCATGATCAATTCTAATTCATTCGTACGATCCATTCTAATTCATTTGCACGATCCGTTCTAATTCAATCGTACGATCCATTCTAATTCATTCACACGAATGTATCCTATGAATTAATTAGAATGAATCATTATTCTAATTCATTCGTACAAGCTATTCTGATTAATTCGTACGATTCATTCTAATTCATTCATACGAACCATTCTAATTCATTCATACGATCCATTCTAATTCATTCGTACGAATATATCTATTCTTTTTCATTCGTACAATCCATTCTAATTCATTCGCATGATCCATTCTAATTCATTCGCACGATCCATTCTAATTCATTCGTACGATCCATTCTTACTCATTCGTCTGATCCATTCTAATTCATTCATTCGATCCATTCTAATTCATTCGTAGGATCCATTCTAATTCATTCGCATGATCCATTCTAATTCATTCATACGATCCATTCTAATTCATTCATACGATCCATTTTAATTCATTCGAACGAATGTATCCATTCTAATTCATTCGTACGATCCATTCTAATTCATTTGCATGAATGTATCTATTCTAATTCATTCGTACGATCCATTCTAATTCGTTCGAACGATCCATTCTAATTCATTCGCACTATCCATTCTAATTCATTCGTATGATCTATTCTAATTCATTCGCACGATCTATTCCTATTTATTCGTATGATCCATTCTAAATCATTCGCATGATCCATTCTAATTCATTCGTACGATCCATTCTAGTTCATTCGCACGAATGTATCCATTCTAATTCATTCGTAAGATCCATTCTAATTCATTCGCACAATCTATTCTACTTCATTCGTACGATCCATTCTAATTCATTCGCACGATGCATTCTAATTCATTCGTACGATCCATTCTAATTCATTCGTACGATCCATTTTTTACTCATTCGTACGATCCATTCTAATTCATTCGTACGAATGTATCCATTCTAATTCATTCGCACAATCCATTCTAATTCATTCGCACAATCCATTCTAATTCCAAATTCATTCATACGATCCATTCTAATTCATTCACATGATCCATTCCAATTTATTCGTATGATCCGTTCTAATTCATTCATACGATCCATTCTAATCAATTCTAATTTATTCGTACGATCCATTCTAATTCATTCATACGATCCATTCTAATCCATTCAAATTCATTCGCACGAATGAATCCATTCTAATTCATTCGTACGATCCATTATAATTCATTCGCACGAATGTATCTATTCTAATTCATTCGCATGAATGTGACCTATGAACGAATTAGAACGAATCATTATTCTAATTCATTCATACAAGCTAATCTAATTCATTCGTACGATCCATTCTAATTCATTCATACGATCCATTCTAATTTATTCGCTCGAATCTATCCATTCTAATTCATTCGTACGATCCATTCTAAATCATTCATACGATCCATTCTAATTCATTCGTACGATCCATTCTATTTCATTCGCTCAATCTATTCTAATATATTCGTACGATCCATTCTAATTCATTCGCACGATCAATTCTATTTCATTCGTACGATCCATTCTAATTCATTCGTACAATCCATTCTAATTCATTCGTATACATTCATGCGAAGGAATTAGAATGGATCGTATGAATGAATTAGAATGGATCGTACGAATGAATTAGAATGGATCGCGTGAATGAATTAGAATGGATCGTACGAAAGAATTAAGATGGATCTTACAAATGAATTAGAATGCGTACGATCTATTCTAATTCATTCACATGTATCCATTCTAATTCATTCGCACGAATGTATCCATTATAATTAGAATGGATCATATGAATGAATTAGAATGGATACATTCGTGTGAATAAATTTGAATGAATTAAAATGGATACATTTGTGCGAATGAATTAGAATGGATCATGCGAATGAATTAGAATGGATCGTGCGAATAATGAATGGATCGTACGAAAGAATTAGAATGGATCGTACGAATGAATTAGAATAGATCGTGTGAACGATTTAGAATGGATCGTACGAATGAATTAGAATGGATCGTGTGAATGAATTAGAATGGATACATTCGTGCGAATGAATTAGAATGGATCGTACGAATGAATTAGAATGGATCATACTAATGAATTATAATTGATCATACAAATGAATTAGAATAGATGTGCCAATGAATTAGAATGGATTGTACGAATGAACGAGAATGGATACATTCGTGCGAATGAATTAGAATGGATCGTACGAATGAATTAAAATGGATACATTCATGCGAATGAATTATAATGGATCGTGCGACTGAATTAGAATGGATCGTACGAATGTATCCATTCTAATTCATTCATACGATCCATTCTAATTCATTTGCATATTCTATTCTAATTCATTCGTATGATCCATCCTAATTCATTCGTACGTTCCATTCTAATTCATTCGTACGATCTATTCTAATTTATTCGCACGATCCATTCTAATTCATTCGCACGATCCATTCTAATTCATTCGTACGATCCATTCTAATTCATTCGCATGAATGTATCCATTCAAATTCATTCGTATGATCCATTCTAATTCATTCACACGATCCATTCTAATTCATTCGTACGATCTATCTAATTAATTCGTACGATCCATTCTAATTCATTCGCACAATCTATTCTAATTCATTTGTACGATCCATTCTAATTCATTCGCACGATACATTCTAATTCATTCGTACGATCCATTCTAATTTATTCGTACGATCCATTCTAATTCATTCGTACGATTCATTCTAATTCATTCGCACGATCCATTCTAATTCATTCGCACGAATGTATCCATTCTAATTCATTCGTACGATCCATTCTAATTCAATCGTACGATCCATTCTAATTCATTCGCACGATCCACTCTAATTCATTCGCATGAACCATTCTAATTCATTCGGACGAACCATTCTAATTCAATCGTACGAGCTATTCCAATTCATTCGCACGATGCATTCTAATTCATTCGCACGATCCATTCTAATTCATTCGCACGATCCATTCTAATTCATTCATACAATCCATTCTAATTCATTCGCACGATCGATTCTAATTCATTCATACGAACCATTCTAAGTCATTCACACAATCCATTGTAATTCAATCGTACGATCCATTCTAATTCATTCGTACGATCCATTCTAATTCATTCACATGAATGTATCCATTCTAATTCATTCGTACGATCCATTCTTACTCATTCGTACAACCCATTCTAATTCATTCGCACGAATGTATCCATTCTAGTTCATTCGTACAATCCATTCTAATTCATTCGCACGATCCATTCTAATACCATTCTAATTATTTAGTACGATCCATTCTAATTCATTCGCACGATCCATTCTAATTCATTCGTAAATTAGAATGGATCGTACGAATGAAGTAGAATAGATACATTCGTGCGAATGATTTAGAATGGATCGTACGAATGAATTATAATGGATACATTCGTGCGAATGAATTAGAATGGATCATACGAATGAATTAGAATATATACATTCGTGCGAATGAATTAGAATGGATTAAATACATTCTAATTCATTCGTACGATCCATCATAATTCATTTGTACGATCCATTCTAATTCATTCACACGATGCAATCTAATTCATTCGCCCGATCCATTCTAATTCATTCGTACGATCCATTCTAATTCATTCGCACGAATGTATCCATTCTATATCATTCATACAATCCATTGTAAATCATTCGCACGATCCATTCTATTTCATTCGTACAATCTATTCTAATTTATTCGTACGAATGAATTAGAATGTATCATACGAATGAATTTGAATGGATCGTGTGAATAAATTAGAATAGATCGTACCAATGAATTAGAATGGATACATTCGTGCGAATGAATTAGAATGGATCGTATGCGATCCATTCTAATTTATTCGTACGATCTATTCTAATTCATTCGTACGATCTATTCTTACTCATTCGTACGATCCATTCTAATTCATTCACCCAAATGTATCCATTCTAATTCATTCGTACTGTCCATTCTAGTTCATTCGCACGATCCATTCTAATTCATTCGTACGATCCATTCTAATTCATTCATACGATCCATTCTAATTCATTTACACAATCCATTCTAATTCATTCGTATGATCCATTCTAATTGATTCGTATGATCCATTCTAATTCATTCATACGTTCCATCCTAATTCATTCGCACGAATGTATCCATTCTAATTCATTCGTACGATCCATTCTAATTCATTCACACAATCTATTCTAATTCATTCGTAAATTAGAATGGATCGTACGAATGAATAAGAATGGATCGCATACGATCCATTCTAGTTCATTCCACGAATGTATCCATTCAAATTAATTCGTACGATTCTAATTCATTCACATGATCCATTCAAATTCATTAGTACGATCCATTCTAATTCATTCGTACGATCCATTCAGTAGATCATACAAATGAATTAGAATGGATCGTACGAATGAATTAGAATGGATACATTCGTGTGAATGAATTAGAATGGTTCATACGAATGAATTAGAATGGATTATACAAAAGAATTAGAATGGATCGTGCAAATGAATTAGAATGGATCGCACAAATGAATTAGAATGGATCGTACGAATGAATTAGAATGGATACATTAGTGCGAATGAATTAGAATAGATCGTTCAAATAAATTCGAATGGATCATATGAATGAATTAGAATGGATCGTATGAATGAATTAGAAAGGATCGTACGAATGAATTAGAATGGATACATTCGTGCGAATGAATTATAATGGATCGTACGAAGGAACTTGAATAGATCATATGAATGAATTAGAATGGATACATTCGTGCGAATGAATTAGAATGGATCGTATGAATGAATTAGAATGGATCGTGCGAATGAATTAGAATGGATCGTGCGAATGAATTTGATTGGATCGTACAAATGAATTAGAATGGATCGTGCGAATGAATTTGAATGGATTGTATGAATGAATCAGAATGGATACATTCGTGCGAATGAATTTGAATGGATCGTACTAATGAGTAACAATGGATCAAACAAATGAATTAGAATGGATCATGCGAACGAATTAGAATGGATCGTACGAATGAATTAGAATGGATCGTATAAATGAATTAGAATGGAACGTACGAATGAATTAGAATAGACACATTCGTGCGAATGAATTAGAATGGATCGTACGAAGGAATTAGAATGGATCGTACGAATGAATTAGAATGGATATATTCGTGCGAATGAATTAGAATGGATCGTATGAATGAATTAGAATGGATCGTATGAATGAATTAAATGGATCGTGCAAATGAATTAGAATAGATCGTACGAATAAATTAGAATGGATAGTACGAATGAATTAGAATGGATCATGCGAATGAATTAGAATGGATTGTACGAATGAATAATAATAGATACATTCCTGCGAATAAATTAGAATGGATCGTACGAATGAGTAAGAATGGATCGTACGAATGAATTAGAACGGATCGTACCAATGAATTAGAATGGATCGTGCGAATGAATTAGAATAGATTGTGCGAATGAATTAGAATGGATCGTATGAATGAATTGGAATGGATACATTCGTGCGAATGAATTTAAATGGATCGTATGAATGAATTAGAATGGATCGTACGAATAAATTAGAATGGATACATTCGTGCGAATGAATTAGAATAGATCGTATGAAGGAATTAGAATGGACCGTACGAATGAATTAGAATATATACATTCATGCGAATGAATTAGAATGGATCGTGCGAATGAATTAGAATGGATCGTGCGAATGAATTAGAATGGACCGTGCGAATGATTTAGAATGGATTGTACGAATGAATTAGAATGTATACATTCATGCGAATGAATTAAAATAGATTAGAATGGATCGTATGAATGAATTAGAATGGATCATACGAATGAATTAGAATGGATCGTACGAATGAATTAGAATAGATTGTGCGAATGAACTACAATGGATCGTACGAATGAATTAGAATGGATACATTCATGAGAATGAATTAGAATGGATCGTATGAATAAATTAGAATGGATTATATGAATGAATTAGAATGGATCGTACGAATGAATTAGAATGGATACATTCGTGCGAATAAATTAGAATGGATCGTACGAAGGAATTAGAATGGATCGTACGAAGGAATTAGAATGGATACATTCGTGCGAATGAATTAGAATGGATCATATGAATGAATTAGAATGGATTGTACGAATGAATTAGAATGGATCGTGCGAATGAATTATAATGGATCGTACGAATGAATTAGAATGGATCCTACGAATGAATTAGAATGGATCGTTCGAATGAATTAGAAAGGATTGTACAAATGAATTTGAATGGATACATTCGTGCGGATGAATTAGAATGGATCGTACGAATGAGTAAGAATGGATCGTACGAACGAATTAGAATGGATCCTACGAATGAATAAGAATGGATCGTGTGAATGAATTAGAATGGGTCATACGAATGAATTAGAATAGATTGTGCGAATAAATTAGAATGGATCATACGAATGAATTAGAATGGATACAATCGTGCGAATGAATTAGAATGGATCGTATGAATGAATTAGAATGGATGGTATGAATGAATTAGAATGGATCGTATGAACGAATTAGAATGGATACATTCGTGCGAATAAATTAGAATGGATCGTATGAAGGAATTAGAATGGACCGTACGAATGAATTAGAATATATACATTCATGCGAATGAATTAGAATGGATCGTGCGAATGAATTAGAATGGATCGTGCGAATGAATTAGAATGGACCATGCGAATGAATTAGAATGGACCGTGCGAATGATTTAGAATGGATTGTACGAATGAATTAGAATGTATACATTCATGCGAATGAATTAAAATAGATTAGAATGGATCGTACGAATGGATCGTACGAATGAATTAGAATGGATCATACGAATGAATTAGAATGGATCGTACGAATGAATTAGAATGGATCGTACGAATGAATTAGAATAGATTGTACGAATGAACTACAATGGATCGTACGAATGAATTAGAATGCATACATTCGTGAGAATGAATTAGAATGGGTCATACGAATGAATTAGAATAGATTGTGCGAATAAATTAGAATGGATCATACGAATGAATTAGAATGGATACAATCGTGCGAATGAATTAGAATGGATCGTATGAATGAATTAGAATGGATGGTATGAATGAATTAGAATGGATCGTACGAACGAATTAGAATGGATACATTCGTGCGAATGAATTAGAATGAATTGTACGAATGAATTAGAATGGATCGTACGAATGAATTAGATTGGATACATTCGTGCGAATGAATTCGAAAGGATCGTATGAATGAATTAGAATGGATCGTATGAATTTATTAGAATGGATCGTGCGAAAAATTAGAATGGATCGTACGAATGAATTAGAATGGATCGTGCGAATGAATTATAATGGATCGTGCGAATGAATTAGAATGGTTTGTACAAATGAATTAGAATGGATACATTCGTGCGAATGAATTAGAATGGATCGTACGAATGAGTAAGAATGGATCGTACGAATAAATTGGAATGGATCATACGAATGAATTAGAATAGATCGTATGAATGAATTTGAATAGATTGTGCGAATGAATTAGAATGGATCGTACGAATGAATTAGAATAGATACATTCGTGCGAATGAATTAGAATGGATCATATGAATGAATTAGAATGGATCGTATGAATGAATTAGATTGGATCGTACGAATGAATTAGAATGAATACATTTGTCTGAATGAATTAGAATAGATCGAATGAAGGAATTAGAATGGATCGTACGAATGAATTAGAATGGATACATATGTGCGAATAAATTAGAATGGATCGTACGAATGAATTAGAATGGATCGTGCGAATGAATTAGAATGGATCGTACGAATGAATTAGAATGGATCTTACGAATGAATGTGAATGAATTAGAATGGATCGTACGAATGAATTAGAATGGATACATTCGTGCTAATGAATTAGAATGGATCATACGAATGAGTAAGAATGGATCGTATGAGTGAATTAGAATGGATCGTATGAATGAATTAGAATGGATCGTACGAATGAAACAGAATGGATCGTACGAATGAATTAGAATAAATTGTGCGAATGAATAAGAATGGATCGTACGAATGAATTAGAATGGATACATTCGTGCGAATGAATTAGAATGGATCGTACGAATGAAACAGAATGGATCGTATGAATGAATTAGAATGGATCATATGAATGAATTAGAATGGAAAGATTCATTCGAATGAATTAGAATGGATCGTACGAAAGAATTAGAATGGATCGTACGAATGAAAAAGAATGGATACATTCATGCGAATGAATTAGAATGGATGGTATGAATGAATTAGAATGGATCGTATGAATGAATTAGGATGGATCGTACGAAGGAATTAGAATGGATCGTGCGAATGAATTAGAATAGATCGTACGAATAAATTAGAATGGATCGTACGAATGAATTAGAATGGATCGTACGAATGAATTAGAATGGATCGTGCGAATGAATTAGAATGGATTGCACGAATAAATTAGAATGGATACATTGATGCGAATGAATTAGAATGGATCGTACGAAAGAGTAAGAATGGATCATACGAATGAATTAGAATCGATCGTACAAATGAATTAGAATGGATCGTGCGAATGAATTAGATTGGATATATTCGTGCGAATGAATTAGAATGGATCTTATGAATGAATTAGAATGGATCGTGTGAATGAATTAAAATGGATCATAGGAATGAATTAGTATGGATACATTTGTGCGAATGAATTAGAATGGATCGTACGAAGGAATTAGAATAGATCGTACGAATGAAATTGAATGGATACATTCGTGCGAATGAATTAAAATGGATCATATGAATGAATTAGAATGGATCGTAGGAAAGAATTAGAATGGATCGTGCGAATGAATTAGAATGGATCGTGCGAATAAATTAGAATGGATCGTGCGAATGAACTAGTATGGATCGTACGAATGAGTAAGAATGGATCGTACGAATGAATTAGAATGGATCGTACGAACGAATTAGAATGGATTGTGCGAATGAATTAGAATGGATCGTAGGAATGAATTAGAATAGATTGTGCGAATGAATTAGAAAGGATCGTACGAATGAATTAGAAAGGATCGTACGAATGAATTAGAAAGGATATATTCGTGCGAATGAATTAGAATGGATCGTATGAATGAATTAGAATGGATCGTATGAATGAATTAGAATTGATCGTACGAATGAATTAGAATGGATACATTCGTGCAAATGAATTAGAATAGATCGTACAAAGGAGTTAGAATGGATCGTACAAATGAATTAGAATGGATACATTCGTGCGAATGAATTAGAATGGATTGTATGAATGAATTAAAATTGATCATGCGAATGAATTAGAATAGATCGTACGAATGAATTAGAATGGATCGTACGAATGAATTAGAATGGATCGTACGAATGAATTAGAATGGATCGTGCGAATGAATTAGAATGGATTGTATGAATGAATTAGAATGGATACATTCGTGCGAATGAATTAGAATGGATCGTACGAATGAGTAAGAATGGATCGTACGAATGAATTAGAATGGATCGTATGAATGAATTAGAATGGATCGTGTGAATGAATTAGAATGGATTGTACGAATGAATTATAATAGATTATGCAAATGAATTAGAATGGATCGTACGAATGTATTAGAATGGATCGTACGATTGAATTAGAATGGATCGTACGAATCAATTAGAATAGATTGTGCCAATGAATTAGAATGGATTGCACGAATAAATAAGAATGGATCGTACGAATGAATTAGAATGGATACATTCGTGCGAATGAATTAGAATGGATCGTATGAATTAATTAGAATGGATCGCATGCATGAATTAGAATGGATACATTCGTGCAAATGAATTAGAATGGATCGTACGAAAGAATTAGAATGGACCGTACGTATGAATTAGAATGGATACATTCGTGCGAATGAATTAGAATGGATCCTATGAATTAGAATCGATCGTGCGAATGAATTAGAATGGATCGTGCGAATAAATTAGAATGGATCGTGCGACTAAATTAGAATGGATTGTACGAATGAATTAGAATGGATATATTCATGCGAATGAATTAGAATGGATCGTACGAATGAGTAAGATTGGATCGTACAAATGAATTAGAATGGATCGTACAAATGAATAAGAATGGATCGTGCGAGTGAATTAGAATGGATCGTACGAATGAATTAGAATAGATTGTGTGAATGAATTGGAATTGATCGTACGAATGAATTAGAATGCATACATTCGTGCAAATGAATTAGAATGGATCGTATGAATGAATTAGAATGGATCGTATGAATGAATTAGAATGGATCGTACGTATGAATTAGAATGGATACATTCGTGCAAATGAATTAGAATGGATCGTACGAAGGAATTAAAATGGATCGTACGAATGAATTAGAATGGATACATTCGTACGAATGAATTAGAATGTATCGTATGAATAAATTAGAATGGATCGTATGAATGAATTAGAATGGATCGTACAAATGATTTAGAATGGATCGTCCGAGTGAATTAGAATGGATCGTACGAATGAATTAGAATGGATCGTTTGAATGAATTAGAATGGGTCGTGCGAATGAATTAGAATGGATACATTCTTGCGAATGAATTAGAATGGATCATACAAATGAGTAAGAATGGATCGTACGAATGAATTAGAATGGATCGTACGAATGAATTAGAATGGATCGTGTGAATGAATTAGAATGGATCGTACAAATGAATTAGAATAAAATATGCAAATGAATTAGAATAGATCGCATGAATGAATTAGAATGGATACATTCGTGGGAATGAATTAGAATGGATCTTATGAATGAATTAGAATGAATCATATGAATGAATTAGAATGGATCGTATGAATGAATTAGAATGGATACAATCATGCGAATGAATTAGAATGGATCTTACAAAGGAATTAGAATGGATCGTACGGATGAATTAGCATGGATACATTCGTGCGAATGAATTACAATAGATCGTATCAATGAATTAGAATGGATCGTAAGAATGAATTAGAATGGACCGAACGAATGAATTAGAATGGATCGTACGAATGAATTAGAATGAATCGTACGAATGAATTAGAATGGACCGTGCGAATGGATTAGAATGGATTGTACGAATGAATTAGAATGGATACATTCATACGAATGAATTAGAATGGATCTTATGAATGAATTTGAATGGATCGTATGAATGAATTAGAATGGATCGTACGAATGAAATAGAATGGATACATTCGTGCGAATGAATTAGATTGGATCGTACAAAGGAATTAGAATGGATTGTACGAATGAATTAGAATTGATACATTTGTGTGAATGAATTTGAATGGATAGTATGAATGAATTAGATTAGATCGTATGAATGAATTAGAATAGATCGTACGAATGAATTAGAAAGGATCGTGCGAATGAATTAGAATGGATCGTACGAATGAATTAGAATGAATCGTACGAATGAATTAGAATGGATTGTACGAATGAATTAGAATGGATACAATCGTGTGAATGAATTAGAATGGACCGTACAAATGAGTAAGAATGGATCGTACGAATGAATTAGAATGGATCGTACGAATGAATTAGAATGGATCATACGAATGAATTAGAATGGATACATTCGTGCGAATGAATTATAATGGATTGTACGAAGTAATTAGAATAGATCGTATGAATGAATTAGAATAGATACATTCGTGCAAATGAATTAGAATGGATCGTACGAATGAATTAGAATGGATCGTGCGAATGAATTAGAATGAACCGTACGAATGAATTAGAATGGATCGTGCGAATGAATTAGAATGGATTGTACGAATGAATTAGAATGGATACATTCGTGCGAATGAATTAGAATGGATCATACGAATAAGTAAGAATGGATCGTACGAATGAATTAGAATGTATCGTGCGAATGAATTAGAATGAATCGTGCGAATGAATTAGGATGGATCGTGTGAATGAATTAGAATGGATCGGATGAATGAATTAGAATGAATTAGAATGGATCGTACGAATGAATTAGAATGGATCGTGTGAATGAATTAGAATGGATTGTACGAATGAATTAGAATGGATACATTCGGGCGAATGAATTAGAATAGATCGTACGAATGAGTAAGAATGGATCGTACGAGTGAATTAGAATGGATCATACGAATGAATTAGAATGGATACATTTGTCTGAATGAATTAGAATAGATCGTACGAAGGAATTAGAATGAATCGTACGAATAAATTAGAATGGATACATTCGTGCAAATGAATTAGAATGGATCGTACGAATGAATTAGAATGGATCGTGCGAATGAATTAGAATGGATCGTACGAATAAATTAGAATGGATCTTACGAATGAATTAGAATGGGTCGTGCGAATGAATTAGAATGGATCGTACGACTGAATTAGAATAGAAACATTTGTGCGAATGAATTAGAATGGATCGTACGAATGAGTAAGAATGGATTGTACGAGTGAATTAGAATGGATCATACGAATGAATTAGAATGGATCGTGCGAATGAATTAGAATAGATAGTACGAATGAATTAGAATAGATTGTGCGAATAAATTAGAATGGATCGTACGAATGAATTAGAATGGATACATTCGTGCGAATGAATTAGAATGGATCGTACGAATGAAATAAAATAGATCGTATGAATGAATTAGAATGGATAATACGAATGAATTAGAATGGATACATTCGTGCGAATGAATTAGAATGGATTGTACGAAAGAATTAGAATGGATCGTACAAATGAATAAGAATGGATACATTCATGCGAATGAATTAGAATGGATCGTTTGAATGTATTAGAATGGATCGTATGAATGAATTAGGATGGATCGTACGAAGGAATTAGAATGGATCGTGTGAATGAATTAGAATAATTCGTACGAATGAATTAGAATGGATTGTACGAATGAATTAGAATGGATCGTGCGAATGAATTAGAATAGATTGCACGAATAAATTAGAATGGATACATTGATGCGAATGAATTAGAATGGATCGTACGAATGAGTAAGAATGGATCATACGAATGAATTAGAATGGATCGTACGAATGAATTAGAATGGATCGTGCGAATGAATTAGATTGGATATACTCGTTCGAATGAATTAGAATAGATCTTATGAATGAATTAGAATGGATCGTGTGAATGAATTAGAATGGATCGTACGAATGAATTAGAATGGATACATTTGTGCAAATGAATTAGAATTGATCGTACGAAGGAATTAGAATGGATCGTACGAATGAATTTGAATGGATATATTCGTGCGAATGAATTAAAATGGATCATATGAATGGATTAGAATGGATCGTAGGAATGAATTAGAATGGATTGTGCGAATGAATTAGAATGGATCGTGCGAATAAATTAGAATGGATCGTGCGAATGAACTAGTATGGATCGTACGAATGAGTAAGAATGGATCGTACGAATGAATTAGAACGGATCGTACGAATGAATTTGAATGGATTGTGCGAATGAATTAGAATGGATCGTAGGAATGAATTAGAATAGATTGTGCGAATTAGTTAGAAAGGATCGTACAAATGAATTAGAAAGGATATATTCGTGCGAATGAATTAGAATGGATCGTATTAATGAATTAGAATGGATCTTATGAATGAATTAGAATGGATCGTACGAATGAATTAGAATGGATACATTCATTCGAATGAATTAGAATGGATCGTATTAAGGAATTAGAATGGATCTTACAAATGAATTAGAATGGATACATTCGTGCGAATGAATTAGAATGGATCGTATGAATGAATTAGGATTGATCGTGCGAATGAATTAGAATGGATCGTGCGAATGAATTAGAATAGATCGTACGACTGAATTACAATGAATCGTACGAATGAATTAGAAAGGATCGTGCGAATGAATTAGAATCGATTGTACGAATGAATTTGAATGGATACATTCGTGTGAATGAATTAGAATGGATCGTACGAATGAGTAAGAATGGATCGTATGAATGAATTAGAATGGATCGTATGAATGAATTAGAATTGATCGTACGAATGAATTAGAATGGATACATTCGTGCAAATGAATTAGAATAGATCGTACAAAGGAGTTAGAATGGATCGTACAAATGAATTAGAATGGATACATTCGTGCGAATGAATTAGAATGGATTGTATGAATGAATTAAAATTGATCATGCGAATGAATTAGAATAGATCGTACGAATGAATTAGAATGGATCGTACGAATGAATTAGAATGGATCGTACGAATGAATTAGAATGGATCGTGCGAATGAATTAGAATGGATTGTATGAATGAATTAGAATGGATACATTCGTGCGAATGAATTAGAATGGATCATACGAATGAGTAAGAATGGATCGTACGAATGAATTAGAATGGATCGTATGAATGAATTAGAATGGATCGTGTGAATGAATTAGAATGGATTGTACGAATGAATTATAATAGATTATGCAAATGAATTAGAATGGATCGTACGAATGTATTAGAATGGATCGTACGATTGAATTAGAATGGATCGTACGAATCAATTAGAATAGATTGTGCCAATGAATTAGAATGGATTGCACGAATAAATAAGAATGGATCGTACGAATGAATTAGAATGGATACATTCGTGCGAATGAATTAGAATGGATCGTATGAATTAATTAGAATGGATCGCATGCATGAATTAGAATGGATACATTCGTGCAAATGAATTAGAATGGATCGTACGAAAGAATTAGAATGGACCTTACGTATGAATTAGAATGGATACATTCGTGCGAATGAATTAGAATGGATCCTATGAATTAGAATCGATCGTGCGAATGAATTAGAATGGATCGTGCGAATAAATTAGAATGGATCGTGCGACTAAATTAGAATGGATTGTACGAATGAATTAGAATGGATATATTCATGCGAATGAATTAGAATGGATCGTACGAATGAGTAAGATTGGATCGTACAAATGAATTAGAATGGATCGTACAAATGAATAAGAATGGATCGTGCGAGTGAATTAGAATGGATCGTACGAATGAATTAGAATAGATTGTGTGAATGAATTGGAATGGATCGTACGAATGAATTAGAATGCATACAATCGTGCAAATGAATTAGAATGGATCGTATGAATGAATTAGAATGGATCGTATGAATGAATTAGAATGGATCGTACGTATGAATTAGAATGGATACATTCGTGCAAATGAATTAGAATGGATCGTACGAAGGAATTAAAATGGATCGTACGAATGAATTAGAATGGATACATTCGTACGAATGAATTAGAATGTATCGTATGAATAAATTAGAATGGATCGTATGAATGAATTAGAATGGATCATACAAATGATTTAGAATGGATCGTCCGAGTGAATTAGAATGGATCGTACGAATGAATTAGAATGGATCGTTTGAATGAATTAGAATGGGTCGTGCGAATGAATTAGAATGGATACATTCTTGCGAATGAATTAGAATGGATCATACAAATGAGTAAGAATGGATCGTACGAATGAATTAGAATGGATCGTACGAATGAATTAGAATGGATCGTGCGAATGAATTAGAATGGATCGTACAAATGAATTAGAATAAAATATGCAAATGAATTAGAATAGATCGCATGAATGAATTAGAATGGATACATTCGTGGGAATGAATTAGAATGGATCTTATGAATGAATTAGAATGAATCATATGAATGAATTAGAATGGATCGTATGAATGAATTAGAATGGATACAATCATGCGAATGAATTAGAATGGATCTTACAAAGGAATTAGAATGGATCGTACAGATGAATTAGCATGGATACATTCGTGCGAATGAATTACAATAGATCGTATCAATGAATTAGAATGGATCGTAAGAATGAATTAGAATGGACCGAACGAATGAATTAGAATGGATCGTACGAATGAATTAGAATGAATCGTACGAATGAATTAGAATGGACCGTGCGAATGGATTAGAATGGATTGTACGAATGAATTAGAATGGATACATTCATACGAATGAATTAGAATGGATCTTATGAATGAATTTGAATGGATCGTATGAATGAATTAGAATGGATCGTACGAATGAAATAGAATGGATACATTCGTGCGAATGAATTAGATTGGATCGTACAAAGGAATTAGAATGGATTGTACGAATGAATTAGAATTGATACATTTGTGTGAATGAATTTGAATGGATAGTATGAATGAATTAGATTAGATCGTATGAATGAATTAGAATAGATCGTACGAATGAATTAGAAAGGATCGTGCGAATGAATTAGAATGGATCGTACGAATGAATTAGAATGAATCGTACGAATGAATTAGAATGGATTGTACGAATGAATTAGAATGGATACAATCGTGTGAATGAATTAAAATGGACCGTACAAATGAGTAAGAATGGATCGTACGAATGAATTAGAATGGATCGTACGAATGAATTAGAATGGATCATACGAATGAATTAGAATGGATACATTCGTGCGAATGAATTAGAATGGATTGTACGAAGTAATTAGAATAGATCGTATGAATGAATTAGAATAGATACATTCGTGCAAATGAATTAGAATGGATCGTACGAATGAATTAGAATGGATCGTGCGAATGAATTAGAATGAACCGTACGAATGAATTAGAATGGATCGTGCGAATGAATTAGAATGGATTGTACGAATGAATTAGAATGGATACATTCGTGCGAATGAATTAGAATGGATCATACGAATAAGTAAGAATGGATCGTACGAATGAATTAGAATGTATCGTGCGAATGAATTAGAATGAATCGTGCGAATGAATTAGGATGGATCGTGTGAATGAATTAGAATGGATCGGATGAATGAATTAGAATGAATTAGAATGGATCGTACGAATGAATTAGAATGGATCGTGTGAATGAATTAGAATGGATTGTACGAATGAAGTAGAATGGATACATTCGGGCGAATGAATTAGAATAGATCGTACGAATGAGTAAGAATGGATCGTACGAGTGAATTAGAATGGATCATACGAATGAATTAGAATGGATACATTCGTCTGAATGAATTAGAATAGATCGTACGAAGGAATTAGAATGAATCGTACGAATAAATTAGAATGGATACATTCGTGCAAATGAATTAGAATGGATCGTACGAATGAATTAGAATGGATCGTGCGAATGAATTAGAATGGATCGTACGAATAAATTAGAATGGATCTTACGAATGAATTAGAATGGGTCGTGCGAATGAATTAGAATGGATCGTACGACTGAATTAGAATAGAAACATTTGTGCGAATGAATTAGAATGGATCGTACGAATGAGTAAGAATGGATTGTACGAGTGAATTAGAATGGATCATACGAATGAATTAGAATGGATCGTGCGAATGAATTAGAATAGATAGTACGAATGAATTAGAATAGATTGTGCGAATAAATTAGAATGGATCGTACGAATGAATTAGAATGGATACATTCGTGCGAATGAATTAGAATGGATCGTACGAATGAAATAAAATAGATCGTATGAATGAATTAGAATGGATAATACGAATGAATTAGAATGGATACATTCGTGCGAATGAATTAGAATGTGTGGGGGAAAATCTTCGTGCCGACCCGAAGACTCTCGCAGCACCAGTCAGTTGAATGTTCGTGTTGACGTCGAAGATCGTTGGTCGATCTGTTGATCGACTGTTGATCGAAGTTGAAGCTTTTGATTTGTAAACAGAGAGATGCAATCAGAGAGAGTTTGACACGAGAAGTGATCTCGGAGTTCAGCCGAAGCCTACGTCTCCGTGCTATAGGGTGCAACCCGAATTCACTAACACTTATATTGAAGTGATCTCGACAGGCCGAGTATCACTGTAAATACTGATCTTTCTAAAAGAAGATCAAAGGGAGATGGCAGATCGGAAGTGTGAAATCCCAGAGCTCTGGTTCTGAAAGTCAGATCTCAGAGTGAAAATCAGATTTGTAGATTTGGATCTCGATCCTTTTTACATTCGAAGGCTCTGCTATTTATAGGCACTCAGGGTGGCGAATGGCGGTTTCCGCTGTAGTATCTGGGGATTCTCCAGGTAAAGTTGTGGGCCCTGCGGTTGTCTTCGGGGGTCCACCAGGCAGGGCTGGTGGGTCCCGTTGTAGTCTTCGTGGGTCCACCAGGCAGGGCCGGTGGGTCCCGCTGTAGTCCTCGTGGGCCCACCAGGCAGGGCCGGTGGGTCCCGCTGTAGTCCTCGTGGGCCCACCAGGCAGGGCCGGTGGGTCCCGCTGTAGTCTTCGTGGGCCCACCAGGCAGGGCTGGTGGGTCCCGTGGTAGATTTATGCCAAAATTTGCACCCACAGTTACCCCCTCCAAGTTAGCTAGAGTGCATTCTAGCTGGCTTGGACTTTGGTGCAACTGGCTTGGATTTTAGTGCAAAAAATAGCAACTTCCTGTTTAGAAAAACGGACACGAAGAAACTTGCCGCATGTTAGAGAAAAAAGTGACTGATCGGTCAATTTGGACCGATCGGTCAAATTTGACCGATCGGTCAAATTTTGACCGATCGGTCAAATTTTGACCGATCGGTCAAAATTCAACCGGTCAAGAATCGGGTGATCGGTCAAAAAACAGAGTTTTTTGACCGATCCAGTAGTATTTTTGACCGATCAGCTGAAATTTGGCCGATCGGTTAAATTTTGACCGATCGATCACTTTTGACCGATCGGTCAAATTTTGACCGATCGGGCAAAATTCAACCGGTCAAGAATCGAGTGATCGGTCAAAAAACAGAGTTTTTTTGACCGATCCAGTAGTATTTTTGACCGATCAGCTGAAATTTGGCCGATCGGTTAAATTTTGACCGATCGGTCACTTTTGACCGATCGGTCAAATTTTGACCGATCGGGCAAAATTCAACCGGTCAAGAATCGAGTGATCGGTCAAAAAACAGAGTTTTTTGACCGATCCAGTAATAAATTTGACCGATCAGCTGAAATTTGGCCGATCGGTCACTTTTGACCGATCGGTCACTTTTGACCGATCGGTCACTTTTGACCGATCGGTCAAATTTTGACCGATCGGGCAAAATTCAACCGATCAAGAATCGAGTGATCGGTCAAGAATCGAGTGATCAGATAACTTTCGCCGATCGGACATGTTTGTCCGATCGGTGAAAAATATCCGGTTAAGGTTCGAGTGATCGGCAAAAAACCTTGGTTTTTTGCCAGATCCAGTAGAAATTTGACCGATCAGATAACTTTCGCCGATCGGACATGTTTGTCCGATCGGTGAAAAATATCCGGTCAAGGTTCGAGTGATCGGCAACAAACCTTGGTTTTTTGCCAGATCCAGTAGAATTTTGACCGATCAGATAACTTTCGCCGATCGGACAGGTCTGTCCGATCGGTAAAAAAATATCCGGTCAAGGTTCGAGTGATCGGCAAAAAACCTTGGTTTTTTGCCAGATCCAGTAGAAATTTGACCGATCAGATAACTTTCGCCGATCGGACATGTTTGTCCGATCGGTGAAAAATATCCGGTCAAGGTTCGAGTGATCGGCAAAAAACCTTGGTTTTTTGCCAGATCCAGTAGAATTTTGACCGATCAGATAACTTTCGCCGATCGGACATATCTGTCCGATCGGTAAAAAAATATCCGGTCAAGGTTCGAGTGATCGGCAAAAAACCTTGGTTTTTTGCCAGATCCAGTAGAAATTTGACCGATCAGATAACTTTCGCCGATCGGACATGTTTGTCCGATCGGTGAAAAAATATCCGGTCAAGGTTCGAATGATCGGCAAAAAACCTTGGTTTTTTGCCAGATCCAGTAGAAATTTGACCGATCAGATAACTTTCGCCGATCGGACATGTTTGTCCGATCGGTGAAAAATATCCGGTCAAGGTTCGAATGATCGGCAAAAAACCTTGGTTTTTTTGTCAGATCCAGTAGAATTTTGACCGATCAGATAACTTTCGCCGATCGGACATGTTTGTCCGATCGGTGAAAAAATATCTGGTCAAGGTAAAGTTTGAACCTGCCCTTCAGAGAAAGTTTGCTGCTTTGTTCCTCGATATTTTGGCAGAGTTTTGAACATTGATGGAGCTTGATTCTTCTTGTTTTGAATCCTTGATTGGCTTGATGGTTGCTTTGAACCGGCGGTCCGGTTTACCTAGACCGGTGGCTTGATTAGACCGTTGGTTCATGTGGACCGGTAGGTCCGACATTTCGCCTGGTCGCGACTGTTCGCCTGGTTTTGCGCTTGCTACGGATGGATGCCACGTGTACCTACAAAAACACGCGATTTGATATGGTGAAGACACGTGTCTTCTCGATTTGCGCACCTGTTTTACCCTGGGTACAAAAAGCTTTCACCGGCTGTCATTTTGCCTCACGCTTCCAAAATTTTTCGAAGTCCAGACTCTTGCTCTCTTGATTTCTGCTCTCTGTTCTCTGCGCTTGTCTGATCGGTGAAATGGCTTCCTCGGGCAGTTCGAAGAAGTCCGGTACGACTCCCTCGAAGAGAAAGGGAAAGGAAATCGTCGAGGTCCAATCTCCTCCGAGGGGCCGTGGCAAAGGCAAGGCTGCTCTCGCTGAACTTGGCCAGCTTGGCAAAAGGCACCAAGGGGTTGGGTTTGCTTCGGCGCCATCAAGGCCAGAGTTCATCCCCAAGGTGAAGTTTGTTCTGGGCCCTCTCATGCCCCTGACAGAGGAGACGGAGTACATGTATAATGTAGGTAGCGAGCTCACGGATACGAAGAGAAAGAAGTGGCAAGCATTGCTCTCTTTCTTCACAGAAGGGAAGGGGGCGCAGCCTTCGCTCCCCAGCATTCAGACTGCATTCGGCATCGACAAGAAGACAGTCTTCACCAATTTTGCTAGCAAAGAGCAGGTCATGGGAACTATAGTGACCGTTGGCCAACTCAACTGCGGTCTACGTCTGCCTCTGCCACCCTTCGCTGCCAGATTGCTGAATACTTCTGGCCTTTGCCCGGGGCAGGTCACTGGGAACGCATGGCGAATCATTTACGCCTTCTGCCGAGTGGAGTCAGATTTTCAAGAGGACTTAAGGGCCTGCTACTCCAGTATCCCGGTAGGAGAACCTGCCCGGATCGAGCTTGGATATTTCTTCTTTCACTATCGATGGAGCTACAGGAAGGACAGCCCTTTCTATAATTTGACTGGAGTATCTCCACTGCGCCCACTCACCGATACAGTCCCTTCGGACAAATTGTACACTGACTGGCCAATCTCTGTCTCCGGCGCGTGGACATCCATGTCAGTGCCAGACACCCCCCGAGACAGCGTACACGACGCAGTTAAGATGTACAGCGCTGGAGGCATCTTCGCCTGGAGTTCTGAGAGGGCGGGAGCCATAGATAATTTGTTCCTCGAGCTGACCTGTGGAACCAGGTCGTGGAAACAGTTTTCTAACTGTCCTGTGAGATATGGCAAGGCCAATCTCCTCCACAGATCGAAGGACAGGTATGAGGACAACGAAGTCCTATACTCTGATTATGAAGAGGATCCCAGCTCGGGCAAGATCATCCGGAAGATTAGGGTCGAGAAGAAAATCTACAACGTGAGGCGCCGATTGCCCACTATGGATGAGAAGTTGGTTATCCAAAGAGGCCCCGCGAAGAAGAAGCGAAAAACACTCGTCAAGCCTAAGGAAGATGAAGAAGAAGAAAAGAAGAAGAACGAAGAGGAAGAAGAAGGGAAGAAAAATGAAGAAGAAGAAGAGACAGAGAATATCAGCCACGACATTAGTGGCAATGATGAAGACGAGGACGGGGACGGCGAGGATGATCCGTCTACTACCTCCTCCAATGGGGATGGTGAGAATGAAAACGGGGGTGGTGAGGAAGAAATTCCTCCCACCCCCACTGGTGGTGCAACAGGGGAGGATTCGATTCCAATTCCCATTGACGAGGTCAAAGCCCGTCAAATGGAAGAAGTGCTTGACATGGAAGGTGATGGCCCAAAAGCGGTTCCCACCTACAAGTTCGACGAATTGAAGAAGCCGATGCGCTTCAAGATAAAGCTGTCGAAGAGTGCTGGGGTTGGAAGCAACCCCACACCTCTGGATCAAATCCCCCCCGACGCTCCTCGCATTGGGGGAGCAACAATGAGTGGGGGTGTAGAGGTTGAGCAACCCCCTCCCCCCTCTCACTCTCTGCTCAACGAGGTGGAGGCCATGCTGGCCGGGCTTATCCCGCCAGGCGGGTCGCAAGAAGAGAGAGCCTCACCTCCCAGGAATGCTTCCCCCCCTGTTAATTTGGAGAGGGGAAGTCGAGTGGGGGATGGGGCTCCTCAACCTCAACCAGCGCCAACCCCGACTCAGGAGAAATCAACTCCTAAGAGTGGCTCTGATCGTCGGAAAGGCAAAGAGCCGAAGGTCGAAACATCAGGTAATTGAACTTAACTTGTTTTGAATGTCTTGTTTCTGAAGTTCGAAAATGATCTAACACTTTGATTCCCTTTGATTGCAGGTACGCCTGTTGGATTGACTCCGACAATAAAAAACTTGGGTGAAGTTGATATCAACCGCCCCACTGCTGCGATCAGAAAACTCATCAACCTTCCGAGTGCCACTTTGGATGAAGCTTTTGATAGAATTAACCTGTTGGTAGGTGCATCTGCTTGATCGATCATTTGAATCTTATCTTTCTTCAGAATAATTCAACTCTCTTGTTCTTTTGCAGAACTCAGCACTTATGAATGTTGCAACCAAACTCTCTTTGAGGGCGGGAGCAAAAGAAGCTGTGGCTGAAATAAATCAGTTGACCGCGGAGAGAGATGAGCTAAGAGATCTCCTGACTTCGAAGAAAGCTTCTCTCAAAACCAAGATTAAGGAACTTCGGGAGGGAAAGCTGGAGATCAAAGGGCTGAAGGATCGATGTGAGGCACAGAGTCATGAACTCGAATCTCTGAAGACTCGACTCTCAAAGGTGGAGGATGTGTCCTGTGGCCGTACCATCGAGATCCAAGAGCTGAAGCAACAACTTGCTACTCAGCACGCTGCCTTTGTTGCCAGAGAAGAGAATTCGAAGAAAGCACTGGAGCACGCGTTGTCTGAGTGCAAGGTTTACAAGGAGACAGCAGAGAAGGCGGCAGAAGCGCTCAGGACTCATGTAGCTAGCGTCCGATCCTCCAAGGCATCAGTGGCGAGTAAAGCTCGTCCTGGATCTGAAGGGGAGAAGTCGCATGCGAAGAGTGTGGCCAAGCCCTGAGACTTTTCTTCTTCTTTGTTGTTGTACTTGTAAATTTTTGAAATGTAACAGCTCCTTGTATCTGACATATTTTGATAATAATAGAAGACATCTTTTTTGTATTTGAAACTTGCACTTCTGTTGAGTTGAATGTCTTTGAATGTTGAATTCTGGAATGCTATTTGAAATGATTGAGTATACATACATTTGAATGTAAATTGAATATGTGTATACTTGAATGTAAGGGGTTGAGTCGCTACTCAATCACCCAAACTTTGTAACTTTGAAAATTGAATTTGAATTCGAATAACATTTGAATGTAAGGGGTCGAGTCGCAACTCAAACTCCCAAACCTGTTAGACGATATCGAATCGATTGAAATTGGATATTGAATTTCGAAGGTCAGTTTAACATTCGCTAGTAAGGGGTCGAGTCGCAACTCTAACACCCAAACATGTTAAGACCTGGTAACTTGAAAATGGTCAGTTTTTAACATTTGCTAGTAAGGGGTTGGGTCGCAACCCTAACACCCAAACTTGTTAAAAGACCTGGTAATTTGAATATGGATAACTTGTAATTGCTTCAGAACTTGGATTGAAAATCAGAACACTTGTACATTTGAACATTTGAAAGAGAGCTTTATTCATCACAGAATATACATTATGGATAGAACAACTTGAGGTGTCTAGAATTCCAAGCTCGAGGCAATCTATCTCCTTCTGGTGTAATCAGTCTGTAAGAACCTTTGCCTCCAACTGACTCAATGATATATGGACCTTCCCAGTTGGGAGCAAGCTTTCCACTGCTGTGTTCTTTGGTATTGTAAAAAACTGCTCTGAGAACTAAACTACCCACTGGGAATTGTCTCTTGTGGACTTTCTTGTCATAGGCTCTTTTGATCTTCTGTTGATATTTGGCCATACGAAGTGATGCTAGATCTCGTAGTTCTTCAGAGAAGTCTAGATCATTGATCCGAAGTTCTTCATTGACTCCTTCTTCAACAGCTTTAGTCTTCAAAGTACTTGATATGTTTTCTGCTGGGAGTACTGCCTCTGATCCATATGTTAGGCGAAAAGGCGAGAACCCAGTTGATCTTCTCGGAGTTGTGCGATACCCCCAAAGAACTTCAGGTAGGACTTGCTCCCACAATCCTTTCTTATCATTGAGTTTCTTCTTGAGTATACCAAGAATAGCTCTGTTGGAGGCTTCTGCTTGGCCATTGCATTGAGGATATCTTGGAGTTGAATAGAATAGCTTAATACCATGGTTCAGACAGAACTCTCGAAACTTGTCGGAGTCAAACTGAGCTCCATTGTCTGCAACGAGAACTTGAGGTGTACCAAATCTTGAGAAGATGTTGTGCCGAATGAATTTGATCACTTCGTTATCAGTCTCTCGGAAGAGGGGCACAGCTTCAACCCATTTGGTGAAGTAATCTGTGGCCAGCAGTAGGTACTTCTTCTTGCTTGGAGTTGGAGGGAAAGGACCCAAGAAGTCTAAACCCCATTGATGGAAGGGCCAGGGACTTGATAATTGATGGAGTTCATCTGCAGGGAGATGAATAGCTCGAGCGTGCCGTTGACAAGGTTCGCACCTTTGAATGACTTGTTGAGCATCCTTTGCCATTGTTGGCCAGTAGTACCCTTGTAGCTTCGTCTTGGCTTCAAGGGATCTTCCTCCCGAATGATTTCCACAAGCTCCGGAGTGGATATCAATCAGGATTGCCTGTGCTTGTTCAGGACCAAGGCACTTGAGTAACATCCCGTTGTGAGATTTGAAATATAAATCTTCACCTTGTAAAGTGTAGCAAGGGAGCTTCCTTTGGAGCCTTCGGGCTTGATTTGGATCTTCTGGCATTCTGCCATGTTTGAAGAAGTCAAGAATTTGTCGTCTCCAATCTTCAAGCTGATCTCCACCCCCAGATCCTTCTGTAGTGGTAAGAATCTGTTGATCGGGGATGGTTTTGGGCACTTCTTGATAATCAATTTGTATTTGCCTTCCTTCGAGTGAGTCTCCAAGAACTGAGGCAGCATTAGCTAAGGCATCTGCTTCTCGGTTCTCTGCTCTGGGGATTTGAATGAATTCAGCGCTAGTAAAACGTTGTTGAAGACGTCGTACTAAGGCCAAGTAGAGTTGCATTCTTTCTTCTCGAGCTGTGTACTCTCCATTGATTTGCCTTATGATCAATTGGGAGTCGCTGTATATGATGATTTGATCTACCCCCAGAGATTCTGCCATTTCGAGTCCGGAAATGAGTGCTTCATATTCAGCTTCATTGTTGGTGGCATTAAACCCAAGGAGAGTGGCCTTCTGGAGATGATCAAGTTCGGGGGATATTAAGACTATCCCAGTTCCCGAACCGATCGAACTTGATGCTCCATCAGTATATAGCTTCCAAGGAGGAGTTGCAGCAATAACTTCAAGACTTAGATCAATTTTCGTTGTAGGATTGATCGGAGGCTTATCCTCATCTTCCAAGCGCATATCGACATCTTCTTCCCAAGTGATGGGGTCTTCAACTGGAAAGTCAGCTAGAAAATCAGCAATTGCTTGACCTTTGATAGAAGTGCGAGATTCGAATTGAATCCCCAGAGCACTCATTTCGATCACCCATTTGGTCATTCGACCAGCTCGACCAGCTTTGTCAATGATATCTTTGAGTGAGTGTTCTGAAATGACAGTAATCTGGTGGGAGACGAAGTACGGTTGAAGACGACGCGATGCAGTGAGCAAGGCCAATATGACCTTCTCAGTTTTTGAGTAGCGAGTCTCAGCCGGAAGAAGAGTGTGGCTGATGTAGTAGACTGGATGTTCGATGCCTTCTCTTCTACTGACTAAGACCGCGCTGATTGCTTGATCGGTCACGGCAAGGTAGAGCCACAAGTCTTCTTTTGGAAGTGGAGCAGTCAGGATAGGAGCTTGCACCAGATATTTCTTGATGCTTTGAAATGCCTCTTCACAGATTGGATTCCAGCCAGATGTATCCGCCTTTCGTAGTTTGTCGAAGAGTGGCTTGCACTTGTCTGAAGATTTTGAAATGAATCGATTGAGTGCTGCTAATCTTCCAGTGAGACGTTGAACTTCTTTTCGATTTGTAGGTGAAGGCATATCGATGATGGCTCGAATTTGATCAGGATTGGCTTCAATACCTCTCCTGGTCACAAGATGACCCAGGAATTTGCCAGATTGAACTCCGAAGGCGCATTTGGCTGGATTGAGCTTCATTCGATACTTTCGAAGGACTTGGAAGGTTTCAGCCAGATCAGATAGATGTTTGCTCCGAACGGAACTCTTGGTGAGGAGATCATCGACATAGACTTCGACGTTGCGACCGATCTGATCTTCGAACATTTTGGTGACTAGCCTTTGATAGGTGGAACCAGCATTTTTGAGGCCGAATGGCATGACATTGTAGCAATAAAGACCTCGGCTAGTCACAAAACATGTCTTCTCTTGATCATCAGCGTGGAGTGGAATTTGATTGTATCCAGAATATCCATCCATGAAAGACAACAGCTCGTGGCCAGCAGTGGCGTCGACGAGTCTATCTATCCTTGGCATGGGAAAAGGATCTTTGGGGCAAGCCTTGTTGAGATTGGTAAAGTCGATGCAGACTCTGACTTTCCCATTCTTCTTTGGAACAGCCACTATGTTAGAGATCCAAGTTGGATACTCTACTTCTCGGATGAATCCGGCTGCGAGTAGCTTGGTAATTTCTTCTTGAACAGCAACTTGTAGCTCTGGTCGAATGGTGCGAGGCTTTTGCTTGACGGGCTTCACCTCTTCTTTGATCGCAAGTCGGTGACAAGCGTCATCTGGATTGATCCCAGGCATGTCTTCGAAGCACCATGCGAAGACGTCGATATTGGACTGGAGGAAGGATACCATGTCTTGCGCTTCTGCGTCGCTAAGACCGGTACCAATAAATGTTTGTTGAGGGAGATCTCCGCTGCCTATGTTGATCGGGATGATTTCTTCAATTGAAGGTGATGCTTCCCATTCGATGGGTGGGGGTTTGGTCAGCGGAATCTCCTTTGATTGCTATTTGGAAGAGGGACCAGCTTCATCTCGTGGCCGCTTTGGAGGAGCAATATTGATTTTTCGATCTGTTTTAGCAGCAGCAGCTTCACAAGATCTTCCAGCTTGCTGATCGCCTCGAATGCAGACGATGCCTTCTCCAGTTGCAAACTTGAGTAGTTGATGGTAAGAGGAGGAGATGGCATTGATCTGATGGAGGAATGGTCGCCCAAGAATGGCGTTGTAGCTAGACATTCCTTCGACGATCGCAAACCTCACCGAGACTCGAGTCTCTCGGCTGAGGTCGATGGTGAATCTGGATTCGCCCACTGTGATGCTTTGTTCACCATTGAAGCCGGTGATCACAGTGGGGACGACGTCGAGACTTTGATACTTATGTCCCAGACGTTTGAAACAGTCGGAGAACATAATGTCAATGGAGCTTCCAGTGTCTATGAGGATTCGATTGACGGTGCTTCCGTCGATGATGAGTTTCAAGACCAGGGGGTCTCGATGGGGAGTGTGAACTCCTTGAAGATCGGTGTCATTGAAGACTATGGATGGCCAAGCCAGACCTTCGATGGGCTTCTCGATCCAGGTATCTTCTTTGTTTGCAGTAGATCGAACATGGAAGATGCGTCGAACCTGCCGATCGACTTCCTTCCCGGTCAAAGCTTGATTGTGCAGGGTTCCATGAATGCCAAAGACATTGGCATTCACAGAAATTGGTTGCCGGTTGGATGAGATTTGATGTATCCAACACACTTCTTTCCCCTTGGCCGAGGTTCGACGTTGATCGTGCCCATTGTTGACGAATTCTTGAAGGTGGCCTTCTCGTAGTAAGTCTTCAAGATGGAATTTCAGCCGAAAACACCGATCGGTGGAATGTCCGTGACTTCGATGGAATTCACAGTAGACTGTTTTGTCTGCTGTGAATTTGGAATTCGGTTGAAGAGGATTGGGCCTCCGAAGATACTCGTCGTGTTGAATACGGTCGAGTATCTGCTCGACTGGCATGTTCCACTCGGTGAAAGTGGTCTTCGTCGGAGATCGACGCCCATCATTCTTTGATCTTTTGTTGGCCGGAGGGGCTGCTGCTTCAGTGTTGTGAGCCTTTGCAGCATATTTAGGTGCTTCTTTTTCAGCAGGCCTTCTTTTAGTTTCTCGCCCTTTTCGAGCGACTTGATCGTCTTCCACCTCAATCTCCCTCTGAATTCGATCGAACATAGCTCCCAGAGAAGGAGGGGGATTGCGGATGAAGTCGTTGTAGATATGTAGATCAAAGCGGAGAGCGTTCTGGAAAGCCAACATGATGGCTTCATCATCCAGATGCCTTCCAGAGAGAGCAGCATGCTCGTTGCGAAACCTCCTCGTGAAGCTACGGAGAGTCTCATCTGCACCCATCCTTAGTCGATATAGAGAGTCGAGCTTCTTCTCGGGTTTCAGGTTAAGCTGGTAATGCTGCACAAAGAGGTTAGCCAAAACACCGAACTGGGTAATGGACCCAGCTCGGAGATTGTGATACCAGTCGAGTGAAGGCTCATCGAGACTTCCCGCGAAGGTGCGGCAGAGCACGTTGTTTTCCTCTTCGTGTGGCGTTAGAGCTTGCTTGAAGGCAAGTATATGGAGGCTTGGATCTCCTCGGACGCAGTTGAATTTGGGGAGGGTAGGAGCTCTCCATCCTCTTGGAAATACTGATTCGAAAAGGCTTCGATGTAGTGGCCCGGCAGAAGAGTAGCCATCCCTACGACCATGTCCTCGACCTAGAGGTGGGTCAAGGGGCAAGATCGCAAGGTCTTGCTCTGGCATTGAAGTGTTTGCTGGTCGAAGTCGGTGTCGAAGGTCTGATCCAAGTCCACGTTGGAGTGGAATGGAAGGGGAGACTCTACTCTTTGAAGGAGCGCCTTTCATTTGGTGCTTCCTTGACAGGTTGAGCTTCGATGGTGCTCTTTTGTCGCAGTTACGACCAGATGAAGATTGGGAGGACTCGTCTTCAAGACGATCCCAGACACTCTGCTTCCAAGGAGCAGCAGAGGGAGTTGGGTCGCGTCGAATCCTCTCGAGAGCATCAGTGCCCATTGACCTCCGTTGTTCGGAGTAAATTGAATGTCGAGGAGGATCAACCCTCCCACTTGCGGAGGGGATCGGAATAGCAATTCCAGCTTCGGAAGCTGCCTTCTTCAGAGCATCCCTCTCAGCAGTGAGGGTGGCGTTTTGTTTCGCCAATTGGAGTAGTTGGAAATCGATTGCAGAGATCTGGTAAGTCGATGGAGGATCTTCAGCTGGAGCAGGGACAGTCTGCCCAATTGATTGATGGGGATGAGGGGCGATCGGTCGATCGACTGATCTTCCGCTTCCTGAGTGAATCCCCATCTCGGGGACAGTAAGGGGCTGCCCGAAGTTGAGCCTTTGACTCATTGAACGAGTCTCAGGACGAGGTTGATGTTGAGTATTACTTCCTTCTGGTTGACCCTGATGTTTGGTTCTCGCCATTCAGAATGCGAAAGGTACAACGAGATTGCCGATGTCCGATCAGTTGTCTGATCAACCGAGGGGGCGAGGAAGTTTGGCTATTGATCTGGTAGTCGAAGTAGAGAGGACACGGCTTCTCGCTCGGATCCCACAGACGGCGCCAAACTGTGGGGGAAAATCTTCGTGCCGACCCGAAGACTCTCGCAGCACCAGTCAGTTGAATGTTCGTGTTGACGTCGAAGATCGTTGGTCGATCTGTTGATCGACTGTTGATCGAAGTTGAAGCTTTTGATTTGTAAACAGAGAGATGCAATCAGAGAGAGTTTGACACGAGAAGTGATCTCGGAGTTCAGCCGAAGCCTACGTCTCCGTGCTATAGGGTGCAACCCGAATTCACTAACACTTATATTGAAGTGATCTCGACAGGCCGAGTATCACTGTAAATACTGATCTTTCTAAAAGAAGATCAAAGGGAGATGGCAGATCGGAAGTGTGAAATCCCAGAGCTCTGGTTCTGAAAGTCAGATCTCAGAGTGAAAATCAGATTTGTAGATTTGGATCTCGATCCTTTTTACATTCGAAGGCTCTGCTATTTATAGGCACTCCGGGTGGCGAATGGCGGTTTCCGCTGTAGTATCTGGGGATTCTCCAGGTAAAGTTGTGGGCCCTGCGGTTGTCTTCGGGGGTCCACCAGGCAGGGCTGGTGGGTCCCGTTGTAGTCTTCGTGGGTCCACCAGGCAGGGCCGGTGGGTCCCGCTGTAGTCCTCGTGGGCCCACCAGGCAGGGCCGGTGGGTCCCGCTGTAGTCCTCGTGGGCCCACCAGGCAGGGCCGGTGGGTCCCGCTGTAGTCTTCGTGGGCCCACCAGGCAGGGCTGGTGGGTCCCGTGGTAGATTTATGCCAAAATTTGCACCCACAGAATGGATTGTACGAAAGAATTAGAATGGATCGTACAAATGAATAAGAATGGATACATTCATGCGAATGAATTAGAATGGATCGTTTGAATGTATTAGAATGGATCGTATGAATGAATTAGGATGGATCGTACGAAGGAATTAGAATGGATCGTGTGAATGAATTAGAATAATTCGTACGAATGAATTAGAATGGATTGTACGAATGAATTAGAATGGATCGTGCGAATGAATTAGAATAGATTGCACGAATAAATTAGAATGGATACATTGATACGAATGAATTAGAATGGATCGTACGAATGAGTAAGAATGGATCATACGAATGAATTAGAATGGATCGTACGAATGAATTAGAATGGATCGTGCGAATGAATTAGATTGGATATACTCGTTCGAATGAATTAGAATAGATCTTATGAATGAATTAGAATGGATCGTGTGAATGAATTAGAATGGATCGTACGAATGAATTAGAATGGATACATTTGTGCAAATGAATTAGAATTGATCGTACGAAGGAATTAGAATGGATCGTACGAATGAATTTGAATGGATATATTCGTGCGAATGAATTAAAATGGATCATATGAATGGATTAGAATGGATCGTAGGAATGAATTAGAATGGATTGTGCGAATGAATTAGAATGGATCGTGCGAATAAATTAGAATGGATCGTGCGAATGAACTAGTATGGATCGTACGAATGAGTAAGAATGGATCGTACGAATGAATTAGAACGGATCGTACGAATGAATTTGAATGGATTGTGCGAATGAATTAGAATGGATCGTAGGAATGAATTAGAATAGATTGTGCGAATTAGTTAGAAAGGATCGTACAAATGAATTAGAAAGGATATATTCGTGCGAATGAATTAGAATGGATCGTATTAATGAATTAGAATGGATCTTATGAATGAATTAGAATGGATCGTACGAATGAATTAGAATGGATACATTCATTCGAATGAATTAGAATGGATCGTATTAAGGAATTAGAATGGATCTTACAAATGAATTAGAATGGATACATTCGTGCGAATGAATTAGAATGGATCGTATGAATGAATTAGGATTGATCGTGCGAATGAATTAGAATGGATCGTGCGAATGAATTAGAATAGATCGTACGACTGAATTACAATGAATCGTACGAATGAATTAGAAAGGATCGTGCGAATGAATTAGAATCGATTGTACGAATGAATTTGAATGGATACATTCGTGTGAATGAATTAGAATGGATCGTACGAATGAGTAAGAATGGATCGTATGAATGAATTAGAATGGATCGTATGAATGAATTAGAATGGATCGTGCGAATGAATTAGAATGGATTGTTCGAATGAATTGGAATAGATTGTGCAAATGAATTAGAATGGATCGTACGAATAAATTAGAATGGATACGAATGAATTAGAATGGATCGTACGAATGAATTTGAATAGATTGTGCAAATGAATTAGAATGGATTGCACGAATAAATTAGAATGGATCGTACGAATGAATTAGAATGGATACATTCATGCGAATGAATTAGAACGGATCGTATGAATTAATTAGAATGGATCGTATGAATGAATTAGAATGGATACATTCGTGCGAATGAATTAGAATGGATCGTACGAAAGAATTAGAATGGACCGTACGAATGAATTAGAATGGATACACTCCTGTGAATGAATTTGAATGGATCATATGAATGAATTAGAATAGATCCTATGGTTTAGAATCGATCGTGCGAATGAATTAGAATGGATCGTGCGAATGAATTAGAATGGATCGTGCGACTAAATTAGAATGGATTGCACGAATGAATTAGAATGGATACATTCATGCGAATGAATTAGAATGGATCGTACGAATGAGTAAAAATGGATCGTACAAATGAATTAGAATGGATCGTGCGAATGAATTAGAATAGATAGTACGAATGAATTAGAATAGATTGTGCGAATGAATTAGAATGGATCGTACGAATGAATTAGAATGCATATATTCGTGCAAATGAATTAGAATGGATCGTATGAATGAATTAGAATAGATCGTATGAATGAATTAGAATGGATCGTACGAATGAATTAGAATGGATACATTCGTGCGAATGAATTAGAATGGATCGTACGAAGGAATTAAAATGGATCGTACGAATGAATTAGAATGGATACATTCGTACGAATGTATTAGAATGTATCGTATGAATGAATTAGAATGGATCATATGAATGAATTAGAATGGATTGTACAAATGAATTAGAATGGATCGTGCAAGTGAATTAAAATGGATCGTATGAATGAATTAGAATGGATCGTTTGAATGAATTAGAATGGGTCGTGCGAATGAATTAGAATGGATACATTCTTGCGAATGAACTAGAATGGATCAAACAAATGAGTAAGAATGGATCGTACGAATGAATTAGAATGGATCGTACGAATAAATTAGAATGGATCGTGCGAATGAATTAGAATGGATCGTACGAATGAATTAGAATAAAATATGCGAATGAATTAGAATGAATCGTATGAATGAATTAGAATGGATACATTCGTGCAAATGAATTAGAATGGATCTTATGAATGAATTAGAATGGATCATATGAATGAATTTGAATGGATCGTACGAATGAATTAGAATGGATACATTCGTGCGAATGAATTAGAATGGAACGTACAAAGGAATTAGAAGAATTAGCATGGATACATTCGTGTCAATGAATTAGAATGGATCGTAAGAATGAATTATTATGAATCGTACGAATAAATTAGAATGGATCGAACGAATGAATTAGAATGGATCGTACTAATGAATTAGAATGAATTGTACGAATGAGTAAGAATGGATCGTACGAATGAGTAAGGTGGGATCGTACGAATGAATTAGAATGGATCGTGGGAATGAATTAGAATGGATTGTATGAATAAATTAGAATGGATCGAACGAATGAATTGGAATGGATCGAACGAATGAATTAGAATGAATCGTATGAATGAATTAGAATGGACCGTGCAAATGGATTAGAATGGATTGTACGAATGAATTAGAATGGATACATTCGTGCGAATGAATTAGAATGGATCTCATGAATGAATTAGAATGGATCGTATGAATGAATTAGAAGTGATTGTACGAATGAAATAGAATGGATACATTCGTGCGAATGAATTAGATTGGATCGTACAAAGGAATTAGAATGGATCGTACGAATGAATTAGAATGGATACATTCGTGTGAATGAATTAGAATGGATATTATGAATGAATTAGATTGGATCGTATGAATGAATTAGAATAGATCGTACGAGTGAATTAGAAAGGATAGTGCGAATGAATTAGAATGGATCGTACGAATGAATTAGAATGAATCGAACGAATGAATTAGAATGGATTGTACGAATGAATTAGAATGGATACAATCGTGTGAATGAATTAGAATGGACCGTACAAATAAGTAAGAATGGATCGTACGAATGAATTAGAATAGATCGTACGAATGAATTAGAATGGATCGTACGAATGAATTAGAATGGATACATTCGTGCGAATGAATTAGAATGGATCGTATGAAGGAATTAGAATGGATCGTACGAATGAATTAGAATAGATACATTCGTGCAAATGAGTTAGAATTGATCGTACGAATGAATTAGAATGGATCGTGCGAATGAATTAGAATGAATCGTACGAATGAATTAGAATGGATCGTGCGAATGAATTAGAATGGAATGTACGAATGAATTAGAATGGATACATTCTTGCGAATGAATTAGAATGGATCGTACGAATGAGTAAGAATGGATCGTACGAATGAATTAGAATGGATCATACGAATGAATTAGAATGAATCGTGCGAATGAATTAGAATGGATCGTATGAATGAATTAGAATGGATCGTACGAATGAATTAGAATGAATCGTGCGAATGAATTAGAATGGATCATACGAATGAATTAGAATGGATCGTGTGAATGAATTAGAATGGATTGTACGAATGAATTAGAATGGATACATTCGTGCGAATGAATTAGAATGGATCGTACGAATAAGTAAGAATGGATCGTACGAATGAATTAGAATGGATAGTACGAATGAATTAGAATGAATCGTGCGAATGAATTAGAATAGATCGTATGAATGAATTAGAATGGAAACATTCGTGCGAATGAATTAGAATGGATATTTTGAATAAATTAGAATGGATCGTTCAAATGAATTAGAAAGGATCGTGCGAATTAATTAGAATGGAACGTACGAATGAAGTAAAATGGATCATACGAATGAATTAGAATGAATCATGCAAATGAATTAGAATGGATCGTACGAAGGAATTAAAATGGATCGTACGAATGAATTAGAATGGATACATTCGTGCGAATGAATTAGAATGTATCATATGAATGAATTAGAATGGATCGTATGAATGAATTAGAATGGATCGTACAAATGAATTAGAATGGATCGTGCGAATGAATTAGAATGGATCGTTTGAAAGAATTAGAATGAATCGTGCGAATGAATTAGAATGGATACATTCTTGCGAATGAATTAGAATAGATCATACGAATGAGTAAGAATGGATCGTACGAATGAATTAGAATTGATCGTATGAATGAATTAGAATGGATCGTACAAATGAATTAGAATGGATCGTACGAATGAATTAGAATAGATTGTGTGAATAAATGAGAATGGATCGTACGAATGAATTAGATTGGATACATTCGTGCGAATGAATTAGAATGGATCATATGAATGAATTAGAATGGATCGTACGAATGAATTAGAATGGATATATTCGTGTGAATGAATTACCATGGATCGTACGAAGGAATTAGAATGGATCGTACAAATGAATTAGAATGGATACATTTGTGCGAATAAATTAGAATGGATCGTATGAATGAATTAGAATGGATGCTACGAATGAATTAGAATGAATTGTGCGAATGAGTAAGAATGGATTGTACGAATGAATTAGAATGGATCGTGGGAATGAATTAGAAAGGATCATGCGAATAAATTAGAATAGATTGTGCGAATGAATTAGAATGGATCGTACGAATGATTAAGAATGGATACATTCGTGCGAATAAATTAGAATGGATTGTATAAATGAATTAGAACGGATCGTATGAATGAATTAGAATGGATCGTACAAATGAATAAGAATGGATACATTTATGCGAATGAATTAGAATGGATCGTACGAAGGAATTAGAATGGATCGTACGAATGAATTATAATGGATACATTCATGCGAATGAATTAGAATGGATCGTATGAATGAATTAGAATGGATACATTCGTGCGAATGAATTAGAATGGATCGTGCGAATGAATTAGAATGGATCGTACGAATGAATTAGAATGGATGCATTCATGTGATTGAATTAGAATGGATTGTACGAATGAGTAAGAATGGATCATACGAATGAAATAGAATGGATCGTGCGAATAAATTAGAATGAATCTTATGAATGAATTAGAATAGATTGTGCGAATGAATTAGAATGGATCGTACAAATAAATTAGAATGGATACATTCGTGCGAATGAATTAGAATGGATCATATGAATGAATTAGAATGGATCGTATAAATGAATTAGAATGGATCGTATAAATGAATTAGAATGGATCGTACGAATAAATTAGAATGGATACATTTGTGCGAATGAATTAGAATGGATCGTACGAATGAGTAAGAATGGATCGTACGAATGAATTAGAATGGATCTTACGAATGAATTAGAATGGATCGTACGAATGAGTAAGAATGGATCGTACGAATGAATTAGAACGGATAAATTAATGCGAATGAATTATAATGGATCGTGTGAATAAATTAGAATGGATCGTAAGAATGAATTAGAATAGATTGTGCGAATGAATTAGAATGGATCGTACGAATAAATTAGAATGGATATATTCGTGTGAATGAATTAGAACGGAACATATGAATGTATTAGAATGGATCGTATGAATAAAATAGAATGGATCGTACGAATGAATTAGAATGGATACATTCATGCGAATGAATTAGAATGAATCGTATGAAAGAATTAGAATGGATCATACGAATAAATTAGAATGGATACATTCGTGCGAATGAATTACAAAGGATCGTATGAATGAATTAGAATGGATCGTACGAATGAATTTGAATGGATCATGCGAGTGAATTAGAATAGATTGTACAAATGAATTAGAATGGACACATTCGTGCGAATAAATTAGTATGGATTGTACGAATGAGTAAGAATGGATCGTACGAATGAATTAGAATGGATTGTACGAAAGACTTAGAATGGATTGTGCAAATGAATTAGAATTGATCGTAGGAATAAATTTGAATAGAATGTGCGAATTAATTAGAATGGATCGTACGAATGAAATAGAATGGATACATTCGTGCGAATGAATTAGAATGGATCATATGAATGAATTAGAATGAATCGTATGAATGAATTAGAATGGATCGTATGAATGAATTAGAATGGATATATTCGTTTGAATGAATTAGAATGGATCGTACGAAGGAATTAGAAGGGATCGTACGAATGAATTAGAATGGATACATTCGTGCGAATAAATTAGAATGGATCGTATGAATGAATTAAATTGGATCGTATTAATGAATTAGAATGGATCGTACGAATGAATTAGAATCGATCGTGCGATGGAATTTGAATGGATCGTACGAATGAATTAGAATGGATCGTACGAATGAATTAGAATGGATCGTGCGAATGAATCAGAATGGATTGTACGAATGAATTAAAATGGATACATTCGGGCGAATGAATTAGAATGGATCGTACAAATGAGTAAGAATGGATCGTACGAATAAATTAGAATGGATCGTACGAAAGAATTAGAATGGATCGTATGAATGAATTAGAATGGATACATTCATGTGAATGAATTCGAATGGATCGTATGAGTGAATTAGAATGGATCGTATGATTAAATTAGAATGGATCGCACGAATGAATTAGAATTGATCGTGCGAATGAATTAGAATGGATCATACGAATGAATTCGAGTGGATCGTATGAATAAATTAGAATGGATCATGCAAATGAATTAGAATGGATTGTACGAATGAATTAGAATGGATACATTCGTGCGAATAAATTAGAATGGATCGTACGAATGAGTAAGAATGGATCGTACGAATAAATTAGAATGGATCGTACGAATGAATTAGAATGGATCGTGCGAATGAATTAGAATGGATCGTACAAATGAATTAGAATAGATTGTGCGAAAGAATTAGAATGGATCGTACGAATGAATTAGAATGGATACATTTGTGCGAATGAATTAGATCGGATCGTATGAATGAATTAGAATGGATACATTCGTGCGAAAGAATTAGAATGGATCGTACGAAAGAATTAGAATAGATCGTACGAAGGAATTAGAATGGATCGTATAAATGAATTAGAATGGATCGTACGAATGAATTAGAATGGATCATGCGAATGAATTATATGGATCGTATGAATGAATTAGAATAGATCGTACGAATGAGTAAGAATGGATCGAACGAATGAGTAAAGTAGGATCGTACGAATGAATTATAATGGATCGTGGGAATGAATTTGAATGGATTGTACGAATGAATTAGAATAGATTGTGCGAATGAATTAGAATGGATCGAACGAATGAATTAGAATGGTTACATTCGTGCGAATGAATTAGAATGGATCGTATGAATGAATTAGAATGGATCGTAAGAATGTATTAGAATGGATCGTATGAATGAATTAGAATGGATACATTCGCGAGAATGAATTAGAATGGATCGTACGAAGGAATTAGAATGGATCGTATGAATGAATTAGACTGGATACATTCGTGCGAATGAAATAGAAAGGATCGTATGAATGAATTAGAATGGATCATATGAATGAATTAGAATGGATCGTGCGGATGGATAAGAATGGATCGTATGAATGAATTAGAATGGATTGTACGAATGAGTAAGAATGGATCATACGAATGAAATAGAATGGATCGTGCGAATAAATTAGAATGAATCTTATGAATGAATTAGAATAGATTGTGCGAATGAATTAGAATGGATCGTACGAATAAATTAGAATGGATACATTCGTGCGAATGAATTAGAATGGATCATATGAATGAATTAGAATGGATCGTATAAATGAATTAGAATGGATCGTACGAATAAATTAGAATGGATACATTTGTGCGAATGAATTAGAATGGATCGTACGAATGAGTAAGAATGGATCGTACGAATGAATTAGAATGGATCTTACGAATGAATTAGAATGGATCGTACGAATGAGTAAGAATGGATCGTACGAATGAATTAGAACGGATAAATTAATGCGAATGAATTATAATGGATCGTGTGAATAAATTAGAATGGATCGTAAGAATGAATTAGAATAGATTGTGCGAATGAATTAGAATGGATCGTACGAATAAATTAGAATGGATATATTCGTGTGAATGAGTTAGAACGGAACATATGAATGTATTAGAATGGATCGTATGAATGAAATAGAATGGATCGTACGAATGAATTAGAATGGATACATTCATGCGAATGAATTAGAACGAATCGTATGAAAGAATTAGAATGGATCATACGAATAAATTAGAATGGATACATTCGTGCGAATGAATTACAAAGGATCGTATGAATGAATTAGAATGGATCGTACGAATGAATTTGAATGGATCATGCGAGTGAATTAGAATAGATTGTACAAATGAATTAGAATGGACACATTCGTGCGAATAAATTAGTATGGATTGTACGAATGAGTAAGAATGGATCGTACGAATGAATTAGAATGGATTGTACGAAAGACTTAGAATGGATTGTGCAAATGAATTAGAATTGATCGTAGGAATAAATTTGAATAGAATGTGCGAATTAATTAGAATGGATCGTACGAATGAAATAGAATGGATACATTCGTGCGAATGAATTAGAATGGATCATATGAATGAATTAGAATGAATCGTATGAATGAATTAGAATGGATCGTACGAATGAATTAGAATGGATATATTCGTTTGAATGAATTAGAATGGATCGTACGAAGGAATTAGAAGGGATCGTACGAATGAATTAGAATGGATACATTCGTGCGAATAAATTAGAATGGATCGTATGAATGAATTAAATTGGATCGTATTAATGAATTAGAATGGATCGTACGAATGAATTAGAATCGATCGTGCGATGGAATTTGAATGGATCGTACGAATGAATTAGAATGGATCGTACGAATGAATTAGAATGGATCGTGCGAATGAATCAGAATGGATTGTACGAATGAATTAAAATGGATACATTCGGGCGAATGAATTAGAATGGATCGTACAAATGAGTAAGAATGGATCGTACGAATAAATTAGAATGGATCGTACGAAAGAATTAGAATGGATCGTATGAATGAATTAGAATGGATATATTCATGTGAATGAATTCGAATGGATCGTATGAGTGAATTAGAATGGATCGTATGATTAAATTAGAATGGATCGCACGAATGAATTAGAATTGATCGTGCGAATGAATTAGAATGGATCATACGAATGAATTCGAGTGGATCGTATGAATAAATTAGAATGGATCATGCAAATGAATTAGAATGGATTGTACGAATGAATTAGAATGGATACATTCGTGCGAATAAATTAGAATGGATCGTACGAATGAGTAAGAATGGATCGTACGAATAAATTAGAATGGATCGTACGAATGAATTAGAATGGATCGTGCGAATGAATTAGAATGGATCGTACAAATGAATTAGAATAGATTGTGCGAAAGAATTAGAATGGATCGTACGAATGAATTAGAATGGATACATTTGTGCGAATGAATTAGATTGGATCGTATGAATGAATTAGAATGGATACATTCGTGCGAAAGAATTAGAATGGATCGTACGAAAGAATTAGAATAGATCGTACGAAGGAATTAGAATGGATCGTATAAATGAATTAGAATGGATCGTACGAATGAATTAGAATGGATCATGCGAATGAATTATATGGATCGTATGAATGAATTAGAATAGATCGTACGAATGAGTAAGAATGGATCGTACGAATGAGTAAAGTAGGATCGTACGAATGAATTATAATGGATCGTGGGAATGAATTTGAATGGATTGTACGAATGAATTAGAATAGATTGTGCGAATGAATTAGAATGGATTGAACGAATGAATTAGAATGGTTACATTCGTGCGAATGAATTAGAATGGATCGTATGAATGAATTAGAATGGATCGTAAGAATGTATTAGAATGGATCGTATGAATGAATTAGAATGGATACATTCGCACGAATGAATTAGAATGGATCGTACGAAGGAATTAGAATGGATCGTATGAATGAATTAGACTGGATACATTCGTGCGAATGAAATAGAAAGGATCGTATGAATGAATTAGAATGGATCATACGAATGAATTAGAATGGATCGTGCGGATGGATTAGAATGGATCGTATGAATGAATTAGAATGGATTGTACGAATGAATTAGAATTTGTACGAATGAATTAGAATGGATACATTTGTGTGAATGAATTAGAATGGATCGTACGAAGGAATTAGAATAAATCGTACGAATAAATTAGAATGGATCGTACGAATGAATTAGAATGGATCATGTGAATGAATTAGAATGGATCGTATTAATGAATTAGAATGGATCAGACGAATAAATTAGAATAGATCGTGCGAATGAATTAGAATGGATCGTATGAATGAATTAGAATGCATACATTCGTGCGAACGAATTAGAATGGATCGTCCGAATGAATTAGGATGGATTATACGAATGAATTAGAATGGATACATTCGTGCGAATGAATTAGAATGGATCGTACGAATGAGTAAGAATGGATCATACAAATGAATTAGAATGGATCGTACGAATGAATTAGAATGGATCATGTGAATGAATTAGAATGGATCGTACAAATGAATTAGAATAGTTTGTGAGAATGAATTAGAAAGGATCGTACGAATGAATTAGAATGGATACATTCGTGCGAATGAATTAGAATGGATCGTATGAATGAATTAGAATGGATCGTATGAATGAATTAGAATGGATCGTACGAATGAATTAGAATGGATATATTCGTTCGAATGAATTAGAGTGGACCGTACGAAGGAATTAGAATGGATCGTTCGAATGAATTAGAATGGATACATTCGTGCGAATGGATTTGAATGGATCGTATGAATGAATAAAAATGGATCGTATGAATGAATTGGAATGAATTAGAATGCATTGTGCGAATGAATTAGAATGGATCATACGAATAAATTAGAATGGATCGTACGAATGATTAGAATGGATACATTCGTGCGAATGTATTAGAATGGATCGTATGAATGAATTAGAATGGATCGTATGAATGAATTATAATGGATTGTACGAATGAATTAGAATGGATAGATTGGTGCGAATGAACTAGAATGGATCATACGAATAAATTAGAATAGATCGTACAAATGAATTAGAATTGATCGTACGAATGAATTAGAATGGATCGTGCGAATGAATTAGAATGGATTGTACGAATGAATTAGAATGGAATGGATTGTACGAATGAATTAGAATGGATACATTCGTGCGAATGAATTAGAATGGACCGTACGAATGAATTAGAATGGATCGTGCGAATGAATAAGAATGGATCGTATGAATGAATTAGAATAGATTGTGCGAATGAATTAGGACGGATCGTAAGAATGAATTAGAATGGATACATTCGTGCGAATGAATTAGAATGGATCCTATGAATGAATAAGAATGAATCGCATGAATGAACTAGAATGGATCGTACGAATGAATTAGAATGAATTAGAATGGATCATGCAAATAAATAAGAATGGATCGTATGAATGAATTAGAACGGATCGTACGAATGAATTAGAATGGATTGTGCGAATTAATTAGAATGGATTGTGCGAATGAATTAAAATGGATCGTATGAATGAATTAGAATGGATCGTACGAATGAATTAGAATAGATCGTGTGAATGAATTATAATGGATTGTACGACTGAATTAGAATGGATATATTCGTGCGAATGAATTAGAATGGATCGTACGAATGAGTAAGAATGGATCGTATGAATGAATTAGAATGGATCGTACGAAAGAATTAGAATGGATCGTGCGAATAAATTAGAATAGATCGTACGAATGAATTAGAATAGATTATGCGATTGAATTAGAATGGATCGTACGAATGAATTAGAATGGATATATTCGTGCGAATTAATTAGAGCGGATCGTATGAATGAATTAGAATGGATCGTATGAATAAATTAGAATGGATACATTCTTGCGAATGAATTAGAATGGATCGTACGAAGGAATTAGAATGGATCGTACGAATGAATTAGAATGGATACATTCGTGCGAATGAATTAGAATGGATCGTATGAATGAATTAGAACGGATCATATGAATGAATTAGAATGGATTGTACGAATGAATTAGAATGGATCGTGCGAATGAATTAGAATGGATCGTACGAATGAATTAGAATGGATCGTACGAATGAATTAGAATGGATTATACGAATGAATTAGAATGGATACATTTGTCCGAATGAATTAGAATGGATGGTACGAATGAGTAAGAATGGATCAGACGAATGAATTTGAATGGATCGTACGAATGAATTAGAATGGATAGTGCAAATGAATTAGAATGGATTGTATGAATGAATTAGAATAGAATATGCGAATGAATTAGAATGGATCGTACGAATGAATTAGAATGGTTACATTCTTGCGCATGAAGTAGAATCGATCATATGAATGAATTAGAATGGATCGTATGAATGAATTAGAATGGATCGTAAGAATGAATTAGAATGGATCGTTAGAATCAATTAGAATGGATCATACGAATGAATTAGAATGGATCGTACGAATGAATTAGAATGGATCGTGCGAATGAATTAGAATGGATACATTCATGTGAATGAATTAGAATGGATCATACGAATGAGTAAGAATGGATCGTACGAGAGAATTAGAATGGATCGTACGAATGAATTAGAATGGATCATGTGAATGAATTAGAGTGGATCATATGAATGAATTAGAATAGAATGTGCGAATGAATTTGAATGGATCGTATGAATGATTTAGAATGGATACATTCGTGCGAATGAATTAGAATAGATCGTATGAATGAATTAGAATGGATCGTACGAATGAATTAGAATGGATACATTCGTGCGATTGAGTTAGAAAGGATCATACGAAGGAATTAGAATGGATCGTACGAATGAATTAGAATGGATACATTCGTGCGAATGAATTAGATTGTTTCGTATGAATGAATTAGAATGGTTCGTATGAATGAATTAGAATGGATCGTGCGAATGAATTTGAATGGATCGTACAAATGAATTAGAATGGATCATACGAAAGAATTAGAATGGATCGATCGTACGAATGAATTAGAATATATTGTGCGAATGAATTAGAACAGATCGTACGACTAAATTTCAATGGATAGATTCATGTGAATGAATTAGAATGGATCGTATGAATGAATTAGAATGGATCGTATGAATGAATTAGAATGGATACATTCGTGCGAATGAATTAGACTGGATCGTACGATGGAATTAGAACGGATCGTATGAATAAATTAGATTAGATACATTCGTGCGAATGAATTAGAATGGATCATATAAATGAATTAGAATGGATCATACGAATAAATTAGAATGGATCGTGCGAATGAATTAGAATGGATCGAACAAATGAATTAGAATGGATCGTACGAATGAATTAGAATGGATTGCACTAATGAATTAGAATGGAAACAATCATGCGAATGAATTAGAATGGATCGTATGAATGAGTAAGAATGGATCGTACGAATGAATTAGAATGAATCGTGCGAATGAATTAGAATGGATCGTACGCATGAATTAGAATAGATTGTGCGAATGAATTAGAATGGATCGTACGAATGAATTAGAATTGATACATTCATGCAAATAAATTAGAATGGATCATATGAATGTATTAGAATGGATCTTACGAATGAATTAGAATGGATACATTCAAGCGTATGAATTACAATGGATCGTACGAAGGAATTAGAATGGATCGTACGAATGAACTAGAATGGATACATTCGTGCGAATGTGTTAGAATGGATCGTATGAATGAATTAGAATAGATCATATGAATGAATTAGGATGGATTGTACGAATGAATTATAATGGATCATGCGAATGAATTAGAATGGATCGTATGAATGAATTAGAATGGATCATACGAATCAACTAGAATAGATCGAGCGAATGAATTACAATGGATTGTACGAATGAATTAGAATGGATACATTCATGCGAATGAATTAGAATGGATCGTACTAATGAGTAAGAATGGATCATACGAATAAATTAGAATGGATCATACGAATAAATTAGAATGGATCGTGCGAATGAATTAGAATGGATCGTACGAATGAATTAGAATGGATCGTTCGAATGAATTAGAATGGATCGTACGAATGAATTAGAATGGATCGTACGAATGAATTAGAATGGATCGTACGAAGGAATTAGAATAGATTGTACGAATGAATTAGAATGGAAACATTCGTGTGAATGAATTAGAATGGATCGTATGAATGAATTAGAATGGATCGTGCGAATGAATTAGAATGGATCGTACGAATGAATTAGAACGGATCGTACGAATGAATTAGAATGAATCGTGCGAATGAATTAGAATAGATCGTGGAAATGAATTGGAATAGATCGTATGAATGAATTAGAATAGATTGTGCGAATGAATTAGAATGGATCGTACGAAAAAATTAGAATGGATACAGTCGTGTGAATGAATTAGAATGGATCGTATGAATGAATTAGAATGGATCGTACGAATGAATTAGAATAGATCGTTTGAATGAATTAGAATGGATCGTACGAATGATTTAGAATTGATCGTACGAATGAATTAGAACGGATCGTGCGAATGAATTAGAAAGGATTGTACAAATGAAATAGAATAGATACATTCATGCGAATTGATTAGAATGGATCATACGAATAAGTAAGAATGGATCGTACGAATGAATTAGAATGGATCATACGAATGAAATAGAATGGATCATGCGAATGAATTAGAATGGATCGTACGAATGAATTAGAATAGATTGTGCGAATGGATTTGAATGAATCGTACGAATGAATTAGAATGGATACATTCGTGCGAATAAATTAGAATGGATCGTATGAATGATTTAGAATGGAACGTATGAATGAATTAGAATGGATCGTATGAATGAATTAGAATGGATCGTACGAATGAATTAGAATGGATCATGCGAATGAATTAGAATAGATTCTGCAAATGAATTAGAATGGATCGTACGAATTAATTTGAATGGATACATTCATGCGAATGAATTAGAATGGATCGTATAAATGAATTACAATGGATCGTTTGAATGAATTAGAATGTATATATTCGTGCGAATGAATTAGAATGGATCATATGAAGGAATTAGAATGGATCGTACGAATAAATTAGAATGGATACATTCGTGCGAATGAATTAGAATGGATCGTATAAATGAATTAGAATGGATCGTACGAATGAATTAAAAGGATCGTGCGAATGAATTATAATGGATCGTACGAATAAATTAGAATGGATCGTACGAATGAACTAGAATGGATTATACAAATGAATTAGAATGGATACATTCGTGCGAATGAATTAGAATGGATCGTACGAATGAGTAAGAATGGATCGTACGAATGAATTAGAATGGATCGTGCGAAAGAATTAGAATGGATCGTACGAATGAATTAGAATAGATTGTGCGAATGAATTAGAATGGATCGTACGAATGAATTAGAATGGATACATTCGTGCAACTGAATTAGAATGGATCGTATGAATGAATTAGAATGGATCGTACGAATGAATTAGAATAGATACATTCGTGCGAATGAATTACAATGGATCCTACGAAGGAATTAGAATGGATTGTTCGAAAGAATTAGAATGGATACATTCATGCAAATGAGTTAGAATGGATCGTATGAATGAACTAGAATAGATTGTATGAATGAATTAGAATGGATCGTACAAATGAATTAGAAAGGATTGTACGAATGAATTAGAATGGCTCGTATGAATTAATTAGAATGGATCGTACGAATGAATTAGAATGGATACATTCATGAGAATGAATTAGAATGGATCATATGAATGAATTAGACTGGATCGTACGAATGAATTAGAATGGATCGTGCGAATGAATTAGAATGGATCGTATGAATGAATTAGAATGGATCATACGAATGAATTAGAATAGATCATGCGAATGAATTAGAATGGATCGTATGAATAAATTAGAATGGATACATTCGTGCGAATGAATTAGAATGGATCGTGCGAATGAATTAGGATGGATTGTACGAATGTATTAGAATGGATACATTCGTGCGAATGAATTAGAATGGATCGTACGAATAAGTAAGAATGGATCGTACAAATGAATTAGAATGGATCGTACGAATGAATTAGAATGGATCGTGCGAATGAATTAGATTGGATCGTAGGAATTAATTAGAATAGTTTGTGCGAATGAATTAGATTGGATCGTACGAATGAATTAGACTGGATACATTCGTTTGAATGAATTAGAATGGATCGTATGAATGAATTAGAATGGATCGTACGAATGAATTAGAATGGATATATTCGTTCGAATTAATTAGAGTGGATCGTATGAAGGAATTAGAATGGATCGTTCGAATGAATTAGAATGGATCGTACGAATGAATTAGAATGGATATATTCGTTCGAATGAATAAAAATGGATCGTATGAATTAGAACGGATCGTATGAATGAATTATAATGGATTGTACGAATAAATTAGAATGGATACATTCGTACGAATGAATTAGAATGGATTGTACGAATAAATTAAAATGGATCGTACAAATGAATTAGAATGGATTGTACAAATGAATTAGAATGGATCATGCGAATGAATTAGAATGGATTGTACGAATGAATTAGATTGAATACATTCGTGCGAATGACTTAGAATGAATCGTACGAATGAACTAGAATGGATCGTACAAATGAATTAGAATGGATCGTGCGAATGAATAAGAATGGATCGTACGAATGAATTAGAATAGATTGTGCGAATGAATTAGAATGGATCGTACGAATGAATTAGAATGGATACATTCGTGCGAATGAATTAGAATGGATCGTACGAATGAATTAGAATAGATACATTCGTGCGAATGAATTACGATGGATCGTACGAAGGAATTAGAATGAATCGTACGAATGAATTTGAATGGATACATTCGTGCGAATGAATTAGAATGGATCATATGAATGAATTAGAATGTATCGTATGAATGAATTAGAATGTATCGTGCAAATGAATAAGAATGGATCGTACGAATGAATTAGAACGGATCGTACGAATTAATTAAAACGGATCGTGCGAATGAATTAGAATGGATTGTACGAATAAATTAGAATGGATACATTCGTGCGAATGAATTATAATGGATATACGAATGAGTAAAAATGGATCGTACGAATGAATTAGAATTGATCATACCAATGAATTTGAATGGATCGTCCGAATGAATTAGAATGGAACGTACGAATGAATTTGAATGGATCGTGCGAATGAATTAGAATGGATCGTACGAAAATTAGAATAGATTGTGCGAATGAATTAGAATGGATCGTACGAATGAATTAGAATGGTTACATTCGTGCTAATGAATTAGAATGGATCGTATGAATGAATTAGAATGGTTCGTACGAATGAATTAGAATAGACACATTCGTGCGAATGAATTAGAATGGATCGTACGAAGGAATTAGAATAGATCGTACAAATCAATTAGAATGGATACATTCGTGCGACTGAATTAGAAGGGATCGTATGAATGAATTAGAATGGATCGTACGAATGAATTAGAATGGATCGTGCGAATGAATTAGAACGGATCGTACGAATGAATTAGAATGGATCATGCGAATGAATTAGAATAGATTGTAAGAATAAATTAGAATAGATACATTCGTGCGAATGAATTAGAATGGATCGTACAAATGAGTAAGAAAGGATTGTATGAATGAATTAGAATGGATCGTACGAATGAATTAGAATGGATCGTGCGAATGAATTAGAATGGATCGTACGAATGAATTAAAATAGATTGTGCGAATGAATTAGAATGGATCGTACGAATGAATTAGAATGGATACATTCGTGCGAATGAATTAGAATGTATCGTATGAATGAATTAGAATGGATCATATGAATGAATTAAAATAGATACAATCGTGCGAATGAATTAGAATGGATACATTAGTCAGAAAGAATTAGAATGGATCGTATGAATGAATTAGAATGGATCATTTGAATGAATTAGAATGGATCGTGCGAATTAATTAGAATGGATCGTACGAGTGAATTAGTATGGATCGTACGAATGAAATAGAATGGATCGTGCGAATGAATTAGAATGGATACATTCATGTGAATGAATTAGAATGGATCATACGAATGAGTAAGAATGGATCGTACGATTGAATTAGAATGGATCGTACGAATGAATTAGAATGGATCGTGCGAATGAATTAGAATGGATCATACGAATTAATTAGAATATATTGTGCGAATAAATTAGAACGGATCGTACAAATGAATTAGAATGGATACATTCATGCGAATGAATTAGAATGGATTGTATGAATGAATTAGAATGGATCATACGAATGAATTAGAATAGATCGTACGAATGAATTAGAATGGATCGTACGAAAGAATTATAATAGATCGTACGAATGAATTTGAATGGATACATTCGTGCGAATGAATTAGAATGGATCGTATGAATGAATTAGAATGGATCAAATGAATGAATTAGAATAGATTCTGCGAATAAATTAGAATGGATCTTGCGAATGAATTAGAATGGATCGTACGAATGAATTAGAATGGATCGTGCGAATAAATTAGAATGGATTGTATGAATGAATTAGAATGGATACATTCGTGCGAATGAATTAGAATGGATCGTGCGAATGAGTAAGAATGGATCGTACGAATGAATTAGAATCGATAGTGCGAATGAATTAGAATGGATCGTACGAATGAATTATAATAGATTGTGCGAATGAATTAGAATGGATTGTACGAATGAATTACAATGGATATAATCGTGTGAATGAATTAGAATGGATCGTATGAATGAATTAGAATGGATCTTACGAATGAATTACAATGGATAAATTTGTGCGAATGAATTAGAATGGATCATACGAAGGAATTATAATGGATCATACGAATGAATTAGAATGGAAACATTCGTGCGAAAGAATTAGAATGGATCGTATGAATGAATTAGAATTGATCGTATGAATGAATTAAAATGGATCGTACGAATGAATTAGAATGGATAATGCGAATGAATTAGAATGAATCGTAGGAATGAATTAAAATGGATCGTGCGAATGAATTAGAATGGATCGTGCGAATGAATTAGAATGGATCGTACGAATGAATTAGAATGGATACATTCGTGCGAATAAATTAGAATGGATCGTACGAACGAGTAAAAATGGATCGTACGAATGAATTAGAATGGATCGTACGAATGAATCAGAATGGATCAGGCGAATGAATTAGAATGGATCGTACGAATGAATTAGAATATATTGTGCGAATGAATTAGATGGATCATATGAATGAATTAGAATGGATATATTTGTACGAATGAATTAGAATAGATAGTATGAATGAATTAGAATGGATCGTACGAATAAATTAGAATGGATACATTCGTGCGAATGAATTAGAATGGATCGTATGAAGAAATTAGAATGGATCGTACAAATGAATTAGAATGGATACATTCGTGCGAATGAATTAGAATTGATCGTATGAATGAATTAGAATGGATCGTATGAATGAATTAGAATGGATCGTGCAAATGAATTAGAATCGATCGTACGAATAATTTAGAATGGATCGTACGAATGAGTTTGAATGAATCGTGCGAATGAATTAGAGTGGATTGTACGATTGAATTAGAATGGATACATTCGTGCGAATGAAATAGAATGGATCGTACGAATGAGTAAGAATGGATCATACGAATGAATTAGAATGGATTGTATGAATGAATTAGAATGGATCATGGGAATGAATTAGAATGGATCGTACGAATGAATAAGAATAGATTGTGCGAATAAATTAGAATGGATCGTACAAATGAATTAGAATGGATAAATTCGTGCGAATGAATTAGAATGGATCATATGAATGAATATGAATGGATCATACGAATGAATTAGAATGGATATATTTATGCGAATGAATAAGAATGGATCATACGAATGAATTAGAATGGATCGTACGAATGAATTAGAATGTATACATTCGTCCGAATGAATTAGAATGAATCGTATGAAAGAATTAGGATGGATCATACGAATAAATTAGAATGGATCGTGCGAATGAATTAGAATGGATCGTACGAATGAATTAGAATGGATACATTCGTGCGAACGAATTAGAATGGATCGTACGAATGAGTAAGAATGGATCGTATGAACGAATTAGAATAGATCGTACGAATGAATTAGAATGGATCGTGTGAATGAATTAGAATGGATCGTAGGAATGAATTAGAATAGATTGTGCGAATGAATTAGAATGGATCGTACGAATGGATTAGAATGGATACATTTGTGCGAATGAATTAGAATGGATCGTATAAATGAATTAGAATAGATCGTATGAATGAATTAGAATGGATCGTACGAATGAATTAGAATGGATACATTCGTGCGAATGAATTAGAATGGATCGCACGAAGGAATTAGAATGGATTATATGAATGAATTAGAATGGATATATTCGTGCGAATGAATTAGAATGGATCATATGAATGAATTAGAATGGATCGTAAGAATGAATTAAAATAGATCGTAAGAATGAATTAGAATAGATCGTTCGAATGAATTAGAAAGGATCATACAAATGAATTAGAATGGATCACGCGAATAAATTTGAATGGATCGTACGAATAAATTATAATGGATAGTACGAACGAATTAGAATGGAACGCACGAATGAATTTGAATGGATTGTACGAATGAATTAGAATGGATACATTCGTGCGAATGAATTAGAATGGATCGTACGAATTAGTAAGAGTGGATCGTATGAATGAATTAGAATGGATCGTACGAAAGAAATATAACAGATCGTGCGAATGAATTAGAATGGATCGTACGAATGAATTAGAATAGATTATGCGAATGAATTAGAATGGATCGTACGAATGAATTAGAATGGATATATTGATGCAAATGAATTAGAATGAATCGTATTAATGAATTAGAATGGATCATACAAATGAATTAGAATGGATACATTCGTGCGAATGAATTAGAATGGATTGTACGAAAGAAATCGAATGGATCGTACGAATGAATTTGAATCGATACATTCGTGTGAATGAATTAGAATGGATCGTGTGAATGAATTAGAATGGATCGTATGAATGAATTAGAATGGATTGTACGAATGAATTAGAATGGATACATTCGTGCGAATGAATTAGCATAAATCGTATGAATGAATTAGAATTGATTGTATGAATGTATTAGAATAGATCGTACGAATGAATTAGAATGAATCGTTCGCAGGAATTAGAATAGATCGTATGAATGAATTAGAATGGATCGTATGAATGAATTAGAATAGATCGTGCGAATGAATTAGAATGGATTGTACAAAAGAATTAGAATGGATACATTCGTGCGAATGAATTAGAATGGATCGTACGAATGAGTAAGAATGGATCATAGGAATAAATTAGAATTGATCGTATGAATGAATTAGAATGGATCGTGCGAATGAATTAGAATGGATCGTATGAATGAAGTAGAATAGATTGTGCGAATGAATTTGAATGGATCGAACGAATAAATTAGAATGGATATATTCGTGTGAATGAATTAGGATGGATACATTCGTGTGAATAAATTAGAATGGATACATTCGTGCGAATGAATTAGAAAAGATCATACGAAGGGATTAGAATGGATCATACGAATGAAATAGAATGGATCGTACAAAGGAATTAGAATGGATCGTACGAATGAATTAGAATGGATACATTCGTGCAAAAGAATTAGAATGGATTGTATGAATGAATTAGAATGGATCGTACAAATGAATTAGAATGGATCGTACGAATGAATTAGAATGGATCATACGAATGAATTAGAATGGATGGTACGAATGAATTAGAACGGATCGTGCTAATGAAATAGAATGGATCGTACGAAGGAATTAGAATGGATCGTACGAATGAGTAAGAATGGATCGTACGAATGAAATAGAATGGATCGTAAGAATGAATTAGAATGGATCGTGCGAATGAATTAGATTGGATCATGTACGATTCATTCTAATTCATTCGCACGAATGTATCCATTCTAATTCATTCTAATTCCTTCGTACGATCCATTCTAATTCATTCGCACGAATGTATTCATTCTAATTCATTCGTATGATCCATTCTAGTTCATTCGAACAATCTATTCTAATTCATTCGTACGATCCATTCTAATTCATTCGCACGATCCATTCTAATTCATTTGTACGATCCATTTTAATACATTCATACAATCCATTCTAATTCTTTTGCACGAATGTATCCATTCTAATTCATTTGTACGATCCATTCTAATTCATTCGTACGATCCATTCTAATTCATTCATATGATCCATTGTAATTCATTCGTACGATCCATTCTAATTTATTCATACAATCCATTCTAATTCATTCGATCGAATGTATCCATTCTAATTCATTCGTACGATCCATTCAAATTCATTCATACGATCCATTCTAATTCATTCATACGATCCATTCTAATTCATTCGCACGAATGTATCCATTCTAATTCATTCGTACGATCTATTCTATTTCATTCGCACGATCCAATCTAATTTATTCGCACGATCCATTCTATTTCATTCGTACGATTCTAATTCATTCATACGATCCATTCTAATTCATTCGCATGAATGTATCCATTCTAATTCATTCTAATTCCTTCCTACGATCCATTTAGTACGATCCATTCTAATTCTTTCGTACGAAAATATCGATTCTAATTCATTCGTACGATCCATTCTAATTCATTCATACGATCCATTCTAATTCATTCGTACGATCCATTCTAATTCATTCGTACGATCCATTCTAATTCATTCATACGATCCATTCTAATTCATTCGTTTGATCCATTCTAATTCCTTCGTATGATCCATTCTAATTCATTCCCATGAATGTATCCATTCTAATTCATACGTACGATCCCTTCGTACGATCCATTCTAATTCATTCCCATGAATGTATCCATTCTAATTCATACGTACGATCCATTATAATTCATTCATACGATCCAATCTAATTCATTCATACGATCCATTCTAATTCATTTCGCATGAATGTATCCATTCTAATTCCTTCGTACGATCCATTCTAATTCATTCTTACGATCCATTCTAATTCATTCATACAATCCATTCTAATTCTTTCATACAATCCATTCTAAATCTTTCGTACGAATGTATCTATTCTAATTCATTCGTACGATCCACCCTAATTCCTTCATATGATCCATTATAATTTATTCGCACGAAAGTATCCAATCTAATTCATTCGTATGATCCATTCGAATTCGTTCATATGATCCATTCTAATTCATTTGCACGATCCATTCTAATTCATTCATACGATCCATTCTAATTCATTCGTACGATCCATTCTAATTCGTTCGTATGATCCATTCTAATTCCTTCGCAAGATCCATTCTAATTCATTCGTACGATCCATTCTAATTCATTCATATGATCCATTCTATTTCATTCGTATGATCCATTCTTACTCATTCGTACGATCCATTCTAATTCATTCGCACGATCCAATCTAATTCATTCGCACGATCCATTCTAATTCATTCGTACGATCCATTCTATTTCATTCGTACGATCCATTCTTACTCATTCATACGATCTATTCTAATTCATTCGCACGAATATATCCATCCTAATTTATTCGTACGATCCATTCTAATTCATTCGCACAATCCATTCTAATTCATTCATACGATCCATTCTAATTCATTCGTACGATCGATTCTAATTCATTCATACAATCAATTCTAATTCTTTTGCACGAATGTATCCATTCTAATTCATTCGTACGATCCATTCTACTTCATTCGCACGATCCATTCTAATTCATTCATACGATCCATTCTAATTCATTCATACAATCCATTCTAATTCTTTCGCACGAATGTATCCATTCTAATTCATTCGTACGATCCACCCTAATTCCTTCGTATGATCCATTCTAATTCATTCGCACGAATGTATCCATTCTAATTCATTCGTACGATCCATTCGAATTCATTCATACGATCCATTCTAATTCATTCATTCGATTCATTTTAATTCATTGTACGATCCATTCTAATTCATTCATACGATCCATTCTAATTCATTCGCATGAATGTATTCATTCACACAATCTATTCTAATTCATTCGTACGATCCATTCTAATTCATTAGCACAATCCATTCTAATTCATTCGTACGATCCATTCTATTTCATTCGTACGATCCATTCTTACTCATTCGTACGATCCATTCTAATTCATTCACACGAATGTATCCATTCTAATTCAATCGTACGATCCATTCTAATTCATTCGCATGATCCATTATAATTCATTCGTACGATCCATTCTAATTCATACGTACAATCTATTCTAATTCATTCGTACGATCCATTCTAATTCATTAGCATGATCCATTCTTATTCATTCGTATGATACATTCTATTTTATTCGTACGATCCATTCTTACTCATTCGTACGATCCATTCTAGAATGGATCGTGCGAATGAATTAGAATGGATCGTACGAATGAATTAGAATGGATCGTGCGAATGAATTAGAATGGATCGTACGACTGAATTATAATGGATCGTACGAATGAATATGAATTAGAATGGATCGTATGAATGAATTAGAATAGATCGTACGAATGAATTAGAATGGATCGTACGAATGAATTAAAATGGATTGTACGAATGTTTCCATTCTAATTCATTCCTTTATGCGATCCATTCTATTTCATTAGCACGATCCATTCTAATTCATTCGTACGATCCATTCTAATCATTCGCACGAATGGATCATACTTATTCATACGATCCATTCGAATTCATTAGCATGATCCATTCTAATTCATTTGCCCGATCCATTCTAATTCATTCATACAATCCATTCTAATTCTTTTGCACGAATGTATCCATTCTAATTCATTCGTACGATCCATTATAATTCCTTCGTACGATCCATTCTAATTCCTTCGTACGATCCATTCTAATTCCTTCATACGATCCATTCTAATTCATTCGTACGATCCATTCTAATTCGTACAATCCATCCTAATTCATTCGTACGATCCATTCGAATTCATTCGTACGATCCATTCTAATTCATTCGTACGATCCATTCTAATTCATTCGCACGATCCATTTTAATCTAGTCTAATTCATTCGTACGATCCATTCTAATTCACTCGTACGATCCATTCTAATTCATTCGTACGATCCATTCTAATTCATCCATACAATCCATTCTATTTCATTTGAATTAGGGTGGATCGTATGAATGAATTAGAATGGATACATTCGTGCGAAAGAATTAGAATGGATTGTATGAATGAATTAGAATGGATCGTATGAATGAATTAGAATGGATCATGTGAATGAAGTAGAATGGATTGTGCTAATGAGTAAGAATGGAACGTACGAATGAAATAGAATGGATCGTACGAATGAATTAGAATGGATCGTGCTAATGAATTAGAATAGATCGTACGAATGAATTAGAATAGATTGTGCGAATGAATTAGAATGGATCGTGCGAATGAATTAGAATGGATACATTCGTGCGAATGAATTAGAATGGATCGTATGAATGAATTAGAATGGATCGTATGAATGAATTCGAATGGATCGTACGAATGAGTTAGAATGGATACATTCGTGCAAATGAAATAGAATGAATCATACGAAGGAATTAGGGTGGATTGTACGAATGAATTAGAATGGATACATTCGTACGAATGTATTAGAATAGATCGTATAAATTAGAATGCATATGTTCGTACGATCCTTTCTAATTCATTCATACGATCCATTCTAGTTCATTCATACGATCCATTATATTTCATTCGTATGATCCATTCTTACTCATTCGTACGATCCATTTGAATTCATTCGTACGATCTATTCTAATTCATTCGCACAATCTATTCTAATTCATTCGTACGATCCATTCTAATTCATTAGCACGATCCATTCTAATACATTCGTACGATCCATTCTATTTCTTTCGTACGATACATTCTTACTCATTCGTACGATCCATTCTAATTCATTCGCATGAATGTATCCATTCTATTTCATTCGTACGATCCATTCTAATTCATTCATACGATCCATTCTAATTCATTCGCACGAATGAATCCATTCTAATTCATTCGCACGATCCATTCTAATTCATTCGTACGATCCATTCTAATTCATTCGTACGATCCACCCTAATTCCTTTATATGATCCATTCAAATTCATTCGCACGAATGTATCCATTCTAATTAATTCTAATTCATTCGCACGATCTATCCTAATTCATTAGTACGATCCATTCTAATTCATTCATACGATCCATTCTAATTCATTCGCACGAATGTATCCATTCTAATTCATTCGCACAATCTATTATAATTCATTCGTTCGATCCATTCTAATTAATTCGTATTATCTATTCTAATTCATTCGCATGATCCATTCTAATTCATTCATACGATCCATTCTAATTCATTCGTATGATCCATTCTAATTCATTCGCATGATCCATTCTAATTCATTCATACGATCCATTCTAATTCCTTCGTACGATCCATTCTATTTCATTCGTATGATCTATTCTAGTTCCTTCGTACGATCCATTCTAATTCATTCCCATGAATGTATCCATTCTAATTCATACGTACGATCCATTCTTACTCATTCATACGATCCATTCTAATTCTTTCACACGAATGTATCCATTCTAATTCATTCGCACAATCTATTCTAATTCGTGCGAATGAATTAGAATGGATCGTACGAAGGAATTAGAATGGATATATTCATGGAAAAGAGTTAGAATGGATTGTATGAATGAATTATAATGGATCGTACAAATGAATTAGAATGGATTGTACTAATGAATTAGAATGGAAAATTCGAGATAATGAATTAGAATGGATCGTATGAATGAATTAGAATGGATTATACGAATGAATTAGAATGGATCTTATGAATGAATTAGAATGGATCGTGCGAATGAATTAGAATGGATCGTACGAATGAATTAGAACGGATCGTACGAAGGAATTAGAATGGATCGTACAAAGGAATTAGAATGGATCGTGCGAATGAGGATACATTCGTGCGAATGAATTAGAATGGATCGTACGAATGAGTAAGAATGGATCGTACGAATGAATTAGAATGGATATATTCATGGGAATAAATTAGAATGGATCGTGCGAATGAATTAGAATGGATCGTACGAAGGAATTTAGAATGGATCGTATGAATGAATTAGATTGGATCGTATGAATGAATTAGAATGTATCGTTTGAATGTGTTAGAATGGATCGTGCGAATGAATTAGAATGGATCGTATGAATGAATTAGATTGGATCATATGAATAAATTAGAATGGATCGTATGAATAAATTAGAATGGATCGTATGAATGAATTAGAATGGATATATTCATGGGAATGAATTTGAGTGAATCGTATGAATGAATTAGAATGGATCGTGCGAATGAATTAGAATGGATCGTACGAATGAATTTAGAATGGATCGTATAAATGAATTAGATTGGATCGTATGAATGAATTAGAATGGATCGTGTGAATGAATTAGAATAGATCGTGCGAATGAATTAGAATGGATCGTATGAATGAATTAGATTGGATCGTATGAATGAATTAGAATGGATCGCACAAATGAATTAGAATGAATCGTATGAATGAATTTGAATGGATCGTATGAATGAATTTGAATGGATCGTATGAATGAATTCGAATGGATCGTATGAATGAATTAGAATGGATACATTCGTGCGAATGAATTAGAATGGATCATACGACGGAATTAGGGTGGATCGTACGAATGAATTATAATGGATCGTACGAATGAATTAGAATGGATCGTATGAATGAATAAGAAAAGATCGTGCGAATGAATTAGAAAGGATCGTACGAATAAATTAGAATGGATTGTGCTAATGAGTTGAATGGATCGTATGAATGAATTAGAATGGATCGTGCGAATGAATTAGAATAGATCGTACGAATGAATTAGAATGGATACATTCATGCAAATGAATTAGAATGGATCGTACGAATGAGTTAGAATGGATCGTACGAATCAAATAGAATCGATCGTACGAATGAATTAGAATGGATCGTGCTAATGAATTAGAATGGATCGTATGAATGAATTAGAATGGATCGTGTGAATGAATTAGAATGGATCGTATGAATGAGTAAGAATAGATCGTACGAATGAAATAGAATGGATCGTACGAATGAATTAGAATGGATCGTGCTAATGAATTAGAATGGATCGTACGAATGAATTAGAATAGATTGTGCGAATGAATTAGAATGAATCGTACGAATGAATTAGAATGGATACATTCGTGCGAATGAATTAGAATGGATCGTATGAATGAATTAGATTGGATCGTATGAATGAATTAGAATGGATTGTACGTATGAATTAGAATGGATACATTCATGGGAATGAATTAGAATGGATCGTACGAATGTATTCGAGTGGATCATATGAATGAATTAGAATGGATACATTCGTCCGAATGAATTAGAATGGATCGTATGAAGGAATTAGGGTGGATCGTACGAATGAATTAGAATGGATACATTCGTGCGAAAGGATTAGAATGGATTGTATGAATGAGTTAGAATGGATCGTATGAATGAATTAGAATAGATTGTGCGAATGAATTAGAATGGCTCGTGCTAATGAATTAGAATGGATACATTTGTTCGAATGAATTAGAACGGATCGTATGAATGAATTAGATTGGATCGTATGAATGAATTAGAATGGATCGTACGTATGAATTAGAATGGATACATTCATGGGAATAAACTAGAATAGATCGTACGAAGGAATTAGAATGAATCATACGAATAAAATAGAATGGATCATACGAAGGAATTAGAATGGATCGTACAAAGGAATTAGAATGGATCGTACGAATGAATTAGAATGGATATATTCGTGCAAAAGAATTAGAATGGATTGTGTGAATGAATTAGAATGGATCATGCAAATGAATTTGAATGCATCGTGCGAATGAATTAGAATGGATCGTATGAATGAATTAGATTAGACTGTGCGAATGAATTAGAATGGATTGTACGAATGAATTAGAATGGATACATTCGTGCGAATGAATTAGAATGGATCGTATGAATGAATTCGAATGGATCGTATGAATTAATTCGAATGGATCATACGAATGAATTCGAATGGATACATTCGTGCGAATGAATTAGAATGTATCATATGAAAGAAATTAGGGTGGATCATACGAATGAATTAGAATGGATACATTCGTGCGAAAGAATTAGAATGGATTGTATGAATGAATTAGAATGGATCGTCGAATGAATTAGAATGGATGGGACGAATGAACTAGAACAGATTATGCTAATGAATTAGAATGGATCGTACGAATGAATTAGAATAGATTGTGCGAATGAATTAGAATGGATCGTACGAATGAATTAGAATAGATACATTCGTGAGAATGAATTAGAATGGATCGTATGAATGAATTGGAATGGATCGTATAAATGAAATAGAATAGATTGTGCGAATAAATTAGAATGGATCATACGAATGAATTAGAATGGATCGTGCTAATGTATTAGAATGGATCGTACGAATGAATAAGAATAGATGGTGCGAATGAATTAGAATGGACCGTACGAATGAATTAGAATGGATACATTCGTGCGAATGAATTAGAATGGATCGTATGAATGAATTAGATTGGATTGTATGAATGAATTAGAATGGATCATATGTATGAATTAGAATGGATACATTCATGGGAATGAATTACTGTACGAAGGAATGAGAATGGATCATACGAAGGAAATAGAATGGATCGTACGAAGGAATTAGAGTGGATCGTGCGAAGGAATTTGAATGGATCGTACGAAGGAATTAGAATGGATCGTACGAATGAATTAGAATGGATACATTCATGCAAAAGAATTAGAATGGATTATATGAATGAATTAGAATGGATCGTGCGAATGAATTAGAATGGATCATACGAATGAATTAGAATAGATTGTGCGAATGAATTAGAATGGATCGTACGAATGAATTAGAATGGATACATTCATACGAATGAATTAGAATGGATCGTACGAATGAATTAGAATGGATCGTACGAATGAATTAGAATGAATCATACGAATGAATTAGAATGAATACATTCGTGCGGATGAATTAAAATGGATCGTATGAATGAATTAGAATGGATCGTATGAATAAATTCGAATGGATCGTACGTATGAATTAGAATGGATCGTACGAATGAATTAGAATGGATCGTACGAATGAGTAAGAATGGATCGTACGAAAGAAATAGAATGGATCGTACGAATGAATTAGTATGGATCGTGCGAATGAATTAGAATGGATCGTACAAATGAATTAAAATAGATTGTGCGAATGAATTAGAATGGATCGTACGAATGAATTAGAATGGATACATTCAAGCGAATGAATTAGAAAGGATCGTACGAAGGAATTAGAATTAATTAGAATGGATATATTCGTGCGAATGAATTAGAATGGATCGTATGAATGAATTAGATTGGATCATATGAATGAATTAGAATGGATCGTACGTATGAATTAGAATGGATACATTCATGGGAATGAATTAGAATGGATCGTACGAATGAATTAGAATGGATTGTATGAAGGAATTAGAATGGATCGTATGTATGAATTCTATTTCATTCTAATTCATTAGCACGATCCATTCTAACCCATTCTAATTCATTCATACAATCCATTCTAATTCATACGAAGGAATTAATTCATACGATCCATTCTAATTCTTTCGTACGGTCTATTCTATTCATTCGTACGATCCATTCTAATTCATTTGCACGAATTTATCCATTCTAATTTATTCGCACGATCCATTCTAATTCATTCGTACAATCTATTCTAATTCATTCGTACGATCCATTCTAATTCATTCGCACGATCCATTCTGATTCATTCGCACGAATGTATCCATTCTAATTCATTCGCACGAATGTATCCATTCTAATTCATTCGCCCGAATGTATCCATTCTAATTCATTCATACGATCCATTCTAACTCATTCATACAATCCATTCTATTTCATTCATACGATCCTTTCTTACTCATTCGTACGATCCATTCTAATTCATTCGCACGAATGTATCCATTCTAATTCATTCATACGATCCATTCTAATTCATTCGTACGATCCATTCTAATTTATTCATACGATCCATTCTAATTCATTCGTACGATCCATTCAAGTTCATTCGTACGATCCATTCTAATTGATTAGCACAATCCCTTCTAATTCATTCATACGATCCATCCTAATTCATACGATCCATTCTAATTCATTCATATGATACATTCTATTTCATTCGTGTGATCTATTCTAATTCATTCATACGATCCATTCTATTTCATTTGTACGATCCATTCTTACTCATTCGTACGATCCATTCTAATTCATTTGCACGATCTAATCTAATTTATTCGCACGATCCTTTCTAATTCATTCGTACGATTCATTCTATTTCATTCGTATGATCCATTCTTACTCATTCATACGATCCATTCTAATTCATTCGCATGAATGTATCCATTCTAATTCATTCGTACGATCCATTCTAATTCATTCGCACGATCCATTCTAATTCATTCATACTATCCATTCTAATTCATTCGTACGATCCATTCTAATTCATTCAAACAATCCATTCTAATTCTTTCGCACGAATGTATCCATTCTAATTCATTCATACGATCCATTCTAATTCATTCGCACGATCCATTCTAATTCATTCATACGATTCATTCTAATTCATTTGTACGATCCATTCTAATTCATACGTATGATCCATTCGAATTCATTCATACGATCCATTCTAATTCATTCATATGATCCATTCTAATTCATTCGCATGAATGTATCCATTCTAATTCATTCGTACGATCCATTCTAATTCATTCGCACGATCCAATCTAATTCATTCGCACGATCCATTCTAATTCATTCGTACGATCCATTCTATTTCATTCGTACGATCCATTCTTACTCATTCGTACGATCCATTCTAATTCATTCGCACGATCCATTATAATTTATTCATACGATCCATTCTAATTCATTCGTACGATCCATTCTAATTCATTCACACGAATGTATCCATTCTAATTCATTCGTACGATCCATTCTAATTCATTCGCACGATCCAATCTAATTCATTCATACGATCCATTCTAATTCATTCATATGATCCATTCTAATTCATTCGCACGAATGTATCCATTCTAATTTATTCGTACGATCCATTCTAATTCATTCGCACAATCTATTCAAATTCATTCGTACGATCCATTCTAATTCATTCGCACGATCTATTCTAATTCATTCGTACGATCCATTCTATTTCATTAGTACGATCCATTCTTACTCATTCGTACGATCCATTCTAATTTACTCGCACGAATGTATCCATTCTAATTCATTCATACGATCCATTCTAATTCATTCAAACGATCCATTCTAATTCATTCATACGATCCATTCTAATTCATTCATACGATCCATTCTAATTCATTCGCACGATCCATTCTAATTCATTCATACGATCCATTCTAATTCATTCATACAATCCATTCTAATTCTTTCGCACGAATGTATCCATTCAAATTCATTCGTACGATCCATTCTAATTCATTCGCACAAACTATTCTAATTCATTCGTACGATCCATTCTATTTCATTCGCACGATCGTACGAATGAGTAAGAATGGATCATACAAATGAATTAGAATGGATACATTCGTTCGAATGAATTAGAATGGATCGTACGAATGAGTAAGAATGGATCATACAAATGAATTAGAATGGATCGTGCGAAGGAATTAGAATGGATCGTGCGAAGGAATTAGAATGGATCATGCGAAGGAATTAGAATGGATCATGCGAATGAATTAGAATGGATTGTACGAATGAATTTGAATGGACAAATTCGTGCGAATGAATTAGAATGGATCGTATGAATCAATCAGAATGGATCATATTAGAATGGATTGTATGAATGAATTAGAATGGATCGTATGAATGAATTAGAATGCATCATACGAATGAATTAGAATGGATCGTATGAATGAATTAGAATGGATCCTGCGAATGAATCAGAATGGATCGTACGAATGAATTAGAATGGATACATTCGTGGGAATGAATTAGAATGGATCGTACGAATGAGTAAGAATGGATCGTACGAATGAAATAGAATAGATCGTACGAATGAATTAGAATAGATCGTGCGAATGAATTAGATTGGAACGTGCGAATGAATTAGAAAGGATCGTATGAATGAATTAGAATGGATACATTCGTGCGAATAAATTAGAATGGATCGTATGAATGAATTATAATGGATCGTCTGAATGAATTTGAATGGATCGTACGAATGAATCAGAATGGATACATTCGTGCGAAACAATTAGAATGGATCATACGAAGGAATTAGGTGGGATCGTACGAATAAATTAGAATGGATACATTCGTGTGAAAGAATTAGAATGGATTGTATAAATGAATTAGAATGGATCGTAAGAATGAATTAGAATGGACCGTGCGAATGAATTACAATGGATCGTACGAATGAATAAGAATGGATCGTATGAATGAATTAGAATGGATCATGCGAATGAATTAGAATGGATCGTACGAATGAATTAGAATGGATACATTCGTGCGAATGAATTAGAATGGATCGTACGAATGAGTAAGAATGGATCGTACGAATGAAATAGAATGGATCGTACGAATGAATTAGAATGGATCGTGCTAATGAATTAGAATGGATCGTATGAATGACATAGAATAGATTGTGCGAATGAATTAGAATGGATCGTACGAATGAATTAGAATGGATACATTCGTGCGAATGAATTAGAATGGATCGTATTAATGAATTAGATTGGATCGTATGAATGAATTAGAATAAATCGTACGTATGAATTAGAACGGATATATTTATGGAAATGAATTATAATGGATCGTACGAAGGAATTAGAATGGATCATACGAATGAATTAGAATGGATCGTACGATGGAATTAGAATGGATCGTACGAAGGAATTAGAATGGATCGTACGAATGAATTAGAATGGATACATTCTTGCAAAAGAATTAGAATGTATTATATGAATGAATTAGAATGGATCGTGCAAATGAATTAGAATGGATCGTGCGAATGAATTAGAATAGATCGTATGAATGAATTAGAATAGATTGTGCGAATGAATTAGAATCGATCGTATGAATGAATTAGAATGGATCGTATAAATGAAGTAGATTGGATCGTACGAATTAGTAAGAATGGATCGTATGAATGAATTAGAATGGATCGTGCGAATGAATTAGAATAGATCGTGCGAATGAATTAGAATGGATACATTCATACGAATGAATTAGAATGGATCATACGAATGAATTAGAATGGATCATATGAATGAATTAGATTGGATCGTGAGAATGAATTAGAATGGATCGAATGAATGTATTAGAATGGATACATTCGTGCGAATGAATTAGAATGGATTGTATGAATGAATTAGATTGGATCGTATGAATGAACATCGTGCGAATGAATTAGAATGGATCGTACGAATGAATTAGAATGGATACATTCGTGCGAATGAATTAGAATGGATCGTACGAATGAGTAAGAATAGATCGTATGAATGAATTAGAATAGATCGTACGAATGAATTAGAATGGATCGTGCGAATGAATTAGAATGGATCGTAGGAATGAATTAGAATAGATTGTGCGAATGAATTAGAATGGATCGTACGAATGGGTTAGAATGGATACATTTGTGCGAATGAATTAGAATGGATCATATAAATGAATTAGAATGGATCGTATGAATGAATTAGAATGGATCGTACGAATGAATTAGATTGGATACATTCGTGCGAATGAATTAGAATGGATCGCACGAAGGAATTAGAATGGATCATATGAATGAATTAGAATGGCTATATTCGTGCGAATGAATTAGAATGGATCATATGAATGAATTAGAATGGATTGTAAGAATGAATTAAAATAGATCGTAAGAATGAATTAGAATAGATCGTTCGAATGAATTAGAAAGGATCATACGAATGAATTAGAATGGATCATGCGAATAAATTTGAATGGATCGTATGCATGAATTAGAATGGATCGTACGAATTAATTAGATTGGAACACACGAATGAATTTGAATGGATTGTACGAATGAATTAGAATGGATAGATTCGTGCGAATGAATTAGAATGTATCGTACGAATTAGTAAGAGTGGATCGTATGAATGAATTAGAATGGATCGTACGAAAGAAATATAATAGATCGTGCGAATGAATTAGAATGGATCGTACGAATGAATGAGAATAGATTATGCGAATGAATTAGAATGGATCGTACGAATGAATTAGAATGGACACATTCGTGCAAATGAATTAGAATGGATCGTATGAATGAATTAGAATGGATCATACAAATGAATTAGAATGGATACATTCGTGCGAATGAATTAGAATGGATTGTATGAAAGAAATAGAATGGATCGTACGAATGAATTTGAATCGATACATTCGTGTGAATGAATTAGAATGGATCCTGTGAATGAATTAGAATGGATCGTATGAATGAATTAGAATGAATCATACGAATGAATTAGAATGGATACATTCGTGCGAATGAATTAGAATGGATCGTTCGAAGGAATTAGAATGGATTGTACGAATGAATTAGAATGGATACATTCGTGCGAATGAATTAGAATAAATCGTATGAATGAATTAGAATGTATTGCATGAATGAATTAGAATAGATCGTACGAATGAATTAGAATGAATCGTTCGAAGGAATTAGAATGGATTGTACAAATGAATTAGAATGGATACATTCGTGCGAATGAATTAGAATGGATCGTACAAGTGAGTAAGAATGGATCGTAGGAATGAATTAGAATTGATCGTATGAATGAATTAGAATGGATCGTGCGAATGAATTAGAATGAATCGTATGAATGAATTTGAATAGATTATGTGAATGAATTTGAATGGATCGAACGAATGAATTAGAATGGATATATTCGTGCGAATGAATTAGGATGGATACATTCGTGCGAATAAATTAGAATGGATACATTCGTGCGAATGAATTAAAATGGATACATTGTGCGAATAAATTAGAAGATATCGTATGAATGAATTAGAATGGATCGTATGAATGAATTAGAATGGATCGTACGAAGGAATTAGAATGGATCGTTCGAATGAATTAGAATGGATACATTCGTGCGAATAAATTAGAATGGATTGTATGAATGAATTTGAATGGATCATACGAATGAATTAGAATGGATCGTGTGAATGAATTAGAATGGATCGTACGAATGATTTAGAATGGATCTTACGAATGAATTAGAATGGATCGTGCGAATGAATTAGAATGGATTGTACGAATGAATCAGAAAGGATACATTCGTGCGAATGAATTAGAAATGATCGTACGAATGGATCATACGAATGAATTAGAATGGATCGTACGAATGAATTAGAAAGGATCATGTGAATGAATTAGAATGGATCGTACGAATGAATTAGAATAGATTGTGCGAATGAATTAGAATGGATCATACGAATGAATTAGAATAGGTTGTGCGAATGAATTAGAATGGATCGTACGAATCATTTAGAATGGATCGTGCGAATGAATTAGAACGGATCGTGCGAATGAATTAGAATGGATACATTCGTGCGAATGAATTAGAATTGATCATACGAATGAGTAAGAATGGATCATACGAATGAATTAAAATGGATCGTATGAATGTATTAGAATGGATCATGCAAATGAATTAGAGTGGATCGTACAAATGAATTAGAATAGATTGTGCAAATGAAATAGAATGGATCGTACGAATGAATTAGAATGGATACATTCGTGCGAATTAATTAGAATAGATCGTATGAATGAATTAGAAAGGATCGTACGAATAAATTAGAATGGATCGTACGAATGAATTAGAACGGATACATTCGTGTGAATGAATTAGAATGGATCGTGCGAATGAAATAGAATGGATCGTATGAATGAATTAGAATGGATCGTACGAATAAATTAGAATGGAACGTAGGAAAGAATTAGAATGGATCATGCGAATGAATTAGAATGCATCGTATGAATAAATTAGAATAGATTGTGCGAATGAATTAGAATGGATCGAATGAGTGAATTAGAATGGTTACATTCGTGCGAATAAATTAGAATGGATCGTATGAATGAATTAGAATAGATCGTATGAATGAATTAAAATGGAACGTACGAATGTACTAGGATGGATACATTCGTGTGAATGAATTAGAATGGATCGTACGAAGGAAGTATAATAGATTGTACGAATGAATTAGAATGGATACATTCGTGCGAATGAATTAGAATGGATCGCATGAATGAATTGGAATGGATCGTATGTATGAATTAAAATGGATCGTACGAATGAATAAGAATTGATCGTGCGAATGAATTAGAATGGATCGTACGAATGAATTAGAATGGATTGTACGAATGAATTAGAATGGATCGTGCGAATGAATAAGAATGGATTGCACGAATGAATTAGAATGGATACATTCGTGCGAATGAATTAGAATGGATCGTACGAATGAATTAGAATAGATTGTGCGAATGAATTAGAATGGATTGTACGAATGAATTAGAATAGATACATTCGCGCGACTGAATTTGAATGGGTTATACGAATGAATTAGAATAGATCGTACAAATGAATTAGAATGGATGCATTCGTGCGAAAGAATTAGAATGTATACGAATGAATTAGAATGGAACGTGCTAATGAATTAGAATAGATTGTACGAATGAATTAGAATAGATTGTGCGAATGAATTAGAATGGATCGTACGAATGAATTAGAATGGATACATTCGTGTGAATGAATTAGAATGGATCGTTTGAATGAATTAGATTGGATCGTATGAATGAATTAGAATGGATCGCACTTATGAATTAGAAAGGATATATTCATGGGAATGAATTAGAATGGATCATACAAAGGAATTAGAATGGATCATACGAATGAAATAGAATGGATCGTACGAAGGAATTAGAATGGAACGTACGAATGAATTAGAATGGATACATTCATGCAAAAGAATTAGAATGGATTGTATGAATGAATTAGAATGGATCGTACAAATGAATTAGAATGCATCGTACGAATGAATTAGAATGGATCATCCGAATGAATTAGAATGGATCGTACGAATGAATTAGAATGGATTGTGCTAATGAAATAGAATGAATCGTACGAACGAATTAGAATGGATCGTCCGAATGAGTAAGAATGGATCGTACGAATGAAATAGAATGGATCGCACGAATGAATTAGAATGGATCATGCGAATGAATTAGATTGGATCATGTACGATTCATTCTAATTCATTCGCACGAATGTATCCATTCTAATTTATTCTAATTCCTTCGCACGATCCATTCGTACGATCCATTCTAATTCATTCGCACAAATGTAATCATTCTAATTCATTCGTATGATCCATTCTAATTCATTCGCGCAATCTATTCTAATTCATTCGTACGATCCATTCTAATTCATTCGCACGATCCATTCTAATTCATTTGTACGATCTATTTTAATACATTCATACAATCCATTCTAATTCTTTTGCACGAATGTATCCATTCTAATTCATTTGTACAACCCAATCTAATTCATTCGTACGATCCATTCTAATTCATTCATAGGATCCATTGTAATTCATTCGTACGATCCATTCTAATTTATTTATACAATCTATTCAAATTCATTCGATCGAATGTATCCATTCTAATTCATTCGTATGATCCATTCGAATTCATTCATACGATTCATTCAAATTCATTCATACGATCCATTCTAATTCATTCGCACGAATGTATCCATTCTAATTCATTCGTACGATCTATTCTAATTCATTCGCATGATCCAATCTAATTCATTCGCACGATCCATTCTAATTCATTCGTACGATTCTAATTCATTCATACGATCCATTCTAATTCATTCGCACAAATGTATCCATTCTAATTCATTCTAATTCCTTCGTACGATCCATTCTAATTCCTTCGCACGAAAATATCCATTCTAATTCATTGGTACGATCCATTCTAATTCATTCATACGATCCATTCTAATTCATTCGTACGATCCATTCTAATTCATTCGTACGATCCATTCTAATTCATTCATACGATCCATTCTAATTCATTCGTTTGATCCATTCTAATTCCTTCGTATGATCCATTCTAATTCATTCCCATGAATGTATACATTCTAATTCATACGTACGATCCCTTCGTACGATCCATTCTAACTCTTTCGTACGATCGATTCTAATTCCTTCGTATGATCCATTCTAATTCATTCCCATGAATGTATCCATTCTAATTCATACGTACGATCCATTCTAATTCATTCATACGATCCAATCTAATTCATTCATACGATCCATTCTAATTCATTTCGCATGAATGTATCCATTCTAATTCCTTTGTACGATCCATTCTAATTCATTCTTACCATCCATTCTAATTCATTCATACGATCCATTCTAATTCATTCATACAATCCATTCTAAATCTTTCGCACGAATGTATCCATTCTAATTCATTCGTACGATCCACCCTAATTCCCTCATATGATCCATTATAATTTATTCCACGAAAGGATCCATTCTAATTCATTCGTACGATCCATACGAATTCATTCATACGATCCATTCTAATTCATTCGCACGATCCATTCTAATTCATTCATACGATTCATTCTAATTCATTCGTACGATCCATTCTAATTCGTTCGCATGATCCATTCTAATTCATTCGCACGATCCATTCTAATTCATTCGTATGATCCATTCTAATTCATTCATATGGTCCATTCTATTTCATTCGTACGGTCCATTCTTACTTATTCGTACGATCCATTCTAATTCATTCGCACGATCCAATCTAATTCATTCGCACGATCCATTCTAATTCATTCGTACAATCCATTCTATTTCATTCGTACGATCCATTCTTACTCATTCGTACGATTTATTCTAATTCATTCGCACGAATATATCCATTCAAATTTATTCGTACGATCCATTCTAATTCATTCGCACAATCCATTCTAATTCATTCATACGATCCATTCTAATTCATTCGTACGATCCATTCTAATTCATTCATACAATCAATTCTAATTCTTTTGCTCGAATGTATCCATTCTAATTCATTCGTACGATCCATTCTAATTCATTCGCACGATCCATTCTAATTCATTCATACGATCCATTCTAATTCATTCATACAATCCATTCTAATTCTTTCGCACGAATGTATCCATTCTAATTCATTCGTACGATCCACCCTAATTCCTTCGTATGATCCATTCTAATTCATTTGCACGAATGTATCCATTCTAATTCATTCGTACGATCCATTCGAATTCATTCATACGATCCATTCTAATTCATTCATACGATTCATTCTAATTCATTATACGATCCATTCTAATTCATTCATACGATCCATTCTAATTCATTCGCATGAATGTATTCATTCACATAATCTATTCTAATTCATTCGTACGATCCATTCTAATTTATTAGCACGATCCATTCTAATTCATTCGTACGATCCATTCTATTTCATTCGTACAATCCATTCTTACTCATTCGTACGATCCATTCTAATTCATTCACAGGAATGTATCCATTCTAATTCATTCGTACGATCCATTCTAATTCATTCGCATGATCCATTCTAATTCATTCGTACGATCCATTCTAATTCATACGTACAATCTATTCTAATTCATTCATACGATCCATTCTAATTCATTAGCCCGATCCATTCTTATTCATTCGTATGATCCATTCTATTTTATTCGTACGATCCATTCTTACTCATTCGTACGATCCATTCTAGAATGGATCGTGCGAATGAATTAGAATGGATCGTACGAATGAATTAGAATGGATCGTGCGAATGAATTAGAATGGATCGTACGAATGAATTAGAATGGATCGTACGAATGAATTATAATGGATCGTACGAATGAATATGAATTAGAATGGATCGTATGAATGAATTAGAATGGATCGTACGAATGAATTAGAATGGATCGTACGAATGAATTAGAATGGATTGTACGAATGTATCCATTCTAATTCATTCCTTTGTGCGATCCATTCTAATTCATTAGCATGATCCATTCTAATTCATTCGTACGATCCATTCCAATCATTCGCACGAATGGATCTTACTCATTCATACGATCCATTCGAATTCATTAGCATGATCCATTCTAATTCATTTGCACGATCCATTCTAATTCATTCATACAATCCATTCTAATTCTTTTGCACGATTATATCTATTCTAAATCATTCGTACGATCCATTCTAATTCCTTCGTACGATCCATTCTAATTCCTTCGTACGATCCATTCTAATTCATTCGTACGATCCATTCTAATTCGTACGATCCATCCTAATTCATTCGTACGATCCATTCGAATTCATTCGTACGATCCATTCTAATTCATTCGTACGATCCATTCTAATTCATTCGCACGATCCATTCTAATCTAGTCTAATTCATTCGTACGATCCATTCTAATTCATTCGTACGATCCATTCTAATTCATTCGTACGATCCATTCTAATTCATCTGAATTAGGGTGGATTGTATGAATGAATTAGAATGGATACATTCGTGCGAAAGAATTAGAATGGATTGTATGAATGAATTAGAATGGATCGTATGAATGAATTAGAATGGATCGTGCGAATGAAGTAGAATGGATTGTGCTAATGAGTAAGAATGGAACGTACGAATGAAATAGAATGGATCGTACGAATGAATTAGAAAGGATCGTGCTAATGAATTAGAATGGATCGTACGAATGAATTAGAATAGATTGTGCGAAAGAATTAGAATGGATCGTGCGAATGAATTCGAATGGATACATTCGTGCGAATGAATTAGAATGGATCGTATAATTGAAATAAAATGGATCGTATGAATGAATTCGAATGGATCGTACGAATGAGTTAGAATGGAAACATTCGTGCAAATGAAATAGAATGGATCATACGAAGGAATTAGGGTGGATCGTACAAATGAATTAGAATGGATACATTCGTACGAATGTATTATAATAGATCGTATGAATTAGAATGCATATGTTCATACGATCCTTTCTAATTCATTCATACGATCCATTCTAGTTCATTCATACGATCCATTCTATTTCATTCGTAAGATCCATTCTTACTCATTCGTATGATCCATTTGAATTCATTCGTACGATCTATTCTAATTCATTCGCACAATCTATTCTAATTCATTCGTACGATCCATTCTAATTCATTAGCACGATCCATTCTAATTCATTCGTACGATCCATTCTATTTCATTCGTAAGATCCATTCTAATTCATTCGCACGAATGTATCCATTCTAATTCATTCGTACGATTCATTCTATTTCATTCGTACGATCCATACTAATTCATTCATACGATCCATTCTAATTCATTCGCACGAATGAATCCATTCTAATTCATTCGCACGATCCATTCTAATTCATTCGTACGATCCATTCTAATTCATTTGTACGATCCACCCTAATTCCTTTGTATGATCCATTCAAATTCATTCGCACGAATGTATCCATTCTAATTCATTCTAATTCATTCGCACGATCCATTCTAATTCATTCATACGATCCATTCTAATTCATTCGCACGAATGTATCCATTCTAATTCATTCGCACAATCTATTATAATTCATTCGTTCGATCCATTCTAATTCATTCGTATGATCCAATCTAATTCATTCGCATGATCCATTCTAATTCATTCATACGATCCATTCTAATTCCTTCGTACGATCCATTCTATTTCATTCGTATGATCCATTCTAGTTCCTTTCGTACGATCCATTCTAATTCATTCCCATGAATGTATCCATTCTAATTCATACGTACGATCCATTCTTACTCATTCATACGATCCCTTCTAATTCTTTCACATGAATGTATCCATTCTAATTCATTCGCACAATCTATTCTAATTCGTGCGTATGAATTAGAATGGATCGTACGAAGGAATTAGAATGGATACATTAGTGCGAAGGAATTAAAATGAATTAGAATGGATCGTACAAATGAATTAGAATGGATTGTACTAATGAATTAGAATGGAAAATTCGTGATAATGAATTAGAATGGATCGTATGAATGAATTAGAATGGATTATACGAATGAATTAGAATGGATAGTATGAATGAATTAGAATGGATCGTGTGAATGAATTAGAATGGATCGCACGAATGAATTAGAATAGATACATTCGTGCGACAGAATTAGTATGGATTGTATGAATGAATTAGAATGGATCGTACGAATGAATTAGAATGGATCGTTTGAATGAATTAGAATGGATCGTGCGAATGAATTAGAATGGATCATACGAATGAATTAGAACGGATCGTACGAAGGAATTAGAATGGATCGTACGAAGGAATTAGAATGGATCGTGCGAATGAGGATACATTCGTGCGAATGAATTAGAATGGATCGTACGAATGAGTAAGAATGGATCGTACAAATGAATTAGAATGGATATATTCATGAGAATGAATTAGAATGGATCGTGCGAATGAATTAGAATGGATCGTTCGAAGGAATTTAGAATGGATCGTATGAATGAATTAGATTGGATCGTATGAATGAATTAGAATGTATCATATGAATGAATTAGAATGGATCGTGCGAATGAATTAGAATGGATCATATGAATGAATTAGATTGGATCGTATGAATAAATTAGAATGGATCGTATGAATGAATTAGAATGGATCGTATGAATGAATTAGAATTGATACATTCATGGGAATGAATTTGAATGAATCGTATGAATGAATTAGAATGGATCGTGCGAATGAATTAGAATGGATCGTACAAATGAATTTAGAATGGGTCGTATGATTGAATTAGATTGGATCGTATGAATGAATTAGAATGGATCGTGTGAATGAATTAGAATGGATCGTGCGAATGAATTAAAATGGATCGTATGAATGAATTAGATTGGATCGTATGAATGAATTAGAATGGATCGCACGAATGAATTAGAATGGATCGTATGAATGAATTTGAATGGATCGTATGAATGAATTAGAATGGGTCGTATGAATGAATTCGAATGGATCGTACGAATGAATTAGAATGGATACATTCGTGTGAATGAATTAGAATGGATCATAGGAAGGAATTAGGGTGGATCGTACGAATGAATTATAATGGATCGTTCGAATGAATTAGAATGGATCGTATGAATGAATAAGAAAAGATCGTGCGAATGAATTAGAAAGGATCGTACGAATGAATTAGAATGGATTGTGCTAATGAGTTGAATGGATCGTATGAATAAATTAGAATGGATCGTGCGAATGAATTAGAATAGATCGTACGAATGAATTAGAATGGATACATTCGTGCGAATGAATTAGAATGGATCGTACGAATGAGTAAGAATGGATCGTACGAATCAAATAAAATGGATCATACGAATGAATTAGAATGGATTGTGCTAATGAATTAGAATAGATCGTATGAATGAATTAGAATGGATCGTACGAATGAATTAGATTGGATCATGCTAATGAATTAGAATGGATCGTACGAATGAATTACAATAGATTGTGCGAATGAATTAGAATGGATCGTACGAATGAATTAGAATGGATACATTCGTGCGAATGAATTAGAATGGATCGTATGAATGAATTAGATTGGATCGTATGAATGAATTAGAATTGATTGTACGTATGAATTAGAATGGATACATTCATGGGAATGAATTACAATGGATCGTACGAATGTATTCGAGTGGATCGTACGAAAGAATTAGAATGGAGATATTCGTCCGAATGAATTAGAATGGATCGTATGAAGGAATTAGGGTGGATCGTACGAATGAATTAGAATGGATACATTCGTGCGAAAGAATTAGAAGGATTGTATGAATGAGTTAGAATGGATCGTATGAATTAATTAGAAAGGATCGTGCGAATGAAGTAGAATAGATCGTACAATTGAATTAGAATGGATCGTACGAATGAATTAGAATGGATTGTGCGAATGAATTAGAATGGATCATACGAATGAATTAGAATGGATACATTCATGCGAATGAATTAGAATGGATCGTATGAATGAGTAAGAATGGATCGTACGAATGAAATAGAATGGATCGTACGAATGAATTAGAATGGTTCGTGCTAATGAATTAGAATGGATCGTACAAATGAATTAGAATAGATCGTGCGAATGAATTAGAAAGGATCGTACGAATGAATTAGAATGGATATATTCATGCGAATGAATTAGAATGGATCGTATGAATGAATTAGATTGGATCGTATGAATGAATTAGAATGGATCGTACGTATGAATTAGAATGGATACATTCATGGGAATGAATTAGAATAGATCGTACGAAGGAATTAGAATGAATCATACAAATGAAATAGAATGGATCATACGAAGGAATTAGAATGGATCGTACAAAGGAATTAGAATGGATCGTACGAATGAATTAGAATGGATACATTCTTGTAAAAGAATTAGAATGGATTGTATGAATGAATTAGAATGGATCGTGCAAATGAATTTGAATGCATCGTGCGAATGAATTAGAATGGATCGTGCGAATGAATTCGAATGGATCGTATGAATGAATTCGAATAGATCGTATGAATGAATTCGAATGGATCGTACGAATGAATTAGAATGGATACATTCATGAGAATGAATTAGAATGTATCATATGAAGGAATTAGGGTGGATCATACGAATGAATTAGAATGGATACATTCGTGCGAAAGAATTAGAATGGATTGTATGAATGAATTAGAATGGATCATCGAATGAATTAGAATGGATGGGACGAATGAACTAGAACAGGTTATGCTAATGAATTAGAATGGATCGTACGAATGAACTAGAATAGATTGTGCGAATGAATTAGAATGGTTCGTACGAATGAATTAGAATAGATACATTCGTGAGAATGAATTAGAATGAATCGAATGAATGAATTAGATTGGATCGTATGAATGAAATAGAATAGATTGTGCAAATGAATTAGAATGGATCGTACGAATGAATTAGAATGGATACATTCGTGCGAATGAATTAGAATGGATCATACGAATAAGTAAGAATGGATCGTACGAATGAAATAGAATGGATCGTACGAGTGAATTAGAATGGATCGTGCTAATGTATTAGAATGGATCGTACGAATGAATTAGAATAGATTGTGCGAATGAATTAGAATGGATCGTACGAATGAATTAGAATGGATACATTCGTGCGAATGAATTAGAATGGATCGTATGAATGAATTAGATTGGATCGTATGAATGAATTAGAATGGATCATATGTATGAATTAGAATGGATACATTCATGGGAATGAATTAGTGTACGAAGGAATTAGAATGGATAATACGAATGAAATAGCATGGATCGTACGAAGGAATTAGAGTGGATCGTACGAAGGAATTTGAATGGATCGTACGAAGGAATTAGAATGGATCGTACGAATGAATTAGAATGGATACATTCATGCTAAAGAATTAGAATGGATTGTATGAATGAATTAGAATGGATCGTGCGAATGAATTAGAATGGATCGTACGAATGAATTAGAATAGATTGTGCGAATGAATTAGAATGGATCGTACGAATGAATTAGAATAGATACATTCGTGCGAATGAATTAGAATGGATCGTATGAATGAATTAGAATGGATCGTACGAATGAATTAGAATGGATCATACGAATGAATTAGAATGGATACATTCCTGCGAATGAATTAAAATAGATTGTATGAATGAATTAGAATGGATCGTATAAATGAATTCGAATGGATCGTACGTATGAATTAGAATGGATCGTACGAATGAATTAGAATGGATCGTACGAATGAGTAAGAATGGATCGTACGAAAGAAATAGAATGGATCGTACGAATGAATTAGAATGGATCGTGCGAAGGAATTAGAATGGATCGTACAAATGAGTTAAAATAAATTGTGCGAATGAATTAGAATGGATCGTACGAATGAATTAGAATGGATACATTCAAGCAAATGAATTAGAAAGGATCGAACGAAGGAATTAGAATTAATTAGAATGGATATATTCGTGCGAATGAATTAGAATCGATCGTATGAATAAATTAGATTGGATCATATGAATGAATTAGAATGGATCGTACGTATGAATTAGAATGGATACATTCATGGGAATGAATTAGAATGGATCGTACGAATGAATTAGAATGGATTGTACGAAGGAATTAGAATGGATCGTATGTATGAATTCTATTTCATTCTAATTCATTAGCACGATCCATTCTAATCCATTCTAATTCATTCATACAATCCATTCTAATTCATACGAAGGAATTAATTCATACGATCCATTCTAATTCATTTGTACGATCTATTCTATTCATTCGTAAGATCCATTCTAATTCATTTGCACAAATTTATCCATTCTAATTCATTCGTTCGATCCATTCTAATTCATTCGTACAATCTATTCTAATTCATTCGTATGATCCATTCTAATTCATTCGCACGATCCATTCTGATTCATTTGCACGATCCATTCTAATTCATTCACACGAATGTATCCATTCTAATTCATTCGCACGAATGTATCCATTCTAATTCATTCATGCGATACATTCTAACTCATTCATACGATCCATTCTAATTCGTACGATCCATTCTATTTCATTCGTACGATCCTTTCTTACTCATTCGTACGATCCATTCTAATTCATTCGCACGAATGTATCCATTCTAATTCATTCATACGATCCATTCTAATTCATTCGCACGATCCATTCTAATTTATTCATACGATCAATTCTAATTCATTCGTACGATCCATTCAAGTTCATTCGTACGATCCATTCTTATTCGTTCGCACAATCCCTTCTAATTCATTCATACGATCCATTCTAATTCATACGATCCATTCTAATTCATTCATATGATCCATTCTATTTCATTCGTATGATCCATTCTAATTCATTCATACGATCCATTCTATTTCATTCGTACGATCCATTCTTACTCATTCGTACGATCCATTCTAATTCATTTGCACGATCCAATCTAATTTATTCGCATGATCCATTCTAATTCATTTGTACGATCCATTCTATTTCATTCGTACGATCCATTCTTACTCATTCATACGATCCATTCTAATTCATTTGCACGAATGTATCCATTCTAATTCATTCGTACGATCCATTCTAATTCATTCGAACGATCCATTCTAATTCATTCATGCTATCCATTCTAATTCATTCGTACGATCCATTCTAATTCATTCATACAATCCATTCTAATTCTTTCGCACGAATGTATCTATTCTAATTCATTCATACGATCCATTCTAATTCATTCGCACGATCTATTCTAATTCATTCATACGATCCATTCTAATTCATTCGTACGATCCATTCTAATTCATACGTACGAATGTATCCATTCTAATTCATTCGTACGATCCATTCATATGATCCATTCTAATTCATTCGCACGAATGTATCCATTCTAATTCATTCGTACGATCCATTCTAATTCATTCGCACGATCCAATCTAATTCATTCGCACGATCCATTCTAATTCATTCGTACGATCAATTCTATTTCATTCGTACGATCCATTATTACTATTCGTACGATCCATTCTAATTCATTCGCACGATCCATTCTAATTTATTCATACGATCCATTCTAATTCATTCGTACGATCCATTCTAATTCATTCACACGAATGTATCCATTCTAATTCATTCGTACGATCTATTCTAATTCATTTGCACGATCCAATCTAATTCATTCATACTATCCATTCTAATTCATTCATATGATCCATTCTAATTCATTCGCACGAATGTATCCATTCTAATTCATTCGTACGATCCATTCTAATTCATTCGCACAGTCTATTCAAATTCTTTCGTACGATCCATTCTAATTCATTCGCACGATCTATTCTAATTCATTCGTACGATCCATTCTATTTCATTAGTACGATCCATTCTTACTCATTCGTACGATCCATTCTAATTCATTCGCACGAATGTATCCATTCTAATTCATTCGTACGATCCATTCTAATTCATTAAAACGATCCATTCTAATTCATTCATACGATCCATTCTAATTCATTCATACGATCCACTCTAATTCATTCGCACGATCCATTCTAATTCATTCATACGATCCATTCTAATTCATTCATACAATCCGTTCTAATTCTTTCGCACGAATGTATCCATTATAATTCATTCGTACGATCCATTCTAATTCATTCGCACAATCTATTCTAATTCATTCGTACGATCCATTCTAATTCATTCGCATGATCCATTCTAATTCATTTGCACGAATGTATCTATTCTAATTCATTCGCACGATCCATTCTAATTCATTCGTATGATCCATTCGAATTCATTCATACGATCCATTCTAATTCATTCATACGATCCATTCTAATTTATTCATATGATCCATTCTAATTCATTCGCATGAATGTATTCATTCGCACAATCTATTCTAATTCATTCGAGCGATCCATTCTAAATCATTAGCACGATCCATTCTAATTCATTCGTACGATCCATTCTATTTCATTCGTACAATCCATTCTTACTCATTCGTTCGATCCTTTCTAATTCATTCGCACGAATGAATCCATTCTAATTCATTCGTACGATCCATTCTAATTCATTCGCACGATCCATTCTAATTCATTCATACGAGCCATTCTAATTCATTCGTACGATACATTCGAATTCATTCGCATCATTTATTCTATTTCATTCGTACGATCAATTCTATTTCATTCGTACGATCCATTCTTACTCATTCGTACGATCCATTCTAATTCATTTGCACGAATGTATCCATTCTAATTCATTCGTACGATCCATTCTAATTCATTCACACGATCCATTCTAATTCATTCATATGATCCATTCTAATTCATTTTTATGATCCGTTCTAATTCATTCATACAATCCATTCTAATTATTTCGCACGAATGTATCCATTCTATTTCATTCATACAATCCATTCTAATTCTTTCGCATGAATGTATCCATTCTAATTCATTCGTACGATCCATTCTAATTCATTCGCACAATCTATTCTAATTTATTCGTATGATACATTCTAATTCCTTCGTATGATCCATTCTAATTCCTTCGTACGATCCATTCTAATTCCTTCGTATGATCCCTTCTATTTCATTCGTATGATCCATTCTAATTCATTCCCATGAATGTATCCATTCTAATTCATACGTACGATCCATTCTAATTCATTCATACATCCAATCTTATTCATTCATACGATCCATTCTAATTCATTTGCACAAATGTATCCATTCTAATTCATTCGTACGATCTATTCTAATTCATTCGCACAATCTATTCTAATTCATTCATATGATCTATTCTAATTCATTTGTATGATCCATTCTAATTCATTCGTACGATCCATTCTAATTCATTTGTATGATCCATTCTTACTCATTCGTACGATCCATTCTAATTCATTCGCACGAATGTATCCATTCTAACTCATTCGTACGATCCATTCTAATTTATTCGCACGATCCATTCTAATTCATTCATACGATCCATTCTAATTCATTCATACAATCCATTCTAATTCTTTCGCATGAATGTATCCATTATAATTCAATCGTATGATCCACCCTAATTGCTTCATATGATCTATTCTAATTCATTCGCACGAATGTATCCATTCCAATTCATTCGTACGACCTATTCGAATTCATTCATACGATCAATTAGAATGGATCATACGAATGAATTAGAATGGATACATTCGTGCGAATGAATTAGATAGGATCGTACGAATAAGTAAGAATGGATCGTACGAATGAAATAGAATGGAACGTATGAGTGAATTAGAATGGATCGTGCGAATGAATTAGAATGGATCGTACGAATGAGTAAGAATGGATCGTACGAATGAAGTAGAATGGATCGTACGAATGAATTAGAATGGATCGTGCTAATGAATTAAAATGGATTGTACGAGTGAATTAGAATAGATTGTCTGAATGAATTAGAATGGATCGTACGAATGAATTAGAATGGATCGTACAAATGAATTAGAATGGATCGTATGAATGAATTAGAATGGATCGTGCGAATAAATTAGAATGGATCGTACGAATGAATTAGAATAGATTGTGCGAATGAATTATAATTGATCGTACGAATGAATTAGAATGGATCGTATGAATGAATTAGGATGGATCGTACGAATTAGTAAGAATGGATCGTACGTATGAATTAGAATGGATCGTACGAATGAGTAAGAATGGATCGTACGTATGAATTAGAATGATACATTCATGGGAATGAATTAGAATGGATCGTACGAAGGAATTAGAGTGGATCATATGAATGAAATAGAATGGATCGTACGAAGGAATTAGAATGGATAATACGAAGGAATTAGAATGGATCGTACGAATGAATTAGAATGGATACATTCGTGCGAAAGAATTAGATAGATTGTATGAATGAATTAGAATGGATCGTGCGAATGAATTAGAATGGATCGTGCGAATGAATTAGAATGAATCGTACGAATGAATTACAATAGATTGTGTGAATGAATTAGAATGGATCGTACGAATGAATTAGAAAGGATACATTCGTGCGAATGAATTAGAATGGATCGTATGAATAAATTAGAATGGATCGTATAAAGGAATTAGAATGGTTCGTGCGAAGGAATTAAATGGATCGTACGAATGAATTAGAATGGATACATTCGTGCGAATGAATTAGAATGGATCGTACGAATGAGTAAGAATGGATCATACAAATGAATTAGAATGGATCGTGCGAAGGAATTAGAATGGATCTTGCGAAGGAATTAGAATGGATCGTGCGAAGGAATTAGAATGGATCGTACGAATGAATTAGAATGGACACATTCGTGCGAATGAATTAGAATGGATCGTATGAATCAATCAGAATGGATCGTATTAGAATGGATTGTATGAATGAATTAGAATGGATCGTATGAATGAATTAGAATGGATCGTGCGAATGAATTAGAATGGATCGTACGAATGAATTAGAATGGATCGTATGAATGAATTAGAATGGATCGTGCGAATGAATTAGAATGGATCGTATGAATGAATTAGAATGGATACAGTCGTGGGAATGAATTAGAATGGATCGTACGAATGAGTAAGAATGGATCGTACGAATGAAATAGAATGGATTGTACGAATGAATTAGAATAGATCGTGCGAATGAATTAGATTGGAACGTGCGAATGAATTAGAATGGATCGTACGAATGAATTAGAATGGATACATTCGTGCGAATGAATTAGAATGGATCGTATGAATGAATTAGAATGGATCGTATGAATGAATTTGAATAGATCGTACGAATGAATCAGAATGCATACATTCGTGCGAAACAATTAGAATGGATCATACGAAGGAATTAGGGTAGATCGTACGAATGAATTAGAATGGATACATTCGTGTGAAAGAATTAGAATGGTTTGTATAAATGAATTAGAATGGATCGTAAGAATGAATTAGAATGGATCGTGCGAATGAATTACAATGGATCGTACGAATGAATTAGAATGGATCGTATGAATGAATTAGAATGGATCATGCGAATGAATTAGAATGGATCGTACGAATGAATTAGAATGGATACATTCGTGCGAATGAATTAGAATGGATCGTACGAATGAGTAAGAAAGGATCGTACGAATGAAATAGAATGGATCGTACGAATGAATTAGAATGGATCGTGCTAATGAATTAGAATGTATCGTACGAATGAATTAGAATGGTTACATTCGTGCGAATGAATTAGAATGGATCGTACGAATGAATTAGAATGGATACATTCGTGCGAATGAATTAGAATGGATCGTATTAATGAATTAGATTGGATCGTATGAATGAATTAGAATAGATCGTACATATGAATTAGAACGGATATATTTATGGAAATGAATTAGAATGGATTGTACGAAGGAATTAGAATAGATCATACGAATGAATTAGAATGGATCGTACGAAGTAATTAGAATGGATCGTACGAAGGAATTAGAATGGATCGTACGAATGAATTAGAATGGATACATTCGTGCAAAAGAATTAGATTGTATTATATGAATGAATTAGAATGGATCGTGCAAATGAATTAGAATGGATCGTGCGAATGAATTAGAATGGATCGTATGAATGAATTAGAATAGATTGTGCGAATGAATTAGAATCGATCGTATGAATGAATTAGAATGGATCGTATAAATGAATTAGATTGGATCGTACGAATGAGTAAGAATGGATCGTATGAATGAATTAGAATGTATCGTGCGAATGAATTAGAATAGATCGTGTGAATGAATTAGAATGGATACATTCGTGCGAATGAATTAGAATAGATCATACGAATGAATTAGAATGGATCATATGAATGAATTAGATTGGATCGTGTGAATGAATTAGAATGGATCGAATGAATGAATTAGAATGGATACATTCGTGCGAATGAATTAGAATGGATTGTATGAATCAATTAGATTGGATCGTATGAATGAATTAGAATGGATCGTGCGAATGAATTAGAATGGATCGTACGAATGAATTAGAATGGATCGTACGAATGAATTAGAATGGATCGTATGAAGGAATTAGAATGGATACATTCGTGCGAATGAATTAGAATGGATCGTATGAATGAATTAGAATGGATACATTCGTGCAAATGAATTAGAATGGATACATTCGTGCTAATGAATTAGAATGGATTATATGAATTAGAATGGATACATTCGTGCGAATGAATTAGAATGGATCGTACGAATGAATTAGAATGGATCGTATGAATGAATTAGAATGGATCGTACGAATAAGTTAGAATGGATCGTATGAATGAATTATAATGGATCGTATGAATGAATTCGAATGGATCGTACGAATGAATTAGAATGGATACATTCATGCACGAATGTATCCACGAAGGAATTAGAATGTACGTATGAATTAGAATGAATTATAATGGATCATAGGAATATATAGAATGGATCGTACGAATAAATTAGAATGGATCGTGCTAATGAATTAGAATGGATCTTACGTATGAATTAGAATGGATACTTTCATGGGAATGAATTAGAATGGATCGTACGAAGGAATTAGATTGGATCAAACGAATGAAATAGAATTGATCGTATGAAGGAATTAGAATGGATCATACGAAGGAATTAGGTTGGATCGTACGAATGAATTAGAATGGATCATACGAAGGAATTAGGGTAGATCGTATGAATGAATTAGAATGGATCATGCAAATGAATTAGAATGGATCGTCCAAATGAATTAGAATGGATCGTACGAATGAATTAGAATAGATTGTGCGAATGAATTAGAATCGATTGTATGAATGAATTAGAATGGATCGTATGAATGAATTCGAATAGATCGTATTAATGAATTAGAATGGATCATGCGAATGAATAAGAATGGATCGTATGAATGAATTAGATAGGATCGTATGAATCAATTAGAATGGATCTTGCGAATGAATTAGAATGGATCGTACGAATGAATTACAAGGGATATATTCGTGCGAATGAATTAGAATGAATCGTACGAATGAGTAAGAATGGATCGCACGGATGTGTCCATTCTAATTCATTCGCACGATCTATTCTAAATCATTCGTACGATCCATTCAAATTTATTCGTACGATCCATTCTAATTCATTCGTACGATCCATTCTAGTTCATTCGTACGATCCACCCTAATTCCTTCGTATGATCCATTCTAATTCATTCGCACGAATGTATCCATTCTAATTTATTCTAATTCATTTGCACGATCCATTCTAATTCATTCATACGATCCATTCTATTTCATTCATACGATCCATTCTAATTCATTCGCACGAATGTATCCATTCTAATTCATTCATAGGATCCATTCTAATTCATTAGCACGATCCATTTTAATTCTTTCGTACGATCCATTCTAATTCATTCGTACGATCCCCTCTTACGATCCATTCTAATTTATTCGTACGATCCATTCTAATTCCATTGTACGATTCATTCTAATTCATTCGTACGATCCATTCTTTCGTATGTATCAATTCTAATTCATTCGTACAATCCATTCTAATTCATTCGCACGATCCATTCTTACTCATTCGTACGATCCATTCTAATTTATTCGCACGATCCAATCTAATTCATTCGCACGATCCATTCTAATTCATTCGTACGATCCATTCTATTTCATTCGTACGATCCATTCTTACTCATTCGTACGATCCATTCTAATTCATTCACACGAATGTATCCATTTTAATTCTATCGTACGATCCATTCTAATTCATTCGCACGATCCATTCTAATTCATTCATACGATCCATTCTAATTCATTCGTACGATCCATTCTAATTCATTCATACAATTCATTCTAATTCTTTCACACGAATGTATCCATTCTAATTCATTCGTACGATCCATTCTAATTCATTCATACGATCCATTCTAATTCTTTCATACGATCCATTCTAATTCATACGTATTACGATCCATTCTAATTCATTCATACGATCCATTCTAATTCATTCGCTCGAACGTATCCATTCTAATTCATTCGTACAATCCATTCTATTTTATTCGTACGATCCATTCTTACTCATTCGTACGATCCTTTCTAATTCATTCGCATGAATGTATCCATTCTAATTCATTCGTATGATCCATTCTAATTCATTCGCACGATCCATTCTAATTAATTCATACGAGCCATTCTAATTCATTCGACGATCCATTCGAATTCATTCGTATCATTTATTCTAATTCATTCGTACGATCCTTTCTAATTCATTCACACGAATATATCTATTTTAATTCTGTCGTACGATCCATTCTAATTCATTCGCACGATCCATTCTAATTCATTCGTACGATCCATTCTAATTCATTCGTACGATCCATTCTAATTCATTCGTACAATCCATTCTAATTCTTTCACACGAATGTATCCATTCTAATTCATTCGTACGATCCATTCTAATTCATTCATACGATCCATTCTAATTCAGTCATACGATCCATTCTAATTCATACGTATTACGATCCATTCTAATTCATTCATACGATCCATTCTAATTCATTCGCACGAACATATCCATTCTAATTCATTCGTACGATCCATTTTATTTCATTCGTACGATCCATTCTTACTCATTCGTACGATCCATTCTAATTCATTTGCACGAATGTATCCATTCTAATTCATTCGTACGATCCATTCTAATTCATTCGCACGATCCATTTAAATTTATTCATATGATCCATTCTAATTCATTCGTACGATCTATTCTAATTCATTCGCACGATCCATTCTAATTCATTCATACGATCCATTCTAATTAATTCATACAATCCATTCTAATTCTTTCGCACGAATGTATCCATTCTAATTCATTCATACAATCCATTCTAATTCTTTCGCACGAATGTATCCATTCTAATACATTCGTACGATCCATTCTAATTCATTCGCACAATCTATTCTAATTCATTCGTATGATCCATTCTAATTCCTTCGTACGATCCATTCTAATTCCTTCGTACGATCCCTTCTATTTCATTCGTATGATCCATTCTAATTCCTTCGTACGATCCATTCTAATTCATTCCCATGAATGTATCCATTCTAATTCATACGTACGATCCATTCTTATTCATTCATACGATCCAATCTTATTCATTCATACGATCCATTCTAATTCATTTGCACAAATGTATCCATTCTTATTCATTCGTACGATCCATTCTAATTCATTCGCAAAATCTATTCTAATTCATTCGTACGATCTATTCTAATTCATTTGTACGATCCATTCTAATTCATTCGTATGATCCATTCTAATTCATTTGTATGATCCATTCTTACTCATTCGTACGATCCATTCTAATTCATTCGCACGAATGTATCCATTCTAATTCATTCGTACGATCCATTATAATTTATTCGCACGATCCATTCTAATTCATTCATACGATCCATTCTAATTCATTCATATGATCCATTCTAATTCATTCATACGATCTATTCTAATTCATTCATACAATCTATTCTAATTATTTCGCACGAATGTATCCATTCTAATTCATTCATACAATCCATTCTAATTCTTTCGCATGAATGTATCCATTCTAATTCATTCGTACGATCCATTCTAATTCATTCGCACAATCTATTCTAATTCATTCGTATGATCCATTCTAATTCCTTCGTACGATCCATTCTAATTCCTTCGTACGATCCATTCTAATTCCTTCGTATGATCCCTTCTATTTCATTCGTATGATCCATTCTAATTCATTCCCATGAATGTATCCATTCTAATTCATACGTACGATCCATTCTAATTCATTCATACATCCAATCTTATTCATTCATACGATTCATTCTAATTCATTTGCACAAATGTATCCATTCTAATTCATTCGTACGATCTATTCTAATTCATTCGCACAATCTATTCTAATTCATTCATACGATCTATTCTAATTCATTTGTATGATCCTTTCTAATTCATTCGTACGATCCATTCTAATTCATTTGTATGATCCATTCTTACTCATTCGTACGATCCATTCTAATTCATTCGCACGAATGTATCCATTCTAATTCATTCGTACGATCTATTCTAATTTATTCACACGATCCATTCTAATTCATTCATACGATCCATTCTAATTCATTCATACAATCCATTCTAATTCTTTTGCATGAATGTATCCATTATAATTCAATCGTACGATCCACCCTAATTGCTTCATATGATCTATTCTAATTCATTCGCACGAATGTATCCATTCCAATTCATTCGTACGACCTATTCGAATTCATTCATACGATCAATTAGAATGGATCGTACGAATGAATTAGAATGGATACATTCGTGCGAATGAATTAGATAGGATAGTACGAATAAGTAAGAATGGATCGTACGAATGAAATAGAATGGAACGTATGAGTGAATTAGAATGGATCGTGCGAATGAATTAGAATGGATCATACGAATGAGTAAGAATGGATCGTACGAATGAAGTAGAATGGATCGTACGAATGAATTAGAATGGATCGTGCTAATGAATTAAAATGGATTGTACGAGTGAATTAGAATAGATTGTCCGAATGAATTAGAATGGATCGTACGAATGAATTAGAATGGATCGTACAAATGAATTAGAATGGATCGTATGAATGAATTAGAATGGATCGTGCGAATGAATTAGAATGGATCGTACGAATGAATTAGAATAGATTGTGCGAATGAATTAGAATTGATCGTACGAATGAATTAGAATGGATCGTATGAATGAATTAGGATGGATCGTACGAATTAGTAAGAATGGATCGTACGTATGAATTAGAATGGATCGTACGAATGAGTAAGAATGGATCGTACGTATGAATTAGAATGATACATTCATGGGAATGAATTAGAATGGATCGTACGAAGGAATTAGAATGGATCATACGAATGAAATAGAATGGATCGTACGAAGGAATTAGAATGGATAATACGAAGGAATTAGAATGGATCGTACGAATGAATTAGAATGGATACATTCGTGCGAAGGAATTAGATAGATTGTATGAATGAATTAGAATGGATCGCGCGAATGAATGAGAATGGATCGTGCGAATGAATTAGAATGGATCGTACGAATGAATTAGAATAGATTGTGCGAATGAATTAGAATGGATCGTACGAATGAATTAGAAAGGATACATTCGTGCGAATGAATTAGAATGGATCGTATGAATGAATTAGAATGGATCGTATGAAGGAATTAGAATGGTTCGTGCGAAGGAATTAAATGGATCGTACGAATGAATTAGAATGGATACATTCGTGCGAATGAATTAGAATGGATCGTACGAATGAGTAAGAATGGATCATACAAATGAATTAGAATGGATCGTGCGAAAGAATTATAATAGATCTTGCGAAGGAATTAGAATGGATCGTGCGAAGGAATTAGAATGGATCGTACGAATGAATTAGAATGGACACATTCGTGCGAATGAATTAGAATGGATCGTATGAATCAATCAGAATGGATCGTATTAGAATGGATTGTATGAATGAATTAGAATGGATCGTATGAATGAATTAGAATGGATCGTGCGAATGAATTAGAATGGATCGTACGAATGAATTAGAATAGATCGTATGAATGAATTAGAATGGATCGTGCGAATGAATTAGAATGGATCGTACGAATGAATTAGAATGGATACATTCGTGGGAATGAATTAGAATGGATCGTACGAATGAGTAAGAATGGATCGTACGAATGAAATAGAATAGATCGTACGAATGAATTAGAATAGATCGTGCGAATGAATTAGATTGGAACGTGCGAATGAATTAGAATGGATCGTACGAATGAATTAGAATGGATACATTCGTGCGAATGAATTAGAATGGATCGTATGAATGAATTATAATGGATCGTCTGAATGAATTTGAATAGATCAAACGAATGAATCAGAATGCATACATTCGTGCGAAACAATTAGAATGGATCATACGAAGGAATTAGGGTAGATCGTACGAATGAATTAGAATGGATACATTCGTGTGAAAGAATTAGAATGGATTGTATAAATGAATTAGAATGGATCGTAAGAATGAATTAGAATGGATCGTGCGAACGAATTACAATGGATCGTACGAATGAATTAGAATGGATCGTATGAATGAATTAGAATGGATCATGCGAATGAATTAGAATAGATCGTACGAATGAATTAGAATGGATACATTCGTGCGAATGAATTAGAATGGATCGTACGAATGAGTAAGAATGGATCGTACGAATGAAATAGAATGGATCGTACGAATGAATTAGAATGGATCGTGCTAATGAATTAGAATGGATCGTACGAATGAATTAGAATAGATTGTGCGAATGAATTAGAATGGATCGTACGAATGAATTAGAATGGATACATTCGTGCGAATGAATTAGAATGGATCGTATTAATGAATTAGATTGGATCGTATGAATGAATTAGAATAGATCGTACATATGAATTAGAATGGATATATTTATGGAAATGAATTAGAATGGATCGTACGAAGGAATTAGAATGGATCATACGAATGAATTAGAATGGATCGTACGAAGGAATTAGAATGGATCGTACGAAGGAATTAGAATGGATCGTACGAATGAATTAGAATAGATACATTCGTGCAAAAGAATTAGATTATATTATATGAATGAATTAGAATGGATCGTGCAAATAAATTAGAATGGATCGTGCGAATGAATTAGAATGGATCGTATGAATGAATTAGAATAGATTGTGCGAATGAATTAGAATCGATCGTATGAATGAATTAGAATGGATCGTATAAATGAATTAGATTGGATCGTACGAATGAGTAAGAATGGATCGTATGAATGAATTAGAATGGATCGTGCGAATGAATTAGAATAGATCGTGTGAATGAATTAAAATGGATACATTCGTGCGAATGAATTAGAATGGATCATACGAATGAATTAGAATGGATCATATGAATGAATTAGATTGGATCGTGTGAATGAATTAGAATGGATCGAATGAATGAATTAGAATGGATACATTCGTGCGAATGAATTAGAATGGATTGTATGAATCAATTAGATTGGATCGTATGAATGAATTAGAATGGATCGTGCGAATGAATTAGAATGGATCGTACGAATGAATTAGAATGGATCGTACGAATGAATTAGAATGGATATATTCGTGCGAATGAATTAGAATGGATCGTATGAAGGAATTAGAATGGATACATTCGTGCGAATGAATTAGAATGGATCGTATGAATGAATTAGAATGGATACATTCGTGCAAATGAATTAGAATGGATACATTCGTGCTAATGAATTAGAATGGATTGTATGAATTAGAATGGATACATTCGTGCGAATTAATTAGAATGGATCGTTCGAATGAATTAGAATGGATTGTATGAATGAATTAGAATGGATCGTACGAATATGTTAGAATGGATCGTATGAATGAATTAGAATGGATCGTATGAATCAATTCGAATGGATCATACGAATGAATTAGAATGGATACATTCGTGCACGAATGTATCCACGAAGGAATTAGAATGTACGTATGAATTAGAATGAATTATAATGGATCGTAGGAATATATAGAATGGATCGTACGAATAAATTAGAATGGATCGTGCTAATGAATTAGAATGGATCGTACGTATGAATTAGAATGGATACTTTCATGGGAATGAATTAGAATGGATCGTACGAAGGAATTAGATTGGATCAAACGAATGAAATAGAATGGATCGTACGAAGGAATTAGAATGGATCATACGAAGGAATTAGGTTGGATCGTACGAATGAATTAGAATGGATCATACGAAGGAATTAGGGTAGGTCGTACGAATGAATTAGAATGGATCATGCAAATGAATTAGAATTGATCGTGCAAATGAATTAGAATGGATCGTACGAATGAATTAAAATAGATTGTGCGAATGAATTAGAATCGATTGTATGAATGAATTAGAATGGATCGTATGAATGAATTCGAATAGATCGTATTAATAAATTAGAATGGATCATGCGAATGAATAAGAATGGATCGTACGAATGAATTAGAATGGATCGTATGAATGAATTAGAATGGATCTTGCGAATGAATTAGAATGGATCGTACGAATGAATTACAAGGGATATATTCGTGCGAATGAATTAGAATGAATCGTACGAATGAGTAAGAATGGATCGCACGAATGTATCCATTCTAATTCATTCGCACGATCTATTCTAAATCATTCGTACGATCCATTCAAATTTATTTGTACGATCCATTCTAATTCATTCGTACGATCCATTCTAGTTTATTCGTACGATCCACCCTAATTCCTTCATATGATTCATTCTAATTCATTCGCACGAATGTATCCATTCTAATTCATTCTAATTCATTTGCACGATCCATTTTAATTCATTCATACGATCCATTCTATTTCATTCATACGATCCATTCTAATTCATTCGCACGAATGTATCCATTCTAATTCATTCATACGATCCATTCTAATTCATTAGCACGATCCATTCTAATTCTTTCGTACGATCCATTCTAATTCATTCGTACGATCCCCTCTTACGATCCATTCTAATTCCTTTGTACGATTCATTCTAATTCATTCGTACGATCCATTCTTTCGTATGTATCAATTCTAATTCATTCGTACAATCCATTCTAATTCATTCGCACGATCTATTCTTACTCATTCGTACGATCCATTCTAATTTATTCGCACGATCCAATCTAATTTATTCGCACGATCCATTCTAATTCATTCGTACGATCCATTCTATTTCATTCGTACGATCCATTCTTACTTATTCGTACGATCCATTCTAATTCATTCACACGAATGTATCCATTTTAATTCTGTCGTACGATCCATCTAATTCATTCTCACGATCCATTCTAATTCATTCATACGATCCATTCTAATTCATTTGTACGATCCATTCTAATTCATTCATACAATCCATTCTAATTCTTTCACATGAATGTATCCATTCTAATTCATTCGTACGATCCTTTCTAATTCATTCATACGATCCATTCTAATTCATTCATACGATCCATTCTAATTCATACGTATTACGATCCATTCTAATTCATTCATACGATCCATTCTAATTCATTCGCACGAACGTATCCATTCTAATTCATTCGTACGATCCATTCTATTTCATTCGTACGATCCATTCTTACTCATTCGTACGATCCTTTCTAATTCATTCGCACGAATGTATCCATTCTAATTCATTCGTATGATCCATTCTAATTCATTCGCACGATCCATTCTAATTAATTCATACGAGCCATTCTAATCCATTCGACGATCCATTCGAATTCATTCGCATCATTTATTCTAATTCATTCGTATGATCCTTTCTAATTCATTCACACGAATGTATCCATTTTAATTCTATCGTACGATCCATTCTAATTCATTCGCACGATCCATTCTAATTCATTCATACGATCCATTCTAATTCATTCGTACGATCCATTCTAATTCATTCATACAATCCATTCTAATTCTTTCACACGAATGTATCCATTCTAATTCATTCGTACGATCCATTCTAATTCATTCATACGATCCATTCTAATTCATTCATACGATCCATTCTAATTCATACGTATTACGATCCATTCTAATTCATTCATACGATCCATTCTAATTCATTCGCACGAACATATCCATTCTAATTCATTCGTACGATCCATTTTATTTCATTCGTACGATCCATTCTTACTCATTCGTACGATCCATTCTAATTCATTTGCACGAATGTATCCATTCTAATTCATTCGTACGATCCATTCTAATTCATTCGCACGATCCATTCAAATTTATTCATATGATCCATTCTAATTCATTCGTACGATCTATTCTAATTCATTCGCACGATCCATTCTATTTCATTCATACGATCCATTCTAATTCATTCATACAATCCATTCTAATTCTTTCGCACGAATGTATCCATTCTAATTCATTCATACAATCCATTCTAATTCTTTCGCACGAATGTATCCATTCTAATTCATTCGTACGATCCATTCTAATTCATTCACACAATCTATTCTAATTCATTCGTATGATCCATTCTAATTCCTTCGTACGATCCATTCTAATTCCTTCGTACGATCGCTTCTATTTCATTCGTATGATCCATTCTAATTCCTTCGTACGATCCATTCTAATTCATTCCCATGAATGTATCCATTCTAATTCATACGTACGATCCATTCTTATTCATTCATACGATCCAATCTTATTCATTCATATGATCCATTCTAATTCATTTGCACAAATGTATCCATTCTAATTCATTCGTACGATCCATTCTAATTCATTCGCAAAATCTATTCTAATACATTCGTACGATCTATTCTAATTCATTTGTACGATCCATTCTAATTCATTCGTACGATCCATTCTAATTCATTTGTATGATCCATTCTTACTCATTCCTACGATCCATTCTAATTCATTCGCACGAATGTATCCATTCTAATTCATTCGTACGATCCATTCTAATTCATTCGCACGATCCATTCCAATTCATTCATACGATCCATTCTAATTCATTCATACAATCCATTCTAATTCTTTCGCATTAATGTATCCATTATAATTAATTCGTATGATCCACCCTAATTGCTTCATATGATCTATTCTAATTCATTCGCACGAATGTATCCATTCTAATTCATTCGTACGATCTATTCGAATTCATTCATACGATCAATTAGAATGGATCGTACGAATGAATTAGAATGGATATATTCGTGCGAATGAATTAGATAGGATCGTATGAATGAGTAAGAAAGGATCGTACGAATGAAATAGAATGGATCGTATGAATGAATTAGAATGGATCGTGCGAATGAATTAGAATGGATCGTACGAATGAGTAAGAATGGATCGTACGAATGAAATAGAATGGATCGTACGAATGAATTAGAATGGATCGTGCTAATGAATTAGAATTGATTGTACGAGTGAATTAGAATAAATTGTGCGAATGAAATAGAATGGATCGTACGAATGAATTAGAATGGATCGTACGAATGAATTAGAATGGATCATATGAATGAATTAGAATGGATCGTGCAAATAAATTAGAATGGATCATACGAATGAATTAGAATAGATTGTGCGAATGAATTAGAATGGATCGTACGAATGAATTAGAATGGATTGTATGAATGAATTAGGATGGATCGTACGAATAAGTAAGAATGGATCGTCCGTATGAATTAGAATGGATCGTACGAATGAGTAAGAATGGATCGTACGTATGAATTAGAATGGATACATTCATGGGAATGAATTAGAATGGATCATACGAATGAAATAAAATGGATCGTACGAAGGAATTAGAATGGATCGTACGAAGGAATTAGAATGGATCGTACGAATGAATTAGAATGGATACATTCGCGCAAAAGAATTAGATAGATTGTATGAATGAATTAGAATGGATCGTGCGAATGAATTAGAATGGATCGTGCGAATGAATTAGAATGGATCGTACGAATGAATTAGAATAGTTTGTGTGAATGAATTAGAATGGATCGTACGAATGAATTAGAATGGATACATTCGTGCGAATGAATTAGAATGGATCGTATGAATGAATTAGAATGGATCGTATGAAGGAATTAGAATGGTTCGTGCGAAGGAATTAGAATGGATCGTACGAATGAATTAGAATGGATACATTCGTGCGAATGAATTAGAATGGATCGTACGAATGAGTAAGAATGGATCATACAAATTAATTAGAATGGATCGTGCGAAGGAATTAGAATGGATAGTGCGAAGGAATTAGAATGGATCGTGCGAATGAATTAGAATGGATCGTATGAATCAATCAGAATGGATCGTATTAGAATGGATTGTATGAATGAATTAGAATGGATCGTATGAATGAATTAGAATGGATCGTGCGAATGAATTAGAATGGATCATACGAATGAATTAGAATGGATCGTATGAATGAATTAGAATGGATCGTGCGAATGAATTAGAATGGATCGTACGAATGAATTAGAATGGATATATTCGTGGGAATGAATTAGAATGGATCGTACGAATAGTAAGAATGGATCGTACGAATGAAATAGAATGGATCGTACGAATGAATTAGAATAGATCGTGCGAATGAATTAGATTGGAACGTGTGAATGAATTAGAATGAATCGTACGAATGAATTAGAATGGATATATTCGTGCGAATGAATTAGAATGGATCGTATGAATGAATTATAATGGATCGTCTGAATGAATTCGAATGGATCGTACGAATGAATCAGAATGGATACATTCGGGCGAAACAATTAGAATGGATCATACGAAGGAATTAGGGTGGATCGTACGAATGAATTAGAATGAATACATTCGTGTGAAAGAATTAGAATGGATTGTATAAATGAATTAAAATGGATCGTAAGAAAAATTAGAATGGATCGTGCGAATGAATTAAAATGGATCGTATGAATGAATTAGAATGGATCGTTTGAATGAATTAGAATGAATCGTGCGAATGAATTAGAATGGATCGTACGAATGAATTAGAATGGATACATTCGTGCGAATGAATTAGAATGGATCGTACGAATGAGTAAGAATGGATCGTACGAATGAAATAGAATGGATCGTACGAAAGAATTAGAATGGAACGTGCTAATGAATTAGAATGGATCGTACGAATGAATTAGAATAGATTGTGCGAATGAATTAGAATGGATCGTACGAATGAATTAGAATGGATACATTCGTGCGAATGAATTAGAATGGATCGTATTAATGAATTAGATTGGATCGTATGAATGAATTAGAATAGATCGTACGTATGAATTAGAACGAATATATTCATGGGAATGAATTAGAAAGGATCGTACGAAGGAATTAGAATGGATCCATTCTAATTAATTCATTTGCACGATCCATTCTAATTCATTCATACAATCCATTCTAATTCTTTAGGACGAATGTATCCATTCTAATTCATTTGTACGATCCATTCTAATTCATTCGCACGATCCATTCTAATTCATTCATACGATCCATTCTAATTCATTCGTACGATCGATTCTAATTCATTCGCACGATCCATTCAAATTCATTCATACGATCCATTCTAATTCATTCGTACGATCCATTCTAATTTATTCATACGATCCATTCTACTTCATTCATACAATCCATTCTAATTCTTTCGCACAAATGAATCCATTCTAATTCATTCATACGATCCACCCTAATTCCTTCATATGATCCATTCTAATTCATTCGCACGAATGTATCGATTCTAATTCATTCATACGATCCATTCGAATTCATTCGCACGATCCATTCTTTCGTATGTATGCATTCTAATTCATTCGAATGAATTAGAATGAATCGTATGAATGAATTAGAATGGATCGTACGAATGAATTAGAATGGATCGTACGAAGGAATTTGAATGGATCATACGAATGAAATAGAATGGATCGTACGAAGGAATTAGAATGGATCATACGAAGGAACTAGAATGGATCGTACGAAGGAATTAGAATGGATCGTATGAATGAATTAGAATGGATACATTCGTGCTAAAGAATTAGAATGGATTGTATGAATGAATTAGAATGGATCGTGCAAATGAATTAGAATTGATTGTGTGAATGAGGATACATTCGTGCGAATGAATTAGAATGGATCGTACGAATGAGTAAGAATGGATCGTACGAATGAAATAGAATGGATCGTACGAATGAATTGGAATGGATCGTGCGAATGAATTAGAATGGATCGTGTGAATGAATTAGATTGAATGGATCGTACGAATGAATAAGAATAGATGGTGTGAATGAATAAGAATGAATTAGAATGGATTGTATGAATGAATTAGAATAGATCGTATGAATGAATTAGAATGGATAGTACGAATGAATTAGAAGGGATCGTGCGAATGAATTAGAATGGATCATATGAATGAATTAGAAAGGATCGTGCTAATGAATTAGAATGGATCGTACTAATGAATTAGAATAGATTATGCGAATAAATTAGAATGGATCGTACGAATGAATTAGAATGGATACATTCGTGTGAATGAATTAGAATGGATCATATGAATGAATTAGATTGGATCGTATGAATGAATTAGAATGGATCATACGTATGAATTATAATGGATACATTCATGGGAATGAATTAGAATGGATCGTACGAAGGAATTAGAATGTATCATACGAATAAAATAGAATGAATCGTATGAAGGAATTAGAATGGATCGTACGAAGGAATTAGAATGGATAGTACGAATGAATTAGAATGGATAAATTCGTGCGAAAGCATTAGAATGGATTGTATAAATGAATTAAAATAGATCGTATAAATGAATTAGAATGGATCGTTCTAATGAATTAGAATGGATCGTACGAATGAATTAGAATGGATCGTATGAATGAATGAGAATGGATCGGGCAAATAAATTAGGATGGATCGTACGAATGAATTAGAATGGATACATTCGTGCGAATGAATTAGCATGGATCGTATGAATGAGTAAGAATGGATTGTACGAATGAAATAGAATGGATCGTACGAATGAATTAGAATGGATCGTGCTAATGAATAGAATGGATCGTACGAATGAATTAGAATAGATTGTGCGAATGAATTAGAATGGATCGTACGAATGAATTAGAATGGATACATTCGTGTGAATGAATTAGAATGGATCGTATGAATGAATTATATTGGATCGTATGAATGAATTAGAATGGATCGTGCGAATGAATTAGAATGGATCGTATGAATGAATTAGAATGGATATATTCATGCGAATGAATTAGAATGGATCGTATGAATGAGTAAGAATGGATCGTACGAATGAAATAGAATGGATTGTACGAATGAATTAGAATGGATCGTGCTAATGAATTAGAATGGATCGTACGAATGAATTAGAATAGATTGTGCGAATGAATTAGAATGGATCGTACGAATGAACTAGAATGGATACATTCGTGCGAATGAATTAGAATGGATCGTATGAATGAATTAGATTGGATCGTATGAATGAATTAGAATGGATCGTACGTATGAACTAGAATGGATGCATTCATGGGAATGAATTAGAATGGATCATACGAAGGAATTAGAATGGATCATACGAATGAAATAGAATGGATCGTATGAAGGAATTAGAATGGATCGTACGAAGGAATTAGAATGGATACATTCGTGCAAAAGAATTAGAATGGATTCTATGAATGAATTAGAATCGATCGTACAAATGAATTAGAATGGATCGTACGAATGAATTAGAATGGATCATACGAATGAATTAGAATGGATCGTACGAATGAATTAAAATGGATCGTGCTAATAAAATTAGAATGGATCGTACGAATGAATTAGAATGGATACATTCGTACAAAAGAATGAGAATGGATTGTATGAATGAATTAGAATGGATCGTGCAAATGAATTTGAATGGATCGTGCGAATGAATTAGAATGGATAGGATGAATGAATTAGAATAGATTGTGCGAATGAATTAGAATGGATCGTATGAATGAATTAGAATGGATACATTCGTGCGAATGAATTAGAATGGATCGTATGAATGAATTAGATTGGATCGTATGAATAAATTAGAATGTTTCATGCGAATGAATTAGAATGGATCTTACAAATGAATTAGAATGGATCATATGAATGAATTAGAATGGATCGTGCGAATGAATTAGAATGATCGTATGAATGAATTAGAATGGATCGTATGAATGAATTCATTCGCACAATCTATTCTAATTCATTCGTACGATCCATTCTAATTCATTCGCATGAATGTATCCATTCTAATTCATTCGTACGATCCATTCTAATTCATTCGCATAATCTATTCTAATTTATTCGTACGATCCATTCTAATTCATTAGCACGATCCATTCTAATTCATTCGTACGATCCATTCTAATTCATTCGTACGATCCATTCTAATTCATTTTAATTCGAATTCATTCATACGATCTATTCTAATTCATTCATACGATCCATTCTAATTCATTCGTACGATCCATTCTAATTCATTCGCACGATCCATTCTAATTCATTCTGATAATCCATTCTAATTCATTCGTACGAAGGAATTAGAATGGATCGTATGAAGGAATTAGAATGGATCGTACGAATGAATTAGAATGGATACATTCGTGCAAAAGAATTAGAATGGATTGTATGAATGAATTAGAATGGATCGTACAAATGAATTAGAATGGATCGTGCGAATGAATTAGAATGGATCGTACGAATGAATTAGAATAGATTGTGCGAATGAACTAGAATGGATCGTACGAATGAATTAGAATGGATACATTCGTGCAAATGAATTAGAATGGATCGTATGAATGAATTAGAATGGATCGTACGTACGATCCATTCTATTTCAGTCGTACGATCCATTCTTACTCATTCGTACGATCCATTCAAATTCATTCGCACGATCCATTCTAATTCATTCATACGATCCATTCTATTTTATTCGTATCATCCATTCTTACTCATTCGTATGATCCATTCTAATTCATTCGCACGAATGTAACCATTCTAATTCATTAGTACAATCCATTCTAATTCATTCGCACGATCCATTCTAATTCATTCATACGATCCATTCTAATTCATTCGTACGATCCATTCTAATTGATTCGCACAATCTATTCTAATTCATTCGTATGATCCATTCTAATTTATTAGCACGATCCATTCTAATTCATTCGTACGATCCATTCTATTTCTTCGTACGATCCATTCTTACTCATTCGTACGATCCATTCTAATTCATTCGTACGATCCATTTTAATTATCCATTCTAATTCATTCGTACAATCCACCCTAATTCATTCATACGATCCATTCTAATTCATTCGTACGATCCATTCTAATTCATTCATACGGTCCATTCTAATTCCTTCGTACGATCCATTCTATTTCATTCATACGATCTATTCTTACTCATTCGTATGATTCATTCTAATTCATTCGCACGAATGTATCCATTCTAATTCATTCTTACGATCCATTCTAATTCATTCGCACGAACCATTCTAATTCATTCATACGATCCATTCTAATTCATTCGTACGATCAATTCAAATTCATTCGCACGATCCATTCTAATTTATTCATACGATCCATTCTAATTCATTCATACAATCCATTCTAATTCTTTCGCACGAATGTATCCATTCTAATTCATTCGTACAATCCACCCTAATTGCTTCGTATGATCCATTCTAATTCATTCGCTTGAATGTATCAATTCTAATTCATTCGTATGATCCATTCGAATTCATTCTTACGATCCATTCTAATTCATTCATACGATCCATTCTAATTCATTCGCATGAATGTATGCATTCTAATTTATTCGTACGATTTATTCTAATTCATTCGCACAATCTATTCTAATTCAATCGTACGATCCATTCTAATTCATTCGCACGATCCATTCTAATTCATTTGTATGATCCATTCTAATTCATTCATACAATCCATTCTAATTCTTTTGCACGAATGTATCCATTCTAATTCCTTCGTACGATCCATTCTAATTCCTTCGTACGATCCATTCTAATTCATTCCCATGAATGTATCCATTCTAATTCATACGTACGATCCATTCTAATTCATTCATACGATCCATTCTAATTCATTCGCACGAATGTATCCATTCTAATTCATTCGTACGATCCATTCTAATTCATTCGCATGAATGTATCCATTCTAATTCATTCGTACGATCCATTCTAATTCATTTGCACGATCTATTCTAATTCATTCATACGATCCATTCTAATTAGAATGGATTCGAATGGATCGTACAAATGAATTAGAATGGATCGTGCGAATGAATTAGAATGGATCGTACGAATGAATTTGAATGGATCGTATGAATAAATTTGAATGATCCATTCTAATTCATTCGCACGATCCACCCTAATTCATTCGTACGATCCATTCTAATTCATTCGTATGATCCATTCTAATTCATTCCCACGAATGTATCCATTCTAATTCATTAGCACGATCCATTCTAATTCATTCGTACGACCCATTCTATTTCATTCGTACGATCCATTCTTACTCATTAGAACAATCCATTCTAATTCATTCGCACGATCCATTCTAATTCATTCATACGATCCATTCTAATTCATTCATACAATCCATTCTAATTCTTTCGCACGAATGTATCTATTCTAATTCATTCGAACGATCCACCCTAATTCCTTCGTATGATCCATTCTAATTCATTCGCACGAATGTATCCATTCTAATTCGTTCGTACGATCCATTCGAATTCATTCATACGATCCATTCTAATTCATTCATACGCTCCATTCTAATTCATTCGCATGAATGTATCCATTCTAAATCATTCGTACGATCCATTCTAATTCATTAGCACAATCTATTCTAATTCATTCGTACGATCCATTCTAATTCATTAGCACGAATGTATCCATTCTAATTCATTCGTACGATCCATTCTAATTCCTTTGTATGATCCATTCTAATTCCTTTGTACGATCCATTCTAATTTTTTCGTACGATCCATTCTATTTCATTTGTATGATCCATTCTAATCATTCGTACGATCCATTCTAATTCATTAGTATGATCCATTCTAATTCATTCATACGATCCATTCTAATTCATTCATACAATCCATTCTAATTCTTTCGCACGATTGTATCCATTCTAATTCATTCGTACGATCCACCCTAATTCCTTCGTATGATCCATTCTAATTCATTCGCACAAATGTATCAATTCTAATTCATTCGTACGATCCATTCGAATTCATTCATGCGATCCATTCTAATTCATTCATACGTTCCATTCTATTTCATTCGTACGATCCATTCTTACTCATTCGTACGATCCATTCTAATTCATTCGCACGATCCAATCTAATTCATTCGTAGGATCCATTCTAATTCATTCGTACGATCCATTCTATTTCATTCGTACGATCCATTCTTACTCATTCGTACGATCCATTCTAATACATTCGCACGAATGTATCCATTCTAATTCATTCGTACGATCCATTCTAATTAATTCGCACGATCCATTCTAATTCATTCATACGATCCATTCTAATTCATTCGCACGACCCATTCTAATCCATTCACACAATCTATTCTAATACATTCGTACGATCATTCAGGTGTTTAGGTTGCGGCCTAAGACTTTGTATTTGGTTGAATACAAAGGTGCACCTTTGAACGTTAGTTGATCGTGGGGAGATCCTGTGTGATCCATTCTAATTCATTCAAAGGTGCACCTTTGTATTCAACCAAATACAAAGTCTGAGGCCGCAACCTAAACACCTGAATGATCGTGCGAATGAATTATGAATGATTTAGAATAGATTGTGCGAATGAATTAGAATGGATCGTGCGAATGAATTAGAATGGATCGTACGAATGAATTAGAATGGATCGTATGATTGAATTAGAATGGATCGTGCGAATGATTAGAATAGATTGTACGAATGAATTAGAACGGATACATTCATGTGAATGAATTAGAATGGATCGTACGAATGAGTAAGAATGGATCGTACGAATGAAATAGAATGGATCGTACGAAAGAATTAGAATGGATCGTGCGAATGAATTAGATTGGATCGTGCGAATGAATTAGAATGGATCATACGAATGAGTAAGAATAGATCGTACGAATGAAATAGAATGGATCGTATGATTGAATTAGAATGGATCGTATGAATGAATTCGAATGGATCGTACGAATGAATTAGAATGGATACATTCGTGCGAATGAATTAGAATGGATCATACGAAGGAATTAGGGTGGATCGAACGAATGAATTAGAATGGATACATTCGTGCGAAAGAATTAGAATGGATTGTATGAATGAATTAGAATGGATCATATGAATGAATTAGAATGGATGGTACGAATGAATTGGAATGTATCGTACGAAGGAATTAGAATGGATCATACGAATGAAATAGAATAGATCGTACGAAGGAATTAGAATGGATCGTACGAAGGAATTAGAATGGATCGTACGAATGAATTAGAATGGATACATTCGTGCAAAAGAATTAGAATGGATTGTATGAATGAATTAGAATGGATCGTACGAATGGATTAGAATGGATCGTGCGAATGAATTCGATGGGATCGTGCAAATGAATTAGAATGGATCGTACGAAGGAATTAGAATGGATCGTATGAATGAATTAGAATGTATTGTATGAATGAATTAGAATGGATCGTGCGAATGAATTAGAATGGATCATACGAATGAATTAGAATGGATCGTACGAATGAATTAGAATGGATCGTGCGAATCAATTAAAATGGATCGTACGAATGAATTAGAATGGATACATTCGTGCGAATGAATTAGAATGGATCGTACGAATGAGTAAGAATGGATCGTACGAATGAAATAGAATGGATCGTTCGAATGAATTAGAATGGATCGTGCAAATGAATTAGATTGGATCGTGCAAATGAATTAGAATTGATCGTACGAAAGAATTAGAATGGATACATTCGTGCGAATGAATTAGAATGGATACATTCGTGCGAATGAATTAGAATGGATACATTCATGCGAATGATTTAGAATGGTTCGTGCAAATGAATTAGAATGGATCGTGCAAATGAATTAGAATAGATCGTACGAATGAATTAGAATAGATTGTGCGAATGAATTAAAATAGATCGTATGAATGAATTAGAATGGATACATTCCTACGAATGAATTAGAATGGATTTTACGAATGCATAGAATTGATCGTACGATTGAATTAGAATGGATCGTATCAATTAATTCCTTCGTATGAATTAGAATGGATTGTACGAATGAATTAGAATGGAACATAATGGATCTTGCTAATGAATTAGAATGAAATAGAATTCATACGTACAATCCATTCTAATTCCTTCGTACGATCCATTCTAATTCATTCCTATGAATGTATCCATTATAATTCATACGTACGATCCATTCTAATTCATTCATACGATCCAATCTAATTCATTCATACGATCCATTCTAATTCATTCGCACGAATGTATCCATTCTAATTCATTCTAATTCCTTCGTACGATCCATTCTAATTCATTCGTACGATCCATTCTAATTCATTCGCACAATCTATTCTAATTCATTCGTACGATCCATTCTAATTCATTCGCACAATCCATTCTAATTCATTTGTATGATCCATTCTAATTCATTCATACAATCCATTCTAATACATTCGTGTGAAAGTATTAGAATGGATTGTAAGAATGATTTAGAATGGATCGTATGAATGAATTAGATTGGATTATACGAATGAATTAGAATGGATCGTACGAAGAAATTAGAATGGATCATTCGAATGAAATAGAATGGATCGTACGAAGGACTTAGAATGGATCGTACGAAGGAATTAGAATGGATCTTACGAAGGAATTAGAATGGATCTTACGAAGGAATTAGAATGGATCGTACGAATGAATTAGAATGGATACATTCGTGCGAATGAATTAGAATGGATCGTATGAATGAATTAGAATGGTTCGTATGAATGAATTTGAATGGATCGTTCGAATAAATTAGAATGGATCATACGAATGAATTAGAATGGATCATACGAAGGAATTAGGGTGGATCGTACGAATGAATTAGAATGGATACATTCGTGCGAAAGAATTAGAATGCATCATGTGAATGAATTAGAATGGATCGTACGAATAAATTAGAATGGATTGTACAAATGTATCCATTCTAATTCATTCCTTTGTGCGATCCATTCTAATTCATTTGTACGATCCATTCTTACTCATTCGTACGACCCATTCTAATTCATGCGTACGATCCATTCTAATTCTCTTACGATACATTCGTGCGAATGAATTTGAATGGATCATACGAAGGAATTAGGGTGGATTGTAGAAATGAATTAGAATGGATCGTACGAATGAATTAGAATGGATACATTCGTGTGAATGAATTAGAATGGATCGTATGAATGAGTAAGAATGGATCGTACGAATGAAATAAAATGGATCATACGAATGAATTAGAATGGATCGTGCTAATGAATTAGAATGGATCGTACGAATGAATTAGAATAGATTATGCGAATGATGAATTAGAATGGATTAGAATGGATCGTACGAATGAATTAGAACGGATCGTACAAAGGAATTAGAATGGATACATTCGTGCGAATGAATTAGAATGGATCGTATGAATGAATCAGAATGGATCGTACGAATGAATTAGAATGGATCGTACGAAAGAATTAGAATGGAACGTGCTAATGAATTAGAATGGATCGTACGAATAAATTAAAATAGATCGTGCGAATGAATTGGAATGGATCGTACGAATGAATTAGAATGGATCGTATGAATGAATTAGAATGGATCGTGCATATGAATTAGAATGGATCATACAAATGAGTAAGAATGGATCGTACGAATGAAATAGAATGGATCGTAAGAATGAATTAGAATGGATCGTGCTAATGAATTAGAATGGATCGTACGAATGAATTAGAATAAATTGTGCGAATGAATATATTCGTGCGAATGAATTAGAATGGATCGTATGAATGAATTAGAATGGATCGTATACATGAATTAGAATGGATCGTTTGAATGAATTCGAATGGATCGTATGAGTGAATTAGAATGGATACATTCATGCGAATGAATTAGAATGGATCATACGAAAAAATTAAGGTAGATCGTACGAATGAATTCGAATGGATACATTCGTGCGAAAGAATTAGAATGGATTGTATGAATGAATTAGAATGTATCGTATGAATAAATTAGAATGGATCGTGTAAATGAATTAGAATGGATCGTACGAATGAATTAGAATGGATCGTATGAATGAATTAGAATGGATCGTACGAATAAATTAGAATGGATCGTACGAACGAATTAGATTGGATACATTCGTGCGAATGAATTAGAATGGATCGTACGAATGAGTAAGAATGGATACATTCGTGCGAATGAATTAGAATGGATCGTACGAATGAGTAAGAATGGATCATACGAATGAGAAAGAATGGATCGTATGAAAGAATTATAATGGGTCCTACGAATGAATTAGAATGGATCGTACGAATGAATTAGAATGGATCGTACGAATGAATTAGAATGGATCATACGAAGGAATTAGAATGGATCGTACAAATGAATTAGAATGGATTGTATGAATGAATTAGAATGGATCGTGCGAATGAATTAGAATGGATCGTACGAATGAAATAGAATGGATCGTAGAAAGAATTCGAATGGACCGTACGAATGAATTAGAATGGATACATTGGCGCGAATGAATTAGAATGGATCATACAAAGGAATTAGGGTGGATCGTACGAGAGAATTAGAAAGGATCGTACGAATGAATTAGAATGGATCGTACGAATGTATTCGAATGGATCGTATGAATGAATTAGAATGGATAGTGCGAATGAAATAGAATGGATCGTACGAATGAATTAGAATGGATACATTCGTACAAAAGAATTAGAATGGATTGTATGAATGAATTAGAATGGATCGTTCAAATGAATTAGAATGGATCGTGCGAATGAATTAGAATGGATCGTACGAATGAATTAGAATGGAACGTATGAATGAATTAGAATGGATCGTGCGAATGAATTAGAATGGATTGTACAAATGAATTAGAATGGATACATTCGTATGAATGAATTTGAATGGATCGTGTGAATGAATTAGAATGGATCGTATGAATGAATTAGAACGGATCGTATGAATGATCTTATGAATGAATTAGAATGGATCGCACAATGGATCGTATGAATGAATTAGAATGGATCGTACGAATGAATTAGATTGGATCGTACGAATGAATTACAATGGATACATTCACGCGAATTAAATAGAATGGATCATACGAAGGAATTAGGGCGGATCGTACGAATGAATTAGAATAGATTGTGCGAATGAATTAGAATGGATCGTACGAATAAATTAGAATGGATATATTCGTGCGAATAAATTAGAATGGATCGTATGAATGAATTAGAATGGATCATACAAATGAATTAGAATGGATCGTGCTAATGAATTAGATTGGATCGTACGAATGAATTAGAATAGATTGTGTGAATGAATTAGAATGGATCTTACGAATGAATTAGAATGGATCGTATGAATGAATTAGAATGGATCGTGCGAATGAATTAGAATGGATCGTACGAATGAATTAGAACGGATCATAGGAAGGAATTTGGGTTGATCGTACGAATAAATTAGAATCGATACATTCGTGCAAAAGAATTAGAATGGATTGTATGAATGAATTAGAATGGATCGTATGAATGAATTAGAATGGATCGTGCGAATGAATTAGAATGGATCGTATGAATCAATTAGAATGGATCGTACGAATGAATTAGAATAGATCATGTGAATGAATTAGAATGGATCATACGAATGAATTAGAATAGATTGTGCGAATGAATTAGAATGGATCGTACGAATGAATTAGAATGGATACATTCATACGAATAAATTAGAATGGATTGTATGAATGAATTAGAATGGATCATATGAATGAATTAGAATTGATCGTGTGAAGGAATTAGAATGGATCGTACGAATAAATTAGAATGGATACATTCGTGCGAATAAATTAGAATGAATCGTATGAATGAAATAGAATGGATACATTCGTATGATCCATTCTATTTTATTCGTATGATCCATTCTTACTCATTTGTATGATCCATTCTAATTCATTCGCACGAATGTATCCATTCTAATTCATTCGTCGTACGATCCTATCTAATTCATTAGCATGATCCATTCTAATTCATTCATATGATCCATTCTATTTCATTCGTACGATCCATTCTTACTCATTCGTACGATCCATTCTAATTCATTCGCACGATCCATTCTAATTCATGCATATGATCCATTCTAATTCATTCATACAATCCATTCTAATTCATTCGCACGATCCTTTCTAATTCATTCATACGATCCATTCTAATTCATTCATACAATCCATTCTAATTCTTTCACACGAATGTATCCATTCTAATTCATTCGTACGATCCACCCCAATTCCTTCGTATGATCCATTCTAATTCATTGGTATGATCCATTCTAATTCATTCGCACGATCCATTTTAATTCATTCATACGATCGATTCTAAATCATTCATACAATCCATTCTAATTTATTCGTACGATCCATTCTAATTCATTCACACGATCCATTCTAATTCATTCATACGATCCATTCTAATTCATTCGTACGTTCCATTCTAATTCATTCGCACAATCTATTCTAAGTCATTCGTACGATCCATTCTAATTCTTTAGCACGATCCATTCTAATTCATTCGTACGATCCATTCTATTTCATTAGGATAATCCATTCTTACTCATTCGTACGATCCATTCTAATTCATTCGCACGAATGTATCCATTCTAATTCATTCATACGATCCATTCTAATTCATTCGCACGATCCATTCTAATTCATTCATACGATCCATTCTAATTCATTCATACGATCAATTCTAATTCATTCGCACAATCTATTCTAATTCATTCGTATGATCCATTCTAATTTATTAGCATAATCCATTCTAATTCATTCGTACGATCCATTCTATTTCATTCGTACGATCCATTGTTATTCATTCGTACGATCCATTCTAATTCATTCGCATGAATGTATCCATTCTAGTTCATTCGTACGATCCATTCTATTTCATTCGCACGATCCATTCTAATTCATTCATACGATCCATTCTAATTCATTCGTACGATCCATTCTAATTCATTCGCACGATCTATTCTAATTCATTCATAGAATCCATTCTAATTCATTCATACAATCCATTCTAATTCTTTTGCACGAATGTATCCATTCTAATTCATTCGTACGATCCACCCTAATTCCTTCGTATGATCCATTCAAATTCATTCGCACGAATCTATCCATTCTAATTCATTCGTACGATCCATTCGAATTCATTCATACAATCCATTCTAATTCAGTCATACGATCCATCCTAATTCATTCGTACGAATGTATCCATTCTAATTCATTCGTACGATCCATTCTAATTCATTCGCACAATCTATTCTAATTCATTCGTACGATCCATTCTAATTCATTCGCACGATCCATTCTAATTCAATTTCACAATCCATTCTAATTCATTCGCACGAATGTATCCATTCTAATTCATTCGCACGAATGTATCCATTCTAATTCATTCGTAAGATCCATTCTAATTCATTCCCACGATCCAATCTAATTCATTCGAACGATCCATTCTAATTCATTCGTATGAACCATTCTATTTCATTCGTACGATCCATTCTTACTCATTCGTACAATCCATTCAAATTTATTCGCACGAATGTATCCATTCTAATTCTTTCGTATGATCCATTCTAATTCATTCGCACGATCCATTCTAATTCATTCGTACGATCCATTCTAATTCATTCACACGATACATTCTAATTTATTCATATGATCCATTCTAATTCATTCATACAATCCATTCTAATTCTTTCGCACGAATGTACCCATTCGAATTCATTCGTACGATCCACCCTAATTCCTTCGTATACGAATGAATTAGAATAGATTCTGCGACATTCATACGATCCATTCTATTTCATTCACACGAATGTATCCATTCTAATTCATTCGTGCGATCCATTCAAATTCATTCTAATCCATTCTAATTCATTCGTACGATCCATTCTAATTTCATACGTATGATCCATTCAAATTCATTCTAATTCATTCATACGATCCATTCTAATTCATTCGTATGAATGTATCCATTCTAATTCATTCGTACGATCCATTCTAATTCATTCGCACGAATGTATCCATTCTAATTCATTCTAATTCCTTCGTACGATCCATTCATACGATCCATTCTAATTCCTTCACACGAAAATATCTATTCTAATTCATTCGTACGATCCATTCTAATTCATTCGTGCGATCCATTCGAATACATTCATACGATCCATTGTGCGATCCATTCTAATTCATTCACACGATCATTCATACGATCCATTGTAATTCATTCATACGATCTATTCTAATTCATTCGTACGATCCATTCTAATTCATTCATACGATTCATTCTAATTCATTCGTACGATCCATTCTAATTTATTCGTATGATCCATTCTAATTCCTTCGTATGATCCATTCTAATTCATTCCCATGAATGTATCCATTCCAATTCATACGTACGATCCCTTCGTACGATCCATTCTAATTCCTTTGTATGATCCATTCTAATTCCTTCGTACGATCCATTCTAATTCATTCCCATGAATGTATCCATTCTAATTCATAGGTACAATTCATTCTAATTCATTCATACTATCCAATCTAATTCATTCATACGATCCATTCTAATTCATTCGCACGAATGTATCCATTCTAATTCATTCTAATTCCTTCGTACGATCCATTCGTACGATCCATTCTAATTCCTTCACACGAATGTATCGATTCTAATTCATTCGTACGATCCATTCTAACTCATTCGCACAATCTATTCTAATTCATTCATACGATCCATTCTTACTCATTCGTACGATCCATTCTAATTCATTCTAATTCATTTATACAATCCATTCTAATTCATTCGCACGATCCATTCTAATTTATTCATACGATCCATTCTAATTTATTCGTACGATCCATTTACGCACGATCCATTCTAATTCATACGTACGATCCATTCTAATTCATGCGCACGATCCATTCTAATTCATTCATACAATCCATTCTAATTCTTTCACACGAATGTATCCATTCTAATTCCTTCGTACGATCCATTCTAATTCATTCGTACGATCCATTCTAATTCATTCATATGTCATACGATCCATTCTAATTCATTCATACAATCCATTCTAATTCTTTCGCATGAATGTATCCATTCTAATTCATTCGTACGATCCATTCTAATTCATTCGCACAATCTATTCTGTTTCATTCGTACGATCCATTCTAATTCATTCACATGATCCATTCTAATTCATTTGTACGATCCATTCTAATTCATTCTTACAATCCATTCTAATTCTTTTGCACGAATGTATAAATTCTAATTCATTTGTACGATCCATTCGTACGATCCATTCTAATTCATTCGTACGATCCAATTCTCATTCATTCGCACGATCCATTCTAATTCATTCATACGATCCATTCTAATTCATTCGTACGATCCATTCTAAGTCATACACACGATCCATTCGAATTCATTCATACGATCCATTTTAATTCATTTATACGATCCATTCTAATTCATTCGCACGAATGTATCCATTCTAATTCATTCGTACGATACATTCTAATTCATTCGCACAATCCATTCTAATTCATTCATACGATCCATTCTAATTAGAATGGATTAGAATGGATCGTACAAATGATATAGAATGGATCGTGCGAATGAATTAGAATGGATCGTACGAATGAATTAGAATAGATTGTGCGAATGAATTTGAATGGATCGTACGAATGAATTAGAATGAATACATTCGTGCGAATGAATTAGAATGGATCGTACGAATGAGTAAGAATGGATCGTATGAATGAATTAGAATGGATCATGCGATTGAATTAGAATGGATCGTACGAATGAATTAGAATGGATCGTACGAATGAATTAGAATGGATCGTATGAATGATCGTATGAATGAATTAGAATGGATCGCACAATGGATCGTATGAATGAATTCGAATGGATCGTACGAATGAATTAGAATGAATTAGAATGGATCGTACGAATGAATAAGAATGGATATTTTTGTGCGAAGGAATTAGAATGGATCGTACGAATGGAACATACGAAGGAATTAGAATGAATTAGAATGGATACATTCGTGCGAATGAATTAGAATGGATCGTACGAATGAATTAGAATGGATACATTCGTGCGAATTAATTAGAATGGATCGTATGAATGAATTAGAATGAATTAGAATGGATCGTACGTATGAAATTAGAATGGATCGTACGAATGAATTAGAATGGATTAAAATGAATTAGAATGAATCGCAAGAGTGAATTAGAATGGACACATTCGTGCGAATGAAATCGAATGGATCGTATGAATGTCGCACAATCTATTCTAATTCATTCGTATACGAAGGAATTAGGGTGGATCTTACGAATGAATTAGAATGGATACATTCGTGCGAAAGAATTAGAATGGATTGTATGAATGAATTAGAATGGATCGTGCGAATGAATTAGAATGGATCGTACGAATGAATTAGAATGGATCGTGCGAATGAATTAGAATGGATCGTACGAATTAATTAGAATGGATACATTCGTGCGAATGAATTAGAATGGATCGTACGAATGAGTAAGAATGGATCGTACGAATGAATTAGAATAGATTGTGCAAATAAATTAGAATGGATACATTTGTGCGAAAGAATTAGAATGGATCGTTTGAATGAATTAGAATGGATCGTATGAATGAATTAGAATGGATCATCCGAATGAATTAGAATGGATCATGCTAATTCATTCATACAATCCATTCTAATTCATTTGTACAATCCATTCTAATTCATTCGCACAATCTATTCTAATTCATTCGTACGATCATTCTAATTCATTCGCACGATCCATTCTAATTCATTCGTACGATCCATTCTAATTCATTCGTACTAATTCATACGATCCATTCTAATTCATTCGTACGATCCTTTCTAATTCATTTGCATGAATTAGAATGGATACATTTGTGCGAATAAATTAGAATGGATCGTACGAATGAGTAAGAATGGATCGTACGAACGAAATAGAATGGATCATACAAATGAATTAGAATGGATTGTGATAATGAATTAGAATGGATCGTACGAATGAATTCATTCTAATTCATACGATCTATTCTAATTCATTCTAATTCATTCAAATTCATGTATACGATCGTACGAATGAATAAGAATGCATCGTAGGAATGAAATAGAATGGATCATACGAATGAATTAGAATGGATCGTGTTAATGAATTAGAATGCATCGTACGAATGAATTAGAATAGATTGTGCGAATGAATTAGAATGGGTCGTACGAATGAATTAGAATGGATCGTATGAATGAATTAGAATGGATCGTATGAATGAATTACAATGGATCGTATGAATGAATTAGAATAGATCGTGCGAATGAATTAGAATGGATCGTACGAATGAATTAGAATGGATACATATGAAAGAATGAATTAGAATAGATCGTACGAATGAATTAGAATGGATACATTCGTGCGAATGAATTAGAATGGATCATATGAATGAATTAGAATGGATCGTACGTACGATCTATTCTATTTCATTCGTACGATCCATTTTACTTATTCGTACGATCCATTCTAATTCATTCGCATGATCCATTCTAATTCATTCATACGATCCATTCTATTTCATTCGTACGATTCATTCTTACTCATTCGTACGATCCATTCTAATTCATTCGCACGAATGTATCCATTCTAATTTATTTTTTACGATGCATTCTAATTCATTCGTACGATCCATTCTAATTCATTAGCACGATCCATTCTAATACATTCGTTCGATCCATTCTAATTCATTCATACGATCCATTCTAAATCATTTGCACGAATGTATCCATTCTAATTCAGTCGTACGATCCATTCTAATTCATTCGCACAATCTATTCTAATTCATTCGTACGATCCATTCTAATTCATTAGCACGATCCATTCTAATTCATTCGTACGTTCCATTCTAATTCATTCTAATTCGAATTTATTCAAAAGATCCATTCTAATTCATTCGCACGATCTATTCTAATTCTTTCATACGATCCATTCTAATTCATTCGTACGATCCATTCTAATTCATTCGCACGATCCATTCTAATTCGTTCATACGATCCATTCTTATTCTTTCTCACGAATGTATCCATTCTAATTCATTCGTACGATCCATTCTAATTCATTCGCACAATCTATTCTAATTCATTCGTACGATCTATTCTAATTCATTAGCACGATCCATTCTAATTCATTCGTACGATCCATTCTAATTCATTCTAATTCGAATTTATTCAAACGATCCATTCTAATTCATTCGCAAGATCCATTCTAATTCATTCATACGATCCATTATAATTCATTCGTACGATCCATTCTAATTCATTCGCACGATCCATTCTAATTCATTCATACGATCCATTCTTATTCTTTCTCACGAATGTATCCATTCTAATTCATTCGTACGATCCATTCTAATCCACTCGCACAATCTATTCTAATTTATTCGTACGATCTATTCTAATTCATTAGCACGATCCATTCTAATTCATTCGTACGATCCATTTTATTTCATTCGTACGATCCATTCTTACTCATTCGTACGATCCATTCTAATTCATTCGCACAAATGTATCCATTCTAATTCATTCGTACGATCCATTCTAACTCATTCGCACGATCCATTCTAATTCATTCATACGATCCAATCTAATTCATTCATACGATCCATTCTAATTCATTCGCACAAATGTATCCATTCTAATTCATTCGTACGATCCATTCTAATTCATTCGCACAATCTATTCTAATTCATTCGTACGTTCCATTCTAATTTATTAGCACGTCCATTCTAATTCATTTGTACGATCCATTCTATTTCATTCGTACGATCCATTCTTACTCATTCGTACGATCCATTCTAATTCATTCGAACGAATGTATCCATTCTAATTCATTCATAAGATCCATTCTAATTCATTCGCACGATCCATTCTAATTCATTCATACGATCCATTCTAATTCATTCGTACGATCCATTCTAATTCATTCGCACGATCCATTCTAATTCATTCATACGATCCATTCTAATTCATTCATACGATCCATTCTAATTCAATCGCACGATCCATTCTAATTCATTCATACGATCCCATCTATTTCATTCATATGACCCATTCTAATTCATTCGCACAAATGTATCCATTCTAATTCATTCGTACGATCCATTCTAATTCATTCGCACAATCCATTCTAATTCTTTCGCATGAATGTATCCAATCTAATTCATTCGTACGATCCATTCTAATTCATTCGCACGATCCATTCTAATTCATTCATACGACCCTTTCTATTTCATTCATTCGATCCATTCGTGCGAAAGAGTTAGAATGGGTTGTATGAATGAATTAGAATGGATTGTATGAATAAATTAGAATAGATCGTGCGAATGAATTAGAATGGATCGTATGAATGAATTAGAATGGATCGTATGAATAAATTAGAATGGATCGTATGAATGAATTCGAAAGGATCGTACGAATGAATTAGAATAGATACATTCGTGCGAAAGAATTAGAATGGATTGTGCGAATGAATTAGAATGGATCGTACGAATGAATTAGAATGGATACATTCGTGGGATTGAATTAGAATGGATCGTATGAAAGAATTAGATTGGATCGTATGAATGAATTAGAATGGATCGTATGAATGAATTAGAATGGATCATACGAATGAATTAGAATGGATCGTATGAATTAATTATAATGGATCGTGCAAACAAATTAGAATAGATCGTACGAATGAATTAGAATGGATCGTATGAATGAATTAGAATGGATCGTGCGAATGAATTAGAATGGATCGTACAAATGAATGAGAATGGATACATTCGTGCGAATGAATTAGAATGGATCGTACGAATGAGTAAGAATGGATCGTACGAATGAAATAGAATGGATCGTACGAATGAATTAGAATGGACAATGTGAATCAATTAGATTGGATCGTGCGAATGAATTAGAATGGATCGTACGAATGAATTAGAATGGATACATTCGTGTGAATGAATTAGAATGGATCGTATGAATGAATTAAATTTGATTGTATGAATGAATTTGAATGGATCGTACGAATGAATTAGAATGGATACATTTGTGCGAGAGAATTAGAATGGATTGTATGAATGAATTAAAATGGATCATATGAATGAATTAGAATGGATCGTGCAAATGAACTAGAATACATCGTACGAATAAATTAGAATGGATTGTATGAATGAATTAGAATGGATCGTGCGAATGAATTATAATGGATCGTACGAATGAATTAGAATGGATCGTATGAATGAATTCGAATGGATCGTACGAATGAATTAGAATGGATACATTCGTGCGAATGAATTAGAATGGATCATAAGAAGGAATTAGGGTGGATCGTACGAATGAATTACAATGGATCGTACGAATGAATTAGAATGGATCATGCGAATGAATTAGAATGGATCGTACGAATGAATTAGAATGGATACATTCGTACGAATGAATTAGAATGGATCGTATGAATAAATTAGAATGGATCGTATGAATGAATTAGAATGAATCAAAGGAATGGATCGTACGAATGAAATAGACTTGTTGGATCGATTCTAATTCATTCGCACGATCAATTCTAATTCATTCATACGATCCATTCTAATTCATTCATACGATCCATTCTAATTCATTCGTATGAATGTATCCATTCTAATTCATTCAAATGATCCATTCTAATTCATTCATATGATCCATTCTAATTCAATCGCACGAATGTATCCATTCTAATTCATTCGTACGATCCATTCGATTTCATTCGCACGATCCATTCTAATTCATTCATACGATCCATTCTAATTCATTCGTACGATCCATTCTAATTCATTCGCACGAATGTATCAATTCTAATTCATTCGTACGATCCATTCTAATTCATTCGCACGATCCATTCTAATTCATTCATACAATCCATTCTAATTCATTCTTACGATCCATTCTAATTTGTTTGCGCGATTCATTATAATTAATTCATACGATCCATTCTAATTCATTCGTATGATCCATTCTAATTCATTCGTACGATCCATTCTAATTCATTCATACGATCCAATCTAATTCATTCATACGATCCATTCAAATTCATTCCCACGAATGTATCTATTCTAATTCATTCGTACGATCCATTCTAATTCATTCGCACAATCCATTCTAATTCTTTCGCATGAATGTATCCATTCTAATTCATTCGTACGATCCTTTCGAATTCATTCATACGATCCATTCTAATTCATTCATACGATCCATTCTAATTCATTCGTACGATCCATTCTATTTCATTCGTATGATCCATTCTATTTCATTTGTGCGAATGAATTAGAATGTATCGTATGAATGAATTAGTATAGATCGTATAAATGAATTAGAATGAATCGTATGAATGAATTCGAATGGATCGTACGAATGAATTAGAATGGATACATTCGTGCGAATGAATTAGAATGGATCATACGAAGGAATTAGGGTGGATCGTACGAATGAATTAGAATGGATACATTCGTGCGAAAGAATTAGAATGGATTGTATGAATGAATTAGAATGGATCGTATGAATAAATTAGAATGGATCGTGCGAATGAATTAGAATGGATCGAACGAATGAATTAGAATTGATCGTGTGAATGAATTAGAATGGATCGTGCGAATGATATAGAATGGATCATACGAATGAATTAGAATGGATACATTCAAGCGAATGAATTAGAATGGATCATACGAATGAGTAAGAATGGATACATTCGTGCGAATGAATTAGAATGGATCGTACGAATGAGTAAGACTGGATCGTACGAATGAATTAGAATGGATCGTGCGAATGAATTAGAATGGATCGTACGAATGAATTAGAATGGATTGTACGAATGAATTAGAATGGATCGTACAAAAGAATTAGAATGGATCGTACGAATTAATTAGAATAGATTGTATGAATGAATTAGAATGGATCGTATGAATGAATTAGAATGGATCGTGCGATTGAATTAGAATGGATTGTAAGAATGAATTAGAATGGATACATTCGTGCGAATGAATTAGAATGGATCGTACGAATGAGTAAGAATGGATCGTAAGAATGAATTAGAATGGATCGTACGAATGAATTAGAATGGATCGTATGAATGAATTAGAATGGATCGTGCTAATGAATTAGATTGGATCGTACGAATGAATTAGAATAGATTGTGCGAATGAATTAGAATGGATCGTACGAATGAATTAGAATGGATAGTATGAATGAATTAGAATGGATCGTGCGAATGAATTAGTATGGATCGTACAAATGAATTAGAATGGATACATTCGTGCGAATGAATTAGAATGGATCGTACGAATGAGTAAGAATGGATCGTACGAATGAATTAGAATGGATCATACGAATTAATTAGAATGGATACATTCGTGCAAAAGAATTAGAATGGATTGTACGAATGAGTTAGAATGGATCCATTCTAATTCATTCGCACGATCCATTCTAATTCATTCGCACGTATGTATCCATTCTATCTCATTCATACGATCCATTCTAATTCATTCATACGATCCATTCTAATTTATTCGTACGATCCATTCTAATTCATTTGCATGATCCATTCTAATTCATTCGCACGAATGTATCCATTCTAATTCATTCGCACGAATGTATCCATTATAATTCATTCGTACGATCCATTCAAATTCATTCGCACGATCCAATCTAATTCATTCGCAAGATCCATTCTAATTCATTCGTACGATCCATTCTATTTCATTCGTACGATCCATTCTATTTCATTTGTGTGAATTAATTAGAATGTATCGTATGAATGAATTAGAATGGATCGTATGAATGAATTTGAATGGATCGTATGAATGAATTCTAATAGATCGTACGAATGAATTAGAATGGATACATTTGTGCGAATGAATTAGAATGGATCATAAATAGGAATTAGGGTGGATCGTACGAATGAATTAGAATGGATACATTCGTCCGAAAGAATTAGAATGGATTATATGAATGAATTAGAATGGATCGTATGAATGAATTAGAATGGATCGTGCGAATGAATTAGAATGGATCGTACGAATGAATTAGAATGGATCGTATGAATGAATTAGAAAGGACCATGCGAATGAATTAGATTGGATCGTATGAATGAATTAGAATGGATACATTCGTGCGAATAAATTAGAATGGATCGTACGAATGAGTAAGAATGGATCGTACGAATGAAATAGAATGGATCGTACGAAAGATAACGAATGGATCGTGCTAATGAATTAGAATAGATCGTACGAATGAATTAGAATAGATTGTGCAAATGAATTAGAATGGATCGTACGAATGAATTAAAATGGAAACATTCTTGTGAAGGAATTAGAATGGATCGTACGAATGGATCGTACGAAGGACTTAGAATGAATTAGAATGGGTACATTCGTGCGAATGAATTAGAATGGATCGTATGAATGAATTAGAATGGATCGTGCTAATGAATTAGAATGGATACATTCGTGCGAATGAATTAGAATGGATCGTATGGATGAATTAGATTGGATCGTATGAATGAATTAGAATGGATCGTTTGAATGAATTAGAATGGATCGTATGAATGAATTAGAATGAATTAGAATGGATCCATTCTAATTCCTTCGTACGATCCAATCTAATTCATTCCCATGAATGTTTCCATTCTAATTCATACGTTCGATCCATTCTAATTCATTCATAACGTAGGATCCATTCTAATTCCTTCGTACGATCCATTCTATTTCATTCGCATGATCCATTCTAATTCCTTCATACGATCTATTCTATTTCATTCGTATTATCCATTCTAATTCATTCGTACGATCCATTCTAATTCAATCCCATGAATGTATCCATTCTAATTCATACGTACGATGCATTCTAATTCATTCATACGATCCAATCTAATTCATTTATACGATCCATTCTAATTCATTCGCACGAATGTATCCATTCTAATTCATTCATACGATCCATTCTAATTCATTCGCACAATCTATTCTAATTCATTCGTACGATCCATTCTAATACATTCTAATTCATTTGCACGATTGTATGAATGAATTAGAATGGATCGTACGAATGAATTAGAATAGATTGTGCGAATGAATTAGAATGGATCGTACGAATGAATAAGAATGAAGGAATTAGAATGGATCGTACGAATGAATTAGAATAGATTGTGCGTATGATATATAATGGATCGTACGAATGAAAGGATCGTACGAATGAATTAGAATGGATACCTTCGTGCGAATGAATTAGAATGGATCGTACGAATGAGAAAGAATGGATCATACGAATGAAATAGAAGGATCGTATGAATGAATCAGAATGGATCGTGGTAATGAATTAGAATGGATCGTACGAATGAATTAGAATAGATTGTACGAATGAATTAGAATGGATCGTACGAATGAATTAGAATGGATACATTCATGCGAATGAATTAGAATGGATCGTATGAATGAATTAGATTGGATCGTATGAATGAATTAGAATGGATCATACGTATGAATTAGAATGGATACATTAATGGGAATGAATTAGAATGGATCGTACAAAGGAATTGTAATAGATCATACGAATGAATTAGAATGGATAAATTCGTGCAAAAGAATTAGAATGGATTCTATGAATGAATTAGAATGGATCATGCAAATGAATTAGAAAGGATCGTACGAAGGAATTAGAATGGATCGTACGAAAGAATTAGAATGGATCGTATGAATGAATTAGAATGGATGCATTCGTGCGAATGAATTAGAATGGATCGTATAAATGAATTAGAATGGATCGTATGAATGAATTCGAATGGATCGTACGAATGAATTAGAATAGATACATTCGTGCGAATGAATTAGAATGGATCGTACGAAGGAATTAGAATGGATCGTACGAAGGAATTAGAATGGATCGTACGAATAAATTAGAATGGATACATCCGTGCTAATGAATTAGAATGGATCGTATGAATGAATTAGAATGGATCGTATGAATGAATTCGAATGGATCGGACGAATGAATTAGAATGGATACATTCGTGTGAATGAATTAGAATGGATCGTACGAAGGAATTAGAATGGATCGTACGAGGGAATTAGAATGGATACATTCGTGCAAAAGAGTTAGAATGGATTGTATGAATGAATTAGAATGGATTCTGCAAATGAATTAGAATGGATCGTACGAATGAATTAGAATGGATCGTATGAATGAATTAGAATGGATCGTATGAATGAATTAGAATTGATTGTGTGAATGAATTAGAATGGATCGTACGAATGAATTAGAATGGATACATTCGTGCGAATAAATTAGAATGGATCGTATGAATGAAATAGAATGGATACATTCGTATGATCCATTCTATTTTATTCGTATGATCCATTCTTACTCATTCGTATGATCCATTCTAATTCATTCGCACAAATGTATCCATTCTAATTCATTCGTCGTACGATCCTATCTAATTCATTAGCATGATCCATTCTAATTCATTCATATGATCCATTCTATTTCATTCGTACGATCCATTCTTACTCATTCGTACGATCCATTCTAATTCATTCGCACGAATGTATCCATTCTAATTCATTCATAGGATCCATTCTAAAAAATTCGCACGATCCATTCTAATTCATTCATACGATCCATTCTAATTCATTCGTACGATCCATTCTAATTCATTCGCACGATCCTTTCTAATTCATTCATACGATCCATTCTAATTTATTCATACAATCCATTCTAATTCTTTCACACGAATGTATCCATTCTAATTCATTCGTACGATCCACCCCAATTCCTTCGTATGATCCATTCTAATTCATTGGTATGATCCATTCTAATTGATTCGCAAGATCCATTTTAATTCATTCATACAATCGATTCTAAATCATTCATACAATCCATTCTAATTTATTCGTACGATCCATTCTAATTCATTCACACGATCCATTCTAATTCATTCATACGATCCATTCTAATTCATTCGTACGTTCCATTCTAATTCATTCGCACAATCTATTCTAAGTCATTCGTACGATCCATTCTAATTCATTAGCACGATCCATTCTAATTCATTCGTACGATCCATTCTATTTCATTCGGACGATCCATTCTTACTCATTCGTACGATCCATTCTAATTCATTCGCATGAATGTATCCATTCTAATTCATTCATACTATCCATTCTAATTCATTCGCACTATCCATTCTAATTCATTCATACGATCCATTCTAATTCATTCATACGATCAATTCTAATTCATTCGCACAATCTATTCTAATTCATTCGTATGATCCATTCTAATTTATTAGCACAATCTATTCTAATTCATTCGTACGATCCAATCTATTTCATTCATACGATCCATTGTTATTCATTCGTACGATCCATTCTAATTCGTTCGCATGAATGTATCCATTCTAATTCATTCGTACGATCCATTATTTTTCATTCGCACGATCCATTCTAATTCATTCATACGATCCATTCTAATTCATTCGTACGATCCATTCTAATTCATTCGCACGATCTATTCTAATTCATTCATACAATCCATTCTAATTCATTCATACAATTCATTCTAATTCTTTTGCACGAATGAATCCTTTCTAATTCATTCGTATGATCCACCCTAATTCCTTCGTATGATCCATTCAAATTCATTCGCACGAATCTATCCATTCTAATTCATTCGTACGATCCATTCGAATTCATTCATACGATCCATTCTAATTCAGTCATACAATCCATACTAATTCATTCGTTCGAATGTATCCATTCTAATTCATTCGTACGATCCATTCTAATTCATTCGCACAATCTATTCTAATTCATTCGTACGATCCATTCTAATTCATTCGCACGATCCATTCTAATTCAATTTCACAATCCATTCTAATTCATTCGCACGAATGTATCCATTCTAATTCATTCGCACGAATGTATCCATTCTAATTCATTCGTACGATCCATTCTAATTCATTCCCACGATCCAATCTAATTCATTCGAACGATCCATTCTAATTCATTCTTATGAACCATTCTATTTCATTCATACGATCCATTCTTACTCATTCGTACAATCCATTCAAATTTATTCGCACGAATGTATCCATTCTAATTCTTTCGTATGATCCATTCTAATTTATTCGCACGATCCATTCTAATTTATTCGTACGATCCATTCTAATTCATTCACACGATCCATTCTAATTTATTCATATGATCCATTCTAATTCATTCATACAATCCATTCTAATTCTTTCGCACGAATGTACCCATTCGAATTCATTCGTACGATCCACCCTAATTCCTTCGTATACAAATGAATTAGAATAGATTCTACGACATTCATACGATCCATTCTATTTCATTCACACGAATGTATCCATTCTAATTCATTCGTGCGATCCATTCAAATTCATTCTAATCCATTCTAATTCATTCGTACGATCCATTCTAAATTCATACGTACGATCCATTCAAATTCATTCTAATTCATTCATACGATCTATTCTAATTCATTCATACGAATGTATCCATTCTAATTCATTCGTACGATCCATTCTAATTCATTCGCACGAATGTATCCATTCTAATTCATTCTAATTCCTTCGTACGATCCATTCGTACGATCCATTCGTACGATCCATTCGTACGATCCATTCGTACGATCCATTCGTACGAACCATTCTAATTCCTTCACACGAAAATATCCATTCGAATTCATTCGTACGATCCATTCTAATTCATTTGTGCGATCCATTCGAATACATTCATACGATCCATTGTGCGATCCATTCTAATTCATTCATACGATCATTCATACGATCCATTGTAATTCATTCATACGATCTATTCTAATTCATTCGTACGATCCATTCTAATTCATTCATACGATCCATTCTAATTCATTCGTACGATCCATTCTAATTTATTCGTATGATCCATTCTAATTCCTTCGTATGATCCATTCTAATTCATTCCCATGAATGTATCCATTCCAATTCATACGCACGATCCCTTCGTACGATCCATTCTAATTCCTTCGTATGATCCATTCTAATTCCTTCGTACGATCCATTCTAATTCATAGGTACAATTCATTCTAATTCATTCATACTATCCAATCTAATTCATTCATACGATCCATTCTAATTCATTCGCACGAATGTATCCATTCTAATTCATTCTAATTCCTTCGTACGATCCATTCGTACGATCCATTCTAATTCCTTTACACGAATGTATCGATTCTAATTCATTCGTACGATCCATTCTAACTCATTCGCACAATCTATTCTAATTCATTCATACGATCCATTCTTACTCATTCGTACGATCCATTCTAATTCATTCTAATTCATTTATACAATCCATTCTAATTCATTCGCACGATCCATTCTAATTTATTCATACGATCCATTCTAATTTATTCGTACGATCCATTTACGCACGATCCATTCTAATTCATACGTACGATCCATTCTAATTCATGCGCATGATCCATTCTAATTCATTCATACAATCCATTCTAATTCTTTCACACGAATGTATCCTTTCTAATTCCTTCGTATGATCCATTCTAATTCATTTGTACGATCCATTCTAATTCATTCATATGTCATACGATCCATTCTAATTCATTCATACAATCCATTCTAATTCTTTCGCAAGAATGTATCCATTTTAATTCATTCGTACGATCCATTCTAATTCATTCGCACAATCTATTCTATTTCATTCGTACGATCCATTCTAATTCATTCACATGATCCATTCTAATTCATTTGTACGATCCATTCTAATTCATTCTTACAATCCATTCTAATTCTTTTGCACGAATGTATAAATTCTAATTCATTTGTACGATCCATTCGTACGATCCATTCTAATTCATTCGTACGATCCAATTCTCATTCATTCGCACGATCCATTCTAATTCATTCATACGATCCATTCTAATTCATTCGTACGATCCATTCTAATTCATACGCACGATCCATTCGAATTCATTCATACGATCCATTCTAATTCATTTATACGATCCATTCTAATTCATTCGCACGAATGTATCAATTCTAATTCATTCGTACGATACATTCTAATTCATTCGCACGATCCATTCTAATTCATTCATACGATCCATTCTAATTAGAATGGATTAGAATGGATCGTACAAATGAATTAGAATGGATCGTACGAATGAATTAGAATGGATCGTTCGAATGAATTAGAATAGATTGTGCGAATGAATTTGAATGGATCGTACGAATGAATTAGAATGAATACATTCGTGCGAATGAATTAGAATGGATCGTACGAATGAGTAAGAATGGATCGTATGAATGAATTATAATGGATCATGCGATTGAATTAGAATGGATCGTACGAATGAATTAGAATGGATCGTACGAATGAATTAGAATGGATCGTATGAATGATCGTATGAATGAATTAGAATGGATCGCACAATGGATCGTATGAATGAATTCGAATGGATCGTACGAATGAATTAGAATGAATTAGAATGGATCGTACGAATGAATAAGAATGGATATTTTCGTGCGAAGGAATTAGAATGGATCGTACGAATGGAACATACAAAGGAATTAGAATGAATTAGAATGGATACATTCGTGCGAATGAATTAGAATGGATCGTACGAATGAATTAGAATGGATACATTCGTGCGAATTAATTAGAATGGATCGTATGAATGAATTAGAATGAATTAGAATGGATCGTACGTATGAAATTAGAATGGATCGTACGAATGAATTAGAATGGATTAAAATGAATTAGAATGAATCGCAAGAGTGAATTAGAATGGATACATTCGTGCGAATGAAATTGAATGGATCGTATGAATGTCGCACAATCTATTCTAATTCATTCGTATACGAAGGAATTAGGGTGGATCGTACGAATGAATTAGAATGGATACATTCGTGCGAAAGAATTAGAATGGATTGTATGAATGAATTAGAATGGATCGTGCGAATGAATTAGAATGGATCCTACGAATGAATTAGAATGGATCGTGCGAATGAATTAGAATGGATCGTACGAATTAATTAGAATGGATACATTCGTGCGAATGAATTAGAGTGGATCGTACGAATGAGTAAGAATGGATCGTACGAATGAATTAGAATAGATTGTGCGAATGAATTAGAATGGATACATTTGTGCGAAAGAATTAGAATGGATCGTATGAATGAATTAGAATGGATCGTATGAATGAATTAGAATGGATCATCCGAATGAATTAGAATGGATCATGCTAATTCATTCATACAATCCATTCTAATTCATTTGTACAATCCGTTCTAATTCATTCGCACAATCTATTCTAATTCATTCGTACGATCATTCTAATTCATTCGCACGATCCATTCTAATTCATTCGTACGATCCATTCTAATTCATTCGTACTAATTCATACGATCCATTCTAATTCATTCGTACGATCCATTCTAATTCATTTGCATGAATTAGAATGGATACATTCGTGCGAATAAATTAGAATGGATTGTACGAATGAGTAAGAATGGATCGTACGAATGAAATAGAATGGATCATACAAATGAATTAGAATGGATTGTGATAATGAATTAGAATGGATCGTACGAATGAATTCATTCTAATTCATACGATCTATTCTAATTCATTCTAATTCATTCAAATTCATGCATACGATCGTACGAATGAATAAGAATGTATCGTACGAATGAAATAGAATGGATCATACGAATGAATTAGAATGGATCGTGCTAATGAATTAGAATGCATAGTACGAATGAATTACAATAGATTGTGCGAATGAATTAGAATGGGTCGTACGAATGAATTAGAATGGATCGTATGAAAGAATTAGAATGGATCGTACGAATGAATAAGAATGGATCGTATGAATGAATTAGAATAGATCGTGCGAATGAATTAAAATGGATCGTACGAATGAATTAGAATGGATACATATGAAAGAATGAATTAGAATAGATCGTACGAATGAATTAGAATGGATACATTCGTGCGAATGAATTAGAATGGATCGTATGAATGAATTAGTATGGATCGTATGTATGATCTATTCTATTTCATTCGTACGATCCATTTTACTTATTCGTACGATCCATTCTAATTCATTCGCATGATCCATTCTATTTCATTCATACGATCCATTCTATTTCATTCGTACGATCCATTCTTACTCATTCGTACGATCCATTCTAATTCATTCGCACGAATGTATCCATTCTAATTTATTTTTTACGATGCATTCTAATTCATTCGTACGATCCATTCTAATTCATTAGCACGATCCATTCTAATATATTCGTACGATCCATTCTAATTCATTCATACGATCCATTCTAAATCATTTGCACGAATGTATCCATTCTAATTCAGTCGTACGATCCTTTCTAATTCATTCGCACAATTTGTTCTAATTCATTCGTACGATCCATTCTAATTCATTAGCACGATCCATTCTAATTCATTCGTACGTTCCATTCTAATTCATTCTAATTCGAATTTATTCAAACGATCCATTCTAATTCATTCGCACGATCCATTCTAATTCATTCATACGATCCATTCTAATTCATTCGTACGATCCATTCTAATTCATTCGCACGATCCATTCTAATTCATTCATATGATCCATTCTTATTCTTTCTCACGAATGTATCCATTCTAATTCATTCGTACGATCCATTCTAATTCATTCGCACAATCTATTCTAATTCATTAGCACGATCCATTCTAATTCATTCGTACGATCCATTCTAATTCATTCTAATTCGAATTTATTCAAACGATCTATTCTAATTCATTCGCAAGATCCATTCTAATTCATTCATACGATCCATTCTAATTCATTCGTACGATCCATTCTAAATCATTCGCACGATCCATTCTAATTCATTCATACGATCCATTCTTATTCTTTCTCACGAATGTATCCATTCTAATTCATTCGTACGATCCATTCTAATTCACTCGCACAATCTATTCTAATTCATTCGAACGATCTATTCTAATTCATTAGCACGATCCATTCTAATTCATTCGTACGATCCATTCTATTTCATTCGTACGATCCACTCTTACTCATTTGTACGATCCATTCTAATTCATTCGCACAAATGTATCCATTCTAATTCATTCGTACGATCCATTCTAACTCATTCGCACGAACCATTCTAATTCATTCATACGATCCAATCTAATTCATTCATACGATCCATTCTAATTCATTCGCACGAATTTATCCATTCTAATTCATTCGTATGATCCATTCTAATTCATTCGCACAATCTATTCTAATTCATTCGTACGATCCATTCTAATTTATTAGCACGTCCATTCTAATTCATTTGTACGATCCATTCTATTTCATTCGTACGATCCATTCTTACTCATTCATACGATCCATTCTAATTCATTCGAACGAATGTATCCATTCTAATTCATTCATAAGATCCATTCTAATTCATTCGCACGATCCATTCTAATTCATTCATACGATCCATTCTAATTCATTCGTACGATCCATTCTAATTCATTCGCACGATCCATTCTAATTCATTCATACGATCCATTCTAATTCATTCATACGATCCATTCTAATTCAATCGCACGATCCATTCTAATTCATTCATACGATCCCATCTATTTCATTCATACGACCCATTCTAATTCATTCGCACGAATGTATCCATTCTAATTCATTCGCACGAATGTATCCATTCTAATTCATTCGTACGATCCATTCTAATTCATTCGCACAATCCATTCTAATTCTTTCGCATGAATGTATCCAATCTAATTCATTCGTTTGATCCATTCTAATTCATTCGCACGATCCATTCTAATTCATTCATACGACCATTTCTATTTCATTCATTCGATCCATTCGTGCGAAAGAGTTAGAATGGATTGTATGAATGAATTAGAATGGATTGTATGAATAAATTAGAATAGATCGTGCGAATGAATTAGAATGGATCGTATGAATGAATTAGAATGGATCGTATGAATGAATTAGAATGGATCGTATAAATGAATTCGAAAGGATCGTACGAATGAATTTGAATGGATACATTCGTGCGAAAGAATTAGAATGGATTGTGCGAATGAATTAGAATGGATCGTACGAATGAATTAGAATGGATACATTCGTGGGAATGAATTAGAATGGATCGTATGAAAGAATTAGATTGGATCGTATGAATGAATTAGAATGGATCGTATGAATGAATTAGAATGGATCATACGAATGAATTAGAATGGATCGTATGAATTAATTAATTCATACTATCCAATCTAATTCATTCATACGATCCATTCTAATTCATTCGCACGAATGTATCTATTCTAATTCATTCTAATTCCTTCGTACGATCCATTCGTACGATCCATTCTAATTCCTTTACACGAATGTATCGATTCTAATTCATTCGTACGATCCATTCTAACTCATTCGCACAATCTATTCTAATTCATTCATACGATCCATTCTTACTCATTCGTACGATCCATTCTAATTCATTCTAATTCATTTATACAATCCATTCTAATTCATTCGCACGATCCATTCTAATTTATTCATACGATCCATTCTAATTTATTCGTACGATCCATTTACGCACGATCCATTCTAATTCATACGTACGATCCATTCTAATTCATGCGCATGATCAATTCTAATTCATTCATACAATCCATTCTAATTCTTTCACACGAATGTATCCTTTCTAATTCCTTCGTATGATCCATTCTAATTCATTTGTATGATCCATTCTAATTCATTCATATGTCATACGATCCATTCTAATTCATTCATACAATCCATTCTAATTCTTTCGCAAGAATGTATCCATTTTAATTCATTCGTACGATCCATTCTAATTCATTCGCACAATCTATTCTATTTCATTCGTACGATCCATTCTAATTCATTCACATGATCCATTCTAATTCATTTGTACGATCCATTCTAATTCATTCTTACAATCCATTCTAATTCTTTTGCACGAATGTATAAATTCTAATTCATTTGTACGATCCATTCGTACGATCCATTCTAATTCATTCGTACGATCCAATTCTCATTCATTCGCACGATCCAATCTAATTCATTCATACGATCCATTCTAATTCATTCGTACGATCCATTCTAATTCATACGCACGATCCATTCGAATTCATTCATACGATCCATTCTAATTCATTTATACGATCCATTCTAATTCATTCGCACGAATGTATCAATTCTAATTCATTCGTACGATACATTCTAATTCATTCGCACGATCCATTCTAATTCATTCATACGATCCATTCTAATTAGAATGGATTAGAATGGATCGTACAAATGAATTAGAATGGATCGTGCGAATGAATTAGAATGGATCGTTCGAATGAATTAGAATAGATTGTGCGAATGAATTTGAATGGATCGTACGAATAAATTAGAATGAATACATTCGTGCGAATGAATTAGAATAGATCGTACGAATGAGTAAGAATGGATGGTATGAATGAATTAGAATGGATCATGCGATTGAATTAGAATGGCTCGTACGAATGAATTAGAATGGATCGTACGAATGAATTAGAATGGATCGTATGAATGATCGTATGAATGAATTAGAATGGATCGCACAATGGATCGTATGAATGAATTCGAATGGATCATACGAATGAATTAGAATGAATTAGAATGGATCGTACGAATGAATAAGAATGGATATTTTTCGTGCGAAGGAATTAGAATGGATCGTACGAATGGAACATACGAAGGAATTAGAATGAATTAGAATGGATACATTCGTGCGAATGAATTAGAATGGATCGTACGAATGAATTAGAATGGATACATTCGTGCGAATTAATTAGAATGGATCGTATGAATGAATTAGAATGAATTAAAATGGATCGTACGTATGAAATTAGAATGGATCGTACGAATGAATTAGAATGGATTAAAATGAATTAGAATGAATCGCAAGAGTGAATTAGAATGGATACATTCGTGCGAATGAAATCGAATGGATCGTATGAATGTCGCACAATCTATTCTAATTCATTCGTATACGAAGGAATTAGGGTGGATCGTACGAATGAATTAGAATGGATACATTCGTGCGAAAGAATTAGAATGGATTGTATGAATGAATTAGAATGGATCGTGCGAATGAATTAGAATGGATCCTACGAATGAATTAGAATGGATCGTGCGAATGAATTAGAATGGATCGTACGAATTAATTAGAATGGATACATTCGTGCGAATGAATTAGAATGGATCGTACAAATGAGTAAGAATGGATCGTACGAATGAATTAGAATAGATTGTGCGAATGAATTAGAATGGATACATTTGTGCGAAAGAATTAGAATGGATCGTATGAATGAATTAGAATGGATCGTATGAATGAATTAGAATGGATCATCCGAATGAATTAGAATGGATCATGCTAATTCATTCATACAATCCATTCTAATTCATTTGTACAATCCATTCTAATTCATTCGCACAATCTATTCTAATTCATTCGTACGATCATTCTAATTCATTCGCACGATCCATTCTAATTCATTCGTACGATCCTTTCTAATTCATTCGTACTAATTCATACGATCCATTCTAATTCATTCGTACGATCCATTCTAATTCATTTGCATGAATTAGAATGGATACATTCGTGCGAATAAATTAGAATGGATCGTACGAATGAGTAAGAATGGATCGTACGAATGAAATAGAATGGATCATACAAATGAATTAGAATTGATTGTGATAATGAATTAGAATGGATCGTACGAATGAATTCATTCTAATTCATACGATCTATTCTAATTCATTCTAATTCATTCAAATTCAAGCATACGATCGTACGAATGAATAAGAATGTATCGTACGAATGAAATAGAATGGATCATACGAATGAATTAGAATGGATCGTGCTAATGAATTAGAATGCATAGTACGAATGAATTACAATAGATTGTGCGAATGAATTAGAATGGGTCGTACGAATGAATTAGAATGGATCGTATGAATGAATTAGAATGGATCGTACGAATGAATTAGAATGGATCGTATGAATGAATTAGAATAGATCGTGCGAATGAATTAGAATGGATCGTACGAATGAATTAGAATAGATTGTGCGAATGAATTAGAATGGATCGTGCGAATGAATTAGAATGATCGTACGAATGAATTAGAATAGATTGTGCGAATGAAGTAGAATGGATTGTACAAATGAATTAGAATGGATTTTATGAATGAATTAGCATGATCCATTCTAAGTCATTCGGATGATCCATTCTAATTCATTCATACGATCCATTCTAATTCATTCGTATACGAAGGAATTAGGGTGGATCGTACGAATGAATTAGAATGGATACATTCGTGCGAAAGAATTAGAATGGATTGTATGAATGAATTAGAATGGATCGTGCGAATGAATTAGAATGGATCCTACGAATGAATTAGAATGGATCGTGCGAATGAATTAGAATGGATCGTACGAATTAATTAGAATGGATACATTCGTGCGAAAGAATTAGAATGGATTGTATGAATGAATTAGAATGGATCGTGCGAATGAATTAGAATGGATCCTACGAATGAATTAGAATGGATCGTGCGAATGAATTAGAATGGATCAGGCGAATGAATTAGAATGGATCATGCTAATTCATTCATACAATCCATTCTAATTCATTTGTACAATCCATTCTAATTCATTCGCCTGATCCATTCTAATTCATTCGCACGATCCATTCTAATTCATTCGCACGATCCATTCTAATTCATTCGTAGGATCCATTCTAATTCATTCGTAGGATCCATTCTAATTCATTCGCACGATCCATTCTAATTCATACATACAATCCATTCTAATTCTTTCGCAAGGTGTCGCTGCCGCGTCTGCCCGTGATGTCACCAGGTCGCTCAACGAGCTAAGCTGCGTGGCATCAGGCCGCGTAAGGTGTCGCTGCCGCGTCTGCCCGTGATGTCACCAGGTCGCTCAACGAGCTAAGCTGCGTGGCATCAGGCCGCGTAAGGTGTCGCTGCCGCGTCTGCCCGTGATGTCACCAGGTCGCTCAACGAGCTAAGCTGCGTGGCATCAGGCCGCGTAAGGTGTCGCTGCCGCGTCTGCCCGTGATGTCACCAGGTCGCTCAACGAGCTAAGCTGCGTGGCATCAGGCCGCGTATGGTGTCTCTGCCGCGTCTGCCCGTGATGTCACCAGGTCGCTCAACGAGCTAAGCTGCGTGGCATCAGGCCGCGTAAGGTGTTCTCCCCGACGATCCGAGGACCATACCCCGGACGAGGTAGCTAAATCGAAAAAAAAATAAATGACATCGCAAAAAGACCGATATGCATGAAAAATTCGATATGTGCGGAATAGTGGGGCCCTATAGCTCGACAAAAATACAAAACGATAGAAATCGAACCAAAACAGAGCGTAAGGGCCAAAGGGTGGAAGTCCAACGAGCGATGAAAGAATCAAAAAGCTAGCTACCCCCTGACCGGTTAAGGATCCTCAGAATCTCGGTTTAGGACTGCCCCGGGAAGCTCAAGGTCGCCCACTGGCTGCCTCTGAGGATCCCGGTCTTGCTTTAAGTCCGCACAACGGCGGACTACCCCGGGAAGCTCAAGGTCGCCCACTGGCTGCCTCTGAGGATCCCGGTCTTGCTTTAAGTCCGCACAACGGCGGACTACCCCGGGAAGCTCAAGGTCGCCCACTGGCTGCCTCTGAGGATCCCGGTCTTGCTTTAAGTCTGCGCAACGGTGGACTGTTCTTTGAGGACGCTGCACGTGAGCTGATCGCATGCGAGCTGTTCGCTGTAGATTTCTACTGAGCACAGATTTGAACTTGTCCAAGCATACTATCGCACAAAATGGTTTACAAGAGGGCGCCTACGCACAAGGTAGGGGGCTGCTGCTGCTCGGCCATCTTCCCTCGACGATCCAGCACCACATCTTCGAGCTTAATGTGTTGTTGGATCAAGGCAAAGAGCTCGATCATGGTGCGGGGATCAGAAATGACTATCGCGTCATGTAGCTCACCTCCTTCGGGGAGCGCGCTCCGAAAGGCACTCACGGCCGTCCGGTCTCGCCCTGCTGAGTCCTCAAGAGCGAGATAGGCATTCCGGAATCGCATTGAGAAGCACCGGAGGGTCTCTCTTGCGCCCATGGTAAGACCGAATAGTGATTCGATCTGCTTCGGAGGTCGCCGATTGCACCGGTACTGTTCCAGGAACAGCCCGGATAGAGCAGTGAAGCTCGGGACCGAGCCCGGAGGTAACTTGTGAAACCAGTCGAGGGCCGAACCCGCCAAACTGCTCGGGAAGGCGCGGCACAGAACATGGTCCTGATCCCGAAAGAATAACAACTTTCGGTAGGCCAAGAGGTGGTCCACGGGGTCTTGCGACCCGCTGAACAAAACAAACTTTGGTGGGGTCCAGTGCTGAGGGAAACCTCCCTGGTGAACCTCGTTGGTGAAGGGCGAGCTCCCTCCCCGGACGGCGAGCTCTTCTATGAGGTCGACGGGCGTGCTAAGTAGCTGCCAGCGCTCGGGGTGATTTCCCAAAGACAGCTGCGCAGGTACCAAGCAATCATGCACGCTTCCTCGAAACCGGTTCGCAGCCTTGCTATGGTTGTGCTCGGGGGCGACGTCCTTTGACTCGCCCGAGTCCGCACCGAGGCTTCGTCGGCGAGGAGGGGCCATCGGCAAGGTTGACTTGTTGCGGGAGCGCTGGGTGCCGAGTTGCTGCGGCCGCTCGAGTGTGGTCCCTCTCGTCCGGCGCGCCACTGCGTCCTCCACAGGGGGCTCCTGCTGGGATGCCCGCCATGTGGGCGCCATAGTGGGCTGATGCGATGCTGGGACAAGGGGAGGTCGCACAGGGAAAACAACCCCCGCCGACACTCCTGGACGCTGGGACGGGATCACTGACTCTTCCCTCCGCGGGGTAAGCCCGGGGGAGATATCAGTGATCCGGCTCGTCGTCGGAACCTGGCGCAGTCGCACTATCTCGCCCACCATGGCCCGCTGAGTGGCCAACACCTTCAAAAGGAGATGGCCGTTGAGCGGGACAGGGGGTTGTGATGCTTCAGCGAGCAGCTTGCTTTGTGCAGACTCGGCGTGGGCTTTCACCCGTGTCTGCCTCCGCGTGACCGGAGCCATCTGGGTGTCTGGAAAAGCACGGCTTTCAACCGCGAGGTCGTGGGCGTTCTCGCAGGAACCAGTCGATAGATCCCACAGACGGCGCCAAATGTTTGGGGGATTTTTCCTGGTCCTTGCGAGCCACCTGTAAGACCAAGAAAATAGAAACGTGAGAACGGCTGGCTCCCTTAGGAGCGCAGACCCTCCGACGCTCAAGTCAGTGATGGTAGCACAACGGAGAGCTGTTGTATACCAAAGTGGTAGGGAAAGGGATTTCGAACCTGTACTTTGGAGCCGGGGGTGGCACCTTTATAGCCTTCTGCGACCTATCGGGATGCAACACCTGGCCGCTTCTTCCGGCACCTTCTAGACCCCCGCGTTTCGGCCCACATGGATCCCTGACAACCCTTGTCGCCTAGCTCGCCAGGCGGTGGAGTGGGGGAGAATATCTGTCTTGTCGCTGCCAGGTGGATCTTCTGGAATGTTCAAGTCTGGGAGGCCTCAAAACCGACTCTGGCGGGCTTCCGTGGACTACAATCATCCACGTAGCTTCAGTGGGGTTTCGACACCTGGCAACCCTTCATGCTGCTCTATAGTGGGCGACCTCAGGTGGGAAGCCAGGGCGAGCTCGCCCTTCATTGCTCCGCCTTCTCTTCCTCATCTATCAAGAGTCGGACCTCGCAGGAGCGACCTCTTCGATAGACAGGGGAGTCTTTGGCAAGCTTGGGCGGGCTCCTGAGCGAGTTTAGGTGAGCTCCCGAGCGAGCTTAGGCGAGCTCCCGAGCGAGCTTAGGCAAGCTCCCGAACAAGCTGGGACGAGCTCTTGAGTGAGCTTTGGCGAGCTCCTTTGCGTTCTTTGTCTAAGCCATTTACCGAACTTGGGCGAGCTCCTGTGCGAGCTTTGGGCGAGCTCCTTGCGAGCTGTTCGGGCGAGCTCCTTGCGAGCCGTCTTGGGCGAGCTCCTTGCGAGCTGTGGGGCGAGCTCCTTGCGAGCTGTGGGCGAACTCCTTGCGAGCTGTTCGGATGCATGACGATCTAACTCCCGCTGCTTCTGCCAGCGCGTTCTCGTGCTGGCTGGGCGAGCTCCCGAGCGAGCTTAGGCGAGCTCCCGAACGAGCTTGGACGACCTCCTGAGAGAGTTTGATCGTCTTCCGAGCGAGCTCTTAGCCTGAGGCCCCTTCTGCCCAATGTGGATCCCGCTCCCTGTCAAGTTGTCTTGGCGAGCACGGGGGAGGGCGAGCTCCTGGGCGGTTTTCAGCTTCCCCCAACACGATCCATTCTAATTCATTCCCATGAATATATCCATTCTAATTCATACGTACGATCCATTCTAATTCATTCATACGATCCAACCTAATTCATTCATACGATCCATTCTAATTCATTCGCACGAATGTATCCATTCTAATTCATTCGTACGATCTATGATCCATTCTAATTCATTCGCATAATCTATTCTAATTCATTCGTACGATCCATTCTAATTCATTAGCACGATCCATTCTAATTCATTCGTACGATCCATTCTATTTCATTCGTACTATCCATTCTTACTCATTCGTACGATCCGTTCTAATTCATTCGAACGAATATATCCATTCTAATTTATTCGTATGATCCATTCTAATTTATTCACACGATCCATTCTAATTCATTCATACGATCCATTCCAATTCATTCGTACGATCCATTCTAATTCATTCACAAGATCCATTCTATTTCATTCATACGATCCATTCTAATTCATTCATACAATCCATTCTAATTCTTTCGCATGAATGTATCCATTCTAATTCATTCGTACGATCCACCCTAATTCCTTCGTACGATCTATTCTAATTCCTTCGTACGATCCATTCTATTTCATTCGTATGAATTCCTTCGTACGATCCGTTCTAATTCTTTCCCATGAATGTATCCATTCTAATTCATACATACGATCCATTCTAATTAATTCATACGATCCAATCTAATTCACTCATATAATCGATTCTAATTCATTCGCACGAATGTATCGATTCTAATTCATTCGTACGATCCATTCTAATTCATTCGCACAATCTATTCAAATTCATTCGTACGATCCATTCTAATTCATTCGCACGATCCATTCTAATTCATTTGTACGATCCATTCTAATTCATTCATACAATCCATTCTAATTCTTTTGCACAAACGTATCCATTCTAATTCATTCGTACGATCCATTCTAATTCCATCGTACGATCCATTCTAATTCCTTCGTACGATCCATTCTAATTCATTCCCATGAATGTATCCATTCTAATTCATACGTACATTCCATTCTAATTCATTCATACGATCCAATCTAATTCATTCATACGATCCATTCTAATTCATTCGCACGAATGTATCAATTCTAATTCATTCTAATTCCTTGGTACGATCCATTCGTATGATCCATTCTAATTCATTCGCACGATCCATTCTAATTCATTCGCACAATCTATTCTTATTCATTCGTACGATCCATTCTAATTCATTAGCACGATCCATTCTAATTCATTCGTACGATCCATTCTATTTCATTCGTACGATCCAATCTTACTTATTCGTACGATCTATTCTAATTCATTCGCACGAATGTATCCATTCTAATTCACTCTTACGATCCATTCTAATTCATTTGCACGATCCATTCTAATTCATTCATACGATCCATTCTTGTTCATTCATACGATCCATACTAATTCATTCGCACGAATGTATCCATTCTAATTTATTCGTACGATCCATTCTAATTCATTCGCACAATCTATTCTAATTCATTCATACGATCCATTCTAATTCATTTGCACGATCCATTCTAATTCATTTGCACGATCCATTCTAATTCATTCATACAATCCATTCTAATTCTTTTGCACGAATGTATCCATTCTAATTCATTCGTACGATCCATTCTAATTCCTTCGTATGATCCATTCTAATTCCTTCGTACGACCCATTCTAATTCACTTTTATGAATGTATCCATTCTAATTCATACGTACGATCCATTCTAATTCATTCATACGATCCAATCTAATTCATTCAAACGATCAATTCTAATTCATTCGCACGAATATATCCATTCTAATTCATTCGTACGATCCATTCTAATTCATTAGCACGATCCATTCTAATTCATTCGTACGATCCATTCTATTTCATTTGTACGGCCCATTCTTACTCATTCGTACGATCAATTCTAATTCATTCGCACGAATGTATCCATTCTAATTCATCGTAAGATCCATTCTAATTCATTCGTACGAATGTATCCATTCTAATTCATTCGTACGTTCCATTCTCATTCATTCGCACGATCCATTCTAATTCATTCGTACGATCCATTCTAATTCATTCGTACGATCCATTCTAATTCATTCGCACGATTCATTCTAATTCATTCATACGATCCATTCTAATTCATTCATACAATCCATTCTAATTCTTTCGCACGAATGTATCCATTCTAATTCCTTCGTACGATCCATTCTAATTCATTCGTACGATCCATTCTAATTCATTCATACGATCCATTCTAATTCATTCATACAATCCATTCTAATTCTTTCGCACGAATGTATCCATTCTAATTCATTCATACGATCGACCCAAATTCCTTCTTATGTTCCATTCTAATTCATTCGCACGAATGTATCTATTCTAATTCATTCGTACGAACCATTCGAATTTATTCATACGATCCATTCTAATTCATTCGTACGATCCATTCTAATTCATTCATACGATCTATTATAATTCATTCGTACGATCCATTCTAATTCATTCGCACGATCCATTCTAATTCATTCGCACGATCCATTGTAATTCATTCACACGATCCATTCTAATTCATTCATATGAACCATTCTATTTTATTCGTACGATCCATTCTTACTCATTCGTACGATCCATTCTAATTCCTTCGCATGATCCAATTTAATTTATTCGCACGATCCATTCTAATTCATTCGTACAATCCATTCTAATTCATTCGTATGATCCATTCTAATTCATTCATACAATCCATTCTAATTCTTTTGAACGAATGTATCCATTCTAATTCATTCGTACGATCCATTCTAATTCATTCGCACGATCCATTCTAATTCATTCATATGATCCATTCTAATTCATTCATACAATCCATTATAATTCTTTCGCATGAATATATCCATTCTAATTCATTCGTACGATCCACCCTAATTCCTTTGTATGATCCATTCTAATTCATTCGCACGAATGTATCCATTCTAATTCATTCGTACGATCCATTCGAATTCATTCATACGATCCATTCTAAATCATTTATATGATCCATTTTAATTCATTCATATGATCCATTCTAATTCATTCGCACAAATGTATTCATTCGCGCAATCTATTCTAATTCATTCGTATGATCCATTCTAATTCATTAGCACGATCCATTCTAATTTATTCGTACGATCCATTCTATTTCATTCGTACGATCTATTCTTACTCATTCGTATGATCCATTCTAATTCATTCGCACGAATATATCCATTCTAATTCATTCGTACGATCCATTCTAATTCATTCGCACGATCCATTCTAATTCATTCGCACGATCCATTCTTATTCATTCGCACGATCCATTCTTATTCATTCGCACAATCTATTCTAATTTATTCGTAATTTATTCGCATGATCCATTCTAATTCATTCGCACGATCCATTCTAATTTATTTGTACGATCCATTCTAATTCATTCATACAATCCATTCTAATTATTTGCACGAATGTATCCATTCTAATTCATTCGTATGATCCATTCTAATTCCTTTGTACGATCCATTCTAATTCCTTCGTACGATCCATTCTAATTCCTTCGTATGATCCATTCTAATTCATTCCCATTAATGTATCCATTCTAATTCATTCGTACGATCCATTCTAATTCAGTCGCACAATCTATTCTAATTATTCGTACGATCTATTCTAATTCATTAGCACGATCCATTCTAATTCATTCGTACGATCCATTCTATTTCATTCGTACGATCCGTTCTTACTCATTCGTACGATCCATTGTAATTCATTCGTACGATCCATTCTGATTCATTCATACGATCCATTCTATTTCATTTGTACGATCCATTCTTACTTATTCGTACGATCCATTCTAATTCATTCGCACGAATGTATCCATTCTAATTTATTCGTACGATCCATTCTAATTCATTCGCACGATCCATTCTAATTCATTCGCACAATCCATTCTAATTCATTCGTACGATCCATTCTAATTCATTCGCACGATCCATTCTAATTTATTCTAATTCAACTAACGTTCAAACGTGCACCTTTGTATTCAACCAAATACAAAGTCTGAGGCCGCAACCTAAACACCTGAATGATCGTGCGAATGAATTACAAATGAATTAGAATAGATTGTGCGAATGATTTAGAATGGATCGTGCGAATGAATTAGAATGGATCGTACGAATGAATTAGAATGGATCGTACGAATGAATTAGAATGGATCGTGCGAATGAATTAGAATGGATCGTACGAATGAATTAGAATGGATCGTACGAATGAATTAGAATGGATCGTGCGAATGAATTAGAATGGATCGTACGAATGAATTAGAATGGATACATTCATGCGAACGAATTAGAATGGATCGTACGAATGAATTAGAATGGATCGTGCGAATGAATTAGATTGGATCGTGCGAATGAATTAGAATAGATCGTATGAATGTATTAGAATGGATACATTCGTGCGAATGAATTAGAATGGATCGTATGAATGAATTAGAATGGATCGTATGAATGAATTCGAATGGATCGTACAAATGAATTAGAATGGATACATTCGTGCCAATGAATTAGAATGGATCATACGAAGGAATTAGGGTGGATCGTACGAATGAATTAGAATGGATACATTCATGCGAAAGAATTAGAATGGATTGTATGAATGAATTAGAATGGATCATATGAATGAATTAGAATGGATACATTCGTGCGAATGAATTAGAATGGATCATACGAAGGAATTAGGGTGGATCGTATGAATGAATTAGAATGGATACATTCGTGCGAAAGAATTAGAATGGATTGTATGAATGAATTAGAATGGATCATGCGAATGAACTAGAATGGATCGTACGAATGAATTAGAATGGATCGTGCGAATGAATTAGAATGGATCGTATGAATGAATTCGAATGGATCGTACGAATGAATTAGAATGGATACATTCGTGCGAATGAATTAGAATGGATCAAATGAAGGAATTAGGGTAGATCGTACGAATGAATTAGAGTGGATACATTCGTGCAAAAGAATTAGAATGGATTTTATGAATGAATTAGAATGGATCGTATGAATGAATTAGAATGGATCGTGCGAATGAAATATAATGGATCGTACAAATGAATTAGAATGGTTCGTATGAATGAATTAGAATGGATCGTGCGAATGAATTAGAATGGATCGTATGAATGAATTAGAATGGATACATTCGTGCGAATGAATTAGAATGGATCGTACGAATGAGTAAGAATGGATCGTACGAATGAAATAGAATGGATCGTACGAATGAATTAGAATGGATCGTGCTAATGAATTAGAATGGATCGAACGAATGAATTAGAATAGATTGTGCGAATGAATTAGAATGATCGTACGAATAAATTAGAATGGATCGTCTGAATGAATTAGAATGGATCGTGCGAATGAATTAGAATGGATCGTACGAATGAATTAGAATGGATACATTCGTGCGAATGAATTAGAATGGATTGTATGAATGAAATAGAATGGATCGTATGAATTAATTAGAATGGATCGTGCTAATGAATTAGAATGGATCGTACGAATGAAATAGAATGTATCGTACGAATGAGTAAGAATGGATCGAACGAATGAATTAGAATGGATACATTCGTGTAAAAGAATTAGAATGGATTGTATGAATGAATTAGTTTGGATCGTGCAAATGAATTAGAATGGATCGTATGAATTAATTCGAATGGATCGTACAAATGAATTAGAATGGATACATTTGTGCGAATTAATTAAAATGGATCATACAAAGGAATTAGGGTAGATCGTACGAATGAATTAGAATGGATACATTCGTACGAAAGAATTAGAATGGATTGTATGAATGAATTAGAATGGATCGTATGAATGAATTAGAATGGATCGTGCGAATGAATTAGAATGGATCGTACGAATGAGTTAGAATGGATCGTATGAATTGATAAGAATGGATCATCCGAATGAATTAGATTGGATTGTGTGAATGAATTCGAATAAATCGAACGAATGAATTAGAATGGATACATTCGTGCGAATGAATTAGAATGAATCATACGAAGGAATTAGGGTGGATCGTACGAATGAATTAGAATGGATTGAATAAATGAATTAGAATGGATCGTATGAATGAATTAGAATGGATCGTGTGAATGAATTAGAATGGATCGTACAAATGATTTAGAATGGATCGTATGAATGAATTATAATGGATCGTGCGAATGAATTAGAATGGAACGTATGAATGAATTAGAATGGATACATTCGTGCGAATGAATTAGAATGGATCGTACGAATGAGTAAGAATGGATCGTACAAATGAAATAGAATGGATCGTACAAATGAATTAGAATGGATCGTGCTAATGAATTCGAATAGATGGTACGAATAAATTAGAATAGATTATGCGAATGAATTAGAATGGATCGTACGAATGAATTAGAATGGATCGTATGAATGAATTAGAATGGATCGTGCCAATGAATTAGAATGGATCGTACGAATGAATTAGAATGGATCGTGCGAATGAATTAGAATGGATACATTCATGCGAATGAATTAGAATGGATCGTATGAATGGATTAGAATGGATCGTACGAATGGATTAGAATGGATACATTCGTGCGAATGAATTAGAGTGGATCGTACGAATGAAATATATTGGATCGTACGAATGAATTAGAATGGATCGTGCTAATGAATTAGAATGGATAGTACGAATGAATTAGAATAGATTGTGCGAATGAATTAGAATGGATCGTACAAATGAATTAGAATGGATCGTATGAATGAATTAGAATGGATCGTGCTAATGAATTAGAATGGATCGTACGAATGAATTAGAATGGATCATGCGAATGAATTAGAATAGATACATTCGTGCGAATGAATTAGAATGGATCGTATGAATGAATTAGATTGCATCATATGAATGAATTAGAATGGATCGTACGTATGAATTAGAATGGATACATTCATGGGAATGAATTAGAATGGATCATACGAAGGAATTAGAATGGATCATACGATTGAAATAGAATGGATCGTACGAAGAAAATAGAATGGATCGTACAAATAAATTAGAATGGATCGTACGAATGAATTAGAATAGATTTAGCAAATAAATTAGAATGGATCGTACGAATGAATTAGAATAGATACATTCGTGCGAATGAATTGGAATGGATCATATGAATGAATTAGAATGGATCATATGAATGAATTCGAATGGATCGTACGAATGAATTAGAATAGATACATTCGTGCGAATGAATCAGAATGGATCATACGAAGGAATTAGGGTGGATCGTACGAATGAATTAGAATGGATACATTCGTGCGAAAGAATTAGAATGGATTGTATGAATGAATTAGAATGAATCGTATGAATGAATTAGAATGGATCATGCGAATGAATTAGAATGGATCGTACGAATGAATTAGAATGGACCGTATGAATGAATTAGAATGGATCGTGCGAATAAATTAGAATGGATCGTATGAATGAATTAGAATGGATACATTCGTGCGAATGAATTAGAATGGATCGTACGAATGAGAAAGAATGGATCGTACGAATGAAATTGAATGGATCGTACGAATGAATTAGAATGGATCGTGCTAATGAATTAGAATGGATCGTACGAATGAATTAGAATAGATTGTGTGAATGAATTAGAATGGATCGTACAAATGAATTAGAATGGATCGTATGAATGAATTAGAATGGATCGTGCGAATGAATTAGAATGGATCGTACGAATGAATTAGAATGGATCGTACGAATGAATTAGAATGGTTACCTTCGTGCGAATGAATTAGAATGGATTGTATGAATGTGTAAGAATGGATCGTATGAATGAAATAGAATGGATCGTACGAATGAATTAGAATGGATCATGGTAATGAATCAGAATGGATCGTACGAATGAATTAGAATAGATTGTGCGAATGAATACATTCGTGCGAATGAATTAGAATGGATCGTATAAATGAATTAGAATGGATAGTATGAATGATTTAGAATGGATCGTATGAGTGAATTAGAATGGATCATATGAATGAATTCGAATGGATCGTACGAATATATTAGAATGGATACATTCGTGCGAATGAATTAGAATGGATCGTACGAATGAAATAGAATGTATCCATTCTAATTCTAATTCATTCATAGAATGGATCGTACGAAGGAATTAGAATAGATCGTACGAATGTATTAGAATGGATCGTACAAATTAATTAGAATGGATACATTCGTGCGAATAAATTAGAATGGATCATACGAATGAGTAAGAATGGATCGTATGAATGAAATAGAATGGATCGTACGAATGAATTAGAATGGATTGTGCGAATGAATTAGATTGGATCGTGCGAATGAATTAGAATGGATCGTACGAATGAATTAGAATGGATACATTCGTGCGAATAAATTAGAATGGATCGTATGAATGAATTAGAATGGATCGTATGAATAAATTCGAATGGATCGTACGACTGAATTAGAATGGATCGTGCGAATGAATTAGAATGGATCGTACGAATGAATTATAAAGGATCGTATGAATAAATTAGAATGGATCGTGCGAATGAATTAGAATGGATCGTATGAATGAATTAGAATAGATACATTCATGCGAATGAATTAGCATGGATCGTACGAATGAGTATGAATGGATCGTACGAATGAAATAGAATGGATCGTACGAATGTATCCATTCTATTTCATTCGTACGATCCATTCTTACTCATTCGTACGATCCATTCTAATTCATTCGCACGAATGTATCCATTATAATTCATTCGTATGATCAATTCTAATTCATTCGCACGATCCATTCTAATTCATTCATACGATCCATTCTAATTCATTCACACGAATATATCCATTCTAATTCATTCGTACGATCCATTCTAATTCATTAGCACGATCCATTCTAATTCATTCATACGATCCTTTCTAATTCATTCGCACGATCCATTCTATAGAATGGATACATTCATGGGAATGAATAAGAATGGATCGTACGAATGAATTAGAATGGATCGTACGAATGAATTAGAATTGATCGTGCGAATGAATTAAAATTGATCGTACGAATGAATTAGAATAGATTGTGCAAATAAATTAGAATGGATCGTACGAATGAATTAGAATGGATACTTTCGTGGGAATGTATCGTACGAATGAATTAGAATGGATCGTATGAATGAATTAGATTGGATCGTATGAATGAATTAGAATGGATCGTACGTATGAATTAGTATGGATACATTCATGAGAATGAATTAGAATGGATCGTATAAAAGAATTAGAATGGATCATACGAATGAAATAGAATGGATCATACAAAAGAATTAGAATGGATCGTACGAAGGAATTAGAAAGGATCGTACGAATGAATTAGAATGGATACATTCGTGTAAAAGAATTAAAATGGATTGTATGAATGAATTAGAATGGATCGTGCAAATGAATTAGAATGGATCATGCGAATGGGGATACATTCGTGCGAATGAATTAGAATGGATCGTACGAATGAGTAAGAATGGATCGTACGAATGAAATAGAATGGATCGTACGAATTAATTAGAATGGATCGTGCGGATGAATTAGATTGGATCGTGCAAGTGAATTAGAATAGATCGTACGAATGAATTAGAATGGGTACATTCGTGCGAATGAATAAGATAGGATTGTATGAATGAATTAGAATGGATCGTATGAATGAATTCGAATGGATCGTACGAATGAATTAGAATGGTTACATTCGTGCGAATGAATTAGAATGGATCATACGATGGAATTAGGGTGGATCGTATGAATAAATTAGAATGGATACATTCATGCGAAAGAATTAGAATGGATTGTATGAATGGATTAGAATGGGTCGTACGAATGAATTAGAATGGATCGTGCGAATGAATTAGAATGGATCGTACGAATGAATTAGAATGGATCGTGCGAATGAATTAGAATGGATCGTATTAATGAATTCGAATAGATCGTACGAATGAATTAGAATGGATACATTCGAGCGAATGAATTAGTATAGATCATACGAAGGAATTAGGGTGGATCGTACGAATGAATTAGAATGGATAGTATGAATGAATTAGAATGGATCGTGCGAATGAATTAGAATGGATCGTACAAATGAATTAGAATGGATCGTATGAATGAATTAGAATGGATCGTGCGAATGAATTAAAATGGATCGTACGAATGAATTAGAATGGATACATTCGTGTGAATGAATTAGAATGGATCGTACGAATGAGTAAGAATGTATCGTACGAATGAAATAGAATGGATCGTACGAATGAATTAGAATGAATCGTGCTAATGAATTAGAATGGATCGTACAAATAAATTAGAATAGATTGTGCGAATGAATTAGAATGGATCGTACGAATGAATTAGAATGGATCGTACGAATGAATTAGAATGGATCGTACGAATGAATTAGAATGGATACATTCGTGCGAATGAATTAGAATGGATTGTACGAATGAGTAAGAATGGATCGGACGAATGACATAGAATGGATCGTACGAATGAATTAGAATAGATCATACTAATGAATTAGAATGGATCGTACAAATGAATTAGAATAGATTGTGCAAATGAATACATTCGTGCGAATGAATTAGAATGGATCGTATGAATGAATTAGAATGGATCGTATGAATGAATTAGAATGGATCGTATGAATGAATTCAAATGGATCATACGAATGAATTAGAATGGATACATTCGTGCGAATGAATTAGTATGGATGATACGAAGGAATTAGGGTGGATCGTACGAATGAATTAGAATGGATATATTCGTGCGAAAGAATTAGAATAGATTGTGTGAACGAATTATAATGGATCGTTTGAATGAATTAGAATGGATCGTGCGAATGAATTAGAATGGATCGTATGAATGAATTAGAATGGATCGTACAAATGAATTAGAATGGATCGTATGAATGAATTAGAATGGATCGTGCGAATGAATTAGAATGGATCGTACGAATGAATTAAAATGGATACATTCGTGCGAATGAATTAGAATGGATCGTACGAATGAGTAAGAATGTATCGTACGAATGAAATAGAATGGATCGTACGAATGAATTAGAATGAATCGTGCTAATGAATTAGAATGTATCGTACGAATGAATTAGAATAGATTGTGCGAATGAATTAGAATGGATCGTACGAATGAATTAGAATGGATCGTATGAATGAATTAGAATGGATCGTACGAATGAATTAGAATGGATACATTCGTGCGAATGAATTAGAATGGATTGTACGAATGAGTAAGAATGGATCGGACGAATGACATAGAATGGATCGTACGAATGAATTAGAATAGATCGTTCTAATGAATTAGAATGGATCGTACGAATGAATTAGAATAGATTGTGTGAATGAATACATTCGTGCGAATGAATTAGAATGGATCGTATGAATGAATTAGAATGGATCGTATGAATGAATTAGAATAGATCGTATGAATGAATTCGAATGGATCATACGAATGAATTAGAATGGATACATTCATGCGAATGAATTAGAATGGATGATACGAAGGAATTAGGGTGGATCGTACGAATGAATTTGAATGGATATATTCATGCGAAAGAATTAGAATGGATTGTGTGAACGAATTATAATGGATCGTATGAATGAATTAGAATGGATCGTGCGAATGAATTAGAATGGATCGTACAAATGAATTAGAATGGATCGTATGAATGAATTAGAATAGATCGTACGAATGAATTAGAATGGATCGTACGAATGAATTAGAATGGATACATTTCTGCAAATGAATTAGAATGGATCGTACGAATCAGTAAGAATGGATCATACAAATTAAAGAGAATGGATCATATGAATGAATTAGAATACATCGTACGAATGAATTCGAATGGATCGTACGAATAAATTAGAATGTATTAGGAATTAGAATGGATCGTATGAATAAATTCAAATGGATCGTATGAATGAATTCGAACGGATCGTACGAATGAATTAGAATGGATACGTTCGTGCGAATAAATTTGAATGGATCATACGAAGGAATTAGGGTGGATCATACGAATGAATTAGAATAGATACATTCGTGCGAAAGAATTAGAATGGATTGTATGAATGAATTATAATGGATCGTATGAATGAATTAGAATGGAGAGATTCGTGCGAAAGAATTAATTCGCACAATCTAGAATGGATCGTATGTATGAATGTATTAGGAATTAGAATGGATCGTATGAATGAATTAGAATGGATCGTACGAATGAGTACAAATGAATTAGAATGGATTGTATGAATGAATTAGAATGGATCGTGCGAATGAATTAGAATGGATCGTACGAATGAATTAGAATGGATACATTCGTGCGAATGAATTAGAATAGATCGTACGAATTAGAATAGATCGTGTGAATGAATAAGAATGGATCGTACGTACGAATTCATTCTAATTCATTCGCACGATCCATTCTAATTCATTCCCACGATCCATTCTAATTCATTCATATGATCCATTCTAATTTATTCATACGATCCATTCTAATTCATACGTACGATCCATTCGAATTCATTCATACAATCCATTATAATTCATTCATACGATCCATTCTAATTCATTCGCACGAATGTATCTATTCTAATTCATTTGTAAGATCCATTCTTATTCATTCGCACGATCCAATCTAATTCATTCGCACGATCAATTCTAATTCATTCATACGATCTATTCTAATTCATTCGCATGATCCATTCTAATTCATTCGCATGATCCATTCTAATTCATTCATACGATCCATTCTAATTCATTCGTACGATCCATTCATTCGTACGATCTATTCTAATTCATTCGTACGATCCATTCGAAGTCATTAGCATGATCCATTCTAATTCATTCGTACAATCCATTCTATTTCATTCGCACGATCCATTCTAATTCATTCGAACAATCTATTCTAATTCATTAGTATGATCCAATCTAATTCATTAGCACGATCCATTCTAATTTATTCATACGATCCATTCTATTTCATTCGTACGATCCATTCTTACTCATTCGTACGATCCATTCTAATTCATTCGCAAGAATGTATCCATTCTAATTCATTCGCACGATCCATTCTAATTCATTCGCACGATCCATTCTAATTCATTCATACGATCCATTCTAACTTATTCGTACGATCCATTCTAATTCATTCGAACGATCCATTTTAATTATTCATACGATCCATTCTAATTCATTCATACAATCCATTCTAATTCTTTCGCATGAATGTATCCATTCTAATTCATTCGTACGATCCACCCTAATTCCTTCGTATGATCCATTCTAATTCATTTATACAATCCATTCTAATTCATTCGCATGATCCATTCTAATTCATTCAAACGATCATTCTAATTCATTTGTACGATCCATTTTTATTCATTCGCACAATCTATTCTAATTCATTCGTACGATCCATTCTAATTCATTAGCACGATCCATTCTAATTCATTCGTACGATCCATTCTATTTCATTCGTACGATCCATTCTTACTCATTCGTACGATCCATTCTAATTCTACTTCTTTCGTACGATCCATTCTAATTCATTAGCACGATCCATTCTAATTCATTCGTACGATCAATTCTATTTCATTCGTACTATCGATTCTTACTCAATGAATTAGAATGGATCATGTGAATGAATTAGAATGTATCGTACAAATGAATTAGAATGGATACATTTGTGCGAATGAATTAAAATGGATCGTACGGATGAGTTAGAATGGATCGTACGAATGAAATAGAATGGATCGTACGAATTAATTAGAATGGATCCTGCTAATGAATTAGAATGGATCGTACGAATGAATTAGAGTAGATTGTGCGAATGAATTAGAATGGATCGTATGAATGAATTAGAGTGGATACATTCATGCGAAAGAATTAGAATGGATCGTACGAAGGCGTATGATCCATTCTAATTCATTCGCCCGAATGTATCCATTCTAATTTATTTGTGCGATCCATTCGAATTCATTCATACGATCTATTCTAATTCATTCATACGATCCATTCTAATTCATTCGCACGAATGTATCCATTCAAATTCATTCGTACTATCCATTCTGATCCAATCTAATTTATTCATACGATCCATTCTAATTTATTCCTACGATCCATTCTTACACATTCGTACGATCCATTCTAATTCATTCACACGAATGTATCCATTCTAATTCATTCGTACGATCCATTCTAATTCATTCGCACGATCCATTCTAATTCATTTATACGATCAATTCTAATTCATTCGTATGATCCATTCTAATTCATTCATACAATCCATTCCAATTCATTCACACGAATGTATCCATTCTAATTCATTCGTACGATCCACCCTAATTCCTTCGTATGATCAATTCTAATTTATTCGCACGAATGTATCCATTCTAATTCATTCGTACGATCCATTCGAATTCATTCATACGATCTATTATAATTCATTCATACGATCCATTCTCATACATTCGCACGAATGTATCCATTCTAATTCATTCGTAGGATCCATTCTAATTCATTCGCACAATCTATTCTAATTAATTCGTACGATCCATTCTAGTTCATTCGCACGATCCATTCTAATTCATTTGCCCGATCCATTCTAATTCATTCATACAATCCATTCTAATTCTTTTGCACGAATGTATCCATTCTAATTCATTCGTAAGCTCCATTCTAATTCCTTCATACTATCCATTCTAATTCCTTCGTACGATCCATTCTAATTCCTTCGTACGATCCATTCTATTTAATTCGTATGATCCATTCAAATTCCTTCGTACGATCCATTGTAATTCATTCCCATGAATGTATCCATTCTAAATTATGCGTACGATCCATTCTAATTCATTCATACGATCCAATATAATTCATTCATACGATCCATTCTAATTCATTTGCACGAATGTATCCATTCTAATTCATTTAGACGATCCATTCTAATTCATTCGCATTATCTTTTCTAATTCATTCGTACGATCTATTCTAATTCATTAGCACGATCCATTCTAATTCATTCGTACGATCCATTCTATTTCATTCGTACGATCCATTCTTACTCATTCATACGATCCATTCTAATTCATTCGCACGAATGTATCCATTCTAATTCATTCGTACGATCCATTCTAATTCATTCGCACGATCCATTCTAATTCATTCATATGATCCAATCTAATTCATTCATACGATCCATTCTAATTCATTCGCACAATCTATTCTAATTCATTCGTACGATCTATTCTAATTCGTTAGCACGATCCATTCTAATTCATTCGTACGATCCATTCTATTTCATTCGTACGATCCATTCTTACTCATTCGTATGATCCATTCTAATTCATTCGCACGAATATATCCATTCTTATTCATTCGTATGATCCATTCTAATTCATTTGCACGATTTATTCTAATTCATTCATACGATCCATTCTAATTCATTCGTACGATCCATTCTAATTCATTTGCATGATCCATTCTAATTCATTCATATGATCCATTCTAATTCATTCGTACAATCCATTCTAATTCTTTCGCAAGAATGTATCCATTCTAATTCATTCGTACGATCCACCCTTTCGTATGATCCATTCTAATTCATTCGAACGAATGTATCCATTCTATTTCATTCGTACGATCCATTCGAATTCATTCATATGATCCATTCTAATTCATTCATTGGATCGTAATTCATTCGTACGATCCATTCTAATTCATTCGTACGGTCCATTCTAATTCATTCGTACGATCCATTCTAATTCATTTGCACGATCCATTCTAATTCATTCATACAATCCATTCTAATTCTTTTGCACAAATGTATCCATTCTAATTCATTCGTACGATCCATTCTAATTCCTTCGTACGATCCATTATAATTCCTTCGTACGATCCATTCTAATTCCTTCGTATAATCCATTCTATTTCATTCATATGATCCATTCTAATTCCTTCGTACGATCCATTCTAATTCATTCCCATGAATGTATCCATTCTAATTCTTACGTACGATCCATTCTAATTCATTCATATGATCCAATCTAATTCATTCATAAGATCCATTCTAATTCATTCGCACGAATGTATCCATTCTAATTCATTCGTACGATCCATTCTAATTCATTCGCACAATCTATTCTAATTCATTCGTACGATCCATTCTAATTCATTAGCACGATCTATTCTAATTCTTTCATACGATCCATTCTATTTCATTCGTACGATCCATTCGTACTCATTCGTACGATCCATTCTAATTCATTTGCACGAATGTATCCTTTCTAATTCATTCATACGACCCATTCTAATTCAATCTCATGGTCCATTCTAATTCATTCATACGATCCATTCTAATTCATTTGTATGATCCATTCTAATTCATTCGCATGATCCATTCTAATTCATTCATACGATCCATTCTAATTCATTCATACAATCCATTCTAATTCATTCACACGAATGTATCCATTCTAATTCATTCGTACGATCTATTCTAATTCATTCGCACAATCTATTCAAAATCATTTGTACGATCCATTCTAATTCATTAGCATGATCCTTTCTAATTCATTCGTACGATCCATTCTATTTCAATCGTACGATCCATTATTACTCATTCGTATGATCCATTCTAATTCATTCGCACGAATGTATCCATTCTAATTCATTCATACGATCCATTCTAATTCATTCGGACGATCCATTCTAATTCATTCATACGATCCATTCTAATTCATTCGTACGATCCATTCTACTTCATTCGCACAATCTTTTCTAATTTATTCGTACGATCCATTCTAAATCATTAGCACGATCCATTCTAATTCATTCGTACGATCCATTCTATTTCATTCGTACGATCCATTCTTACTCATTCGTACGACCCATTCTAATTCATTCGCACGAATGTATCCATTCTAATTCATTCAAACGATCCATTCTAATTCATTCGCACGATCCATTCTAATTCATTCGTACGATCCATTCTAATTCATTCGTTTGATGCATTCTAATTCATTCGCACGATCCATTCTAATTCATTCATACGATCCATTCTAATTCATTCATACAATCTATTCTAATTCTTTCGCACGAATTTATCCATTCTAATTCATTCGTACAATCCACCCTAATTCCTTCGTATGAGCCATTCTAATTCATTCGCACGAATGTATCCATTCTAATTCATTCGTACGATCCATTCGAATTCATTCATACGATCCATTCTAATTCAATCATACGATCCATTCTAATTCATTCGCACGAATGTATCCATTCTAATTCATTTGTACGATCCATTCTAATTCATTCGCACAATCTATTATAATTCTTTCGTACGATCCATTCTAATTTATTTGCACGATCCATTCTAATTCATTTGTACGATTCATTCTAATTCATTCATACAATCCATTCTAATTCTTTTGCACGAATATATCCATTCTAATTTATTCATACGATCCATTCTAATTCCTTCATACGATCAATTCTAATTCCTTCGTATGACCCCTTCTAATTCCTTCGTTCGATCCATTCTAATTCATTCCCATGAATGTATCCATTCTAATTCTTACGTACGATCCATTCTAATTCATTCATACGATCCAATCTAATTCATTCATACGATCCATTCTAATTCATTCGCACGAGTGTATCCATTCTAATTCATTCGTACGATCCATTCGTACGATACATTCTAATACCTTCGCACGAATGTATCCATTCTAATTTATTCGTATGATCCATTCGAATTCATTCGCACAATCTATTCTAATTTATTCGTACGATCCATTCTAATTCATTCACACGATCCATTCTAATTCATTCGTATGAACAATTCTATTTCATTCGTACGATCCATTCTTAATCATTCGTACGATCCATTCTAATTCATTCGCACGAATGTATCCTTTCTAATTCATTCGTATTATCCATTCTAATTCATTCGCACGATCCATTCTAATTCATTCGTACGATCCATTCTAATTCATTCGCACGATCCATTCTAATTCATTCATACGATCTATTCTAATTCATTTATACAATCTATTGTAATTCATTCGCACGAATGTATCCATTCTAATTCATTCGTACGATCCATTCTAATTCCTTCGAACGATCCATTCTAATTCATTCATACGATCCAGTCTAATTCATTCGTACGATCCATTCTAACTCAATTGTACGAATGTATCCATTCAAATTCATTCATACGATCCATTCTAATTCATTCGCACGATCCAATCTAATTCATTCGCACAATCCATTCTAATTCATTCGTACGATCCATTCAATTTCATTCGTACGATCCATTCTTACTCATTCGTACGATCCATTGAAATTCATATGTACGATCTATTCTAATTCATTCGTACGATCCATTCTAATTCGTTCACACAATCTATTCTAATTCATTCGTACGATCCATTCTAATTCATTAGCACGAATGTATCCATTCCAATTCATTCATACGTTCCATTCTAATTCATTCGCACGATCCATTCTAATTCATTCATACGATCCATTCTAATTCATTCGTACGATCCATTCTAATTCATTCGCATGATCCATTCTAATTCATCCATACGATCCATTCTAATTCATTCATACGATCCATTCTAATTCATTCGCACGAATGTATCCATTCTAATTCATTCGTACGATCAATTCTAATTTATTCGCACGATCCATTCTAATTATTCATATGATCCTGTCTAATTCATTCGTACAATCCATTCTAATTCATTCGTACGAATGTATCCATTCTAATTCATTCGTACGATCCAATCTAATTCATTCGCACAATCCAATCTAATTCATTCGCACGATCCATTCTAATTCATTCGTACGATCCATTTTATTTCATTCGTACGATCCATTCTTACTCATTTGTACGATCCATTCTAATTCATTCGCATGAATGTATCCATTCTAATTCATTCGTACGATCCATTCTAATTCATTCGCACGATCTATTCTAATTCATTAATACGATCCATTCTAATTCATTCGTACGATCCATTCTAATTCATTCGCACGATCTATTCTAATTCATTCATACGATCCATTCTAATTCATTCATACAATCCATTCTAATTCTTTCGCACGAATGTATCCATTCTAATTCATTCGTACGATCCACCCTAATTCCTTCATATGATCCATTCTAATTTATTCGCATGAATGTATCGATTCTAATTCATTCGTACGATCCATTCGAATTCATTCATTCGATCAATTTTAATTCATTAATACGATCCATTCTAATTCATTCGCATGAATGTATCCATTCTAATTCATTCGTATGATCCATTCTAATTCATTAGCATAATGTATTCTAATTCATTCGTACGATCCATTCTAATTCATTCGCACGATCCATTCTAATTCATTTGCACGATCCATTCTAATTCATTCATACAGTCCATTCTAATTCTTTTGCACGAATGTATCCATTCTAATTCATTCGTACGATCGATTCTATTTCCTTCGTACGATCCATTCTAATTTCTTCGTACGATCCATTCTATTTCATTCGTATGATCTATTCTAATTCCTTCGTACGATCCATTCTAACTCATTCCCATGAATGTATCCATTCTAATTTATACGTACGATCCATTCTAATTCATTCATACGATCCAATCTAATTTATTCATACGATCCATTCTAATTCATTCGTATAAATGTATCCATTCTAATTCATTCGTACGATACATTCTAATTCATGCGCACTATCTTTTCTAATTCATTCGTACGATCCATTTTAATTCATTAGCCTGATCCATTCTAATTCATTCGTACGATCCATTCTATTTCATTTGTACAATCCATTCATACTCATTCATACGATCCATTCTAATTCATTCGCACGAATGTATCCATTCTAATTCATTCGTACGATCCATTCTAATTCATTCGCACGATCCATTCTAATTCATTCATACAATCCATTCTAATTCATTTGTACGATCCATTCTAATTCATTCGCACAATCTATTCTAATTCATTCGTACGATCCATTCTAATTCGTTAGTACGATCTATTCTAATTCATTCGTACGATCCATTCTATTTCATTCGTACGATCCATTCTTACTCATTCGTACGATCCATTCTAATTCATTCGCACGAATGTATCCATTCCAATTCATTCTTATGATCCATTCTAATTCATTTGCACGATCTATTCTAATTCATTCATACGATCCATTCTAATTCATTCTTACGATCCATTCTAATACATTTGAACGATCCATTCTAATTCATTCATATGATCCATTCTAATTCATTCGTACAATCCATTCTAATTCTTTCGCATGAATGTATCCATTCTAATTCATTCGTACGATCCACCCTAATTCTTTCGTATGATCCATTCTAATTCATTCGAACGAATGTATCCATTCTAATTCATTTGTACGATCCATTATAATTCATTCATACGATCCATTCTAATTCATTCGCACGAATGTATCCATTCTAATTCATTCGTACGATCCATTCTAATTCATTCGCACAATCTATTCTAATTCATTCGTACGATCAATTCTAATTCATTTGCACGATCCATTCTAATTCATTCATACAATCTATTCTAATTCTTTTGCACAATTGTATACATTCTAATTCATTCGTACGATCCGTTCTAATTCCTTCGTACGATCCATTCTAATTCCTTCGTACGATCCATTCTATTTCGTTCGTATGATCCATTCTAATTCCATCGTACAATCCATTCTAATTCATTCCCATGAATGTATCCATTCTAATTCATACGTATGATCCATTCTAATTCATTCATACAATCCAATCTAATTCATTCATAAGATCCATTCTAATTCATTCGCACGAATGTATCCATTCTAATTCATTCATACGATCCATTCTAATTCATTCGCGCAATCTATTCTAATTCATTCGTACGATCCATTTTAATTCATTAGCACGATCCAGTCTAATTCTTTCGTACGATCCATTCTATTTCATTCGTACGATCCATTCTTACTCATTCGTACGATCCATTCTAATTCATTCGCACGAATGTAACCTTTCTAATTCATTCGTACGACCCATTCTAATTCATTCGCATGATCCATTCTAATTCATTCATACGATCCATTCTAATTCATTCGTACGATCCATTCTAATTCATTCGCACGATCCATTCTAATTCATTCATATGATCCATTCTAATTCATTCATACGATCCATTCTAATTCATTCACACGAATGTATCCATTCTAATTCATTCGTACGATCCGTTTTAATTTATTCGCACAATCTATTCAAATTCATTCGTACGATCCATTCTAATTCATTAGCACGATCCATTCTAATTCATTCGTACGATCCATTCTATTTCAATCGTCCGATCCATTCTTACTCATTTGTACGATCCATTCTAATTCATTCGCACGAATGTATCCATTCAAATTCATTCGTACGATCCATTCTAATTCATTCGCACGATCCATTCTAATTCATTCATATGATCCATTCTATTTCATTCGTACGATCCATTTTAATTCATTCGCACAATCTATTCTAATTTATTCGTACGATCCATTCTAATTCATTAGCACGATCCATTCTAATTCATTCGTACGATCCATTCTATTTCATTCATACGATCCATTCGTACTCATTCATACGATCCATTCTAATTCATTCGCACGAATGCATCCATTCTAATTCATTCGTACGATCCATTCTAATTCATTCGCACGATCCATTCTAATTCATTCATACAATTCATTCTAATTCATTCGTACGATCCATTCTTATTCATTCGCACGATCCATTCTAATTCATTCATACGATCCATTCTAATTCATTCATACAATCCATTCTAATTCTTTCGCACGAATATATCCATTCTAATTCATTCGTACAATCCACCCTAATTCCTTCGTATTATCCATTCTAATTCATTCGCACGAATGTATCCATTCTAATTTATTCGTACGATCCATTCGAATACATTCATACGATCCATTCTAATTCATTTATACGATCCATTCTAATTATTTCGCACGAATGTATCCATTCTAATTCATTCGTACGATCCATTCTAATTCATTCGCACAATCTATTATAATTCATTCGTACGATCCATTCTAATTCATTCACTCGATCCATTCTAATTCATTTGTACGATCCATTCTAATTCATTTATACAATCCATTCTAATTCTTTTGCACAAATGTATCCATTCTAATTAGTTCGTACGATCCATTCTAATTCCTTCATACGATCCATTTTAATTCCTTCGTATGATCCATTCTAATTCCTTCGTTCGATCCATTCTAATTCATTCCCATGAATGTATCCATTCTAATTCATACGTACGATCCATTCTAATTCATTTATACGATCCAATCTAATTCATTCATACGATCCATTCTAATTCATTCGCACGAATATATCCATTCTAATTCATTCTAATTCCTTTGTACGATCCATTCGTACGATACATTCTAATTCCTTCGCACGAATGTATCCATTCTAATTTATCCGTATGATCCATTCGAATTCTTTCGCACAATCTATTCTAATTCATTCGTACGATCCATTATAATTCATTAGCACGATCCATTCTAATTCATTCGTACAAACTATTCTATTTCATTCGTACGATCCATTCTAATTCATTCGCACGATCCATTCTAATTCATTCATACGATCCATTCTAATTCATTCGTAGGATCCATTCTAATTCATTCGCACGATCCATTCTAATTTATTCATACGATCCATTCTAATTTATTCATACGATCCATTCTAATTCATTCGCACGATTGTATTCATTCTAATTCATTCGTACGATCCATTCTAATTCATTCGCACGATCCATTCTAATTCATTCATACAATCCAGTCTAACTCATTCGTACGATCCATTCTAATTCATTCGTATGAATGTATGCATTTTAATTCATTCGTACAATCCAATCGAATTCATTCGCACGATCCAATCTAATTCATTCGAACGATCCATTCTAATTCATTCGTACAATCCATTCAATTTCATTCGTACGATCCATTCTTACTCATTCGTACGATCCATTCAAATTCATACGTACAATCCATTCTAATTCATTCGTATGATCTATTCTAATTCGTTCGCACAATCTATTCTAATTCATTCGACGATCCATTCTAATTCATTAGCACGATTCATTCTAATTCATTCGTACGATCCATTCTATTTCATTCGTACGATCCATTCTTACACATTCGTACGATCCATTCTAATTCATTCGCATGAATGTATCTTTCATACGTTCCATTCTAATTCATTCGCACGATCCATTCTAATTCATTCGTACGATCCATTCTAATTCATTCGCACGATCCATTCTAATTCATTCATACGATCCATTCTAATTCATTCATACGATCCATTCTAATTCATTCGCATGAATGTATCCATTCTAATTAATTCGTACGATCCATTCTAATTCATTCGCACCATCCATTCTAATTCATTCATACGATCCAGTCTAATTCATTAGTACGATCCATTCTAATTCATTCGTACGAATGTATCCATTCTAATTCATTCGTGCTATCCATTCTAATTCATTCGCACGATCCAATCTAATTCATTCGTACAATCCATTCTAATTCATTCGTACGATCCATTCTATTTCATTCGTATGATCCATTCTTACTTATTCGTACGATCCTTTCTAATTCATTCGCATGAATGTATCCATTCTAATTCATTCGTACGATCCATTCTAATTCATTCGCACGATCTATTCTAATTCATTCATATGATCCATTCTAATTCATTCGTACGATCTATTCTAATTCATTCGCACGATCTATTCTAATTCATTAATACGATCCATTCTAATTCATTCATACAATCCATTCTAATTCTTTCGCACGAATGTATCCATTCTAATTCATTCGTACGATCCACCCTAATTCCTTCGTATGATCCATTCTAATTTATTCGCATGAATGTATCCTTTCTAATTCATTCGTACGATCCATTCGAATTCACTCATACGATCCATTTTAATTCAATCATACAATCCATTCTAATTCATTCGCACGAATGTATCCATTCTAATTCATTCGTACGATCCATTCTAATTCATTCGCACAATGTATTCTAATTCATTCGTACGATCCATTCTAATTCATTCGCACGATCCATTCTAATTAATTTGCATGATACATTCTAATTCATTCATACAGTCCATTCTAATTCTTTTGCACGAATGTATCCATTCTAATTCATTCGTACGATCCATTCTAATTTTTTCGTACGATCCATTCTAATTCCTTCGTACGATCCATTCTAATTCCTTCGTACGATCCATTCTATTTCATTCGTATGATCCATTCTAATTCCTTCGTACGATCCATTCTAATTCAGTCCCATGAATGTATCCATTCTAATTTATACGTACGATCCCTCTAATTCATTCATACGATCCAATCTAATTCATTCATACGATCCATTCTAATTCATTCGCACGAATGTATCCATTCTAATTCATTCGTACAAATCATTCTAATTCATTCGCACTATCTTTTCTAATTCATTCGTACGATCCATTTTAATTCATTAGCCTGATCCATTCTAATTCATTCGTATGATCCATTCTATTTCATTCGTACGATCCATTCTTACTCATTCATAAGATCCATTCTAAATCATTCGCACGATCCATTCTAATTCATTCGCACGATCCATTCTATTTCATTCGTACGATCCATTCTAATTCATTCGCACGATCCATTCTAATTCATTCATACGGTCCATTCTAATTCTTTTGTACGATCCATTCTAATTCATTCGCACAATCTATTCTAATTCATTCGTACGATCCATTCAAATTCGTTAGCACGATCCACTCTAATTCATTCGTACGATCCATTCTATTTCATTCGTACGATCCATTCTTACTCATTCGTACGGTCCATTCTAATTCATTCGCACGAAAGTATCCATTCTAATTCATTCGTATGATCCATTCTAATTCATTCGTACAATCCATTCTAATTCTTTCGTACAAATGTATCCATTCTAATTCATTCGTACGATCCACCCTAATTCCTTCGTATGATCCATTCTAATTCATTCGAACGAATGTATCGATTCTAATTCATTCGTACGATCCATTATAATTCATTCATACGATCCATTCTAATTCATTCGCACGAATGTATCCATTCTAATTCATTCGTACGATCCATTCTAATTCATTCGCACAATCTATTCTAATTCATTCGTACGATCCATTCTAATTCATTCGCATGATCCATTCTAATTCATTCATACAATCCATTCTAATTCTTTTGTACAAATGTATCCATTCTAATTCATTCGTACGATCCATTCTAATTCCTTCGTACGATCCATTCTAATTCCTTCGTATGATCCATTCTAATTCCTTCGTACGATCCATTCTAATTCATTCCCATGAATGTATCTATTCTAATTCATACGTACGATACATTCTAATTCATTCATATGATCCAATCTAATTCATTCATAAAATCCATTCTAATTCATTCGCACGAATGTATCTATTCTAATTCATTCGTACGATCCATTCTAATTCATTCGTACAATCTATTCTAATTCATTCGTACGATCCATTCTAATTCTTTCGTACGATCCATTCTATTTCATTCGTAAGATCCATTCTTACTCATTCGTACGATCCATTCTAATTCATTCGCACGAATGTATCCTTTCTAATTCATTCGTACGACCCATTCTAATTCATTCGCATGATCCATTCTAATTCATTCATACGATCCATTCTAATTCATTCGCACGATCCATTCTAATTCATTCATACAATCCATTCTAATTCATTCATACGATCCATTCTAATTCATTCACACGAATGTATCCATTCTAATTCATTCGTACGATCCATTCAAATTCATTCGCACAATCTATTCAAATTCATTCATACGATCCATTCTAATTCATTAGCACGATCCATTTTAATTCATTCCTACGATCCATTCTATTTCAATCGTACGATCCATTCTTACTCATTCGTACGATCCATTCTAATTCATTCGCACGAATGTATCCATTCTAATTCATTCGTACGATCAATTCTAATTCATTCGCACGATCCATTCTAATTCATTCATACGATCCATTCTAATTCATTCGTATGATCTATTCTAATTCATTCGCACAATCTATTCTAATTTATTCGTACGATCCATTCTAATTCATTAGCATGATCCATTCTAATTCATTCGTACGATCCATTCTATTTCATTCATATGATCCATTCGCTCTGAGTCGTACGATCCATTCTAATTCATTCGCACGAATGTATCCATTCTAATTCATTTGTACGATCCATTCTAATTCATTCGCACGATCCATTCTAATTCATTCATACGATCCATTCTAATTCATTCGTACGATCCATTCTAATTCATTCACATGATCCATTCTAATTCATTCATACGATCCATTCTAATTCATTCCTATAATTCATTTTAATTCTTTCGCACGAATGTATCCATTCTAATTCATTCGTACAATCCACCCTAATTCCTCCGTATGATCCATTCTAATTCATTCGCACGAATGTATCCATTCTAATTCATTCGTACGATCCATTCGAATTCATTCATACGATCTATTCTAATTCATTCATACGTTCCATTCTAATTCATTCGTACGATCCATTCTAATTCATTCGCACAATCTATTCTAATTCATTCGTACGATCCATTCTAATTCATTCATACAATCCATTTTAATTCTTTCGCACGAATGTATCCATTCTAATTCATTCATACAATCCACCCTAATTCCTTCGTATGATCCATTCTAATTCATTAACACGAATGTATCCATTCTAATTCATTCGTACGATCCATTCGAATTCATTCATACGATCCATTCGAATTCATTCATACGATCCATTCTAATTCATTCGCACGAATGTATGCATTCGAATTCATTCGTACGATCCATTCTAATTCATTCGCACAATCTATTCTAATTCATTCGTACGATCCATTCTAATTCATTCGCACGATCCATTCTAATTCATTTGTACGATCCATTCTAATTCATTCATACAATCCATTCTAATTCTTTTGCACGAATGTATCCATTCTAATTCATTCGTACGATCCATTCTAATTCCTTCATACGATCCATTCTAATTCCTTCGTACGATCCATTCTAATTCCTTCGTTCGATCCATTCTAATTCATTCCCATGAATGTATCCATTCTAATTCATACGTACGATCCATTCTAATTCATTCATACGATCCAATCTAATTCATTCATAGGATCCATTCTAATTTATTCGTACGAATGTATCCATTCTAATTCATTCTAATTCCTTTGTACGATCCATTCGTACGATACATTCGAATTCCTTCACACGAATGTATCCATTCTAATTCATCTGTATGATCCATTCGAATTCATTCGCACAATCTATTCTAATTCATTCGTACGATCTATTCTAATTCATTAGCACGATCCATTCTAAATCATTCGTACGAACCATTCTATTTCATTCGTACGATCCATTATAATTCATTCGCACGATCCATTCTAATTCATTCGTACGATCCATTCTAATTCATTCGCACGATCCATTCTAAATCATTCATACGATCCATTCTAATTTATTCATACGATCCATTCTAATTCATTCGCACGAATGTATACATTCTAATTCATTCGTATGATCCATTCTAATTCATTCGCACGATCCATTCTAATTCGTTCATACGATCCACTCTAATTCATTCGTACGATCCATTCTAATTCATTCATATGAATGTATCCATTCTAATTCATTCGTACGATCCATTCTAATTCATTCGCACGATCCAATCTAATTTATTCGAACGATCCATTCTAATTCATTCGTATGATCCATTCAATTTCATTCGTACGATCCATTCTTACTCATTCGTACGATCCATTCAAATTCATACATACAATCCATTCTAATTCATTCGTACGATCCATTCTAAATCGTTCGCACAATCTATTCTAATTCATTCGTACGATCCATTCTAATTCATTAGCACAATTCATTCTAATTCATTCGTACGATCCATTCTATTTTATTCGTACGATCCATTCTTACTCATTCGTACAATCCATTCTAATTCTTTCGCACGAATGTATCCATTCTTATTCATTCATACGTTCCATTCTAATTCATTCGCACGATCCATTCTAATTCATTCATACGATCCATTCTAATTCATTCGTACGATCCATTCTACTTCATTCGCACGATCCATTCTAATTCATTCATATGACCCATTCTAATTCATTCATACGATGCATTCTAATTCATTCGCACGAATGTATCCATTCTAATTCATTCGTACGATCCATTCTAATTCATTCGCACGATCTATTCTAATTCATTCATACGATCCAGTCTAATTCATTTGTACGATCCATTCTAATTCATTCGTACGAATGTATCCATTCTAATTCATTCGTGCGATCCATTCTAATTCATTCGCACGATCCAATCTAATTCATTCGCACGATCCATTCTAATTCATTCGTACGATCCATTCTATTTCATTCGTACGATCCATTCTTACTCATTCGTACGATCCATTCTAATTCATTCGCATGAATGTGTCCATTCTAATTCATTCGTACGATCCATTCTAATTCATTCGAACGATCTATTCTAATTCATTCATACGATCCATTCTAATTCATTCGTACGATCCATTCTAATTCATTCGCACGATCTATTCTTGAATTCATTCATACGATCCATTCTAATTCATTCATACAATCCATTCTAATTCTTTCGCACGAATGTATCCATTCTAATTCATTAGTACGATCTATTCTAATTCATTCGCACAATCTATTCTAATTCATTCGTACGATCTATTCTAATTCATTCGCACGATCCATTCTAATTCATTTATACGATCCATTCTAATTCATTCATACAATTCATTCTATTTCTTTTGCACGAATGTATCCATTCTAATTCATTCATACGATCCATTCTAATTCCTTTATACGATCCATTCAAATTCCTTCGTATGATCCATTCTAATTCCTTCGTTCGATCCATTCTACTTCGTTCCCATGAATGTATCTATTCTAATTCATACATACGACCCATTCTAATTCATTCATACGATCCAATCTAATTCATTCATACGATCCATTCTAATTCATTCGCACGAATGTATCCATTCTAATTCATTCTAATTCCTTCGTACGATCCATTCGTACGACACATTCTAATTCCTTCGCACGAATGTATCCAATCTAATTCATTCGTACGATCCATTCTAATTCATTCGCACAATCTATTCTAATTCATTCGTACAATCCATTCTAATTCATTAGCACGATCCATTCTAATTCATTCGTATGAACCATTCTATTTCATTCGTAAGATCCATTCTTACACATTCGTACGATCCATTCTAATTCATTCGCACGAATGTATCCATTCTAATTCATTCGTATGATCCATTCTAATTTATTCGTACGATCCATTCTAATTCATTCAAACGTTCCATTCTAATTCATTCGTACGATCCATTCTAATTCATTCGCACGATCCATTCTAATTCATTCATATGATCAATTCTAATTCATTCACACGATCCATTCTAATTCATTCGCACGAATGTATCCATTATAATTCATTCGTACAATCCATTCTAATTCATTCGCACAATCTATTCTAATTCATTCGTACGATCAATTCTAATTCATTAGCACGATCCAATCTAATTCATTCGTACGATCCATTATATTTCATTGGTACGATCCATTCTTACTCATTCGTACGATCCATTTTAATTCATTTGCACGAATGTATTCATTCTAATTCATTTGTACGTTCCATTCTAATTCATTTGCACGATCCATTCTAATTCATTCATAAGATCCATTCAAATTCATTCGTACAATCCATTCTAATTCATTCGTATGATCTATTCTTACTCATTCGTACGATCCATTCTAATTCATTCGCACGAAAGTATCCATTCTAATTCATTCATACGATCCATTCTAATTCATTCGAACGATCCATTCTAATTCATTCATACAATCCATTCTAATTCATTCGTACGATCCATTCTAATTCATTCGCACGATCCATTCTAATTCATTCATACAATCCATTCTAATTCTTTCGCACGAATGTATCCATTCTAATTCATTCGTACGATCCACCCTAATTCCTTCGTATGATCCATTCTAATTCATTCGCACGAATGTATCCATTCTAATTCATTCGTACAATCCATTCGAATTCATTCATACGATCCATTCTAATTCATTCATACGATCCGCTCTAATTCATTCGCACGAATGTATCCATTTTAATTCATTAGTACGATCCATTCTAATTCATTCGCACAATCGATTCTAATTTATTCGTACTATCCATTCTAATTCATTCTCACGATCCATTCTAATTCATTTGTACGATCCATTCTAATTTATTCATACAATCCACTCCAATTCTTTTGCACGAATGTATCCATTCTAATTCATTCGTACGATCCATTCTAATTCCTTCGTATGATCCATTCTAATTCCTTCGTACGATCCATTCTAATTTCTTTGTACGATCCATTATAATTCATTCCCATGAATGTTTCCATTATAATTAATACGCACGATCCATTCTAATTCATTCATATGATCCAATCTAATTCATTCATACGATCTATTCCAATTCATTCGCACGAATGTATCAATTCTAATTCATTCGTACGATCCATTCTAATTCTTTCGCAAAATCAATTCTAATTCATTCGTACGATTCATTATAATTTATTAGCACGATCCATTCTAATTCATTCGTACGATCCATTCTATTTCATTCATACGATCCATTCTTACTCATTCGTACGATCCATTCTAATTCATTCGCACGAATGTATCCATTCTAATTCATTCATACGTTCCATTCTAATTCATTCGCACGATCAATTCTAATTCATTCATACGATCCATTCTAATTCATTCATACGATCCATTCTAATTCATTCACAAGATCAATTCTAATTCATTCATATGATCCATTCTAATTCATTCATACTATCCATTCTAATTCATTCGCACGAATGTATCCATTCTAATTCATTTGTACGATCCATTCTAATACATTCGCACAATCTATTCTAATTCATTCGTACGATCCATTCTATTTCATTCGTACGATCCATTTTTACTCATTCGAACGATCCATTCTAATTCATTCGCACGAATGTATCCATTCTAATTCATTCATACGATCCATTCTAATTCATTTGCACGATCCATTCTAATTTATTCATACGATCTATTCTATTTCATTCGTACGATCCATTCTTACTCATTCGTATGATCCATTCTAATTCATTCGCACGAATGTATCTATTCTAATTCATTCGTACGATTCATTCTAATTCATTCGCACGGTCCATTCCAATTCATTCATACGATCCATTCTACTTCATTCGTACGATCCATTCTAATTCATTCTCACGATCCATTCTAATTCATTCATACGATCCATTCTAATTCATTCATACAATCCGTTCCAATTCTTTCGCACAAATGTATCCATTCTAATTCATTCGTACGCTCCACCCTAATTCCTTCGTATGATCCATTCTAATTCATTCGCACGAATGTATCCATTCTAATTCATTCATACGATCCATTCGAATTCATTCATACGATCTATTCTAATTCATTCATACGATCCATTCTAATTCATTCGCACGAATGTATCCATTCTAATTCATTCGTATGATCTATTCTAATTCATTCGCACAATCTATTCTAATTCATTCGTACGATCCATTCTAATTCATTTGCACGATCCATTCTAATTCATTTGCACAATCCATTCTAATTCATTCATACAATCCATTCTAATTCTTTTGCACTAATGTATCCATTCTAATTCCTTCGTACGATCCATTCTAATTCCTTCGTACGATCCATTCTAATTCCTTCGTACGATCCATTCTATTTCATTCGTATGATCCATTCTATTTCCTTCGTACGATCCATTCTAATTCATTCCCATGAATGTATCCATTCTAATTCATACGTACGATCCATTCTAATTCATTCATACGATCCAATCTAATTCATTCATACGATCCATTCTAATTCATTCGGGAGAATGTATCCATTCTAATTCAATCGTACGATCTATTCTAATTCATTCGCACAATCTATTCTAATTCATTCGTAAGATCCATTCTAATTCATTAGCACGGTCCATTCTAATTCATTTGTATGATCCATTCTATTTCATTCGTACGATCCATTCTTACTCATTCGTACAATCCATTCTAATTCATTCGCATGAATGTATCCATTCTAATTCATTCGTACGATCCATTCTAATTCATTCGCATGATCCATTCTAATTCATTCATACGATCCATTCTAATTCATTCGTACGATCCATTCTAATTCATTCATATGATCCATTCTAATTCATTCGCATGATCCATTCTAATTCATTCATACGATCCATTCTAATTCATTCATACAATCCATTCTAATTCTTTCGCACGAATGTATCCATTCTAATTCATTCGTATGATCCACCCTAATTCCTTCATATGATCCATTCTAATTCATTCGCACGAATGTATCCATTCTAATTCATTCGTACGATCCATTCGAATTCATTCATACGATCCATTCTAATTCATTCATACGATCCATTCTAATTCATTGGTACGAATGTATCCATTCAAATTCATTTGTACGAATGTATCCATTCTAATTCATTCGTACGATCCATTCTAATTCATTCGCACGATCCAATCTAATTCATTCGCATGATCCATTCTAATTCATTCATACGATCCATTCTATTTCATTCGTATGATCTATTCTTACTCATTCGTATGATCCATTCTAATTCATTCGCACGAATGTATCCATTCTAATTTAGTCGTACGATCCATTCTAATTCATTCGCACGATCTATTCTAATTCATTCATTTGATCCATTCTAATTCATTCGTACGATCCATTCTAATTCATTCGCACGATCCATTCTAATTCATTCATACGATCCATTTTAATTCATTCATACAATCCATTCTAATTCTTTCGCACGAATGTATCCATTCTAATTCATTCGTACGATCCATCCTATTTCCTTCGTATGATCCATTCTAATTCATTCGCATGAATGTATCCATTCTAATTCATTCGTAAGATCCATTTGAATTCTTTCATACGATCCATTCTAATTCATTCATACGATCCATTCTAATTCATTAACACGAATGTATCCATTCTAATTTATTCGTACGATCCATTCTAATTCATTCGCACAATCTATTCTAATTCATTCATACGATCCATTCTAATTCATTCGCACGATCCATTCTAATTCATTTGGACGATCCATTCTAATTCATTCATACAATCCATTCTTATTCTTTTGCACGAATGTATCCATTCTTATTCATTCGTACGATCCATTCTAATTCCTTCATACGATCCATTCTAATTCCTTCGTACGATCCATTCTAATTCCTTCGTTCGATCCATTCTAATTCATTCTCATGAATGTATCCATTCTAATTCATACGTACGATCCATTCTAATTCATTCATACGATCCAATATAATTCATTCATACGATCCATTCTAATTCATTCGCACGAATGTATCCATTCTAATTCATTCTAATTCCTTCATACAATCCATTCGTACGATCCATTCTAATTCCTTCGCATGAATGTATCCATTCTAATTCATTCGTACGATTCATTCTAATTCATTCGCACAATCTATTCTAATTCGTTCGTCCGATCCCTTCTAATTCATTAGCATGATCGATTCTAATTCATTCGTACGATCCATTCTAATTCATTTGTATGATCCATTCTATTTCATTCATACGATCCATTCTAATTCATTCGCACGAATGTATCCATTCTAACTCATTCGTACGATCCATTCTAATTCATTTGCACGATCCATTCTAATTCATTCATACGATCCATTCTAATTCATTCGTACGATCCATTCTAATGCATTAGTACGATCCATTTTAATTCATTCGTACGATCCATTCTATTTCATTCGTACGATCCATTCTTACTCATCCGTACGATCCATTCTAGTTTATTCGCACGAATGTATCCATTCAAATTCATTCGTACGATCCATTCTAATTCATTCGCACGATCCATTCTAATTCATTCGTACGATCCATTCTAATTCATTCGTACGATCCATTCTAATTCATTTGCACGATCCATTCTAATTCATTCATACGATCCATTATAATTCATTCATACAATCCTTTCTAATTCTTTCGCACGAATGAATCCATTCTAATTCATTCGTACGATCCACCCTAATTCCTTCGTATGATCCATTCTAATTCATTCGCACGAATGTATCCATTCTAATTCATTCGTACGATCCATTCGAATTAATTCAGACGATCCATTCTAATTCATTCATACGATCCATTCTAATTCATTCGCAAGAATATATGCATTCTAAGTCATTCGTACGATCCATTCTAATTCATTCGCACGATCCATTCTAATTCATTCGTACGATCCATTCTAATTCATTCGTACGATCCATTCTAATTCATTCGCACGATCCATTCTAATTCATTTGCACGATCCATTCTAATTCATTCATACAATCCATTCTAATTCTTTTGCACGAATGTATCCATTCTAATTTCTTCGTACGATCCATTCTAATTCCTTCGTACGATCCATTCTAATTCCTTCGTACGGTCCATTCTCTTTCATTCGTATGATCCATTCTAATTCGTTCGTACGATCAATTCTAATTCATTCCCATGAATTTATCCATTCTAATTCATACGTACGATCCATTCTAATTCATTCATTCGATCCAATCTAATTCATTCATACGATCCATTCTAATTCATTCGCACGAATATATCCATTCTAATTCATTCGTACGATCCATTCTAATTCATTTGCACAATCTATCCTAATTCATTCGTACGAGCTATTCTAATTCATTAGCACGATCAATTCTAATTCATTCATACGATCCATTCTATTTCATTTGTACGATCCATTCTTACTCATTCGTAGGATCCATTCTAATTCATTCGCACGAATGTATCCATTCTAATTCATTCTTACGATCCATTCTAATTCTTTCGCACGATCCATTCTAATTCATTCATACGATCCATTCTAATTCATTCGTACGATCCATTCTAATTCAGTCGCACAATCTATTCTAATTCATTCGTACGATCCATTCTAATTCATTAGCACGATCCATTCTAATTCATTCGTACGATCCATTCTATTTCATTCATACGATCCATTCTTACTCATTCGTACGATCCATTCTACTTCATTCGCACGAATGTATCCATTCTAATTCATTTGTTCGATCCATTCTAATTCATTCGCAAGATCCATTCTAATTCATTCGTACGATCAATTCTAATTCATTCGCACGATCCATTCTAATTCATTCATACGATCTATTCTAATTCATTCGTACGATCCATTCTAATTCATTCACACGAATGTATCCATTATAATTCATTCGTACAATCCATTCTAATTTATTCGCACAATCTATTCTAATTCATTCGTACGATCCATTCTAATTCATTAGTACGATCCATTCTAATTCATTCGTACGATCCATTCTATTTCATTGGTACGATCCATTCTTACTCATTCGTACGATCCATTCTAATTCATTCGCACGAATGTATCCTTTCTAATTCATTCGTATGATCCATTCTAATTCATTCGCACGATCCATTCTAATTCATTTATACGATCCATTCTAATTCATTTGTACGATCCATTCTAACTCATTCGCACGATCCATTCTAATTCATTCATACGATCCATTCTAATTCATTGATAGAATCCATTCTAATTCTTTCGCACGAATGTATCCATTCTAATTCATTCGTACGATCCATTCTAATTCATTCATACGATCTATTCTAATTCATACGCACGAATGTATGCATTCTAATTCATTCGTACGATCCATTCTAATTCATTCGCACAATCTATTCTAATTTATTCGAACGATCCATTCTAATTCATTAGCACGATCCATTCTAATTCATTCATACGATCCATTCTATTTCATTCGTACGATCCATTCTTACTCATTCGTACGATCCATTCTAATTCATTCGCACGAATATATCCTTTCTAATTCATTCGTACGTTCCATTCTAATTCATTCGCACGATCCATTCTAATTCATTCATACGATCCATTCTAATTCATTCGTATGATCCATTCTAATTCATTCGCATGATCCATTCTAATTCACTCATACGATCCATTCTAATTCATTTATACGATCCATTCTAATTTATTCATACGAATGTATCCATTCTAATTCATTCATATGATCCATTCTAATACATTCGCACAATCTATTCTAATTCATTCGTACAATCCATTCTATTTCATTAGCACGATCCATTCTAATTCATTCATACGATCCATTCTATTTTATTCGTACGATCCATTCTTACTCTTTCGTACCATCCATTCTAATTCATTCGCACGAATGTATCCATTCTAATTCATTCGTACGATCCATTCTAATTAATTTGCACGATCCATTCTAATTCATTCATACGATCCATTTTAATTCATTCGTAAGATCCATTCTAATTCATTCACACAATCTATTCTAATTCATTCGTACGATCCATTCTAATTCATTAGCACGATCCATTCTAATTCATTCGTACAATCCATTCTATTTCATTCGTACGATCCATTCTTACCCATTCGTACAATCCATTCTAATTCATTCGCACGAATGTATCCATTCTAATTCATTCGTACGATCCATTCTAATTCATTCGCACGATCCATTCTAATTCATTCGTACGATCCATTCTAATTCATTCGTACGATCCATTCTAATTCATTCATACAATCCATTCTAATTCATTCATACAATCCATTCCAATTCTTTCGCACGAATGTATCCATTCTAATTCATTCGTACGATCCACCCTAATTCCTTCGTATGATCCATTCTAATTCATTCACACGAATGTATCCATTCTAATTCATTCGTACGATCCATTCGAATTCATTCATACGATCTATTCTAATTCATTCATACGATCCATTCTAATTCATTCGCACGAATGTATCCATTCTAATTTATTCGTATGATCCATTCTAATTCATTCGCATAATCTATTCTAATTCATTCGTACGATCCATTCTAATTCATTCGCACGATCCATTCTAATTCATTTGCACGATCCATTCTTATTCATTCATACAATTCATTCTAATTCTTTTGCACGAATGTATCCATACTAATTCCTTCGTACGATCCTTTCTAATTCCTTCGTACGATCCATTCTAATTCCTTCGTACGATCCATTCTATTTTATTCGTACGATCTATTCTTACTCATTCGTACGATCCATTCTAATTCATTCGCATGAATGTATCCATTGTAATTCATTCGTATGATCCATTCTAATTCATTCGCACGATCTATTCTAATTCATTCTTTCGATCCATTCGAATTCATTCGTACGATCCATTCTAATTCATTCGCACGATCCATTCTAATTCATTCATACGATCCATTCTAATTCATTCATACAATCCATTCTAATTCTTTCGCACGAATGTATCCATTCTAATTCATTCGTACGATCCATCCTAATTCCTTCGTATGATCCATTCTAATTCATTCGCATGAATGTATCCATTCTAATTCATTCGTAAGATCCATTCAACTTCTTTCATACGATCCATTCTAATTCATTCATACGATCCATTCTAATTCATTCACACGAATGTATCCATTCTAATTCATTCGTACGATCCATTCTAATTCATTCGCACAATCTATTCTAATTCATTCATACGATCCATTCTAATTCATTCGCACGATCCATTCTAATTCATTTGTACGATCCATTCTAATTCATTCATACAATCCATTCTTATTCTTTTGCATGAATGTATCCATTCTAATTCAATCGTACGATCCATTCTAATTCCTTCATACGATCCTTTCTAATTCCTTCGTACGATCCATTCTAATTCCTTAGTTCGATCCATTCTAATTCATTCTCATGAATGTATCCATTCTAATTCATACGTACGATCCATTCTAATTCATTCATACGATCCAATATAATTCATTCATACGATCCATTCTAATTCATTCGCACGAATGTATCTATTCTAATTCATTCTAATTCCTTCATACAATCCATTCGTACGATCCATTCTAATTTCTTCGCATGAATGTATCCATTCTAATTCATTCGTACGATTCATTCTAATTCATCACATAATCTACCCTAATTCATTCGTCTGATCCCTTCTAATTCATTAGCACGATCGATTCTAATTCATTCGTACGATCCATTCTATTTCATTTGTACGATCCATTCTAATTCATTCGCACGAATGTATCCATTCTAACTCATTCGTACGATCCATTCTAATTCATTTGCACGATCCATTCTAATTCATTCATACGATCTATTCTAATTCATTCGTACGATCCATTCTAATTCATTCGCACGATCCATTCTAATTCATTCGCACGATCCATTCTAATTCATTCGTACGATCCATTCTAATTCATTCGTACGATCCATTCTAATTCATTCGCACGATCCATTCTAATTCATTCGCACGATCCATTATAATTCATTCATACAATCCTTTCTAATTCGTTCGCACGAATGTATCCATTGAAATTCATTCGTACGATCCACCCTAATTCCTTCGTATGATCCATTCTAATTCATTCGCACGAATGTATCCATTCTAATTCATTCGTACAATCCATTCGAATTAATTCAGACGATCCATTCTAATTCATTCATACGATCCATTCTAATTCATTCGCAAGAATGTATCCATTCTAATTCATTCGTATGATCCATTCTAATTCATTCGCACAATCTATTCTAATTCATTCGAACGATCCATTCTAATTCATTCGCATGATCCATTCTAATTCATTTGCACGATCCATTCTAATTCATTCATACAATCCATTCTAATTCTTTTGCACGAATGTATCCATTCTAATTCCTTCGTATGATCCATTCTAATTCCTTCGTACGATCCATTCTCTTTCATTCGTATGATCCATTCTAATTCGTTCGTACGATCCATTCTAATTCATTCCCATGAATTTATCCATTCTAATTCATACGTACGATCCATTCTAATTCATTCATTCGATCCAATCAAATTCATTCATACGATCCAGTCTAATTCATTCGTACGATCCATTCTAATTCATTCGCACAATCTATTCTAATTCATTCGTACGATCTATTCTAATGCATTAGCACGATCCATTCTAATTCATTCACACGATCCATTCTATTTCATTCGTACGATCTATTCTAACTCATTCGTACGATCCATTCTAATTCATTCGCATGAATGTATCCATTCTAATTCATTCTTACAATCCATTCTAATTCTTTTGCACGATCCATTCTAATTCATTCATACGATCCATTCTAATTCATTCGTACGATCCATTCTAATTCATTCGCATAATCTATTCTAATTCATTCGTACGATCCATTCTAATTAATTAGCACGATCCATTCTAATTCATTCGTACGATCCATTCTATTTCATTCGTACGATCCATTCTTACTCATTCGTACGATCCATTCTACTTCATTCGCACGAATGTATCCATTCTAATTCATTCGTACGATCCATTCTAATTCATTCGCATGATCCATTCTAATTCATTCGTACGATCCATTCTAATTCATTCGCACGATCCATTCTAATTCATTCATACGATCTATTCTAATTCATTCGTACGATCCATTCTAATTCATTCGCACGAATGTATCCATTCTAATTCATTCGTACGATCCATTCTAATTCATTCGCACGATCCATTCTAATTCATTTATACGATCCATTCTAATTCATTCGTACGATCCATTCTAACTCATTCGCACAATCCATTCTAATTCATTCATTCGATCCATTCTAATTCATTCATACAATCCATTCTAATTCTTTCACACGAATGTATCCATTCTAATTCATTCGTACGATCCATTCTAATTCATTCATACGATCTATTCTAATTCATTCGCACGAATGTATGCATTCTAATTCATTCGTACGATCCATTCTAATTCATTCGCACAATCTATTCTAATTCATTCGTATGATCCATTCTAATTCATTAGCACGATCCATTCTAATTCATTCGTACGATCCATTCTATTTCATTGGTACGATCCATTCTTACTCATTCGTACGATCCATTCTAATTCATTCGCACGAATGAATCCATTCTAATTCATTCGTACGTTCCATTCTAATTCATTCGCACGATCCATTCTAATTCATTCATACGATCCATTCTAATTCATTCGTATGATCCATTCTAATTCATTCGCATGATCCATTCTAATTCATTCATACGATCCATTCTAATTCATTCACACGAATGTATCCATTCTAATTCATTCGTATGATCCATTCTAATACATTCGCACAATCTATTCTAATTCATTCGTACGATCCATTCTAATTCATTAGCACGATCCATTTTAATTTATTCGTATGATCCATTCTATTTCATTCGTACGATCCATTCTAATTCATTCGCACGAATATATCCATTCTAATTCATTCGTACGATCCATTCTAATTAATTTGCACGATCCATTCTAATTTATTCATACAATCTATTTTAATTCATTCGTAAGATCCATTCTAATTCATTCGCACAATCTATTCTAATTCATTCGTACGATCCATTCTAATTCATTAGCATGATCCATTCTAATTCATTCGTACGATCCATTCTATTTCATTCGTACGATCCATTCTTACTCATTCGTACGATCCATTCTAATTCATTCGCACGAATGTATCCATTCTAATTCATTTGTACGATCCATTCTAATTCATTAGCACGATCCATTCTAATTCATTCGTACGATCCATTCTAATTCATTCGTATGATCCATTCTAATTCATTTGTACGATCTATTCTAATTCATTCATACGATCCATTCTAATTCATTCATACAATCCATTCCAATTCTTTGTATCCATTCTAATTCATTCGTACGATCCACCCTAATTCCTTCGTATGATCCATTCTAATTCAATCACATGAATATATCCATTCTAATTCATTCGTACGATCCATTCGAATTCATTCATACGATCTATTCTAATTCATTCATACGATCCATTCTAATTCATTCGCACGAATGTATCCATTCTAATTCATTCGTATGATCCATTCTAATTCATTCGCATAATCTATTCTAATTCATTCGTACGATCCATTCTAATTCATTCGCACGATCCATTCTAATTCATTTGCACGATCCATTCTTATTCATTCATACAATTCATTCTAATTCTTTTGCACGAATGTATCCATACTAATTCCTTCGTACGATCCATTATAATTCCTTCGTACGATCCATTATAATTCCTTCGTACGATCCATTCTATTTCTTTCGTATGATCTATTCTAATTCCTTCGTACGATCCATTCTAATTCATTCCCATGAATTTATCTATTATAATTCATACATACGATCCATTCTAATTCATTCATACGATCCAATCTAATTCATTCATACGATCCATTCTAATTCATTCGCACGAATGTATCCATTCTAATTCATTCGTACGATCCATTCTATTTCATTCGCACTATCTTTGCTAATTCATTCGTAAGATCCATTCTAATTCATTAGCACAATCCATTCTAATTCATTCGTACGATCCATTCTATTTCATTCTTACGATCCATTCTTACTCATTCATACGATCCATTCTAATTCATTCGCATGAATATATCCATTCTAATTCATTCGTACGATCCATTCTAATTAATTCACACGATCTATTCTAATTCATTCATACGATCCATTCTAATTCATTCGCACAATCTATTCTAATTCATTCGTAGGATCCATTCTAATTCGTTAGCACGATCCATTCTAATTCATTCGTACGATCTATTATATTTCATTCGTACGATCCATTCTTACTCATTCGTAAGATCCATTGTAATTCATTCGCACGAATGTATCCATTCTAATTCATTCATACGATCTATTCTAACTCATTTGTACGATCCATTCTAATTCATTCGCACGATCCATTCTAATTCATTCATATGATCCATTCTAATTCATTCATACAATTCATTCTAATTCTTTTGCACGAATGTTTCCATTCTAATTCAGTCGTACGATCCATCCTAATTCCTTCGTATGATCCATTCTAATTCATTCGAATGAATGTATCCATTCTAATTCATTCGTACGATCCATTCGAATTCATTCATACGATCCATTCTTATTCATTCATACGATCTATTCTAATTCATTCGCACGAATGTATCCATTCTAATTCATTCGTACGATCCATTCTAATTCATTCGCACAATCTATTCTAATTCTTTCGTACGATCCATTCTAATTCATTCGCACGATCCATTCTAATTCATTTGCACGATCCAATCTAATTCATTCATACAATACATTCTAATTCTTTTGCACAAATGTATCCATTCTAATTCATTCGTACGATCCATTCTAATTCCTTCATATGATCCATTATAATTCCATCATACGATCCATTCTAATTCCTTCGTACGATCCATTCTATTTTATTCGTATGATCCATTCTAATTCCTTCGTACGATCCATTCTAATTCATTCCCATGAATGTATCCGTTCTAATTCATACGTACGATCCATTCTAATTCATTCATACGATCCAATCTAATTCATTCATAAGATCCATTCTAATTCATTCGCACGAATGTATTCATTCTAATTTATTCGTACGATCCATTCTAATTCATTCGCACAATCTATTCTAATTCATTCGCACGATCCATTCTAATTCATTCATACGATCCATTCTAATTTATTCGTACGATCCATTCTAATTCATTCGCACGATCCATTCTAATTCATTCATATGATCCAATCTAATTCATTCATAAGATCCATTCTAATTCATTCGCACGAATGTATCCATTCTAATTCATTCGTACGATCCATTCTAATTCATTCACATAATCTATTCTAATTCATTCGTACGATCCATTCTAATTCAATAGCACGATCCATTCTAATTCTTTCGTACGATCAATTCTATTTTATTTGTACAGTCCATTCTTACTCATTCGTACGATCCATTCTAATTCATTCGCACAAATGTATCCTTTCTAATTCATTCGTACGACCCATTCTAATTCATTCGCATGATCCAGTCTAATTCATTCATACGATCCATTCTAATTCATTCGTAAGATCCATTCTAATTCATTCGCACGATCCATTCTAATTTATTCGTACGATCCATTCTAATTCATTCGCACAATCTATTCTAATTCATTCGCACAATCTATTCAAATTCATTTATACGATCCATTCTAATTCATTAGCACGATCCATTCTAATTCATTCGTTCGATCCATTCTATTTCAATCGTACGATCCATTCTTACTCATTCGTACGATCCATTCTAATTCATTCGCACGAATGTATCCATTCTAATTCATTCGTACGATCCATTCTAATTCATTCGCACGATCCATTCTAATTCATTCATACGATCCATTCTAATTCATTCGTACGATCCATTCTAATTCATTCGCACAATCTATTCTAATTTATTCGTACGATCCATTTTAATTCATTAGCATGATACATTCTAATTCATTTGTACGATCCATTCTATTTCATTCATACGATCCATTCGTACTCATTCGTACGATCCATTCTAATTCATTCGCACGAATGTATCCATTCTAATTCATTCGTACGATCCATTCTAATTCATTCGCACGATCCATTCTAATTCATTCATACGATCCATTCTAATTCATTCGTACAATCCATTCTAATTCTTACACACGAATATATCCATTCTAATTCATTCGTACAATCCACCCTAATTCCTTCGTATGATCCATTCTAATTCATTCACACGAATGTATCCATTTTAATTCATTCATACGATCCATTCGAATTCATTCATATGATCCATTCTAATTTGTTCATACGATCCATTCTAATTCATTCGCACGAATGTATCCATTCTAATTCATTCGTACGATCCATTCTAATTCATTCGCACAAACTATTCTAACTCATTCGTACGATCCATTCTAATTCATTCGCACGATCCATTCTAATTCATTTGTACGATCCATTCTAATTCATTCATACAATCCATTCTAATTCTTTTGCACGAATGTATCCATTCTAATTTATTCGTACGATCCATTCTAATTCCTTCATATGATCCATTCTAATTCCTTCGTATGATCCATTCTAATTCCTTCGTTCGATCCATTCTAATTCATTCCCACGAATGTATCCATTCTAATTCATACGTACGATCTATTCTAATTCATTCATACGATCCAATCTAATTCATTCATACGATCCATTCTAATTCATTCGCACAAATGTATCCATTCTAATTCATTATAATTCCTTCGTACAATCCATTCGTAAGATACATTCTAATTCCTTCGCACGAATGTATCCATTCTAATTCATTCGTATGATCCATTCGAATTCATTCGCACAATCTATTCTAATTCATTCGTACGATCCTTTCTAATTCATTAGCACGATCCATTCTAATTCATTCGTACGAACCATTCTATTTCATTCGTACGATCCATTCTTACACATTCGTACGATCCATTCTAATTCATTCGCACGAATGTATCCTTTCTAATTCATTCGTACGATCCATTCTAATTCATTCGCACGATCCATTCTAATTCATTCATACGATCCGTTCTAATTCATTTGTACGATCCATTCTAATTCATTCGCACGATCCATTCTAATTCATTCATATGATCCATTCTAATTCATTCATACAATTCATTCTAATTCTTTGGCACGAATGTTTCCATTCTAATTCATTCGTACGAACCACCCTAATTCCTTCGTATGATCCATTCTAATTCTTTCGAACGAATGTATCCATTCTAATTCATTCGTACGATCCATTCGAATTCATTCATACGATCCATTCTAATTCATTCATACGATCCATTCTAATTCATTCGCACGAATGTATCCATTCTAATTCATTCGTACGATCCATTCTAATTCATTCGCACAATCTATTCTAACTCATTCGTACGATCCATTATAATTCATTCGCACGATCCATTCAAATTCATTTGCACGATCCATTCTAATTCATTCATACAATTCATTCTAATTCTTTTGCACAAATGTATCCATTCTAATTCATTCGTACGATCCATTCTAATTCCTTCGTATGATCTATTATAATTCCATCGTACGATCCATTCTAATTCCTTCGTACGATCCATTCTATTTCATTCGTATGATGCGTTCTAATTCCTTCCTACGATCCATTCTAATTCATTCCCATGAATGTATCCATTCTAATTCATACGTACGATCCATTCTAATTCATTCATACGATCCAATCTAATTCATTCATAAGATCCATTCTAATTCATTCGCACGAATGTATCCATTCTAATTTATTCCTACGTTCCATTCTAATTCAGTTGCTCAATCTATTCTAATTCATTCGCACGATCCATTCTAATTCATTCATACGATCCATTCTAATTCATTCGTACGATCCATTCTAATTCATTCGCACGATCCATTCTAATTCATTCGCACGATCCATTCTAATTCATTCATACGATCCATTCTAATTCATTTCCACGAATGTATCCATTTTAATTCATTCGTACGATCCATTCTAATTCATTCGCACAATCTGTTCTAATTCATTCGTATGATCTATTCTAATTCATTATCACGATCCATTCAAATTCATTCGTACGATCCATTCTATTTCAATCGTACGATCCATTCTTACTCATTCGTACGATCCATTCTAATTCATTAGCACGAATGTATCTATTCTAATTCATTCGTCTGATCCATTCTAATTCATTCGCACGATCCATTCTAATTTATTCATACGATCCATTCTAATTCATTCGTACGATCCATTCTAATTCATTCGCACAATCTATTCTAATTTATTCGTACGATCCATTCTAGTTCATTAGCACGATCCATTCTAATTCATTCGTACGATCCATTCTATTTCATTCATATGATCCATTCTTACTCATTCGTACGATCCATTCTAATTCATTCGCACGAATGTATCCATTCGAATTCATTCGTACGTTCCATTCTAATTCATTCGCACGATCTATTCTAATTCATTCATATGATCCATTCTAATTCATTCGTACGATCCATTCTAATTCATTCGCACGATCCATTCTAATTCATTCATACGATCCATTCTAATTCATTCATACAATCCATTCTAATTCTTTCACACGAATGTATCCATTCTAATTCATTTGTACGATCCACCCTAATTCCTTCGTATGATCCATTCTAATTCATTCGCATGAATGTATCCATTCTAATTCATTCGTACGATCCATTCGAATTCTTTTATACGATCTATTCTAATTCATTCATATGATCCATTCTAATTCATTCGCACGAATGTATCCATTCTAATTCATTCGTACGATCCATTCTAATTTCTTCGCACAATCGATTCTAATTCATTCGTATGATCCATTCTAATTCATTCGCACGATCCATTCTAATTCATTTGTACGATGCATTTTAACTCATTCATACAATCCATTCTAATTCTTTTGTACGAATGTATCCATTCTAATTCTTTCGTACGATCCATTCTAATTCCTTCGTACAATCCATTCTACTTCTTTCGTACGATCCATTCTAATTTCTTCGTACGATCCATTCTAATTCATTCCCATGAATGTATCCATTCTAATTTATACGTACGATCCATTCTAATTCATTCATACGATCCAATCTAATTCATTCATACGATCTATTCTAATACATTCGCACGAATGTATTCATTCTAATTCATTCGTATGATCCATTCTAATTCATTCACACAATCTGTTCTAATTCATTCGTACGATCCATTCTAATTCATTTGCACGATCCATTCTAATTCATTCATACAATCCATTCTAATTCTTTTGCACGAATGTATCCATTCTAATTCATTCGTACGATCCATTCTAATTCCTTCGTACGATCCATTCTAATTCCTTCATACGATCCATTCTAATTCCTTCGTACGATCCATTCTATTTTATTCGTATGATCCATTCTAATTCCTTCGTACGATCCATTCTAATTCATTCCCATTAATGTAGCCATTCTAATTCATACGTACGATCCATTCTAATTCATTCATACGATCCAATCTAATTCATTCATACGATCCATTCTAATTCATTCGCACGAATGTATCCATTCTAATTCGTTCGTATGATCCATTCTAATTCATTCGCACAATCTATTCTAATTCATTCGTACGATCCATTCTAATTCATTAGCACGATCCATTCTAATTCATTCGTACGATCCATTCTATTTCATTCGTACGATCCATTCTTACTTATTCGTACGATCCATTCTAATTCATTCGCACGAATTTATCCATTCTAATTGATTCGTACGATCCATTCTAATTCATTCGCACGATCCATTCTAATTCATTCATACGGTCCATTCTAATTCATTCGTACGATCCATTCTAATTCATTCGCACGATCCATTCTAATTCATTCATACGATCCATTCTAATTCATTCATACAATCCATTCTAATTCTTTCGCACGAATGTATCCATTCTAATTCATTCGTACGATCCACCCTAATTCCTTTGTATGATCCATTTTAATTCATTCGCACGAATGTATCTATTCTAATTCAGTCGTACGATCCATTCGAATTCATTCATACGATCCATTCTAATTCATTCATACAATCCATTCTAATTCATTCGCACAAATGTATCCATTCTAATTCATTCGTATGATCCATTCTAATTCATTCGCACAATCTATTCTAATTCATTCGTACGATCCATTCTAATTCATTCGCACGATCCATTCTAATTAATTTGTTTGATCCATTCTAATTCATTCATACAATTCATTCTAATTCTTTTGCACGAATGTATCCATTCAAATTCATTCATACGATCCATTCTAATTCCTTCGTACGATCCATTCTAATTCCTTCATACGATCCATTCTAATTTATTCCTACAATCCAATCTAATTCATTCATACGATCCATTCTAATTCATTCGCACGAATGTATCCATTCTAATTCATTCGTACGATCCATTCTAATTCATTCGCACAATCTATTCATATTCATCCATACGATCCATTCTAATTCAATAGCACGATCCATTCTAATTCATTCGTACAACCCATTCTATTTCATTCGTACGATCCATTCTTACTCATTCGTACGATCCATTCTAATTCATTCGCACGAATGTATCCTTTCTAATTCATTCGCACGATCCATTCTAATTCATTCGCACGATCCATTCTAATTCATTCATACAATCCATTCTAATTCATTCGTATGATCCATTCTAATTCATTCGCACAATCTATTCTAATTCATTCGTACGATCCATTCTTATTCGTTAGCACGATCCATTCTAATTCATTCGAACGATCCATTATAATTCATTCGTACGATCCATTCTAATTCATTCGTACGATCCATTCTAATTCATTTCCACGATCCATTCTAATTCATTCATATGATCCATTCTAATTCATTTGCACGATCTATTCTAATTCATTCATACGATCCATTCTAATTCATTCGTACGATCCATTCTAATTCATTTCCACGATCCATTCTAATTCATTCATATGATCCATTCTAATTCATTCATATAATCCATTCTAATTCTTTTGGACGAATGCATCCATTCAAATTCATTCGTACGATCCACCCTAATTCCTTCGTATGATCCATTCTAATTCATTCGAACGAATGTATCCATTCTAATTCATTCGTACGATCCATTCTAATTCGTTCGAACGAATGTATCCATTCTAATTCATTCGTACGATCCATTCGAATTCATTCATACGAACCATTCTAATTCATTCATACGATCCATTCTAATTCATTCGCACAAATGTATCCATTCTAATTCGTTCGTACGATCCATTATAATTCATTCGCACAACCTATTCTAATTCATTCGTACGATCCATTCTAATTCAATCGCACGATCCATTCTAATTCATTTGCACGATCCATTCTAATTCATTCATACAATCCATTCTAATTCTTTTGCACAAATATATCAATTCTAATTCATTCGTACGATCCATTCTAATTCATTCGTATGATCCATTATAATTCTTCGTACGATCCATTCTAATTCCTTCGTACGATCCATTCTATTTCATTCGTATGAACCATTCTAATTCCTTCGTACGATCCATTTTAATTCATTGCCATGAAAGTATCCATTCTAATTCATACGTACGATCCATTCTAATTCATTCATACGATCCAATCTAATTCATTCATAAGATCCATTCTAATTCATTCGTACGAATGTATCCATTCTAATTCATTCGTACGATCCATTCTAATTCATTCGCACAATCTATTCTAATTCATTCGTACGATCTATTCTAATTCATTAGCACGATCCATTCTAATTCTTTCGTACGATCCATTCTATTTCATTCGTACGATCCATTCTTACTCATTCGTACGATCCATTCTAATTCATTCGCACGAATGTTTCCTTTCTAATTCATTCGTACGACCCATTGTAATTCATTCGCATGATCCATTCTAATTCATTCATACGATCTATTCTAATTCATTCGTACGATCCATTCAAATTCATTTGCACGATCCATTCTAATTCATTCATACGATCCATTCTAATTCATTCACACGAATGTATCCATTCCAATTCATTCGTACGATCCATTCTAATTCATTCGCACAATATATCTATTCAAATTCATTCGTATTATCCATTCTAATTCATTAGCACGATCCATTCTAATTCATTCATACGATCCATTCTATTTCAATCGTACGATCCATTCTAATTCATTCGCACTAATGTATCCATTCTAATTCATTCGTACGATCCATTCTAATTCATTCGCACGATCCATTCTAATTCATTCATACGATCCATTCTAATTCATTTGTACGATCCATTCTAATTCATTCGCACGAACCAATGTAATTCATTCATACGATCCATTCTATCCATTCTAATTCATTCGTACGATCCATTCTAATTCATTCACACGATCCATTCTAATTCATTCATATGATCCATTCTAATTCATTTGTACGATCCAATCTAATTCATTCGTACGAATGTATCCATTCTAATTCATTCGCACGATCCATTCTATTTCATTCATACAATCCATTCTTACTCATTCGTACGATCCATTCTAATTCATTCGCACGAATGTATCCATTCTAATTTATTCGTACGATCCATTCTAATTCATTCGCACGATCCATTCTAATTTATTAATACGATCTAATCTAATTCATTCATACGATCCATTCTAATTCATTCGCACGAATGTATCCATTCTAATTCATTCGTACGATCCATTCTAATTCATTCACACAATCTATTCTAATTCATTCGTACGATCCATTCTAATTAGCATTAGAATGAATTAGAATGGATCGTACGAATGAATTAGAATAGATTGTGCGAATGAATTAGAATAGATCGTACGAATGAATTAGAATGGATCATGCTAATGAATTAGAATGGATCGTTCGAATGAATTAGAATGGATCATATGAATGAAATAGAATGGATCGTATGAATAAATTCGAATGGATCGTACGAAGGAATTAGAATAGATCATACGAATGAATTAGAATGGATCCATTCGTGCAAAAGAATTAGAATGGATTGTATGAATGAATTAGAATGGATCGTATGAATGAATTGGAATGGATTGTGTGAATGAATTAGAATGGATAGTACGAATGAATTAGAATGGATCGTATGAATGAATTAGAATGGATTGTGCGGATGAATTAGAATTGATCATATGAATGAATTAGAATGGATACATTCGTGCGAATGAATTAGAATGGATCGTACGAATGAGTAAGAATGGATCGTACGAATTAAATAGAATGGATCGTACGAATGAATTAGAATGGATCGTGCTAATGAATTAGAATGGATCGTTCCTTCATACGATCCATTCATATGAATTTGAATGGATCGTACAAATGAATTAGAATAGATTGTGCGAATGATGAATTAGAATGGATCGTGCGAATGAATTAGATTGGATCGTGCGAATGAATTAGAATGGATCGTATGTATGAATTAGAGTGGATACATTTATGCGAATGAATTAGAATGGATAGTATGAATGAATTAGAATGGATCGTATGAATGAATTCGAATGGATCGTACGAAGGAATTAGAATGGATCGTAGGAAGGAATTAGAATGAATTAGCTTGAATACATTCGTGCGAATGAATTAGAATGGATCGTATGAATGAATTAGATTGGATCGTACGAAGGATTTAGAATGGATCGTACGAAGGAATTAGAATGAATCGTACGAATGAATTAGAATGGATACATTCGTGCAAAAGAATTAGAATGGATCGTATGAATGAATTAGATTGGATCGTACGAATAAATTAGAATGGATCGTACTAAGGAAATAGAATGGATCGTACGAAGGAATTAGAATGGATCGTACGAATGAATTAGAATGGATACATTCATGCAAAAGAATTAGAATGGATTGTATGAATGAATTAGAATGGATCGTACAAATGAATTAGAATAGGTCGTGCGAATGAATTGGAATGGATCGTAAGAATGAATTAGAATAGATTGTGCGAATGAATTAGAATGGATCGTACGAATGAATTAGAATGGATACATTCGTGTGAATGAATTTGAATGGATCATATGAATAAATTAGAATTGATCGTATGAATGAATTCAAATGGATCGTACGAATGAATTAGAATGGATACATTCGTGCGAATGAATTAGAATGAATCATACGAAGGAATTAGGGTGGATCGTACGAATGAATTAAAATGGATACATTCGTGCGAAAGAATTAGAATGGATACATTCCTTCATACGATCCATTCTATTTCATTCGTATGATCCATTCTAATTCCTTCGTACGATCCATTCTAATTCATTCCCATGAATGTATCCATTCTAATTCATACGTACGATCCATTCTAATTCATTCATACGATCCAATCTAATTCATTCATACGATCTATTCTAATTCATTCGCACGAATGTATCCATTCTAATTCATTCATACGATCCATTCTAATTCATTCATACGATCCATTCTAATTCATTCGTACAATCCATTTTAATTCTTTTGCACGAATGTGTCCATTCTAATTCATTCGTACGATCCATTCTAATTCCTTCGTATGATCCATTCTATTTCATTCGTATGATCCGTTCTAATTCCTTCGTACGATCCATTATAATTCATTCCCATGAATGTATCTATTCTAATTCATACGTACGATCCATTCTAATTCATTCATACGATCCAATCTAATTCATTCATATGATCCATTGAATGAATAAGAATGGATCGTATGAATGAATTCGAATGGATCGTACGAAGGAATTAGAATGGATCGTATGAATGGATCGTACGAAGGAATTAGAATGAATTAGATTGAATACTTTCGTGCGAATTAATTAGAGTGCATCGTATGAATGAATTAGATTGGATCGTATGAATGAATTAGAATGGATCGTACGTATGAATTAGAATAGATGCATTCATGGGAATAAATTAGAATGGATCGTACGAAGGAATTAGAATGGATCGTACGAATGAATTAGAATGGATACATTCGTGCAAAAGAATTAGAATGAATCATATGAATGAATTATATTGGATCGTACAAATGAATTAGAATGGATCATACGAAGGAATTAGAATGGATCGTACGAAAGGATTAGAATGGATCGTACGAATGAATTAGAATGGATACATTCGTGCAAAAGAATTCGAATGGATTGTATGAATGAATTAGAATGGATCGTACAAATGAATTAGAATGGATCGTGCGAATGAATTAGAATGGATCGTATGAATGAATTAGAATAGATTGTGTGAATGAATTAGAATGGATCGTACGAATAAATTAAAATGGATACATTCGTGCGAATGAATTAGAATGGATCATATGAATGAATTAGAATGGACCGTATGAATGAATTCGAATGGATCATACGAATGAATTAGAATGGATACATTCATGCGAATGAATTAGAATGGATCATACGAAGGAATTAGGGTGGATCGTACGAATGAATTAGAATGGATACATTCGTGCGAAAGAATTAGAATGGATTGTATGAATGAATAAGAATGGATCGTACGAATGAATTAGAATGAATTAGAATGGATCCATTCTAATTCCTTCGTACGATCCATTCTAATTCATTCCCAAGAATGTATCCATTCTAATTCATACGTACGATCCATTCTAATTCATTCATAACGTACGATCCATTCTAATTCCTTCGTACGATCCATTCTATTTCATTCGTTTGATCTATTCTAATTCCTTCGTACGATCCATTCTAATTCATTCCCATGAAGGTATCTATTCTAATTCATATGTACGATCCTTTCTAAGTCATTCATATGACCCAATCTAATTTATTCATACGATCCATTCTAATTCATTCGCACGAATGTATCCATTCTAATTCATTCATACAATCCATTCTAATTCATTCATACGATCCATTCTAATTCATTCGTACGATCCATTCTAATTCATTCGTACAATCCACTCTATTTCATTCGTACGATCCATTCTATTTCATTCGCATGATCCAATCTAATTCATTCGCACGATCCATTCTAATTCATTCGTACGATCCATTCTATTTCATTCGTACGATCCATTCTAATTCCTTCATACGATCCATTCTATTTCATTCGTATGATCCATTCTAATTCCTTCGTACGATCCATTCTAATTCATTCCTATGAATGTATCCATTCTAATTCATACATACGATCCATTCTAATTCATTCATACGATCCAATCTAATTCATTCAAACGATCCATTCTAATTCATTCGCACGAATGTATCTATTCTAATTCATTCGTACGATCCATTCTAATTCATTCATACAATCCATTCTAATTCTTTTGCACAAATGTATCCATTCTAATTCATACGTACGATCCATTCTAATTCATTCATACGATACAATCTAATTCATTCATACGATCCATTCTAATTTATTCATACGATCCATTCTAATTTATTCGCACAACCTATTCTAATTCATTCGTATGATCCATTCTAATTCATTAGCACGATCCATTCTAATTCATTCGTACGATCCATTCTAATTCATTCGTACGATCCATTCTAATTCATTCGTACGATCCATTCGAATTCATTCGTACGATCCATTCGAATTCATTCATACGATCCATTCTAATTCATTCGTACGATCCATTCTAATTCATCGCACGATCCACTCTAATTCATTCGCACAATCTATTCTAATTCTTTCGCACGAATGTATCCCATCTAATTCATTCGTACTATCCATTCTAATTCATTCGCACGAATGTATCCATTCTAATTCATTCGTACGATCCATTCTAATTCATTCGCACGATCCATTCTAATTCATTCGTACGATCCATTCTAACTTATTCGCACAATCTATTCTAAATCATTCATACGATCCATTCTAATTCATTATCATGATCCATTCTAATTCATTCATACGATCCAATCTAATTCATTCAAACGAACAATTCTAATTCATTCGCACGATCCATTCTAATTCATTCGCACAATCCATTCTAATTTATTTGCACGACTGTATCCATTCTAATTCATTTGTACAATCTATTCTAATTCATTCGCACGAATGTATCCATTCTAATTCATTCGTACGATCATTCTAATTCATTCGCACAATCCAATCTAATTCATTTGCATGATCCATTCTAATTCATTCATACGACCCATTCTATTTTATTCGTACGATCTATTCTTACACATTCGTACGATCCATTCTAATTCATTCGCACGAATGTATCCATTCTAATTCATTCGTACGATCCATTCTAATTTATTCGCACGATCCATTTTAATTCATTCATACGATCCATTCTAATTCATTCGTACGATCCATTCTAATTCCTTCGTACGATCCATTCGAATTCATTCATACGATCTATTCTAATTCATTCATACGATCCATTCTAATTCATTCGCACAAATGTATCCATTCTAATTCATTTGTACGACCCATTCTAATTCATTCGCATGATCCAATCTAATTCATTCGCACGATCCATTCTAATTCATTCATACGATCAATTCTAATTCATTCGTACGATCCATTCTAATTAATTAGCACGATCCGTTCTAATTCATTCGTATGATCCATTCTATTTCATTCGTATGATCCATTCTTACTCATTTGTACGATCCATTCTATTTCATTCGTACGATCCATTATAATTCCTTCGTACGATCCATTCCAATTCCTTCGCACGATCCTTTCTAATTCCTTCATTCGATCCATTCTATTTCATTCGTATGATCCATTCTAATTCCTTCGTATGATCCATTCTAATTCATTCCCATGAATATATCCATTCTAATTCATATGTATGATCCATTCTAATTCATTCATACGATCCAATCTAATTCATTCATACGATCCATTCTAACTCATTCGCACGAATGTATCCATTCTAATTCATTCATACGATTCGTTCTAATTCATTCGCACAATCTTTTCTAATTCATTCGTACTATCCATTCTAATTCATTAGCACCATCCATTCAAATTCATTTGTACAATCCATTCTATTTCTTTCGTACGATCCATTCTTACTCATTCGTACAATCTATTCTAATTCATTCGCACGATTATATCCATTCTAATTCATTTGTACGATCCATTCTAATCCATTCGCACGATCCATTCTAATTCATTCATAAGATCCAATCTAATTCAATTGTACGATCCATTCTAATTCATTCGCACAATCTATTCTTATTCATTCATATGATCCATTCTAATTCATTAGCACGATCCACTCAAATTCATTCCATATAATCCATTCTAATTCATTCTTATTCATTCCCACGATCTATTCTTAATCATTCGTACGATCCATTCAATCTAATTCATTCGCATGATCCAATCTAATTCATTCGCACGATCCATTCTAATTCATTTGTACGATCCATTCTATTTCATTCGTACGATCCATTCTTACTCCTTCGTACGATCCATTCTAATTTATTCATACGATCCATTCTAATTCATTCGTACGATCCATTCTAATTCATTCGCACGATCCATTCTAATTCATTTGCACGAATGTATCCATTCTAATTCATTCGTACGATCCATTCTAATTAATTCACACGATGTATCCATTCTAATTCATTCGTACGATCCATTCTAATTCATTTGCACGATCCAATCTAATTCATTCGCACGATCCATTCTAATTCATTCGTACGATCCATTCTTACTCATTCGTACGATCCATTCTAATTCATTTGCATGAACGCATCCATTCTAATTCATTCGTACGATCCATTCTTTATAATTTGCACGATCCATTCTAATTCATTCATACGATCCATTCTAATTCATTCGTACGATCCATTCTAATTAGAATGGATTGTATGATTGAATTAGAATGGTTCGTATAAATGAATTAGAATGGATCGTATGAATGAATTAGAATGGATACATTCGTGCGAATGAATTAGAATGGATCGTACGAATGAGTAAGAATGGATCGTATGAATGAATTAGAATGGAACATGCGAATGAATTAGAATAGATCGTGCGAATAAATTAAAATGGATATATTCGTGCGAATGAATTAGAATGGATCGTACGAATGAATTAGAATGGATCGTATGAATGAATTAGATTGGATAGTGCGAATGAATTAGAATGGATCATATGAATGAATTAGAATGGATATAATCGTGCGAATGAATTAGAATGGATCGTAAGATTGAATTAGAATGGATCATATAAATGAATTAGAATGGATCGTACAAATGAATTAGAATGGATTGTAATAATGAATTAGAATGGATACCTTCGTGCGAAAGAATTAGAATGGATCAAATGAATGAATTAGGGTGGATCGTACGAATGAATTAGAATGGATAAATTCGTGCGAAAGAATTAGAATGGATTGTATGAATGAATTAGAATGGATCGTATGAATGAATTAGAATGGATCGTACGAATGAATTAGAATGGATCGTATGAATGAATTAGAATGGATCGTGCGAATGAATTAGAATGGATTGTATGAATGAGTAAGAATAGATCGTACGTACGATCCATTCTAATTCATTCATACGATCCATTCTAATTCATTCGCACGAATATATCCATTCTAATTCATTCGTACGATCCATTCTAATTCATTCACACAATCTATTCTAATTCATTCGTACGATCCATTCTAATTCATTCGCACGATCCATTCTAATTCATTTGTACAATCCATTCTAATTCATTCATACAATCCATTCTAATTCTTTTGCACGAATGTATCCATTGTAATTCATTCGTACGATCCATTCTAATTCCTTCGTACGATCCATTCTAATTTTTTCGTACGATCCATTCTAATTCATACGTACGATCCACTCGAATTCATTCATACGATCCATTCTAATTCATTCATACGAACCATTCTAATTCATTCGCACGAATATATCCATTCTAGTTCATTCGTACGATCAATTCTAATTTATTCGCACGATCCAATCTAATTCATTCATACGATCCATTCTAATTAATTCGTACGATCCATTCTAATTCATTCTAATTACTTCGTATAATCCATTAGTATGATCCATTCTAATTCATTCGAGCTAAGGAATTCATTCGTACGATCCATTCTTATTCATTCCCATGGATTGTATGATCTAATTCATTCGTACGATCCATTCTATTTCATTCGTACGATCCATTCTTACTCATTCGTACGATCCATTCTAATTCATTCATACGATCCATTCTAATTCATTCGTACGATCCATTCTAATTCATTCGCACGATCCATTCTAATTCATTTGCACGAATGTATCCATTCTAATTCATTCGTACAATCCATTCTAATTCATTCGCATGAATGTATCCATTCGAATTCATTCGTATGATCCATTCAAATTCATTCGCACAATCCAATCTAATTCATTCGTATGATCCATTCAAATTCATTCGCACGAATGTATCCATTCTAATCCATTCTTACTCATTCGTACGATCCATTCTAATTCATTCGCACGAATTATCCATTCTAATTCATTTGTACGATCCATTCTAATTCATTCGCACGATCCATTCTAATTCATTCATACGATCCATTCTAATTCATTCGTACGATCCATTCTAATTCCTTCGCACGATCCATTTGAATTCATTCATACGATCCATTCTAATTCATTCATACGATACATTCTAATTCATTCTCACGAATGTATCCATTCTAATTCATTCGTACGATCCATTCTAATTCATTCGCACGATCTAATCTAATTCATTCACACGATCCATTCTAATTCATCATTCGCACAATCTATTCTAATTCATTCATACGATCCATTCTAATTCATTAGTACGATCCATTCTAATTCATTCGTACGATCCATTCTATTTCATTCGTACGATCCATTCTTACTTATTCGTACGATCTATTCTAATTCATTCGTACGATCCATTCTAATTCCTTCGTACGATCCATTCTAATTCCTTCGTACGATCCATTCTATTTCATTCGTATGATCCATTCTAATTCCTTCGTACGATCCATTCTAATTCATTCCCATGAATGTATCCATTCTAATTCATACGTACGATCCATTCAAATTCATTCATACGATCCAATCTAATTCATTCATACGATCCATTCTAATTCATTCGTAGGAATGTATCCATTCTAATTCATTCGTACGATCCATTCTAATTCTTTCGCACAATCTATTCTAATTCATTTGTACGATCCATTCTAATTCATTAGCACGATCCATTCTAATTCATTTGTACGATCCATTCTGTTTCATTCGTACGATCCATTCTTAGTCATTCGTACGATCCATTCTAATTCATTCGCACGAATGTATCTATTCTAATTCATTCGTACGATCCATTCTAAGTTATTCGCATGATCCATTCTAATTTATTCATACGATCCAATCTAATTCAATCGTACGATCCATTCTAATTCATTCGCACAATCTATTCTAATTCATTCGTACGATACATTCTAAATCATTAGCACGATCCATTCTAATTCTTTCGTACGATCTATTCTAATTCATTCATACGATCCATTCTAATTCATTCATACGATCTATTCTAATTCATTCGCACAAATGTATCCATTCTAATTCATTCGTACGATCCATTCGAATACATTCATACGATCTATTCTAATTCATTCGTACGATCCATTCTAATTCATTTATATGATCCATTCTTATTCATTCGCACGATCCATTCTAATTCATTCATACGATCTATTCTATTTCATTCATACAACCAATTCTAATTCTTTCGCACGAATGTATCTATTCTAATTCATTCGTACGATCCACCCTAATTCCTTCGTATGATCCATTCTAATTCTTTTGCACGAATGTATCCATTCTAATTCCTTCGTACGATCCATTCTAATTCCTTCGTACGATCCATTCTAATTCCTTCGTAGGATCCATTCTAATTCATTCGTACGATCCACCCTAATTCGTTCGTATGATCCATTCTAACTCATTCGTACGATCCATTCTAAATCTTTCGCACGAATGCATCCATTCTAATTCATTCGTACGATCCATTCTAATTCATTCGCATGATCCATTCTAATTCATTCATACGATCCATGAATTAGAATGGATCGTGCGAATGAATTAGAATGGGTCGTACGAATGAATTAGAATAGATTGTGCGAATGAATTAGAATGGATCGTACGAATGAATTAGAATGGATCGTATGAATGAATTAGCATGATCCATTCTAATACTTTCACACGAATGTATCCATTCTAATTCATTCGTACGATCCATTCTAATTCATTCATACGATCTATTCTAATTCATTCGTACGATCCATTCTAATTCATTTGCACGATCCATTCTAATTCATTCGCACGAATGTATCCATTCTAATTCATTCGCACGAATGTATCCATTCTAATTCATTCGTACGATCCATTCTAATTCATTCGCACGATCCAATCTAATTCATTCGCACGATCCATTCTAATTCATTCGTACGATCCATTCTATTTCATTCGTACGATCCATTCTTACTCATTCGTACGATCCATTCTAATTCATTCGCACGAATGTATCCATTCTAATTCATTCGTACGATCCATTCTAATTCATTCGCACGATCCATTCTAATTCATTCATACGATCCATTATAATTCATTCGTACAATCAATTCTAATCCATTCGTACGATCCATTCTAATTCATTAGCACGATCGATCGTATGAATGAATTAGAATGGATCATGCGAATGAATTAGAATGGATCGTACGAATGAATTAGAATGGATCGTATGAATGAATTAGAATAGATTGTGCGAATGAATTAGAATGGATCGTACGAATGAATTAGAATGGATACATTCGTGCGAATGAAATAGAATGGATCGTGTGAATGAATTAGAATGGATCGTATGAATGAATTAGAATGGATCGTGCGAATGAATTAGAATGGATACATTCGTGCGAACGAATTAGACTGGATCATACGAAAGAATTAGGGTGGATCGTACGAATGAATTAGAATGGATCGTACGAATGAATTAGAATGGATTGTACGAATGAATTAGAATGGATTGTGCGAATGAATTAGAATGCATACATTCGTGCGAATGAATTAGAATGGATCGTATGAATGAATTAGAATGGATCGTAGGAATGAATTAGAATGGATTGTATGAATGAATTAGAATGCATCGAATGAATGAATTAGAATGGATCGTATGAAAGAATTAGAATGGATCGAATGAATGAATTCTAACGGATCGTAGGAATGAATAAGAATGGATACATTCGAGCAAATGAATTAGAATAGATCATAGGAATGAATTAGGATGGATTGTATGAATGAATTAGAATGGATCGTACAAATGTATCCATTCTAATTCATATGATCCATTCTAATTCATTCGTACGAATGTATCCATTCTAATTCATTCGTACGATCCACCCTAATTCCTTCGTATGATCCATTCTAATTCATTCGCACGAATGTATCCATTCTAATTCATTCGTACGATCCATTAGAATTCATTAATACGATACATTCTAATTTATTCATACGATCCATTCTAATTCATTTGCACGAATGTATCCATTCTTATTCATTCGCACGATCTATTCTAATTCATTCGCACAATCTATTCTAATTCATTCGTACGATCCATTCTAATTCATTAGCATGATCCATTCTAATTCTTTCGTACGATCCATTCTATTTCATTCGTACGATCCATTCTTACTCATTAGCACAATCCATTCTAATTCATTCGCACGATCCATTCTAATTCATTCATACGATCCATTCTAATTCATTCAAACAATCCATTCTAATTCTTACTCATTCGTACGATCCATTCTAATTCATTCGCACGAATGTATCCATTCTAATTCATTCGTACGATCCATTCTAATTCATTCGCAGGATCCATTCTAATTCATTCATACGATCCATTCTAATTCATTCGTACGATCCATTCTAATTCATTCGCACAATCTATTCTAATTCATTCGTACGATCCTTTCTAATTCATTAGCATGATCCATTCTAATTCATTCGTACGATCCACCCTAATTCCTTCGTATGATCCATTCTGATTCATTCGCACGAATGTATCCATTCAAATTCATTCGTACGATCCGTTCGAATTCATTCATTCGATCCATTCTAATTCATTCATAAGATCCATTCAAATTCATTCATAGGATCCATTCTAATTCATTCGCACGTATTTATTCATTCGCACAATCTATTCTAATTCATTCGTACGATCCATTCTAATTCATTAGCATGATCCATTCTAATTCATTCATACGATCCATTCTATTTCATTCGTATGATCCAATCTAATTCATTCATACGATCCATTCTAATTCATTCGCGCGAATGTATCCTTTCTAATTAATTGTACGAATGAATTAGATCATATGAATGGATTTTACGAATGAATTAGAATGAGTAAGAATGAATTAGAATGGATTGTATGAATGAAATTAGAATGGATTGTATGAATTTGAATTGATCGTACGAATGAAATAGAATGGATCGTACGATACATTCCTACATACGATCGTATGAATGAATTAGATTGGATCGTACTAATTAATTAGAATGGATCGTATGAATGAACTAGAATGAATCGGGCAAATGAATTAGAATGGATCGTACGAATGAATTAGAATGGATACATTCGTGCTAATGAATTAGAATGGATCGTACGAATGAGTAAGAATGGATTGTACGAATGAAATAGAATGGATCGTACGAATGAATTAGAATGGATCGTGCTAATGAATTAGAATGGATCGTACAAATGAATTAGAATAGATTGTGTGAATGAATACATTTGTGAGAATGAATTAGAATGGATCGTATGAATGAATTAGAATGGATCGTGTGAATGAATTAGAATGGATCGTCTGAATGAATTAGAATGGATCGTACGAATGAATTAGAATGGATACATTCGTGTGAATGAATTAGAATGGATCATACGAAGGAATTAGGGTGGATCATACGAATGAATTAGAATGGATGCATTCGTGCGAAAGCATTAGAATGGATTGTATAAATGAATTAGAATGGATCGTATGAATGAATTAGAATGGATGGTCCAAATGAATTAGAATGGATCGTACGAATGAATTAGAATGGATCGTACGAACGAATTAGAATGGATCGTGCGAAAGAATTAGAATGGATTGTATGAATGAATTAGAATGGATACATTCGTGCGAAAGAATTAGAATGGATTGTATGAATGAATTAGAATGGATCGTGCGAATGAATTAGAATGGATCGTACGTACGAATGAATTAGAATGGATATTTTCGTGCGAAGGAATTAGAATGGATCGTACGAATGGATCATACGAAGGAATTAGAATGAATTAGAATGGATACATTCGTGCGAATGAATTTGAAAGGATCGTACGAATGAGTTAGAATCGATATATTCGTGCGAATGAATTAGAATAGATCGTATGAATGAATCAGAATGGATCGTACGAATGAATTAGAATGGATCATGCGAATGAATTAGAATGGATCGTACGAATGAATTAGAATGGATACATTCGTCCGAATGAATTAGAATGGATCGTTTGAATGAATTAAAATGGATCGTACATATGAATGAGAATGGATACATTCATGGTAATTAATTAGAATGGATCGTACGAAGGAATTAGAATGGATCATACGAATGAAATAGAATGGATCATATGAAGGAATTAGAATGGATCATCTGAAGGAATTAGAATGGATCGTACGAATGAATTATAATTGATACATTCGTGCAAAAGAATTAGAATGGATTGTATGAATGAATTAGAATGAATCGTGCAAATGAATTAGAATGGATCGTGCGAATGAATTAGAATGGATCGTACGAATGAATTAGAATAGATTGTGCGAATGAATTAGAATGGATCGTACGAATGAATTAGAATGGATACATTCGTGCGAATAAATTAGAATGGATCATGTGAATGAATTAGAATGGATCGTATGAATGAATTCGGATGGATCGTACGAATGAATTAGAATGGATACATTCGTGCGAATGAATTAGAATGGATCATATGAAAGAATTAGGGTGGATCATACGAATGAATTAGAATGGAAACATTGGTGCGAAAGAATTAGAATGGATTGTATGAATGAATTAGAATGGATCGTGCAAATGAATTAGAATGGATCGTGCAAATGAATTAGAATGGATCGTGGGAATAAGGATACATTCGTGCGAATGAATTAGAATGGATCGTACGAATGAGTAAGAATGGATCGTACGAATAAAATAGAATAGATCGTACGAGTGAATTAGAATGGATCGTGCAAATGAATTAGATTGGATCGTGCGAATGAATTAGAATGGATCGTAAGAATGAATTAGAAATGATACATTCGTGTGAATGAATTAGAGTGGATAGTATGAATGAATTAGAATGGATCGTATGAATGAATTCGAATGGATCGTACGAATGAATTAGAATGGATACATTCGTGCGAATGAATTAGAATGGATCATACGAAAGAATTAGGGTGGATCGTATGAATGAATTAGATTAGATCGTGCGAATGAATTAGAATTGATCGTATGAATGAGTAAGAATGGATCGTACGTACGATCCATTCTAATTCATTCATACGATCCATTCTAATTCATTCGCACGAATATATCCATTCTAATTCATTCGTACGATCCATTCTAATTCATTCGCACAATCTATTCTAATTCATTCGTACGATCCATTCTAATTCATTCGCACGATCCATTCTAATTCATTTGTATGATCCATTCTAATTCATTCATACAATCCATTCTAATTCTTTTGCACGAATGTATCCATTGTAATTCATTCGTACGATCTATTCTAATTCCTTCGTACGATCCATTCTAATTCCTTCGTACGATCCATTCTAATTCATTCATACGATCCATTCTAATTCATTCGTACGATCCATTCTAATTCATACGTACGATCCATTCGAATTCATTCATACGATCCATTCTAATTCATTCATACGATCCATTCTAATTCATGCGTACGAATATATCCATTCTAATTCATTCGTACGATACATTCTAATTTATTCGCACGATCCATTCTAATTCATTCGCACGAATATATCCATTCTAATTTATTCGTACGATCCATTCTAATTCATTCTAATTAATTCGTATATCCATTCGTATGATCCATTCTAATTCATTCGAGCTAAGGAATTCATTCGTACGATCCATTCTTATTCATTCCCATGGATTGTATGATCTAATTCATTCGTATGATCCATTCTATTTCATTCGTACGATCCATTCTTACTCATTCGTACGATCCATTCTAATTCATTCATACGATCCATTCTAATTCATTCTTACGATCCATTCTAATTCATTCGCACGATCCATTCTAATTCATTTGCACGAATGTATCCATTCTAATTCATTCGTACGATCCATTCTAATTCATTCGCACGAATGTATCCATTCTATTTCATTCGTATGATCCATTCTAATTCATTCGCACGATCCAATCTAATTCTTTCGCACGATCCATTCTAATTTATTCGTACGATCCATTCTATTTCATTCGTATGATCCATTCTTACTCATTCGTATGATCCATTCTAATTCATTCGCACGAATGTATCCATTCTAATTCATTTGTACGATCCATTCTAATTCATTCGCACGATCCATTCTAATTCATTCATACGATTCATTCTAATTCATTCGTACGATCCATTCTAATTCCTTCGTACGATCCATTCGAATTTATTCATACGATCCATTCTAATTCATTCGTACGATCCATTCTAATTCATTCTCACGAATGTATCCATTCTAATTCATTCGTACGATCCATTCTAATTCATTCGCACAATCCAATCTAATTCATTCGCACGATCCATTCTAATTCATCATTCGCACAATCTATTCTAATTCATTCATACGATCCATTCTAATTCATTAGCACGATCCATTCTAATTCATTCGTACGATCCATTCTATTTCATTCGTACGATCCATTCTTACTTATTCGTACGATCCATTCTAATTCATTCGTATGATCCATTCTAATTCTTTCGTACGATCCATTCTAATTCCTTCGTACGATCCATTCTATTTCATTTGTATGATCCATTCTAATTCCTTCGTACGATCCATTCTAATTCATTCCCATGAATGTATCCATTCTAATTCATACGTATGATCCATTCAAATTCATTCATACGATCCAATCTAATTCATTCATACGATCCATTCTAATTCATTCGTACGAATGTATCCATTCTAATTCATTCGTACGATCCATTCTAATTCTTTCGCACAATCTATTCTAATTCATTCGTTTGATCCATTCTAATTCATTAGCACGATCCATTCTAATTCATTTGTACGATCCATTCTTTTTCATTCGTACGATCCATTCTTAGTCATTCGTACGATCAATTCTAATTCATTCGCACGAATGTATCTATTTTAATTCATTCGTACGATCCATTCTAAGTTATTCGCACGATCCATTCTAATTTATTCATACGATCCAATCTAATTCAATCGTACGATCCATTCTAATTCATTCGCACAATCTATTCTAATTCATTCGTACGATCCATTCTAAATCATTAGCATGATCCATTCTAATTCTTTCGTACGATCCATTCTAATTCATTCGTACGATCCATTCTAATTCATTCATACGATCTATTCTAATTCATTCGCACAAATGTATCCATTCTAATTCATTCGTACGATCCATTCGAATACATTCATACGATCTATTCTAATTCATTCGTACGATCCATTCTAATTCATTTATATAATCCATTCTAATTCATTCGCACGATCCATTCTAATTCATTCATACGATCCATTCTAATTCATTCATACAATCAATTCAAATTCTTTCGCACGAATGTATCCATTCTAATTCATTTGTACGATCAACCCTAATTCCTTCGTATGATCCATTCTAATTCTTTTGCACGAATGTATCCATTCTAATTCCTTCGTACGATCCATTCTAATTCCTTCGTACGATCCATTCTAATTCATTCGTACGATCCACCCTAATTCCTTCGTATGATCCATTCTAATTCATTTGTATGATCCATTCTAATTCTTTCGCACGAATACATCCATTCTAATTCATTCGTGCGATCCATTCTAATTCATTCGCATGATCCATTCTAATTCATTCATACGATCCATGAATTAGAATGGATCGTGCGAATGAATTAGAATGGATCGTACGAATGAATTAGAATAGATTGTGCGAATAAATTAGAATGGATCGTGCAAATGAATTAGAATGGATCGTATGAATGAATTAGCATGATCCATTCTAATTCTTTCACACGAATGTATCCATTCTAATTCATTCGTACGATCCATTCTAATTTATTCATACGATCTATTCTAATTCATTCGTACGATCCATTCTAATTCATTTGCACGATCCATTCTAATTCATTCGCACGAATGTATCCATTCTAATTCATTCGCACGAATGTATCCATTCTAATTCATTCGTACGATCCATTCTAATTCATTCGCACGATCCAATCTAATTCATTCGCACGATCCATTCTAATTCATTCGTACGATCCATTCTATTTCATTCGTACGATCCATTCTTACTTATTCGTACGATCCATTCTAATTCATTCGCACGAATGTATCCATTCTAATTCATTCGTACGATCCATTCTAATTCATTCGCACGATCCATTCTAATTCATTCATACGATCCATTATAATTCATTCGTACAATCAATTCTAATTCATTCGTACGATCCATTCTTATTCATTAGCACGATCGATCGTATGAATGAATTAGAATGGATCATGCGAATGAATTAGAATGGATCGTACGAATGAATTAGAATGGATCGTATGAATGAATTAGAATAGATTGTGCGAATGAATTAGAATGGATACATTCGTGCGAATGAATTAGAATGGATCGTGTGAATGAATTAGAATGGATCGTATGAATGAATTAGAATGGATCGTGCGACAGAATTAGAATGAATTAGAATGGATACATTCGTGCGAACGAATTAGAATGGATCATACGAAAGAATTAGGGTGGATCGTACGAATGAATTAGAATGGATCGTACGAATGAATTAGAATGGATTGTACGAATGAATTAGAATAGATCGTGCGAATGAATTAGAATGCATACATTCATGCGAATGAATTAGAATGGATCGTATGAATGAATTAGAATGGATCGTAGGAATGAATTGGAATGGATTGTATGAATGAATTAGAATGGATCAAATGAATGATTTAGAATGTATCGTATGAATGAATTAGAATGGATCGAATGAATGAATTCGAACAGATCGTAGGAATGAATAAGAGTGGATACATTCGAGCAAATGAATTAGAATGGATCGTAGGAATGAATTTGAATGGATTGTATGAATGAATTAGAATGGATCGTACGAATGTATCCATTCTAATTCATATGATCCATTCTAATTCATTCGTACGAATGTATCCATTCTAATTCATTCGTACGATCCACCCTAATTCCTTCGTATGATCCATTCTAATTCATTCGCACGAATGTATCCATTCTAATTCATTCGTACGATCAATTAGAATTCATTCATACGATACATTCTAATTCATTCATACGATCCATTCTAATTTATTTGCACGAATGTATCCATTTTTATTCATTCGCACGATCCATTCTAATTCATTCGCACAATCTATTCTAATTGATTCGTACGATACATTCTAATTCATTAGCATGATCCATTATAATTCATTCGTACGATCCATTCTATTTCATTCATACGATCCATTCTTACTCATTAGCACAATCCATTCTAATTCATTCGCACGATCCATTCTAATACATTCATATGATCCATTCTAATTCATTCATACAATCCATTCTAATTCTTACTCATTCGTACGATCCATTCTAATTCATTCACACGAATGTATCCATTCTAATTCATTCGTACGAACCATTCTAATTCATTCGCAGGATCCATTCTAATTCATTCATACGATCCATTCTAATTCATTCGTACGATCCATTCTAATTCATTCGCACAATCTATTCTAATTCATTCGTACGATCCATTCTAATTCATTAGCACGATCCATTCTAATTCATTCGTACGATCCACCCTAATTCCTTCGTATGATCCATTCTAATTCATTCGCACGAATGTATCCATTCTAATTCATTCGTACGATCCACCCTAATTCATTCATTCGATCCATTCTAATTCATTCATACGATCCATTCTAATTCATTCAAATGATCCGTTCTAATTCATTCGCACGAATTTATTCATTTGCACAATCTATTCTAATTCATTTGTACGATCCATTCTAATTCATTAGCACGATCCATTCTAATTCACATTCGTACGATCCATTCTATTTCATTCGTATGATCCAATCTAATTCATTCATACGATCCATTCTAATTCATTCGCACGAATGTATCCTTTCAAATTAATTGTACGAATAAATTAGATCATATGAATGGATTTTACAAATGAATTAGAATGAGTAAGAATGAATTAGAATGGATTGTATGAATGAAATTAGAATGGATTGTATGAATTTGAATGGATCGTACGAATGAAATAGAATGGATCGTACGATCCATTCCTACATACGATCGTATGAATGAATTAGATTGGATCGTACTAATTAATTAGAATGGATCGTATGATTGAACTTGAATAGATCGGGCGAATTAATTAGAATGGATCGTACGAATGAATTAGAATGGATACATTCGTGCTAATGAATTAGAATGGATCGTACGAATGAGTAAGAATGGATTGTACGAATGAAATAGAATGGATCGTACGAATGAATTAGAATGGATCGTGCTAATGAATTAGAATGGATCGTACAAATGAATTAGAATAGATTGTGCGAATGAATACATTTGTGCGAATGAATTAGAATGGATCGTATGAATGAATTAGAATGGATCGTATGAATGAATTAGAATGGATCGTATGAATGAATTCGAATGGATCGTACGAATGAATTAGAATGGATACATTCGTGTGAATGAATTAGAATGGATCATACGAAGGAATTAGGGTGGATCGTATGAATGAATTAGAATGGATACATTCGTGCGAAAGAATTAGAATGGATTGTATAAATGAATTAGAATGGATTGTATGAATGAATTAGAATGGATGGTGCAAATGAATTAGAATGGATCGTACGAATGAATTAGAATGGATCGTATGAAGGAATTAGAATAGATCGTGCGAAAGAATTAGAATGGATTGTATGAATGAATTAGAATGGATACATTCGTGCGAAAGAATTAGAATGGATTGTATGAATGAATTAGAATGGATCGTATGAATGAATTAGAATGGATCGTGCGAATGAATTAGAATGGATCGTACGTACGAATGAATTAGAATGGATATTTTCGGGCGAAGGAATTAGAATGGATCATACGAATGGATCATACGAAGGAATTAGAATGAATTAGAATGGATACATTCGTGCGAATGAATTAGAATGGATCGTACGAATGAGTTAGAATGGATACATTCGTGCGAATGAATTAGAATGGATCGTATGAATGAATCAGAATGGATCGTACTAATGAATTAGAATGGATCATGCGAATGAATTAGAATCGATCGTACGAATGAATTAGAATGGATACCTTTGTGCGAATGAATTAGAATGGATCGTATGAATGAATTAGAATGGATCGTACATATGAATTAGAATGGATACATTCATGGTAATGAATTAGAATGGATCGTACGAAGGAATTAGAATGGATCATACGAATGAAATAGAATGGATCATACGAAGGAATTAAAATGGATCATATGAAAGAATTAGAATGGATTGTACGAATGAATTATAATTGATACATTCGTGCAAAAGAATTAGAATGGATTGTATGAATGAATTAGAATGAATCGTGCAAATGAATTAGAATGGATCGTGCGAATGAATTAGAATGGATCGTACGAATGAATTAGAATTGATTGTGCGAATGAATTAGAATGGATTGTATGAATGAATTCGAATGGATCGTACGAATGAATTAGAATGGATACATTCGTGCGAATGAATTAGAATGGATCATACGAAGGAATTAGGATGGATCATACGAATGAATTAGAATGGAAACATTGGTGTGATAGAATTAGAATGGATTGTATGAATGAATTAGAATGGATCGTGCAAATGAATTAGAATGAATCGTGCAAATGAATTAGAATGGATCGTGGGAATGAGGATACATTCGTGCGAATGAATTAGAATGGATCATACGAATGAGTAAGAATGGATCGTACGAATAAAATAGAATAGATCGTACGAATGAATTAGAATGGATCGTGCAAATGAATTAGATTGGATCGTGCGAATGAATTAGAATGGATCGTACGAATGAATTAGAATGGATACATTCGTGCGAATGAATTAGAGTGGATCGTATGAATGAATTAGAATGGATCGTATGAATGAATTCGAATGGATCGTACGAATGAAATAGAATGGATACATTCATGCGAATGAATTAGAATAGATCATACGAAAGAATTAGGGTGGATAGTATGAATGAATTAGAATGGATCGTACGAATGAATTAGAATGGATACATTCATGCGAATGAATTAGAATGGATCATACGAAGGAATTAGGGTTGATCGTACGAATGAATTAGAATGGATAGATTCGTGCGAAAGAATTAGAATGGATTGTATGAATGAATTAGAATGGATCGTATGAATGAATTAGAATGGATCGTTCGAATGAGTTAGAATGGATCATACGAAGGAATTAGGGTGGATCGTACGAATGAATTTGAATGGATACATTCTTGCGAAAGAATTAGAATGGATTGTATGAATGAATTAGAATGGATCGTGCAAATGAATTAGAATAGATCGTGCGAAGGAATTAGAATGGATCATACGAATGAATTAGAATAGATTGTGCGAATGAATTAGAATAGATCGTACGAATGAATTAGAATGGATCGTATGAATGAATCAGCACGATCCATTCTAATTCTTTCGCACGAATGTATCCATTCTAATTCATTCGTATGATCCATTCTAATTCATTCATACGATCCATTCTACTTCATTCATACGATCCATTCTAATTTATTCGTACGATCCATTCTAATTTATTCGCACAATCTATTCTAATTCATTCATACAATACATTCTAATTCATTCGTACGATCCATTCTAATTCATTCGTACGATCCATTCTATTTCATTCATATGATCCATTCTAATTCATTCGCTTGATCCATTCTAATTCATTCATACGATCCATTCTAATTCATTCATATGATCCATTCTAATTCATTCATACGATCCATTCTAATTCATTCATACAATCTATTCTAATTCTTTCGCATGTATGATCCATTCTAATTCATTCGCACGATTCATTCTAATTCATTCATATGATCCATTCTAATTCATTCATGTTAATGAATTAGAATGGATCGTACGAATGAATTAGAATGGATCGTACGAAGGAATTAGAATGGATCATACGAATGAATTAGAATGGAAACATTTTGCGAATGAATTAGAATGGATCATACGAAGGAATTAGGGAGGATCGTACGATCAATTCTAATTCATTCGCACAATCTATTCTAATTCATTTGTACGATCCATTCTAATTCATTAGCATGATCCATTCTAATTTATTCGTACGATCCATTCTATTTCATTCGTACGATCCATTCTTACTCATTCGTACGATCCATTCTAATTCATTCATACAATCCATTCTAATTCATTCATATGATCCATTCTAATTCATTCGCATAATCTATTCTAATTCATTCGTACGATCCTTTCTAATTCCTTCGTATGATCCATTCTAATTCATTCCCATGAATGGATCGTACGAATGAGTATGAATGGATCGTACGAATGAAATAGAATGGTTCGTATGAATGAATTAGAATGGATCGTGCGAATGAATTAGAATGGATCGTACGAATGAGTAAGAATGGATCGTACGAATGAAATAGAATGGATCGTACGAATAAATTGGAATGGATCATGCTAATGAATTAGAATGGATAGTACGAATGAATTAGAATAGATTGTGCGAATGAATTAGAATTGATCGTACGATCCTCCCTAATTCCTTCGTATGACCCATTCTAATTCATTCGCACGAATGTATCCATTCTAATTCATTCGTATGATCCATTCTAATTCCTTCGTACGATCCATTCTAATTCATTCGTACGATCCATTCTAATTCATTCGCACGAATGTATCGATTCTAATTCATTCGTACGATCCATTCAAATTCATTCGCACGATCCATTCTAATTCATTCATACGATCCATTCTAATTCATTCGTATGATCCGTTCTAATTCATTCGCACGATCCATTCTAATTCATTCATACGATCCATTCAAATTCATTCATACAATCCATTCTAATTCTTTCGCACGATTGTATCCATTCTAATTCATTCGTATGATCCACCCTAATTCCTTCGTATGATCCATTCTAATTCATTCGCACGAATGTATCCATTCTAATTCATTCGTACGATCCATTTGAATTCATTCATACGATCCATTCTAATTCATTCATACGATTCATTCTAATTCATTCGCACGAATGTATACATTCTAATTCATTCGCATGATCCATTCTATTTCATTCGCACAATGGATCGTACGATGAATTAGAATGGATCATGCAAATGAATTAGAATGGATCGTACGAATGAATTAGAATGGATCGTGCGAATTAATTAGAATGGATCGTATGTATGAATTAGAATGGATACATTCATGGGAATGAATTAGAATGGATCGTACGAAGGAATTAGAATGGATTGTGCTAATGAGTAAGAATGGATCGTACGAATGAAATAGAATGGATCGTACGAATGAATTAGAATGGATCGTGCTAATGAATTAGAATAGATCTTATAAATAAATTAGAATAGATTTTGCGAATGAATTAGAATGGATCGTGCGAATGAATTAGAATGGATACATTCGTGCGAATGAATTAGAATGGATCGTACGAATAAATTAGAATGGATCGTATGAATGAATTAGAATGGATCGTATGAATGAATTCGAAAGGATCGTACGAATGAATTAGAATGGATACATTCGTGCGAATGAATTAGAATGGATCATGCGAAGGAATTAGGCTGGATCGTACGAATCAATTAGAATGGATACATTCGTGCGAAAGAATTAGAATGGATTGTATGAATGAATTAGAATGGATCGAAAGAATAAATAAGAATGGATCGTGCGAATGAATTAGAATGGATCGTACGAATGAATTAGAATGGATATATTCGTGCGAATGAATTAGAATGGATCGTATGAATGTGTAAGAATGGATCGTATGAATGAAATTGAATGGATCGTATGAATGAATTAGAATGGATCGTGCTAATGAATTAAAATGGATCGTACGAATGAACTAGAATAGATTATGCGAATGAATTAGAATGGATCGTACGAATGAAATAGAATGGATACATTCGTGTAAATGAATTAGAATGGATTGTATGAATGAATTAGATTGGATCGTATGAATGAATTAGAATTGATCGTACGTATGAATTAGAATGGATACATTCATGGGAATGAATTAGAGTGGATCGTACGAAGGAATTAGAATGGATCATACAAATGAAATAGAATAGATCGTACGAAGGAATTAGAATGGATCGTACAAAGAAATTAGAATGGATTGTGCGAATGAATTAGAATGGATCATGCGAATGAATTAGAATGGATCGTATGAATGAATTAGAATGGATCGTGTGAATGAATTAGAATGTATCGTACGAATGAATTAGAATGAATACATTCGTGCGAAAGAATTAGAATAGATTGTATGAATGAATTTTAATGGATCGTACAAATGAATTAGAATGGATCGTGCGAATGAATTTGAATGGATCGTACGAATGAATTAGAATGGAAACATTCATGCGAATGAATTAGAATGGATCGTATGAATGACTAAGAATGGATCGTATGAATGAAATAGAATGGATCGTATGAATTAATTAGAATGGATCGTGCTAATGAATTTGAATGGATCGTATGAATGAATTAGAATAGATCGTGCGAATGAATTAGAATGGATCGTACGAGTGAGTAAGAATGGATCGTACGAATGAAATAGAATGGATCGTACGAATGAATTAGAATGAATCGTGCTAATGAATTGGGATGGATCATACAAATGAATTAGAATAGATTGGGCGAATGAATTAGAATGGATTGTATGAATGAATTATAATGGACACATTCGTACGAATGAATTAGAATGGATCGTATGAATGAATAAGATTGGATCGTATGAATGAATTAGAATGGATCGTACGTATGAATTCAAATGGATACATTCAAGGGAAAGAATCATAATGGATCGTACGAAGGAATTAGAATGGATCATACGAATGAAATAGAATGGATCGTACGAAGGAATTAGAATGGATCGTATGTTAAGAATGAATTAGAATGGATCGTACGTATGAATTAGAATGGATACATTCATGGGAATGAATTAGAATGGATCGTACGAAGGAATTAGAATGGATCCATTCTAATTCATTCTAATTCATTCGTACGATCCATTCTAATTCATTCATACGATCCATTCTAATTCATTTATACGATTCAATCTAATTCATTCATCCGATGCATTCTAATTCATTCGCACGAATGTATCCTTTCTAATTTATTCGTATGATCCCTTCTAATTCTTTCGCATGATCCAATCTAATTCATTCGCACGATCCATTCTAATACATCATTCGCACAATCTATTCTAATTCATTCGTACGAAACATTCTAATTCATTAGCACGATCTATTCTAATTCATTCGTACGATCTACAATCCATTCTAATTCATATGCACGATCCATTCTAATTCATTCGCACGATTCATTCGTACCATCCATTCTAATTCTTATGAATGAATTAGAATGGATCGTATGAATAAATTAGAATGGATCGTGCGAATGAATTAGAATGGATCGTATGAATGAATTAGAATGGATCGTGCGAACGAATTAAAAAGGATCGTACGAATGATTAGAATGGATACATTTGTGCGAATGAATTAGAATGGATCGTACGAATGAGTAAGAATGGATCGTACGAATGAAATAGAATGGATCGTACGAATGATTTAGAATGGATCATGAGAATGAATTAGATTGGATTGTGCGAATGAATTAGAATGGATCGTACGAATGAATTAAAATGGATACATTCGTGTGAATGAATTAGAATGGATACATTCGTGCGAATGAATTAGAATGGATCGTGCAAATGAATTAGAATGGATCGAACGAATGAATTAGAATGGATCGTAAGAATGAATTAGAATGGATCGTACGAATGAATTATAATGGATACATACATGCGAATGAACTAGAATGGATCGTGCGAATGAATTAGAATGGATTCATTCTAACTCATTCGTACAATCCATTCTAATTCTTTTGCACAAATGTATCCATTCTAATTCATTCGTACGATCCATTCTAACTCATTCATACGATCCATTCTAATTCATTCGCACGAATGTATCCATTCTAATTCATTCGTACGATCCATTCTAATTCATTCGTACGATCCATTCTAATTCATTCGCACAATCTATTCTAATTCATTCGTACGATCCATTCTAATTCATTTGCACGATCCATTCTAATTCATTTGCATGATCCATTCTAATTCATTCATACAATCAACTCTAATTCTTTTGCACGAATGTATCCATTCTAATTCCTTCGTACGATCCATTCTAATTCCTTCATACGATCCATTCTAATTCCTTCGTACGATCGATTCTATTTCATTCGTATGATCCATTCTAATTCCTTCGTACGATCCATTCTTATTCATACGATCCATTCTATTTCATTCATACGATCCATTCTAATTCATTTGCATGATCCATTCTAATGCATTCATACGATCCATTCTAATTCATTCGTACGATCCATGCTAATTCATTCGCACGATCCATTCAAATTCATTCATACGATCCATTCTAATTCATTCATACGATCCATTCTAATTCATTCGCACGAATATATCCATTCTAATTCATTCGTATGATCCATTCTAATTCATTCGCACGATCTATTCTAATTCATTCGTACGATCCATTCTAATTCATTCATACAATCTATTCTAATTCATACGATTCATTCTAATTCATTAGCATGATACATTCGTGCAAATGAATTAGAATGGATTATATGAAGGAATTAGGGTGGATCATACGAATGAATTATAATGGATACATTCGTGCGAAAGAATTTAAATAGATTGTATGAATGAATTAGAATGGATCGTGCTAATAAATTAGAATGGATCGTACGAATGAATTAGAATAGATTGTACGTATGAATTAGGATGGATCGTACGAATGAATTAGAAGGGATCGTGCGAATTGGATCATATTAATGAATTAGAATGGATCGTATGAATGAATTAGAATGGATCGTGCAAATGAATTAGAATCGATCGTGCAAATGAATTAGAATGGATCGTACGAATGAATTAGAATAGATCGTATGAATGAATTAGAATGGATCATACGAATGAATTAGAATGGATACATTCGTGCGAAAGAATTAGAATGGATCGTGCTAATTCATTCATACGATCCATTCTAATTCATTTGTACGATCCATTCTAATTCATTCGCTCGAATGTATACATTCTAATTCATTTGCACGATCCATTCTAATTAGAATGGATCGTACCAAGAAATTAGAATGAATCGTACGAAGAAATTAGAATGGATCGTACGAATGAATTAGAATGGATACATTCGTGCAAAAGAATTAAAATGGATTGTATGAATGAATTAGAATTGATCGTACAAATGAATTAGAATGGATCGTGCCAATGAATTAGAATGGATCGTACGAATGAATTAGAATAGATTGTGCGAAAGAATTAGAATGAATCGTACGAATGAATTAGAATGGATACATTCGTGCGAAAGAATTAGAATGGATCGTGCTAATTCATTCATACGATCCATTCTAATTCATTTATACGATCCATTCTAATTCATTCGCTCGAATGTATCCATTCTAATTCATTTGCACGATCCATTCTAATTAGAATGGATCGTACCAAGAAATTGGAATGAATCGTACGAAGGAATTAGAATGGATCGTACGAATGAATTAGAATGGATACATTCGTGCAAAAGAATTAGAATGGGTTGTATGCATGAATTAGAATGGATCGTACAAATGAATTAGAATGGATCGTGCCAATGAATTAGAATGGATCGTACGAATGAATTAGAATAGATTGTGCGAAAGAATTAGAATGAATCGTACGAATGAATTAGAATGGATACATTCGTGCGAATGAATTAGAATGGATCGTATGAATGAATTAGAATAGATCGTATGAATGAATTCGAATGGATCGTACGAATGAATTAGAATGGATACATTCGTGCGAATGAATTAGAATGGATCATACGAAGGAATTAGGGTGGATCGTACGAATGAATTAGAATGGATACATTCGTGCGAAAGAATTAGAATGGATTGTATGAATGAATAAGAATGGATCATATGAATGAATTAGAATGGATCATGCGAATGAATTAGAATGGATCGTACGAATGAATTAGGATGGATCGTACGAATGAATTAGAATGGATCGTGCAAATGAATTAGAATGGATCATACGAATGAATTGGAATGGATACATTCGTGCGAATGAATTAGAATGGATCGTACGAATGAAATAGAATGGATCGTACGAATGAATTAGAATGGATCGTGCGAATAAATTAGATTGGATCGTGCGAATGAATTAGAATGGATCGTACGAATTAATTAGAATAAATACATTCGTGTGAATGAATTAGAATGGATCGTATGAATGAATTAGAATGGATCGTAAGAATGAATTCGAATGGATCGTACGAATGAATTAGAATGGATACATTCGTGCGAATGAATTAGAATTGATCATACGAAGGAATTAGGGTGGATCGTACGAATGAATTAGAATGGATACATTCGTGAGAAAGAATTAGAATGGATTATATGAATGAATTAGAATGGATCGTATGAATGAATTAGAATGGATCGTGCGAATGAATTAGAATGGATCGTACGAATGAATTAGAATGGATCATATGAATGAATTAGAATGGATCGTGTGAATGAATTAGAATGGATCGTACGAATGAATTAGAATGGATACATTCGTGCGAATGAATTAGAATGGATCGTATGAATGACTAAGAATGGATCGTATGAATGAAATAGAATGGATCGAATGAATAAATTAGAATGGATCGTGCGAATGAATTAGATTGGATCGTGCGAATGAATTAGAATGGATCGTACGAATGAGTAAGAATGGATCGTACGAATGAAATTGAATGGATCATATGAATGAATTAGAAATGGATCGTACGAATGAGGATACATTCGTGCGAATGAATTAGAATGGTTCGTACGAATAAGTAAGAATGGATCGTATGAATGAAATAGAATGGATCGTACGAATGATATAGAATGGATCGTGCGAATGAATTAGATTGGATCGTGCAAATGAATTAGAATGGATCGTAGAATTAGAATGGATACATTCGTACGATCCATTCTAATTCATTCTAATTCATTTGTATGATCCATTCTAATTCATTTGTACGATCCATTCTAATTCATTAGCACGATCAATTCTAATTCATTCATACGATCCATTCTATTACATTCATACGATCCATTCTTACTCATTCGTACGATCCATTGTAATTCATTCACCTGAATGTATCCATTCTAATTCATTCGTATGATCCACTCTAATTCATTCGCACGATCCATTCTAATTCATTCGTACGATCCATTCTAATTCATTCGTACGATCCATTCTAATTCATTTGTACGATCCATTCTAATTCATTCGCACAATCCATTTTAATTCATTCATACGATTCATTCTAATTCATACGTATGATCCATTCTAATTCATTCGCACGATCCATTCTAATTCATTCATACGATCCATTCTAATTCATTCGCACGATCCATTCTAATTCATTTGTACGATCCATTCTTACGCATTCGTTTGATCCATTCTAATTCATTCGCACGAATGTATCCAATCTAATTTATTCGTACGATCCATTCTAACTCCTTCGTACGATCCATTCTATTTTATTTATACAATCCATTCTAATTCATTCATACAATCCATTCTAATTCTTTCGCACGAATGTATCCATTCTAATTCATTCGTACGATCCACCCTAATTCCTTCGTATGATCCATTCTAATTCATTCGCTTGAATGTATCCATTCTAATTCATTCGTACGATCCATTCGAATTCATTCATACGATCCATTCTAATTCATTCGCACGAAGGAATTAGAATGGATCGTACGAATGAATGAATTAGAATGGATCATACGTACGAATGTATTAGAATATGGATCGTACGAATGAAATTGAATGGATCGTACGAATGAATTAGAATAGATCGTGCTAATGAATTAGAATGGATCATACGAAGAAATTAGGGTGGATCGTACGAATGAATTAGAATGGATCGTACGAAGGAATTAGAATGGATCGTACGAAGGAATTAGAATGGATCGTACGAATGAAGTAGAATGGATACATTCGTGCAAAAGAATTAGAATGGATTGTATGAATTAATTAGAATGGATCGTACAAATGAATTAGAATGGATCGTGCTAATGAATTAGAATGGATCGTATGAATGAGTAAGATCCATTCGTGTGAATGATTAGAATGGATCGTACGAAAGAATTAGAATGGATCGTGCTAATGAATTAGAATGGATCGCACAAAGGAATGAATTAGAATGGATACATTCATACAATCTATTCTAATTCATTCGTATGATCCATTCTAATTCATTCGTACAATCCATTCTATTTCATTCGTACGATCCATTCTTATTCATTCGTACGATCCATTCTAATTCATTCGCACGAATGTATCCATTCTAATTCATTCATACGATCCATTCTAATTCATTTGTACAATCCATTCTAATTTATTCGCACAATCTATTCTAATTCATTCATACGATTCATTATATTTCATTCGTACGATCCATTCTTACTCAATGAATTAGAATGGATCGTGGGAATGAATTAGAATGGATCATACGAATGAATTAGAATGGATACATTCGTGCGAATGAATTAGAATGGATCGTACGAATGAATTAGAATGGATCGTACAAATGAATTAGAATGGATGGGAATAAATTAGAATGGATTAGAATGGATCGTGCGAATGAATTAGAATGGATCGTACGAATGAATTCCTTAGAATGGATCGTATGAATTAGAATGAATTATAATGGATCATACGTATGAATTAGAATGGATACATTCATGGGAATGAATTAGAATGGATCGTACGAAAGAATTAGAATGGATCGTACGAATGAATTAGGGTGGATCGTGCGAATGAATTAGAATGGATACATTCGTGCGAATGAATTAGAATGGATCGTATGAATGAATTAGAATAGATCGTGCGAATGAACTAGAATGGATCGTACGAATGAATTAGAATGGATCGTATGAATGAATTAGAATGGATCGTATGAATGAATTAGAATGGATCGTACGAATGAATTAGAATGGATCGTACGAATGAATTAGAATGGATACATTCGTGCGAATGAATTAGAATGGATCGTACGAATGAGTATGAATGGATCGTACGAATGAAATAGAATGGATCGTATGAATCAATTAGAATGGACCATGCTAATAAATTAGAATGGATCGTACGAATGAATTAGAATAGATCGTACGAATGAATTAGAATGGATACATTCATGCGAAAGAATTAGAATGGATTGTATGAATGAATTAGAATGGATCGTTTGAATGAATTAGAATGGATCGTACGAATGAATTAGAATGGATCGTATGAATGAATTAGAATGGATCGTGCGAATGAATTAGAATGGATCGTACGAATGAATTAGAATGGATACATTCGTGCGAATGAATTAGAATGGATCGTACTAATGAGTACGAATGGATCGTAGGAATGAATTAGAATGGATCGTACGAATGAATTAGAATGGATCGTACAAATGAATAAGAATGGATCGTACGAATGAATTAGAATAATCCATTCTAATTTATTTGTACAATCCATTCTAATTCATTCATACGATCCATTCTAATTCATTCATACAATCCATTCTAATTCTTTCGCACGAATGTATCCATTCTAATTCATTCGTACGATCCACCCTAATTCCTTTGTATGATCCATTCTAATTCATTCGCACGAATGTATCCATTTTAATTCATTCGTACGATCCATTCTAATTCATTCGCACGATCCATTCTAATTCATTCATACGATCCATTCTAATTAATTCATACGAACCATTCTAATTCATTCGCACGATCCATTCTATTTCATTCGTACGATCCATTCTTACTCATTCGTACGATCCATTCTAATTCATTCACACGAATGTATACATTCTAATTCACTCGTACGTTCCATTCTAATTCATTCGCACGATCCATTCTAATTTATTCGTATGATCCATTCTAATTCATTCGTACGATCCATTCTAATTCATTCGCATGATCAATTCTAATTCATTAACACGATCCATTCTAATTCATTCGTACGATCCATTCTTACTCATTTGTATGATCCATTCTAATTCATTCGCACGAATGTATCCATTCTAATTCATTCGTACGATCCATTCTAATTTCTTCGTACGATCTATTCTATTTCATTCATACGATCCATTCTAATTCATTCATACAATCCATTCTAATTCTTTCGCACGAATGTATCAATTTTAATACATTCGTACGTATGATCTATTCTAATTCATTCATTCATATAATCCATTCTAACTCCTTCGTGCGAATGAATTAGAATGGATCGTATGAATGAACTCGAATGGATCGTACGAATGAATTAGAATGGATATATTCGTGCGAATGAATTAGAATGGATCATAGGAAGGACTAAGGGTAGATCGTACGAATGAATTAGAATGGATACATTTGTGCGAAAGAATTAGAATGGATTGTATGAATGAATTAGAATGGATCGTATGAACGAAATTGAATGGATCGTACGAAGGAATTAGAATGGATCGTACGAATAAATTAGAATAGATACATTCGTGCGAATGAATTAGAATGGATCGTACGAATGAGTATGAATGGATCGTACGAATGAATTAGAATGGATCGTGCGAATGAATTAGAATGGATCGTATTAATGAATTAGAATGGATCATACGATTGAATTAGAATGGATCGTACGTATGAATTAGAATGAATCGTATGAATGAATATGATGGATCGTGCGAATGAATTAGAATGGATCGTATGAATGAATTAGAATGGATACATTCATGCAAATGAATTAGAATTGATCGTACGAATGAGTAAGAATAGATCGTACGAATGAAATAGAATGGATCGTATGAATGAATTAGAATGGATCGTGCTAATGAATTAGAATGGATCGTACGAATGAATTAGAATAGATTGTGCGAATGATGAATTAGAATGGATCGTGCGAATGAATTAGATTGGATCATGCGAATGAATTAGAATAGATCATACGAATGAATTAGAATGGATACATTCGTGCGAATGAATTAGAATGGATCATATGAATGAATTAGAATGGATCATATGAATGAATTCGAATGGATCGTACGAAGGAATTAGATTGGATCGTATGAATCAATTTGAATGGATCGTACGTATGAATTAGAATGGATACATTCATGGGAATGAATTAGAATGGATCGTATGAAGGAATTAGAATGGATCGTACGAATGAATTAGAATGGATCGTATGAATGAATTAGAATGGATCGTATGAATTAGAATGGATCATACGAATGAATTAGAATGGAAACATTCTGCGAATGAATTAGAATGGATCATACGAAGGAATTAGGGAGGATCGTACGATCAATTCTAATTCATTCGCACAATCTATTCTAATTCATTCGTACGATCCATTCTAATTCATTAGCACGATCCATTCTAATTTATTCGTACGATCCATTCTATTTCATTCGTACGATCCATTCTTACTCATTCGTACGATCCATTCTAATTCATTCATACAATCCATTCTAATTCATTCATATGATCCATTCTAATTCATTTGCACAATCTATTCTAATTCATTCGTACAATCTACAATCAATTCTAATTCATTCGCACAATCTATTCTAATCCATTCTAAAACATTCTAATTCATTAGCACGATCTATTATAATTCATTCGTGCGATCAACAATTCATTCTAATTCATATGCACGATCCATTCTAATTCATTCGCACGATTCATTCATACGATCCATTCTAATTCGTATGAATGAATTAGAATGGATCGTATGAATAAATTAGAATGGATCGTGCGAATGAATTAGAATGGATCGTATGAATGAATAAGAATGGTTCGTGCGAACGAATTAAAAAGGATCGTACGAATGAATTAGAATGGATACATTTGTGCGAATGAATTAGAATGGATCGTACGAATGAGTAAGAATGGATCGTACGAATGAAATAGAATGGATCGTACGAATGATTTAGAATGGATCATGAGAATGAATTAGATTGGATTGTGCAAATGAATTAGAATGGATCGTACGAATGAATTAAAATGGATACATTCGTGTGAATGAATTAGAATGGATACATTCGTGCGAATGAATTAGAATGGATCATGCAAATGAATTAGAATGGATTGAACGAATGAATTAGAATGGATCGTATGAATGAATTAGAATGGATCGTACGAATGAATTATAATGGATACATACATGCGAATGAACTAGAATGGATCGTGCGAATGAATTAGAATGGATCCATTCTAACTCATTCGTACAATCCATTCTAATTCTTTTGCACAAATGTATCCATTCTAATTCATTCGTACGATCCATGCTTACTCATTCATACGATCTATTCTAATTCATTCGCACGAATGTATCCATTCTAATTCATTCGTACGATCCATTCTAATTCATTCGTACGATCCATTCTAATTCATTCGCACAATCTATTCTAATTCATTCGTACGATCCATTCTAATTCATTCGCACGATCCATTCTAATTCATTTGCACGATCCATTCTAATTCATTCATACAATCCATTCTAATTCTTTTGCACGAATGTATCCATTCTAATTCCTTCGTACGATCCATTCTAATTCCTTCGTACGATCGATTCTATTTCATTCGTATGATCCATTCTAATTCCTTCGTACGATCCATTCTTATTCATACGATCCATTCTATTTCATTCATACGATCCATTCTAATTCATTTGCATGATCCATTCTAATGCATTCATACGATCCATTCTAATTCATTCGTACGATCCATGCTAATTCATTCGCACGATCCATTCAAATTCATTCATACGATCCATTCTAATTCATTCATACGATCCATTCTAATTCATTCGCACGAATATATCCATTCTAATTCATTCGTATGATCCATTCTAATTCATTCGCACGATCTATTCTAATTCATTCGTACGATCCATTCTAATTCATTCATACAATCTATTCTAATTCATACGATTCATTCTAATTCATTAGCATGATACATTCGTGCAAATGAATTAGAATGGATTATATGAAGGAATTAGGGTGGATCATACGAATGAATTAGAATGGATACATTCGTGCGAAAGAATTTAAATAGATTGTATGAATGAATTAGAATGGATCGTGCTAATAAATTAGAATGGATCGTACGAATGAATTAGAATAGATTGTACGTATGAATTAGAATGGATCGTACGAATGAATTAGAAGGGATCGTGCGAATTGGATCATATGAATGAATTAGAATGGATCGTATGAATGAATTAGAATGGATCGTGCAAATGAATTAGAATCGATCGTGCAAATTAATTAGAATGGATCGTACGAATGAATTAGAGTAGATCGTATGAATGAATTAGAATGGATCGTACGAATGAATTAGAATAGATATATTTGTGCGAAAGAATTAGAATGGATCGTGCTAATTCATTCATACGATCCATTCTAATTCATTTGTACGATCCATTCTAATTCATTCGCTCGAATGTATCCATTCTAATTCATTTGCACGATCCATTCTAATTAGAATGGATCGTACCAAGAAATTAGAATGAATCGTACGAAGGAATTAGAATGGATCGTACGAATGAATTAGAATGGATACATTCGTGCAAAAGAATTAAAATGGATTGTATGAATGAATTAGAATGGATCGTACAAATGAATTAGAATGGATCGTGCCAATGAATTAGAATGGATCGTACGAATGAATTAGAATAGATTGTGTGAAAGAATTAGAATGAATCGTACGAATGAATTAGAATGGATACATTCGTGCGAAAGAATTAGAATGGATCGTGCTAATTCATTCATACGATCCATTCTAATTCATTTGTACGATCGATTCTAATTCATTCGCTCGAATCTATCCATTCTAATTCATTTACATGATCCATTCTAATTAGAATGGATCGTACCAAGAAATTAGAATGAATCGCACGAAGGAATTAGAATGGATCGTACGAATGAATTAGAATGGATACATTCGTGCAAAAGAATTAGAATGGGTCGTATGAATGAATTTGAATGGATCGTACAAATGAATTAGAATGGATCGTGCCAATGAATTAGAATGGATCGTACGAATGAATTAGAATAGATTGTGCGAAAGAATTAGAATGAATCGTACGAATGAATTAGAATGGATACATTCGTGCGAATGAATTAGAATGGATCGTATGAATGAATTAGAATGGATCGTATGAATGAATTCGAATGGATCGTACGAATGAATTAGAATGGATACATTCGTGCGAATGAATTAGAATGGATCATACGAAGGAATTAGGGTGGATCGTACGAATGAATTAGAATGGATACATTCGTGCGAAAGAATTAGAATGGATTGTATGAATGAATAAGAATGGATCACATGAATCAATTAGAATGGATCATGCGAATGAATTAGAATGGATCGTACGAATGAATTAGAATGGATCGTACGAATGAATTAGAATGGATCGTGCGAATGAATTAGAATGGATCATAAGAATGAATTAAAATGAATACATTCATGCGAATGAATTAGAATGGATCGTACGAATGAAATAGAATGGATCATACGAATGAATTAGAATGGATCGTGCGAATGAATCAGATTGGATCGTGCGAATAAATTCGAATGGATCGTACGAATTAATTAGAATAAATACATTCGTGTGAATGAATTAGAATGGATCGTATGAATGAATTAGAATGGATCGTAAGAATGAATTCGAATGGATCGTACGAATGAATTAGAATGGATACATTCGTGCGAATGAATTAGAATTGATCATACGAAGGAATTAGGGTGGATCGTACGAACGAATTAGAATGGATACATTCGTGAGAAAGAATTAGAATGGATTGTATGAATGAATTAGAATGGATCGTATGAATGAATTAGAATGGATCGTGCAAATGAATTAGAATGGATCGTACGAATGAATTAGAATGGATCGTATGAATGAATTAGAATGGATCGTGCGAATGAATTAGAATGGATCATACGAATGAATTAGAATGGATACATTTGTGCGAATGAATTAGAATGGATCGTAAGAATGACTAAGAATGGATCGTATGAATGAAATAGAATGGATCGAATGAATAAATTAGAATGGATCGTGCGAATGAATTAGATTGGATCGTGCGAATGAATTAGAATGGATCGTACGAAAGAGTAAGAATGGATCGTACGAATGAAATAGAATGGATCATTTTAATGAATTAGAAATGGATCGTGCGAATGAGGATACATTCGTGCGAATGAATTAGAATGGTTCGTACGAATAAGTAAGAATGGATCGTATGAATGAAATAGAATGGATCGTACGAATGAATTAGAATGGATCGTGCGAATGAATTAGATTGCATCGTGCAAATGAATTAGAATGGATCGTAGAATTAGAATGGATACATTCGTACAATCCATTCTAATTCATTCTAATTCATTTGTATGATCCATTCTAATTCATTTGTATGATCCATTCTAATTCATTAGCACGATCAATTCTAATTCATTCATACGATCCATTCTATTAAATTCATACGATCCATTCTTACTCATTCGTACGATCCATTGTAATTCATTCGCCTGAATGTATCCATTCTAATTCATTCGTATGATCCATTCTAATTCATTCGCACGATCCATTCTAATTCATTCGTACGATCCATTCTAATTCATTCGTACGATCCATTCTAATTCATTCGTACGATCCATTCTAATTCATTCGCACAATCCATTCTAATTCATTCATACGATTCATTCTAATTCATACGTATGATCCATTCTAATTCATTCGCACGATCCATTCTAATTCATTCATACGATCCATTCTAATTCATTCGCACGATCCATTCTAATTCATTTGTACGATCCATTCTTACGCATTCGTACGATCCATTCTAATTCATTCGCACGAATGTATCCAATCTAATTCATTCGTACGATCCATTCTAATTCCTTCATACGATCCATTCTATTTTATTCATATAATCCATTCTAATTCATTCATACAATCCATTCTAATTCTTTCGCACGAATGTATCCATTCTAATTCATTCGTACGATCCACCCTAATTCCTTCGTATGATCCATTCTAATTCATTCGCTTGAATGTATCCATTCTAATTCATTCGTACGATCCATTCGAATTCATTCATATGATCCATTCTAATTCATTCGCACGAAGGAATTAGAATGGATCGTACGAATGAATGAATTAGAATGGATCATATGTACGAATGTATTAGAATATGGATCGTACGAATGAAGTAGAATGGATCGTACGAATGAATTAGAATAGATCGTGCTAATGAATTAGAATGGATCATACAAAGAAATTAGGGTGGATCGTACGAATGAATTAGAATGGATCGTACGAAGGAATTAGAATGGATCGTACGAAGGAATTAGAATGGATCGTACGAATGAAGTAGAATGGATACATTCGTGCCAAAGAATTAGAATGGATTGTATGAATGAATTAGAATGGATCGTACAAATGAATTAGAATGGATCGTGCTAATGAATTAGAATGGATCGTATGAATGAGTAAGATCCATTCGTGTGAATGATTAGAATGGATCGTACGAATGAATTAGAATGGATCGTGCTAATGAATTAGAATGGATCGCACAAAGGAATTAATTAGAATGGATACATTCGTACAATCTTTTCTAATTCATTCGTACGATCCATTCTAATTCATTCGTACAATCCATTCTTTTTCATTCGTACGATCCATTCTTATTCATTCGTACGATCCATTCTAATTCATTCGCACGAATGTATCCATTCTAATTCATTCATACGATCCATTCTAATTCATTCGCACGATCCATTCAAATTCATTCATACGATCCAATCTAATTCATTTGTACAATCCATTGTAATTTATTCGCACAATCTATTCTAATTCATTCATACGATTCATTGTATTTCATTCGTACGATCCATTCTTACTCAATGAATTAGAATGGATCGTGGGAATGAATTAGAATGGATCATACGAATGAATTTGAATCGATACATTCGTGCGAATGAATTAGAATGGATCGTACGAATGAATTAGAATGGATCGTACAAATGAATTAGAATGGATGGGAGTAAATTAGAATGGATTAGAATGGATCGTGCGAATGAATTAGAATGGATCGTACGAATGAATTCCTTAGAATTGATCGTATGAATTAGAATGAAATAGAATGAATTAGAATGGATCATACGTATGAATTAGAATGGATACATTCATGGGAATGAATTAGAATGGATCGTACGAAGGAATTAGAATGGATCGTACGAAGGAATTAGAATGGATCGTACGAATGAATTAGGGTGGATCGTGCGAATGAATTAGAATGGATACATTCGTGCGAATGAATTAGAATGGATCGTATGAATGAATTAGAATAGATCGTGCGAATGAATTAGAATGGATCATACGAATGAATTAGAATGGATCGTATGAATGAATTAGAATGGATCGTATGAATGAATTAGAATGGATCGTACGAATGAATTAGAAGGGATCGTACGAGTGAATTAGAATGGATACATTCGTGCGAATGAATTAGAATGGATCGTACGAATGAGTATGAATGGATCGTACGAATGAAATAGAATGGATCGTACGAATCAATTAGAATGGATCGTGCTAATAAATTAGAATGGATCATACGAATGAATTAGAATAGATCGTACGAATGAATTAGAATGGATATATTCGTGCAAAAGAATTAGAATGGATTGTTTGAATGAATTAGAATGGATCGTTTGAATGTATTAGAATGGATCGTACGAATGAATTAGAATGGATCGTATGAATGAATTAGAATGGATCGTGCGAATGAATTAGAATGGATCGTACGAATGAATTAGAATAGATACATTCGTGCGAATGAATTACAGAGGATCGTACGAATGAGTAAGAATGGATCGTATGAATGAATTAGAATGGATCATACGAATGAATTAGAATGGATCGTACAAATGAATTAGAATGGATGGCACGAATGAATTAGAATAATCCATTCTAATTTATTTGTACAATCCATTCTAATTCATTCATACGATCCATTCTAATTCATTCATACAATCCATTCTTATTCTTTCGCACGAATGTATCCATTCTAATTCATTCGTACAATCCACCCTAATTCCTTTGTATGATCCATTCTAATTCATTCGCACGAATGTATCCATTTTAATTCATTCGTACGATCCATTCTAATTCATTCGCACGATCCATTCTAATTCATTCATACGATCCATTCTAATTAATTCATACGAACCATTCTAATTCATTCGCACGATCCATTCTATTTCATTCGTACGATCCATTCTTACTCATTCGTACGATCCATTCTAATTCATTCACACGAATGTATACATTCTAATTCATTCGTACGTTCCATTCTAATTCATTCGCACGATCCATTCTAATTTATTCGTACGATCCATTCTAATTCATTCGTACGATCCATTCTAATTCATTCGCATGATCAATTCTAATTCATTAGCACGATCCATTCTAATTCATTCGTACGATCCATTCTTACTCATTCGTATGATCCATTCTAATTCATTCGCACGAATGTATCCATTCTAATTCATTCGTACGATCCATTCTAATTCCTTCGTACGATCTATTCTATTTCATTCATACGATCCATTCTAATTCATTCATACAATCCATTCTAATTCTTTCGCACGAATGTATCAATTTTAATACATTCGTACGTATGATCTATTCTAATTCATTCATTCATATGATCCATTCTAACTCCTTCGTGCGAATGAATTAGAATGGATCGTATGAATGAATTCGAATGGATCGTACGAATGAATTAGAATGGATATATTCGTGCGAATGAATTAGAATGGATCATAGGAAGGACTAAGGGTAGATCGTACGAATGAATTAGAATGGATACATTCGTGCGAAAGAATTAGAATGGATTGTATGAATGAATTAGAATGGATCGTATGAACGAAATTGAATGGATCGTACGAAGGAATTAGAATGGATCGTACGAATGAATTAGAATAGATACATTCGTGCGAATGAATTAGAATGGATCGTACGAATGAGTATGAATGGATCGTACGAATGAATTAGAATGGATCGTGCGAATGAATTAGAATGGATCGTATTAATGAATTAGAATGGATCATACGATTGAATTAGAATGGATCGTACGTATGAATTAGAATGAATCGTATGAATGAATATGATGGATCGTGTGAATGAATTAGAATGGATCGTATGAATGAATTAGAATGGATACATTCGTGCAAATGAATTAGAATTGATCGTACGAATGAGTAAGAATAGATCGTACGAATGAAATAGAATGGATCGTACGAATGAATTAGAATGGATCGTGCTAATGAATTAGAATGGATCGTACGAATGAATTAGAATAGATTGTACGAATGATGAATTAGAATGGATCGTGCGAATGAATTAGATTGGATCGTGCGAATGAATTAGAATGGATCATACGAATGAATTAGAATGGATACATTCGTGCGAATGAATTAGAATGGATCATATGAATGAATTAGAATGGATCGTATGAATGAATTCGAATGGATCGTACGAAGGAATTAGATTGGATCGTATGAATGAATTTGAATGGATCGTACGTATGAATTAGAATGGATACATTCATGGGAATGAATTAGAATGGATCGTACGAAGGAATTAGAATGGATCGTACGAATGAATTAGAACGGATCGTATGAATGAATTAGAATGGATCGCATGAATTAGAATAGATTGTATGAATTAGAATGGATCGTACGAATGAATTAGATAGGATCGTATGAATGAATTTGAATGGATCGTACATATGAATTAGAATGGATACATTCATGGGAATGAATTAGAATGGATTGTACGAAGGAATTAGAATGGATCGTACGAATGAATTAGAATGAATCGTACGAAGGAATTAGAATGGATCGTAAGAATGAATTAGAATGGATACATTCGTGCAAAAGAATTAGAATGGATCATATGAATGAATTAGATTGGATCGTACGAATAAATTAGAATGGATAGTACGAAGGAATTAGAATGGATCGTACAAAGGAATTAGAATGGATCGTACGAATGAATTAGAATGGATACATTCATGCAAAAGAACTAGAATGGATTGTATGAATGAATTAGAATGGATCGTACAAATGAATTACAATGGATCGTGCGAATGAATTAGAATGGATCGTAGGAATGAATTAGAATAGATTGTGCGAACGAATTAGAATGGATACATTCGTGTGAATGAATTAGAATGGATCGTATGATTGAATTAGAATGGATCGTATGAATGAATTCGAATAGATCGTACTAATGAATTAGAATGGATACATTCGGGCGAATAAATTAGAATGAATCATACGAAGGAATTCGGGTGGATCGTACGAATGAATTAGAATGGATATATTCATGCGAAAGAATTAGAATGGATTGTCTGAATAAATTAGAATGGATCGTACGTATGAATTAGAATGAATTAGAATGGATCCATTCTAATTCCTTCGTACGATCCATTCTAATTCATTCCCATGAATATGTCCATTCTAATTCATACGTACGATCCATTCTAATTCATTCATAACCTACGATCCATTCTAATTCCTTCGTACGATCCATTCTATTTAATTCGTATGATCCATTATAATTCCTTCGTACGATCCATTCAAATTCATTCCCATGAATGTATCCATTCTAATTCATACGTACGATCCATTCTAATTCATTCATACGATCCAATCTAATTCATTCATACGATCTATTCTAATTCATTCGCACGAATGTATCCATTCTAATTCATTTATACGATCCATTCTAATTCATTCATACGATCCATTCTAATTCATTCGTACAATCCATTCTAATTCTTTTGCACGAATGTATCCATTCTAATTCATTCGTACGATCCATTCTAATTCCTTCATACGATCCATTCTAATTCCTTCGTATGATCCATTCTATTTCATTCGTATGATCCATTCTAATTCCTTCGTACGATCTATTCTAATTCATTCCCATGAATGTATCCATTCTAATACATACGTACGATCCATTCTAGTTCATTCATACGATCCAATCTAATTCATTCATATGATCCATTGAATGAATTAGAATGGATCGTATGAATGAATTCGAATGGATCGTACGAAGGAATTAAAATGGATCGTACGAAGGAATTAGAATGAATTAGATTGAATACATTCGTGCGAATTAATTAGAGTGGATCGTATGAATGAATTAGATTGGATCGTATGAATGAATTAGAATGGATCGTACGTATGAATTAGATTAGATACATTCATGGGAATGAATTTGAATGGATCGTACGAAGGAATTAAAATGGATCTTACGAAGGAATTAGAATGGATCGTACGAAGGAATTAGAATGGATCGTACGAATGAATTAGAATGGATACATTCGTGCAAAAGAAAAAGAATGAATCATATGAATGAATCATATGAATGAATTAGATTGGATCGTACGAATGAATTAGAATGGATTGTACGAAAGAATTAGAATTGATCGTATGAAGGAATTAGAATAGATACAATCGTGCAAAAGAATTAGAATGGATTGTATGAATGAATTAGAATGGATCGTACAAATGAATTAGAATGGAACGTGCGAATGAATTAGAATGGATCGTATGAATGAATTAGAATAGATTGTGCGAATGAATTAGAATGGATCGTACGAATGAATTAGAATGGATACATTCGTGCGAATGAATTAGAATGGATCTTATGAATGAATTAGAATGGATCGTATGAATGAATTCGAATAGATCGTACGAATGTATTAGAATGGATACATTCGTGCGAGTGAATTAGAATGGATCATACGAAGGAATTAGGGTGGATCGTACGAATGAATTAGAATCGTTACATTCGTGCGAAAGAATTAGAATGGATTGTATGAATGAATTAGAATGGATCGTACGAATGAATTAGAATGAATTAGAATGGATCCATTCTAATTCCTACGTACGATCCATTCTAATTCATTCCCATGAATGTATCCATTCTAATTCATACGTACGATCCATTTTAATTCATTCATAACATACGATCCATTCTAATTCCTTCCTACGATCCATTCTATTTCATTCGTATGATCCATTCTAATTCTTTCGTACGATCCATTCTAATTCATTCCCATGAAGGTATCCATTCTAATTCATACGTACGATCCATTCTAATACATTCATATGATCCAATCTAATTCATTCATACGATCCATTCTAATTCATTCGCACGAATGTATCCATTCTAATTCATTCATATGATCCATTCTAATTCATTTATATGATCCATTCTAATTCATTCGTATGATCCATTCTAATTCATTAGCACGATCCATTCTAATTCATTCGTACGATCCATTCTATTTCTTTCGTACGATCCATTCTAATTCCTTCATACGATCCATTCTATTTCATTCGTATGGTCCATTCTAATTCCTTCGTACGATCCATTCTAATTCATTCCGATAAATGTATCCATTCTAATTCATACGTACAATCCATTCTAATTCATTCATACAATCTAGTCTAATTCATTCAAACGATCCATTCTAATTCATTCGTACGAATGTATCCATTCTAATTCATTCGTACGATCCATTCTAATTCATTCGCACAATCTATTCTAATTCATTCGTACGATCCATTATAATTCATTAGCACGATCCATTCTAATTCATTCGTACGATCCATTCTATTTCATTCGTACGATGCATTCTTACTCATTCGTACGATCCATTCTAATTCATTCGCACGAATGTATCCATTCTAAATCATTCGTACGATCCATTCTAATTCATTTTCAAGATCCATTCAAATCCATTCTAATTCATTCACACGATCCATTCTAATTCATTCGCACGAATTTATCCATTCTAATTCATTTGCACGATCCATTCTAATTCATTCATACAATCCATTCTAATTCTTTTGCACGAATGTATCCATTCTAATTCATACGTACGATCCATTCTAATTCATTCAAACGATGCAATCTAATTCATTCATACGATCCATTCTAATTCATTCGCACGAATGTATCCATTCTAATTCATTCAAACGATCCATTCTAATTCATTCGCACAATCTATTCTAATTCATTCGTATGATTCATTCTAATTCATTAGCACGATCCATTCTGATTCATTCATACGATCTATTCTAATTCATTCATACGATCCATTCTAATTCATTCATATGATCCATTCTAATTCATTAGCATGATCCATTCTAATTCATTCGTAAGATCCATTCGAATTCATTCATACGATCCATTCTAATTCATTCATACGATCCATTCGAATTCATTCATATGATCCATTCTAATTCATTCGTACGATCCATTCTAATTCATCGCACGATCCACTCTAATTCATTCGCACAATCCATTCTAATTCTTTCGCACGAATGTATCAATTCTAATTCATTCGTACGATCCATTCTAATTCATTCGCACGAATGTATCCATTTTAATTCATTCGTACGATCCATTCTAATTCATTCGCATGTTCCACTCTAATTCATTCGTACGATCCATTCTAATTCATTCGTACAATCTATTCTAATTCATTCGTACGATCCATTCTAATTCATTATCACGATCCATTCTAATTAATTCATACGATCCAATCTAATTCATTCATACGATCAATTCTAATTCATTCGCACGATCCATTCTAATTCATTCGAACGATCCATTCTAAGTCATTTGCACGAATGTATCCATTCTAATTCATTTGTACGATCCATTTTAATTCACTCGCATGAATGTATCCATTTTAATTCATTCGTACGATCCATTCTAATTCTTTCGCACGATCCAATCTAATTCATTCGCACGATCCATTCTAATTCATTCGTACGATCCATTCTATTTCATTCGTACGATCCATTCTTACACATTCGTACCATCCATTCTAATTCATTCGCACGAATGTATCCATTCTAATTCATTCGTACGATCCATTCTAATTTATTCGCACGATCCATTCTAATTCATTCATACGATCCATTCTAATTCCTTCGTACGATTCATTCGAATTCATTCATACGATCCATTCTAATTCATTCATACGATCCATTCTAATTCATTCGGACGAATGTATCCATTCTAATTCATTTGTACGACCCATTCTAATTCATTTGCACGATCCAATCTAATTCATTCGCACGATCCATTCTAATTCATTCATACGATCTATTCTAATTCATTCGTACGATCCATTCTAATTCATTAGCACAATCCATTCTAATTCATTCGTACGATCCATTCTATTTCATTCGTATGATCCATTCTTACTCATTTGTACGATCCATTCTAATTCATTCGTACGATCCATTCTAATTCCTTCGTACCATCCATTCCAATTCCTTCGCACGATCCATTCTAATTCCTTCATACGATCCATTCTATTTCATTTATATGATCCATTCTAATTCTTTTGAATAAGCCATTCTAATTCATTCCCATGAATGTATCCATTCTAATTCATACGTACGATCCATTCTAATTCATTCATACAATCCAATCTAATTCATTCATACTATCCATTCTGACTCATTCACACGAATGTATCCATTCTAATTCATTCATACGATCCGTTCTAATTCATTCGCACAATCTTTTCTAATTCATTCGTACGATCCATTCTAATTCATTAGCACGATCCATTTTAATTCATTCGTACGATCAATTCTATTTCATTCGTACGATCCATTCTTACTCATTCGTACGATCCATTCTAATTCATTCGCACGGATATATCTATTCTAATTCATTTGTACGATCCATTCTAATCCATTCGCATGATCCATTCTAATTCATTCATACGATCCAATCTAATTCAATTGTACGATCCATTCTAATTCATTCGCACAATCTATTCTAATTCATTCGTTTGATCCATTCTAATTAATTAGCACGATCCATTCAAATTCTTTCGTACGATCCATTCTAATTCATTCGTACGATCCATTCTAATTCATTCATACGATCCACTCTAATTCATTCACACGAATGTATCCATTCTAATTCCTTCGTACGATCCATTCTAATTCATTCTAATTATTTCGCACGAATGTATCCATTCTAATTCATTCATACGATCCACCCTAATTCCTTCGTAGGATCCATTCTAATTCATTCGCACGAATGTATCCATTCTAATTCATTCGTACGATCCATTCGAATTCATTCCATATAATCCATTCTAATTCATTCTTATTCATTCGCACGATCTATTCTTATTCATTCGTACGGCCCATTCAAACTAATTCATTCGCATGATCCAATCTAATTGATTCGCACGATCCATTCTAATTCATTCGTTCGATCCATTCTATTTCATTCGTACGATCCATTCTTACTCATTCGTACGATCCATTCTTACTCATTCATACGATCCATTCTAATTTATTCATATGATCCATTCTAATTCATTCGTACGATCCATTCTAATTCATTCGCACGATTCATTCTAATTCATTTGAATGAATGTATCCATTCTAATTCATTCGTACGATCCATTCTAATTCATTCGCACGAATGTATCCATTCTAATTCATTTGTACGATCCATTCTAATTCATTCGCACGATCCAATCTAATTCATTCGCACGATCCATTCTAATTCATTCGTACGATCCATTCTATTTCATTCGTACGATCCATTCTTACTCATTCGTACGATCCATTCTAATTCATTCGCACAAATGTATCCATTCTAATTCATTCGTACGATCCATTCTTATTAATTCGCACGATCCATTCTAATTCATTCGTACGATCCATTCTAATTCATTCGTACGATCCATTCTAATTAGAATGGATTGTATAAATGAATTAGAATGGATCGTACAAATGAATTAGAATGGATCGTATGAATGAATTTGAATGGATACATTCGTGCGAATGAATTAGAATGGATCGTACGAATGAGTAAGAATAGATCGTATGAATGAATTAGAATGGATCATGCGAATGAATTAGAATAGATCGTGCAAGTGAATTAGAATGGATATATTCGTGCGAACGAATTAGAATGGATCGTACGAATGAATTAGAATGGATCGTATGAATGAATTAGATTGGATCGTGCAAATGAATTAGAATGGATCGTATGAATGAATTAGAATGGATATATTCGTGCGAATAAATTAGAATGGATCGTATGAATGAATTAGATTGGATCATATGAATGAATTAGAATGGATCATACAAATGAATTAGAATGGATCGTACGAATGAATTAGAATACATTCGTGCGAAAGAATTAGAATGGATCATACGAAGGAATTAGGGTGGATCGTACGAATGAATTGGAATGGATAAATTCGTGCGAAAGAATTAGAATTGAATGTATGAATGAATTAGAATGGATCGTATGAATGAATTAGAATGGATCGTGCGAATGAATTAGAATGGATCGTATGAATGAGTAAGAATGGATCGTACGTACGATCCATTCTAATTCATTCATACGATCCATTCTAATTCATTCGCACGAATGTATCCATTCTAATTCATTCGTTCGATCCATTCTAATTCATTCGCACAATCTATTCTAATTCATTCGTACGATCCATTCTAATTCATTCGCACGATCTATTCGAATTCATTTGTACGATCCATTCTAATTCATTCATACAATCCATTCTAATTCTTTTGCACGAATGTATCCATTCTAATTCATTCGTACGATCCATTCTAATTCCTTCGTACGATCCATTCTAAATCCTTCGTACGATCCATTCTAATTCCTTCGTATGATCCATTCTAATTCATTCATACGACCCATTCTAATTCATTCGTACGATCCATTATAATTCATACGTATGATCCATTCGAATTTATTCATACGATCCATTCTAATTCATTCATACGATCCATTCTAATTCATTCGCACGAATGTATCCATTCTAATTCATTCGTACGAACCATTCTAATTTATTCGCACGATCCAATCTAATTTATTCATACGATCCATTCTAATTCATTCGTACGATCCATTCTAATTCATTCTAATTACTTCGTACAATCCATTCGTATGATCCATTCTAATTCATTCGTGCTAAGGAATTCATTCGTACGATCGATTCTTATTCATTCCCATGGATTGTATGATCTAATTTATTCGTACGATCCATTCTATTTCATTTGTACGGTCCATTCTTACTCATTCGTACGATCCATTCTAATTTATTTATACAATCCATTCTAATTCATTCGTACGATCCATTCTAATTTATTTGCATGATCCATTCTAATTCATTTGCACGAATGTATCCATTTTAATTCATTCGTACGATCCATTCTAATTTATTCGCACGAATGTATCCATTCTAATTCAATTGTATGATCCATTCTAATTCATTTTCATGATCCAATCTAATTCTTTCGCACGATCCATTCAAATTCATTCGTACGATCCATTCTATTTCATTCGTACGATCCATTCTTACTCATTCGTACGATCCATTCTAATTCATTTGCACGAATGTATCCATTCTTATTCATTCGTACGATCCGTTCTAACTCATTCGCACGATCCGTTCTAATTCATTCATACGATCCATTCTAATTCCTTCGTACGATCTATTCGAATTCATTCATACGATCCATTCTAATTCATTCATACGATCCATTCTAATTCATTCTCACGAATGTATTCTTTCTAATTCATTCGTACGATCCATTCTAATTCATTCTCATGAATGTATTCATTCTAATTCATTCGTACGATCCATTCTAATTCATTCGCACGAACCAATCTAATTCATTCGCACGATCCATTCTAATTCATCATTCGCACAATCTAATCTAATTCATTCGTATGATCCATTCTAATTCATTAGCATGATCCATTCTAATTCATTCGTACGATCTATTCTATTTCATTCGTACGATCCATTCTTACTCATTCGTATGATCCATTCTAATTTATTTGTACGATCTATTCTATTTCATTCGTACGATCCATTCTTACTCATTCGTACGATCCATTCTAATTCATTCGTACGATCCATTCTAATTCCTTCGTATGATCCATTCTAATTCCTTCGTACGATCCATTCTAATTCCTTCATACGATCCATTCTATTTCATTCGTATGATCCATTCTAATTCCTTCGCACGATCCATTCTAATTCATTCGTACGATCCATTCTATTTCACTCGTACGATCCATTCTAACTCATTCGTACGATCCATTCTAATTCATTTGCACTAATGTATCCATTCTAATTCATTCGTACGATCCATTCTACGTCATTCGCACGATCCATTCTAATTCATTCATTCGATCCAATCTAATTCAATCGTATGATCCATTCTAATTTATTCGCACAATCTATTCTAATTCATTCGTATGATCCATTCTAATTCATTAGCACGATCCATTCTAATTCTTTCGTACGATCCATTCTAATTCATTCGTACGATCCATTCTAATTCATTCATACGATCCATTCTAATTCATTCGCACGAATGTATCCAATCTATTTCCTTCGTACGATCCATCCTAATTCATTCTAATTCTTTCGCATGAATGTATCTATTCTAATTCATTCGTACGATCCACCCAAATTCCTTCGTATGATCCATTCTAATTCATTCGCACAAATGTATCCATTCTAATTCATTCGTACGATCCATTCGAATACATTCATACAATCTATTCTAATTCATTTATACGATCCATTCTAATTCATTCGCACGATCCATTTTAATTCATTCATACGATCCATTCTAATGCATTCAAACAATCTATTCTAATTCTTTCGCACGAATGTATCAATTCTAATTCATTCGTACGATCCACCCTAATTCCTTCGTATGATCCATTCTAATTCTTTTGCACGAATGTATCCATTCTAATTCCTTCGTACGATCCATTCTAATTCCTTCGTACGATCCATTCTAATTCATTCGTACGATCCACCCTAATTTCTTCGTATGATCCATTCTAATTCATTCGTACGATCCATTCTAATTCTTTCGCACGAATGCATCCATTCTAATTCATTCGTACAATCCATTCTAATTCATTCGCACGAATGTATCCATTCTAATTCATTCGCACGAATGTATCCATTCTAATTCATTCATACGATCCATGAATTAGAATGGATCGTGCGAATGAATTAGAATGGATCGTACGAATGAATTAGAATAGATTGTGTGAATGAATTAGAATGGATCGTACGAATGAATTAGAATGGATCGTATGAATGAATTAGCACGATCCATTCTAATTCTTTCATACGAATGTATCGATTCTAATTCATTCGTATGATCCATTCTAACTCATTCATATGATCTATTCTAATTCATTCGTACGATCCTTTCTAATTCATTTGCACGATCCATTCTAATTCATTCGCACGAATGTATCCATTCTAATTCATTCGCACGAATGTATCCATTCTAATTCATTCGTACGATCCATTCTAATTCATTCGCACGATCCAATCTAATTCATTCGCACGATCCATTCTAATTCATTTGTACGATCCATTTTATTTCATTCGTACGATCCATTCTTACTCCTTCGTACGATCCATTCTAATTCGTTCGCACGAATATATCCATTCTAATTCATTCGTACGATCCATTCTAATTCATTCGCACGATCCATTCTAATTCATTCATACGACATTCTAATTCATTCGTACGATCCATTCTATTTCATTCGTACGATCAATTCTAATTCATTCATACGATCCATTCTAATTCATTAGCACGATCGATCGTATGAATGAATTAGAATGGATCATGCGAATGAATTAGAATGGATCGTACGAATGAATTAGAATGGATCGTATGAATGAATTAGAATAGATTGTGCGAATGAATTAGAATGGATCGTATGAATGAATTAGAATGGATACATTCGTGCGAATGAATTAGAATGGATCGTGTGAATGAATTAGAATGGATCGTATGAATGAATTAGAATGGATCGTGCGAATGAATTAGAATGAATTAGAATAGATACATTCGTGCGAACGAATTAGAATGGATCATACGAAGGAATTAGGGTGGATCGTATGAATGAATTAGAATGGGTCGTACGAATGAATTGGAATGGATTGTACGAATGAATTAGAATAGATCGTGCGAATGAATTAGAATGCTTACTTTTGTTCGAATGAATTAGAATGGATCGTAGGAATGAATTAGAATGGATCGTATGAATGAAATAGAATGGATCGTACGAATGAATTGGAATGGATACATTCATGCGAATGAATTAGAATGGATCGTATAAATAAGTAAGAATGGATCATACGAATGAAATAGAATGGACCGTATGAATGAATTAGAATGGATCGTGCTAATGAATTAGAATGGATCGTACGAATGAATTGGAAAAGATTGTGCGAATGAATTAGAATGGATCGTACGAATGAATTCCAATGGATCGTACGAATGAGTATGAATGGATCGCACGAATGAAATAGAATGGATCGTATGAATGAATTAGAATGGATCGTACGAATGTATCCATTCTAATTCATATGATCCATTCTAATTCTTTCGTACGAATGTATCCATTCTAATTCATTCGTACGATCCACCCTAATTCCTTCGTATGATCCATACTAATTCATTCGCACGAATGTATCCATTCTAATTCATTCGTACGATCCAGTAGAATTCATTCATACGATCCATTCTAATTCATTCATACGATCCATTCTAATTCATTTGCATGAATGTATCCATTCTAATTCATTCGCACGATCTATTCTAATTCATTCGCACAATCTATTCTAATTCATTCGTACGATCCATTCTGATTTATTAGCACGATCTATTCTAATTCATTCTGATGATCTATTATATTTCATTCGTACCATCCATTCTTACTCATTAGCACAATACATTCTAATTCATTCGCACGATCCATTCTAATTCATTTATACGATCCATTCTAATTCATTCATACAATCCATTCTAATTCTTACTCATTCTTACGATCCATTCTAATTCATTCGCACGAATGTATCTATTCTAATTCATTCGTACGATCCATTCTAATTCATTCTCAGGATCCATTCTAATTCATTCATACGATCCATTCTAGTTCATTCGTACGATCCATTCTAATTCATTCGCACAATCTATTCTAATTCATTCGTACGATCCATTCTAATTCATTAGTACGATCCATTCTAATTCATTCGTACGATCCACCCTAATTCCCTTGTATGATCCATTCTAATTCATTCGCACGAATGTATCCATTCTAATTCATTCGTACGATCCATTCGAATTCATTCATTCGATCCATTCTAATTCATTCATACGATCCATTCTAATTCATTCATACGATCCATTCTAATTCATTCGCACGAATGTATTCATTCGCACAATCTATTCTAATTCATTCGTACGATCCATTCTAATTCATTAGTACGATCCATTCTAATTCATTCGTACGATCCATTCTATTTTATTCGTATGATCCAGTCTAATTCATTCATACGATCCATTCTAATTCATTCGCACAAATGTATCCTTTCTAATTCATTGTACGAAAGAATTAGATCATATGAATGGATTTTACGAATGAATTAGAATGAGTAAGAATGAATTAGAATGGATCGTATGAATGAAATTAGAATGGATTTTATGAATTTGAATGGATAGTACGAATGAAATAGAATGGATCGTATGAATGAATTAGAATGAATCGGGCTAATGAATTAGAATGGATCGTATGAATGAATTAGAATAGATACATTCGTGCTAATGGATTAGAATGGATCGTACGAATGAGTAAGAATGGATCGTACGAATGAAATAGAATGGATCGTATGAATGAATTAGAATGGATGGGGCTAATGAATTAGACTGGATCGTACAAATGAATTAGAATAGATTGTTCGAATGAATACATTCGTGCGAATGAATTAGAATGGATCGTATGAATGAATTAGAATGGATTGTATGAATGAATTCGAATGGATCGTACGAATGAATTAGAATGGATACATTCGTGCGAATGAATTAGAATGGATCATACGAAGGAATTAGGGTGGATCGTACGAATGAATTAGAATGCATACATTCGTGCGAAAGAATTAGAATGGATTGTATAAATGAATTAGAATGGATCGTATGAATGAATTAGAATGGATGGTGCGAATGAATTAGAATGGATCGTACGAATGAATTAGAATGGATCGTGCGAAAGAATTAGAATGGATTGTATGAATGAATTAGAATGGATACATTCGTGCGAAAGAATTAGAATGGATTGTATGAATGAATTAGAATGGATCGTATTAATGAATTAGAATGGATCGTGCGAATGAATTAGAATGGATCGTACGTACGAATGAATTAGAATGGATCGTACGTACGAATGAATTAGAATGGATCGTACGAATGAATTAGAATGGATACATTCGTGCGAATGAATTAGAATGGATCGTACGAATGAATTAGAATGGATACATTCGTGCGAATGAATTAGAATGGATCGTATGAATGAATTAGAATGAATTAGAATGGATCGTACGTATAAAATTAGAATGGATCGTACGAATAAATTAGAATGGATTAGAATGAATTAGAATGGATCGCACGAATGAATTAGAATGGATCCTATGAATGAATAAGAATGGATCGTACGAATGAATTAGAATGGATCGTGCGAAAGAATTAGAATGGATCGTACGAATGAATTAGAATGGATACATTCGTGCGAATGAATTAGAATGGATCGTATGAATGAATTAAAATGGATCGTACGTATGAATTAGAATGGATCATACGAAGGAATTAGAATGGATCATACGAATGAAATAGAATGGATCGTACGAAGGAATTAGAATGGATCATATGTAGGAATTAGAGTGGTTCGTACGAAGGAATTTGAATGGATACATTCGTGCAAAATAATTAGAATGGATTGTATGAATGAATTAGAATGGATCGTGCAAATGAATTAGAATGGATCGTGCGAATGAATTAGAATGGATGGTACGAATGAATTAGAATAGATTGTGCGAATGAATTAGAATGGATCGTACAAATGAATTAGAATGGATACATTCGTGCGAATAAATTAGAATGGATCGTATGAATGAATTAGAATGGATCATATGAATGAATTCGAAGGGATCGTACGAATGAATTAGAATGGATACATTCGTGCGAATGAATTAGAATCGATCATACGAAGGAATTAGGGTGGTTCGTACGAATGATTTAGAATGGATACATTGGTGCGAAAAAATTAGAATGGATTATATGAATGAATTAGAATGGATCGTGCAAATGAATTAGAATGGATCGTGCGAATGAGGATACATTCATGCGAATGAATTTGAATGGATCGTACGAATGAGTAAGAATGGATCGTACGAATGAAATAAAATAGATCGTACGAATAAATTTGAATGGATCATGCAAATGAATTAGATTTGATCGTGCGAATTAATTAGAATGGATCGTACGAATGAATTAGAATGGATACATTCGTGTGAATGAATTAGAGTGGATCGTATGAATGAATTAGAATGGATCGTTTGAATGAATTCGAATGGATCATACGAATGAATTAGAATGGATACATTCGTGCGAATGAATTAGAATGGATCATGCGAAGGAATTAGGGTGGATAGTACGAATGAATTAGAATGGATCGTACGAATGAATTAGAATGCATACATTCATGGAAATGAATTAGAATGGTTCATACGTAGGAATTAGGGTTGATCGTACGAATGAATTAGAATGGATACATTCGTGTGAAAGAATTAGAATGGATTGTATGAATGAATTAGAATTGATCGTATGAATGAATTAGAATGGATCGTGCGAATGAATTAGAATGGATCATACGAAGGAATTAGGGTGGATCGTACGAATGAATTAGAATGGATACATTCTTGCGAAAGAATTAGAATGGATTGTATGAATGAATTAGAATGGATCATGCAAATGAATTAGAATGGATCGTGCGAATGAATTAGAATAGATCGTACGAGTGAATTAGAATAGATTGTGCGAATGAATTAGAATAGATCGTACGAATGAATTAGAATGGATCGTATGAATGAATTAGCACGATCCATTCTAATTCTTTCGCACGAATGTATCCATTCTAATTCATTCGTACGATCCATTCTAATTCATTCATACGATCCATTCTAATTCATTCGTACGATCCATTCTAATTTATTCGTACGATCCATTCTAAATCATTCGCACAATCTATTCTAATTCATTCGTACAATACATTCTAATTCATTCGTATGATCCATTCTTATTCATTCGTACGATCCATTCGCACGATCCAATCTAATTCATTCGCACGATCCATTCTAATTCATTCGTATGATCCATTCTATTTCATTCATACGATCCATTCAAATTCATTCGCACGATCCATTCTAATTCATTCATACGATCCATTCTAATTCATTCGTACGATCTATTCTAATTCATTCATACAATCCATTCTAATTCTTTCGCACGAATGTATCCATTCTAATTTATTCGTACGATCCATTATAATTCATTCGCACGATCCATTCTAATTCATTCATACAATCCATTCTAATTCATTCGTACGATCCATTCTAATTAGAATGGGTCGTACGAATGAGTAAGAATTGATCTTACTCATTAGCACAATCCATTCTAATTCATTCATATGATCCATTCTAATATATTCGCACAATCTATTCTAATTCATTTGTACGATCCTTTCTAATTCTTTTGTATGATCCATTCTAATTCATTCCCATGAATGGATCGTACGAATGAGTAAGAATGGATCGTACGAATGTAATAGAATGGATCGTATGAATGAATTAGAATGGATCGTGCGAATGAATTAGAATGGATCGTATGAACGAGTAAGAATGGATCGTACGAATGAAATAGAATGGATCATATGAATAAATTAGAATGGATCGTGCTAATGAATTAGAATGGATCGTACGAATGAATTAGAATAGATTGTGCGAATGAATTAAAATTGATCGTACGAAAGAATTAGAATGGATCGTAAGAATGAATTAGAATGGATCGTGCGAATGAATTAGAATGGATCGTATGAATGAATTAGAATGGATCGTACGAATGAATTAGAATGGATCGGGCGAATGAATTAGAATTGATCGTACGAATAAATTAGAATGGATACATACGAAAGAATGGATCGTACAAATGAATTAGAATGAATCGTACGAAGGAATTAGAATGGATACATTCATGGGAATGAATTAGAATGGATCATACGAAGGAATTAGAATGGATCATACGAATGAAATAGAATGGATCATACGAAGGAATTAGAATGGATCGTACGAAGGAATTATAATGGATCGAACGAAGGAATTAGAATGGATCGTACGAATGAATTAGAATGGATACATTCGTGCAAAAGAATTAGACTGGATTGTATGAATGAATTAGAATGGATCGTGCAAATGAATTAGAATCGATCGTGCGAATGAATTAGAATGGATAGTACGAATGAGTAAGAATGGATCATACGTATGAATTAGAATCGATACATTCATGGGAATGAATTAGAATGGATCGTACGAAGGAATTAGAATGGATCGCATGAATGAATTAGAATGGATCGTGCGAATGAATTAGAATGGATCGTATGAATGAATTAGAATGGATCGTACGAATGAATGAGAATGGATCGTACGAATGAATTAGAATGGATCGTGCGAATGAATTAGAATGGATCGTACAAATGAATTAGAATAGATACATTCATGCGAATGAATTAGAATGGATACATTCATGCGAATGAATTAGAATGGATCGTACGAATGAGTAAGAATGGATCGTACGAATGAAATAGAATAGATCGTACGAATGAATTAGAATGGATAGTGCTAATGAATTAGAATGGATCGTACGAATGACTTAGAATAGATTGTGCGAATGAATTAGAATGGATCGTACGAATGAATTAGAATGGATCGTATGAATAAATTAGAATGGATCGTGCGAATGAATTAGAATGGATCGTATGACTGAATTAGAATGGATACATTCGTGCGAATGAATTAGAATGGATCGTACGAATGAGTAAGAATGGATCGTACGAATGAAATAGAATGGATCGTACGAATGAATTAGAATGGATCGTGCTAATGAAATAGAATGGATCGTACGAATGAATTAGAATAGATTGTTCGAATGAATACATTCGTGCGAATGAATTAGAATGGATCGCATGAATGAATTAGAATGGATCGTATGAATGAATTCGAATGGATCGTACGAATGAATTAGAATGGATACATTCATCCGAATGAATTAGAATGGATCGTACAAAGGAATTAGGGTGGATCGTACGAATGAATTAGAATGGATACATTCGTGCGAAAGAATTAGAATGGATTGTATGAATGAATTAGAATGGATAGTATGAATGTAGAATGGATCGTGCGAATGAATTAAACTGGATCGTACGAATTAATTAGAATGGATCGTATGAATGAATTAGAATGGATCGTGCGAATGAATTAGAATGGATCGTATGAATGAATTAGAATAAAATGGATACATTCGTGCGAATGAATTATAATGGATTGTACGAATGAGTAAGAATGGATCGTACGAATGAAATAGAATGGATCGTACGAATGAATTAGAATGGATCGTGCTAATGAATTAGAATGGATCGTACGAGTGAATTATAATAGGTTGTGCGATTGAATTAGAATGGATCGTACGAATGAATTAGAATTGATACATTCGTGCGAATGAATTAGAATGTATCATATGAATGAATTAGAATGGATCGTATGAATGAAGTAGAATGGATCGTGCGAATGAATTAGAATGGATCGTACGAATGAATTAGAATGGATACATTCGTGCGAACGAATTAGAATGGATCGTACGAATCAGTAAAAATGGATCGTACGAATTAAATAGAATGGATAGTACGAATGAGTAAGAATGGATCGTACGAATCAAATAAAATAGATCGTACGAACGAATTAGAATGGATCGTGCGAATGAATTAGATTGGATCGTGCGAATGAATTAGAATGGATCGTATGAATGAATTAGAATGGATACATTCGTGCGAATGAATTAGTATCGATCATATGAAAGAATTAGACAGGATCGTATGAATGAATTCGAATGGATCGTATATATGAATTAGAATGGATCGTATGAATGAATTAGAATGGATCGTATGAATGAATTAGAATGGATCGTGCAAATGAATTAGAATGGATCGTATGAATGAATTAGAATGGATACATTCGTGCAAAAGAATTAGAATTGATTGTATGAATGAATTAGAATGGATCGTACGAATGAATTAGAATGGATCGTATGAATGATTTAGAAAGGATCGTGCGAAGGAATTAGATTGGATCGTACGAATGAATTAGAATGGATACATTCGTGCGAATGAATTAGAATGGATGGTACGAATGAGTAAGAATGGATCGTATGAATGAAATAGAATGGATCGTACGAATGAATTAGAATGGATCGTACGAATGAATATGATTGGATCATGCGAATGAACTAGATTGGAACGTACGAATGAGTAAGAATGGATCGTACGAATGAAATAGAATGGATCAAATGAATGAATTAGAATGGATCATACGAATGAAATAGAATGGATCGTATGAATGAATTAGAATGGATCCTATAAATTAGAATAGATCGTATGAATGAATTAGAATGGATAGTGCTAATGAATTAGAATGGATTGTACGAATGCATTAGAATGGATCGTACGAATGAATTAGAATGGATCGTACGAATGAATTAGAATAGATCGTGCGAATGAATTAGAATGGATCGTACGAATGAATTAGAATGGATCGTTCGAATGAATTAGAATGGATACATTCGTGCGAATGAATTAGAATGGATCGTACGAATGAGTAAGAATGGATCGTACGAATGAAATAGAACGGATCATACGAATGAAATAGAATGGATCGTGCTAATGAATTAGAATGGATCGTACGAATGAATTAGAATAGATTATGCGAATGAATTAGAATGGATCGTACGAATGAATTAGAATGGATCGTACGAATGAATTAGAATGGTTCGTGCGAATGAATTAGAATGGATTGTACGAATGAATTAGAATGGATTCATTCGTGTGAATGAATTTGAATGGATCGTACGAATGAGTTAGAATAGATCATAGGAATGAAATAGAATGGATCGTACGAATGAATTAGAATGGATCGTGCTAATGAATTAGAATGGATCGTACGAATGAATTAGAATAGATTGTGCGAATGAATACATTCGTGCGAATGAATTAGAATAGATCGTATGAATGAATTAGAATGGATCGTATGAATGAATTAGAATGGATCGTAGGAATGTATTCGAATGGACCGTATGAATGAATTAGAATGGATACATTCTTGAAATGAATTAGAATGGATCATACGAAGGAATTAGGGTGGATCGTACAAATGAATTAGAATGGATACATTCGTGCGAAAGAATTAGAATGGATTGTATGAATGAATTAGAATGGATCGTATGAATGAATTAGAATGGATCGTGCGAATGAATTAGAATGGATCATATGAATGAATTAGAATGGATTGTATGAATGAATTAGAATGGATCGTGTGAATGAATTAGAATAGATCGTACGAATGAATTAGAATAGAATGGATACATTCGTGCGAATGAATTAGAATGGATCGTACGAATAGGTAAGAATGGATCGTACGAATGAAATAGAATGGATCGTACGAATGAATTAGAATGGATCGTGCTAATGATTTAGAATGGATCGTACGAATGAATTAGAATAGATTGTGTGAATGAATTAGAATGGATCGTACGAATGAATTAGAATGGATACATTCGTGCGAATGAATTAGAATGGATCGTACGAATGAATTAGAATGGATCGTATGAATGAATTCGAATGGATCGTGCGAATGAATTAGAATGGATCGTACGAACGAATTAGAATGGATACATTCGTGCGAATGAATTAGAATGGATCGTACGAATCAGTAAGAATGGATCGTACGAAAGAAATAGAATGGATCGTACGAATGAATTAGAATGGATCGTGCTAATGAATTAGAATGGATCGTACGAATGAATTAGAATAAATTGTGCGAATGAATTAGAATGGATCGTACGAATGAATTAGAATGGATCGTATGATTTAATTAGAATGGATCGTGCGAATGAATTAGAATGGATCGTACGAATGAATTAGAATGGATACATTCATGCGAATGAATTAGAATGGATCGTATGAATGAGTAAGAATGGATCGTACGAATGAAATAAAATGGATCGTATGAATGAATTAGAATGGATCGTACGAATGAATTAGAATGGATCGTATGAATGAATTAGAATGGATCGTGCGAATGAACTAGAATGGATCGTACGAATGAATTAGAATGGATACATTCGTGCGAATGAATTAGAATGGTGAGTAAGAATGTATTGTACGAATGAAATAGAATGGATCGTACGAATGAATTAGAATGGATCGTGCGAATGAATTAGATTGGATCATGCGAATGAATTAGAATGGATCATACGAATGATTTAGAATGGATACATTCGTGCGAATGAATTAGAATGGATCGTATGAATGAATTAGAATAGATCGTATGAATGAATTCGAATGAATCGTACGTATGAATTAGAATGGATCGTACAAATGAATTAGAATGGATCGTATGAATGAATTAGAATGGATCGGGCGAATGAATTAGAATAGATCGTACGAATGAATTAGAATGGATACATTCGTGCGAAAGATTTAGAATGGTTTGTATGAATGAATTAGAATGGATCGTACGAATGAATTAGAATGGATCGTATAAATGAATTAGAATGGATCGTGCGAATGAATTAGAATGGATCGTACGAATGAATTAGAATGGATACATTCGTGCGAATGAATTAGAATAGATCGTACGAATGAGTAAGAATGGATCGTATGAATGAAATAGAATGGATCGTACGAATGAATTAGAATGGATCATACGAATGAATATGATTGGATCGTGCGAATGAATTAGATTGGATCGTACGAATAAGTAAGAATGGATCGTACGAATGAAATAGAATGGATCATATGAATGAATTAGAATAGATCGTATAAATTAGAATAGATCGTATGAATGAATTAGAAAGGATAGTGCTAATGAATTAGAATGGATTGTACGAATAAATTAGAATGGATCGTACGAATGAATTAGAATGTATCGTGCGAATGAATTAGAATGGATCGTGCGAATGAATTAGAATGGATCGTACGAATGAATTAGAATGGATTGTACGAATGAATTAGAATGGATACATTCGTGCGAATGAATTAGAATGGATCGCATGAATGAGTAAGAATGGATCGTACGAATGAAATAGAACGGATCATATGAATGAATTAGAATGGATCGTGCTAATGAATTAGAATAGAACATACGAATGAATTAGAATAGACTGTGCGAATGAATTAGAATGGATCGTACGAATGAATTAGAATAGATTGTGCGAATGAATTAGAATGGATCGTACGAATGAATTAGAATGGATCGTATGATTTAATTAGAATGGATCGTGCGAATGAATTAGAATGGATCGTACGAATGAATTAGAATGGATACATTCGTGCGAATGAATTAGAAAGGATCGTATGAATGAGTAAGAATGGTTTGTACGAATGAAATAGAATGGATCGTATGAATGAATTAGAATGGATCGTACGAATGAATTAGAATGGATCGTATGAATGAATTAGAATGGTTTGTATGAACGAATTAGAATGGATCGTACGAATGAATTAGAATGGATCGTATGAATGAATTAGAATGGATCGTGCGAATGAATTATAATGCATCGTACGAATGAATTAGAATGGATACATTCGTGGGAATGAATTTGAATGGATCGTACGAATGAGTAAGAATGGATCGTACGAATGAATTAGAATGGATCGTATGAATGAATATGATTGGATCGTGCGAATGAATTAGATTTGATCGTACGAATAAGTAAGAATGGATCGTACGAATGAAATAGAATGGATCATATGAATGAATTAGAATGGATCATACGAATGAAATAGAATGGATCGTATGAATGAATTAGAATGGATCGTATAAATTAGAATAGATCGTATGAATGAATTAGAATGGATAGTGCTAATGAATTAGAATGGATTGTACGAATGAATTAGAATGGATCGTATGAATAAATTAGAATGGATCGTGCGAATGAATTTGAATGGATCGTGCGAATGAATTAGAATGGATCGTACGAATGAATTAGAATGGATCGTACGAATGAATTAGAATGGATACATTCGTGCGAATGAATTAGAATGGATCGTACGAATGAGTAATAATGGATCGTACGAATGAAATAGAACGGATCATACGAATGAATTAGAATGGATCGTGCTAATGAATTAGAATGGATCGTACAAATGAATTAGAATAGATTGTGCGAATGAGTTAGAATGGATCGTACGAATGAATTAGAATGGATCGTACGAATGAATTAGAATGGTTCGTGCGAATGAATTAGAATGGATCGTACGAATGAATTAGAATGGATTCATTCGTGTGAATGAATTTGAATGGATCGTACGAATGAGTTAGAATAGATCATACGAATGAAATAGAATGGATCGTACGAATGAATTAGAATGGATTGTGCTAATGAATTAGAATGGATCGTACGAATGAATTAGAATAGATTGTGCGAATGAATACATTCGTGCGAATAAATTAGAATAGATCGTATGAATGAATTAGAATGGATCGTATGAATGAATTAGAATGGATCGTAGGAATGAATTCGAATGGACCGTACGAATGAATTAGAATGGATACATTCGTGCGAATGAATTAGAATGGATAATACGAAGGAATTAGGGTGGATCGTACAAATGAATTAGAATGGATACATTCGTGCGAAAGAATTAGAATGGATTGTATGAATGAATTAGAATGGATCGTATGAATGAATTACAATGGATCGTGCGAATGAATTAGAATGGATCGTATGAATGAATTAGAATGGATTGTATGAATGAATTAGAATGGATCGTGCGAATGAATTAGAATGGATCGTACGAATGAATTAGAATAGAATGGATACATTCGTGCGAATGAATTAGAATGGATCGTACGAATAGGTAAGAATGGATCGTACGAATGAAATAGAATGGATCGTACGAATGAATTAGAATGGATCGTGCTAATGAATTAGAATGGATCGTACGAATGAATTAGAATAGATTGTGTAAATGAATTAGAATGGATCGTATGAATGAATTACAATGGATACATTCGTGCGAATGAATTAGAATGGATCGTATGAATGAATTAGAATGGATCGAATGAATGAATTCGAATGGATCGTGCGAATGAATTAGACTGGATCGTACGAACGAATTAGAATCGATACATTCGTGCAAATGAATTAGAATGGATCGTACAAATCAGTAAGAATGGATCGTACGAAAGAAATAGAATGGATCGTATGAATGAATTAGAATGGATCGTGCTAATGAATTAGAATGGATCGTACGAATGAATTAGAATAGATTGTGCGAATGAATTAGAATGGATCGTACGAATGAATTAGAATGGATCGTATGATTTAATTAGAATGGATCGTGCGAATGAATTAGAATGGATCGTATGAATGAATTAGAATGGATACATTCGTGCGAATGAATTAGAATGGATCGTATGAATGAGTAAGAATGGTTCGTACGAATGAAATAGAATGGTTTGTATGAATGAATTAGAATGGATCGTACGAATGAATTAGAATGGATCGTATGAATGAATTCGAATGGATCGTACGATCCATTCTAATTCATTCGCACAATCTATTCTAATTCATTCGTACGATCCATTCTAATTCATTCGCACGATCCATTCTAATTCATTTGCACGATCCATTCTAATTCATTCATACAATCTATTCTAATTCTTTCGCACGAATGTTTCCATTCTAATTCATTCGTACGATCAACCCTAATTCCTTCGTATGATCCCTTCTAATTCATTCGTACGATCCATTCTAATTCATTAGCACGATCCATTCTAATTCATTCGTACGATCCATTCTATTTCATTCGCATGATCCATTCTAATTCATTCATACGATCCATTAAAATTCATTCGTACGATCCATTCTAATTCATTCGCATGATCCATTCTAATTCATTCATACGATCCATTCTAATTCATTCATACAATCCTTTATAATTCTTTCGCATGAATGTATCCATTCTAATTCCTTTGTATGATCCATTCTAATTCATTCATACGATCCATTCTAATTTATTCATACGATCCATTCTAATTGATTCATACAGTCCATTCTATTTCTTTCACACGAATGTATCTATTCTAATTCATTTCTACGATTCACCCTAATTCCTTCGTATAATCCATTCTAATTCATTCGCACGAATGTATCCATTCTAATTCATTCGTACGATCCATTCAAATTCATTCATACGATCCATTCTAATTCATTCGCATGATCCATTCTAATTCATTCATACGATCCATTCTAATTCATTTGTACGATCCATTATAATTCATTCGCACGATCCATTCTAATTCATTCGCACGATCTATTCTAATTCATTCGTACGATCCATTCTAATTCATTCATATGATCCATTCTATTTCATTCGTATGATCCATTCTTACTCATTCGTACGATCCATTTTAATTCATTCGCACGATCCATTCTAATTCATTTGCACGATCCATTCTAATTCATTCGTACGATCCATTCTATTTCATTCGTATAAATGAATTAGAATGGATCGTATAAATGAATTAGAATGGAATGTATGAATGATTTAAAATGGATCGTATGAATGAATTCGAATGGATATTACGAATGAATTAGAATGGATACATTCGTGCGAATGAATTAGAATGGATCATACGAAGGAATTAGGGTGGATCGTACGAATGAATTAGAATGGATACATTCGTGTGAAAGAATTAGAATGGATTGTATAAATGAATTAGAATGGATCGTATGAATGAATTAGAATGGATGGTGCGAATGAATTAGAATGGATTTTACGAATGAATTAGAATGGATCGTACGAAGGAATTAGAATGGATCGTGCGAAAGAATTAGAATGGATTGTATGAATTAATTAGAATGGATACATTCGTACGAAAGAATTAGAATGGATTGTATGAATGAATTAGAATAGATCGTATGAATGAATTAGAATAGATCGTGCGAATGAATTAGAATGTATCGTATGTACGAATGAATTAGAATGGATATTTTCGTGCGAAGGAATTAGAATGGATCGTACGAATGAATCATACGAAGGAATTAGAATGAATTAGAATGGATACATTCGTGCGAATGAATTAGAATGGATCGTACGAATGAATTAGAATGGATATATTCGTGCGAATAAATTAGAATGGATCGTATGAATGAATTAGAATGGATCGTACGTATGAAATTAGAATGGATCGTACGAATGAATTAGAATGGATTAGAATGAATTAGAAAGGATCGCACGAATGAATTAGAATGGATACATTCGTGCTAATGAATTAGTATGGATCGTATGAATGAATCAGAATGGATCGTACGAATGAATTAGAATGGATCGTGCGAATGAATTAGAATGGATCATACGAATGAATTAGAATGGATATATTCGTGCGAATGAATTAGAATTGATCGTATGAATGAATTAGAATGGATCGTACGTACGAATTAGAATGGATACATTCATGGTAATGAATTAGAATGGATCGTACGAAGGAATTAGAATGGATCATACGAATGAAATAGAACGGATCGTACGAAGGAATTAGAATGGATCATATGAAGGAATTAGAATGGATCGTACGAATGAATTTGAATAGATACATTCGTGCAAAAGAATTAGAATGGATTGTATGAATGAATTAGAATAGATTGTGCGAATGAATTAGAATGGATCGTGCGATTGAATTAGAATGGATCGTACGAATGAATTAGAATAGATTGTGCGAATGAATTAGAATGGATCGTATGAATGAATTAGAATGGATACATTCGTGCGAATAAATTAGAATGGATCGTATGAATGAATTAGAATGGATCATATGAATGAATTCGAATGGATCGTACGAATGATTTAGAATGGATACATTCGTGCGAATGAATTAGAATGGATCATACGAAGGAATTAGGGTGGATCGTACGAATGAATTAGAATGGATACATTGGTGCGAAAGAATTAGAATGGACTGAATGAATGAATTAGAATGGATCGTGCAAATGAATTAGAATGGATCGTGCGAATGAGGATATATTCGTGTGAATGAATCAGAATGGATCGTACGAATGAGTAAGAATGGATCGTACGAATGAAATAAAATAGATCGTACGAATGAATTAGAATGGATCGTGCAAATGAATTAAATTGGATCGTGCGAATTAATTAGAATGGATCGTACGAATGAATTAGAATGGATACATTCGTGCGAATGAATTAGAGTGTATCGTATGAATGAATTCGAATGGATCGTACGAATGAATTAGAATGGATACATTCGTGCGAATGAATTAGAATGGATCATACGAAGGAATTAGGGTGGATAGTACAAATGAATTAGAATGGATCGTACGAATGAATTAGAATGGATACATTCGAGCGAATGAATTAGAATAGATCATACGAAGGAATTAGGGTTGATCGTACGAATGAATTAGAATAGATACATTCGTGCGAACGAATTAGAATAGATTGTATGAATGAATTAGAATGGATCGTATGAATGAATTAGAATGGATCGTACGCATAAATTAGAATGGATCATACGAAGGAATTAGTGTGGATCGTACGAATGAATTAGAATGGATACAATCTTGCGAAAGAATTAGAATGGATTGTATGAATGAATTAGAATGGATCGTTCAAATGAATTAGAATCGATCGTGCGAATGAATTAAAATGGATCATACGAATGAATTAGAATAGATTGTTCGAATGAATTAGAATAGATCGTATGAATGAATTAGAATGGATCATTTGAATGAATTAGCACGATCCATTCTAATTCTTTCGCACGAATGTATCCATTCTAATTCATTCGTACGATCCATTCTAATTCATTCATACGATCCATTCTAATTCATTCGTACGATACATTCTAAATCATTCCCACAATCTATTCTAATTCATTCGTACAATACATTCTAATTCATTCGTACAATCCATTCTAATTCATTCGTACGATCCATTTGCACGATCCAATCTAATTCATTCGCACGATCCATTCTAATTCATTCGTACGATCCATTCCATTTTATTCATACGATCCATTCTAATTCATTCGCACGATCCATTCTAATTCATTCATACGATCCATTCTAATTCATTCATACAATCCATTCTAATTCTTTCACATGAATGTATCCATTCTAATTCATTCGTACGATCCATTCTAATTCATTCGCACGACCCATTCTAATTCATTCATACAATCCATTCTAATTCATTCGTACGATCCATTCTAATTAGAATGGATCGTACGAATAAGTAAGAATTAATCTTACTCATTAGCACAATCCATTCTAATTCATTCATATGATCCATTCTAATTCATTCGCACAATCTATTCTAATTCATTCGTACGATCCTTTCTAATTCTTTCGTATGATCCATTCTAATTCATTCCCATGAATGGATCATACGAATGAGTAAGAATGGATCGTACGAATAGAATAGAATGGATCGTATGAATGAATTAGAATGGATCGTGCGAATGAATTAGAATGGAGCGTACGAATGAGTAAGAATGGATCGTACGAATAAAATAGAATGGATCGTATGAATAAATTAGAATCGATCGTGCTAATGAATTAGAATGGATCGTACGAATGAATTAGAATAGATTGTGCGAATGAATTAGAATTGATCGTACGAAAGAATTAGAATGGATCGTAAGAATGAATTAGAATGGATCGTGCGAATGAATTAGAATGGATTGTACGAATGAATTAGAATGGATCGAATGAATGAATTAGAATGGTTCATGCGAATGAATTAGAATGGATCGTACGATTAAATTAGAATGGATACATACAAAAGAATGGATCGTACGAATGAATTAGAATGAATCGTACAAAGTAATTAGAATAGATACATTCATGGGAATGAATTAGAATGGATCGTAAGAAGGAATTAGAATGGATCATACGAATGAAATAGAATGGATCGTACAAAGGAATTAGAATGGATCGTACGAAGGAATTATAATGGATCGTACGAAGGAATTAGAATGGATCGTACGAATGAATTAGAATGGATACATTCGTGCAAAAGAATTAGAATGGATTGTATGAATGAATTAGAAATGATCGTGCAAATGAATTAGAATGGATCGTGCGAATGAATTAGAATGGATAGTACGAATGAGTAAGAATGGATCGTACGTATGAATTAGAATGGATACATTCATGGGAATGAATTAGAATGGATCGTACGAAGGAATTAGAATGGATCATACAAATGAAATAGAATGGATCGTACGAAGGAATTAGAATGGATCATGCAAATGAATTAGAATGGATCGTGCGAATGAATTAGAATGGATCGTACGAATGAATTAGAATGGTTCGTATGAATGAATTAGAATGGATCATGCAAAAGATTTAAAATGGATCATATAAATGAATTCGAATTGATCGTACAAATGAATTAGAATAGAAACATTCGTGCGAATGAATTAGAATGGATCATACGAAGGAATTAGGGTGGATTGTACGAATGAATTAGAATGGATCGTATGAATGAATTAGAATGGATCGTGCGAATGAATTAGAATGGATCGTACGAATGAATTAGAATGGATCGTACGAATAAATTAGAATGGATCGTGCGAATGAATTAGAATGGATCGTACGAATGAATAAGAATGGATACATTCATGCGAATGAATTAGAATGGATCGTACGAATGACTAAGAATGGATCGTACGAATGAAATAGAATGGATCGTTCGAATGAATTAGAAAGGATCGTGCTAATGAATTAGAATGGATCATACGAATGAATTAGAATAGATTGTGCGAATGAATTAGAATGGATCGTACGAATGAATTAGAATGGATCGTGCGAGTGAATTAGAATGGATCGTATGACTTAATTAGAATAGATACATTCATGCGAATGAATTAGAATGGATCGTACGAATGAGTAAGAATGGATCGTACGAATGAAATAGAATGGATCGTACGAATGAATTAGAATGGATCGTGCTAATGAGTTAGAATGGATCGTACGAATGAGTTAGAATAGATTGTCCGAATGAATACATTTCGTGCTAATGAATTAGAATGGATCATATGAATGAATTAGAATGGATCGTATGAATAAATTCGAATGGATCATACGAATGAATTAGAATGGATACATTCGTCCGAATGAATTAGAATGGATCATACGAAGGAATTAGGGTGGATCGTACGAATGAATTAGAATGGATACATTTGTGCGAAAGAATTAGAATGAATTGTATGAATGAATTTGAATGGATTGTATGAATGAATTAGAATGGATCGTGCCAATGAATTAGAATGGATCGTACGAATGAATTAGAATGGATCGTATGAATGAATTAGAATGGATCGTGCGAATGAATTAGAATGGATCATACGAATGAATTAGAATAGAATGGATACATTCGTGCGAATGAATTAGAATGGATCGTACGAATGAGTAAGAATGGATCGTACAAATGAAATAGAATGGATCGTACGAATGAATTAGAATGGTTCGTGCTAATGAATTAGAATGGATCGTACGAATGAATTAGAATAAGTTGTGCGAATGAATTAGAATGGATCATACGAATGAATTAGAATTGATACATTCGTGCGAATGAATTAGAATGGATCGTATGAATGAATTAGAATGGATCGTGCGAATGAATTAGAATGGATCGTACGAATGAATTAGAATGGATACATTCGTGCGAACGAATTAGAATGGATCGTATGAATCAGTAAGAATGGATCGTACGAATGAAATAGAATGGATCGTAGGAATGAAATAGAATGGATCGTACGAATGAGTAAGAATGGATCGTACGAATGAAATAGAATGGATCGTACGAATGAATTAGAATGGATCGTGCGAATGAATTAGATTGGATCGTGTGAATGAATTAGAATGGATCGTACGAATGAATTAGAATGGATACATTCGTGCGAATGAATTAGTATGGATCGTATGAATGAATTAGACTGGATCTTATGAATGAATTCGAATAGATCATACGTATGAATTAGACTGGATCGTACGAATGAATTAGAATGGATCGTATGAATGAATTAGAATGGATCGTACGAATGAATTAGAATGGATACATTCGTGCAAAAGAATTAGAATGGATTGTATGAATGAATTAGAATGGATCGTATGAATGAATTAGAATGGATCATATGAATGAATTAGAAAGGATCGTGCGAAGGAATTAGATTGGATCGTACGAATGAATTAGAATGGATACATTCGTGCGAATGAATTAGAATGGATCGTACGAATGAGTAAGAATGGAACGTATGAATGAAATAGAATGGATCGTACGAATGAATTAGAATGGATCGTACGAATGAATATGATTGGATCGTGCGAATGAATTAGATTGGATCGTACGAATGAGTAAGAATGGATCGTACGAATGAAATAGAATGGATGGTATGAATGAATTAGAATGGATTATACGAATGAAATAGAATGGATCGTATGAATGAATTAGAATGGATCGTATAAATTAGAATAGATCGTATGAATCAATTAGAATGGATAGTACTAATGAATTAGAATGGATCGAACGAATGAATTAGAATGGATCGTACAAATGCATTAGAATGGATCGTATGAATGAATTAGAATGGATCGTGCGAATGAATTAGAATGGATCGTACGAATGAATTAGAATGGATCGTACGAATGAATTAGAATAGATACATTCGTGCAAATGAATTAGAATGGATTGTACGAATAAGTAAGAATGGATCGTACGAATGAAATAGAATGTATCGTACGAAGCAATTAGAATAGATCGTGCTAATGAATTAGAATGGATCGTACGATTGAATTAGAATAGATTGTGCGAATGAATTAGAATGGATCGTACGAATGAATTAGAATGGATCGTATGAATAAATTAGAATGGTTTGTGTGAATGAACTAGAATGGATCGTACGAATGAATTAGAATGGATTCATTCGTGCGAATGTATTAGAATGCATCGTATGAATGAGTTAGAATAGATCATACGAATGAAATAGAATGGATCGTACGAATGAATTAGAATAGATCGTGCTAATGAATTAGAATGGATCGTACGAATGAATTAGAATAGATTGTGCGAATGAATACATTAGTGCGAATGAATTAAAATGGATCGTATGAATGAATTAGAATGGATCGTATGAATGAATTAGAATGGAACGTATGAATGAATTCGAATGGATCGTACGAATGAATTAGAATGGATACATTCGTGCAAATGAATTAGAATGGATCATACGAAGGAATTAGGGTGGATCGTACAAATGAATTAGAATGGATACATTCGTGCGAAAGAATTAGAATGGATTGTATGAATGAATTAGAATGGATCGTATGAATGAATTAGAATGGATCGTGCGAATGAATTAGAATGGATCGTACGAATGAATTAGAACGGATCGTGCTAATGAATTAGAATGGATCGTACGAATGAATTAGAATATATTGTGCGAATGAATTAGAATGGATCGTACGAATGAATTAGAATGGATACATTCGTGCGAATGAATTAGAATGGATCGTATGAATGAATTAGAATGGATCGTATGAATGAATTAGAATGGATCGTGCGAATGAATTAGAATGGATCGTACGAATGAATTAGAATGGATACATTCATGCGAATGAATTAGAATGGATCAAACGAATCAGTAAGAATAGATCGTACGAAAGAAATAGAATGGATCGTACGAATGAATTAGAATGGATCGTGCTAATGAATTAGAATGGATCGTACGAATGAATTAGAATAGATTGTGCGAATGAATTAGAATGGATCGTACGAATAAATTAGAATGGATCGTATGAATGGATTAGAATGGATCGTGCGAATGAATTAGAATGGATCTTACGAATGAATTATAATGGATACATTCGTACGAATGAATTAGAATGGATCGTACGAATGAGTAAGAATTGATCGTACGAATGAAATAGAATGGATCGTATGAATGAATTAGAATGGATCGTACGAATGAATTAGAATGGATCCTATGAATGAATTAGAATGGATCGTGCGAATGAATTAAAATGGATTGTATGAATGAATTAGAATGGATACATTCGTGCAAATGAATTAGAATGGATCGTATAAATGAGTAAGAATGGATTGTACCAATGAAATAGAATGGATCGTACGAATGAATTAGAATGGATCGTGTGAATGAATTAGATTGGATCGTGCGAATGAATTAGAATGGATCGTATAAATGAATTAGAATGGATCTATTCGTGCGAATGAATTAGAATGGATCGTTTGAATGAATTAGAATGGATCGTACGAATGAATTAGAATAGATTGTGCGAATGAATTAGAATGGATCGTATGAATGAATTAGAATGGATCGTATGAATGAATTAGAATGGATCGTGCGAATGAATTAGAATGGATCGTACGAATGAATTAGAATGGATCGTACAAATAAGTAAGAATGGATCGTACGAATGAAATAGAATGGATCGTATGAATGAATTAGAATGGATCGTACGAATAAATTAAAATGGATCGTATGAATGAATTAGAATGGATCTTGCGAATGAATTAGAATGGATTGTACGAATGAATTAGAATGGATACATTTATGCGAATGAATTAGAATGGATCGTATGAATGAGTAAGAATGGATTGTACGAATGAAATAGAATGGATCGTATGAATGAATTAGAATGTATCGTGCGAATGAATTATAATGGATCGTACGAATGAATTAGAATGGATACATTCGTGCGAAAGAATTAGAATGGATTGTATGAATGAATTAGAATGGATCGTACGAATGAATTAGAATAGATCGTATGAATGAATTAGAATGGATCATGCGAATGAATTATAATGGATCGTACGAATGAATTAGAATAGATACATTCGTGCGAATGAATTAGAATTGATCGTACGAATGTGTAACAATGGATTGTACGAATGAAATAGAATGGATCGCACGAATGAATTAGAATGGATGGTACCAATGAATATGATTGGATTGTGCGAATGAATTAGATTGGATCGTACGAATGAGTAAGAATGGATCGTACGAATGAAATAGAACGGATCGTATGAATGAATTAGAATGGATCATACGAATAAAATAGAATGGATCGTATGAATGAATTAGAATGGATCGTATGAATTAGAATGGATCGTATGAATGAATTAGAATGGATCATGCTAATGAATTAGAATGGAACGTACGAATGAATTAGAATGGATCGTACAAATGAATTAGAATGGATCGTATGAATGAATTAGAATGGATCCTGTGAATGAATTAGATGGGATTGTATGAATGAATTAGAATGGGTACATTCGTGCGAATGAATTAGAATGGATCGTACGAATGAGTAAGAATGGATCGTACGAATGAAATAGAATGGATCGTACGAATGAATTAGAATGGATTGTGCGAATGAATTAGATTGGATCGTGCGAATGAATTAGAGTGGATCGTACGAATGAATTAGAATGGATACATTCGTGCGAATGAATTAGAATGGAAACATTCATGTGAATGAATTAGAATGGATCGTGCAAATGAATTAGAATGGATCGTAGGAATGAATTAGAATGGATTGTATGAATGAATTAGAATGGATCGTACGAATGAATTAGAATGGATACATTCGTGCGAAAGAATTATAATGGATTGTGCTAATTCATTCATACGATCCATTCTAATTCATTCGTACGATCCATTCTAATTCATTCGCACAATCTATTCTAATTCATTCGTACGATCCATTCTAGTTCATTCGCACGATCCATTCTAATTCATTTGCATGATCCATTCTAATTCATTCATACAATCCATTCTAATTCTTTCGCACGAATGTTTCCATTCTAATTTATTCGTACGATCCACCCTAATTCCTTCGGATGATCCATTCTAATTCATTCGTACGATCAATTCTAATTCATTAGCACGATCCATTCTAATTCATTCGCACGAATGTATCCATTCTAATTCATCGTACGATCGATTCTAATTCATTCGCATGAATGTATCCATTCTAATTCAATCGTACTATCCATTCTAATTCATTCGCACGATCCATTCTAATTCATTCATACGATCCATTCAAATTCATTCGTATGATCCATTCTAATTCATTCGCATGATCCATTCTAATTCATTCATACGATCCATTCTAATTCATTCGCACGATCCATTCTAATTCATTCGTACGATCCATTCTAATTCATTCGTACGATCCATTCTAATTCATTCGTATGATCTATTCTAATTCCTTTGTACCATCCATTCTAATTCATTCATACCATCCATTCTAATTTATTCATACGATCCATTCTAATTCATTCATACATTCGATTCTATTTCTTTCGCACGAATGTATCTATTCTAATTCATTTGTACTATTCACTCTAATTCCTTTGTATGATCCATTCTAATTCATTCGCACGAATGTATCCATTCTAATTCATTCGTACGATCCATTAAAATTCATTCATACGATCCATTCTAATTCATTCGCACGATCCATTCTAATTCATTCATACGATCCATTGTAATTCATTCGTACGATCCATTATATTTCATTTGCACGATCCATTCTAATTCATTCGCACGATCCGTTCTAATTCATTCGTACGATCCATTCAAATTCATTCATACGATCCATTCTATTTCATTCGTATGATCCATTCTTACTCATTCGTACGATCCATTATAATTCATTCGCACGATCCATTCTAATTCATTCGCACGATCCATTCTAATTCATTCATATGATCCATTCAATTTCATTCGTACGATCCATTCTTACTCATTCGTACGATCCATTCTAATTCATTCGCATGAATGTATCCGTTCTAATTCATTCATACAATCCATTCTAATTCATTCGCACGATCCATTCTACTTCATTCATACGATCCATTCTAATTCATTCGTACGATCCATTCAAATTCATTCATACAATCCATTCTAATTCTTTCGAACGAATGTATCTATTCTAATTCATTCGTACGATCCATTCTAATTCATTCGCACGATCCATTCTAATTCATTCATACGATCCATTCTAATTCATTCATACAATCCATTCTAATTCTTTCGTATGAATGTATCCATTCTAATTCATTCGTACGATCCATTCTAATTCATTCGCACGATCCAATCTAATTCATTCGCATGATCCATTCTAATTCATTCGCACGAATGTATCCAATCTATTCTAATTCATTTGTACGATCCATTCTAATTCATTCATACGATCCGTTCTAATTCATTCGTACGAATGTATCCATTCTATTCTAATTCATTTGTACGATCCATTCTAATTCATTCGCACGATCTATTCTAATTTATTCGTACGATCCATTCTAATTCATTCGCACGATCCATTCTAATTCATTCATACGATCCATTCCAATTCATTCATACAATCAATTCTAATTCTTTTGCACGAATGTATCCATTCTAATTCATTCGTACGATCCACCCTAATTCCTTCGTATGATCCATTCTAATTCATTCGCACGAATGTTTCCATTCTAATTCATTCGTACGATCCATTCGAGTTCATTCATACGATCCATTCTAATTCATTCATACGATCCATTCTAATTCATTTGCACGAATGTATTCATTCGCACAATCTATTCTAATTCATTCGGACGATCCATTCTAATTTATTCGTACGATCCATTCTAATTCATTCACACAATCTATTCTAATTTATTCGTACGATCCATTCTAATTCATTAGCACGATCCATTCTAATTCATTCGTACGATCCATTCTATTTCATTCGTACGATCCATTCTATTTCATTCGTACGATCCATTCTTACTCATTCGTACGATCCATTCTAATTCATTCGCACGAATGTATCCATTCTAATTCATTCGTACGATCCATTCTAATTCATTCGCACGATCCATTCAAATTCATTCATACGATCCATTCTTATTCATTCGTACGATTCGTTGTAATTCATTCGCACGATCCTTTCTAATTCATTCATACGATCCATTCTAATTCATTCATACAATCCATTCTAATTCTTTCACACGAATGTATCCATTCTAATTCATTCGTATGATCCACCCTAATTTTTTTGTATGATCCATTCTAATTCATTCACACGAATGTATCCATCCTAATTCATTCGTACATCCATTCTAATTCATTCATACGATCCATTCTAATTCATTTGAACGATCCATTCTAATTCATTCGTACGATCCATTCTAATTCATTCGTACGATACATTCTAATTCATTCGCACGATCTACTCTAATTCATTCGCACGTTCCATCCTAATTCCTTCGTACGATCCATTCTATTTCATTCGTATGATCCATTCTAATTCCTTCGTACGATCCATTCTAATTCATTCCCATGAATGTATCCATTCTAATTCATACATACGATCTATTCTTACTCATTCGTACGATCCATTCTAATTCCTACGATCGTGCGAATAAAATAGAATGGATCGTATGAATGAATTAGAATAGATTGTGCGAATGAATTAGAGTGGATACATTCATGGGAATGAATTAGAATGGATCGTATGAAGGAATTAGAATGGATCATACGAATGAGATAGAATGGATCGTACGAAGGAATTAGAATGGATCGTACGAAGGAATTAGAATGGATCGTACGAATGAATTAGAATAGTTTGTGCGAATGAATTAGAATGGATACATTCGTGTGAAAGAATTAGAATGGATTCTATGAATGAATTAGAATGGATATATTCGTACGAAGGAATTAGAATGGATCTTATGAATGAATTAGAATGGATCGTACGAATGAATTAGAATGGATCGTATGAATGAATTCGAATGGATCGTACGAATGAATTAGAATGGATACAATCGTGCGAATGAATTAGAATGGATCATACGAAGGAATTAGGGTGGATCGTACAAATGAATTAGAATGGATACATTTGTGCGAAAGAATTAGAATGGATTGTATGAATGAACTAGAATGAATCGTATGAAAGAATTAGAATGGATTGTGCGAATGAATTGGAATGGATCGTACGAATGAATTAGAATAGATTGTATGAATGTATTAGAATGGATCGTGCGAATGAATTAGAATGGATCGTACGAATGAATTAGAATAGAATGGATACATTCGTGCGAATGAATTAGAATGGATCGTACGAATAAGTAAGAATGGATCGTACGAATAAAATAGAATGGATCGTACGAATGAATTAGGAAGGATCGTGCTAATGAATTAGAATGGATCATACGAATGAATTAGAATAGATTGTGCGAATGAATTAGAATGGATCGTACGAATGAATTATAATGGATACATTCGTGCGAATGAATTAGAATGGATCGTATGAATGAATTAGAATGGATCGTGCGAATGAATTAGAATGGATCGTACGAATGAATTAGAATGGATACATTCGTGCGAATGAATTAGAATGGATAGTACGAATCAGTAAGAATGGATCGTACGAAAGAAATAGAATGGATCGTACGAATGAATTAGAATGGATCGTGCTAATGAATTAGAATGGATCGTACGAATGAATTAGAATAGATTGTGCGAATGAAATAGAATGGATCGTACGAACGAATTAGAATAGATCGTATGAATGAATTAGAATGGTTCGTGCGAATGAATTAGAATGGATCGTACGAATGAATTAGAATGGATACATTCGTGCGAATAAATTAGAATGGATCGTACGAATGAGTAAGAATGGATCGTAGAATGAAGTAGAATGGATCGTATGAATGAATTAGAATGGATCGTATGAATGAATTAGAATGGATCGTATGAATGAATTAGAATGGATCCTGCAAATGAATTAGAATGGATCGTACGAATGAATTAGAATGGATACATTCATGGGAATGAATTAGAATGGATCATACGAATGAGTAAGAATAGATCGTACGAATGAAATAGAATGGATCGTACAAATGAATTAGAATGGATCGTGCGAATGAATTAGATTGGATCGTCCGAATGAATTAGAATGAATCGTACGAATGAATTGGAACGGATACATTCATGTAAATGAATTAGAATGGATCGTATGAATGAATTAGAATGGATCGTATGAATGAATTCGAATGAATCGTACGTATGAATTAGAATGGATCGTACAAATGAATTAGAATGGATCGTATGAATGAATTAGAATGGATCGTGCGAATGAATTAGAATGGATCGTATGAATATATTATAATGGATACATTCGTGCGAAAGAATTAGAATGGATTGTATGAATGAATTAGAATGGATCGTACGAATGAATTAGAATGGATCGTATGAGTGAATTAGAATGGATCGTGCGAATGAATTAGAATGGATCGTACGAATTAATTAGAATGGATACATTCGTGCGAAAGAATTAGAATGGATCGTACGAATAAGTAAGAATGGATCGTACGAATGAAATTGAATGGATCGTACGAATGAATTAGAATGGATCGTACGAATGAATATGATTGGATCGTGCGAATGAATTAGATTGGATCGTACGAATGAGTAAGAATGGATCGTACGAATGAAATAGAATGGATCGTATGAATGAATTATAATGGATCATACGAATAAAATAGAATGGATCGTATGAATGAATTAGAATGGATCATATGAATTAGAATGGATCGTATGAATGAATTAGAATGGATCGTGCTAATGAATTAGAATGGATCGTACGAATGAATTAGAATGGATCATACGAATGAATTAGAATGGATCGTATGAATGAATTAGAATGGATCGTGCGAATGAATTAGAAGGGATCGTACGAATGAATTAGAATGGGTACATTCGTGCGAATGAATTTGAATGGATTGTACGAATGAGTAAGAATGGATCGTACGAATGAAATAGAATGGATCGTACGAAGGAATTAGAATAGATTGTGCGAATGAATTAGATTGGATCGTGCAAATGAATTAGAAGGGATCGTACAAATGAATTAGAATGGATACATTCGTTGGAATGAATTAGAATGGAAACATTCATGCGAATGAATTAGAATGGATCGTGCAAATGAATTAGAATGGATCGTAGGAATGAATTAGAATGGATCGTTTGAATGAATTAGAATGGATCGTACGAATGAATTAGAATGGATACATTCGTGCGAAAGAATTAGAATAGATCATGGTAATTCATTCATACGATCCATTCTAATTCATTCGTACGATCCATTCTAATTCATTCGCACAATCTATTCTAATTCATTCGTATGAACCATTCTAATTCATTCGCACGATCCATTCTAATTCATTTGCACGATCCATTCTAATTCATTAATACAATCCATTCTAATTCTTTCGCACGAATGTTTCCATTCTAATTCAATTGTACGATCCACCCTAATTCCTTCGTATGATCCATTCTAATTCATTCGTACGATCCATTCTAATTCATTAGCACGATCCATTCTAGTTCATTCGCACGAACGTATCCATTCTAATTTATCGTACGATCCATTCTAATTCATTCGCACGAATGTATCCATTCTAATTCATTCGTATGATCCATTCTAATTCATTCGCACGATTCATTCTAATTCATTCATACGCTCCATTCAAATTCATCTGTACGATCCATTCTAATTCATTCGCATGATCCATTCTAATTCATTCATACGATCCATTCTAATTCATTCATACAATCCTTTCTAATTCTTTTGCACGAATATATCCATTCTAATTCCTTCGTACGATCCATTCTAATTCATTCATACACTCCATTCTAAATTATTCATACGATCCATTCTAATTCATTCATACAATCTATTCTATTTCTTTCACACGAATGTATCTATTCTAATTCATTTGTACGATCCACCCTAATTCCTTCGTATGATCCATTCTAATTCATTCGCACGAATGTATCCATTCTAATTCATTCGTACGATCCATTCAAATTCATTCATACGATCCATTCTAATTCATTCGCACGATCCATTCTAATTTATTCATACGATCCATTCTAATTCATTCGCACGATCCATTCTAATTCATTCGTACCATCCATTCTATTTCATTCATATGATCCATTCTTACTCATTCGTACGATCCATTCTAATTCATTCGCATGAATGAATCCGTTCTAATTCATTCATATGATCCATTCTAATTCATTCGCACGACCCATTCTAATTTATTCATACGATCCACTCTAATTCATTCGTACGATCCATTCAAATTCATTCATACAATCCATTCTAATTCTTTCGCACGAATGTATCCATTCTAATTCATTAGTACGATCCATTCTAATTCATTCATACGATCCATTCTAATTCATTCATACAATCCATTCTAATTCTTTCGCACGAATGTATCCATTCTAATTCATTCGTACAATCCATTCTAATTCATTCGCACGATCCATTCAAATTCATTCACACGAATGTATCCAGTCTATTCTAATTCATTCGTACGATCCATTCTAATTCATTCGTACGATCCATTCTAATTCATTCGTACGAATGTATCCATTCTATTCTAATTCATTCGTACGATCCATTCTAATTCATTCGCACGATCCATTCTAATTCATTCGTACGATCCATTCTAATTCATTCGCACGATCCATTCTAATTCATTCATACGATCCATTCTAATTCATTCATACGATCCATTCTAATTTTTTTGCACGAATGTATCCATTCTAATTCATTCGTACGATCCACCCTAATTCCTTCGTATGATCCAATTTAATTCATTTGCATGAATGTATCCATTCGAATTCATTCGTACGATCTATTCGAATTCATTCATACTATCCAATCTAATTCATTCATATGATCCATTCTAATTCATTCATACGATCCATTCTAATTCATTCGCACGAATGTATTCATTCGCACAATCTATTCTAATTCATTCGTACGATCCATTCTAATTCATTAGTACGATCCATTCTAATTCATTCGTACGGTCCATTCTATTTCATTCGTACGATCCATTCTTACTCATTCCTACAATCCATTCTAATTCATTCGCACGAATGTATCCATTCTATTTCATTCGTACGATCCATTCTAATTCATTCATACGATCCATTCTATTTCATTCGTACGATCCATTCTAATTCATTCGCACAATCTATTCTAATTCATTCGTACGATCCATTCTAATTCATTAGCACGATCCATTCTAATTTAATCGTACGATCCATTCTAATTCATTAGCACGATCGATTCTAATTTATTCGTACGATCCATTCTATTTCATTCGTACGATCCATTCTTACTCATTCGTACGATCCATTCTAATTCATTCGCACGAATGTATCCATTCTAATTTATTCGTACGATCCATTCTAATTCATTCGCACGATCCATTCTAATTCATTCATACGATCCATTCTTATTTATTCGTACGATCCATTGTAATTCATTCGCACGATCCATTCTAATTCATTCATACGATCCATTTTAATTCATTCATACAATCCATTCTAATTCTTTCACACGAATGTATCCATTCTAATTCATTCGTACGATCCACCCTAATTTCTTCGTATGATCCATTCTAATTCATTCGCACGAATGTATCCATTCTAATTCATTCATCCATCCATTCTAATTCATTCATACGATCCATTCTAATTCATTTGCACGATCCATTATAATTCATTCGTACGATCCATTCTAATTCATTCGTACGATCCATTCTAATTCATTCGCACGATCCATTCTAATTCATTCGCACATTCCATTCTAATTCCTTCGTATGATCCATTCTATTTCATTCGTATGATCCATTCTAATTCATTCGTACGATCCATTCTAATTCATTCCCATGAATGTATCCATTCTAATTCATACATACGATCCATTCTTACTCATTCGTACGATCCATTCTAATTCCTACGATCGTGCGAATGAAATAGAATGGATCGTATGAATGAATTAGAATAGATTGTGCGAAGGAATTAGAGTGGATACATTCATGGGAATGAATTAGAATGGATCGTACGAAGGAATTAGAATGGATCATACGAATGAAATAGAATGGATCGTACGAAGGAATTACAATGGATCGTACGAAGGAATTAGAATGGATCGTAAGAATGAATTCGAATAGATTGTGCGAATGAATTAGAATGGATGGTACGAATGAATTAGAATAGATACATTCGTGCGAAAGAATTAGAATGGATTGTATGAATGAATTAGAATGGATACATTCGTGCGAAGGAATTAGAATGGATCGTACGAATGGATCATACTAATGAATTAAAATGAAATAGAATAGATCGTACAAATGAATTAGAATGGATCTTGCTAATGAATTAGAATGGATCGTACGAATGAATTAGAATAGATTGTGCGAATGAATTAGAATGGATCGTACGAATGAATTAGAATGGATACATTCGTGCGAATAAATTAGATTGGATCGCATGAATGAATTAGAATGGATCGTACGTATGAATTAGAATGGATACATTCATGGGAATGAATTAGAATGGATCGGACGAAGGAATTAGAATGGATCGTACGAATGAATTAGGTTGGATCATGCGAATGAATTAGAATGGATATATTCGTGCGAATGAATTAGAATAGATCGTATGAATTAATTAGAATGGATCGTGCGAATGAATTAGAATGGATCGTACGAATGAATTAGAATGGATCATATGAATGAATTAGAATGGATCGTGCGAATGAATTAGAATGGATCGGACGAATGAATTAGAATGGATACATTCGTGCGAGTGAATTAGAATGGATCGTACGAATGAGTAAGAATGGATCATACGAATGAAATAGAATGGATCGTATGAATGAATTAGAATGGATCATGCTAATGAATTAGAATGGATCGTACGAATGAATTAGACTAGATTGTGCAAATGAATTAGAATGGATCGTATGAATGAATTTGAATGGATCGTACGAATGAATTAGAATGGATACATTCGTGCGAATGAATTAGAATGGATCGTACGAATGAGTAAGAATGGATCGTATGAATGAAATAGAATAGATCGTACGAATGAATTAGAATGGATCGTGCTAATGAATTCGAATGGATCAGATGAATGAATTAGAATAGATTGTGCGAATGAATTAGAATGGATCGTACGAATGAATTAGAATGGATCGTATGAATGAATTAGAATGGATTGTGCAAATGAATTAGAATGGATCATACGAATGAATTAGAATGGATACATTCATGCGAATGAATTAGAATGGATCGTACGAATGAGTAAGAATGGATCGTACGAATGAAATAGAATGGATCATGCTAATGAATTAGAATGGATCGTACGAATAAATTAGAATAGATTGTGCGAATGAATTAGAATGGATCGTACGAATGAATTAGAATGGATTGTAGGAATGAATTAGAATGGATCGTGCGAATGAATTAGAATGGATCGTATGAATGAATTAGAATGGATCATACGAATGAATTAGAATGGATAAATTCGTGCGAATGAATTAGAATGGATTGTACTAATGAATTAGAATGGATCGTACGAATGAATTAGAATGGATCGTTCTAAAGAATTAGAATGGATCGTACGAAAGGATTAGAATAAATCGTATAAATGAATTAGAATAGTTCGAATGAATGAATTAGAATGGATCGAACGAATGAGTAATAATGGATCGTACGAATGAAATAGAATGGATCGAACGTACGATCCATTCTAATTCATTCATTCGATCCATTCTAATTCATTCGCACGAATGTATCCATTCTAATTTAATCATACGATCAAATCTAATTCATTCACACAATCTATTCTAATTCATTCATACCATCCATTCTAATTTATTTGCACGATCCATTCTAATTCTTTTGTACGATCCATTCTAATTCATTCATATAATCCATTCTAATTCTTTTGTACGATCCATTCTAATTCATTCCTACGATCCATTCTAATTCCTTCGTACGATCCATTCTAATTCATTCATACGATCCATTCTAATTCATTCGTACGATTCATTCTAATTCATACGTACGATCCATTTGAATTTATTTATACGATCCATTCTAATTCATTCATACGATCCATTCTAATTCATTCACACAAATGTATCCATTCTAATTCATTCGTACGATCCATTCTAATTCATTCGCATGATCCAATCTAATTCTTTCGCACGATCCATTCTAATTTATTTGTAGGATCCATTCTATTTCATTCGTACGATCCATTATTACTCATTCGTACGAGCTATTCAAATTCATTCGTACGATCCATTCTATTTCATTAGCACGGTCCATTCTAATTTATTCATACGATCCATTCTAATTCATTCGTATGATCCATTCTAATTCATTTGTACGATCCATTCTAATTCATTTGTACGATCCATTCTAATTCTTTTGCATTAGTGTATGCATTCTAATTCATTCGTATGATCTATTCTAATTCCTTTGTATGATCCATTCTAATTCTTTCGTACGATCAATTCTAATTCCTTCGTACGATCTATTCTAATTTATTCCCATGAATGTATCCATTCTAATTCATACGTATGATCCATTCTAATTCATTCATACGATCCATTCTAATTCATTCGTACGATACATTCTAATTCATTCATAAGATCCATTCTAATTCATTCGTATAATCCATTCTAATTCATTCGCACGAATGTATCCATTCAAATTCATTCGTACGATCCATTCTAATTCCTTCGCACGATCCATTCTAATTCATTCATACGATCCATTCTAATTCATTCGTACTATCCAATCTATTCTAATTCATTCCCATGAATGTAGCCATTCTAATTCATTCATACGATCCATTCTAATTCATTCATACGATCCATTCTAATTCATTTGCACGAATGTATCCATTCTAATTCATTCGTATGATCCATTCTTATTCATTTATACGATCCATTCTAATTCATTCGTACGATCCATTCTAATTCATTCGTATGGATACATTCATGCGAAGGAATTCATTCTAATTCATTCGCACAATCTATTCTAATTCAGTCATTCGCACGATCCATTCTAATTAGAATACATTCTAATCCATTCGTACGATCCATTCTAATTCATTCATATGGTCCATTCTAATTCATTTGTATGATCCATTCTAATTCCTAATACATTCTAATTCATTCTAATTCATACATACGATCCAATCTAATTCATTTGCACGATCCATTCTAATTCATTCATTCGATCCATTCTAATTCATTCATATAATCCATTCTAATTCTTTCGCACGAATGTATCCATTCTAATTCATTCGTACGATCCATTTTAATTCATTCGCACGATCCATTCTAATTCATTCATACGATCCATTCTAATTCATACATACGATCCATTCTAATTCATTCATATGATCCATTCTATTTCATTCGTATGATCCATTCTAATTCCTTCATACGATCCATTATAATTCATTCCCATAAATGTATCCATTCTAATTCATACGTACGATCCATTCTAATTCATTCATATGATTCAATCTAATTCATTCATACGATCCATTCTAATTCATTCGCACGAATGTATCTATTCTAATTCATTCGTACGATCCATTCTAATTCTTTCGCACAATCTATTCTAATTCATTCGTACGATCCATTCTAATTCATTAGCATGATCCATTCTAATTCATTCGTACGATCCATTCTATTTCATTCGTACGATCCATTCTTACTCATTCGTACGATCCATTCTAATTCATTCGCACGAATGTATCCATTCTAATTCATTCGTACGATCCATTCTAATTCATTCGCACGATCCATTCTAATTCATTCATATGATCCAATCTAATTCATTCATACAATCCATTCTAATTCTTTCGCACGAATGTATCCATTCTAATTCTTCCGTACGATCCACCCTAATTCCTTCGTATGATCCATTCTAATTCATTCGCACGAATGTATCCATTCTAATTCATTCGTACGATCCATTCGAATTCATTCGTACGATCCATTCTAATTCATTCATACGATCTATTCTAATTCATTCGTACGATCCATTCTAATTCATTCGCACGATACATTCTAATTCATTCATATGATACATTCTAATTCATTCGTACGATCCATTCTAATTCATTCATACGATCCATTCTAATTCCTTCGTTTGATCCATTCAAATTCATTCGCACGAATGTATCCATTCTAATTCATTCGTACGATCCATTCGAATTCATTCATACGATCCATTCTATTTCATTCGTACGATCCATTCTAATTCATTCGCACGAATGTATCCATTCTAATTCATTCGTTCGATCCATTCTAATTCATTTTCACGATCCAATCAAATTCATTCATACGATCCATTCTAATTCATTCATACGATCTATTCTAATTCATTCGTACGATCCATTCTAATTCATTCGCACGATACATTCTAATTCATTCATACGATACATTCTAATTCATTCGCACGATCCATTCTAATTCATTCATACGATCCATTCTAATTCCTTCGTATGATCCATTCTAATTCATTCGCACGAATGTATCCATTCTAATTCATTCGTACGATCCATTCGAATTAATTCATACGATCCATTCTATTTCATTCGTACGATCCATTCTAATTCATTCGCACGAATGTATCCATTCTAATTCATTCGTACGATCCATTCTAATTCATTCGCACGATCCATTCTAATGATCATGCGAATGAATTAGAATGGACCGTACGAATGAATTAGAATGGATCGTATGAATGAATCAGAATGGATCGTGCGAATGAATTAGAATGGATCGTATGAATGAATTAGAATGGATACATTCATGCGAATGAATTAGAATGGATCGTATGAATGAATTAGATTGTATGAATTAGAATGGATCATACGAATGAGCAAGAATGGATCGTATGAATGAATTAGAATGGATCGTGCGAATGAATTAGAATAGATCGTGCGAATGAATTAGAATGGATACATTTGTGCGAATGAATTAGAATGGATCGTACGAATGAATTAGAATGGATCGTATGAATGAATTAGATTGGATCGTGCGAATGAATTAGAATGGATCGTATGAATGAATTAGAATGGATACATTCGTGCGAATGAATTAGAATGGATCGTATGAATGAATTAGATTGGATCGTATGAATGAATTAGAATGGATCGTGCGAATGAATTAGAATGGATCGTACGAATAAATTAGAATGTATCGTATGAATGAATTAAAATGGATACATTCGTGCGAATGAATTAGAATGGATCATACGAAGGAATTAGGGTGGATTGTACGAATGAATTAGAATGGATACATTCGTGCGAAAGAATTAGAATGGATCGTATGAATGAATTAGAATGGATCATACGAATGAATTAGAATGGATCATATGAATGAATTAGAATGGATCATGTGAATGAATTAGAATGGATCGTACGAATGAGTAAGAATGGATCGTACAAATGAAATAGAATGGATCGTACGTACGATCCATTCTAATTCATTCATACGATCCATTCTAATTCATTCGCACGAATGTATCCATTCTAATTCATTCGTACGATCCATTCTAATTCATTCGCACAATCTATTCTAATTCATTCGTACGATCCATTCTAATTCATTTGCACGATCCATTCTAATTCATTTGAACAATCCATTCTAATTCATTCATACAATCCATTCTAATTCTTTTGCACGAATGTATCCATTCTAATTCATTCGTACGATCCATTCAAATTCCTTCGTACAATCCATTCTAATTTTTTCGTACGATCTATTCTAAATCATTCATACGATCCATTCTAATTCATTCGTACGATCCATTCTAATTCATACGTACGATCCATTCGAATTCATTCATACAATCCATTTTAATTCATTCATACGATCCATTCTAATTCATTCGCACGAATGTATCCATTCTAAGTCATTCGTACGATCCATTCTAATTCATTCGCATGATCCAAACTAATTCTTTCATATGATCCATTCTAATTCATTCGTATGATCCATTCTAATTTATGAATGAGTAAGATCCATTCGTGCGAATGATTAGAATGGATCGTACGAATGAATTAGAATGGATCGTGCTAATGAATTAGAATGGATCGCACAAAGGAATGAATTAGAATGGATACATTCGTACAATCCATTCTAATTCATTCGTACGATCCATTCTAATTCATTCGTACGATCCATTCTAATTTATTCATACGATCCATTCTAATTCATATTCATTCGTACGATCCATTCTAATTCATTCGTACGATCTATTCTAATTCATTCGTTCGATCCATTCTAAATCATTCACACGATCCATTCTTGAATGGATCGTACGAATGAATTAGAATGGATCGTACGAATGAATTAGAATGGATCATGCTAATGAATTAGAATGGATCGTACGAATAAATTAGAATAGATTGTGCGAATGAATTAGAATGGATCGTACGAATGAATTAGAATGGATTGTAGGAATGAATTAGAATGGATCGTGCGAATGAATTAGAATGGATCGTATGAATGAATTAGAATGGATCATACGAATGAATTAGAATGGATAAATTCGTGCGAATGAATTAGAATGGATTGTACTAATGAATTAGAATGGATCGTACGAATGAATTAGAATGGATCGTTCTAAAGAGTTAGAATGGATCGTACGAAAGGATTAGAATAAATCGTATAAATGAATTAGAATAGTTCGAATGAATGAATTAGAGTGGATCGAACGAATGAGTAATAATGGATCGTACGAATGAAATAGAATGGATCGAACGTACGATCCATTCTAATTCATTCATTCGATCCATTCTAATTCATTCGCACGAATGTATCCATTCTAATTTAATCATACGATCAAATCTAATTCATTCACACAATCTATTCTAATTCATTCATACCATCCATTCTAATTTATTTGCACGATCCATTCTAATTCTTTTGTATGATCCATTCTAATTCATTCATATAATCCATTCTAATTCTTTTGTACGATCCATTCTAATTCATTCCTACGATCCATTCTAATTCCTTCGTACGATCCATTCTAATTCATTCATACGATCCATTCTAATTCATTCGTACGATTCATTCTAATTCATACGTACGATCCATTTGAATTTATTTATACGATCCATTCTAATTCATTCATACGATCCATTCTAATTCATTCACACGAATGTATCCATTCTAATTCATTCGTACGATCCATTCTAATTCATTCGCATGATCCAATCTAATTCTTTCGCACGATCCATTCTAATTTATTTGTAGGATCCATTCTATTTCATTCGTACGATCCATTATTACTCATTCGTACGAGCTATTCAAATTCATTCGTACGATCCATTCTATTTCATTAGCACGATCCATTCTAATTTATTCATACGATCCATTCTAATTCATTCGTATGATCCATTCTAATTCATTTGTACGATCCATTCTAATTCATTTGTACGATCCATTCTAATTCTTTTGCATTAATGTATGCATTCTAATTCATTCGTATGATCTATTCTAATTCCTTTGTATGATCCATTCTAATTCTTTCGTACGATCAATTCTAATTCCTTCGTACGATCTATTCTAATTTATTCCCATGAATGTATCCATTCTAATTCATACGTACGATCCATTCTAATTCATTCATACGATCCATTCTAATTCATTCGTACGATACATTCTAATTCATTCATAAGATCCATTCTAATTCATTCGTACAATCCATTCTAATTCATTCGCACGAATGTATCCATTCAAATTCATTCGTACGATCCATTCTAATTCCTTCGCACGATCCATTCTAATTCATTCATACGAACCATTCTAATTCATTCGTACTATCCAATCTATTCTAATTCATTCCCATGAATGTAGCCATTCTAATTCATTCATACGATCCATTCTAATTCATTCATACGATCCATTCTAATTCATTTGCACGAATGTATCCATTCTAATTCATTCGTATGATCCATTCTTATTCATTTATACGATCCATTCTAATTCATTCGTACGATCCATTCTAATTCATTCGTATGGATACATTCATGCGAAGGAATTCATTCTAATTCATTCGCACAATCTATTCTAATTCAGTCATTCGCACGATCCATTCTAATTAGAATACATTCTAATCCATTCGTACGATCCATTCTAATTCATTCATATGGTCCATTCAAATTCATTTGTATGATCCATTCTAATTCCTAATACATTCTAATTCATTCTAATTCATACATAAGATCCAATCTAATTCATTTGCACGATCCATTCTAATTCATTCATTCGATCCATTCTAATTCATTCATACAATCCATTCTAATTCTTTCGCACGAATGTATCCATTCTAATTCATTCGTACGATCCATTTTAATTCATTCGCACGATCCATTCTAATTCATTCATACGATCCATTCTAATTCATACATACGATCCATTCTAATTCATTCATATGATCCATTCTATTTCATTCGTATGATCCATTCTAATTCCTTCATACGATCCATTATAATTCATTCCCATGAATGTATCCATTCTAATTCATACGTACGATCCATTCTAATTCATTCATATGATTCAATCTAATTCATTCATACGATCCATTCTAATTCATTCGCACGAATGTATCCATTCTAATTCATTCGTACGATCCATTCTAATTCTTTCGCACAATCTATTCTAATTCATTCGTACGATCCATTCTAATTCATTAGCATGATCCATTCTAATTCATTCGTACGATCCATTCTATTTCATTCGTATGATCCATTCTTACTCATTCGTACGATCCATTCTAATTCATTCGCACGAATGTATCCATTCTAATTCATTCGTACGATCCATTCTAATTCATTCGCACGATCCATTCTAATTCATTCATATGATCCAATCTAATTCATTCATACAATCCATTCTAATTCTTTCGCACGAATGTATCCATTCTAATTCTTCCGTACGATCCACCCTAATTCCTTCGTATGATCCATTCTAATTCATTCGCACGAATGTATCCATTCTAATTCATTCGTACGATCCATTCGAATTCATTCGTACGATCCATTCTAATTCATTCATACGATCTATTCTAATTCATTCGTACGATCCATTCTAATTCATTCGCACGATACATTCTAATTCATTCATATGATACATTCTAATTCATTCGTACGATCCATTCTAATTCATTCATACGATCCATTCTAATTCCTTCGTTTGATCCATTCAAATTCATTCGCACGAATGTATCCATTCTAATTCATTCGTACGATCCATTCGAATTCATTCATACGATCCATTCTATTTCATTCGTACGATCCATTCTAATTCATTCGCACGAATGTATCCATTCTAATTCATTCGTTCGATCCATTCTAATTCATTTTCACGATCCAATCAAATTCATTCATACGATCCATTCTAATTCATTCATACGATCTATTCTAATTCATTCGTACGATCCATTCTAATTCATTCGCACGATACATTCTAATTCATTCATACGATACATTCTAATTCATTCGCACGATCCATTCTAATTCATTCATACGATCCATTCTAATTCCTTCGTATGATCCATTCTAATTCATTCGCACGAATGTATCCATTCTAATTCATTCGTACGATCCATTCGAATTAATTCATACGATCCATTCTATTTCATTCGTACGATCCATTCTAATTCATTCGCACGAATGTATCCATTCTAATTCATTCGTACGATCCATTCTAATTCATTCGCACGATCCATTCTAATGATCATGCGAATGAATTAGAATGGACCGTACGAATGAATTAGAATGGATCGTATGAATGAATCAGAATGGATCGTGCGAATGAATTAGAATGGATCGTACGAATGAATTAGAATGGATACATTCATGCGAATGAATTAGAATGGATCGTATGAATGAATTAGATTGTATGAATTAGAATGGATCATACGAATGAGCAAGAATGGATCGTATGAATGAATTAGAATGGATCGTGCGAATGAATTAGAATAGATCGTGCGAATGAATTAGAATGGATACATTTGTGCGAATGAATTAGAATGGATCGTACGAATGAATTAGAATGGATCGTATGAATGAATTAGATTGGATCGTGCGAATGAATTAGAATGGATCGTATGAATGAATTAGAATGGATACATTCGTGCGAATGAATTAGAATGGATCGTATGAATGAATTAGATTGGATCGTATGAATGAATTAGAATGGATCGTGCGAATGAATTAGAATGGATCGTACGAATAAATTAGAATGTATCGTATGAATGAATTAAAATGGATACATTCGTGCGAATGAATTAGAATGGATCATACGAAGGAATTAGGGTGGATTGTACGAATGAATTAGAATGGATACATTCGTGCGAAAGAATTAGAATGGATCGTATGAATGAATTAGAATGGATCATACGAATGAATTAGAATGGATCATATGAATGAATTAGAATGGATCATGTGAATGAATTAGAATGGATCGTACGAATGAGTAAGAATGGATCGTACAAATGAAATAGAATGGATCGTACGTACGATCCATTCTAATTCATTCATACGATCCATTCTAATTCATTCGCACGAATGTATCCATTCTAATTCATTCGTACGATCCATTCTAATTCATTCGCACAATCTATTCTAATTCATTCGTGCGATCCATTCTAATTCATTTGCACGATCCATTCTAATTCATTTGAACAATCCATTCTAATTCATTCATACAATCCATTCTAATTCTTTTGCACGAATGTATCCATTCTAATTCATTCGTACGATCCATTCAAATTCCTTCGTACAATCCATTCTAATTTTTTCGTACGATCTATTCTAAATCATTCATACGATCCATTCTAATTCATTCGTACGATCCATTCTAATTCATACGTACGATCCATTCGAATTCATTCATACAATCCATTTTAATTCATTCATACGATCCATTCTAATTCATTCGCACGAATGTATCCATTCTAAGTCATTCGTACGATCCATTCTAATTCATTCGCATGATCCAAACTAATTCTTTCATATGATCCATTCTAATTCATTCGTATGATCCATTCTAATTTATGAATGAGTAAGATCCATTCGTGCGAATGATTAGAATGGATCACGAATGAATTAGAATGGATCGTGCTAATGAATTAGAATGGATCGCACAAAGGAATGAATTAGAATGGATATATTCGTACAATCCATTCTAATTCATTCGTACGATCCATTCTAATTCATTCGTACGATCCATTCTAATTTATTCATACGATCCATTCTAATTCATATTCATTCGTACGATCCATTCTAATTCATTCGTACGATCTATTCTAATTCATTCGTTCGATCCATTCTAAATCATTCACACGATCCATTCTTGAATGGATCGTACGAATGAGTAAGAATGGATCGTACGAATGAAATAGAATTGATCGTACGAATGAATTAGAATGGATCGTGCTAATGAATTAGAATGGATCGTACGAATGAATTAGAATAGATTGTACGTATGAATTAGAATGGATCGTACGAATGAATTAGAATGGATCTTGCGAATGAATTAGAGTGGATCTTACGAATGAATTAGAATGGATCGTACGAATGAATTAGAATGGATCGTACGAATGAATATGAATTAGAATCGATCGTATGAATGAATTAGAATGGATCGTACAAATGAATTAGAATGGATCGTACGAATGAATTAGAATGGATTGTACGAATGTATCCATTCTAATTCATTTCTTTGTGCGGTCCATTCTAATTCATTCGTACGATCCATTCTAATTCATTCATACGATCCATTCTAATTCATTCGTACGATCCATTCTAATTCATTCGCACAATCTATTCTAATTTATTCGTACGATCCATTCTAATTCATTAGCACGATTCATTCTAATTGATTCGTACGATCCATTCTATTTCATTTGTACGATCCATTCTTATTCATTCGTACGATCATATGAAAGAATTAGAATGAATTAGAATGGATCGTATGAATTAGAATGGATTCATTCGTACGATCCATTCTAATTCATTAGCACGATCCATTCTAATTCATTCGTACGATCCATTCTATTTCATTCGTATGATCCATTCTTACTCATTCGTACGATCCAATCTAATTCATTCATACGATCCATTCTCATTCATTCGCACGAATGTATCCATTCTAATTCATTCGTACGATCCATTCTAATTCATTCGCACAATCTATTCTAATTCATTTATACGATCCATTCTAATTCATTAGCACGATTCATTCTAATTTATTCATACGATCCATTCTAATTCATTTGTACGATCCATTCTAATTCATTTCCATGAATGTATCTATTCTAATTCATACGTACGATCCATTCTAATTCATTAATACGATCTAATCTAATTCATTCATACGATCCATTCTAATTAATTCATACGATCCATTCTAATTCATTCACACGATCCATTCTAATTCATTCATACGATCCATTCTAATCCATTCGTACGATCCATTGTAATTCATTTGCACGATCCATTCTAATTCATTCATACGATCTAATCTAATTCATTAGTATGATCCATTCTAATTCCTTCGTACGATCCATTCTAATTCATTCGCACGATCCATTCTAATTCATTTGCACGATCCATTCTAATTCATTCATACAATCTATTCTAATCCTTTTGCACGAATGTATCCATTCTACTTTATTCGTACGATCCGATCTAATTCCTTCGTACGATCCATTCTAATTCCTTCGTACGATCCAATGTATTTCATTCGTATGATCCATTCTAATTCCTTCGTATGATCCATTCATTCGTACGATCCATTCTAATTCCTTCGCACAAACTATTCTAATTCATTCGTGCGATCCATTCTAATTTATTCGTACGATCCATTCTAATTCATTAGCACAATCCATTCTAATTCATTCATACGATCCATTCTAATTCGTAAGATCCATTCTATTTCATTCATACGTTCCATTCTTACTCATTCGTACGATCCATTCTAATTCATTCGCACGAATGTATCCATTCAAATTCATTCGTACGATCCATTCATTCGTATGATCCATTCTAATTCTTTTGCACAATCTATTCTAATCCATTCGTACGATCCATTCTAATTCATTCATATGATCTATTCTAATTCATTAGCACGATCCATTCTAATTCATTCATACGATCCATTCTAATTCATACGATCCATTCTAATTCATTCATACGATCCATTATATTTCATTCGTATGATCCATTCTAATTCATTCGTACGATCCATTCGAATTCATTCATACGATCCATTCTAATTCATTCGCACAATCTATTCTAATTCATTCGTACGATCTATTCTAATTCATTAGCACGATTGACTCTAATTCATTCGTACGATCCATTCTATTTCATTCGTATGATCTATTCTTACTTATCCGTACGATCCATTCTAATTCATTCGCAGGAATGTATCCATTCTAATTCATTCGTACGATCCATTCTAATTCATTCACACAATCTAATTCATTCGTACGATCCATTCTAATTCATTAGCACGATCTATTCTAATTCATTCACTATTTCATTCGTACGATCCATTCTTACTCATTCGTAGGATCCATTCTAATTCATTCGCACAATTTATTCTAATTCATTCGTACGATCCATTCTAATTCCTTTATTCTTATTAATTCGTACGATCCATTCTAATTCATTCACACAATCTATTCTAATTCATTCTTACGATCCATTCTAATTCCTTCATTCTTATTCATTCGTACGATCTATTCTAATTCATACGTACGATCCATTCTAATTCATTCATACGATCCAATCTAATTTATTCATAGGATCCATTCTAATTCATTCGATCATACGAATGAGTAAGAATGGATCGTACGAATGAATTAGAATTGATACAATCGTGCGAATGAATTAGAATGGATCGTATGAATGAATTAGAATGGATCGTGCGAATGAATTAGAATGGATCGTACGAATGAATTAGAATGGATCGTGCGAATGAATTAGAATGGATCGTACGAATGAATTATAATGGATACATTCGTGCGAATGAATTAGAATGGATCGTACGAATGAGTAAGAATGGATCGTAAGAATGAAATAGAATGGATCATACGAATGAATTAGAATGGATCGTGCGAATGAATTAGATTGGACCGTACGAAGGAATTAGAATGGATACATTCGTGCGAATGAATTAGAATGGATCGTATGAATGAATTAGAATGGATTGTACGTACGATCCATTCTATTTCATTCGTACGATCCATTCTTACTCATTCATATGATCCATTCTAATTTATTTGCACGATCCATTCTAATTCATTCATACGATCCATTCTATTTCATTCGTATGATCCATTCTAATTCCTTCGTATGATCCATTCTAATTCATTCCCATGAATGCATCCATTCTAATTCATTCGTACGATCCCTTCAAATTCATTCGCACGAATGTATCCATTCTAATTCATTCGTACGATCCATTCTAATTCATTCGCACAATCTATTCTAATTCATTCGTACGATCCATTCTAATTCATTAGCACGATCCATTCTAATTCATTCATACAATCCATTCTAATTCATTCGCACAATCTATTCTAATTCATTCGTACGATCCATACGAATGAATTAGAATGGATACATTCGTGCGAATGAATTCGAATGGATCGTACGAATGAGTAAAAATGGATCGTACGAATAAAATACAATGGATCGTACGAATGAATTAGAATGGATCATGCTAATGAATTAAAATGGATCGTACGAATGAATAAGAATGGATCGTGCGATGAATTAGAATGGATCGTGTGAATGAATTAGAATGGATCGTACGAATGAATTAGAATGGATACATTCGTGCGAATGAATTAGAATGGATCGTACGAATGAGTAAGAATAGATCGTACGAATGAAATAGAATAGATCGTATGAATGAATTAGAATGGATCGTACGAATGAATTAGAATGGATCGTATGAATGAATTAGAATAGATCGTGCGAATGGATTAGAATGGATCGTACGAATGAATTAGAATGGATACATTCGTGCGAATGAATTAGAATGGATTGTACGAATGAGTAAGAATGGATCGTACGAATGAAATAGAATGGATCGTACGAATGAATTAGAATGGATCGTGCGATTGAATTAGATTGGATCTTGCGAATGAATTAGAATGGATCGTACGAATGAATTAGAATGGATACATTCGTGCGAATGAATTAGAATGGATCGTATGAATGAATTAGAATGGATCGTATGAATGAATTCGAATGAATCGTATGTATGAATTAGAATGGATCGTACAAATGAATTAGAATGCATCATATGAATGAATTAGAATGGATCGTGCGAATGAATTAGAATGGATCGTACGAATGAATTAGAATGGATACATTCGTGCAAAAGAATTAGAATGGATTGTATGAATGAATTAGAATGGATCGTACGAATGAATTAGAATGGATCGTATGAATGAATTAGAATGGATCGTGTGAATGAATTAGAATGGATCGTACGAATGAATTAGAATGGATACATTCGTGCGAATGAATTAGAATTGATCGTACGAATGAGTAAGAATGGATCGTACGAATAAAATAGAATGGATCGTACGAATGAATTAGAATGGATCGTACGAATGATTATGATTGGATCGTGCGAATAAATTAGATTGGATCGTACGAATGAGTAAGAATGGATCGTACGAACGAAATAGAATGGATCGTATGAATGAAATAGAATGGATCATACGAATAAAATTGAATGGATCGTATGAATGAATTAGAATGGATCGTATGAATTAGAATGGATCGTATGAATGAATTAGAATGGATCGTACGAATAAATTAGAATGGATCGTACGAATGAATTAGAATGGATCGTATGAATGAATTAGAATGGATCGTGGAAGTGAATTAGAAGGGATCGTACGAATGAATTAGAATGGGTACATTCGTGAAAATGAATTAGTATGGATCGTACGAATGAGTAAGAATGGATCGTACGAATGAAATAGAATGGATCGTACGAATGAATTAGAATGGATTGTGCGAATGAATTAGATTGGATCGTGCGAATGAATTAGAATGGATTGTACGAAAGAATTAGAATGGAAACATTCATGCGAATGAATTAGAATGGATTGTACAAATGAATTAGAATGGATCGTACGAATGAATTAGAATGGATCGTATGAATGAATTAGAATGGATCGTACGAATGAATTTGAATGGATACATTCGTGCGAAAGAATTAGAATGGATCATGCTAATTCATTCATACGATCCATTCTAATTCATTCGTATGATCCATTCTAATTCATTCGCACAATCTATTCGAATTCATTCGTACGATCCATTCTAATTCATTCGCACGATCCATTCTAATTCATTTGCACGATCCATTCTAATTCATTCATATAATCCATTCTAATTCTTTCGCACGAATGTTTCCATTCTAATTCATTCGTACGATCCACCCTAATTCCTTCGTATGATACATTCTAATTCATTCGTACAATCCATTCTAATTCATTAGCACGATCCATTCTAATTCATTCGCACGAATGTATCCATTCTAATTCATCGTACGATCCATTCTAATTCATTCGCAGGAATGTATCCATTCTAATTCATTCGCTCGATCCATTCTAATTCATTCGCACGATCCATTCTAATTCATTCATACGATCCATTCAAATTCATTCGTACGATCCATTCTAATTCATTCGCATGATCTATTCTAATTCATTCATACGATCCATTCTAATTCATTCATACAATCCTTTCTAATTCTTTCGCACGAATGTATCCATTCTAATTCCTTCGAACGATCCATCCTAATTCATTCATACGATCCATTCCAATTCATTCATACAATCCATTCTATTTCTTTCACACGAATGTATCTATTCTAATTAATTTGTGCGATCCACCCTAATTCCTTCGTATGATCTATTCTAATTCATTCGCACGAATGTATCCCTTCTAATTCATTCGTACGATCCATTCAAATTCATTAATACGATCTATTCTAATTCATTCATACGATCCATTCTAATTCATTCGTACAATCCATTATAATTCATTCGCACGATCCATTATAATTCATTCGCACGATCCATTCTAATTCATTCATACGATCCATTCTATTTCATTCATATGATCCATTCTATTTCATTCGTATGATCCATTCTTACTCATTCGTACGATCAATTCTAATTCATTCGCACGATCTATTCGAATTTATTCGCAAGATCAATTCTAATTCATTCGCACGATCCATTCTATTTCATTCGTACGATCCATTCTTACTCATTCGTACGATCCATTCTAATTCATTCGCATGAATGTATCCATTCTAATTCATTCATACGATCCATTCTAATTCATTCGCACGATCCATTCTAATTCATTCATACGATCCATTCTAATACTTTCGTACGATCCATTCAAATTCATTCATACAATCCATTCTATTTCTTTCGCACGAATGTATCCTTTCTAATTCATTCGTACGATCCATTCTAATTCATTCGCACGATCCAATCTAATTCACTCGCACGATCCATTCTAATTCATTCGCACAAATGTATCCATTCTATTCTAATTCATTCGTACGATCCATTCTTATTCATTCGTATGATCCATTCTAATTCATTCGTATGAATGTATCCATTCTATTCTAATTCATTCGTACGATCCATTCTAATTCATTCGCACCATCCATTCTAATTCATTCATACGATCCATTCTAATTCATTCGCACGATCCATTCTAATTCATTCATACGATCCATTCTAATTCATTCATACAATCCATTCTAATTCTTTCGTACGAATGTATCCCTTCTAATTCATTCGTACGATCCATTCTAATTCATTCGCACGATCCAATCTAATTCATTCGCACGATCCATTCTAATTCATTCGCACAAATATATCCATTCTATTCTAATTCATTCGTACGATCCATTCTAATTCATTCGTATGATCCATTCTAATTCATTCGTACGAATGTATCCATTCTATTCTAATTCATTCGTACGATCCATTCTAATTCATTCGCACCATCCATTCTAATTCATTCATACGATCCATTCTAATTCATTCGTACGATCCATTCTAATTCATTCGCACGATCCATTCTAATTCATTCGTAATTCGTTCGCACGATCATTCTAATTCATTCGTACGATCCATTCTAATTCATTCGCACGATCATTCGTAATTCGTTCGTAATTCATGTGAATGAATTAGAATGGATCGTACGAATGAGTAATATTGGATCGTATGAATGAAATAGAATGGATCGTACGAATAAATTAGAATGAATCGTGCTAATGAATTAGTATGGATCGTACGAATGAATTAGAATAGATTGTGCGAATGAATTAGAATGGATCGTATGAATGAATTAGAATGGATCGTACGAATGAATTAGAATGGATACATTCGCGCGAATGAATTAGATTGGATCGTACGAATGAGTAAGAATGGATCGTACAAATGAAATAGAATGGATCGTACGAATGAATTATAATGGATCGTGCTAATGAATTAGAATGGATCATACGAATGAATTAGAATAGAATGTGCGAATGAATTAGAATGGATCGTACGAATGAATTAGAATAGATCGTATGAATGAATTAGAATGGATCGTACGAATGAATTAGAATGGATCATACGAATGAATTAGAATGGATACATTCGTGCCAATGAATTAGAATGAATCGTACGAATGAGTAAGAATGGATCGTACGAATGAAATAGAAAGGATCGTGCTAATGAATTAGAATGGATCGTACGAATTAATTAGAATGGATCGTATGAATGAATTAGAATGGATCGTGCGAATGAATTAGAATGGATCTTACGAATGAATTAGAATGGATACATTCGTTCGAATGAATTAGAATGCATTGTAGGAATGAATTAGAATGGATCGTATGAATGAATTAGAATGGATCATGCGAATGAATTAGAATTGATCGTACGAATGAATTAGAATGGATCGTATGAATGAATTATAATGGATCGTGCGAATGAATTAGAATGGATCGTACAAATGAATTAGAATGGATACATTCGTGCGAATGAATTAGAATAGATCATACGAATGAGTAATAATGGATCGTATGAATGAAATAGAATGGATCGTACGAATGTATTAGAATGGATCGTGCTAATGAATTACAATGGATCGTACGAATGGATTAGAATAGATCGTACGAATGAATTAGAATGGATCATACGAATGAATTAGAATAGATCGAACGAATGAGTAAGAATGGATCGTACGAATGAAATAGAATGGATCGAACGTACGATCCATTCTAATTCATTCATATGATCCATTCTAATTCATTCATACGATCCATTCTAATTCAATCGCACAATCTTTTCTAATTCATTCGTACGATCCATTCTAATTCATTCGCATGATCCATTCTAATTCATTTGTACGATCCATTCTAATTCGTTCATACAATCCATTCTAATTCTTTTGCATGAATGTATCTATTCTAATTCATTCGTACGATCCATTCTAATTCCTTCGTACGATCCATTCTAATTATTTCGTACGATCCATTCTAATTCATTCATACGATCCATTCTAATTCATTCGTACGATCCATTCTAATTCATACGTACGATCCATTCGAATTCATTCATACGATCCATTCTAATTCATTCATACGATCCATTCTAATTCATTTACACGAATGTATCCATTGTAATTCATTCGTACGATCCATTCTAATTCATTCGCATGATCCAATCTAATTCTTTCGCACGATTCATTCTAATTCATTTGTACGATCCATTCTATTTCATTCGTACGATCCATTCTTACTCATTCGTACGATCCATTCTAATTCATTCGTACGATCCATTCTATTTCATTATCACGATCCATTCTAATTCATTCGTACGATCCATTCTAATTCATTCGTATGATCAATTCTAATTCATTCGTACGATCCATTCTAATTCATTTGTATGATCAATTCTAATTCATTCATACAATCTATTCTAACTCTTTTGCACGAATGTATGCATTCTAATTCCTTCGTACGATCCATTCTAATTCCTTCGTACGATCCATTCTAATTCATTCCCATGAATGTATCCATTCTAATTCATACGTGCGATCCATTCTAATTCATTCATACGATCATTCATAAGATCCATTCTAATTCATTCGTACGATCCATTCTAATTCATTCATACGATCCATTCTAATCCTTTCATACGATCCATTCTAATTCATTCGCACGAATGTATCCATTCTAATTCATTCGTACGATCCATTCTAATTCATTCGCACGATCGATTCTAATTCATTCATACGATCCATTCTAATTCATTCGTATGATTCAATCTATTCTAATTCATTCCCATGAATGTATCCATTCTAATTCATTCATACGATCCATTCTAATTCATTCATACGATCCATTCTAATTCATTCGCACGAATGTATCCATTCTAATTCATTCGTATGATCCATTCTAATTCATTCATACGATCCATTCAAATTCATTCGTACGATCCATTCTAATTCATTCGTATGGATACATTCGTGCGAAGGAATTCATTCTAATTCATTCGCACAATCTATTCCAATTCATTCATTCGCATGATCCATTCTAATTAGAATACATTCTAATCCATTCGTACGATCCGTTCTAATTCATTCTTACGATCCATCCTAATTCATTCGTATGATCCAATTTAATTCCTAATACATTCTAATTCATTCTAATAAATACATACGATCCAATCTAATTCATTCGCACGATCCATTCTAATTCATTCATTTGATCCATTCTAATTCATTCATACAATCCCTTCTAATTCTTTCACACGAATGTATCTATTCTAATTCATTCGTACGATCCATTCTAATTCATTCGCACGATCCATTCTAATTCATTCATACGATCCATTCTAATTCATTTGTACGATCCATTCTAATTCATTCGAACAATCCATTCTAATTCCTTTGTACGATCCATTCGAATTCCTTCGTACGATCCATTCTATTTCATTCGTATGATCCATTCTAATTCCTTCGTACGATCCATTCTAATTCATTTGCACGAATGTATCCATTCTAATTCATTCGTACGATCCATTCTAATTCATTTGCACAATCTATTCTAATTCATTCGTACGATCCATTCTAATTCATTAGCACGATCCATTCTAATTCATTCGTACGATCCATTATATTTCATTCGTACGATCCCTTCTTACTCATTTGTACGATCCATTCTAATTCATTCGCATGAATGTATCCATTCTAATTCATTCGTACGATCCATTCTAATTCATTTGCACAATCCATTCTAATTCATTCATATGATCCAATCTAATTCATTCATACAATCTATTCTAATTCTTTCGCACGAATGTATCCATTCTAATTCTTTCGTACGATCCACCCTAATTCCTTTGTATGATCCAATCTAATTCATTCGCACGAATGTATCTATTCTAATTGATTCGTACGATCCATTCGAATTCATTCATACGATCCATTCTAATTCATTCATACGATCCATTCTAATTCATTCGTACGATCCAATCTAATATATTCGCACGAATGTATCCATTCTAATTCATTCGCACGATCCATTCTAATTCATTCGCACAATCTATTCTAATTGATTCGTACGATCCATTCTAATTCATTAGCACGATCCATTCTAATTCATTCGTAAGATCCATTCTATTTCATTCGTACGATCCATTCTTACTCATTAGCACAATCCATTCTAATTCATTTGCACGATCCATTCTAATTCATTCATAGGATCTATTCTAATTCATTCATACGATCCATTCTAATTCATTCATGCAATCCATTCTAATTCTTTCGCACGAATGTATCCATTGTAATTCATTCGTACGATCCACCCTAATTCCTTCGTATGATCCATTCTAATTCATTCGCATGAATGTATCCATTCTAATTTATTCGTACGATCCATTCGAATTCATTCATACGATCCATTCAAATTCATTCATACGATCCATTCTAATTCATTCGCACAAATGTATCCATTCTAATTCATTCGTACGATCCATTCTAATTCATTTGCACGATCCAATCTAATTCATTCGCACGATCCATTCTAATTCATTCGTACGATCCATTCTAATTCATTCATATGATCCTTTCTAATTCATTCGCACAAATATATCCATTCTAATTCATTCTAATTCATCCATTCTAATTCCTTCGCACAAAAATATCCATTCTAATTCATTCGTATGATCCATTATAATTCATTCATACGATCCATTCTAATTCATTCGTACGATCCATTCTAATTCATTCATACGATCCATTCTAATTCCTTCGTATGATCCATTCTAATTCATTCGCACGAATGTATCCATTCTAATTCATTCGTATTATCCATTCGAATTCATTCATACGATCCATTCTATTTCATTCGTACGATCCATTCTAATTCACTCGCAGGAATGTATCCATTCTAATTCATTCGTACGATCCATTCTAATTTATTCGCACGATCCAATCTAATTCATTCGCCCGATCAATTCTAATTCATTCGTACGATCCATTATATTTCATTCGTACGATCCATTCTTACTCATTCGTACGAACCATTCTAATTCATTCGTACGATCCATTCTAATTCCTTCGTACAATCCATTCTAATTCCTTCGTACGATCCATTCTAATTCATTCGTACGATCCATTCTAATTCATACGTACGATCCATTCGAATTCATTCATACTATCCATTCTAAGTCATTCATACGATCCATTCTAATTCATTTGCATGAATGTATCCATTCTAATTCATTCGTACGATCCATTCTAATTCATTCGCATAATCCAAACTAATTCTTTCATATGATCCATTCTAATTCATTCGTACGATCCATTCTAATTTATGAATGAGTAAGATCCATTCGTGCGAATGATTAGAATGGATCGTACAAATGAATTAGAATGGATTGTGCTAATGATTTAGAATGAATCGCACAAAGGAATGAATTAGAATGGATACATTCGTACAATCCATTCTAATTCATTCGTACGGTCCATTCTAATTCATTTGTATGATCCATTCTAATTTATTCATACGATCCATTCTAATTCATATTCATTCGTACGATCCATTCTAATTTATTCGTACGATCCATTTTAATTCATTCGTACTATCCATTTTAATTCATTCGTACGATCCATTCTAAATCATTCGCACGATCTATTCTAGAATGGATCGTACGAATGCGTACGAATAAACTAGAATGGATCGTACGAATGAATTAGAATAGATTATGCGATTGAATTAGAATGGATCATACGAATGAATTAGAATGGATACATTCGTGTGAATGAATTGGAATGGATCGTATGAATGAATTACATTGGATCGTATGAATGAATTAGAATGGATCGTTCGAATGACTTAGAATGGATCATACGAATGAATTAGAATGCATACATTCGTGCGAATGAATTAGAATGGATCGTACGAATAAGTAAGAATGCATCGTATGAATGAAATAGAATGGATCGTACGAATGAATTAAAATGGATCGTGCTAATGAATTAGAATGGATCATACGAATGAGTTAGAATAGATTGTACGTATGAATTAGAATGGATCGTACGAATGAATTAGAATGGATCGTGCGAATATATTAGAATGGATCTTACGAATCATTTAGAATGGATCGTACGAATGAATTAGAATGGATCGTACGAATGAATATGAATTAGAATGGATCGTATGAATGAATTAGGATGGATCGTACGAATGAATTAGAATGGATCGTACGAATGAATTAGAATGGATTGTACGAATGTATCCATTCTAATTCATTTCTTTGTGCGATCCATTCTAATTCATTAGCACAATCCATTCTAATTCATTCGTACGATCCATTCTAATTCATTCATACGATCCATTCTAATTCATTCGTACGATCCATTCTAATTCATTCGCACGATCTATTCTAATTCATTCATACGATCCATTCTAATTCATTAGCACGATCTATTCTAATTCATTCGTACGATCCATTCTATTTCATTCGTACGATCCATTCTTATTCATTCGTACGAACATATGAATGAATTAGAATGAATTAGAATGGATCGTATGAATTAGAATGGATTCATTCGTACGATCCATTCTAATTCATTAGCACGATCCATTCTAATTCATTCGTACGATCCATTCTATTTCATTCGTACGATCCATTCTTACTCATTCGTACGATCCAATCTAATTCATTCATACGATCCATTCTAATTCATTCGCACGAATGTATCCATTCTAATTCATTCGTACGATCCATTCTATATCATTCGCACAATCTATTCTAATTCCTTTGTACGATCCATTCTAATTCATTAGAACAATCCATTCTAATTTATTTGTACGATCCATTATAATTCATTCGTACGATCCATTCTAATTCATTCCCATGAATGTATCCATTCTAATTCATACGTGCGATCCATTCTAATTCATTCATACGATCAAATCAAATTCATTCATACGATCCATTCTAATTCATTCGTACGATCTATTCTAATTCATTCGCACGATCCATTCTAATTCGTTCATATGATCCATTCTAATCCATTCGTACGATCCATTCTAATTCATTCGAACGATCCATTCTAATTCATTCATACGATCCAATCTAATTCATTCATACGATCCATTCTAATTCATTCGCACGAATGTATCCATTCTAATTCATTCGTACGATCCATTCTAAGTCATTCGCACAATCTATTCTAATTCATTCGTACGATCCATTCTAATTCATTCGCACGATCCATTCTAATTCATTTGCACGATCCATTCTAATTCATTCATACAATCCATTCTAATTCATTTGCACAAATGTATCCATTCTAATTCATTCGTACGATCCATTCTAATTCCTTCGTATGATCCATTCTAATTCCTTCGTAGATCCATTGTATTTCATTCGTATGATCCATTCTAATTCCTTCGTACGATCCAATCATTCATACGATCCATTCTAATTCATTCGCACAATCTATTCTAATTCATTCGTACGATCCATTCTAATTCATTCGTACGATCCATTCTAATTTATTAGCACAATCCATTCTAATTCATTCATACGATCCATTCTAATTCGTACGATCCATTCTATTTCATTCGTGCGATCCATTCTTACTCATTCGCACGAATATATCCATTCTAATTCATTCGCACGAACGTATCCATTCTAATTCCTTCGTACGATCCATTCATTCGTACGATCCATTCTAATTCATTCGCACAATCTATTCTAATTCATTGTACGATCCATTCTAATTCATTCATACGATCTACTCTAATTCATTAGCACGATCTATTCTAATTCATTCATACGACCATTCTAATTCATACGAACCATTCTAATTCATTCATACGATCCATTATATTTCATTTGTATGATCCATTCTAATTCATTCGTACGATCCATTCGAATTCATTCATACGATCCACTCTAATTCATTCGCACAATCTATTCTAATTCATTCGTACGATCCATTCTAATTCATTAGCACGATCCATTCTAATTCATTCGTACGATCCGTTCTATTTCATTCGTATGATCCATTCGTACTCATTCGTACGATCCATTCTAATTCATTCGCACGAATGTTTCCATTCTAATTCATTCGTACGATCCATTCATTCATACGATCCATTCTAATTCATTCGCACAATCTATTCTAATTCATTCATACGATCCATTCTAATTCATTAGAACAATCTATTCTAATTCATTCATACGATCCATTCTATTTCGTTCGTACGATCCATTCTTACTCATTCGTACGATCCATCCTAATTCATTCGCACAATCTATTCTAATTCATTCGTACGATCCATTCTAATTCCTTCATTCTTATTCATTCGTATGATCCATTCTAATTCATTCGCACAATCTATTCTAATTCATTCATATGATCCATTCTAATTCCTTCATTCTTATTCATTCGTACGATCCATTCTAATTCATACGTACGATCCATTCTAATTCATTCATACGATCCAATCTAATTCATTCATACGATCCATTCGAATTCATTTGATCATACGAATAAGTAAGAATGGATCGTACGAATGAAATAGAATGGATCGTACGAATGAGTAAGAATGGATCGTACGAATCAAATAGAATGGATCGTACGAATGAATTAGAATGGATACATTCGTGCGAATCAATTAGAATGGATCGTACGAATGAATTAGAATGGATCGTACGAATGAATTAGAATGGATACATTCGTGCGAATGAATTAGAATGGATCGTACGAATGAGTAAGAATGGACCGTAAGAATGAATTAGAATGGATCATACGAATGAATTAGAATGGATCGTGCGAATAAATTAGATTGGATCATATGAAGGAATTAGAATGGATACATTCGTGCGAATGAATTAGAATGGATCGCATGAATGAATTAGAATGGATTGTACGTATGATCCATTCTATTTCATTCGTACGATCCATTCTTACTCATTCGTACGATCCATTCTAATTCATTCGCACGATCCATTCTAATTCATTCATATGATCCATTCTATTTCATTCGTATGATCCATTCTAATTCCTTCGTCTGATCCATTCTAATTCATTCCCATGAATTTATCCATTCTAATTCATTCGTACGAACCATTCTAATTCATTCGCACGAATGTATCCATTCTAATTCATTCGTACGATCCATTCTAATTCATTCGCACAATCTATTTTAATTCATTCGTACGATCCATTCTAATTCATTAGCACGATATATTCTAATTCATTCATACGATCCATTCTAACTCATTCGCACGATCTATTCTAATTCATTCGTATGATCCATACGAATGAATTAGAATGGATACATTCGTGCGAATAAATTAGAATGGATCATGCGAATGAGTAAGAATGGATCGTACGAATGAAATACAATAGATCATACGAATGAATTAGAATGGATCATGCTAATGAATTAGAATGGATCGTACAAATGAATTAGAATGGATCGTATGAATAAATTCGTACGTACAAATGAATTATAATAGATTGTGCGAATGAATTAGAATGGATTGTATGAATGAATTAGAATGGATCGTATGAATGAATTAGAATGGATCGTGCGAATGAATAAGAATGGATTGTATGAATGAATTAGAATGGATCATGCTAATGAATTAGAATGGATCGTACGAATGAATTAGAATAGATTGTGCGAATGAATTAGAATGGATCGTACGAATGAATTAGAATGGATCGTAAGAATGAATTAGAATGGATCGTGCGAATGAATTAGAATGGATCGTACGAATGAATTAGAATGGATACATTTGTGCGAATGTATTAGAATGGATCGTTCGAATGAGTAAGAATGGATCGTATGAATGAAATAGAATGGATCGTACGAATGAATTAGAATGGATCGTGCTAATGAATTAGAATGGATCGTACGAATGAATTAGAATAGATTGTGCGAATGAATTAGAATGGATCGTACGAATGAATTAGAATGGATACATTCGTGCGAATGAATTATAATGGATCGTATGAATGAATTAGAATGGATCGTATGAATGAATTAGAATGGATCGTGCGAATGAATTAGAATGGATCGTACGAATGAATTAGAATGGATCGTATGAAGGAATTAGAATGGATTGTATGAATGAATTAGAATGGATCGTGCGAATGAATTAAAATTGATCGTACGAAGGAATTAGAATGGATCGTGCGAAGGAATTAGAATGGATACATTCATGGGAATGAATTAGAATGGATCGTACAAAGGAATTAGAATGGATCATACGAATGAAATAGAATGAATCTTATGAAGGAATTAGAATGGATCGTACGAATGAATTAGAATGGATCGCACGAATGAATTAGAATGGATCGTACCAATGAAATAGAATGGATCGTACGAATGAATTAGATTGGATCGTATGAATGAATTATAATGGATCATACGATTGAATTAGAATGGATCGTGCGAATGAATTTGAATGGATTGTACGAATGAATTAGAATGGATCGTACAATCCATTCTATTTCATTCATATGATCCATTCTAATTCCTTCGTACGATCCATTCTAATCCATTCTAATTCATTCGTACGATCCATTCTAATTCATTCTGACAATCTAATTTATTCGTACATATGAATTGGATCGTATGAATGAATTAGAATGGATCGTACGTATGAATTAGAATGGATCGTACGAATGAATTAGAATGGATCGTATGAATGAATTAGAATGGATCGTATGAAATAATTCGAATGGATCGTACGAAGGAATTAGAATGGGTCGTACGAATGAATTAGAATGGATACATTCGTGCAAAAGAATTAGAATGGATTGTATGAATGAATTAGAATGGATCGTACAAATGAATTAGAATGGATCGTACGAATGAATTAGAATGGATACATTCGTGCGAATAAATTAGAATGGATCATATGAATGAATTAGAATGGATCGTATGAATGAATTCGAATGGATCGTACGAATGAATTATAATGGATACATTCGTGCGAATCTATTAGAATGGATCGTACGAATGAATTATAATGGATACATTCGTACGAAAGAATTAGAATGGATCGTACGAATGAATTAGAATGGATCGTATGAATAAATTCGAAGGGATCGTATGAATGAATTAGAATGGATCGTGCGAATGAATTAGAATGGATCATAAGAATGAATTAGAATAGATTGTGCGAATGAATTAGAATGAATCGTACGAATGATTTAGAATGGATACATTCGTGCAAATGAATTATAATGGATCGTATAAATGAATTAGAATGGATCGTATGAATGAATTCGAATGGATACATTCGTGCGAATGAATTAGAATGGATCATATGAATGGATTATAATGGATCGTACGAATGAATTCGAATAGATCGTACGAATGAATTAGAATGGATCGTACGAATAAATTAGAATGGATCATACGAAGTAATTAGGGTGGATCGTACGAATGAATTAGAGTGGATACATTCGTGCGAAAGAATTAGAATGGATCGTGCGAATGAATTAGAATGGATCGTACGAATGAATTAGAATGGATTGTACAGAGGAATTAGAGTGGATCGTACGAATGAATTAGAATGGATACATTCGTGCGAAAGAATTAGAATGGATTGTATGAATGAATTAGAATGGATCGTCTGAATGAATTAGAATGGATCGTGCGAATGAATTAGAATTGATCGTACGAATGAATTAGAATGGATCGTATGAATGAATTTGAATGGATCGTACGAATGAATTAGAATATATACATTCATGCGAATGAATTAGAATGGTTCATACGAAGGAATTAGAATGGATCGTACGAATGAATTAGAATGGATCCCTTCTATTCTAATTCATTCGCACGATGCATTCTAATTCATTCATACGATCCATTCTAATTCATTCATACAATCCATTCTAATTCTTTCGCACGAATGTATCCATGGGAATGAATCCATTCTAATTCATTTGTACGATCCATTCTAATTCATTCGTACGATCCACTCTAATTCATTTGCATGATTCATTCATACGATTCATTCTAATTCATTTGCACAATCCATTCTAATTCATTCGCACGATTCATTCGTATGATCCATTCTAATTCATTCGCAAGAATGGAATGAATTAGAATAGATACATTCGTGCGAATGAATTAGAATGGATCATATGAATGAATTAGATTGGATCGGAATGGATCGTACGAATAAATTAGAATGGATACATTCGTGCGAATGAATTAGAATGGATCGTATGAATGAATTAGAATGGATCGTATGAAGGAATTAGAATGGATCGTACATATGAATTAGAATGGATACATTCATGCGAATGAATTAGAATGGATCGTACGAAGGAATTAGAATGGATCATACTAATGAAATAGAATGGGTCGTACGAAGGAAATAGAACTGATCGTGCGAATGAATAAGAATAGAATGGATCCATTCTAATTCATTCGTAGGATCCATTCTAATTCATTCGCACAATCTATTCTAATTCATTCGTACGATCCATTCTAATTCATTTGTACGATCCATTCTAATTCCTTCATACGATCCATTCTATTTCATTCGTATGAATGAATTAGAATGGATCGTACAATCTATTCTAATCTATTCGTATGATCTATTCTAATTCATTTGCACGATCCATTCTAATTCCTTCATACGATCCATTCTAATTCATTCGTACGATCTAATTCATTCGCACGATCCATTCTAATTCATTCATATGATCCATTCTATTTCATTCGTACGATCCATTCTTACTTATTCGTACGATCCATTCTAATTCATTCGCTTTAATTCCTTCATACGATCCATTCTAATTCTTTAATACGATCCATTCTAATTCCTTCGTACGATCCATTCTGTTTCATTTGTATGATCCATTCTAATTCCTTCGTATGATCCATTTTAATTCATTCCCATGAATGTATCCATTCTAATTCATACGTACGATCCACTCTAATTCATTCATACGATCCAATCTAATTCATTCATACGATCCATTCTAATTCATTCGCACGAATGTATCCATTCTAATTCATTCGTACGATCCATTCTAATTCATTCGCACAGTCTATTCCAATTCATTCGTACGATCCATTCTAATTCATTAGCACGATCCATTCTAATTCATTCGTATGATCCATTCTAATTCATTTGTACGATCCATTCTAATTCATTCGTACAATCCATTCTAATTCATTCATACGATCCATTCTAATTCATTCATACAATCTATTCTAATTCATTTTTATTCATTCGCATAATCTATTCCTATTCATTCGTTCAATCCATTCAATCTAATTCATTCGCACGATCCAATCTAATTCATTCGCACGATCCATTCTAATTCATTCGTACGATCCATTCTATATCATTCGTACGATCCATTCTTACTCATTCGTACAATCATACGAAGGAATTAGAATGGATCATATGAATGAATTAGAATGGATCGTGTGAATGAATTAGAATGGATCGTACGAATGAATTAGAATGGATCATATGAATAAAATTAGAATGGATCGTACATTTGAATTAGAATGGATACATTCATGGGAATGAATTAGAATGGATATTATGAATGAATTAGAATGGATCATATGAATGAATTCGAATGGATCGTATGAATCAATTAGAATGGATACATTCGGATTGTACGAAGGAATTAGAATGGTTCGTACAAAAAAATCAGAATAGATTGTGCGAATGAATTAGAATGGATCGTACGAATGAATTAGAATGGATCGTGCTAATGAATTAGAAGGATCGTATGAATGAATGAGAATAGATTGTGCGAATTAATTAGAATGGATCGTACGAATGAATTAGAATGGATCGTATGAATGAATTAGAATGGATACATTCATGGGAATGAATTAGAATGGATCGTACGAAGGAATTAGAATGGATCGTGCGAATAAATTAGAATGGATCGTACGAAGGAATTTAGAATGGATCGTATGAATGAATTAGATTGGATCGTATGAATGAATTAGAATGGATCATATGAATGAATTAGAATGGATCGTGCGAACGAATTAGAATGGATCGTATGAATGAATTAGATTGGATCGTATGAATGAATTAGAATGGATCGTATGAATGAATTAGAATGGATCGTACGATCCAATCTAATTCATACAATCCAATCTAATTCATTCATATGATCCATTCTAATTCATTCGTACGATCCATTCTAATTTATTCATACGATCCATTCTAATTCATTCATACGATCCATTCTAATTCATTCGCACGAATGTATTCATTCTAATTCATTCGTACGATCCATTCTAATTCATTCGCACTATCCATTCTAATTCATTCGTACGATCCATTCTAATTCTAATTCATTCTAATTCATTAGAATGGATCGTACGAATTAATTAGAATGTATATATTCGTTCGAATGAATTAGAATGGATTGTATAAATGAATTAGAATGGATTAGAATGGATACATTCGTGCGAAAGAATTAGAATGGATTAGATAGGATTAGAATGGATTAGAAAGAATTAGAATGGATCGTACGAATTAATTAGAATGGATCGTGCTAATAAATTAGAATGGATCGTACCAATTAATTAGAATAGATTGTGCGAATGAATTAGAATGGATCATGCGAAGGAATTAGAATGGATACATTCGTGCGAATGAATTAGAATGGATCGTACGAATGAATCCATTCTAATTAGAATGGATCCATTCTAATTCATTCGTACGATCCATTCTAATTCATTCGCACGATCCATTCTAATTCATTCATACGATCCATTCTAATTCATTCGTATGATCCATTCTAATTCATTCGCACGATCCATTCTAATTCATTCGTACGATCCATTCAAATTCATTCATACGATCCATTCTAATTCATTCATACGATCCATTCTAATTCATTCGCACAATCTATTCTAATTCATTCGTACGATCAATTCAAATTCATTCGCACGATCCATTATAATTCATTAGCGAATGATGAATCGTACGAATGAATTAGAATGGATCGTATGAAGGAATTAGGGTGGATCGTACGAATGAATTAGAATGGATACATTCATGCGAAAGACTTAGAATGGATTGTATGAATGAATTAGAATGGATCGTGCGAATGAATTAGAATAGATACATTCGTGCGAATGAATTAGACTGGATCATACGAAGGAATTAGGGTGGATCGTACGAATGAATAAGAATGGACCGTACGATCCATTCTAATTCATTTGTAAGATCCATTCTAATTCATTCGCATGAATGTATCCATTCTAATTCATTCGCACGATCCATTCTAATTCATTCATGCGATCCATTCTAATTAATTCATACGATCCATTCTAATTCATTCGCACGAATGTATCCATTCTAATTCATTCGTAGATCCATTCTAATTCATTCATACGATCCATTCAAATTCATTCGTACGATCCATTCTAATTCATTCGCATGAATGTATCCATTCTAATTCATTCGTACGATCGATTCTAATTCATTCTAATTCATTCACACAATCCATTCTGATTCATTCATACGATCCATTATAATTCATTCGCACGATCCATTCTAATTCATTCTAATTCATTCATACGATCGTACGAATGAATAAGAATGGATCGTACGAATAAAATAGAATGGATCGTTGAAATGAATTAGAATGGATCGTGCTAATGAATTAGAATGGATCGTACGAATGAATTAGAATAGATCGTGCGAATGAATTAGAATGGGTCGTACGAATGAATTAGAATGGATCGTATGAATGAATTAGAATCGATCGTGCGAATGAATTAGAATGGATCATACGAATGAATTAGAATGGATCGTACGAATGAATTAGAATAGATCGTGCGAATGAATTAGAATAGATTGTGCGAATGATGAATTATAATGGATTAGAATGGATCGTGCGAATGAATTAGAATGGATCGTACGAATGAATTAGAGTGGATACATTTTGTCCGAATGAATTAGAATGGATCGTATGAATGAATTAGAATGGATCATACGAAGGAATTAGAATGGATCGTGCGAATGAATTAGAATGGATCATACGAATGAATTAGAATGGATACATTCGTGTGAATGAATAAGAATGGATCATTCTAATCCATTCTAATTCATTCGTACGATCCATTCAAATTCATACGTACGATCCATTCTAATTCATTCATACGATCCAATCTAGTTCATTCATACGACCCATTCTAATTCATTCGCACGAATGTATCCATTCTAATTCATTCTAATTCCTTCGTACGATCCATTCGTACGATCCATTCTAATTCCTTTGCACGAATGTATCCATGCACGAATGTATCCATTCTAATTCATTCGTACGATCCATTCTAATTCCTTCGTACAATATATTCTAATTCATTCGCAAGATCCATTCTAATTCATTCATACGATCCTTTCTAATACATTCGTATGATCCATTCTAATTCATTCGCACAATCTATTCTAATTTATTCGTACGATCCATTCTAATTCATTAGCACGAATGTATCCATTCTAATTCTAATCCATTCTAATTCATTCGTACGATCCACCCTAATTCCTTCGTACGATCCATTCGCATTCCTTCGTACGATCCATTCTAATTCCTTCATACGATCAATTCTATTTCATTCGAATGATCCATTCTAATTCCTTCGTACGATCCATTCTAATTCATTCCCATGAATGTATCCATTCTAACTCATACATACGATCCATTCTAATTCATTCATACAATCCAATCTAATTCATTCATACGATCCATTCTAATTCATTCGTACGATCCATTCTAATTCATTCGCACAATCTATTCAAATTCATTCGTACGATCAATTCTAATTCATTAGCACGATCCATTCTAATTCATTCGTACGATCCATTCTATTTCATTCGTATAATCCATTCTTACTCATTCATACAATCAAGTATAATTAGAATGGATCGTACGTATGAATTAGAATGGATCGTACGAAGGAATTAGAATGGATCATACGAATGAAATAGAATGGATCGTACGAAGGAATTAGAATGGATCATACGACAAATGAATTAGAATGGATCGTGCGAATGTAATTAGAATGGATCGTATGAATGAATTAGAATAAATTAGAATGGATCGTATGAATGAATTAGAATGGATCGTACGAATGAATTAGAATGGATTAGAATGGATCGTACGAAGGAATTAGAATGGATCGTACGAATGAATTAGAATGAATACATTCGTGCGAATGAATTAGAATGGATCGTATGAATGAATTAGATTGGATCGTATGAATGACTTAGATTGGATCGTATGAATGAATTAGAATGGATAGTACGAATGAATTAGAATGGATCGTACGAAGGAATTAGAATGGATACATTCGTACGATCCTTTCTAATTCATTCATACAATCCATTCTAATTCTTTCGCACGAATGTATCCATTCTAATTCATTCGTACGATCCACCCTAATTGCTTCATATGATCCATTCTAATTCTTTCGCACGAATGTATCCATTCTAATTCATTCGTACGATCCATTCTAATTAATTCACACGATCGTATGAATGAATTAGAAATGATCGTATGAATGAATTAGATTGGATCGTGCGAATGGATTAGAATGGATCGTATGAATGAATTCGAATGGATCGTATGAATGGATTAGAAAGGATATATTCGTGCGTATGAATTAGAATGGATCATACAAAGGAATTAGGGTGGATCGTACGAATGAATTAGAATGGATACATTCGTGCGAAAAAATTAGAATGGATTGTATGAATGAATTAGAATAGATCGTACAAATGTATCCATTCTAATTCCTTCGTACGATCCATTCTAATTCATTCGTACGATCCATTCTAATTCATTCCCATTCTAATTCATTCATACGATGCAATCTAATTTATTCATACGATCCATTCTTATTCATTCGCATAAATGTATCCATTCCAATTCATTCGTACGATCCATTCTAATTCATTCGTACGATCCATTCTAATTCATTCATACGATCCATTCTAATTCATTCGTACGATCCATTCTAATTCATTCGTACGATCCATTCTAATTCATTCATACGATCCATTCTAATTCATTCGCATGAATGTATCAATCTAATTCATTAGCACGAATTCATTAGAATGGATCGTACGAATGAATTAGAATGGATTAGAATGGATCGTATGAATGACTTCGAATGGATCGTACGAATGAATTAGAATGGATCGTACGAATGAGTAAGAATGGTTCGTACGAATGAATTAGAATGGATCATACGAATGAATTAGAATGGATCGTACAAATGAATTAGAATGGATCGTACGAATGAATTAGAATAATCCATTCTAATTCATTCGTACAATCCATTCTTATTCATTCATACGATCCTTTCTGATTCATTCATACAATCCATTCTAATTCTTTCGCAAGAATGTATCCATTCTAATTCATTCGTACGATCCATACTATTTCCTTCGTATGATCCATTCTAATTCATTCGCACGAATGTATCTATTCTAATTCATTCGTATGATCCATTCTAATTCATTCGCACGATCCATTCTAATTCATTCATACGATACATTCTATTTCATTCATACGATCCATTCTAATTCATTCGCACGATCCATTCTATTTCATTCGTACGATCCATTCTTACTCATTCGTACGATCCATTCTAATTCATTAGCATGAATGTATCCATTCTAATTCATTCGTACGATCCATTCTAATTCATTCGCACGATCCATTCTAATTCATTCATACGATCTATTCTAATTCATTCGTACGATCCATTCTAATTCATTCGCACAATCTATTCTAATTCTTTCGTACGATCCTTTCTAATTCATTAGCACGATCCATTCTAATTCATTCGTATGATCCATTCTATTTCATTCGTACGATCCATTCTATTTCATTCTATTTCATTCGTACGATCCATTCTTACTCATTCTTACGATCCATTGTAATTCATTCGCACGAATGTATCCATTCTAATTCATTCGTACGATCCATTCTAATTTCTTCGTACAATCCATTCTATTTCATTCATACGATCCATTCTAATTCATTCATACAATCAATTCTAATTCTTTCATACGAATCTATCCATTCTAATACATTCGTACGTATGATCCATTCTAATTCATTTATTTGTACGATCCATTCTAATTCCTTCGTGCGAATGAATTAGAATGGATCATATGAATGAATTTGAAAGGATCGTACGAATGAATTAGAATGGATATATTCGTGCGAATGAATTAGAATGGATCATATGAAGGAATTAGGGTGGATTGTACGAATGAATTAGAATGGATACATTCGTGCGAAAGAATTAGAATAGATTTTATGAATGAATTAGAATGGATCGTATGAATGAAATAGAATGGATCGTACGAAGGATTTAGAATGGATCGTACGAATGAATTAGAATGGATACGTTCGTGCGAATGAATTAGAATGGATCGTACGAATGAGTAAGAATGGATCGTACGAATAGATTAGAATGGATAGTGCGAATGAATTAGAATTGATCGTATGAATGAATTAGAATGGATCATATGAATGAATTATAATGGATCGTACGTATGAATTAGAATGAAATGTGTGAATGAATTAGAATGGATCGTGCGAATGAATTAGAATGGATCGTACGAATGAATTAGAATGGATACATTCGTGCGAATGAATTAGAATAGATCGTACGAATGAGTAAGAATGGATCGCACGAATGAAATAGAATGGATCGTACGAATGAATTAGAATGGATCATGCTAATGAATTAGAATAGGGCGTACGAATGAATTAGAATAGATTGTGCGAATGATGAATTAGAATGGATCGTGCGAATGAATTAGATTGGATCGTGCGAATGAATTATAATGGATCGTAAGAATGAATTAGAATGGATACATTCGTGCGAATGAATTAGAATGGATCGTATGAATGAATTAGAATGGATCGTATGAATGAATTCGAATGGATCGTACGAAGGAATTAGAATGGATCGTACGAATGGATCGTATGAAGGAATTAGAGTACGATCCACCCTAATTCCTTCGTATGATCCAATCTAATTCATTCGCATGAAGTATCCATTCTAATTCATTCGTACGATCCATTCAAATTCATTCATACGATCCATTCTAATTCATTCATACGATCCATTCTAATTTATTCGCACGAATGTATCCATTCTAATTCATTCTTACGATCCTTTCTAATTCATTCGCACAATCTATTCTAGTTCATTCGTATGATCCATTCTAATTCATTCACACGATCCATTCAAATTCATTTGCACGATCCATTCTAATTCATTTATACAATCTATTCTAATTCTTTTACACGAATGTATCCATTCTAATTCATTCGTATGGTCCATTCTAATTCCTTTGTACGATCCATTCTAATTCCTTCGTACGATCCATTCTAATTCCTTCGTATGATCCATTCTATTTCTTCATATGATCCATTCTAATTCCTTAGTACGATCCATTCTAATTCATTCCCATGAATATATCTATTCTAATTCATACGTACGATCCATTCTAATTCATTCATACGATCCAATCTAACTCATTCATACGATCCATTCTAATTCATTCGCACAAATGTATCCATTCTAATTCATTCGTACTATCTATTCTAATTCATTCGCACAATCTATTCTAATTCATTCGTACGGTCCATTCTAATTCATTAGCACGATCCATTCTAATTCATTCGTACGATCCATTCTATTTCATTCGTACGATCCATTCTTACTCATTCGTATGATCCATTCTATTTCATTCGTACGATCCATTCTTACTCATTCGTACGATCCATGCTAATTGATTCGCACGAATGTATCCATTCTAATTCATTCGTACAATCCATTCTAATTCATTCGCACGATCCATTCTAATTCATTCATACGATCCATTCTAATTCATTCGTATGATCCATTCTAATTAATTCGCACGATCCATTCTAATTCATTCATACAATCCATTCTAATTCATTCATACAATCCATTCTAATTCTTTCGCACGAATGTATCCAGTCTAATTCATTCGTACGATCCACCCTAATTCTTTCATATGATCCTTTCTAATTCATTCGCACGACTGTATCCATTCTAACTCATTCGTACGATCCGTTCGATTCATTCATACGATCCATTCTAATTTATTCATACGATCCATTCTAATTCATTCTTACGATCCATTCTAATTCATTCATACGATCCATTCTATTTCATTTGTACGATCCATTCTTACGAATGGATCGTACGAATGGATCGTACGAATGGATCGTACGAATGGATCGTACGAATGAATTAGAATGGATCGTATGAATGAATTAGAATCGATCGTGTGAATGAATTAGAATGGATCATACGAATGAATTAGAATGGATCGTACGAATGAATTAGAATAGATCGTGCGAATGAATTAGAATAGATTGTGCGAATGATGAATTAGAATGGATTAGAATGGATCGTGCGAATGAATTAGAATGGATCGTATGAATGAATTAGAGTGGATACATTTGTCCGAATGAATTAGAATGGATCGTATGAATGAATTAGAATGGATCGTACGAAGGAATTAGAATGGATCGTGCGAATGCATTAGAATGGATACATTCGTGTGAATGAATAAGAATGGATCATTCTAATCCATTCTAATTCATTCGTACGATCCATTCTAATTCATACGTACGATCCATTCTAATTCATTCATACGATCCAATCTAGTTCATTCATACGATCCATTCTAATTCATTCGCACGAATGTATCCATTCTAATTCATTCTAATTCCTTCGTACGATCCATTCGTACGATCCATTCTAATTCCTTCGCACTAATGTATCCATGCACGAATGTATCCATTCTAATTCATTCGTACGATCCATTCTAATTCCTTCGTACAATATATTATAATTCATTCGCAAGATCCATTCTAATTTATTTATACGATCCATTCTAATACATTCGTATGATCCATTCTAATTCATTCGCACATTCTATTCTAATTTATTCGTACGATCCATTCTAATTCATTAGCACGAATGAATCCATTCTAATTCTAATCCATTCTAATTCATTCGTACGATCCACCCTGATTCCTTCGTACGATCCATTCGCATTCCTTCGTACGATCCATTCTAATTCCTTCATACGATCAATTCTATTTCATTCGAATGATCCATTCTAATTCCTTCGTACGATCCATTCTAATTCATTCCCGTGAATGTATCCATTCTAATTCATACATACGATCCATTCTAATTCATTCATACGATCCAATCTAATTCATTCATACGATCCATTCTAATTCATTCGTACGATCCATTCCAATTCATTCGCACAATCTATTCAAATTCATTCGTACGATCCATTCTAATTCATTAGCACAATCCATTCTAATTCATTCGTACGATCCATTCTATTTCATTCGTACAATCCATTCTTACTCATTCATACAATCAAGTCTAATTAGAATGGATCGTACGTATGAATTAGAATGGATCGTACGAAGGAATTAGAATGGATCATACGAATGAAATAGAATGGATCGTACGAAGGAATTAGAATGGATCATACGACAAATGAATTAGAATGAATTAGAATGTATCGTGCGAATGTAATTAGAATGGATCGTATGAATGAATTAGAATAAATTAGAATGGATCGTATGAATGAATTAGAATGGATTAGAATGGATCGTATGAATGAAATAGAATGGATTAGAATGGATCGTACGAAGGAATTAGAATGGATCGTACGAATGAATTAGAATGAATACATTCGTGCGAATGAATTAGAATGGATCGTATGAATGAATTAGATTGGATCGTATGAATGGATTATAATGGATCGTATGAATGAATTAGAATGGATAGTACGAATGAATTAGAATGGATCGTACGAAGGAATTAGAATGGATACATTCGTACGATCCTTTCTAATTCATTCATACAATCCATTCTAATTCTTTCGCACGAATGTATCCATTCTAATTCATTCGTACGATCCACCCTAATTGCTTCGTATGATCCATTCTAACTCTTTCGCACGAATGTATCCATTCTAATTCATTCGTACGATCCATTCTAATTAATTCACACGATCGTATGAATGAATTAGAAAGGATCGTAGGAATGAATTAGATTGGATCGTGCGAATGAATTAGAATGGATCGTATGAATGAATTCGAATGCATCGTACGAATGGATTAGAATGGATTCATTCGTGCGTATGAATTAGAATGGATCATACGAAGGAATTAGGGTGGATCGTACGAATGAATTAGAATGGATACATTCGTGCGAAAAAATTAGAATGGATTGTATGAATGAATTAGAATAGATCGTACAAATGTATCCATTCTAATTCCTTCGTACGATCCATTCTAATTCATTCGTACGATCCATTCTAATTCATTCCCATTCTAATTCATTCATACGATGCAATCTAATTTATTCATACGATCCATTCTAATTCATTCGCACAAATGTATCCATTCTAATTCATTCGTACGATCCATTCTAATTCATTCATACGATCCATTCTAATTCATTCGCACGAATGTATCAATCTAATTCATTAGCACGAATTCATTAGAATGGATCGTACGAATGAATTAGAATGGATTAGAATGGATCGTATGAATGACTTCGAATGGATCGTACGAATGAATTAGAATGGATCGTACGAATGAGTAAGAATGGTTCGTACGAATGAATTAGAATGGATCATACGAATGAATTAGAATGGATCGTACAAATGAATTAGAATGGATCGTACGAATGAATTAGAATAATCCATTCTAATTCATTCGTACAATCCATTCTAATTCATTCATACGATCCATTCTGATTCATTCATACAATCCATTCTAATTCTTTCGCAAGAATATATCCATTCTAATTCATTCGTACGATCCATCCTAATTCCTTCGTATGATCCATTCTAATTCATTCGCACGAATGTATCTATTCTAATTCATTCGTATGATCCATTCTAATTAATTCGCACGATCCATTCTAATGCATTCATACGATACATTCTATTTCATTCATACGATCCATTCTAATTCATTCGCACGATCCATTCTATTTCATTCATACGATCCATTCTTACTCATTCGTACGATCCATTCTAATTCATTAGCACGAATGTATCCATTCTAATTCATTCGTACGATCCATTCTAATTCATTCGCACGATCCATTCTAATTCATTCATTCGATCTATTCTAATTCATTCGTACGATCCATTCTAATTCATTCGCACAATCTATTCTAATTCTTTCGTACGATCCTTTCTAATTCATTAGCACGATCCATTCTAATTCATTCGTATGATCCATTCTATTTCATTCGTACGATCCATTCTTACTCATTCTTACGATCCATTGTAATTCATTCGCACGAATGTATCCGTTCTAATTCATTCGTACGATCCATTCTAATTCCTTCGTACAATCCATTCTATTTCATTCATACGATCCATTCTAATTCATTCATACAATCAATTCTAATTCTTTCATACGAATCTATCCTTTCTAATACATTCGTACGTATGATCCATTCTAATTCATTCATTTGTACGATCCATTCTAATTCCTTCGTGCGAATGAATTAGAATAGATCATATGAATGAATTTGAAAGGATCGTACGAATGAATTAGAATGGATATATTCGTGCGAATGAATTAGAATGGATCATATGAAGGAATTAGGGTGGATTGTACGAATGAATTAGAATGGATACATTCGTGCGAAAGAATTAGAATAGATTTTATGAATGAATTAGAATGGATCGTATGAATGAAATAGAATGGATCGTACGAAGGATTTAGAATGGATCGTACGAATGAATTGGAATGGATACATTCGTGCGAATGAATTAGAATGGATCTTACGAATGAGTAATAATGGATCGTACTAATAGATTAGAATGGATCGTGCGAATGAATTAGAATTGATCGTATGAATGAATTAGAATGGATCATATGAATGAATTAGAATGGATCATACGTATGAATTAGAATGAAATGTGTGAATGAATTAGAATGGATCGTGCGAATGAATTAGAATGGATCGTACGAATGAATTAGAATGGATACATTCGTGCGAATGAATTAGAATAGATCGTACGACTGAGTAAGAATGGATCGTACGAATGAAATAGAATGGATCGTACGAATGAATTAGAATGGATCGTGCTAATGAATTAGAATAGGGCGTACGAATGAATTAGAATAGATTGTGCGAATGATGAATTAGAATGGATCGTGCGAATGAATTAGATTGGATCGTGCGAATGAATTATAATGGATCGTAAGAATGAATTAGAATGGATACATTCGTGCGAATGAATTAGAATGGATCGTATGAATGAATTAGAATGGATCGTATGAATGAATTCGAATGGATCGTACGAAGGAATTAGAATGGAGCGTACGAATGGATCATATGAAGGAATTAGAGTACGACCCACCCTAATTCCTTCGTATGATCCAATATAATTCATTCGCATGAAGTATCCATTCTAATTCATTCATACGATCCATTCAAATTCATTCATACGATCCATTCTAATTCATTCATACGATCCATTCTAATTTATTCGCACGAATGTATCCATTCTAATTCATTCTTACAATCCTTTCTAATTCATTCGCACAATCTATTCTAGTTCATTCGTATGATCCATTCTAATTCATTCACACGATCCATTCAAATTCATTTGCACGATCCATTCTAATTCATTTATACAATCTATTCTAATTCTTTTACACGTATGTATCCATTCTAATTCATTCGTATGGTCCATTCTAATTCCTTTGTATGATCCATTCTAATTCCTTCGTACGATTCATTCTAATTCCTTCGTATGATCCATTCTATTTCTTCATATGATCCATTCTAATTCCTTCGTACGATCCATTCTAATTCATTCCCATGAATATATCTATTCTAATTCATACGTACGATCCATTCTAATTCATTCATACGATCCAATCTAACTCATTCATATGATCCATTCTAATTCATTCGCACGAATGTATCCATTCTAATTCATTCGTACGATCTATTCTAATTCATTCGCACAATCTATTCTAATTCATTCGTACGGTCCATTCTAATTCATTAGCACGATCCATTCTAATTCATTCGTACGATCCATTCTATTTCATTCGTACGATCCATTCTTACTCATTCGTATGATCCATTCTATTTCATTCGTACGATCCATTCTTGCTCATTCGTACGATCCATGCTAATTGATTCGCACGAATATATCCATTCTAATTCATTCGTACAATCCATTCTAATTCATTTGCACGATCCATTCTAATTCATTCATACGATCCATTCTAATTCATTCTTATGATCCATTCTAATTAATTCGCACGATCCATTCTAATTCATTCATACAATCCATTCTAATTCATTCATACAATCCATTCTAATTCTTTCGCACGAATGTATCCAGTCTAATTCATTCGTACGATCCACCCTAATTCTTTCATATGATCCTTTCTAATTCATTCGGACGACTGTATCCATTCTAACTCATTCGTACGATCCGTTCGAATTCATTCATACGATCCATTCTAATTCATTCATACGATCCATTCTAATTCATTCATACGATCCATTCTATTTCATTTGTACGATCTATTCTTACTCATTCGTACGATCCATTCTAATTCATTCGCTCTAATTCCTTCATACGATCCATTCTAATTCCTTCGTACGATCCATTCTAATTCATTCCCATGAATGTATCCATTCTAATTCATACGTACGATCCATTCTAATTCATTCATACGATCCAATCTAATTCATTCATACAATCTATTCTAATTCATTCGCACGAATGTATCCATTCTAATTCATTCGTATGATTCATTCTAATTCATTCGCATAATCCATTCTTATTCATTCGTACGATCCATTCTAATTCATTAGCACGATCCATTCTAATTAATTCGTACAATCCATTCTATTTCATTAGTACGATCTATTCTTACTCATTCGTACGATCCATTCTAATTCATTCGCACGAATATATCCATTCTAATTCATTCGCACGATCCATTCTAATTCATTCATACGATCTATTTTAATTCATTCGTACGATCCATTCTAATTCATTCGCACGATCTATTCTAATTCATTTGTATGATCCATTCTAATTCATTCATACAATCCATTCTAATTCTTTCGCACGAATGTATCTATTCTAAATCATTCGTACGATCCACCCTAATTCCTTCATATGATCCATTCTAATTTATTCGTACGATCCATTCTAATTAATTAGCACGATCCATTCTAATTTATTCGTACGATCCATTCTATTTCATTCTTATGATCCATTCTAATTCATTAGCACGATCCATTCTAATTCATTCGTACGATCCGTTCGAATTCATTCATACGATCCATTCTAATTCATTCGTATGATCCATTCTAATTCATCACACGATCCATTCTAATTCATTCGCACAATCCATTCTAATTCTTTCGCACGAATGTATCAATTCTAATTCATTCGTACGATCCACCATAATTCCTTCGTATGATCTATTCTAATTTATTTGTACAAAGGAATTAGAATGGATTAGAATGGATCATATGAATTAGAATGGATCGTATGAATGAGTAAGAATGGATCGTGCCAATGAATTAGAATGGATCATGCTAATGAATTAGAATGGATCGTACAAATGAATTAGAATGGATCGTATGAATGAATTAGAATAGATCGTGCGAATGAATTAGAATGGATCGTACGAATGAATTAGAATGGATACATTCGTGCGAATGAATTAGAATGGATCGCACGAATGAGTACGAATGGATCGTACGAACTAATGGATCGTACGAATGAATTAGAATGGATACATTCGTACGAATGAATTAGAATGGATCGAACGAATGAGTAAGAATGAATCGTACGAATGAAATAGAATGGATCGTACGAATGAATTAGAATGGATCGTGCTAATGAATTAGAATGGATCGTACAAATGAATTAGAATAGATTGTGCGATTGAATTAGAATGGATCGTACGAATGAATTAGAATGGATACATTCGTGCGAATGAATTAGAATGGATTGTATGAATGAATTAGATTGGATCGTATGAATGAATTAGAATGGCTCGTACCTATGAATTAGAATGGATACATTCGTGGGAATGAATTAGAATGGTTCGTACGAAGGAATTAGAATGGATCATACGAATGAATTAGAATAGATAGATTCGTGCAAAAGAATTAGAATGGATTGTATGAATGAATTACAATGGATCGTGCAAATGAATTAGAATGGATCGTACGAAGGATTTAGAATGGATCGTACGAAGGAATTAGAATGGATCGTACGAATGAATTAGAATCAATCCATTCTAATTTATACGTACGATCCATTCTAATTCATTCTAATATCCATTCTAATTCATTCGCACAATCTATTCTAATTCATTCATACGATCCATTCGAATTCATTCGCACGAATGTATCCATTCAAATTCATTCGTACGATCCATTCTAATTCATTCGTATGATCCATTCTAATTCATTCGCACGATCCATTCTAATTCATTCATACGATCCATTCTAATTCATTCATACAATCCATTCTAATTCTTTCGCACGAATATATCCATTCTAATTCATTCGTACGATCCACCCTAATTCCTTCGTATGATCCATTATAATTCATTCGCATGAATGTATCCATTCTAATTCATTCGTACGATCCATTCGAATTCATTCATACGATCCATTCTAATTCATTCGCACGAATGTATCCATTCTAATTCATTCGTACGATCCATTCTAATTCATTCGCGCAATCTATTCTAATTCATTCGTACGATCCATTCTAATTCATTCGCACGATCCATTCTAATTCATTTGTACGATCCATTCTAATTCATTCATACAATCCATTCTAATTGTTTTGCACGAATGTATCCTTTCTAATTCAGTCATACGATCCATTCTAATTCCTTCGAATGATCCATTCTAATTCCTTCAAATGATCCATTCTATTTCATTCGTATGATCCATTCTAATTCCTTTGTACGATCCATTCTAATTCATTCCCATGAATGTATCCATTCTAACTCATACATACGATCCATTCTAATTCATTCATATGATCCAATCTAATTAATTCATACGATCCATTCTAATTCATTCGCACGAATGTATACATTCTAATTCATTCGTATGATCCATTCTAATTCATTCGCACTATCTATTCTAATTCATTTGTACGATCCATTCTAATTCATTTGTACGATCCATTTTAATTCATTCATTCGATCCATTCTAATTCATTCATACGATCCATTCTTACTCATTCGTACGATCCATTCTAATTCATTCGCACGAATGTATCCATTCTAATTCATTCGTACGATCCATTCTAATTCATTCGCACGATCCATTCTAATTCAATCGTACGATCCATTCTAATTCATTCGTACGATCCATTCTAATTCATTCGCACGATCCATTCTAATTCATTCATACGATCCATTCTAATTCATTCATACAATCCATATATTCTAATTCTTTTGCATGAATGAATCCATTCTAATTCATTCGTACAATCCATTCTAATTCATTCGCACAATCTATTCTAATTCATTCGTACGATCCATTCTAATTCATTAGCACGATCCATTCTAATTCATTTGTACGATCCATTCTATTTCATTCATACGATCCATTCTAACTCATTCGTACGATACATTCTAATTCATTCGCACAAATGTATCCATTCTAATTCATTCGTACGATCCATTCTAATTCATTCGCATGATCCATTCTAATTCATTCATACGATCCATTCTAATTCATTCGTACGATCCATTCTAATTCATTCGCACGATCCATTCTAATTCATTCATACAATCCATTCTAATTCATTCGCACGAATGTATCCATTCTAATTCATTCGTATGATCCATTCTAATTCATTCGCACGATCCATTCTTATTCATTCATACGATCCATTCTAATTCATTCGTACGATCCATTCTAATTCATTCGTACGATCCATTCTAATTTATTAGCACAATCCATTCTAATTCATTCATATGATCCATTCTAATTCGTACGATCCATTCTAATTCATTTATACATTCCATTCTATTTCTGTCGTATGATCCATTCTAATTAATTCATACGATCCATTCTATTTCATTCCTACGATCCATTCTTACTCATTCGTACGATCCATTCTAATTCATTCGCACGATACAATCTAATTCATTCGCACGATCCATTCTAATTCATTCATATGATCCATTCCATTTCATTCGTACGATCCATTCTTACTCATTCGTACAATCCATTCTATTTCATTTGCCTGAAGGTATCTATCGTAATTCATTCGTACGATCCATTCTAATTCATTCACACGATCCATTCTAATATATTCATACGATCCATTCTAATTCATTCGTACGACCCATTCTAATTCATTCATACAATCCATTCTAATTCTTTCGCACGAATGTATCCATTCTAATTCATTCGTACGATCCATTCTAATTCGTTCGCACGATCTATTCTAATTCATTCATACGATCCATTCTAATTCATTCGTACGATCCATTCTAATTCATACGTACGATCCATTCAAATTCATTCATACGATCCATTCTAATTCATTCATACGATCCATTCTAATTCATTCGCATGAATGTATCCATTCTAATTCATTCGTACGATCCATTCTAATTCATTCGCACGATCCAATCTAATTTTTTTGCACGATCCATTCAAATTCATTCGTACGATCCATTAGATTTCATTCATACGATCCATTCTTACTCATTCGTACGATCCATTCTAATTCATTCGCACGAATGTATCCATTCTAATTCATTCGTACGATCCATTCTAATTTATTTGCACGATCCATTCTAATTCATTCATACGATCCATTCTAATTCATTCGTACGATCCATTCTAATTCATTCGCACAATCTATTCGAATTCATTCGTATGATCCATTCTAATTCATTAGCATGATCCATTCTAATTCATTCGCACGATCCATTCTAATTCATTCGTGCAAAAGAATTAGAATGGATTGCACGAATGTATCCATTCTAATTCATTCGTACGATCCATTCTAAGTCCTGTGTACGATCCTTTCTAATTCCTTCGTACGATCCATTCTATTTCATTCGTACGATCCATTCTATTTCATTCGTATGATCCATTCTAATTCCTTCGTTCGATCCATTCTAATTCATTCCCATGAATGTATCCATTCAAATTCATATGTACGATCCATTCTAATTCATTCATACGATCGTATCTAATTCATTCAAACGATCCATTCTAATTCATTCGCACGAGTGTATCCATTCTAATTCATTCATACGATCCATTCTTATTCATTCGCACAATCTATTCTAATTCATTCGTACGATCCATTCTAATTCATCAGCACGATCCATTCTAATTCATTCGTACGATCCATTCTATTTCATTCTTACTCATTCGTACGATTTATTCTAATTCATTCGCACGAATGTATCCATTCTAATTCATTCATACGATCCAATCTAATTCATTCATACAATCTATTCTAATTCATTCGCACGAATGTATCCATTCTAATTCATTCGTACGATTCATTCTAATTCATTCCCACAATCCATTCTTATTCATTCGTACGATCCATTCTAATTCTTTAGCACGATCCATTCTAATTAATTCGTACGATCCATTCTATTTTATTCGTACGATCCATTCTTACTCATTCGTACGATCCATTCTAATTATTCGCACGAATGTATCCATTATAATTCATTCGCACGATCCATTCTAATTCATTCATACGATCCATTCTAATTCATTCGTATGATCCATTCTAATTCATTCGCACGATCCATTCTAATTCATTTGTATGATCCATTCTAATTCATTCATACAATCCATTCTAATTCTTTCGCATGAATGTATCCATTCTAAATCATTCGTACGATCCACCCTAATTCCTTCATATGATCCATTCTAATTTATTCGTACAATTCATTCTAATTCATTAGCACGATCCATTCTAATTCATTAGCACGATCCATTCTAATTCATTCGTACAATCCATTCGAATTCATTCATACGATCCATTCTAATTCATTCGTACGATCCATTCTAATTCATCACACGATCCATTCTAATTCATTCGCACAATCCATTCTAATTCTTTCGCACGAATGTATCCATTCTAATTCATTCGTACGATCCACCCTAATTCCTTCGTATGATCTATTCTAATTCATTTGTACAAAGGAATTAGAATGGATTAGAATGGATCATATGAATTAGAATGGATCGTATGAATGAGTAAGAATGGATCGTGCGAATGAATTAGAATGGATCATGCTAATGAATTAGAATGGATCGTACAAATGAATTAGAATGGATCGTATGAATGAATTAAAATAGATCGTGCGAATGAATTAGAATGGATCGTACGAATGAATTAGAATGGATACATTCGTGCGAATGAATTTGAATGGATCGCACGAATGAGTAAGAATGGATCGTACGAACTAATGGATCGTACGAATGAATTAGAATGGATACATTCGTACGAATGAATTAGAATGGATCGTATGAATGAGTAAGAATGAATCGTACGAATGAAATAGAATGGATCGTACGAATGAATTAGAATGGATCGTGCTAATGAATTAGAATGGATCGTACGAATAAATTAGAATAGATTGTGCGATTGAATTAGAATGGATCGTACGCATGAATTAGAATGGATACATTCGTGCGAATGAATTAGAATGGATCGTATGAATGAATTAGATTGGATCGTATGAATGAATTAGAATGGATCGTACCTATGAATTAGAATGGATACATTCATGGGAATGAATTAGAATGGATCGTACGAAGGAATTAGAATGGATCATACGTATGAATTAGAATAGATACATTCGTGCAAAAGAATTAGAATGCATTGTATGAATGAATTACAATGGATCGTGCAAATGAATTAGAATGGATCGTACGAAGGATTTATAATGGATCGTACGAAGGAATTAGAATGGATCGTACGAATGAATTAGAATCAGTCCATTCTAATTCATTCTAATATCCATTCTAATTCATTCGCACAATCTATTCTAATTCATTCATACGATCCATTCTAATTCATTCGCACGAATGTATCCATTCAAATTCATTCGTACGATCCATTCTAATTCATTCGTACGAACCATTCTAATTCATTCGCACGATCCATTCTAATTCATTTGCACGATCCATTCTAATTCAATCATACAATCCATTCTAATTGTTTTGCACGAATGTATCCTTTCTAATTCAGTCATACGATTCATTCTAATTCCTTCAAACGATCCATTCTAATTCCTTCAAATGATCCATTCTATTTCATTCATATGATCCATTCTAATTCCTTCGTACGATCCATTCTAATTCATTCCCATGAATGTATCCATTCTATCTCATACGTACGATCCATTCTAATTCATTCATACGATCCAATCTAATTCATTCATATGATCCATTCTAATTCATTCGCACGAATGTATACATTCTAATTCATTCGTATGATCCATTCTAATTCATTCGCACTATCTATTCTAATTCATTTGTATGATCCATTCTAATTCATTTGTACGATCCATTCTAATTCATTCATTCGATCCATTCTAATTCATTTGTACGATCCATTCTTACTCATTTGTACGATCCATTCTAATTTATTCGCACGAATGTATCCATTCTAATTCATTCGTACGATCCATTCTAATTCATTCGCACGATCCATTCTAATTCAATCGTACGATCCATTCTAATTCATTCGTACGATCCATTCTAATTCATTCGCACGATCCATTCTAATTCATTCATACGATCCTTTCTAATTCATTCATACAATCCATTCTAATTCTTTTGCATGAATGTATCTATTCTAATTCATTCGTACGATCCATTCTAATTCATTCGCACAATCTATTCTAATTCATTCGTACGATCCATTCTAATTCATTAGCACGATCCATTCTAATTCATTTGTACGATCCATTCTATTTCATTCATACGATCCATTCTTACTCATTTGTACAATACATTCTAATTCATTCGCACAAATGTATCCATTCTAATTCATTCGCATGATCCATTCTAATTCATTCATACGATCCATTCTAATTCATTCATACGATCCATTCTAATTCATTCGCACGATCCATTCTAATCATTCATACGATCCTTTCTAATTCTTTCATACAATCCATTCTAATTCATTCGCACGAATGTATCCATTCTAATTCATTCATATGATCCTTTCTAATTCATTCGCACGATCCATTCTAATTCATTCATACGATCCATACTAATTCATTCGTACGATCCATTCTAATTCATTCGCACAATCTATTCTAATTCATTCGTACGATCCATTCTAATTCATTAGCACAATCCATTCTAATTCATTCGTACGATCCATTCTATTTCATTCGTACGATCCATTCTTACTCATTCGTACGATTCATTCTAATTCATTCGCACGATCCATTCTAATTCATTCATACGATCCATTCTAATTCATTCGTACGATCCATTCTAATTCATTCGCACAATCTATTCTAATTCATTCGTGCGATCCATTCTAATTCATTAGCACGATCCATTCTAATTCATTCGTACGATCCATTATATTTCATTCGTACAATCCATTCTTACTCATTCGTACGATCCATTCTAATTCATTCGCATGAATGTATCCATTTTAATTCATTTGTACGATCCATTCTAATTCATTCGCACGATCCATTCTAATTCATTCATACGATCCATTCTAATTTATTCATATAATCCATTCTAATTCTTTCGCACGAATGTATCCATTCTAATTCATTCGTACGATCCACCCTAATTCCTTCGTATGATCCATTCTAATTCATTCGCACGAATGTATCCATTCTAATTCATTCGTACGATCCATTCGAATTCATTCATCCGATCCATTCTATTTCATTCGTACGATCCATTCTAATTCATTCACACGAATGTATCCATTCTAATTCATTCGTACGATCCATTCTAATTCATTCGCATGATCCAATCTAGTTTATTCGCATGATCGATTCTAATTCATTCGTACGATCCATTCTATTTCATTAGTATGATCCATTCTTACTCTTTCGTACGATCCATTCTAATTCATTCGCACGAATGTATCCATTCTAATTCATTCGTATGATCCATTCTAATTCATTCATACGATCCATTCTAATTCATTCATACGATCCATTCTAATTCATTTGTACGATCCATTCTAATTTATTAGCATGATCCATTCTAATTCATTCATACGATCCATTCTAATTCATTCATACGTTCCATTCTATTTCATTCGTATGATCCATTCTAATTAATTCATAGAATCCATTCTATTTCATTCGTACGATCCATTCTTACTCATTCGTACGATCCATTCTAATTCATTCGCACGATCCAATCTAATTCATTCGCACGATCTATTCTAATTCATTCATACGATCCATTCCATTTCATTCGTACGATCCATTCTTACTCATTCGTACGATCCATTCTAATTCATTTGCCCGAAGGTATTTATCCTAATTCATTCGTACGATCCATTCTAATTCATTCGCACGATCCATTCTAATTCATTCATACGATCCATTCTAATTCATTCGTACGATCCATTCTAATTCATTCATACAATCCATTCTAATTCTTTTGCACGAATGTATCCATTCTGATTCATTCGTACGATCCATTCTAATTCGTTCGCACGATCCATTCTAATTCATTCATACGATCCATTCTAATACATTCGTACGATCCATTCTAATTCATACGTACGATCCATTCGAATTCATTCATACGATCCATTCTAATTCATTCATACGATCCATTCTAATTCATTCTCACGAATGTATCCATTCTAATTCATTCGTACGATCCATTCTAATTCATTCGCACGATCCAATCTAATTTATTCGCACGATCCATTCAAATTCATTCGTACGATCCAGTCTATTTCATTCATACGATCCATTCTTACTCATTCGTACGATCCATTTTAATTCATTCGCACGAATGTATCCATTTTAATTCATTCGTACGATCCATTCTAATTCATTCGCACGATCCATTCTAATTCATTCATACGATCCATTCTAATTCATTCGTACGATCCATTCTAATTCATTCGCACAATCTATTCTAATTCATTCGTATGATCCATTCTAATTCATTCGTATGATCCATTCTAATTCCTTAGCACGATCCATTCTAATTCATTCGCACGATCCATTCTAATTCATTCGTGCAAAAGAATTAGAATGGATTGCACGAATGTATCCATTCTAATTCATTCGTACGATCCATTCTAAGTCCTGCGTACGATCCTTTCTAATTCCTTCGTACGATCCATTCTATTTCATTCGTATGATCCATTCTATTTCATTCGTATGATCCATTCTAATTCCTTCGTTCGATCCATTTAATTCATTCCCATGAATTTATCCATTCTAATTTATATGTACGATCCATTCTAATTCATTCATACGATCCAATCTAATTCATTCAAACGATCCATTTTAATTCATTCGCACGAATGTATCAATTCTAATTCATTCGTACGATCCATTCTAATTCATTCGCACAATCTATTCTAATTCATTCGTACAATCCATTCTAATTCATCAGCATGATCCATTCAAATTCATTCGTACGATCCATTCTATTTCATTCTTACTCATTCGTACGATCCATTCTAATTCATTCACACGAATGTATCCATTCTAATTCATTCATACGATCCATTTTAATTCATTCACACGATCCATTCTAATTCATTCATACGATCCATTCTAATTCATTCGCACGAATGTATCCATTCTAATTCATTCGTACGATCCATTCTAATTCATTCGCACAATCTATTCTAATTCATTCGTATGATCCATTCTAATTCATTAGCACGATCCATTATAATTCATTCGTACAATCCATTCTTTTTCATTCGTACGATCCATTCTTACTCATTCGTACGATCCATTCTAATTCATTCGCACGAATATATCCATTCTAATTCATTCGCACGATCCATTCTAATTCATTCATACGATCCATTTTAATTCATTCGTACGATCCATTCTAATTCATTCGCACAATCCATTCTAATTCATTTGTATGATACATTCTAATTCATTCATACAATCCATTCTAATTCTTTCGCACGAATGTATCCATTCTAAATCATTCGTACGATCCACCCTAATTCCTTCATATGATCCATTCTAATTTATTCGTACGATCCATTCTAATTCATTAGCACGATCCATTCTAATTTATTCGTACGATCCATTCTATTTCATTCTTATGATCCATTCTAATTCATTAGCACGATCCACTCTAATTCATTCGTACGATCCGTTCGAATTCATTCATACGATCCATTCTAATTCATTCGTATGATCCATTCTAATTCATCACACGATCCATTCTACTTCATTCGCACAATCCATTCTAATTCTTTCGCACGAATGTATCCATTCTAATTCATTCGTACGATCCACCCTAATTCCTTCGTATGATCTATTCTAATTTATTTGTACAAAGGAATTGGAATGGATTAGAATAGATCATATGAATTAGAATGGATCGTATGAATGAGTAAGAATGGATCGTGCGAATGAATTAGAATGGATCATGCTAATGAATTAGAATGGATCGTACAAATGAATTAGAATGGATCGTATGAATGAATTAGAATAGATCGTGCGAATGAATTAGAATGGATCGCACGAATGAGTAAGAATGGATCGTACGAACTAATGGATCGTACGAATGAATTAGAATGGATATATTCGTACGAATGAATTAGAATGGATCGAACGAATGAGTAAGAATGAATCGTACGAATGAAATAGAATGGATCATACGAATGAATTAGAATGGATCGTGCTAATGAATTAGAATGGATCGTACAAATGAATTAGAATAGATTGTGTGATTGAATTAGAATGGATCGTACGAATGAATTAGAATGGATACATTCGTGCGAATGAATTAGAATGGATTGTATGAATGAATTAGATTGGATCGTATGAATGAATTAGAATGGCTCGTACCTATGAATTAGAATGGATACATTCATGGGAATGAATTAGAATGGATCGTACGAAGGAATTAGAATGGATCATACGAATGAATTAGAATAGATAGATTCGTGCAAAAGAATTAGAATGGATTGTATGAATGAATTACAATGGATCGTGCAAATGAATTAGAATGGATCGTACGAAGGATTTAGAATGGATCGTACGAAGGAATTAGAATGGATCGTACGAATGAATTAGAATCAATCCATTCTAATTTATACGTACGATCCATTCTAATTCATTCTAATATCCATTCTAATTCATTCGCACAATCTATTCTATTTCATTCATACGATCCATTCGAATTCATTCGCACGAATGTATCCATTCAAATTCATTCGTACGATCCTTTCTAATTCATTCGTACGATCCATTCTAATTCATTCGCACGATCCATTCTAATTTATTCATACGATCCATTCTAATTCATTCATACAATCCATTCTAATTCTTTCGCATGAATGTATCCATTCTAATTCATTCGTACGATCCACCCTAATTCCTTCGTATGATCCATTATAATTCATTCGCACGAATGTATCCATTCTAATTCATTCGTACGATCCATTCAAATTCATTCATACGATCCATTCTAATTCATTCGCACGAATGTATCCTTTCTAATTCATTCGTACGATCCATTCTAATTCATTCGCACAATCTATTCTAATTCATTCGTACGATCCATTCTAATTCATTCGCACGATCCATTCTAATTCATTTGCACGATCCATTCTAATTTATTCATACAATCCATTCTAATTGTTTTGCACGAATGTATCCTTTCTAATTCAGTCATACGATCCATTCTAATTCCTTCGAACGATCCATTCTAATTCCTTCAAATGATCCATTCTATTTCATTCGTATGATCCATTCTAATTCCTTCGTACGATCCATTCTAATTCATTCCCATGAATGTATCCATTCTAACTCATACGTACGATCCATTCTAATTCATTCATACGGTCCAATCTAATTAATTCATACGATCCATTCTAATTCATTCGCACGAATGTATACATTCTAGTTCATTCGTATGATCCATTCTAATTCATTCGCACTATCTATTCTAATTCATTTGTACGATCCATTCTAATTCATTTGTACGATCCATTCTAATTCATTCATTCGATCCATTCTAATTCATTCATACGATCCATTCTTACTCATTCGTACGATCCATTCTAATTCATTCGCACGAATGTATCCATTCTAATTCATTCGTACGAACCATTCTAATTCATTCGCACGATCCATTCTAATTCAATCGTACGATCCATTCTAATTCATTCGTACGATCCATTCTAATTTATTCGCACGATCCATTCTAATTCATTCATACGATCCATTCTAATTCATTCATACAATCCATTCTAATTCTTTTGCATGAATGAATCCATTCTAATTCATTCGTACGATCCATTCTAATTCATTCGTACAATCTATTCTAATTCATTCGTACGATCCATTCTAATTCATTAGCACGATCCATTCTAATTCATTTGTACGATCCATTCTATTTCATTCATACGATCCATTCTAACTCATTCGTACGATACATTCTAATTCATTCGTACAAATGTATCCATTCTAATTCATTCGTACGATCCATTCTAATTCATTCGCATGATCCATTCTAATTCATTCATACGATCCATTCTAATTCATTCGTACGATCCATTCTAATTCATTCGCACGATCCATTCTAATTCATTCATACAATCCATTCTAATTCATTCGCACGAATGTATCCATTCTAATTCATTCATATGATCCATTTTAATTCATTCGCACGATCCATTCTTATTCATTCATGCGATCTATTCTAATTCATTCGTACGATCCATTCTAATTCATTCATACGATCCATTCTAATTTATTAGCACGATCCATTCTAATTCATTCATACGATCCATTCTAATTCGTACGATCCATTCTAATTCATTCATACATTCCATTCTATTTCAGTCGTATGATCCATTCTAATTAATTCATACGATCCATTCTATTTCATTCCTACGATCCATTCTTACTCATTCGTACGATCCATTCTAATTCATTCGCACGATCCAATCTAATTCATTCGCACGATCCATTCTAATTCATTCGTACGATCCATTCCATTTCATTCGTACGATCCATTCTTACTCATTCGTACGATCCATTCTAATTCATTTGCCCGAAGGTATCTATCCTAATTCATTCGTACGATCCATTCTAATTCATTCACACGATCCATTCTAATATATTCATACGATCCATTCTAATTCATTCCTACGATCCATTCTAATTCATTCATACAATCCATTCTAATTCTTTCGCACGAATGTATCCATTCTAATTCATTCGTACGATCCATTCTAATTCGTTCGCACGATCCATTCTAATTCATTCATACGATCCATTCTAATTCATTCGTACGATCCATTCTAATTCATACGTACGATCCATTCAAATTCATTCATACGATCCATTCTAATTCATTCATACGATCCATTCTAATTCATTCGCACGAATGTATCCATTCTAATTCATTCGTACGATCCATTCTAATTCATTCGCACGATCCAATCTAATTTTTTCGCACGATCCATTCAAATTCATTCGTATGATCCATTATATTTCATTCATACGATCCATTCTTACTTATTCGTATGATCCATTCTAATTCATTCGCACGAATGTATCCATTCTAATTCATTCGTACGATCCATTCTAATTTATTCGCACGATCCATTCTAATTCATTCATACGATCCATTCTAATTCATTCGTACGATCCATTCTAATTCATTCACACAATCTATTCGAATTCATTCGTATGATCCATTCTAATTCATTAGCACGATCCATTCTAATTCATTCGCACGATCCATTTTAATTCATTCGTGCAAAAGAATTAGAATGGATTGCACGAATGTATCCATTCTAATTCATTCGTACGATCCATTCTAAGTCCTGTGTACGATCCTTTCTAATTCCTTCGTACGATCCATTCTATTTCATTCGTACGATCCATTCTATTTCATTCGTATGATCCATTCTAATTCCTTCGTTCGATCCATTCTAATTCATTCCCATGAATGTATCCATTCAAATTCATATGTACGATCCATTCTAATTCATTCATACGACCGTATCTAATTCATTCAAACGATCCATTCTAATTCATTCGCACGAGTTTATCCATTCTAATTCATTCGTACGATCCATTCTTATTCATTCGCACAATCTATTCTAATTCATTCGTACGATCCATTCTAATTCATCAGCACGATCCATTCTAATTCATTCGTACGATCCATTCTATTTCATTCTTACTCATTCGTACGATCTATTCTAATTCATTCGCACGAATGTATCCATTCTAATTCATTCATACGATCCAATCTAATTCATTCATACAATCTATTCTAATTCATTCGCACGAATGTATCCATTCTAATTCATTCGTACGATTCATTCTAATTCATTCCCACAATCCATTCTTATTCATTCGTACGATCCATTCTAATTCTTTAGCACGATCCATTCTAATTAATTCGTACGATCCATTCTATTTTATTCGTACGATCCATTCTTACTCATTCGTACGATCCATTCTAATTATTCGCACGAATGTATCCATTCTAATTCATTCGCACGATCCATTCTAATTCATTCATACGATCCATTCTAATTCATTCGTATGATCTATTCTAATTCATTCGCACGATCCATTCTAATTCATTTGTATGATCCATTCTAATTCATTCATACAATCCATTCTAATTCTTTCGCATGAATGTATCCATTCTAAATCATTCGTACGATCCACCCTAATTCCTTCATATGATCCATTCTAATTTATTCGTACAATTCATTCTAATTCATTAGCACGATCCATTCTAATTTATTCGTACGATCCATTCTATTTCATTCTTATGATCCATTCTAATTCATTAGCACGATCCATTCTAATTCATTCGTACAATCCATTCGAATTCATTCATACGATCCATTCTAATTCATTCGTACGATCCATTCTAATTCATCACATGATCCATTCTAATTCATTCGCACAATCCATTCTAATTCTTTCGCACGAATGTATCCATTCTAATTCATTCGTACGATCCACCCTAATTCCTTCGTATGATCTATTGTAATTCATTTGTACAAAGGAATTAGAATGGATTAGAATGGATCATATGAATTAGAATGGATCGTATGAATGAGTAAGAATGGATCGTGCGAATGAATTAGAATGGATCATGCTAATGAATTAGAATGGATCGTACAAATGAATTAGAATGGATCGTATGAATGAATTCAAATAGATCGTGCGAATGAATTAGAATGGATCGTACGAATGAATTAGAATGGATACATTCGTGCGAATGAATTTGAATGGATACGAATGAGTAAGAATGGATCGTACGAATGAATTAGAATGGATATATTCGTACGAATGAATTAGAATGGATCGTACGAATGAGTAAGAATGAATCGTACGAATGAAATAGAATGGATCGTACGAATGAATTAGAATGGATCGTGCTAATGAATTAGAATGGATCGTACGAATAAATTAGAATAGATTGTGCGATTGAATTAGAATGGATCGTACGCATGAATTAGAATGGATACATTCGTGCGAATGAATTAGAATGGATCGTATGAATGAATTAGATTGGATCGTATGAATGAATTAGAATGGATCGTACCTATGAATTAGAATGGATACATTCATGGGAATGAATTAGAATGGATCGTACGAAGGAATTAGAATGGATCATACGAATGAATTAGAATAGATACATTCGTGCAAAAGAATTAGAATGCATTGTATGAATGAATTACAATGGATCGTGCAAATGAATTAGAATGGATCGTACGAAGGATTTATAATGGATCGTACGAAGGAATTAGAATGGATCGTACGAATGAATTAGAATCAATCCATTCTAATTCATTCTAATATCCATTCTAATTCATTCGCACAATCTATTCTAATTCATTCATACGATCCATTCTAATTCATTCGCACGAATGTATCCATTCAAATTCATTCGTACGATCCATTCTAATTCATTCGTACGAACCATTCTAATTCATTCGCACGATCCATTCTAATTCATTTGCACGATCCATTCTAATTCATTCATACAATCCATTCTAATTGTTTTGCACGAATGTATCCTTTCTAATTCAGTCATACGATTCATTCTAATTCCTTTGAACGATCCATTCAAATTCCTTCAAATGATCCATTCTATTTCATTCATATGATCCATTCTAATTCCTTCGTACGATCCATTCTAATTCATTCCCATGAATGTATCCATTCTAACTCATACGTACGATCCATTCTAATTCATTCATACGATCCAATCTAATTTATTCATATGATCCATTCTAATTCATTCGCACGAATGTGTACATTCTAATTCATTCGTATGATCCATTCTAATTCATTCGCACTATCTATTCTAATTCATTTGTATGATCCATTCTAATTCATTTGTACGATCCATTCTAATTCATTCATTCGATCCATTCTAATTCATTCGTACGATCCATTCTTACTCATTCGTACGATCCATTCTAATTCATTCGCACGAATGTATCCATTCTAATTCATTCGTACGATCCATTCTAATTCATTCGCACGATCCATTCTAATTCAATCGTACGATCCATTCTAATTCATTCGTACGATCCATTCTAATTCATTCGCACGATCCATTCTAATTCATTTATACGATCCTTTCTAATTCATTCATACAATCCATTCTAATTCTTTTGCATGAATGTATCCATTCTAATTCATTCGTACGATCCATTCTAATTCATTCGCACAATCTATTCTAATTCATTCGTACGATCCATTCTAATTCATTAGCACGATCCATTCTAATTCATTTGTACGATCCATTCTATTTCATTCATACGATCCATTCTTACTCATTTGTACAATACATTCTAATTCATTCGCACAAATGTATCCATTCTAATTCATTCGTACGATCCATTCTAATTCATTCGCATGATCCATTCTAATTCATTCATACGATCCATTCTAATTCATTCGTACGATCCATTCTAATTCATACGCACGATCCATTCTAATCATTCATACGATCCTTTCTAATTCTTTCATATAATCCATTCTAATTCATTCGCACGAATGTATCCATTCTAATTCATTCATATGATCCTTTCAAATTCATTCGCACGATCCATTCTAATTCATTCATATGATCCATACTAATTCATTCGTACGATCCATTCTAATTCATTCGCACAATCTATTCTAATTCATTCGTACGATCCATTCTAATTCATTAGCACAATCCATTCTAATTCATTCGTACGATCCATTCTATTTCATTCGTACGATCCATTCTTACTCATTCGTACGATCCATTCTAATTCATTCGCACGATCCATTCTAATTCATTCATACGATCCATTCTAATTCATTCGTACGATCCATTCTAATTCATTCGCACAATCTATTCTAATTCATTCGTACGATTCATTCGTAGGATCCATTCTAATTCATTAGCACGATCCATTCTAATTCATTCGTACGATCCATTATATTTCATTCGTACAATCCATTCTTACTCATTCGTACGATCCATTCTAATTCATTCGCATGAATGTATCCATTTTAATTCATTTGTACGATCCATTCTAATTCATTCGCACGATCCATTCTAATTAATTCATACGATCCATTCTAATTTATTCATATAATCCATTCTAATTCTTTCGCACGAATGTATCCATTCTAATTCTTTCGCACGAATGTATCCATTCTAATTCATTCGTACGATCCACCCTAATTCCTTCGTATGATCCATTCTAATTCATTCGCACGAATGTATCCATTCTAATTCATTCGTACGATCCATTCGAATTCATTCATCCGATCCATTCTATTTCATTCGTACGATCCATTCTAATTCATTCACACGAATGTATCCATTCTAATTCATTCGTACGATCCATTCTAATTCATTCGCATGATCTAATCTAGTTTATTCGCATGATCGATTCTAATTCATTCGTACGATCCATTCTATTTCATTAGTATGATCCATTCTTACTCTTTTGTACGATCCATTCTAATTCATTCGCACGAATGTATCCATTCTAATTCATTCGTACGATCCATTCTAATTCATTCATACGATCCATTCTAATTCATTCATACGATCCATGCTAATTCATTTGTACGATCCATTCTAATTTATTAGCATGATCCATTCTAATTCATTCATACGATCCATTCTAATTCAAACGATCCATTCTAATTCATTCATACGTTCCATTCTATTTCATTCGTATGATCCATTCTAATTAATTCATACAATCCATTCTATTTCATTCGTACGATCCATTCTTACTCATTCGTACGATCCATTCTAATTCATTCGCACGATCCAATCTAATTCATTCGCACGATCCATTCTAATTCATTCGTACGATCCATTCCATTTCATTCGTACGATCCATTCTTACTCATTCGTACGATCCATTCTAATTCATTTGCCCGAAGGTATTTATCCAAATTCATTAGTACGATCCATTCTAATTCATTCGCACGATCCATTCTAATTCATTCATACGATCCATTCTAATTCATTCGTATGATCTATTCTAATTCATTCATACAATCCATTCTAATTCTTTTGCACGAATGTATCCATTCTGATTCATTCGTACGATCCATTCTAATTCGTTCGCACGATCCATTCTAATTCATTCATACGATCCATTCTAATTAATTCGTACGATCCATTCTAATTCATACGTACGATCCATTCGAATTCATTCATACGATCCATTCTAATTCATTCATACGATCCATTCTAATTCATTCGCACGAATGTATCGATTCTAATTCATTCGTACGATCCATTCTAATTCATTCGCACGATCCAATCTAATTTATTCGCACGATCCATTTAAATTCATTCGTACGATCCATTCTATTTCATTCATACGATCCATTCTTACTCATTCGTACGATCCATTCTAATTCATTCGCACGAATGTATCCATTCTAATTCATTCGTACGATCCATTCTAATTCATTCGCACGATCCATTCTAATTCATTCATACGATCCATTCTAATTCATTCGTACGATCCATTCTAATTCATTCGCACAATCTATTCTAATTCATTCGTATGATCCATACTAATTCATTCGTATGATCCATTCTAATTCATTAGCACGATCCATTCTAATTCATTCGCACGATCCATTCTAATTCATTCATGCAAAAGAATTAGAATGGATTGCACGAATGTATCCATTCTAATTCATTCGTACGATCCATTCTAAGTCCTGCGTACGATCCTTTCTAATTCCTTCGTACGATCCATTCTATTTCATTCGTACGATCCATTCTATTTCATTCGTATGATCCATTCTAATTCCTTCGTTCGATCCATTTAATTCATTCCCATGAATTTATCCATTCTAATTTATATGTACGATCCATTCTAATTCATTCATACGATCCAATCTAATTCATTCAAACGATCCATTCTAATTCATTCGCACGAATGTATCCATTCTAATTCATTCGTACGATCCATTCTAATTCATTCGCACAATCTATTCTAATTCATTCGTACAATCCATTCTAATTCATCAGCACGATCCATTCAAATTCATTCGTACGATCCATTTTATTTCATTCTTACTCATTCGTACGATCCATTCTAATTCATTCACATGAATGTATCCATTCTAATTCATTCATACAATCCATTTTAATTCATTCACACGATCCATTCTAATTCATTCATACGATCCATTCTAATTCATTCGCACGAATGTATCCATTCTAATTCATTCGTACGATCCATTCTAATTCATTCGCACAATCTATTCTAATTCATTCGTACGATCCATTCTAATTCATTAGCACGATCCATTATAATTCATTCGTACAATCCATTCTTTTTCATTCGTACGATCCATTCTTACTCATTCCTACGATCCATTCTAATTCATTCGCACGAATATATCCATTCTAATTCATTCGCACGATCCATTCTAATTCATTCATACGATCCATTTTAATTCATTCGTACGATCCATTCTAATTCATTCGCACGATCCATTCTAATTCATTTGTATGATCCATTCTAATTCATTCATACAATCCATTCTAATTCTTTCGCACGAATGTATCCATTCTAAATCATTCGTACGATCCACCCTAATTCCTTCATATGATCCATTCTAATTTATTCGTACGATCCATTCTAATTCATTAGCACGATCCATTCTAATTTATTCGTACGATCCATTCTATTTCATTCTTATGATCCATTCTAATTCATTAGCACGATCTATTCTAATTCATTCGTACGATCCTTTCGAATTCATTCATACGATCCATTCTAATTCATTCGTATGATCCATTCTAATTCATCACACGATCCATTCTAATTCATTCGCACTATCCATTCTAATTCTTTCGCACGAATGTATCCATTCTAATTCATTCGTACGATCCACCCTAATTCCTTCGTATGATCTATTCTAATTTATTTGTAGAAAGGAATTAGAATGGATTAGAATGGATCATATGAATTAGAATAGATCGTATGAATGAGTAAGAATGGATCGTGCGAATGAATTAGAATGGATCATGCTAATGAATTAGAATAGATCGTACAAATCAATTAGAATGGATCGTATGAATGAATTAGATTAGATTGTGCGAATGAATTAGAATGGATCGTACGAATGAATTAGAATGGATACATTCGTGCGAATGAATTAGAATGGATCGCACGAATGAGTAAGAATGGATCGTACGAACTAATGGATCGTACGAATGAATTAGAATGGATACATTCGTACGAATGAATTAGAATGGATCGAACGAATGAGTAAGAATGAATCGTACGAATGAAATAGAATGGATCGTACGAATGAATTAGAATGGATCGTGCTAATGAATTAGAATGGATCGTACAAATGAATTAGAATAGATTGTGCGATTGAATTAGAATGGATCGTACGAATGAATTAGAATGGATACATTCGTGCGAATAAATTAGAATGGATTGTATGAATGAATTAGATTGGATCGTATGAATGAATTAGAATGGCTCGTACCTATGAATTAGAATGGATACATTCATGGGAATGAATTAGAATGGATCGTACGAAGGAATTAGAATGGATCATACGAATGAATTAGAATAGATAGATTCGTGCAAAATAATTAGAATGGATTGTATGAATGAATTACAATGGATCGTGCAAATGAATTAGAATGGATCGTACGAAGGATTTAGAATGGATCGTACGAAGGAATTAGAATGGATCGTACGAATGAATTAGAATCAATCCATTCTAATTTATACGTACGATCCATTCTAATTCATTCTAATATCCATTCTAATTCATTCGCACAATCTATTCTAATTCATTCATACGATCCATTCGAATTCATTCGCACGAATGTATCCATTCAAATTCATTCGTACGATCCATTCTAATTCATTCGTACGATCCATTCTAATTCATTCGCACGATCCATTTTAATTCATTCATACGATCCATTCTAATTCATTCATACAATCCATTCTAATTCTTTCGCACGAATGTATCCATTCTAATTCATTCATACGATCCACCCTAATTCCTTCATATGATCTATTATAATTCATTCGCACGAATGTATCCATTCTAATTCATTCGTACGATCCATTCAAATTCATTCATACGATCCATTCTAATTCATTCGCACGAATGTATCCATTCTAATTCATTCGTACGATCCATTCAAATTCATTCGCGCAATCTATTCTAATTCATTCGTACGATCCATTCTAATTCATTCGCACGATCAATTCTAATTCATTTGCACGATCCATTCTAATTCATTCATACAATCCATTCTAATTGTTTTGCACGAATGTATCCTTTCTAATTCAGTCATACGATCCATTCTAATTCCTTCGAACGATCCATTCTAATTCCTTCAAATGATCCATTCTATTTCATTCGTATGATCCATTCTAATTCCTTCGTACGATCCATTCTAATTCATTCCCATGAATGTATCCATTCTAACTCATACGTACGATCCATTCTAATTCATTCATACGATCCAATCTAATTAATTCATACGATCCATTCTAATTCATTCGCACGAATGTATACATTCTAATTCATTCGTATGATCTATTCTAATTTATTCGCACTATCTATTCTAATTCATTTGTACGATCCATTCTAATTCATTTGTATGATCCATTCTAATTCATTCATTCGATCCATTCTAATTCATTCATACGATCCATTCTTACTCATTCGTACGATCCATTCTAATTCATTCGCACGAATGTATCCATTCTAATTCATTCGTACGATCCATTCTAATTCATTCGCACGATCCATTCTAATTCAATCGTACGATCCATTCTAATTCATTCGTACGATCCATTCTAATTCATTTGCACGATCCATTCTAATTCATTCATACGATCCATTCTAATTCATTCATACAATCCATTCTAATTCTTTTGCATGAATGAATCCATTCTAATTCATTCGTACGATCCATTCTAATTCATTCGCACAATCTATTCTAATTCATTCGTACGATCCTTTCTAATTCATTAGCACGATCCATTCTAATTCATTTGTACGATCCATTCTATTTCATTCATACGATCCATTCTAACTCATTCGTACGATACATTCTAATTCATTCGCACAAATGTATCCATTCTAATTCATTCGTACGATCCATTCTAATTCATTCGCATGATCCATTCTAATTCATTCATACGATCCATTCTAATTCATTCGTACGATCCATTCTAATTCATTCGCACGATCCATTCTAATTCATTCATACAATCCATTCTAATTCATTCGCACAAATGTATCCATTCAAATTCATTCGTATGATCCATTCGAATTCATTCGCACGATCCATTCTTATTCATTCATACGATCCATTCTAATTCATTCGTACGATCCATTCTAATTCATTCGTACGATCCATTCTAATTTATTAGCATGATCCATTCTAATTCATTCATACGATCCATTCTAATTCGTACGATCCATTCTAATTCATTCATACATTCCATTCTATTTCAGTCGTATGATCCATTCTAATTAATTCATACGATCCATTCTATTTCATTCCTACGATCCATTCTTACTCATTCGTAGGATCCATTCTAATTCATTCGCACGATCCAATCTAATTCATTCGCACGATCCATTCTAATTCATTCGTACGATCCATTCCATTTCATTCGTACGATCCATTCTTACTCATTCGTACGATCCATTCTAATTCATTTGCCCGAAGGTATCTATCCTAATTCATTCGTACGATCCATTCTAATTCATTCGCACGATCCATTCTAATTTATTCATACGATCCATTCTAATTCATTCGTACGATCCATTCTAATTCATTCATACAATCCATTCTAATTCTTTCGCACGAATGTATCCATTCTAATTCATTCGTACGATCCATTCTAATTCGTTCGCACGATCCATTCTAATTCATTCATATGATCCATTCTAATTCATTCGTATGATCCATTCTAATTCATACGTACGATCCATTCGAATTCATTCATACGATCCATTCTAATTCATTCATACGATCCATTCTAATTCATTCGCACGAATGTATCCATTCTAATTCATTCGTACGATCCATTCTAATTCATTCGTACGATCCAATCTAATTTTTTCGCACGATCGATTCAAATTCATTCGTACGATCCATTATATTTCATTCGTACGATCCATTCTTACTCATTCGTACGATCCATTCAAATTCATTCGCACGAATGTATCCATTCTAATTCATTCGTACGATCCATTCTAATTTATTCGCACGATCCATTCTAATTCATTCATACGATCCATTCTAATTCATTCGTACGATCCATTCTAATTCATTCGCACAATCTATTCGAATTCATTCGTATGGTCCATTCTAATTCATTAGCACGATCCATTCTAATTCATTCGCACGATCCATTCTAATTAATTCGTGCAAAAGAATTAGAATGGATTGCACGAATGTATCCATTCTAATTCATTCGTACGATCCATTCTAATTCATACGTACGATCCATTCAAATTCATTCATACGATCCATTCTAATTCATTCATACGATCCATTCTAATTCATTCGCACGAATGTATCCATTCTAATTCATTCGTACGATCCATTCTAATTCATTCGCACGATCCAATCTAATTTTTTCGCACGATCCATTCAAATTCATTCGTACGATCCATTATATTTCATTCATACGATCCATTCTTACTTATTCGTACGATCCATTCTAATTCATTCGCACGAATGTATCCATTCTAATTCATTCGTACGATCCATTCTAATTTATTCGCACGATCCATTCTAATTCATTCATACGATCCATTCTAATTCATTCGTACGATCCATTCTAATTCATTCGCACAATCTATTCGAATTCATTCGTACGATCCATTCTAATTCATTAGCACGATCCATTCTAATTCATTCGCACGATCCATTCTAATTCATTCGTGCAAAAGAATTAGAATGGATTGCACGAATGTATCCATTCTAATTCATTCGTACGATCCATTCTAAGTCCTCTGTACGATCCTTTCTAATTCCTTCGTTCGATCCATTCTATTTCATTCGTACGATCCATTCTATTTCATTCGTATGATCCATTCTAATTCCTTCGTTCGATCCATTCTAATTCATTCCCATGAATGTATCCATTCAAATTCATATGTACGATCCATTCTAATTCATTCATACGATCGTATCTAATTCATTCAAACGATCCATTCTAATTCATTCGCACGAGTGTATCCATTCTAATTCAATCGTACGATCCATTCTTATTCATTCGCACAATCTATTCTAATTCATTCGTACGATCCATTCTAATTCATCAGCACGATCCATTTAATTCATTCGTACGATCCATTCTATTTCATTCTTACTTATTCGTACGATCTATTCTAATTCATTCGCACGAATGTATCCATTCTAATTCATTCATACGATCCAATCTAATTCATTCATACAATCTATTCTAATTCATTCGCATGAATGTATCCATTCTAATTCATTCGTACGATTCATTCTAATTCATTCCCACAATCCATTCTTATTCATTCGTACGATCCATTCTAATTCTTTAGCACGATCCATTCTAATTAATTCGTACGATCCATTCTATTTTATTCGTACGATCCATTCTTACTCATTCGTACGATCCATTCTAATTATTCGCACGAATGTATCCATTCTAATTCATTCGCACGATCCATTCTAATTCATTCATACGATCCATTCTAATTCATTCGTATGATCTATTCTAATTCATTCGCACGATCCATTCTAATTCATTTGTATGATCCATTCTAATTCATTCATACAATCCATTCTAATTCTTTCGCATGAATGTATCCATTCTAAATCATTCATACGATCCACCCTAATTCCTTCATATGATCCATTCTAATTTATTCGTACAATTCATTCTAATTCATTAGCACGATCCATTCTAATTTATTCGTATGATCCATTCTATTTCATTCTTATGATCCATTCTAATTCATTAGCACGATCCATTCTAATTCATTCGTACAATCCATTCGAATTCATTCATACGATCCATTCTAATTCATTCGTACGATCCACTCTAATTCATCACACGATCCATTCTAATTCATTCGCACAATCCATTCTAATTCTTTCGCACGAATGTATCCATTCTAATTCATTCGTACGATCCACCCTAATTCCTTCGTATGATCTATTCTAATTCATTTGTACAAAGGAATTAGAATGGATTAGAATGGATCATATGAATTAGAATGGATCGTATGAATGAGTAAGAATGGATCGTGCGAATGAATTAGAATGGATCATGCTAATGAATTAGAATGGATCGTACAAATGAATTAGAATGGATCGTATGAATGAATTCAAATAGATCGTGCGAATGAATTAGAATGGATCGTACGAATGAATTAGAATGGATACATTCGTGCGAATGAATTTGAATGGATCGCACGAATGAGTAAGAATGGATCGTACGAACTAATGGATCGTACGAATGAATTAGAATGGATATATTCGTACGAATGAATTAGAATGGATCGTACGAATGAGTAAGAATGAATCGTACGAATGAAATAGAATGGATCGTACGAATGAATTAGAATGGATCGTGCTAATGAATTAGAATGGATCGTACGAATAAATTAGAATAGATTGTGCGATTGAATTAGAATGGATCGTACACATGAATTAGAATGGATACATTCGTGCGAATGAATTAGAATGGATCGTATGAATGAATTAGATTGGATCGTATGAATGAATTAGAATGGATCGTACCTATGAATTAGAATGGATACATTCATGGGAATGAATTAGAATGGATCGTACGAAGGAATTAGAATGGATCATACGAATGAATTAGAATAGATACATTCGTGCAAAAGAATTAGAATGCATTGTATGAATGAATTACAATGGATCGTGCAAATGAATTAGAATGGATCGTACGAAGGATTTATAATGGATCGTACGAAGGAATTAGAATGGATCGTACGAATGAATTAGAATCAATCCATTCTAATTCATTCTAATATCCATTCTAATTCATTCGCACAATCTATTCTAATTCATTCATACGATCCATTCTAATTCATTTGCACGAATGTATCCATTCAAATTCATTCGTACGATCCATTCTAATTCATTCGTACGAACCATTCTAATTCATTCGCACGATCCATTCTAATTCATTTGCACGATCCATTCTAATTCATTCATACAATCCATTCTAATTGTTTTGCACGAATGTATCCTTTCTAATTCAGTCATACGATTCATTCTAATTCCTTCGAACGATCCATTCTAATTCCTTCAAATGATCCATTCTATTTCATTCATATGATCCATTCTAATTCCTTCGTACGATCCATTCTAATTCATTCCCATGAATGTATCCATTCTAACTCATACGTACGATCCATTCTAATTCATTCATACGATCCAATCTAATTTATTCATATGATCCATTCTAATTCATTCGCACGAATGTGTACATTCTAATTCATTCGTATGATCCATTCTAATTCATTCGCACTATCTATTCTAATTCATTTGTATGATCCATTCTAATTCATTTGTACGATCCATTCTAATTCATTCATTCGATCCATTCTAATTCATTCGTACGATCCATTCTTACTCATTCGTACGATCCATTCTAATTCATTCGCACGAATGTATCCATTCTAATTCATTCGTACGATCCATTCTAATTCATTCGCACGATCCATTCTAATTCAATCGTACGATCCATTTTAATTCATTCGTACGATCCATTCTAATTCATTCGCACGATCCATTCTAATTCATTTATACGATCCTTTCTAATTGATTCATACAATCCATTCTAATTCTTTTGCATGAATGTATCCATTCTAATTCATTCGTACGATCCATTCTAATTCATTCGCACAATCTATTCTAATTCATTCGTACGATCCATTCTAATTCATTAGCACGATCCATTCTAATTCATTTGTACGATCCATTCTATTTCATTCATACGATCCATTCTTACTCATTTGTACAATACATTCTAATTCATACGCACAAATGTATCCATTCTAATTCATTCGTATGATCCATTCTAATTCATTCGCATGATCCATTCTAATTCACTCATACGATCCATTCTAATTCATTCGTACGATCCATTCTAATTCATACGCACGATCCATTCTAATCATTAATACGATCCTTTCTAATTATTTCATACAATCCATTCTAATTCATTCGCACGAATGTATCCATTCTAATTCATTCATATGATCCTTTCTAATTCATTCGCACGATCCATTCTAATTCATTCATACGATCCATACTAATTCATTCGTACGATCCATTCAAATTCATTCGCACAATCTATTCTAATTCATTCGTACGATCCATTCTAATTCATTAGCACAATCCATTCTAATTCATTCGTACGATCCATTCTATTTCATTCGTACGATCCATTATTACTCATTCGTACGATCCATTCTAATTCATTCGCACGATCCATTCTAATTCATTCATACGATCCATTCTAATTCATTCGTACGATCCATTCTAATTCATTCGCACAATCTATTCTAATTCATTCGTGCGATCCATTCTAATTCATTAGCACGATCCATTCTAATTCATTCGTACGATCCTTTATATTTCATTCGTACAATCCATTCTTACTCATTCGTACGATCCATTCTAATTCATTCGCATGAATGTATCCATTTTAATTCATTTGTACGATCCATTCTAATTCATTCGCACGATCCATTCTAATTCATTCATACGATCCATTCTAATTTATTCATATAATCCATTCTAATTCTTTCGCACGAATGTATCCATTCTAATTCATTCGTACGATCCACCCTAATTCCTTCGTATGATCCATTCTAATTCATTCGCACGAATGTATCCATTCTAATTCATTCGTACGATCCATTCGAATTCATTCATCCGATCCATTCTATTTCATTCGTACGATCCATTCTAATTCATTCACACGAATGTATCCATTCTAATTCATTCGTACGATCCATTCTAATTCATTCGCATAATCCAATCTAGTTTATTCCCATGATCGATTCTAATTCATTCGTACGATCCATTCTATTTCATTAGTATGATCCATTCTTACTCTTTCGTACGATCCATTCTAATTCATTCGCACGAATGTATCCATTCTAATTCATTCGTACGATCCATTCTAATTCATTCATACGATCCATTCTAATTCATTCATACGATCCATTCTAATTCATTTGTACGATCCATTCTAATTTATTAGCACGATCCATTCTAATTCATTCATACGATCCATTCTAATTCATACGATCCATTCTAATTCATTCATACGTTCCATTCTATTTCATTCGTATGATCCATTCTAATTAATTCATACAATCCATTCTATTTCATTCGTACGATCCATTCTTACACATTCGTACGATCCATTCTAATTCATTCGCACGATCCAATCTAATTCATTCGCACGATACATTCTAATTCATTCGTACGATCCATTCCATTTCATTCGTACGATCCATTCTTACTCATTCGTACGATCCATTCTAATTCATTTGCCCGAAGGTATTTATCCAAATTCATTAGTACGATCCATTCTAATTCATTCGCACGATCCATTCTAATTCATTCATACGATCCATTCTAATTCATTCGTATGATCCATTCTAATTCATTTATACAATCCATTCTAATTCTTTTGCACGAATGTATCCATTCTTATTCATTCGTACGATCCATTCTAATTCGTTCGCACGATCCATTCTAATTCATTCATACGATCCATTCTAATTCATTCGTACGATCCATTCTAATTCATACGTACGATCCATTCGAATTCATTCATACGATCCATTCTAATTCATTCATACGATCCATTCTAATTCATTCGCACGAATGTATCCATTCTAATTCATTCGTACGATCCATTCTAATTCATTCGCACGATCCAATCTAATTTATTCGCACGATCCATTCAAATTCATTCGTACGATCCATTCTATTTCATTCATACGAACCATTCTTACTCATTCGTACGATCCATTCTAATTCATTCGCACGAATGTATCCATTCTAATTCATTCGTACGATCCATTCTAATTCATTCGCACGATCCATTCTAATTCATTTATACGATCCATTCTAATTCATTCGTACGATCCATTCTAATTCATTCGCACAATCTATTCTAATTCATTCGTATGATCCATTCTAATTCATTCGTATGATCCATTCTAATTCATTAGCACGATCCATTCTAATTCATTCGCACGATCCATTCTAATTCATTCGTGCAAAAGAATTAGAATGGATTGCACGAATGTATCCATTCTAATTCATTCGTACGATCCATTCTAATTCCTGCGTACGATCCTTTCTAATTCCTTCGTACGATCCATTCTATTTCATTCTTACGACCCATTCTATTTCATTCGTATGATCCATTCTAATTCCTTCGTTCGATCCATTCTAATTCATTCCCATGAATTTATCCATTCTAATTTATATGTACGATCCATTCTAATTCATTCATACGATCCAATCTAATTCATTCAAACGATCCATTCTAATTCATTCGCACGAATGTATCCATTCTAATTCATTCGTACGATCCATTCTAATTCATTCGCACAATCTATTCTAATTCATTCGTACGATCCATTCTAATTCATCAGCACGATCCATTCTAATTCATTCGTACGATCCATTCTATTTCATTCTTACTCATTCGTACGATCCATTCTAATTCATTCACACGAATGTATCCATTCTAATTCATTTATACGATCCATTTTAATTCATTCACACGATCCATTCTAATTCATTCATACGATCCATTCTAATTCATTCGCATGAATGTATCCATTCTAATTCATTCGTACGATCCATTCTAATTCATTCGCACAATCTATTCTAATTTATTCGTACGATCCATTCTAATTCATTCGCACGATCCATTATAATTTATTCGTACAATCCATTCTTTTTCATTCGTACGATCCATTCTTACTCATTCGTACGATCCATTCTAATTCATTCGCACGAATGTATCCATTCTAATTCATTCGTACGATCCATTCTAATTCATTCGCACGATCCATTCTAATTCATTCATACGATCCATTCTATTTCATTCGTACGATCCATTCTAATTTATTCGCACGATCCATTCTAATTCATTCATACGATCCATTCTAATTCATTCATACAATCCATTCTAATTCTTTCGCACTAATGTGTCCATTCTAATTCATTCGTATGATCCACCCTAATTCCTTCGTATGATCCATTCTAATTCATTTGCACGAATGTATCCATTCTAATTCATTCGTACGATCCATTCGAATTCATTCATACAATCCATTCTAATTCATTCATACGAACCATTCTAATTCATTCGCACGAATGTATCCATTCTAATTTATTCGCACGATCCATTCTAATTCATTCGCACAATCTATTCTAATCGATTCGTACGATCCATTCTAATTCATCGGCACGATCCATTCAAATTCATTCGTACGATCCATTTTATTTCATTCTTACTCATTCGTACGATCCATTCTAATTCATTCACACGAATGTATCCATTCTAATTCATTCATACAATCCATTTTAATTCATTCACACGATCCATTCTAATTCATTCATACGATCCATTCTAATTCATTCGCACGAATGTATCCATTCTAATTCATTCGTACGATCCATTCTAATTCATTCGCACAATCTATTCTAATTCATTCGTACGATCCATTCTAATTCATTAGCACGATCCATTATAATTCATTCGTACAATCCATTCTTTTTCATTCGTACGATCCATTCTTACTCATTCCTACGATCCATTCTAATTCATTCGCACGAATATATCCATTCTAATTCATTCGCACGATCCATTCTAATTCATTCATACGATCCATTTTAATTCATTCGTACGATCCATTCTAATTCATTCGCACGATCCATTCTAATTCATTTGTATGATCCATTCTAATTCATTCATACAATCCATTCTAATTCTTTTGCACGAATGTATCCATTCTAAATCATTCGTACGATCCACCCTAATTCATTCATATGATCCATTCTAATTTATTCGTACGATCCATTCTAATTCATTAGCACGATCCATTCTAATTTATTCGTACGATCCATTCTATTTCATTTTTATGATCCATTCTAATTCATTAGCACGATCCATTCTAATTCATTCGTACGATCCGTTCGAATTCATTCATACGATCCATTCTAATTCATTCGTATGATCCATTCTAATTCATCACACGATCCATTCTAATTCATTCGCACAATCCATTCTAATTCTTTCGCACGAATGTATCCATTCTAATTCATTCGTACGATCCACCCTAATTCCTTCGTATGATCTATTCTAATTTATTTGTAGAAAGGAATTAGAATGGATTAGAATGGATCATATGAATTAGAATAGATCGTATGAATGAGTAAGAATGGATCGTGCGAATGAATTAGAATGGATCATGCTAATGAATTAGAATAGATCGTACAAATGAATTGGAATGGATCGTATGAATGAATTAGATTAGATTGTGCGAATGAATTAGAATGGATCGTACGAATGAATTAGAATGGATACATTCGTGCGAATGAATTAGAATGGATCGCACGAATGAGTAAGAATGGATCGTACGAACTAATGGATCGTACGAATGAATTAGAATGGATACATTCGTACGAATGAATTAGAATGGATCGAACGAATGAGTAAGAATGAATCGTACGAATAAAATAGAATGGATCGTACGAATGAATTAGAATGGATCGTGCTAATGAATTAGAATGGATCGTACAAATGAATTAGAATAGATTGTGCGACTGAATTAGAATGGATCGTACGAATGAATTAGAATGGATACATTCGTGCGAATAAATTAGAATGGATTGTATGAATGAATTAGATTGGATCGTATGAATGAATTAGAATGGCTCGTACCTATGAATTAGAATGGATACATTCATGGGAATGAATTAGAATGGATCGTACGAAGGAATTAGAATGGATCATACGAATGAATTAGAATAGATAGATTCGTGCAAAATAATTAGAATGGATTGTATGAATGAATTACAATGGATCGTGCAAATGAATTAGAATGGATCGTACGAAGGATTTAGAATGGATCGTACGAAGGAATTAGAATGGATCGTACGAATGAATTAGAATCAATCCATTCTAATTTATACGTACGATCCATTCTAATTCATTCTAATATCCATTCTAATTCATTCGCACAATCTATTCTAATTCATTCATACGATCCATTCGAATTCATTCGCACGAATGTATCCATTCAAATTCATTCGTACGATCCATTCTAATTCATTCGTACGATCCATTCTAATTCATTCGCACGATCCATTCTAATTCATTCATACGATCCATTCTAATTCATTCATACAATCCATTCTAATTCTTTCGCACGAATGTATCCATTCTAATTCATTCATACGATCCACCCTAATTCCTTCGTATGATCTATTATAATTCATTCGCACGAATGTATCCATTCTAATTCATTCGTACGATCCATTCAAATTCATTCATACGATCCATTCTAATTCATTCGCACGAATGTATCCATTCTAATTCATTCGTACGATCCATTCAAATTCATTCGCGCAATCTATTCTAATTCATTCGTACGATCCATTCTAATTCATTCGCACGATCAATTCTAATTCATTTACACGATCCATTCTAATTCATTCATACAATCCATTCTAATTGTTTTGCACGAATGTATCCTTTCTAATTCAGTCATACGATCCATTCTAATTCCTTCGAACGATCCATTCTAATTTCTTCAAATGATCCATTCTATTTCATTCGTATGATCCATTCTAATTCCTTCGTACGATCCATTCTAATTCATTCCCATGAATGTATCCATTCTAACTCATACGTACGATCCATTCTAATTCATTCATACGATCCAATCTAATTAATTCATACGATCCATTCTAATTCATTCGCACGAATGTATACATTCTAATTCATTCGTATGATCTATTCTAATTTATTCGCACTATCTATTCTAATTCATTTGTACGATCCATTCTAATTCATTTGTATGATCCATTCTAATTCATTCATTCGATCCATTCTAATTCATTCATACGATCCATTCTTACTCATTCGTACGATCCATTCTAATTCATTCGCACGAATGTATCCATTCTAATTCATTCGTACGATCCATTCTAATTCATTCGCACGATCCATTCTAATTCATTCGTACGATCCATTCTAATTCATTCGCACGATCCATTCTAATTCATTCATACGATCCATTCTAATTCATTCATACAATCCATTCTAATTCTTTTGCATGAATGAATCCATTCTAATTCATTCGTACGATCCATTCTAATTCATTCGCACAATCTATTCTAATTCATTTGTACGATCCATTCTAATTCATTAGCACGATCCATTCTAATTCATTTGTACGATCCATTCTATTTCATTCATACGATCCATTCTAACTCATTCGTACGATACATTCTAATTCATTCGCACAAATGTATCCATTCTAATTCATTCGTACGATCCATTCTAATTCATTCGCATGATCCATTCTAATTCATTCATACGATCCATTCTAATTCATTCGTACGATCCATTCTAATTCATTCGCACGATCCATTCTAATTCATTCATACAATCCATTCTAATTCATTCGCACGAATGTATCCCTTCAAATTCATTCGTATGATCCATTCTAATTCATTCGCACGATCCATTCTTATTCATTCATACGATCCATTCTAATTCATTCGTACGATCCATTCTAATTCATTCGTACGATCCATTCTAATTTATTAGCACGATCCATTCTAATTCATTCATACGATCCATTCTAATTCGTACGATCCATTCTAATTCATTCATACATTCCATTCTATTTCAGTCGTATGATCCATTCTAATTAATTCATACGATCCATTCTATTTCATTCCTACGATCCATTCTTACTCATTCGTAGGATCCATTCTAATTCATTCGCACGATCCAATCTAATTCATTCGCACGATCCATTCTAATTCATTCGTACGATCCATTCCATTTCATTCGTACGATCCATTCTTACTCATTCGTACGATCCATTCTAATTCATTTGCCCGAAGGTATCTATCCTAATTCATTCGTACGATCCATTCTAATTCATTCGCACGATCCATTCTAATTTATTCATACGATCCATTCTAATTCATTCGTACGATCCATTCTAATTCATTCATACAATCCATTCTAATTCTTTCGCACGAATGTATCCATTCTAATTCATTCGTACGATCCATTCTAATTCGTTCGCACGATCCATTCTAATTCATTCATACGATCCATTCTAATTCATTCGTATGATCCATTCTAATTCATACGTACGATCCATTCGAATTCATTCATACGATCCATTCTAATTCATTCATACGATCCATTCTAATTCATTCGCACGAATGTATCCATTCTAATTCATTCGTACGATCCATTCTAATTCATTCGTACGATCCAATCTAATTTTTTCGCACGATCGATTCAAATTCATTTGTACGATCCATTATATTTCATTCATACGATCCATTCTAACTCATTCGTACGATCCATTCAAATTCATTCGCACGAATGTATCCATTCTAATTCATTCGTACGATCCATTCTAATTTATTCGCACGATCCATTCTAATTCATTCATACGATCCATTCTAATTCATTCGTACGATCCATTCTAATTCATTCGCACAATCTATTCGAATTCATTCGTATGGTCCATTCTAATTCATTAGCACGATCCATTCTAATTCATTCGCACGATCCATTCTAATTCATTCGTGCAAAAGAATTAGAATGGATTGCACGAATGTATCCATTCTAATTCATTCGTACGATCCATTCTAAGTCCTGTGTACGATCCTTTCTAATTCCTTCGTACGATCCATTCTATTTCATTCGTACGATCCATTCTATTTCATTCGTATGATCCATTCTAATTCCTTCGTTCGATCCATTCTAATTCATTCCCATGAATGTATCTATTCAAATTCATATGTACGATCCATTCTAATTCATTCATACGATCGTATCTAATTCATTCAAACGATCCATTCTAATTCATTCGCACGAATGTATCCATTCTAATTCATTCGTACGATCCATTCTTATTCATTCGCACAATTGATTCTAATTCATTCGTACGATCCATTCTAATTCATCAGCACGATCCATTCTAATTCATTCGTACGATCCATTCTATTTCATTCTTACTCATTCGTACGATCTATTCTAATTCATTCGCACGAATGTATCCATTCTAATTCATTCATACGATCCAATCTAATTCATTCATACAATCTATTCTAATTCATTCGCACGAATGTATCCATTCTAATTCATTCGTACGATTCATTCTAATTCATTCCCACAATCCATTCTTATTCATTCGTACGATCCATTCTAATTCATTAGCACGATCCATTCTAATTAATTCGTATGATCCATTCTATTTTATTCGTACGATCCATTCTTACTCATTCGTACGATCCATTCTAATTATTCGCACGAATGTATCCATTCTAATTCATTCGCACGATCCATTCTAATTCATTCATACGATCCATTCTAATTCATTCGCATGATCCATTCTAATTCATTCGCACGATCCATTCTAATTCATTTATATGATCCATTCTAATTCATTCATACAATCCATTCTAATTCTTTCGCATGAATGTATCCATTCTAAATCATTCGTACGATCCACCCTAATTCCTTCATATGATCCATTCTAATTTATTCGTACGATTCATTCTAATTCATTAGCACAATCCATTCTAATTTATTCGTACGATCCATTCTATTTCATTCTTATGATCCATTCTAATTCATTAGCACGATCCATTCTAATTCATTCGTACGATCCATTCGAATTCATTCATACGATCCATTCTAATTCATTCGTACGATCCATTCTAATTCATCACACGATCCATTCTAATTCATTCGCACAATCCATTCTAATTCTTTCGCACGAATGTATCCATTCTAATTCATTCGTACGATCCACCCTAATTCCATCGTATGATCTATTCTAATTCATTTGTACAAAGGAATTTGAATGGATTAGAATGGATCATATGAATTAGAATGGATCGTATGAATGAGTAAGAATGGATCGTGCGAATGAATTAGAATGGATCATGCTAATGAATTAGAATGGATCGTACAAATGAATTAGAATGGATCGTATGAATGAATTAAAATAGATCGTGCGAATGAATTAGAATGGATCGTACGAATGAATTAGAATGGATACATTCGTGCGAATGAATTTGAATGGATCGCACGAATGAGTAAGAATGGATCGTACGAACTAATGGATCGTACGAATGAATTAGAATGGATACATTCGTACGAATGAATTAGAATGGATCGTACGAATGAGTAAGAATGAATCGTACGAATGAAATAGAATGGATCGTGCTAATGAATTAGAATGGATCGTACGAATAAATTAGAATTGATTGTGCGATTGAATTAGAATGGATCGTACGCATGAATTAGAATGGATACATTCGTGCGAATGAATTAGAATGGATCGTATGAATGAATTAGATTGGATCGTATGAATGAATTAGAATGGATCGTACCTATGAATTAGAATGGATACATTCATGGGAATGAATTAGAATGGATCGTACGAAGGAATTAGAATGGATCATACGAATGAATTAGAATAGATACATTCGTGCAAAAGAATTAGAATGCATTGTATGAATGAATTACAATGGATCGTGCAAATGAATTAGAATGGATCGTACGAAGGATTTATAATGGATCGTACGAAGGAATTAGAATGGATCGTACGAATGAATTAGAATCAATCCATTCAAATTAATTCTAATATTCATTCTAATTCATTCGCACAATCTATTCTAATTCATTCATACGATCCATTCTAATTCATTTGCACGAATGTATCCATTCAAATTCATTCGTACGATCCATTCTAATTCATTCGTACGAACCATTCTAATTCATTCGCACGATCCATTCTAATTCATTTGCACGATCCATTCTAATTCATTCATACAATCCATTCTAATTGGTTTGCACGAATGTATCCTTTCTAATTCAGTCATACGATTCATTCTAATTCCTTCGAACGATCCATTCTAATTCCTTCAAATGATCCATTCTATTTCATTCGTATGATCCATTCTAATTCCTTCGTACGATCCATTCTAATTCATTCCCATGAATGTATCCATTGTAACTCATACGTACGATCCATTCTAATTCATTCATACGATCCAATCTAATTCATTCATATGATCCATTCTAATTCATTCGTATGATCCATTCTAATTCATTCGCACTATCTATTCTAATTCATTTGTACGATCCATTCTAGTTCATTTGTACGATCCATTCTAATTCATTCATTCGATCCATTCTAATTCATTCGTACGATCCATTCTTACTCATTCGTACGATCCATTCTAATTCATTCGCACGAATGTATCCATTCTAATTCATTCGTACGATCCATTCTAATTCATTCGCACGATCCATTCTAATTCAATCGTATGATCCATTCTAATTCATTCGTACGATCCATTCTAATTCATTCGCACGATCCATTCTAATTCATTCATACGATCCTTTCTAATTCATTCATACAATCCATTCTAATTCTTTTGCATGAATGTATCCATTCTAATTCATTCGTACGATCAGTTCTAATTCATTCGCACAATCTATTCTAATTAATTCGTACGATCCATTCTAATTCATTAGCACGATCCATTCTAATTCATTTGTACGATCCATTCTATTTCATTCATACGATCCATTCTTACTCATTTGTACGATACATTCTAATTCATTCGCACAAATGTATCCATTCTAATTCATTCGTACGATCCATTCTAATTCATTCGCATGATCCATTCTAATTCATTCATACGATCCATTCTAATTCATTCGTACGATCCATTCTAATTCATTCGCACGATCCATTCTAATCATACATACGATCCATTCTAATTCTTTCATACAATCCATTCTAATTCATTCGCACGAATGTATACATTCTAATTCATTCATATGATCCATTCTAATTCATTCGCACGATCCATTCTAATTCATTCATACGATCCATTCTAATTCATTCGTACGATCCATTCTAATTCATTCGCACAATCTATTCTAATTCATTCGTACGATCCATTCTAATTCATTAGCACAATCCATTCTAATTCATTCGTACGATCCATTCTATTTCATTCGTACGATCCATTCTTACTCATTCGTACGATCCATTCTAATTCATTCGCACGATCCATTCTAATTCATTCATACGATCCATTCTAATTCATTCGTACGATCCATTCTAATTCATTCGCACAATCTATTCTAATTCATTCGTACGATCCATTGTAATTCATTAGCACGATCCATTCTAATTCATTCGTACGATCCATTATATTTCATTCGTACAATCCATTCTTACTCATTCGTACGATCCATTCTTATTCATTCGCATATATGTATCCATTTTAATTCATTCGTACGATCCATTCTAATTCATTCGCACGATCCATTCTAATTCATTCATACGATCCATTCTAATTTATTCATATAATCCATTCTAATTCTTTCGCACGAATGTATCCATTCTAATTCATTCATACGATCCACCCTAATTCCTTCGTATGATCCATTCTAATTCATTCGCACGAATGTATCCATTCTAATTCATTCGTACGATCCATTCGAATTCATTCATCCGATCCATTCTATTTCATTCGTACGATCCATTCTAATTCATTCACACGAATGTATCCATTCTAATTCATTCGTACGATCCATTCTAATTCATTCGCATGATCCAATCTAGTTTATTCGCATGATCGATTCTAATTCATTCGTACGATCCATTCTATTTCATTAGTATGATCCATTCTTACTCTTTCGTACGATCCATTCTATATCATTCGCACGAATGTATCCATTCTAATTCATTCGTACGACCCATTCTAATTCATTCATACGATCCATTCTAATTCATTCATACGATCCATTCTAATTCATTTGTATGATCCATTCTAATTTATTAGCACGATCCATTCTAATTCATTCATACGATCCATTCTAATTCATACGATCCATTCTAATTCATTCATATGTTCCATTCTATTTCATTCGTATGATCCATTCTAATTAATTCATACAATCCATTCTATTTCATTCGTACGATCCATTCTTACTCATTCGTACGATCCATTCTAATTCATTCGTACGATCCAATCTAATTCATTCGCACGATCCATTCTAATTCATTCGTACGATCCATTCCATTTCATTCGTACGATCCATTCGTACTCATTCGTACGATCCATTCTAATTCATTTGCCCGAACGTATTTATCCTAATTCATTAGTACGATCCATTCTAATTCATTCGCACGATCAATTCTAATTCATTCATACGATCCATTCTAATTCATTCGTACGATCCATTCTAATTCTTTTGCACGAATGTATCCATTCTGATTCATTCGTACGATCCATTCTAATTCGTCGCACGATCCATTCTAATTCATTCATACGATCCATTCTAATTCATTCGTACGATCCATTCTAATTCATACGTACGATCCATTCGAATTCATTCATACGATCCATTCTAATTCATTCATACGATCCATTCTAATTCATTCGCACGAATGTATCCATTCTAATTCATTCGTACGATCCATTCTAATTCATTCGCACGATCCAATCTAATTTATTCGCACGATCCATTCAAATTCATTCGTACGATCCATTCTATTTCATTCATACGATCCATTCTTACTCATTCGTACGATCCATTCTAATTCATTCGCACGAATGTATCCATTCTAATTCATTTGTACGATCCATTCTAATTCATTCGCACGATCCATTCTAATTCATTCATACGATCCATTCTAATTCATTCGTACGATCCATTCTAATTCATTCGCACAATCTATTCTAATTCATTCGTATGATCCATTCTAATTCATTCGTATGATCCATTCTAATTCATTAGCACGATCCATTCTAATTCATTCGCACGATCCATTCTAATTCATTCGTGCAAAAGAATTAGAATGGATTGCACGAATGTATCCATTCTAATTCATTCGTACGATCCATTCTAAGTCCTGCGTACGATCCTTTCTAATTCCTTCGTACGATCCATTCTATTTCATTCGTACGACCCATTCTATTTCATTCGTATGATCCATTCTAATTCCTTCGTTCGATCCATTCTAATTCATTCCCATGAATTTATCCATTCTAATTTATATGTACGATCCATTCTAATTCATTCATACGATCCAATCTAATTCATTCAAACGATCCATTCTAATTCATTCGCACGAATGTATCCATTCTAATTCATTCGTACGATCCATTCTAATTCATTCGCACAATCTATTCTAATTCATTCGTACGATCCATTCTAATTCATCAGCACGATCCATTCTAATTCATTCGTACGATCCATTCTATTTCATTCTTACTCATTCGTACGATCCATTCTAATTCATTCACACGAATGTATCCATTCTAATTCATTTATACGATCCATTTTAATTCATTCACACGATCCATTCTAATTCATTCATACGATCCATTCTAATTCATTCGCACGAATGTATCCATTCTAATTCATTCGTACGATCCATTCTAATTCATTCGCACAATCTATTCTAATTCATTCGTACGATCCATTCTAATTCATTCGCACGATCCATTATAATTCATTCGTACAATCCATTCTTTTTCATTCGTACGATCCATTCTTACTCATTCGTACGATCCATTCTAATTCATTCGCACGAATGTATCCATTCTAATTCATTCGTACGATCCATTCTAATTCATTCGCACGATCCATTCTAATTCATTCATACGATCCATTCTATTTCATTCGTACGATCCATTCTAATTTATTCGCACGATCCATTCTAATTCATTCATACGATCCATTCTAATTCATTCATACAATCCATTCTAATTCTTTCGGACTAATGTGTCCATTCTAATTCATTCGTACGATCCACCCTAATTCCTTCGTATGATCCATTCTAATTCATTTGCACGAATGTATCCATTCTAATTCATTCGTACGATCCATTCGAATTCATTCATACAATCCATTCTAATTCATTCATACGAACCATTCTAATTCATTCGCACGAATGTATCCATTCTAATTTATTCGCACGATCCATTCTAATTCATTCGCACAATCTATTCTAATTGATTCGTACGATCCATTCTAATTCATTAGCACGATCCATTCTAATTCATTCGTACGATCCATTCTATTTCATTCGTACGATCCATTCTTACTCATTAGCACAATCCATTCTAATTCATTCGCACGATCCATTCTAATGCATTCATACGATCCATTCTAATTTATTCATACAATCCATTCTAATTCTTTCGCACGAATGTATCCATTGTAATTCATTCGTACGATCCACCCTAATTCCTTCATATGATCCATTCTAATTCATTCGTACGATCCATTCGAATTCATTCATACGATCCATTCTAATTCATTCATACGATCCATTCTAATTCATTCGCACGAATGTATCCATTCTAATTCATTCGTACGATCCATTCTAATTCATTCGCATGATCTATTCTAATTCATTCGTACGATCCATTCTAATTCTTTAGCATGATCCATTCTAATTCATTCGTACGATCCATTCTATTTCATTCGTACAATCCATTCTTACTCATTCGTACGATCCATTATAATTCATTCGCACGAATGTATCCATTCTTATTCATTCGTACGATCCATTTTAATTCATTCGCACGATCCATTCTAATTCATTCGTACGATCCATTCTAATTCATTCGCACGATACATTCTAATTCATTCGCACAATCTATTCTAATTCATTCGTAATTCATTCGCACGATCATTCAGGTGTTTAGGTTGCGGCCTCAGACTTTGTATTTGGTTGAATACAAACGTGCACCTTTGAACGTTAGTTGATCGTGGGGAGACCCTGTGTTATCCATTCTAATTCATTCAAAGGTGCACCTTTGTATTTAACCAAATACAAAGTCTGAGGCCACAACGTAAACTCCTGAATGATCATGCGAACGAATTACGAATGAATTAGAATGGATCGTGCGAATGAATTAGAATGGATCGTATGAATGAATTAGAATGGATCGTGCGAATGAATTAGAATGGATCATACGAATGAATTAGAATGGATCGTACGAATGAATGGATCGTACGAATGAATTAGAATGGATACATTCGTGTGAATGAATTAGAATGGATCGTACGAATGAGTAAGAATGGATCGTACGACTGAAATAGAATGGATCATACGAATAAATTAGAATGGATCGTGCGAATGAATTAGATTGGATCATGCGAATGAATTAGAATGGATTGTACGAATAAGTAAGAATGGATCGTACGAAAGAAATAGAATGGATCGTATGAAATGATTTAGAAATGGATCGTGCGAATAAGGATACATTCGTGCTAAACAATTAGAATAGATCGTATGAATGAGTAAGAATGGATCGTACAAATGAAATAGAATGGATCGTACGAATGAATTAGAATGGATCGTGCAAATGAATTAGATTGGATCGTGCGAATGAATTAGATTGGATCGTAAGAATGAATTAGAATGGATACATTCGTGCGAATGAATTAGAATGGATCGTATGAATGAATTAGAATGGATCGTATGAATGAATTCGAATGGATCGTACGAATGAATTTGAATCGATACATTCGTGCGAATGAATTAGAATGGATCATACGAAGGAATTAGGGTGGATCGTACGAATGAATTAGAATGGATACATTCGTGCAAAAGAATTAGAATGGATTGTATGAATGAATTAGAATGGATCGTATGAATGAATAAGAATGGATCGTGCGAATGAATTAGAATGGATCGTACGATGAATTATAATGGATCCTATTAATGAATTCGAATGGATCGTACGAATGAATTAGAATGGATACATTCGTGCGAATGAATTAGAATGGATCATACGAAGGAATTAGAATGGATAGTACGAATGAATTATAATGGATCCATTCTATTCTAATTCATTCGCACGATCCATTCTAATTCATTCATACAATCCATTCTAATTCATTCATACAATCCATTCTAATTCTTTTGCACGAATGTATCCATTCTAATTCATTCGTACGATCCACCCTAATTCCTTCGTATGATCCATTCTAATTCATTCGCACGAATGTATCCATTCTAATTCATACGTACGATCCATTCTAATTCATTCATACGATCCAATCTAATTCATACATACGATCCATTCTAATTGATTAGCACGAATGTATCCATGGGAATGAATCCATTCTAATTCATTAGTACAATCCATTCTAATTCATTCGTACGATCCATTCAAATTCATTTGCACGATTTATTCATACGATTCATTCTAATTCATTCGCACAATCCATTCTAATTCATTCGCACGATTCATTCGTATGATCCATTCTAATTCTTTCACACGAATGGAATGAATTAGAATGGATACATTCATGCGAATGAATTAGAATGGATCGTATGAATGAATTAGATTGGATCGGAATGGATCGTACGAATGAATTAGAATGTATCGTACGAATGGATCGTACGAATGAATTGGAATGAATTAGAATGGATACATTCGTGCGAATGAATTAGAATGGATCGTATGAATGAAATAGAATGGATCATACGAATGAATTAGAATGGATCGTGCTAATGACTTAGAATGGATCGTACGAATGTATTAGAATAGATTGTGCGAATGAATTAGAGTGGATCGTACGAATGAATTAGAATGGATACATTCGTGCGAATGAATTAGAATGGATCGTATGAATGAAATAGAATGGATCATATGAAGGAATTAGAATGGATCGTACGTATGAATTAGAATGGATACATTCATGGGAATGAACTAGAATGGATCGTATGAAGGAATTAGAATGGGTCATACGAATAAAATAGAATGGATCGTGCGAATGAATTAGAATGGATCGTACGAACGAATTAGAATGGATTGTATGAATGAATTAGAATGGATCGTACGAATGAATTAGAATGGATCGTGCGAATGAATTAGAATGGATCGTAAGAATGAATTAGAATGGATACATTCGTGCGAATGAATTAGAATGGATCGTATGAATGAGTAAGAATGGATCGTACGAATGAAATAGAATGGATCGTACGAATGAATTAGAATGGATCGTGCTAATGAATTAGAGTAGCTCGTACGAATGAATTAGAATAGATTGTGAGAATGAATTAGAATGGATCTTACAAATGAATTAGAATGGATACATTCGTGCGAATGAATTAGAATGGATCGTATGAATGAATTAGATTGGATCGTATGAATGAATTAGAATGGATCGTACGTATGAATTAGAATACATACATTCATGGGAATGATCTGGAATGGATCGTACGAAGGAATTAGAATGGATCATACGAACAAAATAGAATGGATCGTACGAAGGAATTAGAATGGATCGTATGTTATGAATGAATTAGAATGGATCGTACGTATAAATTAGAATGGATACATTCATGGGAATGAATTAGAATGGATCGTACGAAGGAATTAGAAGGGATCCATTCTATTTCATTCTAATTCATTCGAACGATCCATTCAAATTCATTCATACGATCCATTCTAATTTATTCATACGATCCAATCTAATTCATTCATACGATCCATTCTAATTCATTCGCACGAATGTATCCATTCTAATTCATTCGTGCAATCGATTCTAATTCATTCGCATGATCCAATCTAATTCATTAGCACGATCCATTCATCATTCGCACAATCCATTCTAATTCATTCGTACGATCAATTCTAATTCATTAGCACGATCCATTCTAATTCATTCGTATGATCCATTCTATTTCTTTCGTACGATCCATTCTTACTCATTCGTACGATCCATTCTAATCCATTCGCAAGAATGTATCCATTCTAATTCATTCGTACGATCCATTCTAATTCATTCGCACGATCCATTCTAATTCATTCGCACGATCCATTATAATCCATTCATACTATCTATTCTAATTCATTCGTACAATCCATTCTTTAGAATGGATACATTCATGGGAATGAATTAGAATCGATCGTGCGAAGGAATTAGAATTGATCATACGAATGAATTAGAATGGATCGTATGAATGAATTCGAATGGAGTGTACGAATGAATTAGAATAGATTGTTCGAATGAATTAGAATGGATCGTGCGAATGAATTAGAATAGATCGTACGAATGACTTAGAATAGATTGTGCGAATGAATTAGAATGGATCGTATGAATGAATTAGAATGGATACATTCGTGCGAATGAATTAGAATGGATCGTATTAATGAATTAGAATGGATCGTATGAATGAATTCGAATGGATCGTGCGAATGAATTAGAATGGATACATTCGTACGAATGAATAGAATGGATCATACGAAGGGATTAGGGTGGATCGTACGAATGAATTAGAATGGATACATTCGTGTGAAAGAATTAGAATGGATTGTATGAATTAATTAGAATGGATCGTATGAATGAAATAGAATGGATCGTGCAAATGAATTAGAATGGATCGTGCGAATGAACTAGAATGGATCGTACGAATGACTTAGAATAGATTGTGCGAATTAATTAGAATGGATCGTACGAATGAATTAGAATGGATACATTCGTGCGAATGAATTAGAATGTATCATATGAATGAATTAGAATGGATCGTATGAATGAATTCGAATGGATCGTGCGAATGAATTAGAATGGATACATTCGTGCGAATGAATTAGAATGGATCAAACGAAGGAATTAGGGTGGATCGTACGAATTAATTAGAATGGATACATTCGTGTGAAAGAATTAGAATGGATTGTATGAATTAATTAGAATGGATCGTATGAATGAAATAGAATGGATCGTGCGAATGAATTAGAATGGATCGTACGAATGAATTAGAAAGGGTCGTATGAATGAATTAGACTGGATCGTGTGAATGAATTCGAATGGATCGTACGAATGAATTAGAATGGATACATTTGTGCGAATTAATCAGAATGGATCGTACGAATGAGAAAGAATGGATCGTACGAATAAAATAGAATAGATCGTACGAATGAATTAGAATGGATCGTGCTAATAAATTAGAATGGATCGTACGAATGAATTAGAATAGATTGTGCGAATGAATTAGAATGGATCGTACAAATGAATTAGAATGGATCGTATGAATGAATTAGAATGGATCGTGCGAATGAATTAGAATGGATCGTACGAATGAATTAGAATGGATACATTCGTGCGAATGAATTAGAATGGATCGTACGAATAAGTAAGAATGGATCGTACGAATGAAATAGAATGGATCATACGAATGAATTAGAGTTGATCATGCTAATGAATTAGAATGGATAGTACGAATGAATTAGAATAGATTGTGCGAATGAATACATTCATGCGAATGAATACATTCGTGCGAATGAATACATTCGTGCGAATGAATACATTCGTGCGAATGAATTAGAATGGATCATATGAATGAATTAGAATGGATCGTATGAATGAATTCGAATGTATCGTACGAATGAATTAGAATGGATACATTCGTGCGAATGAATTAGAATGGATCATACGAATGAAATAGAATGTATCCATTCTAATTCTAATTCATTCATAGAATGGATCGTACGAAGGAATTAGAATGGACCGTACAAATGAATTAGAATGGATCGTACGAATGAATTAGAATGGATCATGTGAATTAATTAGATTGGATCGTGCGAATGAATAAGAATGGATCGTACGAATAAATTAGAATGGAAACATTTGTGCGAATGAATTAGAATGGATCGTATGAATGAATTAGAATGGATCGTATGAATGAATTCGAATGGATCGTACGAATGAATTAGAATGGATCGTGCGAATGAATTATAATGGATCGTACGAATGAATTAGAATGGATCGTACGAATGAATTCGAATGGATCGTACAAATGAATTAGAATGGATCGTACGAATGAATTAGAATGGATCGTAGGAATGAATTAGAATGGATCGTATGAATGAATTCGAATGGATTATACGAATGAATTAGAATGTATACATTTGTGCGAATGAATTAGAATGGATCATATGAAGGAATTAGGGTGGTTCATACGAATGAATTAGAATGGATACATTCGTGCGAAAGAATTAGAATGGATTGTATGAATGAATTAGAATGGATCGTATGAATGAATTAGAATGGATCGTGCGAATGAATTAGAATGGATCGTACGAATGAATTAGAATGGATCATATGAATGAATTAGAATGGATCGTGCGAATGAATTAGAATGGATCGTACGAAAGAATTAGAATGGATACATTTGTGCGAATGAATTAGAATGGATCGTACGAATGAGTAAGAATGGATCATACGAATGAAATAGAATGGATCATACGAATGAATTTGAATGGATCGTGCTAATGAATTAGAATGGATCGTACGAATGAATTAGAATAGATTATGCGATTGAATTAGAATGGATCATACGAATGAATTAGAATGGATACATTCGTGTGAATGAATTGGAATGGATCGTATGAATGAATTAGATTGGATCGTATGAATGAATTAGAATGGATCGTTCGAATGACTTAGAATGGATCATACGAATGAATTAGAATGCATACATTCGTGCGAATGAATTAGAATGGATCGTACGAATAAGTAAGAATGGATCGTACGAATGAAATAGAATGGATCGTACGAAAGAATTAGAATGGATCGTGCTAATGAATTAGAATGGATCGTACGAATGAATTAAAATAGATTTTGCGAATGAATTAGAATAGATCATACGAATGAATTAGAATGGATAAATTCATGCGAATGAATTAGAATGGATCGTATGAATGAATTAGATTGGATCGTATGAGTGAATTAGAATGGATCGTACGTATGAATTAGAATGGATACATTCATGGGAATAAATTAAAATGGATCGTACGAAGGAATTAGAATGGATCATACGAATGAAATAGAATGAATCGTACGAAGGAATTAGAATGGATCGTACGAAGGAATTAGAATGGATACATTCGTGCAAAAGAATTAAAATGGATTGTGCAAATGAATTAGAATGGATCGTACGAAGGAATTAGAATGGATCGTACGAAGGAATTAGAATGGATCGTACGAATAAATTAGAATGGATACATTCGTGTGAAAGAATTAGAATGGATCGTATGAATGAATTAGAATGGATCGTATGAATGAATTCGAATGGATCGTTCGAATGAGTTAGAATGGATCGTATGAATGTATTAGAATGGCTTGTGTGAATGAATTAGAATGTATCGTGCGAATGAATTAGACTGGATCGTATGAATGAAATTGAATGGATCGTATGAAGGAATTAGAATGGATCGTACGAAGGAATTAGAATGGATCGTACGAATGAATTAGAATGGATACATTCGTTCAAAAGAATTAGAATGGATTGTATGAATGAATTAGAATGGATCGTGCGAATGAATTAGAATGGATCGTACGAAGGAATTAGAACGGATCGTGCAAATGAATCAGAATGGATACATTCGTGCAAAAGAATTAGAATGGATTATATAAATGAATTAGAATGGATCGTGCAAATGAATTAGAATGGATCGTGCGAATGATTTAGAATGGATCGTACAAATGAATTAGAATAGATTGTGCAAATGAATTAGAATGGATTGTACGAATTAATTAGAATGGATACATTCGTGCGAATGAATTAGAATGGATCGTATGAATGAATTAGAATGGATCGTATGAATGAATTAGAATAGATCATACGAATGAATTAGAATGGATCGTACGAATGAATTAGAATGGATCGTATGAAGGAATTAGAATGGATTGTATGAATGAATTAGAATGGATCGTGCGAATGAATTAGAATGGTTCGTACGAAGGAATTAGAATGGATCGTACGAAGGAATTAGAATGGATACATTCATGGGAATGAATTAGAATGGATCGTACAAAGGAATTAGAATGGATCATACAAATGAAACAGAATGGATCTTACGAAGGAATTAGAATGGATCGTACGAATGAATTAGAATGGATCGCACGAATGAATTAGAATGGATCGTACCAATGAAATAGAATGGATCGTACGAATGAATTAGATTGGATCGTACGAATAAATTAGAATGGATCATATGATTGAATTAGAATGGATCGTGCGAATGAATTAGAATGGATTGTACGAATGAATTAGAATGGATCGTACGATCTATTCTATTTCATTCGTATGATCCATTCTAATTCCTTCGTATGATCCAATCTAATCCATTCTAATTCATTCGTACGATCCATTCTAATTCATTCGCACAATCTAATTTATTCGTACGTATGAATTGGATCGTATGAATGAATTAGAATGGATCGTACGTATGAATTAGAATGGATACATTCATGGGAATGAATTAGAATGGATCGTACGAAGGAATTCGAATGGATCGTACGAAGGAATTAGAATGGATTGTACGAAGAAATTAGAATGGATCGTACGAATGAATTAGAATGGATATATTTGTGCAAAATAATTAGAATAGATTGTATGAATGAATTAGAATGGATCGTACAAATGAATTAGAATGGATCGTACGAATGAATTAGAATGGATACATTCGTGCGAATAAATTAGAATGGATCGTATGAATGAATTAGAATGGATCGTATGAATGAATTCCAATGGATCGTACGAATGAATTAGAATGGATACATTCGTGCGAATCAATTAGAATAGATCGTACGAATGAATTAGAATGGATACATTCATACGAAAGAATTAGAATGGATCGTACGAATGAATTAGAATGGATCGTATGAATGAATTCGAATGGATCGTATGAATGAATTAGAATGGATCGTGCGAATGAATTAGAATGGATCGTACGAATGAATTAGAATAGATTGTGCGAATGAATTAGAATTAATCGTACGAATGAATTAGAATGGATACATTCGTGCGAATGAATTAGAATGGATCGTATGAATGAATTAGAGTGGATCGTATGAATGAATTCGAATGGATACATTCGTGTGAATGAATTAGAATGGATTGTATGAATGAATTAGAATGGGTCGTACGAATGAATTAGAATGGATCATACGAATGAATTAGAATGGATCATACGAAGGAATTAGGGTGGATCATACGAATGAATTAGAATAGATACATTCGTGCGAAAGAATTAGAATGGATCGTGCGAATGAATTAGAATGGATCGTACGAATGAATTAGAATGGATTGTACAAAGAAATTAGAGTGGATCGTACGAATGAATTAGAATGGATACATTAGTGCGAAAGAATTAGAATGGATTGTATGAATGAATTAGAATGGATCGTCTGAATGAATTAGAATGGATCGTGCAAATGAATTAGAATAGATCGTACGAAGGAATTAGAATGGATCGTACGAATGAATTAGAATGGATACATTCGTGCAAAAGAATTAGAATAGATTGTATAAATGAATTAGAATGGATCGTGCAAATGAATTAGAATGGATTGTGTGAATGAATTAGAATGGATCGTATGAATGAATTAGAATAGATTGTGCGAATGAATTAGAAAGGATCGTACGAATGAATTAGACCGGATACATTCGTGCGAATGAATTAGAATGGATAGTACGAATGAGTAAGAATGGATCGTACGAATGGATTAGAATGGATCGTGCGAATGAATTAGAATTGATCGTATGAATGAATTAGAATGGATCATATGAATTGTGTGAATGAATTAGAATGGATAGTGCGAATGAATTAGAATGGATCGTACGAATGAATTAGAATGGATACATTCGTGCGAATGAATTAGAATAGATCGTACGAATGAGTAAGAATGGATCGTACGAATGAAATAGAAGGGATCGTACGAATGAATTAGAAAGGATCGTGCTAATGAATTAGAATAGAGTAAACGAATGAATTAGAATAGATTGTGCGAATAATGAATTAGAATGGATCGTGCGAATAAATTAGATTGGATCGTGCGAATAAATTAGAATGGATCGTACGAATGAATTAGAATGGATCGTATGAATGAATTAGAATGGATCATATGAATGAATTCGAATGGATCGTACGAAGGAATTAGAATGGATCGTACGAATGGATCGTTTGAAGGAATTAGAGTACGATCCACCCTGATTCCCTCGTATGATCCATTCTAATTCATTCGCACGAAGTATCCATTCTAATTCATTCGTACGATCAATTGGAATTCATTCATACGATCCATTCTAATGCATTCATACGATCCATTCTAATTTATTCGCACGAATGTATCCATTCTAATTCATTCGTACGATCCTTTCTAATTCTTTCACACAATCTATTCTAATTCATTCGTACGATCCATTCTAATTCATTCACACGATCCATTCTAATTCATTTGCACGATCCACTCTAATTCATTTATACAATCTATTCTAATTCTTTTGCACGAATGTATCCATTCTAATTCATTCGTACGGTCCATTCTAATTCCTTCGTATGATCCATTCTAATTCCTTCGTACGATCCATTCTAATTCCTTCGTATGATCTATTCTATTTCATTCATATGATCCATTCTAATTCCTTCGTACAATCCATTCTAATTCATTCCCATGAATGTATCCATTCTAATTCATACGTACGATCCATTCTAATTCATTCTTACGATCCAATCTAATTCATTCAAACGATCCATTCTAATTCATTTGCACGAATGTATCCATTCTAATTCATTCGTACGATCCATTCTAATTCATTCGCACAATCTATTATAATTCATTCATACGATCCATTCTAATTCATTAGCACGATCCATTCGAATTCATTCGTACGATCTATTCTATTTCATTCGTACGATCCATTCTTACTCATTCGTATGATCCATTCTATTTCATTCGTACGATCCATTCTTACTCATTCGTACGATCCATTCTAATTCATTCGCACGAATGTATCCATTCTAATTCATTCGTACGATCCATTCTAATTCATTCGCACGATCCATTCTAATTCATTCATACGATCCATTCTAATTCATTCGTACGATCCATTCTAATTCATTCGCACGATCCATTCTAATTCATTCATACGATCCATTCTAATTCATTCATATAATCCATTCTAATTCTTTCGCACGAATTTATCCATTCTAATTCATTCGTACGATCCACCCTAATTCTTTGATATGATCCATTCTAATTCATTTGCACGGCTGTATCCATTCTAACTCATTCGTACGATCCGTTCGAATTCATTCATACGATCCATTCTAATTCATTCATACGATCCATTCGAATTCATTCATACGATCCATTCTATTTCATTCGTACGATCCATTCTAATTCATTCGCTCTAATTCCTTTGTACGATCCATTCTAATTCTTTCATATGATCCATTCTAATTCCTTCGTACGATCCATTCTATTTCATTCGTATGATCAATTCTAATTCCTTCGTACGATCCATTCTAATTCATTCCCATGAATGTATCCATTCTAATTCATACGTACGATCTATTCTAATTCATTCATACGATCCAATCTAATTCATTCATATAATCTATTCTAATTCATTCGCACGAATGTATCCATTCTAATTCATTCGTACGATCCATTCTAATTCATTCGCAGAATCTATTCTTATTCATTCGTACGATCCATTCTAATTCATTAGCATGATCCATTCTAATTAATTTGTACGATCCATTCTATTTCATTCGTACGATCCATTCTTACTCATTCGTACGATCCATTCTAATTCATTCGCACGAATGTATCCATTCAAATTCATTCGCACGATCCATTCTAATTCATTCATACGATCCATTCTATTTCATTCGTAAGATCCATTCAAATTCATTCGCACGATCCATTCTAATTCATTTGTATGATCCATTCTAATTCATTCATACAATCTATTCTAATTCTTTCGCACGAATGTATCCATTCTAAATCATTTGTACGATCCACCCTAACTCCTTCATATGATCCATTCTAATTTATTCGTACGATCCATTCTAATTCATTAGCACGATCCATTCTAATTTATTCGTACGATCCATTCTATTTCATTCGTACGATCCATTCTAATTCATTAGCACGATCAATTCTAATTCATTCGTACGATCCATTCGAATTCATTCATACAATCCATTCTAATTCATTCGTACGATCCATTCTAATTCATCACACGATCCATTCTAATTCATTCACACAATCCATTCTAATTCTTTCGCACGAATGTATCCATTCTAATTCATTCGTACGATCCACCCTAATTCCTTTGTATGATCCATTCTAATTCATTCGTACAAAGGAATTAGAATGGATTAGAATGGATCGTATGAATTAGAATGGATCGTATGAATGAGTAAGAATGGATCATGCGAATGAATTAGAATGGATCATGCTAATGAATTAGAATGGATCGTACGAATGAATTAGAATGGATCGTATGAATGAATTAGAATATATCATGTGAATGAATTAGAATGGATCCTACGAATGAATTAGAATGGATACATTCGTGCGAATGAATTAGAATGGATCGAACGAATGAGTAAGAATGGATCGTACGAATGAATGGATCGTACGAATGAACTAGAATGGATACATTCGTGCGAATAAATTAGAATGGATCGTACAAATAAGTAAGAATGGATCGTACGAATGAAATAGAATGGATCGTACGAATGAATTAGAATGGATCGTGCTAATGAATTAGAATGGTTCGTACAAATGAATTAGAATAGATTGTGCGATTGAATTAGAATGGATCGTACGAATGAATTAGAATGGATACATTCGTGCGAATGAATTAGAATGGATCGTATGAATGAATTAGATTGGATCGTATGAATGAATTAGAATGGATCGTACCTATGAATTAGAATGGATACATTCATGGGAATGAATTAGAATGGATCGTACGAAGGAATTAGAATGGATCATATGAATGAATTAGAATAGATACATTCGTGCAAAAGAATTAGAATGGATTGTATGAATGAATTAGAATGGATCATGCAAATGAATTAGAATGGATCGTTCGAAGGATTTAGAATGGATTGTACGAAGGAATTAGAATGGATCGCATGAAGGAATTAGAATGGATCGTACGAATGAATTAGAATCAATCCATTCTAATTTATATGTACGATCCATTCTAATTCATTCGCACGATCCATTCTAATTCATTCATACGATCCATTCTAATTAATTCATACAATCCTTTCTAATTCTTTCGCACGAATGTATCCATTCTAATTCATTCATACGATCCACCCTTATTCCTTCGTATGATCCATTCTAATTCATTCGCACGAATGTATCCATTCTAATTCATTCGTACGATCCATTCGAATTCATTCATACGATCCATTCTAATTCATTCATACGATCCATTCTAATTCATTTGCACGAATGTATCCATTCTAATTTATTCGTACGATCCATTCTAATTCTTTCGCACAATCTATTCTAATTCATTCGTACGATCCATTCTAATTCATTCGCACGATCCATTCTAATTCATTTGCACGATCCATTCTAATTCATTCATACAATCCATTCTAATTCTTTTGCACGAATGTATCCTTTCTAATTCAGTCGTACGATCCATTCTAATTCCTTCGAACGATCCATTCTAATTCCTTCAAACGATCCATTCTATTTCATTCGAAGATCCATCCTAATTACTTCGTACGATCCATTCTAATTCATTCCATTGAATGAATCCATTCTAATTCATATGTATGATCCATTCTAATTCATTCATACGATCCAATCTAAGTCATTCATACGATCCATTCTAATTCATTCGCACGAATGTATATATTCTAATTCATTCGTATGATCCATTCTAATTCATTCGCACTATCTATTCTAATTCATTCGTACGATCCATTCTAATTCATTTGTACGATCCATTCTAATTCATTCATTCGATCCATTCTAATTCATTTGTATGATCCATTCTAACTCATTCCTACGATCCATTCTAATTCATTCGTACGAATGTATCCATTCTAATTCATTCGTACGATCCATTCTAATTTATTCGCACGATCCATTCTAATTCAATCGTATGATCCATTCTAATTCATTCGTACGATCCATTCTAATTTATTTGCACGATCCATTCTAATTCATTCATACGATCCATTCTAATTCATTCATATAATCCATTCTAATTCTTTTGCATGAATGTATCCATTCTAATTCATTCGTACGATCCATTCTAATTCATTCGCACAATCTATTCTAATTCATTCGTACGATCCATTCTAATTCATTAGCACGATCCATTCTAATTCATTTGTACGATCCATTCTATTTCATTCATACGATCCATTCTTACTCATTCGTACGATCCATTCTAATTCATTCGCACGATCCATTCTAATTCATTCGTACGATCCATTGTAATTCATTCGTACGATCCATTCTAATTCATTCGTACGATCCATTCTAATACATTCATACGATCCATTCTAATTCATTCATACAATCCATTCTAATTCATTCGCACGAATGTATCCATTCTAATTCATTTGTATGATCCATTCTAATTTATTCGCACGATCCATTCTAGTTCATTCATATGATCCATTCTAATTCATTCGTACGATCCATTCTAATTCATTCGCACAATCTATTCTAATTCATTCGTACGATCCATTCTAATTCATTAGCACGATCCATTCTAATTCATTCGTACGATCCATTCTATTTCATTCGTATGATCCATTCTTACTAATTCGTACGATCCATTCTAATTCATTCACACGAAAGTATCGATTCTAATTCATTTGTACGATCCATTCTAATTCATTCACATGATCCATTCTAATTCATTCATATGATCCATTCTAATTCATTCGTACGATCCATTCTAATTCATTCGCACGATCCATTCTAATTCATTAGCACGATCCATTCTAAATCATTCGTACGATCCATTCTATTTCATTCATACAATCCATTCTTACTCATTAATACGATCCATTCTAATTTATTCGCATGAATATATCTATTTTAATTCATTCGTACGATCCATTCTAATTCATTCGCACGATCCATTCTAATTTATTCATACGATCGATTCTAATTCATTCGTACGATCCATTCTAATTCATTCGCACGATCCATTCTAATTCATTCATACGATCCATTCTAATTTATTCATATAATCCATTTTAATTCTTTCGCACGAATGTATCCATTCTAATTCATTCGTACGATCCACCCTAATTCCTTCGTTTGATCCATTCTAATCCACCCTAATTCCTTCGTACGATCAATTCGAATTCATTCATATGATCCATTCTATTTCATTCGTAAGATCCATTCTAATTCATTCGCACGAATGTATCCATTCTAATTCATTCGTACGATCCATTCTAATTCATTCGCATGATCCAATCTAGTTTATTCGCATGATCCATTCTAATTCATTCGTACGATCCATTCTATTTCATTCGTACGATCCATTCTTACTCATTCGTACGATCCATTCTAATTCATTCGCACGAATGTATCCATTCTAATTCATTCGTATGATCCATTCTAATTCATTCGCACGATCCATTCTAATTCATTCATACGATCCATTCTAATTCATTCGTACAATCCATTCTAATTCATTCGTACGATCCATTCTAATTCATTAGCACGATCCATTCTAATTCATTCATACGATCTATTCTACTTCTTACGATCCATTCTAATTCATTCATACGATCCACTCTATTTCTTTCGTATGATCCATTCTAATTAATTCATACGATCCATTCTATTTCATTCGTACAATCCATTCTTACTAATTCGTACGATCCATTCTAATTCATTCGCACGATCCAATCTAATTCATTCGCATGATCCATTCTAATTCATTCGTACGATCCATTCTATTTCATTCATACGATCCATTCTTACTCATTCGTACGTTCCATTCTAATTCATTCGCACGAAGGTATCCATTCTAATTCATTCGCACGAAGGTATCCATTCTAATTCATTCGTACGATCCATTCTAATTCATTCATACAATCCATTCTAATTCTTTCGCACGAATGTATCCATTCTATTTCATTCGTACGATCCATTCTAATTCGTTCACACGATCCATTCTAATTCATTCATATGATCCATTCTAATTCATTCGTACGATCCATTCTAATTCATACGTACGATCCATTCGAATTGATTCATACGATCCATTCTAATTCATTCATACGATCTATTCTAATTCATTCGCACGAATGTATTCATTCTAATTCATACGTACGATCCATTCTAATTCATTCGCACGATCCAATCTAATTTATTCGCACGATCCATTCAAATTCATTCGTACGATCCATTCTATTTCATTCAAACGATCCATTCTTACTCATTCGTACGATCGAATCTAATTCATTCGCCCGAATGTATCCATTCTAATTCATTCGTACGATCCATTCTAATTCATTCGCACGATCCATTCTAATTCGTTCATACGATCCATTCTAATTCATTCATACGATCCATTCTAATTCATTCGCACAATCTATACTAATTCATTCGTATGATCTATTCTAATTCATTAGCACGATCCATTCTAATTCATTCGCACGACCCATTCTAATTCATTCATGCAAAAGAATTAGAATGGATTGCACGAATGTATCCATTCTAATTCATTCGTACGATCTATTCTAATTCCTTCGTACGATCCATTCTAATTCATTCGTAGGATCCATTCTATTTCATTCGTATGATCCATTCTAATTCCTTCGTTCGATCCATTCTAATTCATTCCCATGAATGTATCCATTCTAATTCATACGTACGATCCATTCTAATTCATTCATATGATCCAATCTAATTCATTCATACGATCCATTCTAATTCATTCGCACGAATGTATCCATTCTAATTCATTCGTACGATCCATTCTAATTTATTCACACAATCTATTCTAATTCATTCGTACGATCCATTCTAATTCATTAGCATGATCCATTCTAATTCATTCGTACGATCCATTCTATTTCTTTCTTACTCATTCATACGATCCATTCTAATTCATTCGCACGAATGTATCCATTCTAAGTCATTCGTACGATCCATTCTAACTCATTCGCACAATCTATTCTAATTCATTCGTACGATCCATTCTAATTCATTAGCACGATCCATTATAATTCATTCGTACAGTCCATTCTTTTTCATTCGTACGATCCATTATAAGTCATTCGTACGATCCATTCTAATTCATTCGCACGAATGTATCCATTCTAATTCATTCGTACGATCCATTGTAATTCATTCGCACGATCCATTCTAATTCATTCAAACGATCCATTCTAATTCATTCGTACGATCCATTCTAGTTTATTCGCACGATCCATTCTAATTCATCCATACGATCCATTCTAATTCATTCATACAATCCATTCTAATTCTTTTGCACTAATGTATCCATTCTAATTCATTCGTACGATCCACCCTAATTCCTTCGTATGATCAATTCTAATTCATTCGCACGAATGTATCCATTCTAATTCATTCATACGATCCATTCGAATTCGTTCATACGATCCATTCTAATTCATTCATACAAACCATTCTAATTCATTCGCATGAATGTATCCATTCTAATTTATTCGCACGATCCATCCTAATTCATTCGTACAATCTATTCTAATTCATTCGTACGATCCATTCTAATTCATTAGCACTATCCATTCTAATTCATTTGTACGATCCATTCTATTTCATTCGTACGATCGATTCTTACTCATTAGCACAATCCATTCTAATTCATTCGCACGATCCATTCTAATTCATTCATACAATCCATTTAATTCATTCATACAATCCATTCTAATTCTTTCGCACGAATGTATCCATTCTAATTCATTCGTACGATCCATCCTAATTCCTTCGTATGATCCATTCTAATTCATTCGCACGAATGTATCCATTCTAATTCATTCGTACGATCTATTCGAATTCATTCATACGATCCATTCTAATTCATTCATACGATCCATTCTAATTCATTCGCACGAATGTATCCATTCTAATTCATTCGTACGATCCATTCTAATTCATTCGCACGATCTATTCTAATTCATTCGTACGATCCATTCTAATTCATTAGCACGATCCATTCTAATTCATTCGTACGATCCATTCTAATTCATTCGCACGATCCATTCTAATTCATTCGCACAATCTATTCTAATTCATTCGTAATTCATTCGCACGATCATTCAGGTGTTTAGGTTGCGGCCTCAGACTTTGTATTTGGTTGAATACAAAGGTGCACCTTTGAACGTTAGTTGATCGTGGGGGGACCCTGTGTGATCCATTCTAATTCATTCAAAGGTGCACCTTTGTATTCAACCAAATACAAAGTCTGAGGCCGCAACATAAACTCCTGAATGATCGTGCGAACGAATTACGAATGAATTAGAATGGATCGCGCGAATGAATTAGAATGGATCGTACGAATGAATTAGAATAGATCGTATGAATGAATTAGAATGGATCGTGCGAATGAATTAGAATGGATCGTACGAATGAATTAGAATGGATCGTACGAATGAATGGATCGTACGAATGAATTAGAATGGATACATTCGTGCGAATGAATTAGAATGGATCGTACGAATGAGTAAGAATGGATCATACGAATGAATTAGAATGGATCGTGCGAATGAATTAGATTGGATCATGCGAATGAATTAGAATAGATTGTACGAATGAATAAGAATGGATCGTACGAAAGAAATAGAATGGATCGTATGAAATGATTTAGAAATGGATCGTGCGAATAAGGATTCATTCGTGCGAATGAATTAGAATGGATCGTACGAATGAGTAAGAATGGATCGTACGAATGAAATAAAATGGATCGTACGAATGAATTAGAATGGATCGTGCGAATGAATTAGATTGGATCGTGCGACTGAATTAGATTGGATCGTATGAATGAATTAGAATGGATACATTCGTGCGAATGAATTAGAATGGAACGTATGAATGAATTAGAATGGATCGTATGAATGAATTCGAATGGATCGTACGAATGAATTTGAATGGATACATTCGTGCGAATGAATTAGAATGGATCATACGAAGGAATTAGGGTGGATCGTACGAATGAATTAGAATGGATACATTCGTGCAAAAGAATTAGAATGGATTGTATGAATGAATTAGAATGGATCGTATGAATGAATTAGAATGGATCGAGCGAATGAATTAGAATGATCGTACGATCCATTCTAATTCATTCAAATGATCCATTCTAATTCATTCATACGATCCATTCTAGTTTATTCGCACGATCCATTCTAATTCATCCATACGATCCAGTCTAATTCATTCATACAATCCATTCTAATTCTTTTGCACGAATGTATCCATTCTAATTCATTCGTACGATCCACCCTAATTCCGTTGTATGATCCATTCTAATTCATTCGCACGAATGTATCCATTCTAATTCATACGTACGATCCATTCTAATTTATTCATACGATCCAATCTAATTCATTCATACGATCCATTCTAATTCATTCGCACGAATGTTTCCATGGGAATGAATCCATTCTAATTCATTCGTACGATCCATTCTAATTCATTCGTACGATCCTTTCTAATTCATTTGCACGATTTATTCATACGATTCATTCTAATTCATTCGCACAATCCATTCTAATTCATTCGCACGATTCATTCGTATGATCCTTTCTAATTCATTCGCACGAATGGAATGAATTAGAATGGATACATTCGTGCGAATGAATTAGAATGGATCGTATGAATGAATTAGATTGGATCAAAATGGATCGTACGAATGAATTAGAATGGATTCATTCGTGCGAATGAATTAGAATGGATCATATGAATGAATTAGAATGGATCATATGAATGAATTAGAATGGATCATACGAATGAAATAGAATGGATCGTGCGAATGAATTAGAATGGATCGTACGAATGAATTAGAATGGATCGTACGAATGAATTAGAATGGATCGTGCGAATGAATAAGAATGGATCGTAAGAATGAATTAGAATGGATACATTCGTGCGAAAGAATTAGAATGGATCGTACGAATGAGTAAGAATGGATCGTACGAATGAAATAGAATGGATCGTACGAATGAATTAGAATGGATCATGCTAATGAATTAGAGTGGCTAGTACGAATGAATTAGAATAGATTGTGCGAATAAATTAGAATGGATCTTACAAATGAATTAGAATGGATACATTCGTGCGAATGAATTAGAATGGATCGTATGAATGAATTAGATTGGATCTTATGAATGAATTAGAATAGATTGTACGTATGAATTAGAATGGATACATTCATGGGAATGATCTAGAATGGATCGTACGAAGGAATTAGAATGGATCATACGAACAAAATAGAATGGATCGTACGAAGGAATTAGAATGGATCGTACGAAGGAATTAGAATGGATCGTACGTTATGAATGAATTAGAATGGATCGTACTTATGAATTTGAATGGATACATTGATGGGAATGAATTAGAATGGATCGTATGAAGGATTTAGAAGGGATCCATTCTAATTCATTCTAATTCATTCGTATGATCCATTCTAATTCATTCATACGATCCATTCTAATTCATTCATACGATCCAATCTAATTCATTCATACGATCCATTCTAATTCATTCGCACAAATGTATCCATTCTAATTCATTCGTACAATCGATTCTAATTCATTCGCATGATCCAATCTAATTCATTCGCACGATCCATTCTAATTCATCATTCGCACAATCCATTCTAATTCATTCGTACAATCCATTCTAATTCATTAGCACGATCCATTCTAATTCATTCGTATGATCCATTCTATTTCTTTCGTACGATCCATTCTTACTCATTCGTACGATCCATTCTAATCCATTCGTACGAATGTATCCATTCTAATTCATTCGTACGATCCATTCTAATCCATTCGCACGATCCATTATAATCCATTCATACTATCTATTCTAATTCATTCGTACGATCCATTCTATAGAATGGATACATTCATGGGAATGAATTAGAATCGATCGTGTGAAGGAATTAGAATGGATCATACAAATGAATTAGAATGGATCGTATGAATGAATTCGAATGGATCGTACGAATGAATTAGAATAGATTGTTCGAATGAATTAGAATGGATCGTACGAATGAATTAGAATGGATACATTCGAGCGAAAGAATTAGAATGGATTGTATGAATGAATTAGAATGGATCGTGCAAATGAATTAGAATGGATCATGCGAATGAATTAGAATGGATCGTTCGAATGACTTAGAATAGATTGTGCGAATGAATTAGAATGGATCGTACGAATGAATTAGAATGGATACATTCGTGCGAATGAATTAGAATGGATCGTATGAATGAATTAGAATGGATCGTATGAATGAATTCGAATGGATCGTGCGAATTAATTAGAATGGATACATTCGTACGAATGAATTAGAATGGATCATACGAAGGAATTAGGTTGGATCGTACGAATGAATTAGAATGGATACATTCGTGCGAAAGAATTAGAATGGATTGTATGAATTAATTAGAATGGATCGTATGAATGAATTAGAATGGATCGTGCGAATGAATTAGAATGGATAGTGCTAATGAATTAGAATGGATCGTACGAATGAATTAGAATAGATTGTGCGAATGAATTAGAATGGATCGTACGAATGAATTAGAATGGATCGTGCGAATGAATTAGAATGGATCGTACGAATGAATTAGAATGGATCGTACGAATGAATTAGAATAGATTGTGCGAATGAATTAGAATGGATCGTACGAATGAAATAGAATGGATCGTACGAATGAATTAGAATGGATCGTACGAATGAATTAGAAGGGATCGTGCTAATGAATTAGAATGGATCGTACGAATGAATTAGAATGGATCATACGAAGGAATTAGGGAGGATCGTACAAATGAATTAGAATGGATACATTCGTGCGAAAGAATTTGAATGGATTGTATGAATGAATTAGAATGGAAAGTGCAAATGAATTAGAATGGATCGTGCGAATGAATTAGAATGGATCATACGAATGAATTAGAATAGATTGTGCGAATGAATTAGAATGGATCGTACGAATGAATTAGAATGGATCATATGAATGAATTAGCACGATCCAATCTAATTCATTCGCACGAATGTATCCATTCTATTTCATTCGTACGATGCATTCTTACTCATTCGTACGATCCATTCTAATTCATTCGCACAATCCATTCTAATTCATTCAAACGATCCATTCTAATTCTTTTGCACAAATGTATCCATTCTAATTCATTCGTACGATCCATTCTAATTCCTTCGTACGATCCATTCTAATTCATTCGTACGATCCATTCTAATTCCTTTGTACGATCCATTCTATTTAGTATGACCCATTCTATATCGCACGAATGCATCCATTCTAATTCCTTCGTACGATCTATTCTAATTCCTTCGTACGATCCATTCTCTTCCGTACGATCCATTCTAAGTCATTCATACGATCCATTCTAATTCATTCGCACGATCTATTCTTATTCATTAGTACGATCCACTCTAATTCATTCGCACGATCTATTCTAATTCATTCATACGAGCTATTCTAATTCATTCGTACGATCCATTCTAATTCATTCGTACGATCCTTTCTAATTCATTCGCATGATCCATTCTAATTCATTCATACGATCCATTCTAATTCATTCATACAATCCATTCTAATTCTTTCGCACAAATGGATCCATTCTAATTCATTCATACGATCAATTCTATTTCATTCGTACGATCCATTCTTACTCATTCGTACGATCCATTCTAATTAATTCGCATGATCCATTCTAATTCATTCATATGTTCCATTCTATTTCATTCGTACGATCCATTCTTACTCATTCGTGCAAATTCATTCTAATTCATTCGCACGATCCATTCTAATTCATTCATACGATCCATTCTAATTCATTCGTACGAAGGAATTAGAATGGATTGTGCGAATTAATTAGAATGGACCGTACATATGAATTAGAATCGATACATTTGTGCGAATGAATTAGAATGGATCGTATGAATGAATTAGATTGGATCGTATGAATGATTTAGAATGGATCGTACGTATGAATTTGAATGGATACATTCATGGGAATGAATTAGAATGGATCGTACGAAGGAATTAGAATGGATACATTCGTGCAAAAGAATTAGAATGGATTGTATGAATGAATTAGAATAGATAGTACAAATGAATTAGAATGGATCGTGCGAATGAATTAGAATGGATCGTATGAATGAATTCGAATGGATCGTATGAATGAATTCGAATAGATTGTATGAATGAATTAGAATGGATAAATTCGTGCGAATGAATTAGAATGGATCGTACGAATGAGTAAGAATGGATCGTACGAATGAATTAGAATGGATCGTATGAATGAATTAGAATGGATCATGCGAATGAATTAGAATGGATCGTACGAATGAATTAGAATGGATATATTCGTGCGAATGAATTAGAATGGATCGTATGAATGAGTAAGAATGGATCGTACGAATGAAATAGAATGGATCGTACGAATGAATTAGAATGTATCGTACGAATGAATTCGAATGGATCGTACGAATGAATTAGAATGTATTAGGAATTAGAATGGATCATATGAAAGAATTCTAATGGATCGTACGAATGAATAAGAATGGATACATTCGTGCGAATGAATTAGAATGGATCATACAAAGGAATTAGGGTAGATTTTACGAATGCATTAGAATGGATACGTTCGTGCGAAAGAATTAGAATGGATTGTATGAATGAATTAGAATTGATCGTATGAATGGATTAGAATGGATCGTATGAATGGATTAGAATGGATCGTATGAATGGATTAGAATGGATCGTAGGAATGAGTAAGAATCGATCATACGAATGAAATATAATGGATCGTACGAATGAGTAAGAATGGATCGTACGAATGAAATAGAATGGATTGTACGAATGAATTAGAATGGATCGTGCTAATGAATTGGAATGGATCGTACGTATGAATTAGAATAGATTGTGTGAATGAATTAGACTGGATCGTACGAATGAATTAGACTGGATACATTCGTGCGAATGAATTAGAATGGATCGTATGAATGAATTAGATTGGATTGTATGAATGAATTAGAATGGATCGTACCTATGAATTAGAATGGATACATTCAAGGGAATGAATTAGAATGGATCGTACGAAGGAATTTGAATGGATCATACGAATGAAATAGAATGGATCGTACGAAGGAATTAGAATGGATCGTACGAAGGAATTAGAATGGATCGTACGAAGGAATTAGAATGGGTACATTCGTGCAAAAGAATTAGACTGGATTGTAAGAATGAATTAGATTGGATCGTGCAAATGAATTAGAATGGATCGTGCGAATGAATTAGAATGGATCGTATGAATGAATTAGAATAGATTGTGCGAATGAATTAGAATGGATTGTACGAATGAATTAGAATGGATACATTCGTGCGAATGAATTAGAATGGATCGTATGAATGAATTAGAATGGATCGTATGAATGAATACGAATGGATCATACGAATGAATTAGAATGGATACATTCGTGCGAATGAATTAGAATGGATCGTACAAAGGAATTAGGGTGGATCGTACGAGTGAATTAGAATGGATACATTCGTGCGAAAGAATTAGAATGGATTGTATGAATGAATTAGAATGGATCGAATGAATGAATTAGAATGGATCGTGCGAATGAATTTGAATGGATTGTACAAATGAATTAGAATGGATCATATGAATGAATTAGAATGGATCATACGAATGAATTAGAATGGATCGTATGAATGAATTAGAATGGATCGTACGAATGAGTAAGAATGGATCGTACGAATGAAATAGAATGGATCGTACGAATGAATTAGAATGGATTGTGCTAATGAATTAGAATGGATCGTACGAATGAATTAGAATAGATTGTGCGAATGAATTAGAATGGATCGTACGAATGAATTAGATTGGATCGTATGAATGAATTAGCATGTTCCATTCTAATTCATTCACACGAATGTATCCATTCTATTTCATTTGTACGATCCATTCTTACTCATTCGTACGATCCATTCAAATTCATTTGCACGAATGTATCCATTCTAATTCATTCGTACGATCCATTCTAATTCAATCGCACGATCCATTCTAATTCATTCAAACGATCCATTCTAATTCTTTTGCACGAATGTCTCCATTCTAATTCATTCGTACGATCCATTCTAATTCCTTCGTACGATCCATTCTAATTCCTTCGTACGATCCATTCTATTTCGCACGATCCATTCTAAGTCATTCGTACGATCCATTCTAATTTCTTTGTACGATCCATTCTATTTTGTACGATCCATTCTTTTTCGCACGAATATATCCATTCTAATTCCTTCGTACGATCCATTCTAATTCCTTAGTACGATCCATTCTCTTTCGCACGATCCATTCTAAGTCATTCGTACGATCCATTCTAATTCATTCGCACGATCTATTCTTATTCATTCGTACGATCCACTCTAATTCATTCGCACGATCTATTCGAATTTATTCGTACGATCCATTCTAATTCATCGTACGATCCATTATAATTCATTCGCACGATCCATTCTAATTCATTCATACGATCCATTCTAATTCATTAATACAATCCATTCTAATTCTTTCGCACAAATGGATCCATTCTAATTTATTCGTACGATCCATTCTTACTCATTCGTACGATCAATTCTAATTCATTCGCACGATCCATTCTAATTCATTCATATGATCCATTCTATTTCATTTGTACGATCCATTCTTACTCATTCGTGTGAATTCATTCTAATTCATTCGAACGATCCATTCTAATTCATTCATACGATCTATTCTAATTCATTCGTACGAAGGAATTAGAATGGATTGTGCGAATGAATTAGAATAGATCGTACGAATGAATTAGAATGGATACTTTTGTGCGAATGAATTAGAATGGATCGTATGAATGAATTAGATTGGATCGTATGAATGATTTAGAATGGATCGTACGTATGAATTAGAATGGATACATTCATGGGAATGAATTAGATAGATTGTACGAAGGAATTAGAATGGATCGTACGAAGGAATTAGAATGGATTGTACGAATGAATTAGAATGGATACATTCGTGCAAAAGAATTAGAATGGATTGTATGAATGAATTAGAATGGATCGTACAAATGAATTAGAATGGATCGTGCGAATGAATTAGAATGGATCGTATGAATGAATTACAATGGATCATATGAATGAATTCGAATGGATCGTATGAATGAATTAGAATGGATACATTCGTGCGAATGAATTAGAATGGATCGCACGAATGAGTAAGAATGGATCGTACGAATGAATTAGAATGGATCGTATGAATGAATTAGAATGGATCATGTGAATGAATTAGAATGGATCGTACGAATGAATTAGAATGGATACATTCGTGCGAATGAATTAGAATGGATCGTACGATTGAGTAAGAATGGATCGTACGAATGAAATAGAATGGATCGTACGAATGAATTAGAATGCATCGTACGAATGAATTCAAATGGATCGTACGAATGAATTAGAATGTATTAGGAATTAGAATGGATCGGATGAATGAATTCGAATGGATCGTACGAATGAATTAGAATGGATACATTCGTGCGAATGAATTAGAATGGATCATACAAAGGAATTAGGGTGGATCGTACGAATGAATTAGAATGGATACGTTCGTGCGAATGAATTAGAATGGATCGTATGAATGAATTAGAATGGATCGTATGAATGGATTAGAATGGATCGTATGAAAGAATTAGAATGGATCGTATGAATGAGTAAGAATGGATCGTACGAATGAAATAGAATGGATCGTACGAATGAGTACGAATGGATCGTACGAATGAAATAGAATGGATCGTACGAATGAATTAGAATGGATCGTGCTAATGAATTGGAATGGATCGTACGAATGAATTAGAATAGATTTTGAGAATGAATTAGAATGGATCGTACGAATGAATTAGAATGAATACATTCGTGCGAAGGAAATAGAATGGATCGTATGAATGAATTAGATTGGGTCGTATGAATGAATTATAATGGAACGTACGTATGAATTAGAATGGATACATTCATGGGAATGAATTAGAATGGATCGTACGAAGGAATTAGAATGGATCATATGAATGAAATAGAATGGATCGTATGAAGGAATTAGAATGGATCATACGAAGGAATTAGAATGGATCGTACGAAGGAATTAGAATGGATACATTCGTGCAAAAGAATTAGAATGGATTGTATGAATGAATTAGAATGGATCATGCTAATGAATTAGAATGGATCGTCCGAATGAATTAGAATGGATCGTACAAATGGATTAGAAGAGATTGTGCGAATGAATTAGAATGGATCGTACGAATGAATTAGAATGGATACATTCATGCGAATGAATTAGAATGGATCGTATGAATGAATTAGAATGAATCGTATGAATGAATTCGAATGGATCGTACGAATGAATTAGAATGGATATATTCATGCGAATGAATTATAATGGATCATACGAAGGAATTAGGGTGGATTGTACGAATGAATTAGAATGGATACATTCGTGCGAAAGAATTAGAATGGATTGTATAAATGAATTAGAATGGATCGTAAGAATGAATTAGAATGGATCGTGCGAATGAATTTGAATGGATCGTACGCATAAATTAGAATGGATCGTATGAATGAATTAGAATAGATCGTACGAATGAAATAGAATGGATCGTATGAATGAATTACAATGGATACATTCGTGTGAATGAATTAGAATGGATCGTACGAATGAGTAAAAATGGATCGTACGAATGAAATAGAATGGATCATACGAATGAATTAGAATGGATCATGCTAATGAATTAGAATAGATTGTACGAATGAATTAGAATGGATCGTATGAACGAATTAGAATGGATCGTATGAATGGATTAGAATGGATCGTGGAATGAATTAGAATGGATCGTACGAATAAATTAGAATGGATACATTCGTGCAAATAAAATTAGAATGGATCGTACGAATGAGTAAGAATGGATCTTACGAATAAAATAGAATGGATCGTACGAATGAATTAGAATGGATCGTACTAATGAATTAGAATGGATCGTACGAATGAATTAGTATGGATTGTGCGAATAAATTACAATGGATCGTATGAATGAACTAGAATGGATCGTATGAATGAATTAGAATGGATCGTGCGAATGAATTAGAATGGATCGTACGAATGAATTAGAATGGATACATTCGTGCGAATGAATTAGAATGGATCGTTCGAATGAGTAAAAATGGATCGTACGAATGAATTAGAATGGATCCATTTGTGCGAAAGAATTAGAATGGATTGTATGAATGAATTAGAATGGATCGTACGAATGAATTAGAATGGATCATGCGAATGAATTAGAATGGATCGTACGAATGAATTAGAATGGATCGTACGAATGAATTAGAATGGATCATGCGAATGAATTAGAATAGATCGTACGAATGAATTAGAATGGATGCATTCTTGCGAATGAATTAGAATGGATCGTACGAAGTAGTTAGAATAGATCATACGAATGAAATTAAATTGATCGTACGAAGGAATTAGAATAGATCGTACGAAGGAATTAGAATGGATCGTACGAATGAATTAGAATGGATACATTTATGCAAAAGAATTAGAATGGATTGTATGAATGAATTAGAATGGATCGTATGAATGAATTAGAATGGATCGGGCGAATGAATTAGAATGTATCGTACGAATGAATTAGAATGGATACATTCGTGCGAATGAATTAGAATGGATCGTACAAATGAGTAAGAATGGATCGTATGAATGAAATAGAATGGATCGTACGAATGAATTAAAATTGATCGTGCGAATGAATTAGATTGGATCATGCGAATGAATTTGAATGGATCGTACGAATGAATTAGAATGGATACATTCGTGCGAATGAATTAGAATGGATCGTATGAATGAATTAGAATGGATCGTATGAATGAATTAAAATGGATCGTACGGATGAATTAGAATGGATCGTATGAATGAATTAGAATAAATCGTATGAATGAATTAGAATGGATCGTGCGAATGAATTAGAATAGATCGTATGAACGAATTAGAATGGATACATTCGTGCGAAAGAATTAGAATGGATTGTATGAATGAATTAGAATGGATCGTACGAACGAATTAGAATGGATCGTATGAATGAATTAGAATGGATCATGCGAATGAATTAGAATGGATCGTACGAATGAATTAGAATGGATATATTCGTGCGAGTGAATTAGAATGGATCATACGAATGAGTAAGAATGGATCGTACGAATGAAATAGAATGGCTCGTACGAATGAATTAGAATGGATCGTGCGAATGAATTAGATTAGATTGTAGGAATGAATTAGAATGGATGGTATGAATGAATTAGAATGGATCGTGCGAATGAATTAGAATGGATACATTCGTGCGAATGAATTAGAATGGATTCATTCATGCGAATGAATAAGAATGGATCGTACGAAAGATTTAGAATGAATCTTATGAATGAACTAGAATGGATCGTATGAATAAATTCGAATGGATCGTATGAATGAATTATGATGGATACATTCCTGCGAATGAATTAGAATGGATCATACGAAGGAATTAGGGTGGATCGTACGAATGAATTAGAATGGATACATTCGTGCGAAAGAATTAGAATGGATTGTATGAATGAATTAGAATGGATCGTATGAATGAATTAGAATGGATCGTGCGAATGAATTAGAATGGATCGTACGAATGAATTAGAATGGATCGTATGAATGAATTAGAATGAATCGTGCGAATGAATTAGAATGAATCGTGCGAATGAATTAGAATGGATCGTATGAATTAGAATGGATTGTATGGATGATTTAGAATGGATCGTATGAATGAATTAGAATGGATCATGCGAATGAATTAGAATAGATTGTGCGAATGAATTAGAATGGATCGTGCGAATGAATTAGAATGGATCGTACGAATGAATTAGAATTGATCGTATGAATGAATTAGAATGGATCGTGCTAATGAATTAGAATGGATCGTACGAATGAATTTGAATGGATCATAAGAAAGAATTAGGGTGGATCGTACGAATGAATTAGAATGGATATATTCATGCGAAAGAATTAGAATGGATTGTATGAATGAATTAGAAATGTTCGTGCAAATGAATTAGAATGGATCGTGCGAATGAATTAGAATGGATCGTACGAATGAATTAGAACAGATTGTGCGAATGAATTAGAATGGATCGTACGAATGAATTAGAATGGATCGTATGAATGAATTAGCACGATCCATTCTAATTCATTCGCACGAATGTATCTATTCTATTTCATTCGTATGATCCATTCTTACTCATTCGTACGATCCATTCTAAATCATTCGCACAAATGTATCAATTCTAATTCATTCGTACTATCCATTCTAATTCATTCACACGATCCATTCTAATTCCTTCATACGATCCATTCTAATTCATTCATACAATCCATTCTAATTCTTTCGCACGATCCATTCTAATTCATTCGCACAATCTATTCTGATTCATTCGTACGATCCACCCTAATTCATTCGCACGATCTATTCTAATTCATTCGTACGAGCTATTCTAATTCATTTGTACGATCCATTCTAATTTATTCGTACGATCCATTCTAATCCATTCGCACGATCCATTCTTATTCATTCATACGATCCATTCTAATTCATTCATACAATCCATTCTAATTCTTTCACACGAATGGATCCATTCTAATTCATTCGTATGATCCATTATATTTCATTCGTACGATCCATTCTTACTCATTCATACGATCCATTCTAATTCATTCGCACAATCCATTCTAATTCATTCATACGATCATTTTATTTCATTCATACGATCCATTCTTACGCATTAGTGCGAATTCATTCTAATTCATTCGCACGATCCATTCTAATTCATTCATACGAAGGAATTAGAATGGATTGTGCGAATGAATTAGAATGGATCGTAAAAATGAATTAGAATGGATACATTCGTGCGAATGAATTAGAATGAATTAGATTGGATCGTATGAATGAATTAGAATGGATCGTACGAAGGAATTAGAATGGATCGTACGAATGAAATAGAATGGATCGTACGAAGGAATTAGAATGGATAGTATGAATGAATTAGAATGGATACATTCATGCAGAAGAATTAGAATGGATTGTATGAATGAATTAAAATGGATTGTGCAAATGAATTAGAATGGATCGTGCGAATGTATTAGAATGGATCGTACGAATGAATTAGAATAGATTGTGCGAATGAATTAGAATGGATCGTACGCATGAATTAGAATGGATACATTCGTGCGAATGAATTAGAATGGATCGTATGAAGGAATTAGAATGGATCGTATGAATGAATTCGAATGGATCGTACGAATGAATTAGAATGGATACGTTGGTGTGAATGAATTAGAATAGATCATACGAAGGAATTAGGGTGGATCGTATGAATGAATTAGAATGGATACATTCGTACGAAAGATTTAGAATGGATTGTATGAATGAATTAGAATGGATCGTATGAATGAATTAGAATGGATCGTGTGAATGAATTAGAATGGATCATACGAATGAATTAGAATGGATACATTCAAGCGAATGAATTACAATGGATCATACGAATGAGTAAGAATGGATACATTCGTGCGAATGAATTAGAATGGATCGTACGAATGAGTAAGAATGGATCGTACGAATGTGTAAGAATGGATCGTATGAATGAATTAGAATGGACCGTACGAATGAATTAGAATAGATCGTGCGAATGAATTAGAAGGGATCGTACGAATGAATTAGAATGGATCGTACGAAGGAATTATAATGGATCGAACGAATTAATTAGAATAGATTATATTAATGAATTAGAATGGATCGTATGAATGAATTAGAAAGGATCGTGCGAATGAATTAGAATGGACCGTACGAATGAATTAGAATGGATACATTCGTGCAAATGAATTAGAATGGATCATACGAATGAGTAAGAATGGATCGTACGAATGAATTAGAATGGTTTGTACGAATGAATTAGAATGGATCGTATGAATGAATTAGAATGGATCGTGCTAATGAATTAGATTGGATCGTACGAATGAATTATAATAGATTGTGCGAATGAATTATAATGGATTGTACGAATGAATTAGAATGGATCGTATGAATGAATTAGAATGGATCGTGCGAATGAATTAGAATGGATCGTACGAATGAATTAGAATGGATATATTCGTGCGAATAGACTAGAATAGATCGTACGGATGAGTAAGAATGGATCGTACGAATGAATTAGAATGGATTGTACGAATTAATTAGAATGGATACATTCGTGCAAAAGAAATAGAATGGATTGTACGAATGAGTTAGAATGGATCCATTCTAATTCATTCGCACGATCCATTTTAACTCATTCGCACGTATGTATCCATTCTAATTCATTCGCACGTATGTATCTATTCTAATTCATTCATACGATCCATTCTAATTTATTCGTACGATCCATTCTAATTCATTTGCACGATCCATTCTAATTCTTTCGCACGAATGTATCCATTCTAATTCATTCGTACGATCCATTCTAATTCATTCGCACGATCCAATCTAATTCATTCGCACGATCCATTCTAATTCATTCCTACGATCCATTCTATTTCATTCGTATGATCCATTCTATTTCATTTGTGCGAATGAATTAAAATGTATCGCATGAATGAATTAGAATGGATCGTATGAATGAATTAGAATGGATCATATGAATGAATTCGAATGGATTGTATGAATGAATTAGAATAGATACATTCGTGCGAATGAATTAGAATAGATCATAAGAAGGAATTAGGGTGGATCGTACGAATGAATTAGAATGGATACATTCGTGCGATAGAATTTGAATGGATTATATGAATGAATTAGAATGGATCGTATGAATGAATTAAAATGGATCGTGCGAATGAATTAGAATGGATAGTACGAATGAATTAGAATGTATTGTATGAATGAATTAGAATGGATCGTGCAAATGAATTAAAAAGGATCGTACGAATGAATTAGAATGGATACATTCGTGCGAATGAATTAGAATGGATCGTACAAATGAGTAAGAATGGATCGTACGAATGAAATAGAATGGATCGTACGAATAAATTAGAATGGATCGTGCTAATGAATTAGAATGGATCGTACGAATGAATTAGATAAGATTGTGCGAATGAATTAGAATGGATCGTACGAATGAATTAAAATGGATACATTCTGGCGAAGGAATTAGAATAGATCGTACGAATGGATCGTAGGAAGGAATTTGAATGAATTAGAATGGATACATTCGTGCGAATGAATTAGAATAGATCATATGAATGAATTAGAATGGATCATGCTAATGAAATAGAATGGATACATTCGTGCGAATGAATTAGAATGGATCGTATGAATGAATTAGATTGGATCGTATGAATGAATTAGGATGGATCGTATGGATGAATTAGAATGGATCGTACGAATGAATTAGAATGAATTAGTATGGATCCATTCTACTTCCTCCGTACGATCCATTCTAATTCATTCCCATGAATGTTTCCATTCTAATTCATACGTACGATCCATTCTAATTCATTCCCATGAATGTTTCCATTCTAATTCATACGTACGATCCATTCTAATTCATTCATAACGTACGATCCATTCTAATTCCTTCGTACAATCCATTCTATTTCATTCGTATGATCCATTCTAATTCCTTCGTACGATCCATTTTAATTCATATGTACGATCCATTCTAATTCATTCATACGATCCAATCTAATTCATTCATACGATCCATTCTAATTCATTCGCACGAATGTATCCATTCTAATTCATTCGTACGATCCATTCTAATTCATTCACACAATCTATTCTAATTCATTCGTACGATCCATTCTAATACATTCTAATTCATTTGAACGATTGTATGAATGAATTAGAATGGATCGTACTAATAAATTAGAATATATTGTGCGAATGAATTAGAATGGATCGTATGAATGAATAAGAATAAAGGAATTAGAATGGATCGTACGAATGAATTAGAATAGATTGTGTGTATGAATTATAATGGATCGTACGAATGAATGGATCGTACGAATGAATTAGAATGGATACATTCGTGCGAATGAATTAGAATGGATCGTACGAATGAGAAAGAATGGATCGTACGAATGAAATAGAATGGATCGTACGAATGAATTAGAATGGATCGTGGTAATGAATTAGAATGGATCGTACGAATGAATTAGAATAGATTATGCGAATGAATTAGAATGGATCGTACAAATGAATTAGAATGGATACATTCGTGCGAATAAATTAGAATGGATCATATAAATGAATTAGATTGGATCGTATGAATGAATTAGAATGGATCGTACGTATGAATTAGAATGGATACATTCATGGGAATGAATTAGAATGGATCATACGAAGGAATTATAATAGATCATACGAATGAATTAGAATGGATATATTCGTGCAAAAGAATTAGAATGGATTGTATGAATGAATTAGAATGGATCATGCAAATGAATTAGAATGGATCGTACGAAGGAATTAGAATGGATCATACGAAGGAATTAGAATTGATCGTACGGATGAATTAGAATGGATACATTCGTGCAAATGAATTAGAATGGATCGTATAAATGAATTAGAATGGATCGTATGAATCAATTCGAATGGATCGTACGAATGAATTAGAATGGATACATTCATGCGAATGAATTAGAAAGGATCATAAGAAGGAATTAGGGTGGATCGTACGAATGAATTATAATGGATACATTCGGGCAAAAGAATTAGAATGGATTGTATGAATGAATTAGAATTGATCGTATGAATAGATTAGAATGGATCGTATGAATGAATTAGATTGGATCGTACGAATGAGTAACAATGGATCGTACGAATGAAATAGAATGGATCGTACGAATGAGTAAGAATGGATCGTACGAATGAATTAGAATGGATCGTGCTAATGAATTAGAATGGATCGTACGAATGAATTAGAATAGGTTGTGCGAATGAATTAGAATGGATCGTACGAATGAATTAGAATAGATACATTCGTGCGAATGAGTTAGAATGGATCGTATGAATGAATTAGATTGGATCGAATGAATGAATTAGAATGAATAGTACGTATGAATTAGAATGGATTCATTCATGGGAATGAATTAGAATGGATCGTACGAAGGAATTAGAATGGATCGTACGAATGAAATAGAATGGATCATACGAAGGAATTAGAATGGATCGTACGAATAAATTAGAATGGATACATTCGTGCAAAAGAATTAGAATGGATTGTATGAATGAATTAGAATGGATCGTGCAAATGAATTAGAATGGATCGTGCGAATGAATTAGAATGGATCGTACGAATGAATTAGAATAGATTGTGCGAATGAATTAGAATGGATCATACGAATAAATTAGAATGGATACATTCGTGCGAATGAATTAGAATGGATCGTATGAATGAATTAGAATGGATCGTATGAATGAATTCGAATGGATCGTACGAATGAATTAGAATGGATACATTCGTTCGAATGAATTAGAATAGATCATACGATGGAATTAGGGTGGATCGTACGAATGAATTAGAATGGATACATTCGTGCGAAAGAATTAGAATGGATTGTATGAATGAATTAGAATGGATCAAATGAATAAATTAGAATGGATCGGGCGAATGAATTAGAATGGATCGTACGAATGAATTAGAATTGATCGTATGAATGAATTACAATGGATCATGCGAATGAATTAGAATGGATCATACGAATGAATTAGAATGGATACATTCAAGCGAATGAATTAGAATGGATCAAACGAATGAATAAGAATGGATACATTCGTGCGAATGAATTAGAATTGATCGTACGAATGAGTAAGACTGGATCGTACGAATGAATTAGAACGGATCATACGAATGAATTAGAACGGATCGTACGAATGAGTAAGACTGGATCGTACGAATGAATTAGAACGGATCGTACGAATGAATTAGAATGGATCGTGCGAATGAATTAGAATGGATCCTACGAATGAATTTGAATGGATTGTACAAATGAATTAGAATGGATCATACAAAGGAATTAGAATGGATTGTACGAATTAATTAGAATAGATTGTATGAATGAATTAGAATGGATCGTATGGATGAATTAGAATGGATCGTGCGAATGAATTAGAATGGATTGTACGAATGAATTAGAATGGATACATTCGTGCGAATGAATTAGAATGGATCGTACGAATGAGTAAGAATGGATCGTACGAATGAATTAGAATGGATCGTACGAATGAATTAGAATGGATCGTATGAATAAATTAGAATGGATCGTGCAAATGAATTAGATTAGATCGTACGAATGAATTAGAATGGATCGTACGAATGAATTAGAATGGATCGTATGAATGAATTAGAATGGATCGTGCGAATGAATTAGAATGGATCGTTCGAATGAATTAGAATGGATACATTCATGCAAAAGAATTAGAATGGATCGTATGAATGAGTAAGAATGGATCGTACGAATGAATTAGAATGGATCGTACGAATTAATTAGAATGGATATATTCGTGCAAAAGAATAAGAATGGATTGTACGAATGAGTTAGAATGGATCCATTCTAATTCATTCGCACGATCCATTCTAATTCATTCGCACGTATGTATCCATTCTAATTCATTCGTACGATCCATTCTAATTCATTCATACGATCCATTCTAATTTATTCGTACGATCCATTCTAATTCATTCGCACGAATGTATCCATTCTAATTCATTCGCACGAATGTATCCATTCTAATTCATTCGTACGATCCATTCTAATTCATTCGCACGATCCAATCTAATTCATTTGTACGATCCATTCTAATTCATTCGTACGATCCATTCTATTTCATTCGTACGATCCATTCTATTTCATTTGTCCGAATGAATTAGAATGTATCGTATGAATGAATTAGAATGGATCGTATGAATGAATTAGAATGGATCGTATGAATTAATTCGAATGGATCGTACGAATGAATAAGAATGGATACATTTGTGCGAATGAATTAGAATGGATCATAAGAAGGAATTAGGGTGGATCGTACGAATGAATTAGAATGGATACATTCGTCCGAAAGAATTATAATGGATTATATGAATGAATTAGAATGGATCGTATGAATGAATTAGAATGGATCGTGCGAATGAATTAGAATGGATCATACGAATGAATTAGATTGGATCGTATGAATGAATTAGAATGGATCATGCGAATGAATTAGAATGGATCGTACGAATGAATTAGAATGGATATATTCGTGCGAATGAATTAGAATGGATCGTACGAATGAGTAAGAATGGATCGTACGAATGAAATAGAATGGATCGTACGAAAGAATTAGAATGGATCGTGCTAATGAATTAGAATGGATCATACGAATGAATTAGAATAGATTGTGCGAATGAATTAGAATGGATCGTACGAATAAATTAAAATGGATACATTCTTGCGAAGGAATTAGAATGGATCGTACGAATGGATCATACGAATGAATTAGAATGGATCGTATGAATGAATTAGAATGGATCGTGGTAATGAATTAGAATGGATACATTCGTGCGAATGAATTAGAATGGATCGTATGAATGAATTAGATTGGATCGTATGAATGAATTAGAATGGATCGTTTGAATGAATTAGAATGGATCATACGAATGAATTAGAATGAATTAGAATGGATCCATTCTAATTTCTTCGTACGATCCATTCTAATTCATTCCCATGAATGTTTCCATTCTAATTCATACGTACGATCCATTCTAATTCATTCATAACATACGATCCATTCTAATTCCTTCGTACGATCTATTCTATTTCATTCGTACGATCCATTCTAATTTATTCGTATGATCCATTCTTATTTATTCCCATGAATGTATCCATTCTAATTCATACGTACGATCCATTCTAATTCATTCATACGATCCAATCTAATTCATTTATACGATCCATTCTAATTCATTCGCACGAATGTATCCATTCTAATTCATTCGTACGATCCATTCTAATTCATTCGCACAATCTATTCTAATTCATTCATACGATCCATTCTAATACATTCTAATTCATTTGCACGATTGTATGAATGAATTAGAATGGATCGTATGAATGAATTAGAATAGATTGTGCGAATGAATTAGAATGGATCGTACGAATGAATAAGAATGAAGGAATTAGAATGGATCGTACGAATGAATTAGAATAGATTGTGCGTATGAATTATAATGGATCGTACGAATGAATGGATCATACGAATGAATTAGAATGGATACATTCGTGCGAATGAATTAGAATGGATCGTACGAATGAGAAAGAATAGATCGTACGAATGAAATAGAATCGATCGTACGAATGAATTAGAATGGATCGTGGTAATGAATTAGAATGGATCGTACGAATGAATTAGAATAGATTGTGCAAATGAATTCGAATGGATCGTACGAATGAATTAGAATGGATACATTCATGCGAATGAATTAGAATGGATCGCATGAATGAATTATATTGGATCGTATGAATGAATTAGAATGGATACATTCATGGGAATGAATTAGAATGGATCGTACGAAGGAATTATAATAGATCATACGAATGAATTAGAATGGATACATTCGTGCAAAAGAATTAGAATGGATTGTACGATTGAATTAGAATGGATCATGCAAATAAATTAGATAGGATCGTACGAAGGAATTAGAATGGATCGTACGAAGGAACAAGAATGGATCGTACGAATGAATTAGAATGGATACATTCGTGCGAATGAATTAGAATGGATCGTATAAATGAATTTGAATGGATCGTATGAATTAATTCGAATGGATCGTACGAATGAATTAGAATAGATACATTCGTGTGAATGAATTAGAATGGATCGTACGAAGGAATTAGAATGGATTATAAGAAGGAATTAGAATGGATCGTACGAATGAATTAGAATGGATCGTACGAAGGAATTAGAATGGATCGTACGAATCAATTAGAATGGTTACATTCGTGCCAATGAATTAGAATGGATCGTATGAATGAATTAGAATGGATCGTATGAATGAATTCAAATGGATCGTACGAATGAATTAGAATGGATACATTCGTGCGAATGAATTAGAATGGATCGTACGAAGGAATTAGAATGGATTGTACGAAGGAATTAGAATGGATACATTTATGCAAAAGAATTAGAATGGATTGTATGAATGAATTAGAATGGATTGTGCAAATGAATTAGAATGGATCGTACGAATGAAATGGAATGGATCGTACAAATGAATTAGAATGGATCATGGGAATGAATTATATTGGATCATGCGAATGAATTAGAACGGATCGTATGCACGAATGAATGAATTAGAATGGATCGTACGTATGAATTCTATTAATTAGAATGGATCTATTCTAATTCATTTGCACGATCCATTCAAATTCATTCGTACGATCCATTCTAATTCATTCGCACGAATGTATCCATTCTAATTAATTCGTACGATCCATTCGAATTCATTCATACGGTCCATTCTAATTCATTCATACCATCCATTCTAATTCATTCGCATGAATGTATCCATTCTAATTCATTCGTACGATCCATTCTAATTCCTTCGTACGATCCATTCTAATTCATTTGCACGATCCATTCTAATTCATTCGCACAATCTATTCTAATTCATTCGTACGATCCATTCTAATTCATTAGCACGATCCATTCTAATTCATTCGTACGATCCATTCTATTTCATTCGTACGATCCATTCTTACTCATTCGTACGATCCATTCTAATTCATTCGCACGAATGTATCCATTCTAATTCATTCGTATGATCCATTCATTCGTACGATCCATTCTAATTCATTCGCACAATTTATTCTAATTCATTCGTACGAACCATTCGAATTCCTTCATTCTAATTCGTTCGTACGATCCATTCTAATTCATTTGCACAATCTACTCTAATTCATTCGTACGGTCCATTCTAATTCATTCATACAATCGTGCGAATGAATTGGAAAGTATTAGAATGGATCGCACGAATGAATTAGAATAGATTGTGTGAATGAATTAGAATGGATCGTACGAATGAATTAGAATGGATACATTCATGCGAATGAATTAGAATGGATCGTATGAATGAATTAGATTGGATTGTATGAATGAATTTGAATGGATCGTATGTTTGAATTAGAATGGATACATTCATGGGAATGGATTAGATTGGATCGTACGAAGGAATTAGAATGGATCATACGAATGAACTAGAATGGATCATACGAAGGAATTAGAATGGATCGTACGTTATGAATGAATTAGAATGGATCGTACATATGAATTAGAATGGATACATTCATGGGAATGAATTAGAATAGATCGTATGAAGGAATTAGAATGGATCCATTCTAATTCATTCTAATTCATTCGTACGATACATTCTAATTCATTCATACGATCCAATCTAATTTATTCATATGATCCATTCTAATTCATTCGCACGAATGTATCCATTCTAATTCATTTGCACGATCCATTCTAATCCATTCGTACGATCCATTCTAATTCATTCGCACGAATGTATCCATTCTAATTCATTCTAATTCCTTCGTACGATCCATTCATACGAACCATTCAAATTCCTTCTCACGAATGTATCCATTCTAATTCATTCGTACGATCCATTCTAATTCATTCGCACAATCTATTCTAATTCGTTCGTACTATCCATTATAATTCATTGGCACGATCTATTATAATTCATTCATACGATCCATTCTATTTTATTTGTACGATCCATTCTTACTTATTCGTACGATCCATTCAAATTCATTCGCACGAATGTATCCATTCTAATTCATTCGTACGATCCATTCTAATTCATTTGCACGATCCATTCTAATTCATTCGTACAATCCATTCTAATTCATTCGTACGATCCATTCTAATTCATTCGTACGATCCATTCTAATTCATTCATATGATCCATTCTAATTCATTCGCACGAATGTATCCATTCTAATTCATTCGTACGATCCCTTCTATTTCATTCGTACGATCCATTCTTACTCATTCGTACGATCCGTACGAATGAGTAAGAATGGATCGTACGAATGAAATAGAATGGATCGTACGAATGAATTAGAATGGATCGTGTGAATGAATTAGATTGGATCGTGCGAATGAATTAGAATGGATCGTACGAATGAATTAGAATGGATACATTCGTGCGAATGAATTAGAATGGATCGTGCAAATTAATTAGAATGGATCGTACGAATGAATTAGAATGGATTGTATGAATGAATTAGAATGGATCGTACGAATGAATTAGAATGGATACATACGTGCGAATGAATTAGAATGGATCGTGCGAATGAATTAGAATGGATCCATTCTAACTCATTCGTACAATCCATTCTAATTCTTTTGCACGAATGTATCCATTCTATTTCATTCTTACGATCCATTCTAATTCATTCGTACGTTCCATTCTTACTCATTCGTACGATCCATTCTAATTCATTCGCACGAATGTATCCATTCTAATTCATTCGTGTGATCCATTCTAATTCATTCGCATGATCCATTCTAATTCATTCATATGATCCATTCTAATTCATTCGTATGATCTATTCTAATTCATTCGCACAATCTATTCTAATTCATTCGTACGATCCAATCTAATTCATTAGCATGAACCATTCTAATTCATTCGTACGATCCATTCTATTTCATTCGTACGATCCATTCTTACTCATTCGTACGATCCATTCAAATTCATTCGCACAAATATATCCATTCTAATTCATTCGTACGATCCATTCTAATTCATTCACACGATCCATTCTAATTCATTCGTACGATCCATTCTAATTCATTCGCACGAATATATCCATTCTAATTCACTCGTACGATCCATTCTAATTCATTCGCACGATCCATTCAAATTCATTCATACGATCCATTCTAATTCATTCATATGATCCATTCTAATACATTCGCACGATCCATTCTAATTCATTCATATGATCCATTCTAATTCATTCATACAATCCATTCTAATTCTTTCGCACGAATGTATCCATTCTAATTCATTCATATGATCCACCCTAATTCCTTCATGTGATCCATTCTAATTCATTCGCACGAATGTATCGTACGAAAATTAGAATGGATCGTACGTATGAATTAGAAAGGATCGTACAAATGAGTAAGAATGGATCGTACGAATGAATTAGAATGGATCGCACAAAGGAATGAATTAGAATGGATATATTCGTACAATCCATTCTAATTCATTCGTACGATCCATTCTAATTCTTTCGCACGAATGTATCCATTCTAATTCATTCGTACGATCCACCCTATTTTCTTCGTATGATCCATTCTAATTCATTCATACGATCCATTCTAATTCATTCGTACGATTCATTCTAATTCATTCATGCGATCCATTCTAGTTTACTCATACGATCTATTCCAATTTATTCGCCCGACTGTATCCATTCTAATTCATTCGTACGATCCATTCTAATTCATTCGCACAATCTATTCTTATTCATTCGTACGATCCATTCTAATTCATTCGCACGATCCATTCTAATTCATTCATACGATCCATTCGAATTCATTCATACGATCCATTCTAATTCATTCGTACGATCCATTCTAATTCATTCGCACGATCCATTCTACGTACGATCCATTCTAATTCATTCCCATGAATGAATCTATTCTAATTCATACGTACGATCCATTCTAATTCATTCATACGATCCAATCTAATTCATTCATACGATCCATTCTAATTCATTCGCATGAATGTATCCATTCTAATTCATTCGTACGATCCATTCCGATCAAATCTAATTCATTCATACGATCCATTCTAATTCATCCGTACGATACATTCTTACTCATTCGTATGATCCATTCTAATCCATTCGCACGAATGTATCCATTCTAATTCATTCGTATGATCCATTCTAATTCATTCGCATGATCCATTCTAATTCATTTATACGATCCATTCTAGATCATTTGTATGATCCATTCTAATTCATTCGCACGATCCATTCTAATTCATTCATACGATCCATTCTAATTCATTTATACAATCCATTCTAATTCTTTTGCACGAATGTATCCATTCTAATTCATTCGTACGATCCACTCTAATTCCTTCGTACGATCCATTTTAATTCATTCATACGATCCATTCTAATTCATTCGCACGTATGAATTGGATCGTATGAATGAATGAATTAGAATGGATCGTACGAATGTATTAGAATGGATCATATGAAGGAATTAGGGTGGATCGTATGAATGAATTAGAATGGATTAGAATGTATCGTACGAATGAATTTGAACGGATCGTAGGAATGAATTAGAATGGATCGTACGAATGAATTATAATAAATTGTGCGAATGAATTAGAATGGATCGTACGAATGAATTAGAATGGACACATTTGTGCGAGTGAATTAGAAAGGATCGTATGAATGAATTAGATTGGATCGTATGAATGAATTAGAATGGATCGTACGTATGAATTATAATGGATTGTACGAATGAATTAGAATGGATCGTATGAATGAATTTTTCGTACGAATGAATTAGATTGGATACATTCGTGCGAATGAATTAGAATAGATCATACGAAGGAATTAGGGTGGATCGTACGAATGAATTAGAATGGATACATTTGTGCGAAAGAATTAGAATGGATTGTATGAATGAATTAGAATGGATCGTGCGAATGAATTAGAATGGATCGTGCGAATTATTTAAAATGGATTATACGAATGAATTAGAATTGATTGTACGAATGAAGTAGAATGGATCGTACGAATGAATTAGAATGGATACATTCGTGCGAATGAATTAGAATGGATCATACGAAGGAATTAGAATGGATACATTCGTGCGAATGAATTAGAATGGATCGTACGAAAGAATTAGAATGGATCGTACAAATGAATTAGAATGGATACATTCGTGCAAAAGAATTAGAAAGGATTGTTTGAATGAATTAGAATGGATCGTGTAAATGAATTAGAATGGATCGTCCGAATGAATTAGAATGGATCGTACGAATGAATTAGAATAGATTGTGTGAATGAATTAGAATGGATCGTACGAATGAATTAGAATGGATACATTCATGCGAATGAATTAGAATGGATCATATGAATGAATTAGATTGGATCGTATGAATGAATTAGAATGAATCGTACGTATGAATTAGAATGGATCGTATGAATGAATTTTTCATACGAATGAATTAGAATGGATACATTCATGCGAATGAATTAGAATGGATCATACGAAGAAATTAGGGTGGATCATACGAATGAATTAGATTGGATACATTTGTACGAAAGAATTAAAATGGATGGTATGAATGAATTAGAATGGTTCATGCGAATGAATTAGAATGGATCGTACGAATGAATTAGAATAAATCGTATGAATGAATTAGAATGGATCGTACGAATGAATTATAATGAAATAGAATGGATCGTGCGAATGAATTAGAATGGATCGTATGAATGAATTAGAATGGATCGTACGAATGAATTAGAATGGATACATTCCTGTGAATGAATCAGAATGGATCGTATGAATGAATTAGAATTGATCGTTTGAATGAATTAGAATGGATCGTACGAATGAATTAGAATGGATCCATTCTCATTCTTTCGTATGATCCATGCTAATTCATTCCCATGAATGTATCCATTCTAATTCATACATACGATCCATTCTAATTCATTCATAACGTACGATCCAATCTAATTCCTTCGTACGATCCATTCTAATTCATTCGCACAATCTATTATAATTCTTTCATACGATCTATTCTAATTCATTAGCACGATCCATTCTAATTCCTTTGTACGATCCATTCTATTTCATTCGTATGATCCATTCTTACTCATTCGTACGATCCATTCTAATTCATTCATACGATCCATTCTAATTCATTAGCACGATCCATTCTAATTCATTCGTACGATCCATTCTATTTCATTCGTATGATCCATTCTTATTCATTCGTACGATCCATTCTTATTCATTCGCACGAATGTATCCATTCTAATTCATTCGTATGATCCATTCTAATTCATTCGCACGATCCATTCTAATTAATTTGTACGATCTATTCTAATTCATTCATACAATCCATTCTAATTCTTTCGCACGAATGTATCCATTCTATTTCATTCGTACAATCCATTCTAATTCATTCGCACGATCCATTCTAATTCATTCATACGATCCATTCTAATTCATTCGTACGATCCATTCTAATTCATTCGCACACTCCATTCTAATTCCTTCGTACGATCCATTCTATTTCATTCGTACCATCCATTCTATTTCATTCGTATGATCTATTCTAACTCATTCGTACGATCCATTCTAATTCATTTGCACGAATGTATGCATTCTAATTCATTCATACGATCCATTCCAATTCATTCGCACGATCCATTATAATTCATTCATACGATCAATTCTAATTCATTCATACGATCCATTCTAATTCATTCGCACGATCCATTCTAATTTATTCATACGATCCATTCTAATTCATTCATACGATCCATTCTAATTCATTCGCATGAATGTATCCATTCTAATTCATTCGTACGATCCATTCTATTTCATTCATACGATCCATTCTTACTCATTCGTACGATCCACTCTATTTCATTCGTACGATCCATTCTAATTTATTCGCACGAATGTATCCATTCTAATTCATTCGTACGATCCATTCTAATTCAATCGTACGATCCATTCTAATTCATTCGTAAGATCCATTCTAATTCATTCGCACGATCCATTCTAATTCATTCATATGATACATTCTAATTCATTCAAACAATCCATTTTAATTCATTCACACAATCTATTCTAATTCATTCGTATGATCTATTCTAATTCATTAGCACGATGCATTCTAATTCATTCGTACGATCCATTCTATTTCATTCGTACGATCCTTTCTTACTCATTCGTACGATCCATTCGAATTCATTCATACGATCAATTCTAATTCATTAGCACGATCCATTCTAATTCATTCGTACGATCCATTCTATTTTATTCATACGATCCATTCTTACTCATTCGTACGATCCATTCTAATTCATTCGTGCGAATGTAACCATTCTAATTCATTCGTACGATCCATTCTAATTCATTCGCACGATCCATTCAAATTCATTCGTACGATCCATTCTAATTTATTCATACAATCCATTCTAGTTCTTTCGCACGAATGTATCCATTCTAATTCATTCGTACGATCCTTTCTAATTCATTCGCACAATCCATTCTAATTCCTTCGTACCATCCATTCTAATTCATTCGTACGATCCATTCAATTTCATTCGTACAATCCATTCTTACTCATTCATACGATCCATTCTAATTCACTCGCACGATCCATTCTAATTCATTCATACGATCCATTCTAATTCATTAATACAATCCATTCTAATTCATTTCCACGAATGTATCCATTCTAATTCATTAGTACGAACCATTCTATTTCATTCGTACGATCCATTCTTACTCATTCGTACGATCCACTCTATTTCATTCGTACGATCCATTCTTACTTATTCGTACGATCCATTCTAATTCAATCGCACGATCTGTTGGGGGTAGTCATAAACCACCTATCTTGGATAGCATTGCAAGCGCACCGGAGATAGAGTGCTCGAGGGAGCCCGTCCAGGAGTTGGAACCCTCGGAAGCCGAGCGTGCCCCCTTTCCAGTCCGCAAGAAGCTCGCCCCCACAGGGAGCTGGATGGACACCTTGTATCTGAGTGCAGCTCGCCCCCACAGGGAGCTGGATGGACACCTTGTATCTGAGTGCAGCTCGCCCCCACAGGGAGCTGGATGGACACCTTGTATCTGAGTGCAGCTCGCCCCTCCCAGGCCCCGCAGGAGTTCCCGCCCCCGTGCTCACTAAAATCATCTTGACAGTGGAGCGAGATCCATATTGGGCTGAAGGGGCCTAGGCCAAGGGCACTCATAAGAAGCTCGCTGGAGCTCGCCTGAGCTCGCCCAGGAGCCGGCCTAAGCTCGCTCGGGAGCTCGCCGACCTCGCCCCGGAGCTCGCCTAAGCTCGCCCAGGAGCTCGCCCAGCCCGCGCTAGAACTCGCTTGTAGCGGTAGCGGGAGTTAGACCGTCATGCATAACAGAGACACCGGCATCGCAAACGCCCCTAGCTCATGCAGGAGCTCACCTCTAGCTCATGCAGGAGCTCGCCCAAGTTCACCCTTGCATGTGGATCTCATAGACCCGAGGACTCTGAGGGGTGGGGAAGTCGCCCAGGAGCCCGCCTAAGCTCGTTCAGGAGCTCGCCTAAACTCTCTCAGGAGCTCGCCTAAGCTCGTTCAGGAGCTCGCCTAAGCTCTCTCAGGAGTTCGCCAAGCTCGCTCAGGAGCCCGCTTAGCTCGCTCCGAAGCTCGCCCCGACCCCTGTTTATCAAAGAGGTTGCTCCCGCGAGGTCCGACTCTTGATAAATATGGGCGAAAGGACGGAGCGGTGTCGGGCAAGCTGGCCTTTGCTTTTTCCCTGAGATCGCCCAGACTTAAACATTCCAGAATGGCCACCTGGCCACGACAAGAAAGATTCCCTTCCCCACTCAAACTGTCTGGCAGGCTACACGACAGAATGTCAGGGCGCGAGTACCAAGGACTGTCAGACCCACGCGAGCCAGAACGTGGGGGTCTAGAAGGCCCTGGAAGAATCTCCACGTGTCGGGGTATGGTAGGCCGCCGATTGCTATAAATGCTCACCCCCAGGATCCATAGTACAGGTTCGAATTCCTTTTCCCTACCACTTTGGTATACCGCAACTCGCCGTTGTGCCACTGTGACTGACTTGAGCGTCGGAGGGTCTGCGCTCCTAAGGGAGCCAGCCGTTCTCACGTTCTTTTTTCTTTGTCTTGCAGGCAGCCAGCACGGACCAGCGAAAAATCCCTCGAACATTTGGCGCCGTCTGTGGGATCTTCGACTGGTTCCTGCGAGAACTCCCACGACCACGCGGTTGAGCGCCGCTCGCCCTCGTAACCTCAAGGATGGCTCCGGCGACAAGGGGACACAGGCGACCGAGGACTCGGGCCAGATCTGCACGCAGCGAGCCTCCGGTCGAGACCCCTCAGCCCCAGGTCCTGCTCAGCGACCAACTCTTGTTGGAGATGTTGGCCACCCAGCGGGCCATGATGGAGGAACTGACGTGATTGTGTCAGGCTCCAGCGGCCAGCCGGCAGTCTGGGCCGGCGAAGACGGTGTCTCCGGTGCGACCACCGGTGTCAACATCGCGACCGCCCACGGTCGCTCCGGCGCGGCAGGTTTCCCAGCCGGAACCTCTAGTCGGGAGAGCGGCTGTGCGCGGGGTGCCGGAAACCCCGCTCACGAGGCTGCAGAAGCTGGTAACCGAGCGGTCCAGCAACCAGGCGACCTCGCGCGCGACCATCCCTTGCCGCCGTAGCCGGAGCATCGATTCTGACGGGTTGGAGGCAAGGTCTCTGGAACGGGATCGCGACCCGCGCCATCGACGACGAGGGAAAGAGCCCGCGGTGGAAATACCTTCCAAAGCTCGCGAGGCAACGGCCTCCCATAGACCAACAGGCGCGCTGAAAGAATCCACGAGCGGACAGCAAGGAGGCCGCCGATCGGCAGCCCCCGAAGGTCGCCGCGGGGTGGATCCGATCTTGCCACGAGGGAGCGTACGAGACCGCCTAGGACCTGCGCAGCCGCCTCTGGGAGTTCTCCCCGGGCACTGGCAGCGACCTAGTACGCCAGTAGATTTACTGGAAGATCTCGCCGCCCACGGAGGTAGCTCGCCTTTCACCAGCGAGGTCCACCGAGGGGGTTTTCCGCACCACTGGACCCCCCCGAAGTTTGTATTGTTCGACGGATCGCAAGATCCCGTTGACCATCTCTTGGCCTACAGAAAGCTCCTGTTTTTCCGGGACCAAGACCACGTCTTGTGCCGAGCATTCCCTAGCAGCTTGACCGGCTCGGCATTGAACTGGTTCCACAAGTTGCCGCCCGGCATGATCCCCGACTTTCCAACTCTCTCTAGGCTATTCCTGGAGCAGTATCGCTGCAATAGGCAGCCCCCGAAGAGAATCGAGTCTTTGTTTACCTTAACCATGGGAGCTCGCGAGATGCTCCGGTGCTTCGCAACGCGATTCCGAAGCGCCTACCTCGCTCTGGAAGACGCGGCGGGCCAAGACCGTACCGTGGTGAGTGCTTTCAGAAGCGCCCTCCCCGAGGGTTGCAAGCTTCATGACGCCCTAGTGATCAAGGACCCTCGCACGATGGTCGAACTATTTGCCCTGGTCCAGCAGCACATCAAGCTCGAAGACGCTGTGCTAGACCGGAAGGGAAAGGCAGTCGAGCAGCGACCTCCTCCGGCCCCGCGACCGCTTGTCGTTAAGGCCGTGGAGAGAAGGGAGGCGCCCCTGGCGGTGCCTTTGCCCGGACCGCCCGCTGCTCCTGCTGAACAGCCCGCTGAAGCCCCCGCGGCTGTCGCTGGAAGGCCGGTGAACTAGCGCCTGCCTCCAGGACCCGGGGAGCGGGACTTCACCGTGCTAACCCACTCGCCAGGACAAATCTTCCATCAGATTCGGAACGAACCGTTCTTCCAGTACCCGCCACCCCTGCAGGTCGGAGAGCCTGGCTCTACCGACAACTCGCGGCGGTGCGCTTTTCATCAAAGCCCTGGGCATCACACTAACAGATACCGGGCTCTCAAGAACCACCTTGAGGATTTGGTCACGCAGGGCCACTTAAATCAGTTTATTTCGCCTCCAAGGAGGTTCGAGGTGGTACCGGCACGGGCTCCTCGGGAGGGAGACCGCCCGGGGCCCGCAGAACCCGCCCTGCCTCCGCCTCCCGCGGGAGGACCGGCGATCTGCCATACCATTAGCGGGCGGCTGAGCGGCCCGAGATCCAGTAATGAAGCCCGCCGACGAGTCAGGGAGATGGAGCGGGCACAGAAGGTATTTTCCGTCTCGCTAACTCCTATTTTACTTCAAGCACCAAGGGTGGAAGCCCGCGATTTTCTCTGGTTTTCGGAAGACGACATGACTGGGGTCGTTACACCCCACAATGACCCCCTCGTCATACGCCTGATGATGGCTAATATCGAGGTGAGGCGAGCTCTGGTTGATCTGGGGAGCACCGTGGACATCCTTTTTCTGTCGGCCTACCTGCGAATGGGGTTGAGACTCGCCGACCTGTCTCCCTCGACGAGCTCCCTCAGTGGATTCACCGGCGAGGTCGCCAAAGTGGCAGGGGAGATAACCCTCACTGTGACCGCTGGCCCGGAGGCTCGCCAAGTCCGCTTCGCGGTAGTGGATGGAAGTTCCGCATTTAACGCCATCCTTGGGCAGCCTTGGCTAAGGCAAATGAATGTGGTAGCTTCACCCAACCATCAGGCCCTCAAATTCCCGATCGCGAGCGGGTTCGTAGTAATTCGGGGTGATCAGGTAGCCGCTACCCGATGCGAGCAGGATGTCCTTCACCTCATGGACATGGAGGTCGCCGAGGCCAAGAGAGCCGCACCCTCCTAGCAATTACCGCCCGCTACGAGCGAGCTATTGGGGAGCCCGCTGGAGGCCTCCTCGCTTAAGTTTCCTACTCCACCCCCGGGTGGGAGCGGTGTGGACCTTAAGTTGGAGGAGGGAGGTCGCTCGACAACCCCCGAGAGAGGAAGTTTTCCAATTGCCGAGCCACTTCAAGAGGTCGACATTGGCGGCAAAGAAGGGCCAAGAGTTGTTAGCCTCGGGACCTCGCTAACCAAGGGCGAGGTCCTGGCCATAGCCAACTTACTCAGGGAATACCGTGACGTATTCGCCTAGAGCTTCGCGGACATGCCAGGGATTGACCCGGAGGTCGCCTGTCATCGTCTGCACACCCTGAAGGAGTTCCCGCCGGTCAAGCAGAAAGCTCGGCGCATACCTGCTGCGAAGTCCGTTGCAGTGGCGGCGGAGATAGACAAGCTGGAGCGAGCCGGCTTCATCCGCGAGGCGTACTTCCCCGAGTGGATCTCCAATATCGTGGCTGTGCCTAAGAAGAGCGGAGCGGTCAGGGTGTGCATTGACTTCTCCGACCTCAACAAGGCATGCCCGAAGGACGGATTTCCTCTTCCGAGAATAGGCGCACTGGTCGACGCAGCGGTCGGGTTCCAGGCCCTGTCCTTCATGGATGGATATTATGGGTATAACCAGATACCTCTCCACGCTGACGATCAGGAGAAGACCGCCTTCTACTCTGGCGCGGGCTACCAGAAGTTGTACTGCTATCGAGTGATGCCGTTCGGACTTAAGAACGCTGGGGCGACCTACCAACGGTTAGTCACTCAGATGTTCAAAGATCAGATCGGCAGAAACATCGAAGTTTATGTAGACGACCTCTGATGCAATCTAAACTAATCCTAAATTAAGGGTTTAATTTGATCTAATTATAACTCGCAAGTGCACGAATCGCTTGTAGGAGCGGTACGTATTACGAGGTCGATCCCACAGGGATTGCTAATGAGGGAACTGTCTAATCTACGGTTATTAGCTATTTAACCTAAATTACTTTAAAAGGTAGTTTAATTGGAGTTGATTTGTTTTGAGATTAAAAGCAAACTAATTAAGGACAGGAAAACAAACTAGTTACGGTAAGTCGAGTTTCAAGTGGAGAAGGTACTAAGGCATTCGAATCCACCTCGGTTATTCATATTACTAGGTTTACTCAGAATGATCTATGCATACGAGTAGCATACGGGAATACAAATCCCGTGCTCGACTCGAGGATGTGATCTTTAGGCTCTAAATATGATTTTCTAATATTGGATTCAATTCAAGCATATGTAATAAAACGAAGCATCACACATCTAGGTTAAGCACAACGGATCAAAGCACATGAGCAGAGCATCCGATGTCTGAGTTAAGCATGCAAGATCTGGGTTTTAATTATTCGATTAAAATAGGCCTAATTGCATGATGATTAATTTTAGCGCTAACTACAAAACATACATGGCATGGATTGTGAGAGCAAATTGAATCATCAATTAATTAAGAATTGAATCGCATAAACATTAAGGAGCATTGGCATATATCACATAAAATAAACCTAAATAATATTTATAACCGGGGTTTCATCTAAGCCTTAGTATGGAATTTAGTTCATCATGGTTCGCATTACATCAAAAGTAAAAGAAGGGAAGAACAAAATACAGATCATTCTCGGAATACGCTTTGCTCTTCGTTGTCCTCCTCTCCGATCGATGCTCCTACACTTCGACTCGGCTGCAGCACGGCTTCGATGGGACGATGGCGGCTCGGATGACGACTGACGGAGGATTCTCGGATGTGGAGGCTAGGGTTCTTGGAGGTTTGGTCGTGATGGTGGAAGATGAAGGTGATGGCTCGGTTTATTCTCGTAGGTGGTAGATGGTTCGGTGGTGTATGGCGTAGGTTGGTGGTGAGAGCCCTAAGTGGTAGATGGCTTGGTTCGGTCGTGATGGGTTCAAGGTCGTCCAAAGCCTCCCCCCCACGTTTTCCCGAGCCCCCCTTATATAGGAGAGAGAGAGAGTTCGGACTAGAGAGAGATAAGGAAAGATTGAACGAAAGGAAAGAGAAAGAGAGATGTTCGGTAAAGAGAAAGAAAGGAAAGAGAGGGAACGTGCATGGGTTTTAGAGAGAGAAATCCGGGAGAGAGAAAGAAGTTCGGCTGGGGTGCGTGTATGGCTCGGGTACAGCTGGGAATCGGACGGCTGGGTTCAGCTTTAGAGAGAGAAAGGAAAGAGAGAGAGAAACGTTCGGTAGAGAGAGAGAGAATGAGAGAAGTTCGGTGGGGGACGTCCGGCGCTCGGCTCCCGATCGGGTCGGGACTGCCGCGTGGGCTGCTGCGTTGTGATGAGGAGAGAGAGAGAAGTGCGGTTGGGATATGGTTTTAGAGAGGGAATCCTGCAGAGAGAGAATCGGGAGGAAGAGAGAGAATCCCGGCTGGGTTTTAGAGAGAAGAGAGATCTGGGCGGTTGGGTTGGAGCCGGGTATGATGCATTGGATGGCTGTGATGGATCGGAAGGCTAGATTTTAGATGGAAGGGAGTCCGGTTTAGAGGGAGAAATTATAGGCGGCTGAAGGTACAGGGGCTGCATGGGTTAGATGGGATCGAACGGTTGTGATTAGATGGGAAGGAGCTGCTTCAGATTTTAGATAGAGAGAGACGATCGAAACGGGTCTGCGTGCATTTGGGTTTGGCTTTAGAGAAAACAGGGGCAGCGGCTGTGATCGAGTGCATGGACGGGGCGGCCGTGATGGTGGGAGGGAGGGGATCCGGATCTTGCCATCGGGTCGGGCCGGGGTTGATGCACGGGATGGAGGGCATGGGTTCAAGGATCAGACGGTGCTGGCCGGGCAAAGATAACACGCGGGTGCATGAGGTGGGTGCATACATGGGTCTGTCAAGGTGGTGGGTCGGAGTGTATGCATGGGTTTGGACGGATGAGATCATCGAGAATGGGAGTTGGGTTTGGGTTTGTACATCTCCGGTTAGTGTAGCCGGATGGGGGAAATGCTTAGGTGACATTGGTTGGGAGAGTGGTTAGCAATGGGGTCCTGCGAGAGACTTGATCAGGCTTTGGTCATCGTAGTCCGAATCCATCATCAAACGCATTGTCGCCTATTTGTATATCTGTAGTCCTCCTCCGGTTCGTGTTATGCGTTGCATCGGCTCAATGAATCTTCTCTCAACTGAATCATCACAATCATCCGTCTCTTGGATGTTCTTTAAAGATAGCCTTCGAACGAGCTGTACAGTCTCCATCAAATCACCGCGAGAATATCTACGGCTTGGTCATGAAGTCCTTGAGCTGATTGCATTGAAAAGCGGATCGATTCCCTGAGAGACACACATGAAATGACGCCTGTCAGGTTTAAACACGATTATCGATAAAAAGAATAATTTGGGCCCTGTATCTTTCATGCATGCAATGTATGAGAGTGAACCAATATGCCGTTGGGTTCGTATGAGAGTCTACTATATCGTGGTGCAAAGAAACTCATGCAGTTTACGTGTATTATGAAAGTTTTACGTAAGAAACAGACACTATATGCATGATACTAAAAGGATAATTCGCACCAAATGGACGCTCAACACACCCCCAAACTTGAATCTTTCTCGTCCTCGAGAAAACAAAATAAACTAAGATAAAAAATAATTTAACTCACTTTCGCAGGAATCGCGATTGCACTTAGCATGTGCAATAAGCCGTTAAACCCCTGGGTTACCCCAGTGGACGAGTTTTGTCTCGTGAGGGTTTGCAGTGAATCTACCCACAAAATTCAAACTTTTTTTTTTAATTTAAATAAAAAATAAAAATAAGAAATAAGAAAAGTCGGTTTCGCATAATAATTGAAAAGTACTCAAAAATAGAATTTCTAAGGCATAAGACTCACAAGGTATCTAGCCCAAGCTTCGGCTTTCGAAGTACGCACTTTAGGTTCTAACTATTAGTTTCTCGTTAGAAACGATCAAGGTCAACTATGCTCGAGTGCACGGTGCTGTCTGGGCTAAACACAACTGGGGGTTTGGTTCTCTACATTCATAACATTCTAACAGTCTCCTAGAACGGTCAAAGTCGACCTTAGAACCTGAGTCAAAACCAGCTAATCTAGACAGGCTAGTGAGAGTTGTGGATATTCACCTTAATACCTTTCGGCTTTATATGTGATATTCCAGTTTCCCCACATTGTTTATAACGACGGCTTTCACACTATTTTCTTTTCTTTTTTTTTTCTTTTTTTTTTTCTTTTTTTTTTCTTTTTTCTTCGGTCTTATTTTTTTTTCTGGATCTAATTATATATCCCTTCCTAACTTGTATCATGCCAGCTGCACTCTATGCCCATGACACGCTGCCAACGCTCTCATGAGTTAGGTAGCCATCTTCATGTTGCCTTTATATTTGATTCACTCTGTATCCATAGGATCATTCTCATAACCCTATCGACCAGGCTTCACTCATACTAGGGCATACAGGTTAAGACTTTTACATAATTAGGTCCTAGACCATGCTAATAGGTAGCCCTTTCCGCTATACCTTAGAATTCACTGGTCGCTTTTCTAATGATATTTTTTTTTTGTTTCAAACCAAGTGAACCAGATCCGCATGGTTCATCAGGACTCCAAGTGACTATTAGGTGATATGAAAGCTTTGAATCTAGACCCTAGAGGTGTAAGCCAGATGTGAAATGAAAGTCAAGTCTAGTTTGTTTTGACAATCTCTAAAAGGTTACTAAGGGTCAGAACCATATTAGACATACTTTTTCTAGCTAATCCTTGGACTTTATACCTTGATTACCAGGTGCCTTATAGTCCTATTCGAGTACGATAAAATTATATTACAAAACCTGAAATAAAGGTGAAATATCTATAGATAATTTTTTTTTTTTTTCGAAAAGAACAAAAAAGAAGGCAAAAGTGATACGAAAAAAAAAAACTAAAATATGAAAAAGAAAATAAAAATATGCAAATGCAAATTCCTATAGATTTCTATACGAACGCTGTAGTTTTGGTAGGGGACTACAGACTAGACACATATACATGAAGATGTATGTGCCGAGCTGTCCCACTACAGCGTAAATTGATGCAATAAATTTTTTTTTTTTCTTTTTTTTTAAATTCAAAATAAAAACAGAAAAATTTTGTGGAAATTGAATGCATACAGGATTTTGCAAAAATGTACATCACACCCCCAAACTTAAATTAGACATTGTCCTCAATGTATGAATTAGACATGCTCATGAATGAGATGATGGCATTATATGATAGCATTTTTGCAGGACATGTATAAAATAAAAGTACGAATTTTTAAGGATGGATAGTACCATATAATTTCTTTGCATCCTCGTTTCCTATAAAATGTTAGTACCACAAAGAAAAAGAAAAAAACAACTAAATAAACTAATAAAGATGAGCATATAGTAATAAATAAATAAATAAAATTACTGCTACAGTACAAATGAGTTTTTCAGCAGATGGAATTTTCAAAAAGAAAAGAGAGTAGTCATTCATTGAGAAATTATATTCTATAGTATACTTTGGGTATCTTTCTGCGTGAATCTTCTTTATTCTAGTAGGGTTCATCCTATATTGTTCTCCATGAATTTTCTTTTTAAATAGAACAATATAAGATTCATTATTATACTTCATATTCCACCATGTATCATCTATATTATCTTTGAAAAGTTCACATAATTGAATTTTCTGATTTTCGATGAATAGAGGAAAAATTAAACCAGAAAATATATATTCTTCACCCAATTGTGTCTGTTGAAACTCAGATGGCAAAATTTGTAGGTCATTGTATGATTTTTCAATAATGGATGGATGATCAATCATGATATCATTAATTTCAAGATTCATTGATAGAGGCATATCATCATCAATGTCATAAGGAAGATCATGAGTGACATCCAATATAATATCGGTCAGATCATCGTTCGGGTCATCAAAATTTTTTAAGCACGTCTCCAATGGATCATTAAAAGATGATTGAAGAATCTTGTCCTCCATAAGATTGTCGATCATAAGCATCTTATAGATTTTATTATCATTAGTAACTTTTAGACTCGATGAGAGAACATTACTTTCTTTAATAATCTCTTCATCATCGTTATAGGGGAAAGCACATGCTTTTTCATCAATTATACTATCTATAGTGTTATCATTGCTGACGTTAATGTTAGATGGGCGATTATTAGTATCCTCAAAAATCATATCTATATTAATGTCATCCATATTGCTCGGATAATCTTTCAAAGGATTAAGAAAATCAGATTTGCCAAGTTCATCTTCTAAAGGGATGTCTATCTTAGTCTCCCTATAAACTTCCTCACCATCATTCATGGGGTTAAATTCAAATTGTGATGTAAAGGCCTCATTCTCTCTATCATTAAGATATGATTGAATTCTAGTGAGACGTTGTTTAGTATTTTGTTGCATATGAGTCACTTCTTTCAAATTTTGTAAAATATTTTGATTGGTTTGTATGTATTTTTGAAGAGTTTCCACAAGAGTCTCTTTATATAGTATCTCATAAGAATCGTAAGTAGTAGAGACTTGAAAATCATTAGCAATATGTTCATTCTCCCAATAGTAATTTTGCCAACTAGGATTATACTTGTCATAGTACGGTGAGCCATATTGCCAACTTGGATCTTGAAAATTTTGCCATCTAGGATCGTGATAATTTTGCCATCTAGGATCATGTGTATCATGGCATAGTGAATTATATTGTATATGGCCATGTAAACTCCTAATTGGTGAATTTCTTTCAGGATATTCTATTTCAGTTGAAAAGTTTGTACAATCCTGATGTCTGGTGGTTCTTGTTTGTTTCATATATTCTTGCAGAATCATTGCTTGGTTAGTCATTTTGTTTAAAAATTAAGAAACTACTATACTCTAAAGATAAAATTAAACTAACAAAACTAAGGCAAATAAGGAATAACCTAGATACGAAAGCTCCGTTGCAATCCCCGGCAACGGCGCCAAAAACTTGATGCAATCTAAACTAATCCTAAATTAAGGGTTTAATTTGATCTAATTATAACTCGCAAGTGCACGAATCGCTTGTAGGAGCGGTACGTATTACGAGGTCGATCCCAGAGGGATTGCTAATGAGGAAACTGTCTAATCTACGGTTATTAGCTATTTAACCTAAATTACTTTAAAAGGTAGTTTAATTGGAGTTGATTTGTTTTGAGATTAAAAGCAAACTAATTAAGGACAGGAAAACAAACTAGTTACGGTAAGTCGAGTTTCAAGTGGAGAAGGTACTAAGGCATTCGAATCCACCTCGGTTATTCATATTACTAGGTTTATTCAGAATGATCTATGCATACGAGTAGCATGCGGGAATACAAATCCCGTGCTCGACTCGAGGATGTGATCTTTAGGCTCTAAATATGATTTTCTAATATTGGATTCAATTCAAGCATATGTAATAAAACGAAGCATCACACATCTAGGTTAAGCACAACGGATCAAAGCACATGAGCAGAGCATCCGATGTCTGAGTTAAGCATGCAAGATCTGGGTTTTAATTATTCGATTAAAATAGGCCTAATTGCATGATGATTAATTTTAGCGCTAACTACAAAACATACATGGCATGGATTGTGAGAGCAAATTGAATCATCAATTAATTAAGAATTGAATCGCATAAACATTAAGGAGCATTGGCATATATCACATAAAATAAACCTAAATAATATTTATAACCGGGGTTTCATCTAAGCCTTAGTATGGAATTTAGTTCATCATGGTTCGCATTACATCAAAAGTAAAAGAAGGGAAGAACAAAATACAGATCATTCTCGGAATACGCTTTGCTCTTCGTTGTCCTCCTCTTCGATCGATGCTCCTACACTTCGACTCGGCTGCAGCACGGCTTCGATGGGACGATGGCGGCTCGGATGACGACTGACGGAGGATTCTCGGATGTGGAGGCTAGGGTTCTTGGAGGTTTGGTCGTGATGGTGGAAGATGAAGGTGATGGCTCGGTTTATTCTCGTAGGTGGTAGATGGTTCGGTAGTGTATGGCGTAGGTTGGTGGTGAGAGCCCTAAGTGGTAGATGGCTTGGTTCGGTCGTGATGGGTTCAAGGTCATCCAAAGCCTCCCCCCCACGTTTTCCCGAGCCCCCCTTATATAGGAGAGAGAGAGAGTTCGGACTAGAGAGAGATAAGGAAAGATTGAACGAAAGGAAAGAGAAAGAGAGATATTCGGTAAAGAGAAAGAAAGGAAAGAGAGGGAACGTGCATGGGTTTTAGAGAGAGAAATCCGGGAGAGAGAAAGAAGTTCGGCTGGGGTGCGTGTATGGCTCGGGTACAGCTGGGAATCGGACGGCTGGGTTCAGCTTTAGAGAGAGAAAGGAAAGAGAGAGAGAAACGTTCGGTAGAGAGAGAGAGAATGAGAGAAGTTCGGTGGGGGACGTCCGGCGCTCGGCTCCCGATCGGGTCGGGACTGCCGCGTGGGCTGCTGCGTTGTGATGAGGAGAGAGAGAGAAGTGCGGTTGGGATATGGTTTTAGAGAGGGAATCCTGTAGAGAGAGAATCGGGAGGAAGAGAGAGAATCCCGGCTGGGTTTTAGAGAGAAGAGAGATCTGGGCGGTTGGGTTGGAGCCGGGTATGATGCATTGGATGGCTGTGATGGATCGAAAGGCTCGATTTTAGATGGAAGGGAGTCCGGTTTAGAGGGAGAAATTATAGGCGGCTGAAGGTACAGGGGCTGCATGGGTTAGGTGGGATCGAACGGTTGTGATTAGATGGGAAGGAGCTACTTCAGATTTTAGATAGAGAGAGACGATCGGAACGGGTCTGCGTGCATTTGGGTTTGGCTTTAGAGAAAACAGGGGCAGTGGCTGTGATCGAGTGCATGGACGGGGCGGCCGTGATGGTGGGAGGGAGGGGATCCGGATCTTGCCATCGGGTCGGGTCGGGGTTGATGCACGGGATGGAGGGCATGGGTTCAAGGATTAGACGGTGCTGGCCGGGCAAAGATAACACGCGGGTGCATGAGGTGGGTGCATACATGGGTCTGTCAAGGTGGTGGGTCGGAGTGTATGCATGGGTTTGGACGGATGAGATCATCGAGAATGGGAGTTGGGTTTGGGTTTGTACATCTCCGGTTAGTGTAGCCGGATGGGGGAAATGCTTAGGTGACATTGGTTGGGAGAGTGGTTAGCAATGGGGTCCTGCGGGAGACTTGATCAGGCTTTGGTCATCGTAGTCCGAATCCATCATCAAACGCATTGTCGCCTATTTGTATATCTGTAGTCCTCCTCCGGTTCGTGTTATGCGTTGCATCGGCTCAATGAATCTTCTCTCAACTGAATCATCACAATCATCCGTCTCTTGGATGTTCTTTAAAGATAGCCTTCGAACGAGCTGTACAGTCTCCATCAAATCGCCGCGAGAATATCTACGGCTTGGTCATGAAGTCCTTGAGCTGATTGCATTGAAAAGCGGATCGATTCCCTGAGAGACACACATGAAATGACGCCTGTCAGGTTTAAACACGATTATCGATAAAAAGAATAATTTGGGCCCTGTATCTTTCATGCATGCAATGTATGAGAGTGAACCAATATGCCGTTGGGTTCGTATGAGAGTCTACTATATCGTGGTGCAAAGAAACTCATGCAGTTTACGTGTATTATGAAAGTTTTACGTAAGAAACAGACGCTATATGCATGATACTAAAAGGATAATTCGCACCAAATGGACGCTCAACAACCTCCTGGTGAAGAGTCGAGAGCGGGAGGGGTATGTTGCCGATCTCCGCGAAACCTTCGAGGTACTGAGAAAGTACCAAATGAGGCTAAACCCGGCGAAGTGCGCATTCGGGGTGACGTCGGGGAAATTCCTCGGGTACCTGGTCACCCACAGGGGGATCGAGGCCGACCCTGGGCAAATCCGAGCACTTGTCGAAATGCCTGCGCCGAGGACCCGGCAGGAAGTCCAGAGATTGAGCGGGCGAATCGCCGTGCTCAATCGGTTCATCTCCAAATCCTCAGACAACTGCCGACCTCTTTTCGAGCTGCTATGAAAAGGAGCGAGCATTTACTGGGATGAGAAGTGCGAGCACGCCTTCCAGAAGATCAAAGACTACCTGGCGAGCCCACCGATCTTGGCGGCACCCAAAGAAGGCGCCGAACTCGGCGTGTACCTTGCGGTCACTGAGAATGCGGTGAGCGGGGTCCTGGTTGTGGAAGAAGCAAAGGTGGAGCGGCCTGTATACTTTGTAAGTCATACAATGCTTCCCGCCGAGCTCCGGTATCGACCAATCGAGAAGGTCGCATTGGCCTTGGTCCTTACCGCGAGAAAGCTCCACCCCTACTTCTCGGCGCACCCTGTCAGGGTCATCACAGAGCACCCTCTAAAGAGCGCGCTCTCCAGGCCCTCAGTAGCCGGCAGGCTCTATCGTTGGTCCGCCGAGCTCGCCGTCTATGGTTTGGAGTATGTCCCTCGAGTCGCTGTCAAAGGGCAAGCGCTCGCCGATTTCATGGCGAACTTCCCCATAGAAGAACCGGTCCAGTACCGGGAGGATGAGCCAACTGAGGCGCACCCTGGGAAGGCGAGGTTCTTGGACAATCAAGGCGAGCTTCCTCCAACTAAGCGTTCAGAGGAGGCAAGCTGGGAATTATTCATCGACGGATCCTCTAACGCTCTGGGGGCTGGGATTGGGGTCGCACTGATCGCCCAATCGGTACTTCTAGAGAAGTCAGTCTGACTGGATTTCGCCGCTACCAACAATAAGGCGGAATATGAGGCGCTGCTGGCTGGCCTGGAGCTCGCTCAAGAGGTAGGCGCTAAACGCTTGAAGGTCTTTAGCGATTCCCAGCTAATTATCTGCCAAATCAATGGGGAGTACACCTCTCGGGATGCACGAATGGCGGGCTATGTGGATCTGGTGAAGCACAAGGCCGCGGAGTTCGAAAAGATCTCCTTCGAGCAAATTCCACGAGCCGATAATAGGCGAGCTGATGCTTTGGCAAACGCCGCCTCTTTGCTGGGAACATCAGAGGCTCGCCAGATCCTCATCGAGGTCCAAAATCAGTCTCGGCTTCAACTGATGGAGCCCGCTGTTAACCAAGTCTCCGTCGACGTGCCACTCAGCGGGTGGGCCGCCCCCATTTTTCGCTTTCTCCAGAAGGGCGAGCTACCGGAGGATAGAGAGGAAGCCCGGCGAGTGGAGAAATGCGCTGGGCGCTATCTCATTCGCTGGGATCGCCTTTTTCGAAGATCCTTTGGCGGGCCAAATCTCCGTTGCGTCGAGAGCCCGGAAACTGAAGAAGTTTTAGAGTGCATTCACTCTGGCGAGCTGGGAAACCACGCTGGTAGGCGGTCTCTTGCTGCGAAAGTACGAAGGCAAGGATACTGGTGGCCCACTCTGGAGCAAGACGCTTTGAAGGTCACCCAGAAGTGCATCCAATGCCAGAAGCACGCCACCACGAACCATATGCCCGCAGAAGAACTGCATCCCCTGGCGAGCCCCTGGCCTTTCCAACAATGGGGGTTGGACATTGTGGGACCTTTCCCTGTGTCAGCCCGGCAGAAGAAATTCATCCTAGTAGCTACGGACTACTTCACCAAATGGGTGGAAGCGGTCCCGCTAGCTAAGATAGGCGAGAAGCAGGTAAAAGACTTCCTTTGGAAGAATATTTTCTGCCGGTTCGGTCTGCCTCGGGTGCTTATCACCGACAATAGTCGCCAGTTCGACAATCGCTTAATCAGAAGCTTTTGTGTTGAATATGGAGTCGACCTAAGATTCTCTTCCCCAAGGTACCCTCAAAGCAACGGGCAGGCCGAAGCGACGAATCGCGTGATCTTGGACAACCTCAAGAAGAGGCTGGAAGGAAAAAAAGGATTGTGGGAGCAGGAGCTCGATGGAGTCTTGTGGGCCTATCGCACTACTCCACGTCGCTCAACTAACGAATCTCCTTTCAGTCTCACTTTTGGTTGCGAAGCTGTGCTACCCATAGAGGCCGAGCTGCCCACTGAAAGAAGGCTTGCGTCGGCGGAGGTCGACAACGACAAACTGCTCGTCGATTCCCTTGATCAGCTCGAAGAAAGACGAGAGCGCGCCAATCTATACCTCGCCGGATACAGACAAGAGATGAAGCGCGCCTATGACAAAAGAGTCCGTCATCGGGCATTCAAGGCCGGCGATCTGGTGATGAGAAAGGTGTTTGCAAACACGCAAGAGCCTAATACAGGAAAGCTCGCGGCGAACTGGGAAGGCCCATACATAATACACGAAGTAGGAAGTTCGGGGGCTTACCGGTTGATGACCGCTGGAGGCGACCTGTTAGAGCGACCTTGGAACGCTCTGCACCTTCGCAAGTTCTATGCCTAAGGGAATTTTTGTAAATTCTGAAGTTATGAATGAACGATGGAGGTTTTCAACAATTTAACTAGGAAGCTCAGCGCAGACGGAGCCCGTATGATTTATAGTGTGCAGTCCGCCGTTGTGCGGACTTAAAGCAAAACCGGGATCCTCAGAGGCAGCCAGTGGGTAACCTTGAGCTTCCCGGGGCAGTCTGCCGTTGTGCGGACTTAAAGCAAGACCGGGATCCTCAGAGGCAGCCAGTGGGCGACCTTGAGCTTCCCGGGGTAGTCCGCCGTTGTGCGGACTTAAAGCAAGACCGGGATCCTCAGAGGCCGCTAGTGGGCGACCTTGAGCATCCCGGGGCAGTCCGCCGTTGTGCGGACTTAAAGCAAGACCATGATCCTCAGAGGCAGCCAGTGGGCGACCTTGGGCTTCCCGGGGAAGTCCGCTGCCTAGTGGACTCTAAACTTGACCAGGATCCTTCGCGTTCACCTGCCATGAACGGAAGCATCCTGGCGCTGGCAAACCCCTCGAAGGGCGAGCCCGCCAAACAGGATCATCGAGAGAAATTAACCGGGCAGGGGGCAGCTAGCACTTATTAGTTTCCTTTAAAAATAAAAATGGATTAAGTCTCTGAGTGTAGGGAAGTTTTTGAAGTCTTTTGGTTCGTTTAAACGTTTTCCGGGCTCAGAGACTATCGAGTTTTTGCGAGCATGCCGAGTTTTTCGTTTGCATATACTTTAAAATAAAAGGTTGAACCGAATTAGCTGCCTCGCCCGGGGTATCACTCTCGAGATCGCTGCGAACTCCTAAAGCGGACTCATGAGCAAGACAGAGAAAGAAAGAAATGCATATGCGAACTCAGAAAGATCTAATTTTATTGATTGACGAAATTACAAAAGCAGTTACAAGCCTGCGAGCTCAAGGCTTGCTTGTCTCCGCCCCACTGTCGTCCCCTCGGCGCCGCTTCTTCGACCTTTCGGTCTTGTACTTCTCCACAGCGGCCAGGGCGCCTTTCTTGAGGAGATCGTCCAGTTGGGCTTGGAGGCGACCTTGCTGAGCCCGAAGGCCATTGGCGTGTGTCTCCTTCAAGGACGCGATCTCCGTCTTCAGAGCAGCGACCTCGCCTTGAAGTTGAGCCGCCTCCCGCTGCGCGACCTCCCGGGCGGACACAGCCTCGTCTCGCTCCGCCTTAGCCTTGAGGAGGGCGGTAGCAGACAGGCCTTTGGCCACCTCGGCCATGGCGACGCCTGACGCCAGGGCTTTGACCCTGCGGTGCAGTACCTCCGACTCCGCCCTCAGCTCCTCGAAGCCCTTGGCTCGCTGGAGCTCGTGGATGTGCTCGTCCACCTTGCGCTCGGACCCCCGAAGGGAATCATCAAACAAGGCGGCCAATGCCTTCCCGGCCCCAGCGACCTCCGCGGCCAGCGCCTGGCTCTGCTTTTCCGCCTGCATGAGGAAGGTGAAAGGGTTAGCAAGAATTGAGACTAAAATTTGTACGGAGATAGGTGCGGTGAGTACCTCGGCAAGGCGTTCGCTTATGGAAGCGAAGGGAGCATGCGCGAAAACGTTGCGGCCCAGCAGCTGCCGCACGTAGTGGGGCGCCCTCCCCTCCTCCGCAGAGGAGCCCGCGCTGGGACCCCCGGGAGCTCCGGAAGGAGGGGGCACGACGGGAGGAGTGGGGGCTATCACCTCCCCCGGGCGAGCTCCGGCTCCTGGCGGGCTCGGAGGGTCCGCCGTGGCCCCCTTGGCCTCCGACTCCGAGCTGAAGGACTCGGAGTCGGAGCCAATGTCTACAAAGCTAGGGGACCTGTAGACCAGGTCCCCTAAGCCCTGCTGGGAGCCCGCTCCCTCCTGGCCTTCTGTAGGAAGCAAGGTCGGAGGGGCGGGAGCTGAAGCGGCCGCCGGTGTATAGGCCGCAGGAGGTGGAGCCGACGCCGGCAAGGAGGTCGCAGCGACGGCGACGGATTCGCCCTGCTGGACCCCTGCCCCGTCGGCGGGAGGTGGAAGCTCCTGCCCGCTCGGTCCCGCCCCTGGTGCGGGAACTGATGGAGCTGCGGGCTTCTTCACTTGGGCGGGAGCGACAGGCTCCGCCCGAAGAGCTTGAGGGGCGGGCTCTTCCTCTTCGGAGCCTATTGCCTCCTCCGCAGAGTCCGTCCAACTGGGCTCCGAGTCCAAGCCCGCCTCCTCCAGCGCTTTCCGCCGTTGCTCCGCCTGGACGTTAGAAGGCACGGGCCCCGCCAGCTTGGCCTTCTTCTTCCCGCGGGCCTCCATCTCCGGCGTCAGCACTGCTACACGAAGCGGGATAGTCAGATCGCCCGGGAAGTAGCCCATTAGAATTTGAGCCATCCCGGATTCGACTTCCGCCATGGTAAGCGGGAGGTCGATGTTCGGGTCGTCGGGCTCAACCATTTGGATCTTGCGGCGGATAATTGGAGTTGGGGCGGGAGGCTGACCTGGGCCGGCGTCCGGGCGAGGAGGTTGCGGAGGAGCGGAAGCTTCGCCCTGACGGAGCATCTCCATGGTGTCGGGGTCGTTGAGGCGGATGGGCGAAGCCCGCCTCCGGACCGTCTTCTTACGGGGGTTGCCACCCGAGCTCCCGGCCCCCTTGCTGGCCCCTTTGGAGGGAGGGGCGTTCTGCATCGGCGGAATAGCGCCGACCTCCTCCTCTTTCTTCTTCCGGACGATCTTCTGCTTTAGCAGAATGGCGCCGGTCTTCCCGTCCTTCAGCTGGAAGGCGAAGTCAGGAGCGGTAATCTTCTCCGGAGTCCGCCCGCCGAGGAAGTGGAGGATCGCCTCGTCCAGAGATCGCTCCCAGTAGGGAGCGATGCACTTCTTCTTCCCCGCCTTGTAGAAGGAGATCTCCCGGAAGACCGCCGTCGGGGGAACCCCGGGGTGAGCCGGGACTCCGCTGTGCCGCCCGCGCCAGTCGCCGACCGCCATGAAAGGATAGTCCTTCCAGTGGCGGTCCTTGCTCTCGATGGTGGAGAAGGGGAGCACCTCGCTAGGCCGCCCGGCGAGGTAGAAATAGCCGCAGCCCACGGTGCTGAAGACCGGTGAGGGCTTGAGGAGCCACTTTTTGAGCAAGTAGCTCAGTGGGATCCTCGCCTTCAGAGCGATCTCCAGCTGGGACAGCCTGTAGAGTATCCCCCAGGAGTTTCCTGAGAGTTGGGCGGGGCAAAGCCCCGTCAACTCCAGGAGCTCCCCGGCGAGATGACTCAGGGGGAACCGCAGCCCGGACCACAGCAGCCCGACAGAAGCTACTGTGCCCTGGGGCGGCCTCCCCGAGAGTGGCATCTCGGTGACGAGGATCTCCCGAGGGAGATCGATCGCCGCCCGGATACTGTCCCCGACAGGCACCCCGACGGGGTTTTGCAGCCAGACCACCGCCCTTTCGGTGGCGGGCTCAGCGGCCTGGGCGGCGGCAGCAGCGGCAGCAACAGCAGCCGCAACGTCAGCAGCGGAAGCCATGAGAGCAGAAGGGCTAAAGCGAGCTGAAAGCGCTAGAAGCAAAGGGAGAAGGGAGAGCTGTTTTCACGCAGTGGTAATTATCGCCCCCCGTCCCCTATTTATTGGCAAGTGAGAGACAGGTGAATCGATCCGCAGTTAATGCCCAAGCGCGCGCGGCGAAGCGACGTGATGGCGATCGAAGCGACAGCCCGCTTCTGTCCAATCGTCGAGCGCCACGTGGGCCACGCGTGGAAAAAGCTGCGCCGACGCCGACACTGTCATTTACTGACGAAAGAAGAGCGAATGAGGAGGAGACACGTGTCTCGCGCCGATCGGGATCTCATGATGAGATTCGTGGTATCAGCATTGAGCCTCGCGCCGTATTTAAGGCGAAGCGACCGTTGAAGATTCGGTGCGATACCCAAGTCACAAGACCGCTCGCGGCAGGTGCCCGCAGCTCGCTCGAGGCAGACCCTGACCACATGTGACAAGCTCGCATCGGAAGGAGATCGCTCGTGGTGGATACTCGTGGCCCGCCCAGCGTTTGAGAAGTACTGAGAGTCAAAGCTCTCGACGTAGATCGCTCGCGGCAGGAGCCCGAAGCTCGCCCGAGGCAGACCCCGTCCGCATGTGACAAGCTCACATCGGAAGGAGATCTCTCGTGGCTGACGCTCCCGGCCCGCCCAGCGTTTGTGGAATACTGACAGTCAAAGCTCTCGACGCAGATCGCTCGCGGCAGGAGCCCGAAGCTCGCCCGAGGCAGACCCTGTCCGCATGTGACAAGCTCGCATCGGAAGGAGATCGCTCGTGGCTGATGCTCGTGGCCCGCCCGGCGTTTGTGGAACACTGACAGTCAGCTCTCGACGCAGATCGCTCGCGGCAGGAGCCCGAAGCTCGCCCGAGACAGACCCCGTCCGTATGTGACAAGCTCGCATCGGAAGGAGATCGCTCGTGGCTGACGCTCCCGGCCCGCCCAGCGTTTGTGGAATACTGACAGTCAAAGCTCTCGACGCAGATCGCTCGCGGCAGGAGCCCGAAGCTCGCCCAAGGCAGACCCCGTCCGCATGTGACAAGCTCGCGTCGGAAGGAGATCGCTCATGGCTGACGCTCCCGGCCTGCCCAGCGTTTGTGAAATACTGGCAGTCAAAGCTTTCGACGCAGACCGCTCGCGGCAGGTGCCCGCAGCTCGCCCGAGGCAGACCCTGTCCGCATGTGACAAGCTCGCATCGGAAGGAGATCGCTCGTGGCTGATGCTCGTGGCCCGCCCGGCGTTTGTGAAATACTGGCAGTCAAAGTTCTCGGCGCAGGCCGCCATCGCTGCTATCTCCGACCCGCCAGGAAACTGTTGTAGCAGACATTGATATCAGGCACAGTACCGGGGATAGGAGTTCGCTAAGACTCCTGAGCAAGCGTCGAGTTTCCTCGATCACTCCCTCAGGAGGGGGTAATGTTGGGGGTAGTCAGAAACCACCTATCTTGGATAGCATTGCAAGCGCACCGGAGATAGAGTGCTCGAGGGAGCCCGTCCAGGAGTTGGAACCCTCGGAAGCCGAGCGTGCCCCCTTTCCAGTCCGCAAGAAGCTCGCCCCCACAGGGAGCTGGATGGACACCTTGTATCTGAGTGCAGCTCGCCCCCACAGGGAGCTGGATGGACACCTTGTATTTGAGTGCAGCTCGCCCCTACAGGGAGCTGGATGGACACCTTGTATCTGAGTGCAGCTCGCCCCCACAGGGAGCTGGATGGACACCTTGTATCTGAGTGTAGCTCGCCCCTCCCAGGCCCCGCAGGAGTTCCCGCCCTCGTGCTCACTAAAATCATCTTGACAGTGGAGCGAGATCCACATTGGGCTGAAGGGGCCTAGGCCAAGGGCACTCATAAGAAGCTCGCTGGAGCTCGCCTGAGCTCGCCGGAGCTCGCCTGAGCTCGCCCAGGAGCCGGCCTAAGCTCGCTCGGGAGCTCGCCGACCTCGCCCCGGAGCTCGCCTAAGCTCGCCCAGGAGCTCGCCCAGCCCGCGCTAGAACTCGCTTGTAGCGGTAGCGGGAGTTAGACCGTCATGCATAACAGAGACACCGGCATCGCAAACGCCCCTAGCTCATGCAGGAGCTCGCCTCTAGCTCATGCAGGAGCTCGCCCAAGATCGCGCAGGAGCTCGCCCAAGTTCACCCTTGCATGTGGATCTCATAGACCCGAGGACTCTGAGGGGTGGGGAAGTCGCCCAGGAGCCCGCCTAAGCTCGTTCAGGAGCTCGCCTAAACTCTCTCAGGAGCTTGCCTAAGCTCGTTCAGGAGCTCGCCTAAGCTCTCTCAGGAGTTCGCCAAGCTCGCTCAGGAGCCCGCTTAGCTCGCTCCGAAGCTCGCCCCGACCCCTGTTTATCGAAGAGGTTGCTCCCGCGAGGTCCGACTCTTGATAAATATGGGCGAAAGGACGGAGCGGTGTTGGGCAAGCTGGCCTTTGCTTTTTCCCTGAGATCGCCCAGACTTGAACATTCCAGAATGGCCACCTGGCCACGACAAGAAAGATTCCCTTCCCCACTCAAACCGTCTGGCAGGCTACACGACAGAATGTCAGGGCGCGAGTACCAAGGACTGTCAGACCCACGCGAGCCAGAATGTGGGGGTCTAGAAGGCCCTGGAAGAATCTCCACGTGTCGGGGTACGGTAGGTCGCTGATTGCTATAAATGCTCACCCCCAGGCTCCATAGTACAGGTTCGAATTCCTTTTCCCTACCACTTTGGTATACCGCAGCTCGCCGTTGTGCCACTGTGACTGACTTGAGCGTCGGAGGGTCTGCGCTCCTAAGGGAGCCAGCCGTTCTCACGTTCTCTTTTCTTTGTCTTGCAGGCAGCCCGCACGGACCAGCGAAAAATCCCCCGAACACGATCCATTCTAAATCATTCATACGATCCATTCTAATTCATTCATACAATCCATTCAAATTCATTCGCACGATCCATTCTAATTCATATATACGATCAATTCTAATTCATTCAAACAATCCATTCTAATTCTTTCGCACGAATGTATCCATTCTAATTCATTCGTACGATCCACCCTAATTCGTTCGTATGATCCTTTCTAATTCATTTGCACGAATGTATCCATTCTAATTTATTCGTACGATCCATTCGAATTCATTCATACGATCCATTCTAATTCATTCATACGATCCATTCTAATTCGTTCATATGATCCATTCTAATTCATTCGCACGAATGTATCCATTCTAATTCATTCGTACGATCCATTCTAATTCATTCACACAATCTATTCTAATTCATTCGTACGATCCATTCTAATTCATTCGCACGATCCATTCTAATTCATTTGCACGAACCATTATAATTCATTCATACAATCCATTCTAATTCTTTTGCATGAATGTATCCATTCTAATTCATTCGTACGATCCATTCTTATTCCTTCGTACGATCCATTCTAATTCCTTTGTACGGTCCATTCTAATTGCTTCATACGATCAATTCTATTTCATTCGTATAAACCATTCTAATTCCTTTGTACGATCCATTCTAATTCATTCCCATGAATGTATGCATTCTAATTCATACGTATGATCAATTCTAATTCATTCATACGATCCAATCTAATTCATTCATACGATCTATTCTAATTCATTCGCATGAATGTATCCATTCTAATTCATTCGTACGATCCATTCAAATTCATTCGTATAATCTATTCTAATTCATTAGTACGATCCATTCTAATTCATTAGCACGATCCACTCTAATTCATTCGTATGATCCATTCTATTTCATTCGTACAATCCATTCTTATTCATTCGTACGATCCACTCTAATTCATTCGCACGAATGTATCCATTCTAATTCATTCGTACGATCCATTTTAATTCATTCGCACGATCCATTCTAATTCATTCATACGATCCATTCTAATTCATTCGTACGATCCATTCTAATTCATTCGCACGATCCATTCTAATTCATTCATACGATCCATTCTAATTCATTCATACAATCCATTCTAGTTCTTTCGCACGAATGTATCCATTCTAATTCATTCGTGCGATCCACCCTAATTCCTTCGTACGATCCATTCTAATTCATTTGCACGAATGTATCCATTCTAATTCATTCGTACGATCCATTCGAATTCATTCATACGATCCATTCCAATTCATTCATACGATCCATTCTAATTCATTCGCACAAATATATCAATTCAAATTCATTCGTACGATCCATTCCGATCCAATCTAATTCATTCATACGGTCCATTCTAATTCATTCGCATGAATGTATCCATTCTATTTCATTCCATTCGTGCGAATGAATTAGAATGGATCATACGAATGAATCGTGCGAATGAATTAGAATGGATTGTGCGAATGAATTAGAATGAATCGTATGAATGAATCGTGCAAATGAATTAGAATGGATCGTATGAATGAATTAGAATGGATCGTACAAATGAATTAGAATGGATTCGTTCCCATGGATACATTCGTGGAAATGAATTAGAATGGATCATATGAATGAGTTAGATTTGATCGTATGAATGAATTAGAATGGATCGTACGTATGAATTAGAATGGATACATTTGTGCGAATGAATTAGAATAGATTATACGAAGGAATTAAGGTGGATCGTACGAATGAATTAGAATGGATATATTCATACGAAAGAATTAGAATGGATTGTATGAATGAACAAGAATGGATCGTATGAATGAATTAGAATGGATCGTGCGAATGAATTAGAATAGAATTGATCCATTCTCATTCATTCGTACGATCCATTCTAATTCATTCGTATGAACCATTCTAATTCATTCATACGATCCATTCTAATTCATTCGCACGATCTATTCTAATTCATTCATACGATCCATTCTAATTCATTAGCACGATCCATTCTAATTCATTCGTACGATCCATTGTAATTCATTAGCACGATCCATTCTAATTCATTCGTACGATCCATTCTAATTCATTCTTATTCATTCGCACGATCTATTCATATTCATTCGTACGATCCATTCAATCAAATTCATTCGCACGATCCAATCTAATTCATTCGCACGATCTATTCTAATTCATTCGCACGAATGTATCCTCATTCGCACGATCCATTCTAATTCATTAGCACGATCCATTCTAATTCAGTCATACAATCCATTCTAATTCATTCACACGAATGAATTAGAATGGATCGTACGAATAAAATAGAATGGATCGTACGAATGAATTAGAATGGATACATTCGTGCGAATGAATTAGAATGGAATGTATGAATGAATTAGAATGGATCGTATGAATGAATTAGAATAGATCGTATGAATAAATTAGAATGGATCGCATGAATGAATTAGAATGGATCGTATGAATAAAATAGAATGGATCGTACGAATGAATTAGAATTGATCGTGCCAATGAATTAGAATGGATCGTACGAATGAATTAGAATAAATTGTGCGAATGAATTAGAATGGATCGTACGAATGAATTAAAATGGATCGTGCGAATGAATAAGAATGGATCGCACGAATGAATAGTTTCTAATTCATTAGCACGATCCATTCTAATTCATTCGTACGATCCGTTCTATTTCATTCGTACGATCCATTCTTACTCATTCGTACGATCGATTCTAATTCATTCGCACGAATGTATCCATTCTAATTCATTCGTACGATCCATTCTAATTCCTTCGTACGATCCATTCTATTTCATTCATACGATCCATTCTAATTCATTCATATAATCCATTCTAATTCTTTAGCACGAATGTATCCATTCTAATTCATTCGTACGATCCACCCTAATTCCTTCGTATGATCCATTCTAATTCATTCGCACAAATGTATCCATTCTAATTCATTCGTATGATCCATTCAAATTCATTCATATGATCTATTCTAATTCATTCGCACGAAGGAATTAAATTGGATCGTATGAATAAATGAATTGGAATGGATAATACGTACGAATGTATTAGAATGGATACATTCGTGCGAAAGAATTAGAATGGATCGTACGAATAAATTAGAATAGATTGTACGAATGAGTAAGAATGGATCGTACGAATGTGTAAGAATGGATCGTACGAATGAAATAGAATGGATTGTACGAATGAATTAGAATGGATCATGCTAGTGAATTAGAATGGATCGTACGAATGAATTAGAATAGATTGTGCAAATGAATTAGAATGGATCGTACGAATGAATTAGAATGGATCGTATGAATGAATTAGAATGGATCGTGCAAATGAATTAGAATGGATCGTACGAATGAATTAGAATCGATACATTCGTGCGAATGAAGTAGAATGGATTGTATGAATGAATTAGAATGGATCGTATGAATGAATTAGAATGTATCGTGCGAATGAATTAGAATTGATCGTACGAATAAATTAGAATGGATCGTATGATTGAATTAGAATGGATCGTGCGAATGAATTAGAATGGATCGTACGAATGAATTAGAATGGATACATTCGTGCGACTGAATTAGAATGGATCGTACGAATGAGTAAGAATGGATCGTACGAATGAAATAGAACGGATCGTACGAATGAATTAGAATGGATCGTGCTAATAAATTAGAATAGATCGTACGAATGAATTAGAATGGATCGTACAAATGAATTAGAATGGATCGTATGAATGAATTAGAATAGATCGTGCGAATGAATTAGAATGGATCCTACAAATAAGTAAGAATGGATCGTACGAATGAAATAGAATGGATCATACGTACGATCCATTCTAATTCATTCATATGATCCATTCTAATTCATTCGCACGATTGAATCCATTCTAATTCATTCGTACGATCCATTCTAATTCATTCGCATAATCTATTCTAATTCATTCGTACGATCCATTCTAATTCTTTCGCACGATCCAATCTAATTCATTCGCACGATCCATTCTAATTCATCATTTGCACAATATATTCTAATTCATTCGTACGATCCATTCTAATTCATTAGCACGATCCATTCTAATTCATTCATACGATCCATTCTATTTCATTCATATGATCCATTCTTACTCATTCGTAAGATCCATTCTAATTCATTCGCACGAATGTATCCATTCTAATTCATTCATACGATCCATTCTAATTCATTCGCACGATCCTTTCTAATTCATTCATACGATCCATTCTAATTCATTCATACGATCCATTCTAATTCATTCGCACGAATGTATCCATTCTAATTCATTCGTACGATCCATTCTAATTCATTCGCATAATCTATTCTAATTTATTCGTATGATCCATTCTAATTCATTCGCACGATCCATTCTAATTCATTTGCACGATCGATTCTAATTGATTCATACAATCCATTCTAATTCTTTTGCACGAACGTATCCATTCTAATTCATTCGTACGATCCATTCTAATTCATTCGCACAATTTATTCTAATTCATTCGTACGATCCTTTCGAATTCATTCATACGATCCATTCTAATTCAATCGTATGATCTATTCTAATTCCTTCGTACGATCCATTCAAATTCATTCCCATGAATGTATCCATTTTATAGAATGGATCGAACGAATGAATTAGAATGGATCGTATGAATGAATTAGAATGGATAGTGCGAATGAATTAGAATGGATCGTACGAATTAATTAGAATAGATACATTCGTGCGAAAGAATTAGAATGGATCGTACGAATGGGTAAGAATGGATTGTACGAATGAAATAGACTGGATCGTACGAATTAATTGGAATGGATCGTGCTAATGAATTAGAATGGATCGTACGAATGAATTAGAATATATTGTGCGAATGATGAATTAGAATAGATCGTGCGAATAAATTAGATTGGATCGTGCGAATGAATTAGAATAGATCGTACGAATGAATTAGAATGGATACAGTTGTGCGAATGAATTAGAATAGATCGTATGAATGAATTAGATTGGATCGTATGAATGAATTAGAATGGATCGTATGAATGAATTAGAATGGATCGTACGAATGAATTAGAATGGATCCATTCTAATTCCGTCGTACGATCCATTCTAATTCATTCCCATGAATGTATCCATTCTAATTCATACGTATGATCCATTCTAATTCATTCATAACGTACGATCCATTCTAATTCCTTCGTACGATCCATTCTATTTCATTCGTATGATCCATTCTAATTCTTTCGTACGATCCATTCTAATTAATTCTCATGAATGTATCCATTCTAATTCATACATACGATCCATTCTAATTCATTCATACATTCCAATCTAATTCATTCATACGATCCATTCTAATTCATTCGCGCGAATGTATCCATTCTAATTCATTCATACGATCTATTCTAATTCATTCGCACAATCTATTCTAATTCATTCGTACGATACATTCTAATTCATTAGCATGATCCATTATAATTCATTCGTACGATCCATTCTATTTCATTCGTATGATCCATTCTTACTCATTCGTACGATCCATTCTAATTCATTCGCATGATCCATTCTAATTCATTCATACAATCCATTCTAATTCATTAGCACGATCAATTTTAATTCATTCGTACGATCCATTCTATTTCATTCGTACGATCCATTCTTACTCATTCATACGATCCATTCTAATTCATTCGCACGAATGTATCCATTCTAATTCATTTGTACAATCCATTCTAATTTATTTGCACGATCCATTCTAATTCATTCGTACAATCCATTCTAATTCATTCATACAATCAATTCTAACTCTTTAGCACGAATGTATCCATTCTAATTCATTCGTATGATCCATTCTAATTCATTCGCATGATCAGTTCAAATTCATTCATACGATCCATTCTAATTTATTCGTATGATCCATTCTAATTCATTCGCACAATCCATTCTAATTCCTTCGTACGATCTATTCAAATTTCTTCGTACGATCCATTCTATTTCATTCGTATGATCCATTCTAATTCCTTCGTATGATCCATTCTAATTCATTCCCATGAATGTATCTATTCTAATTCATACGTATGATCCATTCTAATTCATTCATACGATCCATTCTAATTCATTCGTACGATCCATTCTAATTCATTCGCACAATCTATTCTAATTCATTCGTACGATCCATTCTAATTCACTAGCACGATCCATTCTAATTCATTCGTACGATCCATTCAAATTCATTCGTACGATCCATTCTATCTCATTAGCACGATCCATTCTAATTCATTCGTATGATCCATTCTAATTCATTAGCACGATCCATTCTAATTCATTCGCACGAATGTATCCATTCTAATTTATTCGTACGATCCATTCTAATTCATTCGCACGATCCATTCTAATTCATCCATATGATCCTTTCTAATTCATTCATATAATCCATTCTAATTCTTTCAAACGAATGTATCCATTCTAATTCATTCGTACAATCCATCCTAATTCCTTCGTATGATCCATTCTAATTCATTCGCACGAATATATCCATTCTAATTCATTCGTACGATCCATTCGAATTCATTCATACGATCTATTTTAATTCATTCATACGATCCATTCTAATTCATTCGTACGATCAATTCTAATTCATTCGCACGAATGTATCCATTCTAATTCATTCGCACGATCCATTCTAATTCATTCGCACAATCTATTCTAATTCATTCGTACGATCCATTCTAATTCATTAGCACGATCCATTCTAATTCATTCGTACGATCCATTCTATTTCATTCGTATGATCCATTCTTACTCATTAGCACAATCCATTCTAATTCATTCGCACGATCCATTCTAATTCATTCATACGATCCATTCTAATTAATTTATACAATCCATTCTAATTCTTTCACACGAATGTACCCATTCAAATTCATTCGTACGATCCACCCTAATTCCTTCGTATGATCCATTCTAATTCATTCGCACGAATGTATCCTTTCTAATTCTTTCGTATGATCCATTCGAATTCATTCATACGATCCATTCTAATTCATTCATACGATCCATTCTATTTCATTCGCACGAATGTATCCATTCTAATTCATTCGTACGATCCATTCTAATTCATTCACCCGATCCAATATAATTTACTCGCACGATCCATTCTTATTCATTCGTACGATCTATTCTATTTCATTCGTACGATCCATTCTTACTCATTCGTATGATCCATTCTAATTCATTCGCACGAATGTATCCTCATTCGCACGATCCATTCTAATTCTTTTGCACGAATGTATCCATTCTAATTCATTCATACGATCCACCCAAAATCCTTCGTATGATCCATTCTAATTCATTCGCACGAATGTATCTATTCTAATTTATTCGTACGATCCATTCGAATTCATTCATACGATCCATTCTAATTCATTCATACGATCCATTCAAATTCATTCGCACGAATGTATCCATTCTAATTCATTCATACGATCCATTCTAATTTATTCGTATAATCTATTCTAATTCATTCGTACGATCCATTCTAATTCATTCGCACGATCCATTCTAATTCATTTGCATGATCCATTGTAATTCATTCATACAATCCATTCTAATTCTTTTGGACGAATGTATCCATTCTAATTCATTCGTACAATCCATTATAATTCCTTCGTACGATCCATTATAATTCCTTCGTACGATCAATTCTATTTCATTTGTATGATCCATTCTAATTCGTTTGTACGATCCATTCTAATTCATTCCTATGAATGTATCCATTCTAATTCATACGTACGATCCATTCTAATTCATTCATATGATCCAATCTAATTCATTCATACAATCCATTCTAATTCATTCGCACAAATGTATCCATTCTAATTCATTCACACAATCTATTCTATTTCATTTGTACGATCCATTCTAATTCATTAGCACGATCCATTCTAATTCATTCGTACGATCCATTCTATTTCATTCGTACGATCCATTCTTACTCATTCGTACGATCCATTCTAATTCATTCGCACGAATGTATCCATTCTAATTCATTCGTACGATCCATTCTAATTCATTCGCACGATCCAATCTAATTCATTTGCACGATCCATTCTAATTCATTCGTATGATCCATTCTAATTCATTTATACGATCCATTCTAATTCATTCGCACGAATGTATCCATTCTAATTCATTCTAATTCCTTCGTACGATCCATTCATACGATCCATTCTAATTCATTCGTACGATCTATTCTAATTCATTCGCACGATCCATTCTAATTCATTCATATGATCCATTCTAATTCATTCATACAATCCATTCTAATTCTTTCGCACGAATGTATCCATTCTAATTCATTCGTACAATCCACCCTAATTTCTTCGTATTATCCATATTAATTCATTCGTACGATCCATTCTAATTCATTCGCACGATCCATTCGAATTCATTCATACGATCCATTCTAATTCATTCGTACGATCCATTCTAATTCATTCGCACAATCTATTCTAATTCATTCATACGATCCATTCTAATTCATTAGCACGATCCATTCTAATTCATTAGTACGATCCATTCTATTTCATTCATATGATCCATTCTTACTCATTCGTACGATCCATTCTAATTCTAATTGATTCGTATGATCCATTCTAATTCATTAGCACGATCCACTCTAATTCATTCGTACGATCCATTCTATTTTATTCGTACGATCCATTCTTACTCAATGAATTAGAATGGATCGTGCGAATGAATTAGAATGGATTGTACGAATGAATTAGAATGGATACATTCGTGCGAATGAATTAGAATGGATCGTACGAATGAGTAAGAATGGATTATACGAATGAAATAGAATGGATCGTACGAATGAATTAGAATGATTCGTGCTAATGAATTAGAATGGATCGTACGAATGAATTAGAATAGATTGTGCGAATGAATTAAAATGTATCGTACGAATGAATTAGAATTGATACATTCGTGTGAAGGAATTAGAATGGATCGTACGAATGGATCGTACGAAGGTGTATGATCCATTCTAATTCATTCGCACGGATGTATCTATTCAAATTCACTCGTACGATCCATTCGAATTCATTCATACGATCCATTCTAATTCATTCATACGATCCATTCTAATTTATTCGTACGATCCATTCTTACTCAGTCGTACGATCCATTCTAATTTATTCGCATGATCCATTCTAACTCATTCATACGATCCATTCTAATTCATTCGTATGATCCATTCTAATTCATTCGCATGATCCATTCTAATTCATTCATACAATCCTTTCTAATTCTTTCGCACGAATGTATCCATTCTAATTCATTCGTACGATCCATTCTAATTCCTTCGTACGATCCATTCTAATTCATTCAAACGATCCATTCTAATTCATTCATACGATCCATTCTAATTCATTCGCACAAATATATCCATTCTAATTCATTCGTACGATCCATTCTAATTCATTCGCACGATCCAATCTAATTCATTCGCATGATCCATTCAAATTCATCATTCGCACAATCTATTCAAATTCATTCGTACGATCCATTCTAATTTATTAGCACGATCCATTCTAATTCATTCGTATGATCCATTCTATTTCATTCGTACGATCCATTCTTACTCATTCGTACGATACATTCTAATTCATTCGCACGAATATATCCATTCTGATTCATTCGGCCAATCCATTCTAATTCATTCGCACGATCCATTCAAATTCATTCATACGATCCATTCTAATTCATTCGTACGAACAATTCTATAGAATGGATACATTCATGGGAATGAGTTAGAATGGATCGTACGAAGGAATTAGAATGGATCATACGAATGAAATAGAATGGATCGTACGAAGGAATTTGAATGGATCGTACGAAGGAATTAGAATGGATCGTACGAAGGAATTAGAGTGGATCGTACGAATGAATTAGAATGGATACATTCGTGCAAAAGAATTAGAATGGATTGTATGAATGAATTGGAATGGATCGTGCAAATAAATTAGAATGGATCGTGCGAATCAATTAGAATGGATCGTACGAATGAATTAGAATAGATTGTGCGAATGAATTAGAATGGATCGTACGAATGAATTAGAATGGATACATTCGTGCGAATGAATTAGAATGGATCGTATGAATGAATTAGAATGGATCGTATGGATGAATTCGAATTATCGTACGAATGAATTAGAATGGATACATTCGTGCGAATGAATTAAAATGGATAATACGAAGAAATTAGGGTGGATCGTACGAATGAATTAGAATGGATACATTCGTGCGAAAGAATTAGAATGGATTGTATGAATGAATTAGAATGGATCGTGCAAATGAATTAGTATGGATCGTGCGAATGAGGATACATTCGTGCGAATGAATTAGAATGGTTCGTACGAATGAGTAAGAATGGATCGTACAAATGAAATAGAATAGATCGTACGAATGAATTAGAATGGATCGTGCGAATGAATAAGATTAGATTGTGCGAATGAATTAGAATGGATCGGACGAATGAATAAGAATAGTTACATTCGTGCGAATGAATTAGAATGGATCGTACGAATGAGTATGAATAGATCGTACGAATGAAATAGAATAGATCGTACGAATGAATTAGAATGGATCGTGCTAATGAATTAGAATGGATCGTACGAATGAATTAGAATCCATTGTGCGAATGAATTAGAATGGATCTTACGAATGAATTAGAATGGACACATTCGTGCGAATGAATTAGAATGGATCGTATGAATGAATTAGATTGGATCGTATGAATGAATTAGAATGGATCGTACGTATGAATTAGAATGGATACATTCGTGCGAAAGAATTAGAATGGATTGTATGAATGAATTAGAATTGATCGTGCAAATGAATTAGAATGGACCGTGCGAATGGGGATATATTCGTCCGAATGAATTAGAATGGATCGTACGAATGAGTAAGAATGGATCGTACGAATGAAATAGAATAGATCGTACGAATGAATTAGAATGGATCGTGCAAATGAAATAGATTGGATCGTGCGAATAAATTAGAATGGATTGTACGAATGAATTAGAATGGATACATTCGTGCGAATGAATTAGAATGGATCGTATGAATGAATTAGAATGGATCGTATGAATGAATTCGAATAGATCGTACGAATGAATTAGAATGGATACATTCGTGCGAATAAATTAGAATGGATAATACGAAGGAATTAGGGTGGATCGTACGAATGAATTAGAATGGATACATTCGTGCGAAAGAATTAGAATGGATTGTATGAATTAATTAGATTGGATCGTATGAATGTATTAGAATGGATCATGCGAATGAATTAGAATGGACTGTGCTAATGAAAAAGATCCATTCTTACTCATTCGTACGATCCATTCTAATTAGAATGGATCGTGCGAATGAATTAGAAAGGATCGTACTTATGAATGAATTAGAATAGATCGTTTGAATGAATTAGAATGGATCGTATGAATGAATTAGAATGGATCATGCGAATGAATTAGAATGGATCGTGCTAATTCATTCATACGATCCATTCTAATTTATTCGTACGATCCATTCTAATTCATTGGCACAATCTATTCTAATTCATTCGTACAATCCATTCTAATTCATTCGCATGATCCATTCTAATTCATTTGCACGATCCATTCTAATTCATTCATACAATTCATTCTAACTCTTTCGCACGAATGTATCGATTCTAAATCATTCGTACGATCCACCCTAATTCCTTCGTATGATCCATTCGAATTCATTCATACGATCAATTCTAATTCATTAGCACGATACATTCTAATTCATTCATACGATCCATTCTAATTCATTCGTACGATCCATTCTAATTCATTCACACGATCCATTCTAATTCATTCGTACAATCTATTTAAATTCATTCGCACGATCCATTCTAATTCATTCATATGATCCATTCTAATTCATTCATACAATCCATTCTAATTCATACGATCTATTCTAATTCATTTACTCGATCCATTCTAATTTATTTATACGATCCATTCTAATTCATTCGCACGATCCATTCTAATTCATTCATACGATCCATTCTAATTCATTCATACAATCCATTTTAATTCTTTCGCACGAATGTATCCATTCTAATTCATTCGTACGATCCACCCTAATTCCTTCATATGATCCATTCTAATTCATTCGCACGAATGTATCCATTCTAATTCATTCGTACGATCCATTCGAATTCATTCATACGATCCATTCTAATTCTTTCATACGATCCATTCTAATTCATTCGCACGAATGTATCCATTCTAATTCATTCGTCGTACGATCCAATCTAATTCATTAGTACGATCCAGTCTAATTCATTCGTACGACCCATTCTATTTCATTCGTACGATCCATTCTTACTCATTCGTACGATCCATTCTAATTCATTCGCACGAATGTATCCATTCTAATTCATTCGTACGATCCATTCTAATTCATTCACACGATCCCTTCTAATTCATTCATACAATCCATTCTAATTCATTCGTACGATCCATTCTAATTCATTCGCATAATCCACTCTAATTCATTCATACGATCCAGTCTAATTCATTTATACAATCTATTCTAATTCTTTCGCACGAATGTATCCATTCTAATTCATTCGTACGATCCACCCTAATTCCTTCGTATGATCCATTCTAATTCATTCATACGATCCATTCCAATTCATTCATACGATCCATTCTAATTCATTCGTACGATCCATTCAAATTTATTCGCACGATCCATTCGAATTCATTCGCACGATCCATTCTAATTCCTTCGTACGATCCATTCTATTTTATTCGCATGATCCAATCTAATTCCTTCGTACGATCCATTCTAATTCATTCACATGAATGTATCCATTCTAATTCATTCGTACGATCTACCCTAAGTCCTTGGTATGATCCATTCTAATTCATTCGCCCGAATGTATCTATTCTAATTAATTCGTACGATCCATTCGAATTCATTCATACGATCCATTCTAATTCATTCATACGATCCATTCTAATTCATTCGCATGAATGTTTCCATTCTAATTCATTCGTACGATCCATTCTAATACATTCGCACAATCTATTCTAATTCATTCGTACGATCCCTTCTAATTCATTCGCATGATCCATTCTAATTCATTTGTACGATCCATTTTAATTCATTCATACAATCCATTATAATTCTTTTGCACGAATGTATCCATTCTAATTCATTCGTACGATCCATTCTAATTCCTTCGTACGATCTATTCTAATTCCTTCGTATGATCCATTCTAATTCATTCCCATGAATGTATCCATTCTAATTCATACGTACGATCCACGATCTATTCTAATTCATTCATAAAATCCATTCTAATTCTTTCGCACGAATGTATCCATTCTAATTCATTCGTATGATCCACCCTAATTCCTTCTTATGATCCATTCTAATTCATTCACACGAATGTATCCATTCTAATTCATTCGTACGATCCATTCGAATTCATTCATACGATCCATTCTAATTCATTCATACGATCCATTCTATTTCATTCGTACGATCCATTCTTATTCATTCGTACGATCCATTCTAATTCATTCGTAGAATCACACAGGGTCTCCCCACGATCAACTAATGTTCAAAGGTGCACCTTTCTATTTAACCAAATACAAAGTCTGAGGCCGCAACCTAAACACCTGAATGATCGTGCGAATGAATTACGAATGAACTAGAATAGATTCTGCGAATGAATTAGAATGGAACGTGCGAATGAATTAGAATTGATCGTACAAATGAATTAGAATGGATACATTCGTGCGAATGAATTAGAATGGATCGTACGAATGAATTAGAATGGATACATTTGTGCGAATGAATTAGAATGGATCGTACGAATGAATTAGAATGGATCGTATGAATGAATTAGAATGGATCGTGCGAATGAATTAGAATGGATCGTATGAATGATCGTATGAATAAATTAGAATGGATCGTACGTATCGTACGTACGATCCATTCTATTTCATTCATATGATCCATTCTTACTCATTCGTACGATCCATTCTAATTCATTCGCACGATCCATTCTAATTCATTCATACGATCCATTCTAATTCATTCGTACGATCCATTCTAATTCATTCGCACAATCTATTCTAATTCATTCGTACGATCCATTCTAATTCATTATCACGATCAATTCTAATTCATTCGTACGATCCTTTCTATTTCATTCGTACGATCCATTCTTACTCATTCGTACGATCCATTCTAATTCATTCCCATGAATGTATCCATTCTAATTCATTCGTACGATCCATTCTAATTCATTCGCACCAACCATTCTAATTCATTCATATGATCTATTCTAATTCATTCATACGATCCATTCTAATTCATTCGCACGAATGTATCCATTCTAATTCATTCGTACAATCCATTCTAATTCATTCGCACAATCTATTCTAATTTCATTCGTACGATCCATTCTCATTCATTCGCACGATCCATTCTAATTCATTTGCACGATCCATTCTAATTTATTCATATAATCCATTCTAATTCTTTTGCACGAATGTATCCATTCTAATTCATTCGTACGATCCATTCTAATTCCTTCGTACGATCCATTCTAATTCCTTCGTACGATCCATTCTATCTCATTCGTATAATCCATTCTAATTCCTTCATACGATCCATTCTAATTCATTCCCATGAATGTATCCATTCTAATTCATACATACGATCCATTCTAATTCATTCATACGATCCAATCTAATTCATTCATACGGTCCATTCTGATTCATTCGCACGAATGTATCCATACTAATTCATTCGTACGATCTATGATCCATTCTAATTCATTCGCACAATCTATTCTAATTCATTTGTACGATCCATTCTAATTAATTAGCACGATCTATTCTAATTCATTCGAACGATCCATTCTATTTCATTCGTACTATCCATTCTTACTCATTCGTACGATCCATTCTAATTCATTCGCCCGAATATATCCATTCTAATTTATTCGTACGATCCATTCTAATTCATTCGCACGATCCATTCTAATTCATTCATACGATCCATTCCAATTCATTCGTACTATCCATTCTAATTCATTCACAAGATCCATTCTAATTCATTCATACGATCCATTCTAATTCATTCATACAATCCATTCTAATTCTTTCGCACGAATGTATCCATTCTAATTCATTCGTATGATCCACCCTAATTCCTTCGTACGATCCATTCTAATTCCTTCGTACGATCCATTCTATTTCATTCGTATGAATTCCTTCGTACGATCCATTCTAATTCTTTCCCATGAATGTATCCATTCTAATTCATACGTACGATCCATTCTAATTAATTCATACGATCCAATCTAATTTCACTCATACGATCCATTCTAATTCATTCGCACGAATGTATCCATTCTAATTCATTCGTATGATCCATTCTAATTCATTCGCACAATCTATTCAAATTCATTCGTACGATCCATTCTAATTCATTCGCACGATCCATTCTAATTCATTTGTACGATCCATTCTAATTCATTCATACAATCCATTATAATTCTTTTGTACGAATGTATCCATTCTAATTCATTCGTACGATCCATTCTAATTCCTTCGTACGATCCATTCTAATTCCCTCGTACGATCCATTCTAATTCATTCCCATGAATGTATCCATTCAAATTCATACGTACATTCCATTCTAATTCATTCATACGATCCAATCTAATTCATTCGCACGAATGTATCCATTCAAGTTCATTCTAATTCCTTCGTACGATCTATTCGTATGATCCATTCTAATTTCTTCGCACGATCCATTCTAATTCATTCGCACAATCTATTCTAATTCATTCGTACGATCCATTCTAATTCATTAGCACGATCCATTCTAATTCATTCGTACGATCCAATCTTACTCATTCGTACTATCCATTCTAATTCATTCGCACGAATGTATCCCTTCTAATTCACTCGTACGATCCATTCTAATTCATTCGCACGAATGTATCCATTCTAATTCATTCGTACGATCCATTCTAATTCATTCGCACAATCTATTCTAATTCATTCATACGATCCATTCTAATTCATTCGCACGATCCATTCTAATTCATTTGCACTATCCATTCTAATTCATTCATACAATCCATTCTAATTCTTTTGCACGAATGTATCCATTCTAATTCCTTCATACGATCCATTCTAATTTCTTCGTACGATCCATTCTAATTCCTTCGTATGATCCATTCTATTTCATTCGTATGATCCATTCTAATTCCTTCGTACGATCCATTCTAATTCATTTCCATGAATGTATCCATTCTAATTCGTACGTACGATCCATTCTAATTCATTCATACGATCCAATCTAATTCATTCAAACGTTCCATTCTAATTCATTCGCACGAATGTATCTATTCTAATTCATTCGTATGATCCATTCTAATTCATTAGCATGATCCATTCTATTTCATTTGTACGGTCCATTCTTACTCATTCGTACGATCCATTCTAATTCATTCGCACGAATGTATCCATTCTAATTCATCGTACGATCCATTCTAATTCATTCGTACGAATGTATCCATTCTAATTCATTCGTACGATCCATTCTAATTCATTCGCATGATCCATTCTAATTCATTCGTACGATCCATTCTAATTCATTCGTACGATCCATTCTAATTCATTCGCACGATCCATTCTAATACAATCATACGATCCATTCTAATTCTTTCATACAATCCATTCTAATTCTTTCGCACGAATGTATCCATTCTAATTCATTTGTACGATCGACCCAAATTCCTTCTTATGATCCATTCTAATTCATTCGCACGAATGTATCCATTCTAATTCATTCGTACGATCCATTCGAATTTATTCATACGATCCATTCTAATTTATTTGTACGATCCATTCTAATTCATTCATACGATCTATTGTAATTCATTCGTACGATCCATTCTAATTGATTCGCACGATCCATTCTAATTCATTCGCACGATCCATTCTAATTCATTCACACGATCCATTCTAATTCATTCATATGAACCATTCTATTTGATTCGTAGGATCCATTCTTACTCATTCGTACGATCCATTCTAATTCATTCGCACAATCCAATCTAATTCATTCGCACGATCTATTCTAATTCATTCGTACAATCCAGTCTAATTCAATCGTATGATCCATTCTAATTCATTCATATAATCCATTCTAATTCTTTTGAACGAATGTATCCATTCTAATTCATTCGTACGATCCATTCTAATTCATTCGCACGATCCATTCTAATTAATTCATATGATCCATTCTAATTCATTCATACAATCTATTCTTATTCTTTCGTATGAATATATCCATTCTAATTCATTCGTACGATCCACCCTAATTCCTTTGTATGATCCATTCTAATTCATTCGCACGAATGTATCCATTCTAATTCATTCGTACAATCCATTCGAATTCATTCATACGATCCATTCTAAATCATTTATACGATCTATTCTAATTCATTCATATGATCCATTCTAATTCATTCGCACGAATGTATTCATTCGCGCAATCTATTCTAATTCATTCGTATGATCCATTCAAATTCAATAGCACGATCCATTCTAATTTATTCGTACGATCCATTCTATTTCATTCGTATGATCCATTCTTACTCATTCGTATGATCCATTCTAATTCATTCGCACGAATATATCCATTCTAATTCATTCGTACGATCCATTCTAATTCATTTGCACGATCCATTCTAATTCATTCGCACGATCCATTCTAATTCATTCGTACGATCCATTCTAATTCATTCGCACGATCCATTCAAATTCATTTGTACGATCCATTCTAATTCATTCATACAATCCATTCTAATTCTTTTGCACGAATGTATCCATTCTTATTCATTCGTACGATCCATTCTAATTCCTTCGTACGATCCATTCTAATTCATTCCCAGGAATGTATCCATTCTAATTCATTCGTACGATCCATTCTAATTCATTCGCACAATCTATCTAATTCATTCGTACGATCCATTCTAATTCATTAGGACGATCCATTCTAATTCATTCGTACGATCCATTCTATTTCATTCGTACGATCCATTCTTACTCATTCGTACGATCCATTGTAATTCATTCGCACGATCCATTCGAATTAATTCATACAATCTATACTATTTCATTTGTACGATCCATTCTTACTTATTCGTACGATCCATTCTAATTCATTCGCACGAATGTATCCATTCTAATTCATTCGAACGATCCATTCTAATTCATTCGCACGATCCATTCTAATTCATTCTAATTCATTCGTACGATCCATTCTAATTCATTCGCACGATCCATTCTAAATCATTCTAATTCAACTAACGTTCAAAGGTGCACCTTTGTATTCAACCAAATACAAAGTCTGAGGCCGCAACCTAAACACCTGAATGATCGTGCGAATGAATTACAAATGAATTAGAATAGATTGTGCGAATGAATTAGAATGGATCGTACGAATGAATTAGAATGGATCATATGAATGAATTAGAATGGATCGTGCGAATGAATTAGAATGGATCGTACGAATGAATTAGAATGGATACATTCATGCGAACGAATTAGAATGGATCGTACGAATGAATTAGAATGTATCGTGCGAATGAATTAGATTGGATCGTGCGAATGAATTAGAATGGATCGTATGAATGAATTAGAATGGATACATTCTTGCGAATGAATTAGAATGGATCGTATGAATGAATTAGGATGGATCGTATGAAATAATTCGAATGGATCGTACGAATGAATTAGAATGGATATATTCGTGCGAATGAATTAGAATGGATCATGCGAAGGAATTAGGGTGGATCGTACGAATGACCTAGAATGGATACATTTGTGCAAAAGAATTAGAATGGATTGTATGAATGAATTAGAATGGATCGTATGAATGAATTAGAATGGATACATTCGTGCGAATGAATTAGAATGGATCATACGAAGGATTTTGGGTGGATCGTACGAATGAATTAGAATGGATCGTGCTAATGAATTAGAATGGATCGTACGAATGAAATAGAATGGATCGTTCGAATGTGTAAGAATGGATCGTACGAATGAATTAGAATGGATGCATTCGTGCAAAAGAATTAGAATGGATTGTATGAATGAATTAGAATGGATCGTGCAAATGAATTAGAATGGATCGTATGAATGAATTCGAAATGATGGTACGAATGAATTAGAATGGATACATTCGTGCGAATGAATTAGAATGGATCATACAAAGGAATTAGGGTGGATCGTACGAATGAATTAGAATGGATACATTCGTACGAAAGAATTAGAATGGATTGTATGAATGAATTAGAATGGATCGTATGAATTAATTAGAATGGATTGTGCGAATGAATTAGAATGGATCGTACGAATGAATTGGAATGGATCGTATTAATGAATAAGAATAGATCGTCCGAATGAATTAGATTGGATTGTATGAATGAATTCAAATGGATCGTACGAATGAATTAGAATGGATACATTCGTGCGAATGAATTAGAATGGATCATACGAAGGAATTAGGGTGGATCGTATAAATGAATTAGAATGGATTGAATAAATGAATTAGAATGGATCATATGAATGAATTAGAATGGATCGTGCGAATGAATTAGAATGGATCGTACGAATGAATTAGAATGGATCGTATGAATGAATTATAATGGATCGTGCGAATGAATTAGAATGGAACGTATGAATGAATTAGAATGGATACATTCGTGCGAATGAATTAGAATGGATCGTACGAATGAGTAAGAATGGATCGTACAAATGAAATAGAATAGATCGTACAAATGAATTAGAATGGATCGTGCTAATGAATTAGAATGGATAGTACAAATTAATTAGAATAGATTATGCGAATGAATTAGAATGGATCGTACGAATGAATTAGAATGGATCGTATGAATGAATTAGAATGGATCTTGCAAATGAATTAGAATTGATCGTACGAATGAATTAGAATGGATCGTGCGAATGAATTAGAATGGATACATTCGTGCGAATGAATTAGAATGGATCGTATGAATGAATTAGAATGGATCGTACGAATGGATTAGAATGGATACATTCATGCGAATGAATTAGAATGGATCGTACGAATGAGTAAGAATGGATCGTACGAATGAAATAGAATGGATCATACGAATGAATTAGAATGGATCGTGCAAATGAATTAGAATGGATAGTACGAATAAATTAGAATAGATTGTGCGAATGAATTAGAATCGATCGTACAAATGAATTAGAATGGATCGTATGAATGAATTAGAATGGATCGTGCTAATGAATTAGAATGGATCGTACGAATGAATTAGAATGGATCATGAGAATGAATTAGAATAGATATATTCGTGCGAATGAATTAGAATGGATCGTATGAATGAATTAGATTGCATCATATGAATGAATTAGAATGGATCGTATGTATGAATTAGAATGGATACATTCATGGGAATGAATTAGAATGGATCGTATGAAGGAATTAGAATGGATCATACGAATGAAATAGAATGGATCGTACGAAGGAAATAGAATGGATCGTACAAATGAATTAGAATGGATCGTACGAATGAATTAGAATAGATTTAGCAAATGAATTAGAATGGATCGTACGAATGAATTAGAATGGATACATTCGTGCGAATGAATTAGAATGGATCGTATGAATGAATTAGAATGGATCGTATGAATGAATTCGAATGGATCGTACGAATGAATTAGAATAGATACATTCGTGCGAATGAATCAGAATGAATCATACGAAGGAATTAGGGTGGATCGTACGAATGAATTAGAATGGATACATTCGTGCGAAAGAATTAGAATGGATTGTATGAATGAATTAGAATGAATCGTATGAATGAATTAGAATGGATCATGCGAATGAATTAGAATGGATCGTACGAATGAATTAGAATGGATCGTACGAATGAATTAGAATGGATCTTAGGAATAAATTAGAATGGATCGTGCGAATGAATTAGAATGGATCGTACGATTGAATTAGAATGGATACATTCGTGCGAATGAATTAGAATGGATCGTACGAATGGATACATTCGTGCGAATGAATTAGAATGGATCATACAAATGAGTAAGAATGGCTCGTACGAATGAAATAGAATGGATCGTACGAATGAATTAGAATGGATCGTGCTAATGAATTAGAATAGATCGTACGAATGAATTAGAATAGATTGTGCGAATGAATTAGAATGGATCGTACGAATGAATTAAAATGGATCGTATGAATGAATTAGAATGGATCGTGCGAATGAATTAGAATGGATCGTACGAATGAATTAGAATGGTTACCTTCGTGCGAATGAATTAGAATGGATTGTACGAATGAGTAAGAATGGATTGTATGAATGAAATAGAATGGATCGTACGAATGAATTAGAATGGATCATGGTAATGAATCAGAATGGATCGTACGAATGAATTAGAATAGATTGTGCGAATGAATACATTCGTGCGAATGAATTAGAATGGATCGTATGAATGAATTAGAATGGATAGTATGAATGAATTAGAATTGATCATATGAGTGAATTAGAATGGATCGTATGAATAAATTCGAATGGATCGTACGAATGTATTAGAATAAATACATTCGTGCGAATAAATTAGAATGGATCGTACGAATGAAATAGAATGTATCCATTCTAATTCTAATATATTCATAGAATGGATCGTACGAAGGAATTAGAATAGATCGTACGAATGTATTAGAATGGATCGTACGAATGAATTAGAATGGATACATTCGTGCGAATAAGTTAGAATGGATCGTACGAATGAGTAAGAATGGATCGTATGAATAAAATAGAATGGATCGTACGAATGAACTAGAATGGATCGTGCAAACGAATTGGATTGGATCGTGCGAATGAATTAGAATGGATCATAAGAATGAATTAGAATGGATACATTCATACGAATAAATTAGAATGGATCATATGAATGAATTATAATGGATCGTATGAATGAATTCGAATGGATCGTACGATTGAATTAGAATGGATTGTGCGAATGAATTAGATTGGATCGTACGAATGAATTAGATTGGATACATTCATGCGAATGAATTAGAATGGATCGTACGAATGAGTATGAATGGATCGTACGAATGAAATAGAATGGATCGTACGAAAGTATCCATCCTATTTCATTCGTACGATCCATTCTTACTCATTCGTACGATCCATTCTAATTCATTCGCACGAATGTATCCATTCTAATTCATTCGTACGATCCATTCTAATTCATTCGCACGATCCATTCTAATTCATTCATACGATCCATTCTAATTCATTCACACGAATATATCCATTCTAATTCATTTGTACGATCCATTCTAATTCATTCGCACGATCCATTCTAATTCATTCATACAATTTATTCTAATTCATTCGCACGATCCATTCTATAGAATGGATACATTCATGGTAATGAATTAGAATGGATCATACGAAGGAATTAGAATGGATCGTATGAAGGAATTAGAATGGATCGTGCGAATGAATTAGAATGGATCGTACGAATGAATTAGAATAGATTATGCGAATAAATTAGAATAGATCGTACGAATGAATTAGAATGGATACATTCGTGGGAATGTATCGTATGAATGAATTAGAATGGATCGTATGAATGAATTAGAATGGATCGTACGTATGAATTAGTATGGATACATTCATGGGAATGAATTAGAATGGATCGTACGTATGAATTAGTATGGATACATTCATGGGAATGAATTAGAATGGATCGTACGAAGGAATTAGAATGGATCATACGAATGGAATAGAATGGATCGTACGAAGGAATTAGAATGGATCGTACGAAGGAATTAGAAAGGATCGTACGAATGAATTAGAATGGATACATTCGTGTAAAAGAATTAAAATGGATTGTATGAATGAATTAGAATGGATCGTGCAAATGAATTAGAATGGATCATGCGAATGAGGATACATTCGTGCAAATGAATTAGAATGGATCGTACGAATGAGTAAGAATGGATCGTACGAATGAAATAGAGAGGATCGTACTAATGAATTAGAATGGATCGTGCAAATGAATTAGATTGGATCATGCAAGTGAATTAGAATAGATCGTACAAATGAATTAGAATAGGTACATTCGTGCGAATGAATTAGAATGGATCGTATGAATGAATTAGAATGGATCGTATGAATGAATTCGAATGAATCGTACGAATGAATTAGAATGGATACATTCATGCGAATGAATTAGAATGGATTGTATGAATGGATTAGAATGGGTCGTATGAATGAATTAGAATGGATACATTCGTGCGAAAGAATTACAATGGATTGTATGAATGGATTAGAATGGGTCGTATGAATGAATTAGAATGGATCGTGCGAATGAATTAGAATGGATCGTACGAATAAATTAGAATGGATCGTGCGAATGAATTAGAATGGATCGTGTGAATGAATTCGAATAGATCGTACGAATGAATTAGAATGGATACATTCGAGCGAATGAATTAGAATGGATCATACGAAGGAATTAGGGTGGATCGTACGAATGAATTAGAATGGATCGTATGAATGAATTAGAATGGATCGTGTGAATTAATTAGAATGGATCGTACAAATGAATTAGAATGGATCGTATGAATGAATTTGAATGGATCGTGTGAATGAATTAGAATGGATCGAACAAATGAATTAGAATGGATCGTATGAATGAATTAGAATGGATCATGCGAATGAATTAGAATGGATCGTACGAATGAATTAGAATGGATACATTCGTGCGAATGAATTAGAATGGATCGTACGAATGAGTAAGAATGTATCGTACGAATGAAATAGAATGGATCGTACGAATGAATTAGAATGGATCGTGCTAATGAATTAGAATGGATCGTACGAATGAATTAGAATAGATTGTGTGAATGAATTAGAATGGATCATACGAATGAATTAGAATGGATCTTATGAATGAATTAGAATGGATCGTATGAATGAATTAGAATGGATACATTCGTGCGAATGAATTAGAATGGATTGTACGAATGAGTAAGAATGGATCGGACGAATGAAATAGAATGGATCATACGAATGAATTAGAATGGATCGCGCTAATGAATTAGAATGGATCGTACGAATGAATTAGAATAGATTGTGCGAATGAATACATTCGTGCGAATGAATTAGAATGGATCGTATGAATGAATTAGAATGGATCGTATGAATGAATTCGAATGGATCGTATGAATGAATTAGAATGGATCGTATGAATGAATTAGAATGGATCGTATGAATGAATTCGAATGGATCGTACGAATGAATTAGAATGGATACATTCGTGCGAATGAATTAGAATGGATGATACGAAGGAATTAGGCTGGATCGTACGAATGAATTAGAATGGATATATTCGTGCGAAAGAATTAGAATGGATTGTGTGAATGAATTATAATGGATCGTATGAATGAATTATAATGAATCGTGCGAATGAATTAGAATGGATCGTACGAATGAATTAGAATGGATCATATGAATGAATTAGAATGGATCGTGCGAATGAATTAGAATGGATCGTACGAATGAATTAGAATGGATACATTTGTGCGAATGAATTAGAATGGATCGTTCGAACGAGTAAGAATGGATAGTACGAATTAAAGAGAATGGATCGTACGAATGAATTAGAATACATTGTACGAATTAATTCGAATGGATCATACGAATGAATTAGAATGTATTAGGAATTAGAATGGATCGTATGAATGAATTCAAATGGATCGCATGAATGAATTCGAATGGATCATACGAATGAATAAGAATGGATACGTTCGTGCGAATGAATTTGAATGGATCATACAAAGGAATTAGGGTGGATCGTACGAATGAATTAGAATAGATACATTCGTGCAAAAGAATTAGAATGGATTGTATGAATGAAATAGAATGGATCGTATGAATGAATTAGAATGGAGACATTCGTGCGAAAGAATTAATTCACACAATCTAGAATGGATCGTATGTATGAATGTATTAGGAATTAGAATGGATCGTATGAATGAATTAGAATGGATCGTACGAATGAGTACAAATGAATTAGAATGGATCGTATGAATGAATTAGAATGGATCGTGCGAATGAATTAGAATGGATCGTACGAATGAATTAGAATGGATATATTCGTGCGAATGAATTAGAATAGATCGTACGAATTAGAATGGATCATGTGAATGAATAAGAATGGATCGTACGTACGAATTCATTCTAATTCATTCGCACGATCCATTCTAATTCATTCGCACGATCCATTCTAATTCATTCATATGATCCATTATAATTTATTCGTACGATCCATTCTAATTCATACGTACAATCCATTCGAATTTATTCATACGATCCATTCTAATTCATTCATACGATCCATTCTAATTCATTCGCACGAATGTATCTATTCTAATTTATTCGTAAGATCCATTCTAATTCATTCAGACGATCCAATCTAATTCATTCGCACGATCAATTCTAATTCATTCATACGATCCATTCTAATTCATTCGCATGATCCATTCTAATTCATTCATACGATCCATTCTAATTCATTCGTACGATCCATTCATTCGTACGATCTATTCTAATTCGTTTGTACGATCCATTCGAATTCATTAGCACGATCCATTCTAATTCATTCGTACGATCCATTCTATTTCATTCGCACGATCCATTCGAATTCATTCGCACAATCTATTCTAATTCATTAGTTTGATCCAATCTAATTCATTAGCACGATCTATTCTAATTCATTCATACGATCCATTCTATTTCATTCGTACTATCCATTCTTACTCATTCGTACGATCTATTCTAATTCATTCGCACGAATGTATCCATTCTAATTCATTCGCACGATCCATTCTAATTCATTCGCACGATCCATTTTAATTCATTCATACGATCCATTCTAATTCATTCATACAATCCATTCTAATTCTTTCGCACGAATGTATCCATTCTAATTCATCCGTACGATCCACCCTAATTCCTTCGTATGATCCATTCTAATTCATTCATACGATCCATTCTAATTCATTCGCACGATCCATTCTAATTCATTCAAACGATCATTCTAATTCATTTGTACGATCCATTCTTATTCATTCGCACAATCTATTCTAATTCATTCGTACGATCTATGTTAATTCATTAGCACGATCCATTCTAATTCATTCGTACGATCCATTCTATTTCATTCGTACGATCCATTCTTACTCATTCGTACGATCCATTCTAATTCTACTTCATTCGTACGATCCATTCTAATTCATTAGCACGATCCATTCTAATTCATTCGTACGATCAATTCTATTTCATTCGTACGATCGATTCTTACTCAATGAATTAGAATGGATCATGCGAATGAATTAGAATGGATCGTACAAATGAATTAGAATGGATACATTTGTGCGAATGAATTAGAATGGATCGTACGAATGAGTAAGAATGGATCGTACGAATGAAATAGAATGGATCGTACGAATGAATTAGAATGGATCGTGCTAATGAATTAGAATGGATCGTACGAATGAATTAGAATAGATTGTGCGAATGAATTAGAATGGATCGTACGAATGAATTAGAGTGGATACATTCATGCGAAAGAATTAGAATGGATCGTACGAAGGCGTATGATCCATTCTAGTTCATTCGCACGAATATATCCATTCTAATTCATTTATTTGATCCATTAGAATTCATTCATACGATCCATTCTAATTCATTCATACGATCAATTCTAATTCAATCGCACGAATGTATCCATTCAAATTCATTCGTACGATCCATTTCGATGCAATCTAATTCATTCATACGATCCATTCTAATTTATAAGTACGATCCATTCTTACACATTCGTACGATCCATTCTAATTCATTCGCATGAATGTATCCATTCTAATTCATTCGTACGATCCATACTAATTCATTCGCACGATCCATTCTAATTCATTCGTACGATCCATTCTAATTCATTCGCACGATCCATTCTAATTCATTCATACGATCCATTCTAATTCATTCATACAATCCATTCTAAATCTTTCGCACGAATGTATCCATTCTAATTCATTCGTACGATCCATTCTAATTTCTTCATACGATCCATTCGAATTCATTCATACGATCCATTCTAATTCATTTATACGATCCATTCTAATTCATTCGCACGAATGTATCCATTCTAATTCATTCGTACGGTCCATTCTAATTCATTCGCACGATCCAACCGAATTCATTCGCACGATCCATTCTAATTCATCATTCGCACAATCTATTCTAATTCATTCGTACGATCCATTCTAATTCATTAGCACGATCCATTCTAATTCATTCGTACGATCCATTCTATTTCATTCGTGCGATCCATTTTTACTCATTCGTACGATCCATTCTAATTCATTCGCACGAATGTATCCATTCTAATTCATTCGTACGATCCATGCTAATTCATTCGCACGATCCATTCTAATTCATTCATACGATCCATTATAATTCATTCGTACGATCTATTCTATATAATGGATACATTCATGGGAATGAATTAGAATGGATCGTACGAAGGAATTAGAATGGATCATACGAATGAAATAAAATGGATCGTACGAAAGAATTAGAATGGATCGTACGAAGGAATTAGAATGGATCGTACGAATGAATTAGAATGGTGACATTCGTGCAAAAGAATTAGAATGGATTGTATGAATGAATTAGAATGGATCGTGCAAATGAATTCGAATGGATCGTGCGAATGAATTAGAATGGATCGTACAAATGAATTAGAATAGATTGTGCGAATGAATTAGAATGGATCGTAAGAATGAATAATGATGGATACATTCGTGCGAATGAATTAGAATGGATCGTATGAATGAATTAGAATGGATCGTATGAATGAATTACAATGGATCGTACAAATGAATTAGAATGGATCGTACGAATGAATTTGAATGGATCGTATGAATGAATTAGAATGGATCGTACGAATGAATTAGAATGGATCGTATGAATGAATTAGAATTGATCGTGCGAATGAATTAGAATGGATCGTACGAATGAATTAGAATGGATACATTCGTGCGAATGAATTAGAACGGATCGTATGAATGAGTAAAAATGGATCGTATGAATGAAATAAAATGGATCGTACGAATGAATTAGAATTGATCTTTCTAATGAATTAGAATGGATCATACGAATGAATTAGAATAAATTAAGCGAATGAATTAGAATGGATCGTACGAATGAATTAGACTGGATCGTATGAATGAATTAGAATGGATCGTGCGAATGAATTAGAATGGATCGTACGAATGAATTAGAATGGATACATTCGTGCGAATAAATTAGAATGGATCGTACGAATAAGTAAGAATGGATCGTACAAATGAAATAGAATGGATCGTACGAATAAACTAGAATGGATCGTGCTAATGAATTAGAATGGATCGTATGAATGAATTAGAAAAGATTGTGCGAATGAATTAGAATGGATCGTACAAATGAATTGGAATGGATCGTATGAATAAATTAGAATGGATCGTGCGAATGAATTAGAATGGATCATACGAATGAATTAGAAAGGATCGTGCGAATGAATTAGAATGGATACATTCGTGCGAATGAATTAGAATGGATCATATGAATGAATTAGATTGGATCGTATGAATGAATTAGAATTGATCGTACGTATGAATTAGAATGGATACATTCATGGGAATGAATTAGAATGAATCGTACGAAGGAATTAGAATGGATCGTACGTATGAATTAGAATGGATACATTCATGGGAATGAATTAGAATGGATCGTACGAAGGAATTAAAATGGATCATACGAATGAAATAGAATGGATCGTACGAAGGAATTATAATGGATCGTACAAATGAATTAGAATGGATCGTACGAATGAATTAGAATAGATTGTGTGAATGAATTAGAATGGATCGTACGAATGAATTAGAATGCATACATTCGTGCGAATTAATTAGAATGGATCGTATGAATGAATTAGAATGGATCATATGAATGAATTAGAATGGATCGTATGAATGAATTAGAATGGATCGTGCTAATGAATTATAATGGATCGTACAAATGATTTAGAATAGATTGTGCGAATGAATTAGAATGGATCAAATGAATGAATTAGAATGGATACATTCATGCGAATGAATTAGAATGGATTGTATGAATGAATTAGATTGGATCGTATGAATGAATTAGAATGGATCGTACGTATGAATTAGAATGGATACATTCATGGGAATGAATTAGAATGGATCGTACGAAGGAATTAGAATGGATCATACGAATGAAATAGAATGGATCGTACGAAGGAATTAGAATGGATCGTACAAATAAATTAGAATGGATCGTACGAATGAATTAGAATAGATTGTTTGAATGAATTAGAATGGATCGTACGAACGAATTAGAATGCATACATTCATGCGAATTAATTAGAATGGATTGTATGAATGAATTAGAATGGATCATATGAATGAATTAGAATGGATCGTACGAATGAATTAGAATGGATACATTCGTGCGAATGAATTAGAATGGATCATATGAAGGAATTAGGGTGGATCATATAAATGAATTAGAATGGATACATTCGTGCGAAAGAATTAGAATGGATTGTATGAATGAATTAGAATTGATCGTATGCATGAATTAGAATGGATCGTGCGAATGAATTAGAATGGATCATACGAATGAAATAGAATGGATCGTATGAATGAATTAGAATGGATCATGCGAATGAATTAGAATGGATCGTACGAATGAATTAGAATGGATACATTTCTGCGAATGAATTAGAATTGATCGTACGAATAAGTAAGAATGGATCGTACGAATGAAATAGAATGGATCGTATGAATGAATTAGAATGGATCGTACTAATAAATTAGAATAGATTGTGCAAATGAATTAGAATGGATCGTACGAATGAATTCGAATGGATCGTATTAATGAGTAAGAATGGATGATACGAATGAAATAGAATGGATCATATGAATAAATTAGAATGTATCGTGCTAATGAATTAGAATAGATCACACGAATGAATTAGAAAAGATTGTGCGACTGAATTAGAATGGATCGTACAAATAGATTAGAATGGATCGTGCGAATGAATTAGAATAGATCGTACGAATGAATTAGAATGGATACATTCGTGCGAATGAATTAGAATGGATCGTATGAATGAATTAGAATGGATCGTATGAATGAATTAGAATGGATCATGCGAATGAATTAGATTGGATCGTACGAATAAATTAGAATGGATACATTCGTGCAAATGAATTAGAATGGATCGTACGAATGAGTAAAAGGGATTGTACGAATGAAATAGAATGGATACATTCGTACGATCCATTCTATTTTATTCGTACGATACATTCTTACTCATTCGTACGATCCTTTCTACTTCATTCGTACGAATGTATCCATTCTAATTCATTCGTATGAACCATTCTAATTCATCCACACGATCCATTCTAATTCATTCATACGATCCATTCTAATTCATTCGTGCGATCCATTCTAATTTATTCGCACGATCCATTCTAATTCATTCGTACGATCCATTCGAATTCATTTATACGATCTATTCTAATTTATTCATACGATCCATTCTAATTCATTCGCATAAATGTATCCATTCTAATTCATTCGTACAATCCATTCTAATTCATTCGCACGATCCAATCTAATTCATTCGCACGATTAATTCTAATTCATTCGTATGATCAATTCTATTTCATTCATACGATCCATTCTTACTCATTCGTACGATCCATTCTAATTCATTGGCACGAATGTATCCATTCTAATTCATTCGTACGATCCATTCTAATTCCTTCGTACGATCCATTCCATGAATGAATTAGAATTAGAATGGATACATTCTATTTCATTCGTACGATCCATTCAAATTCATTCGCACGAATGTATTTATTCTAATTCATTCGTACGATCCATTCGAATTTATTCATACGATCCAATCTAATTCATTCATATGATCCATTGTAATTCATTCATACGATCCATTCTAATTCATTCGCATGAATGAATTCATTCGCACAATCTATACTAATTCATTCGTACGATCCATTCTAATTGATTAGCACGATCCATTCTAATTCATTCGTACGATCCATTCTATTTTATTCGTACGATCCATTCTAACTCATTTGTACTATCCATTTTAATTCATTCGCAAGAATGTATCCATTCTAATTCATTCATACGATCCATTCTAATTCATTCGCACGATCCATTCTAATTCATTCATACGATCCATTCTAATTCATTCGTACGATCCATTCGAATTCATTCGAACAATCTATTCTAATTCATTCGTACGATCCATTCTAATTCATTAGCATGATCCATTCTAATTCATTCGTACGATCCATTCTATTTCATTCGTACGATCCATTCGTACTCATTCGTACGATTGATTCTAATTCATTCGCACGAATGTATCCATTCTAATTCATTCGTACGATCCATTCTAATCCATTCGCACGAATCATTCTAATTCATTCATACGATCCATTCTAATTCATTCGCACGATCCATTCTAATTCATTCATACGATCCATTCTAATTCATTCATACAATCCATTCTAATTCTTTCGCACGAATGTATCCATTCTAATTCATTCGTACGATCCACCCTAATTCCTTCGTATGATCCATTCTAATTCATTCACACGAATGTATCCATTCTAATTCATTCGTATGATCCATTCGAATTCATTCACACAATCTATTCTAATTCATACGTACGATCCATTCTAATTCATTCATACGATCCAATCTAATTCATTCAAATGATCCATTCTAATTCATTTGCAAGAATGTATCCATTCTAATTCATTCGCACGGTCCATTCTAATTCATACGTACGATCGATTCTATTTCATTCGCACGATCCATTCTAATTCATTCATACGATCCATTTTAATTCATTCGTACGATCCATTTGTATGAATGAATTAGAATGGATCATACGTATGAATTAGACTGGATACAATCATGGGAATGAATTAGAATGGATCGTACGAATGAATTAGAATGGATCCATACATACGATCTATTCTAATTCATTCATACGATCCATTCTAATTCATTCGCACGAATATATCCATGGGAATGAATCCATTCTAATTCATTCGCACGATCTATTCTAATTTATTCGTACGATCCATTCTAATTCATTCGCACGATCCATTCTAATTCATTTGCACGATCCATTCTAATTCATTCATATGATCTATTCTAATTCATTCGCACGAATGTATCCATTCTAATTCATTTGTACGATCCATTCTAATTCATTCGCACAATCTATTCTAATTCATTCATACAATCCATTCTAATTCATTAGCACGATCCATTCTAATTCATTCATACAATCCATTCTAATTTATTCGTATGATCCATTCTATTTCATTCATACAATCCATTATAATACATTCTACATTGTGCGAATGAATTAGAATGGATACATTCGTGCGAAAGAATTAGAATGGATTTTATGAATTAATTACAAAGGATCTTGCAAATGAATTAGAATGCATCATGCGAATGAATTAGAATGGATCGTACGAATGAATTAGAATAGATTTTGCGAATGAATTAGAATGGATCGTATGAATGAATTAGAATTGATACATTCGTGCGAATGAATTAGAATGGATCATATGAATGAATTAGAATGGATCGTATGAATGAATTCGAATGGATCATACGAATGAATTAGAATGGATACATTCATGCGAATGAATTAGAATGGATCATACGAAGGAATTAGGGTGGATCGTACGAATGAATTAGAATGGATACATTCGTGCGAAAGAATTAGAATGGATTATATGAATGAATTAGAATGGATCGTATGAATGAAATAGAACGGATCGTGCAAATAAATCAGAATGGATCGTACGAATGAATTAGAATGGATCGTATGAATGAATTAGAATGGATCATGCGAATGAATTAGAATGGATCCTACGAATGAATTAGAATGGATACATTCGTGCGAAAGAATTAGAATAGATCATACGATTGAGTAAGAATGGATCGTACGAATGAAATAGAATGGATCCTATGAATGAATTAGAATGGATTGTGCTAATGAATTTGAATGAATTAGAATAGATTGTGCGAATGAATTAGAATAAGAATGGATCCATTCTAATTCCTTCGTATGAATGTATCCATTCTAATTCATTCGTACGATCCATTCAAATTCATTCGCACAATCTATTCTAATTCATACGTACGATCCATTCTAATTCATTCGTATGATCCACCCTAATTCTTTCATATGATCCATTCTAATTTATTTGTACGATCCATTCTAATTCATTCATACGATCCATTCTAATTCATTCGTACGATCCATTCTAATTCATTCGCTCAATCTATTCTAATTCATTCATAGGATCCATTCTAATTCAATAGCACGATCCATTCTAATTCATTCGTACGATCCATTCTTACTCATTCGTACGATCCATTTTAATTCTAATTCATTCGTACGATCCATTCTAATTCATTAGCAGGATCCATTCTAATTCATTCGCACAATCTATTCTAATTCATTCATACGATCCATTCTAATTCATTCGCATGATCCATTCTAATTCATTCGCACGATCCATTCAAATTCATTCATACAATCCATTCGAATTCTTTCGCACGAATGTATCCATTCTAATTCATTCGTACGATCCAGCCTAATTCCTTCGTATGATCCATTCTAATTCATTCGCACGAATGTATCCATTCTAATTCATTCGTACGATCCATTTAAATTCGTTCATACGATCCATTCTAATTTATTCATACGATCCATTCTAATTCATTTGCACGAATGTATCCATTCTAATTCATTCGTACGATCCATTCTAATTCATTCGCGCAATCTATTCTAATTCATTCGTACGATCCATTCTAATTCATTCGCATGATGCATTCTAATTCGTTTGCACGATCCATTCTAATTCATTCATACAATCCATTCTAATTCTTTTGCACGAATGTATCCATTCTAATTCATTCGTACGATCCATTCTAATTCCTTTATACGATCCATTCTAATTCCTTCGTACGATCCTTTCTAATTCCTTCGTACGATCCATTCTATTTCATTCGTATGATCCATTCTAATTCCTTCGTACGATCCATTCTAATTCATTCCCATGAATGTATCGATTCTAATTCATACGTGCGATCTATTCTAATTCATTCATACGATCCAATCTAATTCATTCATACGATCCATTCTAATTCATTCGTACGATCCATTCTAATTCATTCGTACAATCTAGTATAATTCATTCGTACGATCCATTCTAATTCATTAGCACGATGTATTCTAATTCATTCGTACGATTTATTCTATTTCATTCGTACGATCCATTCTTACTCATTCGTACGATCCATTCTAATTCATTCGAACGAATATATCCATTCTAATTCATTCGTACGATCCATTCTAATTTATTCGCACAATCCATTCCAATTCATTTAAACGAACCATTCTAATTCATTCGTACGATCCATTCTAATTCATTCACACGATCCATTCTAATTCATTCATACGATCCATTCTAATTCATTCGTACAATCTATTCAAATTCTTTCGCACGTATGTATTCATTCTAATTCATTCGTACGATCCACCCTAATTCCTTCGTATGATCCATTCTAATTCGTTCGTACGATCCATTTTAATTCATTCGCACGATCAATTCTAATTCATTCATACGATCCATTATAATTCATTTGTACAATCCATTCTAATTCGTTCGCACAATCTATTCAAATTCATTCATACGATCCATTCTAATTCATTAGCACGATCCATTCTAATTCATTCGTACGATCTATTCTATTTCATTCGTACGATCCATTCTTACTCATTCGTACGATCCATTCTAATTCATTCGCACGAATGTATCCATTCTAAGTCATTCGTACGATCCATTCTAATTCATTCGCACGATCCATTCTAATTCATTCATACGATCCATTCTAATTCATTCGTACGATCCATTCTAATTCATTCGCACGATCCATTCTAATTTATTCATATGATCTATTCTAAATTATTCATACAATCCATTCTAATTCTTTCGCACGAATGTATCCATTCTAATTCATTCGTACGATCCACCCTAATTCCTTCGTATGATCCATTCTAATTCATTTGCACGAATGTATCCATTCTAATTCATTCGTACGGTCCATTCGAATTCATTCAAATGATCCATTCTAATTCATTTATACGATCCATTCTAATTCATTCGTATGAATATATCCATTCTAATTCATTCGTACGATCCATTCAAATTCGTTCGCACAATCTATTCTAATTCATTCGTACAATCCATTCTAATTCATTCGCACGATCTATTCTAATTCATTTACACGATCCATTATAATTCATTCATACAATCCATTCTAATTAAGTCTTTTGCACGAATATATCCATTCTAATTCATTCGTATGATCCGTTCTAATTCCTTCGTATGATCAATTCTAATTCCTTCATACGATCCATTCTATTTCATTCATATGATCCATTCTAATTCCTTCGTACGATCCATTCTAATTCATTCCCGAGAAGGTATCCATTTTAATTCATACGTATGATTCATTCTAATTCATTCATATGATCCAATCTAATTCATTCATAAGATCCATTCTAATTCATTCGCACGAATGTATCTATTCTAATTCATTCATACGATCCATTCTAATTCATTCGCACAATCTATTCTAATTCATTCGTACGATCCATTCAAATTCATTAGCACGATCCATTCTAATTAATTCGTACAATCTATTCTATTTCATTCGTACAATCCAATCTTACTCATTCGTACGATCTATTCTAATTAATTCGCACGAATGAATCCATTCTAATTTGTTCGTACGATCCATTCTAATTCATTCGCACGATCCATTCTAATTCATTCATACGATCCATTCTAATTCATTCGTACGATGCATTCTAATTCATTCGCACGATCCATTCTAATTCATTCATATGATCCATTATAATCCATTCATACAATCCATTCTAATTCTTTCGCACGAATGTATCCATTCTAATTCATTCGTGCGATCCATTCGAATTCATTCATACGATCCATTCAAATTCATTCATACAATCAATTATAATTCATTCGCACGAATGTATCTATTCTAATTCATTCGTACGATCCATTCTAATTCATTCGCACGATCCAATCCAATTAGTTCGCACGATCCATTCTAATTCATTCGTACGATCCATTCTATTTTATTTGTACGATCCATTCTTACTCATTCGTACGATCCATTCTAATTCATTCGCACGAATGTATCCATTCTAATTCATTCATACGATCCATTCTAATTCATTCGCACGATCCATTCTATTTCATTCATACGATCCATTCTAAATCATTCGTACGATCCATTCTAATTCATTCATACGATCCATTCTAATTCATTCGCATGATCCATTCTAATTCATTCATACGATCCATTCTAATTCATTTGTACAATCGATTCTAATTCTTTCGCACGAATATATCCATTCTAATTGATTCATACATTCCACCCTAATTCCTTTGTATGATCCATTCTAATTTATTCGAACGAATGTATCCATTCTAATTCATTCGTACGATCCATTCGAATTCATTCATACGATCCATTCTAATTCATTCATACGATCCATTCTAATTCATTCGCACGAATGTATCCATTCTAATTCATTCGTACGATCGATTCTAATTCATTCGCACAATCGATTCTAATTCATTCGTACGATCCATTCTAATTCATTCGCATGATCCATTCTAATTCATTTGTACGATCCATTCTAATTAATTCATACAATCCATTCTAATTCATTCGTACGATCCATTCTAATTCCTTCGTACGATCTATTCTAATTCCTGCGTACAATCCATTCTAATTTCTTCGTACGATCCATTCTAATTCATTCCGATGAATGTATCCATTCTAATTCATAAGTACGATCCAATCTAGTTCATTCATACGATCCAATCTAATTCATTCATATGATCTATTCTAATTCATTCGCACGAATGCATCCATTCTAATTCATTCGTACGATCTATTCTAATTCATTCGCATAATCTATTCTAATACATTCGTACGATCCATTCTAATTCATTAGCACGATCCATTCTAATTCATTCGTACGATCCATCTATTTCATTCGTACGATCCATTCATACTCATTCGTACGATCCATTCTAATTCATTCGCATGATCCATTCTAATTCATTTGTACAATCCATTCTAATTCATTCATACAATCCATTCTAATTCTTTTGCACGAATTTATCCATTCCAATTCATTCGTACGTCCCATTCTAATTCCTTCATACGATCCATTCTAATTTCTTCGTACGATCCATTCTAATTCATTCCCATGAATGTATCCATTCTAATTCATACGTACGATCCATTCTAATTCATTCATACGATCCAATCTAATTCATTCATATGATTTATTCTAATTCATTCACACGAATGTATCCATTCTAATTCATTCGTAAGATCCGTTCTAATTCATTCGCACAATCTATTCTAATACATTCGTACGATCCATTCTAATTCATTAGCACGGTCCATTCTAATTCATTCGTACGATCCATTCTATTTCATTCATACGATCCATTCTAATTCATTCGCACGAATGTATCCATTCTAATTCATTCCAATTCCTTCGTACGATCCATTCGTATGATACATTCTAATTCCTTCGCACGAATGTATCCATTCTAATTCATTCGTACGATCCATTCTAATTCATTCGCACAATCTATTCTAATTCATTCATACGAACCATTCTAATTCATTAGCACGATCCATTCTAATTCATTCATACGATCCATTCAATTTCATTCGTACGATCCATTCTTACTCATTCGTACGATCCATTCTAATTCATTCGCACGAATGTATCCATTCTAATTCATTCGTACGATCCATTCTAATTCATTCGCACGATCCATTCTAATTCATTCGTACGATCCATTCTAATTCATTCGCACGATCTATTCTAATTCATTCATATGATCCATTCTAATACATTCATACGATCCATTCTAATTTATTCGCACGAATGTATCCATTATAATTCATTCGTACAATCCATTCTAATTCATTCGCACAATCTATTCTAATTCATTCGTAAGATCCATTCTAATTCATTAGCACGATCCATTCTAATTCATTCGTATAATCCATTCTATTTCATTGGTACGATCCATTCTTACTCATTCGTACTATCCATTCTAATTCATTCGCACGAATGTATCCATATTAATTCATTCATACGATCCATTCTAATTCATTTGCACGATCCATTCTAATTCATTCATACGATCCATTCTAATTCATTCGTACGATCCATTCTAATTCATTCGTATGATCCATTCTTACTCATTCGTACAATCCAATCTAATTCATTCGCACGAATGTATCTATTCTAATTCAGTCGTACGATCCATTATAATTCATTCGCACGATCCATTCTAATTCATTCGTACGATCAATTCTAATTCATTCGCACGATCCATTCTAATTCATTCATACGATCCATTCTAATTCATCCATACAATCCATTCTAATTCTTTCGCACGAATGTATCCATTCTAATTCATTCGTCCGATCCACCCTAATTCCTTCGTATGATCCATTCTAATTCATTCGCACGAATGTATCCATTCTAATTCATTCGTACGATCCATTCGAATTTATTCATACGATTCATTCTAATTCATTCATACGATCCATTCTAATTCATTCGCACGAATGTATTCATTCTAATTCATTCGTACGATCCATTCTAATTCATTCGCACAATCGATTCTAATTCATTCGTACTATCCATTTTAATTTATTCGCACGATCCATTATAATTCATTTGTATGATCCATTATAATTCATTTATACAATCCATTCTAATTCTTTTGCACGAATGTATCCATTCTAATTCATTCGTACGATCCATTCTAATTCCTTCGTACGATCCATTCTAATTCCTTCGTACGATCCATTCTAATTTCTTCGTACGAACCATTCTAATTCATTCCCATGAATTTATCCATTATAATTCATATGTACGATCCATTCTAATTAATTCATACGATCCAATCTAATTCATTCATACGGTCTATTCTAATTCATTCGCACGAATGTATCCATTCTAATTCATTCGTACGATCCATTCTAATTCCTTCGCACAATCTATTCTAATTCATTCGTACGGTCCATTCTAATTCATTAGCACGATCCATTCTAATTCATTCGTACGATCCATTCTATTTCATTCATACGATCCATTCTTACTCATTCGTATGATCCATTCTAATTCATTCGCACGAATATATCCATTCTAATTCATTCGTACGTTCCATTCTAATTCATTCGCACAATCCATTCTAATTCATTCATACGATCCTTTCTAATTCATTCGTATGATCCATTCTAATTCATTCGCACGATCTATTCTAATTCATTCATACGATCCATTCTAATTCATTCATATGATCCATTCTAATTCATTCGCACGAATGTATCCATTCTAATTCATTCGTACGATCCATTCTAATACATTCACACAATCTATTCTAATTCATTCGTACGATCCATTCTATTTCATTAGCACGATCCATTCTAATTCATTCGTACGATCCATTCTATTTCATTCGTACGATCCTTTCTTACTCATTCGTACGATCCATTCTAATTCATTCGCACGAATGTGTCCATTCTAATTCATTCGTACGATCTATTCTAATTCATTTGCACGATCCCTTCTAATTTATTCATACGATCCATTCTAATTCATTTGTACGATCCATTCTAATTCATTCGCACAATCTATTCTAATTCATTCGAACGATCCATTCTAATTCATTAGCACGATCCATTCTAATTTATTCGTATGATCCATTCTATTTCATTCGTACGATCCATTCTTACTCATTCATACGATCCATTCTAATTCATTCGCACGAATGTATCCATTCTAATTCATTCGTACGATCCATTCTAATTCATTCGCACGATCCATTATAATTCATTCATACGATCCATTCTAATTCATTCGTACGATCCATTCTAATTCATTCGCATGATCCATTCTAATTCATTCATACGATCCTTTCTAATTCATTCATACAATCCATTCCAATTCTTTCACACGAATGTATCCATTCTTATTCATTCGTACGATCCACCCTAATTCCTTCGTATGATCCATTCTAATTCATTCGCATGAATGTATCCATTCTAATTTATTCGTACGATCCATTTGAATTCATTCATACGATCTATTCTAATTCATTCATACGATCCATTCTAATTCATTCGCACGAATGTATCCATTCTAATTCATTTGTATGATCCATTCTAATTCATTCACACAATCTATTCTAATTAATTTGTACGATCCCTTCTAATTCATTCCCACGATCCATTCTAATTCATTTGCCCGATCCATTCTAATTCATTCATACAATCCATTCTAATTCTTTTGTACGAATGTATCCATTCTATTTCATTCGTAAGCTCCATTCTAATTCCTTCATACGATCCATTCTAATTCCTTCGTATGATCCATTCTAATTCCTTCGTACGATCCATTCTATTTCATTCGTATGATCCATTCTAATTCCTTCGTACGATCCATTCTAATTCATTCCCATGAATGTATCCATTCTAATTTATACATACGATCCATTCTAATTCATTCATACGATCCAATCTAATTCATTCATACGATCCATTCTAATTCATTTGCACGAATGTATCCATTCTAATTCATTCGTACGATCCATTCTAATTCATTCGCATTAACTTTTCTAATTCATTCGTACGATCCATTCTAATTCATTAGCACGATCCATTCTAATTCATTCGTACGATCCATTCTATTTCATTCGTACGATCCATTCTTACTCATTCATACGATCCATTCTAATTCATTCGCACGAATGTATCCATTCTAATTCATTTGTACGATCCATTCTAATTCATTCGCACGATCCATTCTAATTCATTCATACGATCCATTCTAATTCATTCGTACGATCCATTATAATTCATTCGCACAATCTATTCTAATTCATTCGTACAATCCATTCTAATTCATTAGCACGATCCATTCTAATTCATTCGTACGATCCATTCTATTTCATTCGTACGATCCATTCTTACTCATTCGTACGATCCATTCTAATTCATTCGCACGAATATATCCATTCTAATTCATTCGCACGAATATATCCATTCTAATTCATTCGTATGATCCATTCTAATTCATTTGCACGATTTATTCTAATTCATTCATACGATCCATTCTAATTCATTCGTACGATCCATTCTAATTCAACTGCACGAACCATTCTAATTCATTCATATGATCCATTCTAATTCATTCGTACAATCCATTCTAATTCTTTCGCACGAATGTATCCATTCTAATTCATTCGTACGATCCACCCTAATTCCTTCGTATGATCCATTCTAATTCATTCGAACGAATGTATCCATTCTAATTCATTCGTACGATCCATTCGAATTCATTCATATGATCCATTCTAATTCATTCATACGATCCATTCTAATTCATTCGCACGAATGTATCCATTCTAATTCATTCGTACGATCCATTCTAATTCATTCGTACGTTCCATTATAATTCCTTCGTACAATCCATTTAATTCCTTCGTACGATCCATTCTATTTCATTCATATGATCCATTCTAATTCCTTCGTACGATCCATTCTAATTCCTTCGTACGATCCATTATAATTCCTTCGTATAATCCATTCTAATTCCTTCGTACGATCCATTCTATTTCATTCATAAGATCCATTCTAATTCCTTCGTACGATCCATTCTAATTCATTCCCATGAATGTATCCATTCTAATTCTTACGTACGATCCATTCTAATTCATTCATACGATCCAATCTAATTCATTCATAAGATCCATTCTAATTCATTCGCACGAATGTATCCATTCTAATTCATTCGTACGATCCATTCTAATTCATTCGCACGATACATTCAAATTCATTCGTACTATCCATTCTAATTCATTCGCACGATCCATTCTAATTCATTCATACGATCCATTCTAATTTATTCATACGATCCATTCTAATTCATTTGCACGAATGTATCCATTCGAATTCATTCATACAATCCATTCTAATTCATTCGCACGATCCATTCTAATTCGTTCATACGATCCAGTCTAATTCATTCGTATGATCCATTCTAATTCATTCGTATGAATGTATCCATTCTAATTCAATTATACGATCCATTCTAATTTATCCGCACGATCCAATCTAATACGTTCGAACGATCCATTCTAATTCAATCGTACGATCAATTCAATTTCATTCGTCCGATCCATTTTTACTCATTCATATGATCCATTCAAATTCATACGTACTATCCATTCTAATTCATTCGTACGATCCATTCTAATTCGTTCGCACAATCTATTCTAATTCATTCGTACGATCCATTCTAATTCATTAGCACGATTCATTCTAATTCATTCGTACGATCCATTCTATTTCATTCGTACGATCCATTCTTACTCATTCGTACGATCCATTCTAATTCATTCGCACGAATGTATCCATTCTAATTCATTCATACGTTCCATTCTAATTCATTCACACGATCCATTCTAATTCATTCATACGATCCATTATAATTCATTCGTACGATCCATTCTAATTCATTCGCACGATCCATTCTAATTCATTCATACGATCCATTCTAATTCATTCATACAATCCATTCTAAATCTTTCGCACGAATGTATCCATTCTAATTCATTCGTACGATCCATTCTAATTTCTTCGTACGATCCATTCGAATTCATTCATACGATCCACTCTAATTCATTCATACGATCCATTCTAATTCATTCAAACGAATGTATCCATTCTAATTCATTCGTATGGTCCATTCTAATTCATTCGCACGATCCAATCTAATTCATTCGCACGATCCATTCTAATTCATCATTAGCACGATCCATTCTAATTCATTCGTACGATCCATTCTATTTCATTCTTACGATCCATTCTTACTCATTCGTACGATCCATTCTAATTCATTCGCACGAATGTATCCATTCTAATTCATTCGTACGATCCATTCTAATTCATTCGCATGATCCATTCTAATTCATTCATACGATCCATTATAATTCATTTATACGATCCATTCTATAGAATGGATACATTCATGGGAATGAATTAGAATGGATCGTACGAAGGAATTAGAATGGATCATACGAATGAAATAAAATGGATCGTACGAAGGAATTAGAATGGATCGTATGAAGGAATTAGAATGGATCGTACGAATGAATTAGAATGGTTACATTCGTGCAAAAGAATTAGAATGGATTGTATGAATGAATTAGAATGGATCATGCAAATGAATTAGAATGGATCGTGCGAATGAATTAGAATAGATCGTACGAATGAATTAGAATAGATTGTGCGAATGAATTAGAATGGATCGTAAGAATGAATTTGGATGGATACATTCGTGCGAATGAATTAGAAAAGATTGCATGAATAAATTAGAATGGATCGTACGAATGAATTAGAATGGATCGTACGAATGAATTAGAATGGATCGTATGAATGAATTAGAATGGATCGTGCGAATGAATTAGAATGGATCGTACGAATGAATTAGAATGAATCGTATGAATGAATTAGAATTGATCGTGCGAATGAATTAGAATGGATCGTACGAATGAATTAGAATGGATACATTCGTGCGAATGAATTAGAATGGATTGTACGAATGAGTAAAAATGGATCGTACGAATGAAATAAAATGGATCGTACTAATGAATTAAAATGGATCTTTCTAATGAATTAGAATCGATCATACGAATGAATTAGAATAAATTAGGCGAATGAATTAGAATGGATCGTACGAATGAATTAGACTGGATCGTATGAATGAATTAGAATGGATCGTGCGAATGAATTAGAATGGATCGTACGAATGAATTAGAATGGATACATTCGTGCGAATGAATTAGAATGGATCGTATGAATGAGTAAGAATGGATCGTACGAATGAAATAGAATGGATCGTACGAATCAATTAGAATGGATCGTGCTAATGAATTAGAATGGATCGTACGAATGAATTAGAAAAGATTGTGCGAATGAATTAGAATGGATCGTACGAATGAATTAGAATGGATCGTATGAATGAATTAGAATGGATCGTGCGAATGAATTAGAATGGATCATACGAATGAATTAGAAAGGATCGTGCGAATGAATTAGAATGGATACATTCGTACGAATGAATTAGAATGGATCGTATGAATGAATTAGATTGGATCGTATGAATGATTTAGAATGGATCGTACGTATGATTTAGAATGGATACATTCATGGGAATGAATTAGAATGGATCGTACGAAGGAATTAGAATGGATCATACGAATGAAATAGAATGGATCGTACGAAGGAATTAGAATAGATCGTACAAATGAATTAGAATGGATCGTACGAATGAATTAGAATAGATTGTGCAAATGAATTAGAATGGATCGTACAGGAATTAGAATGGATACATTCGTGCGAATTAATTAGAATGGATCGTATGAATGAATTAGAATGGATCATATGAATGAATTCGAATGGATCGTACAATTGAATTAGAATGGATACATTCGTGCGAATGAATTAGAATGGATCATACGAAGGAATTAGGGTGGATCGTACAAATGAATTAGAATGGATACATTCGTGCGAAAGAATTAGAATGGATTGTATGAATGAATTAGAATGGATCGTATGAATGAATTAGAATGGATCGTGCGATTGAATTAGAATGGATCGTACGAATGAAATAGAATGGATCGTATGAATGAATTAGAATGGATCGTGCGAATGAATTAGAATGGATCGTACGAATGAATTAGAATGGATACATTCGTGCGAATGAATTAGAATGGATCGTACGAATAAGTAAGAATGGATCGTACGAATGAAATAGAATGGATCGTACGAATGAATTAGAATGGATCATACTAATGAATTAGAATGGATCGTATGAATGAATTAGAATAGATTGTGCGAATGAATTAGAATGGATCGTACGAATGAATTCGAATGGATCGTACGAATGAGTAAGAATGGATCATATGAATGAAATAGAATGGATCGTATGAATAAATTAGAATGTATCATGCTAATGAATTAGAATAGATCGTACGAATGAATTGGAAAAGATTATACGAATGAATTAGAATGGATCGTACGAATGGATTAGAATGGATCGTGCGAATGAATTAGAATGGATCGTACGAATGAATTAGAATGGATACATTCGTGCGAATGAATTAGAATGGATCGTATGAATGAATTAGAATGGATCGTATGAATGAATTAGAATGGATCATGCGAATGAATTAGATTGGATCGTACGAATAAATTAGAATGGATACATTCGTGCGAATGAATTAGAATGGATCGTACGAATGAGTAAAATGGATTGTACGAATGAAATAGAATGGATACATTCGTACGATCCATTCTATTTTATTCGTACGGTACATTCTTACTCACTCGTACGATCCCTTCTAATTCATTCGCACGAATGTATCCATTCTAATTCATTCGTACGAACCATTCTAATTCATCCGCACGATCCATTCTAATTCATTCATACGATCCATTCTAATTCATTCATACGATCCATTCTAATTTATTCGCACGATCCATTCTAATTCATTCGTACGATCCATTCGAATTCATTCATACGATCCATTCTAATTCATTCATACGATCCATTCTAATTCATTCGCATGAATGTATCCATTCTAATTCATTCGTACGATCCATTCGAATTTATTCGCACGATCCAATCTAATTCATTCGCACGATCCATTCTAATTCATTCGTACGATCAATTCAATTTCGTTCGTACGATCCATTCTTACTCATTGGTACGATCCATTCTAATTCATTCGCACGAATGTATCCATTCTAATTCATCCGTTCGATCCATTCTAATACATTCGTACGATCCATTCGAATTCCTTTATACGATCCATTCTATGAATGAATTAGAATTAGAATGGATATATTCTATTTCATTAATAAGATCCATTCTAATTCATTCGCACGAATGTATTCATTCTAATTCATTCGTACGATCCATTCGAATTTATTCATACGATCCATTCTAATTCATTCAAATGATCCATTCTAATTCATTCATACGATCCATTCTAATTCATTCGCACGAATGTATTCATTCGCACAATCTATACTAATTCATTCGTACGATCCATTCTAATTCATTAGCACGATCCATTCTAATTCATTCGTACGATCCATTATATTTTATTCGTACGATCCATTCTGACTCATTCGTACTATCCATTTTAATTCATTCGCACGAATGTATCCATTCTAATTCATTCATATGATCCATTCTAATTCATTCGCACAATCCATTCTAATTCATTCATACGATCCATTCTAATTCATTCGTACGATCCATTCTAATTCATTCGAACAATCTATTCTAATTCATTCGTACGATCCATTCTAATTCATTAGCATGATCTATTCTAATTCATTCGTATGATCCATTCTATTTCATTCGTACGATCCATTCGTACTCATTCGTACGATCGATTCTAATTCATTCGCACGAATGTATCCATTCTAATTCATTCGTACGATCCATTCTAATCCATTCGCACGATCCATTCTAATTCATTCATACGATCAATTCTAATTCATTCGCACGATCCATTCTAATTCATTCATACGATCCATTCTAATTCATTCATACAATCCATTCTAATTCTTTCGCACGAATGTATCCATTCTAATTCATTCGTACGATCCACCCTTATTCCTTCGTATGATCCATTCTAATTCATTCGCACGAATGTATCCATTCTAATTCATTCGTACGATCCATTCGAATTCATTCATACGATCTATTCTAATTCAATCGTACGATATATTCTAATTCATTCGCACGAATATATCCATTCTAATTCATTCGTACGATCAATTCTAATTCATTCGCACAATCTATTCTAATTTATACGTACGATCCAATCTAATTCATTCATACGATCCATTCTAATCTATTCGCGCGATCCATTCTAATTCATTCATACAATCCATTCTAATTCATTCACACGATCCATTCTAATTTATTCATACGATCCATTCTAATTCATTCATACAATCCATTCTAATTCTTTCGCACGAATGTATCCATTCTAATTCATTCGTACGATCCACCCTAATTCCTTCGTATGATCCATTCTAATTCATTCGCACTAATGTATCCATTCTAATTCATTCGTATGATCCATTCTAATTCATTCATACGATCCAATCTAATTCATTCATATGATCTATTCTAATTCATTCGCACGAATGTATCCATTCTAATTCGTTCGTACGATCCGTTCTAATTCATTCGCACAATCTATTCTAATACATTTGTACGATCCATTCAAATTCATTAGCACGGTCCATTCTAATTTATTCGTACGATCCATTCGATTTCATTCATACGATCCATTCTAATTCATTCGCACGAATGTATCCATTCTAATTCATTCCAATTCCTTCATACGATCCATTCGTACGATACATTCTAATTCCTTCGCACGAATGTATCCATTCTAATTCATTCGTACGATCCATTCTAATTCATTCGCACAATCTATTCTAATTCATTCATATGATCCATTCTAATTCATTAGCACGATCCATTCTAATTCATTCGTACGATCCATTCTTACTCATTCGTACGATCCATTCTAATTCATTCGCACGAATGCATCCATTCTAATTCATTCGTACGATCCATTCTAATTCATTCGCACGATCCAATCTAATTCATTCGCACGATCCATTCTAATTCATCATTAGCACGATCCATTCTAATTCATTCGTACGATCCATTCTATTTCATTCGTACGATCCATTCTTACTCATTCGTACGATCCATTCTAATTCATTCGCACGAATGTATCCATTCTAATTCATTCGTACGATCCATTCTAATTCATTCGCACGATCCATTCTAATTCATTCGTACGATCCATTCTAATTCATTCGCACGATCCATTCTAATTCATTTATATGATCCATTCTAATTCATTCATACGATCCATTCTAATTTATTCGTACGAATGTATCCATTATAATTTATTCGTACAATCCGTTCTAATTCATTCGCACAATCTATTCTAATTCATTCGTACGATCCATTCTAATTTATTAGCACGATCCATTCTAATTCATTCGTACAATCCATTCTATTTCATTGGTACGATCCATTCTTACTCATTCGTACGAACCATTCTAATTCATTCGCACGAATGTATCCATATTAATTCATTCATACGATCCATTCTAATTCATTTGCACGATCCATTCTAATTCATTCATACGATCCATTCTAATTCATTCGTACGATCCATTCTAATTCATTCGTATGATCCATTCTTACTCATTCGTACGATCCATTCTAATTCATTCGCACGAATGTATCTATTCTAATTCAGTCATACGATCCATTGTAATTCATTCGCACGATCCATTCTAATTCATTCGTACGATCCATTCTGACTCATTCGTACTATCCATTTTAATTCATTCGCACGAATGTATCCATTCTAATTCATTCATATGATCCATTCTAATTCATTCGCACAATCCATTCTAATTCATTCATACGATCCATTCTAATTCATTCGTACGATCCATTCTAATTCATTCGAACAATCTATTCTAATTCATTCGTACGATCCATTCTAATTCATTAGCATGATCTATTCTAATTCATTCGTATGATCCATTCTATTTCATTCGTACGATCCATTCGTACTCATTCGTACGATCGATTCTAATTCATTCGCACGAATGTATCCATTCTAATTCATTCGTACGATCCATTCTAATCCATTCGCACGATCCATTCTAATTCATTCATACGATCAATTCTAATTCATTCGCACGATCCATTCTAATTCATTCATATGATCCATTCTAATTCATTCATACAATCCATTCTAATTCTTTCGCACGAATGTATCCATTCTAATTCATTCGTACGATCCACCCTTATTCCTTCGTATGATCCATTCTAATTCATTCGCACGAATGTATCCATTCTAATTCATTCGTACGATCCATTCGAATTCATTCATACGATCTATTCTAATTCATTCGTACGATCTATTCTAATTCATTCGCACGAATATATCCATTCTAATTCATTCGTACAATCCATTCTAATTCAATCGCACAATCTATTCTAATTCATACGTATGATCCATTCTAATTCATTCATACGATCCAATCTAATTCATTCATATGATCCATTCTAATTCATTCGCAAGAATGTATCCATTCTTATTCATTCGCACGATCCATTCTAATTCATTCGCACGATCCATTCTAATTCATTCATACGATCCATTTTTATTCATTCGTACGATCCATTCGTATGAATGAATTAGAATGGATCGTACGTACGAATTAGACTAGATACAATCATGGGAATGAATTAAAATGGATCGTACGAATGAATTAGAATGGATCCATACGTACGATCTATTCTAATTCATTCGTACCATCCATTCTAATTCATTCGCATGAATATATCCATGGGAATGAATCCATTCTAATTCATTCACACGATCCATTCTAATTTATTCGTACGATCCATTCTAATTCATTCGCACGATCCATTCTAATTCATTTGCACGATCCATTCTACTTCATTCATATGATCCATTCTAATTCATTCGCACAAATGTATCCATTCTACTTAATTCGTACGATCCATTCTAATTCATTCGCACAATCTATTCTAATTCATTCGTACGATCTATTCTAATTCATTAGCACGATCCATTCTAATTCATTCATACAATCCATTCTAATTCATTCGTATGATCCATTCTATTTCATTCATACAATCCATTAAAATACATTCTAGATTGTGCGAATGAATTAGAATGGATACATTCGTGCGAAAGAATTAGAATGGATTGTATGAATTAATTACAAAGGATTTTGCAAATGAATTAGAATGGATCGTGCGAATGAATTAGAATGGATCGTACGAATGAATTGGAATAGATTGTGCGAATGAATTAGAATGGATCGTACGAATTAATTAGAATGGATACACTCGTGCGAATGAATTAGAATGGATCATATGAATGAATTAGAATGGATCGTATGAATGAATTCGAATGGATCGTACGAATGAATTAGAATGGATACATTCGTGCGAATGAATTAGAATGGATCATACGAAGGAATTAGGGTGGGTCGTACGAATGAATTAGAATGGATACATTCGTGCGAAAGAATTAGAATGGATTGTATGAATGAATTAGAATGGATCGTATGAATGAAATAGTATGGATCATGCAAATGAATTACAATGGATCGTACTATACGAATGAATTAGAATGGATCATATGAATGAATTAGAATGGATCATGCGAAAGAATTAGAATGGATCGTACGAATGAGTAAGAATGGATCGTACAAATGAAATAGAATGGATCGTACGAATGAATTAGAATGGATTGTGCTAATGAATTTGAATGAATTAGAATAGATTGTGCGAATGAATTAGAATAAGAATGGATCCATTCTAATTCCTTCGCATGAATGTATCCATACTAATTCATTCGTACGATCCATTTAAATTCATTCGCACAATCTATTCTAATTCATTCATACGATCTATTCTAATTCATTCGTATGATCCACCCTAATTCTTTCGTATGATCGATTCTAATTCATTTGTACGATCCATTCTAAATCATTCATACGAGCCATTCTAATTCATTCGTACGATCCATTCTAATTCATTCGCACAATCTATTCTAATTCATTCGTACGATCCATTCTAATTCAATAGCACGATCCATTCTAATTCATTCGTACGATCCATTCTTACTCATTTGTACGATCCATTCTAATTCTAATTCATTCGTACGATCCATTCTAATTCATTAGCATGATCCATTCTAATTCATTCGCACAATCTATTCTAATTCAATCGTACGATCCATTCTAATTCATTCGCATGATCCATTCTAATTCATTCGCACGATCCATTCTAATTCATTCATACAATCCATTCGAATTCTTTCGCACGAATGTATCCATTCTAATTCATTCGTACGATCCACCCTAATTCTTTTGTATGATCCATTCTAATTCATTCGCACGAATGTATCCATTCTAATTCATTCGTTCGATCCATTCCAATTCATTCATACGACCCATTCTAATTCATTCATACGATCCATTCTAATTTATTCGCACGAATGTATCCATTCTATTTCATTCGTACGATCCATTCTAATTCATTCGCACAATCTACTCTAATTCATTCGTACGATCCATTCAAATTCATTCGCATGATGCTTTCTAATTCATTTGCACGATCCATTCTAATTCATTCATACAATCCATTTTAATTCTTTTGCATGAATGTATCCATTCTAATTCATTCGTACGATCCATTCTAATTCCTTCGTACAATCCATTCTAATTCCTTCGTACGATCCTTTCCAATTCCTTCGTACGATCCATTCTGTTTCATTCGTATAATCCATTCTAATTCATTCGTACGATCCATTCTAATTCATTCCCATGAATGTATCCATTCTAATTCATACGTACGATCTATTCCAATTCATTCATACGATCCAATCTAATTCATTCATACGATCCATTCTATTTCATTCGTACGATCCATTCTAATTCATTCGCACAATCTAGTCTAATTCATTCCTACGATCCATTCTAATTCATTAGCACGATCTATTCTAATTCATTCGTACGATTTATTCTATTCATTCGTACGATCCATTCTTACTCATTCGTACGATCCATTCTAATTCATTCGCACGAATATATCCATTCTAATTCATTCGTATGATCCATTCTAATTTATTCGCACGATCCATTCCAATTCATTTATACGAACCATTCTAATTCATTCGTACGATCCATTCTAATTCATTCACACGAACCATTCTAATTAATTCATACGATCCATTCTAATTCATTCATACAATCCATTCAAATTCTTTCGCACGAATGTATCCATTCTAATTCATTCGTACGATCCAACCTAATTCCTTCGTATGATCCATTCTAATACATTCGTACGATCCATTTTAATTCATTCGTACGATCCATTCTAATTCATTCATACGATCCATTATAATTCATTCGTACAATCCATTCTAATTCGTTCGCACAATCTATTCGAATTCATTCATACGATCCATTCTATTTCATTAGCACGATCCATTCTAATTCATTCGTACGATCAATTCTATTTCATTCGTACTATCCATTCTTACACATTCGTACGATCCATTCTAATTCATTCGCACGAATGTATCCATTCTAACTCATTCGTACGATCCATTCTAATTCATTCGCATGATCCATTCTAATTCATTCATACGATCCATTCTAATTCATTCGTACGATCCATTCTAATTCATTCGCACGATCCATTCTAATTTATTCATACGATCTATTCTAATTTATTCATAAAATCCATTCTAATTCTTTCGCACGAATGTATCCATTCTAATTTATTTGTACGATCCACCCTAATTCCTTCGTATGATCCATTCTAATTCATTCGCACGAATGTATCCATTCTAATTCATTCGTACGGTCCATTCGAATTCATTCAAATGATCCATTCTAATTCATTCATACGATCCATTATAATTTATTCGTATGAATGTATCCATTCTAATTCATTCATACGATCCATTCAAATTCGTTCGCACAATCTATTCTAATTCATTCGTACGATCCATTCTATTTCATTCACATGATCTCTTCTAATTCATTTGCACGATCCATTCTAATTCATTAATACAATCCATTCTAAGTCTTTTGCACGAATATATCCATTCTAATTCATTCATATGATCCGTTCTAATTCCTTCGTACGATCCATTCTAATTCCTTCATACGATCCACTCTATTTCATTCGTATGATCCATTCTAATTCCTTCATACGATCCATTCTAATTCATTCCCGTGAATGTATCCATTTTAATTCATACGTATGATTCATTCTAATTCCTTCATACGATCCAATCTAATTCATTCATAAGATCCATTCTAATTTATTCGCACGAATGTATCCATTCTAATTCATTCGTACGATCCACTCTAATTCATTCGCACAATCTATTCTAATTTTTTCGTATGATCCATTCTAATTCATTAGCACGATCCATTCTAATTCATTCGTACGATCTATTCTATTTCATTCGTACGTTCCATTCTTACTCATTCATACGATCTATTCTAATTCATTCGCACGAATGAATCCATTCTAATTTATTCGTACGATCCATTCTAATTAATTCGCATGATCCAATCTAATTCATTCATACGATCCATTCTAATTCATTCGTACGATGCATTCTAATTCATTCGCACGATCCATTCTAATTCATTCGTACGATCCATTCTAATTCATTCATACAATCTATTCTAATTCTTTCGCATGAATGTATCCATTCTAATTCATTCGTACGATCCATTCAAATTCATTCATACGATCCATTCAAATTCAATCATACGATCAATTATAAATCATTCGCACGAATGTATCCATTCAAATTCATTCGTACGATCCATTCTAATTCATTCGCACGATCACATCAAATTAACTCGCACGATCCATTCTAATTCATTTGTACGATCCATTCTATTTCATTTGTACGATCCATTCTTACTCATTCGTACGATCCATTCTAATTCATTCGCACGAATGTATCCATTCTAATTCATTCATACGATCCATTCTAATTCATTCGCACGATCCATTCTAATTCATTCATACGATCCATTCTAATTCATTCGCACGATCCATTCAAATTCATTCATACGATCCATTCTAATTCATTCGCATGATCCATTCTAATTCATTCATACGATCGATTCTAATTCATTCGTACAATCCATTCTAATTCTTTCGCATGAATGTATCCATTCTAATTCATTCGTACGATCCACCCTAATTCCTTCGTATGATCCATTCTAATTCATTCATATAATCCATTCGAATTCATTCATACGATCCATTCTAATTCATTCATACGATCCATTCTAATTCATTCGCACGAATGTATCCATTCTAATTCATTCGTATGATCGATTCTAATTCATTCGCACAATCGATTCTAATTCATTCGTTCGATCCATTCTTATTCATTCGCATGATCCATTCTAATTCATATGTACGATCCATTCTAATTCATTCATACAATCCATTCTAATTCATTCGTACGATCTATTCTAATTCATTCGCACAATCTATTCTAATACATTCGTACGATCCATTCTAATTCATTAGCACGATCCATTCTAATTCATTCGTACGATCCATTCTATTTCATTCGTACGATCCATTCTTACTCATTCGTACGATCCATTCTAATTCATTCGCATGATCCATTCTAATTCATTTGTACGATCCATTCTAATTCATTCATACAATCCATTCTAATTCTTTTCAATGAATTTATCCATTCTAATTCATTCGTACGACCCATTCTAATTCCTTCGTACGATCCATTCTAATTTCTTCGTACGATCCATTCTAATTCATTCCCATGAATGTATCCATTCTAATTCATACGTACGATCCATTCTAATTCATTCATACGATCCACTCTAATTCATTCATATGATCTATTCTAATTCATTCGCACGAATGTATCCATTCTAATTCATTCGTACGTTCCATTCTAATTCATTCGCACAATCTATTCTAATACATTCGTACGATCCATTCTAATTCATTAGCACGATCCATTCTAATTCATTCGTACGATCCATTCTATTTCATTCATACGATCCATTCTAATTCATTCACACGAATGTATCCATTCTAATTCATTCCAATTCCTTCGTACGATCCATTCGTACGATACATTCTAATTCCTTCGCACGAATGTATCCATTCTAATTCATTCGTACGGTCCATTCTAATTCATTCGCACAATCTATTCTAATTCATTTATACGATCCATTCTAATTCATTAGCACGATCCATTCTAATTCATTCGTACGATCCATTGTATTTCATTCGTACGATCCATCTTACTCATTTGTATGATCCATTCTAATTCATTCGCACGAATGTATCCATTCTAATTCATTCGTACGATCCATTCTAATTCATTCGCACGATCCATTCTAATTAATTCATATGATCCATTCTAATTCATTCATACGATCCATTCTAATTTACTCGCACGAATGTATCCATTATAATTCATTCGTACAGTCCATTCTAATTCATTCGCACAATCTATTCTAATTCATTCGTACGATCCATTCTAATTCATTAGCACGATCCATTCTAATTCATTCGTACGATCCATTCTATTTCATTGGTACGATCCATTCTTACTCATTCATACGATCCATTCTAATTCATTCACACGAATGTACCCATATTAATTCATTCGTACGATCCATTCTAATTCATTCGCACGATCCATTCTAATTCATTCATACGATCCATTCTAATTCATTCGTATGATCCATTCTAATTCATTCGCATGATCCATTCTAATTCATTCATACGATCTATTCCAATTTCTTCACACGAATGTATCCATTCTAATTCATTCGTACGATCCACCGTAATTCATTCGTATGATCCATTCTAATTCATTCGCACGAATGTATCCATTCTAATTCATTCGTACGATCCATTCGAATTCATTCATACAATCTATTCTAATTCATTCATACGATCCATTCTAATTCATTCTCACGAATGTATCCATTCTAATTCATTCGTATGATCCATTCTAATTCATTCGCACAATCTATTATAATTAATTTGTACGATCCATTCTAATTCATTCGCACGATCCATTCTAATTCATTTGCCCGATCCATTCTAATTCATTCATACAATACATTCTAATTCTTTTGTACGAATGTATCCATTCTAATTCATTCGTAAGCTCCATTCTAATTCCTTCATACGATCCATTCTAATTCTTTCGTACTATCCATTCTAATTCCTTCGTACGATCCATTCTATTTCATTCGTATGACCCATTCTAATTCCTTCGTACGATCCATTCTAATTCATTCCCAGGAATGTATCCATTCTAATTTATACGTACGATCGATTCTAATTCATTCATACGATCCAATCTAATTCATTCATACGATCCATTCTAATTCATTCGCACGAATGTATCCATTCTAATTCATTCGTACGATCCATTCTAATTCATTCGCACTATCTTTTCTAATTCATTCGTACGATCCATTCTAATTAATTAGCACGATCCATTCTAATTCATTCGTACGATCCATTCTATTTCATTCGTACGATCCTTTCTTACTCATTCATACGATCCATTCTAATTCATTTGCACGAATGTATCCATTCTAATTCATTCGTCCGATCCATTCTAATTCATTCGCACGATCCATTCTAATTCATTCATACGATCCATTCTAATTCATTTGTACGATCCATTCTAATTCATTCGCACAATCTATTCTAATTCATTTGTACGATCCATTCTAATTCGTTAGCACGATCCATTCTAATTCATTCGTACGATCCATTCTATTTCATTCGTACGATCCATTCTTACTCATTCGTATGATCCATTCTAATTCATTCGCACGAATATATCTATTCTAATTCATTCGCATAATCCATTCTAATTCATTTGCACGATTTATTCTAATTCATTCATACGATCCATTCTAATTCATTCGTACGATCCATTCTAATTCATTTGCACGATCCATTCTAATTCATTCATACGATCCATTCTAATTCATTCGTACGATCCATTCTAATTTATTCGCACAATCTATTCTAATTCATTCGTACGATCCATTCTAATTTATTAGCACGATCCATTCTAATTCATTCGTACGATCCATTCTATTTCATTCGTATGATCCATTCTTACTCATTCGTACGATCCATTCTAATTCATTCGCACGAATGTATCCATTCTAATTCATTCATACATTCCATTCTAATTCATTCGCACGAGCCATTCTAATTCATTCATACGATCCATTCTAATTCATTCGTACGATCCATTCTAATTCATTCGTACGATCCATTCAAATTCATTCATACGATCCATTCTAATTCATTCATACGATCCATTCTAATTCATTCGCACGAATGTATCCATTCTAATTCATTTGTACGATCCATTCTAATACATTCGCACAATCTATTCTAATTGATTCGTACGATCCATTCTATTTCATTCTTACGATCCATTCTTACTCATTCGAACGATCCATTCTAATTCATTCGCATGAATGTATCCATTCTAATTCATTCATACGATCCATTCTAATTCATTTGCACGATCCATTCTAATTCATTCATACGATCCATTCTAATTCATTCGTACGATCTATTCTAATTCATTCGCACAATCTATTCTAATTCATTCGTACGATCCATTCTAATTCATTAGTACGATCCATTCTAATTCATTCGTACGATCCATTCTAATTCATTCGCACGATTCATTCTAATTCATTCGTACGATCCATTTTAATTCATTCGTACAATGCATTCCTAATTCATTCGCACGATCCATACTAATTCATTCATACAATCCATTCTAATTCCTTCGTATGATCCATTCTAATTCATTCGCACGAATGTATCCATTCTAATTCATTCGTACGATCCATTCGAATTAATTCAGACGATCCATTCTAATTCATTCATACGATCCATTCTAATTCATTTGCAAGAATGTATCCGTTCTAATTCATTCGTATGATCCATTCTAATTCATTCGCACAATCTTTTCTAATCCATTCGAACGATCCATTCTAATTCATTAGCACGATCCATTCTAATTCATTTGCAAGATCCATTCTAATTCATTCATACAATCCATTCTAATTCTTTTGCACGAATGTATCCATTCTCATTCCTTCGTACGATCCATTCTAATTCGTATGATCCATTCTAATTCGTTCATACGATCCATTCTAATTCATTCCCATGAATTTATCCATTCTAATTTATACATACGATCAGTTCTAATTCATTCATACGATCCAATCTAATTCATTCATATGATCCATTCTTATTCATTCGCACGAATGTATCCATTCTAATTCATTCGTACGATCCATTCTAATTCATTCGCACAATCTATTCTAATTCATTCGTATGATCTATTCTAATTCATTAGCACGATCCATTCTAATTCATTCATACGATCCATTTTATTTCATTCGTACGATCGATTCTAACTCATTCGTACGATCCATTCTAATTCATTCGCACGAATGTATCCATTCTAATTCATTCTTACGATCCATTCTAATTCTTTCGCACGATCCATTCTAATTCATTCATACGATCCATTCTAATTAATTCGTACGATCCATTCTAATTCATTCGCACAATCTATTCTAATTCATTCGTACGATCCATTCTAATTCATTAGCACGATCCATTCTAATTCATTCGTATGATCCATTCTATTTCATTCGTACGATCCATTCTTACTCATTCGTACGATCCATTCTACTTCATTCGCACGAATGTATCCATTCTAATTCATTCGTACGATCCATTCTAATTCATTCGCATGATCCATTCTAAATCATTCATACGATCCATTCTAATTAATTCGTATGATCCATTCTAATTCATTCGTATGATCCATTCTAATTCATTCATACAATCCATTCTAATTCATTCGTACGATCCATTCTAATTCATTCGCACGAATGTATCCATTCTAATTCATTCGTACAATCCATTCTAATTCATTCGCACAATCTATTCTAATTCATTCGTACGATCCATTCTAATTCATTAGCACGATCCATTCTAATTCATTCGTACGATCCATTCTATTTCATTGGTACGATCTATTCTTACTCATTCGTACGATCCATTCTAATTCATTCGCACGATCCATTCTAATTCATTTATACGATCCATTCTAATTCATTCGTACGATCCATTCTAACTCATTCGCACGATCCATTCTAATTCATTCATACGATCCATTCTAATTCATTCATACAATCCATTCTAAATCGTTCGCACGAATGTAACCATTCTAATTCATTCGTACGATCCATTCTAATTAATTCATACGATCTATTCTAATTCATTCACACGAATGTATGCATTCAAATTCATTCGTACGATCCATTCAAATTCATTCGCACAATCTATTCTAATTCAATCGTACGATCCATTCTAATTCATTAGCACGAAACATTCTAATTCATTCGTACGATCCATTCTATTTCATTCGTACGATCCACTCTTACTCATTCGTACGATCCATCCTAATTCATTCGCACGAATGTATCCATTCTAATTCATTCGTACGTTCCATTCTAATTCATTCGCACGATCCATTCTAACTCATTCGTACGTTCCATTCTAATTCATTCGCACGATCCATTCTAATTCATTCGCACGAATGTATCCATTCTAATTCATTCATACGATCCATTCTAATTCATTTGCACAATCCATTCTAATTCATTCATACGATCCATTCTAATTCATTCGTACGATCCTTTCTAATTCATTCGCACAATCTATTCTAATTCATTCGTACGATCCATTCTAATTTATTAGCACGATCCATTCTAATTCATTCGTACGATCCATTCTATTTCATTCGTACGATCCATTCTTACTCATTCGTACGATCCATTCTAATTCATTCGCATGAATGTATCCATTCTAATTCATTCATACGTTCCATTCTAATTCATTCGCACGAGCCATTCTAATTCATTCATACGATCCATTCTAATTCATTCGTACGATCCATTCTAATTCATTCGCACGATCCATTCTAATTCATTCATACGATCCATTCTAATTCATTCATACGATCCATTCTAATTCATTCCCACGAATGTATCCATTCTAATTCATTTGTACGATCCATTCTAATACATTCGACCAATCTATTCTAATTCATTCGTACGATCCATTCAATTTCATTCGTACGATCCATTCTTACTCATTTGAACGATCCATTCTAATTCATTCGCATGAATGTATCCGTTCTAATTCATTCATACGATCCATTCTAATTCATTTGCACGATCCATTCTAATTCATTCATACGATCCATTCTAATTCATTTGTACGATCCATTCTAAATCATTCGCACAATCTATTCTAATTTATTCGTACGATCTATTCTAATTCATTCGTACAATCCATTCTAATTCATTAGTACGATCCATTCTAATTCATTCATACGATCCAGTCTATTTCATTCGTACGATCCATTCTTACTCATTCGTACGATCCATTCTAGTTTATTCGCACGAATGTATCCATTCTAATTCATTCGTACGATCCATTCTAATTCATTCGCACGATCCATTCTAATTCATTCGTACGGTCCATTCTAATTCATTCGTACGATCCATTCTAATTCATTCGCACGATCCATTCTAATTCATTCATACGATCTATTCTAATTCATTCATACAATCCTTTCTAATTCTTTCACACGAATGTATCCATTCTAATTCTTTTGCACGAATGTATCCATTCTAATTCCTTCATACGATTCATTCTAATTCTTTCGTACGATCCATTCTAATTCCTTCGTACGATCCATTCTATTTCATTCGTATGATCCATTCTAATTCGTTCGTACGATACATTCTAATTCATTCCCATGAATTTATCCATTCTAATTAATACGTACGATCCATTCTAATTCATTCATACGATCCAATCTAATTCATTCGTACGATCTATTCTAATTCATTCGCACGAATGTATCCATTCTAATTCATTCATACGATCCATTCTAATTCATTCGCACAATCTATTCTAATTCATTCGTACGATCTATTCTAATTCATTAGCACGATCCATTCTAATTCATTCATACGATCCATTCTATTTCATTCGTACGATCCATTCTTACTCATTCGTACGATCCATTCTAATTCATTCGCACGAATGTATCCATTCTTACGATCCATTCTAATTCTTTCGCACGATCCATTCTAATTCATTCATACGATCCATTCTAATTCATTCGTACGATCCATTCTAATTCATTCGCACAATCTATTCTAATTCATTCGTACGATCCATTCTAATTCATTTGCACGATCCATTCTAATCCATTCGTACAATCCATTCTATTTCATTCGAACGATCCATTCTTACTCATTCGTACGATCCATTCTACTTCATTTGTACGAATGTATCCATTCAAATTCATTCGTACGATCCATTCTAATTCATTCGCATGATCCATTCTAATTCATTCATACGATCCATTCTAATTCATTCGTACGATCCATTCTAATTCATTCATATGATCCATTCTAATTCATTCGTACGATCCATTCTAATTCATTCGGACGAATGTATCCATTCTAATTCATTCGTACAATCCATTCTAATTCATTCGCACAATCTATTCTAATTCATTCCTACGATCCATTCTAATTCATTAGGACGATCCATTCTAATTCATTCGTACGATCCATTCTATTTTATTGGTACGATCCATTCTTACTCATTCGTACGATCCATTCTAATTCATTCGCACGAATGTATCCATTCTAATTCATTCGTACGATCCATTCTAATTCATTCGCACGATCCATTCTAATTCATTTATACGATCCATTCTAATTCATTCGTACGATCCATTCTAACTCATTCGCACGATCCATTCTAATTCATTCATACGATCCATTCTAATTTATTCATACAATCCATTCTAATTCTTTCGCACGAATGTATCCATTCTAATTCATTCGTACGATCCATTCTAATTTATTCATATGATCTATTCTAATTCATTCGCACGAATGTATGCATTCTAATTCATTCGTACGATCCATTCAAATTCATTCGCACAATCTATTCTAATTCAATCGTACGATCCATTCTAATTCATTAGCACGATCCATTCTAATTCATTCGTACGATCCATTCTATTTCATTCGTACGATCCATTCTTACTCATTCATACGATCCATTCTAATTCATTCGCACGAATGTATCCATTCTAATTCATTCGTACGTTCCATTCTAATTCATTCGCACGATCCATTCTAATTCATTCATACGATCCATTCTAATTCATTCGTACGATCCATTCTAATTCATTCGCACGATCCATTCTAATTCATTCATACGATCCATTCTAATTTATTCATACGATCCATTCTAATTCATTCGAACGAATGTATTCATTCTAATTCATTCGTATGATCCATTCTAATACATTCACACAATCTATTCTAATTCATTCGTACGATCCATTCTAATTCATTAGCACGATCCATTCTTATTCATTCATACGATCCATTCTATTTCATTCGTACGATCCATTCTTACTCATTCGTACGATCCATTCTAATTCATTCGCACGAATGTATCCATTCTAATTCATTCGTACGATCCATTCCAATTAATTTGCACGATCCATTCTAATTCATTCATACGATCCATTTTAATTCATTCGTAAGATCCATTCTAATTCATTCGCACAATCTATTCTAATTCATTCGTACGATCCATTCTAATTCATTAGCACGATCCATTCTAATTCATTCGTACGATCCATTCTATTTCATTCGTACGATCCATTCTTACTCATTCGTACGATCCATTCTAATTCATTCGCACGAATGTATCCATTCTAATTCATTCGTACGATCCATTCTAATTCATTCGCACGATCCATTCTAATTCATTCGTACGATCAATTCTAATTCATTTGTACGATCTATTCTAATTCATTCGTACGATCCATTCTAATTCATTCATACGATCCATTCTAATTCATTCATACAATCCATTCCAATTCTTTCGCACGAATGTATCCATTCTAATTCATTCGTACGATCCACCCTAATTCCTTCGTATGATCCATTCTTATTCATTCACATGAATGTATCCATTCTAATTCATTCGTACGATCCATTCGAATTCATTCATACGATCTATTCTAATTCATTCATACGATCCATTCTAATTCATTCGCATGAATGTATCCATTCTAATTCATTCGTATGATCCATTCTAATTCATTCGCATAATCTATTCTAATTCATTCGTACGATCCATTCTAATTCATTCGCACAATCCATTCTAATTCATTTGCACGATCAATTCTTATTTATTCATACAATTCATTCTAATTCTTTTGCACGAATGTATCCATACTAATTCCTTCATACGATCCATGCTAATTCCTTCGTACGATCCATTCTAATTCCTTCGTACGATCTATTCTATTTCATTCGTATGATCCATTCAAATTCCTTCATACGATCCATTCTAATTCTTTCTCATGAATTTATCCATTCTAATTCATACGTACGATCCATTCTAATTCATTCATATGATCCAATCTAATTCATTCATACGATCCATTCTAATTCATTCACACGAATGTATCCATTCTAATTCATTCGTACGATCCATTCTAATTCATTCGCACTATCTTTGCTAATTCATTCGTACGATCCATTCTAATACATTAGCACGATCCATTCTAATTCATTCGTACGATCCATTCTATTTCATTCGTACGATCCATTCTTACTCATTCATACGATCCATTCTAATTCATTCGCACGAATGTATCCATTCTAATTCATTCATACGATCCATTCTAATTCATTCGCACGATCCATTCTAATTCATTCATACGGTCCATTCTAATTCATTCGTACGATCCATTCTAATTCATTCGCACAATCTATTCTAATTCATTCGTACGATCCATTCTAATTCGTTAGCACGATCCATTCTAATTCATTCGTACGATCCATTCTATTTCATTCGTACGATCCATTCTTACTCATTCGTAAGATCCATTCTAATTCATTCGCACGAATGTATCTATTCTAATTCATTCGTATGATCCATTCTAATTCATTTGCACGATCTATTCTAATTCATTCATACGATCCGTTCTAATTCATTTGTACCATCCTTCTAATTCATTCGCACGATCCATTCTAATTCATTCATATGATCCATTCTAATTCATTCATACAATTTATTCTAATTCTTTCGCACGAATGTTTCCATTCTAATTCATTCGTTCGATCCACCCTAATTTATTCATATGATCCATTCTAATTCATTCGAACGAATGTATCCATTCTAATTCATTCGTACGATCCATTCGAATTCATTCATACATTCCATTCTAATTCATTCATACGATCCATTCTAATTCATTCGCACGAATGTATCCATTCTAATTCATTCGTACGATCAATTCTAATTCATTCGCACAATCTATTCTAATTCATTCGTACGATCTATTCAACTTCATTCGCACGATCCATTCTAATTCATTTGCACGATCCAATCTAATTCATTCGTACAATCCATTCTAATTCTTTTGCACAAATGTATCCATTCTAATTCATTTGTACGATCCATTCTAATTCCTTCGTATGATCCATGATAATTCCATCGTACGATCCATTCTAATTCCTTCGTATGATCCATTCTATTTCATTCGTATGATCCATTCTAATTCCTTCGTACGATCCATTCTAATTCATTCCCACGAATGTATCCATTCAAATTCATACATACGATCCATTCTAATTCATTCATAAGATCCAATCTAATTCATTCATAAGATCTATTCTAATTCATTCGTAGGAATGTATCCATTCTAATTTATTCGTACGATCCATTCTAATTCATTCGCACAATCTATTCTAATTCATTCGCACGATCCATTCTAATTCATTCATACGATCCATTCTAATTCATTCGTACGATCCATTCTAATTCATTCGCACGATCCATTCTAATTCATTCATACGATCCATTCTAATTCAATCATACGACCCATTCTAATTCATTCCCACAAATATATCCATTTTAATTCATTCGTACGATCCATTCTAATTCATTCGCACAATCTATTCTAATTCATTCGTACGATCCATTCTAATTCATTAGCACGATCCATTCTAATTCATTCGTACGATCCATTCTATTTCAATCCTACGATCCATTCTTACTCATTCGTACGATCCATTCTAATTCATTCGCACGAATGTATCTATTCTAATTCATTCGTACGATCCATTCTAATTCATTCGCACGACCCATTCTAATTTATTCATACTATCCATTCTAATTCATTCGTACGATCCATTCTAATTCATTAGCACAATCTATTCTAATTTATTCGTACGATCCAATCTAGTTTATTAGCACGATCCATTCTAATTCATTCGTACGATCCATTCTATTTCATTCATACGATCCATTCTTACTCATTCGTACGATCCATTCTAATTCATTCGCACGAATGTATCCATTCTAATTCATTCGTACGATCCATTCTAATTTATTCGCACGATCCATTCTAATTCATTCATACGATCCATTCTAATTCATTCGTACGATCCATTCTAATTCATTCGCATGATCCATTCTAATTCATTCATACGATCCATTCTAATTCATTCATACAGACCATTCTAATTCTTTCGCACGAATTTATCCATTCTAATTCATTCGTACGATCCACCCTAATTCCTTCGTATGATCCATTCTAATTCATTCGCACGAATGTATCCATTCTAATTCATTTGTACGATCTATTCTAATTCATTCATACGATCCATTCTAATTCATTCGCACGAATGTATCCATTCTAATTCATTCGTAAGATCCATTCTAATTTATTCGCCCAATCGATTCTAATTCATTCGTATAATCCATTCGAATTCATTCGCACGATCCATTCTAATCCATTTGTACGATCCATTCTAATTCATTCATACAATCCATTCTAATTCTTTTGCACGAATGTATCCATTCTAATTCATTCGTACGATCCATTCTAATTCATTCGTACAATCCATTCTAATTCTTTCGTACGATCCATTCTAATTTCTTCCTACGATCCATTCTAATTCATTCCCATGAATTTATCCATTATAATTCATACGTACGATCCATTCTAATTCATTCATACGATCCAATCTAATTCATTCATACGATCCATTCTAATTCACTCGCACGAATGTATCCATTCTAATTCATTCGTACGATCCATTCTAATTCATTCGCACAATCTATTCTAATTCATTCGTACGATCCATTCTAATTCATTTGCACGATCCATTATAATTCATTTGCACGATCCATTCTAATTCATTAGCACGATCCATTCTAATTCATTCGTACGAACCATTCTATTTCATTCGTACGGTCCATTCTTACTCATTCGTACGATCCATTCTAATTCATTCTCACGAATGTATCCTTTCTAATTCATTCGTACGATCCATTCTAATTCATTCGCACGATCTATTCTAATTCATTCATACGATCCGTTCTAATTCATTTGTACGATCCATTTTAATTCATTCGCACGATCCATTCTAATTCATTCATATGATCCATTCTAATTCATTGATAAAATTCATTCTAATTCTTTCGCACGAATGTTTCCATTCTAATTCATTCGTACGATCCACCCTAATTCCTTCGTATGATCCATTCTAATTCATTCGAACGAATGTATCCATTCTAATTCATTCGTACGATCCATTCGAATTCATTCATACGATCCATTCAAATTCATTCATACGATCCATTCTAATTCATTCGCACGAATGTATCCATTCTAATTCATTCGTACGATCCATTCTAATTCATTCGCACAATCTATTCTAATTCATTCGTATGATCCATTCTAATTCATTCCCACGATCCATTCTAATTCATTTCCACGATCCATTCTAATTCATTCATACATATCATTCTAATTCTTTTGCACAAATGTATCCATTCTAATTCATTCGTACGATCCATTCTAATTCCTTCATATGATCCATTATAATTCCATCGTACGATCCATTCTAATTCCTTCGTACGATCCATTCTATTTCATCCGTATGATCCATTCTAATTCCTTCGTACGATCCATTCTAATTCATTCCCATGAATGTATCCATTCTAATTCATACGTATGATCTATTCTAATTCATTCCTACGATCCAATCTAATTCATTCATAAGATCCATTCTAATTCATTCGCACAAATGTATCCATTCTAATTTATTCGTACGATCCATTCTAATTCATTCGCACAATCTAATTCATTCGCACGATCCATTCTAATTCATTCGTACGATCCATTCTAATTCATTCGTACGATCCATTCTAATTCATTCGCACGATCCATTCTAATTCATTCATATGATCCATTCTAATTCATTCATACGATCCATTCTAATTCATTCACACGAATGTATCCATTCTAATTCATTCGTACGATCCATTCTAATTCATTCGCACAATCTATTCGAATTCATTCATACGATCCATTCTAATTCATTAGCACGATCCATTCTAATTCATTCGTACGATCCATTCTATTTCAATCGTACGATCCATTCTTCCTCATTCGTACGATCCATTCTAATTCATTCGCACGAATGTATCTATTCTAATTCATTCGTACGATCCATTCTAATTCATTCACACGATCCATTCTAATTTATTCATACGATCCATTCTAATTCATTCGTACGATCCATTCTAATTCATTCGCACAATCTATTCTAATTTATTCGTACGATCCATTCTAGTTCATTAGCACGATCCATTCTAATTCATTCGTACGATCCATTCTATTTTATTCGTACGATCCATTCTTACTCAATCGTACGATCCATTCTAATTCATTCGCACGAATGTATCCATTCTAATTCATTTGTTCGATTCATTCTAATTCATTCGAACGAATGTATCCATTCTAATTCATTCGTACGATCCATTCTAATTCATTCATATGATCCAATCTAATTCATTCATATGATCCATTCTAATTCATTCGCACGAATGTATCCATTCTAATTCATTCGTACGATCCATTCTAATTCATTCGCACTATCTTTGCTAATTCATTCGTACGATCCATTCTAATTCATTAGCACGATCCATTCTAATTCATTCGTACGATCCATTCTATTTCATTCGTACGATCCATTCTTACTCATTCATACGATCCATTCTAATTCATTCGCACGAATGTATCCATTCTAATTCATTCATACGATCCATTCTAATTCATTCGCACGATCCATTCTAATTCATTCATATGATCCATTCTAATTCATTCGTACGATCCATTCTAATTCATTCGTACGATCCATTCTAATTCATTCGCGCAATCTATTCTAATTCATTCGTACGATCCATTCTAATTCGTTAGCACGATCCATTCTAATTGATTCGTACGATCCATTCTATTTCATTCGTACGATCCATTCTTACTCATTCGTATGATCCATTCTAATTCATTCGCACGAATGTATGTATTCTAATTCATTCGTATGATCCATTCTAATTCATTTGCACGATCTATTCTAATTCATTCATACGATCCGTTCTAATTCATTTGTACGATCCATTCTAATTCATTCGCACGATCCATTCTAATTCATTCATATGATCCATTCTAATTCATTCATACAAATTATTCTAATTCTTTCGCACGAATGTTTCCATTCTAATTCATACGTTCGATCCACCCTAATTCCTTCGTATGATCCATTCTAATTCACTCGAACGAATGTATCCATTCTAATTCATTCGTACGATCTATTCGAATTCATTCATACGATCCATTCTAATTCATTCATACGATCCATTCTAATTCATTCATACGATCCATTCTAATTCATTCGCACAATCTATTCTAATTCATTCGTACGATCCATTCTAATTCATTCGCACGATCCGTTCTAATTCATTTGCACGATCCAATCTAATTCATTCATACAATCCATTCTAATTCTTTTGCACAAATGTATCCATTCTAATTCATTCGTACGATCCATTCTAATTCCTTCGTATGATCCATTCTATTTCATTCGTATGATCCATTCTAATTCCTTCGTACGATCCATTCTAATTCATTCCCATGAATGTATCCATTCTAATTCATACGTACGATCCATTCTAATTCATTCATACGATCCAATCTAATTCATTCATAAGATCTATTCTAATTCATTCGCAGGAATGTATCCATTCTAATTTATTCGTACGATCCATTCTAATTCATTCGCACAATCTATTCTAATTTATTCGCACGATCCATTCTAATTCATTCATACAATCCATTCTAATTCATTCGTACGATCCATTCTAATTCATTCGCACGATCCATTCTAATTCATTCATACGATCCATTCTAATTCATTCATACGATCCATTCTAATTCATTTACACGAATGTATCCATTCTAATTCATTCGTACGATCTATTCTAATTCATTAGCATAATCTATTCTAATTCATTAGTACGGTCCATTCTAATTTATTAGCACGATCCATTCTAATTCATTCGTACGATCCATTCTAATTCATTTGCACGAATGTATCTATTCTAATTTATTCATACGATCCATTCTAATTCATTCGCACGATCCATTCTAATTTATTCATACGATCCATTCTAATTCATTCGTACGATCCATTCTAATTCATTCGCACAATCTATTCTAATTTATTCGTACGATCCATTCTAGAAAAATTAGCACGATCCATTCTAATTCATTCATACGATCCATTCTATTTCATTCGTACGATCCATTCTTACTCATTCGTACGATCCATTCTAATTCATTCGCACGAATGTATCCATTCTAATTCATTCATACGATCCATTCTAATTCATTCGCACGATCCATTCTAATTCATTCATACGATCCATTCTAATTCATTCGTACGATCCATTCTAATTCATTCGCACGATCCATTCTAATTCATTCATACGATCCATTCTAATTCATTCATACAATCCATTCTAATTCTTTCGCACGAATTTATCCATTCTAATTCATTCGTACGATCCACCCTAATTCCTTCGTATGATCCATTCTAATTCATTTGCACAAATGTATCCATTCTAATTCATTCGTACGATCCATTCAAATTCATTCATACGATCTATTCTAATTCATTCATACGATCCATTCTAATTCATTCGCACGAATGTATCCATTCTAATTCTTTCGTACGATCCATTCTAGTTTATTCGCACAATCGATTCTATTTCATTCGTATGATCCATTCTAATTCATTCGCACGATCCATTCTAATTCATTTGTACGACCCATTCTAATTCATTCATGCAATCCATTCTAATTCTATTTCATTCGTATGACCCATTCTAATTCATTCATGCAATCCATTCTAATTCATTCATACGATCCAATCTAATTCATTCATACGATAAATTCTTATTCATTCGCACGAATGTATCGATTCTAATTCATTCGTACGATCCATTCTAATTCATTCGCACAATCCATTCTAATTCATTTGCACGATCCATTCTAATTCATTAGCACGATCCATTCTAATTCATTCGTACGAACCATTCTATTTCATTCGTACGATCCATTCTTACTCATTCGTACGATCCATTCAACTTCATTCGCACGAATGTATCCTTTCTAATTCATTCATACGATCCATTCTAATTCATTCGCACGATCTATTCTAATTCATTCATACGATCCGTTCTAATTCATTTGTACGATCCATTCTAATTCATTCGCACGATCCATTCTAATTCATTCATATGATCCAGTCTATTTCATTCATACAATTCATTCTAATTCTTTCGCATGAATGTTTCCATTCTAATTCATTCGTATGATCCACCCTAAATCCTTCGTATGATCCATTCTAATTCATTCGAACGAATGTATCCATTCTAATTCATTCGTACGATCCATTCGAATTAATTCATACGATCCATTCTAATTCATTCATACGATCCATTCTAATTCATTCGCACGAATGTATCCATTCTAATTCATTCGTACGATCCATTCTAATTCATTCGCACAATCTATTCTAATTCATTCGTATGATCCATTCTAATTCATTTGCACGATCCATTCAAATTCATTTGCACGATCCATTCTAATTCATTCATACAATTCATTCTAATACTTTTGCACAAATGTATCCATTCTAATTCATTCGTACGATCCATTCTAATTCCTTCGTTTGATCCATTATAATTCCATCGTACGATCCATTCTAATTCCTTCGTACGATCCATTCTATTTCATTCGTATTATCAATTCTAATTCCTTCGTACGATATATTCTAATTCATTCCCATGAATGTATCCATTCTAATTCATACGTACGATCCATTCTAATTCATTCATACGATCCAATCTAATTCATTCATAAGATCCATTCTAATTCATTCGCACAAATGTATCCATTCTAATTTATTCGTACGATCCATTCTAATTCATTCGCACAATCTATTCTAATTCATTCGCACGATGCATTCTAATACATTCATACAATCCATTCTAATTCATTCGTACGATCCATTCTAATTCATTCGCACGATCCATTCTAATTCATTCATACGATCCATTCTAATTTATTCATACGATCCATTCTAATTCATTCACACGAATGTATCCATTCTAATTCATTCCTACGATCCATTCTAATTCATTCGCACAATCTATTCTAATTCATTTGTACGATCCATTCTAATTCATTAGCACGATCCATTCTAATTCATTCGTACGATCCATTCTATTTCAATCGTACGATCCATTCTTACTCATTCGTACGATCCATTCTAATTCATTCGCACGAATGTATCTATTCTAATTCATTCGTACGATCCATTCTAATTCATTCGCACAATCTATTCTAATTTATTCGTACGATCCATTCTAGTTCATTAGCACGATCCATTCTAATTCATTCGTACGATTCATTCTATTTCATTCGTACGATCCATTCTTACTCATTCGTACGATCCATTCTAATTCATTCGCACGAATGTATCCATTCTAATTCATTCGTACGATCCATTCTAATTCATTTGCACGATCCATTCTAATTCATTCATACGATCCATTCCAATTCATTCGTACGATCCATTCTAATTCATTCGCACGATCCATTCTAATTCATTCATACGATCCATTCTAATTCATTCATACAATCCATTCTAATTCTTTCGCATGAATGTATCCATTCGAATTCATTCGTACGATCCACCCTAATTCCTTCGTATGATCCATTCTAATTCATTCGCACGAATGTATCCATTCTAATTCATTCGTACATCCATTCGAATTCATTCATACGATCTATTCTAATTCATTCATACGATCCATTCTAATTCATTCGCACGAATGTATCCATTCTAACTCATTCGTACGATCCATTCTAATTTATTCCCACAATCGATTCTAATTCATTCGTATGATCCATTCTAATTCACTCGCACGATCCATTCTAATTCATTTGTACGATCCATTCTAATTCATTCATACAATCCATTCTAATTCTTTTGCACGAATGTATCCATTCTAATTCATTCGTACGATCCATTCTAATTCCTTCGCACAATCCATTCTATTTCTTTCGTACGATCCATTCTAATTTCTTCGTACGATCCATTCTTATTCATTCCCATGAATGTATCCATTCTAATTCATACGTACGATCCATTCTAATTCATTCATACGATCCAATCTAATTCATTCGTACGATCCATTCTAATTCATTCGTACGATCCATTCTAATTCATTTGCACAATCTATTCTAATTCATTCGTACGATCCATTCTAATGCATTTTCACGATCCATTCTAATTCATTTGCACGATACATTCTAATTCATTCATACAATCCATTCTAATTCTTTTGCACGAATGTATCTATTCTAATTCATTCGTACGATCCATTCTAATTCCTTTGTACGATCCATTCTAATTCCTTCATATGATCCATTCTAATTCTTTCGTACGATCCATTCTATTTTATTCATATGATCCATTCTAATTCCTTCGTACGATCCATTCTAATTCATTCCCATGAATGTATCCATTCTAATTCATACGTACGATCCATTCTAATTCATTCATACGATCCAATCTAATTCATTCATACGATCCATTCTAATTCATTCGCATGAATGTATCCATTCTAATTCATTCGTACGATCTATTCTAATTCATTCGCACAATCTATTCTAATTCATTCGTACGATCCATTCTAATTTATTTGCACGATCCATTCTAATTCATTCGTACGACCCATTCTATTTTATTCATACGATCCATTCTTACTTATTCGTACGATCTATTCTAATTCATTCGCACGAATTTATCCATTCTAATTCATTCGTACGATCCATTCTAATTCATTCGCACAATCCATTCTAATTCATTCATACGATCCATTTTAATTCATTCGTACGATCCATTCTAATTCATTCGCACGATCCATTCTAATTCATCCATACGAACCATTCTAATTCATTCATACAATCCATTCTAATTCTTTCGCACGAATGTATCCATTCTAATTCATTCGTACGATCCACCCTAATTCCTTCTTATGATCCATTCTAATTCATTCGCACGAATGTATCTATTCTAATTCATTCATACGATCCATTCGAATTCAATCATACGATCCATTCTAATTCATTCATACGATCCATTCTAATTCATTCGCACGAATGTATCCATTCTAATTCATTCGTATGATCCATTCTAATTCATTCGCACAATCTATTCTAATTCATTCGTACGATCCATTCTATTTCATTTGCACGATCCATTCTAATTAATTTGTACGATCCATTCTAATTCATTTATACAATTCATTCTAATTCTTTTGCACGAATGTATCCGTTCTAATTCATTCATACGATCCATTCTAATTCCTTCGTATGATCCATTCTAATTCATTCCCATGAATGTATCCATTCTAATTCATTCGTACGATCCATTCTAATTTATTCATACGATCCATTCTAATTCATTCGCACGAATGTATCCATTCTAATTCATTCGTACGATCCATTCTAATTCATTCGCACAATCTATTCTAATTCATTCGTACGATCCATTCTAATTCATTATCACGATCCATTCTAATTCATTCGTACGACCCATTCTATTTCATTCGTACGATCCATTCTTACTCATTCGCACGATCCATTCTAATTCATTCGCACGAATGTATCCATTCTAATTCATTCATACGATCCATTCTAATTCATTTGCACAATCCATTCTAATTCATTCATACGATCCATTCTAATTCATTCGTGCGATCCATTCTAATTCATTCGCACAATCTATTCTAATTCATTCGTACGATCCATTCTAATTTATTAGCACGATCCATTCTAATTCATTCGTACGATCCATTCTATTTCATTCGTACGATCCATTTTTACTCATTCGTACGATCCATTCTAATTCATTCGCATGAATGTATCCATTCTAATTCATTCTTACGTTCCATTCTAATTCATTCTCACGAGCCATTCTAATTCATTCATATGATCCATTCTAATTCATTCGTACGATCCATTCTAATTCATTCACACGATCCATTCTAATTCATTCATACGGTCCATTCTAATTCATTCATACGATCCATTCTAATTCATTCGCACGAATGTATCCATTCTAATTCATTTGTACGATTTATTCTAATACATTCGACCAATCTATTCTAATTCATTCGTACGATCCATTCTATTTCATTCGTACGATTCATTCTTACTCATTCGAACGATCCATTCTAATTCATTCGCACGAATGTATCCATTCTAATTCATTCATACGATCCATTCTAATTCATTTGCACGATCCATTCTAATTCATTCATACGATCCATTCTAATTCATTCGTACGATCCATTCTAAATCATTCGCACAATCTATTCTAATTTATTCGTACGATCTATTCTAATTAATTCGTACAATCCATTCTAATTCATTAGTACGATCCATTCTAATTCATTCGTACGATCCAGTCTATTTCATTCGTATGATCCATTCTTACTCATTCGTACGATTCATTCTAGTTTATTCGCACGAATGTATCCATTCTAATTCATTCGTACGATCCATTCTAATTCATTCGCACGATCCATTCTAATTCATTCGTACGGTCCATTCTAATTCATTCGTACGATCCATTCTAATTCATTCGCACGATCCATTCTAATTCATTCATACGATCTATTCTAATTCATTCATACAATCCTTTCTAATTCTTTCGCACGAATGAATCCATTCTAATTCATTCGTACGATCCACCCTAATTCCTTCGTATGATCCATTCTAATTCATTCGAACGAATGTATCCATTCTAATTCATTCGTACGATCCATTCGAATTAATTCAGATGATCCACTCTAATTCATTCATACGATCCATTCTAATTCATTCGCAAGAATGTATCAATTCTAATTCATTCGTACGATCCATTCTAATTCATTCGCACAATCTATTCTAATTCATTTGAACGATCCATTCTAATTCATTCGCACGATCCATTCTAATTCATTTGCACGATCCATTCTAATTCATTTATACAATCCATTCTAATTCTTTTGCACGAATGTATCCATTCTAATTCCTTCATACGATCCATTCTAATTCCTTCGTACGATCCATTCTAATTCCTTCGTACGATATATTTTATTTCATTCGTATGATCCATTCTAATTCGTTCGTACGATCCATTCTAATTCATACGTACGATCCATTCTAATTCATTCATACGATCCAATCTAATTCATTCATACGATCCATTCTAATTCATTCGCACGAATGTATCCATTCTAATTCATTCATACGATCCATTCTAATTCATTCGCACAATCTATTCTAATTCATTCGTACGATCTATTCTAATTTATTAGCACGATCCATTCTAATTCATTCATACGATCCATTCTATTTCATTCGTACGATCCATTCTTACTCATTCGTACGATCCATTCTAATTCATTCGCACGAATGTATCCATTCTAATTCATTCTTACGATCCATTCTAATTCTTTCGCACGATCCATTCTAATTCATTCATACGATCCATTCTAATTCATTCGTACGATCCATTCTAATTCATTCGCACAATCTATTCTAATTCATTCGTACGATCCATTCTAATTCATTTGCACGATCCATTCTAATTCATTCGTACAATCCATTCTATTTCATTCGTACGATCCATTCTTACTCATTCGTACGATCCATTCTACTTTATTCGTACGAATATATCCATTCTAATTCATTCGTACGATCCATTCTAATTCATTCGCATGATCCATTCTAATTCATTCATACTATCCATTCTAATTCATTCGTACGATCCATTCTAATTCATTCATACGATCCATTCTAATTCATTCGTACGATCCATTCTAATTCATTCGCACGAATGTATCCATTCTAATTCATTTGTACAATCCATTCTAATTCATTCGCACAATCTATTCTAATTCATTCGTACGATCCATTCTAATTCATTAGCACGATCCATTCTAATTCATTCGTACGATCCATTCTATTTCATTGGTACGATCCATTCTTACTCATTCGTACGATCCATTCTAATTCATTCGCACGAATGTATCCATTCTAATTCATTCGTACGATCCATTCTAATTCATTCACACGATCGATTCTAATTCATTTATACGATCCATTCTAATTCATTCGTACGATCCATTCTAACTCATTCGCACGATCCATTCTAATTCATTCATACGATCCATTCTAATTCATTCATACAATCCATTCTAATTCTTTCGCACGAATGTATCCATTCTAATTCATTCGTACGATCCATTCTAATTTATTCATACGATCTATTCTAATTCATTCGCACGAATGTATGCATTCTAATTCATTCGTACGATCCATTCAAATTCATTCGCATAATCTATTCTAATTCAATCGTACGATCCATTCTAATTCATTAGCACGATCCATTCTAATTCATTCGTACGATCCATTCTATTTCATTCGTACGATCCATTCTATTTCATTCATACGATCCATTCTAATTCATTCGCACGAATGTATCCATTCTAATTCATTCGTACCTTCCATTCCAATTCATTCGCACGATCCATTCTAATTCATTCATACGATCCATTCTAAATCATTCGTACGATCCATTCTAATTCATTCGCACGATCCATTCTAATTCATTCATACGATCCATTCTAATTCATTCATACGATCCATTCTAATTCATTTGCAAGAATGTATCCATTCTAATTTATTCGTATGATCCATTCTAATGCATTCACACAATCTATTCTAATTCATTCATACGATCCATTCTAATTCATTAGCACGATCCATTCTTATTCATAAGTACGATCCATTCTATTTCATTCGTACGATCCATTCTTACTCATTCGTACGATCCATTCTAATTCATTCGCACGAATGTATCCATTCTAATTCATTCGTACGATCCATTCCATTTAATTTGCACGATCCATTCTAATTCATTCATACGATCCATTTTAATTTATTCGTAAGATCCATTCTAATTCATTCGCACAATCTATTCTAATTCATTCGTACGATCCATTCTAATTCATTAGCACGATCCATTCAAATTCGTTCGTACGATCCATTCTATTTCATTCGTACGATCCATTCTTACTCATTCGTACGATCCATTCTAATTCATTCGCACGAATGTATCCATTCTAATTCATTCGTACGATCCATTCTAATTCATTCGCACGATACATTCTAATTCATTCGTACGATCAATTCTAATTCATTTGTACGATCTATTCTAATTCATTCGTACGATCCATTCTAATTCATTCATACGATCCATTCTAATTCATTCAAACAATCCGTTCCAATTCTTTCGCGCGAAAGTATCCATTCTAATTCATTCGTACGATCATCCCTAATTCCTACGTATGATCCATTCTAATTCATTCACATGAATGTATCCATTCTAATTCATTCGTATGATCCATTCGAATTCATTCATACGATCTATTCTAATTCATTCATACGATCCATTCTAATTCATTCGCACGAATGTATCCATTCTAATTCATTCGTATGATCCATTCTAATTCATTCGCATAATCTATTCTAATTCATTCGTACGATCCATTCTAATTCCTTCGCACAATCCATTCTAATTCATTTGCACGATCCATTCTTATTTATTCATACAATTCATTCTAATTCTTTTGCACGAATGTATCCATACTAATTCCTTCGTACGATCCATTCTAATTCCTTCGTACGATCCATTCTAATTCCTTCGTACGATCCATTCTATTTCATTCGTATGATCCATTCAAATTCCTTCATACGATCCATTCCAATTCATTCCCATGAATTTATCCATTCTAATTCATACGTACGATCCATTCTAATTTATTCATACGATCCAATCTAATTCATTCATACGATCCATTCTAATTCATTCGCACGAATGTATCCATTCTAATTTATTCGTACGATCCATTTTAATTCATTCGCACTATCTTTGCTAATTCATTCGTGCGATCCATTCTAATTCATTAGCACGATCCATTCTAATTCATTCGTACGATCCATTCTATTTCATTCGTACGATCCATTCTTACTCATTCATACGATCCATTCTAATTCATTCGCACGAATGTATCCATTCTAATTCATTCATACGATCCATTCTAATTCATTCGCAAGATCCATTCTAATTCATTCATACGGTCCATTCTAATTCGTTCGTACGATCCATTCTAATTCATTCGCACAATCTATTCTAATTCATTCGTACGATCCATTCTAATTCGTTAGCACGATCCATTCTAAATCATTCGTACGATCGATTCTATTTCATTCGTACGATCCATTCTTACTCATTCGTAAGATCCATTCTAATTCATTCGCACGAATGTATCTATTCTAATTCATTCGTATGATCCATTCTAATTCATTTGCACGATCTATTCTAATTCATTCATACGATCCGTTCTAATTCATTTGTACGATCCATTCTAATTCATTCGAACGATCCATTCTAATTCATTCATATGATCCATTCAAATTCATTCATACAATTTATTCTAATTCTTTCGCATGAATGTTTCCATTCTAATTCATTCGAACGAATGTATCCATTCTAATTCATTCGTACGATCCATTCGAATTCATTCATACGATCCATTCTAATTCATTCATACGATCCATTCTAATTCATTGGCACGAATGTATCCATTCTAATTCATTCGTACGATCCATTCTAATTCATTCGCACAATCTATTCTAATTCATTCGTACGATCCATTCAACTTCATTCGCACGATCCATTCTAATTCATTTGCACGATCCAATCTAATTCATTCATACAATCCATTCTAATTCTTTTGCACAAATGTATCCATTCTAATTCATTCGTACGATCCATTCTAATTCCTTCGTATGATCCATTATAATTCCATCGTACGATCCATTCTAATTCATTCCCATGAATGTATCCATTCTAATTCAAACGTACGATCCATTCTAATTCATTCATAAGATCCAATCTAATTCATTAATAAGATCTATTCTAATTCATTCGCAGGAATGTATCCATTCTAATTTATTCGTACGATCCATTCTAATTCATTCGCACAATCTATTCTAATTCATTCGCACGATCCATTCTAATTCATTCATACGATCCATTCTAATTCATTCGTACGATCCATTCTAATTCATTCGCACGATCCATTCTAATTCATTCATACGATCCATTCTAATTCAATCATACGATCCATTCTAATTCATTCACACGAATATATCCATTTTAATTCATTCATACGATCCATTCTAATTCATTCGCACAATCTATTCTAATTCATTCGTACGATCCATTCTAATTCATTAGCACGATCTATTCTAATTCATTCGTACGATCCATTCTATTTCAATCGTACGATCCATTCTTACTCATTCGTACGATCCATTCTAATTCATTCGCACGAATGTATCTATTCTAATTCATTCGTACGATCCATTCTAATTCATTCGCACGATCCATTCTAATTTATTCATACTATCCATTCTAATTCATTCGTACGATCCATTCTAATTCATTCGCACAATCTATTCTAATATATTCGTACGATCCATTCTAGTTCATTAGCACGATCCATTCTAATTCATTCGTACGATCCATTCTATTTCATTCGTACGATCCATTCTTACTCATTCGTACGATCCATTCTAATTCATTCGCACGAATGTATCCATTCTAATTCATTCGTACGATCCATTCTAATTCATTCGCACGATCCATTCTAATTCATTCATGCGATCCATTCTAATTCATTCGTACGATCCATTCTAATTCATTCGCACGATCCATTCTAATTCATTCATACGATCCATTCTATTTCATTCATACAATCCATTCTAATTCATTCGCACGAATTTATCCATTCTAATTCATTCGTACGATCCACCCTAATTCCTTCGTAAGATCCATTCTAATTCATTCGCACGAATGTATGCATTCTAATTCATTCGTACGATCCATTCAAATTCATTCATACGATCTATTCTAATTCATTCATACGATCCATTCTAATTCATTCGCACGAATGTATCCATTCTAATTCATTCGTAAGATCCATTCAAATTTATTCGCACAATCGATTCTAATTCATTCGTATAATCCATTCTAATTCATTCGCACGATCCATTCTAATTCATTTGTACGATCCATTCTAATTCATTCATACAATCAATTCTAATTCTCTTGCACGAATGTATTCATTCTAATTCATTCGTACGATCCATTCTAATTCCTTCGTACAATCCATTCTAATTCTTTCGTACGATCCATTCTAATTTCTTCGTACGATCCATTCTAATTCATTCCCATGAATTTATCCATTATAATTCATACGTACGATCCATTCTAATTCATTCATACGATCCAATCTAATTCATTCATACGATCCATTCTAATTCACTCGCACGAATGTATCCATTCTAATTCATTCGTACGATCCATTCTAATTCATTCGCACAATCTATTCTAATTCTTTCGTACGATCCATTCTAATTCATTTGCACGATCCATTCTAATTCATTTGCACGATCCATTCTAATTCATTTGCACGATCCATTCTAATTCATTCGTACGAACCATTCTTTTTCATTCGTACAATCCAATCTTACTCATTCGTACGATCCATTCTAATTCATTCGCACGAATGTATCCTTTCTAATTCATTCGTACGATCCATTCTAATTCAATCGCACGATCTATTCTAATTCATTCATACGATCCGTTCTAATTCATTTGTACGATCCATTCTAATTCATTCGCACGATCCATTCTAATTCATTCATATGATCCATTCTAATTCATTCATACAATTCATTTTAATTCTTTCGCACGAATGTTTCCATTCTAATTCATTCGTACGATCCACCCTAATTCCTTCGTATGATCCATTCTAATTCATTCGAACGAATGTATCCATTCTAATTCATTCGTACGATCCAGTCGAATTCATTCATACGATCCATTCTAATTCATTCATACGATCCATTCTAATTCATTCGCACGAATGTATCCATTCTAATTCATTCGTACGATCCATTCTAATTCATTCGCACAATCTATTCTAATTCATTCGTACGATCCATTCTAATTCATTCGCACGATCCATTCTAATTCATTTGCACGATCCATTCTAATTCATTCATATATATCATTCTAATTCTTTTGCACAAATGTATCCATTCTAATTCATTTGTACGATCTATTCTAATTCATTCCCATGAATGTATCCATTCTAATTCCTTCGTACGATCCATTATAATTCATTCCTACGATCCAATCTAATTCATTCATAAGATCCATTCTAATTCATTCGTACAAATGTATCCATTCTAATTTATTCGTACGATCCATTCTAATTCATTCGCACAATCTAATTCATTCGCACAATCCATTCTTATTCATTCGTACGATCCATTCTAATTCATTCGTACGATCCATTCTAATTCATTCGCATGATCCATTCTAATTCATTCATACGATCCATTCTAATTCATTCATACGATCCATTGTAATTCATTCACACGAATGTATCCATTCTAATTCATTCGTACGATCCATTCTAATTCATTCGCACAATCTATTCGAATTCATTCATACGATCCATTCTAATTCATTAGCACGATCCATTCTAATTCATTCGTACGATCCATTCTATTTCAATCGTACGATCCATTCTTCCTCATTCGTACGATCCATTCTAATTCATTCGCACGAATGTATCTATTCTAATTCATTCGTACGATCCATTCTAATTCATTCGCACGGTCCATTCTAATTTATTCATACGATCCATTCTAATTCATTCGTACGATCCATTCTAATTCATTCGCACAATCTATTCTGATTTATTCGTACGATCCATTCTAGTTACGATCCATTCTAATTCATTCGTACGATCCATTCTATTTTATTCGTACGATCCATTCTTACTCAATCGTACGATCCATTCTAATTCATTCGCACGAATGTATCCATTCTAATTCATTTGTTCGATCCATTCTAATTCATTCGCACGAATGTATCCATTCTAATTCATTCGTACGATCCAATCTAATTTATTCATACGATCCATTCTAATTCATTCGCACGAATGTATCCATTCTAATTCATTCATACAATCCATTCTAATTCATTCGCACTATCTTTGCTAATTCATTCGTACGATCCATTCTAATTCATTAGCACGATCCATTCTAAGTCATTCGAACGATCCATTCTATTTCATTCGTACGATCCATTCTTACTCATTCATACGATCCATTCTAATTCATTCGCACGAATGTATCCATTCTAATTCATTCATACGATCCATTCTAATTCATTTGCACGATCCATTCTAATTCATTCATACGATCCATTCTAATTCATTCATACGATCCATTCTAATTCATTCGCACAATCTATTCTAATTCATTCGTACGATCCATTCTAATTCGTTAGCACGATCCATTCTAATTGATTCGTACGATCCATTCTATTTCATTCGTACGATCCATTCTTACTTATTCGTAAGATCCATTCTAATTCATTCGCACGAATGTATCTATTCTAATTCATTCGTATGATCCATTCTAATTCATTTGCACGATCTATTCTAATTCATTCATACGATCCGTTCTAATTCATTTGTACGATCCATTCTAATTCATTCGCACGATCCATTCTAATTCATTCATATGATCCATTCTAATTCATTCATACAATTTATTCTAATTCTTTCGCACGAATGTTTCCATTCTAATTCATTCGTTCGATCCACCCTAATTCCTTCGTATGATCCATTCTAATTCACTCGAACGAATGTATCCATTCTAATTCATTCGTACGATCTATTCGAATTCATTTATACGATCTATTTTAATTCATTCATACGATCCATTCTAATTCATTCGCACGAATGTATCCATTCTAATTCATTCGTACGATCCATTCTAATTCATTCGCACAATCTATTCTAATTCATTGGTACGATCCATTCTAATTCATTCGCACGATCCATTCTAATTCATTTGCACGATCCAATCTAATTCATTCATAAAATCCATTCTAATTCTTTTGCACAAATGTATCCATTCTAATTCATTCGTACGATCCATTCTAATTCCTTTGTATTATCCATTATAATTCCATCGTACGATCCATTCTAATTCCTTCGTATGATCCATTATATTTCATTCGTATGATCCATTCTAATTCCTTCGTACGATCCATTCTAATTCATTCCCATGAATGTATCCATTCTAATTCATACGTACGATCCATTCTAATTCATTCATACGATCCAATCTAATTCATTCATAAGATCTATTCTAATTCTTTCGCAGGAATGTATCCATTCTAATTTATTCGTACGATCCATTCTAATTCATTCGCACAATCTATTCTAATTCATTCACACGATCCATTCTAATTCATTCATACGATCCATTCTAATTCATTCGTACGATCCATTCTAATTCATTCGCACGATCCATTCTAATTCATTCATACGATCCATTCTAATTCAATCATACGATCCATTCTAATTCATTTACACGAATGTATCCATTCTAATTCATTCGTACGATCTATTCTAATTCATTCGCATAATCTATTCTAATTCATTCGTACGATCCATTCTAATTCATTAGCACGATCCATTCTAATTCATTCGTACGATCCATTCTAATTCATTCGCACGAATGTATCGATTCTAATTTATTCATACGATCCATTCTAATTCATTCGCACGATCCATTCTAATTTATTCATACGATCCATTCTAATTCATTCGTACGATCCATTCTAATTCATTCGCACAATCTATTCTAATTTATTCGTACGATCCATTCTAGTAAATTAGCACGATCCATTCTAATTCATTCGTACGATCCATTCTATTTCATTCGTACGATCCATTCTTACTCATTCGTACGATCCATTCTAATTCATTCGCACAAATGTATCCATTCTAATTCATTCGTACGATCCATTCTAATTCATTCATACGATCCATTCTATTTCATTCGTACGATCCATTCTAATTCATTCGTACGATCCATTCTAATTCATCAGAACCAATAGACCAGTCCTGATCCATTTCTCTATTCTGACATCGAGTCCTAATCTTCTCTTGATCTGAATCTAGTCGTTGTGATGTAATCACTCTCTGAAACAAGGTCGGCCGAGCCTGCATACTACCCAAGACTGTACGTATAGGCTCCCACTGCACCATCAGGTCAAAACCTTCGATGGCCACCAAAAATTCCCTTTTATCAGCTATCAACCTGGACAACCTACTACGGAACTTCCTGCTCAAGGCATCCGCCACAATATTAGCCTTGCCAGGATGATAAGAAAATCCATAGTTGTAGTCTGCTAGAACCTCAACCCATCTCCTTTGGCGTACATTGAGGTCCTTCTAGGAGGAAATGTACTGCAGACTCTTATGGTCACAAAACACTTCGAACTCTTCACCGTATAGATAGTGCCTCCAGATCTTGAGCACGAATACTACGGCTGCCAACTCTAGGTCATGGGTGGGATAATTTTTCTCGTGCTGCTTCAGCTGTCTGGAAGCATAAGCCACGACTTTGCCTTCTTACATTAGAACACCCCCAAGACCTGTCTGAGAGGCATCCGTTAAAACCACGTACTTCTTACCGTTGACCGGTACGGTCAGAATCGGTGCTGAGGTCAATCACCGCTTCAACTCCTGGAACGACTGTTCACATCCTTCAGACCACTCAAACTTCACTCCCTTCTTCGTTAGACGAGTGAGGGGGCTTGCCAACTGAGAGAAACCTTCTACAAACCTTCTATAGTAACCTGCTAAGCCCAAGAAACTACGAATCTCAAAGACATTCTTCGGTGGCTCCCAATCTAGAACTGCTTCTACTTTTGCAGGGTCCACTGAAATGCCTTTCTCCGAAACCACATGCCCTAAGAACTTCACCTCTTTCATCCAAAATTCACACTTACTAAGCTTGGCATAAAGGTGATGATCGCGCAATAGTTGTAGGGAAATCCTTAGGTGTTCCTTATGCTCTTCTTCAGATTGCGAGTAGATGAGAACATCATCCACAAAAACCACCATGAATCGGTCCAGGTGTGGCCTGAAGACTCGGTTCATGAGGTCCATAAAGGCGGCTGGAGCATTGGTTAAGCCAAATGGCATCACCAAGAACTCATAATGACCATACCGTGTCCGAAAGGCCATCTTCGAAACATCCTCTGCTTTCACCAGCAACTGATGATATCCCGTCCTCAGATCAATTTTGGAGAAACACTTCGCTCCCTTCAACTGGTCAAAGAGATCGTCGATCCTTGGCAACGGGTACCTATTCTTCACGGTGACAGCATTCAACCTCCGATAGTCGATGCAAAGTCGCTTCGTCCCATCCTTCTTCTGAGCAAAGAGAACTGGGGCACCCCATGGGGAAACACTAGGGCGGATGAACCCAAGGTCCAAAAGCTCCTCCAACTGTACCTTTAATTCCTTAAGCTCCGCTGGGGCCATGCGGTATGGAGCTATTGAAATAGGTGCAGTCCCAGGAAGCAACTCAATACAGAACTCTACCTCCCAAGCTGGAGGAAGACCTGGAAGACGTTTTGGAAAAACATCTGTAAAGTATCGCACAACAGGGGAGACCTCTGGAGGGATGACTTCGTCGATCTCGGTTATCAACTGCGCTAAGATACTAAGATTGGGCATCCTCTGAGGAGTCGGGTATAGAAAAGCCATCTTATTCCCGATGAAGACAAAGCGCTCGCTATGTGGGGGTGTGAAGGAAATCTTCTTGGAATAGCAATCCAACGATGCATGGTAGGATGCTAACCAATCCATACCGAGAAGAACATCCATACTTTCAAGGTGAAGGATAATTAGGTCTGCCAAGAGTTCCTTATCTCCAATATGGATTACGCAACCTCGACAGACTCTATCCACCTCAGTGTATGCTCCGAGTGGTGAGATCACCGATAGGACATGCCCCAAGGGCTCTGACTTTAGTCCTAAGGCAGTCGCAAAACTTGGTACTATATAGGAGTGTGTAGACCCAGAGTCAAAAACCACATGTGCTATGGTAGAGAAAATAGGAAGTGCACCTGGTTGTAGAAATGCAATATGTAAGGAAGGCATGATCCTACTCAATCTACCAATGGAAACGAACTATTAGTTAGAAGGGTACCTTCTATTACTGCACCAGAAGCTCCTTGGTCCTGGCCGACCAACATATACGCCCTTCCCTAGTTCTGCTGACCTCCGCCGCCCTGACGAGGGGGAGGCAACCACTGTTGCTGCTGGGGAGGGCGATACTGCTGAGACCCCTGGTGTTGTGGTTGGGGAACTAGTGGAGGTGGGAGGGCTGGTCTAACTGGGGGTGCTGGAAGTGCTGCTCGTGGGGCCCGACGTGGACAATCCCGCTTTATATGGTCTGGGGCACCACAAGTAAAGCAGCCCGCTCTCGGGCGAAAGGCCTGAAAACCACCAGAAGGCCTGAACTGAAACTGTTGTTGCTGTTGGGGTCGAGGCTCTAAGATTTTTGGCTTCTTATGAAAGGATGGCCCACCACGACTGCTGCCACTTCGCTTCTCGAGTATCTTACGAGACTCCACCACTTCTTGTTCCACAGTAAGTGATCGAGTGACTACCTCCTCATAAGACTGGCCCATGAACGCTGCAACCTTTCCTCTGATTGGAGGATTCAGACCAATCTCGAAACGTTTAGCCCTTCGAGCATCAGTAGCCACTAGATGTGGCGCATATCTGGCAAGCTCGGAAAACTTAGCCTCATATTGTGCCACCGTACGGGATCCTTGGTAGAGGGCCAAGAATTCCGCTTCCATCTTGTCTTGTATCGGTACTGGGAAGAACTTTCTACGAAAGAACTCCTCAAATTCTTCCCACTCGATGGTTCCTCGGTCTGTAGACCTCGAACTCAGAACTGACTGCCACCAGAACTCTGCCTCCGCCTCAAACTGGTAAGAGGCGAGGGAAACTCGTCTCTCTCCAGTTACTTCTAAGACGTTCAACACTTTCTGGATCTGTTGCAGCCATCGGTCTGCCTCCAAGGGGTCTGGTTCACCCTTGAAGATCGGGGGATACATCGCACGAAACTCCTTCATAATCTTCCCCATGCGATCTTCCTCAGCTCGAGGTGCGCCCTGCTGCTGAGCCTGAGCAGCCTGAGCTAGGGCTGCATTTGCTGCACTAGTTTGTTCCTGGGCTGCCTGCTGCTGCCGCTCCACTACCTCCTGTTGACGCTGCATCATGGCTTGCTGCTGACGCATCATACTTGCCATGCTTTGCAACATCTCTGTAGGAGTTTGATTATTTGCCTCTACCTCAGAAGAGGAGGTTCGTGCCCTAGTACCAGCCATCTGCATCCAATAACTCTAATCAAAACTCTATAAAGCCTATTTCCAAATCCTTAGAATCTTATCCTTACTCCGATTTCTAAACCTCAACTACTTATAACTTTAACTACTTCCTCAGGTCATATCCCTGGGCTCTGATACCAAGTTGTCACGCCCCAAATTTCGGGCAAATAAGATGCTCCAAAATTTGGAGGTGATTAAAGGTAAATAGAAGCCTCAAAGAATATCAACTACCACCATTATGATATATGACTCATATTCATTCCTCTAATAATCATACTTACTGTCTCAAGTCCCAAACGGATTAATACAAATCACTTATTACATAACTACTGAAAGAGGAAACTGCTAATTACTAATAAAATATCTGATTATCGCCGCTCCAAGACCACGCCTGTCTCTAATCACCAGTTATTGCTGACCTGAAACTGGATCTGCCCGTGGGAATGGGCAGCCCCCATAGAAATGGGAGATTAGTCTACGTAAAGACTAGTAAGACTACTAATACTAAGCTACTACTCCAGCATACAATTTAGTATATCTAAGCATGCATTCTAACATATAATGTCGAGGATATACAATATGCCACAATTGTTAATTCCATGCTCATATAATAATTGAGTTTTGCATAAAAAGATATCTATATATTTACTTCAAACATTTGTGAACCGTCGGTTTTCTACCAGTTCCGACAACAGAAACCTATTGGACACAAGTTACCTTGGATCCTCCAGTAGAAAGTTTACCCAAATGGCCAAAAGGGGTTTCCCGTCTCTCACGGAGGAGCTCTACCGCCCATCTTACTTTTTCGAGGTCATACCTCGGGTGTGGACTACTAGGCCAAAGCTCTCAAGCCCCTGGCTTTACCGCCTGCCCAACCCCGTGACCCTACCTACTTTATTCAGATTGTGCACGAGTAGTGGTTCACCTTCCACTCGTGCACACGGGTCTTCCTACACACTTCCCTCTAGGAAGCAACAATGTCATATCTCGGTCAAATGATGATTCAGTATTATCCACCCTGCCTCAGTTACCGAGACAGCCGGTATTGTTGCTCGTCGGCAACTCAACCAAGTTCACATATAAGTTATTATATCTCACGCATAATTCATAAGTGATTGTTATATCTATATTCATAGAATGACATGTTCTCAATATACTATTACCATGCTATCAAATATCTCATTGTTCAAGTTTAAAGCAATTAGACGGTAACCATCTACGCATGTAATGATGTGCCCACTCCCCACATGCGATTTAACACATGCATTAGACACATCATTCCCCATGCAAGCTTTAGAATACTACAAAGCTACACTAAACAGTCTACTATTGTAGATGACATAGTAAGAGTAACTTACTTTAGCTAGAATAGCAACCTCCTGTACCAGGTGTCCTAATGTCCACACCCGGGTATCCAAGTGCACGACCACCACTAGGAAGCTCCAATGCTAAAAACATATCAAATAAGAAGGCATCACTAACCTAGCAACTAAACGACAATGGGTCGGTAGATTTGAATTGCACAAGCGTGATTGATAGGATGAAGGTTCGTAGGGGTCAAATCGATGCGATACGGTGGCTAGACCTACCCTCGACATGGGCAAGTGTGTACATGGGTTTCGAGCTAACCCATGAGATTTTTCCATTCTAGATGATTATAAACATATGGCCTATGGAAGAAATCCGGGTCACCCTCGGTAGGGGACCGGTGCCGGGTCAGTAACACGGGAACCCGTGCAACTATACGACCCAAAATTAAATTCTATAAGGTACATATGGACTCAGGTTGTTAAACCCAAGCCATCAGGCCCATCTTGGAAAATTAATTCTAATGCCGCCAATTTCGTCTAAATCCGAATTCGGACAAAAAAAAGACGATCGAACCATGGAAGCCGCGACTAGCTCGGTTCCATGGCTGTAAATAGGATTTTAAAAGTGATTTCTACATGATGAAACCAGGATTATCAGGTAGTATTTTTTGATCCGGTTCCAATGCCGCCAGTTTCGCGGCATTCCGACATCGGACGGAGAATCTATGGTCGAACCAAGTTTGGCTGGTTCAAGGGTCTGGTTCGAATGAACCAGGCCGGTTCATTGCATACTATGCAGTCGGGTCGGTTTAGAGGGATCGTCGGGTCGGGTTCAGGTTTTAAATATTTAATGGGGTAGAATCCAATAGTCCAATTTAATACAAATCTGAAAATGCCACCCATGTCCCTCTTCTTCTTCAACAAGAGAAAAAAAAACAGAGCAATGGGTTCACTATGAACCCATCGCCTCGGCACCCATTTTCCGATCACCCCGTGCCGTTCAAACGCGGGGTTGTGGTCTCGTAGATGCCGCAACACCGTCGGGGTCGCTAGATTCCACCGGTGGCCACCATGGAATCCCTACCCAACTCGTGAAGGAGGGAGAGAAGCCATGGCCGTGAGGTGCTCGGCTCGGCATGGACTTCTCTTTGGTTGGGGCTGATTGGTTAGATCTCGTCTGGGGAGTGCATGGCTGGTGATGGTGTCTTGGTGGAGAGAAGAGGAGGAGGAAGCAAGGTGATGGGCGGCTTACCTTGGTGGGCTCGAAGATGAAGATGTTGTCGTGGGTGGTCGGGGGGAAGTCGTATGGAAGGGTTGCATGGCGGAGGTGCTCCTCTCTCTTTCTCTCTCTCTCTCTCAATGTTGCTCTATATATCTTATTTTTCCTCTACTTCTCTTTCTCTCCCTCTCTATACTTCGCTCAGTCATCCGGCAATGATAGATGAGTGGGGGATGCTTTAAATAGAATATGAGGAGACAAGATGCATGAGACATGCCAAAATTTTAGGGCGGCGGATCAGATCTGCTAGATTTGATTTGGCTGGCTACCGATCCTCTTCTTCAAAAAAGTACGGCTAGCATGGAGGGCATTGAATGGTGATTTGAGCCTTTGTCAAAAAGTGATAGCTAACACATAAATGAGAAGAGAAGGTCTTCAACAAAGTTGACAGATGGGTTTTGGTTTTTGTTTATTTAATATTATTTTATTTTATTTTCAAGGAAAACAAGACATGGGGAGTTAGACTCTCTACTGACACCATGCAATGTTGGGTATAACGGGTCGGGTCGCTCCTGCAAGTTCCACATGCTGTCATTCCTGCTCGTAACTAGAAATTACTCTAAATTTATCGTTTGGGCTCCGATTTGCATATGCGAATAATCCACGGAGAATGATTCGGCGAGCAGACGCAAGTACGCTAGCCTCGTCCACATCCGAGCATTCTATACTATCTAGATTTGGAGAGCCTAAAATAAGGAAACTAATACCCCCAGCCGTCGGGACTCTGTTTCAACTCCTGAAAATCCCTTTGAGACGGTCTTTAACGAGGTGGGTTAACGGTGCGGTCATGTTGAATTTTGATGGCCCTAGTTATATCAAATTAATATCCCATGAGCATGGTGTTATTTTCATACTATTCATACTCACCTCAAACCAGTGCAGATAAACCGATGTTGTGACGGTCCAGCAACCCTGGTCACAACAGTGCAATATGTACACGTAATTAAATCACATTGTCACAAAAATGACAATCACACATATAAACTATTTATTAAAGTAGTTCGAAATATCCGGGTATTACAATTTCATTCGTATGATCCATTCTAATTCATTCGCACGATCCATTCTAATTCATTTGTACGATCCATTCTAATTCATTCATACAATCCATTCTAATTCTTTTGCACGATTGTATCCATTGTAATTCATTCGTACGATCCATTCTAATTCCTTTGTACAATCCATTCTAATTCTTTCGTACGATCCATTCTAATTTCTTCGTACGATCCATTCTAATTCATTCCCATGAATGTATCCATTCTAATTCATACGTACGATCCATTCCAATTCATTCATACGTACGATCCATTCCAATTCATTCGTACGATCCATTCTAATTCATTCCCATGATTACTCCAAAGCACCTTGACCATACGGATGGTCTTGGTGCGTAGCACCTTTTCTTCACTTGCCAGAATCTTGATCGGCTTTTCCTCATAAGTTGCATTCTTGTTGAGATCCAGATCCTGCCAATCCAACACGTGTGATGGGTCCGGCTCATACTTTCGGAGCATCAACACATGAAAGACTGAATGGATTGCCGAGAGTTGAGGGGGCAAGGCCAGGCGATATGCCAGTTCACCAACTCGGTCCAGAATCTCGAATGGTCCAATATACCTTGGAGCTAGCTTCCCTCGCTTTCTGAACCGAAAGACACCGTGCCGAGGTGAAACTTTAAGGAAAACTCGATCACCAATCGTGAACTCGAGAGGGCGCCGATGCTTGTCAGCATAACTCTTCTGCCGACTCTGAGCTGCTCGCAAACACTCTCGTATCAGATGCACCTTCTCGGTAGTCTCCCGTACAAGCTCCGGTCCCACTAGGCTCTACTCACCAACCTCTATCCAACAGACAGGAGATCGACACGGCCTCCCGTACAATCAAAGGGGGCCATGCCAATACTCGCTTGATAGCTATTATTATATGCGAACTCCACTAGCGGTAGATGGTCTTCCCAGCTACCTCCAAAGTCAATCACACAAGCTCGCATCATATCCTCCAAGATCTGGATAGTTCTCTCTGATTGGCCATCTGTCTATGGATGGAAGGCCGTACTAAGACAGAGCTTGGTCCCTAAAGACAGCTGTAGACTACTCCATTACTGAGAAGTAAAGTTTGGATCCCGATCAGAAATGATGGTGACAGGTATTCCATGAAGCTTGACTATTTCCTTCAGGTATAGTTTTGCTCGCTCATTGCTTGACATCGTCGCTCGTATTGGAAGAAAATGTGCAGACTTTGTCAACCTATCCACTATTACCCAAATTGAGTCATGCTTGTTCCTTGATAGAGGAAATCCAGAGACGAAATCCATAGTAATATGCTCCCACTTCCACTCTGCTACCGGTAATGGCTGCAAAGGACCCGCAGGTCTCTGGTGTTCCGCCTTGACCTGTTGACAAGTCAAACACCTTGCTACAAATTGGGCTATGTCTCTCTTCATCCCACACAACCAGAACTGAGTCTTCAAGTCGCGATACATCTTTGTAGCTCCAGAGTGAACAGTGAATCTTGATCTATGAGCTTCAGCTAGCACCTCCGCTTGAACCTCCGGGTTCTCTGGAAGGCAAAGCCTCCCTTTGAACCTAAGCCCCTCATCAGAACCAATAGACCAATCCTGATCCATTTCTCTATTTTGACATCGAGTCCTAATCTTTTCTAGATCTGAATCTAGTCGTTGTGATGTAATCACTCTCTGAAACAAGGTCGGCCGAGCCTGCATACTACCCAAGACTGTACGTATAGGCTCCCACTGCACCATCAGGTCAAAACCTTCGATGGCCACCAAAAATTCCCTTTTATCAGCTATCAACCTGGACAACCTACTACGGAACTTCCTGCTCAAGGCATCCGCCACAATATTAGCCTTGCCAGGATGATAAGAAAATCCATAGTTGTAGTCTGCTAGAACCTCAACCCATCTCCTTTGGCGTACATTGAGGTCCTTCTGGGAGGAAATGTACTACAGACTCTTATGGTCACAAAACACTTCGAACTCTTCACCGTATCGATAGTGCCTCCAAATCTTGAGCACGAATACTACGGCTGCCAACTCTAGGTCATGGGTGGGATAATTTTTCTCGTGCTGCTTCAGCTGTCTGGAAGCATAAGCCACGACTTTGCCTTCTTACATTAGAACACCCCCAATACCTGTCTGAGAGGCATCCGTAAAAACCACGTACTTCTTACCGTTGACCGGTACAGTCAGAATCGGTGCTGAGGTCAATCGCCGCTTCAACTCCTGGAATGACTGTTCACATCCTTCAGACCACTCAAACTTCACTCCCTTCTTCGTTAGACGAGTGAGGGGGCTTGCCAACTGAGAGAAACCTTCTACAAACCTTCTATAGTAACCTGCTAAGCCCAAGAAACTACGAATCTCAAAGACATTCTTCGGTGGCTCCCAATCTAGAACTGCTTCTACTTTTGAAGGGTCCACTGAAATGCCTTTCTCCGAAACCACATGCCCTAAGAACTTCACCTCTTTCATCCAAAATTCACACTTACTAAGCTTGGCATAAAGGTGATGATCGCGCAATAGTTGTAGGGAAATCCTTAGGTGTTCCTCATGCTCTTCTTCAGATTGCGAGTAGATGAGAACATCATCCACAAAAACCACCACGAACCGGTCCAGGTGTGGCCTGAAGACTCGGTTCATGCGGTCCATAAAGGCGGCTGGAGCATTGGTTAAGCCAAATGGCATCACCAAGAACTCATAATGACCATACCGTGTCCGAAAGGCCGTCTTCGAAACATCCTCTGCTTTCACCAGCAACTGATGATATCCCGTCCTCAGATCAATTTTGGAGAAACACTTCGCTCCCTTCAACTGGTCAAAGAGATCGTCGATCCTTGGCAACGGGTACCTATTCTTCACGGTGACAGCATTCAACCTCCGATAGTCGATGCAAAGTCGCTTCGTCCCATCCTTCTTCTGAGCAAAGAGAACTGGGGCACCCCATGGAGAAACACTAGGGCGGATGAACCCAAGGTCCAAAAGCTCCTGCAACTGTACCTTTAATTCCTTAAGCTCCGCTGGGGCCATGCGGTATGGAGCTATTGAAATAGGTGCAGTCCCAGGAAGCAACTCAATACAGAACTCTACCTCCCTAGCCGGAGGAAGACCTGGAAGATGTTCTGGAAAAACATCTGTAAAGTCTCGCACAATAGGGGAGACCTCTGGAGGGATGACTTCGTCGATCTCGGTTATCAACTGCGCTAAGATACTAAGATTGGGCATCCTCTGAGGAGTCGGGTATAGAAAAGCCATCTTATTCCCGATGAAGACAAAGCGCTCGCTATGTGGGGGTGTGAAGGAAATCTTCTTGGAATAGCAATCCAACAATGCATGGTAGGATGCTAACCAATCCATACCGAGAAGAACATCCATACTTTCAAGGTGAAGGATAATTAGGTCTGCCAAGAGTTCCTTATCTCCAATATGGATTACGCAACCTCGACAGACTCTATCCACCTCAGTGTATGCTCCGAGTGGTGAGATCACCGATAGGACATGCCCCAAGGGCTCTGACTTTAGTCCTAAGGCAGTCGCAAAACTTGGTACTATATAGGAGTGTGTAGACCCAGAGTCAAAAACCACATGTGCTATGGTAGAGAAAATAGGAAGTGCACCTGGTTGTAGAAATGCAATATGTAAGGAAGACATGATCCTACTCAATCTACCAATGGAAACGAACTATTAGTTAGAAGGGTACCTTCTATTACTGCACCAGAAGCTCCTTGGTCCTGGCCGACCAACATATACGCCCTTCCCTAGTTCTGCTGACCTCCGCCGCCCTGACGAGGGGGAGGCAACCACTGTTGCTGCTGGGGAGGGCGATACTGCTGAGACCCCTGGTGTTGTGGTTGGGGAACTAGTGGAGGTGGGAGGGCTGGTCTAACTGGGGGTGCTGGAAGTGTTGCTCGTGGGGCCCGACGTGGACAATCGAGCTTTATATGGTCTGGGGCACCACAAGTAAAGCAGCCCGCTCTCGGGCGAAAGGCCTGAAAACCACTAGAAGGCCTGAACTGAAACTGTCGTTGCTGTTGGGGTCGAGGCTCTAAGATTTTTGGCTTCTTATGAAAGGATGGCCTACCACGACTGCTGCCACTTCGCTTCTCGAGTATCTTACGAGACTCCACCACTTCTTGTTCCACAGTAAGTGATCGAGTAACTACCTCCTCATAAGACTGGCCCATGAACGCTGCAACCTTTCCTCTGATTGGAGGATTCAGACCAATCTCGAAACGTTTAGCCCTTCGAGCATCAGTAGCCACTAGATGTGGCGCATATCTGGCAAGCTCGGAAAACTTAGCCTCATATTGTGCCACCATACGGGATCCTTGGTAGAGGGCCAAGAATTCCGCTTCCATCTTGTCTTGTATCGGCACTGGGAAGAACTTTCTACGAAAGATCTCCTCAAATTCTTCCCACTCGATGGTTCCTCGGTCTGTAGACCTCGAACTCAGAACTGACTGCCACCAGAACTCTGCCTCCGCCTCAAACTGGTAAGAGGCGAGGGAAACTCGTCTCAATCCAGTTACTTCTAAGACGTTCAACACTTTCTGGATCTGTTGCAGCCATCGGTCTGCCTCCAAGGGGTCTGGTTCACCCTTGAAGATCGGGGGATACATCGCACGAAACTCCTTCATAATCTTCCCCATGCGATCTTCCTCAGCTCGAGGTGCACCCTGCTGCTGAGCCTGAGCAGCCTGAGCTAGGGCTGCATTTGCTGCACTAGTTTGTTCCTGGGCAGCCTGCTGCTGCCGCTCCACTACCTCCTTTTGACGCTGCATCATGGCTTGCTGCTGACGCATCATACTTGCCATGCTTTGCAACATCTCTGTAGGAGTTTGATTATTTGCCTCTACCTCAGAAGAGGAGGTTCGTGCCCTAGTACCAGCCATCTGCATCCAATAACTCTAATCAAAACTCTATAAAGCCTATTTCCAAATCCTTAGAATCTTATCCTTACTCCGATTTCTAAACCTCAACTACTTATAACTTTAACTACTTCCTCAGGTCATATCCCTGGGCTCTGATACCAAGTTGTCACGCCCCAAATTTCGAGCAAATAAGATGCTCCAAAATTTGGAGGTGATTAAAGGTAAATAGAAGCCTCAAAGAATATCAACTACCACCATTATGATATACGACTCATATTCATTCCTCTAATAATCATACTTACTGTCTCAAGTCCCAAACGGATTAATACAAATCACTTATTACATAACTACTGAAAGAGGAAACTGCTAATTACTAATAAAATATCTGATTATCGCCGCTCCAAGACCACGCCTGTCTCTAATCACCAGTTATTGCTGACCTGAAACTGGATCTGCCCATGGGAATGGGCAGCCCCCATAGAAATGGGAGATTAGTCTACGTAAAGACTAGTAAGACTACTAATACTAAGCTACTACTCCAGCATACAATTTAGTATATCTAAGCATGCATTCTAACATATAATGTCGAGGATATACAATATGCCACAATTGTTAATTCCATGCTCATATAATAATTGAGTTTTGCATAAAAAGATATCTATATATTTACTTCAAACATTTGTGAACCGTCGGTTTTCTACCAGTTCCGACAACAGAAACCTATTGGACACAAGTTACCTTGGATCCTCCAGTAGAAAGTTTACCCAAATGGCCAAAAGGGGTTTCCCGTCTCTCACGGAGGAGCTCTACCGCCCATCTTACTTTTTCGAGGTCATACCTCAGGAGTGGACTACTAGGCCAAAGCTCTCAAGCCCCTGGCTTTACCGCCTGCCCAACCCCGTGACCCTACCTACTTTATTCAGATTGTGCACGAGTAGTGGTTCACCTTCCACTCGTGCACACGGGTCTTCCTACACACTTCCCTCTAGGAAGCAACAATGTCATATCTCGGTCAAATGATGATTCAGTATTATCCACCCTGCCTCAGTTACCGAGATAGCCGGTATCGTTGCTCGTCGGCAACTCAACCAAGTTCACATATAAGTTATTATATCTCACGCATAATTCATAAGTGATTGTCATATCTATATTCATAGAATGACATGTTCTCAATATACTATTACCATGCTATCAAATATCTCATTGTTCAAGTTTAAAGCAATTAGACGGTAACCATCTACGCATGTAATGATGTGCCCACTCCCCACATGCGATTTAACACATGCATTAGACACATCATTCCCCATGCAAGCTTTAGAATACTACAAAGCTACACTAAACAGTCTACTATTGTAGATGACATAGTAAGAGTAACTTACTTTAGCTAGAATAGCAACCTCCTGTACCAGGTGTCCTAATATCCACACCCGGGTATCCAAGTGCACGACCACCACTAGGAAGCTCCAATGCTAAAAACATATCAAATAAGAAGGCATCACTAACCTAGCAACTAAACGACAATGGGTCGGTAGATTTGAATTGCACAAGCGTGATTGATAGGATGAAGGTTCGTAGGGGTCAAATCGATGCGATACGGTGGCTAGACCTACCCTCGACATGGGCAAGTGTGTACATGGGTTTCGAGCTAACCCATGAGATTTTTCCATTCTAGATGATTATAAACATATGGCCTATGGAAGAAATCCGGGTCACCCTCGGTAGGGGACCGGTGCCGGGTCAGTAACACGGGAACCCGTGCAACTATACGACCCAAAATTAAATTCTATAAGGTACATATGGACTCAGGTTGTTAAACCCAAGCCATCAGGCCCATCTTGGAAAATTAATTCTAATGCCGCCAATTTCGTCCAAATCCGAATTCGGACAAAAAAAAGACGATCGAACCATGGAAGCCGCGACTAGCTCGGTTCCATGGCTGTAAATAGGATTTTAAAAGTGATTTCTACATGATGAAACCAGGATTATCAGGTAGTATTTTTCGATCCGGTTCCAATGCCGCCAGTTTCGCGGCATTCCGACATCGGACGGAGAATCTATGGTCGAACCAAGTTTGGCCGGTTCAAGGGTCTGGTTCGAATGAACCAGGCCGGTTCATTGCATACTATGCAGTCGGGTCGGTTTAGAGGGATCGTCGGGTCGGGTTCAGGTTTTAAATATTTAATGGGGTAGAATCCAATAGTCCAATTTAATACAAATCTGAAAATGCCACCCATGTCCCTCTTCTTCTTCAACAAGAGAAAAAAAAACAGAGCAATGGGTTCACTATGAACCCATCGCCTCGGCACCCATTTTCCGATCACCCCGTGCCGTTCAAACGCGGGGTTGTGGTCTCGTAGATGCCCCAACACCGTCGGGGTCGCTAGATTCCACCGGTGGCCACCATGGAATCCCTACCCAACTCGTGAAGGAGGGAGAGAAGCCATGGCCGTGAGGTGCTCGGCTCGGCATGGACTTCTCTTTGGTTGGGGCTGATTGGTTAGATCTCGTCTTGGGAGTGCATGGCTGGTGATGGTGTCATGGTGGAGAGAAGAGGAGGAGGAAGCAAGGTGATGGGCGGCTTACCTTGGTGGGCTCGAAGATGAAGATGTTGTCGTGGGTGGTCGGGGGGAAGTCGTATGGAAGGGTTGCATGGCGGAGGTGCTCCTCTCTCTTTCTCTCTCTCTCTCTCAATGTTGCTCTATATATCTTATTTTTCCTCTACTTCTCTTTCTCTCCCTCTCTATACTTCGCTCAGTCATCCGGCAATGATAGATGAGTGGGGGATGCTTTAAATAGAATATGAGGATACAAGATGCATGAGACATGCCAAAATTTTAGGGCGGCGGATCAGATCTGCTAGATTTGATTTGGCTGGCTACCGATCATCTTCTTCAAAAAAGTACAGCTAGCATGGAGGGCATTGAATGGTGATTTGAGCCTTTGTCAAAAAGTGACAGCTAACACATAAATGAGAAGAGAAGGTCTTCAACAAAGTTGACAGATGGGTTTTGGTTTTTGTTTATTTAATATTATTTTATTTTATTTTCAAGGGAAGCAAGCCATGGGGAGTTAGACTCTCTACTAACACCATGCAATGTTGGCTATAACGGGTCGGGTCGCTCCTGCAAGTTCCACATGCTGTCATTCCTGCTCGTAACTCGAAATTACTCTAAATTTATCGTTTGGGCTCCGATTTGCATATGCGAATAATCCACGGAGAATGATTCGGCGAGCCAGACGCAAGTACGCTAGCCTCGTCCACATCCGAGCATTCTATACTATCTAGATTTGGAGAGCCTAAAATAAGGAAACTAATACCCCCAGCCGTCGGGACTCTGTTTCAACTCCTGAAAATCCCTTTGAGACGGTCTTTAACGAGGTGGGTTAACGGTGCGGTCATGTTGAATTTTGATGGCCCTAGTTATATCAAATTAATATCCCATGAGCATGGTGTTATTTTCATACTATTCATACTCACCTCAAACCGGTGCAGATAAACCGATGTTGTGATGGTCCAGCAACCCTGGTCGCAACAGTGCAATATGTACACGTAATTAAATCACATTGTCACAAAAATGACAATCACACATATAAACTATTTATTAAAGTAGTTCGAAATATCCGGGTATTACAATTTCATTCCTATGATCCATTCTAATTCATTCGCACGATCCATTCTAATTCATTTGTACGATCCATTCTAATTCATTCATACAATCCATTCTAATTCTTTTGCACGAATGTATCCATTGTAATTCATTCGTACGATCCATTCTAATTCCTTTGTACAATCCATTCTAATTCTTTCGTACGATCCATTCAAATTTCTTCGTATGATCCATTCTAATTCATTCCCATGAATGTATCCATTCTAATTCATACGTACGATCCATTCCAATTCATTCATACGATCCAATCTAATTCATTCATACGATCAATTCTAATTCATTCGCACGAATGTATCATTCTAATTCATTCGTACGATCCATTCTAATTCATTCGCACAATATATTCTAATTCATTCGTACGATCCATTCTAGTTCATTTGCACGATCCATTCTAATTCAGTTGCACGATCCATTCTAATTCATTAGCACGATCCATTCTAATTCATTCGTACGAACCATTCTATTTCATTCGTACGATCCATTCTTAGTCATTCGTACGATCCATTCTACTTCATTCACATGAATGTATCCTTTCTAATTCATTCATACGATCCATTCTAATTCATTCGCACGATCTATTCTAATTCATTCATACGATCCGTTCTAATTCATTTGTACGATCCATTCTAATTCATTCGCACGATCCATTCTAATTCATTCATATGATCCAGTCTAATTCATTCATACAATTCATTCTAATTCTTTCGCATGAATGGTTCCATTCTAATTCATTCGAATGATCCACCCTAAATCCTTCGTATGATCCATTCTAATTCATTCGAACGAATGTATCCATTCTAATTCATCCGTACGATCCATTCGAATTCATTCATACGATCCATTCTAATTCATTCATAAGATCCATTCTAATTCATTCGCACGAATGTATCCATTCTAATTAATCCGTACGATCCATTCTAATTCATTCGCACAATCTATTCTAATTCATTCGTATGATCCATTCTAATTCATTCGCACGATCCATTCTAATTCATTTGCACGATCCATTCTAATTCATTCATACAATTCATTCTAATTCTTTTGCACAAATGTATCAATTCTAATTCATTCATACGATCCATTCTAATTCCTTCGTATGATCCATTATAATTCCATCGTACGATCCATTCTAATTCCTTCGTACGATCCATTCTATTTCATTCGTATTATCCATTCTAATTACTTCGTACGATCCATTCTAATTCATTCCCATGAATGTATCCATTCTAATTCATACGTATGATCCATTCTAATTCATTCATACGATCCAATCTAATTCATTCATAAGATCCATTCTAATTCATTCGCACAAATGTATCCATTCTAATTTATTCGTACGATCCATTCTAATTCATTTGCACAATCTATTCTAATTCATTCGCACGATGCATTCTAATTCATTCATACGATCCATTCTATTTCATTCATACGATCCATTCTAATTCATTCGCACGATCCATTCTAATTCATTCATACGATCCATTCTAATTCATTCATACGATCCATTCTAATTCATTCACACGAATGTATCAATTCTAATTCATTCGTACGATCCATTCTAATTTATTCGCACAATCTATTCTAATTCATTCGTACGATCCATTCTAATTCATTCGCATGATCCATTCTAATTCATTTGTACGATCCATTCTAATTTATTCATACAATCCATTCTAATTCTTTTGCACGAATGTATCAATTCTAACTCATTCGTACGATCCATTCTGATTCCTTCATACGATCCATTCTAATTCCTTCTTATGATCCATTCTAATTCCTTCGTTCGATCCATTCTAATTCATTCCCATGAATGTATCCATTCTAATTCATACGTACGACCTATTCTAATATTTTCATACGATCCATTCTAATTCATTTGTACGATCCATTCTACTTCATTCGTACGAATGTATCTATTCTAATTCATTCGTACGATCCATTCTAATTCATTCGCACGATCCAATCTAACTCATTCGCACGATCCATTCTAATTCATTCGTACGATCCATTCAAATTCATACATACGATCCATTCTAATTCATTTGTACGATCCATTGTAATTTGTTCGCACAATCTATTCTAATTCATTCGTACGATCCATTCTAATTCATTAGCACGATCCATTCTAATTCATTCGTACGATCCATTCTATTTCATTCGTACGATCCATTCTTACTCATTCGTATGATCCATTCTAATTCATTCACACAAATGAATCCATTCTAACTCATTCATATGTTCCATTCTAATTAATTCGCACGATCCATTCTAATTCATTCGTACGATCCATTCTAATTCATTCGTACGATCCATTCTAATTCATTCGCACGATCAATTCTAATTCATTCATACGATCCATTCTAATTCATTCATACGATCCATTCTAATTCATTGGCACGAATGTATCCATTCTAATTCATTCGTACGATCCATTCTATTTCATTCGCACGATCCATTCTAATTCATTCATACGATCCAGTCTAATTCATTCGTACGATCCATTCTAATTCATTCGTACGAATGTATCCATTCTAATTCATTCGTACGATCCATTCTAATTCATTCGCATGATCGAATCTAATTCATTCGCATGATCTATTCTAATTCATTCGTACGATCCATTTTATTTCATTCGTACGATCCATTCTAACGCATTCGTACGATCTATTCTAATTCATTCGCATAAATGTATCCATTCTAATTCAATCGAACGATCCATTCTAATTCATTCGCACGATCTATTCTAATTCATTCATACGATCCATTTCAATTCATTCGTACGATCCATTCTAATTCATTCGCACGATCTATTCTAATTCATTCATACAATCCATTCTAATTCATTCATACAATCAATTCTAATTCTTTCAAACGAATGTATCCATTCTAATTCATTCGTACGATCCACCCTAATTCCTTCCTATGATCCATTCTAATTTATTCGCATGAATGTATCCATTCTATTTCATTCGTATGATCCATTCGAATTCATTCATACGATCCCTTTTAATTCATTCATACGATCCATTCTAATTCATTCGCACGAATGTATCCATTCTAATTCTTTCGTACGATCCATTCTAATTCATTCGCACAATCTATTCTAATTCATTCGTACGATCCATTCTAATTTATTCGCACGATCCATTCTAATTCATTTGCACGATCCATTCTAATTCATTCATACAGTCCATTCTAATTCTTTTGCACGAATGTATCCATTCTAATTCATTCGTACGATCCATTCTAATTCATTCGTACGATCCATTCTAATTCCTTCGTACGATCCATTCTATTTCATTCGTATGATACATTCTAATTCCTTCGTACGATCCATTCTAATTCATTCCCATGAATGTATCCATTCTAATTTATACGTACGATCCATTCTAATTCATTCATACGATCCAATCAAATTCATTCATACGATCCATTCCAATTCATTCGCACGAATGTGTCCATTCTAATTCATTCGTACGATCCATTCTAATTCATTCGCACTATCTTTTCTAATTCAATCGTACGATCCATTCTAATTCATTAGCCTGATCCATTCTAATTCATTCGTATGATCCATTCTATTTCATTCGTACGATCCATTCTTACTCATTCATACGATCTATTCTAATTCTTTCGCTCGAATGTGTCCATTCTAATTCATTCGTACGATCTATTCTAATTCATTCGCACGATCCATTCTAATTCATTCATACGGTCCATTCTAATTCATTTGTACGATCCATTCTAATTAATTCGGACAATCTATTCTAATTCATTCGTACGATCCATTCTAATTCGTTAGCACGATCCATTCTAATTCATTCGTACGATCCATTCTATTTCATTCGTACGATCCATTCTTACTCATTCGTACGATCCATTCTAATTCATTCGCACGAATATATCCATTCTAATTCATTCGTATGATCCATTCTAATTCATTTGCACGATCTATTCTAATTCATTCATACGATCCATTCTAATTCATTTGCACGATCCATTCTAATTCATTCATATGATCCATTCTAATTCATTCGTACAATCCATTCTAATTCTTTCGCATGAATGTATCCATTCTAATTCATTCGTACGATCCACCCTAATTCCTTCGTATAATCCATTCTAATTCATTCGAACGAATGTATCCATTCTAATTCATTCGTACGATCCATTATAATTCATTCATACGATCCATTCTAATTCATTCGCACGAATGTATCCATTCTAATTCATTCGTATGATCCATTCTAATTCATTCGCACAATCTATTCTAATTCATTCGTACGATCCATTCTAATTTATTCGCACGATCCATTCTAATTCATTTGCACGATCCATTCTAATTCATTCATACAATCCATTCTAATTCGTTTGCACAAATGTATCCATTCTTATTCATTCGTACGATCCATTCTAATTCCTTCGTACGATCCATTATAATTCCTTCGTACGATCCACACTAATTCCTTCGTACGATCCGTTCTATTTCATTCGTATGATCCATTCTAATTCCTTCGTACGATCCATTCTAATTCATTCCCATGAATGTATCCATTCTAATTCATACGTACGATCCATTCTAATTCATTCATACGATCCAATCTAATTCATTCATAAGATCCATTCTAATTTATTCGCACGAATCTATCCATTCTAATTCATTCGTACGATCCATTCTAATTCATTCGAACAATCTATTCTAGTTCATTCGTACGATCCATTCTAATTCATTAGCACGATCCATTCTAATTCTTTCGTACGATCCATTCTATTTCATTCGTACGATCCATTCTTACTTATTCGTACGATCCATTCTCATTCATTCGCACGAATGTATCGTTTCTAATTCATTCGTACGACCCATTCTAATTCATTCGCAAGATCCATTCTAATTCATTCATACGATCCATTCTTATTCATTCGTACGATCCATTCTAATTCATTCGCACGATCCATTCTAATTCATTGATACGATCCATTCTAATTTATTCATACGATCCATTCTAATTCATTCACACGAATATATCCATTCTAATTCATTCGTACGATCCATTCTAATTCATTCGCACAATCTATTCAAATTCATTCGTACGATCCATTCTAATTCATTAGCATGATCCATTCTAATTCATTCGTACGATCCATTCTATTTCAATCGTACGATCCATTATTACTCATTCGTACGATCCATTCTAGTTCATTCGCACGAATGTATCCATTCTAATTCATTCGTACGATCCATTCTAATTCATTCGCGCGATCCATTCTAATTCATTCATACGATCCATTCTAATTCATTCATACGATCCATTCTAATTCATTCGCACGATCCATTCTAATTCATTCATACAATCCATTCTAATTCTTTCGCACGAATGTATCCGTTCTAATTCATTCGTACGATCCACCCTAATTCCTTCGTATGATCCATTCTAATTCATTCGCACGAATGTATCTATTCTAATTCATTCGTACGATCCATTCGAATTCATTCATATGATCCATTCTAATTCATTTATACGATCCATTCTAATTCATTCGCACGAATGTATCCATTCTAATTCATTCGTACGATCCATTCTAATTCATTCGCACAATTGATTCTAATTCATTAGTACGATCCATTCTAATTCATTCGCTCGATCCATTCTAATTCATTTGTACGATCCATTCTAATTCATTCAAACAATCTATTCTAATTCTTTTGCACGAATGTATCCATTCTAATTCATTCATACAATCCATTCTAATTCCTTCGTATGATCCATTCTAATTTATTCGTACGATCCATTCTAATTCATTCCCATGAATGTATCCATTCTAATTCATTCACACAATCCATTCTAATTCATTCGTACGGTCTATTCTAAATCATTCATACGATCTATTCTAATTCATTCGCACGAATGTATGCATTCTAATTCATTCGTACGATCCATTCTAATTCATTCGCACAATCTATTCTAATTCATTCGTACGATCCTTTCTAATTCATTAGCACAATCCATTCTAATTCATTCGTACGATCGATTCTATTTCATTCGTACGATCCATTCTTACTCATTCGTACGATCCATTCTAATTCATTCGTACGTTCCATTCTTATTCATTCGCACGATCCATTCTAATTCATTCGTACGATCAATTCTAATTCATACGCATGATCCATTCTAATTCATTCATACGATCCATTCTAATTCATTCATACGATCCATTCTAACTCATTCGCAGCAATGTATCCATTCTAATTCATTCGTATGATGCATTCTAAAACATCGCACAATCTATTCTAATTCATTCGTACGATTCATTCTAATTCATTAGCACGATCCATTCTAATTCATTCGTACGATCCATCCTATTTCATTCGTACGGTCCATTCTTACTTATTCGTACGATCCATTCAAATTCATTCACACGAATGTATCCATTCTAATTCATTCGTACGATCCATTCTAATTAATTTGCACGATCCATTCTAATTCATTCATACAATCTATTTTAATTCATTCATAAGATCCATTCTAATTCATTCGCACAATCTATTCTAATTCATTCGTACGATCCATTCTAATTCATTAGCACGATCCATTCTAATTCTTTCGTACGATCCATTCTATTTCATTCATACAATCCATTCTTACTCATTCGTACGATCCATTCTTATACATTCGCACGAATATATCCATTCTAATTCATTCGTACGATCCATTCTAATTCATTTGCACGATCCATTCTAATTCATTCGTACGATCCATTCTAATTCATTTATATGATCTATTCTAATTCATTCGTACGATCCATTCTAATTCATTCATACGATCCATTCTAATTCATTCATACAATCCATTCCAATTCTTTCGCACGAATGTATCCATTCTAATTCATTCGTACGATCCACCCTAATTCCTTTGTATGATCCATTCTAATACATTCACACGAATGTATCCATTCTAATTCATTCGTACGATCCATTCGAATTCATTCATACAATCTATTCTAATTCATTCATACGATCCATTCTAATTCATTCGCACGAATGTATCCATTCTAATTCATTCGTATGATCCATTCTAATTCATTCGCACAATCTATTCTAATTCATTCGTACGATCCATTCTAATTCATTCGCACGATCCATTCTAATTCATTTGCACAATCCATTGTAATCCCTTCATACGATCTATTCTATTTCATTCGTATGATCCAATCTAATTCCTTCGTACGATCCATTCTAATTCATTCCTATGAATTTATCCATTCTAATTCATACGTACGATCCATTCTAATTCATTCATACGATCCAATCTAATTCATTCATACGATCCATTCTAATTCATTCGCACGAATGTATCCATTCTAATTCATTCGTACGATCCATTCTAATTCATTCGCACTATCTTTGCTAATTCATTCGTACGATCCGTTCTAATTCATTAGCACGATCCGTTCTAACTCATTCGTACGATCCATTCTATTTCATTCGAACGATCCATTCTTACTTATTCATACGATCCATTGTAATTCATTCGCACGAATGTATCCATTCTAATTCATTCGTACGATCCATTCTAATTCATTCGCACGATCCATTCTAATTCATTCATACGATCCATTCTGATTCATTCGTACGATCCATTCTAATTCATTCGCACAATCTATTCTAATTATTTCGTACGATCCATTCTAATTCATTAGCACGATCCATTCTAATTCATTCGTACGATCCATTCTATTTCATTTGTACGATCCATTCTTACTCATTCGTAAGATCCATTCTAATTCATTCGCACGAATGTATCCATTCTAATTCATTCGTTTGATCCATTCTAATTCATTTGCACGATCTATTCTAATTCATTCATACAATCCATTCTAATTCATTTGTACGATCCATTCTAATTCATTCGCACGATCCATTCTAATTCATTCATATGATCCATTCTAATTCATTCATACAATTCATTCTAATTCTTTCGCACGAATGTTTCCATTCTAATTCATTCGTACGATCCACCATAATTCCTTCGTATGATCCATTCTAATTCATTCGAATGAATGTATCCATTCTAATTCATTCGTACGATCCATTCCAATTCATTCATACAATCTATTCTAATTCATTCATACGATCCATTCTAAATCATTCGCACGAATGTATCCATTATAATTCATTCGTACGATCCATTCTAATTCATTCGCACAATCTATTCTAATTCATTCATATGATCCATTCTAATTCATTCGCACGATCCATTCTAATTCATTTGCACGATCCATTCTAATTCATTCATACAATCCATTCTAACTCTTTTGCACAAATGTATCCATTCTAATTCATTCGTACGATCCATTATAATTCCTTCGTATGATCCATTATAATTCTATCATACGATCCATTCTAATTCCTGCGTACGATCCATTCTATTTCATTCGTATGATCCATTCTAATTCCTTCGTACGATCCATTCTAATTCATTCCCATGAATGTATCCATTCCAATTCATACATACAATCCATTCTAATTCATTTATACGATCCAATCTAATTCATTCATAAGATCCATTCTAATTCATTCACACGAATGTATCCATTCTAATTTATTCGTACGATCCATTCTAATTCATTCGCACAATCTATTCTAATTCAATCGCACGATCCATTCTAATTCATTCATACGATCCATTCTAATTCATTCGTACGATCAATTCTAATTCATTCGCACGATCCATTCTAATTTATTCATACGATCCATTCTAATTCATTCATACGATCCATTCAAATTCATTCACACGAATGTATCCATTCTAATTCATTCGTACGATCCATTCTAATTCATTCGCACAATCTATTCTAATTCATTCGTACGATCCATTCTAATTCATTAGTAAGATCCATTCTAATTCATTTGTACGATCCATTCTATTTCAATCGTACGATCCATTCTTACTCATTCATACGATCCATTCTAATTCATTCGCACGAATGTATCTATTCTAATTCATTTGTACGATCCATTCTAATTCATTCGCACGATCCATTCTAATTCATTCATACGATCCATTCTAATTCATTCGTACGATCCGTTCTAATTCATTCGCACAATCTATTCTAATTTATTCGTACGATCCATTCTTGTTCATTAGCACGATCCATTCTATTTCATTCGTACGATCCATTCTAATTCATTCGCACGATCTATTCTAATTCATTCATACGATCCATTCTAATTCAGTCGTACGATCCATTCTAATTCATTCGCACGAACCATTCTAATTCATTCATACGATCCATTCTAATTTATTCATACAATCCATTTTAATTCTTTCGCACGAATGTACCCATTCTACTTCATTCGTATGATCCACCCTAATTCCTTCGTATGATCCATTCTAATTCATTCGAACGAATATATCCATTCTAATTCATTCATACGATCCATTCGAATTCATTCATACGATCTATTCTAATTCATTCATACGATCCATTCTTATTGATTCGCACGAATGTATCCATTCTAATTCATTCGTACGATCCATTCTAATTTATTTGCACAATCGATTCTAATTCATTCGTATGATCCATTCTAATTCATTCACACGATCCATTCTAATTCATTTGTACGACCCATTCTAATTCATTCATACAATCCATTCTAATTCTTTTACACGAATGTGTCCATTCTAATTCATTCGTACGATCTATTCTAATTCTTTTACACGAATGTATCCATTCTAATTCATTCGTACGATCCATTCTAATTCCTTTGTACAATCCATTCTAATTCTTTCGAACGATCCAATCTAATTTCTTCGTACGATCCATTCTAATTCATTCCCATGAATGTATCCATTCTAATTCATACGTACGATCCATTCTAATTCATTCATACGATCTATTCTAATTCATTCGCACGAATGTATCCATTCTAATTCATTCGTACGATCCATTCTAATTCATTCGCACAATCTATTCTAATTCATTCGTACGATCCAGTCTAATTCATTTGCACGATCCATTCTAATTCATTTGCACGATCCATTCTAATTCTTTCATACAATCAATTCTAATTCTTTTGCACGAATGTATCCATTCTAATTCCTTCGTACGATCCATTCTAATTCCTTCATACTATCCATTCTAATTCCTTCGTACGATCCATTCTATTTTATTCATATGATCCATTCTATTTCCTTCGTATGATCCATTCTAATACATTCCCATGAATGTATCCATTCTAATTCATACGTACGATCCATTCTAATTCATTCATACGATCCAATCTAATTCATTCATACGATCCATTCTAATTCATTCGCACGAATGTATCCTATCTAATTCATTCGTACGATCCATTCTAATTCATTCGCACAATCTATTCTAATTAATTCGTACGATCCATTTTAATTCATTAGCACGATCCATTCTAATTCATTCGTACGATCCATTCTATTTTATTCGTACGATCCATTCTATTTCATTCGTACGATCCATTCTATTTCATTCGTACGATCCATTCTATTTCATTCGTACGATCCATTCTATTTCTTTCGCACGAATGTATCCATTCTAATTCATTCGTACGATCCACCCTAATTCCGTCATATGATCCATTCTAATTCATTCGCACGAATGTATCTATTCTAATTCATTCGTACGATCCATTCGAATTCATTCATACGATCCATTCTAATTCATTCATACGATCCATTCTAATTCATTCGCACGAATGTATCTATTCTAATTCATTCGTATGATCCATTCTAATTCATTCGCACAATCTATTCAAATTCATTCGTACGATCCATTCTAATTCATTCGTACGATCCATTCTAATTAATTTGTACAATCCATTCTAATTCACTCATACAATTCATTCTAATTCTTTTGCACGAATGTATCCATTCTAATTCATTCATACGATCCATTCTAATTCCTTCGTACGATCCATTCTAATTCCTTCGTACGATCCATTCTAATTCATACCCATGAATATATCCATTGTAATTCATACGTACGATCCATTCGAATTCATTCATACGATCCAATCTAATTCATTCATATGATCCATTCTAATTTATTCGCCCGAATGTATCCATTCTAATTCATTCGTGCGATCCATTCTAATTCATTCGCACAATCTATTCTAATTCATTCGTACGATCCATTCTAATTCATTAGCACGATCCATTCTAAGTCATTCGTATGACCCATTCTATTTTATTCGTACGATCCATTCTTACTCATTCGTACGATCCATTCTAATTCATTCGCACGAATGTATGCATTCTAATTTATTTGTACGATCCATTCTAATTCATTCGCACGATCCATTCTAATTCATTCGTACAATCCATTCTAATTCATTCGCACGATCCATTCTAATTCATTCATACGATCCATTCTAATTCATTCATACGATCCATTCTAATTCATTCGCACGAATGTATCCATTCTAATTCATTCACACAATCTATTTTAATTCTTTCGTACGCGTTCAAATGAATTAGAATGGATAGTACGAAGAAATTAGAATGGATCATACGAATGAAATAGAATGGATCGTACGAAGGAATTAGAATGGATCATACGATCTAATCTAATTCATTCGTATGATCCATTCTAATTCCTTCGTACGATCCATTCTAATTCATTCCCATGAATGTATCCATTTTAATTCATACATACGATCCATTCTAATTCATTCATACGATCCAATCTAATTCATTCATACGATCCATTCTAATTCATTCGCATGAATGTATCCATTCTAATTCATTCGTACGATCCATTCTAATTCATTCGCACAATCTATTCTAATTCATTCGCACGATCCATTCTAATTCATTCATACGATCCATTCTAATTCATTCGTACGATCCATTCTAATTCATTCGCACGATCCATTCTAATTCATTCATACGATCCATTGTAATTCATTCATACGATCCATTCTAATTCATTCACACGAATGTATGCATTCTAATTTATTCGTACGATCCATTCTAATTTATTCGCACAATCTATTCTAATTCATTCGTACGATCCATTCTAATTCATTAGCACGATCCATTCTAATTAATTCGTACGATCCATTCTATTTCAATCGTACGATCCATTCTTACTCATTCGTACGATCCATTCTAATTCATTCGCACGATCCATTCTATATCATTCATACGATCCATTCTAATTCATTCATACGATCCATTCTAATTCATTCGCACGATCCATTCTAATAAATTCATAGGATCCATTCTACTTTATTCGTACAATTCATTCTAATTCTTTCGCACGAATGTTTCCATTCTAATTCATTCGTACGATCCACCCCAATTCCTTCGTATGATCCATTCTAATTCATTCGAAGAATGTATCCATTCTAATTCATTCGTACGATCCATTCGAGTTCATTCATACGATCCATTCTAATTCATTCATACGATCCATTCTAATTCATTCGCACGAATGTATCCATTCTAATTCATTCGTACGATCCATTCTAATTCATTCGCACAATCTATTCTAAGTCATACGTACGATCCATTCTAATTCATTCGCACGATCCATTCTAATTCATTTGCACGATCCATTCTAATTCATTCATGCAATCCATTCTCATTCTTTTGCACAAATGTATCCATTCTAATTCATTCGTACGATCCATTCTAATTCCTTCGTATGATCCATTATAATTCCTTCGTACAATCCATTCTAATTCCTTCGTACGATCCATTCTATTTCATTCGTATGATCCATTCTAATTCCTTCGTACGATCCATTCTAATTCATTCCCATGAATGTATCCATTCTAATTCATACGTACGATCCATTCTAATTCATTCATACGATCCAACCTAATTCATTCATAAGATCTATTCTAATTCATTTGCACGAATGTATCCATTCTAATTCATTCGTACGATCCATTCTAATTCATTCGCACAATCTATTCTAATTCATTCGCAAGATCCATTCTAATTCATTCATGCGATCCATTCTAATTCATTCTTACGATCCATTCTAATTCATTCGCACGATCCATTCTAATTCATTCATACGATCTATTCTAATTCATTCATACGATCCATTCTAATTCATTCACACGAAAGTATCCATTCTAATTCATTCGTACGATCCATTCTAATTTATTCGCACAATCTATTCTAATTCATTCGTCCGATCCATTCTAATTCATTAGCACGATCCATTCTACTTCATTCGTACGATCCATTCAATTTCAATCGTACGATCCATTCTTACTCATTCGTACGATCCATTCTAATTTATTTGCACGAATGTATCCATTCTAATTCATTCGTACGATCCATTCTAATTCATTCGCACGATCCATTCTAATTCATTCATACGATCCATTCTAATTCATTCGTACGATCCATTCTAATTCATTCGCACGATCCATTCTATTTCATTCGCACAATCTATTATAATTCATTCGCAAGATCCATTCTAATTCATTCGCAAGATCCATTCTAATTCATTCATGCGATCCATTCAAATTCATTCGTACGATCCATTCTAATTCATTCGCACGATCCATTCTAATTCATTCATACGATCCATTCTAATTCATTCATACGATCCATTCTAATTCATTCACACGAATATATCCATTCTAATTCATTCGTACGATCCATTCTAATTTATTCGCACAATCTATTCAAATTCATTTGTCCGATCCATTCTAATTCATTAGCACGATCCATTCTACTTCATTCGTACGATCCATTCTATTTCAATCGTACGATCCATTCTTACTCATTCGTACGATCCATTCTTATTTATTTGCACGAATGTATCCATTCTAATTCATTCGTACGATCCATTCTAATTCATTCGCACGATCCATTCTAATTCATTCATACGATCCATTCTAATTCATTCGTACGATCCATTCTAATTCATTCGCACGATCCATTCAAATTCATTCATACGATCCATTCTAATTCATTCGTACGATCCAATCTAATTTATTCGCATAATCTATTCTAATTTATTCGTACGATCCATTCTAATTGATTAGCACGATCCATTCTAATTCATTCGTACGATCCATTCTATTTCATTCGTACGATCCATTCTTACTCATTCGTACGATCCATTCTAATTCATTCACACGAATGTATCCATTGTAATTCATTCGTACGATCCACTCTAATTCATTCGCACGATCCATTCTAATTCGTTCATACGATCCATTCTAATTCATTCGTACGATCCATTCTAGTTCATTCGTACGATCCATTCTAATTCATTCGCACGATCCATTCTAAATAATTCATACGATCCATTCTAATTTATTAATACGATCCATTCTAATTCTTTCACACGAATGTATCCATTCTAATTCATTCGTACGATCCACCCTAATTCCTTCGTATGATCCATTCTAATTCATTCGCACGAATGTATCCATTCTAATTCATTCGTACGATCCATTCGAATTCATTCATACGATCTATTCTAATTCATTCATACGATCCATTCTAATTCATTCGCACGAATGTATCCATTCTAATTCATTCGTACGATCCATTCTAATTTATTCGCACAATCGATTCTAATTCATTCGTATGATCCATTCTAATTCATTCGCACGATCCATTCTAATTCATTTGTACGATCCATTCTAATTCATTCATACAATCCATTCTAATTCTTTTGCACGAATGTATCCATTCTAATTCATTCGTATGATCCATTCTCATTCCTTCGTACGATCCATTCTAATTCCTTCGTACGATCCATTCTAATTTCTTCGTACGATCCATTCTAATTCATTCCCATGAATGTATCCATTCTAATTCATATGTACGATCCATTCTAATTCATTCCCATGAATGTATCCATTCTAATTCATACGTATGATCCATTCTAATTCATTCATACGATCCAATCTAATTCATTCATACGATCTATTCTAATTCATTCGCACGAATGTATCCATTCTAGTTCATTCGTACGATCCATTCTAATTCATTCGCACAATCTATTCTAATTCATTCGTACGATCCATTCTAATTCATTTGCACGATCCATTCTAATTCATTTGCAAGATCCATTCTAATTCATTCATACAATCCATTCTAATTCTTTTGCACGAATGTATCCATTCTAATTCATTCGTACGATCCATTCTAATTCCTTCGTACGATCCATTCTAATTTCTTCATACGATCCATTCTAATTCCTTCGTACGATCCATTCTATTTTATTCGTATGATCCATTCTAATTCCTTCGTACGATCCATTCTAATTCATTCCCATGAATGTATCCATTCTAATTCATATGTACGATCCATTCTAATTCATTCATACGATCCAATCTAATTCATTCATACGATCCATTCTAATTCATTCGCACGAATGTATCCATTCTAATTCATTCGTACGATCCATTCTAATTCATTCGCACAATCTATTCTAATTCATTCGTACGATCCATTCTAATTCATTAGCACCATCCATTCTAATTCATTCGTACGATCCATTCTATTTCATTCGTACGATCCATTCTAATTCATTCGCACGATCCATTCTAATTCATTCATACGATCCATTCTAATTCATTCGTACGATCCATTCTAATTCATTCGCACGATCCATTCTAATTCATTCATACGATCCATTCTAATTCATTCATACAATCCATTCTAATTCTTTCGCACGAATGTATCCATTCTAATTCATTCGTACGATCCACCCTAATTCCTTCGTATGATGCATTCTAATTCATTCGCACGAATGTATCTATTCTAATTCATTCGTACGATCCATTCAAATTCATTCATACGATCCATTCTAATTTATTCATACGATCCATTCTAATTCATTCGTACGAATGTATCCAATCTAATTCATTCGTATGATCCATTCTATTTCATTCGCATAATCTATTCTAATTCATTCGTACGATCCATTCTAATTCATTCGCACGATTCATTCTAATTAATTTGTACGATCCATTCTAATTCATTCATACAATTCATTCTAATTCTTTTACACGAATGTATCCATTCTAATTCATTCATACGATCCATTCTAATTCCTTCGTACGATCCATTCTAATTCCTTCGTACGATCCCTTCTAATTCATTCCCATGAATGTATCCATTCTAATTCATACGTACGATCCATTCCAATTCATTCATATGATCCAATCTAATTCATTCGTACGATCCATTCTAATTCATTCGCACAATCTATTCTAATTCATTCATACGATCCATTCTAATTTATTAGCACGATCCATTCTAATTCATTCGTACGACCCATTCTATTTCATTCGTACGATCCATTCTTACTCATTCGCACGGTCCATTCTAATTCATTCGTACGATCCATTCTAATTCATTCGCACGATCCATTCTAATTCATTCATACGATCAATTCTAATTCATTCATATGATCCATTCTAATTCATTCGCACGAATGTATCCATTCTAATTCATTCACACAATCTATTCTAATTCTTTCGTACGCGTGCAAATGAATTAGAATGGATCGTACGAATGAATTAGAATAGATTGTGCGAATGAATAAGAATGGATCGTACGAATGAATTAGAATGGATACATTCGTGCGAATAAATTAGAATGGATCGTATGAATGAATTAGAATGGATCGTATGAAAGAATTCGAATGGATCGTACGAATGAATTAAAATGGATACATTCGTGCGAATGAATTAGAATAGATCATATGAAGGAATTAGGGTGGATCGTACGAATGAATTAGAATGGATACATTCGTGCGAAAGAATTAGAATGGATTGTATGAATAAATTAGAATGGATCGTGGAATGAATTAGAATGGATCGTACGAATGAATTAGAATGGATACATTCGTGCAAAAGAATTAGAATGAATTGTATGAATGAATTAGAATGGATCGTACGAATGAGTAAAAATGGATCGTACGAATGAAATAGAATGGATCGTACGAATGAATTATAATGGATCGTGTGAATGAACTAGATTGGATCGTGCGAATGAATTAGATTGAATGGATCATACGAATGGATAAGAATAGATCAAGCGAATGAATTAGAATGAATTAGAATGGATTGCATGAATGAATTAGAATGGATCATATGAATGAATTAGAATGGATCGTACGAATGAATTAGAATAGATCGTGCGAATGAATTAGAATGGATCGTACGAATAAATAAGAATGGATCGTGCTAATGAATTAGAATGGATCGTACGAATGAATTAGAATAGATTGTGCGAATGAATTAGAATGGATCGTATGAATGAATTAGAATGGATACATTTGTGCGAATGAATTAGAATGGATCGTAAGAATGAATTAGATTGGACCGTATGAATGAATTAGAATGGATCATACGTATGAATTAGAATGGATACATTCAAGGGAATAAATTAGAATGGATCGAACGAAGGAATAAGAATGGATCATACGAATGAAATAGAATGGATCATACGAAGGAATTAGAATGGATCGCACGAAGGAATTAGAATGGATCGTACGAATGAATTAGAATAGATACATTCGTCCGAAAGAATTAGAATGGATTGTATGAATGAATTAGAATAGATCGTATGAATGAATTAGAATGGATCGTGCGAATGAATTAGATTGGATCGTACAAATGAATTAGAATGGATCGTATGAATGAATTAGAATGGATCGTGCGAATGAATTAGAATGGATCGTACGAATGAATTAGAATGGATACATTCGTGCGAATGAATTAGAATGGATCATACGAATGAGTAAGAATGGATCATACGAATGAAATAGAATGGATCGTACGAATGAATTAGAATGGATCGTGCTAATGAATTAGAATGGATCGTACGAATGAATTAGAATAGATTGTGCGAATGAATTATAATGGATCGTACGAATGAATTAAAATTGATATATTCGTGCGAATGAATTAAAATGGATCGTATGAATGAATTAGATTGGATCGTATAAATGAATTTGAATGGATCGTATGTATGAATTAGAATGGATACATTCATGGGAATTAATTAGAATTGATCGTACGAAGGAATTAGAATGGATCATACGAATGAAATAGAATGGATCATACGAAGGAGTTAGAATGGATCGTACGAAGGAATTAGAATGGATCGTACGAAGGAATTAGAATGGATCGTACGAATGAATTAGAATGGATACATTCATGCAAAAAAATTAGAGTGAATTGTATGAATAAATTAGAATGGATCGTACGAATGAATTAGAATGGATCGTACGAATGAATTAGAATGGATCGTACGAATGAATTAGAATAGATACATTCGTGCGAAAGAATTAGAATGGATCGTACGAATTAGAATCAAAATGGACCGTACGAATGAATTAGAATGGATCGTACGTATGATTGTGCGAAAGAATAGATAGTACAAATGAATTAAAATGATAAATTCGTGCGAATGAATTAGAATGGATGGTACGAATGAATTAGAATGGATCGTACGAATGAATTAGAATGGATCGTACAAACGAATTAGAATGGATCGTGCAAATGAATTAGAATGGATCATACGAATGAATTAGAATGGATACATTCGTGCGAATGAATTAGAATGGATCGTACGAATGAGTAAGAATGGATCGTACGAATGAAATAGAATAGATCGTATGAATGAATTATAATGGATCGTGCGAATGAATTAGAATGGATCGTACGAATGAGTAAGAATGGATCGTACGAATGAAATAGAATGGATCATATGAATGAATTAGAATAGATCGTGCTAATGAATTAGAATGGATCGTACAAATAAATTAGAATTGATTGTGCGAATGTATTAGAATGGATCGTACGAATGAATTAGAATGGATTGTATGAATGAATTAGAATGGATCGTGCGACTGAATTAGAATAGATCGTATGAATGAATTAGAATGGATCGTATGAATGAATTAGAATGGATCGTGCGAATGAATTAGAATGGATCGTACGAATGAATTAGAATGGATACATACGAAAGAATGGATCGTACGAAAGAATTAGAATGAATCGTACGAAGGAATTAGAATGGATACATTCATGGGAATGAATTAGAATGGATCGTACGAAGGAATTAGAATGGATCATACGAATGAAATAGAATGGATCCTACGAAGGAATTAGAATGGATCGTACGAAGGAATTAGAATGGATCGTATGAATGAATTAGAATGGATACATTCGTGCAAAAGAATTAGGATGGATTGTATGAATGAATTAGAATGGATCGTGCGAACGAATTTGAATGGATCATACGAATGAATTAGAATAGATTGTGCAAATGAATTAGAATGGATCGTACGAATGAATTAGAATAGATACATTCGTGCGAATGAATTAGAATGGATCGTATAAATGAATTAGAATAGATCGTATAAATGAATTAGAATGGATCGTGCGAATGAATTAGAATGGATCGTACGAATGAATTAGAATGGATACATTCGTGCGAATGAATTAGAATGTATCGTACGAATGAGTAAGAATTGATCGTACGAATGAAATAGAATAGATAGTACGAATGAATTATAATGGATCGTGCTAATGAATTAGAATGGATCGTACGAATGAATTAGAATAGATTGTGTGAATGATTTAGAATGGATCATACGAATGAATTAGAATGGATCGTATGAATGAATTAGAATGGATCGTGCGAATGAATTAGAATGGATCGTACGAATGAATTATAATGGATACATTCGTATGAATTAAATAGAATGGATCGTACGAATGAGTAAGAATGGATCGCACGAATAAAATAGAATGGATCGTATGAATGAATTAGAATGGATCGTGCGAATGAATTAGAATGGATCGTACGAATGAGTAAGAATGGATCGTACGAAGGAAATAGAATGGATCGTATGTACGATCCATTCTAATTCATTCATACGATCCATTCTAATTCATTCGCACGAATGTATCCATTCTAATTCATTCGTACGATCCATTCTAATTCATTCGCACAATCTATTCTAATCCATTCGTACGATCCATTCTAATTCATTCGCACGATCCATTCTAATTCATTTGTAGAATCTATTCTAATTCATTCATACAATCCATTCCAATTATTTTGCACGAATGTATCCATTCTAATTCATTCGTACGATCTATTCTAATTCCCTCGTACGATCCATTCTAATTCCTTCGTACGATCCATTCTAATTCATTCCTATGAATGTATCTATTCTAATTCATACTTATGATCCATTCTAATTTGTTCATACGATCCAATTTAATTCATTCATACGATCCATTCTAATTCATTCGCACGAATGTATCCATTCTAATTCATTCATACGATCCATTCTAATTCATTCGCACAATCTATTCTAAATCATTTCTATGATCCATTATAATTCATTAGCACGATCCATTCTAATTCATTCGTATGATCCATTCTATTTGTTTCGTACGATCCATTCTAATTCCTTCGTACGATCCATTCTAATTCATTCCCAGGAATGTATCCATTCTAATTCATACATACGATCCATTCTAATTCATTTATACGATCCAAACTAATTTATTCATACGATCCATTCTAATTCATTCGCACGAATGTATCCATTCTAATTCATACATACGATCCATTCTAATTCATTCGCACAATCTATTCTAATTCATTCGTACGATCCATTCTAATTCATTAGCATGATCCATTCTAATTCATTCGTACAATCCATTCTAATTCATTCAAATTCGAATTCATTCATACGATCCATTCTAATTCATTCATACAATCCATTCTAATTCATTCGCACGAATGTATCCATTCTAATTCATACATACGATCCATTCTAATTCATTCGCACAATCTATTCTAATTCATTCGTACGATCCATTCTAATTCATTAGCACGATCCATTCTAATTCATTCGTACAATCCATTCTAATTCATTCAAATTCGAATTCATTCATATGATCCATTCTAATTCATTCGCACGACCCATTCTAATTCATTCGCACGATCCAATCTAATTCCTTCGTACATTCTAATTCCTTCGTACGATCCATTCTATTTCATTCGTATGATCCATTCTAATACATTCGTACGATCCATTCTAATTCATTCCCATGATTATATTCATTCTAATTCATACATACAATCCATTCTAATTCATTTATACGATCCAATCTAATTCATTCATACAATCCATTCTAATTCATTCGCACGAATGTATCCATTCTAATTCATTCGTACGGTCCATTCTAATTCATTCGCACAATCTATTCTAATTTATTCGTACGATCCATTCTAATTCATTAGCACGATCCATTCTAATTCATTCGTACAATCCATTCTAATTCATTTAAATTCGAATTCATTCATACGATCCATTCTAATTCATTCGTACGATCCATTCTAATTCATTCGCACGATCCATTCTAATTCATTCGTACGATCCATTCTAATTCATTCGCACGATCCATTCTAATTCATTCATATGATCCATTCTAATTCATTCATACAATCTATTCTAATTCTTTCGCACGAATGTATCCTAGCTAATTGATTCGTACGATCCACCCTAATTCCTTCGAATGATCCATTCTAATTCATTCGCACAAATGTATCCATTCTAATTTATTCATACGATCCATTCAAATTCATTCATATGATCCATTCTAATTCATTCGCACGATCCATTCTAATTCATTCATACGATCCATTCTAATTCATTCGTATGATCCATTCTAACTCATTCGCACGATCCATTCGAATTCATTCATACGATCCATTCTAATTCATTCATACGATCCATTCTAATTCATTCGCACGAATGTATCCATTCTAATTCATTCATACGATCTATTCTAATTCATTCGCACAATCTATTCTAATTCATTCGTACGATCCATTCTAATTCATTAGCACGATCCATTCTAATTCATTCGTACGATCCATTCTATTTCATTCGTACGATCCATTCTTACTTATTCGTATGATCCATTCTAATTCATTCGCACAAATGAATCCATTCTAACTCATTCATACGTTCCATTCTAATTAATTCGCACGATCCATTCTAATTCATTCTACGATCCATTCTAATTCATTCGTACGATCCATTCTAATTCATTCGCACGATCCATTCTAATTCATTCATACGATCCATTCTAATTCATTGGCACGAATGTATCCATTCTAATTCATTCGTACGATCCATTCTATTTCATTCGCACGATCCATTCTAATTCATTCATACGATCCAGTCTAATTCATTCGTACGATCCATTCTAATTCATTCGTATGAATGTATCCATTCTAATTCATTCGTACGATCCATTCTAATTCATTCGCATGATCCAATCTAATTCATTCGCATGGTCTATTCTAATTCATTCGTACGATCCATTTTATTTCATTCGTACGATCCATTCTTACGCATTCGTACGATCTATTCTAATTCATTCGCATAAATGTATCCATTCTAATTCAATCGAACGATCCATTCTAATTCATTCGCACGATCTATTCTAATTCATTCATACGATCCATTTCAATTCATTCGTACGATCCATTCTAATTCATTCGCACGATCTATTCTAATTCATTCATACGATCCATTCTAATTCATTCATACAATCCATTCTAATTCTTTCAAACGAATGTATCCATTCTAATTCATTCGTACGATCCACCCTAATTCCTTCGTATGATCCATTCTAATTTATTCGCATGAATGTATCCATTCTATTTCATTCGTATGATCCATTCGAATTCATTCATACGATCCCTTTTAATTCATTCATACGATCCATTCTAATTCATTCGCACGAATGTATCCATTCTAATTCTTTCGTACGATCCATTCTAATTCATTCGCACAATGTATTCTAATTCATTCGTACGATCCATTCTAATTTATTCGCACGATCCATTCTAATTCATTTGCACGATCCATTCTAATTCATTCATACAGTCCATTCTAATTCTTTTGCACGATTGTATCCATTCTAATTCATTCGTACGATCCATTCTAATTCCTTCGTACGATCCATTCTAATTCCTTCGTATGATCCATTCTATTTCATTCATATGATACATTCTAATTCCTTCGTACGATCCATTCTAATTCATTCCCATGAATGTATCCATTCTAATTTATACGTACGATCCATTCTAATTCATTCATACGATCCAATCTAATTCATTCATACGATCCATTCCAATTCATTCGCACGAATGTGTCCATTCTAATTCATTCGTACGATCCATTCTAATTCATTCGCACTATCTTTTCTAATTCAATCGTACGATCCATTCTAATTCATTAGCCTGATCCATTCTAATTCATTCGTATGATCCATTCTATTTCATTCGTACGATCCATTCTTACTCATTCATACGATCTATTCTAATTCTTTCGCTCGAATGTATCCATTCTAATTCATTCGTACGATCCATTCTAATTCATTCGCACGATCCATTCTAATTCATTCATACGGTCCATTCTAATTCATTTGTACGATCCATTCTAATTCATTCGGACAATCTATTCTAATTCATTCGTACGATCCATTCTAATTCGTTAGCACGATCCATTCTAATTCATTCGTACGATCCATTCTATTTCATTCGTACGATCCATTCTTACTCATTCGTACGATCCATTCTAATTCATTCGCACGAATATATCCATTCTAATTCATTCGTATGATCCATTCTAATTCATTTGCACGATCTATTCTAATTCATTCATACGATCCATTCTAATTCATTTGCACGATCCATTCTAATTCATTCATATGATCCATTCTAATTCATTCATACAATCCATTCTAATTCTTTCGTATGAATGTATCCATTCTAATTCATTCGTACGATCCACCCTAATTCCTTCGTATAATCCATTCTAATTCATTCGAACGAATGTATCCATTCTAATTCATTCGTACGATCCATTATAATTCATTCATACGATCCATTCTAATTCATTCGCACGAATGTGTCCATTCTAATTCATTCGTATGATCCATTCTAATTCATTCGCACAATCTATTCTAATTCATTCGTACGATCCATTCTAATTCATTCGCACGATCCATTCTAATTCATTTGCACGATCCATTCTAATTCATTCATACAATCCAATCTAATTCGTTTGCACAAATGTATCCATTCTTATTCATTCGTACGATCCATTCTAATTCCTTCGTACGATCCATTATAATTCCTTCGTACGATCCACTCTAATTCCTTCGTACGATCCATTCTATTTCATTCGTATGATCCATTCTAATTCCTTCGTACGATCCATTCTAATTCATTCCCATGAATGTATCCATTCTAATTCATACGTACGATCCATTCTAATTCATTCATACGATCCAATCTAATTCATTCATAAGATCCATTCTAATTTATTCGCACGAATGTATCCATTCTAATTCATTCGTACGATCCATTCTAATTCATTCGCACAATCTATTCTAGTTCATTCGTACGATCCATTCTAATTCATTAGCACGATCCATTCTAATTCTTTCGTACGATCCATTCTATTTCATTCGTACGATCCATTCTTACTTATTCGTACGATCCATTCTCATTCATTCGCACGAATGTATCCTTTCTAATTCATTCGTACGACCCATTCTAATTCATTCGCAAGATCCATTCTAATTCATTCATACGATCCATTCTTATTCATTCGTACGATCCATTCTAATTCATTCGCACGATCCATTCTAATTCATTGATACGATCCATTCTAATTTATTCATACGATCCATTCTAATTCATTCACACGAATGTATCCATTCTAATTCATTCGTACGATCCAGTCTAATTCATTCGCACAATCTATTCAAATTCATTCGTACGATCCATTCTAATTCATTAGCATGATCCATTCTAATTCATTCGTACGATCCATTCTATTTCAATCGTACGATCCATTATTACTCATTCGTACGATCCATTCTAGTTTATTCGCACGAATGTATCCATTCTAATTCATTCGTACGATCCATTCTAATTCATTCGCACGATCCTTTCTAATTCATTCATAAGATCCATTCTAATTCATTCATACGATCCATTCTAATTCATTCGCACGATCCATTCTAATTCATTCATACAATCCATTCTAATTCTTTCGCACGAATGTATCCGTTCTAATTCATTCGTACGATCCACCCTAATTCCTTCGTATGATCCATTCTAATTCATTCGCACGAATGTATCTATTCTAATTCATTCGTACGATCCATTCGAATTCATTCATATGATCCATTCTAATTCATTCATACGATCCATTCTAATTCATTCGCACGAATGTATCCATTCTAATTCATTCGTACGATCCATTCTAATTCATTCGCACAATCGAATCTAATTCATTAGTACGATCCATTCTAATTCATTCGCACGATCCATTCTAATTCATTTGTACGATCCATTCTAATTCATTCAAACAATCTATTCTAATTCTTTTGCACGAATGTATCCATTCTAATTCATTCATACAATCCATTCTAATTCCTTCGTATGATCCATTCTAATTTATTCATACGATCCATTCTAATTCATTCCCATTAATGTATCCATTCTAATTCATTCACACAATCCATTCTAATTCATTCGTACGGTCTATTCTAAATCATTCATACGATCTATTCTAATTCATTCGCACGAATGTATGCATTCTAATTCATTCGTACGATCCATTCTAATTCATTCGCACAATTTACTCTAATTCATTCGTACGATCCTTTCTAATTCGTTAGCACAATCCATTCTAATTCATTCGTACGATCGATTCTATTTCATTCGTACGATCCATTCTTACTCATTCGTACGATCCATTCTAATTCATTCGCACGAATGTATCCATTCTAATTCATTCGTACGTTCCATTCTTATTCATTTGCACGATCCATTCTAATTCATTCGTACGATCAATTCTAATTCATTCGCACGATCCATTCTAATTCATTCATACGATCCATTCTAATTCATTCATACGATCCATTCTAACTCATTCACAACAATGTATCCATTCTAATTCATTCGTATGATCCATTCTAAAACATCGCACAATCTATTCTAATTCATTCGTACGATCCATTCTAATTCATTAGCACGATCCATTCTAATTCATTCGTACGATCCATCCTATTTCATTCGTACGGTCCATTCTTACTCATTCGTACGATCCATTCAAATTCATTCACACGAATGTATCCATTCTAATTCATTCGTACGATCCATTCTAATTAATTTGCACGATCCATTCTAATTCATTCATACAATCCATTTTAATTCATTCGTAAGATCCATTCTAATTCATTCGCACAATCTATTCTAATTCATTCGTACGATCCATTCTAATTCATTAGCACGATCCATTCTAATTCTTTCATACGATCCATTCTATTTCATTCATACAATCCATTCTTACTCATTCGTACGATCCATTCTTATACATTCGCACGAATATATCCATTCTAATTCATTCGTACGATCCATTCTAATTCATTTGCACGATACATTCTAATTCATTCGTACGATCCATTCTAATTCATTTATACGATCTATTCTAATTCATTCATATGATCCATTCTAATTCATTCATACGATCCATTCTAATTCATTCATACAATCCATTCCAATTCTTTCGCACGAATGTATCCATTCTAGTTCATTCGTACGATCCACCATAATTCCTTTGTATGATCCATTCTAATACATTCACACGAATGTATCCATTCTAATTCATTCGTACGATCCATTCGAATTCATTCATACAATCTATTCTAATTCATTCATACGATCCATTCTAATTCATTCGCACGAATGTATCCATTCTAATTCATTCGTATGATCCATTCTAATTCATTCGCACAATCTATTCTAATTCATTCGTACGATCCATTCTAATTCATTCGCACGATCCATTCTAATTCATTTGCATAATCCATTCTAATCCCTTCATACGATCTATTCTATTTCATTCGTATGATCCAATCTAATTCCTTCGTACGATCCATTCTAATTCATTCCTATGAATTTATCCATTCTAATTCATACGTACGATCCATTCTAATTCATTCATACGATCCAATCTAATTCATTCATACGATCCATTCTAATTCATTCGCACGAATGTATCCATTCTAATTCATTCGTATGATCCATTCTAATTCATTCGCACTATCTTTGCTAATTCATTCGTACGATCCATTCTAATTCATTAGCACGATCCGTTCTAACTCATTCGTACGATCCATTCTATTTCATTCGAATGATCCATTCTTACTTATTCATACGATCCATTGTAATTCATTCGCACGAATGTATCCATTCTAATTCATTCGTACGATCCATTCTAATTCATTCGCACGATCCATTCTAATTCATTCATACGATCCATTCTAATTCATTCGTACGATCCATTCTAATTCATTCGCACAATCTATTCTAATTATTTCGTACGATCCATTCTAATTCATTAGCACGATCCATTCTAATTCATTCGTACGATCCATTCTATTTCATTCGTACGATCCATTCTTACTCATTCGTAAGATCCATTCTAATTCATTCGCACGAATGTATCCATTCTAATTCATTCGTATGATCCATTCTAATTCATTTGCACGATCTATTCTAATTCATTCATACAATCCATTCTAATTCATTTGTACGATCCATTCTAATTCATTCGCACGATCCATTCTAATTCATTCATACGATCCATTCTAATTCATTCATACAATCCATTCTAATTCTTTTGCACGAATGTATCCATTCTAATTCATTCGTACGATCCACCCTAATTCCTTCGTATGATGCATTCTAATTCATTCGCACGAATGTATCTATTCTAATTCATTCGTACGATCCATTCAAATTCATTCATACGATCCATTCTAATTTATTCATACGATCCATTCTAATTCATTCGTACGAATGTATCCAATCTAATTCATTCGTATGATCCATTCTATTTCATTCGCATAATCTATTCTAATTCATTCGTACGATCCATTCTAATTCATTCGCACGATTCATTCTAATTAATTTGTACGATCCATTCTAATTCATTCATACAATTCATTCTAATTCTTTTACACGAATGTATCCATTCTAATTCATTCATACGATCCATTCTAATTCCTTCGTACGATCCATTCTAATTCCTTCGTACGATCCATTCTAATTCATTCGCACGAATGTATCCATTCTAATTCATTCGTACGATCCATTCTAATTCATTCACACAATCTATTCTAATTCATTCATATGATCCATTCTAATTCATTCGCACGATCCATTCTAATTCATTTGCACGATCCATTCTAATTCATTCATACAATCCATTCTAATTCTTTTGCACAAATGTATCCATTCTAATTCATTCGTACGATCCATTATAATTCCTTCGTATGATCCATTATAATTCTATCATACGATCCATTCTAATTCCTTCGTACGATCCATTCTATTTCATTCGTATGATCCATTCTAATTCCTTCGTACGATCCATTCTAATTCATTCCCATGAATGTATCCATTCCAATTCATACATACAATCCATTCTAATTCATTTATACGATCCAATCTAATTCATTCATAAGATCCATTCTAATTCATTCGCACGAATGTATCCATTCTAATTTATTCGTACGATCCATTCTAATTCATTCGCACAATCTATTCTAATTCAATCGCACGATCCATTCTAATTCATTCATACGATCCATTCTAATTCATTCGTACGATCAATTCTAATTCATTCGCACGATCCATTCTAATTTATTCATACGATCCATTCTAATTCATTCATACGATCCATTCAAATTCATTCACACGAATGTATCCATTCTAATTCATTCGTACGATCCATTCTAATTCATTCGCACAATCTATTCTAATTCATTCGTACGATCCATTCTAATTCATTAGTAAGATCCATTCTAATTCATTTGTACGATCCATTCTATTTCAATCGTACGATCCATTCTTACTCATTCGTACGATCCATTCTAATTCATTCGCACGAATGTATCTATTCTAATTCATTTGTACGATCCATTCTAATTCATTCGCACGATCCATTCTAATTCATTCATACGATCCATTCTAATTCATTCGTACGATCCGTTCTAATTCATTCGCACAATCTATTCTAATTTATTCGTACGATCCATTCTTGTTCATTAGCACGATCCATTCTATTTCATTCGTACGATCCATTCTAATTCATTCGCACGATCTATTCAAATTCATTCATACGATCCATTCTAATTCATTCGTACGATCCATTCTAATTCATTCGCACGAACCATTCTAATTCATTCATACGATCCATTCTAATTTATTCATACAATCCATTCTAATTCTTTCGCACGAATGTACCCATTCTAATTCATTCGTATGATCCACCCTAATTCCTTCGTATGATCCATTCTAATTCATTCGAACGAATATATCCATTCTAATTCATTCATACGATCCATTCGAATTCATTCATACGATCTATTCTAATTCATTCATACGATCCATTCTAATTGATTCGCACGAATGTATCCATTCTAATTCATTCGTACGATCTATTCTAATTTATTTGCACAATCGATTCTAATTCATTCGTATGATCCATTCTAATTCATTCACACGATCCATTCTAATTTATTTGTACGACCCATTCTAATTCATTCATACAATCCATTCTAATTCGTTTACACGAATGTGTCCATTCTAATTCATTCGTACGATCTATTCTAATTCTTTTACACGAATGTATCCATTCTAATTCATTCGTACGATCCATTCTAATTCCTTCGTACAATCCATTCTAATTCTTTCGAACGATCCATTCTAATTTCTTCGTACGATCCATTCTAATTCATTCCCATGAATGTATCCATTCTAATTCATACGTACGATCCATTCTAATTCATTCATACGATCTATTCTAATTCATTCGCATGAATGTATCCATTCTAATTCATTCGTACGATCCATTCTAATTCATTCGCACAATCTATTCTAATTCATTCGTACGATCCATTCTAATTCATTTGCACGATCCATTCTAATTCATTTGCACGATCCATTCTAATTCCTTCATACAATCCATACTAATTCTTTTGCACGAATGTATCCATTCTAATTCCTTCGTACGATCCATTCTAATTCCTTCATACGATCCATTCTAATTCCTTCGTACGATCCATTCTATTTTATTCATATGATCCATTCTAATTCCTTCGTATGATCCATTCTAATACATTCCCATGAATGTATCCATTCTAATTCATACGTACGATCCATTCTAATTCATTCATACGATCCAATCTAATTCATTCATACGATCCATTCTAATTCATTCGCACGAATGTATCCATTCAAATTCATTCGTACGATCCATTCTAATTCATTCGCACAATCTATTCTAATTAATTCGTACGATCCATTTTAATTCATTAGCACGATCCATTCTATTTCATTCGTACGATCCATTCAATTTTATTCGTACGATCCATTCTATTTCATTCGTACGATCCATTCTATTTCATTCGTATGATCCATTCTATTTCATTCGTACGATCCATTCTATTTCTTTAGCACGAATGTATCCATTCTAATTCATTCGTACGATCCACCCTAATTCCATCATATGATCCATTCTAATTCATTCGCACGAATGTATCTATTCTAATTCATTCGTACGATCCATTCTAATTCATTCGCACAATCTATTCTAAGTCATACGTATGATCCATTCTAATTCATTCGCACGATCCATTCTAATTCATTTGCACGATCCATTCTAATTCATTCATGCAATCCATTCTCATTCTTTTGCACAAATGTATCCATTCTAATTCATTCATACGATCCATTCTAATTCCTTCGTATGATCCATTATAATTCCTTCGTACAATCCATTCTAATTCCTTCGTACGATCCATTCTATTTCATTCGTATGATCCATTCTAATTCCTTCGTACGATCCATTCTAATTCATTCCCATGAATGTATCCATTCTAATTCATACGTACGATCCATTCTAATTCATTCATACGATCCAACCTAATTCATTCATAAGATCTATTCTAATTCATTCGCACGAATGTATCCATTCTAATTCATTCGTACGATCCATTCTAATTCATTCGCACAATCTATTCTAATTCATTCGCAAGATCCATTCTAATTCATTCATGCGATCCATTCTAATTCATTCTTACGATCCATTCTAATTCATTCGCACGATCCATTCTAATTCATTCATACGATCTATTCTAATTCATTCATACGATCCATTCTAATTCATTCACACGAAAGTATCCATTCTAATTCATTCGTACGATCCATTCTAATTTATTCGCACAATCTATTCTAATTCATTCGTCCGATCCATTCTAATTCATTAGCACGATCCATTCTACTTCATTCGTACGATCCATTCTATTTCAATCGTACGATCCATTCTTACTCATTCGTACGATCCATTCTAATTTATTTGCACGAATGTATCCATTCTAATTCATTCGTACGATCCATTCTAATTCATTCGCACGATCCATTCTAATTCATTCATACGATCCATTCTAATTCATTCGTACGATCCATTCTAATTCATTCGCACGATCCATTCTAATTCATTCGCACAATCTATTATAATTCAATCGCAAGATCTATTCTAATTCATTCGCAAGATCCATTCTAATTCATTCATGCGATCCATTCAAATTCATTCGTACGATCCATTCTAATTCATTCGCACGATCCATTCTAATTCATTCATACGATCCATTCTAATTCATTCATACGATCCATTCTAATTCATTCGTACGATCCATTCTAATTTATTCGCACAATCTATTCAAATTCATTCGTCCGATCCATTCTAATTCATTAGCACGATCCATTCTACTTCATTCGTACGATCCATTCTATTTCAATCGTACGATCCATTCTTACTCATTCGTACGATCCATTCTAATTTATTTGCGCGAATGTATCCATTCTAATTCATTCGTACGATCCATTCTAATTCATTCGCACGATCCATTCTAATTCATTCATACGATCCATTCTAATTCATTCGTATGATCCATTCTAATTCATTCGCACGATCCATTCAAATTCATTAATACGATCCATTCTAATTCATTCGTACGATCCAATCTAATTTATTCGCATAATCTATTCTAATTTATTCGTACGATCCATTCTAATTGATTAGCACGATCCATTCTAATTCATTCGTACGATCCATTCTATTTCATTCGTACGATCCATTCTTACTCATTCGTACGATCCATTCTAATTCATTCGCACGAATGTATCCATTGTAATTCATTCGTACGATCCACTCTAATTCATTCGCACGATCCATTCTAATTCGTTCATACGATCCATTCTAATTCATTCGTACGATCCATTCTAATTCATTCGTACGATCCATTCTAATTCATTCGCACGATCCATTCTAAATAATTCATACGATCCATTCTAATTCATTAATACGATCAATTCTAATTCTTTCACACGAATGTATCCATTCTAATTCATTCGTACGATCCACCCTAATTCCTTCGTATGATCCATTCTAATTCATTCGCACGAATGTATCCATTCTAATTCATTCGTACGATCCATTCGAATTCATTCATACGATCTATTCTAATTCATTCATACGATCCATTCTAATTCATTCGCACGAATGTATCCATTCTAATTCATTCGTACGATCCATTCTAATTTATTCGCACAATCGATTCTAATTCATTCGTATGATCCATTCTAATTCATTCGCACAATCCATTCTAATTCATTTGCACGATCCATTCTAATTCATTCATACAATCCATTCTAATTCTTTTGCACGAATGTATCCATTCTAATTCATTCGTACGATCCATTCTAATTCCTTCGTACGATCCATTCTAATTCCTTCGTACGATCCATTCTTATTTCTTCGTACGATCCATTCTAATTCATTCCCATGAATGTATCCATTCTAATTCATACGTACGATCCATTCTAATTCATTCCCATGAATATATCCATTCTAATTCATACGTATGATCCATTCTAATTCATTCATACGATCCAATCTAATTCATTCATACGATCTATTCTAATTCATTCGCACGAATGTATCCATTCTAATTCATTCGTACGATCCATTCTAATTCATTCGCACAATCTATTCTAATTCATTCGTACGATCCATTCTAATTCATTTGCACGATCCATTCTAATTCATTTGCACGATCCATTCTAATTCATTCATACAATCCATTCTAATTCTTTTGCACGAATGTATCCATTCTAATTCATTCGTACGATCCATTCTAATTCCTTCGTACGATCCATTCTAATTTCTTCATACGATCCATTCTAATTCCTTCGTACGATCCATTCTATTTTATTCGTATGATCCATTCTAATTCCTTCGTACGATCCATTCTAATTCATTCCCATGAATGTATCCATTCTAATTCATATGTACGATCCATTCGAATTCATTCATACGATCCAATCTAATTCATTCATACGATCCATTCTAATTCATTCGCACGAATGTATCCATTCTAATTCATTCGTACGATCCATTCTAATTCATTCGCACAATCTATTCTAATTCATTCGTACGATCCATTCTAATTCATTAGCACCATCCATTCTAATTCATTCGTACGATCCATTCTATTTCATTCGTACGATCCATTCTAATTCATTCGCAGGATCCATTCTAATTCATTCATACGATCCATTCTAATTCATTCGTACGATCCATTCTAATTCATTCGCACGATCCATTCTAATTCATTCATACGGTCCATTCTAATTCATTCATACAATCCATTCTAATTCTTTTGCACGAATGTATCCATTCTAATTCATTCGTACGATCCACCCTAATTCCTTCGTATGATGCATTCTAATTCATTCGCACGAATGTATCTATTCTAATTCATTCGTACGATCCATTCAAATTCATTCATACGATCCATTCTAATTTATTCATACGATCCATTCTAATTCATTCGTACGAATGTATCCAATCTAATTCATTCGTATGATCCATTCTATTTCATTCGCATAATCTATTCTAATTCATTCGTACGATCCATTCTAATTCATTCGCACGATTCATTCTAATTAATTTGTACTATCCATTCTAATTCATTCATACAATTCATTCTAATTCTTTTACACGAATGTATCCATTCTAATTCATTCATACGATCCATTCTAATTCCTTCGTACGATCCATTCTAATTCCTTCGTACGATCCCTTCTAATTCATTCCCATGAATGTATCCATTCTAATTCATACGTACGATCCATTCCAATTCATTCATATGATCCAATCTAATTCATTCGTACGATCCATTCAAATTCATTCGCACAATCTATTCTAATTCATTCATACGATCCATTCTAATTTATTAGCACGATCCATTCTAATTCATTCGTACGACCCATTCTGTTTCATTCGTACGATCCATTCTTACTCATTCGCACGGTCCATTCTAATTCATTCGTACGATCCATTCTAATTCATTCGCACGATCCATTCTAATTCATTCATACGATCAATTCTAATTGATTCATATGATCCATTCTAATTCATTCGCACGAATGTATCCATTCTAATTCATTCACACAATCTATTCTAATTCTTTCGTACGCGTGCAAATGAATTAGAATGGATCGTACGAATGAATTAGAATAGATTGTGCGAATGAATAAGAATGGATCGTACGAATGAATTAGAATGGATACATTCGTGCGAATAAATTAGAATGGATCGTATGAATGAATTAGAATGGATCGTATGAAAGAATTCGAATGGATCGTACGAATGAATTAAAATGGATACATTCGTGCGAATGAATTAGAATGGATCATATGAAGGAATTAGGGTGGATCGTACGAATGAATTAGAATGGATACATTCGTGCGAAAGAATTAGAATGGATTGTATGAATGAATTAGAATGGATCGTGGAATGAATTAGAATGGATCGTACGAATGAATTAGAATGGATACATTCGTGCAAAAGAATTAGAATGAATTGTATGAATGAATTAGAATAGATCGTGCAAATGAATTAGAATGGATCGTGTGAATGAGGATACATTCGTGCGAATGAATTAGAATGGATCGTACGAATGAGTAAAAATGGATCGTACGAATGAAATAGAATGGATCGTACGAATGAATTATAATGGATCGTGTGAATGAATTAGATTGGATCGTGCGAATGAATTAGATTGAATGGATCATACGAATGGATAAGAATAGATCAAGCGAATGAATTAGAATGAATTAGAATGGATTGCATGAATGAATTAGAATGGATCATATGAATGAATTAGAATGGATCGTACGAATGAATTAGAATGGATCGTGCGAATGAATTAGAATGGATCGTACGAATAAATAAGAATGGATCGTGCTAATGAATTAGAATGGATCGTACGAATGAATTAGAATAGATTGTGCGAATGAATTAGAATGGATCGTATGAATGAATTAGAATGGATACATTCGTGCGAATGAATTAGAATGGATCGTAAGAATGAATTAGATTGGACCGTATGAATGAATTAGAATGGATCATACGTATGAATTAGAATGGATACATTCAAGGGAATGAATTAGAATGGATCGAACGAAGGAATAAGAATGGATCATACGAAGGAATTAGAATGGATCGCACGAAGGAATTAGAATGGATCGTACAAATGAATTAGAATAGATACATTCGTCCGAAAGAATTAGAATGGATTGTATGAATGAATTAGAATAGATCGTATGAATGAATTAGAATGGATCGTGCGAATGAATTAGATTGGATCGTACAAATGAATTAGAATGGATCGTATGAATGAATTAGAATGGATCGTGCGAATGAATTAGAATGGATCGTACGAATGAATTAGAATGGATACATTCGTGCGAATGAATTAGAATGGATCATACGAATGAGTAAGAATGGATCATACGAATGAAATAGAATGGATCGTACGAATGAATTAGAATGGATCGTGCTAATGAATTAGAATGGATCGTACGAATGAATTAGAATAGATTGTGCGAATGAATTATAATGGATCGTACGAATGAATTAAAATTGATATATTCGTGCGAATGAATTAAAATGGATCGTATGAATGAATTAGATTGGATCGTATAAATGAATTTGAATGGATCGTATGTATGAATTAGAATGGATACATTCATGGGAATTAATTAGAATTGATCGTACGAAGGAATTAGAATGGATCATACGAATGAAATAGAATGGATCATACGAAGGAGTTCGAATGGATCGTACGAAGGAATTAGAATGGATCGTACGAAGGAATTAGAATGGATCGTACGAATGAATTAGAATGGATACATTCGTGCAAAAGAATTAGAGTGAATTGTATGAATAAATTAGAATGGATCGTACGAATGAATTAGAATGGATCGTACGAATGAATTAGAATAGATACATTCGTGCGAAAGAATTAGAATGGATCGTACGAATTAGAATCAAAATGGACCGTACGAATGAATTAGAATGGATCGTACGTATGATTGTGCGAAAGAATGGATCGTACAAATGAATTAAAATGATATATTCGTGCGAATGAATTAGAATGGATGGTACGAATGAATTAGAATGGATCCTACGAATGAATTAGAATGGATCGTACAAACGAATTAGAATGGATCGTGCAAATGAATTAGAATGGATCGTACGAATGAATTAGAATGGATACATTCGTGCGAATGAATTAGAATGGATCGTACGAATGAGTAAGAATGGATCGTACGAATGAAATAGAATAGATCGTATGAATGAATTATAATGGATCGTGCGAATGAATTAGAATAGATCGTATGAATTATAATGGATCATACGAATGAAATAGAATGGATCATATGAATGAATTACAATAGATCGTGCTAATGAATTAGAATGGATCGTACAAATAAATTAGAATTGATTGTGCGAATGTATTAGAATGGATCGTACGAATGAATTAGAATGGATTGTTTGAATGAATTAGAATGGATCGTGCGACTGAATTAGAATAGATCGTATGAATGAATTAGAATGGATCGTATGAATGAATTAGAATGGATCGTGCGAATGAATTAGAATGGATCGTACGAATGAATTAGAATGGATACATACGAAAGAATGGATCGTACGTAAGAATTAGAATGAATCGTACGAAGGAATTAGAATGGATACATTCATGGGAATGAATTAGAATGGATCGTACGAAGGAATTAGAATGGATCATACGAATGAAATAGAATGGATCCTACGAAGGAATTAGAATGGATCGTACGAAGGAATTAGAATGGATCGTATGAATGAATTAGAATGGATACATTCGTGCAAAAGAATTAGGATGGATTGTATGAATGAATTAGAATGGATCGTGCGAACGAATTTGAATGGATCATACGAATGAATTAGAATAGATTGTGCAAATGAATTAGAATGGATCGTACGAATGAATTAGAATAGATACATTCGTGCGAATGAATTAGAATGGATCGTATAAATGAATTAGAATAGATCGTATAAATGAATTAGAATGGATCGTGCGAATGAATTAGAATGGATCGTACGAATGAATTAGAATGGATACATTCGTGCGAATGAATTAGAATGTATCGTACGAATGAGTAAGAATTGATCGTACGAATGAAATAGAATGGATAGTACGAATGAATTAGAATGGATCGTGCTAATGAATTAGAATGGATCGTATGAATGAATTAGAATAGATTGTGTGAATGATTTAGAATGGATCATACGAATGAATTAGAATGGATCGTATGAATGAATTAGAATGGATCGTGCGAATGAATTAGAATGGATCGTATGAATGAATTATAATGGATACATTCGTATGAATTAAATAGAATGGATCGTACGAATGAGTAAGAATGGATCGCACGAATAAAATAGAATGGATCGTATGAATGAATTAGAATGGATCGTGCGAATGAATTAGAATGGATCGTACGAATGAGTAAGAATGGATCGTACGAATGAAATAGAATGGATCGTATGTACGATCCATTCTAATTCATTCATACGATCCATTCTAATTCATTCGCACGAATGTATCCATTCTAATTCATTCGTACGATCCATTCTAATTCATTCGCACAATCTATTCTAATCGATTCGTACGATCCATTCTAATTCATTCGCACGATCCATTCTAATTCATTTGTACAATCTATTCTAATTCATTCATACAATCCATTCTAATTCTTTTGCACGAATGTATCCATTCTAATTCATTCGTACGATCTATTCTAATTCCTTCGTACGATCCATTCTAATTCCTTCGTACGATCCATTCTAATTCATTCCTATGAATGTATCTTTTCTAATTCATACGTACGATCCATTCTAATTCGTTCATACGATCCAATCTAATTCATTCATACGATCCATTCTAATTCATTCGCACGAATGTATCCATTCTAATTCATTCATACGATCCATTCTAATTCATTCGCACAATCTATTCTAAATCATTTGTACGATCCATTATAATTCATTAGCACGATCCATTCTAATTCATTCGTACGATCCATTCTATTTGTTTCGTACGATCCATTCTAATTCCTTCGTACGATCCATTCTAATTCATTCCCAGGAATGTATCCATTCTAATTCATACATACGATCCATTCTAATTCATTTATACGATCCAATCTAATTTATTCATACGATCCATTCTAATTCATTCGAACGAATGTATCCATTCTAATTCATACATACGATCCATTCTAATTCATTCGCACAATCTATTCTAATTCATTCGTATGATCCATTCTAATTCATTAGCATGATCCATTCTAATTCATTCGTACAATCCATTCTAATTCATTCAAATTCGAATTCATTCATACGATCCATTCTAATTCATTCATACAATCCATTCTAATTCATTCGCACGAATGTATCCATTCTAATTCATACATACGATCCATTCTAATTCATTCGCACAATCTATTCTAATTCATTCGTACGATCCATTCTAATTAATTAGCACGATCCATTCTAATTCATTCGTACAATCCATTCTAATTCATTCAAATTCGAATTCATTCATATGATCCATTCTAATTCATTCGCACGACCCATTCTAATTCATTCGCACGATCCAATCTAATTCCTTCGTACATTCTAATTCCTTCGTACGATCCATTCTATTTCATTCGTATGATCCATTCTAATACATTCGTACGATCCAGTCTAATTCATTCCCATGATTATATTCATTCTAATTCATACATACAATCCATTCTAATTCATTTATACGATCCAATCTAATTCATTCATACAATCCATTCTAATTCATTCGCACGAATGTATCCATTCTAATTCATTCGTACGGTCCATTCTAATTCATTCGCACAATCTATTCTAATTCATTCGTAAATCCATTCTAATTCATTAGCACGATCCATTCTAATTCATTCGTACAATCCATTCTAATTCATTTAAATTCGAATTCATTCATACGATCCATTCTAATTCATTCGTACGATCCATTCTAATTCATTCGCACGATCCATTCTAATTCATTCGTACGATCTATTCTAATTCATTCGCATGATCCATTCTAATTAATTCATATGATCCATTCTAATTCATTCATACAATCTATTCTAATTCTTTCGCACGAATGTATCCTAGCTAATTGATTCGTACGATCCACCCTAATTCCTTCGAATGATCCATTCTAATTCATTCGCACGAATGTATCCATTCTAATTTATTCATACGATCCATTCGAATTCATTCATATGATCCATTCTAATTCATTCGCACGATCCATTCTAATTCATTCATACGATCCATTCTAATTCATTCGTACGATCCATTCTAACTCATTCGCACGATCCATTCGAATTCATTCATACGATCCATTCTAATTCATTCATACGATCCATTCTAATTCATTCGCACGAATGTATCCATTCTAATTCATTCGTACGATCCATTCTATTTCATTCGCACAATCTATTCTAATTCATTCGTACGATCCATTCTAATTCATTCGCACGATCCATTCTAATTCATTTGCACGATCCATTCTAATTCATTCATACAATCTATTCTAATTCTTTTGCATGAATGTATCCATTCTAATTCATTCGTACTATCCATTCTAATTCCTTCGTACGATCCATTCTAATTCCTTCATACGATCCATTCTAATTCCTTCGTACGATCCATTCTATTTCATTCGTATGATCCATTCTAATTCCTTCGTACGATCCATTCTAATTCATTCCCATGAATGTATCCATTCTAATTCATACGTACGATCCATTCTAATTCATTCATACGATCCAACCTAATTCATTCATACGATCCATTCTAATTCATTCGCATAAATGTATCCATTCTAATTCATTCGTATGATCCATTTTAATTCATTCGCATAATCTATTCTAATTCATTCATATGATCCATTCTAATTTATTAGCACGATCCATTCTAATTCTTTCGTAAGATCCATTCTAATTCATTCGTAAGTTCCATTCTATTTTATTCGTACGATCCATTCGCACGAATGTATCCATTCTAATTCATTCGCACAATCAATTCTAATTCATTCGCACGAATGTATCCATTCTAATTCATTCGTACGATCCATTCTTATTCATTCGCACGATCCATTCTAATTCAATCATACGATCCAATCTAATTCTTTAATATGATCCATTCTAATTCATTCGCACGAATATATCCATTCTAATTCATTCGTACGATCCATTCTAATTCATTCGCACAATCTATTCTTATTCATTCATGCGATCCATTCTAATTCATTAGCATGATCCATTCTAATTCAATCGAACAATCCATTCTATTTCATTCGTACGATCCATTCTTACTCATTCGTTCGATCCATTCTAATTCATTCGCATGAATGTATCCATTCTATTCTAATTCATTCGTACGATCCATTCTAAATCATTCGCACAATCTATTCTAATTCATTCATACGATTTATTCTAATTCATTCGTATGATCCATTACAATTCATTTGCACGATCCATTCTAACTCATTCATACGATCCATTCTAATTCATTCATACAATCCATTCTAATTCATTCGTACGATCCACCCTAATTCCTTCGTATGATCCATTCTAATTCATTCGCTCGAATGTATCCATTCTAATTCATTCATACGATCCATTCGAATTCATTCATACGATCCATTCTAATTCTTTCATACGATCCATTCTAATTCATTCATACGATCCATTCTAATTCAATCGCACGAATGTATTCATTCGCACAATCTATTCTAATTTATTCATACGATCCATTCTAATTCATTAGTATGATCCATTCTAATTCATTCGTACGATCCATTCGATTTCATTTTTATGATCCATTCTTACTCATTCATACAATCTATTCTAATTCACTCGCACGAATGTATCCATTCTAATTCATTCGTACGATCCATTCTAATTCATTCACACAATCCATTCTAATTCATTCATGAGAACCATTCTAATTCATTCGTACGATCCATTTTAATTCATTCGCACAATCTATTCTATTTCATTCGTACGATCCATTCTAGTTCATTAGCACGATCCATTCTAATTCATTCGTACGATACATTCTATTTCATTCGTACGATCCATTCTTACTCATTCGTACGATCTATTCTAATTCAATCACACTAATGTATCCATTCTAATTCATTCGTACGATCCATTCTAATTCATTCACACGATCCATTCTAATTCATTCATACGATCCATTCTAATTCATTCGTACGATCCATTCTAATTCATTCGCACTATCCATTCTAATTTATTCATACGATCCATTCTAATTCATTCATACAATCCATTCTAATTCTTTCGCACGAATGTATCCATTCTAATTCAATCGTATGATCCACCCTAATTCCTTCGTATGATCCATTCTAATTCATTCGCACGAATGTATCCATTCTAATTCATTCGTACGATCCATTCGAATTCATTCAAACGATCCATTGTAATTCATTCGCATGATCCATTCTAATTCATTCATACGATCCATTCTAATTCATTCGCACGATCCATTCTAATTCATTCGCATGATCCATTCTAATTGCTTCGTACGATCTGTTTGGGGGATTTTTCACTGGTCCTTGCGAGCCACCTGCAAGACAAAGAAAAGAGAACGTGAGAACGGTTGGCTCCCTTAGGAGCGTAGACCCTCCGACGCTCAAGTCAGTCACGGGTGCACAACGGCGAGCTGTTGTATACCAAAGTGGTAGGGAAATGGGATTCGAACCTGTACTATGGAGCCTGGGGTGAGCATTTATAGCAATAGGCAACCTACCGTGGCCCGGCACGTGGAGATTCTTCCAGGGCCTTCTAGACCCCCACGATCTGGCTCGCGTGGGTCTGACAGTCCTTGGTACTCGCGCCCTGACATTCTGTCGTCAAGCCTGCCAGGCGGTTTGAGTGGGGGAGAGCATCTTTCTTGTCGCTGCCAGGTGGCTATTCTAGAATGTTCAAGTCTGGGCGGTCTCAGGGAGAAAGCAAAGGCAAGCTCGCCCTGCACTGCTCCGCCCTTTCGTCCATATCTATCAAGAGTCGGACTTCGCGGAAGCGACTTCTTCGATAAACAGGGGCTGGGCGAGCTTGGGCGAGCTCCTACGCGAGCTAGGCGAGCTCCTGGGTGAGCTTGGGCGAGCTCCTACGCGAGCTAGGCGAGCTCCTGAGCGAGCATGGGCGAGCTCCTACGTGAGCTAGGCGAGCTCCTGGGCGAGCTTGGGCGAGCTCCTACGCGAGCTTGGCGAGCTCCTGAGCGAGCATGGGCGAGCTCCTGCGCGAGCTAGGCGAGCTCCTGAGCGAGCATGGGCGAGCTCCTGCGCGAGCTAGTCGAGCTCCTGAGCGAGCTCTTGGCCTTCGGCCCCTTCAGCCCAATGTGGATCTCGCTCCCTGTCAAGATGATTTAGTGAGCACGGGGGCACGAACTCCTGGGCGAGTTTTAGCTACCCCCAACATTACCCCCTCCTGAGGGAGCGACCAAGGAGACTTTGACGCTTGCTCAGGAGTCTTGTTGCCCACGACGATTGGATTGGGAGTACCAGGCAGTGGCGACCTCCACCTTGTGGATTGCGGGCACTTGTGGTGGGCGGTCTGTGCCGAGAGCTTTGACTGCCTGTATTTCACAAACGCTGGGCGGGCCGGGAGCTTCAGCCACGAGCGATCTCCTTCCGGTGCGAGCTCGTCACACGCGGTCAGGGTCGGCATCGGGCGAGCTGTGGGCTCCAGCCGTGGGCGATTTGCGCCGAGAGCTTTGACTGCCAGTATTTTACAAACGGTGGGCGGGCCACGAGCATCAGCCACGAGCGATCTTCTTCCGGTGCGAGCTCGTCACACGCAGTCGAGGTCAGCGTCGGGCGAGCTGCGGGCTCCAGCCGTGGGCGATTTGTGCCGAGAGCTTTGACTGCCAGTATTTCACAAACGCTGGGCGGGCCGGGAGCTTCAGCCACGAGCGATCTCCTTCCGGTGCGAGCTCGTCACACGCGGTCAGGGTCAGCGTCGGGCGAGCTGCGGGCTCCAGCCGTGGGCGATTTGCGCCGAGAGCTTTGACTGCTAGTATTTCGTAAACACTGGGCGGGCCGGGAGCTTCAGCCACGAGCGATCTCCTTCCGGTGCGAGCTCGTCACACGCGGTCAGGATCGGCGTCGGGCGAGCTGCGGGCTCCAGCCGTGGGCGATTTGCGCCGAGAGCTTTGACTGCCAGTATTTTACAAACGCTGGGTGGGCCACGAGCATCAGCCACGAGCGATCTCCTTCCGATTCGAGCTCGTCACACGCGGTCGAGGTCGGCGTCGGGCAAGCTGCGGGCTCCAGCCGTGGGCGATTTGCGCCGAGAGCTTTGACTGCCAGTATTTCACAAACGCTGGGCGGGCCGGGAGCTTCAGCTACGAGCGATCTCCTTCCGGTGGCGATTTGCGCCGAGAGCTTTGACTGCCAGTATTTCATAAACGCTGGGTGGGCCACGAGCATCAGCCACGAGCGATCTCCTTCCGGTGCGAGCTCGTCACACGCGGTCGAGGTCGGCGTCGGGCGAGCTGCGGGCTCCAGCCGTGGGCGATTTGCGCCGAGAGCTTTGACTGCCAGTATTTTTCAAACGCTGGGCGGGCCGGGAGCGTCAGCCACGAGCGATCTCCTTCCGGTGCGAGCTTGTCACGCGCGGTCAGGGTCTGCCTCGAGCGAGCTGCGGGCACCTGCCGCGAGCGGTCTTGTGACTTGGGTATCACGCCAAATCTCCAACGGTCGCTTCACCTTAACTGCGGCGCGAGGCTCAATGCTGACACAGCGATTCTCATCATGAGATCCCGATCGGCGCGAGACACGTGTCTCCTCCTCATTTGTTCTTCTTTTGTCAGTAAATGATAGTGTCGGCGCCGGCGCAGCTTTTTCCACGCGTGGCCCATGTGGCCCTGCCTGATTGGAGAAAGGCAAGCTGTCGCTTCAACCGTCGGCGTGCCGCCTCGTTGGGCGCGCTTGAGTATTAACTGCGGCCCGATTCACCTGCCTCTCACTTGCCTATAAATAGGGGACGGGGGGTGATTATTACCGCTGCGTGAAAAACAGCTCTCCCTTCTCCTTCTGCTTCTGCTTTCTGCTCGCAGCTCGCAGCTCGCTCACACCCCCTTGCTCTTATGGCTTCTTCTGCTGCTGCTTCTTCTGCTGCTGCCGCTTCCTCCCACGAGGAACCTCTCAACGTCGCCCCAATTTCGGTGCTTGAACCTGGCAGCGAGGAGGTTCCCTCAAGGGAGCCCGCCGTTGTCTGGTTTAATGACATCGGCGGGGCACCGATCCCTGCTAGCTTACGCTCCGCGGCGAACATTCCTCAGGAGCTCGCCATCCTGCCCTTCCCGCACTCGGGGAGGCTGCTCTCCGGTACGGCGGTCTCCATGGGGCAGATTTTGTCAGGGCTCCGGCTACCCCTGAACCACCTTGCCAGTGAGCTACTGGAACTGGCGGGCTTGTGCCCTGCTCAGCTTCCAGGAAACTCATAGGGGATCCTCTACGGGCTTTCTAGAATTGAGGAAGCCCTCAACGTGAGGATCCCCCTTGCCTACCTCCTGAAGAAGTGGTTCCTCAAGCCTGGGACCGTCTTCATTGAGGCGGGCTGCGGCCAGTTTTATCTCACTGGTCGCACTGGCGAGGTACTTCCGTTCACCGCCGTTGAGAACAAGGACCGGTACTAGAAACAGTATCCGTTCGTGATCGACGGTGACTGGCGAGGTCCTCAAGCCGGCGTCCCCTCTCTTCCCGACAGACCGCCTCTCCCTGTCTTCAAGGAGATCACGGAATACCGGCCCAAGGGTAAGAAGTGCATCGCCGCAGCCCGCGAAAGATCGCTCGACGAGGCAATTCTGGACTTCCTCGGGGGTCGAACCCTCGACAAGGTCCTCCCGCCGGACTTCTCCTTCCTCTGGAAGGATCTACGGACCGGAACCATCACCACCCGGCAGAAGGTGATGCGGAAGAAGGTCACGGTCTCCCGGCCTGCTGCCGTGACCTCCGCTGCGGGGACCTCGGCGAAGAAGGGGAAGAAGCGGGCTTCCCCCATCCAGGTCGCCGACAAGGACACCCTCGAGATGCTCCACGAGGAGGATGTCGCGCCACCGCCGCCACCAACCCGCGAAGCAGCCACAGGTCAGGTGACCTATCTTTCTCTCATTTCCCTGAGGGCCCCAGTCCCAGAGCCTCGGCGACGTTGCATTTCCTTCGTCGAGCCCGAGGATCCGCGCGTCGAGCTTCTTCTCAGCATGGCGGAAGTGGAGTCCCCAATGGCTGAAGTACTGATGCGCGGATTCCCGGGCGACCTGACTAAAACTCTCTTTGTTGCGGTGATGAACCCAGAGGAGGGCGCTTCACGGAAGAAGTCGAAGAAGAAAAAGACTCCTCCCGCCCGCCCATCGGGAGAGGACACCATTGTTCGGGAGGCTCGTGAAGCCTTCCAGCGAGTCGTCGAGGAGCGGAGGAAGGCCGCCCTCGTAGAGGCGGGCTTGGGATCAGCCGATGATCTCAGCACGACCTCCAGCTCCGATGACGAGGAGCGGGCTTCGGAAGATGAGCCCGCGACTGCAACTGCGGGGCCTCCCCCGTCTCTCGAGGGACCGGCTCCGGTGGGCTCAAACCTTCCGCCCGCTCCGAGCGCGATACCAACACCGCCTGCGCCCTCTGCTGCCAGCGCGCCTGCGCCCGAGCCCACACCTACTGCCCCCGAGCTCGTGCCCGAGCCCGCGCCTGTGCCTGCGCCCGAACCCGTGCCCGAGCCCGCGCCTGCTCCTGCGCCCGAGCCCACGCCTGCCAGCATGCCTGCGCCCGAACCCGCGCTCGCGCTTGCGCCTGTCCTCAGCGCGCGCGCGCCCGAGCCCGCGCCTGCGCCTGCTATCAGTGCACCCGCGCCCGAGCCCGCGCCTGCCATTCTTGAGGTTCCTCCTCTCCCGGAGCTGGGCAGGCTGGTCTACTGGTCTCCGGACCTGGGGGCCATCCTGGACAACCTTCCGAGCTCCAGCTCGGAGGCCTCGGAACCAGCCGTGCCTCCCCTTACCAAGGAAGGGGGAGCCGGCGCTCAAGGGGGCGAGCCCGCCGCTACTGCCGTCGATGCGTCTTCCCCGGCTGCCACAACCGAGGTGAGCCAGGCGGGCTCATCCTCAGGCGACCCCGAGCGCGCCCCCTACTTCACGCGGGAGATCCTGGGGCGCAACATTTTCGCCCGGACTCCCTACATCGCCCTCATCAACCGGCTCCTCGAGGTAAGATTACCTTCACACTTCTCTGCTTTAAATTCTTCTCTGTTCTAAATTTCTCCTAAAACTTTCTCTAACTGTTTCCCCTTGGCGCAGGTGGAGCGGGTCAACCGGGCCCTCGCCGATGAGGTCGCTGGCGTCACGGGGGACACAGTTGCTCTCTACAATGACACTCTCCATAGCTCGGAGAGGAGAGTAGACGAGCACATCCATCAGCTTCGCCAGGCGGACCGATCCGGTGAGCTCCCAGCTGAGGTGGACCGGCTACGCCAGCAGGCCGCCTCTATTGATACAGAGGTTGTCCAACTGCGCCAGCGGGCTGCCACTCTCACCACGGGGCTAGCCTCGGTCAAGGACGCCCAAGCCCGCGCCCTCGCAGACCTACAAGAGGCGACCAAAGCCAAAGAGGCTGCCCAGAAAGAGATCGTCGAGCTCCGCAGCCAGGTGGCAGCCTCCCGGGACGAGATCGCGATGCTGAAGGAGGCACATCTTCGCGACCTCAGCTCCCAGCGAGAGCGCCTCCAGTCACAGCTGGACGAGCTTCTCAAGAAGGGCGCGCTGGACGCCATCGAGAAATACAAGGCCGAAAGGTCAAAAAAGAGGAAGCGCGGCGACGACGATGAGGGCGCTGGCGCGGGCCCAGCTTAGGCTGTATCTCTTTGTAATCTTTAAACAATGAATGAAATGAAATACTTTTTGAGTCCACCTGTTTCTTTCTTTCTCTGTCTCGCTCATGAGTCCGCCTTAGGAGTTTCGCAGCGATCTCGAGAGCGATATCCCGGGCGAGGCAGCTAATTCGATTCAACCTTTTTATTTTAAAGTATATGCAAACAAAAAACTCGGTATGCTCGCAAAAACGCAATTAGTCTCTGAGCCCGGAAAACAATAAGCAAACCAAACGATTTCAAAAACTTCCCTATATTCAGAGACTTAAACCACTTTTATTTTTAAAGGAAACTAATAAGTGCTAGCTGCCCCCTGCCCGGTTAATTTCTCTCGATGATCCTGTTTGGCGGGCTCGCCCTTCGAGGGGTACGCCAACGCCAGGATGCTTCCGTTCATGGCAGGTGAACGCGAAGGATCCTGGTTAGGTTTAGAGTCCACTTGGCAGCGGACTTCCCCGGGAAGCTCAAGGTCGCCCACTGGCTGCCTTTGAGGATCCCGGTCTAGCTTTAAGTCCGCACGACGGCGGACTGCCCCGGGAAGCTCGAGGTCGCCCACTGGCTGCCTCTGAGGATCCCGGTCTTGCTTTAAGTCCGCACAACGGCGGACTGCCCCGAGAAGCTCAAGGTCGCCCACTGGCTGCCTCTGAGGATCCCGGTCTTGCTTTAAGTCCGCACGACGGCGGACTGCCCCGGGAAGCTCAAGGTCGCCCACTGGCTGCCTCTGAGGATCCCGGTCTTGCTTTAAGTCCGCACAACGGCGGACTGCCCCAGGAAGCTCAAGGTCGCCCACTGGCTGCCTCTGAGGATCCCGGTCTTGCTTTAAGTCCGTACAACGGCGGACTGCCCCGGGAAGCTCGAGGTCACCCACTGGCTGCCTCTGAGGATCCCGGTCTTGCTTTATAGATCATGCGGGCTCTCCACGGTCTTAACGACAAGAGGCCGCAGAGCCGGAGGAGGTCGCTGCTCGACTACCTTTCCCTCCCGGTCTAACACCGCATCTTCGAGCTTGATGTGTTGCTGGACAAGAGCGAAGAGCTCGACCATCGTGCGAGGATCTTTGACCACCAACGCGTCATGAAGCTTGCACCCCTCGGGGAGGGCGTTCCGGAAAGCACTCACCGTCGTGCGATCTTGACCGACCGCATCCTCGAGGGCGAGGTAGGCGCTTCGAAAGCGCGTCGCGAAGCTTTGCAGGCTTTCGCGGGCTCCCATGGCCAAAGTGAAAAGGGACTCAATCCTCTTCGGGGGCTGCCTGTTGCAGCGGTACTGCTCCAGAATTAGCCCGGAGAGAGTAGGGAAGTCTGGAATGGTGCCCGATGGCAGCTTGTGAAACCAATTTAGGGCCGAACCCATCAAACTGCTCGGGAAAGCCCGGCACAAGACATGGTCTTGGTCCCGGAAAACTAATAGCTTCCGGTAAGCCAATAGATGGTCGACTGGATCTTGCGATCCATCGAACAGAACAAACTTTGGGGGGGTCCAATGGTGCGGAAAGCCTCCTTGGAGCACCTCGCTTGTGAAGGGTGAGCTACCCCCGTGGGCGGCGAGGTCCTCCAGCAGGTCGATCGTCGTGTTAGGTCGCTGCCAGTGCCCGGGGAGAACTCCCAAAGGCTGCTGCATAGGTCCTAGGCGGCCGTGCACGCTCCCTCGAGGGAGGTTCGGATCCACCCCGCGGCGACCCTCGGGGGCCACCGATCGGCGGCCTCCTGGCTGCTCGCCCGCGGATCCCTTCAGCGTGGCGGTTGGTCTATGGGAGGCCGTCGCCTCTCGAGGTTCGGAAGGTACAGCCACTGCGGGCTCTTTCCCTCGTCGTCGATGGCGCGGGTCGCGATCCCTCTCTTGAGACCTTGCCTCCGACCCGTCAGAGTCGACGCTCCGGCTACGGCGGCGAGGGATGGTCGCGCGCGAGGTCGCCTGGTTGCTAGACCGCTGGGTTACAAGCTTCTGTAACCTTGTGAGTGGGGTCTCCTTCGCTCCACGCACGGCCGTCCTCTCAACCGGGGGTTCCGGACGGGAAGTTCGCCATGCTGGTACGATCGTGGGCAAACGCGACGAGACGGGAGGTCGCACGGGGGATGCGGGCCTCGATGGTCCCAATCGCCAGCTCGCCGCCGGGGCCTGACGTAAGCGCGTCAACTCCTCCATCATTGCCCGCTGGGTGGCCAACATCTCCAACAGGAGCTGGTCACTGAGCGGGACAAGGGGCTGGGGAGTCTCAGCGGGGGGTTCGTTGTGCACAGACCCCATACGGGCCCTCGTCCGCCTGCGTCCCCTTGTCGCCGGAGCCATCTTTTGGTTTACGAGAGCCGACGGCGTTCAACCGTGCGGTCGTGGGCGTTCTCGCAGGAACTAGTCGAGATCCCACAGACGGCGCCAAATGTTTGGGGGATTTTTCACTGGTCCTTGCGAGCCACCTGCAAGACAAAGAAAAGAGAACGTGAGAACGGCTGGCTCCCTTAGGAGCGCAGACCCTCCGACGCTCAAGTCAGTCACGGGTGCACAACGGCGAGCTGTTGTATACCAAAGTGGTAGGGAAATGGGATTCGAACCTGTACTATGGAGCCTGGGGGTGAGCATTTATAGCAATAGGCGACCTACCGTGGCCCGGCATGTGGAGATTCTTCTAGGTCCTTCTAGACCCCCACGATCTGGCTCGCGTGGGTCTGACAGTCCTTGGTACTCGCGCCCTGACATTCTGTCGTCAAGCCTGCCAGGCGGTTTGAGTGGGGGAGAGCATCTTTCTTGTCGCTGCCAGGTGGCTATTCTAGAATGTTCAAGTCTGGGCGGTCTCAGGGAGAAAGCAAAGGCAAGCTCGCCCTGCACTGCTCCGCCCTTTCGTCCATATCTATCAAGAGTCGGACTTCGTGGAAGCGACTTCTTCGATAAACAGGGGCTGGGCGAGCTCCTGAGCGAGCATGGGCGAGCTCCTACGCGAGCTAGGAGAGCTCCTGGGCGAGCTTGGGCGAGCTCCTACGCGAGCTAGGCGAGCTCCTGAGCGAGCATGGGCGAGCTCCTATGCGAGCTCCTGGGCGAGCTTGGGCGAGCTCCTACGCGAGCTAGGCGAGTTCCTGAGCGAGCATGGGCAAGCTCCTGCGCGAGCTAGGCGAGCTCCTGAGCGAGCATGGGCGAGCTCCTGCGCGAGCTAGTCGAGCTCCTGAGCGAGCTCTTGGCCTTGGGCCCCTTCAGCCCAATGTGGATCTCGCTCCCTGTCAAGATGATTTAGTGAGCACGGGGGCGCGAACTCCTGGGCGAGTTTCAGCTACCCCCAACACGATCCATTCTATTTCATTCGCATGATCCATTCTATTTGCTTCGTACGATCCATTCTAATTCATTCCCATGAATGTATCCATTCTAATTCATACGTACGATCCATTCTTACTCATTCGTACGATCCATTCTAATTCATTCGCACGAATGTAACCATTCTAATTCATTCGTACGATCCACCCTAATTCCTTCGTATGATCCATTCTAATTCATTTGCACGAATATATCCATTCTAATTCATTTGTACGATCCATTCGAATTCATTCATACGATCCATTCTAATTCATTTATGCAATCCATTCTAATTCATTCGCACGAATGTATCCATTCTAATTCATTCGTATGATCTATTCTAATTCATTCACACAATCTATTCTAATTCATTCGTACGATCCATTCTAATTCATTCGCACGATCCAATCTAATTCATTTGTACGATACATGCTAATTCATTTATACAATCCATTCTAATTCTTTTGCACGAATGTATCCATTCTAATTCATTCGTACGATCCATTCTAATTCATTCGTACGATCCACCCTAATTCCTTCGTATGATCCATTCTAATTCATTCATACGGTCCATTCTAATTCATTAGCACGATCCATTCTAATTCATTCGTATGATCCATTCTATTTCATTCGTACGATCCATTCTTACTCATTCGTACGATCCATTCTAATTCATTCGCACGAATGTATCCATTCTAATTCATTCGTACGATTCATTCTAATTCATTCGCACGATCTATTCTAATTCTTTCGTACGATCCATTCTTATTCATTCGCACAATCCATTCTAATTCATTCGTACGATCCATTCTAATTCATTAGCACGATCCATTCTAATTCATTAGCACGATCCATTCTATTTCATTCGTACGATCCATTCTTACTCATTCGTATGATCCATTCTAATTCATTCGCACGAATGTATCCATTCTAATTCCTTCGTACAATCCATTCTAATTAATTCGCACGATCAATTCTAATTCATTGAGTAAGAATAGACCGTACGAATGAAATAGAATGGATCATACGAATGAATTAGAATAGATTGTGTGAATGAATTAGAATGGATCGTACGAATGAATTAGAATGGATCGTATGAATCAAATAGAATGGATCGTGCGAATGAATTAGACTGGATCGTACGAATGAATTAGAATGGATACATTTGTGCGAATGAATTAGAATGGATCGTACGAATTAGTAAGAATGGATCGTACGAATAAAATAGAATGGATCGTACGAATGAATTAGAATGGATCGTGCTAATGAATTAGAATGGATCGTACGAATGAATTAGAATAAATTGTGAGAATGAATACATTCGTGCGAATGAATTAGAATGGATTGTATGAATGAATTAGAATGGATCGTATGAATGAATTCGAATGGATCGTACGAATGAATTAGAATGGATACATTCGTGCGAATGAATTAGAATGGATCGTACGAATGAAATAGAATGTATCCATTCTAATTCTAATTCATTCATTGAATGGATCGTACGAAAGAATTAGAATGGATCGTACGAATATATTAGAATGGATCGTACGAATGAATTAGAATGGATACATTCATGCGAATGAATTATATTAGATCGTACGAATGAGTAAGAATGGATCGTACGAATGAAATAGAATGGATCGTACAAATGAATTAGAATGGATCGTGCGAATAAATTAGATTGGATCGTGCGAATGAATTAAAATGGATCGTACGAATGAATTAGAATGGATACATTCGTGCGAATGAATTAGAATGGATCGTGTGAATGAATTAGAAGGGATCGTATGAATGAATTCGAATGGATCGTACGAATGAATTAGAATGGATCGTGCGAATGAATTAGAATGGATCGTACGAATGAATTAGAATGGATCGTATGAATGAATTAGAATGGATCGTGCGAATGAATTAGCATGGATCGTACGAATGAATTAGAATGGATACATTCGTGCGAATGAATTAGAATGGATCGTACGAATGAGTAAGAATGGATCGTACGAATGAAATAGAATGGATCGTATGAATGTATCCATTCTATTTCATTCGTACGATCCATTCTTACTCATTCGTACGATCCATTCTAATTCATTCGCATGAATGTATCCATTCTTATTCATTCGTACGATCCATTCTAATTCATTCGCACGATCCATTCTAATTCATTCATAGGATCCAATCTAATTCATTCGCACGAATCTATCCATTCTAATTCATTCGTACGATCCATTCTAATTCATTCGCACAATCTATTATAATTCATTCGTACGATCCATTCTAATACATTCGCACGATCCATTCTAATTCATTTGCACGATCCATTCTAATTCATTCATACAATCCATTCTAATTCTTTTGCACGAATGTATCCATTCTAATTAATTCGTACGATCCATTCTAATTCCTTCGTACGATCCATTTTACTTCAGTCATATGATCCATTCTAATTCCTTCGTACGATCCATTCTAATTCATTCCCATAAATGTATCCATTCTAATTCCTTTGTACGATTCATTCTAATTCATTCGTACGATCCATTCTGTCGTATGTATCCATTCTAATTCATTCGTACGATCCATTCTAATTTATTCGCACGATCTATTCTAATTCATTCATACAATCCGTTCTAATTCATTCGTACGATCCATTCTAATTCATTCGCACGATCCATTCTAATTCATTCATACGATCCAATCTAATTCATTCGTATGATCCATTCTAATTTATTCGCACAATCTATTCTAATTCATTCGTACGATCCATTCTAATTCATTAGCACGATCCATTCTAATTCATTCGTACGATCCATTCAAATTCATTCGTACGACCCATTCTTACTCATTCGTACGATCTATTCTAATTCATTCGCACGATCCATTCTAATTCGTATGATCCATTCTATTTTATTCGTACGATCCATTCTTACTCATTCGTAGGATCCATTCTAATTCATTCGCACGAATGTATCCATTCTAAATCATTCATACGATCCATTCAAATTCATTCACACGATCCATTCGAATTCATTCATACGATCCATTCTAATTCATTTGTACGATCCATTCTAATTCATTCGCATGATCCATTCTAATTCATTCATACGATCCATTCTAATTCATTCGTACAATCTATTCTAATTCTTTCGCACGAATGTATCTATTCTAATTCATTCATACAATCCATTCTAATTCTTTTGCACGAATATATCCATTCTAATTCAATCATACGATCCATTCTAATTCATTCGCACAATCTATTCTAATTCATTCGTACGATCCATTCTAATCCCTTCGTACGATCCATTCTAATTCCTTCGTACGATCCATTCTATTTCATTCGTATGAACCATTCTAATTCCTTCGTACGATCCATTCTAATTCATTCCCATCAATGTATCCATTCTAATTCATACGTATGATCCATTCTAATTCATTCATACGATCCAATCTAATTCATTCATACGATCCATTCTAATTCATTCGTACGATCCATTCTAATTCATTCGCACGATCCATTCTAATTCATTCATATGATCCATTCTTATTCATTCATACGATCCATTCTAATTCATTCGCACGATCTATTCTAATTCATTCATACGATCCAATCTAATTTATTCATACGATCCATTCTAATTCATTCGCACGAATGTATCCATTCTAATTCATTCGTACGATCCAATCTAATTCATTCGCACAATCTATTCTAATTCATTCATATGATCCATTCTAATTCATTCGCACGATCCATTCTAATTCATTTGCACGATCTATTCTAATTCATTCATACAATCCATTCTAATTCTTTTGCACGAATGTATCCATTCTAATTCATTCGTACGATCCATTCTAATTCATTCATATGATCCATTCTAATTCATTCGCACGATCCATTCTAATTCATTTGCACGATCTATTCTAATTCATTCGTACGATCCAATCTAATTCATTCGTACGATCCAATCTAATTCATTCATACGATCTATTCTAATTCATTCGCACGAATGTATCCATTCTAATTCATCATACGATCCATTCTAATTCATTCGCATGAATGTATCCATTCTAACTCATTCGTACGATCCATTCTAATTCATTCGTACGATCCAATCTAATTCATTCGCACGATCCATTCTAATTCATCATTCGCACAATCTATTCTAATTCATTCGTATGATCCATTCTAATTCATTAGCATGATCCATTCTAATTCATTCGTACGATCCAATCTATTTCATTCATACGATCCATTCTTACGTGTTCGTACGATCCATTCTAATTCATTCGCACGAATGTATCCATTCTAATTTATTCGTACGATCTATTCTAATTCATTCGCACGATCCATTCTAATTCATTCATACGATCCATTCTAATTCATTCATAAAATCCATTCTAATTCTTTCGCATGAATGTATCCATTCTAATTCATTCGTACGATCCACCCTAATTCCTTTGTATGATCCATTCTAATTCATTCGCAGGAATGTATCCATTCTAATTCATTCGTACGATCCATTCGAATTCATTCATACGATCCATTCTAATTCATTCGTACGATCCATTCTAATTCATTCGCACGAATGTATCCATTCTAATTCATTCGCACGATCCATTCTAATTCATTCGCACAATCTATTCTAATTCATTCGTACAATCCATTCTAATTCATTAGAACGATCCATTCTAATTCATTCGTACGATCCATTCTAATTCATTCGCACGATCCATTCTAATTCATTCATACGATCCATTCTAATTTATTCATACAATCCATTCTAATTCTTTCGCACGAATGTATCCATTCTAATTCATTCGTACGATCCATTCTAATTCCTTCGTACGATCCATTCGAATTCATTCATACGATCCATTCTAATTCATTCATACGATCCATTCTTATTCATTCGCACGAATGTATCCATTCTAATTCTTTTATACGATCCATTCTAATTCATTCATACGATTCATTCTAATTCATTCGTACGATCCATTCTAATTCATTAGCACGATCTATTCTATTTCATTCGTAAGATCCATTCTATTTCATTCGTACGATCCATTCTTACTCATTCGTACAATCCAATCTAATTCATTCGCATGAATGTATCCATTATAATTCATTCGTATGATCCATTCTAATTCATTCGCACGATCCATTCTAATTCATTCATACGATTCATTCTATTTCATACGTACGATCTATTCTAATTCATTCGTATGATCCATTCTAATTCATTCATATGATCCATTCTAATTCATTCGCACGATCTATTCTAATTCATTCGTACGATCCATTCTTACTTATTCGTACGATCCATTCTAATTCATTCGCACGAATGTATCTATTCTAATTCATTCGTACGATCCATTCTAATTCCTTCGTACGATCCATTCTATTTCATTCATACAATCCATTCTAATTTATTCATACAATCAATTCTAATTCTTTCGCACGAATGCAACCATTCTAATTCATTCGTACGATCCACCCTAATTCCTTCATTTGATCCATTCTAATTCATTCTAATTTATTCGCACGAAGGAATTAGAATGAATCATACGAATGAATGAATTAGAATGGATCATACGTACGAATGTATTACAATGGATACATTCATGCGAAAGAATTAGAATGGATTGTATGAATGAATTAGAATGGATCATATGAATTAAATAGAATGGATCGTACGAAGGAATTAGAATCGATCGAAAGAATGAATTAGAATAGATATATTCGTGCGAATGAATTAGAATGGATCATACGAATGAGTAAGAATGGATCGTACGAATGAATTAGAATAGATCATACGAATGAATTAGAATGGATCGTACGAATGAATTAGAATGGATCATGTGAATGAATTAGAATTGATTGTGCGAATGAATTAGAATGGATTGTGCGAATGAATTAGAATGAATTAGAATGGATTGTGCGAATGAATTAGAATGGATTGTGCGAATGAAATAGAATGAATTAGAATGGATTGTGCGAATGAATTAGAATGGATCGTACGAATGAATTACAATGGATCGTATGAATGAATTAGAATGGATCATGCGAATGAAGTAGAATGGATCGTACGAATGAATTAGAATAGATACATTCGTGCGAATGAATTAGAATGGATCATACGAATGAGTAAGAATGGATCGTACGAATAAAATAGAATGGATCGTATGAATGAATTAGAATGGATCGTATGAATGAATTAGAATGGATCGTGCGAATGAATTAGAATGGATCGTACGAATAAATTAGAATGGATACATTCGTGCGAATGAATTCGAATGGATCATACGAAGGAATTAGGGTGGATCGTACGAATAAAATAGAATGGATTGTACGAATGAATTAGAATGGATCGTGCTAATGAATTAAAATGGATTGTACGAATGAAATAGAATAGATTGTGTGAATGAATTAGAATAGATCGTACGAATGAATTAGAATGGATCGTATGAATGAATTAGAATGGATCGTGCAAATGAATTAGAATGGATCGTACGAATGAGTAAGAATGGATCGTATGAATGAAATAGAATGGATCGTGCGAATGAATTAGAATGGATCGTATGAATGAATTAGAATGGATCGTACGAATGAATTAGAATGGATCGTGCGAATGAATTAGAATGGATCGTACGAATGAATTAGAATGGATCGTATGAATGAATTAGAATGGATACATTCGTGCGAATGAATTAGATTGGATCGTACGAATGAGTAACAATGGATCGTACAAATGAAATAGAATGGATCGTACGAATGAATTAGAATGGGTCGTGCTAATGAATTAGAATGGATCGTACGAATGAATTAGAATAGATTGTGCGAATCAATTAGAATGGATCGTACGAATGAATTTGAATGGATACATTTGTGCAAAAGAATTAGAATGGATTGTATGAATGAATTAGAATAGATCGTATGAATGAATTAGAATGGATCATGCGAATGAATTAGAATGGATCGTAAGAATGAATTAGAATGGATCGTATGAATGAATTAGAATCGAACGTGCGAATGAAGTAGAATGGATCGTACGAATGAATTTGAATGGATACATTCGTGCGAATGAATTAGAATGGATCGTACGAATCAGTAAGAATGGATCGTACGAATGAATTTGAATGGATCGTACGAATGAATTAGAATGGATCGTACAAATGAATTAGAATGGATCGTACGAATGAATTAGAATAATCCATTCTAATTCATTCGTACAATCCATTCTAATTCATCCGTACGATCCATTCTAATTCATTCATACAATCCATTCTAATTCTTTCACACGAATATATTCATTCGTACGATCCATTCGAATTCATTCATACGATCCATTCTAATTCGTTCGCACGATCCAATCTAATTCATTCATACGATCCATTCTAATTCATTCGTACAATCTATTCTAATTCATTCGCACGATCCATTCGAATTCATTCATACGATCCATTCTAATTCCTTTGTACGATTCATTCTAATTCCTTCGTACGATCCATTCTAATTCATTCGTACGATCCACCCTAATTCCTTCGTATGATCCATTCGAATTCATTAGCACGATCCATTCTAGTTCATTCGTACGATCCATTCTTACTCATTCGTACGATCCATTCTAATTCATTTGCACGAATGTATCCATTCTAATTCATTCGTACGATCCATTCTAATTCATTCGCACGATCCATTCTAATTCATTCGCACGATCCATTCTAATTCATTCGCACGATCCATTCTAATTCTTTCGTACGATCCATTCTAATTCATTCATACGATCTATTCTAATTCATTCATACGATCCATTCTAATTCATTCATACGATCCATTGTAATCCATTCCCACGAATGTATCTATTCTAATTCATTCGTACAATCCATTCTAATTCACTCGCACAATCTATTCTAATTCATTCGTACGATTCATTCTAATTCATTCGCACGATCCGTTCTAATTCATTTGTACGATCCATTCTAATTTATTCATACAATCCATTCTAATTCTTTTCACGAATGTATCCATTCTAATTCATTCGTACGATCCATTCTAATTCCTTCCTACGATCCATTCTAATTCCTTCGTACGATCCATTCTAATTCTTTCATACGATCCATTCTAATTCATTTATACGATCCATTCTAATTCATTCGTACGATCCATTCTAATTCATACGTACGATCCATTCGAATTCATTCATACGATCCATTCTAATTCATTCATACGATCCATTCTAATTCATTCGCACGAATGTATCCATTCTAATGCATTTGTACAATTTATTCTAATTCATACGTACGATCCATTCGAATTCATTCATATGATCCATTCTAATTCATTCATACGATACATTCTAATTCATTCGCACGAATTTATCCATTCTAATTCATTCGTACGATCCATTCTAATTCATTTGCACGATCCAATCTAATTCATTCGTTCGATCTATTCTAATTCATTCGTACGATCAATTCTATTTCATTCGTATGATCCATTCTAATTCATTCATACGATCCATTCTAATTCTTTCGCACGAATGTATCCATTCTAATTCATTCGTACGATCCATTTGAATTCGTTCATACAATCCATTCTAATTCATTCATACGATCCATTCTAATTCATTCGCACGAATGTATCCATTCTAATTCATTCGTACGATCCATTCTAATTCATTCGCACAATCTATTCTAATTCATTCGTACGATCCATTCTAATTCATTCGCACGATCCATTCTAATTCATTTGCACGATCCATTCTAATTCATTCTTAAAATCCATTCTAATTCTTATGCACGAATGTATCTATTCTAATTCATTTGTACGATCCATTCTAATTCATTCGTACGATCCATTCTAATTCCTTCGTACGATCCATTCTAATTCCTTCGTACGATCCATTCTATTTCATTCGTATGATCCATTCTAATTCCTTCGTACGATCCATTATAATTCATTCCCAGGAATGTATCCATTCTAATTCATACGTACGATCCATTCCAATTCATTCATACGATCCATTCTAATTCCTTCGTACGATCGATTCTAATTCCTTTATACGATCCATTCTAATTCATTCCCATGAATGTATCCATTCTATTTCGTACGTACGATCCATTCTAATTCATTCATACGATCCAATCTAATTCATTCATATGATCCATTCTAATTCAATCGCACGAATGTATCCATTCTAATTCAATCTAATTCCTTCATACGATCCATTCGCACGATCCATTCTAATTCATTCGCACGAATGTATCCATTCTAATTCATTCTAATTCATTTATACGATCCATTCTAATTCATTCGTATAATTCATTCTATTTCATTCGTACGATCCATTCTTACTCATTCGTACGATCCATTCTAATTCATTCGCACGAATGTATCCATTCTAATACATTCATACGATCCATTCTAATTCATTCACACGATCCATTCTAATTCATTCATACGATCCATTCTAATTTATTCGTACGATCCATTCTAATTCATTCGCACAATCTATTCTACTTCATTCGTACGATCCATTCTATTTCATTCGCACGATGCATTTTAATTCATTCGCACGAATGTATCCATTCTAATTCATTCATACGATCCATTCTAATTGATTCGCACAATCGAATGAAATAGAATGGATCGTATTAAGGAATTAGAATGGATCGTACGAATGAATTAGAATGGATACATTCGTGCAAAAAAATTAGAATGGATTGTATGAATGAATTAGAATGGATCGTGCAAATGAATTAGAATGGATCGTGCGAATGAATTAGAATGGATCGTACGAATGAATTAGAATAGATTCTGCGATTGAATTAGAATGGATACATTCGTGTGAATGAATTAGAATGGATACATTCGTGTGAATGAATTAGAATGGATCGTATGAATGAATTAGAATAGATCGTATGAATGAATTCGAATAGATCGTACAAATGAATTAGAATGGATACATTCGTGCGAATGAATTAGAATGGATCATACAAAGGAATTAGGGTGGATCGTACGAATGAATTAGAATGGATACATTCGTGCAAAAGAATTAGAATGGATTGTATGAATGAATTAGAATGGATCGTATGAATAAATTAGAATGGATCGTGCGAATGAATTAGAAAGGATCGTACGAATGAATTAGAATCGATCGTATGAATGAATTAGAATGGATCGTGCGAATGAATTAGAATGGATCGTACGAATGAATTAGAATGGATACATTCGTGCGAATGAATTAGAATGGATCGTATGAATGAAATAGAATGGATCGTACAAATGAAATAGAATGGATCGTGCTAATTAATTAGAATGGATCGTACGAATGAATTAGAATAGATTGTGTGAATGAATTAGAATGGATCGTACGAATGAATTAAAATGGATCGTATGAATGAATTAGAATATATCGTGAGACAGAATTAGAATGGATCGTACGAATGAATTAGAATGGATACATTCGTGCGAATGAATTAGAATGGATCGTACGAATGTGTAAGAATGGATCGTACGAATGAAATAGAATGGATCATACGAATGAATTAGATAGGATCATGCTAATAAATTAGAATGGATCGTATGAAGGAATTAGAATAGATTGTGCGAATGAATTAGAATGGATTGTACGAATGTATTAGAATGGATACATTCGTGTGAATGAATTGGAATGGATCGTACGAATGAGTTAGAATGGATACATACATGCGAAAGAGTTAGAATGGATTGTATGAATGAATTAGAATGGATCGTGTGAATGAATTAGAATGGATCGTGCGAATGAATTAGAATGGATCGTACGAATAAATTAGAATGGATCGTATGATTGAATTAGAATGGATCGTGCGAATGAATTAGAATGAAATAGAATGGATCGTGCAAATGAATTAGAATGGATCGTACGAATAAATTAGAATGGATCGTATGAATGAATTAGAATGCATACATTCGTGCAAATGAATTAGAATGGATCGTATGAATGAATTAGATTGGATCGTATGAATGAATTAGAATGGATCGTACGAATGAATTAGAATGAATTAGAATGGATCCATTCGAATTCCTTCGTACGATCCATTCGAATTTATTTCCATGAATGTATCCATTCTAATTCATACGTACGATCCATTCTAATTCATTCATAACGTACGATCCATTCTAATTCATTCGTACGATCCATTCTAATTCATACGTACGATCTATTCAAATTCATTAATACGATCAATTCTAATTCATTCATAAGATCCATTCTAATTCATTCGCACAAATGTATCCATTCTAATTCATTCGTACGATCAATTCTAATTCATTCGCACGATCTAATCTAATTCATTCGCACGATCCATTCTAATTCATTCATACGATCCATTCTAATTCATTCGTACGATCCATTCTAATTCATTCGCACGATCCATTCTAATTCATTCATACGTATCCATTCTAATTCATTCGTACTATCCATTCTAATTCATTCATACAATCCATTCTAATTCATTCATACGATCCATTCTAATTCATTCGCACGAATGTATCCATTCTAATTCATTCGTAGATCCATTCTAATTCATTCATACTTTCCATTCTAATTGATTCATACGATCCATTCTAATTCATTCGCACAAATGTTTCCATTCAAATTCATTCGTACGATCCATTCTAATTCATTCGCACGATCCATACTAATTCATTCGTGCGATCCATTCTTACTCATTCGTACGATCCATTCTAATTCTATCGCATGAATGTATCCATTCTAATTCATTCATACGATCCACCCTAATTCCTTCATATGATCCATTCTAATTCAATCGCACGAATGTATCCAATCTAATTCATTCGTACGATCCATTCGAATTCATTCATACGATCTATTCTAATTCATTCAAACGATCCATTAGAATGGATTAGAATGGATCGTACGTATGAATTAGAATGGATACATACATGGGAATGAATTAGAATGGATCGTACGAATGAATTAGGGTTGATCGTGCGAATGAATTAGAATGGATACATTCGTGCGAATGAATTAGAATGGATCGTGCGAATGAATTAGAATGGATCGTACGAATGAATTAGAATGGATACATTCGTGCGAATGAATTAGAATGGATCGTACGAATGAGTAAGAATGGATCGTACCAATAAAATAGAATGGATCGTACGAATGAATTAGAATGGATCGTGCTAATGAATTTAAATGGATCATACGAATGAATTAAAGTAGATCGTACGAATGAATTAGAATGGATCGTACGAATGAATTAGAATGGATTGTATGAATGAATTAGAATGGATCGTGCAAATGAATTAGAATGGATCGTACGAAGGAATTAGAATGGATCGTACGAAGGAATTAGAATGGATCGTATGAAGGAATTAGAATGGATCATATGAATGAATTAGAATGGATCGTACGAATGAATTAGAATGGATACATTCGTGCAAAAGAATTAGAATGGATCGTACGATTGAATTAGAATGGATCGTACGAATGAATTAGAATGGATCGTATGAATAAATTAGAACGGATCGTATGAATGAATTCGAATGGATCATACAAATGAATTAGAATGGATACATTCATGCGAATGAATTAGAATGGATCATACGCCTTCGTACGATCCATTCATACGATCCATTCTAATTCCTTCGTACGATTCATTCTTATTCATTCGCACGAATGTATTCATTCTAATTCATTCGTACGATCCATTCTAATTCATTCAAACGATCCATTCTAGATCATTCGCACGATCGTACGTATGAATTAGAATGGATCGTACGAATGAGTAAGAATGGATCGTATGAATGAAATAGAATGGATCGTATGAATGAATTAGAATGGATCGTGCGAATGAATTAGAATGGATCGTACGAATGAGTAAGAATGGATCGTACGAATGAAATAGAATGGATCGTACGTACGATCCATTCTAATTCATTCATACGATCCATTCTAATTCATTCGCACGAATATATCCATTCTAATTCCTTCGTACAATCCATTCTAATTCCTTCGCACGAATGTATCCATTCTAATTCATTCGTACGATCCGTTCTAATTCATTCGCACAATCTATTCTAATTCATTCGTACGATCCATTCTAATTCATTAGCACGATCCATTCTAATTCATTCGTACGATCCATTCTATTTCATTCGTACGATCCATTCTTACTGATTCGTACGATCCATTCTAATTCATTCGCACGAATGTAACCATTCTAATTCATTCGTACGATCCATTCTAATTCATTCGCACGATCCATTCTAATTCATTCATACGATCCAATCTAATTCATTCATACAATCCATTCTAATTTATTCGCACGAATGTATCTATTCTAATTCATTCATACGATCCATTCCAATTCATTCCCATAATCTATTATAATTCATTCGTAGGATCCATTCTAATTCATTAGCACGATCCATTCTAATTCATTCGTACGATCCATTCTATTTCATTCGTACGATCCATTCTTACTCAATCGTACGATCCATTCTAATTCATTCGTACGATCCATTCTAATTCATTCGCACGATCCATTCTAATTCATTCATAAGATCCATTCTAATTCATTTGCACGATTCATTCTAATTCATTCATACGATCCATTCTAATTCATTCATACAATACATTCTAATTCTTTCGCATGAATGTATCCATTCTAATTCATTCGTACGATCCACCCTAATTCCTTTGTATGATCCATTCTAATTCATTCACACGAATGTATCTATTCGAATTCATTCATACGATCCATTCTAATCCATTCATACGATCCATTCTAATTCATTCGCACGAATGTATCTATTCTAATTCATTCGCACGATCCATTCTGATTCATTCGCACATTGGATCGTACGATGAATTCGAATGGATCATGCAAATGAATTTGAATGGATCGTACGAATGAATTAGAATAGTGCGAATGAATTAGAATGGATAGTACGTATGAATTAGAATGGATACATTCTTGGGAATGAATTAGAATGGATCATACGAAGGAATTAGAATGGATCATACGAATGAAATAGAATGGATCGTACAAATGAATTATAATGTATCATACGAATGAATTAGAATGGATCGTACAAATGAATTAGAATGGATTGTGCTAATTAGTAAGAATGGATCGTACGAATGAAATAGAATGGATCGTACGAATGAATTAGAATGAATCTTGCTAATGAATTAGAATGGATTGTACGAACGACTTAGAATAGATTGTGCGAATGAATTAGAATGGATCGTGCGAATGAATTAGAATGGATACATTCGTGCGAATGAATTTGAATGGATCGTACGAATCAATTAGAATGGATCGTATGAATAAATTAGAATGGATCGTATGAATGAATTCGAATGGTTCGTACGAATGAATTAGAATGGATACATTCGTGTGAATGAATTAGAATGGATCATACGAAGGAATTAGGGTGGATCGTACGAATGAATTAGAATGGATACATTCGTGTGAAAGAATTAGAATGGATTGTATGAATGAATTAGAATGGATCGTATGAATGAATTAGAATGGATCGTGCGAATGAATTAGAATGATCGTACGAATGAATAAGAATGGATACATTCGTGCAAATGAATTAGAATGGATCGTATGAATGAGTAAGAATGGATCGTACGAATGAAATAGAATGGATCGTACGAATGAATTAGAATGGATCCTGCTAATGAATTAGAATGGATCGTACGAATGAATTAGAATAGATTGTGCGAATGAATTAGAATGGATCGTACGAATGAATTAGAATGGATACATTCGTGCGAATGAATTAGAAATGATCGTATGAATGAATTAGATTGGATCGTATGAATGAATTAGAATGGATCGCACCTATGAATTAGAAAGGATACATTCATGGGAATGAATTAGAATGGATCATACGAAGGAATTAGAATGGATCATACGAATGAAATAGAATGGATCGTACGAAGGAATTAGAATAGATCGTACGAATGAATTAGAATGGCTACATTCGTGCAAAAGAATTAGAATGGATTGTATGAATGAATTAGAATGGATCGTACAAATGAATTAGAATGGATCGTACGAATGAATTAGAATGGATCATACGAATGAATTAGAATGGATCGAACGAATGAACTAGAATGGATCGTGCTAATGAAATAGAATGGATCGTACGAACGAATTAGAATGGATCGTACGAATGAGTAAGAATGGATCGTACGAATGAAATAGAATGAATCGTACGAATGAATTAGAATGGATCGTGCGAATGAATTAGATTGGATCATGTACGATTCACTCTAATTCATTCGCACGAATGTATCCATTCTAATTCATTCTAATTCCTTCGTACGATCCATTCTAATTCATTCGCACGAATGTATTCATTCTAATTCATTCGTACGATCCATTCTAATTCATTCGCACAATCTATTCTAATTCATTCGTATGATCCATTCTAATTCATTCGCACGATCCATTCTAATTCATTTGTACGATCCATTTTAATACATTCATACAATCCATTCTAATTCTTTTGCACGAATGTATCCATTCTAATTCATTTGTATGATCCATTCTAATTCATTCGTACGATCCATTCTAATTCATTCATATGATCCATTGTAATTCATTCGTACAATCCATTCTAATTTATTCGTACAATCCATTCTAATTCATTCGATCGAATGTATCCTTTCAAATTCATTCGTACGATCCATTCGAATTCATTCATACGATCCATTCTAATTCTTTCATACGATCCATTCTAATTCATTCGCACGAATGTATCCATTCTAATTCAATCGTACGATCTATTCTAATTCATTCGCACGATCCAATCTAATTCATTCGCACGATCCATTCTAATTCATTCGTACGATTCTAATTCACTCATACGATCCATTCTAATTCATTCGCAAGAATGTATCCATTCTAATTCATTCTAATTCCTTCGTACGATCCATTCTAATTCCTTCGCACGAAAATATCCATTCTAATTCATTCGTACGATCCATTCTAATTCATTCATACGATCCATTCTAATTCATCCGTATGATCCATTCTAATTCATTCATATGATCCATTCTAATTCAATCGTTTGACCCATTTTAATTCCTTCGTATGATCCATTCTAATTCATTCCCATGAATGTATCCATTCTAATTCATACGTACGATCCCTTCGTACGATCCATTCTAATTCCTTCGTACGATACATTATAATTCCTTCGTACGATCCATTCTAATTCATTCCCATGAATGCATCCATTCTAATTCATACGTACGATCCATTCTAATTCATTCATACGATCCAATCTAATTCATTCATACGATCCATTCTAATTAATTTCGCATGAATGTATCCATTCTAATTCCTTCGTACGATCCATTCTAATTCATTCGTACGATCCATTCTAATTCATTCATACGATCCATTCAAATTCATTCATACAATCCATTCTAAATCTTTCGCACGAATGTGTCTATTCTAATTCATTCGTACGATCCGCCCTAATTCCTTCATATGATCCATTATAATTCATTCACACGAATGTATCCATTCTAATTCATTCGTACGATCCATTCGAATTCAATCATACGATCCATTCTAATTCATTCGCACGATCCATTCTAATTCATTCATACGATCCATTCTAATTTATTCATACGATCCATTCTAATTCGTTCGCATGATCCATTCTAATTCATTCGCACGATCCATTCTAATTCATTCGTACGATCCATTAAAATTCATTCATATGACCCATTCTATTTCATTCGTATGATCCATTCTTACTCATTCGTACGATCCATTTTAATTCATTCGCACGATCCAATCTAATTCATTTGCACGATCCATTCTAATTCATTCGTACAATCCATTCTATTTCATTCGTACGATCCATTCTTACTCATTCGTACGATCTATTTTAATTCATTCACACGAATATATCCATTCTAATTTATTCGTACGATCCATTCTAATTCAATCGCACAATCCATTCTAATTCATTGATACGATCCATTCTAATTCATTCGTACGATCCATTCTAATTCATTCATACAATCAATTCTAATTCTTTTGCACGAATGTATCCATTCTAATTCATTCGTACGATCCACCCTAATTCCTTCGTATGATCCATTCTAATTAATTCGCACGAATGTATCCATTCTAATTCATTCGTACGATCCATTCTAATTCATTCATACGATCCATTCTAATTCATTCATACGATTCATTCTAATTCATTCATACGATCCATTCTAATTCATTCGTACGATCCATTCTGTTTTATTCGTATGATCCATTCTTACTCATTCGTACGATCCATTCTAATTCATTCACACGAATGTATCCATTCTAATTCATTCGTACGATCCATTCTAATTCATTCGCATGATCCATTCTAATTCATTCGTACGATCCATTTAAATTCATACGTACAATCTATTCTAATTCATTCGTACGATCCATTCTAATTCATTAGCACGATCCATTCTTATTCATTCGTATGATCCATTCTATTTTATTCGTACGATCCATTCTTACTCATTCGTATGATCCATTCTAGAATGGATCGTGCGAATGAATTAGAATGGATCGTACGAATGAATTAGAATGGATCATGCGAATGAATTAGAATGGATCGTACGAATGAATTAGAATGGATCGTACGAATGAATTATAATGGATCGTACGAATGAATATGAATTAGAATGGATCGTATGAATGAATTAGAATGGATCGTACGAATGAATTAGAATGGATCGTACGAATGAATTAGAATGGATTGTACGAATGTATCCATTCTAATTCATTCCTTTGTGCGATCCATTCTAATTCATTAGCATGATCCATTCTAATTCATTCGTACGATCCATTCTAATCATTCGCACGAATGGATCTTACTCATTCATACGATCCATTCGAATTCATTAGCATGATCCATTTTAATTCATTTGCACGATCCATTCTAATTCATTCATACAATCCATTCTAATTCTTTTGCACGAATATATCTATTCTAATTCATTCGTACGATCCATTCTAATTCCTTCGTACGATCCATTCTAATTCCTTCGTACGATCCATTCTAATTCATTCGTATGATCCATTTTAATTCGTACGATCCATCCTAATTCATTCGTACGATCCATTCGAATTCATTCGTACGATCCATTCTAATTCACTCGTACGATCCATTCTAATTCATTCGCACGATCCATTCTAATCTAGTCTTATTCATTCGTACGATCCATTCTAATTCATTCATACGATCCATTCTAATTTATTCGTACGATCCATTCTAATTCATCCATACAATCCATTCTATTTCATTTGAATTAGGGTGGATCGTATGAATGAATTAGAATGGATGCATTCGTGTGAAAGAATTAGAATGGATTGTATGAATGAATTAGAATGGATCGTATGAATGAATTAGAATGGATCGTGCGAATGAAGTAGAATGGATTGTGCTAATGAGTAAGAATGGAACGTACGAATTAAATAGAATGGATCGTACGAATGAATTAGAATGGATCGTGCTAATGAATTTGAATGGATCGTACGAATGAATTAGAATAGATTGTGCGAATGAATTAGAATGGATCGTGCGAATGAATTAGAATGGATACATTCGTGCGAATGAATTAGAATGGATCGTATGAATGAATTAGAATGGATCGTATGAATGAATTCGAATAGATCGTACGAATGAGTTAGAATAGATACATTCGTGCAAATGAAATAGAATGGATCATACGAAGAAATTAGGGTGGATCGTACGAATGAATTAGAATGGATACATTCGTACGAATGAATTAGAGTTGATCGTATTAATTAGAATGGATATTTTCGTACGATCGTTTCTAATTCATTTATACGATCCATTCTAGTTCATTCATACGATCCATTCTATTTCATTCATACGATCCATTCTTACTCATTCGTACGATCCATTTGAATTTATTCGTACGATCTATTCTAATTCATTCGCACAATCTATTCTAATTCGTTCGTACGATCCATTCTAATTCATTAGCACGATCCATTCTAATTCATTCATACGATCCATTCTATTTCATTCGTACGATACATTCTTACTCATTCGTACGATCCATTCTTATTCATTCGCACGAATGTATCCATTCTAATTCATTCGTACGATCCATTCTATTTCATTCGTACGATCCATTCTAATTCATTCGCACGAATGAATCCATTCTAATTAATTTGCACGATCCATTCTAATTCATTCATACGATCCATTCTAATTCATTCGTACGATCCACCCTAATTCCTTTGTATGATCCATTCAAATTCATTCGCACGAATGTATCCATTCTAATTCATTCTAATTCATTTGCACGATCCATTCTAATTCATTCATACGATCCATTCTAATTCATTCATACGATCCATTCTAATTCATTCGCACGAATGTATCCATTCTAATTCATTCGTACGATCCATTCTAATTCATTCGCACAATCTATTATAATTCATTCGTTCGATCCATTCTAATTCATTCGTATGATCCATTCTAATTCATTCGCATGATCCATTCTAATTCATTCATATGATCCATTCTAATTCCTTCGTACAATCCATTCTATTTCATTCGTATGATCCATTCTAGTTCCTTCGTACGATCCATTCTAATTCATTCCCATGAATGTATCCATTCTAATTCATACGTACGATCCATTGTTACTCATTCATACGATCCATTCTAATTCTTTCGCACGAATATATCCATTCTAATTCATTCGCACAATCTATTCTAATTCGTGCGAATGAATTAGAATGGATCGTACGAAGGAATTAGAATGGATACATTCGTGCAAAAGAATTAGAATGGATTGTATGAATGAATTATAATGGATCGTACAAATGAATTAGAATGGATCGTACTAATGAATTAGAATGGAAAATTCGTGATAATGAATTAGAATGGATCGTATGAATGAATTAGAATGGATTATACGAATGAATTAGAATGGATCGTATGAATGAATTAGAATGGATCGTGTGAATGAATTAGAATGGATCGAACGAATGAATTAGAATGGATACATTCGTGCGAAAGAATTATAATGGATTGTATGAATGAATTAGAATGGATCGTACGAATGAATTAGAATGGATCGTTTGAATGAATTAGAATGGATCGTGCGAATGAATTAGAATGGATCGTACGAATGAATTAGAATGGATCGTACGAAGGAATTAGAATGGATCATGTGAATGAGGATACATTCGTGCGAATGAATTAGAATGGATCGTACAAATGAGTAAGAATGGATCGTACGAATGAATTAGATTGGATATATTCATAGGAATGAATTAGAATGTATCGTGCGAATGAATTAGAATGGATCGTACGAAGGAAATTAGAATGGATCGTATGAATGAATTAGATTGGATCGTATGAATGAATTAGAATGTACCGTATGAATGAATTAGAATGGATCGTGCGAATGAATTAGAATGAATCGTATGAATGAATTAGACTGGATCGTATGAATAAATTAGAATGGATCGTATGAATGAATTAGAATGGATAGTATGAATGAATTAGAATGGATACATTCATGGGAATGAATTTGAATGAATCATATGAATGAATTAGAATGGATCGTGCGAATGAATTAGAATGGATCGTACGAATGAATTTAGAATGGATCGTATGAATGAATTAGATTGGATCGTATGAATGAATTAGAATGGATTGTGTGAATGAATTAGAATGGATCGTGCAAATGAATTAGAATGGATCGTATGAATGAATTAGATTGGATCATAAGAATGAATTAGAATGGATCGCACGAATGAATTAGAGTGGATCGTATGAATGAATTTGAATGGATCGTATGAATGAATTAGAATGGATCGTATGAATGAATTCGAATGGATCGTACGAATGAATTAGAATGGATACATTCGTGCGAATGAATTAGAAGTGATTATACGATGGAATTAGGGTGGATCGTACGAATGAATTATAATGGATCGTACGAATGAATTAGAATGGATCGTATGAATGAATAAGAAAAGATCGTGCGAATGAATTAGAAAGGATCGTACGAATGAATTAGAATGGATTGTGCTAATGAGTTGAATGGATCGTATGAATGAATTAGAATGGATCGTGCGAATGAATTCGAATAGATCGTACGAATAAATTAGAATGGATACATTCGTGCGAATGAATTAGAATGGATCGTACGAATGAGTAAGAATCGATCGTACGAATCAAATAGAATGGATCATACGAATGAATTAGAATGGATCGTGCTAATGAATTAGAATGGATCGTATGAATGAATTAGAATGGATCGTGCGAATGAATTAGAATGGATCGTACGAATGAGTAAGAATAGATCGTACGAATGAAATAGAATGGATCGTACGAATGAATTAGAATGGATCATGCTAATGAATTAGAATTGATCGTACGAATGAATTAGAATAGATTGTGCGAATTAATTAGAATGTATCGTACGAATGAATTAGAATGAATACATTCGTGCGAATGAATTAGAATGGATCGTATGAATGAATTAGATTGGATCGTATGAATGAATTAGAATGGATTGTACGTATGAATTAGAATAGATACATTCATGGGAATGAATTAGAATGGATCGTACGAATGTATTCGAGTGGATCGTACGAATTAATTAGAATGGATACATTCGTCCGAATGAATTAGAATGGTTCGTATGAAGGAATTAGGGTGGATCGTACAAATGAATTAGAATGGATACATTCGTGCAAAAGAATTAGAATGGATTGTATGAATGAGTTAGAATGGATCGTATGAATGAATTAGAAAGGATCGTGCAAATAAAGTAGAATGGATCGTACGAATGAATTGGAATGGATCGTACGAATGGATTAGAATGGATTGTGCGAATGAATTAGAATGGATCGTACGAATGAATTAGAAAGGATACATTCGTGCGAATGAATTTGAATGGATCGTATGAATGAGTAAGAATGGATCGTACGAATGAAATAGAATGGATCGTACGAATTAATTAGAATGGATCATGCTAATGAATAAGAATGGATCGTACAAATGAATTATAATAGATTGTGCGAATGAATTAGAATGGATCGTACGAATGAATTAGAATGGATACATTCGTGCGAATGAATTCGAATGGATCGTATGAATGAATTAGATTGGATCATATGAATGAATTAGAATGGATCGTACGTATGAATTAGAATGGATACATTCATGGGAATGAATTAGAATGGATTGTACGAAGAAATTAGAATGAATCATACGAATGAAATAGAATGGATCATACGAAGGAATTAGAATGGATCGTACGAAGGAATTATAATGGATCGTACGATGGAATTAGAATGGATCGTACGAATGAATTAGAATGGATACATTCGTGCAAAAGAATTAGAATGGATTGTATGAATGAATTAGAATGGATCGTGCAAATGAATTTGAATGGATCGTGCGAATAAATTAGAATAGATCTTACGAATGAATTAGATTAGATTGTGCGAATGAATTAGAATGGATCGTACGAATGAATTAGAATGGATACATTCGTGCGAATGAATTAGAATGGATCGTGTGAATGAATTCGAATGGATCGTTTGAATGAATTCGAATGGATCGTATGAATGAATTAGAATGGATACATTCGTGCGAATGAATTAGAATGTATCATATGAAGGAATTAGGGTGGATCATACGAATGAATTAGAATGGATACATTCGTGCGAAAGAATTAGAATGGATTGTATGAATGAATTAGAATGGATCGTCGAATGAATTAGAATGGATGGGACGAATGAACTAGAATAGATTATGCTAATGAATTAGAATGGATCGTACGAATGAATTATAATAGATTGTGCGAATGAATTAGAATGGATCGTACGAATGAATTAGAATAGATACATTCGTGAGAATGAATTAGAATGGATCGTATGAATGAATTAGAATGGATCGTATGAATAAAATAGAATAGATTGTGCGAATGAATTAGAATGGATCGTACGAATGAATTAGAATAGATACATTCGTGCGTATGAATTAGAATGGATCGTACGAATAAGTAAGAATGGATCGTACGAATGAAATAGAATGGATCGTACGAATAAATTAGAATGGATCGTGCTAATGTATTAGAATGGATCGTACGAATGAATTAGAATAGATTGTGCGAATGAATTAGAATGGATCGTACGAATGAATTAAAATGGATACATTCGTGCGAATGAATTAGAATGGATCGTATGAATGAATTAGATTGGATCGTATGAATGAATTAGAATGGATCATACGTATTAATTAGAATGGATACATTCAAGGGAATGAATTAGTGTACGAAGGAATTAGAATGGATCATACGAATGAAATAGAATGGATCGTACGAAGGAATTAGCGTGGATCCTACGAAGGAATTTGAATGGATCGTACGAAGGAATTTGAATGGATCGTACGAATGAATTAGAATAGATACATTCATGCAAAAGAATTAGAATGGATTGTAAGAATGAATTAGAATGGATCGTGCGAATGACTTAGAATGGATCGTTCGAATGAATTAAAGTAGAATGTGCGAATGAATTAGAATGGATCGTACGAATGAATTAGAATGGATACATTTGTGCGAATGAATTAGAATGGATCGTACGAATGAATTAGAATGGATCATACGAATGAATTAGAATGGATCGTACGAATGAATTAGAATGGATACATTCGTGCGAATGAAATAGAATGGATCATATGAATGAATTAGAATGGATCGTATGAATGAATTCGAATGGATCGTACGTATAAATTAGAATGGATCGTACGAATGAATTAGAATGGATCGTACAAATGAGTAAGAATGGATCGTACGAATGAAATAGAATGGATCATACGAATGAATTAGAATGGATCGTGTGAATGAATTAGAATGGATCGTACGAATGAATTAAAATAGAATATGCGAATGAAGTACAATGGATCGTATGAATGAATTAGAATGGATACATTCAAGCGAATGAATTAGAAAGGATCGTACGAAGGAATTAGAATTAATTAGAATGGATATATTCGTGTGAATGAGTTAGAATGGATCGTATGAATGAATTAGATTGGATCATATGAATGAATTAGAATGGATCGTACGTATGAATTAGAATGGATACATTCATGGGAATGAATTAGAATGGATCGTACGAATGAATTAGAATGGATTGTACGAAGGAATTAGAATGGATCGTATATATGAATTCTATTTCATTCTAATTCATTAGCACGATCCATTCTAATCCATTCTAATTCATTCATACAATCCATTATAATTCATACGATGGAATTAATTCATACAATCCATTCTAATTCATTCGTACGATCTATTCTATTCATTCGTACGATCGATTCTAATTCATTTGCATGAATGTATCCATTCTAATAAATTCGTACGATCCATTCTAATTCATTCGTACAATCTATTCTAATTCATTCGAACGATCCATTCTAATTCATTCGCACGATCCATTCTGATTCATTTGCACGATCAATTCTAATTCATTCGCACGAATGTATCCATTCTAATTCATTCATACGATCCATTCTAACTCATTCATACGATCCATTCTAATTCGTACGATCCATTCTATTTTATTCGTACGATCCTTTCCTACTCATTCCTACAATCCATTCTAATTCATTCACACGAATGTATCCATTCTAATTCATTCATACGATCCATTCTAATTCATTCGTACGATCCATTCTAATTCATTCATACAATCCATCCTAATTCATTCGTACGATCCATTTAAGTTCATTCGTACGATCCATTCTATTTTATTAGCACAATCCCTTCTACTTCATTCATACGATCCATTCTAATTTGTACGATCCATTCTAATTCATTCATATAATCTATTCTTTTTCATTCGTATGATCCATTCTAATTCATTCATACGATCCATTCTATTTCATTCGTACGATCCATTCTTACTCATTCGTACGATCCATTCTAATTCATTTGCACGATCCAATCTAATTCATTCGCACGATCCATTCTAATTCATTCGTACGATCCATTCTATTTCATTCGTACGATCCATTCTTACTCATTCATACGATCCATTCTAATTCATTCGCACGAATGTATCCATTCTAATTCATTCGTACGATCCATTCTAATTCATTCGCACGATCCATTCTAATTCATTCATACTATCCATTCTAATTCATTCGTACGATCCATTCTAATTCATTCATACAATCCATTCTAATTCTTTCACACGAATGTATCCATTCTAATTCATTCATACGATCCATTCTAATTCATTCGCACGATCCATTCTAATTCATTTATACGATCCATTCTATTTCATTCATACGATCCATTCTAATTCATGCGTACGATCCATTCGAATTCATTCATACGATCTATTCTAATTCATTCATATGATCCATTCTAATTCATTCGCACGAATGTATCCATTCTAATTCATTCGTCTGATCCATTCTAATTCATTCATACGATCCAATCTAATTCATTCGCACGATCCATTCTAATTCATTCGTACGATCCATTTTATTTCATTCGTACGATCTATTCTTACTCATTCGTACGATCCATTCTAATTCATTCGTACGATCCATTCTAATTCATTCGCACGATCCAAGCTAATTCATTCATACGATCCATTCTAATTCATTCATATGTTCCATTCTAATTCATTCACACGAATGTATCCATTCTAATTCATTCGTACGATCCATTCTAATTCATTCGCACAATCTATTCAAATTCATTCGTACGATCCATTCTAATTCATTCGCACGATCTATTCTAATTCATTCGTACGATCCATTCTATTTTATTAGTACGATCCTTCTTACTCATTCGTACGATCCATTCTAATTCATTCGCACGAATGTATCCATTCTAATTCATTCGTACGATCCATTCTAATTCATTCAAATGATCCATTCTAATTTATTTATACGATCCATTCTAATTCATTCATACGATCCATTCTAATTCATTCGCACGATCCATTCTAATTCATTAATATGATCCATTCTAATTCATTCATACAATCCATTCTAATTCTTTCGCACGAATGTATCCATTCTAATTCATTCGTACGATCCATTCTAATTCATTCGCACAATCTATTCTAATTCATTCGTACGATCCATTCTAATTCATTCGCACGATCAATTCTAATTCATTTGCACGAATGTATCTATTCTAATTCATTCGTACGATCCATTTTAATTCATTCGCACGATCCATTCTAATTCATTCGTACGATCCATTCGAATTCATTCATACGATCCATTCTAATTCATTCATATGATCCATTCTAATTCATTCGCATGAATGTATTCATTCGCACAATATATTCTAATTCATTCGAGCGATCCATTCTAAATCATTAGCACGATCCATTCTAATTCATTCGTACGATCCATTCTATTTCATTCGTACGATCCATTCTTACTCATTTGTACGATCCTTTCTAATTCATTCGCACGAATGTATCCATTCTAATTCATTATTACAATTCATTCTAATTCATTCTCACGATCCATTCTAATTCATTCATACAAGCCATTCTAATTCATTCGTACGATCCATTCGAATTCATTCGCATCATTTATTCTAATTCATTCGTATAATCCATTATAATTCATTAGCACAATCCATTCTAATTCATTCGTACGATCAATTCTATTTTATTCGTACGATCCATTCTTACTCATTCGTACGATCCATTGTAATTCATTTGCACGAATGTATCCATTCTAATTCATTCGTACGATCCATTCTAATTCATTCGCACGATCTATTCTAATTCATTCATATAATCCATTCTAATTCATTCGTACGATCCATTCTAATTCATTCGCACGATCCATTCTAATTCATTCATACGATCCATTCTAATTCATTCATACAATCCATTCTAATTCTTTCGCACGAATGTATCCATTCTTTTTCATTCATACAATCTATTCTAATTCTTTCGCACGAATGTATCCATTCTAATTCATTCGTACGATCCATTCTAATTCATTCGCACAATCTATTCTAATTCATTCGTATGATCCATTCTAATTCCATCGTACGATCCATTCTAATTCCTTCGTACGATCCCTTCTATTTCATTCGTATGATCCATTCTAATTCCTTCATACGATCCATTCTAATTCATTCCCATGAATGTATCCATTCTAACTCATACGTACGATCCATTCTAATTCATTCATACGATCCATTCTAATTCATTTGCACAAATGTATCCATTCTAATTCATTCGTACGATCCATTCTAATTCATTCACACAATCTATTCTAATTCATTCGTACGATCGATTCTAATTCATTCGTACGATCCATTCTAATTTATTCGTACGATCCATTCTAATTCATTCGCACGATCCATTCTAATTCCTTCGCGCGATCCATTCTAATTCCTTCGCATGATCCATTCTAATTCCTTCGCACGATCTATTCTAATTCATTGGTATGATCCATTCTTACTCATTCACACAATCCATTCTAATTCATTCGCACGAATGTATCCATTCTAAATAATTCGTACGATGCATTCTAATTCATTCGCACGATCTATTCTAATTCATTCATACGATCCATTCTAATTAATTCATACAATCCATTCTAATTCTTTCGCATGAATGTATCCATTATAATTCATTCGTACGATCCACCCTAATTGCTTCATATGATCTATTCTAATTCATTCGCACGAATGTATCCATTCTAATTCATTCGTACGATCAATTCGAATTCATTCATACGATCAATTAGAATGGATCGTACGAATGAATTAGAATGGATACATTCGTACGAATGAATTAGATAGGATCATACGAATGAGTAAGAATGGATCGTACGAATGAAATAGAATGGAACGTATGAATGAATTAGAATGGATCGTGCGAATGAATTAGAATGGATCGTACGAATGAGTAAGAATGGATCGTACGAATGAAATAGAATGGATCGTACGAATGAATTAGAATGGATCGTGCTAATGAATTAGAATGGATTGAACGAGTGAATTAGAATAGATATTCCGAATGAATTAGAATGGATCGTACGAATGAATTAGAATGGATTGTACAAATGAATTAGAATGGATCGTATGAATGAATTAGAATGGATCGTGCGAATTAATTAGAATGGATCATATGAATGAATTAGAATAGATTGTGCGAATGAATTAGAATGGATCGTACGAATGAATTAGAATGGATCGTATGAATGAATTAGGATGGATCGTACGAATAAGTAAGAATGGATCGTACGTATGAATTAGAATGGATCGTACGAATGAGTAAGAATAGATCGTACGTATGAATTAGAATGGATACATTCATGGGAATGAATTAGAATGGATCGTACGAAGGAATTAGAATGGATCATACGAATGAAATAGAATGGATTGTATGAAGGAATTAGAATGGATAATACGAAGGAATTATAATGGATCGTAGGAATGAATTAGAATGGATACTTTCGTGCAAAATAATTAGATAGATTGTATGAATGAATTAGAATGGATCGTGCGAATAAATTAGAATGGATCGTGCGAATGAATTAGAATGGATCGTACGAATGAATTAGAATAGATTGTGCGAATGAATTAGAATGGATCGTACAAATGAATTAGAATGGATACATTCGTGCGAATGAATTAGAATGGATCGTATGAATGAATAAGAATGGATCGTATGAAGGAATTAGAATGGTTCATGCGAAGGAATTAGAATGGATCGTACGAATGAATTAGAATGGATACATTCGTGTGAATGAATTAGAATGGATCGTACGAATGAGTAAGAATGGATCATACAAATGAATTAGAATGGATCGTGCGAAGGAATTAGAATGGATCATGCGAAGGAATTAGAATGGATCGTGCGAAGGAATTAGAATGGATCGTGCGAATGAATTAGAATGGATCGTACGAATGAATTAGAATGGACACATTCGTGCGAATGAATTAGAATGGATCGTATGAATGAATCATAATGGATCGTATTAGAATGGATTGTATGAATGAATTAGAATGGATCGTATGAATGAATTAGAATGGATCGTGCGAATGAATTAGAATGGATCGTGCGAATGAATTAGAATGGATCGTACGAATGAATTAGAATGGATCTTGCGAATGAATTAGAATGGATCGTATGAATGAATTAGAATGGATACATTCGTGGGAATGAATTAGAATGGATCGTACGAATGAGTAAGAATGGATCGTACGAATGAAATAGAATGGATCGTACGAATGAATTAGAATAGATCGCGCGAATGAATTAGATTGGAACGTGCGAATGAATTAGAATGGATTGTACGAATGAATTAGAATGGATACATTCGTGCGAATGAATTAGAATGGATCATATGAATGAATTATAATGGATCGTCTGAATGAATTTGAATGGATCATACGAATGAATCAGAATGGATATATTCGTGCGAAACAATTAGAATAGATCATACGAAGGAATTAGGGTGGATCGTACGAATGAATTAGAATGGATACATTCGTGTGAAAGAATTAGACTGGAATGTATAAATGAATTAGAATGGATTGTAAGAATGAATTAGAATGGATCGTGCGAATGAATTACAATGGATCGTACGAATGAATTAGAATGGATCGTATGAATGAATTAGAATGGATCGTGCGAATGATTTAGAATGGATCGTACGAATGAATTAGAATGGATACATTCGTGCGAATGAATTAGAATGGATCGTACGAATGAAATAGAATGGATCGTACGAATGAATTAGAATTGATCGTGCTAATGAATTAGAATGGATCGTACGAATGAATTAGAATAGATTGTGCGAATGAATTAGAATGGATCGTACGAATGAATTAGAATGGATACATTCGTGCGAATGAATTAGAATTGATCGTATTAATGAATTAGATTGGATCGTATGAATGAATTAGAATAGATCGTACGTATAAATTAGAACGGATATATTCATGGGAATGAATTAGAATGGATCGTATGAAGGAATTAGAATGGATCATACGAATGAATTAGAATGGATCGTATGAAGGAATTAGAATGGATCGTACGAAGGAATTAGAATGGATCGTACGAATGAATTAGAATGGATACATTCGTGCAAAAGAATTAGAATGGATTATATGAATTAATTAGAATGGATCATGCAAATGAATTAGAATGGATCGTGCGAATGAATTAGAATAGATCGTATGAATGAATTAGAATAGATTGTGCGAATGAATTAGAATCGATCGTATGAATGAATTAGAATGGATCGTATAAATGAATTAGAATGGATCGTACGAATGAGTAAGAATGGATCGTATGAATGAATTAGAATGGATCGTGCGAATGAATTAGAATAGATCGTGCGAATGAATTAGAATGGATCATATGAATGAATTAGATTGGATAGTGTGAATGAATTAGAATGGATCGAATGAATAAATTAGAATGGATACATTTGTGCGAATGAATTCGAATGGATTGAATGAATTAGAATGGATCGTACGAATAAATTAGAATGGATCGTACAAATGAATTAGAATGGATACATTCGTGCGAATGAATTAGAATGGATCATATGAAGGAATTAGAATGGATACATTCGTGTGAATAAATTAGAATGGATTGTATGAATTAGAATGGATACATTCGTGCGAATGAATTAGAATGGATCGTACGAATGAATTAGAATGGATCGTATGAATGAATTAGAATGGATCATATGAATAAGTTAGAATGGATCATATGAATGAATTAGAATGAATTAGAATGGATCGTACGAATGAATAGAATGGATCGTACGAATAAATTAGAATGGATCGTGCTAATGAATTAGAATGGATCGTACGAATGAATTAGAATGGATCGTACTTATGAATTAGAATGGATATTTTCATGGGAATGAATTCGAATGGATCGTACGAAGGAATTAGATTGGATCAAACGAATGAAATAGAATGGATCGTACGAAGGAATTAGAATGGATCATACGAAGGAATTAGGGTGGATCGTACGAATGAATTAGAATGGATCATACGAAGGAATTAGGGTGGATCGTACGAATCAATTAGAATGGATCATGCAAATGAATTAGAATGGATCGTGCGAATGAATTAGAATGGATCGTATGAATGAATTAGAATAGATTGTGCGAATGAATTAGAATCGATTGTATGAATGAATTAGAATGGATCGTATGAATGAATTCGAATAGATCATATTATTGAATTAGAATGGATCGTGCGAATGAATAAGAATGGATCGTACGAATGAATTAGAATGGATCGCATGAATGAATTAGAATGGATCATGCGAATGAATTAGAATGGATCGTACGAATGAATTACAAGGGATATATTCGTGCGAATGATTTAGAATGAATCGTACGAATGAGTAAGAATGGATCGTACAAATGAAATAGAATGGATCGTACAAATGTATCCATTCTATTTCATTCGTACGATCCATTCTTACTCATTCGTATGATCCATTCTAATTCATTCGCACGAATGTATCCATTCTAATTCATTCGCACGATCTATTCTAATTCATTCGTACAATCCATTCTAATTTGTTCGTACGATCCATTCTAATTCATTCGTACGATCCATTCTAGTTCATTCGTACGATCCACCCTAATTCCTTCGTATGATCCATTCTAATTCATTCGCACAAATGTATCCATTCTAATTCATTCTAATTCATTTGCATGATCTATTCTAATTCATTCATACGATCCATTCTAATTCATTCATACGATCCATTCTAATTCATTCGCACGAAAGTATCCATTCTAATTCATTCATACGATCCATTCTAATTCATTAGCACGATCCATTCTAACTCTTTCGTACGATCCATTCTAATTCATTCGTACGATCCATTCTTACGATCCATTCTAATTTATACGTATGATCCATTCTAATTCCTTTGTACGATTCATTTTAATTCATTCGTACGATCCATTCTTTCGTATGTATTAATTCTAATTCATTCGTATAATCCATTCTAATTCATTCGCACGATCCATTCTTACTCATTCGTACGATCCATTCTAATTTATTCGCACGTCCAATCTAATTCATTCGCACGATCCATTCTAATTCATTCGTACAATCCATTCTATTTCATTCGTACGATCCATTCTTACTCATTCGTACGATCCATTCTAATTCATTCACACGAATGTATCCATTTTAATTCTGTCGTACGATCCATTCTAATTCATTCTCACGATCCATTCTAATTCATTCGTACGATCCATTCTAATTCATTCGCACGATCCATTCTTACTCATTCGTACGATCCATTCTAATTTATTCGCACGTCCAATCTAATTCATTCGCACGATCCATTCTAATTCATTCGTACGATCCATTCTATTTCATTCGTACGATCCATTCTTACTCATTCGTACGATCCATTCTAATTCATTCACACGAATGTATCCATTTTAATTCTGTCGTACGATCCATTCTAATTCATTCCCACGATCCATTCTAATTCATTCATACGATCCATTCTAATTCATTCGTACGATCCATTCTAATTCTTTCACACGAATGTATCCATTGTAATTCATTCGTGCGATCCATTCTAATTCATTCATACGATCCATTCTAATTCATACGTATTACGATCCATTCTAATTCATTCATACGATCCATTCTAATTCATTCGCACGAACGTATCCATTCTAATTCATTCGTACGATCCATTCTATTTCATTCGTACGATCCATTCTTACTCATTCGTACGATCCTTTCTAATTCATTCGCACGAATGTATCCATTCTAATTCATTCGTACGATCCATTCTAATTCATTCGCACGATCCATTCTATTTCATTCGTACGATCCATTCTTACTCATTCGTACGATCCTTTCTAATTCATTCACACGAATGTATCCATTCTAATTCATTCATACGATCCATTCTAATTCATTCGCACGATCCATTCTAATTCATTCATACGAGCCATTCTAATTCATTCGTACGATCCATTCGAATTCATTCTCATCATTTATTCGAATTCATCCGTATGATCCATTCTAATTCATTAGCACGGTACATTCAAATTCATTCGTACGATCCATTCTATTTCATTCGTACGATCCATTCTTACTCATTCATACGATCTATTCTAATTCATTTGCACGAATGTATCCATTCTAATTCATTCGTACGATCCATTTTTATTCATTCGCACGATCCATTCTAAATCATTCATATGATCCATTTTAATTCATTCGTACGATCCACTCTAATTCATTCGCACGATCCATTCTAAATCATTCATACGATCCATTCTAATTCATTCATACAATCCATTCTAATTCTTTCGCACGACTGTATCCATTCTAATTCATTCATACAATCCATTCTAATTCTTTCGCACGAATGTATCCATTCTTATTCATTCGTACGATCCATTCTAATTCATTCGCACAATCTATTCTAATTCATTCGTATGATCCATTCTAATTCCTTCGTACGATCCATTCTAATTCCTTCGTATGATCCCTTCTATTTCATTCGTATGATCCATTCTAATTCCTTCGTATGATCCATTCTAATTCATTCCCATGAATTTATCCATTCTAATTCATACGTACGATCCATTCTAATTCATTCATATGATCCAACCTTATTCATTAATATGATCCATTCTAATTCATTTGCACAAATGTATCCATTCTAATTCATTCGTACGATCCGTTCTAATTCATTCGCACAATCTATTCTAATTCATTCGTACGATCTATTCTAATTCATTTGTACGATCCATTCTAATTCATTCGTACGATCAATTCTAATTCATTTGTATGATCCATTCTTACTCATTCGTACGATCCATTCTAATTCATTCGCACGAATGTATCCATTCTAATTCATTCGTACGATCCATTTTAATTCATTCGCACGATCCATTCTAATTCATTGATACGATCCATTCTAATTCATTCATACAATCCATTCTTATTAATTCGCATGAATGTATCCATTATAATTCATTCGTACGATCCATCCTAATTGCTTCATATGATCTATTCTAATTCATTCGCACGAATGTATCCATTCTAATTCATTCGTACGATCTATTCGAATTCATTCATACGATCAATTATAATGGATCGTACGAATGAATTAAAATGGATATATTCGTGCGAATGAATTAGATAGGATCGTACGAATGAGTAAGAATGGATCGTACGAATGAAATAGAATGGATCGTATGAATGAATTAGAATGGATCGTGCGAATGAATTAGAATGAATCGTACGAATGAGTAAGAATGGATCGTACGAATGAAATAAAATGGATCGTACGAATGAATTAGAATGGATCGTGCTAATGAATTAGAATGGATTGTACGAGTGAATTAGAATAGATTGTGCGAATGAATTAGAATGGATCGTACGAATGAATTAGAATGGATCGTACAAATGAATTAGAATGGATCGTATGAATGAATTAGAATGGATCGTGCGAATGAATTAGAATGGATCGTAGGAATGAATTAGAATAGATTGTGCGAATGAATTAGAATGGATCGTACGAATGAATTAGAATGGATCGTATGAATGAATTAGGATGGATCGTACGAATAAGTAAGAATGGATCGTACGTATGAATTAGAATGGATCGTACGAATGAGTAAGAATGGATCGTACGTATGAATTAGAATGGATACATTCATGGGAATGAATTAGAATGGATCGTACGAAGGAATTAGAATGGATCATACGAATGAAATAGAATGGATCGTACGAAGGAATTAGAATGGATCGTATGAAGGAATTAGAATGGATCATACGAATGAATTACAATGGATACATAAGTGCAAAAGAATTAGATAGATTGTATGAATGAATTAGAATAGATCGTGCGAATGAATTAGAATGGATCGTGCGAATGAATTAGAATGGATCGTACGAATGAATTAGAATAGATTGTGCGAATGAATTAGAATGGATCGTACGAATGAATTAGAATGGATACATTCGTGCGAATGAATTAGAATGGATCGTATGAATGAATTAGAATGGATCGTATGAAAGAATTAGAATGGTTCGTGCGAAGGAATTAGAATGGATCATACGGATGAATTAGAATGGATCGTACGAATGAGTAAGAATGGATCATACAAATGAATTAGAATGGATCGTGCGAAGGAATTAGAATGGATCGTGCGAAGGAATTAGAATGGATCGTATAAATGAATTAGAATGGACAAATTCGTCCTAATGAATTAGAATGGATCGTATAAATCAATCAGAATGGATCGTATTAGAATGGATTGTATGAAAGAATTAGAATGGATCATATGAATGAATTAGAATGGATCGTGCGAATGAATTAGAATGGATCGTACAAATGAATTAGAATGGATCGTATGAATGAATTAGAATGGATCGTGCGAATGAATTAGAATGGATACATTCATGGGAATGAATTAGAATGGATCGTACGAATGAGTAAGAATGGATTGTACGAATGAAATAGAATGGATCGTTCGAATGAATTAGAATAGATCGTGTGAATGAATTAGATTGGAACGTGTGAACGAATTAGAATGGATCGTACGAATGAATTAGACTGGATATATTCGTGCGAATGAATTAGAATGGATCGTATGAATGAATTATAATGGATCGTCTGAATAAATTCGAATGGATCGTATGAATGAATCAGAATGGATACATTCGTGCGAAACAATTAGAATGGATCATACGAAGGAATTAGGGTGGATCGTACGAATGAATTAGAATGGATACATTTGTGTGAAAGAATTAGAATGGATTGTATAAATGAATTAGAATGGATCGTAAGAATGAATTAGAATGGATCGTGCGAATGAATTACAATGGATCGTACGAATGAATTAGAATGGATCGTATGAATGAATTAGAATGCATCGTGCGAATGAATTAGAGTGGATCGTATGAATGAATTAGAATGGATACACTCGTGCGAATGAATTAGAATGGATCGTACGAATGAGTAAGAATGGATCGTACAAATGAAATAGAATGGATCGTACGAATGAATTAGAATGGATCGTGCTAATGAATTAGAATGGATCGTACGAATGAATTAGAATAGATTGTGCGAATGAATTAGAATGGATCGTACGAATGAATTAGAATGGATACATTTGTGTGAATGAATTAGAATGGATCGTATTAATGAATTAGATTGGATCGTATGAATGAATTAGAATAGATGGTACGTATGAATTAGAACGGATATATTCATGGGAATGAATTAGAATGGATCGTACGAAGGAATTAGAATGGATCAAACGAATGAATTAGAATGGATCGTACGAAGGAATTAGAATGGATCGTACGAAGGAATTAGAATGTATCGTACGAATGAATTAGAATGGATACATTCGTGCAAACGAATTAGAATGGATTATATGAATGAATTACAATGGATCGTGCAAATGAATTAGAATGGATCATGCGAATGAATTAGAATGGATCTTACGAATGGATTAGAATAGATTGTGCGAATGAATTAGAATCCATCGTATGAATGAATTAGAATGGATCGAATAAACGAATTAGAATGGATCGTACGAATGAGTAAGAATGGATCGTATGAATGAATTAGAATGGATCGTGCGAATGAATTAGAATAGATCGTGCGAATGAATTAGAATGGATACATTCGTGCGAATGAATTAGAATGGATCATACGAATGAATTAGAATGGATCATATGAATGAATTAGATTGGATCATGTGAATGAATTAGAATGGATCGAATGAATGAATTAGAATGGATACATTCGTGCGAATGAATTAGAAATGATTGTATGAATGAATTAGATTGGATCGTATGAATGAATTAGAATGGATCGTGCGAATGAATTAGAATGGATCGTACGAATGAATTAGAATGGATACATTCGTGCGAATGAATTAGAATGGATCGTATGAAGGAATTAAAATGCATACATTTGTGTGAATGAATTAGAATGGATCGTATTAATGAATTAGAATGGATACATTCGTGCGAATGAATTAGAATGGATATATTCGTGCAAATGAATTAGAATGGATTGTATGAATTAGAATGGATACATTCGTGTGAATGAATTAGAATGGATCGTACGAATGAATTAGAATGGATCGTATGAATGAATTAGAATGGATCGTACGACTAAGTTAGAATGGATCGTATGAATGAATTAGAATGGATCGTATGAATGAATTCAAATGGATCGTACGAATGAATTAGAATGGATACATTCGTGCACGAATGTATCCACGAAGAAATTAGAATGTACGTATGAATTAGAATGAATTAGAATGGATCGTACGAATGAATAGAATGGATCGTACGAATAAATTAGAATGGATCGTGCTAATGAATTAGAATGGATCGTACGAATGAATTAGAATGGATCGTACATATGAATTAGAATGGATACTTTCATGGGAATGAATTATTATGGATCGTACGAAGGAATTAGATTGGATCAAACGAATGAAATAGAATGGATCGTACGAAGGAATTAGAATGGATCATACAAAGGAATTAGGGTGGATCGTACGAATGAATTAGAATGGATCATACGAAGGAATTAGGGTGAATCGTACGAATGAATTAGAATGGATCATGCAAATGAATTAGAATGGATCGTGCGAATGAATTAGAATGGATCGTACAAATGAATTAGAATAGATCGTGCGAATGAATTAGATTTGATTGTATGAATGAATTAGAATGGATCGTATGAATGAATTCGAATAGATCGTATTAATGAATTAGAATGGATCGTGCGAATGAATAAGAATGGATCGTACGAATGAATTAGAATGGATCGTATGAATGAATTAGAATGGATCTTGCGAATGAATTAGAATTGATCGTATGAATGAATTATAAGGGATATATTCGTGCGAATGAATTAGAATGAATCGTACGAATGAGTAAGAATGGATCGTACGAATGAAATAGAATGGATCGTACAAATGTATCCATTCTATTTCATTCGTACGATCCATTCTTACTCATTCGTACGATCCATTCTAATTCATTCGCACGAATGTATCCATTCTAATTCATTCGCACGATCTATTCTAATTCTAGTTCATTCGTACGATCCACCCTAATTACTTCGTATAATCCATTCTAATTCATTCGCACGAATGTATCCATTCTCATTCATTCTAATTCATTTGCACGATCCATTCTAATTCATTCATACGATCCATTCTAATTCATTCATACGATCCATTCTAATTCATTCGCGCGAATGTATCCATTCTAATTCATTCATACGATCCATTCTAATTCATTAGCACGATCCATTCTAATTCTTTCATACGATCCATTCTAATTCATTCGTATGATCCATTCTTACGATCCATTCTAATTTATTCGTACGATCCATTCTAATTCCTTTGTACGATTCATTCTAATTCATTCGTACGATCCATTCTTTCGTATGTATCCATTCTAATTCATTCGTACAATCCATTCTAATTCATTCGCACGATCCATTCTTACTCATTCGTACGATCCATTCTATTTTATTCGCATGATCCAATCTAATTCATTCGCAAGATCCATTCTAATTCATTCGTATGATCCATTCTATTTCATTCGTACGATCCATTCTTACTCATTTGTACGATCCATTCTAATTCATTCACACGAATGTATCCATTTTAATTCTTTCGTACGATCCATTCTAATTCATTCGCACGATCCATTCTAATTCATTCATACGATCCATTCTAATTCATTCGTATGATCCATTCTAATTAATTCATACAATCCATTCTAATTCTTTCACACGAATGTATCCATTCTAATTCATTCATACGATCCATTCTAATGCATTTATACGATCCATTCTAATTCATACATATTACGATCCATTCAAATTCATTCATACGATCCATTCTAATTCATTCGCACGAACGTATCCATTCTAATTCATTCGTACGATCCATTCTAATTCATTCGCACGATCCAATCTAATTCATTCGCACGATCCATTCTAATTCATTCGTACGATCCATTCTATTTCATTCGTACGATCCATTCTTACTCATTCGTATAATCCATTCTAATTCATTCGCACGAATGTATCCATTCTAATTCATTCATACGATCCATTCTAATTAATTTGCACGATCCATTCTAATTCATTCATACGATCCATTCTAATTCATTCGTATGATCCATTCTAATTCATTTGCACAATCTATTCTAATTCATTCGTGCGATCCATTCTAATTCATTAGCACGATCCATTCTAATTCATTCATACAATCCAGTCTAATTCATTCGTACGATCCATTCTAATTAGAATGGATTGTATGAATGAATTAGAATGGATCATGCAAATGAATTAGAATGGATCGTGCGAATGAATTAGAATGGATCGTACGAATAAAATAGAATAGATTGTGCGAATGAATTAGAATGGATCGTACGAATGAATTAGAATGGATACATTCGTGCGAATGAATTAGAATGGATCATACGAAGGAATTAGAATGGATCGTATGAAGGAATTAGAATGGATCGTACAATGAATTAGAATGGATACATTTGTGCAAAAGAATTAGAATGGATTGTATGAATGAATTAGAATGGATCATACAAATGAATTAGAATGGATCGTACGAATGAATTAGAATGGATACATTCGTGCGAATGAATTAGAATGGATCGTATGAATGAATTCGAATGGATCATACGAATGAATTAGAATAGATATATTCGTGTGAATGAATTATAATGGATTGTACGAATGAATTAGAATAGATACATTCGTGTGAATGAATTAGAATGGATCGTACGAATGAATTAGAATGAATCGTATGAATGAATTAGAATGGATCGTGCGAATGAATTAGAATGGATCGTACGAATGAATTAGAATGGATACATTTGTGCACGAATGTATCCAGTACGATCCATTCTAATTCATTCGTATGATCCAATCTAATTCATTAATACGATCCATGGGAATGAATGATCCATTCGTACTCGTTCATATGATCCATTCTTACTCATTCGTACGATCCATTCTAATTCTAATTCATTCGTACGATCCATTCTATTCCATTCATACGATCCAATTCGTACGATCCATTCTAATTCATTCACACAATCTATTCAAATTCATTCGTACGATCCATTCTAATTTATTCGTACGATCCAGTCTAATTCATTCACACAATCTATTCTAATTCATTTGTACGATCCATTCTAATTCATTCGTACGATCCAATCTAATTTATTCACACGATCCATTCTAATTCATCATTCACACAATCTATTCTAATTCATTCGTACGATCCATTCTATTTCATTCATTCGTACGATCCATTCTATTTCATTCGTACGATCCATTCTAATTCATACGATCTATTCTAATTCATTCGCACGAATGGATCCATTCTAATACATTCGTACTATCCATTCTAATTCATTCGTACAATCCATTCTAATTCATTCGTACGATCCATTCGAATTCATTCGCACGATCCATTCTAATTCATTCATATGATCCATTCTAATTCATTCGTACGATCCATTCTAATTCATTCGCACAATCTATTCTAATTCATTCATACGATCAATTCTAATTCATTAGCATGATCCATTCTAATTCATTCGTACGATCCATTCTATTTCATTCGTACGATCCATTCTTACTCATTCGTACGATCCATTCTAATTTATTCGTCTGGGTACAAATTTTGGCAAGAAGTCTGCAAACAGTAGGACCCACCGGCCCTGCCTGGTGGACCCACGAAGAGTACCGCGGGATCCTCCGGCCCTGCCTGGTGGGCCCACGAAGACTACCGCGGGACCCACCGGCATGCCTGGTGGGCCCACGAAGACTACCACGGGACCCACCGGCCCTGCCTGGTCGGCCCATGAAGACTACAGGGGGACCCACCAGCCCCTCCTGGAGGATCCCCAGATACGACGGTAGAAATTGCCATTTGCCACCAGAAAACTCTATAAATAGCAGACCCTTCAAACGTAAATGAGATCCGAGATCCGATTTCCAGTTCTGAGATTTGATTTTCAGGAACCAGAGCTCTGGAATTTCTATCTCTCCATCCCTCCTCCTCTCTTCGATCTTCTTCTTGCCTTTGAAGAGATCAGAGTGGTTTCAGTGATACTCGGCCTGTCGAGATCACTTCGATACAAGTGTTAGTGAATTCGGGTTGCTCCCTATAGCACGGAGACGTAGGCTTTGGCTGAACTCTGAGATCACATCTCTCGTGTCAACTTTCTGATTGCATCTCTCTCTGTTTGCATATCAGAAGCTTCAACTTCAATCAATACATCGAATAATGATCTTCAACTCGAACCTCGATTGACTGGTGCGGCGAAGTCTTCGGGTCAGCACGAAGATTTTCGCCCACAGTTTGGAATCGTCTATGGGATCCAAACGAAAAGCCAAGTCCTCTCTACAATGACTATTAGATCGGTTGAGCAGACAACCGATCCAGATAGCCAAACTTCCTCGCCCCTTCGGTTGATCAGCCAACCGTTAGGACATCGGCACTCTCGTTGCACCCTTCGCTCTCTAAATGGCGAGGACAAAGCATCAGGGTCAACCTGAAGGAAGTAACACTCATCAACCTCGTCCTGAGACTCGTTCAATGAGTCAAAGGCTCAATTTCGGATAGCCCCTTGATGTCCCCGATGTGGGGGTTCACTCAGGAAGCGAGAGATCAGTCGATCGACCGATCGCCCCTCCTCCTCATCAATCAATTGGGCAAACTGCCCCTGCTCCTGCTGAGAACCCTCCATCGACCTATCAAATCTCGGTGGTCGACTTCTAATTGCTTCAATTAGCAAAGCAGAATGCCGCCCTCACTACTGAAAGGGATGCACTCAATAAGGCACCCTCCGAGGCTGGAATTGCTCTTCCTATCCCCTCGACTAATGAGAAGGTCAATCTGCCACGACAATCAATCCACTCCGAGCAACGGAGATCAATGGGTACTGCTGCCCTTGAGAGGATTCATCGTGACTCAACTCCTTCTGCTGCCCCATGGAACCAGAGTGTTTGGGATCGCCTCGACGATGAGTCCTCCCAATCCTCTTCTGATCGCAACTGCGACAGAAAGGCACCTTCAAAGCCCGACATCTCAAGGAGACATCAGATGAAAGGGGCTCCCTCAAAGAATAGAGTTTCTCTATCTATTCCGCTTCAGCGTGGGTTTGGATCAGACCTTCGTCACCGACTCCAACCTGCTGATATTCAGAGGCCTGAACAAGACCTCTCGATCTTGCCTCTTAATCTACATCCAAGTCGAGGGCATGGTCGTAGGGACGGATACTCCTCTGCCGAACCTCTCTATCGAAGTCTCTTTGAGTCGACATTTCCAAGGGGATGGAGAACTCCCACTCTCCCCAAATTCAATTGTGTCAAAGGAGATCCAACTCTCCACATACTAGCCTTCAAGCAAGCTCTGACGCCGCACGAAGAAGAGAACCACGTACTTTGTCGCACCTTCGCTGGGAGCCTCGACGAGCCATCACTCGATTGGTACCATAATCTCCGAGCTGGGTCCATCACCCAGTTCAGAGTTTTGGCCAAGCTCTTCGTGCAACATTATCAGCTGAACTTGAAGCCTGAGAAGAAGCTCGACTCTCTCTATCGGCTAAGGATGGGTGCTGACGAGAGTCTCTGCAGCTTTATAAGGAGATTCCACAAGAGCACGTCGCCCTCTCTGGGAGGCATCTGGATGATGAAGCTATCATGTTAGATTTCCAGAATACACTCCGCTTCGACCTGCATATCTACAACGACTTCATTCGCAATCCTCCTCCTTCCCTGGGTTCAATGTTTGATCGAATCCAAAGGGAAATTGAGGTTGAGGATGATCAAGTAGCCCGAAATGGACGGGAGACGAAGCGAAGGCCTGCCGAGAGGGAAGCTCCAAAGTATACTGCCAAAGCTCACAACGCTGAGGCAGCAGCTCCCCCTGCCAACAAACGTTCAAGAAACGATGGATGCCGATCTCCCCCGAAGGTCATTTTCACTGAGTGGAATCTACCGATCGAGCAAATCCTCGATCGCATTAATTACGAGGAGTTTCTCCGTAGGCCTAATCCTCTGCAGTTTGACACCAAAGTCACTGCAGACAAAATAGTTTATTGCGACTTCCACCAAAGTCATGGCCATTCTACCGATCGGTGCTATCGACTGAGATTTCATCTTGAAGATCTATTGCGCGAAGGCCATATTCAAGAGTTCGTCAGAGGCGGACAAAATCAACACCGAACCTCGGCAAAGGGGAAAGAGGCTTACTGGGTCCACACGATCTCTTCTAACCGATCACCTATTACTGTGAATGCCAACCTCTTTGGCATTCACGGTTCATTGCACAATCAAGCTTTGACCGGGAAAGAAGTCGATAGACAAATTCGACGCATCTTCCATGTTCGCTCTGCAGCAAACAAGGAGGATACCTGGATCGAGAAGCCTATTAAGGGCTTAGCCTGGCCCTCCATCGTCTTCAATGACTCAGACCTTTAAGGAGTTCATACTCCACATCGAGACCCTCTGGTCCTAAAGCTCGTCATCGACGGGAGCACCGTCAACCGCATCCTCATCGATACTGGAAGCTCCATCGACATTATGTTCTCAGACTATTTCAAACGTCTGGGACATAAGTATACAAGTCTCGAAGTCGTCCCCACGGTGATTACTGGCTTCAATGGTGAGCAAAGTATAATAGTGGGTAAATCAAGATTCACCCTTGACCTCAGCCAAGAGACTCAAGTATCGGTAAGATTTGCGATCGTTGAAGGAACATCCTGCTACAACGCCATTCTCGAGCGACCATTCCTCCACCAGATCAATGCTATTTCCTCTTCTTACCATCAACTACTCAAATTCGCAATGGGAGAAGGCATCATCTGCATTCGAGGAGACCAACAAGCCGGGCGATCTTGTGAAGCTGCTGCTGCAAAAACAGATCGCAAGATCAATATTGCTCCTCCAAAGCGGCCACGAGACGAAGCTGGTCCCTCTTCATAATAGCAATCAAAGGAGATCTCGCTGTCCGAACCTCCACCGATCGAGTGGGAGACTTCACCTTCAATCGAAGAAATTATTCCAATCAATATCGGCAACAAAAATCTCCCACGAGAAACATTCATCGGTACCGGTCTCAGCAACGCAGAAGCGCGAGACATGGTATCCTTCTTTCAGTCCAACATCGACGTCTTTGCATGGTGCTTCGAAGACATTCCTGGGATCAATCTAGACAACGCGTGCCATCGACTAGCAATCAAAGAAGAAGTGAAGCCTGTCAAGCAAAAGCCACGCACAATTCGACCAGAGCTACAAGTTGCAGTTCAAGAGGAGATCAGTAAGTTACTCGCAGCAGGCTTCATTCGTGAAGTAGAGTATCCTACTTGGATCTCCAACATAGTTGTTGTCCCAAAGAAGAATGGGAAGGTCAGAGTGTGCATCGACTTCACAAACCTCAACAAAGCTTGTCCCAAAGATCCATTCCCCATGCCAAGGATAGATATGCTCGTCGATACCACCGCCGGCCACGAGCTCCTATCTTTCATGGATGGATACTCTAGATACAATACAGTTCCACTTCATCTAGATGATCAAGAGAAAACTTACTTTGTGACTAGCTGAGGTCTCTACTGCTACAACGTAATGCCCTTCGGCCTCAAAAACGTTGGGTCCACCTATCAACGGCTGGTCACCAAGATGTTCGAAGATCAAATCAGGCGCAACATCGAAGTCTACGTCGACGATCTTCTCACCAAAAGCTCCATTCGAGGAGGTCATCTAGCCGATCTGGCGGAAACCTTCCAAATCCTCCGAAAGTATCGCATAAAGCTCAATCCAGCTAAGTGTGCTTTCGGAGTTCAATCGGGCAAGTTCCTGGGCCATCTTGTGACCAGAAGGGGCATCGAGGCTAATCCAGATCAAATTCGAGCTGTTCTGGATATGCCATCACCTACCAATCGAAAGGAAGTGCAACGTCTCACTAGAAGATTAGCTGCTCTCAATCGATTCATCTCAAAGTCTTCCGACAAGTGCAAACCACTCTTCGACAAACTACGAAAGGCGGATACATCTGACTGGAGTCCAACTTGCGAAGAAGCTTTTCAAGACATCAAGAAATATCTAGTGCAAACTCCTATCCTGACGGCCCCCCTTCCAAAAGAAGATCTGTGGCTCTATCTTGCTGTCACCGATCATGCAATCAGTGCGGTCCTAGTCAGCAGAAGAGAAGGCATCGAGCATCCGGTCTACTACATCAGCCATACTCTTCTTCCGGCTGAGACTCGCTATTCAAAGATGGAGAAGGTCATACTGGCCTTGCTTACTACATCGCATCGTCTCCAACCCTACTTCGTCTCTCACCAGATCACAGTCATCTCAGAGCACCCACTCAAAGATATCATCGATAAGGCGGGTCGAGCGGGTCGAATGACCAAATGGGTGATCGAGATGAGTGCTCTAGGGATTCAATTCAAATCTTGCACTTTAGTCAAGGGACAAGCCATTGCTGATTTTCTAGCTGACTTTCCAATCGAAGACCCTATAACTTGGGAGGAAGACGTCGATATGCGCTTTGAGAACGAAGACGAATCCCTATACAATGCAGCTGTAAAGATTAATCCAAGCCTTGAGGCTCTTGCCTCCACTCCAACTCAATGGAGACTTTATACTGATGGAGCTTCGAGTGCAATCGGTTCGGGTATTGGGATAGTCCTAGTATCCCCCGAACTCGATCATCTTCAGAGAGCCACTCTCCTCGGATTCAATGCCACCAACAACGAAGCGGAATACGAAGCACTCATCTCCGGGCTCGAAATGGCTAAATCCTTTGGGGTAGATCGAATCATTGTCTACAGCGACTCCCAGCTAATCATAAGGCAAATCAACGGGGAGTACACAGCTCGTGAAGAAAGAATGCAACTCTACTTGGCTCTAGTACGATGTTTCCAATAACGTTTTACTAGTACTGAATTCATTCAAATCCCAAGAGCAGAGAATCGAGAAGCAGATGCCTTAGCCAATGCTGCCTCAGTTCCTGGAGACTCACTCGGAGGAAGACAAATATAAATCGATTATCAAGAAGTGCCCAAGAACACCCCCGAACAATAGATCATTGCTACTACAGAGAGATCTGGGGGTGGAGATCAACTGGTATTGAACCTTACCACCACAAGTGAGCTTGAGGATTGGAGACAGCCAATCTTCAACTTCTTCAAATATGGCAAAATACCCAAAGATCCAAATCAAGCCCGAAGACTTCAAAGGAAGCTTCCATGCTATATCATTCAATAAGAAGATCTCTACTTCAAGTCTCACAACGGGATGTTGCTCAAATGCATCGGCCTTGAACAAACAAAGGCAATCCTAGTTGACATCCACTCCGAGGCCTGTGGAAATCATTCGGGGGAAAGATCTCTTGAAGCCAAAACAAAATTGGAAGGTTACTACTGGCCTACAATGGCAAGAGATGCTCACCAAGTGGTTCAAAGGTGCGAGCCATGCCAACGACACGCTCGGGCTATCCATCTCCCTGCAGACGAGCTTCATCAACTATCAAGCCCATGGCCTTTCCATCAATGGGGGTTAGACTTCTTGGGTCCCTTTCCTCCAACTCCGAGCAAGAAGAAGTATCTGCTACTGGCCATAGATTACTTCACCAAATGGGTCGAAGCTGTGCCACTCTTCCGAGAGACCGACGATGAAGTGATCAAGTTCATCTGACATAACATCTTCTCAAGGTTTGGCACACCTCAAGTTCTTGTTGTTGACAATGGGGCTCAATTCGACTCTGACAAGTTTCGTGAATTCTGTCTCAACAACGGAATCAAACTTTTTTATTCAACTTTAAGGTACCATCAATGCAATGGTCAAGTTGAAGCCTCTAATAGAGCTATTCTTAGTATACTCAAGAACAAACTCAACGACAAGAAAGGATTATGGGAACAAGTCCTACCTGAAGTTCTTTGGGGATATCGCACAACTCCGAGAAGATCAATAGGATTCTCACCCTTTCGTCTAACATATGGATCGGAAGCAGTACTCCCAACAGAGAACATATCAAGTACTTTGAAAACCAGAGCAGTTGAAGAAGGAATCAATGAAGAACTTCGTGTCAATGATCTGGACTTCTCTGAAGAACTACGAGACCAAGTATCCCTTCATGTGGCCAAGTATCAGCAGAAGATCAAACGAGCCTACGATCAGAAGGTTTACAAGAGACAGTTCCCAATTGGCAGTCTGGTCCTCAGAGTAGTTTTTTACAACACAAAGGAGCACAGCAGTGGAAAACTTGCTCCCAACTGAGAAGGTCTATATATTGTTGAATCAGTAGGAGGCAAAGGATCTTACCGACTAATCTCACCAGAAGGAGACAGATTGCCACGGGCTTAGAATTCTAGACACCTCAAATTGTTCTATCCATGATGTAAATTCCATGATGAATAAAGATCTCTTTCAAATGTTCAAATGTTCAAATTCTGGAGCAGTTTCACATCATCTATGTTCAAGTTCAAAATTATCTATAGTCAAATTACTAGGTCGTTTAACAAGTTTGGGTGCTTGAGTTGCGACCCAACCCCTTACAAGCAAATGTTAAACGATTTCGGGTTGTGCTACAATACAACCTTCAAGTCACTACATCAATTTAACAGGTTTGGGAGTTTGTGTTGCGACACTACCCCTTACTTACAACTGTTAAATGACCTTCAATTTCAATCAAATTCAATATCGTCTAACAAGTTTGGGTGCTTGAGTTGTGACTCAACCCCTCACATGCAAATGTTAACGATTTCAAGTTGTGCTATAACACAACCTTCAATTTTTGACTTACTTAACCAGTCTGGGTGATCAAGTTGTGACTTGGCCCCTTACATTCAAGTGTATGTATATTCAAACATTCCAATACCATCCAGAACCCAACATTCAAAGACATTCAATTCAACACAAGAGACATTCAATGTCTAACATCAAAAAAGATATCTTTATTTATCAAAAAGTTTCTAAGTATGGTAGTAAGCTTCAATCTGAGAATAGTTTACAGGTATAACAAACAAAAAAGAAGATAGAAGCTATCAAAGTTTGGCCACACTTTGCGCGCGCGACTTCTCTCCTTCAGATCCACCACGAGCTTTGCTCGCCGCAGAAGCCTTAGAAGATCAGACGCTGCTAGCATGAACCCTGAGTGCTTCCACCGCCTTCTCGGCCGTCTCCCTGAAGCTCTCACATTCAGCATGAGTATGCTCCAACTCCTTCTTCAAGGTCTCCTCCTTGGCAGCAGAAGCAGCATCCTTCGCAGCAAGTTGAGCCTCCAACTCCTTTATTCGAGTCGCACGATCGAAGGACAAAGTCTCGATCTTGAAGAATCGATTATTCAACTCTTCAAGCTCGTGACCCCGAGCCTCATAGCCATTCTGCCACCCCTTGCTCTCTAGCTTCTCCTTGCGAAGGGCCTTGATCTTGGCCTTCAAAGCATCCTTCTTGGAAGACAGAATCTCCCTCAGCTTATCCTTCTCCTCTTGGGCAGCTTCCAATTCAGCCGTCAGGCGAGAGACTTCAGTTGAAGCCTCTCGCTCTCCGACCTTCTTGAAAAGCTTTGTGCCGAACTTCAAAACTGCTGAATTTTGTGAACAAACAAGAAGTGTTAGAAATATTTCAGAAGATTCAATTCAAAAGTCAAGTCAAGCTGATGCACTTACCACCACTTCAAGCCTATGGAAGGCTTCTTCGATCGAGGCACCCGGAAGGTTACAGAGCTTCTGGATCACTGGGGTTGGGTTGTTGATGTCAACATCATCTAAATCCTTCAAAAGCAAAGTCGTGCCAGCAGGAGTCTCTCCAAGTCAAGCAAAAGTTCAAAGAGTTTGAATATTTCAAGCATCAAAGATAAGGCAATCAAGAAGGTGAGTTAGTATGGATACCTGTGGCATCGACTCGAGATGCTTTCTTCTTCCCACGGTCAGAGCTCTTACCCTTGGTGGTCGACTTCTCCTTGGCAGGGGTTGGCTCCGGCTGAGGTTGGGGAGTCCTAGCCTCCACGCGGCTTCCTCTCTCTATGTGTGCGGGAGAAGGAACACCTCGAGGAGGTGAGATCTCCCCTTCATCTTGTTGCCCGCTCGACTGCTCGAGCCCGGCCACAATGGCTGCCATTTCCTCTGCCAAAGAACACGACGGGGGCGGAGGTTGCTCAACCTCCAGACCCCCGCTTGTCGTCGCACCTTCAATGCGGAGAACATCTGGAGGCATTTGGTCGAGGGGTGTGGGGTTGCTACCAACCCCACCACTCCCCGAGAACTTGACCTTCAGGCGCACTGGGCGCTTCTTCAACTCTTCGAAGTGGTAGGCGGGAACCACCCTCTGACCATCACCCACCGCATCCATCACCAATTCTATACGACGGGCCTTAGCCTCGTCAATAGGTATGGGCTGTGAATCCTCCTCTTCACCACCAGTGGGGGTGGGAGGAATTTCTTCCTGACCACCCCCTTTCACTTCATCGCCACCAATGGGGGTGGGAGGAATCTCTTCCTCACCACCCCCTCTTCCATCATCACCTCCAGTGGGGGTGGGGGGAATCTCATCACCCCCCTGGTCTCCCCCGTCATCATTATCATCATCACTATTATTGTCTTCATCATCCTTGTCCTTATCTTCCTTCTCTTTCTCTTCCTCTTCTTCCTCTTTTTCTTCTTCTTCTTCTTCTTCTCCTTTCTTTTCTTCTTCTTCATCTTCCTTCTGCTCATCGAGGATTTTCCTTTTCTTCGCCTGGCCCCTCCGGCTTATCATCAGCTTCTCTTCAGTGGTGGGCAATCGACGCCTCGCACCATACGCCTTCTTCTCACCCCGGATTCTTCTAACAATCATTCCCGATTGAGGATCCTCCTCATAATCAGAGTACAAAACTTCATTGTCCTCATATCGGACCCGTAGTCGGTGGAGGAGATTAGCGTTTCCATACCTGACCGGGCAATTCAAAAATTGTTTCCATGATCGAGTGCCGCACGTCAACTCCAGAAACAGATTGTCAATGGCACCGACCCGCTCCGAAGGCCAGGTGAAGACACCTCCCTCGCAGTACATCTTTATCTCTTTGTGCACATCATTCCGGGGGGTCTCGGGCACTGACAGAGGCGTCCACGCACCGGAGACCAAAATCGGCCAATCAGTGTAGAGCTTATCAGAGGGGACGGTGTCTACGATCGGGCGCAGGGCTGATACGCCAGTTAAGTTGAAGAACGGGCTGTCTTTCCTCGATGCCCATTTGTAGTGATAAAAGAAGTATCCCAACTCGATCCTCGCTTCCTTGCCCTCAGGGATGCTGGAGTAGCAAGCCTTCAGATCCTCTTGGAAGTCAGATTCTACGCGATAGAAAGCGTAGATGATCCTCCAAGCGTTCCCGGAGATCTGCCTGGGACAAAGGCCTGAGGTGTTCAGCAACCTCGCGGCAAAGGGTGGCAGTGGAAGGCGCAATCCACAGTTGAGCTGGCCAATGGTGACAATAGTCCCCATTACTTGCTCCTTGCTGGCGTAGTTTGTGAAGACCGTCTCCTTGTCGATAACGAAGGCAGACTGAACCCCCGGGAGCGATGGTCGAACTTTCCCTTATGTGAAATAAGCCAGCAGCTTCTGCCACTTAGCCCTCTTCACATCGGTGAGATTGCCACTTGCGTTGTACACATATGCAGGTTCCTCCGTCAGCGACATCAGGGGCGCCAGAACAAACTTCGCCTTGGGAATGTGCTCTAGCCTTGATGGAGCAGAAGCAAATCCAACTCCCATGTGCCTTTTGCCTAAATCACCAAGCTCTACAAGCACAGCCTTGCCCTTACCACGGCCTTTCGGAGCGGATGAAACTTCAGCAATCTCCTTCCCCTTCCGCTTCGAGGGGACCACATTTGTCTTCTTCACGCTACCAGATGAGGCCATTTCGATCGATCGAGAGAGAACAGAGAAAGAGAAATCGAGAGTAAAGATTCTGGACTTCGAAAGATTCTGAAAGCGTGGGGCGAGAATGACAGCCAGAGAAGTTTATATACCCAGAGGAATCTGGCGCGCAAATCAAGAGGACACGTGTCCTCACCAGGTCAAATCCCGTGTTTTTGAAAGAACACGTGGTATCAATCCGTAGCAAGCACAAAACCAGGCGAACAGTCAGACCAGACGAAGCGTCGAACCAATTGAACCACCGGTCCAGGCGAACCGCTGGTCCAACTGGACCGCCGGTTCAGGAGACTCACCGGTCCAGATGAACCATCGGCTCAAGCTACTTCAAGTTATCAATTCAAAGACTTTACCCATTCGACAGGCAAACGATCAGGTAAACTTTCCAGAGGATTGGGTAAAAAACAGGCTCTTTTGGCCAATCACTCCGACTGGTTGAATCTAGTCGATCGGTCAAACCTTAACCGATCGGTCAGATTCGACCGATCGATCGATTTTCCACTGTATCGGGCAAAAAACTTGGCTCTTTGCCTGATCCCTTAAACCTCGACCGGTTGAATTTAGCCGATCGGTCAAAATTGATCGATCGGTCAGATTCGACCGATCGGTCTATTTTCCACTGCATCGGGCAAAAAACTTGGCATTTTGCCTGATCCCTTCAACCTCAATCGGTTGAATTTAGCCGATCGGTGAAAATTGACCGATCGGTCAGATTCGACGGATCGGTCGATTTTCCACTGCATCGGGCAAAAAACTTGGCTTTTTGCCCGATCCCTTCAACCTCGACCGGTTGAATTTAGCCGATCGGTCAAAATTGACCGATCGGTCAGATTCGACCGATCGGTCGATTTTCCACTGCATCGGGCAAAAAATTTGGCTTTTTGCTCGATCCATTCAACCTCGACCGGTTGAATTTAGTCGATCGATCAAAATTGACCGATCGGTCAGATTCGACCGATCGGTCGATTTTCCACTGCATCGGGCAAAAAACTTAGCTTTTTGCCCGATCCCTTCAACCTCGACCGGTTAAATTTAGCCGATCGATCAAACTTGACCGATCGGTCAGATTCAACCGATCGGTCGATTTTATACTGGATCAGTCAAAAAACAGGGTTTTTGCCCGATCCCTTCAACCTCGACCGGTTGAATTTAGCCGATCGATCAAACATGACCGATCGGTCAGATTCAACCGATCGGTCGATTTTGTACTGCATCGAGCAAAAAACTTGGCTTTTTGCCCGATCCCTTCAACCTCGACCGGTTGAATTTAGCCGATCGGTCAAACTTGACCGATCGGTCAGATTCAACCGATCGGTCGATTTTGTACTGGATCAGTCAAAAAACAGGGTTTTTTGCCCGATCCCTTCAACCTCGACCGGTTGAGTTTAACCGATCGGTCAAACTTGACCGATCGATCAAATTCAACCGATCGGTCGATTTTGTACTGGATCGATCAAAAAATAGAGTTTTTTGACCGATCACTTTGACCCCGATCGGTTGAAATCGACCGATCAGTCAACGTTGACCGATCGGTCAAATTCACCCGATCGGTCAAAATTGACCGATCAGTCCTTTTTTAAACGCTGACGCTTGGCAAGCTTTTTTCGTGTTTTTTCGTGACAGAGGTTGATAGTTTTTTGCACCACGAATCCAAGCCAGCCAGGTTGGCCTCTAGGTAACATGGAGGGGGTAACTGTGGGTGCAAATTTTGGCAAGAAGTCTGCAAACAACAGGACCCACCGGCCCTGCCTGGTGTTCTCACGAACACTACCACGGGACCCACCGGCCCTGCCTGGTGAACCCATGAAGACTACATGGGGACCCACCAGCCCCTCCTGGAGGATCCCCAGATACGACGGTAGAAACCGCCATTTGCTACCAGAAAACTCTATAAATAGCAGACCCTTCAAATGTAAATGAGATCCGAGATCCGATTTCCAGTTCTGAGATTTGATTTTCAGAAACCAGAGCATTTGATTTTCTATCTCTCCATCCCTCGTCCTCTCTTCGATCTTCTTCTTGCCTTTGAAGAGATCAGAGTGGTTTCAGTGATACTCGGCCTGTCGAGATCACTTCGATACAAGTGTTAGTGAATTCGGGTTGGTCCCTATAACACGGAGACGTAGGCTTTGGCTGAACTCCGAGATCACATCTCTTGCGTCAACTCTCTGATTGCATCTCTCTCTGTTTGAATATCGAAAGCTTCAACTTCAATCAATAGATCGAACAACGATCTTCAACTCGAACCTCGATTGACTGGTGCGGCGAAGTCTTCGGGTCGGCACGAAGATTTTCGCCCACAATTCGCACGAATGTATCCATTCTAATTCATTCGTACGATCCATTCTATATCATTCGCACGATCCATTCTAATTCATACATACGATCCATTCTATTTCATTCGCACGATCCATTCTAATTCATACATACGAATGAATTAGAATGGATCGTACGAATGAATTAGAATGGATACATTCGTGCGAATGAATTAGAATGGATCGTACGAATGAATTAGAATGGATTGTACGAATGAAATAGAATGGATTGTATGTATGAATTAGAATGGATCGTGCGAATGAATTAGAATGGATCGTACGAATGAATTAGAATGGATACATTCGTGCGAATTGTGGGCGAAAATCTTCGTGCCGATCCGAAGACTTCGCCGCATCAGTCAATCGAGGTTCGAGTTGAAGATCGTTGTTCGATCTATTGATTGAAGTTGAAGCTTTCGATATGCAAAACAGAGAGAGATGCAATCAGAGAGTTGACGCAAGAGATGTGATCTCGGAGTTCAACCAAAGCCTACATCTCCGTGTTATAGGGAGCAACCCGAATTCACTAACACTTGTATCGAAGTGATCTCGACAGGCCGAGTATCACTGAAACCACTCTGATCTCTTCAAAGGCAAGAAGAAGATCGAAGAGAGGAGGAAGGATGGAGAGATAGAAAATCCTGAGCTCTGGTTTCTGAAAATCAAATCTCAGAACTGGAAATCGGATCTCGGATCTCATTTACATTTGAAGGGTTTGCTATTTATAGAGTTTTCTGGTAGCAAATGGTGTTTCTACCATCGTATCTGGGGATCCTCCAGGAGGGGCTGGTGGGTCCCCCGGTAGTCTTCATGGGTTCACCAGGCAGGGCCGGTGGGTCCCGTGGTAGTCTTCGTGGGAACACCAGGCAGGGCCGGTGGGTCCCGTGGTAGTCTTCGTGGGCCCACCAGGCAGGGCCGGTGGATCCCGCGGTAGTTTTCGTGGGTCCACCAGGCAGGGCCGGTGGGTCCTGTTGTTTGCAGACTTCTTGCCAAAATTTGCACCCACAGTTACCCCCTCCATGTTACCTAGAGGCCAACCTGGCTGGCTTGGATTCGTGGTGCAAAAAACTATCAACCTCTGTCACGAAAAAACACGAAAAAAGCTTGCCAAGCGTCAGCTTTTAAAAAAGGACTGATCGGTCAATTTTGACCGATCGATCGAATTTGATCGATCGGTCAACGTTGACTGATCGGTCAATTTCAACCGGTCGGGGTCAAAGTGATCGGTCAAAAAACTCTGTTTTTTGATCGATCCAGTACAAAATCGATCGATCGGTTGAATTTGATCGATCGGTCAAGTTTGACCGATCGGTTAAACTCAACCGGTCGAAGTTGAAGGGATCGGGCAAAAAACCCTATTTTTTGACTGATCCAGTACAAAATCGACCGATCGGTTGAATCTGATCGATCGGTCAAGTTTGACCGATCGGCTAAATTCAACCGGTCGAGGTTGAAGGGATCGGGCAAAAAGCCAAGTTTTTTGCTCGATGCAGTACAAAATCAACCGATCAATTGAATCTGACCGATCGGTCAAGTTTGATCGATCGGCTAAATTCAACCGGTCGAGGTTGAAGGGATCGGGCAAAAAACCCTATTTTTTGACTGATCCAGTATAAAATCGACCGATCGGTTGAATCTGACCGATCGGTCAAGTTTGATCGATCGGCTAAATTCAACCGGTCGAGGTTGAAGGGATCGGGCAAAAAGCTAAGTTTTTTGCCCGATGCAGTGGAAAATCGACCGATCGGTCGAATCTGACCGATCGGTCAATTTTGACCGATCGGCTAAATTCAACCGGTCAAGATTGAAGGGATCGAGCAAAAAGCCAAATTTTTTGCCCAATGCAGTGGAAAATTGACCGATCGGTCGAATCTGACCGATTGGTCAATTTTGACCGATCGGCTAAATTCAACCAGTCGAGGTTGAAGGGATCGGGCAAAAAGCCAAGTTTTTTGTCCGATGAAGTGGAAAATCGACCGATCGGTCGAATCTGACCGATCGATCAATTTTCACCGATCGGCTAAATTCAACCGATTGAGGTTGAAGGGATCAGGCAAAATGCCAAGTTTTTTGCCCGATGCAGTGGAAAATAGACCGATCGGTCAATTTTGACCGATCGGCTAAATTCAACCGGTCGAGGTTTAAGGGATCGGGCAAAGAGCCAAGTTTTTTGCCCGATACAATAGAAAATCGATCGATCAGTCGAATCTGACCGATCGGTTAAGGTTTGACCGATCGGCTATATTCAACCAGTCGGAGTGATTGGCCAAAAGAGCCTGTTTTTTACCCAATCCTCTGGAAAGTTTACCAGATCGTCTGCCTGTCGAATGGGTAAAGTCTTTGAATTGATAACTTGAAGTAGCTTGAGCCGATGGTTCATCTGGACTGGTGAGTCTCCTGAACCGGCGGTCCAGTTGGACCAGTGGTTCGCCTGGACCGGTGGTTCAATTGGTTCGACGCTTCGTCTGGTCTGACTGTTCGCCTGGTTTTGTGCTTGCTACGGATTGATACCACGTGTTCTTTCAAAAACATGGGATTTGACCTGGTGAGGACACATGTCCTCTCGATTTGCATGCCAGATTCCTCTGGGTATATAAACTTCTCTGGCTGTCATTCTCGCCCCACGCTTTCAGAATTTTTCGAAGTCCAGAATCTTTGCTCTCGATTTCTCTTTCTCTGTTCTCTCCCGATCGATCGAAATGGCCTCATCTGGTAGCGTGAAGAAGACAAATGTGGTCCCCTCGAAGCGGAAGGGGAAGGAGATTGCTGAAGTTTCATCCGCTCCGAAAGGCCATGGTAAGGGCAAGGCTGTGCTTGTGGAGCTTGGTGATTTAGGCAAAAGGCACATGGGAGTTGGATTTGCTTCTGCTCCATCAAGGCTAGAGCACATTCCCAAGGCGAAGTTTGTTCTGGCGCCCTGATGTCGCTGACGGAGGAACCTGCATATGTGTACAACACAAGTGGCAATCGCACCGATATGAAGAGGGCTAAGTGGCAGAAGCTGCTGGCTTATTTCACATAAGGGAAAGTTCGACCATCGCTCCCGGGGGTTCAGTCTGCCTTCGGTATCGACAAGCAGACGGTCTTCACAAACTACGCCAGCAAGGAGCAAGTAATGGGGACTATTGTCACCATTGGCCAGCTCAACTGTGGATTGCGCCTTCTACTGCCACCCTTTGCCGCGAGGTTGCTGAACACCTCAGGCCTTTGTCCCAGGCAGATCTCCGGGAACGCTTGGAGGATCATCTACGCTTTCTATCGCGTAGAATCCGACTTCCAGGAGGATTTGAAGGCTTGCTACTCCAGCATCCCCGAGGGCAAGGAAGCGAGGATAGAGTTGGGATACTTCTTTTATCACTACAAATGGGCATCGAGGAAAGACAGCCCGTTCTTCAACTTGACTGGCGTATCAGCCCTGCGCCCGATCGTAGACACCGTCCCCTCTGATAAGCTCTACACTGATTGGCTGATTTCGGTCTCCGGTGCGTGGATGCCTCTGTCAGTGCCCGAGACCCCCCAGAATAATGTGCACAAAGAGATAAAGATGCACTGCGAGGGAGGTGTCTTCGCCTGGCCTTCGGAGCGGGTCGGTGCCATCGACAATCTGTTTCTGGAGTTGACATGCGGCACTCGATCATGGAAACAATTTTTGAATTGCCCGGTTAGGTATGGCAACGCCAATCTCCTCCACCGACTACGGGTCCGATATGAGGACAATGAAGTTTTGTACTCCGATTATGCGGAGGATCCTCAATCGGGAATGATTGTTAGAAGAATCCGGGCTGAGAAGAAGGCGTATGGTGCGAGGCGTCGATTGCCCACCACTGAAGAGAAGCTGGTGATAAGCCGGAGGGGCCAGGCGAAGAAAAGGAAAATCCTCGATAAGCAGAAGGAAGATGAAGAAGAAGAGAAGAAAGGAGAAGAAGAAGAAGAAGAAGAAAAAGAGGAAGAAGAGGAAGAGAAAGAGAAGGAAGATAAGGACAAGGATGATGAAGACAATAATAGTGATGATGATGATGATGATGACGGGGGAGACCAGGGGGGTGATGAGATTCCCCCCACCCCCACTGGAGGTGATGATGGAAGAGGGGGTGGTGAGGAAGAGATTCCTCCCACCCCCATTGGTGGCGATGAAGTGAAAGGGGGTGGTCAAGAAGAAATTCCTCCCACCCCCACTGGTGGTGAAGAGGAGGATTCGCAGCCCATACCTATTGACGAGGCTAAGGCCCGTCGTATAGAATTGGTGATGGATGCAGTGGGTGATGGTCAGAGGGTGGTTCCTGCCTACCACTTCGAAGAGTTGAAGAAGCGCCCAGTGCGCCTGAAGATCAAGTTCTCGGGGAGTGGTGGGGTTGGTAGCAACCCCACACCCCTCGACCAAATGCCTCCAGATGTTCTCCGCATTGAAGGTGCGACGACAAGCGGGGGTCTGGAGGTTGAGCAACCTCCGCACCCGTCGTGTTCTTTGGCAGAGGAAATGGCAGCCATTGTGGCCGGGATCGAGCAGTCGAGCGGGCAACAAGATGAAGGGGAGATCTCACCTCCTCGAGGTGTTCCTTCTCCCGCACACATGGAGAGAGGAAGCCGCGTTGAGGCTAGGACTCCCCAACCTCAGCCGGAGCCAACCCCCGCCAAGGAGAAGTCGACCACCAAGGGTAAGAGCTCTGACCGTGGGAAGGAGAAAGAATCTCGAGTCGATGCCACAGGTATCCATACTAACTCACCTTCTTGATTGCCTTATCTTTGATGCTTGAAATATTCTAACTCTTTGAACTTTTGCTTGACTTGGAGAGACTCCTGCTGGCACGACTTTGCTTTTGAAGGATTTAGGTGATGTTGACATCAACCACCCAACCCCAGTGATCCAGAAGCTCTGTAACCTTCCGGGTGCCTCGATCGAAGAAGCCTTAAATATGCTTGAAGTGGTGGTAAGTGCATCAGCTTGACTTGACTTTTGAATTGAATCTTCTGAAATATTTCTAACACTTCTTGTTTGTTCACAAAATTCAGCAGTTTTGAAGTTCGGCACAAAGCTTTTCAAGAAGGTCGGAGAGCGAGAGGCTTCAACTGAAGTCTCTCGCCTGACGGCTGAATTGGAAGCTGCCCAAGAGGAGAAGGATAAGCTGAGGGAGATTCTGTCTTCCAAGAAGGATGCTTTGAAGGCCAAGATCAAGGCCCTTCGCAAGGAGAAGCTGGAGAGCAAGGGGTGGCAGAATGGCTATGAGGCTCGGGGTCACGAGCTTGAAGAGTTAAAGAATCGATTCTTCAAGATCGAGACTTTGTCCTTCGATCGTGCGACTCGAATAAAGGAGTTGGAGGCTCAACTTGCTGGGAAGGATGCTGCTTCTGTTGCCAAGGAGGAGACCTTGAAGAAGGAGTTGGAGCATACTCATGCTGAATGTGAGAGCTTCAGGGAGACGGCCGAGAAGGCGGTGGAAGCACTCAGGGTTCATACTAGCAGCGTCCGATCTTCTAAGGCTTCTGCGGCGAGCAAAGCTCGTGGTGGATCTGAAGGAGAGAAGTCGCGCGCGCAAAGTGTGGCCAAACCTTGATAGCTTCTATCTTCTTTTTTGTTTGTTATACCTGTAAACTCTTCTCAGATTGAATCTTACTACCATACTTAGAAACTTTTTGATAAATAAAGATATCTTTTTTGATGTTAGACATTGAATGTCTCTTGTATTGAATTGAATGTCTTTGAATGTTGGGTTCTGGATGGTATTGGAATGTTTGAATATACATACACTTGAATGTAAGGGGCCAAGTCACAACTTGATCACCCAGACTGGTTAAGAAAGTCAAAAATTGAAGGTTGTGTTATAGCACAACTTGAAATCGTTAATATTTGCATGTGAGGGGTTAAGTCACAACTCAAGCACCCAAACTTGTTAGACGATATTGAATTTGATTGAAATTGAAGGTCATTTAACAGTTGTAAGTAAGGGGTAGTGTCACAACACAAACTCCCAAACCTGTTAAATTGATGTAGTGACTTGAAGGTTGTATTGTAGCACAACCCGAAATCGTTTAACATTTGCTTGTAAGGGGTTGGGTCGCAACTCAAGCACCCAAACTTGTTAAACGACCTAGTAATTTGACTATAGATAATTTTGAACTTGAACATAGATGACTTGAAACTGCTCCAGAATTTGAACATTTGAATATTTGAAAGAGATCTTTATTCATCATGGAATTTACATCATGGATAGAACAATTTGAGGTGTCTAGAATTCCAAGCCCGTGGCAATCTGTCTCCTTCTGGTGAGATTAGTCGGTAAGATCCTCTGCCTCCTACTGATTCAACAATATATGGACCTTCTCAGTTGGGAGCAAGTTTTCCACTGCTGTGCTCCTTTGTGTTGTAAAAAACTACTCTGAGGACCAGACTGCCAATTGGGAACTGTCTCTTGTAAACCTTCTGATTGTAGGCTCGTTTGATCTTCTGCTGATACTTGGCCACATGAAGGGATACTTGGTCTCGTAGTTCTTCAGAGAAGTCTAGATCATTGACACGAAGTTCTTCATTGATTCCTTCTTCAACTGCTCTGGTTTTCAAAGTACTTGATATATTCTCTGTTGGGAGTACTGCTTCCGATCCATATGTTAGACGAAAGGGTGAGAATCCTATTGATCTTCTCGGAGTTGTGCGATATCCCCAAAGAACTTCAGGTAGGACTTGTTCCCATAATCCTTTCTTGTCGTTGAGTTTCTTCTTGAGTATACTAAGAATAGCTCTATTGGAGGCTTCAGCTTGACCATTGCATTGAGGGTACCTTAAAGTTGAATAAAAAAGTTTGATTCCGTTGTTGAGACAGAATTCATGAAACTTGTCAGAGTCGAATTGAGCCCCATTGTCAGCAACAAGAACTTGAGGTGTGCCAAACCTTGAGAAGATGTTATGTCAGATGAACTTGATCACTTCATCGTCGGTCTCTCGGAAGAGTGGCACAGCTTCGACCCATTTGGTGAAGTAATCTATGGCCAGTAGCAGATACTTCTTCTTGCTCGGAGTTGGAGGAAAGGGACCCAAGAAGTCTAACCCCCATTGATGGAAAGGCCATGGGCTTGATAGTTGATGAAGCTCGTCTGCAGGGAGATGGATAGCCCGAGCATGTCGTTGGCATGGCTCGCACCTTTGAACCACTTGGTGAGCATCTCTTGCCATTGTAGGCCAGTAGTAACCTTCCAATTTTGTTTTGGCTTCAAGAGATCTTTCCCCCGAATGATTTCCATAGGCCTCGGAGTGGATGTCAACTAGGATTGCCTTCGTTTGTTCTAGGCCGATGCATTTGAGCAACATCCCGTTGTGAGACTTGAAGTAGAGATCTTCTCCTTGAATGATATAGCATGGAAGCTTCCTTTGAAGTCTTCGGGCTTGATTTGGATCTTCGGGTATTTTGCCATATTTTAAGAAGTTGAAGATTGGCTGTCTCCAATCCTCAAGCTCACTTGTGGTGGTAAGGTTCAATACCAGTTGATCTCCACCCCCAGATCTCTCTGTAGTAGCAATGATCTATTGTTCGGGGGTGTTCTTGGGCACTTCTTGATAATCGATTTATATTTGTCTTCCTCCGAGTGAGTCTCCAAGAACTGAGGCAGCATTGGCTAAGGCATCTGCTTCTCGATTCTCTGCTCTTGGGATTTGAATGAATTCAGTACTAGTAAAACGTTATTGGAAATGTCGTACTAGAGCCAAGTAGAGTTGCATTCTTTCTTCACGAGCTGTGTACTCCCCGTTGATTTGCCTTATGATTAGCTGGGAGTCGCTGTAGACAATGATTCGATCTACCCCCAAGGATTTAGCCATTTCGAGCCCGGAGATGAGTGCTTCGTATTCCGCTTCGTTGTTGGTGGCATTGAATCCGAGGAGAGTGGCTCTCTGAAGATGATCGAGTTCGGGGGATACTAGGACTATCCCAATACCCGAACCGATTGCGCTCGAAGCTCTATCAGTATAAAGTCTCCATTGAGTTGGAGTGGAGGCAGGAGCCTCAAGGCTTGGATTAATCTTTACAGCTACATTGTATAGGGATTCGTCTTCGTTCTCAAGGCGCATATCGACGTCTTCCTCCCAAGTTATAGGGTCTTCGATTGGAAAGTCAGCTAGAAAATCAGCAATGGCTTGTCCCTTGACTGAAGTGCAAGATTCGAATTGAATCCCTAGAGCACTCATCTCGATCACCCATTTGGTCATTCGACCCGCTCGACCCGCCTTATCGATGATATCTTTGAGTGGGTGCTCTGAGATGACTGTGATCTGGTGAGAGACGAAGTAGGGTTGGAGACGACGTGATGTAGTAAGCAAAGCCAGTATGACCTTCTCCATCTTTGAATAGCGAGTCTCAGCCGGAAGAAGAGTATAGCTGATGCAGTAGACCGGATGCTCGATGCCTTCTCTTCTGCTGACTAGGACCGCACTGATTGCATGATCGGTGACAGCAAGATAGAGCCACAGATCTTCTTTTGGAAGGGGGGCCGTCAGGATAGGAGTTTGCACTAGATATTTCTTGATGTCTTGAAAAGCTTCTTCGCAAGTTGGACTCCAGTCAGATGTATCCGGCTTTCGTAGTTTGTCGAAGAGTGGTTTGCACTTGTCGGAAGACTTTGAGATGAATCGATTGAGAGCATCTAATCTTCCAGTGAGACGTTGCACTTCCTTTCGATTGGTAGGTAATGGCATATCCAGAACAGCTCGAATTTGATCTGGATTAGCCTCGATGCCCCTTCTGGTCACAAGATGGCCCAGGAACTTGCTCGATTGAACTCCGAAAGCACACTTAGCTGGATTTAGCTTTATGCGATACTTTCGGAGGATTTGGAAGGTTTCCGCCAGATCGGCTAGATGACCTCCTTGAATGGAGCTTTTGGTGAGAAGATCGTCGACGTAGACTTCGATGTTGCGCCTGATTTGATCTTCGAACATCGTGGTGACCAGCCGTTGATAGGTGGACCCAACGTTTTTGAGGCCGAAGGGCATTACGTTGTAGCAGTAGAGACCTCAGCTAGTCACAAAGTAAGTTTTCTCTTGATCATCTAGATGAAGTGGAATTTGATTGTATCTAGAGTATCCATCCATGAAAGATAGGAGCTCGTGGCCGGCGGTGGTATCGACGAGCATATCTATCCTTGGCATGGGGAATGGATCTTTGGGACAAGCTTTGTTGAGGTTTGTGAAGTCGATGCACACTCTGACCTTCCCATTCTTCTTTGGGACAACAACTATGTTGGAGATCCAAGTAGGATACTCTACTTCACGAATAAAGCCTGCTGTGAGTAACTTACTGATCTCCTCTTGAACTGCAACTTGTAGCTCTGGTCAAATTGTGCGTGGCTTTTGCTTGACAGGCTTCACTTCTTCTTTGATTGCTAGTCGATGGCACGCGTCGTCTGGATTGATCCCAGGCATGTCTTCGAAGCACCATGCGAAGACGTCGATGTTGGACTGAAAGAAGGATACCATGTCTCGCGCTTCTGCGTTGCTGAGACCGGTACCGATGAATGTTTCTCGTGGGAGATCTTTGTTGCCGATATTGATTGAAATAATTTCTTCGATTGAAGGTGAAGTCTCCCACTCGATCGGTGGAGGTTCGGACAGCGAGATCTCCTTTGATTGCTATTTCGAAGAGGGACCAGCTTCGTCTCGTGGCCGCTTTGGAGGAGCAATATTGATCTTGCGATCTGTTTTTGCAGCAGCAGCTTCACAAGATCGCCCGGCTTGTTGGTCTCCTCGAATGCAGATGATGCCTTCTCCCGTTGCGAATTTGAGTAGTTGATGGTAAAAAGATGAAATAGCGTTGATCTGGTGGAGGAATGGTCGCTCGAGAATGGCGTTGTAGCTGGATGTTCCTTCAACGATCGCAAATCTCACCGATACTCGAGTCTCTTGGCTGAGGTCAAGGGTGAATCTTTATTCACCCACTGTTATACTTTGCTCACCGTTGAAGCCAGTAATCACCGTGGGGACGACTTCGAGACTTGTATACTTATGTCCCAGACGTTTGAAATAGTCTGAGAACATAATGTCGATGGAGCTTCCAGTATCGATGAGGATGCGGTTGACGGTGCTCCCGTCGATGACGAGCTTTAGGACCAGAGGGTCTCGATGTGGAGTATGAACTCCTTAAAGGTCTGAGTCATTGAAGACGATGGAGGGCCAGGCTAAGCCCTTAATAGGCTTCTCGATCCAGATATCCTCCTTGTTTGCTGCAGAGCGAACATGGAAGATGCGTCGAATTTGTCTATCGACTTCTTTCCCGGTCAAAGCTTGATTGTGCAATGAACCGTGAATGCCAAAGACGTTGGCATTCACAGTAATAGGTGATCGGTTAGAAGAGATCTGGTGGACCCAGTAAGCCTCTTTCCCCTTTGCAGAGGTTCAGCATTGATCTTGTCCGCCTCTGACGAACTCTTGAATATGGCCTTCGCGCAATAGATCTTCAAGATGAAATCTCAGTCGATAGCACCGATCGGTAGAATGGCCATGACTTTGGTGGAAGTCGCAATAAACTATTTTGTCTGTAGTGACTTTGGTGTCAGGCTGCAGAGGATTAGGCCTCTGGAGAAACTCCTCGTATTGAATGCGATCGAGGATTTGCTCGATCGGTAGATTCCACTCGGTAAAAATGACCTTCGGGGGAGATCGGCATCCATCGTTTCTTGAACGTTTGTTGGCAGGGGGAGCTGCTGCCTCAGCGTTGTGAGCTTTGGCAGTATACTTTGGAGCTTCCCTCTCGGCAGGCCTTCGCTTCGTCTCCCGTCCGTTTCGGGCTACTTGATCATCCTCAACCTCAATTTCCCTTTGGATTCGATCAAACATTAAACCCAGGGAAGGAGGAGGATTGCGAATGAAGTCGTTGTAGATATGCAGGTCGAAGCGGAGTGTATTCTGGAAAGCTAACATGATAGCTTCATCATCCAGATGCCTCCCAGAGAGGGCGACGTGCTCGCTGTGGAATCTCCTTATGAAGCTGCAGAGACTCTCGTCGGCACCCATCCTTAGCCGATAGAGAGAGTCGAGCTTCTTCTCAGGCTTCAAGTTCAGCTGATAATGTTGCACGAAGAGCTTGGCCAAAACACTGAACTGGGTGATGGACCCAGCTCGGAGATTATGGTACCAATCGAGTGATGGCTCGTCGAGGCTCCCAGCGAAGGTGCGACAAAGTACGTGGTTCTCTTCTTCGTGCGGCGTCAGAGCTTGCTTGAAGGCTAGTATGTGGAGAGTTGGATCTCCTTTGAAACAATTGAATTTGGGGAGAGTGGAAGTTCTCTATCCCCTTGGAAATGTCGACTCAAAGAGACTTCGATGGAGAGGTTCGGCAGAGGAGTATCCGTCCCTACGACCATGCCCTCGACTTGGATGTAGATCGAGAGGCAAGATCGAGAGGTCTTGTTCAGGCCTCTGAATATCAGCAGGTTGGAGTCGGTGACGAAGGTCTGATCCAAACCCACGCTAAAGCGGAATAGATGGAGAAACTCTATTCTTTGAGGGAGCCCCTTTCATCTGATGTCTCCTTGAGATGTCGGGCTTTGAAGGTGCCTTCCTATCGCAGTTGCGATCAGAAGAGGATTGGGAGGACTCATCGTCGAGGCGATCCCAAACACTCTGGTTCCATGGGGCAGCAGAAGGAGTTGAGTCGCGATGAATCCTCTCAAGGGTAGCAGTGCCCATTGATCTCCGTTGCTCGGAGTGGATTGATTGTCGTGGCAGATCGACCTTCTCATTAGTCGAGGGGATAGGAAGAGCAATTCCAGCCTCGGAGGCTGCCTTCTTGAGTGCATCCCTTTCAGTAGTGAGGGCGGCATTCTGCTTTGCTAATTGAAGCAATTAGAAGTCGACCGCCGAGATTTGATAGGTCGATGGAGGGTTCTCAGTAGGAGCAGGGGCAGTTTGCCCAATTGATTGATGAGGAGGAGGGGCGATCGGTCGATCGACTGATCTCTCGCTTCCTGAGTGAACCCCTACATCGGGGACATCAAGGGGCTATCCGAAATTGAGCCTTTGACTCATTGAATGAGTCTCAGGACGAGGTTGATGAGTGTTACTTCCTTCAGGTTGACCCTGATGCTTCATCTTCGCCATTTAGAGAGCGAAGGGTGCAACGAGAGTGCCGATGTCCTAACGGTTGTCTGCTCAACCGAAGGGGCGAGGAAGTTTGGCTATCTGGATCGGTTGTCTGCTCAACCGATCTAATAGTCATTGTAGAGAGGACTTGGCTTTTCGTTCGGATCCCACAGACGGTTCCAAACTGTGGGCGAATATCTTCGTGCTGACCCGAAGACTTCGCCGCACCAGTCAATCGAGGTTCGAGTTGAAGATCGTTGTTCGATCTATTGATTGAAGTTGAAGCTTCCGATATGCAAACAGAGAGAGATGCAATAAAAGAGTTGACACAAGAGATGTGATCTCGGAGTTCAGCCAAAGCCTACGTCTCCGTGCTATAGGGAGCAACCCGAATTCACTAACACTTGTATCGAAGTGATCTCAACAGGCCGAGTATCACTGAAACCACTCTGATCTCTTCAAAGGCAAGAAGAAGATCGAAGAGAGGAGGAGGGATGGAGAGACAGAAATTCCAGAGCTCTGGTTCCTGAAAATCAAATCTCAGAACTGGAAATCGGATCTCGGATCTCATTTACATTTGAAGGGTCTGCTATTTATAGAGTTTTTTGGTGGCAAATGGCGATTTCTACCGTCGTATCTGGGGATCCTCCAGGAGGGGCTGGTGGGTCCCCCTGTAGTCTTCATGGGCCGACCAGGCAGGGCCGGTGGGTCCCGTGGTAGTCTTCGTGGGCCCACCAGGCATGTCGGTGGGTCCCGCGGTAGTCTTCGTGGGCCCACCAGGCAGGGCCGGAGGATCCCGCGGTAGTCTTCGTGGGTCCACCAGGCAGGGCCGGTGGGTCCTGCTGTTTGCAGACTTCTTGCCAAAATTTGCACCCAGACGAATGAATTAGAATGGATCGTACGAATGACTAAGAATGGATCGTACGAATGAAATAGAATGGATCTTACGAATGAATTAGAATGGATCATGCTAATGAATTAGAATTGATCGTATGAATGAATTAGAATAGATTGTGCGAATGAATTAGAATGGATCGTACGAATGAATTAGAATGGATCATATGAATGAATTAGAATGGATCGTGCGAATGAATTCGAATGGATCGTACGAATGAATTAGAATGGATTATACGAATGAATTAGAATGGATCGTACGAATGTATTAGAATGGATCCATTCATTTGAATGAATTAGAATGGATCGTATGAATTAGAATGGATCGTACGAATGAAATAGAATGGATCGTACGAATGAATGAAATAGAATGGATCATACGAATGAATTAGAATAGATTGTGCGAATGATGAATTACAATGGATCGTGTGAATGAATTAGATTGGATCATACGAATGAATTAGAATGGATCGTACAAATGAATTAGAATAGATTGTGTGAATGAATTAGATTGGATCGTACGAATAAATTAGAATGGATCGTACGAATGAATTTGAAAATATTGTGCGAATGAATTAGAATGGATCGTACGAATTGGATCGTATGAATGGAATAGAATGGATCGTACGAATGAATTAGAATTAGAATGGATCGTACGAATTGGATCGTATGAATAGAATAGAATGGATCGTACGAATGAATTAGAATTAGAATGGATCGTACGAATGAGTAAGAATGGATCGTATGAATGAGAACGAATGGATCATTCATTCCCATGGATCGTATGAATGAATTAGATTGGATCGTACGAATGAATTAGAATGGATCGTACTGGATACATTCGTGCACGAATGTATCCATTCTAATTCATTCGTACGATCCATTCTAATTCATTCGCACGATCCATTCTAATTCATCCATACGATTCATTCTAATTCATTCGTACGATCCATTCTAATTCATTCGCACGAATGTATCTATTCTAATTCATTCGTACAATCCATTCTAATTCATTCACACGAATATATCTATTCTAATTCATTCGTATGATCCATTCGAATTCATTCATACGATCCATTCTAATTCATTCGCACGAATGTATCCATTCTAATTCATTCGTACGATCCATTCTAATTCATTTGTATGATCCATTCTAATTCATTCATACAATCCATTCTAATTCTTTTGCACGAATGTATCCATTCTAATTCATTGTACGATCCATTCTAACTCCTTCGTACGATCCATTCTAATTCCTTCGTACGATCCATTCTAATTCCTTCTTATGATCCATTCTAATTCATTCGCACGAATGTATCCATTCTAATTCATTCGTACGATCCATTCTAATTCATTCGCACAATCTATTCTATTTTATTCGTACGATCCATTATAATTCATTCGCACGATCCATTCTAATTCATTTGCATGATCCATTCTAATTCATTCATACAATCCATTCTAATTAGAATGGATCGTACGAATGAATTAGACTGGATTGTATGAATGAATTAGAATGGATCGTGCTAATGAATTAGAATGGATCGCACGAATGAATTAGAATAGATTGTGCGAATGAATTAGAATGGATCATACGAATGAATTAGAATGGATCGTATGAATGAATTAGAATGGATCGTGCGAATTAATTAGAATGGATCGTATGAATGAATTAGAATGGATACATTCGTGCGAATGAATTAGAATGGATTATACGAATGAGTAAGAATGGATCGTACGAATGAAATAGAATGGATCGTACGAATGAATTAGAATGGATCGTGCGAATGAATTAGATTGGATCGTGCGAATGAATTAGAATGGATCGTACGAATGATTAAGAATGGATACGTTCGTGCGAATGCATTAGAATGGATCGTATGAATGAATTAGAATGGATCGTAATATGTATGAATTAGAATGGATCGTATAAATGCATTAGAATGGATCGTATGAATGAATTAGAATGGATCGTACGAATGAATTAGAATGGATACATTCGTGTGAAAGAATTAGAATGGATTGTATGAATTAATTAGAATGGATTGTACGAATGAATTAGAATGGATCGTATGAATGAATTAGAATGGATCGTGCGAATGAATTAGAATGGATCGTACGAAAGAATTAAAATGGATACATTCGTGTGAATGAATTAGAATGGATCGTACGAATGAGTAAGAATGGATCGTACGAATGAAATAGAATAGATCATACGAATGAATTAGAATGGATCGTGCGAATGAATTAGATTGGATCGTGCGAATAAATGAGAATGGATCGTACGAATGAGTAAGAATGGATCGTGCGAATGAATTAGAATGGATTGTACGAATGAATTAGAATGGATACATACGAAAGAATGGATCGTACGAATGAATTAGAATGAATCGTACAAAGGAATTAGAATGGATCGTACGAATAAATTAGAATGGATCGTAAGAATGGATCGTACGAAAGAATTAGAATGGATCGTACGAAAGAATTATAATGGATCGTGCTAATGAATTAGAATGGATCGTATGAATGAATTAGAATGGATACATTCATGCGAATGAATTAGAATGGATCGTATGAATGAATTAGAATGGATCGTATGAATGAATTAGAATGGATGATGCAAATGAATTAGAATGAATTAGAATGGATACATTCGTGCGAATGAATTAGAATGGATCATACGAAGTAATTAGGGTGGATCGTACGAATGAACTAGAATTAGAATAGATCGTGCGAATGAATTAGAATGGATACATTCGTGCGAATGAATTAGAATGGATCGTACGATTGAGTAAGAATGGATCGTACGAATGAAATAGAATGGATACATTTGTACGATCCATTCTATTTCATTCATACGATCCATTCTTACTCATTCGTACGATTCATTCTAATTCATTCGCACGAATATATCCCTTATAATTTATTCGTACGATCCATTCTAATTCATTCGCATGATCCATTCTAATTCATTCATACGATCCATTCTAATTCATTCGTACGATCCATTCTTATTCATTCGCACGATCCATTCTAATTCATTAATACGATCTATTCGAATTCATTCATACGATCCATTCTAATTCATTCATACAATCGATTCTAATTCATTCGCACGATCTATTCTAATTCATTCGTACAATCCATTCTAATTCATTCGCACGATCCATTCTAATTCATTTGCATGATCCATTCTAATTCATTCGTACGATCCACCCTAATTCCTTCGTATGATCCATTCTAATTCATTCGTACGATCCACCCTAATTCCTTTGTATGATCCATTCTAATTCCTTCGTACGATCCATTCTATTTCATTCGTTTGATCCAATCTAGTTCCTTCGTACGATCCATTCTAATTCATTCCCATGAAAGTATCCATTCTAATTCATATGTACGATCCATTCTAATTCATTCGTACGATCCATTCTAATTCATTAGCACGATCCATTCTAATTTATTCGTACGATCCATTCTATTCATTCGTACGATCCATTCTAATTCATTCTAATTCATACGTACATTCTAATTTCTTCGTGGATACATTCGTGCACGAATGTATCCATTCTAATTCATTCGTACGATCCATTCGAATTCATTCATACGATCCATTCTAATTCATTCATACGATCCATTCTAACTTATTCGTACGATCCATTCTAATTCATTCATACGATCCATTCTAATTCAATCGTACGATCCATTCTAATTCATTCACACGAATGTATCCATTCTAATTCATACAATCCATTCTAATTCATTTGCACGAATATATCCATTCTAATTCATTCGCACGAATATATCCATTCTAATTCATTCATACGATCCATTCTAATTCATTCGCACAAATGTATCCATTTTAATTCCTTCATACGATCCATTCTAATTCATTCGCACGAATATATCCATTCTAATTCACTCGTACGATCCATTCTAATTCATTCGTACGATCCATTCTAATTCATTCGCACGATCCATTCTAATTCATTCATACGATCCAATCTAATTCATTCATACAATCATTTTTAATTCATTCGCACGAATGTATCCATTCTAATTCATTCATTCGATCCATTCTAATTCATTCACATGATCCAATCTAATTCATTCATATGATCCATTCTAATTCATTCGTATGATCCATTCTAATTCATTCGCACGAATGTATCCATTCTAATTCATTCGCACGATTTATTCTAATTTATTCGCACGATCCATTCTAATTCATTCATATGATCCATTCTTACTCATTCGTACGATCTATTCTAATTCGTTTATTCGATCCATTCTTATTCATTCATACAATCGATACTAATTCATTCGCACAATCTATTCTAATCCATTCGTAAGATCCATTCTAATTCATTCGCACGATCCATTATAATTCATTTGCACAATCCATTCTAATTCATTCATATAATCCATTCTAATTCTTTTGCACGAATGTATCCATTCTAATTCATTCATACGATCCATTCTAATTCCTTCGTACGATCCATTCTAATTCCTTCGTACGATCCATTCTAATTCATTCGTTTGATCCATTCTAATTCCTTCGTACGATCCATTCTAATTCATTCCCATGAATATATCCGTTCTAATTCATACGTACGATCTATGCTAATTCATTCATACGATCCAATCTAATTCATTAATACGATCCATTCTAATTCATTCGCATAAATGTATCCATTCTAATTTATTCGTATGATCCATTTTAATTCATTCGCACAATCTATTCTAATTCATTCGTATGATCCATTCTAATTCATTAGCACGATCCATTCTAATTCATTCGTACGATCCATTCTATTTCATTCGTACGATCCATTCTTACTCATTCGTACGATCCATTCTAATTCATTCGCACGAGTGTATCCATTCTAATTCATTCATACGATCCATTGTAATTCATTCGCACGATCCATTCTAATTCATTCATACGATCCATTCTAATTCATTCGTACGATCCATTATAATTCATTCGCACGATCCATTCTAATTCATTCTTACGATCCATTCTAATTCATTTATACAATCCATTCTAATTCTTTCACACGAATGTATCTATTCTAATTCATTCGTACGATCCACCCTAATTCCTTCGTATGATCCATTCTAATTGTTTCGCACGAATGTATCCATTCTGATTCGTTCATACGATCCTTTCGAATTTATTCAAACGATCCATTATAATTCATTCATACGATCCATTCTAATTCATTCGCACGAATATATCCATTCTAATTCATTCGTACGATCCATTCTAATTCATTCGCACGTTCCAATCTAATTCATTCACACGATCTATTCTAATTCATTCGAACGATCCATTCTATTTCATTCGTACGATCCATTCTTACTCATTCGTACGATCCATTCTAATTCATTCCCACGAATGTATCCATTCTAATTCATTCGCACGATCCATTCTAATTCATTCATACGATCCATTCTAATTCATTTGTACGATCCATTCTAATTCATTCGCACGATCCATTCTAATTCATTCATATGATCCATTCTAATTCTTTCATACAATCCATTCTAATACGATCCATTCTGATTGATTCATACGATCCATTCTAATTCATTAGGACGAATTTGTCCATTCTAATTCATTCATACGATCCATTCTAATTCCTTCGCACGATCCATTCTAATTCCTTCGCACGATCCATTCTAATTCATTTGTATGATCCATTCTTACTTATTCGTACGATCCATTCTAATTCATTCGCACGAATGTATCCATTCTAATTCATTCGTATGATCCATTCTAATTCCTTCACACGAACCATTCTAATTCTTTCATACGATCCATTCTAATTCATTCATACGATCCATTCTAATTCATTCGCACGAATGTATCCATTCTAATTCATTCGTACGATCCATTCTAATTCATTCGCACAATCTATTCTAATTCATTCGTACGATCCATTCTAATTCATTCGCACGATCCATTCTAATTCATTCGCACGATATATTCTAATTCATTCATACAATCTATCTAATTCTTTTGCACTTATGTATCCATTCTAATTCATTCGTACGATCCATTCTAATTCCTTCGTACGATCCATTCTAATTCCTTCGTACGATCCATTCTATTTCATTCGTATGATCCATTCTAATTCCTTCGTACGATCCATTCTAATTCATTCCCATGAATGTATCCATTCTAATTCATACGTACGATCCATTCTTACTCATTCGTACGATCCATTCTAATTCATACGTACGATCCATTCTTACTTATTCGTACGATCCATCCTAATTCATTCATACGATCCATTCTAATTCATTCGTACGATCCATTCTAATTCATTCGCACAATCTATTCTAATTCATTCGTACGATCCATTCTAATTCATTCGCACGATCCATTCTAATTCACTCATACGATCCATTCTAATTCATTTGTACGATCCATTCTAATTCATTCGTACGATCCATTCTAATTCATTCGCACAATCTATTCAAATTCACTCGTACAATCCATTCTAATTCATTTGCACGATCCATTCTAATTCATTCGTACGATCCATTCTATTTCATTCGTACGATCCATTCTTACTCATTCGTACGATCCATTCTAATTCATTCGTATGATCCATTCTAATTCATTCATACGATCCATTCTATTTCATTCGTACGATCCATTCTTACTCATTCGTATGATCCTATCTAATTCATTCGCACGAATATATCCATTCTAATTCATTCGTACGATCCATTATAATTGATCGTATGAATGAATTCGAATAGATCGTACGAATGAATTAGAATGGATACATTCGTGCGAATGAATTAGAATAGATCATATGAAGCAATTAGGATGGATCGTACGAATGAATTATAATGGATACATTCATGCGAAAGAATTAGAATGGATTGTATGAATGAATTAGAATGGATCGTATCAATGAATTAGAATGGATCGTGCGAATGAATTAGAATGGATCGTACGAATAAATTAGAATGGATACATTCGTGCGAATTAATTAGAATGGATCGTACGAATGAGTAATAATGGATCATACAAATGAATTAGAACTGATCGTACGAATGAATTAGAATGGATCGTACAAATGAATTAGAATAGATCGTACGAATGAATTAGAATAGATTGTGCGAATGAATTAGAACGGATCGTACGAATGAATTAGAATGGATACATTTGTGCAAATAAATTAGAATGGATCATATGAATAAATAAGATTGGATCGTATGAATGAATTAGAATGGATCGTACGTATGAATTAGAATGGATAAATTCATGGGAATGAATTAGAATGGATCGTACGAAGGAATTAGAATGGATCATACGAATGAATTAGAAGGGATCGTACGAAGGAATTAGAATGGATCGTACGAAGGAATTAGAATGGATCATACGAATGAATTAGAATAGATTGTGCGAATGAATTAGAATGGATCGTACGAATAAATAAGAATGGATACATTCGTGCGAAAGAATTAGAATGGATTGTATGAATGAATTAGAATGGATACATTCATGCGAAAGAATTAGAATGGATTGTATGATTGAATTAGAATGGATCGTATGAATGATTTAGAATGGATCGTGCGAATGAATTAGAATGGATCGTACGAATGAATTAAAATGGATCATATGAATGAATTAGAATGGATCGTGCGAATGAATTAGAGTGGATCGTACGAATGAATTAGACTGGATACATTCGTGCAAATGAATTAGAATGGATCGTACGAATGAGTAAGAATGGATCGTACGAATGAAATAGAATGGATCGTACGAATGAATTTGAATGGACCGTGCTAATGAATTAGAATGGATCATACGAATGAATTAGAATAAATGATGAGAATGAATTCGAATGGATCGTTCGAATGAATTAGAATGGCTCGTATGAATGAATTAGAATGGATCGTGCGAATGAATTAGAATGGATCGTATGAACGAATTAGAATGGATACATTCGTGCGAATGAATTAGAAAGGATCGTACGAATGAGTAAGAATGGATCGTACGAATGAAATAGAATGGATCGTGCGAATGAATTAGAATGGATCGTACGAATGAATTAGAATGGATACATTCGTGCGAATGAATTAGAAAGGATCGTACGAATGAGTAAGAATGGATCGTACGAATGAAATAGAATGGATCGTACGAATGAAATAGAATGGATACGTTCGTGCGAATGAATTAGAATGGATCGTATGAATGAATTAGAATGGATCGTAATACGTTTGAATTAGAATGGATCGTATGAATGAATTAGAATGGATCGTATGAATGAATTAGAATGGATCATACGAATGAATTAGAATGGATACATTCGTGTAAAAGAATTAGAATGGATTGTATGAATGAATTAGAATGGATCGTACGATTGAATTAGAATGGATCGTATGAATGAATTAGAATGGATCGTGCGAATGAATTAGAATGGATCATACGACAGAATTAAAATGGATGCATTCGTGTGAATGAATTAGAATGGATTGTACGAATGAGTAAGAATGGATCGTACGAATGAATTAGAATGGATCGTGCGAATGAATTAGATTGGATCGTGCGAATAAATTAGAATGGATCGTACGAATGAGTAAGAATGGATCGAGCGAATGAATTAGAATGGATTGTACGAATGAATTAGAACTGATACATACGAAAGAATGGATCGTATGAATGAATTAGAATGAATCGTACAAAGGAATTAGAATGGATCATACGAATAAATTAGAATGGATCGTAAGAATAGATCGTACGAATGAATTAGAATGGATCGTACGAAAGAATTAGAATGGATCGTGCTAATGAATTAGAATGGATCGTATGAATGAATTAGAATGGATACTTTCGTGCGAATGAATTAGAATGGATCGTATGAATGAATTAGAATGGATCGTATGAATGAATTAGAATGGATCATGCAAATGAATTAGAATTGATACATTTGTGCGAATGAATTAGAATGGATCATACGAAGGAATTAGGGTGGATCGTACGAATGAACTAGAATGGATCGTACGAATGAATTAGAATGGATCATACGAACAATTTAGAATGGATTGTACGAATGAATTAGAATAGATTGTGCGAATGAATTAGAATGGACACATTCGTGCGAATGAATTAGAATGGATCATACGAATGAGTAAGAATGGATCGTACGAATGAAATAGAATGGATACATTTGTACGATCCATTCTATTTCATTTGTACGATCCATTCTTACTCATTCGTACGATTCATTCTAAATCATTCGCACGAATATGTCCCATGTAATTCATTCGTACGATCCATTCTAATTCATTCGCATGATCCATTCTAATTCATTCATACGATCCATTCTAATTCATTCGTACGATCCATTCTTATTCATTCGCACGATCCATTCTAATTCAATAATACGATCTATTCGAATTCATTCATACGATCCATTCTAATTCATTCATACAATCGATTCTAATTCATTCGCACAATCTATTCTAATTCATTCGTACGATCCATTCTAATTCATTCGCACGATCCATTCTAATTCATTTGCATGATCCATTCTAATTCATTTGCATGATCCATTCTAATTCATTCGTACGATCCACCCTAATTCCTTCGTATGATCCATTCTAATTCATTCGTACGAACCACCCTAATTCCTTCGTATGATCCATTCTAATTCCTTCGTACGATCCATTCTATTTCATTCGTTTGATCCAATCTAATTCCTTCGTACGATCTATTCTAATTCATTCCCATGAATGTATCCATTCTAATTCATACGTACGATCCATTCGAATTCATTCGTACGATCCATTCTAATTCATTAGCACGATCCATTCTAATTTATTCGTACGATCCATTCTATTCATTCGTAAGAACCATTCTAATTCATTCTAATTCATACGTACATTCTAATTCCTTCGTGGATACATTCGTGCACGAATGTATCCATTCTAATTCATTCGTACGATCCATTCGAATTCATTCATACGATCCATTCTAATTCATTCATACGATCCATTCTAACTTATTCATACGATCCATTCTAATTCATTCATACGATCCATTCTAATTCATTCGTACGATCCATTCTAATTCATTCGCACGAATGTATCCATTCTAATTCATACAATCCATTCTAATTTATTCGCACGAATGTATCCATTCTAATTCATTCGCACGAATGTATCCATTCTGATTCATTCATACGATCCATTCTAATTCATTCGCACGAATTTATCGATTCTAATTCCCTCATATGATCCATTCTATTTCATTCGCACGAATGTATCCATTCTAATTCATTCGTACGATCCATTCTAATTCATTCGTACGATCCATTCAAATTCATTCATATGATCCATTCTAATTCATTCATACGATCCAATCTAATTCATTCATACAATCCATTCTAATTCATTCGCACAAATGTATCCATTCTAATTCATTCATTCGATCCATTCTAATTCATTCACACGATCCAATCTAATTCATTCATATGATCCATTCTAATTCATTCGTATGATCCATTATAATTCATTCGCACGAATGCATCCATTCTAATTCATTCGCACGATCTATTCTAATTCATTCGCACGATCCATTCTTATTCATTCATACGATCCATTCTTACTCATTCGTACGATCCATTCTAATTCATTTATACGATCGATTCTAATTCATTCATACGATCGATTCTAATTCATTCGCACAATCTATTCTAATTCATTCATATGATCTATTCTAATTCATTCGCACGATCCATTCTAATTCATTTGCATGATCCATTCTAATTCATTCATATAATCCATTCTAATTCTTTTGCACGAATGTATCCATTCTAATTCATTCGTACGAACCATTCTAATTCCTTCGTACGATCCATTCTAATTCCTTCGTACGATCCATTCTAATTCATTCGTATGATCCATTCTAATTCCTTCGTACGATCCATTCTAATTCATTCCCATGAATATATCCGTTCTAATTTATACGTACGATCTATTCTAATTCATTCATACGATCCAATCTAATTCATTAATACGATCCATTCTAATTCATTCGCACGAATGTATCCATTCTAATTCATTCGTACGATCCATTCTAATTCAATCGCACAATCTATTCTAATTCATTCGTACGATCCATTCTAATTCATTAGCACGATCAATTCTAATTCATTCGTACGATCCATTCTATTTCATTCGTACGATCCATTCTTACTCATTCGTACGATCCATTCTAATTCATTCGCACGAATGTATCCATTCTAATTCATTCGTACGATCCATTCTAAATCATTCGCACGATCCATTCTAATTCATTCATACGATCCATTGTAATTCATTCGCACGATCCATTCTAATTCATTCTTACGATCCATTCTAATTCATTTATACATTCCATTCTAATTCTTTCACACGAATGTATCCATTCTATTTCATTCGTACGATCCACCCTAATTCCTTCGTATGATCTATTCTAATTGTTTCGCACGAATGTATCCATTCTGATTCATTCGTACGATCCATTCAAATTCATTCAGACGATCCATTATAATTCATTCATACGATCCATTCTAATTCATTCGCACGAATGTATCCATTCTAATTCATTCGTACAATCCATTCTAATTCATTCGCACGTTCCAATCTAATTCATTCGCATGATCTATTCTAATTCATTCGTACGATCCATTCTATTTCATTTGTACGATCCATTCTTACTCATTCGTACGATCCATTCTAATTCATTCCCACGAATGTATCGATTCTAATTCATTCGTACGATCCATTCTAATTCATTCGCAAGATCCATTCTAATTCATTCGTACGATCCATTCTAATTCATTCGTACGATCCATTCTAATTCATTCGCACGATCCATTCTAATTCATTCATACGATCCATTCTAATTCATTCATACAATCCATTCTAATACGATCCATTATGATTGATTCATACGATCCATTCTAATTCATTCGCACGAATGTGTCCATTCTAATTCATTCGTACGATCCATTCTAATTCATCCGCACGATCCATTCTAATTCCTTCGCACGATCCATTCTAATTCCTTCGCATGATCCATTCTAATTCCTTCACACGATCCATTCTAATTCATTTGTATGATCCATTCTTACTCATTCGTACGATCCATTCTAATTCATTCGCACGAATGTATCCATTCTAATTCATTCGTACTATCCATTCTAATTCCTTCGCACGAACCATTCTAATTCCTTCTTACGATCCATTCTAATTCATTCATACGATCCATTCTAATTCATTCGCACGAATGTATCCATTCTAATTCATTCGTACGATCCATTCTAATTCATTCGCACAATCTATTCTAATTCATTCGTACGATCCATTCTAATTCATTCGCACGATCCATTCTAATTTATTCGCACGATCCATTCTAATTCATTCATACAATCTATCTAATTCTTTTGCACGAAAGTATCCATTCTAATTCATTCCTACGATCCATTATAATTCCTTCGTATTATCCATTCTAATTCCTTCGTACGATCCATTCTATTTCATTCGTATGATCCATTCTAATTCCTTCGTACGATCCATTCTAATTCATTCCCATGAATGTATCCATTCTAATTCATACGTACGATCTATTCTTACTCATTCGTACGATCCATTCTAATTCATACGTACGATCCATTCTTACTTATTCGTACGATCCATCCTAATTCATTCATACGATCCATTCTAATTCATTCGTACGATCCATTCTAATTCATTCGCACAATCTATTCTAATTCATTCGTACGATCCATTCTAATTCATTCGCACGATCCATTCTAATTCATTCATACGATCCATTCTAATTCATTTGTACGATCCATTCTTATTCATTCGTACGATCCATTCTAATTCATTCGGACAATCTATTCTAATTCACTCGTTCAATCCATTCTAATTCATTAGCACGATCCATTCTATTTCATTCGTACGATCCATTCTATTTCATTCGTACGATCCATTCTTACTCATTCGTACGATCCATTCTAATTCATTCGCACGATCCATTCTAATTCATTCATACGTTCCATTCTCTTTCATTCGTACGATCCATTCTTACTCATTCGTACGATCCTATCTAATTCATTCGTACGAATATAGCCATTCTAATTCATTCGTACGATCCATTCTAATTGATCGTATGAATGAATTCGAATAGATCGTACGAATGAATTAGAATGGATACATTCGTGCGAATGAATTAGAATAGATCATATGAAGCAATTAGGGTGGATCGTACGAATGAATTATAATGGATACATTCATGCGAAAGAATTAGAATGGATTGTATGAATGAATTAGAATTGATCGTATGAATGAATTAGAATGGATCCTGCGAATGAATTAGAATGCATCGTACGAATTAATTAGAATGGATACATTCATGTGAATGAATTAGAATGGATTGTATGAATGAGTAAGAATGGATCATACAAATGAATTAGAATGGATCGTGCGAAGGAATTAGAATGGATCATGCGAAGGAATTAGAATGGATCGCGTGAAGGAATTAGAATGGATCGTGCGAATGAATTAGAATGGATCGTACGAATGAATTAGAATGGATCGTACGAATGAATTAGAATCGATCGTACGAATGAATTAGAATAGATTGTGCGAATGAATTAGAATGGATCGTACGAATGAATTAGAATGGATACATTTGTGCAAATGAATTAGAATGGATCGTATGAATGAATTAAAATGGATCGTACGTATGAATTAGAATGGATACATTCATGGGAATGAATTAGAATGGATCGTACGAAGGAATTAGAATGGATCATACGAATAAAATAGAATGGATCGTACGAAAGAATTAGAATGGATCGTACGAATGAATTAGAATGGATCATACGAATGAATTAGAATAGATTGTGCGAATGAATTAGAATGAATCGTACGAATGAATTAGAATGGATACATTCGTGCGAAAGAATTAGAATAAATTGTATGAATGAAAAAGAATGGATACATTCGTGCGAAAGAATTAGGATGGATTGTATGAATGAATTAGAATGGATCGTATGAATGAATTAGAACGGATCGTGCGAATGAATTAGAATGGATCGTACGAATGAATTAGAATGGATCATATGAATGAATTAGAATGGATCGTGCGAATGAATTAGAATGGATCGTACGAATGAATTAGAATGGATACATTCGTGCAAATGAATTACAATGGATCGTACGAATGAGTAAGAATGGATCGTACGAATGAAATAGAATTGATCGTACGAATGAATTAGAATGGATCGTGCTAATGAATTAGAATGGATTATACGAATGAATTAGAATAAATGATGCGAATGAATTCGAATGGATCGTACGAATAAATTAGAATGGCTTGTATGAATGAATTAGAATGGATCGTGAGAATGAATTAGAATGGATTGTACGAATGAATTAGAATGGATACATTCGTGCGAATGAATTAGAAAGGATCGTACGAATGAGTAAGAATGGATCGTACGAATGAAATAGAATGGATCGTACGAATGAATTAGAATGGATCGTGCTAATGATTTAGAATGGATCGCTCGAATGAATTAGAATAGATTGTGCGAATGAATACATTCATGCGAATGAATTAGAATGGATCATATGAATGAATTAGAATGGATCGTATGAATGAATTCGAATGAATCGTACGAATGAATTAGAATGGATCATGCGAATGAATTAGAATGGATCGTACGAATGAATTAGAATAGATACATTCGTGCAAATGAATTAGAATTGATCGTGCGAATGAATTAGAATGGATCGTACGAATGAATTAGAATAGATTGTGCGAATGAATTAGAATGGATCGTACGAATGAATTAGAATGGATACATTCGTGCGAAAGAATTAGAATGGATTGTATGAATGAATTATAATGGATCATATGAATGAATTAGAATGGATCGTGCGAATGAATTAGAATGGATCGTATGAATGAATTAGAATGGATCGTATAAATAAATTAGAATGGATCGTTTGAATGAATTAGAATGGATCGTACGAATGAATTAGAATAGATCGTGCGAATGAATTAGAATGGATCGTACGAATGAATTTGAATAGATTGAGCGAATGAATTAGAATGGATCGTACGAATGAATTAGAATGGATACATTCGTGTGAATGAATTAGAATGGATCATATGAATGAATTAGAATGGATCGTATGAATGAATTAGATTGGATCGTGCGAATGAATTAGAATGGATCGTACGAATGAATTAGAATGGATACATTTGTGTGAATGAATTAGAATGGATCGTACGAATGAATTAGAATGGATTGTATGAATAAATTAGAATGGATCGTGCGAATGAATTAGAATGGATCGTACGAATGAGTAAGAATGGATCGTACGAATGAAATAGAATGGATCGTACGAATGAATTAGAATGTATCGTGCGAATGAATTAGATTGGATCGTGTGAATGAATTAGAATGGATTAGACGAATGAATTAGAATGGATACATTCGTGCGAATGAATTAGAATGGATCATATGAATGAATTAGAATGGATCGTATGAATGAATTCGAATGGATCGTACGTATGAATTAGAATGGATCGTATGAATGAAATAGAATGGATCGTATGAATGAATTAGAATGGATCGTGCGAATGAATTAGAATGGATCATATGAATGAATTAGAATGGATACATTCGTGCGAAAGAATTAGAATGGATTGTATGAATGAATTAGAATGGATCGTACGAATGAATTAAAATGGATAGTATGAATGAATTAGAATGGATCGTGCGAATGAATTAGAATGGATCGTACGAATGAATTAGAATGGATACATTCGTGCGAATGAATTAGAATGGATCGTATGAATGAGTAAGAATGGATCGTACGAATGAAATAGAATGGATCGTACGAATGAATTAGAATGGATCGTGCGAATGAATTAGATTGGATCGTGCAAATGAATTAGAATGGATCATACGAATGAGTAAGAATGTATCGTACGAATGAAATAGAATGGATCGTATGAATGAATTAGAATGGATCATACGAATGAAATAGAATAGATTATATGAATGAATTAGAATGGATCGTACAAATTAGAATGGATCGTATGAATGAATTAGAAGGGATTGTGCTAATAAAATAGAATGGATCGTACGAATGAACTTGAATGGATCGTACGAATGAATTAGGATGGATCGTATGAATGAATTAGAATGGATCGTGCGAATGAATTAGAATGGATCGTATGAATGAATTAGAATGGATATATTCGTGCGAATGAATTAGAATGGATCGTACGAATGAGCAGGAAAGGATCGTACGAATGAAATAGAATGGATCGTACGAATTAGAATGGATCATATGAATGAGTTAGAATGGATCGTATGAATGAATTAGAATGGATACATTCGTGCGAATGAATTAGAATTGATCATGCAAATGAATCAGAATGGATCGTGCGAATGAATTAGAATGGATCGTTCGAATGAATTAGAATATATTGTGCGAATGAATTAGAATGGATCGTACGAATTTATTAGAATGGATACATTCGTACAAATGAATTAGAATGGATCGTACGAATGAATAGAATAGATCGTACGAATGAATTAGAATGGATCGTATGAATTAATTCCTTCGTATGAATTAGAATGGATTGTATGAATGAATTAGAATGGATTAGAATGGATCGTGCTAATGAATTAGAATGAAATAGAATTCATATATACGATCCATTCTAATTCCTTCGTACAATCCATTCTAATTCATTCGTACGATCCATTCTAATTCATTCCCATGAATGTATCCATTCTAATTCATACGTACGATCCATTCTAATTCATTCATATGATCCAATCTAATTCATTCATACGATCTATTCTAATTCATTCGCATGAATATATCCATTCTAATTAATTCTAATTCCTTCGTACGATCCATTCTAATTCATTCGCTTGAATGTATCCATTCTAATTCGTTCATACGATCCATTGTAATTCATTCGCATATTCTATTTTAATGCATTCGTACGATCCATTCTAATTCATTCGCACGATCCATTCTAATTCATTCGTACGATCCATTCTATTTCTTTCGTACGATCCATTCTTACTCATTCGTACGATCCATTCTAATTCATTCGTACGATCCATTCTAATTCATACGTACGATCCATTCGAATTCATTTATTCGATCTATTCTAATTCATTCATATGATCCATTCTAATTCATTCGCACGAATGAATCCATTCTAATTCATTCGTACGATCCATTCTAATTCATTCGTATGATCCATTCTAATTCATTCGTATGATCCATTCTAATTCATTCGCACAAATGTATCCATTCTAATTCATTCGTACGATCCATTCTAATTCATTCGCACATTCTACTTTAATTCATTCGTACGATCCATTCTAATTCATTCGCACGATCCATTCTAATTCATTCATACAATCCATTCTAATTCTTTTGCATGAATGAATCTATTCTAATTCATTCGTACGATCCATTCAAATTCCTTCGTACGATCCATTCAAAATCTTTCGTACGATCCATGCTAATTCCTTCGTACGATCCATTCTATTTCATTCGTATGATCCATTCTAATTCCTTCGTACACTAATTCATTCCCTTGAATGTATCCATTCTAATTAATACGTATGATCCATTCTATTTCATTCATACGATCCAATCTAATTCATTCATACGATCAATTCTAATTCATTCGCACGAATGTATCCATTTTAATTCATTCGTACGATCCATTCTAATTTATTCGCACAATCTATTCTAATTCATTCGTACGATCCATTCTAATACATTAGCACGATCCATTCTAATTCATTCGTACGATCCATTCTATTTCATTCGTACGATCCATTCTTACTTATTCGTACGATCCATTCTAATTCATTCGCACGAATGTATCCATTCTAATTCATTCGTACGATCCATTCTAATTCATTCGCACAATCTATTCTATTTCATTCATACGATCCATTCTAATTCATTAATACGATCCATTCTAATTCATTCTCACGAATGTATCTATTCTAATTCATTCGTACGATCCATTCTAATTCATTCGCACAATCTATTCTAATTCATTCATACGATCCATTCTAATTCATTAGCATAATCTGTTCTAGTTCATTCGTCCCATCCATTCTAATTCATTCGACGATCCATTCTAATTCATTCATACAATCCATTCTAATTCTTTCGCACGAATGTATCCATTCTAATTCATTCGTATGATCCACCCTAATTCCTTCATATGATACATTCTAATTCATTCGCACGAATGTATCCATTCTAATTCATTCATACGATCCATTCGAATTCATTCATACGATCCATTCGAATTCATTCATACGATCCATTCTAATTCATTCGCACGAATGTATCCATTCTAATTCATTCGTACGATCCATTCGAATTCATTCGAACAATCTAATCTAATTCATTCGTACGATCCATTCTAATTTATTCGCACGATCCATTCAAATTCATTTGCACGATCCATTCTAATTCATTCATACAATCCATTCTAATTCTTTTGCACGAATGTAGCCATTCTAATTCATTCGTACGATCCATTCTAATTCTTTGTACGATCCATTATAATTCCTTCGTACGATCCATTCTAATTCGTTCGTATGATCCATTCTATTTCATTCGTATGATTCATTCTAATTTCTTCGTACAATCCATTCTAATTCATTCCCATGAATGTATCCATTCTAATTCATACGTACGATCCATTCTAATTCATTCATATGATCCAATCTAATTCATTCATACGACCCATTCTAATTCATTCGCACGAATGTATCCATTCTAATTCATTCGTACGATCCATTCTAATTCATTCGCACAATCTATTCTAATTCATTTGTACGATCCATTCTTATTCATTCGCACGATCCATTCTAATTCATTCGTACGATCCATTCAATTTCATTCGTACGATCCATTCTTACTCATTCATAAGATCCATTCAAATTCATTCGCACGAATGTATCCATTCTAATTCATTCGTACGATCCATTCTAATTCATTCGCACAATCCATTCTAATTCATTCGTACGATCCATTCTAATTCATTCGTACGATCCATTCTACTTCATTTGCACGATCCGTTCTAATTCATTCATACGATCCATTCTAACTCATTCATACAATCCATTCTAATTCTTTCGCACGAATGTATCCATTCTAATTCATTTGTACGATCCACCCTAATTCCTTCATACGATCCATTCTAATTCATTCGGACTAATGTATCCATTCTAATTCATTCGTACGATCCACTCGAATACATTCGTACGATCTATTCTAATTCATTCCCATGAATGTATCCATTCTAATTCATATGTACAATCCATTCTAATTCATTCATACGATCCAATCTAATTCATTGATACGATCCATTCTAATTCATTCGCACGAATGTATTCATTCTAATTCATTCGTACGATCCATTCTAATTAATTCGCACAATCTATTCTAATTCATTCGTACGATCCATTCTAATTCATTAGCATGATCCATTCTAATTCATTCGTACGATCCATTCTATTTCATTCGTACGATCTATTCTTACTCATACGTACGATCCATTCTAATTCATTCGCACGATCCATTCTAATTCATTCATACGATCCATTCTAATTCATTAGCATGATCCATTCTAATTCATTCGTATGATCCATTCTATTTGATTCGTACGATCGATTCTTACTCATTCGTACGATCCATTCTAATTCATTCGCACGAATGTATCCATTCTAATTCATTCGTACGATCTTTTCTAATTCATTCGCACGATCCATTCTAATTCATTCATACGATCCATTCAACTCATTAGCACAATCCATTCTAATTCATTCGTACGATCCATTCTAATTCATTCGCACGATCTTTTCTTATTCATTCATACGATCCATTCTAATTCATTCATACGATCCATTATAATTCATTCGTACGATCCACCCTAATTCCATCGTATAATCCATTCTAATTCATTCGCATGAATGTATCCATTCTAATTCATTCGTACGATCCATTCGAATTCATTCATACGATCCATTCTAATTCATTCATACGATCCATTCAAATTCATTCATACGATCCATTCTAATTCATTCGTGCGATCCATTGTAATTCATTCATACGATCCAATCTAATTCATTCATATGATCCATTCTAATTCATTCGCACGATCCATTCTAATTCATTCACACAATCCATTCTAATTCATTCATACGATCCAATCTAATTCATTCATACGATCCATTCTAAATTCATTCGTACGATCCATTCTAATTCATTCGCACGATCCATTCTAATTCATTCATATGATTCATTCAAATTAATTCCCATGAATGTATCCATTCTAATTCATTCATACGATCCATTCTAATTCATTCATACGATCCATTCTAATTTATTCATACGATCCAATCTAATTCATTCATACGATTCATTCTAATTCATTCGCACGATCCATTCTAATTCATTCATACGGTACATTCTAATTCATTCATACGATCCAATCTAATTCATTCATACGATCCATTCTAATTTCCTTCGTACGATCCATTCTAATTCATTCGCACGATACATTCTAATTCATTCCTATGAATATATCCAATCTAATTCATTCGTACGATCCATTCTTACTCATTTGTACGATCCATTCTAATTCATTCGCACGAATGTATCCTCATTCACACGATCCATTCTAATTCCTTCGTATGATCCATTCAAATTCATTCGTATGATCCATTCTAATTCATTCGCACGATCCATTCTAATTCATTCGTACGATCCATTCTAATTCATTCATACAATCCATTATAATTCTTTCGCACGAATGTATCCAATCTAATTCATTCGTGCGATCCATTCTAATTCATTCACACGATCCATTCTAATTCATTCATACGATCCATTCTAATTCATTCATATAATCCATTCTAATTCATTCATACGATCCATTCTAATTCATTATCACGAATTTTCCATTCTAATTCATTAGTACGATCCATTCTAATTCATTTTTACGATCCATTATAATTCATTCATACAATCCATTCTAATTCTTTTGCACGAATGTATCCATTCTAATTCCTTCGTACGATCCATTCTAATTCATTCGCACGAATTAGAATAGATTGTGCGAATGAATTAGAATGGATACATTCGTGCGAAAGAATTAGAATGGATCGTATGAATGAGTAAGAATGGATCGTACGTATAAATTAGAATGGATACATTCATGGGAATGAATTAGAATGGATCGTACGAAGGAACTAGAATGGATCATACGAATGAAATAGAATGGATCGTACGAAGGAATTAGAATGGATCGTATGAATGAATTAGAATGGATCATGCGAATGAATTAGAATGGATCATACGAATGAATTAGAATGGATCGAACGAATGAATTATCATAGATTGTGCGAATGAATTAGAATGGATCGTACGAATGAATTAGAATGGATACATTCGTGCGAATGAATTAGAATGGATCGTATGAATGAATTAAAATGGATCGTGCAAATGAATTAGAATGAATTAGAATGGATACATTCGTGCGAATGAATTTGAATGCATCATACAAAGGAATTAGGGTGGATCGTACGAATGAATTAGAGTGGATCGTATGAATGAATTAGAATGGATCGTGCGAATGAATTAGAATTGTTTCATTCGTGCGAATGAATTAGAATGGATCGTATGAATGAATTAGAATGGATCGTACGAATGAAATAGAATGGATCGCACGAATGAATTAGAATGGATACATTCGTGCGAATGAATTAGAATGGATCGTACGAATGAGTAAGAATGTATCGTACGAATGAAATAGAATGGATCGTATGAATGAATTAGAATGGATCGTGCTAATGAATTAGAATGGATCGTACGAACGAATTAGAATAGATTGTGCGAATGAATTAGAATAGATCATACGAATAAATTCAAATGGATCGTACGAATGAGTAAGAATGGATCATACGAATGAAATAGAATGGATCGTATGAATCAACTAGAATGGATCGTATGAATGAATTAGAAACGATCGTACGAACATATCCATTCTAATTAATACGATCTACTCTAATTAATTCGTACGAATGTATCCATTCTAATTCATTCGTACGATCCACCCTAATTCCTTCGTATGATCCATTCTATTTCATTTGCACGAATGTATCTTTTCTAACTCATTCGTACGATCCATTTGAATTCATTCATACGATCCATTCTAATTCATTCGCACGAATGTATCCATTCTAATTCATTCACACGATCCATTCTAATTCATTCGCACAATCTATTCTAATTCATTCGTACGATCCATTCTAATTCATTAGCACGATCCATTCTAATTCATTCGTACGATCCATTCTATTTCATTCGTACGTTCCATTTTTACTCATTAGCACAATCCATTCTACTTCATTCGCCCGATCCATTCTAATTCATTCATACGATCCATTCTAATTCATTCATACAATCCATTCTAATTCTTTCGCACGAATGTATCCATTCTAATTCATTCATACGATCCACCCTAATTCAAATGAAATAGAATGGATTGTATGGATGAATTAGAATGGATCGTACGAATAAATTAGAATGGATCGTACGAATGAATTAGAATGGATCGTACGAATGAATAAGACTAGATTAGAATGGATCGTGCGAATAAATTAGAATGGATCGTACGAATGAATTAGAATGGATCGTACGAATGAATTCGAATGGATCGTACGAATGAATTAGGATGGATCGTACGAATTAAAATGGATCGTACGAATGAATTAGAATGGATCGTACGAAGGAATTAGAATGGATCGTACGAAGGAATTAGAATGGATCGTACGAATGAATTAGAATAGATGCATTCGTGCAAAAGAATTAGAATGGATTGTATGAATGAATTAGAATGGATCGTGCAAATGAATTAAAATGGATCATGCTAATGAATTCGAATGGATTGTATGAATGAGTAAGATCCATTCGTGCGAATGATTAGAATGGATCGTACGAATGAATTAGAATGGATCATGCTAATGAATTAGAATGGATCGCACAAAGGAATGAATTAGAATGGATACATTCGTACAATCCATTCTAATTCATTCGTATGATCCATTCTAATTCATTCGTACGATCCATTCTAATTCATTCATACGATCCATTCTAATTCATATTCATTCGTACGATCCATTATAATTCATTCGTACGATCCATTCTAATTCATATTCATTCGTACGATCCATTATAATTCATTCGTACGATCCATTCTAATTCATTCGTACGATCCATTCTAATTCATTCGCATGATCCATTCTAATTCATTCGTACGATCCATTCTAATTCATTCGCACGATCCATTCTAGATTGGATCATACGAATGAGTAAGAATGGATCGTACGAATAAAATAGAATGGATCATACGAATGAATAAGAATGGATCGTGCTAATGAATTAGAATGGATCGTACGAATAAATTAGAATCGATTGTACGTATGAATTTGAATGGATCGTACGAATGAATTAGAATGGATCATGCGAATGAATTAGAATGGATCGTACGAATGAATTAGAATGGATACATTCGTGTGAATGAATTAGAATGGATCGTACGAATGAGTAAGAATGGATCGTACGAATAAAACAGAATGGATCGTACGAATGAATTAGAATGGATCGTATGAATGAATTAGAATGAATCTTATGAATGAATTAGAATGGATCGTATGAATGAATTCGAATGGATCGTACGAATGAATTAGAATGGATACATTCGTGCGAATTAATTAGAATGGATCATACGAAGGAATTAGGGTGGATCGTACGAATGAATTAGAATGGATACATTCGTGCGAAAGAATTAGAATGGATTGTATGAATGAATTAGAATGGATCGCATGAATGGATTAGAATGGATCGTGCGAATGATTTAGAATGGATCGTACGAATGAATTAGAATGGATACATTCGTGCAAAAGAATTAGAATTGATTGTATGAATGAATTAGAATGGATCGTACGAATGAATTAGAATGGATCGTATGAATGAATTAGAATGGATTGTGCGATTGAATTAGAATGGATCGTACGAATAAATTAGAATGGATATATTCGTGCGAATGAATTAGAATAGATCGTACGAATGAGTAAGAATGGATCGTACGAATGAAATAGAATGGATCGTTCGAATGAATTAGAATGGATCGTGCGAATGAATTAGATTGGATCGTGCGAATGAATTAAAATGGATCGTACGAATGAGTAAGAATGGATCGTACGAATGAAATAGAATGGGTCATATGAATGAATTTGAATGGATCGTACGAGTGAATTAGAATGGATCGTGCGAATGAATTAGAATGGATCATGCGAACGAATTAGAATGGATCGTATGAATAAATTAGAATGGATCGTATGAATGAATTAGAATGGATCGTGCGAATGAATTAGAATGGATCGTATGATTGAATTCGAATGGATCGTACGAATAAATTAGAATGGATACATTCGTGCGAATGAATTATAATAGATCATATGAAGGAATTAGGGCGGATCGTACGATCCATTCTAATTCCTTCGTACGATCCATTCTAATTCATTTGCACGATCCATTCTAATTCATTCATACAATCCATTCTAATTCATTCGTACGATCCATTCTAATTCATTCGTACGATCTATTTTAATTCATTCGTATGATCCATTTTAATTCATTAGCACGATCCATTCTAATTCATTCGTAGGATCCATTCTATTTCATTGGTACGATCCATTCTTACTCATTCGTACGATCCATTCTAATTCATTCACACAAGTGTATCCATTCTAATTCATTTGTATGATCCATTCGAATTCATTCATACGATCCGTTCTAATTCATTCATACGATCCATTCTAATTCATTCGTACGATCCATTCTAATTCAATCGTATGATCCATTCTAATTCTTTTGCACGAATGTATCCATTCTAATTCATTCATACGATCCATTCTAATTCATTCATATGATCCATTCTAATTCATTCATACGATCCATTCTAATTCCTTCGTACGATCCATTCTAATTCCTTCGTACGATCCATTCTAATTCATTTGCACGATCCATTCTAATTCATTCATACAATCCATTCTAATTCATTCGTATAATCCATTCTAATTCATTCGTACGATCTATTTTAATTCATTCGTATGATCCATTTTAATTCATTAGCACGATCCATTCTAATTCATTCGTACGATCCATTCTATTTCATTGGTACGATCCATTCTTACTCATTCGTACGATCCATTCTAATTCATTCGCACGAATGTATCCATTCTAATTCATTCGTACGATCCATTCTAATTCATTCGCACGATCCATTCTAATTCATTCGCACGAATGTATCCATTCTAATTCATTCGCATGATCAACCCTAATTCATTCGTACGATCTATTCTAATTCATTCCCATGTATGTATTCATTCTAATTCATACGTACGATCCATTCTAATCCATTCTAATGGATCGTTTGAATGAATTAGAATAGATCGTATGAATGAATTCGAATGGATCGTACGAATGAATTAGAATGGATACATTCATGCGATTGAATTAGAATGGATCATATGAAGGAATTAGGGTGGATCGTACGAATGAATTAGAGTGGATACATTCATGCGAAAGAATTAGAATGGATCGTACGAATGAGTAAGAATGGATCGCACGAATGAATTAGTATGGATTATGCGAATGAATTAGAATGGATCGTACGAATGAATTTGAATGGAAACATTTGTGCGAATGAATTAGAATGGATTGTACGAATGAATTAGAATGGAAAGTATGAATGAATTAGAATGGATCTACGAATGAATTAGAATGGATACATTCGTGCGAATGAATTAGAATGGATCGTATGAATGAATTAGAATGGATTGTATGAATGAATTAAAATGGATTGTACGAATGAAGTAGAATGGATACGTATGAATGAATTAGAATGGATCGTGCGAATAAATTAGAATGGATCGTACGAATGAATTAGAATGGATCGTATGAATGAATTAGAATGGATCGTGCGAATGAATTAGATTGGATCGTGTGAATAAATTAGAATTGATCGTACGAATGAATTAGAATGGATACATTTGTGCGAATGAATTAGAATGGATCGTATGAATGAATTAGAATGGATCGTATGAATGAATTTGAATAGATCGTACGTATGAATTAGAATGGATCGTACGAATGAATTAGAATGGATCGTACGTTATGAATGAATTAGAATGGATCGTACGTATGAATTAGAATGGATACATTCATGGAAATAAATTAGAATGGATCATACGAAGGAATTAGAATGGATCCATTCTAATTCTTTCTAATTCATTCGTACGATCCATTCTAATTCATTCATACGATCCAATCTAATTCATTCATACGATCCATTCTAATTCATTTGCACGAATGTATGCATTCTAATTCATTCATACGATCCATTCTAATTCATTCGTACGATCCATTCTAATTCATTTGCACGATCCATTCTATTTCATTCTAATTCATTCGCACGATCCATTCTAATTCATTCATACGATCCATTCTAATTTATTCGTACGATCCATTCTAATTCATTCGCACGATCCATTCTAATTCATTCACACGATCCATTCTAATTCATTCATACAATCCATTCTAATTCTTTCGCATGTATGTATCCATTCTAACTCATTCGTACGATCCATTCCAATTCATTCGCATGAATGTATCCATTCTAATACATTCGTACGATCCATTCTAATTCATTCGCACAATCTATTCTAATTCTTTCATACGATCCATTCTAATTCATTAGCATGATCCTTTCTAATTCATTCGTATGATTCATTCTATTTCATTCGTACGATCCATTCTTACTCATTCGTACGATCCATTCTAATTCATTCACACGAATGTATCCATTCTAATTCATTCGTACGATCCATTCTAATTCAGTCTCACGATATATTCTAATTCATTCAAACGATCCATTTTAATTCATTCGTACGATCCATTCTAATTCATTCACACAATCTATTCTAATTGATTCGTACGATCCATTCTAATTCATTAGCACGATCCATTCTATTTCATTCGTACGATCCATTCTATTTCATTCGTACGATCCATTCTAATTCATTCGCACGAATGTATCCATTCTAATTCATTCGTACGATCCATTCTAATTCATTCACACGATCCATTCTAATTCATTCATACGATCGATTCTAATTCATTCGTACGATCCTTTCTAATTCATTCGCACGATCCATTCTAATTTTTTCATACGATCCATTCTAATTCATTCATACAATCCATTCTAATTCTTTTGCACGAATGTATCCATTCTAATTCATTCGTACGATCCACCCTAATTCCTTCGTATGATCCATTCTAATTCATTCGCATGAATGTATCCATTCTAATTCATTTGTACGATCCATTCGAATTCATTCATACGATCTATTCTAATTCATTCATACGATCCATTCTAATTCATTCACACGAATGTATCCATTCTAATTCAGTCGTACTATCCATTCTAATTCAATCGCAGAATCTATTCTAATTCATTCGTACGATCCATTCTAATTCATTCGCACGATCCATTCTAATTCATTTGCACGATCCATTCAATTCATTCATACAATCCATTCTAATTTTTTTGCACGAATGTATCCATTCTAATTCATTCGTACGATCCATTCTAATTCCTTCATACGATCCATTCTATTTCATTCGATTGTGCGAATCAATTATAATGGATCGTATGAATGAATTAGAATGGATACATTCGTGCGAATGAATTAAAATGCATCGTGCGAATGAAATAGAATGGATCGTACGAATGAAGTAGAATAGATTGTGCGAATGAATTAGAATGGATCGTACGAATAAATTAGAATGGATCGTATGAATGAATTAGAATGGATCGTGCGAATGAATTAGAATGGATCGTACGAATGTATTAGAATGGATACATTCGTGCGAATGAATTAGAATGGATCGTACGAATGAGTAAGAATGGATCGTACGAATGAAATAGAATGAATTGTATGAATGAATTAGAATGGATCGTATAAATGAATTAGAATGAATTAGAATGGATACATTCGTGCGAATGAATTAGAATGGATCGTACGAATGGATCGTATGAAGGAATTAGAATGAATTAGAATGGATACATTCGTGCGATTGAATTAGAATGGATCGTATGAATGAATTAGATTGGATCGTATGAATGAATTAGAATGGATCGTACGTACGAAATAGAATCGATACATTCATGGGAATGAATTAGAATGGATCGTATGAAGGAATTAGAATGGATCGTACGAAGGAATTAGAATGGATCATATGAATGAATTGGAATGGATCGTACATATGAATTAGAATGGATACATTCCTGGGAATGAATTATAATGGATCGTACGAAAGAATTAGAATGGATCATACGAATGAAATAGAATGGATCGTACAAAGGAATTAGAATGGATCGTACGAAGGAATTAGAATGGATTGTACGAATGAATTAGAATGGATCGTACAAATGAATTGGAATAGATACATTCGTGCATAAGAATTAGAATGGATTGTAAGAATGAATTAGAATGGATCGTGCAAATGAATTAGAATGGATCGTGCGAATGAATTAGAATGGATCGTACGAATGAATTGGAATAGATTGTGCGAATGAATTAGAATGGATCGTACGAATGAATTAGAATGGATACATTCGTGCGAATGAATTAGAATGGATCGTATGAATGAATTAGAATGGATTGTATGAATGAATTCAAATGGATCGTACGAATGAATTAGAATGGATACATTCGTGCGAAAGAATTAGAATGGATCGTATGAATGAATTAGAATGGATCGTACGAATGAATAGAATGGATCGTACGAATGAATTAGAATGGATCGTACGAATGAATTAGATTGGATCGTGCAAATGAATTAGAATGGATCGTACGATTGAATTAGAATGGATACATTCGTGCGAATGAATTAGAATGTATCGTATGAATGAATTAGAATGGATCATATGAATGAATTCGAATGGATCGTACGTATGAATTAGAATAGATTGTACGAATGAATTAGAATGGATACATTCGTGCGAATGAATTAGAATGGATCGTATGAATGAATTAGAATGGATCGTATGAATGAATTCGAATGGATCGTACGTATGAATTAGAATGGATCGTACGAATGAATTAGAATGGATCGTATAAATGAATTAGAATGGATCGTATGAAAGAATTAGAATGGATCGTACGAAGGAATTAGAATGGATCGTAGGAAGGAATTAGAATGGATCGTACGAATGAATTAGAATGGATACATTCGTGAAAAGAATTAGAATGGATTGTATGAATGAATTAGAATGGATCGTACAAATGAATTAGAACGGATCGTGCGAATGAATTAGAATGAATCGTACGAATGAATTAGAATAGATTGTGCGAGTGAATTAGAATGGATCGTACGAATGAATTAGAATGGATACATTCGTGGGAATGAATTACAATGGATCGTATGAATGAATTAGAATAGATCGTATGAATAAATTAGAATAGATCGTATGAATGAATTAGAATGGATCGTACGAAAGAATTAGAATGGATCGTGCGAATGAATTAGAATGGATCGTGCGAATGATTAGAATGGATCGTGCGAATGAACTAGAATGGATCGTGCGAATGAATTAGAATGGATCGTACGAATGAATTAGAATGGATACATTCGTGCAAATGAATTAGAATGGATCGTACGAATGAGTAAGAATGGATCGTACGAATGAAAAAGAATGGATCGTACGAATGAATTAGAATGGATCGTGCTAATGAATTCGAATGGATCATACGAAGGAATTAGGGTGGATCGTACGAATGAATTAGAATGGATCGTACGAAGGAATTAGAATGAATCATACAAAGGAATTAGAATGGATCGTATGAATGAATTCGAATGGATCGTGCGAATGAATTAGAATAGATTGTACGAATGGATTAGAATGGATCGTATGAATGAATTAGATTAGATCGTGCGAATGAATTAGAATGGATCGTATGAATGAATTTGAATGGATCGTACGAATGAATACATTCGTGTGAAAGAATTAGAATGGATTGTATGAATGAATTAGAATGGATCGTATGGGTGAATTAGAATGGATTGTACGAATGAATTAGAATGGATTATTCTAATTCATTCGTACGATCCATTCTAATTCATTTGTACGATCCATTCTAATTCATTCGTACGATCCATTCAAATTCATTCGTACGATCCATTCTTACTGATTCGTACGATCCATTCTAATTCATTCGCACGAATGTATCCATTCTAATTCATTCGTACGATCCATTCTACTTCATTCGCACGTTCCATTCTAATTAATTCATACGATCCATTCTAATTCATTCTTACGATCCATTCTAATTCATTCGCACGATCCATTCTAATTCATTCATACGATCCATTTTAATTCATTCATACAATCCATTCTAATTCTTTCGCACGAATGTATCCATTCAAATTCATTCGTATGATCCATTCTAATTCATTCGCACAATCTATTCTAATTCATTCGTACGATCCATTCTAATTCATTAGCACGACCCATTCTAATTCATTCGTACGATCCATTCTATTTCATTTGTATGATCCATTCTTACTCATTCATACGATCCAATCTAATTCATTCGCACGAATGTATCCATTCTAATTCATTCGTACGATCCATTCTAATTCATTCGTACGATCCATTCTAATTCATTCGCACGATCCATTCTAATTCATTCGTACGATCCATTCTAATTCATTCATACGATCCATTCTAATTCATTCGCACGATCCATTTTATTTCATTCATACGATCCATTCTTACTCATTCGTACGATCCATTCTAATTCATTCGCACGATCCATTCTAATTCACTCATACGATCCATTCTAATTCATTCGTACGATCCATTCTAATTCATCCACACAATCTATTCTAATTCATTCGTACAATCCATTTTAATTCATTAGCACGATCCATTCTAATTCATTCGTACAATCCATTCTATTTTATTCGTACGATCCACCCTAATTCCTTCGTATGATCCATTCGAATACATTCGCACGAATGTATCCATTCTAATTTATTCGTACGATCCATTCTAATTCATTCGCACGATCCATTCTAATTCATTCATACGATCCATTCTAATTCATTCATACGATCCATTCTAATTCATTCGCACGATCCATTCTATTTTATTCGTACGATCCATTCTTACTCATTCGTATGATCCATTCTAATTCATTCGCACGAATGTATCTATTCTAATTCATTCCTACGATCCATTCTACTTCATTCGCATGATCCATTCTAATTCATTCATACGATCCATTGTAATTCATTCGTATGATCCATTCTAATTCATTCACACAATCCATTCTAATTCATTCGCACAATCCATTCTAATTCATTCTAATTCATTCGCACAATCCATTCTAATTCCTTCGCATGATCCATTCTAATTCATTCTAATTCATTCGTACGATCCATTATAATTCATTCGTATGATCTATTCTAATACATTCGTACGATCCATTCTTACTCATTCGTATGATCCATTCTAATTCATTCGCACGAATATATCTATTCAAATTCATTCTTACGATCGATTCTAATTCCTTCGTACGATCCATTCTATTTCATTCATATGATCCATTCTAATTCATTAATACAATCCATTCTAATTCTTTCGCATGAATGTTTCCATTCTAATACATTCGTACGTATGATCCATTCTAATTCATTCATTCGTATGATTCATTCTAATTCCTTCGTGCGAATGAATTAGAATGGATCGTATGAATTAATTCAAATGGATTGTACGAATGAATTAGAATGGATACATTCGTGCGAATGAATTAGAATGGATCAAACGAAGGAATTAGGGTGGATCGTACGAATGAATTAGAATGGATACATTCGAGCGAAAGAATTAGAATGGATTGTATGAATAAATTAGAATGGATCATATGAATGAAATAGAATGGATCGTACGAAGGAATTAGAATGGATCGTACGAATGAATTAGAATAGATACATTCGTGCGAATGAATTAGAATGGATCGTACGAATAAGTAAGAATGGATCGTACGAATGAATTAGAATAGATCGTGCGAATGAATTAGAATGGATCGAATGAATGAATTAGAATGGATCATACGAATGAATTAGAATGGATCGTATGTATGAATTAGAATGAATCGTATGAATGAATTAGAATGGATCGTGCGAATGAATTAGAATGGATCATACGAATGAATTATAATAGATACATTCATGCGAATGAATTAGATTGGATTGTACGAATGAGTAAGAATGGATCGTACGAATGAAATAGAATGGATCGTGCTAATGAATTAGAATGGATCGTACGAATGAATTAGAATAGATTGTGCGAATGATGAATTAGAATGGATCGTGCGAATGAATTAGATTGGATCGTGCGAATGAATTAGAATGGATCGTATAAAAGAATTAGAATGGATACATTCGTGCGAATGAATAAGAATGGATCGTATGAATGAATTAGAATGGATCGTATGAATGAATTCGAATGGATCGTACGAAGGAATTAGAATGGATCGTACGAATGAATTAGAATGGATACATTCGTGCGAAAGAATTAGAATGGATTGTTTGAAGAAATTAGAATGGATCGTATGAATGAATTAGAATGGATCGTGCGAATGAATTAGAATGGATCGTACGAATGAATTAGAATGGATCGTGCTAATGAATTAGAATGGATCGTACGAATGAATTAGAATAGATTGTGCGAATGAATTAGAATGGATCGTGCGAATGAATTAGAATGGATACATTCGTGCGAATGAATTAGAATGGATCGTATGAATGAATTAGAATGGATCGTATGAATGAATTTGAATGGATCGTACGAATGAATTAGAATGGATACATTCCTGCGAATGAATTAGAATGGATCATTCGAAGGAATTAGGGTGGATCGTACGAATGAATTAGAATGGATACATTCATGCGAAAGAATTAGAATGGATTTTATGAATGAATTAGAATGGATCGTATGAATGAATTAGAATGGATCGTGCGAATGAATTAGAATAGATCGTACGAATGAATTAGAATGGATACATTCGTGCGAATGAATTAGAATGAATCGTACGAACGCGTAAGAATGGATCATATGAATGAAATAAAATGGATCGTATGAATGAATTAGAATGGATCATGCTAATGAATTAGAATGGATCGTACGAATGAATTAGAATAGATTGTGCGAATGATGAATTAGAATGGATCGTGCGAATGAATTAGATTGGATCGTGCGAATGAATTAGAATGGATAGTACGAATGCGTTAGAAATGATACATTGATGCGAATGAATTAGAACGGATTGTATGATGAATTAGAATGGATATATTCGTGCGAATGAATTCTAATAGATCGTATGAATGAATTAGATTGGATCGTATGAATGAATTAGAATGGATCGTGCGAATGAATTAGAATGGATCGTACGAATGAATTAGAATGGATTGTACGAATGAATTAGAATGGATACATTTGTGTGAATGAATTAGAATGGATCATACGAAGGAATTAGGGTGGATAGTACGAATGAATTAGAATGGTTACATTCGTGCGAAAGAATTAGAATGGATTGTATGAATGAATTAGAATGGATCGTATGAATGAATTAGAATGGATCGTATGAATAAATTAGAATGGATCGTGCGAATGAATTAGATTGGATCGTATGAATTAGAATGGATCGTATGAAGAAATTCGAATGGATCATACGAATGAAATAGAGTGGATCGTATGAAGGAATTAGAATGGATCGTACGAAGGAATTAGAATGGATCGTACGAATGAATTAGAATGGATCGTACGAATGAATTAGAATGGAAACATTTGTGCAAAAGAATTAGAATGGATTGTATGAATGAATTAGAATAGATCGTGCAAATGAATTAGAATGGATCGTGCGAATGAATTAGAATGGATCATATGAATGAATTAGAATAGATTGTGCGAATGAATTAGATTGGATCGTACGAATGAATTAGAATGGATACATTCGTGCGAATGAATTAGAACGGATCGTATGAATAAATTAGATTGGATCGTATGAATGAATTAGAATAGATCGTGCGAATGAATTAGAATGGATCGTACGAATAAATAAGAATGGATCGTATGAATGAATTAGAATGGATCGTGCGAATGAAATAGAATGGATCGTACGAATGAATTAGAATGGATCGTATGAATGAATTAGATTGGATCGTATGAATGAATTAGAATGGATCGTACGTATGAATTAGAATGGATATATTGATGGGAATGAATTAGAATGGATCGTACGAAGGAATTAGAATGGTTCATACGAATGAAATGGAATGGATCGTACGAAGGAATTAGAATGGATCGTACGAAGGGATTAGAATGGATCGTACGAATGAATTAGAATAGATTATGCGAATGAATTAGAATGGATCGTACGATTGAATTAGAATGGATATATTCGTGCAAAAGAATTAGAATGGATTGTCTGAATGAATTAGAATAGATACATTCGTGCGAAAGAATTAGAATAGATTGTACGAATGAATTAGAATGGATCGTATGAATGAATTAGAATGGATCATACGAATGAATTAGAATGGATCGTACAAATGAATTAGAATGGATCGTATGAATGAATTAGAATGGATCGTGTGAATGAATTTGAATGGATCGTACGAATGATTTAGAATGGATACATTCGTGCGAATGAAATAGAATGGATCCTACGAATGAGTAAGAATGGATCGTACGAATGAAATAGAATGGATCATACAAATTAGAATGGATCGTGCGAATGAATTAGAATAGATCGTACGAATGAGTAAGAATGGGTCGTATGAATGAATTTGAATGGATCGTACGAATGAATTAGAATGGATCGTGCTAATGAATTAGAATGGATCGTAAGAATGAATTAGAATAGATTGTGCGAATGAATTAGAATGGATCGTACGAATGAATTAGATTGGATCGTATGAATGAATTAGAATGGATCGTGCGAATGAATTAGAATGGATCGTACGAATGAATTAGAACGGATCGTATGAATGAATTCGAATGGATCGTGCGAATAAATTAGAATGGATCGTACGAATGAATTAGAATGGATACATACGACAGAATGGATCGTATGAATGAATTAGAATGAATCGTACAAAGGAATTAGAATGGATACATTTATGGGAATGAATTAGAATGGATCGTACGAAGGAATTAGAATGGATCATACAACTGAAGTAAAATGGATCGTACGAAGGAATTAGAATGGATCGTACGAATTAATGAGAATGGATACATTCGTGCAAAAGAATTAGAATGGATTATATGAATGAATTAGAATGGATCGTGCAAATGAATTAGAATGGATCGTGCGAATGTATTAGATTGGATCGTACGAATGAATTATAATAGATTGTACGAATGAATTAGAATGGATCGTACGAATGAATTAGAATGGATACATTCGTGCGAATGAATTAGATTGGATCGTATGAATGAATTAGAATAGATCGTGCGAATGAATTAGAATGGATCGTACGAATGAATTAGAATGGATACATTCAAGCGAATGAATTAGAATGGATCGTACGAATGAGTAAGAATGGATCGTACGAATGAAATAGAAAGGATACATTCATATGATCCATTCTATTTCATTCGTACGATCCATTCTTACTCATTCGTACGATCCATTCTAATTCATTCGCACGAATGTATCCATTCTAATTCATTCGTACGATCCATGCTAATTCATTCGCACGATCCATTCTAATTCATTCATACGATCCATTCTAATTCATTCGTACGATCCATTCTAATTCATTCGCACGATCCATTCTAATTCATTCGTACGATCCATTCGAATTCATTCATACGATCCATTCTAATTCATTCACACGATCCATTCTAATTCATTCGCACGAATGTATCCATTCTAATTCATTCGTACGATCCATTTTAATTCATTCGCACGATCCAATCTAATTCATTCGCACGATCCATTCTAATTCATTTGTACGATGCATTCTATTTCATTCGTACGATCCATTCTTACTCATTCGTACGATCCAATATAATTCATTCGCATGAATGTATCCATTCTAATTCATTCGTACGATCCATTCTAATACATTCGTACGATCCATTCTAATTCCTTCGTACGATCCATTCTATGAATGAATTAGAATTAGAATGGATACATTCTATTTCATTCGTACGATCCATTCTAATTCATTCGCACGAATGTATCCATTCTAATTCATTCGTATGATCCATTCGAATTCATTCATACGATCCATTCTAATTCATTCATACGATCCATTCTAATTCATTCGCACGAATGTATTCATTCTCACAATCTATTCTAATTCATTCGTACGATCCATTCTAATTCATTAGCATGATCCATTCTAATTCATTCGTACTATCCATTCTATTTCATTCGTACGATCCATTCTTACTAATTCGTACGATCCATTCTAATTCATTCGCACATATGTATCCATTCTAATTCATTCGTACGATCCAGTCTAATTCATTCGCACGATCCATTCTATTTGATTCATACGATCTATTCTAATTCATTCGTACGATCCATTCTAATTCATTCGCACAATCTATTCTAATTCATTCGTATGATCCATTCTATTTCATTCGTATGGTCTGTTCTTACTCAATGAATTAGAATGGATCGTGCGAATGAATTAGAATGGATCGTACGAAGGAATTAGAATGGATACATTCGTGCGAATGAATTAGAATGGATCATACGAATGAGTAAGAATGGATCGTACGAATGAAATAGAATGGATCGTGCTAATGAATTAGAATGGATCGTGCTAATGAAATAGAATGGATCGTACGAATGAATTAGAATGAATTGTGCGAATGAATAAGAATGGATCGTATGAAAGAATTAGAATGGATCGTGCGAATGAATTAGAATGAATCGTACGAATGAATTAGAATGGATACATTCGTGCGAATGAATTAGAATGGATCGTACGAATGAGTAAGAATGGATCGTACGAATGAAATAGAATGGATCATACGAATGAAATAGAATGGATCGTGCTAATGAATTAGAATGGATCGTACGAATGAATTAGAATGGATCATACGAAGGAATTAGGGTGGATCGTACGAATGAATTAGAATGGATCGTACGAAGGAATTAGAATGGATCGTACCAATGAATTAGAATGGATACATTCGTGCAAAAGAATTAGAATGGATTGTATAAATGAATTAGCTTGTATAGTACAAATGAATTAGATTGGATCGTGCGAATGAATTAGAATGGATCGTACGAATGAATTAGAATAGATTGTGTGAATGAATTAGAATGGATCGTACGAATGAATTAGAATGGATACATTCGTGCGAATGAATTAGAATGGATTATATGAATGAATTAGAATGGATCGTATGAATGAATTCGAATGGATCGTACAAATGAATTAGAATGGATATATTCATGTGAATGAATTAGAATGGATCATACGAAGGAATTAGGGTGGATCGTACGAATGAATTAGAATGGCTACATTCGTGCGAAAGAATTAGAATGGATCGTACGAATGAGTAAGAATGGATCGTACGTATGAATTAGAATGGATACATTCATGAGAATGAATTAGAATGGATCGTACGAAGCAAATAGAATGGATCATACGAATGAAATAGAATGGATCGTACGAAGGAATTAGAATGGATCATGCGAATGCATTAGAATGGATCGTGCGAATGAATTAGAATGGATCGTATGAATGAATTAGAATGGATCATGCGAATGACTTACAATGGATCGTATGAATGAATTCGAATGGATCGTACGAATGAATTAGAATGGATACATTCGTGCGAATGAATTAGAATGGATCATACGAAGGAATTAGGGTGGATCGTACGATTGAATTAGAATGGATACATTCGTGCGAAAGAATTAGAATGGATTGTATGAATGAATTAGAATGGATCGTATGAATGAATTAGAATGGATAGTGCGAATGAATTAGAATGGATCGTACGAATGAATTAGAATGGATCGTATGAATGAATTAGAATGGATCGTGTGAATGAATTAGAATGGATCGTACGAATGAATTAGAATGGATACATTAGTGTAATTGAATTAGAATGGATCGTACGAATGAGTAAGAATGGATCGTACGAATGAAATAGAATGGATCGTACGAATGAATTAGAATGGATCGTGCTAATGAACTAGAATGGATCGTACGAATGAAATAGAATAGATTGTGCGAATGAATTAAAATGGATCGTACGAATGAATTAGAATGGATACATTCGTGCGAATGAATTAGAATAGATTGTATGAATGAGTAAGAATGGATCGTAAGAATGAAATCGAATGGATCGTACGAATGAATTAGAATCGATCGTGCTAATGAATTAGAATGGATCGTATGAATGAATTAGAATAGATTGTGCGAATGAATACATTCGTGCGATTGAATTAGAATGGATCGTATGAATGAATTAGAATGGATCGTATGAAAGAATTAGAATGGATCGTATGAATGAATTTGAATGGATCGTATGAATGAATTAGAATGGATACATTCGAGCGAATGAATTAGAATGGATCATACGAAGGAATTAGGGTGGATCGTACGAATGAATTAGAATAGATTGTATGAATGAATTAGAATGGATCGTATGAATGAATTAGAATGGATCGTGCGAATGAATTGTAATGGATCATACGAATGAATTAGAATAAATCGTATGAATGAATTAGAATGGATCGTGCGAATGATTTAGAATGGATCGTACGAATGAATTAGAATAGAATGGATACATTCATGCGAATGAATTAGAATGGATCGAACGAATGAGTAAGAATGGATCGTACCAATGAAATAGAATGGATTGTACGATTGAATTAGAATGGATCGTGCTAATGAATTAGAATGGATCGCATGAATGAATTAGAATAGATTGTGCGAATGAATTAGAATGGATCGTACGAATGAATTAGAATGCATACATTCGTGCAAATGAATTAGAATGGATCATATTAAAGAATTAGATTGGATCGTATGAATGAATTAGAATGGATCGTGCGAATGAATAAGAATGGATCGTACGAATGAATTAGAATGGATACATTCGTGCGAATGAATTAGAATTGATTGTGCGAATGAATTAGAATGGATACATTCGTGCGAATGGATCGTACGAATAAAATAGAATGGATCTTACGAATGAATTAGAATGGATCGTGCTAATAAATTAGAATGGATCATATGAATGAATTAGAATAGATTGCGCGAATGAATTAAAATGGATCATACGAATGAATTAGAATGGATACATTTATGCGAATGAATTAGAATGGATCGTATAAATGAATTAGGTTGGATCGTATGAATGAATTAGAATGGAAAGTACGTATGAATTAGAATGGATACATTCATGGGAATGAATTAGAATGGATCGTACGAAGGAATTAGAATGGATCATACGAATGAAATAGAATGGATCGTACGAAGGAATTAGAATGGATCGTATGAAGGAATTAGAATGGATCGTACGAAGGAATTAGAATGGATAATACGAATGAATTAGAATGGATACATTCATGCAAAAGAATTAGAATAGATTGTATGAATGAATTAGAATGGATCGTGCAAATGAATTAGAATGGATCGTGCGAAAGAATTAGAATGGATCGTACGAATGAATTAGAATAGATTGTGCGAATGAAATAGAATGGATCGTACGAATGAATTAGAATGGATACATTCGTGCGAATGAATTAGAATGTATCGTATGAATGAATTAGAATGGATCGTATGAATGAATTTGAATGGATCGTGCGAATGAGTTAGAATGGATCGTATGAATGAATTAGAATGGATCGTGAGAATGAATTAGAATGGATCATATGAATGAATTCGAATGGATCTTACGAATGAATTAGAATGGATACATTCGTGCGAATGAATTAGAATGGATCATACGAAGAAATTAGGGTGGATCGTACGAATCAATTAGCTAGGATACATTCGTGCGAAAGAATTAGAATAGATCGTATGAATGAATTAGAATGGATCATATGAATGATTTAGAATGGATCGTGCGAATGAATTAGAATAGATCGTACGAATAAATTAGAATGGATCGTGTGAATGAATTAGAATGGATCGTACGAATGAATTAGAATGGATCGTATGAATGAATTCGAATTTAAATGAATTAGAATGGATTGTACGAATGAATTAGAAAGGATCGTGCTAATGAATTAGAATGGATCGTACGAATGAATTAGAATAGATTGTGCGAATGAATTAGAATGGACCATACGAATGAATTAGAATGGATACATTCGTGCGAATGAATTCGAATGGATTGTATGAATGAATTTGATTGGATCGTATAAATGAATTAGAATGGATCATATGTATGAATTAGAATGAATACATTCATGGGAATGAATTAGAATGGATCGTACGAATGAATTAGAATGGATCATACGAATGAAATAGAATGGATCGTACGAAGGAATTAGAATGTACGAAGGAATTAGATTGGATCGTGCGAATGAATTAGAATGGATCGTGCGAATGAATTAGAATGGATCATATGAATGAATTCGAATTTGAATGAATTAGAATGGATTGTACGAATGAATTAGAATGGATCGTGCTAATGAATTAGAATGGATCGTACGAATGAATTAGAATAGATTGTGCGAATGAATTAGAATGGATCGTATGTAAGAATTAGAATGGATACATTCGTGCAAATGAATTAGAATGGATTGTATGAATGAATTAGAATAGATCGTATGAATGAATTCGAATTTGAATGAATTAGAATGGATTGTACGAATGAATTAGAAAGGATCGTGCTAATGAATTAGAATGGATCGTACGAATGAATTAGAATAGATTGTGCGAATGAATTAGAATGGATCGTATGTATGAATTAGAATGGATACATTCGTGCGAATGAATTAGAATGGATCGTATGAATAAATTAGATTGGATCGTATAAATGAATTAGAATGGATCGTATGTATGAATTAGAATGGATACATTCATGGGAATGAATTAGAATGGATCGTACGAAGGAATTAGAATGGATCGTACGAAACAAATAGAATGGATCGTACGAATGAATTAGAATGGATCGTGCTAATGAATTATAATGGATCGTACAAATGATTTAGAATAGATTGTGCGAATCAATTAGAATGGATCGTATGAATGAATTAGAATGGATACATTCGTGCGAATGAATTAGAATGGATTGTATGAATGAATTAGATTGGATCGTATGAACGAATTAGAATGGATCGTACGTATGAATTAGAATAGATACATTCATGGGAATGAATTAGAATGGATCATACGAAGGAATTAGAATGGATCGTACGAAGGAATTAGAATAGTTCGTACGAATGAATTAGAATGGATACATTCGTGCAAAAGAATTAGAATGGATTGTATGAATGAATTAGAATAGATTGTACAAATGAATTAGAATGGATCGTGCGAATGAATTAGAATGGATCGTACTAATGGATTAGAATAGATTGTGCGAATGAATTAGAATGGATCGTACGAATGAATTAGAATGGATACATTCGTGCGAATGAATTAGAATGGATCGTATGAATGAATTAGAATGGATCGTACATACGATCCATTCTATTTCATTCGTACGATCCATTCTTACTCATTCGTACGATCCATTCTAATTAATTCGCACGATCCATTCTAATTCATTCATACGATCCATTCTATTTTATTCGTGCGATCCATTCTTACTCATTCGTACGATCCATTCTATTTAATTCATACGAATGCATCCATTATAATTCATTCGTACGATCCATTCTAATTCATTCGCACGATCTATTCTAATTCATTCATACGATCCATTCTAATTCATTCGTATGATCTATTCTAAATCATTCACACAATCTATTCCAATTCATTCGTACGATCCATTCTAATTCATTAGCACGATCTATTCTAATTCATTCGTACTATACATTCTATTTCATTCGTACGATCGATTCTTATTCATTCGTACGATACATTCTAATTCATTCGCACGAATGTATCCATTCTAATTCATTCGTACGATCCATTCTAATTCATTCGCACGATCCATTCTAATTCATTTATACGATCTATTCTAATTCATTTATACGATCCATTCTAATTCATTCGCACGAATGTATCTATTCTAATTCATTCGTACGATCCATTCTAATATATTTGCACAATCTATTCTAATTCATTCGTACGATCCATTCAAATTCATTCGCACGATCCATTCTAATTCATTCATACAATCCATCCTAATTCTTTTGCACGAATGTATCCATTCTAATTCATTCGTACGATCCATTCTAATTCATTCGTATGATCCATTCTAATTCCTTCGTACGATCCATTCTAATTCCTTCGTACGATCCATTCTATTTCATTCGTATGATCCATTCTAATTCCTTCGTACGATCCATTCTAATTCATTCCCATGAATGTATCCATTCTAATTCCTTCATACGATTCATTCTAATTCTTTTGTACGATCCATTCTTTCGTATGTATCCATTCTAATTCATTCGTACGATCCATTCTAATTCACTCGCACGATCCATTCAAATTCATTCATACGATCCATTCTAATTCATTCATACGATCTATTCTAATTCAGTCGCACGATCCATTCTAATTCATTCATACAATCCATTCTAATTCATTCGTATGATCCATTCTAATACATTCGCACAATCAATTCTAATTTATTTGTACTATCCATTCTAATTCATTAGCACGATCTATTCTAATTCATTCATATGATCCATTCTATTTCATTCGTACGATGCATTCTTACTCATTCGTACGATCCATTCTAATTCATTCGCACGATCCATTATAATTCATTCATACGATCTATTCTATTTCATTCGTACGATCCATTCTTACTCATTCGTACGATCAATTCTAATTCATTCGCACGAATGTATCCATTCTAATTCATTCGTACGATCCATTCTAATTCATTTGCACGATCCATTCTAATTCGTTTGTACGATCCATTCTAATTTATTCGTACGATCCATTATAATTCATTCGTACCATCCATTTTAATTCATTCGCACGAATATATCATTTTAATTCATTTGTACGATCCATTCTTTCGCACAATCATACGTACGATCCATTCTAATTCATTCGTACGATCCATTTTGATTCTAATTCGTACGATCCATTCTAATTCTTTCGCACGAATGTATCTATTCTAATTCATTCGTACGATCCATTCTAATTCATTCGTACGATCCATTCTAATTTATTCATACAAACCATTCTAATTCTTTTGCACGAATGTATCCATTCTAATTCATTCGTACGATCCATTCTAATTCCTTCGTACGATCCATTCTAATTCCTTCGTACGATCCATTCTAACTCCTTCGTATGATCCATTCTATTTCATTCGTATGATCCATTCTAATTCCTTCGTACGATCCATTCTAATTAATTCCCATGAATGTATCCATTCTAATTCATACATACGATCCATTCAAATTCATTTATACGATCCAATCTAATTCATTCATACGATCCATTTTAATTCATTCGCACGAATATATCAATTTTAATTCATTCGTACGATCCATTATAATTCATTCGCACAATCTATTCTAATTCATTCGTACGATCCATTCTAATTCATTAGCACGATCCATTCTAATTCATTCGTACGATCCATTCTATTTCATTCGTATGATCCATTCTTACTCATTCGTATGATCCATTCTAATTCATTCGCACGAATGTATCCATTCTAATTCATTCGTACGATCCATTCTATTTCATTCACACAATCCATTCTAATTCATTCATACGATCCATTCTAATTCATTTGTACGATCCAATCTAATTCATTCGCACGATCCATTCTAATTCATTCATACGATCTATTCTAATTCATTCATACAATCCATTTTAATTCTTTCGGACGAATGTATCTATTCTAATTCATTCGTACGATCCATTCTAATTCCTTCATACGATCCATTCTAATTCCTTCGTACGATCCATTCTATTTCATTCGTATGATCCATTCTAATTCCTTCGTTCGATCCATTCTAATTCATTCCCTTGAATGTATCCATTCTAATTCATACGTATAATCCATTCTAATTCATTCATACGATCCATTCTAATTCATTCTTACGATCCATTCTAATTCATTCGCACGAATGTATCCATTCTAATTCATTCATGCGATCCATTCTAATTCATTCGCACAATCTATTCTAATTCATTTGTACGATCCATTCTAATTCATTAGCACGATCCATTCTTATTTATTCGTACGATCCATTCTAATTCATTCGCACGATCCATTCTAATTCATTCGTACGATCCATTCTAATTCATTCATATGATCCATTCTAATTCATTCATGCAATCCATTCTAATTCATTCTAATTCATTCGCTTGATCTATTCTTATCCATTCGTATGATCCATTCAATCTAATTCATTCGCACGATCCAATCTAATTCATTCACACGATCCATTCTAATTCATTCGTACGATCCATTCTATTTCATTCGTACGATCCATTCTTACTCATTCGTACGATCCATTCTAATTCATTCGCACGAATGTATCCTCATTCGCACGATCCATTCTAATTCATTTGCACGATCTATTCTAATTCATTCATACAATTCATTCTAATTCTTTTGCACGAATGTATCCATTCTAATTCATTCGTACGATCCATTCTAATTCATTCCACGATCCATTCTAATTCATTCATACAATCCATTCTAATTCTTTCACACGAATGTATCCATTCTAATTCATTCGTACGATCCACCCTAATTCCTTCATATGATCCATTCTAATTCATTCGCGCGAATGTATCCATTTTAATTCATTCGTACGATCCATTCATACGATCCATTCTAATTCATTCATACGATCCATTCTAATTTATTCGCACAAATGTATCCATTCTAATTCATTCGTACGATCCATTCTTATTCATTCGCACAATCTATTCTAATTCATTCGTACGATCCATTCTAATTCTTTTGCACGCGTACGAAAGAATTAGAATAGATTGCGTGAATGAATTAGAATGGATACATTCGTGCGAATGAATTAGAATGGTTCGTATGAATGAATTAGAATTGACCATATGAATGAATTAGAATGGATCGTGCGAATGAATTAGAATGGATCGTACGAATGAATTAGAATGGACCGTGCGAATTTGTAAGAATGGATCGTACGAATGAAATAGAATGGGTCGTACGAATGAATTAGAATGGATCGTGCTAATAAATTAGAATGGATCGTACGAATGAATTAGAATAGATTATGCGAATGAATTAGAATGGATCGTACGAATGAATTAGAATGGATACATTCGTGCAAATGAATTAGAATGGATCGTATGAATGAATTAGATTGGATCATATGAATGAATTAGAATGGATCGTACGTATGAATTAGAATGGATACATTCATGGGAATGAATTAGAATGGATCGTACGAAGGAATTAGAATGGATCGTACGAAGGAATTAGAATGGATCGTATGAATGTATTAGAATAGATACATTCGTGCAAAAGAATTAGAATGAATTGTATGAATGAATTAGAATGGATCGTACAAATTAATTAGAATGGATCGTGCGAATGAATTAGAATGGATCGTACGAATGAATTAGAATAGATTGTGCGAATGAATTAGAATGGATCATACGAATGAATTAGATTGGATACATTCGTGCGAATGAATTAGAATGGATCGTATGAATAAATTAGAATGGATCGTATGAATGAATTCAAATGGATTGTACGAATGAATTTGAATAGATACATTCGTGCGAATGAATTAGAATGGATCATACGAAGGAATTTGGGTGGATCGTACGAATGAATTAGAATGGATACATTCGTGCGAAAGAATTAGAATGGATTGTATGAATGAACTAGAATGGATCGTATGAATGAATTAGAATGGATCGTGCGAATGAATTAGAATGGATCGTACGAATGAATTAGAATGGATCGTATGAATGAATTAGAATGGATCGTGCGAATGAATTAGAATGGATCGTACGAATGAAATAGAACGGATCGTACGAATGAATTAGAATGGATGGTGCTAATGAATTAGAATGGATCGTACGAATGAATTAGAATAGATTGTGCGAATGAATTAGAATGGATCGTACGAATGAATTAGAATGGATACATTCGTGCGAATGAATTAGAATGGATCGTATGAATGAATTAGATTGGATCGTACATATGAATTAGAATGGATCGTACATATGAATTAGAATGGATACATTCATGGGAATGAATTAGATTGGATCGTACGAAGGAATTAGAATGGATCATACGAATAAAATAGAATGGATCGTACGAAGGAATTAGAATGGATCGTATGAAGAAATTAGAATGGATCGTACGAAGGAATTAGAATGGATCGTACGAATGAATTAGAATGGATACATTCGTGCAAAAGAATTAGAATGGATTGTATGAATGAATTAGAATAGATCGTGCAAATGAATTAGAATGGATCGTGCAAATGAATTAGAATGGATCGTACGAATGAATTAGAATAGATTGTGCGAATGAATTAGAATGGATCGTACGAATGAATTAGAATGGATACATTCGTGCGAATGAATTAGAATAGATCGTATGAATGAATTAGATTGGATCGTATGAATGAATTAGAATGGATCATACGTATGAATTAGAATGGATACATTCATGGGAATGAATAAGAATGGATCGTACGTATGAATTAGAATGGATACATTCATGGGAATGAATTAGAATGGATCGTACGAAGCAATTAGAATGGATCGTACGAAGGAATTAGAATGGATCGTACGAAGGAATTAGAATGGATCGTACGAATGAATTAGAATGGATACATTCATGCAAAAGAATTAGAATGGATTGTATGAATGAATTAGAATGGATCGTACAAATGAATTTGAATGGATCGTGCGAATGAATTAGAATGGATCATACGAATGAATTAGAATCGATTGTGCGAATAAATTAGAATGTATCGTACGAATGAATTAGAATGGATACATTCGTGCGAATGAATTAGATTGGATCGTATGAATGAATTAGAATAGATCGTATGAATGAATTCGAATGGATCGTCCGAATGAATTAGAATGGATACATTCGTGCGATTGAATTAGAATGGATCATACGAAGGAATTAGGGTGGATCGTACGAATAAATTAGAATGGATACATTCGTGTGAAAGAATTAGAATGGATCGTATTAATGAATTAGAATGGATCGTATGAATTATTTAGAATGGATCGTGCGAATGAATTAGAATGGATCGTACAAATGAATTAGAATGGATCGTACGAATGAATTAGAATGGATCGTATGAACGAATTAGAATGGATCATGCGAATGAATTAGAGTGGATCGTATGAATGAATTACAATGGATACATTCGTGCGAATGAATTAGAATGGATCGTACGAATGAGTAAGAATGGATCATACGAATGAAATAGAATGGATCGTACGAATGAATTAGAATGGATCGTGCTAATCAATTAGAATGGATCGTACGAATAAATTAGAATAGATTATACGAATGAATTATATTGGATCGTACGAATGAATTAGAATGGATCGTATGAATGAATTAGAATGGATCGTGCGAATGAATTAGAATGGATCGTACGAATGAATTAGAATGGATCGTACGAATGAATTAGAATGGATCGTGCGAATGAATTAGAATGGATCGTACAAATGAATTAGAATGGATACATTCGTGCAAATAAATTAGAATGGATCGTATGAATGAGTAAGAATGGATCGTACGATTGAAATAGAATGGATCGTACGAATGAAGTAGAATGGATCGTGCTAATGAATTAGAATGGATCGGACGAATGAATTTGAATAAATTGTGCGAATAAATTAGAATGGATCGTACGAATGAATTAGAATAGATATATTCGTGTGAATGAATTAGAATGGATCGTATGAATGAATTAGAATGGATCGTATGAATGAATTAGAATGGATCGTGCGAATGAATTAGAATGGATCGTACGAATGAATTAGAATGGATTGCATGAATGAATTAGAATGGATCTTGCGAATGAATTAGAATGGATCTTGCGAATGAATTAGAATAGATTGTGCGAATGAATTAGAATGGATCGTGCGAATGAATTAGAATGGATCGTACGAATGAATTAGAATGGATCGTATAAATGAATTAGAATGGATCGTGCGAATGAATTAGAATGGATCGTACGAATGAATTAGAATGGATACATTCGTGCAAATAAATTAGAATGGATCGTACGAATGAGTAAGAATGGATCGTACGATTAAAATAGAATGGATCGTACGAATAAAGTAGAATGGATCGTGCTAATGAATTAGAATGGATCGGACGAATGAATTAGAATAGATTGTGCGAATAAATTAGAATGGATCGTACGAATGAATTAGAAAGGATACTTTCGTGTGAATGAATTAGAATGGATCGTATGAATGAATTAGAATGGATCGTATGAATGAATTAGAATGGATCGTGCGAATGAATTAGAATGGATCGTCCGAATAAATTAGAATGGATCGCATGAATGAATTAGAATGGATCTTGCGAATGAATTAGAATAGATTGTGCGAATGAATTAGAATGGATCGTACGAATGAATTAGAATGGATACATTCGTGCGAATGAATAAGAATAGATCTTATGAATGAATTAGGTTGGATCGTATGAATGAATTAGAATGGATCGTACGTATGAATTAGAATGGATACATTCATGGGAATGAATTAGAATGGATCGTACGAAGGAATTAGAATGGATCATACGAATGAAATAGAATGGATCGTACGAAGGAATTAGAATAGATTGTACGAAGGAATTATAATGGATCATATGAAGGAATTAGAATGGATCGTACGAATGAATTAGAATGGATACATTTGTGCAAAAGAATGAGAATGGATTGTATGAATGAATTAGAATGGATCGTGCAAATGAATTAGAATGGATCGTGCGAATGAATTAGAATGGATCGTACGAATGACTTAGAATAGATTGTGCGAACGAATTAGAATGGATCGTACGAACGAATTAGAATGGATACATTCGTGCGAATGAATTAGAATGGACCGTATGAATGAATTAGAATAGATCGTATGAATGAACTCGAATGGATCGTACGAATGAATTAGAATGGATACATTCGTTCGAATGAATTTGAATGGATCATACGAAGGAATTGGGGTGGATCGTACGAATGAATTAGAATGGATCGTATGAATGAATTAGAATGGATCGTGCGAATGAATTAGAATGGATCGTACGAATGAGTAAGAATGGATCGTACGAATGAATTAGAATAGATTGTGCGAATAAATTAGAATAGATCGTACGAATAAATTAGAATGGATACATTCGAGTGAATGAATTAGAATGGATCGTATGAATGAATTACAATGGATCGTATGAATGAATTAGAATGGATCGTGCAAATGAATTAGAATGGATCGTACGAATGAATTAGAATGGATCGTATGAATGAATTAGAATGGATCGTGCGAATGAATTAGAATAGATTGTGCGAATGAATTAGAATGGATCGTACGAATGAATTTGAATGGATACATTCGTGCGAATGAATTAGAATGGATCTTATGAATGAATTAGATTGGATCGTATGAATGAATTAGAATGGATCGTACGTATGAATTAGAATGGATACATTCATGGGAATGAATTAGAATGGATCGTACGAAGGAATTAGAATGGATCATACGAATGAATTAGATTAGATCGTATGATCCATTCTAATTCCTTCGTACGATCCATTCTATTTCATTCGTATGATCCATTCTAATTTCTTCGTACGATCCATTCTAATTCATTTGCACGCGTACGAAAGAATTAGAATAGATTGTGTGAATGAATTAGAATGGATACATTCGTGCGAATGAATTAGAATGGATCGTATGAATGAATTAGAATGGATCGTATGAATGAATTAGAATGGATCGTGCGAATGAATTAGAATGGATCGTACGAATGAATTAGAATGGATCGTGCGAATGAATTAGAATGGATCGTACGAATGAATTAGAAAGGATACATTCGTGCGAATCAATTAGAATGGATCGTACGAATGAGTAAGAAAGGATCGTACGAATGAAGTAGAATGGGTCATACGAATGACTTAGAATGGATCGTGCTAATGAATTAGAATGGATCATATGAATGAATTAGAATAGATTGTGCGAATGAATTAGAATGGATCGTACGAAAGAATTAAAATGGATACATTCGTGCGAATAAATTAGAATGGATCGTATGAATGAATTAGATTGGATCGTATGAATGAATTAGAATGGATCGTACGTATGAATTACAATGGATACATTCATGGGAATGAATTAGAATGGATCGTACGAAGGAATTAGAATGGATCGTACGAAGGAATTAGAATGGATCGTATGAATGAATTAGAATGGATACATTCGTGCGAATGAATTAGAATGGATCGTACGTATGAATTACAATGGATACATTCATGGGAACGAATTAGAATGGATCGTACCAAGGAATTAGAATGGATCGTACGAAGGAATTAGAATGGATCGTACGAATGAATTAGAATGGATACATTCGTGCGAATGAATTAGAATAGATCGTATGAATGAATTAGATTGGATCGTATGAATGAATTAGAATGGATCATACGTATGAATTAGAATGGATACATTCATGGGAATGAATTAGAATGGATCGTACGAAGAAATTAGAATGGATCGTACGAAAGAATTAGAATGGATTGTACGAAGGAATTAGAATGGATCGTACGAATGAATTAGAATGGATACATTCGTGTAAAAGAATTAGAATGGATCATACGAATGAATTAGAATGGATACATTCGTTTAAAAGAATTAGAATGGATTGTATGAATGAATTAGAATGGATCGTACAAATGAATTAGAATGGATCGTGCGAATGAATTAGAATGGATCATACGAATGAATTAGAATCGATTGTGCGAATAAATTAGAATGGATCGTACGAATGAATTAGAATGGATACATTCTTGCGAATCAATTAGAATGGATCGTATGAATGAATTAGAATAGATCGTATGAATGAATTCGAATGGATCGTATGAATGAATTAGAATGGATACATTCGTGCGAATGAATTAGAATGGATCATACGAAGGAATTAGGGTGGATCATACCAATGAATTAGAATGGGTACATTTGTGCGAAAGAATTAGAATGGATTCTATGAATAAATTAGAATGGATCGTATGAATGAATTAGAATGGTTCGGGCGAATGAATTAGAATGGATCGTACGAATGAATTAGAATGGATCGTATGAATGAATTAGAATAGATCGTGCGAATGAATTAGAATGGATCGTACAAATGAAATAGAATGGATCGTGCTAATGAACAAGAATGTATCGTACGAATAAATTAGAATAGATTGTGCGAATGAATTAGAACGGATCGTACGAATGAATTAGAATGGATCGTATGAATGAATTAGAATGGATCGTGCGAATGAATTAGAATGGATCGTACAAATGAATTAGAATAGATACATTCGTGCGAATGAATTAGAATGGATCGTACGAATGAGTAAGAATGGATCGTACGATTGAAATAGAATGGATCGTACGAATGAATTAGAATGGATCGTACTAATGAATTAGAATGGATCGTATGAATGAATTAGAATAGATTATGCGAATGAATTAGAATGGATCGTACGAATGAATTAGAATGGATACATTCGTGTGAATGAATTTGAATGGATCGTATGAATGAATTAGAATGGATCGTACGAATAAATTAGAATGGATCGTGCGAATGAATTAGAATTGATCGAACGAATGAATTAGAATGGATTGTATGAATGAATTAGAATGGATCGTGCGATTGAATTAGAATAGATTGTGCGAATGAATTAGAATGGATCGTACGAATAAATTAGAATGGATACATTCGTGCGAATGAATTAGAATGGATCTTATGAATGAATTAGATTGGATCGTATAAATGAATTAGAATGGATTGTATGTATGAATTGGATTGGATACATTCATGGGAATGAATTAGAATAGATCGTACGAAGGAATTAGAATGGATCATACGAATGAAATAGAATGGATCGTACGAAGGAATTAGAATGGATCGTACGATAGAATTATAATAGATCATACGAAGGAATTATAATGGATCGTACGAATGAATTAGAATGGATACATTTGTGCAAAAGGATTAGAATGGATTGTATGAATGAATTAGAATGGATCGTGCAAATGAATTAGAATGGATCGTGCGAATGAATTAGAATGGATCGTATGAATGAATTAGAATAGATTGTGCGAATGAGTTAGAATGGATCGTACGAATGAATTAGAATGGATACATTCGTGCGAATGAATTAGAATGGATCGTATGAATGAATTAGAATGGATTGTATGAATAAATTTGAATGGATCGTACGAATGAATTAGAATGGATACAATTGTTCGAATGAATTAGAATGGATCATACGAAGGAATTAAGGTGGATCGTACGAATGTATTTGAATAGAAACATTCGTGCGAAAGAATTAGAATGAATTGTATGAATGAATTAGAATGGATCATATGAATGAATTAGAATGGATCGTGCGAATGAATTAGAATGGATCGTACAAATGAATTAGAATGGATTGTATGAATGAATTAGAATAGATCGTGCAAATGAATTAGAATGGATCATACGAATGAATTAGAATGGATACATTCGTGTGAATGAATTAGAATGGATCTTACGAATAAGTAAGAATGGATCGTACGAATGAAATAGAATGGATCGTACGAATGAATTAGAATGGATCGTGCTAATGAATTAGAATGGATCGTACGAAATAATTAGAATAGATTGTGCGAATGAATTAGAATGGATCGTACGAATGAATTAGAATGGATCGTATGAATGAATTAGAATGGATCGTGCGAATGAATTAGAATGGATCGTACGAATGAATTAGAATGGATACATTCGTGCGAATGAATTACAATGGATCGTATGAATAAGTAAGAATGGATCGTACGAATGAAATAGAATGGATCGTACGAATGAATTAGAATGGATCATGCTAATGAATTAGAATGGATCGTACGAATGAATTAGCAAAGATAGTGCGAATGAATTAGAATGGATCGTACGAATGAATTAGAATGGATACATTCGTGCGAATCAATTAGAATGGATCGTATGAATGAATTAGATTGGATCGTATGAATGAATTAGAATGGATCGTACGTATGAATTAGAATGGATAAATTCATAGGAATGAATTAGAATGGATCGTACGAAGGAATTAGATTGGATCATACGAATGAAATAGAATGGATCGTACGAAGGAATTAGAATGGATCGTGCAAATGAATTAGAATGGATCGTGCGAATGAATTAGAATGGATCGTACGAATGAATTATAATAGATTGTGCGAATGAATTAGAATGGATCATACGAATGAATTAGAAAGGATACATTCGTGCGAATGAATTAGAATGGATCGTATGAATAAATTAGAGTAGATTGTATGAATGAATTCGAGTGGATTGTACGAATGAATTAGAATGGATAGATTCGTGTGAATGTATTAGAATGGATCATACGAAGGAATTAGGGTGGATCGTACGAATGAATTAGAATGGATACATTCGTGCGAAAGAATTGGAATGGATTGTATGAATGAATTAGAATGGATCGTATGAATGAATTAGAATGGATCGTACGAATGAATTAGAATAGATCGTATAAATGAATTAGAATGGATCGTACGAATGAATTAGAATGGATCGTGCGAATGAATTAGAATGGATCATACGAATGAATTAGAATGGATACATTCGTGCGAATGTATTAGAATGGATCGTACGAATGAGTAAGAATGGATCGTATGAATGAAATAGAATGGATCGTACAAATTAATTAGAATGGATCGTGCTAATGAATTAGAATGGATCGTACGAATGAATTAGAATAGATTGTGCGAATGAATTAGAATGGATCTTACGAATGAATTAAAATGGATTGTATGAATGAATTTTAATGGATCGTGCAAATTAATTAGAATGGATCGTACGAATGAATTAGAATGGATACATTCGTGTGAATGAATTAAAATGGATCATACGAATGAGTAAGAATGGACCGTACGAATGAAATAGGATGGATCGTACGAATGAATTAGAATGGATCGTGCTAATGAATTAGAATGGATCGTACGAATGAATTAGAATAGATTGTGCGATGTATTAGAATGGATCATACGAATGAATTAGAATGGATACGTTGGTGCGAATGAATTAGAATGGATCGTATGAATGAATTAGAATGGATCGTATGAATGAATTAGAATGGATCATGCGAATGAATTAGAATGGATCGTACGAATGAATTAGAATGGATCGTACGAATGAATTAGAATGGATCGTGCTAATGAATTAGAATGGATCGTACGAATGAATTAGAATAGATTGTGCGAATGAATTAGAATGGATCGTACGAATGAGTTAGAATGCATACATTCGTGCGAATGAATTAGAATAGATCGTATGAATGAATTAGAATAGACCGTACGAATGAATTAGAATGGATACATTCGTGCGAAAGAATTAGAATGGATTGTATGAATGAATTAGAATGGATCGTATGAATGAATTAGAATGGATCGTGCGAATGAATTAGAATGGATCTTACGAATGAATTAGAATGGATCGTATAAATGAATTAGAATGGATCGTGCAAATGAATTAGAATGGATCGTATGAATGAATTAGAATGGATACATTCGTGCGAATGAATTGAATGGATCATACGAATTAGTAAGAATGGATCGTACCAATGAAATAGAATGGATCGTACGAATGAATTAGAATGGATCGTGCTAATGAATTAGAATGGATCGTACGAATGAATTAGAATAGATTGTGCAAATGAATTAGAATGGATTGTACAAATGAATTAAAATGGATACATTCGTGCGAATGAATTAGAATGGATCGTACGAATGAATTAGAATGGATCGTATGAATGAATTAGAATGGATCGTGTGAATGAATTAGAATGGATCGTACGAATGAATTAGAATGGATCGTATGAATGAATTAGAATGGATCATGCGAATGAATTAGAATAGATCGTACGAATGAATTAGAATTGATACATTCGTGCGAATGAAGTAGAATGGATCGTACGAATGAATGGATGGTACGAATGAAATAGAATGGATCGTACGAATGAATTAGAATGGATCGTGCTAATGAATTAGAATGGATCATACGAATGAATTAGAATAGATTGTGCAAATGAATTAGAATGGATCATACGAATGAATTAGAATGGATCGTATGAATGAATTAGAATGGATCGTGCGAAAGAATTCGAATGGATCATAAGAATGAATTAGAATGGATACAGTCGTGCCAATGAATTAGAATGGATCATACGAATGAGTAAGAATGGATCGTACGAATGAAATAGAATGGATCGTATGAATGAATTAGAATGGATCGTGCTAATGAATTAGAATAGATCGTACGAATGAATTAGAATAGATTATGCGAATGAATTAGAATGGATCGTACGAATGAATTAGAATGGATACATTCGTGCGAATGAATTAGAATGGATCGTATGAATGAATTAGATTGGATCGTATGAATGAATTAGAATGGATCGTACGTATGAATTAGAATGGATAAATTCATGGGAATGAGTTAGAATGGATCGTACGAACGAATAAGAATGGATCATACGAATGAAATAGAATGGATCGTACGAAGGAATTAGAATGGATCGTACGAAGGAATTAGAATGGATCGTACGAAGGAATTAGAATGGATACATTCGTCCAAAAGAATTAGAATGGATTGTATGAATGAATTAGAATGGATCGTGCAAATGAATTACAATGGATCGTGCGAATGAATTAGAATGGATCGTTCGAATGATTTAGAATAGATTGTACGAATGAATTAGAATGGATCATACGAATGAATTAGAATGGATACATTCTTGCGAATGAATTAGAATGGATCGTATGAATGAATTAGAATGGATCGTCTGAATTAATTCTAATGGATTGTACGAATGAATTAGAATGGATCATACGAAGGAATTAGGGTGGATCGTACGAATGAATTTGAATGGATACATTCGTGCAAAAGAATTAGAAAGGATTGTATGAATGAATTAGAATGGATCATATGAATGAATTAGAATGGATCGTGCGAATGAATTAGAATGGATCGTATGAATGAATTAGAATGGATCGTGCGAATGAATTAGAATGGATCGTACGAATGAATTAGAATGGATACATTCGTGCAAATAAACTAGAATGGATCATACGAATGAGTAAGAATGGATCGTACGAATGAAATAGAATGGATCGTACAAATGAATTAGAATGGATCGTACTAATGAATTAGAATGGATCGTACGAATGAATTAGAATAGATTGTGCGAATGAATTAGAATGGATCGTACGAATGAATTAGAATGGATCGTATGAATGAATTAGAATTGATCGTGCAAATGAATTAGAATGGATCGAACGAATGAATTAGAATGGATACATTTGTGCGAATGAATTAGAATGGATCGTACGAATTAGTAAGAATGGATCGTTCCAATGAAATAGAATGGATCGTACGAATGAATTAGAATGGATCGTGCTAATGAATTAGAATGGATCGTACGAATGAATTAGAATAGATTGTGTGAATGAATTAGAATGGATTGTACGAATGTAATATAATGGATACATTCGTGCGAATGAATTAGAATGGATTGTATGAATGAATTAGAATGGATCATATGAATGAATTAGAATGGATCATGCGAATGAATTAGAATAGAGCGTACGAATGAATTAGAATGGATCGTACGAATGAATTAGATTAGATCGTATGAATGAATTAGAATGGATCGTGCGAATGAATTAGAATGGATCGTACGAATGAATTAGAACGGATACATTCGTGCGAATGAATTAGAATGGATCGTACGAATGAGTAAGAACGGATCGTACGAATGAAATAGAATAGATCGTACTAATGAATTAGAATCGATCGTGCTAATGAATAAGAACGGATCGTACGAATGAATTAGAATAGATTGTGCGAATGAATTAGAATGAATCGTACGAATGAATTAGAATGGATACATTCGTGCGATGGAATTAGAATGGATCGTACGAATGGATCGTATGAAGGAATTAGAATGAATTAGAATGGATACATTCGTGCGAATGAAATAGAATGGATCGTATGAATGAATTAGATTGGATCGTATGAATGAATTAGAATGGATCGTACGTATGAATTAGAATGGATACATTCCTGAGAATGAATTAGAATGGATCGAACGAAGGAATTAGAAAGGATCGTACGAAGGAATTAGAATGGATCGTATGAAGGAATTAGAATGGATCGTACGAATGAATTAGAATGGATACATTCGTGCAAAAGAATTAGAATGGATTGTATGAATGAATTAGAATGGATCGTACAAATGAATTAGAATGGATCGTGCGAATGAATTAGAATGGATCGTATGAATGAATTAGAATAGATTGTGCGAATGAATTAGAATGGATCGTACAAATGAATTAGAATGGATACATTCGTGTGAATGAATTAGAATAGATCGTATGAATGAATTAGAATGGATTGTATGAAAGAATTCAAATGGATCTTACGAATGAATTAGAATGGATCATACGAAGGAATTAGGGTGGATCGTACGAATAAATTAGAACGGATAAATTCGTGCGAAAGAATTAGAATAGATTGTATGAATGAATTAGAATGGATCGTATGAATGAATTAGAATGGATCGTGCGAATGAATTAGAATGGATCGTACGAATGAATTAGAATGGATCGTATGAATGAATTAGAATAGATCGTGCGCATGAATTAGAATGGATCGTACGAATGAATTAGAATGGTACATTCGTGCGAATGAATTAGAATGGATCGTACGAATGAGTAAGAATAGATCGTACAAATGAAATAGAATGGATCGTATGAATGAATTAGAATGGATTGTGCGAATGAATTAGATTGGATCGTGCGAATGAATTAGAATGGATCGTACGAATGAATTAGAATGGATATATTCGTATGAATAAATTAGAATGGATACATTCATACGAATGAATTAGAATGGATCGTATGAATGAATTAGAATGGATCGTATGAATGAATTCGAATGGATCGTACGAATGAATTAGAATGGATACATTCGTTCGAATGAATTAGAATGGATCATATGAAGGAATTAGAGTGGATCATACGAATGAATTAGAATGGATACATTCGTGCGAAAGAATTAGAATAGATTGTATGAATGAATTAGAATGGATCGTATGAATGAATTAGAATGGATCGTGCGAATGAATTAGAATGGATCGTATGAATGAATTAGAATAGATCGTGCGCATGAATTAGAATTGATCGTACGAATGAATTAGAATGGTACATTCGAGCGAATGAATTAGAATGGATCGTACGAATGAGTAAGAATAGATCGTACGAATGAAATAGAATGGATCGTATGAATGAATTAGAATGGATTGTGCAAATGAATTAGATTGGATCGTGCGAATGAATTAGAATGGATCGTACGAATGAATTAGAATGGATATATTCATATGAATAAATTAGAATGGATACATTCATACGAATGAATTAGAATGGATCGTATGAATGAATTAGAATGGATCGTACAAATGAATTAGAATGGATCGTGCGAATGAATTAGAATGGATCGTATGAATGAATTAGAATAGATTGTGCGAATGAATTAGAATGGATCGTACAAATAAATTAGAATGGATACATTCGTGTGAATGAATTAGAATAGATCGTATGAATGAATTAGAATGGATCGTATGAAAGAATTCAAATGGATCTTACGAATGAATGAGAATGGATACATTCATGCGAATGACTTAGAATGGATCATACGAAGGAATTAGGGTGGATCGTACGAATAAATTAGAATGGATAAATTCGTGCGAAAGAATTAGAATAGATTGTATGAATGAATTAGAATGGATCGTATGAATGAATTAGAATGGATCGTGCGAATGAATTAGAATGGATCGTACGAATGAATTAGAATGGATCGTATGAATGAATTAGAATAGATCGTGCGCATGAATTAGAATGGATCATACGAATGAATTAGAATGGTACATTCGTGCGAATGAATTAGAATGGATCGAATGAATGAATTAGAATGGATTGTGCGAATGAATTAGATTGGATCGTGCGAATGAATTAGAATGGATCGTACGAATGAATTAGAATGGATATATTTGTATGAATAAATTAGAATGGATACATTCATACGAATGAATTAGAATGGATCGTATGAATGAATTAGAATGGATCGTATGAATGAATTCGAATGGATCGTACGAATGAATTAGAATGGTTACATTCGTGCGAATGAATTAGAATGGATCATATGAAGGAATTAGGGTGGATCATACGAATGAATTAGAATGCATACATTCGTGCGAAAGAATTAGAATAGATTGTATGAATGAATTAGAATGGATCGTATGAATGAATTAGAAAGGATCATGCGAATGAATTAGAAAGGATCATACGAATGAATTAGAATGGATCGTAGGAATGAATTAGAATGGATCGTATGAATGAATTAGAATGGATCGTACGAATGAATTAGAATGGATACATTCATGCGAATGAATTAGAATGGATCGTACGAATGAGTAAGAATGGATCGTACGAATGAAATAGAATGGATCGTACGAATGAATTAGAATGGACCGTGCTAATGAATTAGAGTGGATCGTACGAATGAATTAGAATAGATTGTGCGAATGAATTAGAATAGATCGTACGAATGAATTATAATGGATACATTCGTGTGAATGAATTAGAATGGATCGTATGAATGAATTAGATTGGATCGATGAATGAATTAGAATGGATCGTACGTATGAATTAGTATGGATACATTCATGGGAATGAATTAGAATGGATCGTACGAAGGAATTAGAATTGATCATACGAATGAAATAGAATGGATCGTACGAAGGAATTACAATGGATCGTACGAAGGAATTAGAATGGATACGTTAGTGCAAAAGAATTAGAATGGATAGTATGAATGAATTAGAATAGATCGTGCAAATGAATTAGAATGGATCGTGCAAATGAATAAGAATGGATCGTACGAATGAATTAGAATAGATTGTGCGAATGAATTAGAATGGATCATACGAATGAATTAGAATGGATACATTCGTGCGAATGAATTATAATGGATCATATGAATGAATTAGAATAGATCGTATGAATGAATTCGAATGGATCGTACGAATAAATTAGAATGGATACATTCATGCGAATGAATTAGAATGGATCATACGAAGGAATTAGGGTGGAGCGAACAAATGAATTTGAATGGATACATTTGAGCGAAAGAATTGGAATGGATTATATGAATGAATTAGAATGGATCGTATGAATGAATTAGAATGGATCGTGCGAATGAATTAGAATGGATCGTACTAATGAATTAGAATGGATCGTATGAATGAATTAGAATGGATCGTGCGAATGAATTAGAATTGATCGTACGAATAAATTAGAATGGATCGTATGAATGAATCGGAATGGATCGTGCGAATGAATTAGAATGGATCATACGAATGAATTAGAATAGATACATTCGTGCGAATGAATTAGAATGGATCGTACGAATGAGTAAAAATGGATCGTACGAATGAAATAGAATGGACCGTACGAATGAATTAGAATGGATCGTGCTAATGAATTAGAATGGATCGTACGAATGAATTAGAATAGATTTTGCGAATGAATTAGAATGGATCGTACGAATGAATTAGAATGGATCGTATGAATGAATTTGAATGGATCGTGCAAATGAATTAGAATGGATCGTATGAATGAATTAGAAAGGATACATTCGTGCGAATGAATTAGAATGGATCGTACGAATGAGTAATAATGGATCGTATGAATAAAATAGAATGGATCGTACGAATGAATTAGAATAGATTGTGCGAATGTATTAGAATGGATCGTACAAATGAATTAGAATGGATACATTCGTGCGAATGAATTAGAATGGATCATATGAATGAATTAGAATGGATCGTGCGAATGAATTAGAATGGAACGTATGAATTAATTAGAATGGATACATTCGTGCGAATGAATTAGAATGGATCGTACGAATGAGTAAGAATGGATCGTACAAATGAAATAGAATGGATCGTACGAATGAATTAGAATGGATCGTGCTAATAAATTAGAATGGATCATACGAATGAATTAGAATAGATTGTGCGAATGAATTAGAATGGATCGTACGAATGAATTAGAATGGACACATTCGTGCGAATGAATTGGAATAGATCGTATGAATGAATTAGATTGCATCGTATGAATGAATTAGAATGGATCATACGTATGAATTAGAATGGATACATTCATGGGAATGAATTAGAATGGATCGTACGAAGAAATTATAATGGATCGTACGAAGGAATTAGAATGGATTGTATGAATGAATTAGAATGGATACATTCGTGCAAAAGAATTAGAATAGATTGTATGAATGAATTAGAATGGATCGTACAAATGAATTAGAATGGATCGTGCGAATGAATTAGAATGGATCGTACTAATGAATTAGAATCGATTGTGCGAATGAATTAGAATGGATCGTACGAATGAATTAGAATGGATACATTCGTGCGAATGAATTAGAATGGATCGTATGAATGAATTAGAATGGATCGTATGAATGAATTCGAATGGATCGTACGAATGAATTAGAATAGATACAATCGTGCGAATGTATTAGAATGGATCATACGAAGGAATTAGGGTGGATCGTACGAATGAATTAGAACGGATACATTCGTGCGAAAGAATTAGAATGGATTGTATGAATGAATTAGAATGGATCGTGCGAATAAATTAGAATGGATCGTATGAATGAATTAGAATTGATCGTATGAATGAATTAGAATGGATCGTGCGAATGAATTAGAACGAATCGTACGAATGAATTAGAATGGATACATTCGTGCGAATGAATTAGAATGGATCGTACGAATGAGTAAGAATGGATCGTACGATTGAAATAGAATGGATCGTACGAATGAATTAGAATGGATCGTGCTAATGAATTAGAATGGATCGTACGAATGAATTTGAATAGATCGTGCGAATGAATTAGAATGGATCGTACGAATGAATTAGAATGGATACATTCGTGTGAATGAATTAGAATGGATCGTATGAATAAATTAGAATGGATCGCATCAATGAATTAGAATGGATCGTGCGAATGAATTAGAATGGATCGTACGAATGAATAAGAATGGATCGTATGAATGAATTAGAATGGATCTTGCGAATGAATTAGAATGGGTCGTACGAATGAATTAGAAAGGATACATTCGTGCGAATGAATGAGAATGGATCGTACGAATAAGTAAGAATGGATCGTACGAATGAAATAGAATGGATCGTACGAAAGAATTAGAATGGATCGTGCTAATGAATTAGAATGGATCGTACGAATGAATTAGAATAGATTGTGCGAATGAATTAGAATGGATCGTATGAATGAATTAGAATGGATACATTCGTGCGAATGAATTAGAATGGATCTTATGAATGAATTAGATTGGATCGTATGAATGAATTAGAATGGATCGTACGTATGAATTAGAATGGATACATTCATGGGAATGAATTAGAATGGATCATACGAAGGAATTAGAATGGATCATACGAATGAAATAGAATGGATCGTACGAAGGAATTAGAGTGGATTGTACGAAGGAATTATAATGGATCGTACGAAGGAATTAGAATGGATCGTACGAATGAATAAGAATGGATACATTTGTGCAAAAGAATTAGAATGGATTGTATGAATGAATTAGAATGGATCGTGCAAATGAATTAGAATGGATCGTGCGAATGAATTAGAATGGATCGTACGAATGAATTAGAATAGATTGTGCGAATGAATTAGAATGGATCATACGAATGAATTAGAATGGAATCATTCGTACGAATGAATTAGAATGGATCGTATGAATGAATTATAATGGATCATACGAATGAATTAGAATGGATGCATTCGTTCGAATGAATTAGAATGGATTATACGAAGGAATTAGGGTGGATCGTACGAATGAATTAGAATGGATACATTCATGCGAAAGAATTAGAATGGATTGTACGAATGAATTACAATGGATCATATGAATGAATTAGAATGGATCGTGCAAATGAATTAGAATGGATCGTATGAATGAATTAGAATAGATCGTGCAAATGAATTAGAATGGATCATACGAATGAATTAGAATGGATATATTCGTGCGAATGAATTAGAATGGATCGTACGAATGAGTAAGAATAGATCGTACGAATGAAATAGAATGGATCGTACGAATGAATTAGAATGGATCGTGCTAACGTATTAGAATGGATCGTACGAATGAATTAGAATAGATTGTGCGAATGAATTAGAATGGATCGTACAAATGAATTAGAATGGATCGTATGAATGAATTAGAATGAATCGTGCGAATGAATTAGAATGGATCGTACGAATGAATTAGAATGGATACATTCGAGCGAAAGAATTAGAATAGATCGTATGAATGAATAAGAATGGATCGTACGAATGAAATAGAATGGATCATACGAATGAATTAGAATGGATCAGGCTAATGAATTAGAATGGATCGTACGAATGAATTAGAAAAGATAGTGCGAATGAATTAGAATGGATCGTACGAATGACTTAGAATGGACACATTCGTGCGAATGAATTGGAATGGATCGTATGAATGAATTAGATTGGATCGTATGAATGAATTAGAATGGATCGTACGTATAAATTAGAATGGATACATTCATGGGAATGAATTAGAATGGATCGTACGAAGGAATTAGAATGGATCATACGAATGAAATAGAATGGATCGTACGAAGGAATTAGAATGGATCGTACGAAGGAATTAGAATGGATCGTACGAATGAATTAGAATGGATACATTCGTGCAAAAGAAATAGAATGGACTGTATGAATGAATTAGAATGGATTGTGCAAATGAATTAGAATGGATCGTGCGAATGAATTAGAATGGATCGTACGAATGAATTAGAATACATTGTGCGAATGAATTAGAATGGATCGTACGAATGAATTAGAATGGATACATTCGTGCGAATGAATTAGAATGGATCGTATGAATGAATTAAAAGGGATCGTATGAATGAATTCGAATGGATCATACGAATGAATTAGAATAGATACATTCATGCGAATAAATTAGAATGGATCATACAAAGGAATTAGGGTGGATAGTACGAATGAATTAGAATGGATACATTCGTTTGAAAGAATTAGAATGGATTGTATGAATGAATTAGAATGGATCGTATGAATGAATTAGAACAGATCGTGCGAATGAATTAGAATGGATCGTACGAATGAATTGAAATGGATCGTATGAATGAATTAGAATAGATCGTGCGAATGAATTAGAATGGATCGTACGAATGAATTAGAATGGATACATTTATGCGAATGAATTAGAATAGATCGTACGAATGCGTAAGAATGGATCGTACGAATGAAATAAAATGGATCGTACGAATGAATTAGAATAGATCATGCGAATGAATTAGATTGGATCATGCGAATGAATTAGAATGGATCGTACGAATGAATTAGAATGGATACATTCATACGAATGAATTAGAATGGATCGTACGAATGAATTAGACTGGATCGTATGAATGAATTAGAATGGATCGTGCGAATGAAATAGAATGGATCGTACGAATGAATTAGAATGGATACATTCGTGCCAATGAATTAGAATAGATCGTATGAATGAATTTGAATGGATCGTATGAATGAATTAGAATGGATCGTGCGAATGAATTAGAATGGATCGTACGAATGAATTAGAATGGATCGTACGAATGAATTAGAATGGATCGTGCGAATTAATTAGAATGGAACGTATGAATGAGTTAGAATGGATTCATTCGTGCGAATGAATTAGAATGGATCATACGAATGAGTAAGAATGGATCGTACGAATGAAATAGAATGGATCGTACGAATGAATTAGAATGGATCGTGCTAATGAATTAGAATGGATCGTACGAATGAATTAGAATAGATTGTGCGAACGAATTAGAATGGGTCGTACGAATGAATTAGAATGGATCGTACGTATGAATTTGAATGGATCGTACGAATGAATTAGAATGGATCGTGCGAATGAGTTAGATTGGATCGTGCGAATGAATTAGAATGGATCGTACGAATGAATTAGAATGGATACATTCGTACGAATGAATTAGAATGGATCGTACGAATAAATTAGAATGAATCGTATGAATAAATTAGAATAGGTCGTACGTATGAATTAGAATGGATACATTCATGGGAATGAATTAGAATGGATCGAACGAAGGAATTAGAATGGATCATAAGAAGGAATTAGAATGGATCGTATGAAGGAATCAAAATGGATCGTACGAATGAATTAGAATGGATACATTCTTGCCAAAGAATTAGAATGGATTGTATGAATAAATTAGAATGGATCGTACAAATGAATTAGAATGGATCGTACGAATGAATTAGAATGGATCGTACGAATGAATTAGAATAGATTGTGCGAATAAATTAGAATAGATCGTACGAATGAATTAGAATGGATACATTCGTGCGAATGAATTAGAATGGATCGTATGAATGAATTAGAATGGATCGTATGAATAAATTCGAATGGATCGTACGAATGAATTAGAATAGATACATTCATGCGAATAAATTAGAATGGATCATACGAAGGAACTAGGGTGGATCGTACGAATGAATTAGAATGGATACATTCGTGCGAAAGAATTAGAATGGATTGAATGAATAAATTAGAATGGATCGTATGAATGAATTAGAATAGATCGTGCGAATGAATAAGAATGGATCGTACGAATGAATTAGAATGGATCGTATGAATGAATTAGAATAGATCGTGCGAATGAATTAGAATGGATCGTACGAATGAATTAGAATGGATACATTCATGCGAATGAATTAGAATGGATCGTACGAATGAGTAAGAATGGATCGTACGAATGAAATAGAATGGATCGTATGAATGAATTAGAAAGGATCGTGCGAATGAATTAGATTGGATCGTGCGAATGAATTAGAATGGATCGCACGAATGAATTAGAATGGATACATTCGTACGAATGAATTAGAATGGATCGTACGAATGAATTAGACTGGATCGTATGAATGAATTAGAATGGATCGTGCGAATGAATTAGAATGGATCGTACGAATGAATTAGAATGGATACATTCGTGCGAATGAATTAGAATGGATCGTACGAATGAATTAGAATGGATATATTCGTGCGAATGAATTAGAATGGATCGTATGAATGAATTAGAATGGATCATGCGAATGAATTCGAATGGATCGTACGAATGAATTAGAATGGATTGTACGTATGAATTTGAATGGATCGTACGAATGAGTAAGAATGGATCGTACGAATGAAATTGAATGGATCGTACGAATGAATTAGAATGGATCGTTCGAATGAATTAGATTGGATCTTGCGAATGAATTAGAATGGATCGTACGAATGATTTAGAATGGATACGTTCATACGAATGAATTAGAATGGATCGTACGAATGAATTAGACTGGATCGTATGAATGAATTAGAATGGATCGTGCGAATGAATTAGAGTGGATCGTACGAATGAATTAGAATGGATACATTCGTGCGAATGAATTAGAATGGATCGTATGAATAAATTAGAATGGATCGTATGAATGAATTAGAATGGATTGTGCGAATGAATTAGAACGGATAGTACGAATGAATTAGAATGGATCGTATGAATGAATTAGAATGGATCGTGCGAATGAATTAGAATGGATCATACGAATGAAATAGAATGGTTCGTACGAATGAATTAGAATGGATCGTGCTAATGAATTAGAATGGATCGTACGAATGAATTAGAATAGATTGTGCGAATGAATTCGAATGGATCAAACGGATGAATTAGAATCGATACATTCGTGCGAAGGAATTAGAATGTATCGTACGAATGGATCGTACGAAGGAATTAGTATGAATTAGAATTGATACATTCGTGCGAATGAATTAGAATGGATCGTATGAATGAATTAGATTGGATCGTATGAATGAATTAGAATGGATCGTACGTATGAATTAGAATGAATACATTCATGGGAATGAAATAGAATGATCGATCGAAGGAATTAGAATGGATCATACGAAGGAATTAGAATGGATCATATGAAGGAATTAGAATGGATCCTACGAATGAATTAGAATGGATACATTCGTGCAAAAGAATTAGAATGGATTGTATGAATGAATTAGAGTGGATCGTACAAAGAATCAGAATGGATCGTGCAGATGAATTAGAACGGATCGTACGAATGAATTAGAATAGATTGTGCGAATGAAATGGAATGGATCGTACGAATGAATTAGAATGGATACATTCGTGCGAATGAATTAGAATGGATCGTATGAATGAATTAGAATTGATCATATGAATGAATTCGAATGGATCGTATGAATGAATTAGAATGGATACATTCGTGCGAATGAATTAGAATGGATCATACGAAGGAATTAGGGTGGATTGTACGAATGAATTAGAATGGATACATTCATGCGAAAGAATTAGAATGGATTGTATGAATGAATTTGAATGGATCATATGAATGAATTAGAATGGATCGTGCGAATGAATTAGAATGGATCGTACGAATGAATTAGAATGGATCGTATGAATGAATTAGAATGGATCGTGCGAATGAATTAGAATGGATCGTACGAATGAATTAGAATGGATACATTCTTGCGAATGAATTAGAATGGATCGTACGAATGAGTACGAATGGATCGTATGAATAAAATAGAATGGATCGTACGAATGAATTAGAATGGATCATGCTAATGAATTAGAATGGATCGTACGAATAAATTAGAATAGATTGTGCGAATGAATTAGAATGGGTCGTACGAATGAATTAGAATGGATCGTATGAATGAATTAGAATGGATCGTGCGAATGAATTAGAATGGATCGTACGAATGAATTAGAATGGATACATTCGTGCGAATGAATTACAATGGATCGTACAAATGAGTAAGAATGGATCGTACGATTGAAATAGAATGGATCGTACGAATGAATTAGAATGGATCGTGCTAATGAATTAGAATGGATCGTACGAATGAATTTTAATAGATTGTCCGAATGAATTAGAATGGATCGTACGAATGAATTAGAATGGATACATTCGTGTGAATGAATTAGAATAGATCGTATGAATGAATTAGAATGGATCGTGCGAATGAGTTAGAATGGATCGTACGAATGAATTAGAATGGATCGTATGAATGAATTAGAATGGATCATGCGAATGAATTAGAATGGGTCGTACGAATGAATTAGAAAGGATACATTTGTGCGAATGAATTAGAATGGGTCGTACGAATGAGTAAGAATGGATCGTACGAATGAAATAGAATGGATCGTACGAAAGAATTAGAATGGATCGTGCTAATGAATTAGAATGGATCGTACGAATGAATTAGAATAGATTGTGCGAATGAATTAGAATGGATCGTACGAATGAATTAGAATGGATACATTTGTGCGAATGAATTAGAATGGATCTTATGAATGAATTAGATTAGATCGTATGAATGAATTAGAATGGATCGTACGTATGAATTAGAATGGCTACATTCATGGGAATGAATTAGAATGGATCGTACGAAGGAATTAGAAAGGATCATACGAATGAAATAGAATGGATCGTACGAAGGAAATAGAATGGATTGTACGAAGGAATTATAATGGATCGTACGAAGGAATTAGAATGGATCGTACGAATGAATAAGAATGGATACATTTGTGCATAAGAATTAGAATGGATTGTATGAATGAATTAGAATGGATCGTCCAAATGAATTAGAATGGATCGTGCGAATGAATTAGAATGGATCGTACGAATGAATTAGAATAGATTCTGCGATTGAATTAGAATGGATAGTACGAATGAATTAGAATGGATACATTCGTGTGAATGAATTAGAATGGATCGTATGAATGAATTAGAATAGATCGTGCGAATGAATTAGAATGGATCGTTCGAATGAATTAGAATGGATACATTCATGCGAAAGAATTAGAATGGATCGTATGAATGAGTAATAATGGATCGTACGAATGAATTAGAATGGATCGTACGAATTAATTAGAATGGATATATTCGTGCAAAAGAATAAGAATGGATCGTACGAATGAATTAGAATAGATTGTGCAAATGAATTAGAATGGATCATACGAATGTATTAGAATGGATACATTCGTGCGAATGAATTAGAATGGATCGTATGAATGAATTATAATGGATCGTACGAATGAATTAGAATGGATACATTCGTTCGAATAAATTAGAATGGATCATACGAAGGAATTAGGGTGGATCGTACGAATGAATTAGAATGGATACATTCGTGCGAAAGAATTAGAATGGATTGTACGAATGAATTAGAATGGATCATATGAATGAATTAGAATGGATCGTGCAAATGAATTAGAATAGATCATAAGAATGAATTAGAATGGATCGTATGAATGAATTAGAATAGATCGTGCAAATGAATTAGAATGGATCATACGAATGAATTAGAATGGATACATTCGTGCGAATGAATTTGAATGGATCGTACGAATTAGTAAGAATGGATCGTACGAATGAATTAGAATGGATCGTGCTAACGAATTAGAATGGATCGTACGAATGAATTAGAATAGATTGTGCGAATGAATTAGAATGGATCGTACAAATGAATTAGAATGGATCGTATGAATGAATTAGAATGGATCGTGCGAATGAATTAGAATGGATCGTACGAATGAATTAGAATGGATACATTCATGCGAATGAATTAGAATGGATCGTATGAATGAGTAAGAATGGATCGTACGAATGAAATAAAATGGATCGTATGAATGAATTAGAATGGATTAGGCGAATGAATTAGAATGGATCGTACGAATGAATTAGAAAAGATAGTGCGAATGAATTAGAATGGATCGTACGAATGAATTAGAATGGACACATTTGTGCGAATGAATTAGAATGGATCGTATGAATGAATTAGATTGGATCGTATGAATGAATTAGAATGGATCGTACGTATAAATTAGAATGGATACATTCATTGGAATGAATTAGAATGGATCGTACGAAGGAATTAGAATGGATCGTACGAAGGATTTAGAATGGATCGTACGAAGGAATTAGAATGGATACGTTCGTGCAAAAGAATTAGAATGGACTGTATGAATGAATTAGAATGGATCATGCAAATAAATTAGAATGGATCGTGCGAATGAATTAGAATGGATCGTACGAATGAATTAGAATACATTGTGCGAATGAATTAGAATGGATCGTACGAATGAATTAGAATGGATACATTCGTGCGAATGAATTAGAATGGATCGTACGAATGAGTAAGAATGGATCGTACGAATGAAATAGAATGGATCGTACGAATGAATTAGAATGGATCGTACTAATGAATTAGAATGGATCGTACGAATGAATTAGAATAGATTGTGCGAACGAATTAGAATGGATCGTACGAATGAAATAGAATGGATCGGACGTATGAATTTGAATGGATCGTACGAATGAGTAAGAATGGATCGTACGAATGAAATTGAATGGATCGTACGAATGAATTAGAATGGATCGTGCGAACGAATTAGATTGGATCGTGTGAATAAATTAGAATGGATCGTACGAAGGTATTCGAATGGATACATTCGTACGAATGAATTAGAATGGATCGTACGAATGAATTAGACTGGATCGTATGAATGAATTAGAATGGATCATGGGAATGAATTAGAATGGATCGTACGAATAAATTAGAATGGATACATTCGTGCGAATGAATTAGAATGGATTGTATGAATGAATTAGAATGGATCGTATCAATGAATTAGAATGGATCGTGCGAATGAATTAGAATTGATCGTACGAATGAATTAGAATGGATCGTATGAATGAATTAGAATGGATCGTGCGAATGAATTAGAATGGATACATTCGTGCGAATGAATTAGAATGGATCGTATGAATGAGTAAGAATGGATCGTACGAATAAAATAGAATGGTTCGTACGAATGAATTAGAATGGATCGTGCTAATGAATTAGAATGGATCGTACGAATGAATTAGAATAGATTGTGCGAATGAATTCGAATGGATCATACGAATGAATTAGAATGGATACATTCTTGCGAAGGAATTAGAATGTATCGTACGAATGGATCGTATGAAGGAATTAGAATGAATTAGAATGGATCAAACGAGGGAATTAGAATGGATCATACGAAAGAATTAGAATGGATCGTATGAAGGAATTAGAATGGATCGTACGAATAAATTAGAATGGATACATTCGTGCAAAAGAATTAGAATGGATTGTATGAATGAATTAGAATGGATCGTACAAATGAAATAGAATGGATCGTGCGAATGAATTAGAATGGATCGTACGAATGATATATAATAGATTGTGCGAATGAATTAGAATGGATCGTACGAATGAATTAGAATGGATCGTATGAATGAATTAGAATGGATCGTATGAATGAATTCGAATGGATCGTACGAATGAATTAGAATGGATATATTCGTGTGAATGAATTAGGATGGATCATACGAAGGAATTAGGGTGGATTGTACGAATGAATTAGAATGGATACATTCGTGCGAAAGAATTAGAATGGATTGTATGAATGAATTAGAATGGATCGTATGTATGAATTAGAATGGATCGTGCGAACGAATTAGAATGGATCGTACGAATGAATTAGAATGGATCGTATGAATGAATTAGAATGGATCGTGCGAATGAATTAGAATGGATCGTACGAATGAATTAGAATGGATACATTCGTGCGAATGAATTAGAATGGATCGTACGAATGACTAAGAATGGATCGTACGAATGAAATAGAATGGATCGTACGAATGAATTAGAATGGATCGTGCTAATGAACTAGAATGGATCGTACGAATAAATTATAATAGATTGTGCGAATGAATTAGAATGTATCGTATGAATGAATTAGAATGGATCATGCGAATGAATCAGAATGGATCGTACGAATGAATTAGAATGGATACATTCGTGCGAATGAATTAGACTGGATCGTACGAATGAGTAAGAATGGATCGTACGATTGAAATAGAATGGATCGTACGAATGAATTAGAATGGATCATGCTAATGAATTAGAATGGATCATACGAATGAATTTGAATAGATTGTGCGAATGAATTAAAATGGATCGTACGAATGAATTAGAATGGATACATTCGTGTGAATGAATTAGAATGGATCGTATGAATGAATTCGAATGGATCGTATGAATGAATTGGAATGGATCGTGCGAATGAATTAGAATGGATCGTACGAGTGAATTAGAATGGATCGTATGAATGAATTAGAATGGATCATGCGAATAAATTAGAATGGGTCGTACGAATGAATTAGAAAGGATACATTCGTGTGAATGAATTAAAATGGATCATACGAATGAGTAAGAATGGATCGTACGAATGAAATAGAACGGATCGTACGAAAGAATTAGAAATGATCGTGCTAATGAATTAGAATGGATCGTACGAATGAATTAGAATAGATTGTGCGAATGAATTAGAATGGATCGTACGAATGAATTAGAATGGATACATTCGTGCGAATGAATTAGAATGGATCTTATGAATGAATTAGATTGGATCGTATGAATGAATTAGAATGGATCGTACGTATGAATTAGAATGGATACATTCATGGGAATGAATTAGAATGGATCGTACGAAGGAATTAGAATGGATCATACGAATCAAATAGAATGGATTGTACGAAGGAATTAGAATGGATCGTACGAAGGAATTATAATGGATCATACGAAGGAATTAGAATGGATCGTACGAATGAATTAGAATGGATACATTTGTGCAAAAGAATTAGAATGGATTGTATGAATGAATTAGAATGGATCGTGCAAATGAATTAGAATGGATCGTGTGAATGAATTAGAATGGATCGTACGAATGAATTAGAATAGATTGTGCGAATGAATTAGAATGGATACATTCGTGCGAATGAATTAGAATGGATCGTATGAATGAATTAGAATGGATCGTACGAATGAATTAGAATGGATACATTCGTGCGAATGAATTAGAATGGATCGTATGAATGAATTAGATTGGATCGTATGAATGAATTAGAATGGATCGTACGTATGAATTAGAATGGATACATTCATGGGAATGAATTAGAATGGATCGTACGAAGGAATTAGAATGGATCATACGAATAAAATAGAATGGATCGTACGAAAGAATTAGAATGGATCGTATGAAAGAATTAGAATGGATCGTACGAAGGAATTAGAATGGATCGTACGAATGAATTAGAATGGATACATTCATGCAAAAGAATTAGAATGGATTGTATGAATGAATTAGAATGGATTATTCAAATGAATTAGAATGGATCGTGAAAATGCATTAGAATGGATCGTACGAATGAATTAGAATAGATTGTGCGAATGAATTAGAATGGATCGTACGAATGAATTAGAATGGATCGTATGAATGAATTAGATTGGATCGTATGAATGAATTAGAATGGATCGTACGTGTGAATTAGAATGGATACATTCATGGGAATGAATTAGAATGGATCGTACGAAGAAATTAGAATGGATCGTACGAAAGAATTAGAATGGATTGTGCGAAGGAATTAGAATGGATCGTACGAATGAATTAGAATGGATACATTCGTGCAAAAGAATTAGAATGGATTGTACGAATGAATTAGAATGGATCGTACAAATGAATTAGAATGGATCGTGCGAATGAATTAGAATGGATCATACGAATGAATTAGAATCGATTGTGCGAATAAATTAGAATGGATCGTACGAATGAGTTAGAATGGATACATTCGTGCGAATGAATTAGAATGGATCGTATGAATGAATTAGAATAGATCGTATGAATGAATTCGAATGGATCGTACGAATGAATTAGAATGGATACATTCGTGCGAATGAATTAGAATGGATCATACGAAGGAATTAGGGTGGATATTACGAATGAATTCGAATGGATACATTCGTGCGAAAGAATTAGAATGGATTGTATGAATGAATTAGAATGGATCGTATGAATGAATTAGAATGGATCGTGCGAATGAATTAGAATGGATCGTACGAATGAATTGGAATGGATCGTATGAATGAATTAGAATTGATCGTGCGAATGAATTAGAATGGATCGTACGAATGAATTAGAATGGAATCATTTGTGCGAATGAATTAGAATGGATCGTACGAATGAGTAAGAATGGATCGTACGAATGAAATAGAATGGATCGTACGAATGAATTAGAATGGATCATGCTAAAGAACTAGAATGGATCGTACGAATAGATTAGAATAGATTGTGCGAATGAATTAGAATGGATCGTACGAATGAATTAGAATGGATCGTATGAATAAATTAGAATGGATCGTGCGAATGAATTAGAATGGATCGTACGAATGAATTAGAATAGATACATTCGTGCGAATGAATTAGAATGGATCGTACGAATGAGTAAGAATGGATTGTACGATTGAAATAGAATGGATCGTACGAATGAATTAGAATGGATCGTGCTAATGAATTAGAATGGATCGTACAAATGAATTAGAATAGATTGTGCGAATGAATTAGAATGGATCGTACGAATGAATTAGAATGGATACATTCATGTGAATGAATTAGAATGGATCGTATGAATGAATTAGAATGGATCGTATGAATGAATTAGAATGGATCGTGCGAATGAATTATAATGGATCGTACGAATGAATTAGAATGGATCGTATGAATGAATTAGAATGCATCGTGCGAATGAATTAGAATAGATTGTACGAATGAATTAGAATGGATCGTACGAATAAACTAAAATGGATACATTTTTGCGAATGAATTAGAATGGATCTTATGAATGAATTAGATTGGATCGTATGAATGAATTAGAATGGGTCGTACGTATGAATTAGAATGGATACATTCATGGGAATGAATTAGAATGGATCGTACGAAGGAATTAGAATGGATAATACGAATGAAATAGAATGGATCGTACGAAGGAATTAGAATGGATCGTACGATGGAATTATAATGGATCATACTAAGGAATTAGAATGGATCGTACGAATGAATTAGAATGGATACATTTGTGCAAAAGAATTAGAATGAATTGTATGAATGAATTAGAATGGATCGTGCAAATGAATTAGAATGGATCGTGCGAATGAATTAGAATGGATCATATGAATGAATTAGAATAGATTGTGCGAATGAATTAGAATGGATCGTACGAATGAATTAGAATGGATACATTCGTGCGAATGAATTAGAATGGATCGTATGAATGAATTAGAATAGATCGTATTAATGAATTCGAATGGATCGTACGAATGAATTAGAATGGATACATTCGTTCGAATGAATTAGAATGGATCATACGAAGGATTTAGGGTGGATCATACGAATGAATTAGAATGTAAACATTCGTGCGAAAGAATTAGAATGAATTGTATGAATGAATTAGGCTGGATCATATGAATGAATTAGAATGGATCGTGCGAATGAATTAGAATGGATCGTACAAATGAATTAGAACGGATCGTATGAATGAATTAGAATAGATCGTGCGAATGAATTAGAATGGATCGTATGAATGAATTAGAAAGGATACATTCGTGCGACTGAAGTAGAATGGATCGTACGAATGAGTAAGAATGGATCGTACGAATGAAATAGAATGGTTCGTACGAATGAATTAGAATGGATCGTGCTAATGAATTAGAATGGATCGTGCAAATGAATTAGAATGGATCGTGCAAATGAATTAGAATGGATCGTACGAATGAATTAGAATAGATTGTGCGAATGAATTAGAATGGATCGTACGAATGAATTAGAATGGATACATTCGTGCGAATGTATTAGAATTGATCGTATGAATGAATTAGATTGGATCGTATGAATGAATAAGAATAGATCGTACGTATGAATTAGAATGGATACATTCATGGGAATGAATTAGAATGGATCGCACGAAGAAATTAGAATGGATCGTACGAAAGAATTAGAATGGATTGTACAAAGGAATTAGAATGGATCGTATGAATGAATTACAATGGATACATTCGTGCAAAAGAATTAGAATGGATTGTATGAATGAATTAGAATGGATCGTACAAATGAATTAGAATGGATCGTGCGAATGAATTAGAATGGATCATACGAATGAAATAGAATCGATTGTGCGAATAAATTAGAATGGATCGTACGAATGAATTAGAATGGATACATTCGTGCGAATGAATTAGAATGGATCGTATGAATGAATTAGAATAGATCGTATGAATGAATTCGAATGGATCGTACGAATGAATTAGAATGGATACATTCATGCGAATGAATTAGAATGGTTCATACGAAGGAATTAGGGTGGATCGTACGAATGAATTAGAATGGATAAATTCGTGCGAAAGAATTAGAATGGATTGTATGAATGAATTAGAATGGATCGTATGAATGAATTAGGATGGATCGTGCGAATGAATTAGAATGGATCGTACGAATGAATTAGAATGGATCGTATGAATGAATTAGAATGGATCGTGCGAATGAATTAGAATGGATCGTACGAATGAATTAGAATGGATACATTCGTGCGAATGAATTAGAATGGATCGTACGAATGAGTAAGAATGGATCGTACGAATGAAATAGAATGGATCGTACGAATGAATTAGAATGGATCGTGCTAATTTACTAGAATGGATCGTACGAATAAATTAGAATAGATTGTGCAAATGAATTAGAATGGATCGTACGAATGAACTAGAATGGATCGTATGAATAAATTAGAATGGATCGTGCGAATGAATTAGAATGGATCGTATGAATAAATTAGAATAGATACATTCGTGTGAATGGATTAGAATGGATCGTACGAATGAATTAGAATGGATCGTGCTAATGAATTAGAATGGATCGTACGAATGAATAAGAATAGATTATGCGAATGAATTAGAATAGATCGTACGAATGAATTAGAATGGATACATTCGTGTAAATGAATTAGAATGGATCGTATGATTGAATTAGAATGGATCGTATGAATGAATTAGAATGGATCGTGCGAATGAATTAGAATGGATCGTACGAATGAATTAGAATGGATCGTATGAATGAATTAGAATGGATCGTGCGAATGAATTAGAATAGATTGTGCGAATGAATTAGAATGGATCGTACGAATAAATTAGAATGGATACATTCCTGCGAATGAATTAGAATAGATCTTATGAATGAATTAGACTGGATCGTATGAATGAATTAGAATGGATCGTACGTATGAATTAGAATGGATACATTCATGGGAATGAATTAGAATGGATCGTACGAAGGAATTAGAATGGATCATACGAATGAAATAGAATGGATCATACGAAGGAATTTGAATGGATTGTACGATGGAATTATAATGGATAATACAAAGGAATTAGAATGGATCGTATGAATGAATTAGAATGGATACATTTGTGCAAAAGAATTAGAATGGATTGTATGAATGAATTAGATTGGATCGTGCAAATGAATTAGAATTGATCGTGCGAATGAATTTGAATGGATCGTACGAATGAATTAGAATAGATTGTGCGAATGAATTAGAATGGATCGTACGAATGAATTAGAATGGATATATTCGTGCGAATGAATTAGAATGGATCGTATGAATCAATTAGAATGGATCGTATGAATGAATTCGAATAGATCGTACGAATGAATTAGAATGGATACATTCGTTCGAGTGAATTAGAATGGATCATACGAAGGAATTAGGGTGGATCGAACGAATGAATTAGAATGGAAACATTCATGCGAAAGAATTAGAATAAATTGTATGAATGAACTAGAATGGATCATATGAATGAATTAGAATGGATCGTGCGAATGAATTAGAATGGATCGTACAAATGAATTAGAACGGATCGTATGAATGAATTAGAATAGATCGTGCAAATGAATTAGAATGGATCATACGAATGAATTAGAATAGATACATTCGTGCAAATGAATTAGAATGGATCTTACGAATGAGTAAGAATGGATCGTACGAATGAAATAGAATGGATCGTACGAATCAATTAGAATGGATCGTGCTAACGAATTAGAATGGATCGTACGAATGAATTAGAATAGATTGTGCGAATGAATTAGAATGGATCGTACGAATGAATTAGAATGGATCGTATGAATGAATTAGAATGGATCGTGCGAATGAATTAGAATGGATCGTATGAATGAATTAGAATGGATACATTCGTGCGAATGAATTAGAATGGATCGTATGAATGAGTAAGAATGGATCGTACGAATGAAATAGAATGGATCGTACGAATGAATTAGAATGGATCGTGCTAATGAATTAGAATGGATCGTACGAATGAATTAGCAAAGATAGTGCAAATGAATTACAATGGATCGTACGAATGAATTAGAATGGATACATTCGTGCGAATGAATTAGAATGGATCGTATGAATGAATTAGATTGGATCATATGAATGAATTAGATCGTACGTATGAATTAGAATGGATCGTACGAATGAATTAGAATGGATACATTCGTGCGAATGAATTAGAATGGATCGAACAAATGAATTAGAATGGATACATTCGTGCGAATGAATTAGAATGGATCGTACGAATGAGGAAGAATGGATCGTACGAATGAATTAGAATGGATCGTGCTAATGAATTAGAATGGATCGTATGAATGAATTCGAATAGATTGTGCGAATGAATTAGAATGGATCGTACGAATGAATTAGAATGGATACATTCGTGTGAATGAATTAGAATGGATCGTATGAATGAATTAGAATGGATCGTATGAATGAATTAGAATGGATCGTGCGAATGAATTAGAATGGATCGTACGAATGAATTAGAATGGATCGTACGAATGAATTAGAATGGATCGTGCGAATGAATTAGATTGTGCGAATGAATTAGAATGGATCGTACGAATAAATTAGAATGGATACATTTGTGCGAATGAATTAGAATGGATCTTATGAATGAATTAGATTGGATCGTAGGAATGAATTAGAATGGATCATACGTATGAATTAGAATGGATATATTCATGGGAATGAATTAGAATAGATCGTACGAAGGAATTAGAATGGATCATACGGATGAAATAGAATGGATCGTACGAAGGAATTAGAATGGATCGTATGATGGAATTATAATGGATCATATGAAGGAATTAGAATGGATCGTACGAATGAATTAGAATGGATACATTTGTGCAAAAGAATTAGAATGATATGTATGAATGAATTAGAATGGATCGTGTAAATGAATTAGAATGGATCGTGCGAATGAATTAGAATGGATCGTACGAATGAATTAGAATAGATTGTGCGAATGAATTAGAATGGATCGTACGAATGAGTTAGAATGGATACATTCGTGCGAATGAATTAGAATGGATCGTATGAATGAATTAGAATGGATCGTATGAATGAATTCGAATGGATCGTACGAATGAACTAGAATGGATACATTTGTTCGAATGAATTAGAATGGATCATACAATGGAATTAGGGTGGATCGTACGAATGAATTAGAATGGAAATATTCGTGCGAAAGAATTAGAATGAATTGTATGAATGAATTAGAATGGATCATATGAATGAATTAGAATTGATCGTGCGAATGAATTAGAATGGATCGTACAAATGAATTAGAACGGATCGTATGAATGAATTAGAATAGATCGTGCGAATGAATTAGAATGGATCGTACGAATGAATTAGAAAGGATACATTCGTGCGAATGAATTAGAATGGATCGTACGAATGAGTAAGAATGGATCGTACGAATGAAATAGAATGGTTCGTACGAATGAATTAGAATGGATCGTGCGAATGAATTAGAAAGGATCGTGCAAATGAATTAGAATGGATCGTGCAAATGAATTAGAATGGATCGTACGAATGAATTAGAATAGATTGTGCGAATGAATTAGAATGGATCGTACGTATGAATTAGAATGGATACATTCATGCGAGTGAATTAGAATGGATCGTATGAATGAATTAGATTGGATCGTATGAATGAATTAGAATGGATCGTACGTATGAATTATAATGGATAAATTCATGGGAATGAATTAGAATGGATCGTACGAAGAAATTAGAATGGATCGTATGAAAGAATTAGAATGGATTGTACGAAGGAATTAGAATGGATCGTACGAATGAATTAGAATGGATACATTCGTGCAAAAGAATTAGAATGAATTGTATGAAAGAATTAGAATGGATCGTACAAATGAATTAGAATGGATCGTGCGAATGAATTAGAATGGATTATACGAATGAATTAGAATCGATTGTGCGAATAAATTAGAATGGATCTTACGAATGAATTAGAATGGATACATTCGTGCGAATGAATTAGAATGGATCGTATGAATGAATTAGAATAGATCGTATGAATGAATTTGAATGGATCGTACGAATGAATTAGAATGGATACATTCGTGCGAATGAATTAGAATGGAACATACGAAGGAATTAGGGTGGATCTTACGAATGAATTAGAATGGATAAATTCGTGCGAAAGAATTAGAATGGATTGTATGAATGAATTAGAATGGATCGTATGAATGAATTAGAATAGATCGTGCGAATGAATTAGAATGGATCGTACGAATGAATTAGAATGGATCGTATGAATGAATTAGAATGGATCGTGCGAATGAATTAGAATGGATCGTACGAATGAATTAGAATGGATACATTCGTGCGAATGAATTAGAATGGATCGTACGAATGAGTAAGAATGGATCGTACGAATGAAATAGAATTGATCGTACGAATGAATTAGAATGGATCGTGCTAATGAACTAGAATGGATCGTACGAATAAATTAGAATAGATTGTGCGAATGAATTAGAATGGATCGTACGAATGAATTAGAATGGATAGTATGAATAAATTAGAATGGATCGTGCGAATGAATTAGAATGGATCGTACGAATGAATTAGAATAGATACATTCGTGCGAATGAATTAGAATTGATCGTACGAATGAGGAAGAATGGATCGTACGATTGAAATAGAATGGATCGTACGAATGAATTAGAATGGATCGTGCTAATGAATTAGAATAGATCGTATGTATGAATTAGAATAGATTGTGCGAATGAATTAGAATGGATCGTACGAATGAATTAAAATGGATATATTCGTGTGAATGAATTAGAATGGATCGTATGATTGAATTAAAATGGATCGTATGAATGAATTAGAATGGATCGTACGAATGAATTAGAATGGATCGTGCTAATGAACTAGAATGGATCGTACGAATGAATTAGAATAGATTGTGCGAATGAATTAGAATGGATTGCACGAATGAATTAGAATGGATACATTCGTGCAAATGAATTAGAATGGATCGTACGAATGAATTAGAATGGATTGTATGAATGAATTAGAATGGATCATGCGAATGAATTAGAATGGATCGTACGAATGAATTAGAATTGATCGTATGAATGAATTAGAATGGATCGTGTGAATGAATTAGAATGGATCATATGAATGAATTAGAATGGATCGTATGAATGAAATAGAATGGATTGTACGAACGAATTAGAATGGATCGTACGAATGAATTAGAATGGATACATTCGTGCGAATGAATTACAATGGATCGTAAGAATAAGTAAGAATGGATCGTACGAATGAAATAGAATGGATCATACGAATGAATTAGAATGGATCGTGCTAATGAATTAGAATGGATCGTACGAATGAATTAGAATAGATTGTGCGAATGAATTAGAATGGATCGTACGAATTAATTAGAATGGATCGTATGAATGAATTAGAATGGATCGTGCGAAAGAATTAGAATGGATCGTAAGAATGAATTAGAATGGATACATTCGTGCGAATGAATTAGAATGGATCGTACGAATGAGTTAGAATGGATCGTACGAATGAAATAAAATGGATCGTATGAATGAATTAGAATGGATCATGCTAATGAATTAGAATAGATCGTACGAATGAATTAGAATAGATTGTGCGAATGAATTAGAATGGATCGTACGAATGAATTAGAATGGATACATTCGTGCGAATGAATTAGAATGGATCTTATGAATGAATTAGATTGGATCGTATGAATGAATTATAATGGATCGTACGTATGAATTAGAATGGATAAATTCATGGGAATGAATTAGAATGGATCGTACGAACGAATTACAATGGATCATACGAATGAAATAGAATGGATCGTACGAAGGAATTAGTAAGGATCACACGAAGGAATTAGAATGGATCGTACGAAGGAATTAGAATGGATACATTCGTGCAAAAGAATTAGAATGGATTGTATGAATGAATTAGAATGGATCTTGCAAATGAATTAGAATGGGTCGTGCGAATGAATTAGAATGGATCGTTCGAATGGATTAGAATAGATTGTGCGAATGAATTAGAATGGATCCTACGAATGAATAAGAACGGATACATTCTTGCAAATGAATTAGAATGGATCGTATGAATGAATTAGAATGGATCGTCTGAATTAATTCGAATAGATCGTACGAATGAATTAGAATGGATACATTCGTGCGAATGAATTAGAATTGATCATACGAAGGAATTAGGGTGGATCGTACGAATGAATTAGAATGGATACATTCGTGCGAAAGAATTAGAAAGGATTGTATGAATGAATTAGAATGGATCGTATGAATGAATTAGAATGGATCGTGCGAATGAATTAGAATGCATTGTACGAATGAATTAAAATGGATCGTACGAATGAATTAGAATGAATCGTGCGAATGAATTAGAATGGATCGTACGAATGAATTAGAATGGATACATTCTTGCGAATAAACTAGAATGGATCGTACGAATGAGTAAGAATGGATCGTACGAATGAAATAGAATGGATCGTACGAATGAATTAGAATGGATCGTACTAATGAATTAGAATGGATCGTAGGAATGAATTAGAATAGATTGTGCGAATGAATTAGAATAAATCGTACGAATGAATTAGAATGGATCGTATGAATGAATTAGAATGGATCGTGCAAATGAATTAGAATGGATCGTATGAATGAATTAGAATGGATACATTCATGCGAATGAATTAGAATGGATCATTCGAATGAGTAAGAATGGATCGTACGAATGAAATAGAATGGATCGTACGAATGAATTAGAATGGATTGTAGGAATGAATTAGAATGGATCGTACGAATGAATTAGAATGGATACATTCGTGCGAATGAATTAGAATGGATCGTACGAATGAATAAGAATGGATCGTACGAATGAAATAGAATGGATCGTACGAATGAATAAGAATGGATCGTGCTAATGAATTAGAATGGATCGTACGAATGAATTAGAATAGATTGTGTGAATGTATTAGAATGGATCATACGAATGAATTAGAATGGATACATTCGTGCGAATGAATTAGAATGGATCATATGAATGAATTAGAATGGATCGTATGAATGAATTAGAATGGATCGTGCGAATGAATTAGAATGGATCGTACAAATGAATTAGAATGGATCGTATGAATGAATTAGATTGGATCGTGCGAATGAATTAGAATGAAACGTACGAATGAATTAGAATGGATACATTCGTGCGAATGAATTAGAATGGATCGTATGAATGAGTAAGAATGGATCGTACGAATGAAATAGAATGGATCGTACGAATGAATTAGAATGGATCGTGCTAATGAATTAGAATGGATCATACGATTGAATTAGAATAGATTGTGCGAATGAATTTGAATGGATCGTACGAATGAATTAGAATGCATACATTCGTGCGAATGAATTAGAATAGATCGTATGAATAAATTAGAATGGATCGTACGAATGAATTAGAATGGATACATTCGTGCGAAAGAATTAGAATGGATTGTATGAATGAATTAGAATGGATCGTATGAATGAATTAGAATGGATCGTGCGAATGAGTTAGAATGGATCGTACGAATGAATTAGAATGGATCGTATAAATGAATTAGAATGGATCGTGCGAATGAATTAGAATGGATCGTACGAATGAATTAGAATGGATACATTCGTGCGAATGAATTAGAATGGATCGTACGAATGAGTAAGAATGGATCGTACCAATGAAATAGAATGGATCGTACGAATGAATTAGAATGGATCGTGCTAATGAATTAGAATGGATCGTACGAATGAATTAGAATAGATTGTGCGAATGAATTAGAATGGATTGTACGAATGAATTAGAATGGATACATTCGTGCGAATGAATTAGAATGGATCGTACGAATGAATTAGAATGGATCGTATGAATGAATTAGAATGGATCATGCGAATGAATTAGAATGGATCGTACGAATGACTTAGAATGGATACATTCGTACGAATGAAGTAGAATGGATCGTACGAATGAGTAAGAAAGGATCGTACGAATAAAATAGAATGGATTGTACGAATAAATTAGAATGGATCGTGGAAATGAATTAGAATGGATCGTACGAATGAATTAGAATAGATTGTGCGAATGAATTAGAATGGATCGTACGAAGGAATTAGAATGGATCGTATGAATGAATTAGAATGGATCGTGCGAAAGAATTAGAATGGATCGTAAGAATAAATTAGAATGGATACATTCATGCGAATGAATTAGAATGGATCTTACGAATGAGTAAGAATGGATCGTACGAATGAAATAGAATGGATCGTATGAATGAATTAGAATGGATCGTGCTAATGAATTAGAATAGATCGTACGAATGAATTAGAATAGATTGTGCGAATGAATTAGAATGGATCGTACGAATGAATTAGAATGGATACATTCGTGCGAATGAATTAGAATGGATCGTATGAATGAATTAGATTGGATCGTATGAATGAATTAGAAAGGATCGTACGTATGAATTAGAATGGATAAATTCATGGGAATGAATTAGAATGGATCGTACGAACGAATTAGAATGGATCATACGAATGAAATAGAATGGATCGTACGAAGGAATTAGAATGGATCGTACGAAGGAATTAGAATGGATCGTATGAAGGAATTAGAATGGATACATTCGTGCAAAAGAATTAGAATGGATTGTATGAATAAATTAGAATGGATCGTGCAAATGAATTAGAATGGATCGTGCGAATGAATTAGAATGGATCGTTCGAATGAATTAGAATAGATTGTGCGAATGAATTAGAATGGATTATACGAATGAATGGATTATATGAATGAATTAGAGTGGATCGTCTGAATTAATTCGAATGGATCGTACGAATGAATTAGAATGGATACATTCGTTCGAATGAATTAGAATGGATGATACGAAGGAATTAGGGTGGATCGTACGAATGAATTAGAATGGATACATTCGTGCGAAAGAATTAGAAAGGATTGTATGAATGAATTAGAATAGATCGTATGAATGAATTAGAATGGATGGTGCGAATGAATTAGAATGGATCGTACGAATGAATTAGAATGGACCGTACGAATGAATTAGAATGGATCGTGCGAATGAATTAGAATGGATAGTACGAATGAATTAGAATGGATACATTCGTGCGAATAAACTAGAATGGATCGTACATATGAGTAAGAATGGATCGTACGAATGAAATAGACTGGATCGTACGAATGAATTAGAATGGATCGTACTAATGAATTAGAATCGATTGTACGAATGAATTAGAATAGATCGTACGAATAAATTAGAATAGATTGTGCGAAGGATTTAGAATGGATCATACGAATGAATTAGAATGGATCGTATGAATGAATTAGAATGGATCGTGCAAATAAATTAGAATGGATCGTATGAATGAATTAGAATGGATACATTCGTGCGAATGAATTAGAATGGATCGTTCGAATGAGTAAGAATGGATCGTACGAATGAAATAGAATGGATCGTACGAATGAATTAGAATAGATTGGTCGAATGTATTAGAATGGATCGTACAAATGAATTAGAATGGATACATTCATGCGAAAGAATTAGAATGGATCGTATGAATGAATTAGAATGGATCGTATGAATGAATTAGAATGGATCGTGCGAATGAATTAGAATGGATCGTACGAATGAATTAGAATGGATCGTATGAATGAATTAGAATGGCTCGTGCGAATGAATTAGAATGGAACGTATGAATGAATTAGAATGGATACATTCATGGGAATAAATTAGAATGGATCGTACGAATGAGTAAGAATGGATCGTACGAATGAAATAGAATGGATCGTACGAATGAATTAGAATGGATCGTGCTAATAAATTAGAATGGATCGTACGAATGAATTAGAATAGATTGTGCGAATGAATTAGAATGGATCGTACGAATGAATTAGAATGGATCGTATGAATGAATTAGAATGGATTGTGCAAATGAATTAGAATGGATCGTATGAATGAATTAGAATGGATACATTCGTGCGAATGAATTAGAATGGATCATGCGAATGAATTAGAATGGAACGTACGAATGAGTTAGAATGGATCGTGCGAATGAATTAGAATGCAACGTACGAATGAATTAGAATGGATATATTCGTGCGAATGAATTAGAATGGATCGTACGAATGAGTAAGAATGGATCGTACGAATGAAATAGAATGGATCGTACGAATGAATTAGAATGGATCGTGCTAATGAATTAGAATGGATCGTACGATTGAATTAGAATAGATTGTGCGAATGAATTTGAATGGATCGTACAAATGAATTTGAATGCATACATTCGTGCGAATGAATTAGAATAGATCGTATGAATGAATTAGAATGGATCGTACGAAAGAATTAGAATGGATACATTTGTGCGAAAGATTTAGAATGGATTGTATGAATGAATTAGAATGGATCGTATGAATGAATTAGAATGGATCGTGCGAATGAGTTAGAATGGATCGTACGAATGAATTAGAATGGATCGTATAAATGAATTAGAATGGATCGTGCGAATGAATTAGAATGGATCGCACGAATGAATTAGAATGGACACATTCGTGCGAATGAATTAGAATGGATCGTACGAATGAGTAAGAATGGATCGTACCAATGAAATAGAATGGATCGTATGAATGAATTAGAATGGATCGTGCTAATGAATTAGAATGGATCGTACGAATGAATTAGAATAGATTGTGCGAATGAATTAGAATGGATTGCACGAATGAATTAGAATGGATACATTCGTGCGAATGAATTAGAATGGATCGTACGAATGAATTAGAATGGATTGTATGAATGAATTAGAATGGATCATGCGAATGAATTAGAATGGATCGTACGAATGAATTAGAATTGATCGTATGAATGAATTAGAATGGATCGTATGAATGAATTAGAATGGATCGTATGAATGAAATAGAATGGATTGTACGAACGAATTAGAATGGATCGCACGAATAAATTAGAATGGATACATTCGTGCGAATGAATTACAATGGATCGTAAGAATGAGTAAGAATGGATTGTACGAATGAAATAAAATGGATCATACGAATGAATTAGAATGGATCGTGCTAATGAATTAGAATGGATCGTACGAATGAATTAGAATAGATTGTGCGAATGAATTAGAATGGATCGTACGAATTAATTAGAATGGATCGTATGAATGAATTAGAATGGATCGTGCGAAAGAATTAGAATGGATCGTAAGAATGAATTAGAATGGATAAATTCGTGCGAATGAATTAGAATGGATCGTACGAATGAGTTAGAATGGATCGTACGAATGAAATAAAATGGATCGTATGAATGAATTAGAATGGATCATGCTAATGAATTAGAAAAGATCGTACGAATGAATTAGAATAGATTGTGCGAATGAATTAGAATGGATCGTACGAATGAATTAGAATAGATCGTATGAATGAATTAGATTGGATCGTATGAATGAATTATAATGGATCGTACGTATGAATTAGAATGGATAAATTCATGGGAATGAATTAGAATGGATCGTACGAACGAATTAGAATGGATCATACGAATGAAATAGAATGGATCGTACGAAGGAATTAGAAAGGATCACACGAAAGAATTAGAATGGATCGTACGAAGGAATTAGAATGGATACATTCGTGCAAAAGAATTAGAATGGATTGTATGAATGAATTAGAATGGATCTTGCAAATGAATTAGAATGGATCGTGCGAATGAATTAGAATAGATCGTTCGAATGGATTAGAATAGATTGTGCGAATGAATTAGAATGGATCATACGAATGAATAAGAACGGATACATTCTTGCAAATGAATTAGAATGGATCGTATGAATGAATTAGAATGGATCGTCTGAATTAATTCGAATGGATCGTACGAATGAATTAGAATGGATACATTCGTGCGAATGAATTAGAATGGATCATACGAAGGAATTAGGGTGGATCGTACGAATGAATTAGAATGGATACATTCGTGCGAAAGAATTAGAAAGGATTGTATGAATGACTTAGAATGGATCGTATGAATGAATTAGAATGGATCGTGCGAATGAATTAGAATGCATTGTACGAATGAATTAAAATGGATCATACGAATGAATTAGAATGAATCGTGCGAATGAATTAGAATGGATCGTACGAATGAATTAGAATGGATACATTCTTGCGAATAAACTAGAATGGATCGTACGAGTGAGTAAGAATGGATCGTACGAATGAAATAGAATGGATCGTACAAATGAATTAGAATGGATCGTACTAATGAATTAGAATGGATCGTACGAATGAATTAGAATAGATTGTGTGAATGAATTAGAATAAATCGCACGAATGAATTAGAATGGATCATATGAATGAATTAGAATGGATCGTGCAAATGAATTAGAATGGATCGTATGAATGAATTAGAATGGATACATTCATGCGAATGAATTAGAATGGATCATTCGAATGAGTAAGAATGGATCGTACGAATGAAATAGAATGGATCGTACGAATGAATTAGAATGGATCGTATGAATGAATTAGAATGGATCGTACGAAAGAATTAGAATGGATACATTCGTGCGAATGAATTAGAATGGATCGTACGAATGAGTAAGAATGGATCGTACGAATGAAATAGAATGGATCGTACAAATGAATTAGAATGGATCGTGCTAATGAATTAGAATGGATCGTACGATTGAATTAGAATAGATTATGCGAATGAATTTTAATGGACCGTACGAATGAATTTGAATGCATACATTCGTGCGAATGAATTAGAATAGATCGTATGAATGAATTAGAATGGATCGTGCGAAAGAATTAGAATGGATCGTAAGAATGAATTAGAATGGATATATTCGTGCGAATGAATTAGAATGGATTGTACGAATGAGTTAGAATAGATCGTACGAATGAAATAAAATGGATCGTATGAATGAATTAGAATGGATCATGCTAATGAATTAGAATAGATCGTACGAATGAATTAGAATAGATTGTGCGAATGAATTAGAATGGATCGTACGAATGAATTAGAATGGATACATTCGTGCGAATGAATTAGAATGGATCGTATGAATGAATTAGATTGGATCGTATGAATGAATTATAATGGATCGTACGTATGAATTAGAATGGATAACTTCATGGGAATGAATTAGAATGGATCGTACGAACGAATTAGAATGGATCATACGAATGAAATAGAATGGATCGTACGAAGGAATTAGAAAGGATCACACGAAGGAATTAGAATGGATCGTACGAAGGAATTAGAATGGATACATTCGTGCAAAAGAATTAGAATGGATTGTATGAATGAATTAGAATGGATCTTGCAAATGAATTAGAATGGATCGTGCGAATGAATTAGAATGGATCGTTCGAATGGATTAGAATAGATTGTGCGAATGAATTAGAATGGATAATACGAATGAATAAGAATGGATACATTCTTGCAAATGAATTAGAATGGATCGTATGAATGAATTAGAATGGATCGTCTGAATTAATTCGAATGGATCGTACGAATGAATTAGAGTGGATACTTTTGTGCGAATGAATTAGAATGGATCATACGAAGGAATTAGGGTGGATCGTACGAATGAATTAGAATGGATACATTCGTGCGAAAGAATTAGAAAGGATTGTATGAATGAATTAGAATGGATCGTATGAATGAATTAGAATGGATCGTGCGAATGAATTAGAATGCATTGTACGAATGAATTAAAATGGATCGTACGAATGAATTAGAATGAATCGTGCGAATGAATTAGAATGGATCGTACGAATGAATTAGAATGGATACATTCTTGCGAATAAACTAGAATGGATCGTACGAATGAGTAAGAATGGATCGTACGAATGAAATAGAATGGATCGTACGAATGAATTAGAATGGATCGTACTAATGAATTAGAATGGATCGTACGAATGAATTAGAATAGATTGTACGAATGAATTAGAATAGATCGTACGAATGAATTAGAATGGATCGTATGAATGAATTAGAATGGATCGTGCAAATGAATTAGAATGGATCGTATGAATGAATTAGAATGGATACATTCATGCGAATGAATTAGAATGGATCATTCGAATGAGTAAGAATGGATCGTACGAATGAAATAGAATGGATCGTACGAATGAATTAGAATGGATCGTATGAATGAATTAGAATGGATCGTACGAATGAATTAGAATGGATACATTCGTGCGAATGAATTAGAATGGATCGTACGAATGAGTAAGAATGGATCGTACGAATGAAATAGAATGGATCGTACGAATGAATTAGAATGGATCGTGCTAATGAATTAGAATGGATCGTACGATTGAATTAGAATAGATTGTGCGAATGAATTTGAATGGATCGTACGAATGAATTTGAATGCATACATTCGTGCGAATGAATTAGAATAGATCGTATGAATGAATTAGAATGGATCGTACGAATGAATTAGAATGGATACATTCGTGCGAAAGATTTAGAATGGATTGTATGAATGAATTAGAATGGATCGTATGAATGAATTAGAATGGATCGTGCGAATGAGTAAGAATGGATCGTACGAATGAATTAGAATGGATCGTATAAATGAATTAGAATGGATCGTGCGAATGAATTAGAATGGATCGCACGAATGAATTAGGGTGGATCGTACGAATGAATTAGAATGGATACATTCCTGCGAAAGAATTAGAAAGGATTGTATGAATGAATTAGAATGGATCGTATGAATGAATTAGAATGGATCGTGCGAATGAATTAGAATGCATTGTACGAATGAATTAAAATGGATCGTACGAATGAATTAGAATGAATCGTGCGAATGAATTAGAATGGATCGTACGAATGAATTAGAATGGATACATTCTTGCGAATAAACTAGAATGGATCGTACGAATGAGTAAGATTGGATCGTACGAATGAAATAGAATGGATCGTACGAATGAATTAGAATGGATCGTACTAATGAATTAGAATGGATCGTACGAATGAATTAGAATAGATTGTGCGAATGAATTAGAATAGATCGTACGAATGAATTAGATTGGATCGTATGAATGAATTAGAATGGATCGTGCAAATGAATTAGAATAGATCGTATGAATGAATTAGGATGGATACATTCATGCGAATGAATTAGAATGGATCATTCGAATGAGTAAGAATGGATCGTACGAATGAAATAGAATGGATCGTACGAATGAATTAGAATAGATTGTGCGAATGTATTTGAATGGATCGTACAAATGAATTAGAATGGATACATTCGTGCGAATGAATTAGAATGGATCGTATGAATGAATTAGAATGGATCGTATGAATGAATTAGAATGGCTCGTGCGAATGAGTTAGAATGGAATGTATGAATGAATTAGAATGGATACATTCGTGCGAATGAATTAGAATGGATTGTACGAATGAGTAAGAATGGATCGTACGAATGAAATAGAATGGATCGTACGAATGAATTAGAATGGATCGTGCTAATAAATTAGAATGGATCGTACGAATGAATTAGAATAGATTGTGCGAATAAATTAGAATGGATCGTACGAATGAATTAGAATGGATCGTATGAATGAATTAGAATGGATCGTGCAAATGAATTAGAATGGATCGTATGAATGAATTAGAAATGGATACGTTCGTGCGAATGAATTAGAATGGATTGTTCGAATGAGTAATAATGAATCGTACGAATGAAATAGAATGGATCGTACGAATGAATTAGAATAGACTATGCGAATGTATTAGAATGGATCGTACAAATGAATTAGAATGGATACATTCGTGCGAATGTATTAGAATAGATCGTATGAATGAATTAGAATGGATCGTATGAATGAATTAGAATGGATCGTGCGAATGAATTAGAATGGATCGTACGAATGATTTAGAATGGATCGTATGAATGAATTAGAATGGCTCGTGCGAATGAATAAGAATGGAACGTATGAATGAATTAGAATGGATACATTCGTGCGAATGAATTAGAATGGATCGTACGAATGAGTAAGAATGGATTGTACGAATGAAATAGAATGGATCGTACGAATGAATTAGAATGGATCGTGCTAATAAATTAGAATGGATCGTACAAATGAATTAGAATAAATTGTGCGAATGAATTAGAATGGATCGTACGAGGGAATTAGAATGGATACATTCGTGCGAATGAATTGGAATAGATCGTATGAATGAATTAGATTGGATCGTATGAATGAATTAGAATGGATCGTACGAATGAATTAGAATGGATACATTCATGGGAATGAATTAGAATGGATCGTACGAAGAAATTAGAATGGATCGTACGAAGGAATTAGAATGGATCGTACGAATGAATTAGAATGGATACATTCATGCAAAAGAATTAGAATGGATTGTATGAATGAATTAGAATGGATCGTACAAATGAATTAGAATGGATCGTGCGAATGAATTAGAATGGATTGTACGAATGAATTAGAATCGATTGTGCGAATGAATTAGAATGGATCGTACTAATGAATTAGAATGGATGCATTCATGCGAATGAATTAGAATGGATCGTGTGAATGAATTCGAATGGATCGCACGAATGAATTAGACTGGATACATTCGTGCGAATGAATTAGAATGGATCATACGAAGGAATTAGGGTGGATCGTACGAATGAATTAGAATAGATACATTCGTGCGAAAGAATTAGAATGGATTGTATGAATGAATTAGAATGGATCGTGCGAATGAATTAGAATGGATCATACGAATGAATTTGAATGGATCGTATGAAAGAATTAGAATGGATCGTGCGAATGAATTAGAATGGATCGTACAAATGAATTAGAATGGACATATTCGTGCGAATGAATTAGAATGGATCGTACGAATGAGTAAGAATAGATCGTTCCAATGAATTAGAATGGATCATACTTATGAATTAGTATGGATCATATGAATGAATAAGAATGGATCGTGCAAATGAATTAGAATGGAACGTACGAATGAATTAGAATGGATACATTCTTGCGAATGAATTAGAATGGATCGTACGAATGAGTAAGAATGGATCGTACCAATGAAATAGAATGGATCGTACGAATGAATTAGAATGGATCGTGCTAATGAATTAGAATGGATCGTACGAATGAATTAGAATAGATTGTGCGAATGAATTAAAATGGATTGTACGAATGAATTATAATGGATACATTCGTGCAAATGAATTAGAATGGATCGTATGAATGAATTAAAATGGATCATGTGAATGAATTAGAATGGATCGTGCGAATGAATTAGAATTGATCGTACGAATGAATTAGAATGGAACGTATGAATGAATTAGAATGGATCGTGCGAATGAATTAGAATGGATCGTACGAATGAATTAGAATGGATACATTCGTGTGAATGAATTAGAATGTATCGTACGAATAAGTTAGAATGGATTGTACGAATGAAATAGAATGGTTCGTACGAATGAATTAGAATGGATTGTGCTAATGAATTAGAATGGATCGTACGAATGAATTAGAATAGATTGTGCGACTGAATTAGAATGGATCGTACGAATGAATTAGAATGGATACATTCATGCGAAGGAATTAGAATGTATCGTACGAATGGATCGTACGAAGGAATTTGAATGAATTAGAATGGATACATTCGTACAAATGAATTAGAATGGATCATATGAATGAATTAGATTGGATCGTATGAATGAATTAGAATGGGTCATTTGTATGAATTAGAATGGATACATTCATGGGAATGAATTAGAATGGATTGAACGAAGGAATTAGAATGGATTATACGAAGGAATTAGAATGGATCGTATGAAGGAATTAGAATGGATCGTATGAATGAATTATAATGGATACATTCATGCAAAAGAATTAGAATGGATTGTATGAATGAATTAGAATGGATCGTATAAATGAATTAGAATGGATCGTGCAAATGAATTAGAATGGATCGTACGAATGAATTAGAATAGATTGTGTGAATGAATTAGAATGGATCGTACGAATGAATTAGGGTGGATCGTACGAATGAATTAGAATGGATACATTCGTGCGAAATAATTAGAAAGGATTGTATGAATGCATTAGAATGGATCGTATGAATGAATTAGAATGGATCGTGCGAATGAATTAGAATGCATTGTACGAATGAATTAAAATGGATCGTACGAATGAATTAGAATGAATCGTGCGAATGAATTAGAATGGATCGTACGAATGAATTAGAATGGATACATTCTTGCGAATAAACTAGAATTGATCGTACGAATGAGTAAGAATTGATCGTATGAATGAAATAGAATGGATCGTACGAATGAATTAGAATGGATCGTACTAATGAATTAGAATGGATCGTACGAATGAATTAGAATAGATTGTACGAATGAATTAGAATAGATCGTACGAATGAATTAGAATGGATCGTATGAATGAATTAGAATGGATCGTGCAAATGAATTAGAATGGATCGTATGAATGAATTAGAATGGATACATTCATGCGAATGAATTAGAATGGATCATTCGAATGAGTAAGAATGGATCGTACGAATGAAATAGAATGGATCGTACGAATGAATTAGAATGGATCGTATGAATGAATTAGAATGGATCGTACGAATGAATTAGAATGGATACATTCGTGCGAATGAATTAGAATGGATCGTACGAATGAGTAAGAATGGATCGTACGAATGAAATAGAATGGATCGTACGAATGAATTAGAATGGATCGTGCTAATGAATTAGAATGGATCGTACGATTGAATTAGAATAGATTGTGCGAATGAATTTGAATGGATCGTACGAATGAATTTGAATGCATACATTCGTGCGAATGAATTAGAATAGATCGTATGAATGAATTAGAATGGATCGTACGAATGAATTAGAATGGATACATTCGTGCGAAAGATTTAGAATGGATTGTATGAATGAATTAGAATGGATCATATGAATGAATTAGAATGGATCGTGCGAATGAGTAAGAATGGATCGTACGAATGAATTAGAATGGATCGTATAAATGAATTAGAATGGATCGTGCGAATGAATTAGAATGGATCGCATGAATGAATTAGGGTGGATCGTACGAATGAATTAGAATGGATACATTCCTGCGAAAGAATTAGAAAGGATTGTATGAATGAATTAGAATGGATCGTATGAATGAATTAGAATGGATCGTGCGAATGAATTAGAATGCATTGTACGAATGAATTAAAATGGATCGTACGAATGAATTAGTATAAATCGTGCGAATGAATTAGAATGGATCGTACGAATGAATTAGAATGGATACATTCTTGCGAATAAACTAGAATGGATCGTACGAATAAGTAAGAATGGATCGTACGAATGAAATAGAATGGATCGTACGAATGAATTAGAATGGATCGTACTAATGAATTAGAATGGATCGTACGAATGAATTAGAATAGATTGTGCGAATGAATTAGAATAGATCGTACGAATGAATTAGATTGGATCGTATGAATGAATTAGAATGGATCGGGCAAATGAATTAGAATAGATCGTATGAATGAATTAGAATGGATACATTCATGCGAATGAATTAGAATGGATCATTCGAATGAGTAAGAATGGATCGTACGAATGAAATAGAATGGATCGTATGAATGAATTAGAATAGATTGTGCGAATGTATTTGAATGGATCGTACAAATGAATTAGAATGGATACATTCGTGCGAATGAATTAGAATGGATCGTAAGAATGAATTAGAATGGATCGTATGAATGAATTAGAATGGCTCGTGCGAATGAATTAGAATGGAATGTATGAATGAATTAGAATGGATACATTCGTGCGAATGAATTAGAATGGATTGTACGAATGAGTAAGAATGGATCGTACGAATGAAATAGAATGGATCGTACGAATGAATTATAATGGATCGTGCTAATAAATTAGAATGGATCGTACGAATGAATTAGAATAGATTGTGCGAATAAATTAGAATGGATCGTACGAATGAATTAGAATGGATCGTGCAAATGAATTAGAATGGATCGTATGAATGAATTAGAAATGGATACGTTCGTGCGAATGAATTAGAATGGATCGTTCGAATGAGTAAGAATGAATCGTACGAATGAAATAGAATTGATCGTACGAATGAATTAGAATAGACTATGCGAATGTATTAGAATGGATCGTACAAATGAATTAGAATGGATACATTCGTGCGAATGAATTAGAATGGATCATATGAATGAATTAGAATGGATTGTTTGAATGAATTAGAATGGATCGTGCGAATGAATTAGAATGGATCGTTCGAATGATTTAGAATGGATCGTATGAATGAATTAGAATGGCTCGTGCGAATGAATAAGAATGGAACTTATGAATGAATTAGAATGGATACATTCGTGCGAATGAATTAGAATGGATCGTACGAATGAGTAAGAATGGATTGTACGAATGAAATAGAATGGATCGTACGAATGAATTAGAATGGATCGTGCAAATAAATTAGAATGGATCGTACAAATGAATTAGAATAAATTGTGCGAATGAATTAGAATGGATCGTACGAGTGAATTAGAATGGATACATTCGTGCGAATGAATTAGAATAGATCGTATGAATGAATTAGATTGGATCGTATGAATGAATTAGAATGGATCGTACGAATGAATTAGAATGGATACATTCATGGGAATGAATTAGAATGGATCGTACAAAGAAATTAGAATGGATCGTACGAAGGAATTAGAATGGATCGTACGAATGAATTAGAATGGATACATTCATGCAAAAGAATTAGAATGGATTGTATGAATGAATTAGAATGGATCGTACAAATGAATTAGAATGGATCGTGCGAATGAATTAGAATGGATTGTACGAATGAATTAGAATCGATTGTGCGAATGAATTAGAATGGATCGTACTAATGAATTAGAATGGATGCATTCATGCGAATGAATTAGAATGGATCGTATGAATGAATTCGAATGGATCGCACGAATGAATTAGAATGGATACATTCGTGCGAATGAATTAGAATGGATCATACGAAGGAATTAGGGTGGATCGTACGAATGAATTAGAATAGATACATTCGTGCGAAAGAATTAGAATGGATTGTATGAATGAATTAGAATGGATCGTGCGAATGAATTAGAATGGATCATATGAATGAATTAGAATGGATCGTATGAAAAAATTAGAATGGATCGTGCGAATGAATTAGAATGGATCGTACAAATGAATTAGAATGGACATATTCGTGCGAATGAATTAGAATGGATCGTACGAATGAGTAAGAATAGATCGTTCCAATGAATTAGAATGGATCATACTTATGAATTAGAATGGATCATATGAATGAATAAGAATGGATCGTGCAAATGAATTAGAATGGAACGTACGAATGAATTAGAATGGATACATTCTTGCGAATGAATTAGAATGGATCGTACGAATGAGTAAGAATGGATCGTACCAATGAAATAGAATGGATCGTACGAATGAATTAGAATGGATCGTGCTAATGAATTAGAATGGATCGTACGAATGAATTAGAATAGATTGTGCGAATGAATTAAAATGGATTGTACGAATGAATTATAATGGATACATTCGTGCAAATGAATTAGAATGGATCGTATGAATGAATTAAAATGGATCATGTGAATGAATTAGAATGGATCGTGCGAATGAATTAGAATTGATCGTACGAATGAATTAGAATGGAACGTATGAATGAATTAGAATGGATCGTGCGAATGAATTAGAATGGATCGTACGAATGAATTAGAATGGATACATTCGTGTGAATGAATTAGAATGTATCATACGAATAAGTTAGAATGGATCGTACGAATGAAATAGAATGGTTCGTACGAATGAATTAGAATGGATTGTGCTAATGAATTAGAATGGATCGTACGAATGAATTAGAATAGATTGTGCGAATGAATTAGAATGGATCGTACGAATAAATTAGAATGGATACATTCGTGCGAATGAATTAGAATGGATCGTATGAATGAATTAGAATGGATTATATGAATGAATTCGAATAGATCGTACGAATGAATTAGAATGAATACATTCGTTCGAATGAATTAGAATGGATCATACGAAGGAATTAGGGTGGATCGTACGAATGAATTAGAATGGATACATTCGTGCGAAAGAATTAGAGTGGATTGTACGAATGAATTAGAATGGATCATATGAATGAAGTAGAATGGATCGTGCAAATGAATTAGAATGGATCGTACGAATGAATTAGAATGGATCATATGAATGAATTAGAATTAATCATGCAATGAATTAGAATGGATTATACGAATGAATTAGAATGGATATATTCGTGCGAATGAATTAGAATGGATCGTACGAATGAGTAAGAATGGATCGTACGAATGAAATAGAATGGATCGTACGAATGAATTAGAATGGATCGTGCTAACGAATTAGAATGGATCGTACGAATGAATTAGAATAGATTGTGCGAATGAATTAGAATGGATCGTATGAATGAATTAGAATGGATCGTATGAATGAATTAGAATGGATCATTCGAATGAATTAGAATGGATCGGACGAATAAATTAGAATGGATACATTCGTGCGAATGAATTAGAATGGATCGTATGAATGAGTAAGAAAGGGTCGTACGAATAAAATAGAATGGATCGTACGAATGAATTAGAATGGATCGTGCTAATGAATTAGAATGGATCGTACGAATGAATTAGAAAAGATATTGCGAATGAATTAGAATGGATCGTACGAATGAATTAGAATGGATACATTCGTGCGAATGAATTAGAATGGATCGTATGAATGAATTTGATTGGATCGTATGAATGAATTAGAATGGATCGTACGTATAAATTAGAATGGATACATTCATGGGAATGAATTAGAATGGATCGTACGAAGGAATTAGAATGGATCATACGAATGAAATAGAATGGATCGTACGAAGGAATTAGAATGGATAGTACGAAAGAATTAGAATGGATCGTATGAAGGAATTAGAATGGAGCTTACGAATGAATTAGAATGGATACATTCGTACAAAAGAATTAGAATGGATTGTATGAATGAATTAGAATGGATCGGGCAAATGAATTAGAATGGATCGTGCGAATGAATTAGAATGGATCGTACAAATTAATTAGAATAGATTGTGCGAATGAATTAGAATGGATCATAACAATGAATTAGAATGGATACATTCGTGAGAATGAATTAGAATGGATCGTATGAATGAATTAGAATAGATCGTATGAATGAATTCGAATGGATCGTACGAATGAATTAGAATGGATACATTCGTGCGAATGAATTAGAATGGATCATACGAAGGAATTAGGGTAGATCGTACGAATGAATTAGAATGGATACAATCGTGTGAAGGAATTGGAATAGATCGTATGAATGAATTAGAATGGATCATGCGAATGAATTAGAATGGATCAAACGAATGAATTAGAATGGATCGTATGAATGAATTAGAATGGATCGTGCGAATGAATTAGAATGGATCGTACGAATGAATTAATATGGATACATTCGTGTGAATGAATTAGAATGGATCGTACGAATGAGTAAGAACGGATCGTACCAATGAAATAGAATGGATCGTACGAATGAATTAGACTGGATCGTGCTAATGAATTAGAATGGATCGTACGAATGAATTAGAATAGATTGTGCGAATGAATTAGAATGGATTGTACGAATGAATTATAATGGATACATTTGTGCGAATAAATTAGAATGGATCGTATGAATGAATTAGAATGGATCATATGAATGAATTAGAATGGATCGTGCGAATGAATTAGAATGGATCGTACGAATGAATTAGAATGGATACATTCGTGCGAATGAATTTGAATGGATCATACAAATGAGTAAGAATGGATCGTACAAATAAAATACAATGGATCGTACGAATGAATTAGAATGGATCGTGCTAATGAATTAGAATGGATCGTATGAATGAATTAGAATAGATTGTGCGAATGAATTAGAATGGATCATACGAATGAATTAGAATGGATACATTCGTGCGAAGGAATTAGAATGTATCGTACGAATGGATCGTACGAATGAATTGGAATGAATTAGAATGGATACATTCGTGCGAATGAATTAGAATGGATCGTATGAATGAAATAGAATGGATCATACGAATGAATTAGAATGGATCGTGCTAATGACTTAGAATGGATCGTACGAATGTATTAGAATAGATTGTGCGAATGAATTAGAGTGGATCGTACGAATGAATTAGAATGGATACATTCGTGCGAATGAATTAGAATAGATCATATGAATGAATTAGATTGGATCATATGAATGAATTAGAATGGATCGTACGTATGAATTAGAATGGATACATTCATGGGAATGAATTAGAATGGATCGTACGAAGAAATTAGAATAGATCGTACGAAGGAATTAGAATGGGTCGTACGAATGAATTAGAATGGATAAATTCGTGCAAAAGAATTAGAATGGATTGTATAAATGAATTAGAATGGATCGTACCAATGAATTAGAATGGATCATGCGAATGAATTAGAATGGATCGTACGAATGAGTAAGAATGGATCGTACGAATGAAATAGAATGGATCGTACGAATGAATTAGAATGGATCGTGCTAATGAATTAGAATGGATCGTACGAATGTATTAGAATAGATTGTGCGAATGAATTAGAATGGATCGTACGAATGAATTAGAATGGATATATTCATGCGAATGAATTAGAATAGATCATATGAATGAATTAGATTGGATCGTATGAATGAATTAGATTGGATCGTAAGTATGAATTTGAATGGATACATTCATGGGAATGAATTAGAATGGATCGTACGAAGAAATTAGAATGGATCGTACGCAGGAATTAGAATGGATCGTACGAAGAAATTAGAATGGATCGTACGAATGAATTAGAATGGATTGTATGAATGAATTAGAATGGATCGTACAAATGAATTAGAATGGATCATGCGAATGAATTAGAATGGATCGTACGAATGAATTAGAATCGATTGTGCGAATGAAGTAGAATCGATCGTACGAATGAATTAGAATAGATACATTCGTGCGAATGAATTAGAATGGATCGTATGAATGAATTAGAATGGATCGTATGAATGAATTCGAATGGATCGTACGAATGAATTAGAATGGATACATTCGTGCGAATGAATTAGAATGGATCATACGAAGGAATTAGGGCGGATCGTACGAATGAATTAGAATGGATACATTCGTGCAAAAGAATTAGAATGGATTGTATGAATGAATTAGAATGGATCGTATGAATGAATTAGAATGGATCATGCGAATGAATTAGAATGGATCGTATGAATGAATTTGAATGGATCGTGCGAATAAATTAAAATGGATCGTATGAATGAATTAGAATGGATCGTGCGAATGAATTAGAATGGATCGTATGAATGAATTAGAATGGACACATTCGTGCGAATGAATTAGAATGGATCGTACGAATGAGTAAGAATGGATCGTACAAATGAAATAGAATGGATCGTACGAATGAATTAGAATGGATCGTGCGAATTAATTTGATTGGATCGTGCGAATGAATTAGAATGGATCGTATGAATGAATTAGAATGGATACATTCATGCGAATGAATTATAATTGAACGTATGAATGAATTTGAATGGATCGTATGAATGAATTCGAATGGATCGTACGAATGAATTAGAATGGATACATTCATGCGAAAGAATTAGAATGGATTGTATGAATGAATTAGAATGGATCCTATGAATGAATTTGAATGGATCGTGCGAATGAATTAGAATGCATCGTACGAATGAATTAGAATGGATCGTATGAATGAATTAGATTGGATCGTGCGAATTTATTAGAATGGATCGTACGAATAAATTAGAATGGATTCATTCGTGCGAATGAATTAGAATAGATCGTACGAATGAGTAAGAATGGAACGTACGAATGAAATAGAATAGATCGTACGAATGAATTACAATGGATCGTGCTAATGAATTAGAATGGATCGTACGAATGAATTAGAATAGATTGTGCGAATGAATTAGAATGGATCGTACGAATGAATTAGAATGGATACAATCGTGCGAATGAATTAGAATGGATCTTATGAATGAATTAGATTGGATCGTATGAAGGAATTAGAATGAATCGTACGTATGAATTAAAATGGATACATTCACGGGAATGAATTAGAATGGATCGTACGAAGGAATTAGAATGGATCATACGAATGAAATAGAGTGGATCGTATGAAGGAATTAGAATGGATCGTACGAAGGAATTAGGACGGATCATACGAATGAATTATAATGGATATATTCGTGCAAAAGACTTAGAATGGATTGTATGAATGAATTAGAATGGATCGTGCAAATGAATTAGAAGAGATCGTGCGAATGAAATAGAATGGATTGTACGAATGAATTAGAATAGATTGTGCGAACGAATTTGAATGGATCGTATGAATGAATTAGAATGGATACATTCATACGAATGAATTAGAATGGATCGTATGAATGAATTAGAATGGATCATTTGAATGAATTCGAATGGACCGTACGAATGAATTAGAATGGATACATTCGTGCGAATGAATTAGAATGGATCATACGAAGGAATTAGGGTGGATCGTACGAATGAATTAGAATGGATACATTCGTGCGAAAGAATTAGAATGGATTTTATGAATAAATTAGAATAGATCGTATGAATAAATTAGAATGGATCGTGCGAATGAATTAGAATGGATCGTACGAATGAATTAGAATGGATCGTATGAATGAATTAGAATGGATCATGCGAATGAATTAGAATGGATCGTACGAATGAGTTAGAATGGATACATTCGTGCGAATGAATTAGAATGCATCGTACGAATGTGTAAGAATGGATCATACGAATGAAATGGAATTGATCGTACGAATGAATTAGAATGGATCGTGCTAATGAAATAGAATGGATCGTATGAATGAATTCGAATAGATTGTGCGAACGAATTAGAATGGATTGTACGAATGAATTATAATGGATCGTATGAATGAATTAGAATGGATCGTGCGAATGAATTAAAATGGATCATACGAATGAATTAGAATGGATCATACGAAGGAATTAGGGTGGATCGTACGAATGAATTAGAATGGATACATTCGTGCGAAAGAATTTGAATGGATCGTATGAATGAATTAGAATGGATCGTATGAATGAATTAGAATGGATCATGTGAATGAATTAGAATGGATCGTACGAATGAATTAGAATGGTTCGTATAAATGAATTGGAAGGGATCATGCGAATAAATTAGAATGGATCGTACGAATGAATTAGAATAGATATATTCGTGCGAATGAATTACAATGGATCGTACGAATGAGTAAGAATGGACCGTACGAATGAAATAGAATAAATCATACGAATGAATTAGAATAGATCGTGCTAATGAATTAGAATGGATCGTACGAATGAATTAGACTAGATTGTGCGAATGAATTAGAATGGATTGTACGAATGAATTAGAATGGATCGTATGAATGAATTAGATTGGATCGTATGAATGAATTGGAATAGATCGTACGTATGAATTAGAATGGATACATTCATGGGAATGAATTAGAATGGATCGTACGAAGGAATTAGAATGGATTATACGAATGAAATAGAATGGATCGTACGAAGGAATTGGAAAGGATCGTACGAAGGAATTAGAATGGATCGTACGAAGGAATTAGAATGGATCGTACGAATGAATTAGATTGGATACATTCATGCAAAAGAATTAGAATGGATTGTATGAATGAATTAGAATGGATCGTGCAAATGAATTAGATAGCATCATGCGAATGAATTAGAATGGATCGTACGAATGAATTAGAATAGATTGTGCGAATGAATTAGAATGGATCGTACGAATGAATTAGAATGGATACATTCGTGCGAATGAATTAGAATGGATCGTATGAATGAATTAGAATGGGTCGTATGAATGAATTGGAATGGATCGAACGAAAAAATTAGAATGGATACATTCGTGCGAATGAATTAGAATGGATCATACGAAGGAATTAGGGTGGATCGTACGAATGAATTAGAATGGATACATTCGTGCGAAAGAATTTGAATGGATTGTATGAATGAATTAGAATGGATCGTGCGAATGAATTAGAATGGATCATGCGAATGAATTAGAATGGATCGTACGAATGAATTAGAATAGATTGTGCGAATGAATTAGAATGGATCGTGCTAATGAATTAGAATGGATCGTACGAATGAATTAGAATTAGAATAGATCGTACAAATGAGTAAGAATGGATCGTACGAATGAATTAGAATGGATCGTGCTATTGAATTAGAATGGATCGTACGAATGAATTAGAATAGATTGTGCGAATGAATTAGAATGGATCGTACGAATGAATTAGAATGGATCGTATGAATGAATTAGAATGGATCGTACAAATGAATTAGAATGGATCATACGAAAGAATTAGGGTGGATCATACGAATGAATTAGAATGGATCGTACGAATGAATTAGAATAGATTGTGCGAATGAATTTGAATGGATCGTATGAATGAATTAGAATGGATACATTCGTGCGAAGGAATTAGAATGGATCCATTCTTATTCTAATTCATTCGCATAATCTATTATAATTCATTCAAATTCATTAGCACAATCCATTCTAATTCATTCGTACGATCCATTCTATTTCATTTGTACGATCCATTCTTACTCATTCATACGATCTATTCTAATTCATTCGCACGAATGTATCCATTCTAATTCATTCGTAGGATCCATTCTAATTCATTCGCATGATCCATTCTAATTCATTCATATGATCCATTCTAATTCATTCGTATAGTACGATCCATTGTAATTCATTTGCACGATCCATTCTATTTCATTCATACGATCCATTCTAATTCATTCATACAATCCAGTCTAATTCTTTCGCACGAATGTATCCATTCTAATTCATTCGTACGATCCACCCTAATTCCTTCGTATGATCCATTCTAATTCATTCGCACGAATGTATCCATTCTAATTCATTCGTACGATCCATTCGAATTCAAGCATACGATCCATTCTAATTCATTCATATGATCCATTCTAATTCATTCGCACGAATGTATCCATTCTAATTAATTCGTACGATCCATTCTAATTCATTCGCACAATCTATTCTAATTCATTCGTACGATCCATTCTAATTCATTCGCACGATCCATTCTAATTCAATTGCAAGATCCTTTGTAATTAATTCATACAATCCATTCTAATTCTTTCGCACGAATGTATCCATTCTAATTCATTCGCACAATCTAGAATGTATTTTAATGGATTGTATGAATGAAATAGAATGGATCATACGAATGAATTAGATGGATTGCATGAATGAATTAGAATGGATCGTGCTAATGAATTAGAATGGATCGTACGAATGAATTAGAATAGATTGTGCGAATGAATTAGAATAGATCGTACGAATTAATTAGAATGGATACATTCGTGCGAATGAATTAGAATGGATCATATGAATGAATTAGAATGGATCGTGCGAATGAATTAGAATGGATCGTTTGAATAAATTAGAATGGATCGTGCGAATGAATTAGAATGGATTCATTCCCATAGATATATTCGTGCGAATGAATTAGAATGGATCGTACGAATGAATTAGAATAGATCGTATGTATGGATCCATTCTAATTCATTCGTACGATCCATTCTAATTCATTCCCATGATTGTATCCAGTCTAATTCATACGTACGATCCATTCTAATTCATTCATACGAATGGATCGTACGAATGAATAAAAATGGATCGTATGAATGAATTAGAATGGATCGTGCGAATGAATTAGAATGGATAGTGCGAATGAATAAGATTGGATACATTCTTGCGAATGAATTAGAATGGATCATTTGAATGAATTAGATTGGATCGTATGAATGAATTAGAATGGATCGTACGTATGAATTAGAATAGATGTGCGAATGAATTAGAATGGATCGTACGAATGAATTAGAATGGATATATTCGTGCGAATGAATTAGAGTAGATCGTACGAATGAATTAGAATAGATCGTATGAATGAATTCGAATGGATCGTACGAATGAATTAGAATGGATACATTCGTGCGAACGAATTAGAATGGATCATACGAAGGAATTAGGGTGGATCGTACGAATGAATTAGAATGGATACATTCGTGCGAAAGAATTAGAATGGATTATATGAATGAATTAGAATGGATCGTATGAATGAATTAGAATGGATCGTGCGAATGAATTAGAATTGATCGTACGAATGAATTAGAATGGATCGTGCGAATGAATTACAATGGATCGTACGACTGAATTAGAATAGATACATTCGTGCGAATGAATTAGAATGGATCGTACGAATGAGTAAGAATGGATCATACGAATGAATTAGAATGGATCGTACGAATGAATTAGAATGGATCGTATGAATAAATTAGAATGGATCGTGCAAATGAATTAGAATGGATCGTATGAATGAAATAATATGGATACATTCGTGCGAATGAATTAGAATGGATCGTACGAATGAGTAAGAATGGATCGTACCAATGAAATAGAATGGATTGTACGAATGAATTAGAATGGATCGTGCTAATGAATTAGAATGGATCGTACGAATGAATTAGAATAGATTGTGCGAATGAAGTAGAATGGATTGTACGAATGAATTATAATGGATACATTCGTGTGAATAAATTAGAATGGATCGTATGAATGAATTAGAATGGATCATATGAATGAATTAGAATGGATCGTGCGAATGAATTAGAATGGATCGTACGAATGAATTAGAATGGATCGTGCGAATGAATTAGAATGGATCATACGAATGAATTAGAATGGATACATTCGTGCGAATGAATTAGAATGGATCATACAAATGAGTAAGAATGGATCGTACGAATGAAATAGAATAGATCGTACGAATGAATTAGAATGGATCGTGCTAATGAATTAGAATGGATCGTATGAATGAATTAGAATAGATTATGCGAATGAATTAGAATGGATCGTACGAATGAATTAGAATGGATACATTCGTGCGAAGGAATTAGAATGTATCGTACGAATGGATCGTACGAAGGAATTGGAATGAATTAGAATGGATACATTCGTGCGAATGAATTAGAATGGATCGTATGAATGAAATAGAATGGATCGTACGAATGAATTAGAATGGACCGTGCTAATGAATTAGAATGGATCGTACGAATGTATTAGAATAGATTGTGCGAATGAATTAGAACGTTTCGTACGAATGAATTAGAATGGATACATTCGTGCGAATGAATTAGAATAGATCATATGAATGAATTAGATTGGATCGTATGAATGAATTAGAATGGATCATACGAATGAATTAGAATGGATACATTCGTGCGAATGAATTAGAATGGATCATACGAAGGAATTAGGGTGGATCGTACGAATGAATTAGAATGGATATATTCGTGCGAAAGAATTAGAATGGATTGTATGAATGAATTAGAATGGATCGTATGAATGAATTAGAATGGATCGTGCGAATGAATTAGAATGGATCGTGCGAATGGATTAGAATGGATCGTATGAATGAATTAGATTGGATCATACGTATAAATTAGAATAGATTGTGCGAATGAATTAGAATGAATCGTACGAATGAATTAGAATGGATATATTCGTGCGAATGAATTAGAATAGATCGTACGAATGAATTAGAATAGATCGTATGAATGAATTCGAATGGATCGTACGAATGAATTAGAATGGATACATTCATGCGAATGAATTAGAATAGATCATACGAAGGAATTAGGGTGGATCGTATGAATGAATTAGAATTGATACATTCGTGCGAAAGAATTAGAATGGATTGTATGAATGAATTAGAATGGATCGTATGAATGAATTAGAATGGATCGTGCGAATGAATTAGAATTGATCGTATGAATGAATTAGAATGGATCGTGCGAATGGATTAGAATGGATCGTACGAATGAAATAGAATGGATACATTCGTGCGAATGAATTAGAATCGATCGTACGAATGAGTACGAATGGATCGTACGAATGAAATAGAATGGATCATACGAATGAATTAGAATGGATCATGCTAATGAATTAGAATGGATCGTACGAATGAATTAGAATAGATTGTTCGAATGAATTAGAATGGATCGTACGAATGAATTAGAATGGATCGTATGAATGAATTAGAATGGATCGTGCGAATGAATTAGAATGGATCGTACGAATGAATTAGAATGGATACATTCGTGCGAATGAATTAAAATGGATAGTACGAATGAGTCAGAATGGATCGTACGAATAAAATAGAATGGATCGTACGAATGAATTAGAATGGATCGTGCTAATGAATTAGAATGGATCGTACGAATGAATTAGTATAGATTGTGTGAATGAATACATTCGTGCGAATGAATTAAAATGGATCGTATGAATGAATTAGAATGGATCATATGAATGAATTAGAATGGATCGTATGAATAAATTCGAATGGATCGTACGAATGAATTAGAATGAATACATTCGTGCGAATGAATTAGAATGGATCTTATTAATGAAATAGAATGTATCCATTCTAATTCTAATTCATTCATAGAATGGATCGTACAAAGGAATTAGAATGGATCGTACGAATGTAATAGAATGGATCGTACGGATGAATTAGAATAGATACATTCGTGCGAATGAATTAGAATGGATCGTACGAATGAGTAAGAATGGATCGTACGAATGAAATAGAATTGATCGTACGAATGAATTAGAATGGATCGTACGAATGAATTAGAATGGATACATTCATGCGAATGAATTAGAATGGATCGTATGAATGAATTAGAATGGATCATATGAATGAATTCGAATGGAACGTACGAATGAATTAGAATGGATCGTGCGAATAAATTAGAATGGATCGTACGAATGAAATAGAATGGATCGTATGAATGAATTTGAATGGACCGTGCGGATGAATTAGAATGGTTCGTACAAATGAATTAGAATGGATACATTCGTGCGAATGAATTAGAAGGGATCGTACGAATGAGTAAGAATATATCGTACGAATAAAATAGAATGGATCGTATGAATGTATCCATTCTATTTCATTCGTACAATCCATTTTACTCATTCGTACGATCCATTCTAATTCATTCGCACGAATGTATCCATTCTAATTTATTCGTACAATCCAATCTAATTCATTCGCATGATCCATTCTAATTCATTCATACGATCTATTCTAATTCATTCATACGATCCATTCTAATTCATTCGCACGAATGTATCCATTCTAATTCATTCGTACGATCCATTCTAATTCATTCGCAAGAATGTATCCATTCTAATCCATTCGTACGATCCATTCTAATTCATTCGCATAATCTTTTCCAATTCATTCGTACGATCTATTCTAATTCATTAGCATGTTGCATTCTAATTTATTCAGACGATCCATTCTAATTCATTAGTATGATCCATTCTAATTCAATCGTACGATCCATTCTATTTCATTCGTACGATCCATTCTTACTTATTCGTACGATCCATTCTAATTCATTCGCACGAATGTATCCATTCTAATTCATTCATACGATCCATTCTAATTCATTCGCACGATCCATTCTAATTCATTCATACGATCCATTCTATTTCATTCGTACGATGCATTCTAATTCATTCGCACGATCCATTCTAATTCATTCATACGATCCATTCTAATTCATTCATACAATCCATTCTAATTCTTTCGCACGAATGTATCCATTCTAATTCATTTGTACGATCCACCCTAATTCCTTCGTATGATCCATTCTAATTCATTCGCACGAATGTATCCATTCTAATTCATTCGTACGATCCATTCGAATTCATTCATATGATCCATTCTAATTCATTCATACGATCCATTCTAATTAATTCGCTCGAATGTATCCATTCTAATTCCTGTACGATCCATTCTAATTCATTCGCACAATCTATTCTAATTCATTCGTACGATCCATTTTTATTCATTTGTACGATCCATTCTAATTCCTTCGTACGATCCATTCTATTTCATTCGTATGATCCATTCTAATTCCTTCGTACGATCCATTCTAATTCATTCCCATGAATGTATCCATTCTACTTCATACGTACGATCCATTCTAATTCATTCATACGATCCAATCTAATTCATTCATATGATCCATTCTAATTTTTTCGCACGAATGTATCCATTCTAATTCATTCGCATGATCCTTTCTAATTCATTCGTATGATCCATTCTAATTCATTCGCACGATCCATTCTAATTCATTCATATGATCCATTCTAATTCATTCGTACGATCCATTCTAATTCATTCGCACAATCTTTTCTAATTCATTCGTACGATCCATTCTAATTCATTAGCACGATCCATTCGAATTTATTCGTACGATCCATTTTATTTCATTCGTACGATCCATTCTTACTCATTCGTACGATCCATTCTAATTCATTCGCACGAATGTATCCATTCTAATTCATTCGTACGATCCATTCTAATTCATTCGCACGATCAATTCTAATTCATTCATACGATCCAGTCTAATTCATTCGTACGATCCATTCTAATTCATTCGCTTAATTTATTCTAATTCATTCGTATGATCGATTCTAATTCATTAGAAAGATCCATTTTAATTCATTAGTACGATCCATTTTATTTTATTCGTACGATCCATTTTTACTCATTCGTACGATCCATTCTAATTCATTCGCACGAATGTATCCATTCTAATTCATTCGTACGATCCTTTCTAATTCATTCGCATGATCAATTCTAATTCATTCATACGATTCATTCTAATTCATTCGTACGATCCATTCTAATTCATTCGCACGATCCATTCTAATTCATTCATACGATCCATTCTAATTCATTCGTACGATCCATTCTAATTCATTCGTACGATCCATTCTAATTCATTCGCACGAATGTATCCATCCAAATTCATTCTTATGATCCATTCTAATTCATTCGCACAATCTATTCTAATTCATTCGTACGATCCATTCTAATTCATTCGCACGATCCATTCTAATTCATTTACACGATCCATTCTAATTCATTCATACAATCCATTCTAATTCTTTTGCACGAATGTAACCATTCTAATTCATTCGTACGTTCCATTCTAATTCCTTCGTACGATCCATTCTAATTCCTTCGTACGGTCCATTTTATTTCATTCGTATGATCCATTCTAATTCCTTCGTACGATCCATTCTAATTCATTCCCATGAATGTATCCATTCTATAGAATGGATCGTATAAATGAATTATAATAGATCGTATGAATGAATTAGAATGGATCATGCGAATGAATTAGAATGGATCGTACGAATGAATTAGAATGGATACATTCGTGCGAATGAATTAGAAGGGATCGTACGAATGAGTAAGAATATATCGTACGAATAAAATAGAATGGATCGTATGAATGTATCCATTCTATTTCATTCGTACAATCCATTTTACTCATTCGTACGATCCATTCTAATTCATTCGCACGAATGTATCCATTCTAATTTATTCGTACAATCCAATCTAATTCATTCTCATGATCCATTCTAATTCATTCATACGATCTATTCTAATTCATTCATACGATCCATTCTAATTCATTCGCACGAATGTATCCATTCTAATTCATTCGTACGATCCATTCTAATTCATTCGCAAGAATGTATCCATTCTAATCCATTCGTACGATCCATTCTAATTCATTCGCATAATCTTTTCCAATTCATTCGTACGATCTATTCTAATTCATTAGCATGTTGCATTCTAATTTATTCAGACGATCCATTCTAATTCATTAGTATGATCCATTCTAATTCAATCGTACGATCCATTCTATTTCATTCGTACGATCCATTCTTACTTATTCGTACGATCCATTCTAATTCATTCGCACGAATGTATCCATTCTAATTCATTCATACGATCCATTCTAATTCATTCGCACGATCCATTCTAATTCATTCATACGATCCATTCTATTTCATTCGTACGATGCATTCTAATTCATTCGCACGATCCATTCTAATTCATTCATACGATCCATTCTAATTCATTCATACAATCCATTCTAATTCTTTCGCACGAATGTATCCATTCTAATTCATTTGTACGATCCACCCTAATTCCTTCGTATGATCCATTCTAATTCATTCGCACGAATGTATCCATTCTAATTCATTCGTACGATCCATTCGAATTCATTCATATGATCCATTCTAATTCATTCATACGATCCATTCTAATTAATTCGCTCGAATGTATCCATTCTAATTCCTGTACGATCCATTCTAATTCATTCGCACAATCTATTCTAATTCATTCGTACGATCCATTCTTATTCATTTGTACGATCCATTCTAATTCCTTCGTACGATCCATTCTATTTCATTCGTATGATCCATTCTAATTCCTTCGTACGATCCATTCTAATTCATTCCCATGAATGTATCCATTCTACTTCATACGTACGATCCATTCTAATTCATTCATACGATCCAATCTAATTCATTCATATGATCCATTCTAATTTTTTCGCACGAATGTATCCATTCTAATTCATTCACATGATCCTTTCTAATTCATTCGTATGATCCATTCTAATTCATTCGCACGATCCATTCTAATTCATTCATATGATCCATTCTAATTCATTCGTACGATCCATTCTAATTCATTCGCACAATCTTTTCTAATTCATTCGTACGATCCATTCTAATTCATTAGCACGATCCATTCGAATTTATTCGTACGATCCATTTTATTTCATTCGTACGATCCATTCTTACTCATTCGTACGATCCATTCTAATTCATTCGCACGAATGTATCCATTCTAATTCATTCGTACGATCCATTCTAATTCATTCGCACGATCCATTCTAATTCATTCGTACGATCCATTCTAATTCATTCGCTTAATTTATTCTAATTCATTCGTATGATCGATTCTAATTCATTAGAAAGATCCATTTTAATTCATTAGTACGATCCATTTTATTTTATTCGTACGATCCATTTTTACTCATTCGTACGATCCATTCTAATTCATTCGCACGAATGTATCCATTCTAATTCATTCGTACGATCCTTTCTAATTCATTCGCACGATCAATTCTAATTCATTCATACGATTCATTCTAATTCATTCGTACGATCCATTCTAATTCATTCGCACGATCCATTCTAATTCATTCATACGATCCATTCTAATTCATTCGTACGATCCATTCTAATTCATTCGTACGATCCATTCTAATTCATTCGCACGAATGTATCCATCCAAATTCATTCTTATGATCCATTCTAATTCATTCTCACAATCTATTCTAATTCATTCGTACGATCCATTCTAATTCATTCGCACGATCCATTCTAATTCATTTACACGATCCATTCTAATTCATTCATACAATCCATTCTAATTCTTTTGCACGAATGTAACCATTCTAATTCATTCGTACGTTCCATTCTAATTCCTTCGTACGATCCATTCTAATTCCTTCGTACGGTCCATTTTATTTCATTCGTATGATCCATTCTAATTCCTTCGTACGATCCATTCTAATTCATTCCCATGAATGTATCCATTCTATAGAATGGATCGTATAAATGAATTATAATAGATCGTATGAATGAATTAGAATGGATCATGCGAATGAATTAGAATGGATCGTACGAATGAATTAGAATGGATACATTCGTGCGAATGAATTAGAATGGATCGTACGAATGAGTAAGAATGGATCGTAAGAATGAAATAGAATGGATCGTACGAATGAATTAGAATGGATCGTGCTAATGAATTAGAATGGATCGTACGAATGAATTAGAATAGATTGTGCGAATGATGAATTAGAATGGATCGTGCGAATGAATTAGATTGGATCGTGCGAATGAATTAGAATGGACCATACGAATGAATTAGAATGGATACATTTGTGCGAATGAATTAGAATGGATCGTATGAATGAATTAGAATGGATCGTATGAACGAATTCGAATGGATCGTACGAAGAAATTAGAATGGATCGTACGAATGAATTAGAATGGATACATTCGTGCGAAAGATTTAGAATGGATTGTATGAATGAATTAGAATGGATCGTATGAATGAATTAGAATGGATCGTGCGAATGAATTAGAATGGATCGTACGAATGAATTATAATGGATCGTATGAATGAATTAAAACGGATCGTGCGAATGAATTAGAATGGAACGTATGAATGAATTAGAATGAATACATTCGTGCGAATGAATTAGAATGGATCGTACGAATGACTAAGAATGGATCGTACGAATGAAATAGAATGGATCGTACGAATGAATTAGAATGAATCGTGCTAATGAATTAGAATGGATCGTACGAATGAATTAGAATAGATTGTGCGAACGAATTAGAATGAATCGTACGAATGAATTAGAATGGATTGTACGTATGAATTTGAATGGATCATATGAATGAGTAAAAATGGATCGTACGAATGAAATTGAATGGATCGTACGATTGAATTAGAATGGATCGTTCGAACGTATTAGATTCGATCGTGCGGATGAATTAGAATGGATCGTATGAATGAATTAGAATGGATACATTCATACGAATGAATTAGAATGGATCATACGAATGAATTAGACTGGATCGTATGAACGAATTAGAATGGATCGTGCGAATGAATTAGAATGGATCGTATGAATGAATTAGAATGGATACATTCGTGCGAATGAATTAGAATGGATCGTATGAATAAATTAGAATGGATCGTATGAATGAATTAGAATGGATCGTGCGAATGAATTAGAATGGATAGTACGAATGAATTAGAATGGATCGTGCAAATGAATTAGAATGGATCGTACGAATGAATTAGAATGGATACATTCGTGCGAATGAATTAGAATGGATCTTATGAATGAATTAGATTGGATCGTATGAATCAATTAGAATGGATCGTACGTAAGAATTAGAATGGATACATTCATGGGAATGAATTAGAATGGATCGTACGAAGGAATTAGAATGGATCATATGAATGAAATAGAATAGATCGTACGAAGGAATTAGAATGGATCGTACGAAGGAATTATAATGGATCGTACGAAGGAATTAGAATGGATATATTTGTGCAAAAGAATTAGAATGGATTGTATGAATGAATTAGAATGGATCGTGCAAATGAATTAGAATGGATCGTGCAAATGAATTAGAATGGATCGTATGAATGAATTAGAATAGATTGTGAGAATGAATTAGAATGGATCGTACGAATGAATTAGAATGGATACATTCGTGCGAATGAATTAGAATGGATCGTATTAATGAATTAGAATGGATCATTTGAATTAATTCGAATGGATCGTACGAATGAATTAGAATGGATACATTCGTTCGAATGAATTAGAATGGATCATACGAAGGAATTAGGGTGGATCGTACGAATGAATTAGAATAGATACATTCGTGCGAAAGAATTAGAATGGATTGTATGAATGAATTAGAATGGATCATATGAATGAATTAGAATGGATCGTGCAAATGAATTAGAATGGATCGTACGAATGAATTTCTATGGATCGTATGAATGAATTAGAATAAATCATGCAAATGAATTAGAATGGATCATACAAATGAATTAGAATGGATATATTCGTGCGAATGAATTAGAATGGATCGTAAGAATGAGTAAGAATGTATCGTACGAATGAAATAGAATGGATCGTACGAATGAATTAGAATGGATCGTGCTAACGAATTGGAATGGATCGTACGAATGAATTAGAATAGATTGTGCGAATGAATTAGAATGGATCGTACGAATGAATTAGAATGGATCGTATGAATGAATTAGAATGGATCGTGCGAATGAATTAGAATGGATCGTACGAATGAATTAGAATGGATACATTCGTGCGAATGAATTAGAATGGATCGTATGAATGAGTAAGAATGGATCGTACGAATGAAATAGAATGGATCGTACGAATGAATTAGAATGGATCGTGCTAATGAATTAGAATGGATCGTACGAATGAATTAGAAAAGTTAGTGCGAATGAATTAGAATGGATCGTACGAATGAATTAGAATGGATACATTCGTGCGAATGAATTAGAATGGATCGTATGAATGAATTAGATTGGATCGTATGAATGAATTAGAATGGATCGTACGTATAAATTAGAATGGATACATTCATGGGAATGAATTAGAATGGATCGTACGAAGGAATTAGAATGGATCATACAAATGAAATAGAATGGATCGTACGAAGGAGTTAGAATGGATCGTACGAAGGAATTAGAATGGATCGTATGAAGGAATTAGAATGGAGCTTACGAATGAAATAGAATGGATACATTCGTACAAAAGAATTAGAATGGATTGTATGAATGAATTAGAATGGATCGGGCAAATGAATTAGAATGGATCGTGCGAATGAATTAGAATGGATCGTACAAATTAATTAGAATAGATTGTGCGAATTAATTAGAATGGATCATACGAATGAATTAGAATGGATACATTCGTGCGAATGAATTAGAATGGATCGTATGAATGAATTAGAATAGATCGTATGAATGAATTCAAATGGATCGTACGAATAAATTACAAAGGATACATTCGTACGAATGAATTAGAATGGATCATACAAAGGAATTAGGGTGGATCGTACGAATGAATAAGAATGGATACATTCGTGTGAAAGAATTGGAATGGATTGTATGAATGAATTAGAATGGATCGTATGAATGAATTAGAATGGATCATGCGAATGAATTAGAATGGATCATACGAATGAATTAGAATGGATCATATGAATGAATTAGAATGGATCATGCGAATGAATTAGAATCGATCGTACGAATGAATTAGAATGGATACATTCGTGCGAATGAATTAGAATGGATCGTACGAATGAGTAAGAATGGATCGTACGAATGAAATAGAATGGATCGTACGAATAAATTAGAATGGATCGTGCTAATGAATTAGAATGGATCGTTCGAATGAATTAGAATAGATTGTGCGAATGAATTAGAATGGATCGTACAAATGAATTAGAATGGATCGTATGAATAAATTAGAAGGGATCGTGCAAATAAATTAGAATAGATCGTACGAATGAATTAGAATGGATACATTCGTGCGAATGAATTAGAATGGATCGTACGAATGAGTAAGAAAGGATCGTACGAATGAAATAGAATGGATCGTACGAATGAATTAGAATGGATCGTGCTAATGAAATAGAATGGATCGTACGAATGAATTAGAATAGATTGTGTGAATGTATTAGAATGGATCGTACGAATGAATTAGAATGGATACATTCGTGCGAATGAATTAGAATGGATCGTATGAATGAATTAGAATGGATCGTATGAATGAATTAGAATAGATCGTGCGAATGAATTAGAATGGATCATACGAATGAATTAGAATGGATCGTATGAATGAATTAGAATGGATCGTGCGAATGAATTAGAATGGAACGTACGAATGAATTAGAATGGATACATTCGTGCGAATGAATTAGAATGGATCGTACGAATGAGTAAGAATGGATCGTATGAATGAAATAGAATGGATCATACGAATGAATTAGAATGGATCGTGCTAATGAATTAGAATGGACCGTACGAATGAATTAGAATAGATTGTGCGAATGAATTAGAATGGATCGTACGAATGAATTAGAATGGATACATTCGTGCGAATAAATTAGAATAAACCGTATGAATGAATTAGATTGGATCGTATGAATAAATTAGAATGGATCGTACATATGAATTAGAATGGATAAATTCATGGGAATGAATTAGAATGGTTCGTACGAAGAAATTAGAATAGATCGTACGAAGGAATTAGAATGGATCGTACGAAGGAATTAGAATGGATCGTACGAATGAATTAGAATTGATACATTCGTGCAAAAGAATTAGAATGGATTGTATAAATGAATTAGAATGGATCATACAAATGAATTAGAATGGATCGTGCGAATAAATTAGAATGGATCATACGAATGAATTAGAATCGATTGTGCGAATGAATTAGAATGGATCGTACGAATGAATTGGAATGAATACATTCGTGCGAATGAATTAGAATGGATCGTATGAATGAATTAGAATGAATCGTATGAATGAATTCGAATGGATCATACGAATGAATTAGAATGGATACATTCGTGCGAATGAATTAGAATGGATCATACAAAGGAATTAGGGTGGATCGTACGAATGAATTAGAATGGATACATTCGTGTGAAAGAATTAGAATGGATTGTATGAATGAATTAGAATGGATCGTATGAATGAATTAGAATGGATCGTGCAAATGAATTAGAATTGATCGTACGAATGAATTAGAATGGATCGTGCGAATGAATTACAATGGATCGTACGACTGAATTAGAATAGATACATTCGTGCGAATGAATTAGAATGGATCGTACGAATGAGTAAGAATGGATCATACGAATGAATTAGAATGGATCGTACGAATGAATTATAATGGATCGTATGAATGAATTAGAATGGATCGTGCAAATGAATTAGAATGGATCGTATGAATGAATTAATATGGATACATTCGTGCGAATGAATTAGAATGGATCGTACGAATGAGTAAGAATGGATCGTACCAATGAAATAGAATGGATTGTACGAATGAATTAGAATGGATTGTACGAATGAATTAGAATGGATCGTACGAATGAATTAGAATAGATTGTGCGAATGAATTAGAATGGATTGTACGAATGAATTATAATGGATACATTCGTGCGAATAAATTAGAATGGATCGTATGAATGAATTAGAATGGATCATATGAATGAATTAGAATGGATCGTGCGAATGAATTAGAATGGATCGTACGAATGAATTAGAATGGATCGTGCGAATGAATTAGAATGGATCGTACGAATGAATTAGAATGGATACATTCATGCGAATGAATTAGAATGGATCGTACGAATGAGTAAGAATGGATCGTACGAATTAAATAGAATGGATCGTACGAATGAATTAGAATGGATCGTGCTAATGAATTAGAATGGATCGTATGAATGAATTAGAATAGATTGTGCGAATGAATTAGAATGGATCGTACGAATGAATTAGAATGGATACATTCGTGCGAAGGAATTAAAATGTATCGTACGAATGGATCGTACGAAGGAATTGGAATGAATTAGAATGGATACATTCGTGCGAATGAATTAGAATGGATCGTATGAATGAAATAGAATGGATCGTACGAATGAATTAGAATGGACCGTGCTAATGAATTAGAATGGATCGTACGAATGTATTAGAATAGATTGTGCGAATGAATTAGAACGGATCGTACGAATAAATTAGAATGGATACATTCGTGCGAATAAATTAGAATAGATCATATGAATGAATTAGATTGGATCGTATGAATGAATTAGAATGGATCGTACGTATGAATTAGAATGGTTACATTCATGGGAATGAATTAGAATGGATCGTACGAAGAAATTAGAATGGATCGTACGAAGGAATTAGAATGGGTCGTACGAATGAATTAGAATGGATAAATTCGTGCAAAAGATTTAGAATGTATTGTATGAATGAATTAGAATGGATCGTACAAATGAATTAGAATGGATCATGCAAATGAATTAGAATGGATCGTACGAATGAGTATGAATGGATTGTACGAATGAAATAGAATGGATCGTACGAATGAATTAGAATGGATCGTGCTAATGAATTAGAATGGATCGTACGAATGTATTAGAATAGATTGTGCGAATGAATTAGAATAGATCGTATGAATGAATTAGAATGGATGCATTCGTGCGAATGAATTAGAATAGATCATATGAATGAATTAGATTGGATCGTATGAATGAATTAGATTGGATCGTACGTATGAATTAGAATGGATACATTCATCGGAATGAATTAGAATGGATCGTACGAAGAAATTAGAATGGATCGTACGCAGGAATTAGAATGGATCGTACGAAGGAATTAGAATGGATCGTACGAATGAATTAGAATGGATTGTATGAATGAATTAGAATGGATCGTACAAATGAATTAGAATGGATCATACGAATGAATTAGAATGGATCGTACGAATGAATTAGAATCGATTGTGCGAATGAATTAGAATCGATCGTACGAATGAATTAGAATGGATACATTCGTGCGAATGAATTAGAATGGATCGTATGAATGAATTAGAATGGATCGTATGAATGAATTCGAATGGATCGTACGAATGAATTAGAATGGATACATTCGTGTGAATAAATTAGAATGGATCATACAAAGGAATTAGGGTGGATTGTACGAATGCTTTAGAATGGATATATTCGTGCGAAAGAGTTAGAATAGATTGTACAAATGAATTAGAATGGATCGTATGAATGAATTAGAATGGATCATGCGAATGAATTAGAATGGATCGTATGAATGAATTAGAATGGATCGTGCGAATGATTTAGAATGGATCGTATGAATGAATTAGAATGGATCGTGCGAATGAATTAGAATGGATCGTATGAATGAATTAGAATGTATACATTCGTGTGAATGAAATAGAATGGATCGTACGAATGAGTAAGAATGGATCGTACAAATAAAATATAATGGATAGTACGAATGAATTAGAATGGATCGTGCGAATTAATTTAATTGGATCGTGCGAATGAATTAGAATGGATCGTACGAATGAATTAGAATGGATACATTCGTGCGAATGAATTATAATTGATCGTATGAATGAATTCGAATGGATCGTACGAATGAATTAGAATGGATACATTCGTGCGAAAGAATTAGAATGGATTGTATGAATGAATTATAATGGATCGTATGAATGAATTAGAATGGATCATGCGAATGAATTAGAATGCATCGTACGAATGAATTAGAATGGATCGTATGAATGAATTAGAATGGATCGTGCGAATGAATTAGAATGGATCGTACGAACAAATTAGAATGAATTCATTCGTGCGAATGAATTAGAATAGATCGTACGAATGAGTAAGAATGGATCGTACGAATGAAATAGAATAAATCGTACGAATTAATTAGAATGGATCGTGCTAATGAATTTGAATGAATCGTACGAATGAATTAGAATAGATTGTGCGAATGAATTAGAATGGATCGTATGAATGAATTAGAATGCATACATTCGTGCGAATGAATTAGAATGGATCTTATGAATGAATTAGATTGGATCGTATGAATGAATTAGAATGAATCGTACGTATGAATTAAAATGGATACATTCACGGGAATGAATTAGAATGGATCGTACGAAGGAATTAGAATGGATCATACGAATGAAATAGAATGGATCGTATGAAGGAATTAGAATAGATCATACGAAGGAATTAGAACGGATCATACGAATGAATTAGAATGGATATATTCGTGCAAAAGACTTAATTAGAATGGATTGTATGAATGAATTAGAATGGATCGTGTAAATAAATTAGAATAGATCGTGCGAATGAATTAGAATGGATTGTACGAATGAATTAGAATAGATTGTGCGAAAAAATTTGAATGGATCGTACGAATGAATTAGAATGGATCATATGAACGAATTTTAATGGATCATACGAATGAATTAGAATGGATACATTCGTGCGAATGAATTAGAATGGATCATACGAAGGAATTAGGGTGGATCGTACGAATGAATTAGAATGGATACATTCATGCGAAAGAATTAGAATGGATCGTGCGAATGAATTAGAATGGATCATGTGAATGAATTAGAATGGATCGTACGAATGAATTAGAATAGATTGTGCGAATGAATTAGAATGGATCGTGCTAATGAATTAGAATGGATCGTACGAATGAATTAGAATTAGAATGGATCGTACGAATGAGTAAGAATGGATCGTACGAATGAATTAGAATGGATCGTGCTATTGAATTAGAATGGATCGTACGAATGAATTAGAATAGATTGAGCGAATGAATTAGAATGGATCGTACGAATGAATTAGAATGGATCGTATGAATGAATTAGAATGGATCGTACAAATAAATTAGAATGGATCATATGAAAGAATTAGGGTGGATCATACGAATGAATTAGAATGGATCGTACGAATGAATTAGAATGGATCGTGCGAATGAATTAGAATGGATCATGTGAATGAATTAGAATGGATCGTACGAATGAATTAGAATAGATCGTGCGAATGAATTAGAATGGATCGTGCTAATGAATTAGAATGGATCGTACGAATGAATTAGAATTAGAATGGATCGTACGAATGAGTAAGAATGGATCGTACGAATGAATTAGAATGGATCGTGCTATTGAATTAGAATGGATCGTACGAATGAATTAGAATAGATTGAGCGAATGAATTAGAATGGATCGTACGAATGAATTAGAATGGATCGTATGAATGAATTAGAATGGATCGTACAAATAAATTAGAATGGATCATATGAAAGAATTAGGGTGGATCATACGAATGAATTAGAATGGATCGTACGTATGAATTAGAATAGATTGTGCGAATGAATTTGAATGGATCGTACGAATGAATTAGAATGGATACATTCATGCGAAGGAATTAGAATGGATCCATTCTTATTCTAATTCATTCGCACAATCTATTCTAATTCATTCAAATTCATTAGCACAATCCATTCTAATTCATTCGTAGGATCCATTCTATTTCATTCGTACGATCCATTCTTAGTCAATCGTATGATCTATTCTAATTCATTCGCACGAATGTATCCATTCTAATTCATTCGTAGGATCCATTCTAATTCATTCGCATGATCCATTCTAATTCATTCATACGATCTATTCTAATTCATTCGTACGATCCATTCTGATTTATTTGCACGATCCATTCTATTTCATTCATACGATCCATTCTAATTCATTCATATAATCCATTCTAATTCTTTCGCACGAATGTATCTATTCTAATTCATTCGTACGATCCACCCTAATTCCTTTGTATGATCCATTCTAATTCATTCGCACGAATGTATCTATTCTAATTCATTCGTACGATCCATTCGAATTCATTCATACGATCCATTCTAATTCATTCATATGATCCATTCTAATTCATTCGCACGAATGTATCAATTCTAATTCATTCATACGATCCATTCTAATTCATTCGCACAATCTATTCTAATTCATTCATACGATCCATTCTAATTCATTCGCATGATGCATTCTAATTCATTTGCAAGATCCTTTGTAATTAATTCATACAATCCATTCTAATTCTTTCGCACGAATGTATCCATTCTAATTCATTCACACAATGTAGAATGTATTATAATGGATTGTATGAATGAAATAGAATGGATCATACGAATGAATTAGAATGGATTGTATGAATGAATTAGAATGGATCGTGCTAATGAATTAGAATGGATCGTACGAATGAATTAGAATAGATTGTGTGAATGAATTAGAATGGATCGTACAAATGAATTAGAATGGATACATTCGTGCGAATGAATTAGAATAGATCATATGAATGAATTAGAATGGATCATGCAAATGAATTAGAATGGATCGTGCGAATGAATTAGAATGGATCGTACGAATAAATTAGAATAGATCGTGCGAATGAATTAGAATGGATTCATTCCCATGGATATATTCGTGCGAATGAATTAGAATGGATCGTATGAATGAATTAGAATAGATCGTACGTATGGATCCATTCTAATTCATTCGTACGATCCATTCTAATTCATTCCCATGATTGTATCCAGTCTAATTCATACGTATGATCCATTCTAATTCATTCATACAAATGGATCGTACGAATGAATTAAAATGGATCATATAAATGAATTAGAATGGATCGTGCGAATGAAATAGAATGGATCGTACGTATGAATTAGAATGGATCGTGCGAATGAATTAGAATGGATACATTCTTGCGAACGAATTAGAATGGATCATTTAAATGAATTAGATTGGATCGTATGAATGAATTAGAATGGATCGTACGTATGAATTAGAATAGATTGTGTGAATGAATTAGAATGGATCGTACGAATGAATTCGAATGGATACATTCGTGCAAATGAATTAGAATAGATCGTACGAATGAATTAGAATAGATCGTATGAATGAATTCGAATGGATCGTACGAATGAATTAGAATGGATACATTCGTGTAATAGAATGGATCATACGAAGGAATTAGGGTGGATCGTACGAATGAATTAGAATCGATACATTCGTGCGAAAGAATTAGAAAGGATTGTATGAATGAATTAGAATGGATCGTATGAATGAATTAGAATGGATCGTGCGAATGAATTAGAATGGATCGTATGAATGAATTAGAATGATTCGTGCGAATGGATTAGAATGGATCGTACGAATGAATTTGAATGGATACATTCGTGCGATTGAATTAGAATCGATCGTACGAATGAGTATGAATGGATCGTACGAATGAAATTTAATGGATCGTAAGAATGAATTAGAATGGATCATGCTAATGAATTAGAATGGATCGTACGAATGAATTAGAATAGATTGTTCAAATGAATTCGAATGGATCGTACGAATGAATTAGAATGGATCGTATGAATGAATTAGAATGGATCGTGCGAATGAATTAGAATGGATCGTACGAATGAATTAGAATGGATACATTCGTGCGAATGAATTAAAATGGATAGTACAAATGAGTTAGAATGGATCGTACGAATAAAATAGAATGGATCGTACGAATGAATTAGAATGGATCGTGCTAATGAATTAGAATGGATCATACGAATGAATTAGTATAGATTGTGCAAATGAATTCATTCGTGCGAATGAATTAGAATGGATCGTATGAATGAATTAGAATGGATCATATGAATGAATTAGATTGGATCGTATGAATAAATTCGAATGGATCGTACGGATGAATTAGAATGAATACATTTGTGCGAATGAATTAGAATGGATCGTACGAATGAAATAGAATGTATCCATTCTAATTCTAATTTATTCATGGAATGGATCGTACAAAGGAATTAGAATGGATCGTACGAATGTATTAGAATGGATCGTACGAATGAATTAGAATGGATACATTCGAGCGAATGAATTAGAATGGATCGTACGAATGAGTAAGAATGGATCGTACGAATGAAATAGAATTGATCGTACGAATGAAATAGAATGGATCGTGCGAATGAATTAGATTGGATCGTGCGAATGAATTAGAATGGATTGTACGAATGAATTAGAATGGATACATTTATGCGAATGAATTAGAATGGATCGTATGAATGAATTAGAATGGATCGTATGAATGAATTCGAATGGATCGTACGAATGAATTAGAATGGATCGTGCGAATGAGTTAGAATGGATCGTACGAATGAATTAGAATAGATCGTATGAATGAATTAGAATGGATCGTGCGGATGAATTAGAATGGTTCGTAAGAATGAATTAGATTGGATACATTCGTGCGAATGAATTAGAAAGGATCGTACTAATGAGTAAGAATGTATCGTACGAATAAAATAGGATGGATCGTACGAATGTATCCATTCTATTTCATTCCTACAATCCCTTTTACTCATTCGTACGATCCATTCTAATTCATTCGCACGAATATATCCATTCTAATTTATTCGTACGATCCAATCTAATTCATTCGCATGATCCATTCTAATTCATTCATACGATCCATTCTAATTCATTCATACGATCCATTCTAATTCATTCGCACGAATGTATCCATTCTAATTCATTCGTACGATCCATTCTAATTCATTCGCACAATCCATTCTAATCTATTTGTACGATCCATTCTAATTCATTCGCACAATCTTTTCTAATTCATTCGTATGATCTATTCTAATTCATTAGCACGATATATTCTAATTTATTCATATGATCCATTCTATTTCATTCGTATCATCCATTCTTTCTCATCCATACGATCCATTCGAATTCATTCGTACGATCCATTCTAATTCATTCGCACAATCTATTCTAATTCATTCATACGATCCATTCTAATTTATTTATATGATCCATTCTAATTTATTCATACGATCCATTCTATTTCATTCGTACGATCCATTCTTACTTATTCGTACGATCCATTCTAATTCATTCGCAAGAATGTATCCATTCTAATTCATTCGTACTATCCATTCTAATTCATTCGCACGATCCATTCTAATTCATTCATACGATCCATTCTATTTCATTCGTACGATCCATTCTAATTCATTCGCATGATCCATTCTAATTCATTCATACGATCCATTCTAATTCATTCATTACAATCCATTCTAATTCTTTCGCACGAATGTATCCATTCTAATTCATTTGTACGATCCACCCTAATTCCTTCGTATGATCCATTCTAATTCATTCGCACGAATGTATCCATTCTAATTCATTCGTACGATCCATTCTAATTCATTCATATGATCCATTCTAATTCATTCATACGATCCATTCTAATTAATTCGCACGAATGTATGCATTTTAATTCATTCGTACGATCCATTCTAATTCATTCACACAATCTGTTCTAATTCATTCGTACGATCCATTCTAATTCATTTGTACGATCCATTCTAATTCCTTCGTACGATCCATTCTATTTCATTCGTATGATCCATTCTAATTCCTTCGTACGATCCATTCTAATTCATTCCAATGAATGTATCCATTCTAATTCATACATATGATCCATTCTAATTCATTCATACGATCCAATCTAATTCATTCATACGATCCATTCTAATTCATTCGCACGAATGTATCCATTCTAATTCATTCGCACGATCCTTTCTAATTCATTCGTATGATCCATTCTAATTCATTCGCACGATCCATTCTAATTCATTCATACGATCCATTCCAATTCATTCGTACGATCCATTCTAATTCATTCGCACAATCTTTTCTAATTCATTCATACGATCCATTCTAATTCATTAGCACGATCCATTCTAATTTATTCATACGATCAATTCTATTTCATTTGTACGATCCATTCTTACTTATTCGTATGATCCATTCTAATTCATTCGCACGATCCATTCTAATTCATTCATACGATCCAGTCTAATTCATTCGTACGATCCATTCAAATTCATTCGCTTAATTTATTATAATTCATTCGTATGATCCATTCTAATTCATTAGAAAGATCCATTCTAATTCATTCGTACGATCCATTTTATTTCATTCGTACGATCCATTTTTACTCATTCATACGATCCATTCTAATTCATTCGCACGAATGTATCCATTCTAATTCATTCGTATGATCCATTCTAATTCATTCGCACGATCAATTCTAATTCATTCATACGATCCATTCTAATTCATTCGTACGATCCATTCTAATTCATTCATACGATCCATTCAAATTCATTCGTACGATCCATTCTAATTCATTCGTACGATCTATTCTAATTCATTCATACGATCCATTCTAATTCATTCATACGATCCATTCTAATTCATTCGCACGAATGTATCCATCCTTATTCATTCTTACGATCCATTCTAATTCATTCGCACAATCTATTCTAATTCATTCGTACGATCCATTCTAATTCATTCGCACGATCCATTCGAATTCATTTGCACGATCCATTGTAATTCATTCATACAATCCATTCTAATTCTTTTGCACGAATGTAACCATTCTAATTCATTCGTACGATCCATTCTAATTCCTTCGTACGATCCATTCTAATTCCTTCGTACGATCCATTTTATTTCATTCGTATGATCCATTCTAATTCCTTCGTACGATCCATTCTAATTCATTCCCATGAATGTATCCATTCTATAGAATAGATCGTACGAATGAATTATAATGAATCGTATGAATGAATTAGAATGGATCGTGCGAATGAATTAGCATGGATCGTACGAATGAATTAGAATGGATACATTCGTGCGAATGAATTAGAATGGATCGTACGAATGAGTAAGAATGGATCGCACGAATGAAATAGAATGGATCGTACGAATAAATTAGAATGGATCGTGCTAATGAATTAGAATGGATCGTACGAATGAATTAGAATAGATTGTGCGAATGATGAATTAGAATGGATCGTGCGAATGAATTAGATTGGATCATGCGAATGAATTAGAATGGACCGTACGAATGAATTAGAATGGATACATTCGTGCGAATGAATTAGAGTGGATCGTATAAATGAATTAGAATGGATCGTATGAATGAATTCGAATGGATCGTATGAAGAAATTAGAATGGATCGTACGAATGAATTAGAATGGATACATTCGTGCGAAAGATTTAGAATGGATTGTATGAATGAATTAGAATGGATCGTATGAATGAATTAGAATGGATCGTGCGAATGAATTAGAATGGATCGTACGAATGAATTAGAATGGATCGTGCGAATGAATTAGTATGGATCGTACGAATGAATTAGAATGGATACATTCATGCGAATGAATTAGAATGGATCGTACGAATGTGTAAGAATGGATCGTACGAATAAATTAGAATGGATCGTATGAATGAATTAGATTGCATCGAAATGGATCGTACGAATGAATTTGAATGGATACATTCGTGCGATTGAATTAGAATGGATCGTATGAATGAATTAGAATGGATCGTATGAATGAATTCGAATGGATCGTATAAATGAATTAGAATGGATATATTCGTGCGAATGAATTAGAATGGATCATACGCCTTCGTACGATCCATTCTAATTCTTTCGCATGAATGTATCCACTCTAATTCATTCGTACGATCCATTCTAATTCATTCGCACAATCTATTCTAATTCATTCGTACGATCCATTCTAATTCATTAGCACGATCCATTCTAATTCATTCGTACGATCCATTCTATTTCATTCGTACGATCCATTCTTACTCATTCGTACGATCCATTCTAATTCATTCGCACAAATGTATCCTTTCTAATTTATTTGTATGATCATTCTAATTCATTCGCATGATCCATTCTAATTCATTGAGTAAGAATCGATCGTACGAATGAATTAGAATGGATCGTGCTAATGAATTAGAATGGATCGTACGAATGAAGTAGAATTAGAATGGATCGTACGAATGAGTAAGAATGGATCGTACGAATGAATTAGAATGGATCGTATGAATGAATTAGAATAGATTGTGCGAATGAATTAGAATGGATCGTACGAATGAATTAGAATAGATTGTGCGAATGAATAAGAATGGATCGTACAAATGAATTAGAATGATCGTTTGAATGAATTAGAATGGATCATGCGAATGAATTAGAATGGATCGTATGAATGAATTAGAATGGATCATACGAAGGAATTAGGGTGGATCGTACGGATGAATTAGAATGGATACATTCGTTCGAAAGAATTAGAATGGATTGTATGAATGAATTAGAATGGATCGTATGAATGAATTAAAATGGATCGTGCGAATGAATTAGAATTGATCATACGAATGAATTAGAATGGATCGTATGAATGAATTAGAATTGATCGTGGGAATAAATTAGAATGGATCGTGCAAATGAATTAGAATGGATACATTCGTGCGAATGAATTAGAATAGATCGTACGAATGAGTAAGAATGGATAGTACGAATGAAATAGAATGGATCGTATGAATGAATTAGAATGGATCGTGCTAATGAATTAGATTGGATCATACTAATGAATTAGAATAGATTGTGCGAATGAATTAGAATGGATCGTGCGAATGAAATAGAATGGATCGTACGAATGAATTAGAATGGATCATGCTAATGAATTCGAATGGATCGTACAAATGAATTAGAATAGATCGTACGAATGAATGGATCGTACGAATGAATTAGAATGGATCGTATGAATGAATTAGAATGGATCATGCGAATGAATTAGAATGGATCGTATGAATGAATTAGGATTGATCGTGCGAATGAATTAGATTGGATCGTCCGAATGAATTAGAATGGATCTTACGAATAAATTAGAATAGATACATTCGTGCGAATGAATTAGAATGGATCGTATGAATGAATTAGAATGGATCGTATGAATGAATTCGAATGGATTGTACGTATGAATTAGAATGGATCGTACGAATAAATTATAATGGATCATATGAATGAATTAGAATGGATCGTGCGAATGAATTAGAATGGATCGTGCGAATGAATTAGAATGAATTCGTACGTACGATCCATTCTTATTCATTCACATGATCCATTCTAATTCGTACGATCTATTCAAATTCATTCGCACGAATATATCCATTCTAATTCATTCGTACGATCCATTCTAATTCATTCGCACGATCCATTCTAATTCATTCATATGATCCATTCTAATTCATTTGTATTCATTCGTACGATCCATTCTAATTCATTCATACGATCCATTCTAATTCCTAATGCATTCATACATACGATCCATTCTAGATTGTGTGAATTAATTCTTTCGCACGAATGTCTCCATTCTAATTCATTCATACGATCCATTCTAATTCATTCTTACAATCCATTCTAATTCTTTCGCACGAATGTATCTATTCTAATTCATTCGTACGATCCACCCTAATTCCTTCGTATGATGCATTCAAATTCATTCGCACGAACGTATCCATTCTTATTCATTCATACGATCCATTCGAATTCATTCATACGATCCATTTGAATTCATTCATACGATCCATTCTAATTCCTAATACATTCTAATTCATTCGTATGATCCATTCGAATTAATTCGTACGATGTATTCTAAATCATTCCTAAGATCCATTCTCTTTAATTCGTACGATCCATTCTTACTCATTCGTACGATCCATTCTAATTCATTCGCACAAATGTATCCATTCTAATTCATTCGTACGATCCATTCTAATTCATTCGCACGATCCATTCTAATTCATTCATACGATCCATTCTAATTCATTCGTACGATCCATTCTAATTCATTCGCACGATCCATTCTAATTCATTCATACGATCCATTATAATTCATTCACACAATCCATTCTAATTCTTTCGCACGAATATATCCATTCTAATTCATTCGTACGATCCAGCCTAATTCCTTCGTACCATCCATTCTAATTCATTCGCACGAATGTATCCATTCTAATTCATTCGTACGATCCATTCGAATTCATTCATACGATCCATTCTAATTCATTCATACGATCCATTCTAATTCATTTATACGATCCATTCTAATTCATTCGCACGAATGTATTGATTCGCACAATCTATTCTAATTCATTCGTACGATCCATTCTAATTCATTAGCACGATCCATTCTAATTCATTCGTATGATCCATTCTATTTCACTCGTCCGATCCATTCTTACTCATTCGTACAATCCATTCTAATTCATTCACACGAATGTATCCATTCTAATTCATTCGTACGATCCATTCTTTTTCATTCATACGATCCATTTTAATTCATTCGTACGATCCATTCTAATTCATTCACACAATCTATTCTAATTCATTCGTACGATCCATTCTAATTCATTAGCACGATCCATTCTAATTCATTCGTAAGATCCATTCTATTTCATTCGTACGATACATTCTTACTCATTCGTACGATCCATTCTAATTCATTCGCACGAATGTATCCATTCTAATTCATTCGTACGATCCATTCTAATTCATTCGCATGATCCATTCTAATTCATTCATACGATCCATTCTAATTCATTTGTACGATCCATTCTAATTTATTCACACGATCCATTCTAATTCATTCATACGATCCATTCTAATTCATTTGTACGATCCATTCTAATTCATTCACACGATCCATTCTAATTCATTCATACGATCCATTCTAATTCATTCGTACGATCCACCCTAATTCCTTCGTATGATCCATTCTAATTCATTCGCTCGAATATATCCATTCTAATTCATTCGTACGATCTATTCGAATTCATTCATACGATCCATTCTAATTCATTCGCACGATCCATTCTAATTTATTCGTACGATCCATTCTAATTCATTCGCACGATCCATTCTAATTCATTCATACGACCCATTCTAATCCATTCATACAATCCATTCTAATTCTTTCGCACGAATGTATCCATTCTAATTCATTCATACGACCCATTCTAATCCATTCATACAATCCATTCTAATTCATTCGCATGAATGTATCCATTCTAATTCATTCGTACGATTCATTCGAATTCATTCATACGATCCATTCTAATTCATTCATACGATCCATTCTAATTCATTCGCACGAATGTACATTTTCTAATTCATTCGTTCGATCTATTCTTATTCACTTGCATGATCCAATCTAATTCATTTGCACGATCCATTCTAATTCATTCGTACGATCCATTCTATTTCATTCGTACAATCCATTCTTACTCATTCGTACGATCCATTCTAATTCATTTGCACGAATGTATCCTCATTCGCATGATCCATTCTAATTCATTTGCACGATCCATTCTAATTCATTCATACAATCCATTTTAATTCTTTTACACGAATGTATCCATTCTAATTCATTCGTACGATCCTTTCTAATTCCTTCGTACGATCCATTCTAATTCCTTCGTACGATCCATTCTATTTCATTCGTATGATCCATTCTAATTCCTTCGTACGATCCATTCTAATTCATTCCCATGAAGGTATCCTTACTAATTCATACATACGATCCATTCTAATTCATTCATACGATCCAATCTAAATCATTCATACGATCCATTCTAATTCATTCATACGATACTTTCCCACGAATGTATCCATTCTAATTCATTCGTACGATCCATTCTAATTCATTCGCACAATCTATTCTAATTCATTCGTTCGATCCATTCTAATTCATTCGCACGATCCATTCTAATTCCTTCATACGATCCATTCTAATTCCTTCGTATGATCCATTCTAATTCATTCCCATGAATGTATCCATTCTATTGAATGGATCGTGCGAATGAATTAGAATGAATTGTATGAATGAATTAGAATGGATCGTGCGAATGAATTAGAATGGATCGTACAAATGAATTAGAATGGATATATTCATGTGAATGAATTGGAATGGATCGTCTGAATGAATTAGAATGGATCGTACGAATGAATTAGAATGGATCGTACGAATGAATTAGAATGGATACATTCGTGCGAATGAATTAGAATGGATCGTACGAATGAAATAGGATGGATACATTCGTACGATCCATTCTATTTTATTCGTACGATCCATTCATACTCATTCGTACGATCCATTCTAATTCATTCGCATGAATGTATCCAATCTAATTCATTCGTACGATCCATTCTAATTCATTCGCACGATCCATTCTAATTTATTCATACGATCCATTATAATTCATTCGTACGATCCATTCTAATTCATTCACACGATCCATTCTAATTCAGTCGTACGATCCATTCGAATTCATTCATACGATCCATTATAATTCATTCATACGATCCATTCTAATTTATTCGTACGAATGTATCCATTCTAATTCATTCGTATGATCCATTCTAATTCATTCGTACGATCCAATCCAATTCATTTGCACGATCCATTCTAGTTCATTCGTACGATTCATTCTATTTCATTCATACGATCCATTCTTACTCATTCGTACGATCCATTCTAACTTATTCGCACGAATGTATCCATTCTAATTCATTCGTACGATCCATTCTAATACATTCGTACGATCTATTCTAATTCCTTCGTACGATCCATTCTATGAATGAATTAGAATTAGAATGGATACATTCTATTTCATTCGTACGATCCATTCTAATTTATTCGCACGAATGTATCCATTCTAATAAATTCGTACGATCCATTCGAATTCAATCATACGATCCATTCTAATTCACTCATATGATCCATTCTAATTCATTCATACTATCCATTCTAATTCATTCATACGATCCATTCTAATTCATTCGCACGAATGTATTCATTCGCACAATCTATTCTAATTCATTCGTACGATCCATTCTGATTCATTACCATTATCCATTCTAATTCATTCGTACGATCCATTCTATTTCATTCATACGATCCATTCTTACTCATTCGTAAAATCCATTCTAATTCATTCGCACGAAGGTAACCATTCTAATTCATTCGTACGATCCATTCTAATTCATTCGCACGATCCATTCTAATTCATTCATACGATCCATTTTAATTCATTCGTACGATCCATTCTAATTATTCGCACAATCTATTCTAATTTATTCATACGATCCATTCTTATTCATTAGCACGATCCATTCTAATTCATTCGTACGATCCATTCTATTTCATTCGTACGAGCCATTCTTACTCATTTGTACGATCCATTCTAATTCATTCGCACGAATATATCCATTCTAATTCATTCGTACGATCCATTCTAATTCATTCGCACGATCCATTCTAATTTATTCATAAGATCCATTCTAATTCATTCGTATGATCCATTCTAATTCATTCATACGATCCATTCTAATTCATTCGCATGATCCATTCTAATTCATTCATACGATTCATTCTAATTCATTCATACAATCCATTCTAATTCTTTCGCACGAATGTATCCATTCTAATTCATTCGTACGATCCACCCTAATTCCTTCGTATGATCCATTCTGATTCATTCGCATGAATGTATCTATTCTAATTCATTCGTACGATCCATTCGAATTCATTCATACGATCCATTCTAATTCATTCATACGATCCATTCTAATTCATTCGCACGAATGTATCCATTCTAATTCATTCGTACGATCCATTCTAATTCATTTGCTAAATCTATTCTAATTCATTCGTACGATCCATTCTAATTCATTTGTACGATCCATTCTATTTCCTTCGTACGATCCATTCTATTTCATTCGTATGATCCATTCTAATTCCTTCGTACGATCCATTCTAATTCATTCCCATGAATGTATCCATTCTAATTCATACATACGATCCATTCTAATTCATTCATATGATGCAATCTAATTCATTCATACGATCCATTCTAATTCATTCGCACGAATGTATCTATTCTAATTCTTTCACATGATCCATTCTAATTCATTCGTACGATCCATTCTAATTCATTAGCACGATCCATTCTAATTCATTCACACGATCCATTCTAATTCATTTGTACGATCCATTCTAATTCATTCGCACAATCTATTCTAATTCATTCGTACTATCCATTCTAATTCATTTGCACGATCCATTCTAATTCATTCGTATGATCCATTCTATTTCATTCGTACGATCCATTCTTACTCATTCGTACGATCGATTCTAATTCATTCGCACGAATGTCTCCATTCTAATCCATTCGTACGATCCATTCTAATTCATTCATACGATCCATTCTAATTCATTCGCACGAATGTATCCATTCTAATTCATTCGCACGATCCATTCTAATTCATTCGTACGATCCATTCTAATTCATTTGCAAGATCCATTCTAATTCATTCATACGATCTATTCTAATTCATTCGTACGATCCATTCTAATTCATTCGCATAATCTATTCTAATTAATTCGTACTATCCATTCTAATTCATTAGCACGATCCATTCTAATTCATTTGTACGATCTATTCTATTTCATTTGTACGATCCATTCTTTCTCATTCGTACGATCCATTCTAATTCATTCGCACGAATGTATCCATTCTAATTCATTCATACGTTCCATTCTAATTCATTCGCACGATCCATTATAATTCATTCATACGATCCATTCTAATTCATTCATACGATCCATTCTAATTCATTCGCACGATCCATTCTAATTCATTCATACGATCCATTCTACTTCATTTATTCAATCCATTCTAATTCATTTATACGATCCACCCTAAATCCTTCGTATGATCCATTCTAATTCATTCGCACGAATGTATCCATTCTAATTCATTCGTATGATCCATTTGAATTCATTCATACAATCCAATCTAATTCATTTGGACAATCCATTCTTATTCATTAATACGATCCATTCTAATTCATTCGTACGATCCATTCTAATTCATTCGCACAATCCATTCTAATTCATTCATACGATCCATTCTAATTCATTCATACAATCCATTCTAATTCTTTCGTACGAATGTATCCATTCTAATTCATTCGTACGATCCTTTCGAATTCATTCATATGATCCATTCTAATTCATTTGCACGATCCATTCTAATTCATTCATACAATCCATTCTAATTCTTTTGCACGAATGTATCCATTCTAATTCATTCGTACGATCCATTCTTACACATTCGAACGATCCATTCTATTTCATTCGAACGATCCATTCTAATTCATTAGCACGATCCATTCTAATTCATTCGTACGATCCACCTTAATTCCTTCGTATGATCCATTCTAATTCATTCGCACGAATGTATCCATTCTAATTCATTCATACGATCCATTCTAATTCATTCATACAATCCATTCTAAGTCATTCGTACGATCCACCCTAATTCCTTCGCATGATCCATTCTAATTCATTCGCACGAATATATCCATTCTAATTCATTCGTACGATCCATTCGAATTATTTCATACGATCCATCCTAATTCATTCATACGATCCATTCTAATTCATTCGCAAGAATGTATCCATTCTAATTCATTCATACGATCCATTCTAATTCATTCGCACGATCCAATATAATTCATTCGCACGATCCATTCTAATTCATTCGTACGATCCATTCTAATTCGTTCGCATGAATATATCCATTCTCATTCATTCGTACGATCCATTCTAATTCATTCGCACGATCCATTCTAATTCATTCATACGATCCATTCTAATTCATTCGTACGATCCATTCTAATTCATTCGCACAATCTATTCTAATTCATTTGTAATTCATTCGCACGATCATTCTGGTGTTTAGGTTGCGGCCTTAGACTTTGTATTTGGTTGAATACAAAGGTGCACCTTTGAACGTTAGTTGAATTAGAATGATTTAGAATGGATCGTGCGAATGAATTAGAATGGATCGTACGAATGAATTAGAATGGATTGTGCGAATGAATTAGAATGGATCGTGCGAATGAATTAGAATGGATCGTTCGAATGAATTAGAATGGATACATTCGTGCGAATGAATTAGAATGGATCGTACGAATAAGTAAGAATGGATCGTACAAATGAAATAGTATATATTGTATGAATGAATTCGAATGGATCGTGCGAATGAATTACAATGGATCGTACGAATGAGTAAGAATGGATCGTACGAATGAAATAGAATGGATCGTACGAATGAATTAGAATGGATCGTGCTAATGAATTAGAATGGATCGTACGAATGAATTAGATAGATTGTGCGAATGAATTAGAATGGATCGTACGAATGAATTAGAATGGATACATTCCTGGGAATGAATTAGAATGGATCGTACGAATGAATTAGAATGGATCGTACGAATGAATTATAATGGATACATTCGTGCAAAAGAATTAGAATGGATTGTATGAATGAATTAGAATGGATCGTACAAATGAATTAGAATGGATCGTGCGAATGAATTAGAATGGATTGTGCGAATGAATTACGAATGAATTAGAATAGATTGTGCGAATGAATTAGAATGGATCGTGCGAATGAATTAGAATGGATCGCACGAATGAATTAGAATGGATCGTGCGAATGAATTAGAATGGATCGTGCAAATGAATTAGAATGGATCGTACGAATGAATTAGAATGGATGTATTCGTGCGAATGAATTAGAATGGATCATACGAATGAGTAAGAATGGATCGTACGAATGAAATAGAATGGATCGTACGAATAAATTAGAATGGATCGTGCTATTGAATTTGAATGGATCATACGAATGAATTAGAATAGATTGCGCGAATGAATACATTCGTGCGAATGAATTAGAATGGATCATATGAATGAATTAGAATAGATCGTATAAATGATTTAGATTGGATCGTATGAATGAATTTGAATGGATTGTACGAATGAATTAGAATGGATACATTCGTGCGAATGAATTAGAATGGATCATACAAAGGAATTAGGGTGGATCGTATGAATGAATTAGAATGGATATATTCATTCGAAAGAATAAGAATAGATTGTATGAATGAATTAGAATGGATCATATGAATGAATTAGAATGGATCGTGCGAATGAATTAGAATGGATCGTACGAATGAATTAGAATGGATACATTCGTTCAAAAGAATTAGAATGGATTGTATGAATGAATTAGAATGGATCATACGATTGAATTAGAATGGATTGTACGAATGAATTAGAATGGATCGTGCGAATGAATTAGATTGGATCGTGCGAATGAATTAGAATGGATCATACGAATGAGTAAGAATGGATCGTACGAATGAAATAGAATGGGTCATATGAATGAATTAGAATGGATCGTGTGAATGAATTAGAATGGATCATGCGAATGAATTAGAATGGATCGTGCGAATGAATTAGAATGGATCGTACGAATGAATTACAATAGATCGTATGAATGAATTGGAATGGATCGTACAAATGAATTAGAATGGATCGTATGAATAAATTCGAATGGATCGTACAAATGAATTAGAATGGATACATTCGTGCGAATGAATTAGAATGGATCATAAGAAGGAATTTGGGTCGATCGTACGAATGAATTATAATGGATACATTCGTGCGAAAGAATTAGAATGGATTGTATGAAAGAATTAGAATGGATCGTATGAATGAATTAGAATGGATCGTACGAATGAATTAGAATGGATCGTACGAAGGAATTAGAATGGATACATTCGTGCGAAAGAATTAGAATGGATTGTATGAATGAATTAGAATGGATCGTATGAATGAATTAGAATGGATCGTGCGATGAATTAGAATGGATCGTACGAATGAATTAGAATGGATCGTACGAATGAATTAGAATGGATCGTGCGAATGAATTAGAATGGATCGTACGAATGAATTAGAATGGATACATTCTTACGAATGAATTAGAATGGATCGTACGATGAATTAGAATGGATACATTCGTGCGAATGAATTAGAATGGATCGTACGAATGAGTAAGAATGGACCGTACAAATGAAATAGAATGGATCATGCTAATGAATTAGAATGGATCGTACGAATGAATTAGAATGGATACATTCGTGCGAATGAATTAGAATGGATCGTTTGAATGAATTAGATTGGATCGTATGAATGAATTAGAATGGATCGTACGTACGAATTAGAATGGATACATTCATGGAAATGAATTAGAATGGATCGTACGAAGGAATTAGAATGGATCATACGAATGAAATAGAATGGATCATACGAAGGAATTAGAATGGATCGAACGAAGGAATTAGAATGGATCGTACGAAGGAATTAGAATGGATACATTCGTGCAAAAGAATTAGAATGAATTGTATGAATGAATTAGAATGGATCGTGCAAATGAATTAGAATGGATCATGTGAATGAATTAGAATGAATCGTATGAATGAATTAGAATAGATTGTGCGAATGAATTAGAATGGATCGTACGAATGAATTAGAATGGATCGTACGAGTGAATTAGAATGGACACATTCGTGCGAATGAATTAGAATGGATCGTACGAATGAGTAAGATTGGATCATACGAATAAAATAGAATGGATCATACGAATGAATTAGAATGGATCGTGCTAATAAATTAGAATGGATCATACGAATGAATTAGAATAGATTGTGCGAAAGAATTAGAATGGATCATGCGAAGAAATTAGAATGGATCATACGAATGGATCGTACGAAGGATTTAGAATGAACTTGAATGGATACATTCGTGCGAATGAATTAGATTGGATCGTATGAATGAATTAGAATGGAATGTACGTATAAAGTAGAATGGATACATTCATGGGAATGAATCAGAATGGATCGTACGAAGGAATTAGAATGGATCGTACGAAGGAATTAGAATGGATCGTACGAATGAATTAGAATGGATACATTCGTACAAAAGAATTATAATGGATTGTATGAATGAATTAGAATGGATCGTACAAATGAATTAGAATGGATCGTGCGAATGAATTAGAATGGATCGTACGAATGAATTTGAATAGATTGTGCGAATGAATTAGAATGGATCGTACGAATGAATTAGAATGGATACATTCGTGCGAATGAATTAGAATGGATCGTATGAGTGAAATTAGATTGGATCGTATGAATTAATTCGAATGGAGCGTACGTATGAATTAGAATGGATACATTCTTGGGAAAGAATTAGAATGGATCGTACGAAGGAATTCATACGAATGAAATAGAATGGATCGTACGAAGGAATTAGAATGGATCATACGAAGGAATTAGGGTGGATTGTACGAATGAATTAGAATGGATACATTCGTGCGAAAGAATTAGAATGGATTGTATGAATGAATTAGAATGGATCGTATGAATGAATTAGAATGGATCTTGTGAATGAATTAGAATGGATCGTACGAATGAATTGGAATGGATCGTATGAATGAATTAGAATGGATCGTACGAATACATTAGAATGGATATATTCGTGTGAATGAATTAGAATGGTTCGTACGAATGAGTAAGAATGGATAGTACGAATGAAATAGAATGGATCGTACGAATGAATTAGAATGGATCGTGCTAATTAACTAGAATGGATCAAACAAATGAATTAGAATAGATTGTGCGAATGAATTAGAATGGATCATAGATCGTACGAATGAATTAGAATGGATACATTCGTGCGAATGAATCAGAATGGATCGTATGAATGAATTAGATTGGATCATATGAATGAATTAGAATGGATCGTACGTATGAATTAGAATGGATACATTCATGGGAATGAATTAGAATGGATCGTATGAAGGAATTAGAATGGATCATACGAATGAAATAGAATGGGTCGTACGAAGGAATTAGAATGGATCGTACGAAGGAATTAGAATGGATCGTACGAATGAATTAGAATGGATACATTCGTGCAAAAGAATTAGAATGGATTATATGAATAAATTAGAATGGATCGTGCAAATGAATTAGAATGGATCGTGCGAATGAATGAGAATGGATCGTACGAATGAAAGTAGAATAGATTATGCGAATGAATTAGAATGGATCGTACAAATGAATTAGAATGGATACATTCGTGCGAATGAATTAGAATGGATCGTATGAATGAATTAGAATGGATCATATGCATGAATTAGAATGGTTCGTGCGAATGAATTAGAATGGATCGTACGAATGAATTAGAATGGATACATTCATGGGAATGAATTAGAATGGATCGTACGAATGAAATAGAAAGGATCGTACGAATGAATTAGAATTGATCGTGATAATGAATTAGAATGGATCGTACGAATGAATTAGAATAGATTGTGCGAATGAATTAGAATGGATCGTATAAATGAATTAGAATGGATCGTATGAATGAATTAGAATGGATCGTGCGAATGAATTAGAATGGATCGTACGAATGAGTAAGAATGGATCATATGAATGAAATAGAATGGATCGTACGTACGATACGTACGATCCATTCTAATTCATTCATACGATCATTCATACGATCCATTCTAATTCATTCGTACGATCCATTCTAATTCATTCATACGATCCATTCTAATTCATTCGTACGATCCATTCTAATTCATTTGCATGAATGTATCCATTCTAATTCATTCGTACGATCCATTCTAATTCATTCGCACGAATGTATCCATTCTAATTCATTTGTACGATCAATTCTAATTCATTCGCACGTTCCATTCTAATTCATTTGTAGAATCTATTCTAGTTCATTCATAATTCATTCGCACGATCATTCAGGTGTTTAGGTTGCGGCCTCAGACTTTGTATTTGGTTGAATAGAAAGGTGCACCTTTGAACATTAGTTGATCGTGGGGAGACCCTGTGTGATTCTACGAATGAATTAAAATGGATCGTACGAATGAATAAGAATGGATCGTACGAATGAAATAGAATGGATCGTATGAATGAATTAGAATGGATCGTATGAATGAATTCGAATGGATCGTACGAATGAATTAGAATGGATACATTCGTGTGAATGAATTAGAATGGATCATAAGAAGGAATTAGGGTGGATCATAAGAATGAATTAGAATGGAAACATTCGTGCGAAAGAATTAGAATGGATTTTATGAATGAATTAGAATGGATCGTGGATCGTACGTATGAATTAGAATGGATACATTCATGGGAATGAATTAGAATGGATCAAACGAAGGAATTAGAATAGATCGTACGAAGGAATTAGAATGGATCATACGAATGAATTAGAATGGATACATTCGTGCAAAAGAATTATAATAGATTGTATGAATGAATTAGAATGGATCGTATAAATGAATTAGAATGGATCGTGCGAATGAATTAGAATGGATCGTACGAATGAATTAGAATAGATTATGCGAATGTATTAGAATGGATCGTACGAATGAATTAGAATGGATACATTCGTGCGAATGAATTAGAATGGATCGTATGAATGAATTAGAATGGATCGTATGAATGAATTCGAATGGATCGTACGAATGAATTAGAATAGATACATTCGTGTGAATGAATTAGAATGGATCATACCAAGGACTTAGGGTGGATCGTACGAATGAATTAGAATGGATACATTCATGTGAATGAATTAGAATGGATCGTACGAAGTAATTAGAATGGATCATGCGAATAAAATAGAATGAATCGTACGAAGGAATTAGAATGGATCGTGCGAATGAATTCGAATGGATCGTGTGAATAAATTAGAATGGATCGTACGAATGAATTAGAATGGATCGTATGAATGAATTAGAATGGATCATATGAATGAATTAGAATGGATCATACGAAGGAATTAGGGTGGATCGTACTAATGAATTAGAATGGATACATTCGTGCGAAAGAATTAGAATAGATTGTATGAATGAATTAGACTGGATCGTATGAATGAATTAGAGTTGATCGTGCGAATGAATTAGAATGGATCGTACGAATGAATTAGAATGGATCGTATGAATGAATTAGAATGGATCGTGCGAATGAATTAGAATGGATCGTATGAATGAATTAGAATAGATATATTCGTGCGAATGAATTAGAATGGATCGTACGAATGAGTAAGAATGGATCGTACGTATGAAATAGAATGGGTCGTACGAATGAATTAGAATGAATCGTGCTAATGAATTAGATTGGATCGTACGACGAATGAATTAGAATGGATACATTCGTGCGAATGAATTAGAATGGATCGTACGAATGAATTAGAATGGATCGTATGAATGAATTAGAATGGATCATATGAATGAATTCGAATGGATCGTACGAATGAATTAGAATGGATACATTCGTGCGAATGAATTAGAATGGATCATATGAAGGAATTAGGGTGGATCGTACGAATGAATTAGAATGGATACATTCGTGCGAAAGAATTAAAATGGATTGTATGAATGAATTAGAATGGATCGTATGAATGAATTAGAATGGATCGTGCGAATGAATTAGAATGGATCGTATGAATAAATTAGAATGGATCGAGTGAAGGAATTAGAATAGATCGTATGAATTAGAATGGATTGTTTGAATGAATTAGAATGGATCGTATGAATGAATTAGAATGGATCATGCGAATGAATTTAAATAGATTGTACGAATGAATTAGAATGGATCGTGCGAATGAATTAGAATGGATCGTACGAATGAATTAGAATGGATCGTATGAATGAATTAGAATGAATCGTGCTAATGAATTAGAATTGATCGTACGAATGAATTAGAATGGATCATAAGAAGGAATTAGGGTGGATCGTACGAATGATTTAGAATCGATACATTCGTGCGAAAGAGTTAGAATGAATTATATGAATGAATTAGAATGGATCGTGCAAATGAATTAGAATGGATCATGCGAATGAATTAGAATGGATCGTACGAATGAATTAGAATAGATTGTGCGAATGAATTAGAATGGATCGTACGAATGAATTAGAATGGATCGTATGAATGAATTACCACGATCCATTCTAATACATTAGCATGATCCATTCTAATTCATTCATACGATCCATTCTAATTCATTCAAACGATCTATTCTAATTCATTCATAAGTACGATCCATTCTAATTCATTCGCACGATCCATTCTAATTAGAATGGATCGTACGAATGAGTAAGAATGGATCTTACTCATTAGCACAGTCCATTCTAATTCATTCGCATGATCCATTCTAATACATTCATACGATCCAATCTAATTCATTCATACAATCCATTCTAATTCTTTCGCACGAATGTATCCATTCTAATTTATTCGTACGATCCACCCTAATTCCTTCGTATTATCCATTCTAATTTATTCGCACGAATGTATCCATTCTAATTCATTCGTACGATCCTTTCGAATTCATTCATACGATCCATTCTAATTCATTCATACGATCCATTCTAATTCATTCGCACGAATGTATCCATTCTAATTCATTTGTACAATCTATTCTAATTTATTCACACGATCCAATCTATTTCATTTGGACGATCCATTCTAATTCATTCGTACGATCTATTCTATTTCATTCGTACGATCCATTCTTACTCATTCGTACGATCCATTCTAATTCATTCGCACGAATACATCCCCATTCGCACGATCCATTCTAATTCATTTGCATGATCAATTCTAATTCATTCATACAATCCATTCTAATTCTTTCGCACGAATGTATCCATTCTAATTCATACGTACGATCCATTCTAATTCATTCATACGATCCAATCTAATTCATTCATACGATCCATTCTAATTCATTCGCACGAATGTGTCCATTCTAATTCATTCGTAAGATCCATTCTAATTCATTCGCACAATGAATTCTAATTCATTCGTACGATCCATTCTAATTCATTAGCACGATCCATTCTAATTCATTCGTACGATCTATTCTATTTCATTCGTACGATCCATTCTTACTCATTCGTACGATCCATTCTAATTCATTCGCACGAATGTATCCTCACTCGCACGATCCATTCTAATTCATTTGCACGATCCATTCTAATTCATTCATACAATCCATTCTAATTCTTTCGCACGAATGTATCCATTCTAATTCATTCGTACGATCCACCCTAATTTCTTCGTATGATCCATTTTAATTCATTCGCACGAATGTATCCATTCTAATTCATTCGTACGATCAATTCGAATTCATCCATACGATCCATTCTAATTCATTCATACGATCCATTCTAATTCATTCGCACGAATGTATCCATTCTAATTCATTCGTACGATCCATTCTAATTCATTCGCACAATCTATTCTAATTCATTCGTACGATCCATTCTAATTGATTCGCATGATCCATTCTAATTCATTTGCACGATCTATTCCAATTCATTCATACAATCCATTCTAATTCTTTTGCACGAATGTATCCATTCTAATTCATTCGTACGATCCACTCTAATTCCTTCGTACGATCCATTCTAATTCCTTCGTACGATCCATTCTAATTCCTTCGTACGATCCATTCTATTTCATTCGTATGATCCATTCTAATTCCTTCGTACGATCCATTCTAATTCATTCCCATGAATGTATCCATTCTATAGAATTGTTCGTACGAATGAATTAGAATGGATCGTTTGAATGAATTTTAATGGATCATGCGAATGAATTAGAATGGATTGGCCGAATGAAGTAGAATGGATTAATTCGTGCGAATGAATTAGAATGGATCGTACGAATGAGTTAGAATGGATCGTACGAATGAAATAGAATGGATAATACGAATGAATTAGAATGGATCGTGCTAATGAATTAGAATGGATCGTACGAATGAATTAGAATAGATTGTGCGAATGATGAATTTAAATGGATCGTGCGAATGAATTAGATTGGATCGTGCGAATGAATTAGAATGGATCGTACGAATGAATTAGAATGGATATATTTGTGCGAATGTATTAGAATGGATCGTATGAATGAATTAGAATGGATCGTTTGAATGAATTAGAATGGATCGTACGAAGGAATTAGAATGGATCATACGAATGAATTAGATTGGATACATTCGTGCGAAGGAATTAGAATGGATTGTATGAATGAATTAGAATGGATCGTGCGAATGAATTAGAATGGATCATACGAATGAATTAGAATGGATCGTATGAATGAGTTAGAATGGATCATACGAATAATTTAGAATGGATCGTACGAATGAGTAAGAATGGATCGTACGAATAAATTAGAATGGATCGTATGAATGAATTAGAATGGATCGTATGAATGAATTCGAATGGATCGTACGAGTGAATTTGAATGGATACATTCGTGTGAATGAATTAGAATGGATCATACACCTTCGTACGATCCATTCGTACGATCCATTCTAATTCCTTCGCACCAATGTATCAATTCTAATTCATTCGTACGATACATTCTAATTCATTCGCACAATCTATTCTAATTCATTCGTACGATCCATTCTAATTCATTAGCACGAATCATTCTAATTCATTCGTACGATCCATTCTATTTCATTCGTATAATCCATTCTTACTCCTTCGTACGATCCATTCTAATTCATTCGCACGAATGTATCCATTCTAATTCATTCGTACAATCCATTCTAATTCATTCACACGATCCATTCTAATTCATTGAGTAAGAATGGATCGTACGAATAAAATAGAATGGAACGTACGAATGAATTAGAGTGGATCGTGCTAATGAATTAGAATGGATCGTACGAATGAATTAGAATGGATCGTGCTAATGAAATAGAATGGATCGTATGAATGAATTAGAATGGATACATTCGTGCGAATGAATTAGAATGGATCGTATGAATGTATTAGATTGGATCATATGAATGAATTAGAATGGATCGTACGTATGAATTAGAATGGATACATTCATAGGAATGAATTAGAATGGATCATACGAAGGAATTAGAATGGATCATACGAATGAAATAGAATGGATCGTACGAAGGAATTAGAATGGATCGTACGAAGGAATTATAATGGATTGTACGAATGAATTAGAATGGATACATTCGTCCAAAAGAATTAGAATGGATTGTATGAATGAATTACAATGGATCATGCAAATGAATTAGAATGGATCGTGCGAATGAATTAGAATGGATCGTACGAATGAATTAGAATAGATTATACGAATAAATTAGAATGGATCGTATGAATGAATTAGAATGGATACATTTGTGCGAATGAATTTGAATGGATCATATGAAAGAATTAGAATGGATCGTATGAATGAATTCGAATGGATCGTACGAATAAATTAGAATAGATACATTCGTGCGAATGAATTAGAATGGATCATATGAAGGATTTTGGGTGGATCGTATGAATGAATTAGAATGGATACATTCGTGCGAAAGAATTAGAATGGATTGTATGAATGGATTAGAATGGATCGCGCAAATGAATTAGAATGGATCGTGCGAATGAGGATTCATTCGTGCGAATGAATTAGAATGGATCGTATGAATGAGTAAGAATGGATCGTACGAATGAAATAGAACAGATCGTACGAATGAATTAGAATGGATCGTGCGAGTAAATTATATTGGATCGGGTGAATGAATTAGAATGGATCGTTCGAATGAATTAGAATGGATACATTCGTGCGAATGAAATAGAATGGATCGTATGAATGAATTAGAATGGATCGTATGAATGAATTCGAATGGATCATACGAATGAATTAGAAAGGATACATTCGTGTGAATGAATTAGAATGGATCATACGAAGGAATTAGTGTGGATCGTACGAATGAATTTGAATGGATACATTCGTGTGAAAGAATTAGAATGGATTGTATAAATTAATTAGAATGGATCGTATGAATGAATTAGAATGGATCATGCGAATGAATCATAATGGATTGTGCTAATGAGTAAGAATGGATCATACGAATGAAATAGAATGGATCGTACGAATGAATTAGAATGGATCGTGCTAATGAATTAGAATGGATCGTACGAATGAATTAGAATAGATTGTGCGAATGAATTAGAATGGATCGTGCGAATGAATTAGAATGGATACATTCGTGCGAATGAATTAGAATTGATCGTACGAATGAATTAGAATGGATCGTATGAATGAATTAAAATAGATCGTATGAATGAATTCGAATGGATCGTACAAATGAATTAGAATGGATATATTCGTGCGAATGAATTAGAATGGATCATACGAAGGAATTAGGATGGATTGTACGAATGAATTAGAATGGATACATTCGTGAATGGATTATATGAATGAATTAGAATGGATCGTATGGATGAATTAGAATGGATCGTGCGAATGAATTAGAATGGATCGTACGAATGAATTAGAATGGATACATTCGTGTGAATGAATTAGAATGGATCGTGCTAATGAATTAGAATGGATCGTACGAATGAATTAGAATGGATCGTGCTAATAAGATAGAATGGATCGTACGAATGAATTTGAATGGATCGTACGAATGAATTAGAATGGATCGTGCTAGTGAATTAGAATGGATCGTACGAATGAATTAGAATAGATTGTGCGAATGAATTAGAATGGATCGTACGAATGAATTAGAATGGATGTATGAATGAATTAGAATGGATCATACGTATGAATTAGAATAGATACATTCATGGGAATGAATTAGAATGGATCATACGAAGGAATTAGAATGGATCATACGAATGAAATAGAATGAATCGTACGAAGAAATTTGAATAGATCGTACGAAGGAATTAGAATGGATTGTGCGAATGAATTAGAATGGATCATACGAATAAATTAGAATGGATCGTATGAATGAATTTGAATGGATCATGCGAATGAATTAGAATGGATCATACGAATGAATTAGAATAAATACATTCGTGCTAAAGAGTTAGAATTGATTGTATGAATGAATTAGAATGGATTGTACGAATGAATTAGAATGGATCGTGCAAATAAATTAGAATGGATTGTACGAATGAATTAGAATGGATACATTCGTGCGAATGAATTAGAATGGATCGTATAAATGAGTAAGAATGGATCGTACGAATGAAATAGAATGGATCGTATGAATGAATTAAAATGGATCGTGCTAATGAATTAGAATGGATTGTATGAATGAATTAGAATGGATCGTGCGAATGAATTAGAATGGATCGTACGAATGAGTAAGAATGGATCGTACGAATGAAATAGAATGGATCGTACGAATGAATTAGAATGGATCGTGCTAATGAATTAGAATGTATCGTACGAATGAATTAGAATAGATTGTGCGAATGAATTACAATAGATCGTATGAATGAATTAGAATGGATACATTCACGCGAATGAATTAGAATGGATCGTATGAATAAATTAGATTGGAATGTATGAATGAATTAGAATGGATCGTACGTATGAATTAGAATGGATATATTCATGAGAATGAATTAGAATGGATCGTACGAAGGAATTAGAATGGATCATACGAATGAAATAGAATGGATCGTACGAAGGAATTAGAATGGATCGTACGTTATGAATGAATTAGAATGGAGCATACGTATGAATTAGAATGGATACATTCATGGGAATGAATTAGAATGGATCGTACGACGGAATTAGAATGGATCCATTCTAATTCATTCTAATTCATTCGTACGATCCATTCTAATTCATTCATACGATCCATTCTAATTCATTCATACGATCCAATCTAATTCATTCATACGATCCATTCTAATTCATTCGCACAACTGTATCCATTCTTATTCATTCGTACGATCCATTCTAATTCATTCGCACGATCCAATCTAATTTATTCACACAATCTATTCTAATTCATCATTCGCACAATATATTCTAATTCATTCGTACGATCCATTCTAATTCATTAGCACGATCCATTCCAATTAATTCGTACGATCCAGTCTATTTCATTCGTACAATCCATTCTTACCCATTCGTACGATCCATTCTAATTCTTTCGCACGAATGTATCTATTCTAATTAATTTGTACGATCCATTCTAATTCATTCGCACGATCCATTCTAATTCATTCATACGATCCATTCTATTTCATTCGTTCGATCCATTATATAAAATGGATACATTCATGGGAATGAATTTGAATGGATCATACGAAGGAATTAGAATAGATCATACGAATGAATTAGAATGGATCGTATGAATGAATTCGAAAGGATCGTACGAATGAATTAGAAAAGATTGTGCGAATGAATTAGAATGGATCGTACGAATGAATTAGAATGGATACATTCGTGCAAAAGAATTAGAATGGATTGTATGAATGAATTAGAATGGATCGTGCAAATGAATTAGAATGGATCGTGCGAATGAATTAGAATGGATCGTACAAATAAATTAGAATAGATTATGCGAATGAATTAGAATGGATCGTACGAATGAATTAGAATGGATACATTCGTGCGAATGAATTAGAATGGATTGTATGAATGAATTAGAATGGATCGTATGAATGAATTAGAAAGGATCGTGCGAATGAATTAGAATGGATCGTATGAATGAATTAGAATGGATACATTCGTGCGAATGAATTAGAATGGATCTTACGAATGAGTAAGAATGGATCATATGAATGAAATAGAATGGATCGTATGAATGAATTAGAATGGATCGTGCTAATGAATTAGAATGGATCGTATGAATGAATTAGAATAGATTGTGCGAATGATGAATTAGAATGGATCGTGCGAATGAATTAGATTGGATCGTGAGAAAGAATTAGAATGGATCGTACGAATGAATTAGAATAGATTATGCGAATAAATTAGAATGGATCGTACGAATGAATTAGAATGGATTCAATCGTGCGAATGAATTAGAATGGATCATATGAATGAATTAGAATGGATCGTACGTATGATCCATTCTATTTCATTCGTATGATCCATTCTTACTTATTTGTTCGATCCATTCTAATTCATTCGCACGATCCATTCTAATTCATTCATACGATCCATTCGAATTCATTCGTACGATCCATTCTAATTCATTTGTACGATCCATTCTAATTTATTAGCACGATCCATTCTAATTCATTTGTACGATCCGTTCTATTTCATTCGTACGATCCATTCTTACTCATTCGTACGATCCATTCGAATTCAGTTGCACGAATGTATCCATTCTAATTCATTCATACGATCCATTCTAATTCATTCGTACGATCCATTCTAATTCAATCATACGATCCATTCTAATTTATTCGTACGATCCATTCTAATTCATTCGCACGATACATTCTAATTCATTCATACGATCCATTCTAATTTATTCATACAATCCATTCTACTTAATTCGCACGAATGTATCCATTCTAATTCATTCGTGCGATCCATTCTAATTCATTTGCACGATCCATTCTAATTCATTCATACGATCCATTCTAATTCATTCGTACGATCCTTTCTAATTCATTCGCACAATCTATTCTAATTCATTCGTACGATCCATTCTAATTCACTAGCATGATCCATTCTAATTCATTCGTACAATCCATTCTATTTCATTCGTACGATCCATTCTTACTCATTCGTACGGTCCATTCTTACTCATTCGTACGATCCATTCTTACTCATTCGTACAATCCATTCTAATTTATTCGTACGATCCATTCTAATTCTTTCGCACGAATGTATCCATTCTAATACATTCGTACGTATGATCCATTCCAATTCATTTATTCGTACGATCCAATTTACTTCCTTCGTGCGAATGAATTAGAATAGATCATATGAATAAATTTGAATGGATCATACGAATGAATTAGAATGGATACATTTGTGCGAATGAATTAGAATGGATCATACGAAGGAATTAGGGTGGATCGTACGAATGAATTAGAATGGATACATTCGTGCAAAAGAATTAGAATGGATTATATGAATGAATTAGAATGGATCGTATGAATGAAATAGAATGGATCGTACGAAGGAATTAGAATGGATCGTACGAATGAATTAGAATGGATACATTCGTGCGAATGAATTAGAAACGATCGTACGAATGAGTAAGAATGGATCGTACGAATGAAATAGAATGGATCGTATAAAAGAATTAGAATGGATCGTGCTAATGAATTAGAAAGTATTCATTCGTGCGATCCATTCTTATTCATTCGCACGATCCATTCTAATTCATTCGTACGATCTATTCTAATTCATTCGCACAATTTATTCTAATTCATTCGTACGATCCATTCTAATTCATTGGCACGATCAATTTTAATTCATCCGTACGATCCATTCTATTTTTTTCATACGATCCATTCTAATTCATTCATGCGATCCATTCTAATTCATTCGTATGATCCATTCGAATTCATTCATGCGATCCATTCTAATTCATTCATACGATCCATTCTAATTCATTCGCACGAATGTATCCATTCTAATTCATTCGTACGATCCATTCTATTTCATTCGTACGATCCATTCTATTTCATTCGTACGATCCATTCTAATTCATTCGTGTGAATGAATTAGAATGGATTGTATGAATGAATTAGAATGGATCGTGCAAATGAATTAGAATGGATCGTGCGAATGAATTAGAATGGATCGTACAAATAAATTAGAATAGATTATGCGAATGAATTAGAATGGATCGTACGAATGAATTAGAATGGATACATTCGTGCGAATGAATTAGATTGGATCGTGCGAATGAATTAGATTGGATCGTGCGAATGAAATAGATTGGATCGTGCGAATGAATTAGATTGAATGGATCGTACGAATGAATATGAATAGATCGTGCGAATGAATAAGAATGAATTAGAATGGATTGTATGAATGAATTAGAATGGATCGTACGAATGAATTATAATGGATCGTGCGAATGAATTAGAATGGATCGTACGAATGAATTAGAATAGATTGTGCGAATGAATTAGAATGGATCGTATGAATGAATTAGAATGGATACATTCGTGCGAATGAATTAGAATGGATCGTATGAATGAATTAGATTGGATCATATGAATGAATTAGAATTGATCGTATGTATGAATTAGAATGGTTACATTCATGGGAATGAATTAGAATTGATCGTACGAAGGAATTAGAATGGATCATACGAATGAAATAGAAAGGATCGTACGAAGGAATTAGATTGGATCGTATGAATTAGAATGGATCGTACGACGGAATTAAAAGGGATTGTACGAAGGAATTAGAATGGATTGTGCGAATAAATTAAAACGGATCGTACGAATGAATTAGAATGGATCGTATGAATGAATTAGAATGGATCGTTCGAATGAATTAGAATGGATCGTACGAATGAATTAGAATGGATACATTCGTGCGAAAGAATTAGAATGGATTGTATGAATGAATTAAAATGGATCGTATGAATGAATTAGAATGGATCGTGCGAATGAATTAGAATGGATCGTATGAATGAATTAGAATGGATACATTCGTGCGAATGAATTAGTATGGATCGTAAGAATGAGTAAGAACAGATCGTACGAATAAAATAGAATGGATCGTACGAATGAATTAGAATGGATCGTGCTAAAGAATTAGAATGGATCGTATGAATGAATTAGAATAGATCGTGCGAATGAATTAGAATGGATCGTATGAATAAATTAGAATGGATCATATGAATGAATTAGAATGGATCGTACGAATGAATGAGAATGGATCCATTCTATTCTAATTCATTCGCACGATCCATTCTAATTCATTCATACGATCTATTCTTGTTCATTCATATAATCCATTCTAATTCTTTCGCATGAATATATCCATTCTAATTCATTCGTACGATCCACCCTAATTCCTTCGTATGATCCATTCTAATTCATTCGCACGAATGTATCCATTCTAATTCATACGTACGATCCATTCTAATTCATTCATACGATCAAATCTAACTCATTCATATGATCCATTCTAATTCATTTCCACGAATGTATCCATGGGAATGAATCCATTCTAATTCATTTGTACGATCCATTCTAATTCATTCGTACGATCCATTCTAATTTATTTGCACGATTCATTCATACGATTCATTCTAATTCATTCGCACAATCCATTCTAATTCATTCGCACGATTCATTCGTATGATCCATTCTAATTCATTCGCACGAATGGAATGAAATAGAATGGATACATTCGTGCGAATGAATTAGAATGGATCGTATGAATGAATTAGATTGGATCGGAATGGATCGTACGAATGAATTAGAATGGATATATTTGTGCGAATGAATTAGAATGGATCGTATGAATGAATAGGAATGGATCGTATGAATGAATTCGAATGGATCGTACGAATGAATTAGAATGGATCCATTCGTACGAATGAATTAGAATGGTTCGTACGAAGGAATTAGGGTGGATCGCACGAATGAATTAGAATGGATACATTCGTGCGAAAGAACTAGAATGGATTGTATGAATGAATTAGAATGGATCGTATGAATGAATTAGAATGGATCGTATGAATGAATTAGAATGGATCGTGCGAATGAATTAGAATGGATCGTACGAATGAATTAGAATGGATCGTATGAATGAATTAGAATGGATCGTGCGAATGAATTAAAATGGATCATACGAATGAATTAGAATGGATACATTCGTGCGAATGAATTAGAGTGGATCGTACGAATGAGTAAGAATGATTGTACGGATGAAATAGAATGGATCGTATGAATGAATTAGAATGGATCGTGCTAATGAATTAGAATGGATCGTACTAATGAATTAGAATAGATTATACGAATGAATTTGAATGGATCATACGAATGAATTAGAATGGATACATTCATGTGAATGAATTAGAATGGATCGTATGAATGAATTAGATTGGATCGTATGAATGAATTAGAATTGATCATACGTATGAATTAGAATGGATACATTCATGGGAATGATTTAGAATGGATCGTACGAAGGAATTAGAATGGTTCATATGAATGAAATAGAATTGATCGTATGAAGCAATTAGAATGGATCGTACAAAGGAATTAGAATGGATCGTACGAAGGAATTAGAATGGATCGTACAAATGAATTAGAATGGATACATTCATGCAAAAGAATTAGAATGGATTGTATGAATGAATTAGAATGGTTCGTGCAAATGAATTAGAATGGATCGTGCGAATGAATTAGAATGGATCGTACGAATGAATTAGAATAGATTGTGCGAATGAATTAGAATGGATCGTACGAATGAATTAGAATGGATACATTCGTGCGAATGAATTAGAATGGATCATATGAATGAATTAGAATGGATCGTATGAATGAATTAGAATGGATCGTATGAATGAATTCGAATGGATCGTACGAATAAATTAGAATGGATACATTCGTGCAAATGAATTAGAAAGGATCATACGAACGAATTAGGGTGGATCGTACGAATGAATTAGAATGGATACATTCGTGCGAAAGAATTAGAATGGATTGTTTGAATGAATTAGAATTGATCGTATATATGAATTAGAACGGATCGTGCGAATGAATTTGAATGGATCGTACGAATGAATTAGAATGGATCGTATGAATGATTTAGAATGGATCATGCGATTGAATTAGAATGGATCGTACGAATAAGTAAGAATGGATCGTACGAATGAAATAGAGTGGATCGTACGAATGAGTAAGAATGGATCGTACGAATGAAATAGAATGGATCGTACTAATGAATTAGAATGGATACATTCGTGGAAATGAATTAGAATGGATCGTATTAATGAATTAGAATGGATCGTATGAATGAATTAGAATGGATCGTGCGAATGAATTAGAATAGATAATATGAATGAATTAGAATAAATCGTATGCATGAATTAGAATGGATCGTGCGAATGAATTAGAATGGATCGTACGAATGAATTATAATGGATACAATCGTGCGAATGAATTAGAATGGATCGTATGAATGAGTAAGAATGGATCGTACGAATGAAATTGAATGGATCATACGAATGAATTAGAATGGATCGTACGAAGGAATTAGAATGGATTGTGCGAATGAATTAGAAAGGATCGTACGAATGAATTAGAATGGATACATTCGTGCGAAAGAATTAGAATGGATTGTATGAATGAATTAGAATAGATCGTACGAATGAATTTGAATAGATCGTGCGAATGAATTAGAATGGATCGTACGAATGAATTAGAATGGATACATTCGCACGAATGAATTAGAATGGATCGTACGAATGAGTAAGAATGGATCGTATGAATAAAATAGAATGGATCGTACGAATGAATTAGAATGGATCGTGCTAATGAATTTGAATTGATCGTATGAATGAATTAGAATGGATCATACGAATGAGTAAGAAAGGATCGTACGGATGAAATAGAATGGATCGTACGAATGAATTAGAATGGATCGTGCTAATGAATTAGAATAGATCTTACGAATGAATTAGAATAGATTGTGTGAATGAATTAAAATGGATTGTTTGAATGAATTAGAATGTATCATATGAATGAATTAGAATGGATCGTGCGAATGAATTAGAATGGATCTTACGAATGAATTAGAATGGATCGTATGATTGAATTAGAATGGATCGTACGAATGAATTAGAATGGATACATTCGTGCGAATGAATTAGAATGGATCGTACGAATGAGTAAGAATGGATCGTACGAATGAAATAGAGTGGATCGTACGTATGAGTAAGAATGGATCGTATGAATGAAATAGAATGGATCGTACGAATGAATTAGAATGGATACATTCATGCGAATGAATTAGAATGGATCGTATGAATCAATTAGAATGGATCGTATGAAAAAATTAGAATGGATCGTGCGAATGAATTAGAATGGATCGTATGAATGAATTAGAATTGATCGTATGAATGAATTATAATGGATCGTGCGAATGAATTAGAATGGATCGTACGAATGAATTAGAATACATACATTCGTGCGAATGAATTAGAATGGATCGTACGAATGAGTTAGAATGGATCATACGAATGAAATAGAATGGATGGTACGAATGAATTAGAATGGATCGTACGAAGGAATTAGAATGGAGTGTGCGAATGAATTAGAATGGATCGTATGAATGAATTAGAATGGATCGTATGAATGAATTAGAATTGATCGTGCGAATGAATTAGAATGGATTGTACGAATAAAATAGAATGGATACATTCGTGCAAAAGAATTAGAATGGATTGTATGAATGAATTAGAATAGATCGTACAAATTAATTAGAATGGATCGTGCGAATGAATTAGAATGGATCATACGAATGAATTAGAATGGATACATTCGTGCGAATGAATAAGAATGGATCATACGAATGAGTAAGAATGTATCGTACGAATGAAATAGAATGGATCGTACGAATGAATTAGAATGGATCGTGCTAATGAATTAGAATGGATCGTATGAATGAATTAGAATGGATCGTACGAATGAGTAAGAATGGATCGTACGAATAAAATAGAATGGATCGTACGAATGAATTAGAATGGATCGTGCTAATGAATTAGAATAGATCGTATGAAAGAATTAGAATAGATTGTGCGAATGAATTAGAATGGATCGTACGAAGGAATTAGAATGGATCGTATGTTATGAATGAATTAGAATGGATCGTATCTATGAATTAGAATGGATACATTCATGGGAATGAATTAGCATGGATCATACGAAAGAATTAGAATGGATCCATTCTAATTCATTCGTACGATCCATTCTAATTCATTCAAACGATCAATTCTAATTCATTCATACGATCCATTCTAATTCATTCACACGAATGTATCCATTCTAATTCATTCATGCGATCCATTCTAATTCATTCGCACGATTCATTCTATTTCATTCTAATTCATTCGCATGATCCATTCTAATTCATTCATACGATTTATTCTAATTCATTCGTACGATCCATTCTAATTCATTCGCCTGATCCATTCTAATTCATTCATTCCATCCATCCTAATTCTTTCGTACAAATGTATCCAATCTAATTCACTCGTATGATCCACCCTAATTCCTTCGTATGATCCATTCTAATTCATTCGCATGAATGTATCCATTCTAATTCATTCGTACGAAAAATTCATTCATACGATCCATTCTAATTCATACGTACGATCCATTCTAATTCATTCATACGATCCAATCTATTTCATTCATATGATCCATTCTAATTCATTCGCATGAATGTATCCATTCTAATTCATTCGTACGATCCATTCTAATTCATTCACACAATCTATTCTAATTCATTCGTACGATCCATTCTAATTCATTCGCACGATCCATTCTAATTCATTTGCACGATCCATTCTAATTCATTCAAACAATCCATTCTAATTCTTTTGCACGAATGTATCCATTCTAATTCATTTGTACGATCCATTCTAATTCTTTCGTACGATCCTTTCTAATTCATTCGCACGAATCTATCCATTCTAATTCCTTCGTACGATCCATTCTAATTCATTCGCACGAATGTATCCATTCTAATTCATTCGTACGATCCACTCTACTTCATTCGTACAATCAATTCTAATTCATTCGTACGATCCATTCTAATTAATTCGCACGATCCATTCTAATTCATTCGCACGATCCATTCTAATTCATTCATACAATCCATTCTAATTCTTTCGCACAAATGTATCCATTCTAATTCATTCGTACGATCCACCCTAATTCCTTCGTATGATCTATTCTAATTCATTCGCACGAATGTATCCAATCTAATTCATTCGTACGAAAAATTCATTCATACGATCCATTCTAATTCATTCGTACGATCCATTATAATTCATACGTACGATCCATTCTAATTCATTCATACAATCCAATCTAATTCATTCATACGATCCTTTCTAATTCACTCGCACAAATGTATCCATTCTAATTCATTCGTACGATCCATTCTAATTTATTCACACAATTTATTATAATTCATTCGTACGATCCATTCTAATTCATTCGTACGATCCGTTCTAATTCATTCGTACGATACATTCTAATCCATTCTAATTCATTCGTACGATCCACCCTAATTCCTTCATATGATCCATTCTAATACATTCGTACGATCCATGCTAATTCATTCATTCATACGATCCAATTCATACGTGTGAATGAATTAGAATGAATCGTATGAATGAATTCGAATGGATCGTACGAAGGAATTAGAGTGGATCGTACGAATGAATTAGAATTGATACATTCGTGCGAAAGAATTAGAATGGATTGTATAAATGAATTAGAATAGATCGTATGAATGAATTAGAATGGATCGTGCGAATGAATTAGAATGGATCGTACAAATGATCGAGAATGGATCGTATAAATGAATTAGAATGGATCGTGCGAATGAATTAGAATGGATCATACGAATGAATTAGAATGGATACATTCGTGCGAATGGATTAGATTGGATCATACGAATGAGTAAGAATGTATCGTACGAATGAATTAGAATGGATCGTATGAATGAATTAGATTTGATCGGAATGGATCGTACGAATGAATTAGAATGGATACATTCATGCGAATGAATTAGAATGGATCGTATGAATGAATTAGATTGGATCGTATGAATGAATTAGAATGGATCGTACGTATGAATTAGAATGGATTCATTTATGGGAATGAATTAGAATGGATCGTACGTAGAATGGATCGTGCGAATGAATTAGAATGGATCGTACGAATGAATTAGAATGGATCGTATGAATGAATTCGAATGGATCGTATGAATGAATTAGAATGGATCGTGCGAATGAATTAGAATGGATCGTACGAATGAATAAGAATAGATTGTGCGAATGAATTAGAATGGATCGTACGAATGAATTAGAATGGATACAGTCGTGCGAATGAATTGGAATAGATCGTATGAGTAAACTAGAATGGATCGCATGAATGAATTAGAATGAATCGTACGAATGAATTAGAATGGATCGTATGAATGAATTAGAATGGATCATACGAAGGAAATAGGGTGGATCATACGAATGAATTAGAATGGATACATTCGTGCGAAAGAATTAGAATGGATCATACGAATGAATTAGAATGGATTGTACGAATGTATCCATTCTGATTCATTCCTTTGTGCGATCCATTCTAATTCATTCGTACGATCCATTATTACTCATTTGTACAATCCTTTCTAATTCATACGTACGATCCATTCTAATTCTCGTACGATACCTTCGTGCAAATGAATTAGAATGGATCACACGAAGGAATTAGGGTGGATCGTATGAATGAATTAGAATGGATACATTCGTGCGAAAGAATTAGAATGGATTGTATGAATGAATTAGAATGGATCGTATGAATGAATTAGAATGGATCGTGCGAATGAATTAGAATGGATCATATGAATGAATTAGAATGGATCATATGAATGAATTAGAATGGATCGTGCGAATGAATTAGAATGGATCGTACGAGTGAATTAGAATGGATATATTCGTGCGAATGAATTAGAATGGATCGTACGAATGAATTAGAATGGATCGTGTGAATGAATTAGAATGGATCGTACGAATGAATTAGAATAGATATATTTGTGCGAATGAATTAGAATGGATCGTACGAATGAGTAAGAATGGATCGTACGAATGAAATAGAATGGATCGTACGAATGAATTAGAATGGATCGTGCTAATGAATTAGATTGGATCGTACGAATGAATTAGAATAGATTGTGCGAATGAATTAGAATGGATCATACAAATGAATTAGAATGGATCGTATGAATGAATTAGAATGGATCATGTGAATGAATTAGAATGGATCATACGAATGAATTAGAATGGATACATTCGTGCGAGTGAATTAGAATGGATCGTACGAATGAGTAAGAATGGAACGTACGAATGAATTAGAATGGATCGTAAGAATGAAATAGAATGGATACATTCGTGCAAAAGAATTAGAATGGATTGTACGAATGAGTTAGAATGGATCCATTCTAATTCATTAGCACGATCCATTCTAATTCATTCGCACGTATGTATCCATTCTAATTCATTCGTACGATCCATTCTAATTCATTCATACAATCCATTCTAATTCATTCGTACGATCCATTCTAATTTATTTGCACGATCCATTCTAATTCATTCGCACGAATGTATCCATTCCATTTCATTCGTACGATCCATTCTTACTCATTCGTACGGATCGTACAAATGAGTAAGAATGGATCGTACGAATGAAATAGAAGGGATCGTACGAATGAATTAGAATGGATACATTCGTGCGAATGAATTAGAATGGATCGTATGAATGAATTAGAATGGATCGTGCGAATGAATTAGAATGGATCGTACGAATGAATTAGAATAGATCGTACGAATGAATTAGAATGGATCGTGCAAATGAATTAGAATGGATCGTACGAATTAATTAGAATGGATACATTCGTGCGAATAAATTTGAATGGATCGTACGAATAAGTAAGAATGGATCGTACAAATGAAATAGAATAGATCGTATGAATGAATTACAATAGATCGTGCCAATGAATTAGAATGGATAGTACGAATGAATTAGAATAGATTGTGCGAATGAATTAGAATGGATCGTACGAATGAATTAGAATGGATACATTCGTGAGAAGGAATTAGAATGGTTCGTATGAATGGATCGTACGAAGGAATTAGAATGAATTAGAATGGATACATTCGTGCGAATGAATTAGAATGGATCGTACGAATGGATTAGAATGGATCGTGCAAATGAATTAGAATGGATACATTCGTGCGAATAAATTAGAATGGATCAATTGAATAAATTAGATTGGATCGTATGAATGAATTAGAATGTATCGTACGAATGAATTAGAATGAATTAGAATGGATCCATTCTAATTCCTTCGTACGATCTATTCTAATTCATTCCCATGAATGTATCCATTCTAATTCATATGTACGATCCATTCTAATTCATTCATAACGTACGATCCATTCTAATTCCTTTGTATGATCCATTCTACTTCATTCGTATGATCCATTCTAATTCCTTCGTACGATCCAATCTAATTCATTCCCATGAATGTATCCATTCTAATTCATATATACGATCCATTCAAATTCATTCATACGATCCAATCTAATTCATTCATACGATCCATTCTAATTCATTCGCATGAATGTATCCATTCTAATTCATTCGTACGATCCATTCTAATTCATTCACACAATCTATTCTAATTCATTCGTGCGATCCATTCTAATACTTTCCAATTCATTCGCACGATTGTATGAATGAATTAGAATGGATCGTACGAATGAATTAGAGTAGATTGTACAAATGAATTAGAATGGATCGTACGAACGAATAAGAATGAAGGAATTCGAATGGTTCGTACGAATGAATTAGAATAAATTGGGCGAATGAATTAGAATGGATCGTACGAATGAATGGATCATACGAATGAATTAGAATGGATTCATTCGTGCGAATGAATTAGAATGGATCGTACGAATGAGTAAGAATGGATCGTACGAATGAAATAGAATGGATCGTACGAATGAATTAGAATGGATCGTGCTAATGAATTAGAATGGATCGTACGAATGAATTAGAATAGATTGTGCGAATGAATTAGAATGGATCGTGCAAATGAATTAGAATGGATCGTACGAAGGAATTAGAATAGATCGTTCGAATGAATTAGAATGGATACATTCATGCGAATGAATTAGAATGGATGGTATGAATGAATTAGAATGGATCGTATGAATGAATTCGAATGGATCGTACGAATTAATTAGAATGGATACATTTGTGCGAATGAATTAGAATGGATCGTACGAATGAATTTGAATGGATCGTGCAAATGAATTAGAATAGATCCATTCTAATTAATAGAATTCATACGTACGATCCATTCTAATTCATTCATTCGTGCATACGATCCGTTCTAATTCATTCGCATGATCCAATCTAATTCATTCCCACGATCCATTCTAATTCATTTGTACGATCCATTCTATTTCATTCGTACGATCCATTCTAATTCATTTGCAAAATCCATTCTAATTCATTCATACAATCCATTCTAATTCTTTTGCATAAATGTATCCATTCTAATTCCTTTGTACAATCCATTCTAATTCCTTCGTACGATCCATTCTAATTCATTCGCACGAATGTATCCATTCTAATTCATTCGTACGATCCATTCGAATTCATTCATACGATCCATTCTAATTAATTGGCATGTATGTATCCATTCTAATTTATTCGTACGATCCATTCTAATTCCTTCGTACGATCCATTCTAATTCATTCGTACGATCCATTCTAATTCCTTCGTACGATCCATTCTAATTCATTCGTACGATCTATTCAAATTAATTCATACGATCCATTCTAATTCATTTATACGATCCATTCTAATTCATTCGCACGAATGTATCCATTCTAATTCATTCGTACGATCCATTCTAGTTCCTTCGTACGATCCATTCTAATTCCTTCGTACGATCCTTTCTAATTTATTTGCATGATCCATTCTAATTCATTCATACAATCCATGCTAATTCTTTTGCACGAATGTATCCATTCTAATTTATTCGTATGATCTATTATAATTCCTTCGTACGATCCATTCTAATTCATTCCCATGAATGTATCCATTCTAATTCATTCATACGATCCAATCTAATTCATTCATATGATCCATTCTAATTCATTCGCATGAATGTATCCATTCTAATTCATACGTACGATCCATTCGAATTCATTCGCACAATCTATTCTAATTTATTCGTACGATCCATTCTAATTCATTACCACGATCCATTCTAATTCATTCGTACGATCGATTCTATTTCATTCGTACGATCCATTCTTTCTCATTCCTACGATCCATTCTAATTCATTCGCACGAATGTATCCATTCTAATTCATTCGTACGATCCATTCATACGTACGATCCATTATAATTCATACGCACAATCTATTCTAATTCATTCGTACGATCCATTCTAATTCCTTCATTCTTATTCATTCGTACGATCCATTCTAATTCATTCGCACAATCTATTCTAATTCATTCGTACGATCCATTCTAATTCATTCATACAATCGTGCAAATGAATTAGAATGTATTAGAATGGATCGTACGAATGATTAGAATAGATTGTGCGAATGAATTAGAATGGATCGTACGAATGAATTAGAATGGATACATTCGTGCGAATGAATTAGAATGGATCGTATAAATGAATTAGATTGGATCGTATGAATGAATTAGAATGGATCGTACGTATGAATTAGAATGGATACATTCATGGGAATAAATAAGATTGGATCATACGAATGAATTAGAATGGATCATACGAATGAAATAGAATGGATCGTACGAAGGAATTGGAATGGATCGTATGTTATGAATGAATTAGAATGGATTGTACGTATGAATTAGAATGGAAACATTCATGGGAATGAATTAGAATCGATCGTACGAAGGAATTAGAATGGATCCATTCTAATTCATTCTAATTCATTCGTATGATCCATTCTAATTCATTCGAACGATCCATTCTAATTCATTCATGCGATCCAATCTAATTCATTCATACGATCCATTCTAATTCATTCGCACGAATGTATCCATTCTAATTCATTAGCACGATCCATTCTAATTCATTCATACGATCCATTCTAATTCATTCGCACGAATGTATCCATTCTAATTCATTCTAATTCCTTCGTATGATCCATTCATGCGATCCATTCTAATTCCTTCGCAAGAATGTATCCATTTTAATTCATTCGTACGATCCATTCTTATTTATTCGCACAATCTATTCAAATTCATTTGTACGATCCATTCTAATTCATTAGCACGATCCATTCTAATTCATTCGTACGATCCATTCTATTTCATTCGTACGATCCATTCTTACTCATTCGTACGATCCATTCTAATTCATTCGCACGAATATATCCATTCTAATTCATTCGTACGATCCATTCTAATTCATTCGCATGATCCATTCTAATTCATTCATACGATCCAATCTAGTTCATTCGTATGATCCATTCTAATTCATTCGCACGATCCATTCTAATTCATTCATACGATCCATTCTAATTCATTCATATAATCCATTCTAATTCTTTCGGACGAATGTATCCATTCTAATTCATTCGTACGATCCACCCTAATTCCTTCTTATGATCCATTCTAATACATTCGCACAAATGTATCCATTCTTATTCATTCATACGATCCATTCGAATTCATTCATACGATCCATTCTAATTCATTCATACGATCCATTCTAATTCATTCATACGATACATTCTAATTCATTCGGACAAATGAAATAGAATGGATCGTATGAATGAAATAGAATGGATCATACGAATGAATTAGAATGGATCGTACGAATGAATTAGATTGGATCGTGCGAATGAATAAGAATGGATCGTACGAATGAATTAGAATGGATACATTCGTGCGAATGAATTAGAATGGATACATTCGTGCGAATGAATTAGAATGGGTCGTACGAATAAATTAGAATGGATCGTATGAATGAATTAGAATGGATCGTACGAATGAATTAGAATGGATACATACGTGCGAATGAATTAGAATAGATCGTGCGAATGAATTAGAATGGATCCATTCTAACTCATTCGTACAATCCATTCTTATTCTTTTGCATGAATGTATCCATTCTAATTAATTCGTACGATCCATTCTAATTCATTCGTACGATCCATTCCTACTCATTCGTACGATCCATTCTAATTCTTTCGCATGAATGTATCCATTCTAATTCATTCGAACGATCCATTCTAATTCATTCACACGATCCATTCTAATTCATTCATACGATCCATTCTAATTCATTCGTACGATCCATTCTAATTCATTCGTACGATCCAATCTAATTCATTTGCACGATCCATTCTAATTCATTCATACGATCCATTCTAATTCATTCATACGATCCATTCTAATTCATTTGTACGATCCATTCTTACTCATTCATACGATCCATTCTAATTCATTCACACGAATGTATCCATTCTAATTCATTCGTACGATCCATTCTAATTCATTCGCACGATCCATTCTAATTCATTCATACGATCCATTCTGTTTCATTCAAACAATCTATTCTAATTAATTCGTACGATCCATTCTAATTCCTTTGTACGATCCATTCTAATTCATTTTTACAATCCATTCTAATTCATTCGTACGATCCATTCTAATTCATTCGCACGATCCATTCTAATTCATTCGTACGATCCATTCTAATTCATTCGTACGATCCAGTCTTACTCATTTATACGATCCATTCTAATTCATTCGCACGAATGTATCCATTCTTACTCATTCGTTTGATCCATTCTAATTCATTCGCTTGAATGTATCCATTCTAATTTATTCGTATTATCCATTCTAATTCATTCGCACGATCCATTCTAATTCATTCATACGATCAATTCTAATTCATTTGTACGATCCATTCTAATTCATTCGCCCGATCCATTCTAATTTATTCATTTGATCCATTCTAAATCATTCATACAATCCATTCTAATTCTTTCGCACGAATGTATCTATTTTAATTCATTCGTACGATCCACCCTAATTCCTTCGTATGATCTATTCTATTTCATTCGAACGAATGTATCCATTCTAATTCATTCGTACGATCCATTCAAATTCATTCATACGATCCATTCTAATTCATTCATACGATCCATTCTAATTCATTCGCACGAATGTATCCATTCTAATTTATTCATATGATCCATTCTAATTCATTCGTACGATCCATTCTAATTCATTCGCACGATCCATTCTAATTCATTTGCACGATCCATTCTAATTCATTCATACAATCCATTCTAATTCTTTTGCACGAATGTATCCATTCTAATTCATTCGTACGATCCATTCTAATTCCTTCGTATGATCCATTCTATTTCATTCGTACGATCCATTCTAATTCCTTCGTACGATCCATTCTAATTCATTCCCATGAATGAATCCATTCTAATTCATACGTACGATTCATTCTAATTCATTCATTCGATCCATTCTAATTCATTCATACGATCCATTCTAATTCATTCGCATGAATGTATCTATTCTAATTCATTCGTACGATCTATTCTAATTCATTCGCACAACCTATTCTAATTCATTCGTACGATCCATTCTAATTCATTAGCACAATCCATTCTAATTCATTCGTACGATCCATTCTATTTCATTCGTACGATCCATTCTTACTCATTCGTACGATCCATTCTTTTTCATTCGTACGATCCATTGTTACTCATTCGTACGATCCAATCTAATTCATTCATACGATCCATTCTAATCCATTCATACGATCCATTCTAATTCATTCAAACGATCCATTCTAATTCATTCATACAATCCATTCTTATTCTTTCTCACGAATGTATCTATTATAATTCATTCGTATGATCCACCCTAATTCCTTCTTATGATCCATTCTAATTCATTCGCACGAATGTATCCATTCTAATTCATTCGTACGATCCCTTCGAATTCATTCATACGATCCATTCTAATTCATTTATACGATCCATTCTAATTCATTTGCACGAATGTATCCATTCTAATTCATTCGTACGATCAATTCTAATTCCTTCGTATGATCCATTCTAATTCCTTCGTACGATCCATTCTAATTCATTTGCATGATCCATTCTAATTCATTCATACAATCCATTCTAATTCTTTTGCACGAATGTATCCATTCTAATTCATTCGTATGATCTATTATAATTCCTTTGTATGATCCATTCTAATTCATTCCCATAAATGTATCCATTCTAATTCATACGTACGATCCATTCTAATTCTTTCATACGATCCAATCTAATTCATTCATATGATCCATTCTAATTTATTCGCATGAATGTATCCATTCTAATTCATTCGTACGATCCATTCTAATTCATTCGCACAATCTATTCTAATTCATTCGTACGATCCATTCTAATTCATTACCACGATCCATTCTAATTCATTCGTACGATCCATTCTATTTCATTCGTATGATCCATTCTTTCTCATTCATACGATCCATTCTAATTCATTCGCACGAATGTATCCATTCTAATTCATTCGTACGATCCATTCATTCGTACGATCCATTATAATTCATACGCACAATCTATTCTAATTCATTCGTACGATCCATTCTAATTCCTTCATTCTTATTCATTCATACGATCTATTCTAATTCATTCGCACAATCTATTCTAATTTATTAGTACGATCCATTCTAATTCATTCATACAATCGTACAAATGAATTAGAATGTATTAGAATGGATCGTACGAATGAATTAGAATAGATTGTGCGAATGAATTAGAATGGATCGTACGAATGAATTAGAATGGATACATTCGTGCGAATGAATTTGAATGGATCGTATGAATGAATTAGATTGGATCGTATGAATCAATTAGAATGGATCGTACGTATGAATTAGAATGGATACATTCATGGGAATGAATTAGAATGGATCGTACGAACGAATTAGAATGGATCATACGAATGAAATAGAATGGATCATACGAAGGAATTAGAATGGATCGTACGTTATGAATGAATTCGAATGGATCGTACGTATGAATTAGAATGGAAACATTCATGGGAATGAATTAGAATGGATCGTACGGAGGAAGTAGAATGGATCCATTCTAATTCATTCTAATTCATTCGTACGATCCATTCTAATTCATCCATACGATCCATTCTAATTCATTAATACGATCCAATCTAATTCATTCATACGATCCATTCTAATTCATTCGCACGAATGTATCCATTCTAATTCATTAGCATGATCCATTCTAATTCATTCATACGATCTATTCTAATTCATTCGCACGAATGTATCCATTCTAATTCATTCTAATTCGTTCGTACGATCCATTCGTACGATCCATTCTAATTCCTTCGCAAGAATGTATCCATTTTAATTCATTCGTACGATCCATTCTAATTTATTCGCACAATCTTATCTAATTCATTCGTACGATCCATTCTAATTCTTTAGCATGATCCATTCTAATTTATTCGTACGATCCATTCTATTTCATTCGTACGATCCATTCTTACTCATTCGTACGATCCATTCTAATTCATTCGCACAAATGTATCCATTCTAATTCATTCGTACGATCCTTTTTAATTCATTCACACGATCCATTCTAATTCATTCATACAATACATTCTAATTCATTCGTACGATCCATTCTAATTCATTCGCACGATCCATTTTAATTCATTCATACGATCCATTCTAATTCATTCATATAATCCATTCAAATTCTTTCGCACGAATGTATCCATTCTAATTCATTCATACGATCCACCCTAATTCCTTCTTATGATCCATTCTAATTCATTCGCACGAATGTATCCATTCTAATTCATTCGTACAATCCATTCGAATTCATTCATACGATCCATTCTAATTCATTCATACGATCCATTCTAATTTATTCATACGATACATTCTAATTCATTCGCACAAATGAAATAGAATGGATCATACGAATGAAATAGAATGGATCGTACGAATGAAATAGAATGGATCGTGCGAATGAATTAGATTGGATCGTGCGAATGAATTAGAATGGATCGTACGAATGAATTAGAATGGATACATTCGTGCGAAAGAATTAGAATGGATCGTGCAAATGAATTAGAATGGATCATACGAATAAATTAGAATAGATAGTATGAATAAATTAGAATGGATACATACGTGCGAATGAATTAGAATGGATATATACGTGCGAATGAGTTAGAATGGATCGTGCGAATGAATTAGAATGGATCCATTCTAACTCATTCGTACAATCCATTCTATTTCTTTTGCACGAATGTATCCATTCTAATTAATTCGTACAATCCATTCTAATTCATTCGTTCGATCCATTCTTACTCATTCGTACGATCTATTCTAGTTCATTCGCACGAATATATCCATTCTAATTCATTCGTACGATCCATTCTAATTCATTCGCACGATCCATTCTAATCCATTCATACGATCCATTCTAATTCATTCGTACAATCCATTATAATTCATTCGCACAATCTATTCTAATTCATTCGTACGATCCAATCTAATTCATTAGCACGATCCATTCTAATTCATTCATACGATCCATTCTAATTCATTCGTACGATCCATTCTAATTCATTCGTACGATCCATTCTTACTCATTCGTACGATCCATTCTAATTCATTTGCACGAATGTATCCATTCTAATTCATTCGTACGGTCCATTCTAATTCATTCGCACGATCCTTTCTAATTCGTTCATACGATCCATTCTAATTCATTAATACAATCTATTCTAATTAATTCGTATGATCCACTATAATTCCTTCGTACGATCCATTCTAATTCATTCGTACGATCCATTCTAATTCATTCGCACGATCTATTCTAATTCTTTCGTACGATCCATTCTAATTCATTCATACGATCCATTCTTACTCATTCGTACGATCTATTCTTACTCATTCGTACGATCCATTCTAATTCATTCGCACAAATGTATCCATTCTTACTCATTCGTATGATCCATTCTAATTCATTCGCTTGAATGTATCCATTCTAATTCATTCGTATGATCCATTCTAATTCATTCTCACGATCTATTCTAATTCATTCATACGATCCATTCTAATTCATTCATACAATCCATTCTAATTCTTTCGCATGAATGTATCCATTCTAATTCATTCATACGATCCACCCTAATTCCTTCGTATGATCTATTCTAATTCATTCACACAAACGTATCCATTCTAATTCATTCGTACGATCCATTCGAATTCATTCATACGATCCATTCTAATTCATTCATACGATCCATTCTAATTCATTCGCACGAATGTATCCATTCTAATTCATGCGTACGATCCATTCTAATTCATTCACACAATCTATTCTAATTCATTCGTACGATCCATTCTAATACATTCGCACGATCCATTCTAATTCATTTGCACAATCCATTTTAATTCATTCATACAATCCATTCTAATTCTTTTGCATGAATGTATCCATTCTAATTCATTCGTACGATCCATTCTAATTCCTTCGTACGATCCATTATATTTCATTCGTACGATCCATTCTAATTCCTTCGTACGATCCATTCTAATTCATTCCCATGAATGTATCCATTCTAATTCATACGTACGATCCATTCTAATTCATTCATACGATCCAATCTAATTCATTCATACGATCCATTATAATTTATTCGCACGAATGTATCTATTCTAATTCATTCGTACGATCCATTCTAATTTATTCGCACAACCTATTCTAATTCATTCGTACGATCCATTCTAATTCATTAGCACGATCCATTTTAATTCATTCGTACGATCCATTCTATTACATTCGTACGATCCATTCGTACTCATTCGTACGATCCATTCTATTTCATTCGTACGATCCATTCTTTCTCATTCGTACGATCCAATCTAATTCATTCATACGATCCATTCTAATCCATTCATACGATCCATTCTAATTCATTCATACAATCCATTCTAATTCTTTCGCACGAATGTATCCATTCTAATTCATTCGTACGATCCACCCTAATTCCTTCGTATGATCCATTCTAATTCATTCGCACGAATGTATCCATTCTAATTCATTCGTACGATCCATTCGAATTCATTCATACGATCCATTCTAATTCCTAATACATTCTAATTCATTCATACGATCCATTCGAATTCATTCGTATGATGCATTCTAATTCATTTGTACGATCCATTTTATTTCATTCGTACGATCCATTCTTACTCATTCATACGATCCATTCTAATTCATTCGCACGAATGTATCCATTCTAATTCATTCATACGATCTATTCTAATTCATTCGCACGATCCATTCCAATTCATTCATACGATCCATTCTAATTCATTCGTACGATCCATTCTTACTCATTCGTACGATCCATTCTAATTCATTCGCACGAATGTATCCATTCTAATTCACTCGTACGATCCATTCGAATTCATTCATACGATCCATTCTAATTCGTTCATACGATCCATTCTAATTCATTCGCACGAATGTATCCATTCTAATTCATTCGTACGATCCATTCTAATTCATTCGCACAATCTATTCTAATTCATTCGTACGATCTATTATAATTCATTCGCACAATCCATTCTAATTCATTTGTACGATCCATTCTAATTCATTCATACAATCCATTCTAATTCTTTTGCACGAATGTATCCATTCTAATTCATTCATACGATCCATTCTAAATCCTTCGTACGATCCATTCTAATTCCTTCGTAGGATCTATTCTAATTCATTCCCATGAATGTATCCATTTTAATTCATACGTACGAACCATTCTAATTCATTCATACGATCCAATCTAATTCATTCTTACGATTCATTCTAATTCATTCGCACGAATGTATCCATTCTAATTCATTTTTACGATCCATTCTAATTCATTCGCACAATCCATTCTAACTCCTTCGTATGAATGAATTAGAATGGATCGTATGAATCAATTAGAATGGATCGTGTGAATGAATTAGAATGGATCGTGCGAATGAATTAGAATGAATTCGCACGAATGCGTAAGAATGGATCGTATGAATGAAATAAAATGATCGTATGAATGAATTAGAATGGATCGTGCGAATGAATTAGAATGGATCGTACGAATGAGTAAGAATGGATCGTACGAATGAAATAGAATGGATCGTACGAATGAATTAGAATGGATCCATTCATGTGAAAGAATTAGAATGGATTGTATGAATGAATTAGAATGGATCGTCTGAATGAATTAGAATGGATCGTGCGAATGAATTAGAATGGATCGTACGAATGAATTAGAATGGATCGTACAAATGAATTAGAATAGCTTGTACGAAAGAATTAGAATAGATCGTGCGAATGAATTTGGGTGGAACGTACGAATGAATAAGAATAGATTGTGCGAATGAATTAGAATGGATCGTGCGAAAGAATTAGAATGGATTGTATGAATGAATTAGAATGGATCGTATGAAGGAATTAGAATGGATCGTATGAAGGAATTAGAATGGATCATGCGAATGAATTAGAATGGATCGTATGAATGAATTAGAATGGATACATTCGTGCGAATGATTTAGAATGGATCGTACGAATGAGTAAGAATGGATCATACGAATGAAATAGAATGGATACATTCGTGCGAATGAATTAGAATGGATCGTGCTAATTCATTCATACTATCCATTCTAATTCATTCGTATGATCCATTCTAATTCATTCGCACAATCTGTTCTAATTCATTCGTACGATCCATTCTAATTCATTCGCACGATCCATTCTAATTCATTTGCACGATCATTTCTAATTCATTCATACAATCCATTCTAGTTCTTTCGCATGAATATATCCATTCTAATTCATTCGTACGATCCACCCTAATTCTTTCGTATGATCCATTCTAATTCATTCGTACGATCCATTCTAATTCATTAGCACGATCCATTCTAATTCATTCATACGATCAATTCTAATTCATTCGTACGATCCATTCTAATTCATTCGCACGATCCATTCTAATTCATTCGCTCAATCTATTCTAATTCATTCGCATGATCCATTCGAATTCATTCATACGATCCATTCTAAATCATCCATACAATCCATTCTAATTCATACGATCCATTCTAATTCATTCGCACGATTTATTCTATTTCATTCATACGATCCATTCTAATTCATTCGTATGATCCATTCTAATTCATTCGCACGATCCATTCTAATTCATTCATAAGATCCATTCTAATTCAATCATACAATCCATTCTAATTCTTTCGCACGAATGTATCCATTCTAATTCATTCGTACAATCCACCCTAATTCCTTCGTATGATCCATTCTAATTCATTCGCAGGAATGTATCCATCATAATTCATTCATACGATCCATTCGAATTCATTCATACGATCCATTCTAGTTCATTCATACGATTCATTCTAATTCTTTCGTACGATCCATTCTAATTCAATCGCATGAATGAATCTATTCTAATTCATTCGCACGAATGTATCCATTCTAATTCATTCGCACGATCCATTCTAATTCATTCATACCATCCATTCTAGTTCATTCTTACGATCTAATCTAATTCATTCGCACGATCCATTCTAATTCATTCGTACGAGCCATTCTATTTCATTCGTACGATCCATTCTTACTCATTCGTACGATCCATTCTAATTCATTCGCACGAATGTATCCATTCCAATTCATTCGTACGATCCATTCTAATTCATTCGCATGATCCATTCTAATTCATTCATACGAACCATTCTAATTTATTCGTACGATCCATTCTAATTCATTCATACAATCCATTCTAATTCTTTCGCACGAATGTATCCATTCTAATTCATTCATACGATCTATTCTAATTCATTCGCACGATCCATTCGAATTCATTCATACGATTTATTCTAATTCATTCGTACGATCCATTCTAATTCATTCGTACGATCCATTCTAATTCATTCATACGATCCATTCTAATTCATTCATACGATCCATCTAATTCATTCGCACGAATGTATCCATTCTAATTCATTCGTACGATCCATTCTAATTCATTCGCATGATCCAATCTAATTCATTCGCACGATCAATTTTAATTCATTCGTACGATCCATTCTATTTCATTCGTACGATCCATTCTTACTAATTTGTACGATCCATTCTAATTCATTCGCACGAATGTATCCATTCTAATTCATTCGTACGATCCATTCTAATTCATTCGCACGATCCATTCTAATTCATTCATACGATCCATTCTAATTCATTCATACAATCCATTCTAATTCTTTTGCATGAATGTATCCATTCTAATTCATTCGTACGATCCATTCTAATTCCTTCGTACGATCTATTCTAATTCCTTCGTACGATCAATTTAATTTCATTCGTATAATCTATTCTAACTACTTTGTACGATCCATTCTAATTCAATCGCAAGAATGTATCCATTCTAATTCATTCGCACGATCCATTCTAATTCATTCGTACGATCCATTCTAATTCATTCGTACGATCCATTCTAATTCATTCGCATGATCCATTCTAATTCATTCGTATGATCCATTCTAATTCATTCATACAATCCATTCTAATTCATTCACACGAATGTATCCATTCTAATTCATTCGTACGATCCATTCTATTTCATTCGCACGATCCATTCTAATTCATTCATACGATCCATTCTAATTCATTCGTACGATCCATTGTAATTCATTCGCACAATCCATACTAATTCATTCGTACGATCCATTCTAATTCATTAGTACGATCCATTCTAATTCATTCGTACGATCTATTCTATTTTATTCGTAAGATCCATTCTTACTCATTCGTGCGATCCATTCTAATTTTATTTGCACGAATGTATCCATTCTAATTCATTCGTACGATCCATTCTAATTCATTTGACGATCCATTCAAATTCATTCATACGATCCATTCTAATTCGTTCATACGATCCACTCTAATTCATTCGTACAATCTATTCTAATTCATTAGCATGATCCATTCTAATTCATTCGTACGATCCATTCTATTTCATTCGTACGATCCATTTTTACTCATCCGTACGATCCATTCTAATTCATTCGCACGAATGTATCTATTGTAATTCATTCGTACGATCCATTCTAATTCATTCGTACGATCTATTCTAATTCATTCATACGATCCATTCTAATTCATGCATACGATCCATTCAAATTCATTCGCACGATCCATTCTAATTCATTCATACGATCCACCCTAATTCCTTTGTATGATCCATTATAATTCATTCGCACGAATATATCCATTCTAATTCATTCGTACGATCCATTCGAATTCATTCATACGATCCATTCTAATTCATTCATACGATACATTCTAATTCATTCGCACGAATGTATCCATTCTAATTCATTCGTACGATCCATTCTAATTCATTCGCACAATCTCTTCTAATCCATTTGTACGATCCATTCTAATTCATTCGCACGATCCATTCTAATTCATTTGCGCGATCCATTCTAATTTATTCATACAATTCATTCTAATTCTTTTGCACGAATGTATCCATTCTAATTCCTTCGTACGATCCATTCTAATTCTTTCGTACGATCCATTCTAATTCCTTCATACGATCCATTCTATTTCATTCGTATGATCCATTCTAATTCCTTCGTATGATCCAATCTAATTCATTCCCATGAATGTATCCATTCTAATTCATAGGTACGTTCCATTCTAATTCATTCATACGACCCAATCTAATTCATTCATACGATCCATTCTATTTCCTTCGTACGAATGTATCCATTCTAATTCATTCGTACGATCCATTCTAATTCATTCACAAAATCTATTCTAATTCATTCGTACGATCCATTCCAATTCATTAGCACGATCCATTCTAATTCATTCGTACGATCCATTCTATTTCATTCGTACGATCCATTCTTACTCATTCGTACGATCCATTCTATTTCATTCGTACGATCCATTCTTACTCATTCATACGATCCATTCTAATTCATTCATACGATCCATTCTAATCCATTCATACGATCCATTCTAATTCATTCATACGATCCATTCTAATTCATTTGCACGAACGTATCCATTCTAATTCATTCGTACGATCCACCCTAATTCCTTTGTATGATCCATTCTAATTCATTCGCATGAATGTATCCATTCTAATTCATTCGTACGATCCATTCGAATTCATTCATCCGATCCATTCTAATTCCTAATACATTCTAATTCATTCGTACGATCCATTCGAATTCATTCGTACGATGCATTCTAATTCATTCGTACGATCCATTCTATTTCATTCGTACGATCCATTCTTACTCAATCGTACGATCCATTCTAATTCAATCGCACGAATGTATCCATTCTAATTCATTCGTACGATCCATTCTAATTCATTCACATGATCCATTCTAATTCATTCATACGATCCATTCTAATTCATTCGTACGATCCATTCTTACTCATTCGTGCGATCCATTCTAATTCATTCGCACGAATGTATCCATTCTAATTCATTCATACGATCCATTCGAATTCATTCATACGATCCATTCTAATTCATTCATACGATCCATTCTAATTCATTCGCACGATCCATTCTAATTCATTTGTACGATCCATTCTAATTCATTCATACAATCCACTCTAATTCTTTTGCACGAATGTATCCATTCTAATTCATTCGTACAATCCATTCTAATTCCTTTGTACGATCCATTCTAATTCCTTCGTACAATCTATTCTAATTCATTCCCATGAATGTATCCATTCTAATTCATACGTACGATCCATTCTAAATCATTCATACGATCCAATCTAATTCATTCATACGATCTATTCTAATTCATTTGCACGAATGTATCCATTCTAATTCATTCGTACGATCCATTCTAATTCATTCGTACAATCCATTCTAATTCCTTCGTACGAATGAATTAGAATGGATCGTATGAATGAATTAGAATGGATCGTTCGAATGAATTAGAATGAATTCACACGAATGAGTAAGAATGGATCGTACAAATGAAATAGATTGGATCATATGAATGAATTAGAATGGATCGTGCGAATGAATTAGAATGGACCGTACGAATGAGTAAGAATGGATCGTTCGAATGAATTATAATGGATCCATTTGTGCGAAAGAATTAGAATGGATTGTATGAATGAATTAGAATGGATCGTATGAATGAATTAGAATGGATCGTGCGAATGAATTATAATGGATCGTACGAATGAATTAGAATGGATCGTACGAATGAATTAGAATAGATCGTGCGAATGAATTAGAGTGGATCGTACGAATGAATAACGAATGAATTAGAATAGATCGTGCGAATAAATTAGAATGGATCGTACGAATGACTTAGAATGGATCGTACGAAAGATAATGGATCGTACTAAGGAATTAGAATGGATCGTACGAAGGAATTAGAATGGATACATTCGTGCGAAATAGAATGGATCGTACAAAATAGAATGGATCGTACAAAGGAATTAGAATGGATCGTGCAAAATAGAATGGATCGTACGAATGACTTAGAATGGATCATGCGAAATAGAATGGATCGTACGAAGGAATTAGAATGGATCGTACGAAGGAATTAGAATGGATCGTACGAATGAATTAGATGGAGACATTCGTGCAAAAGAATTAGAATGGATCGTTTGAATGAATTACAATGGATCGTGCGATTGAATTAGAATGGATCGTACGAATGAATTAGAATGGATACATTCGTGCGAATGAATTTGAATGGATCGTACGAATGAGTAAGAATGGATCATACGAATGAAATAGAATGGATACATTCGTGTGAATGAATTAGAATGGAACATGCTAATTCACTCATACGATCCAATCTAATTCATTCGTACGATCCATTCTAATTCATTCGCACAATCTAGTCTAATTCATTCGTACGAACCATTCTAATTCATTAGCACAATCCATTCTAATTCATTCGTACGATCCATTCTATTTCATTCGTACGATCCATTCTTACTCATTCGTACGATCCATTCTAATTCATTCATACGATCCATTCTAATTCATTCGTGCGATCCATTCTAATTCATTCATACGATCCATTCTAATTCATTTGTATGATCCATTCAAATTCATTCGCACGATCCATTCTAATTCATTCATTCGATCCATTCTAATTTATTCATACAATCCATTCTAATTCTTTCGCACGAATGTATCCATTCTAATTCACTCGTACGATCCACCCTAATTCCTTCATATGATCCATTCTAATTCATTCGCACGAATGTATCCATTCTAATTCATTCGTACGATCCATTCAAATTCATTCATACGATCCATTCTAATTCATTCATACGATCCATTCTAATTCATTTGCACGAATGTATGCATTCTAATTCATTCGTACAATCCATTCTAATTCATTCGCACAATCTATTCTAATTCATTCATACGATCCATTCTAATTCATTCGGACGATCCATTCTAATTCATTTGCACGATCCATTCTAATTCATTCTTACAAGCCAGTCTAATTCTTTTGCACGAATGTATCCATTCTAATTCCTTCATACGATCCATTCTAATTCCTTCGTACGATCCATTCTAATTCCTTCGTACGATCCATTCTATTTCATTCGTATGATCAATTCAAATTCCTTCGTACGATCCATTCTAATTCATTCCCATGAATGTATCCATTCTAATTCATAGGTACGATCCATTCTAATTCATTCATACAATCCAATCTAATTCATTCATACGATCCATTCTAATTCATTCGCACGAATGTATCCAGTCTAATTCATTCGTACGATCCATTCTAATTCATTCACACAATCTATTCTAATTCATACGTACGATCCATTCCAATTCATTAGCACGATCCATTCTAATTCATTCGTACAATCCATTCTATTTCATTCGTACGATCCATTCTTACTCATTCGTACGATCCATTCTATTTCATTCGTATGATCGATTCTTACTCATTCCTACGATCCATTCTAATCCGTTCATACGATCCATTCTAATCCATTCATACGATCCATTCTAATCCATTCATACGATCAATTCTAATTCATTCATACAATCCATTCTAATTCTTTCGCACGAACATATCCATTCTAATGCATTCGTAAAATCTACCCTAATTCCTTCGTATGATCCATTCTAATTCATTCGCACGAATGTATCCATTCTTATTCATTCGTACGATCCATTCGAATTCATTCATATGATCCATTCTAATTCCTAATACATTCTAATTCATTCGTACGATCCATTCGAATTCATTCGTACAATACATTCTAATTCATTCGTACGATCCATTCTATTTCATTCGTACGATCCATTCTTACTCATTCGTACGATCCATTCTAATTCATTCGCACGAATGTATCCATTCTAATTCATTCGTACGATCCATTCTAATTCATTCGCATGATCCATTCTAATTCATTCATACGATCCATTCTAATTCATTCGTACGATCCATTCTTACTCATTCGTACGATCCATTCTAATTCATTCGCACAAATGTATCCATTCTAATTCATTCATACAATCTATTCGAATTCATTCATACGATCCATTCGAATTCATTCATACGATCCATTCTAATTCATTCGCACGATCCATTCTAATTCATTTGTACTATCCATTCTAATTCATTCATACAATCTATTCTAATTCTTTTGCACGAATGTATCCATTCTAATTCATTCGTACGATCCATTCTAATTCCTTCGTACGATCCATTCTAATTCCTTCGTACGATCCATTCTAATTCATTCCCATGAATGTATCCATTCAAATTCATACGTACGATCCTTTCTAAATCATTCATACGATCCAATCTAATTCATTCATACGATCCATTCTAATTCATTCGCATGAATGTATCGATTCTAATTCATATGTACGATCCATTCTAATTAATTCGCACAATCCATTCTAATTCCTTCGTACGAATGAATTAGAATGGATCGTATGAATGAATTAGAATGGATCGTGCGAATGAAATGAATTAGAATGGATCGTGCGAATGAATTAGAATGAATTCGCACGAATGAGTAAGAATGGATCATACGAATGAAATAGAATGGAACATATGAATGAATTAGAATGGATCGTGCGAATTAATTAGAATGGATCGTACGAATGAGTAAGAATGGATCGTACGAATGAAATAGAATTGATCGTACGAATGAATTAGAATGGATCCATTTGTGCGAAAGAATTAGAATGGATTGTATGAATGAATTAGAATGGATCGTATGAATGAATTAGAATGGATCGTGCGAATGAATTAGAAAGGATCGTACGAATGAATTAGAATGGATCGTACGAATGAATTAGAATAGCTCGTATGAATGAATTAGAATAGATCGTGCGAATGAATTAGAGTGGATCGTACGAATGAATAAGAATAGATCGTGCGAATGAATTAGAATGGATCGTACGAATGACTTAGAATGGATCGTGCGGAAGAGAATGGATCGAACGAAGGAATTAGAATGGATCGTACAAAGGAATTAGAATGGATGCATTCGTGCGATATAGAATGGGTCGTACTAAATAGAATGGATCGTACAAAGGAATTAGAATGGATCGCACGAATGAATTAGAATGGATCGTACGAAGGAATTAGAATGGATCGTACGAATGAATTAGAATGGATACATTTGTGCAAAAGAATTAGAATGGATCATTTGAATGAATTAGAATGGGTTGTGTAAATGAATTAGAATGGATCATACGAATGAGTAAGAATGCATCGTACGAATGAAATAGAATGGATACATTCGTGCGAATGAATTAGATTGAATCGTGCTAATTCATTCATACGATCCATTCTAATTCATTCGTACGATCCATTCTAATTCATTCGCAAAATCTATTCTAATTCTTTCGTATGATCCATTCTAATTCATTCGCACGATCCATTCTAATTCATTTGCACTTTCCATTCTAATTCATTCGTACAATCCATTCAAATTCTTTCGCACGAACGTATCCATTCTAATTCATTTGTACGATCCACCCTAATTCCTTCGTATGATCCATTCTAATTCATTCGTACGAACCATTCTATTTCATTAGCATGACCATTCTAATTCATTCGTACGATCCATTCTAATTCATTCGTACGATCCATTCTATTTCATTCGTACGATCCATTCTAATTCATTCGCACAATCTATTCTAATTCATTCGTACGATCCATTCTAATTCATTCGTACGATCCATTCTAATTCATTCGCACGATCCATTCTAATTCATTCATACGATCCATTCTAATTCATTCGCACGAATGTATCCATTCTAATTCATTCGTACGATCCACCCTAATTCCTTCGTATGATCCATTCTAATTCATTCGCACGAATGTATCCATTCTAATTCATTCGTATGATCCATTCGAATTCATTCATACGATCCATTCTAATTCATTCATATGATCCATTCTAATTCATTCGTACGATCCATTCTAATTCATTCGCACGAATGTATCCATTCTAATTCGTTCGCACGATCTATTCTAATTCATTCGCACGATCCATTCTAATTCATTCATACGATCCATTCTAATTCATTCATACAATCCATTCTAATTCTTTCGCACGAATGTATCCATTCTAATTCATTCGTACAATCCACCCTAATTCCTTCGTATGATCCATTATAATTCATTCGGACGAATATATCCATTCTAATTCATTCCTACGATCCATTCGAATTCATTCATACGATCCATTCTAATTCATTCATACGATCCATTCTAATTCATTCGCACGAATGTATCCATTCTAATTCATTCGTACGATCCATTCTAATTCATTCGCACAATCTCTTCTAATCCATTTGTAGGATCCATTCTAATTCATTCGCACGATCCATTCTAATTCATTTGCACGATCCATTCTAATTCATTCATACAATCCATTCTAAATCTTTTGCTCGAATGTATCCATTCTAATTCCTTCGTACGATCCATTCTAATTCCTTTGTACGATCCATTCTAATTCCTTTATACGATCCATTCTATTTCATTTTTATGATCCATTCTAATTCCTTCGTACGATCCAATCTAATTCATTCCCATGAATGTATCCATTCTAATTCATAGGTACATTCCATTCTAATTCATTCATACGACCCAATCTAATTCATTCATACGATCCATTCTATTTCATTCGCACGAATCTATTCTAATTCATTCGTACGATCCATTCCAATTCATTAGCACGATCCATTCTAATTCATTCGTATGATCCATTCTATTTCATTCGTACGATCCATTCTTACTCATTCGTACGATCCATTCTATTTCATTCGTACGATCCATTCTTACTCATTCATACGATCCATTCTAATTCATTCATACAATCCATTCTAATTCATTCATACAATCCATTCTAATCCATTCATACGATCCATTCTAATTCATTCATATAATCCATTCTAATTCATTCGCACGAACGTATCCATTCTAATTCATTCGTACGATCCATCCTAATTCCTTCGTATGATCCATTCTAATTCATTCGCACGAATGTATCCATTCTAATTCATTCGTACGATCCATTCGAATTCATTCATACGATCCATTCTAATTCCTAATACATTCTAATTCATTCGTACGATCCATTCGAATTCATTCGTACGATGCATTCTAATTCATTCGTACGATCCATTTTATTTCATTCGTACGATCCATTCTTACTCAATCGTACGATCCATTCTAATTCATTCGCATGAATGTATCCATTCTAATTCATTCGTATGATCCATTCTAATTCATTCACATGATCCATTTTAATTCATTCATACGATCCATTCTAATTCATTCGTACGATCCATTCTTACTCATTCGTGCGATCCATTCTAATTCATTCGCACGAATGTATCCATTCTAATTCATTCATACGATCCATTCGAATTCATTCATACGATCCATTCTAATTCATTCATACGATCCATTCTAATTCATTCGCACGATCCATTCTAATTCATTTGTACAATCCATTCTAATTCATTCATACAATCCATTCTAATTCTTTTGCACGAATGTATCCATTCTAATTCATTCGTATAATCCATTCTAATTCCTTCGTACGATCCATTCTAATTCCTTCGTACAATCTATGCTAATTCATTCCCATGAATGTATCCATTCTAATTCATACGTACGATCCATTCTAAATCATTCATACGATCCAATCTAATTCATTCATACGATCCATTCTAATTCATTCGCACGAATGTATCCATTCTAATTCATTCGTACGAAGGAATTAGAATGGATTGTGCGAATGAATTAGAATGGATCGTACGAATGAATTAGAATGGATACATTAGTGCGAATGAATAAGAATGGATCGTACGAATGAGTAAGAATGGATCGTACGAATGAAATAGAAAGGATCGTACGAATGAATTAGAATGTATCGTACGAATGAATTCGAATGGATCGTACGAATGAATTAGAATGTATTAGGAATTAGAATGGATCATATGAATGAATTCGAATGGATCGTACGAAGGAATTAGAATCGATACATTCGTGCGAAATAGAATGGATTGTACAAAATAGAATGGATCGTACAAAGGAATTAGAATGGATCGTGCAAAATAGAATGGATCGTACGAATGACTTAGAATGGATCGTGTGAAATAGAGTGGATCGTACGAAGGAATTAGAATGGATCGTACGAAGGAATTAGAATGGATCATACGAATGAATTAGAATGGAGACATTCGTGCAAAAGAATTAGAATGGATCGTTTGAATGAATTAGAATGGATCGTGCGATTGAATTAGAATGGATCGTACGAATGAATTAGAATGGATACATTCGTGCGAATGAATTTGAATGGATCGTACGAATGAGTAAGAATGGATCGTACGAATGAAATAGAATGGAAACATTCGTGTGAATGAATTAGAATGGAACATGCTAATTCATTCATACGATCCAATCTAATTCATTCGTATGATCCATTCTAATTCATTCGCACAATCTATTCTTATTCATTCGTACGATCCATTCTAATTCATTAGCATAATCCATTCTAATTCATTCGTACGATCCATTCTATTTCATTCGTATGATCCATTCTTACTCATTCGTACGATCCATTCTAATTCATTCATACGATCCATTCTAATTCATTCATACGATCCATTCTAATTCATTTGTACGATCCATTCAAATTCATTCGCACGATCCATTCTAATTCATTCATTCGATCCATTCTAATTCATTCATACAATCCATTCTAATTCTTTCGCACGAATGTATCCATTCTATTTCACTCGTACGATCCACCCTAATTCCTTCGTACGATCCATTCTAATTCATTCGCACGAATGTATCCATTCTAATTCATTCGTACGATCCATTCGAATTCATTCATACGATCCATTCTAATTCATTCATACGATCCATTCTAATTCATTCGCACGAATGTGTCCATTCTAATTCATTCATACAATCCATTCTAATTCATTCGCACAATCTATTCTAATTCATTCATACGATCCATTCTAATTCATTCGCACGATCCATTCTAATTCATTTGCACGATCCATTCTAATTCATTCTTACAATCCAGTCTAATTCTTTTGCACGAATGTATCCATTCTAATTCCTTCGTACGATCCATTCTAATTCCTTCGTACGATCCATTCTATTTCATTCGTATGATCCATTCAAATTCCTTCGTATGATCCATTCTAATTCATTCCCATGAATGTATCCATTCTAATTCATAGGTACGATCCATTCTAATTCATTCATACAATCCAATCTAACTCATTCATACGATCCATTCTAATTCATTCGCACGAATGTATCCAGTCTAATTCATTCGTACGATCCATTCTAATTCATTCACACAATCTATTCTAATTCATACGTACGATCCATTCCAATTCATTAGCACGATCCATTCTAATTCATTCGTACAATCCATTCTATTTCATTCGTACGATCCATTCTTACTCATTCGTACGATCCATTCTATTTCATTCGTATGATCGATTCTTACTCATTCCTATGATCCATTCTAATCCATTCATACGATCCATTCTAATCCATTGATACGATCCATTCTAATCCATTCATACGATCAATTCTAATTCATTCATACAATCCATTCTAATTCTTTCGCACGAACGTATCCATTCTAATGCATTCGTAAAATCTACCCTAATTCCTTCGTATGATCCATTCTAATTCATTCGCACGAATGTTTCCATTCTTATTCATTCGTACGATCCATTCGAATTCATTTATATGATCCATTCTAATTCCTAATACATTCTAATTCATTCGTACGATCCATTCGAATTCATTCGTACGATAGATTCTAATTCATTCGTACGATCCATTCTATTTCATTCGTACGATCCATTCTTACTCATTCGTACGATCCATTCTAATTCATTCGCACGAATGTATCCATTCTAATTCATTCGTACGATCCATTCTAATTCATTCGCATGATCCATTCTAATTCATTCATACGATCCATTCTAATTCATTCGTACGATCCATTCTTACTCATTCGTACGATCCATTCTAATTCATTCGCACGAATGTATCCATTCTAATTCATTCATATAATCTTTTCGAATTCATTCATACGATCCATTCGAATTCATTCATACGATCCATTCTAATTCATTCGCACGATCCATTCTAATTCATTTGTACTATCCATTCTAATTCATTCATACAATCCATTCAAATTCTTTTGCGCGAATGTATCCATTCTAATTCATTCGTACGATCCATTCTAATTCCTTCATATGATCCATTCTAATTCCTTCGTACGATCCATTCTAATTCATTCCCATGAATGTATCCATTCAAATTCATACGTACGATCCATTCTAAATCATTCATACGATCCAATCTAATTCATTCATACGATCCATTCTAATTCATTCGCACGAATGTATCGATTCTAATTCATATGTACGATCCATTCTAATTAATTCGCACAATCCATTCTAACTCCTTCGTACGAATGAATTAGAATGGATCGTATGAATGAATTAGAATGGATCGTGCGAATGAATTAGAATGGATCGTGCGAATGAATTAGAATGAATTCGCACGAATGAGTAAGAATGGATCGTACGAATGAAATAGAATGGAACATATGAATGAATTAGAATGGATCGTGCGAATTAATTAGAATGGATCGTACGAATAAGTAAGAATGGATCGTACGAATGAAATAGAATTGATCGTACGAATGAATTAGAATGGATCCATTTGTGCGAAAGAATTAGAATGGATTGTATGAATGAATTAGAATGGATCATATGAATGAATTAGAATGGATCGTGCGAATGAATTAGAAAGGATCGTACGAATGAATTAGAATGGATCGTACGAATGAATTAGAAAAGCTCGTATGAATGAATTAGAATAGATCGTGCGAATGAATTAGAGTGGATCGTACGAATGAATAAGAATAGATCGTGCGAATGAATTAGAATGGATCGTACGAATGACTTAGAATGGATCGTACGGAAGAGAATAGATCGTACGAAGGAATTAGAATGGATCGTACAAAGGAATTAGAATGGATGCATTCGTGCGATATAGAATGGGTCGTACTAAATAGAATGGATCGTACAAAGGAATTAGAATGGATCGTACGAATGAATTAGAATGGATCGTACGAAGGAATTAGAATGGATCGTACGAATGAATTAGAATGGATACATTTGTGCAAAAGAATTAGAATGGATCGTTTGAATGAATTAGAATGGATTGTGCGAATGAATTAGAATGGATCATACAAATGAGTAAGAATGCATCGTACGAATGAAATAGAATGGATACATTCGTGCAAATGAATTAGATTGGATCGTGCTAATTCATTCACACGATCCATTCTAATTCATTCGTACGATCCATTCTAATTCATTCGCACAATCTATTCTAATTCATTCGTATGATCCAGTCTAATTCATTCGCATGATCCATTCTAATTCATTTGCACTTTCCATTCTAATTCATTCATACAATCCATTCAAATTCTTTCGCACGAATGTATCCATTCCAATTCATTTGCACGATCCACCCTAATTCCTTCGTATGATCCATTCTAATTCATTCGTACGATCCATTCTAATTCATTAGCGCGATCCATTCTAATTCATTCGTACGATCCATTCTAATTCATTCGTACGATCCATTCTATTTCATTTGTACGATCCATTCTAATTCTTTCGTACGATCAATTCTAATACATTCGTACGATCCATTCTAATTCATTCGCACGATCCATTCTAATTCATTCGCACGAATGTATCCATTCTAATTCATTCGTACGATCCACCCTAATTCCTTCGTATGATCCATTCTAATTCATTCGCACGAATGTATCCATTCTAATTCATTCGTACGATCCATTCGAATTCATTCATACGATCCATTCTAATTCATTCATATGATCCATTCTAATTCATTCGTACGATCCATTCTAATTCATTCGCACGAATGTATCCATTCTAATTCATTCGCACGATCCATTCTAATTCATTCGCACGATCCATTCTAATTCATTCGTACGATCCATTCTAATTCATTCATACAATCCATTCTAATTCTTTCGCAGGAATGTTTCCATTCTAATTCATTCGTACAATCCACCCTAATTCTTTCGTATGATCCATTATAATTCATTCGGACGAATATATCCATTCTAATTCATTCCTACGATCCATTCGAATTCATTCATACGATCCATTCTAATTCATTCATACGATCCATTCTAATTCATTCGCACGAATGTATCCATTCTAATTCATTCGTACGATCCATTCTAATTCATTCGCACAGTCTCTTCTAATCCATTTGTACGATCTATTCTAATTCATTCGCACGATCCATTCTAATTCATTTGCACGATCCATTCTAATTCATTCATACAATCCATTCTAATTCTTTTGCACGAATGTATCCATTCTAATTCCTTCATACGATCCATTCTAATTCCTTTGTACGATCCATTCTAATTCCTTCATATGATCCATTCTATTTCATTTATATGATCCATTCTAATTCCTTCGTACGATCCAATCTAATTCATTCCCATGAATGTATCCATTCTAATTCATAGGTACGTTCCATTCTAATTCATTCATACGACCCAATCTAATTCATTCATACGGTCCATTCTATTTCATTCGCACGAATGTATCCATTCTAATTCATTCGTACGATCCATTCTAATTCATTCGTACGATCCATTCCAATTCATTAGCACAATCCATTCTAATTCATTCGTACGATCCATTCTATTTCATTCATACGATCCATTCTTACTCATTCGTACGATCCATTCTATTTCATTCATACGATCCATTCTTACTCATTCATACGATCCATTCTAATTCATTCATACGATCCATTCTAATCCATTCATATGATCCATTCTAATTCATTCATACGATCCATTCTAATTCATTCATATAATCCATTCTAATTCATTCGCACGAACGTATCCATTCTAATTCATTCGTACGATCCACCCTAATTCCTTCGTATGATCCATTCTAATTCATTCGCACGAATGTATCCATTCTAATTCATTCGTACGATCCATTCGAATTCATTCATACGATCCATTCTATTTCCTAATACATTCTAATTCATTCGTACGATCCATTCGAATTCATTCGTACGATGCATTCTAATTCATTCGTACGATCCATTTTATTTCATTCGTACGATCCATTCTTACTCAATCGTACGATCCATTCTAATTCATTCGCATGAATGTATCCATTTTAATTCATTCGTACGATCCATTCTAATTCATTCACATGATCCATTCTAATTCATTCATACGATCCATTCTAATTCATTCGTACGATCCATTCTAATTCATTCGCACAATCTATTCTAATTCATTCGTATGATCCAGTCTAATTCATTCGCACGATCCATTCTAATTCATTTGCACTTTCCATTCTAATTCATTCATACAATCCATTCAAATTCTTTCGCACGAATGTATCCATTCTAATTCATTTGTACGATCCACCCTAATTCCTTCGTATGATCCATTCTAATTCATTCGTACGATCCATTCTAATTCATTCATTCGATCCATTCTAATTCATTCGTACGATCCATTCTATTTCATTCGTACGATCCATTCTAATTCATTCGTACGATCCATTCTAATACATTCGTACGATCCATTCTAATTCATTCGCACGATCCATTCTAATTCATTCGCACGAATGTATCCATTCTAATTCATTCGTACGATCCACCCTAATTCCTTCGTATGATCCATTCTAGTTCATTCGCACGAATGTATCCATTCTAATTCATTCGTACGATCCATTCGAATTCATTCATACGATCCATTCTAATTCATTCATATGATCCATTCTAATTCATTCGTACGATCCATTCTAATTCATTCGCACGAATGTATCCATTCTAATTCATTCGCACGATCCATTCTAATTCATTCGCACGATCCATTCTAATTCATTCGTACGATCCATTCTAATTCATTCATACAATCCATTCTAATTCTTTCGCACGAATGTTTCCATTCTAATTCATTCGTACAATCCACCCTAATTCCTTCGTATGATCCATTATAATTCATTCGGACGAATATATCCATTCTAATTCATTCCTACGATCCATTCGAATTCATTCATACGATCCATTCTAATTCATTCATACGATCCATTCTAATTCATTCGCACGAATGTATCCATTCTAATTCATTCGTACGATCCATTCTAATTCATTCGCACAGTCTCTTCTAATCCATTTGTACGATCCATTCTAATTCATTCGCACGATCCATTCTAATTCATTTGCACGATCCATTCTAATTCATTCATACAATCCATTCTAGTTCTTTTGCACGAATGTATCCATTCTAATTCCTTCATACGATCCATTCTAATTCCTTTGTACGATCCATTCTAATTCCTTCACACGATCCATTCTATTTCATTTGTATGATCCATTCTAATTCCTTCGTACGATCCAATCTAATTCATTCCCATGAATGTATCCATTCTAATTTATAGGTACGTTCTATTCTAATTCATTTATACGACCCAATCTAATTCATTCATACGATCCATTCTATTTCATTCGCACGAATGTATCCATTCTAATTCATTCGTACGATCCATTCTAATTCATTCGTACGATCCATTCCAATTCATTAGCACAATCCATTCTAATTCATTCGTATGATCCATTCTATTTCATTCGTACGATCCATTATTACTCATTCGTACGATCCATTCTATTTCATTCATACGATCCATTCTTACTCATTCATACGATCCATTCTAATTCATTCATACGATCCATTCTAATCCATTCATACGATCCATTCTAATTCATTCATACGATCCATTCTAATTCATTCATATAATCCATTCTAATTCATTCGCACGAACGTAATTATTCTAATTCATTCGTACGATCGACCCTAATTCCTTCGTATGATCCATTCTAATTCATTCGCACGAATGTATCCATTCTAATTCATTCGTACGATCCATTCGAATTCATTCATACGATCCATTCTAATTCCTAATACATTCTAATTCATTCGTACGATCCATTCGAATTCATTCGTACGACGCATTCTAATTCATTCGTACGATCCATTTTATTTCATTCGTACGATCCATTCTTACTCAATCGTACGATCCATTCTAATTCATTCGCATGAATGTATCCATTTTAATTCATTCGTACGATCCATTATAATTCATTCACATGATCCATTCTAATTCATTCATACGATCCATTCTAATTCATTTGTACGATCCATTCTTACTCATTCGTGCGATCCATTCTAATTCATTCGCACGAATGTATCCATTCTAATTCATTCATACGATCCATTCTAATTCATTCATACGATCCATTCTAATTCATTCGCACGATCCATTCTAATTCATTTGTACGATCCATTCTAATTCATTCATACAATCCATTCTAATTCTTTTGCACGAATGTATCCATTCTAATTCATTCGTACAATCCATTCTAATTCTTTCGTACGATCCATTCTAATTCCTTCGTACAATCTATTCTAATTCATTCCCATGAATGTATCCATTCTAATTCATACGTACGATCCATTCTAAATCATTCATACGATCCAATCTAATTCATTCTTACGATCCATTCTAATTCATTCGCACGAATGTATCCATTCTAATTCATTCGTACGATCCATTCTAATTCATTCGCACAATCCATTCTAATTCCTTTGTACGAATAAATTAGAATGGATCGTATGAATGAATTAGAATGGATCGTTCGAATGAATTAGAATGAATTCACACGAATGAGTAAGAATGGATCGTACAAATGAAATAGAATGGATCATATGAATGAATTAGAATGGATCGTGCGAATGAGTAAGAATGGATCGTACGAATGAATTAGAATGGATCCATTTGTGCAAAAGAATTAGAATGGATTGTATGAATGAATTAGAAGGGATCGTATGAATGAATTAGAACGGATCGTAGGAATGAATTATAATGGATTGTATGAATAAATTAGAATGGATCGTACGAATGAATTAGAATAGATCGTGCGAATGAATTAGAGTGGATCGTACGAATGAATAAGAATAGATCGTGCGAATGAATTAGAATGGATCGTACGAATGACTTAGAATGGATCGTGCGAAAGAGAATGGATCGTACTAAGGAATTAGAATGGATCGTACAAAGGAATTAGAATGGATACATTCGTGCGAAATAGAATGGATCGTACAAAATAGAATGGATCGTACAAAGGAATTAGAATGGATCGTGCGAAATAGAATGGATCGTACGAATGACTGAGAATGGATCGTGCGAAATAGAATGGATCGTATGAAGGAATTAGAATGGATCGTACGAAGGAATTAGAATGGATCGTACGAATGAATTAGAATGGAGACATTCGTGCAAAAGAATTAGAATGGATCGTTTGAATGAATTAGAGTGGATCGTGCGATTGAGTTAGAATGGATCGTACGAATGAATTAGAATGGATACATTCGTGCGAATGAATTTGAATGGATCGTACGAATGAGTAAGAATGGATCGTACGAATGAAATAGAATCGATACATTCGTGTGAATGAATTAGAATGGAACATGCTAATTCATTCATACGATCCAATCTAATTCATTCGTACGATCCATTCTAATTCATTCGCACAATATATTCTAATTCATTCGTACGATCCATTCTAATTCATTAGCACAATCCATTCTAATTCATTCGTACGATCCATTCTATATCATTCGTACGATCCATTCTTACTCATTCATACGATCCATTCTAAATCATTCGTACGATCCATTCTAATTCATTCGTACGATCCATTCTAATTCATTCATACGATCCATTCCAATTCATTTGTACGATCCATTCAAATTCATTCGCACGATCCATTCTAATTCATTCATTCGATCCATTCTAATTCATTCATACAATCCATTCTAATTCTTTCGCACGAATGTATCCATTCTAATTCATTCGTACGATCCACCCAAATTCCTTCGTACGATCCATTCTAATTCATTCGCACGAATGTATCCATTCTAATTCATTCGTACGATCCATTCGAATTCATTAATACGATCCATTCTAATTCATTCATACGATCTATTCTAATTCATTCGGACGAATGTATCCATTCTAATTTATTCGTACCATCCATTCTAATTCATTCGCACAATCTATTCTAATTCATTCGTACGATCCATTCTAATTCATTCGCACGATCCATTCTAATTCATTTGCACGATCCATTCTAATTCATTCTTACAATCCAGTCTAATTCTTTTGCACGAATGTATCCATTCTAATTCCTTCGTACGATCCATTCTAATTCCTTGGTACGATCCATTCTATTTCATTCGTATGATCCATTCAAATTCCTTCGTACGATCCATTCTAATTCATTCCCATGAATGTATCCATTCTAATTCATAGGTACGATCCATTCTAATTCATTCATACAATCCAATCTAATTCATTCATACGATCCATTCTAATTCATTCGCACGAATGTATCCAGTCTAATTCATTCGTACGATCCATTCTAATTCATTCACACAATCTATTCTAATTCATACGTACGATCCATTCCAATTCATTAGCACGATCCATTCTAATTCATTCGTACAATCCATTCTATTTCATTCGTACGATCCATTCTTACTCATTCGTACGATCCATTCTATTTCATTCGTATGATCGATTCTTACTCATTCCTACGATCCATTCTAATCCATTCATACGATCCATTCTAATCCATTCATACGATCAATTCTAATTTATTCATACAATCCATTCTAATTCTTTCGCACGAACGTATCCATTCTAATGCATTCGTAAAATCTACCCTAATTCCTTCATATGATCCATTCTAATTCATTCGCACGAATGTATCCATTCTTATTCATTCGTATGATCCATTCGAATTCATTCATATGATCCATTCTAATTCCTAATACATTCTAATTCATTCGTACGATCCATTCTAATTCATTCGTATGATTCATTCTATTTCATTCGTACGATCCATTCTTACTCATTCGTACGATCCATTCTAATTCATTCGCACGAATGTATCCATTCTAAATCATTCATACGATCCATTCTAATTCATTCGCATGATCCATTCTAATTCATTCATACGATCCATTCTAATTCATTCATATGATCCATTCTTACTCATTCGTACGATCCATTCTAATTCATTCACACGAATGTATCCATTCTAATTCATTCATACGATCTATTCGAATTTATTCATACGATCCATTCGAATTCATTCATACGATCCATTCTAATTCATTCGCACGATCCATTCTAATTCATTTGTACTATCCATTCTAATTCATTCATACAATCCATTCTAATTCTTTTGCGCGAATGTATCCATTCTAATTCATTCGTACGATCCATTCTAATTCCTTCGTACGATCCATTCTAATTCCTTCGTACGATCCATTCTAATTCATTCCCATGAATGTATCCATTCAAATTCATACGTAAGATCCATTCTAAATCATTCATACGATCCAATCTAATTCATTCATACGATCCATTCTAATTCATTCGCATGAATGTATCGATTCTAATTCATTCGTACGATCCATTCTAATTCATTCGCACAATCCATTCTAATTCCTTCGTACGAATGAATTAGAATGGATCATTTGAATGAATTAGAATGGATCGTGCGAATGAATTAGAATGGATCGTGCGAATGAATTAGAATGAATTCGCACGAATGAGTAAGAATGGATCGTACGAATGAAATAGAATGGAACATATGAATGAATTAGAATGGATCGTGCGAATTAATTAGAATGGATCGTACGAACGAGTAAGAATGGATCGTACGAATGAAATAGAATTGATCGTACGAATGAATTAGAATGGATCCATTTGTGCGAAAGAATTAGAATGGATTGTATGAATGAATTAGAATGGATCGTATGAATGAATTAGAATGGATCGTGCGAATGAATTAGAAAGGATCGTACGAATGAATTAGAATGGATCGTACGAATGAATTAGAATAGCTCGTATGAATGAATTAGAATAGATCGTGCAAATGAATTAGAGTGGATCGTACGAATGAATAAGAATAGATCGTGCGAATGAATTAGAATGGATCGTACGAATGACTTAGAATAGATCGTACGGAAGAGAATGAATCGTACGAAGGAATTAGAATTGATCGTATGAAGGAATTAGAATGGATGCATTTGTGCGATATAGAATGGGTCGTACTAAATAGAATGGATCATACAAAGGAATTAGAATGGATCGTACGAATGAATTAGAATGGATCGTACGAAGGAATTAGAATGGATCGTACGAATGAATTAGAATGGATACATTTGTGCAAAAGAATTAGAATGGATCGTTTGAATGAATTAGAATGGATTGTACGAATGAGTAAGAATGCATCGTACGAATGAAATAGAATGGATACATTCGTGCGAATGAATTAGATTGGATCGTGCTAATTCATTCTTACGATCCATTCTAATTCATTCGTACGATCCATTCTAATTCATTCGCACAATCTATTCTAATTCATTCGTATGATCCATTCTAATTCATTCGCACGATCCATTCTAATTCATTTGCACTTTCTATTCTAATTCATTCATACAATCCATTCAAATTCTTTCGCACGAATGTATCCATTCTAATTCATTTGTACGATCCATCCTAATTCCTTTGTATGATCCATTCTAATTCATTCGTACGATCCATTCTAATTCATTAGCACGATCCATTCTAATTCATTCGTACGATCCATTCTATTTCACTCGTACGATCCATTCTAATTCATTCGCACAATCTATTCTAATTCATTCGTACGATCCATTCTAATTCATTCGTACGATCCATTCTAATTCATTCGCACGATCCATTCTAATTCATTCATACGATCCATTCTAATTCATTTGCACGAATGTATCCATTCTAATTCATTTGTACGATCCACCCTAATTCCTTCGTATGATCCATTCTAATTCATTCGCACGAATGTATCCATTCTAATTCATTCGTACGATCCATTCGAATTCATTCATACGATCCATTCTAATTCATTCATATGATCCATTCTAATTCATTCGTACGATCCATTCTAATTCATTCGCACGAATGTATCCATTCTAATTCATTCGCACGATCCATTCTAATTCATTCGCATGATCCATTCTAATTCATTCGTACGATCCATTCTAATTCATTCATACAATCCATTCTAATTCTTTCGCACGAATGTATCCATTCTAATTCATTCGTACGAACCACTCTAATTCCTTCGTATGATCCATTCTAATTCATTCGTACGATCCATTCTAATACATTTGCACGATTCATTCTAATTCATTCATACGATCCATTCTAATTCATTCATACAATCCATTCTAATTCTTTCGCACGAATGTATCATACAAATAAGAATGGATCATACGAATGAATTAGAATGGATTCATTCGTGCGAATGAATTAGAATGGATCGTACGAATGAGTAAGAAAGGATCGTACGAATGAAATAGAATGGATCGTACGAATGAATTAGAATGGATCGTGCTAATGAATTAGAATCGATCGTACGAATGAATTAGAATAGATTGTGCGAATGAATTAAAATGGATCGTACGAATGAATTAGAATGGGTACATTCGTGCGAATGAATTAGAATGAATCGTATGAATGAATTAGAACGGATCGTATGAATGAATTAGAATGGATCGTACGAATGGAATAAAATGGATCGTATGAATGAATTAGAATGGACCGTACGAATGAGTAAGAATGGATCGTAAGAATGAATTAGAATGCATCGTACGAAGGAATTAGAATGGATCATACGAATGAACTAGAATGGATCGTATGAATGAATTAGAATGGATCGTGCGAATGAATTAGAATGTATCGTACGAATGAATTAAAATGGATACATTCGTGCGAAAGAATTAGAATGGATTGTATGAATGAATTAAAATGGATCGTACGAATGAATTAGAATGGATCGTATGAATGAATTAGAATGGATCGTGCGAATGAATTAGAATGGATCGTACGAATGAATTAGAATGGATACTCTAATTCATTCGTACGAACCATTCTAATTCATTCGCACGATCCATTCTAATTCATTCATACGATCCATTCTAATTCATTCGTACGATCCATTCTAATTCATTCGCACAATCCATTGTAATTCATTCATACGATCCATTCTAATCCATTCTAATTCTTTCGCACGAATGTATCTATTCTAATTCATTCATACAATCCATTCTAATTCTTTCGCATGAATGTATCCATTCTAATTCATTCGTGCGATCCATTCTAATTCATTCGCACAATCTATTCTAATTCATTCGTACGATCCATTCTAATTCCTTCGTACGATCCATTCTAATTCCTTCATACGATCCATTCTAATTCCTTCGTACAATCTATTCTATTTCATTCGTATGATGCATTCTAATTCCTTCGTACGATCCATTCTAATTCATTCCCATAAATGTATCCATTCTAATTCATACGTACGATCCATTCTAATTCATTCATACAATCCAATCTAATTCATTCATACTATCCATTCTAATTCATTCGCACGAATGTATCCATTTTAATTCATTCGCACGAATGTATCCATTCTAATTCATTCGCACGATCCATTGTAATTCATTCATACAATCCATTCTAATTCTTTTGCATGAATGTATCCATTCGAATTCATACGTACGATCCATTCTAATTCATTCATACAATCCAATCTAATTCATTCATACGATCCATTCTAATTCATTCGCATGAATGTATCCATTCTAATTAATTCGTACGATCCATTCTAATTCATTCGCACAATCTATTCTAATTCATTCGCACGATCCAATCTAATTCATTCGCACGATCCATTCTAATTCATTCGTACGGTCCATTTTATTTTATTCGTACGATCCATTCTTCCTCATTCTTACGATCCATTCTAATTCATTCGCACGAATGTATCCATTGTAATTCATCCGTACGATCCATTCTAATTCATTCGCACGATCCATTCTAATTCATTCATGCGATCCATTCTAATTCATTCATACGATCCATTCTAATTCATTCGCACGATCCATTCTAATAAATTCGAATGGATCATACGTACGAATGAATTAGAATGGATCGTACGAATGAATTAGATTGGATTGTACGAAGGAATTAGAATGGAATGTGCGAATGAATTACAATGGATTGTACGAATGAATTAGAATGGATCGTATGAATGAATTAGAATGGATCGTGCGAATGAAATAGAATGGATCGTACGAATGAATTAGAATGGATACATTTGTGCAAAAGAATTAGAATGGATTGTATGAATGAATTAGAATGGATCGTACAAATGAATAAGAATGGTTCGTGCGAATGAATTAGAATAGATCGTATGAATGAATTAGAATGGATCGTATGAATGATCGTATGAATGAATTAGAATGGATCGCACAATGGATCGTATGAATGAATTCGAATGGATCATACGAATGAATTAGAATAGATCGTAAGAATGAATTAGAATGGATATTTACGTGTGAAGGACTTAGAATGGATCGTACGAATGGATCGTACAAAGGAATTAGAATAAATTAGAATGGATATATCCGTGCGAATGAATTAGAATGGATCGTACGAATGAATTAGAATGGATATATTCGTTCGAATGAATTAGAATGGATTGTATGAATGAATTAGAATGAAATAGAATCGATTGTGCTAATGAATTAGAATGGATCGTATGAATGAATTAGAATGGATCGTATGAATGAATTAGACTGGATCGTGCGAATAAATTAGAATAGATCGTACGAATGAATTAGAATGGATACATTCGTGCGAATGAATTAGAATCGATCGTACGAATGAGTAAGAATGGATCGTACATATGAAATAGAATGGATCATACGAATGAATTAGAATGGATCGTGCTAATGAATTAGAATGGATCGTACGAATGAATTGGAATAGATTGTGCGAATGAATTAGAATGGATCGTACGAATGAATTAGAATGGATACATTCGTGCGAAGGAATTAGAATTGATCATACGAAAGAATTAGAATGAATTAGAATGGATACATTCGTGCGAATGAATTAGAATGGATCGTGCGAATGAATTAGAATGGATCGTATGAATGAATTAGAATGGATTCATTCGTACGATCCATTCTTACTCATTCGTACGAATGAATTAGAATGGACACATAAGAATGAATTAGAATGGATCGAATGAATAAATTAGAATGGATCGTAATGAATTGTAATGGATCGTACGTATGAATTAGAATGGATACATTCTTGGGAATGAATTAGAATGGATCACACGAAGGAATTAGAATGGATCATACGAATGAAATAGAATGAATCGTACGAAGGAATTAGAAAGGATCGTATGAAGGAATTAGAATGGATCGTACCAAAGATTTAGAATGATCGTACGAATGAATTAAAATGGATACATTCGTGCAAAAGAATTAGTATGAATTGTATGAATGAATTAGAATGGATCGTGCAAATGAATTAGAATGGATCGTGCGAATGAAGTAGAATGGATCGTACGAATGAATTAGAATAGATTGTGCGAATGAGTTAGAATGGATCGTACGAATGAATTAGAATGGATACATTCGTGCGAATGAATTAGAATGGATCGTATGAATGAATTAGAATGGATCGTATGAATGAATTCGAATGGATCGTACGAATGAATTAGAATCGATACATTCGTGCAAATGAATTAGAATGGATCATACAAAGGAATTTGGGTGGATCGTACGAATGAATTAGAATGGATACATTCGTGCGAAAGAATTAGAATGGATTTTAAGAATGAAATAAAATGGATCGTATGAATGAATTAGAATGGATCGTGCGAATAAATTTGAATGGATCGTATGAATGAATTAGAATGGATCATACGAATGAATTAGAATGGATACATTCGTGCGAATGAATTAGAATGGATCGTATGAATGAAATAGAATAGATTGTGCGAATGAATTAGAATGAATATTAGAATGAATTAAAATGGATCGTATGAATGAATTAGAATGGATCATGCGAATGAATTAGAATGGATCGTACGAATAAATTAGAATGGATTGTATGAATGAATTCGAATGGATCATATGAATGAAAAAGAATCGATACATTCGTGCGAATGAATTAGAATGGATCATACGAAGGAATTAGGGTGGATCGTACGAATGAATTAGAATGGATCGTATGAATGAATTAGAATGGATACATTCGTGTGAATGAATTAAAATGGATCGTACGAATAAGTAAGAATGGATCGTACAAATGAAATAGACTAGTTGGATCGATTCATTCTAATTCATTGGATCGTATGAATGAATTAGAATGGATCGTGCGAATGAATTAGAATGGATCGTACGAATGAATCAGAATGGATACATTCATGCGAATGAATTAGAATGGATCGTACGAATGAGTAAGAATGGATCGAACGAATGAAATAGAATGGATCGTACGAATGAATTAGAATGGATCGTGCTAATGAATTAGAATGGATCGTACGAATGAATTAGAATAGATTGTGCAAATGAATTGGATTGGATCGTACGAATGAATTAGAATGGATACATTCGTGCGAATGAATTAGAATGGATCGTATGAATGAATTAGATTGGATCGTTTGAATGATTTAGAATGGATCGTACGTATGAATTAGAATGGATACATTCATGGGAATGAAATAGAATGGATCGTATGAAGGAATTAGAATGGATCATACGAATGAAATAGAATGGATCGTACGAAGGAATTAGAATGGATCGTACGAATGAATTAGAATGGATACATTCATGCAAAAGAATTATAATGGATTGTATGAATGAATTAGAATGGATCGTGCAAATGAATTAGAATGGATCGTGCGAATGAATTAGAATGGATCGTACGAATGGATTAGAATAGATTGTGCAAATGAATTAGAATGGATCGTACGAGTGAATTACAATGGATACATTCGTGCGAATGAATTTAAATGGATCGTATGAATGAATTAGAATGGATCGTATGAATGAATTAGAATGGATCGCACATTGGATCGTATGAATGAATTCGAATGGATCATACGAATGAATTAGAATGAATTAGAATGGATCGTACGAATGAATTAGAATGGATATTTTTGTGCGAAGGAATTAGAATGGATCGTACGAATGGATCGTACGAAGTAATTAGAATGAATTAGAATGGATACATTCATGTGAATGAATTAGAATGGATCGTACGAATGAATTAGAATGGTTACATTCGTGCGAATGAATTAGAATGGATCGTATGAATGAATTAGAATGAATTAGAATGGATTGTGCTAATGAATTAGAATGGATCGTATGAATGAATTAGAATGGATCGTATGAATGAATTAGAATGGATCGTGCGATTGAATTAGAATGGATCGTATGAATAAATTAGAATGGATACATTCCTGCGAATGAATTAGAATCGATCCTACGAATGAGTAAGAATGGATCGTATGAATGAAATAGAATGGATCATATGAATGAATTATAATGGATCGTGCTAATGAATTAGAATTGATCGTACGGATGAATTAGAATAGATTGTGCGAATGAATGAGAATGGATCGTATGAATAAATTAGAATGGATATATTCGTGCGAAGAAATTAGAATTGATCATACGAATGGATCATACGAAGGAATTAGAATGAATTAGAATGGATACATTCGTGCGAATGAATTAGAATGGATCGTGCGAACGAATTAGAATGGATCGTATGAATGAATTAGAATGAATTAGAATGGATTCATTCGTACGATCCATTCTTACTCATTCGTACGAATGAATTAGAATGGACACATATGAATGAATTAGAATGGATCGTATGAATGAATTAGAATGGATCGTACGAATGAAATAGAATGGATCGTACGTATGAATTAGAATGGATACATTCATGGGAATGAATTAGAATGGATCGTACGAAGGAATTAGAAGGGATCATACGAATGAAATAAAATAGATCGTACGAAGGAATTAGAAAGGATCGTACGAAGGAATTAGAATGGATCGTACGAAGGAATTAGAATGGATCGTACGAATGAATTAGAATGGATACATTCGTGCAAAAGAATTAGAATGGAATGTATGAATGAATTAGAATGGATCGTGCGAATGAATTAGAATGGATCGTAGGAATGAATTAGAATAGATTATGCGAATGAATTGGAATGGATCGCACGAATGAATTAGAATGGATACATTCGTGCGAATGAATTAGAATGGATTGTATGAATGAATTAGAATGGATCGTATGAATGAATTCGAATGGATCGTACGAATGAATTAGAATGGTTACATTCGTGCGAATGAATTAGAATGGATCATATGAAGGAATTAGGGTAGATCGTACGAATGAATTAGAATGGATACATTCGTGCGAAAGAATTAGAATAGATTGTGCGAATGAATTAGAATGGATCGTGCGAATGAATTAGAATGGATCATATGAAGAAATTTGGGTGGATCGTACGAATGAATTAGAATGGATACATTCGTACGAAAGAACTGAATGGATTGTGCGAATGAATTACAATGGATCGTGCGAATGAATTAGAATGGATCGTACGATTGAATTAGAGGATCGTACGAATGAATTAGAATGGATACATTTGTGCGAATGAATTAGAATGGATCGTATGAATGAATTAGAATAGATTGTGCGAATGAATTGGGATGGATATTAGAATGAATTAGAATGGATCGTATGAATGAATTAGAATGGATCGTGCGAATGAATTAGAATGGATCGTATGAATGCATTAGAATGGATCGTATGAATGAATTCGAATGGATTGTACGAATGAATTAGAATGGATACATTCGTGCGAATGAATTAGAATGAATCATACGAAGGAATTAGGGTGGATCATACGAATGAATTAGAATGGATCGTACGAATGAATTAGAATGGATACATTCGTGCAAATGAAATAGAATGTATCGTGCGAATGAATTAGAATGGATCGTGCGAATGAATTAGAATGGATCATATGAAGGAATTAGGGTGGATCGTACGAATGAATTAGAATGGATACATTCGTACGAAAGAATTAGAATGGATTGTGCGAATGAATTAGAATGGATCGTGCGAATGAATTAGAATGGATCGTACGATTGAATTAGAATGGATCGTACGAATGAATTAGAATGGATACATTCGTGCGAGTGAATTAGAATGGATCGTATGAATGAATTAGAATAGATTGTGCGAATGAATTAGAATGGATATTAGAATGAATTAGAATGGATCGTATGAATGAATTAGAATGGATCGTGCGAATGAATTAGAATGGATCGTACGAATGAATTAGAATGGATCGTATGAATGAATTCAAATGGATCGTACGAATGAATTAGAACGGATACATTCGTGCGAATGAATTAGAATGGATCATACGAAGGAATTAGGGTGGATCGTACGAATGAATTAGAATGGATCGTACGAATGAATTAGAATGGATACATTCGTGCAAATGAAATAGAATGTATCGTACGAATGAGTAAGAATGGATCATACGAATGAAATAGACTAGTTGGATCGATCCATACTAATTCATTCGTACGATCCATTCTAATTCATTCATACGATCCATTCTAATTCATTTGTAATAATGTATCCATTCTAATTCATTGTGCGAATGAATTAGAATGGATCGTATGACTGAATTAGATTGGATCTTATGAATGAATTAGAATGGATCGTGCGAATGAATTACAATGGATCATACGAATGAATTAGAATCGTTACATTCGTGCGAATGAATTAGAATGGATCGTACGAATGAGTAAGAATGGATCGTACGAATGAAATAGAATGGATCGTACGAATGAATTAGAATGGATCGTGCTAATGAATTAGAATGGATCGTACAAATGTATTAGAATAGATTGTGTAAATGAATTAGATTGGATCCTACGAATGAATTAGAATGGATACATTCGTGCGAATGAATTAGAATAGATCGTATGAATGAATTAGATTAGATCGTATGAATGAATTCGAATGGATCGCACGAATTAATTAGAATGGATACATTGCAAAAGAATTAGAATGGATTGTATGAATGAATTAGAATAGATCATGCAAATGAATTAGAATGGATCGTGCGAACGAATTAGAATGGATCGTACGAATGAATTAGAATGGATCGTACGAATGAATTAGAATAGATACATTCGTGCGAATGAATTAGAATGGATCGTATGAATGAATTAGAATGGATCGTATGAATGAATTCGAGTGGATCGTGCGAATGAATTAGAATGGATCGTACGAATGAATTCGAATGGATCATATGAATGAATTAGAATGGATCGTGCGAATTAATTAGAATGGATCGCATGAATGAATTCGAATGGATCGTACGAATGAATTAGAATGGATAAATTCATGCGAATGAATTAGAATGATCATACGAAGGAATTAGGGTAGATTGTATGAATGAATTAGAATGGATACATTCGTGCGAAAGAATTAGAATAGATTGTATGAATGAATTAGAATGGATCGTACGAATGAATTAGAATGGATCGTGCGAATGAATTAGAGTGGATCGTACGAATGAATTAGAATGGATCGTATGAATAAATTAGAATGGATCGTGCAAATGAATTAGAATGGATGGTATGAATGAATTCGAATTAGAATGAATTAGAATGGATCGTATGAATGAGTAAGAATGAATCGTATGAATGAATTAGAATGGATCGTACGAATGAATTAGAATGGATCGTACGAATAAGTAAGAATGGATCATACGAATGAAATAAAATGGATCGTACGAATGAATTAGAATAGATCGTGCGAATGAATTAGATTGGATCATGCGAATGAATTAGAATGAATCGTACGAATGAATTAGAGTGGATACATTCGTGCGAATGAATTAGAAAGGATCGTACGAATGAATTAGAATGGATCGTGCGAATGAATTAGAATGGATCGTACGAATGAGTAAGAATGGATCGTACGTATGAATTAGAATAGATACATTCATGGGAATGAATTAGAATGGATCGTACGAATGAATTAGAATGGATCGTGCGAATGAATTAGAATGGATCATACGAATGAATTAGAATAGATTGTGCGAATGAATTAGAATGGATCGTACGAATGAATTAGAATGGATACATTCATGCTAATGAATTAGAATGGATCGTATGAATGAATTAAAATGGATCGTACGTATGATCCATTCTATTTCATTCGTACGATCCATTCTTACTCATTTGTACGATCCATTCTAATTCATTCGCACGATCCATTCTAATTCATTCATACGATCCATTCTATTTCATTCGTACGATCCATTCTTACTCATTCGAACGATCCATTCTAATTCATTCGCACGAATGTATCCATTCTAATTCATTCGTACGATCCATTCTAATTCATTCGCATAATCCATTCTAATTCATTCATATGATCCATTCTAATTCATTCGTACGATCCAATCTAATTCATTCGCACAATCCATTCTAATTCATTAGTACGATCCATTCTAATTCATTAGCACGATCCATTCTAATTTATTCGTACGATCCATTCAGTTTTATTCGTACGATCTATTCTTACTCATTCGTACGATCCGTTCTAATTCATTCGCACGAATGTATCCATTCTAATTCATTCGTACGATCCATTCTAATTCATTCGCACGATCCATTCTAAATCATTCATACGATCCATTCTAATTCATTCATACGATCCATTCTAATTCATTCGCACGAATATCTCTATTCTAATTCATTCATACGATCCATTCTAATTCATTCGCACAATCTATTCTAATTCATTCGTACGATCCATTCTAATTCATTCGCACGATCCATTCTAATTCATTTGCACGATCCATTCTAATTCATTCATACAATCCATTCTAATTCTTTTACACGAATGTATCCATTCTAATTCATTCGTACGATCCATTCTAATTCCTTCGTAGGATCTATTCTAATTCCTTCGTACGATCCATTCTAATTTGTTCGTATGATCCATTCTATTTCATTCATACGATCCATTCTAATTCCTTCATACTACGATCCATTCTAATTCATTCATATGATCCATTCTAATTCATTAGCACGAGCCATTCTAATTCATTCGTACGATCCATTCTAATTCATTAGCACGATCCATTCTAATTCATTCGTACGATCCATTCTATTTCATTCATACGATCCATTCTTACTCATTCGTACGATTCATTCTAATTCATTCGCACGAATGTATCCATTCTTATTCATTCGTACGATCCATTTTAATTCATTCGCACGATCCATTCTAATTCATTCATACGATCCATTCTAATTCATTCGTACGATCCATTCTAATTCATTCGTACGATCCATTCTAATTCACTCGTACGATCCATTCTAATTCATTTATACGATCCATTCTAATTCACTCACAATCTATTCTAATTCATTCGTACGATCCATTCTAATTCATTAGCACGGTCAATTCTAATTCATTCATACGATCCATTCTATTTCATTCTTATGATCCATTCTTACTCATTCGTACGATCCATTCTAAAACATTCACACGATCCATTGTAATTCATTCGTACGATCTATTCTAATTCATTCGTACGATCCATTCTAATTTATTCGCACGATTCATTCTAATTCATTCATACGATCCAATCTAATTCATTCATACGATCCATTCTAATTCATTCGCACGAATGTATCCATTCTAATTCATTCGTACGATCTATTTTAATTCATTCGCACAATCTATTCTAATTCATTTGTATGATCCATTCTAATTCATTCGCACGATCCATTCTAATTCATTTGCACGATCCATTCTAATTCATTCATAAAATCCATTCTAATTCTTTTGCATGAATGTATCCACTCTAATTCATTCATACGATCCATTCTAATTCCTTCGTACGATCCATTCTAATTCCTTCGTACGATCCATTCTAATTCATTCGCACGATCCATTATAATTCATTCATACAATCCATTCTAATTGTTTTGCACGAATGTATCCATTCTAATTCATTCGTACGATCCATTCTAATTCCTTTGTACGATCCATTCTAATTCCTTCGTACGATCCATTCTATTTCATTCGTATGATCCATTTTAATTCCTTCGTACGATCCATTCTAATTCATACGATCCATTCTATTTCATTCATACGATCCAGTCTAATTCATTCGCACGATCCATTCTAATTCATTCACACGAGCCATTCTAATACATTCGTACGATCCATTCTAATTCATTCGAACAATCCATTCGAATTCATTCATACGATCCATTCTAATTCATTCATACGATCCATTCTAACTCAATCGCACGAATGTATCCATTCTATTTCATTCGTACGATCCATTCTAATTTATTCACATAATCTATTCTAATTCATTCGTACGATCCATTCTAATTTATTCGCACGATCCATTCTAATTCATTTGCACGATCCATTCTAATTCATTCATACAATCCATTCTAAATCTTTTGCACGAATGTATCCATTCTAATTCCTTTGTACGATCCATTCTAATTCCTTCGTACGATCCATTCTATTTCATTCGTATGATCCATTCTAATTCCTTCGTACGATCCATTCTAATTCATTCCCATGAATGTATCCATTCTAATTCATACGTACGATCCATTCTAATTCATTCATACGATCCAATCTAATTTATTCATATGATCCATTCTAATTCATTCGTACGAATGTATCCATTCTAATTCATTCGTATGATCTATTCTAATTCATTCGCACAATCTATTCTAATTCATTCCTACGATCTATTCTAATTCATTAGCACGATCCATTCTAATTCATTTGTACGATCCATTCTATTTCATTCGTACGATCCATTCGTACTCATTCATACGATCCATTCTAATTCATTCGTATGAATGTATGCACTCTAATTCATTCGTACGATCCATTCTAAGTCATTCGAACGATCCATTCTAAATCATTCATACGATCCAATCTAATTCATTCATACGATCCACTCCAATTCATTCGCACGAATGTATCCATTCTAATTCATTCGTATGATCCATTCTAATTCATTCGCATAATCTATTCTAATTCATTCGTACGATCCATGCTAATTCATTAGCACGATCCATTCTAATTCATTCGTACGATCCATTCTATTTCATTCGTATGATCCATTCTTACTCATTTGTACGATCCATTCTAATTCATTCGCACGAATGTATCCATTCTAATTCTTTCGTACGATCCATTCTAATTCATTCGCACGATCCATTCTAATTCATTCTAATTCATTTGTACGATCCATTCTAATTCATTTGCACGATCCATTCTAATTCATTCATACGATCCATTCTAATTTATTCATACAATCCATTCTAATTCTTTCGCACGAATGTATCCATTCTAATTCATTCGTATGAACCACCCTAATTCCTTCGTATGATCCATTCTAATTCATTCGCACAAATGTATCCATTCTAATTCATTCGCACGATCCATTCGAATTCATTCATACGATCCATTCTAATTCATTCCTATGATCCATTCTAATTCATTCCTACGATCCATTCTAATTCATTCGCACGATCCATTCCAATTCATTCGTACGATCCATTCGAATTCATTCATACGATCCATTCTAATTCATTCGTACGATCCATTCTGATTCATTCGCACGATCCATTCTAATTCATTCGTACGATCCATTAAAATTCATTCATACGATCCATTCTAATTCATTCATACGATCCATTCTAATTCATTCGCACGAATGTATCCATTCTAATTTATTCGTACGATACATTCTAATTCATTCGCACGATCCAATCTAATTCATTCACACGATCCATTCTAATTCATTCGTACGATCCATTCTAATTCATTCGTACGGTCGATTCAAATTCCTTCGTACGATCCATTCTATGAATGAATTAGAATTAGAATGGATACATTCTATTTCATTCGTACGATCCATTCTAATTCATTCGCACGAATGTATCCATTCTAATTCATTCGCACGAATGTATCCATTATAATTTATTGATACGATCCATTCTAATTCATTCGCACGAATGTATACATTCACACGAATGTATTCATTCGCACAATCTATTCTAATTCATTCGTACGATCCATTCTAATTCATTAGCACGATCCATTCTAATTCATTCGTACGATCCATTCTATTTCATTCGTACGATCCATCTTACTTATTCGTACGATCCATTCTAATTCATTCGCACGAATGTATCCATTCTAATTCATTCGTACGATCTTTTCTAATTCATTTGCACGATCCATTCTAATTCATTCATACGATCCATTCTAATTCATTCGTACGATCCATTCTAATTTATTCGCACAATCTATTCTAATTCATTCGTACGATCCATTCTAATTCATTAGCACGATCCATTCTAATTCATTCGTACGATCTATTCTATTTCATTCGTATGATCCATTCTTACTCATTCGTATTATCCATTCTAATTAATTCGCACGAATGTATCCATTCTAATTCATTCGTACTATCCATTCTAATTCATTCACACGATCCATTTTAATTCATTCATACGATCCTTTCTAATTCATTCGTACGATCCGTTCTAATTCATTCGCACGATCCATTCTAATTCATTCATACGATCCATTCTAATTAATTCATACAATCCATTCTAATTCTTTCGCATGAATGTATCCATTCTAATTTATTCGTACGATCCACCCTAATTCCTTTGTATGATCCATTCTAATTCATTCGCACGAATGTATCCATTCTAATTCATTCGCACGATCTATTCGAATTCATTCATACGATCCATTCTAATTCATTCATATGATCCATTCTAATTCATTCGCACGAATGTATCCATTCTAATTCATTCGTACGATCCATTCTAATTCATTCGCACAATCTATTCTAAGTCATTCGTACGATCCATTATAATTCATTCATACGATCCATTCTATAGAATGGATACATTCATGGGAATGAATTAGAATGGATCGTGCGAAGAAATTAGAATGGATCATACGAATGGATCATACGAAGGAATTAGAATGAATTAGAATGGATACATTCGTGCGAATGAATTAGAATGGATCGTGCGAACGAATTAGAATGGATCGTATGAATGAATTAGAATGAATTAGAATGGATTCATTCGTACGATCCATTCTTACTCATTCGTACGAATGAATTAGAATTGACACATATGAATGAATTAGAATGGATCATATGAATGAATTAGAATGGATCGTACGAATGAAATAGAATGGATCGTACGTATGAATTAGAATGGATACATTCATGGGAATGAATTAGAATGGATCGTAAGAAGGAATTAGAATGGATCATACGAATGAAATAAAATAGATCGTACGAAGGAATTAGAAAGGATCGTACGAAGGAATTAGAATGGATCGTACGAAGGAATTAGAATGGATCGTATGAATAAATTAGAATGGATACATTCGTGCAAAAGAATTAGAATGGATTGTATGAATGAATTAGAATTGATCGTGCGAATGAATTAGAATGGATCGTACGAATGAATTAGAATAGATTGTGCGAATGAATTAGAATGGATCATACGAATGAATTAGAATGGATACATTCGTGCGAATGAATTATAATGGATTGTATGAATGAATTAGAATGGATCGTATGAATGAATTCGAAAGGATCGTACGAATGAATTAGAATGGATACATTCGTGCGAATGAATTAGAATGGATCATATGAAGGAATTAGGGTGGATCATACGAATGAATTAGAATGGATACATTTGTGTGAAAGAATTAGAATAGATTGTGCGAATGAATTAGAATGGATCGTGCGAATGAATTAGAATGGATTATATGAAGGAATTAGGGTGGATCGTATGAATGAATTAGAATGGATACATTCGTACGAAAGAATTAGAATGGATTGTGCGAAAGAATTACAATGGATCGTGCGAATGAATTAGAATGGATCGTACGATTGAATTAGAATGGATCGTACGAATGAATTAGAATGGATACATTCGTGCGAATGAATTAGAATGGATCGTATGAATGAATTCGAATAGATTGTGTGAATGAATTAGAATGGATATTAGAATGAATTAGAACGGATCGTATGGATGAATTAGAATGGATCGTGCGAATGAATTAGAATGGATCGTACGAATGAATTAGAATGGATCATATGAATGAATTCAAATGGATCGTATGAATGAATTAGAATGGATACATTCGTGCGAATGAATTAGAATGGATCATATGAAGGAATTAGGGTGGTTCGTACGAATGAATTAGAATGGATCGTACGAATGAATTAAAATGGATACATTCGTGGAAATGAAATAGAATGTATCGTACGAATGAGTAAGAATGGATCGTACGAATGAAATAGACTAGTTGGATCGATCCATTCTAATTCATTCGTACGATCCATTCTAATTCATTCATACGATCCATTCTAATTCATTCGTAATAATGTATCCATTCTAATTCATTGTGCGAATGAATTAGAATGGATCGTATGACTGAATTAGATTGGATCTTATGAATGAATTAGAATGGATCGTGCGAATGAATTAGAATGGATCATACGAATGAATTAGAATCGATACATTCGTGCGAATGAATTCGAATGGATCGTACGAATGAGTAAGAATGGATCGTACGAATGAAATAGAATGGATCGTACGAATGAATTAGAATGGATCGTGTTAATGAATTAGAATGGATCGTACGAATGAATTAGAATAGATTGTGTAAATGAATTAGATTGGATCGTACGAATGAATTAGAATGGATAAATTCGTGCGAATGAATTAGAATAGATCGTATGAATCAATTAGATTGGATCGTATGAATGAATTCGAATGGATCGTACGTATGAATTAGTATGGATACATTCATGGGAATGAATTAGAATGGATCGTACGAAGGAATTAGAATGGATCATATGAATGAAATAGAATGGATCGTACGAAAGAATTAGAATGGATCGTACGAAGGAATTAGAATGGATCGTACGAAGGAATTAGAATGGATCGCACAAATTAATTAGAATGGATACATTGGAAAAGAATTAGAATGGATTGTATGAATGAATTAGAATGGATCGTGCAAATGAATTAGAATGGATTGTGCGAATAAATTAGAATGGATCATACGAATGAATTAGAATGGATCATATGAATGAATTAGAATAGATACATTCGTGCGAATGAATTAGAATGGATCGTATGAATGAATTAGAATAGATCGTATGAATGAATTCGAGTGGATCGTGCGAATGAATTAGAATAGATCGTACGAATGAATTAGAATGGATCATATGAATGAATTAGAATTGATCGTGCATATGAATTAGAATGGATCGCATTATTGAATTCGAATGGATCGTACGAATGAATTAGAATGGATACATTCGTGCGAATGAATTAGAATGGATCATACGAAGGAATTAGGGTGGATTGTACGAATGAATTAGAATGCATACATTCGTGCGAAAGAATTAGAATAGATTGTATAAATGAATTAGAATGGATCGTATGAATGAATTAGAATGGATCGTGCGAATGAATTAGAGTGGATCGTACGAATGAATTAGAATGGATCGTTTGAATAAATTAGAATGGATCGTGAGAATGAATTAGAATGGATGGTATGAATGAATTCGAATTAGAATGAATTAGAATGGATCGTATGAATGAGTAAGAATGAATCGTACGAATGAATAAGAATGGATCGTACGAATGAATTAGAATGGATCATACGAATAAGTAAGAATGGATCATACGAATGAAATAGAATGGATCGTACGAATGAATTAGAATAGATCGTGCGAATGAATTAGATTGGATCATGCGAATGAATTAGAATCGATCGTACGAATGAATTAGAATGGATACATTCGTGCGAATGAATTAGAATGGATCATACGAATGAATTAGAATGGATCGTGCGAATGAATTAGAATGGATCGTACGACTGAATAAGAATGGATCATACGTATGAATTAGAATGGATACATTCATGGGAATGAATTAGAATGGATCGTACGAATGAATTAGAATGGATCGTGCGAATGAATTAGAATGGATCATACGAATGAATTAGAATAGATTGTGCGAATGAATTAGAATGGATCGTACGAATGAATTAGATTGGATACATTCATGCGAATGAATTAGAATGGATCGTATGAATGAATTATAATGGATCGTACGTACGATCCATTCTATTTCATTCGTACGATCCATTCTTACTCATTTGTACGATCCATTCAAATTCATTCGCACGATCCATTCTAATTCATTCATACGACCCATTCTATTTCATTCCTACGATCCATTCTTACTCATTCGTACGATCCATTCTAATTCATTTACACGAATGTATCCATTCTAATTCATTCATACGATCCATTCTAATTCATTCGCATGATCTATTCAAATTCATTCATACGATCCATTCTAATTCATTCGTACGATTCAATCTAATTCATTCGCACAATCTATTCTAATTCATTAGTACGATCCATTCTAATTCATTAGCACGATCCATTCTAATTCATTCGTACGATCTATTCAATTTTATTCGTACGATCCATTCTTACTTATTCGTACGATCCGTTCTAATTCATTCGCACGAACGTATCCATTCTAATTCATTCGTTCGATCCATTCTAATTCATTCGCACGATCCATTCTAATTCATTCGCACGAATATATCCATTGTAATTCATTCGTACGATCCATTCTAATTCATTCGCACAATCTATTCTAATTCATTCGTACGATCCATTCTAATTCATTCGCACGATCCATTCTAATTCATTTGCACGATCCATTCTAATTCATTCATACAATCCATTCTAATTCTTTTGCACGAATGTATCCATTCTAATTTATTCGTACGATCCATTCTAATTCCTTCGTGGGATCCATTCTAATTCCTTCGTACGATCCATTCTAATTTCTTCGTACGATCCATTCTATTTCATTCATATAATCCATTCTAATTCCTTCGTACTATGATCCATTCTAATTCATTCGTACGATCCATTCTAATTCATTAGCACGATCCATTCTAATTCATTCGTATGAACCATTCTAATTCATTAGCACGATCCATTCTAAATCATTCGTACGATCCATTCTATTTCATTCGTACGATCCATTCTTACTCATTCGTACGATTCATTCTAATTCATTCGCACGAATGTATCCATTCTAATTCATTCGTACGATCCATTCTAATTCATTCACACGATCCATTCTAATTCATTCATACGATCCATTCTAATTCATTCGTACGATCCATTCTAATTCATTCGTACGATCCATTCTAATTCACTCATACGATCCATTCTAATTCACTCATACGATCCATTCTAATTCACTCATAATCTATTCTAATTCATTCCTAAGATCCATTCTAATTTATTAGCACGATCCATTCTAATTCATTCGTACAATCCATTCTATTTCATTCGTACGATCCATTCTTACTCATTCGTACGATCCATTCTAATTCATTCGCACGATCAATTCTAATTCATTCATACGATCCATTCTATTTCATTCTTACGATCCATTCTTACTCATTCGTACGATCCATTCTAATTCATTCACACGAACCATTGTAATTCATTCGTACGATCTATTCTAATTCATTCGTACAATCCATTCTAATTCATTCGCACGATCCATTCTAATTCATTCATATGATCCAATCTAATTCATTCATACGATCCATTCTAATTCATTCGCACGAATGTATCCATTCTAATTCATTCGTACGATCCATTCTAATTCATTCGTACAATCTATTCTAATTCATTTGTACGATCCATTCTAATTCATTCGCACGATCCATTCTAATTCATTTGCACGATCCATTCTAATTCATTCATATAATCCATTCTAATTCTTTTGCACGAATGTATTCATTCTAATTCATTCATACGATCCATTCTAATTCCTTCGTATGATCCATTCTAATTCCTTCGTACGATCCATTCTAATTCATTCGCACGATCCATTCTAATTCATTCATACAATCCATTCTAATTCTTTTGCACGAATGTATCCATTTTAATTCATTCGTACGATCCATTCTAATTCCTTCGTACGATCCATTCTAATTCCTTCGTATGATCCATTCTATTTCATTCGTATGATCCATTTTAATTCCTTCGTACGATCCATTCTAATTCATACGATCCATTCTATTTCATTCATACGATCCAGTATAATTCATTCGCACGATCCATTCTAATTCATTCACACGAGCCATTCTAATACATTCGTACGATCCATTCTAATTCATTCGAACGATCCATTCGAATTCATTCATATGATCCATTCTAATTCATTCATACGATCCATTCTAATTCATTCACACGAATGTATCCATTCTATTTCATTCGTACGATCCATTCTAATTTATTCGCATAATCTATTCTAATTCATTCGTACGATCCATTCTAATTTATTCGCACGATCCATTCTAATTCATTTGCACGATCCATTCTAATTCATTCACACAATCCATTCTAATTCTTTTGTACTAATGTATCCATTCTAATTCCTTCGTACGATCCATTCTAATTCCTTCGTACGATCCATTCTATTTCATTCGTATGATCCATTCTAATTCCTTCCTACGATCCATTCTAATTCATTCCCATGAATGTATCCATTCTAATTCATACGTACGATCCATTCTAATTCATTCATACGATCCAATCTAATTCATTCATATGATCCATTCTAATTCATTCGTACGAATGTATCCATTCTAATTCATTCGTATGATCTATTCTAATTCATTCGCACAATCTATTCTAATTCATTCGTACGATCCATTCTAATTCATTACCACGATCCATTCTAATTCATTTGTACGATCCATTCTATTTCATTCGTACGATCCATTCTTACTCATTCGTACGATCCATTCTAATTCATTCGTACGAATGTATGCATTCTAATTCATTCGTACGATCCATACTAAGTCATTCGAATGATCCACTCTAAATCATTCATACGATCCAATCTAATTCATTCATACGATCCATTCCAATTCATTCGCACGAATGTATCTATTCTAATTCATTCGTACAATCCATTATAATTCATTCGCACGATCCATTCTAATTCATTCATACGATCCATTCTAATTCATTTGTGCGATCCGTTCTAATTCATTCACACGATCCATTCTAATTCATTCATACGATCCATTCTAATTCATTCATACAATCCATTCTAATTCTTTCGCACGAATGTATCCATTCTAATTCATTCGTATGAACCACCCTAATTCCTTCGTATGATCCATTCTAATTCATTCGCACAAATGTATCCATTCTAATTCATTCGTACAATCCATTCGAATTCATTCATACGATCTATTCTAATTCATTCCTACGATCCATTCTAATTCATTCCTACGATCCATTTTAATTCATTCGCACGATCCATTCTAATTCATTCGTACGATCCATTCTAATTCATTCATACGATCCATTCTAATTCATTCGTACGATCCATTCTAATTTATTCGCACGATCCATTCTAATTCATTCGTACGATCCATTCTAATTCATTCATACGATCCATTCTAATTCATTCATACGATCCATTCTAATTCATTCGCATGAATGTATCCATTCTAATTTATTCGTACGATACATTCTAATTCATTCGCACGATCCAATCTAATTCATTCACACGATCCACTCTAATTCATTCGTACGATCCATTCTAATTCATTCGTATGGTCCATTCTAATTCCTTCGGATGATCCATTCTATGAATGAATTAGAATTAGAATGGATACATTCTATTTCATTCGTACGATCCATTCTAATTCATTCGCACGAATGTATCCATTCTAATTCATTCGTACGATCTATTCGAATTCATTCATACGATCCATTCTAATTCATTCATAGTATCCATTCTAATTCATTCATACGATCCATTCTAATTCATTCGCACGAATGTATTCATTCACACGAATGTATTCATTCGCACAATCTATTCTAATTCATTCGTACGATCCATTCTAATTCATTAGCACGATCCATTCTAATTCATTCGTACGATCCATTCTATTTCATTCGTACGATCCATTCTTACTTATTCGTACGATCCATTCTAATTCATTCGCACGAATGTATCCATTCTAATTTATTCGTACGATCCATTCTAATTCATTCGCACAATCCATTCTAATTCATTCATACGATCCATTCTAATTCATTCGTACGATCCATTCTAATTTATTCACACAATCTATTCTAATTCATTCGTACGATCCATTCTAATTCAATAGCACGATCCATTCTAATTCATTCGCACGATCCATTCTAATTCATTCATACGATCCATTCTAATTCATTCGTACGATCCATTCTAATTCATTCATACAAACCATTCTAAATCTTTCGCACGAATGTATCCATTCTAATTCATTCGTACGATCCATTCTAATTCATTCGCACGATCCATTCTAATTCATTTGTACGATCCATTCTAATTCATACGTACGAGTCATTCGAATTCATTCATACGATCCATTCTAATTCATTCATACGATCCATTCTAATTCATTCGCACGATCCATTCTAATTCATTCATACGATCCATTCTAATTCATTCGTACGATCCATTCTAATTTATTCGCACAATCTATTCTAATTCATTCGTACGATCCATTCTAATTCATTATCACGATCCATTCTAATTCATTCGTACGATCTATTCTATTTCATTCGTACGATCGATTCTTACTCATTCGTACGATCCATTCTAATTAATTCGCACGAATGTATCCATTCTAATTCATTCGTACGATCCATTCTAATTCATTCACACGATCCATTCTAATTCATCCATACGATCCTTTCTGATTCATTCGTACGATCCATTCTAATTCATTCGCACGATCCATTCTTATTCATTCATACGATCCATTCTAATTAATTCAATCAATCGATTCTAATTCTTTCGCATGATTATATCCATTCTAATTTATTCGTACGATCCACCCTAATTCCTTCGTATGATCCATTCTAATTCATTCGGACGAATGTATCCATTCTAATTCATTCGCACGATCCATTCGAATTCATTCATACGATCCATTCTAATTCATTCATACGATCCATTCTAATTCATTCGCACGAATGTATCCATTCTAATTCATTCGTACGATCCATTCTAATTCATTCGCACAATCTATTCTAAGTCATTCGTACGATCCATTCTAATTCATTCGGACGATCCATTCTAATTCATTTGCACGATCCATTCTAATTCATTCATACAATCCATTCTAATTCTTTCGCATGAATGTATCCATTCTAATTCATTCGTACGATCCATTCTAATTCATTTGTACGATCCATTCGAATTCATTCATACGATCCATTCTAATTCATTCGTATGATCCATTCTAATTCCTTCGCACTATCGATTCTAATTCATTCCCATGAATGTATCCATTTTATAGAATGGATCGTATGAATGAATTAGAATAGATAGTTTGAATGGATTATAATTGATCGTGCGAATGAATTAGAATGGATCGTACGAATGAATTAGAATGGATGCATTCGTGTGAATGGATTAGAATGGATCGTACGAATGAGTAAGAATGGATCGTACGAAAGAAATAGAACGGATCATACGAATGAATTAGAATGGATCGTGCTAATGAATTAGAATGGATCGTACGAATGGATCGTACGAATGAATTAGAATGGATTGTGCGAATGATGAATTAGAATGGATCATGCGAATGAATTAGATTGGATCTTGCGAATGAATTAGAATCGATTGTACGAATGAATTAGAATGGATACATTCGTGCGAATGAATTAGAATGGATCGTATGAATGAATTAGATTGGATCGTATGAATGAATTAGAATGGATCGTATGAATGAATTAGAATGGATTAGAATAGATCCCTTCTAATTCCTTCGTACGATCCATTCTAATTCATTCCCATGAATATATCCATTCTAATTCATATGTACGATCCATTCTAATTCATTCATAACGTTTGATCCATTCTAATTCCTTCGTACGATCCATTTTATTTTGTTCGTATGATTCATTCTAATTCCTTCGTACGATCCATTCTAATTCCTTCGTACGATTCATTCTATTTCATTCGTATGATCCATTCTAATTCCTTCGTACGATCCATTCTAATTCATTCCCATGAACGTATCCATTCTAATTCATACGTACGATCCATTCTAATTCATTCATACGATCCAATCTAATTCATTTATACGATCCATTCTAATTTATTCGTACGAATGTATCCATTCTAATTCATTCGCACAATCTATTCTAATTCATTCGTACGATCCATTCTAACTCATTAGCACGATCCATTCTAATTCATTCGTACGATCCATTCTATTTCATTCGTATGATCCATTCTTACTCATTCGTACGATCCATTCTAATTCATTCGCACGAATGTATGCATTCTAATTCATTCGTACGATCCATTCTAAGTCATTCGAACAATCCAATCTAATTCATTCATACGATCCAATCTAATTCATTCATACGATCCATTCCAATTCATTCGCACGAATGTATCTATTTTAATTCATTGGTATGATCCATTCTAATTCATTCGCATAATCTATTCTAATTCATTCGTACGATCCGTTCTAATTCATTAGCACGATCCATTCTAATTCATTCGTACGATCCATTCTATTTCATTCGTACGATCCATTCTATTTCATTCGTACGATCCATTCTTACTCATTCTTTCGATACATTCTAATTCATTCGCACGACTGTATCCATTCTAATTCTTTCGTACGATCCATTCTAATTCATTCGCACGATCCATTCTAATTCATTCATACGATCCATTCTAATTCATTCATACAATCCATTCTAATTCTTTCGCACGAATGTATCCATTCTAATTCATTCGTATGAACCACCCTAATTCCTTCGTATGATCTATTCTAATTCATTCGCATAAATGTATCCATTCTAATTCATTCGTACGATCCATTCGAATTCATTCATACGATCCAATCTAATTCATTCCTACGATCCATTCTAATTCATTCCTACGATCCATTCTAATTCATTCGTACGATCCATTCTAATTCATTCGTACGATCCATTCGAATCCATTCATACGATCCATTCTAATTCATTCGTACGATCCATTCTAATTCATTCGCACGATCCATTCTAATTCATTCGTACGATCCATTCGAATTCATTCATACGATCCATTCTAATTCATTCATACAATCCATTCTAATTCATTCGCACGAATGTATCCATTCTAATTTATTCGTACGATCCATTCTAATTCATTCGCACGATCCAATCTAAATCATTCACACGATCCATTCTAATTCATTCGTACGATCCATTCTAATTCATTCGTACGGTCCATTCTAATTCCTTCGTACGATCCATTCTATGAATGAATTAGAATTAGAATGGATACATTCTATTTCATTCGTACGATCCATTCTAATTCATTCGTACGATCCATTCGAATTCATTCATACGATCCATTCTAATTCATTCATACTACCCATTCTAATTCATTCATACGATCCATTCTAATTCATTCGCACAAATGTATTCATTCGCACGAATATATTCAATCGCACAATCTATTCAAATTCATTCGTACGATCCATTCTAATTCATTAGCACGATCCATTCTAATTCATTCGTACAATCTATTCAAATTCATTCGTACAATCTATTCTAATTCATTCTAATTCATTCGCACGAATGTATCCATTCTAATTCATTCGTACGATCCATTCTAATTCATTCGCACGATCCATTCTAATTCATTCGTACGATCCATTCTAATTCATTCGCACAATCTATTCTAATTCATTCGTACGATCCATTCTAATTCATTAGCACGATCCATTCTAATTCATTTGCACGATCCATTCTAATTCATTCATACGATCCATTCTAATTAATTCATACAATCCATTGTAATTCTTTCGCACGAATGTATCCATTCTAATTCATTCGTACGATCCAACCTAATTCCTTCGTATGAGCCATTCTAATTCATTCGTACGATCCAACCTAATTCCTTCGTATGATCCATTCTAATTCATTCGTACGATTGTATCCATTCTAATTAATTCGCACGATCCATTCGAATTCATTCATACGATCCATTCTAATTCATTCATACGATCCATTCTAATTCATTCGCACGAATGTATACATTCTAATTCATTCGTACGATCCATTCTAATTCATTCGCACAATCTATTCTAAGTCATTCGAACAATCCATTCGAATTCATTCGCACGATCCATTCTAATTCATTTGCACGATCCATTCTAATTCAATCATACAATCCATTCTAATTCTTTCGCTCGAATGTATCCATTCTAATTCATTCGTACGATCCATTCTAATTCATTCGAACAATCTATTCTAATTCATTCGTACGATCCATTCGAATTCATTCATACGAACCATTCTAATTCATTTGTATGATCCATTCTAATTCGTTCGCACGATCGATTCTAATTCATTCCCATGAATGTATCCATTCTATAGAATGGATCATACGAATGAATTAGAATAGATAGTATGAATGGATTATAATGGATCGTGTGAATGAATTAGAATGGATCGTACGAATGAATTAGAATGGATACATTCGTGCAAATGGATTAGAATGGATCGTACGAATGAGTAAGAATGGATCGTACGAAAGAAATAGAATGGATCATACGAATGAATTAGAATGGATCGTGCTAATGAATTAGAATGGATCGTACGAATGAATTAGAATGGATTGTGCGAATGATGAATTAGAATGGATCGTGCGAATGAATTAGATTGGATCATGCGAATGAATTAGAATCGATTGTACGAATGAATTAGAATGGATACATTTGTGCGAATGAATTAGAATGGATCGTATGAATGAATTAGAATGGATCGTATGAATGAATTAGAATGGATCATACGAATGAATTAGAATGAATTAGAATGGATCCCTTCTAAATCCTTCATACGATCCATTCTAATTCATTCCCATCAATATATCCATTCAAATTCATACGTACGATCCATTCTAATTCATTCATAACGTACGATCCATTCTAATTCTTTCGTACGATCCATTCTAATTCTTTCTTACGATCCATTCTATTTTGTTCGTATGATCCATTCTAATTCCTTCGTACGATCCATTCTAGATCATTCCCATGAATGTATCCATTCTAATTCATACGTACAATCCATTCTAATTCATTCATAAGATCCAATCTAATTCATTCATACGATCCATTCTAATTCATTCGCACGAATGTATTCATTCTAATTCATTTGTAAGATCCATTCTAATTCATTCGCACAATCTATTCTAATTCATTCGTACGAGCCACTCTAATTCATTAGCATGATCCATTCTAATTCATTCGTACGATCCATTCTATTTCGTTTGTACGATCCATTCTTACTCATTTGTACGATCTATTCTAATTCTTTCGCACGAATGTATCCATTCTAATTCATTCTTACGATCCATTCTAATTCATTCGCACGATCCATTCTAATTCATTCGTACGATCCATTCTAATTCATTCATATAATCCATTCTAATTCATTTGTACGATCCATTCTAATTCATTCGCACGATCCATTCTATTTCATTCGTATGACCCATTCTAATTCCTTCATACGATCCATTCTAGTTCATTCCCATGAATGTATCTATTCTAATTCATACGTACGATCCATTCTAATTCCTTCATACGATCCATTCTAATTCATTCATATGATCCATTCTAATTCATTCGCACGAATGTATCCATTCTAATTCATTCGTACGATCCATTTCGATCCAATCTAATTCATTCATACGATCCATTCTAATTCATTCGCACGAATGAATCCATTCTAATTCATTCCATTCGTGCGAATGAATTAGAAAGGATCATACGAATGAATCGTGCGAATGAATTAGAAAGGATTATGCGAATGAATTAGAATGAATCGTATGAATAAATCGTGCAAATGAATTAGAATGGATCGTACGAATGAATTAGAATGGATCGTATGAATGAATTAGAATGTATTCATTCCCATGGATACATTCTTGCGAATGAATTAGAATGGATCGTATGAATGAATTAGATTGGATCGTATGAATAAATTAGAGTGGATCGTACGTATGAATTAGAATGGATACATTCGTGCGAATGAATTAGAATGGATCATACGACGGAATTAGGGTGGATTGTACGAATGAATTAGAATGGATACATTCGTGCAAAAGAATTAGAATGGATTGTATGAATGAATTAGAATGGATCGGATGAATGAATTAGAATGGATCGTGCGAATGAATTAGAATAGAATGGATCCATTCTAATTCATTTGTACTATCCATTCTAATTCCTTCGTATGATCCATTCTAATTCATTAGCACGAATGTATCCATTCTAATTCATTCGTACGATCCATTCGAATTCATTCATACGATCCATTCTAATTCATCGATCAATCATTCTAATTCATTCGCTCGATCCATTCTAATTAATTCATACGATCCATTCTAATTCATTCATACAATCCATTCTTATTCTTTTGCACGAATGTATCCATTCTAATTCATTCGTACGATCCACCCTAATTCCTTCGTATGATCCATTCTAATTCATTCGCACGAATGTATCCATTCAAATTCATTCGTACGATCCATTCGAATTCATTCATACGATCCATTCTAATTTATTCATGCGTTCCATTCTAATTCATTCGCACGAATGTATCCATTCTAATTCATTCATACGATCCAATCTAATTCAGTCGCACGATCCAATCTAATTCATTCGCACGATCCATTCTAATTCATTCGTACGATCCATTTAATTTCATTCGTACGATCCATTCTTACACATTCGTACGATACATTCTAATTCATTCGCACGAATGTATCCTTATTCGCACGATCCATTTCTAAATCATTTCATACGATCCATTCTCTTTCTTTCGTACGATCCATTCTTACTCATTCGTACAATCTATTCTAATTCATTCGCATGATCCAATCTAATTCATTCGCACGATCCATTCTAATTCATTCGTATGATCCATTCTATTTCATTCGTACGATCCATTCTTACTCATTCGTACGATCCATTCTAATTCATTCGCACGAATGTATCCATTCTAATTCATTCGTACGATCCATTAATTCATACGATCCATTCTAATTCATTCGTACGATCCATTCTAATTCATTCGCACGATCCATTCTAATTCATTCATATGATCCATTCTAATTCATTCGTACGATCCATTCTAATTCATTCGCGCGATCCATTCTAATTCATTCGTAATTCGTTCGCACGATCATTCAGGAGTATACGTTGCGGCCTCAGACTTTGTATTTGGTTGAATACAAAGGTGCACCTTTGAATGAATTAGAATGGATCACACAGGGTCCCCCCACGATCAACTAACGTTCAAAGGTGCACCTTTGTATTCAACCAAATACAAAGTCAGAGGCCGCAACCTAAACACCTGAATGATCGTGCGAATGAATTACGAATGAATTAGAATAGATTGTGCGAATGAATTAGAATGGATCATGCGAATGAATTAGAATGGATCGTACGAATGAATTAGAATGGATCGTACGAATGAATTAGAATGGATCGTGCGAATGAATTAGAATGGATACATTCGTGCGAATGAATTATAATGGAATGTACGAATGAGTAAGAATGGATCGTACGAATGAAATAGAATGGATCGTACGAATGAATTAGAATGGATCGTGCTAATGAATTAGAATGGATCGTACGAATGAATTAGAATAGATCGTGCGAATGAATTAGAATGGATCGTACGAATGAATTAGAATGGATACATTCGTGCGAATGAATTAGAATGGATCGTATGAATGAATTATAATGGATCATATGAATGAATTCGAATAGATCGTACGAATGAATTAGAATAGATACATTCGTGCGAATGAATTAGAATGGATTATACGAAGGAATTAGGGTGGATCGTACGAATGAATTAGAATGGATACATTCGTGCGAAAGAATTAGAATGGATCGTGCGAATGAATTAGAATGGATTGTGCTAATGAGTAAGAATGGATCGTACGAATGAAATAGAATGGATCGTACGAATGAATTAGAATGGATAGTGCTAATGAATTAGAATGGATCGTACGAATGAATTAGAATAGATTGTGCGAATGAATTAGGATGGATCGTGCGAATAAATTAGAATGGATACATTCATGCGAATGAATTAGAATGGTTTGTATGAATGAATTAGAATGGATCGTATGAATGAATTCGAATGGATCGTACGAATGAATTAGAATGGATACATTCGTGCGAATGAATTAGAATTGATCATACGAAGGAATTAGGGTGGATCGTACGAATGAATTAGAATGGATACATTAGTGCAAAAGAATTAGAATGGATTGTATGAATGAATTAGAATGGATCGTATGGATGAATTAGAATGGATCGTGCGAATAAACTAAAATGGATCGTACGAATGAATTAGAATGGATCGTATGAATGAATTAGAATGGATCGTGCGAATGAATTAGAATGGATCATACGAATGAATTAGAATGGATACATTCGTGCGAATGAATTAGAATGGATCGTACGAATGAGTAAGAATGGATCGTACGAATGAAAAAGAATGGACTGTACGAATGAATTATAATGGATCGTGCTAATGAATTAGAATGGATCGTATGAATGAATTAGAATAGATTGTGCGAATGAGTTAGAATGGATCGTACGAATGAGTTAGAATGGATACATTCGTGCGAATGAATTAGAATGGATCGTACGAATGAGTAAGAAAGAAATAGAATGGATCGTACGAATGAATTAGAATGGATCGTGCTAATGAATTAGCATGGATCGTACGAATGAATTAGAATAGATTGTGTGAATGAATTAAAATGGATCGTACGAATGAATTAGAATGGATACATTCGTGCGAATGAATTAGAATGGATCGTATGAATGAATTAGAATGGATCGTGCGAATGAATTAGAATGGATCGTGCTAATGAATTAGAATGGATCATACGAATGAATTAGTATAGATTGTGCTAATGAATTAGAATGGATCGTATGAATGAATTAGAATGGACGTATGAACGTATTAGAATGGATCGTGCGAATGAATTAGAATGGATCGTACGAATGAATTAGAATGGATACATTCGTGCGAATGAATTAGAATGGATCGTACGAATGAGTAAGAATGGATCGTATGAATGAAATAGAATGGATCGTACGAATGAATTTGAATGGATCGTGTGAATAAATTAGATTGGATCGTGCGAATGAATTAGAATGGATCGTACGTATGAATTAGAATGAATAGATTCGTGCGAATGAATTAGAATAGATCGTATGAATGAATTAGAATGGATCGTATGAATGAATTTGAATGGATCGTACGTATGAATTAGAATGTATCGTACGAATGAATTAGAATGGATCATATGAATGAATTAGAATGGATCGTGTGAACGAATTAGAATGGGTCGTACGAATGAAATAGAATGGATATATTCATGCGAAAGAATTATAATGGATTGTATGAATGAATTAGAATGGATCGTACGAATGAATTAGAATGGATACCTTCGTGCGAATGAATTAGAATGGATACCTTCGTGCGAATGAATTAGAATGGATCGTACGAATGAGTAAGAATGGATCGTACGAATGAAATAGAATGGATCGTATGAATTAATTAGAATAGATCATACGAATGAAATAGAATGGATCGTATGAATGAATTAGAATGGATCGTATGAAATAGAATAGATCGTATGAATGAATTAGAATGGATCATACTAATGAATTAGAATGGATCGTACGAATGAATTAGAATGGATCGTACGAATGAATTAGAATGGATCGTATGAATGAATTAGAATGGATCGTGCAAATGAATTAGAATGGATCGTACGAATAAATTAGAATGGATACATTCGTGCGAATGAATTAGAATGGATCGTACGAATAAGTAAGAATGGATCATACGAATGAAATAGAATGGATCGTACGAATGAATTATAATGGATCATGCGAATAAACTAGATTGGATCATGCGAATGAATTAGAATGGATTGTACGAATGAATTAGAATGGATACATTCGGGCGAATGAATTAGAATGGATCTTACGAATGAAATAGAATGGATCGTATGAATGAATTCGAATAGATCGTACGAATGAATTATAATGGATACATTCGTGCGAATGAATTATAATGGATCATACGAAGGAATTAGGGTGGATCATACGAATGAATTAGAATGGATACATTCGTGCAAAAGAATTAAAAGGGATTATATGAATAAATTAGAATGGATCGTATGAATGAATTAGAATAGATCGTGCGAATGAATTAGAATGGATCGTACGAATGAATTAGAATCGATCGTATGAATGAATTAGAATGGATCGTGCGAATGAATTAGAATGGATCGTACGAATGAATTAAAATAGATATATTCATGCGAATAAATTAGAATGGATCGTACGAATGAGTAAGAATGGATTGTACGAATGAAATAGAATAGATCGTACGAATGATTTAGAATGGATCGTGCTAATGAATTAGAATGGATCGTGCGAATGAATTAGAATGGATCGTACGAATGAATTAGAATGGATCGTATGAATGAATTAGAATGGATCATGCGAATGAATTAGAATGGATCGTATGAATGAATTAAAATGGATACTTTCGTGTGAATGAATTAGAATGGATCGTACGAATTAGTAAGAATCGATCGTACGAATGAAATGGAATGGATCGTACGAATGAATTAGAATGGATCGTGCTAATGAATTAGAATGGATCGTACGAATGAATTAGAATAGATTGTGAGAATAAATTAGAATGGATCGTACGAATGAATTAGAATGGATCATATGAATGAATTAGAATGGATCGTGCGAATAAATTAGAATGGATCATACAAATGAATTAGAATGGATACATTCATGCGAATGAATTAGAATGGATCGTACGAATGAATTAGAATGGATCGTACGAATGAATTAGAATGGATCGTGCGAATGAATTAGAATGGATCGTACGAATGAATTAGAATGGATACATTTGTGCGAATGAATTAGAATGGATCGTACGAATGAGTAAGAATGGATCGTATGAATGAAATAGAATGGATCGTACAAATGAATTAGAATGGATCGTGCTAATGAATTAGAATGGATCGTACGAATGAATTAGAATAGATTGTGCGAATGAATTAGAATGGATCGTACGAATGAATTAGAATGGATACATTCATGCGAAAGAATTAGAATGGATTATATGAATGAATTTGAATGGATCGTATGTATGAATTAGAATGGATCGTGCGAATAAATTAGAATGGATCGTACGAATGAATTAGAATGGATCGTACGATTGAATTAGAATGGATCATGCTAATAAATTAGAATGGATCGTACGAATGAATTAGAATGGATACATTCGTGCGAATGAATTAGAATGGATCGTACGAATGAGTAAGAATGGATCGTACGAATGAATTAGAATGGATCGAATGAATGAATTAGAATGGATCGTACAAATGAATTAGAATGGATCGTACGAATGAATTAGAATAGATAGTGCGAATGAATTAGAATGGATCATACGAATGAATTAGAATGTATATATTCGTGCGAATGAATTAGAATGGATCGTATGAATGAATTAGATTGGATCGTTTGAATGAATTAGAATGGATCGTACTTATGAATTAGAATGGATTCATTCATGGGAATGAATTAGAATGGATCGTACGAAGGAATTAGGATGGATCTTCGAATGAAATAGAATGGATCGTTTCAAGGAATTAGAATGGATCGTTCGAAGGAATTAGAATGGATCGTACGATTGAATTAGAAAGGATACATTCGTGCAAAAGAATTAGAATGGATTGTATGAATGAATTAGAATGGATCGTGCAAATGAATTAGAATGGATCGTGCGAATGAATTAGAATGGATCGTACGAATGAATTAGAATAGATTGTGCGAAAGAATTAGAATGGATCGTACGAATGAATTAGAATGCATACATTCGTGCGAATGAATTAGAATGGATCGTATGAATGAATTAGAATGGATCGTATGAATGAATTCGAATGGATCATACGAATGAATTAGAATGGATACATTCGTGTGAATGAATTAGAATGGATCATTTGAAGGAATAAGGGTGGATCGTACGAATGAATTAGAATGGATACATTCGTGCGAAAGAATTAGAAAGCATTGTATGAATTAATTAGAATGGATCGAATGAATGAATTAGAATGGATCGTGCGAATGAATTAGAATGGATCGTACGAATGAATTAGAATGGATCGTACGAATGAATTAGAATGGATACATTCGTGCGAATGAATTAGAATGGATCTTATGAATGAATTAGAATAGATTGTGCAAATGAATTAGAATGGATATTAGAATGAATTAGAATGGATCGTACATATAAATTAGAATGGATTGATTCTAATTCATTCGTACGATCCATTCTAATTCCTTCATGCGATCCATTCTAATTCCTTCGTACGATCCATTCTAAATCCTTCGTACGATCCATTCTAATTCATTTGCATGATCCATTCTAATTCATTCATACAATCCATTCTAATTCTTTTGAACGAATGTATCTATTCTAATTCATTCGTATGATCCATTCTAATTCCTTCGTACGATCCATTCTAATTCATTCCCATGAATGTATCCATTCTAATTCATAGGTACGATCCATTCTAATTCATTCATACGATCCAATCTAATTCATTCATATGATCCATTCTAATTCATTCGCACGAATGTATCCATTCTAATTCATTCATACGATCCATTCTAATTCAATCGCACAATCTATTCTAATTCATTTGTACGAACCATTCTAATTCATTAGCACGATCCATTCTAATTCATTCGTACGATCCATTCTATTTCATTCGTACGATCCATTCTTACTCATTCGTACGATCCATTCTAATTCATTCGCACGAATGTATCCATTCTAATTCATTCGTACGATCCATTCTTATTCATTCGTTCGATCCATTCTAATTCATTCGCACGAATGTATCCATTCAAATTCATTCGTACGATCCATTCTAATTCTTTCGCACGATATATTCTAATTCATTCATACGATCCATTCTAATTCATTCGTACGATCCATTCTAATTCATTAGCATGATCCATTCTAATTCATTCGCATGATCCATTCTTACTCATTCATACGATCCATTCAATTCATACGATCCATTCTAATCCATTCTAATTCCTTTGTACGAATGAATTAGAATGGATCATACGAAGAAATTAGGGTGGATCGTACGAATGAATTAGAATGGATACATTCGTGCGAAAGAATTAGAATGGATTGTGTGAATGAATTAGAATGGATCGTGTGATGAATTAGAATGAATCGTATGAATGAATTAGAATGGATCGTATGAATGAATTTGAATGGATCGTACGAATGAATTAGAATGGATCGTGCTAATGAATTAGAATGGATCGTACGAATGAAATAGAATGGATCGTACGAATAAATTAGAATGGATCATGCTAATGAATTAGAATGGATCGTACAAATAAATTAGAATGGATCTTATGAAGGAATTAGGGCGGATCGTACGAATGATTTATAATGGATACATTCGTGCGAAAGAATTAGAATAGATTGTATGAATGAATTAGAATGGATCATACAAATGAATTAGAATGGATCGTGCGAATGAATTTGAATGGATCTTACAAATGAAATAGAATGGATCGTATGAATGAATTAGAATGGATCGTGCGAATGAATTTGAATGGATACATTCGTGCGAATGAATTAGAATGGATCGTACGAATGAGTAAGAATGGATCGTACGAATGAAATAGAATGGATCGTACGAATTAATTAGAATGGATCGTGCTAATGAATTAGAATGGATCGTACGAATGAATAAGAATAGATTGTGCGAATGAATTAGAATGGATCGTACGAATGAATTAGAATGGATACATTCGTGCGAATGAATTAGAATGGATTGTATGAATGAATTAGATTGGATCGTATTAATGAATTAGAATAGATCGTACGTATGAATTAGAATGGATACATTCATGGGAATGAATTAGAATGGATCGTACGAAGGAATTAGAATTGATCATACGAATGAAATAGAATGGATCGTAAGAAGGAATTAGAATGGATCATATGAAAGAATTAGAATGGATCGTACGAAGGAATTAGAGCGAATGAATTAGAATGGATCGTACGAATGAGTAAGAATGGATCGTACGAATGAAATAGAATGGATCGTATGAATGAATTAGAATGGATCATATGAATGAATTAGAATGGATCGTATGAATGAATTCGAACGGATCGTATGAATGAGTTAGAATGGATACAATCGTGCAAATGAATTCGAATGGATCATATCAAAGAATTAGGGTGGATCGTACGAATGAATTAGAATGGATACATTCGTGCGAAAGAATTAGAATGGATTGTATGAATGAATTAGAATGGATCGTATGAATGAATTAGAATGGATCGTGCGAATGAATTAGAATGGATCGTACGAATGAATTAGAATGGATCGTATGTATGAATTAGAATGGATCGTGCGAATGAATTAGAATGGATCGTACGAATGAATTAGAATGGATACATTCGTGCGAATGAATTAGAATGGATCGTACGAATGAGTAAGAATGGATCGTACGAATGAAATAGAATGGATCATACGAATGAGTAAGAATGGATCGTACGAATAAAATAGAATAGATCGTACGAATGAATTCGAATGGATCATGCTAATGAATTAGAATGGATCGTATGAATGAATTATAATAGATTGTGCGAATGAATTAGAATGGATCGTACGAATGAATTAGAATGGATACATTCGTGCGAATGAATTAGAATGGATCGTATGAATGAATTAGATTGGATCGTATGAATGAGTTAGAATGGATCATACGTATGAATTAGAATGGATTGTACGAAGGAATTAGAATGGATCATATGAATGAAATAGAATAGATCATACGAAGGAATTAGAATGGATCGTACGAAGGAATTAGAATGGACCGTACGAATGAATTAGAATGGATACATTCGTGCAAAAGAATTAGAATAGATTGTATAAATGAATTAGAATGGATCGTGCAAATGAATTAGAATGGATCGTGTGAATGAATTAAAATGGATCGTACGAATGAATTAGAATAGATTGTGCGAATGAATTAGAAAGGATCGTACGAATGAATTAGAATGGATACATTCGTGCGAATAAATTAGAATGGATCGTATGAATGAATTAGAATGGATCGTATGATTGAATTCCAATGGATCGTACGAATTAATTAGAATGGATACTTCGTGCGAATGAATTAGAATGGATCATACGAGGGAATTAGGGTGGATCGTACTCTAATTCCTTCATATGATCCATTCGTACGATCCATTCTAATTCCTTCGTATGATCCATTCAAATTCATTCATATGATCCATTCTAATTCATTCATACAATCCATTCTAATTCATTCGTACGATCCATTCTAATTTATTCGCACGATCCAATCTAATTTATTCGCACGATCCATTCTAATTCATTATTCGCACAATCTATTCTAATTCATTCGTATGCTCTATTCTAATTCATTAGCACGATCCATTCTAATTCATTCGTACGATCCCTTCTATTTCATTCGTACGATCCATTCTTACTCATTCGTACGATCCATTCTAATTCATTCGCACGAATGTATCCATTCTAATTCATTCGTACGATCCATTCTAATTCATTCGCACTATCCATTCTAATTCATTCACACAATTCATTATAATTCATACGTACGATCCATTCTAATTCATTCATATGATCCATTCTAATTCATTCATACGATCAATTCTAATTCATTCGCACGATCCATTCTAATCCATTCGTACGATCCATTCTTACTCATTCGTACTATCCATTCTAATTCATTCGCACGAATGTATCCATTCTAATTCATTCGTACGAACCATTCTATTTCATTTATACGATCCATTCTAATTCATTCATACAATTTATTCTAATTCTTTCGCACGAATGTATCCATTCTAATTCATTCGTACGATCCACCCTAATTCCTTCGTATGAATGAATTAGATTGGATCGTATGAATGAATTAGAATGGATCGTACGTATGAATTAGAATGGATACATTCGTGCGAATGAATTAGAATGGATCATACGAAGGAATTAGGGTGGATCGTATGAATGAATTAGAATGGATACATTCGTGCGAAAGAATTAGAATGGATTCTATGAATGAATTAGAATGGATCGTATGATTGAATTAGAATGGATCATGTGAATGAATTAGAATAGAATGGATCCATTCTAATTCATTCGTATGATCCATTCTAATTCCTTCGCATGAACCATTCTAATTCATTCGCACGAATGTATCCATTCTAATTCATTCGTACGATCCATTCGAATTCATTCATACGATCCATTCTAATTCATTCATACGATCAATTCTAATTCATTCGCACGATCCATTCTAATTCATTCAGACGATCCATTCTAATTCATTCATACAATCCATTCTAATTCTTTCGCACTAATGTATCCATTCTAATTCATTCGTACGATCCACTCTAATTTCTTTGTACAATCCATTCTAATTCATTCGTACGATCCATTCTAATTTATTCGCACGATCCATTCTAATTCTTTCGCACGAATGTATCCATTCTAATTCATTCGTACGATCCACCCTAATTCCTTTGTATGATCCATTCTAATTCATTCGTACGATCCATTCTAATTCATTAGTATGACCCATTCTAATTCATTCATACGATCCATTCTAATTCATTCGCACGAATGTATCCATTCGAATTCATTCACACGATCCATTCTAATTCATTCATACGATCTATTCTAATTCATTCGCACGAATGTATCCATTCTAATTTATTTGTACGATTAATTCTAATTCATTCGCACAATCTATTCTAATTCATTCGTATGATCCATTCTAATTCATTCGCACGATCCATTCTAATTCATTCATACGATCCATTCGAATTCATTCATACCATCCATTCTAATTCATTCGTACGATCCATTCTAATTCTTTCGTATGAATGTATCCATTCTAATTCATTCGTACGATCTATTCTAATTGATTCGCACGAATGTATCCATTCTAATTCATTCGTACGATCCATTCGAATTCATTCATACGATCCATTCTAATTCATTCATACGATCCATTCTAATTTATTCGCACGAATGTATCCATTCTAATTCATTCGTACGATCCATTCTAATTCATTTGTATGATCCATTCTAATTCATTCATACAATCTATTCTAATTCTTTTGCACGAATGTATCTATTCTAATTCATTTGTACGATCCATTCTAATTTCTTCGTACAATCCATTCTAATTCCTTCGTACGATCCATTCGAATTCCTTCGTACGATCCATTCTAATTCATTCCCATGAATGTATCCATTCTAATTCATACGTACGATCTATTCTAATTCATTCATACGATCCAATTCATACGTACAAATAAATTAGATTGTGCGAATGAATTAGAATGGATCGTACGAATGAATTAGAATGGATTAGATTGGATCGTACGAAGGAATTAGAATGGATCATACGAATGAAATAGAATAGATCGTACGATCCATTCTAATTCATTCGTACAATCCATTCTAATTCATTCACACGATCCATTCTAATTCAATCATATGATCCATTCTAATTTATTCATACGATCCAATCTAATTCATTCGTACGATCCATTCTATTTTATTGGTACGATCCATTCTAATTCATTCGTGCGATCCAATCTAATTCATTCGTACGATCCATTCTAATTCCTTCGTAAGATCCATTCTGTTTCATTCGTATGATCCATTCTAATTCCTTTGTACGATCCATTCTAGTTCCTTCGTACGATCCATTCTAATTCATTCGCACGATCCATTCTAATTCATTCATGCAATCCATTCTAATTCCTTCATACGATCCATTCTAATTCATTCGTACGATCCATTCTAATTCATTCGTACGATTCATTCTAATTCATTCATACGATCCATTCTAATTCATTCGCACGAATGTATCCATTCTAATTAATTCATACGATCCATTCTAATTCATTTGCACAATCTATTCTAATTCATTTCTACGATCCATTCTAATTCATTCGCACGATCCATTCTAATTCATTTGCACGATCCATTCTAATTCATTTATATAATCCATTCTAATTCTTTTGCACGAATGTATCCATTCTAATTCATTCATACGATCCATTCTAATTCCTTCGTACGATCCATTCTAATTCCTTCGTACGATCCATTCTAATTCATTCGCATGATCCATTCTAATTCATTCATACAATCCATTCTAATTCTTTTGCACGAATGTATCAATTCTAATTCATTCGTACGATCCATTCTAATTCCTTCGTACGATCCATTCTATTTCATTCATACGATCCAGTCTAATTCATTCGCACGATACATTCTAATTCATTCACACGAGCCATTCTAATACATTCGTACGATCCATTCTAATTCATTCGAATGATCCATTCGAATTCATTCATACGATCCATTCTAATTCATTCATACGATCCATTCTAATTCATTCACACGAATGTATCCATTCTAATTTATTCGTATGATCCATTCTAATTTATTCGTACGATCCATTCTAATTCCTTCGTACAATCCATTCTAATTCCTTCGTACGAACAATTCTAATTCATTTGCACGATCCATTCTAATTCATTCATACAATCCATTCTAATTCTTTTGCACGAATGTATCCTTTCTAATTCCTTCGTACGATCCATTCTAATTCCTTCGTACGATCCATTCTATTTCATTCGTATGATCCATTCTAATTCCTTCGTACGATCCATTTTAATTTATTCCCATGAATGTATCCATTCTAATTCATACGTACGATCCATTCTAATTCATTCATACGATCCAATCTAATTCATTCATACGATCCATTCTAATTCATTCGCACGAATTTATCCATTCTAATTCATTCGTATGATCTATTCTAATTCATTCACAAAATCTATTTTAATTCATTCGTACGATCCATTCTAATTCTTTAGCACGATCCATTCTAATTCTTTCGTACGATCCATTCTATTTCATTCGTACGATCCATTCTTACTCATTCGTATGATCCATTCTAATTCATTCGCACGAATGTATGCATTCTAATTCATTCGTATGATCCATTCTAAGTCATTCGAACGATCCATTCTAATTCATTCATACAATCCAATCTAATTCATTCATACGATCCATTCCAATTCATTCGCACGACTGTATCCATTCTAATTCATTCGTATGATCCATTCTAATTAAATCGCATAATCTATTCTAATTCATTCGTACGATCCATTCTAATTCATTAGCACGATCCATTCTAATTCATTCGTATGATCCATTCTATTTCATTCGTATGATCCATTCTTACTCATTCGTACGATCCATTCTAATTCATTCGCACAAATGTATCCATTCTAATTCTTTCGTACGATCCATTCTAATTCATTCACACGATCCATTCTAATTCATTCATATGATCCATTCTAATTCATTCGTACGATCCATTCTAATTCATTCGCACGATCCATTCTAATTCATTCATACGATCCATTCTAATTCATTCATACAATCCATTCTAATTCTTTCGCACGAATGTATCCATTCTAATTCATTCGTATGAACCACCCTAATTCCTTCATATGATCCATTCTAATTCATTCGTACAAATGTATACATTCTAATTCATTCGTACAATCCATTCGAATTCATTCATACGATCCATTCTAATTCATTCCTACGATCCATTTAATTAATTCGTACGATCCATTCTAATTCATTCGTACGATCCATTCTAATTCATTCGTACGATCCATTCTAATTCATTCGCACGATCCATTCTAATTCATTCGTACGATCCATTCGAATTCATTCATACGATCCATTCTAATTCATTCATACGATCCATTCTAATTCATTCGCACAAATGTATCCATTCTAAATTATTCGTACGATCCATTCTAATTCATTCGCACGATCCAATCTAATTAATTCACACGATCCATTCTAATTCATTCGTACGATCCATTCTAATTCATTTGTACGGTCCATTTTAATTCCTTCGTACGATCCATTCTATGAATGAATTAGAATTAGAATGAATACATTCTATTTCATTCGTATGATCCATTCTAATTCATTCGCACGAATGTATACATTCTAATTCATTCGTACGATACATTCGAATTCATTCATACGATCCATTCTAATTCATTCATACGATCCATTCTAATTCATTCGCACGAATGTATTCATTCGCATGAATTTATTCATTCGCACGAATGTATTCATTCGCACAATCTATTCTAATTCATTCGTACGATCCATTCTAATTCATTAGCATGATCCACTCTAATTCATTCGTACGATCCATTCTATTTCATTCGTACGATCCATTCTTACTTATTCGTACGATCCATTCTAATTCATTCGCACGAATGTATCCATTCTAATTCATTCGTATGATCCATTCTAATTCATTCGCACGATCCATTCTAATTCATTCATACGATCCATTCTAATTCATTCGTACGATCCATTCTAATTCATTCGCACAATCTATTCTAATTCATTCGTATGATCCATTCTAATTAATTAGCATGATCCATTCTAATTCATTCGTACGATCTATTCTATTTCATTCGTACGATCCATTCTTTCTCATTCGTACGATCCATTCTAATTAATTCGCACAAATGTATCCATTCTAATTCATTTGTACGATCCATTCTAATTCATTCACACGATCCATTCTAATTCATTCATACGACCCTTTCTAATTCATTCGTACGATCCATTCTAATTCATTCGCACGATCCATTCTATTTCATTCATACGATCCATTCTAATTAATTCATACAATCCATTCCAATTCTTTCACACGAATGTATCCATTCTAATTAATTCGTACGATCAACCCTAATTCCTTCGTATGATCCATTCTAATTCATTCGCACGAATGTATTCATTCTAATTCATTCGCACGATCCATTCGAATTCATTCATACGATCCATTCTAATTCATTCATACGATCCATTCAAATTCATTCGCACGAATGTATCCATTCTAATTCATTCGTACGATCCATTCTAATTCATTCGCACAATCTATTCTAAGTCATTCGTACGATCCATTCTAGTTCATTCGTACGATCCATTCTAATTCATTTGCACGATCCATTCTATTTCATTCATACGATCCATTCTAATTGATTCATTCAATCCATTCTAATTCTTTCACACGAATGTATCCATTCTAATTCATTCGTACGATCCACCCTAATTCCTTCGTATGATCCATTCTAATTCATTCGCACGAATGTATCCATTCTAATTCATTCGCAAGATCCATTCGAATTCATTCATACGATCCATTCTAATTCATTCATACGATCCATTCTAATTAATTCGCACGAATGTATCCATTCTAATTCATTTGTACGTCCATTCTAATTCATTCGCACAATCTATTCTAAGTCATTCGTACGATCCATTCTAATTCCTTCGCACGATCCATTCTAATTCATTCGAACAATCAATTCTAATTCATTCGTACACTCCATTCGAATTCATTCATACGATCCATTCTAATTCATTCGTATGATCCATTCTAATTCCTTCGCACGATCGATTCTAATTCATTCCCATGAATGTATCCATTCTAAAGAATGGATCGTACGAATGAATTAGAATAGATAGTATGAATGGATTATAATGGATCGTGCGAATGAGTTAGAATGGATCGTGCGAATAAATTAGAATGGATCGTACGAATGAATTAGAATGGATACATTCGTGCGAATGGATTAGAATGGATCGTACAAATGAGTAAGAATAGATCGTACGAAAGAAATAGAATGGATCATACGAATGAATTAGAATGGATCGTGCTAATGAATTAGAATGGATCGTACGAATGAATTAGAATGGATTGTGCGAATGATGAATGGATCGTGCGAATGAATTAGATTGGATCATGCGAATGAATTAGAATCGATTGCACGAATGAATTAGAATGGATACATTCGTGCGAATGAATTAGAATGGATCGTATGAATGAATTAGATTGGATCGTATGAATGAATTAGAATGGATCGTATGAATGAATTTGAATGGATCGTACGAATGAATTAGAATGAATTAGAATGGATCCCTTCTAATTCCTTCGTACGATCCATTCTAATTCATTCCCATGAATGTATCCATTCTAATTTATACGTACGATCCATTCTAATTCACTCATAACGTACGATCCATTCTAATTCCTTCGTACGATCCATTCTATTTTGTTCGTATGATCCATTCTAATTCCTTCGTACGATCCATTCCAGATCATTCCCATGAATGTATGCATTCTAATTCATACGTACGATCCATTCTAATTCATTCATACGATCTAATCTAATTCATTCATACGATCCATTCTAATTCATTCGCACGAATGTATCCATTCTAATTCATTTGTAAGATCCATTCTAATTCATTCTCACAATCTATTCTAATTCATTCGTACGAGCCACTCTAATTCATTAGCACGATCCATTCTAATTCATTCGTATGATCCATTCTATTTCATTCGTACGATCCATTCTTACTCATTCATACGATCCATTCTAATTCATTTGCAGGAATGTATCTATTCTAATTTATTCTTACGATCCATTCTAATTCATTCGCACGATCCATTCTAATTCATTCGTACGATCCATTCTAATTCATTCATACAATCCATTCTAATTCGTTCGTACGATCCATTCTAATTCATTCGCACGATCCATTCTATTTTATTCGTATGACCCATTCTAATTCCTTCATACAATCCATTCTAGTTCATTCCCATGAATGTATCCATTCTAATTCATACGTACGATCCATTCTAATTCCTTCATACGATCCATTCTATTTCATTCATACGATCCATTCTAATTCATTCGCACGAATGTATCCATTCTAATTCATTCGTACGATCCATTCCGATCCAATCTAATTCATTCATACGATCCATTCTAATTCATTCGCACGAATGTATCCATTCAAATTCATTCCATTCGTGTGAATGAATTAGAATGGATCATACGAATGAATCGTGCGAATGAATTAGAATGGATTGTGCGAATGAATTAGAATGAATTGTATGAATAAATCGTGCAAATGAATTAGAATGGATCGTACGAATGAATTAGAATGGATCGTACTAATGAATTAGAATGGATTTATTCCCATGGATACATTCGTGCTAATGAATTAGAATGGATCGTATGAATGAATTAGATTTGATCGTATGAATGAATTAGAATGGATCGTACGTATGAATTAGAATTTATACATTCGTGCGAATGAATTAGAATAGATCATACGAAGGAATTAGGGTGGATCGTACGAATGAATTTGAATGGATACATTCGTGCAAAAGAATTAGAATGGATTGTATGAACGAATTAGAATGGATCGTATGAATGAATTAGAATGGATCGTGCGAATGAATTAGAATAGAATGGATCCATTACAATTCATTCGTACTATCCATTCTAATTCCTTCGTATGATCCATTCTAATTCATTCGCACGAATGTATCCATTCTAATTCATTCGTACGATCCATTCGAATTCATTCATACGATCCATTCTAATTCATCGTACGATCCATTCTAATTCATTCGCACGATCCATTCTAATTCATTCATACGATCCATTCTAATTCATTCATACAATCCATTCTAATTCTTTTGCACGGATGTATCCATTCTAATTTATTCGTACGATCCACCCTAATTCCTTCGTATGATCCATTCTAATTCATTCGCACGAATGTATCCATTCAAATTCATTCGTACGATCCATTCGAATTCATTCATACGATCCGTTCTAATTCATTCATACGATCCATTCTAATTCATTCGCACGAATGTATCCATTCTAATTCATTCATACGATCCAATCTAATTCATTCGCACGATCCAATCTAATTCATTCGCACGATCCATTCTAACTCATTCGTACGATCCATTCTATTTCAATCGTACGATCCATTCTTACTTATTCATACGATCTATTCTAATTCATTCGCACGAATGAATCCTTATTCGCACGATCCATTTCTAAATCATTTCATACGATCCATTCTATTTCTTTCGTACGATCCATTCTTACTTATTCATACAATCCATTCTAATTCATTCGCATGATCCAATCTAATTCATTCGCACGATCCATTCTAATTCATTCGTATGATCCATTCTATTTCAGTCGTACGATCCATTCTTACTCATTCGTATGATCCATTCTAATTCATTCACACGAATGTATCCATTCTAATTCATTCGTACGATCCATTCATTCGTACGATCCATTCTAATTCATTCGTATGATCCATTCTAATTCATTTGCACGATCCATTCTAATTCATTCATACGATCCATTCTAATTTATTCGCACGATCCATTCTAATTCATTCGTAATTCGTTCGCATGATCATTCAGGAGTTTACGTTGTGGCCTCAGACTTTGTATTTGGTTAAATACAAAGGTGCACCTTTGAATGAATTAGAATGGATCACACAGGGTCTCCCCACGATCAACTAACGTTCAAAGGTGCACGTTTGTATTCAACCAAATAGATTGTGCGAATGAATTAGAATGTATCCTGCGAATGAATTAGAATGAATCGTACGAATGAATTAGAATGGATCGTGCGAATGAATTAGAATGGATCGTACGAATGAATTAGAATGGATACATTCGTGCGAATGAGTTATAATGGATCGTACGAATGAGTAAGAATGGATCGTACGAATGAAATAGAATGGATCGTACGAATGAATTAGAATGGATCATGCTAAAGAATTAGAATGGATCGTACGAATGAATTAGAATAGATCATGCGAATGAATTAGAATGGATTGTACGAATGAATTAGAATGGATACATTCGTGCGAATGAATTAGAATGGATCGTATGAATGAATTAGAATGGATCGTATGAATGAATTCGAATGGATCGTACGAATGAATTAGAATGGATCATACGAAGGAATTATGGTGGATTGTACAAATGAATTAGAATGGATACATTCGTGCAAAAGAATTAGAATGGATTGTATGAATAAATTAGAATGGATCGTATGAATGAATTAGAATGGATCGTGCGAATGAATTAGAATGGATTGTGCTAATGAGTAAGAATGGATCGTACGAATGAAATAGAATGGATCTTACGAATGAATTAGAATTAATCGTGCTAATGAATTAGAATGGATCGTACGAATCAATTAGAATAGATTGTGCGAATGAATTAGAATGGATCGTGCGAATAAATTAGAATGGATACATTCGTGCGAATGAATTAGAATGGTTCGTATGAATGAATTAGAATGGATTGTATGAATGGATTCGAATGGATCGTACGAATGAATTAGAATGGATACATTCGTGCGAATGAATTAGAATGGATCATACGAAGGAATTAGGGTGGATCGTACGAATGAATTAGAATGGATACATTAGTGCGAAAGTATTAGAATGGATTGTATGAATGAATTAGAATGGATCGTATGAATGAATTAGAATGGATCGTGCGAATAAATTAGAATGGATCGTACGAATGAATTAGAATGGATCGTATGAATGAATTAGAATGGATCGTGCGAATGAATTAGAATGGATCGTACGAATGAATTAGAATGGATACATTCGTGCGAATGAATTAGAATGGATCGTACGAATGAGTAAGAATGGATCGTACGAATGAAAAAGAATGGATTGTATGAATGAATTATAATGGATCGTGCTAATGAATTAGAATGGATCGTACGAATGAATTAGAATAGATCGTGCGAATGAATTAGAATGGATCGTACGAATGAATTAGAATGGATACATTCGTGCGAATGAATTAGAATGGATCGTGTGAATGAATTAGAATGGATCGTATGAATGAATTAGAATGGATACATTCGTGCGAATGAATTAGAATGGATCGTACGAATGAGTAAGAATGAAATAGTATGGATCGTACGAATGGATTAGAATGGATCGTGCTGATGAATTAGAATGGATCGTACGAACGAATTAGAATAGATTGTGCAAATGAATTAGAATGGATCGTACGAATGAATTAGAATGGATACATTCGTGCGAATGAATTAGAATGGATCGTTTGAATGAATTAGATTGGATCGTATGAATGAATTAGAATGGATCGTACATATGAATTAGAAAGGATAAATTCATGGGAATGAATTAGAATGGATCGAACGAAGGAATTAGAATGGATCATACGAATGAAATAGAATGGATCGTACGAATGAAATAGAATGGATCGTACGAAGGAATTAGAAAGGATCGTACGCAGGACTTAGAATGGATCGTACGAATGAATTTGAATGGATACATTCGTGCAATCCATTCTAATTCTTTTGCACGAATGAATTAGAATGGATCGTGCTAATGAATTAGAATGGATCATACGAATGAATTAGAATAGATTGTGCGAATGAATTAGAATGGATCGTACGAATGAATTAGAATGGATCGTATGAATGAATTAGAATGGATCGTGCGAATGAATTAGAATGGATCGTACGAATGAATTAGAATGGATACATTCGTGCGAATGAATTAAAATGGATCGTACGAATGAGTAAGAATGGATCGTATGAATGAAATAGAATGGATCGTACGAATGAATTTGAATGGATCGTGCGAATAAATTAGATTGGATCGTGCGAATGAATTAGAATGGATCGTACGAATGAATTAGAATGGATACATTCATGCGAATGAATTAGAATGGATCGTATGAATGAATTAGAATGGATCGTATGAATGAATTCGAATGGATCGTACGTATGAATTAGAATGGATCGTACGAATGAATTAGAATGGATCGTATGAATGAATTAGAATGGATCGTGCGAACGAATTAGAATGGATCGTACGAATGAATCAGAATGGATTCATTCGTGCAAAAGAATTAGAATGGATTGTATGAATGAATTAGAATGGATCGTACGAATGAATTAGAATGGATTGTATGAATGAATTAGAATGGATCGTGCGAATGAATTAGAATGGATCGTACGAATGAATTAGGATAAATACCTTCGGGCAAATGAATTAGAATGGATCGTACGAATGAGTAAGAATGGATCGTACGAATGAAATGGAATGGATCGTACGAATGAATTATAATGGATCGTGCGAAAGAATTAGATTGGATCGTGCGAATGAATTAGAATGGATCGTACGAATGAGTAAGAATGGATCGTACGAATGAAATAGAATGGATTGTATGAATTAATTAGAATGGATCATACGAATGAAATAGAATGGAACGTATGAATGAATTAGAATGGATCGTATGAATTAGAATGGATCGTATGAATGAATTAGAATGGATCATGCTAATAAATTAGAATGGATCGTACAAATGAATTAGAATGGATCGTATGAATGAATTAGAATGGATCGTACGAATGAATTAGAATGGATACATTCGTGCGAATGAATTAGAATGGATCGTACGAAAGAGTAAGAATGGATCATACTAATGAAATAGAATGGATCGTACGAATGAATTAGAATCGATCATGCGAATAAACTAGATTGGATTATGCGAATGAATTAGAATGGATCGTACGAATAAAATAGAATGGATACATTCGTGTGAATGAATTAGAATGGATCGTACGAATGAAATAGAATGGATCGGATGAATGAATTCGAATGGATCGTACGAATGAATTAGAATGGATACATTCGTGCGAATGAATTAGAATGGATCATACGAAGGAATTAGGGTGGATCGTACGAATGAATTAGAATGGATACATTCGTGCGAAAGAATTAGAATGGATTATATGAATAAATTATAATGGATCATATGAATGAATTAGAATGGATCGTGCGAATGAATTAGAATGGATCATACGAATGAATTAAAATGGATACATTCATGCGAATGAATTAGAATGGATCGTACGAATGAGTAAGAATGGATTGTACGAATGAAATATAATGGATCGTACGAATGAATTAGAATGGATCGTGCTAATGAATTAGAATGGATCGTACGAATGAATTAGAATAGATTGTGCGAATGAATTAGAATGGATCGTACGAATGAATTAGAATGGATCGTATGAATGAATTAGAATGGATCGTGCGAATGAATTAGAATGGATCGTACGAATGAATTAGAATGGATTGTGCTAATGAATTAGAATGGATCGTACGAATAAATTAGAATAGATTGTGCGAATGAATTAGAATGGATCATACGATTGAATTAGAATAGATCGTATGAATGAATTAGAATGGATCGTGCGAATGAATTAGAATAGATCATACGAATGAATTAGAATGGATACATTCATGCGAATGAATTAGAATGGATTGTATGAAAGAATTATAATGGATCGTATGAATGATTAGAATGGATCGTGCGAATGAATTAGAATGGATCGTACGAATGAATTAGAATGGATCGTATGAATGAATTAGAATGGATCATGCGAAAGAATTAGAATGGATCGTACGAATGAATTAGAATGGATACATTTGTGCGAATGAATTAGAATGTATCGTACGAATGAGTAAGAATGGATCGTATGAATGAAATAGAATGGATCGTACAAATGAATTAGAATGGATCATGCTAATGAATTAGAATGGATCGTACGAATGAATTAGAATAGATTGTGCGAATGAATTAGAATGGATCGTACGAATGAATTAGAATGGATACATTCATGCAAAAGAATTAGAATGGATTGTATGAATGAATTAGAATGGATCGTATGAATGAATTAGAATGGATCGTGCGAATGAATTAGAATGGATCGTACGAATGAATTAGAATGGATCGTACGAATGAATTAGAATGGATCGTGCGAATGAATTAGAATGGATCATACGAATGCATTAGAATGGATACATTCGTGCGAATGAATTAGAATGGATCGTACAAATGAGTAAGAATGCATCGTACGAATGAATTAGAATGGATCGAATGAATGAATTAGAATGGATCGTACAAATGAATTAGAATGGATTGTACAAATGAATTAGAATAGATAGTGCGAATGAATTAGAATGGATCATACGAATGAATTAGAATGTATACATTCGTGCGAATGAATTAGAATGGATCATATGAATGAATTAGATTGGATCGTATGAATGAATTAGAATGGATCGTACGTATGAGTTAGAATGGATACATTCATGGGAATGAATTAGAATGGATCGTACGAAGGAATTAGAATGGATCATACGAATGAAATAGAATGGATCATTTGAAGGAATTAGAATGGATCGTTCGAAGGAATTAGAATGAATCGTATGACTGAATTAGAAAGGATACATTCGTGCAAAACAATTAGAATGGATTGTATGAATGAATTAGAATGGATCATGCAAATGAATTAGAATGGATCGTGCGAATGAATTAGAATGGTTCGTACGAATGAATTAGAATAGATTGCGCGAATGAATTAGAATGGATACATTCGTGCGAATGGATTAGAATGGATCGTATGAATGAATTCGAACGGATCGTACGAATGAATTAGAATGGATACATTCGTGCGAATGAATTAGAATAGATCATACGAAGGAATTAGGGTGGATCGTACGAATGAATTAGAATGGATACATTCGTGCGAAAGAATTAGAATGGATTGTATGAATGAATTAGAATGGATCGTATGAATGAATTAGAATGGATCGTGCGAATGAATTAGAATGGATCGTACGAATGAATTAGAATGGATCGTACGAATGAATTAGAATGGATCGTACGAATGAATTTGAATGGATACATTCGTGCGAATGAATTAGAATGGATCGTATGAATGAATTAGAATAGATTGTGCGAATGAATTAGAATGGATATTAGAATGAATTAGAATGGATCGTACGTATAAATTAGAATGGATTGATTCTAATTCATTCGTTCGATCCATTCTAATTCCTTCGTACGATCCATTCTAAATCCTTCGTACGATCCATTCTAATTCATTTGCACGATCCATTGTAATTCATTCATACAATCCATTCTAATTCTTTTGCACGAATGTATCGATTCTAATTCATTCGTATGATCCATTCTAATTCCTTCGTACGATCCATTCTAATTCATTCCCATGAATGTATCCATTCTAATTCATAGGTACGATCCATTCTAATTTATTCATACGATCCAATCTAATTCATTCATACGATCCATTCTAATTCATTCGCACGAATGTATCCATTCTAATTCATTCGTACGATCCATTCTAATTCAATCGCACAATCTATTCTAATTTATTTATACGATCCATTCTAATTCATTAGCACGATCCATTCTAATTCATTCGTACGATCCATTCTATTTCATTCGTACGATTCATTCTTACTCATTCGTACGATCCATTCTAATTCATTCGTACGAATGTATCCATTCTAGTTCATTCGTACGATCCATTAGTTCATACGATCCATTCTTACTCATTCGTGCGATCCATTCTAATTCATTCGCATGAATGTATCCATTCTAATTCATTCGTACGATCCATTCTAATTCATTCGCACGATCTATTTTAATTCATTCATACGATCCATTCTAATTCATTTGTACGATCCATTCTAATTCATTAGCATGATCCATTCTAATTCATTCGCACGATCCATTCTTACTCATTCATACGATCCATTCTAATTCATATGATCCATTCTAATCCATTCTAATTCCATTGTACAAATGAATTAGAATAGATCATACGAAGGAATTAGGGTGGATCGTACGAATGAATTAGAATGGATACATTCGTGCGAAAGAATTAGAATGGATTGTGCGAATGAATTAGAATGGATCGTGTGATAAATTAGAATGGATCGTACGAATGAATTAGAATGGATCGTATGAATGAATTAGAATGGATCGTACGAATGAATTAGAATGGATCGTGCTAATGAATTAGAATGGATCATAAGAATGAAATAGAATGGATCGTACGAATAAATTAGAATGGATCGTGCTAATGAATTAGAATGGATCGTACGAATAAATTAGAATGGATCATATGAAGGAATTAGGGTGGATCGTACGAATGATTCAGAATGGATACATTCATGCGAAAGAATTAGAATGGATTGTATGAATGAATTAGAATGGATCATACAAATGAATTAGAATGGATCGTGCGAATGAATTAGAATGGATCATACGAATGAATTAGAATGGATCGTATGAATGAATTAGAATGGATCGTGCAAATGAATTAGAATGGATACATTCGTGCGAATGAATTAGAATGGATCGTACGAATGAGTAAGAATGGATCGTACGAATGAAATAGAATGGATCGTACGAATTAATTAGAATGGATCGTGCTAATGAATTAGAATGGATCGTATGAATGAATAAGAATGGATTGTGGGAATGAATTAGAATGAATCGTACGAATGAATTAGAATGGATACATTCGTGCGAATGAATTAGAATAGATTGTATGAATGAATTAGATTGGATCGTATGAATGAATTAGAATGGATCCATTCGTGCGAATGAATTAGAATGGATCGTACGAATGAGTAAGAATGAAATAGAATGGATCGAACGAATGAATTAGAATGGATGGTGCTGATGAATTAGAATGGATCGTACGAACGAATTAGAATAGATTGTGCGAATGAATAAGAATGGATCGTACGAATGAATTAGAATGGATACATTCGTGCGAATGAATTAGAATGGATCGTTTGAATGAATTAGAATGGATGGTATGAATGAATTAGAATGGATCGTACATATGAATTAGAATGGATACATTCATGGGAATGAATTAGAATGGATCGAACGAAGGAATTAGAATGGATCATACGAATGAAATAGAATGGATCGTACGAATGAAATAGAATGGATCGTACGAAGGAATTAGAAAGGATCGTATGCAGGACTTAGAATGGATCGTACGAATGAATTAGAATGGATACATTCTGCAATCCATTCTAATTCTTTTGCACGAATGAATTAGAATGGATCGTGCGAATGAATTAGAATGGATCGTGCTAATGAATTAGAATGGATCATACGAATGAATTCGAATAGATTGTGCGAATGAATTAGAATGGATCGTACGAATGAATTAGAATGGATCGTATGAATGAATTAGAATAGATCGTGCGAATAAATTAGAATGGATCGTACGAATGAATTAGAATAGATACATTCGTGCGAATGAATTAGAATGGATCGTACGAATGAGTAAGAATGGATCGTATGAATGAAATATAATGGATCGTACGAATGAATTTGAATGGATCGTGCGAAAAAATTAGATTGGATCGTGCGAATGAATTAGAATGGATCGTACGAATGAATTAGAATGGATACATTCGTGCGAATGAATTAGAATGGATCGTATGAATGAATTAGAATGGATCGTATGAATGAATTCGAATGGATCGTACGTATGAATTAGAATGGATCGTACAAATGAATTAGAATGGATCGTATGAATGAATTAGAATGGATCGTGCGAACGAATTAGAATGGATCGTACGAATGAATTAGAATGGATACATTCGTGCGAAAGAATTAGAATGGATTGTATGAATGAATTAGAATGGATCGTACGAATAAATTAGAATGGATCGTATGAATAAATTAGAATGGATCGTGCGAATGAATTAGAATGGATCGTACGAATGAATTAGGATAGATACCTTCGGGCAAATGAATTAGAATGGATCGTACGAATGAGTAAGAATGGATCGTACGAATGAGTAAGAATGGATCGTACGAATGAAATGGAATGGATCGTACGAATGAATTAGAATGGATCGTGCGAATGAATTAGATTGGATCGTGCGAATGAATTAGAATGGATCGTATGAATGAGTAAGAATGGATCGTACGAATGAAATAGAATGGATCGTATGAATCAATTAGAATGGATCATACGAATGAAATAGAATGGAACGTATGAATGAATTAGAATGGATCGTATGAATGAATTAGAATGGATCGTGCTAATAAATTAGAATGGATCATACGAATGAATTAGAATGGATCGTACGAATGAATTAGAATGGATCGTATGAATGAATTAGAATGGATCGTGCGAATGAATTAGAATGGATCATACGAATGAATTAGAATGGATACATTCGTGCGAATGAATTAGAATGGATTGTATGAATGAATTAGAATGGATCGTGCGAATAAATTAGAATGGATCGTACGAATGAATTAGAATGGATCGTATGAATGAATTAGAATGGATCATGCGAATGAATTAGAATGGATCGTACGAATGAATTAGAATGGATACATTTGTGCGAATGAATTAGAATGTATCGTACGAATGAGTTAGAATGGATCGTATGAATGAAATAGAATGGATCGTACAAATGAATTAGAATGGATCGTGCTAATGAATTAGAATTGATCGTACGAATGAATTAGAATAGATTGTTTGAATGAATTAGAATGGATCGTACGAATGAATTAGAATGGATTCATTCATGCAAAAGAATTAGAATGGATTGTATGAATGAATTAGAATGGATTGTATGAATGAATTAGAATGGATCATGCGAATGAATTAGAATGGATCGTACGAATGAATTAGAATGGATCGTACGAATGAGTTAGAATGGATACATTCATGTGAATGAATTAGAATGGATCGTACGAATGAGTAAGAATGGATCGTATGAATGAATTAGAATGGATCGAATGAATGAATTAGAATGGATCGTACAAATGAATTAGAATGGATCATACAAATGAATTAGAATAGATAGTGCAAATGAATTAGAATGGATCATACGAATGAATTAGAATGTATACATTCGTGCGAATGAATTAGAATGGATCGTATGAATGAATTAGATTGGATCGTATGAATGAATTAGAATGGATCGTATGTATGAGTTAGAATGGAATCATTCATGGGAATGAATTAGAATGGATCGTACGAAGGAATTAGAATGGATCATATGAATGAAATAGAATGGATCATTTGAAAGAATTAGAATGGATCGTTCGAAGGAATTAGAATGGATCGTATGACTGAATTAGAAAGGATACATTCGTGCAAAACAATTAGAATGGATTGTATGAGTGAATTAGAATGGATCGTGCAAATGAATTAGAATGGATCGTGCGAATGAATTAGAATGGATCGTACGAATGAATTAGAATAGATTGCGTGAATGAATTAGAATCGATCGTACGAATGAATTAGAATGGATACATTCGTGCGAATGAATTAGAATGGATCGTATGAATGAATTCGAATGGATCGTACGAATGAATTAGAATGGATACATTCGTGCGAATGAATTATAATGGATCATACGAAGGAATTAGGGTGGATCGTACGAATGAATTAGAATGGATACATTCGTGCGAAAGAATTAGAATGGATTGTATGAATGAATTAGAATGGATCGTATGAATGAATTAGAATGGATCGTGCGAATGAATTAGAATGGATCGTACGAATGAATTAGAATGGATCGTACGAATGAATTTGAATGGATACATTCGTGCGAATGAATTCGAATTGATCGTATGAATGAATTAGAATAGATTGTGCGAATTAATTAGAATGGATATTAGAATGAATTGGAATGGATCGTACGTATAAATTAGAATGGATTGATTCTAATTCATTCATACGATCCATTCTAATTCCTTCGTACGATCCATTCTAAATCCTTCGTACGATCCATTCTAATTCATTTGCACGATCCATTGTAATTCATTCATACAATCCATTCTAATTCTTTTGCACGAATCTATTTATTCTAATTCATTCGTATGATCCATTCTAATTCCTTCGTACGATCCATTCTAATTCATTCCCATGAATGTATCCATTCTAATTCATAGGTACGAGCCATTCTAATTCATTCATACGATCCAATCTAATTCATTCATACAATCCATTCTAATTCTTTCGCACAAATGTATCCATTCTAATTCATTCGTATGATCCATTCTAATTCATTCATACGATCCATTCTAATTCATTAGCACGATCCATTCTAATTCATTCGTACGATCCATTCTATTTCATTCGTACGATTCATTCTTACTCATTCGTTCGATCCATTCTAATTCATTCGTACGAATATATCCATTCTAATTCATTCGTACGATCCATTAGTTCGTACGATTCATTCATACTCATTCGTGCGATCCATTCTAATTCATTCGCACGAATGTATCCATTCTAATTCATTCGTACGATCCATTCTAATTCATTCGCACGATCTATTCTATTTCATTCATACGATCCATTCTAATTCATTTGTATGATCCATTCTAATTCATTAGCATGATCCATTCTAATTCATTCGCATGATTCATTCTTACTCATTCATACGATCCATTCTAATTCATATGATCCATTCTAATCCATTCTAATTCCTTTGTACAAATAAATTAGAATAGATCATACGAAGGAATTAGGGTGGATCGTACGAATGAATTAGAATGGATACATTCGTGCGAAAGAATTAGAATGGATTGTGCGAATGAATTGGAATGGATCGTGTGATGAATTAGAATGGATCATACGAATGAATTAGAATGGATCGTATGAATGAATTCGAACGGATCGTACGAATGAATTAGAATGGATCGTGCTAAGGAATTAGAACGGATCATAAGAATGAAATAGAATGGATCGTACGAATAAATTAGAATGGATCTTGCTAATGAATTAGAATGGATCGTACGAATAAATTAGAATGGATCATATGACGGAATTAGGGTGGATCGTACGAATGATTTAGAATGGATACATTCGTGCAAAAGAATTAGAATCGATCGTATGAATGAATTAGAATGGATCATACAAATGAATTAGAATGGATCGTGCGAATGAATTAGAATGGATCGTACAAATGAATTAGAATGGATCGTATGAATGGATTAGAATGGATCGTGCGAATGAATTAGAATGGATATATTCGTGCGAATGAATTAGAATGGATCGTACGAATGAGTAAGAATAGATCGTACTAAAGAAATAGAATGGATCGTACGAATTAATTAGAATGGATCATGCTAATGAATTAGAATGGATCGTACGAATGAATAAGAATGGATTGTGCGAATGAATTAGAAAGAATCGTACGAATGAATTAGAATGGATACATTCGTGCGAATGAATTAGAATAGATTGTATGAATGAATTAGATCGGATCGTATGAATGAATTAGAATGGATCGTACGTATGAATTAGAATGGATACATTCATGGGAATGAATTAGAATGGATCGTACGAAGGAATTAGAATGGATCGTACGAAGGAATTAGAGCGAATGAATTAGAATGGATCGTACGAATGAGTAAGAATGGATTGTACAAATGAAATAGAATGGATCGTATGAATGATTTAGAATGGATCGTAAGAATGAATTAGAATGGATCGTATGAATGAATTAGAATGGATCGTATGAATGAATTCGAACGGATCGTACGAATGAGTTAGAATGGATACAGTCGTGCGAATGAATTAGAAAGGATCTTATGAAAGAATTAGGGTGGATCGTACGAATGAATTAGACTGGATACATTCGTGCGAAAGAATTAGAATGGATTGTATGAATGAATTAGAATGGATTGTATGAATGAATTAGAATGGATCGTGCAAATTAATTAGAATGGATCATACGAATGAATTAGAATGGATCGTATGAATGAATTAGAATGGATCGTGCGAATGAATTAAAATGGATTGTACGAATGAATTAGAATGGATACATTCGTGCGAATCAATTAGCATGGATCGTACGAATGAGTAAGAATGGATCATACGAATGAAATAGAATGGATCATACGAATGAGTAAGAATGGATCGTACGAATGAAATAGAATGGATCGTACGAATGAATTAGAATGGATCGTGCTAATGAATTAGAATGGACCGTACGAATGAATTAGAATAGATTGTGCGAATGAATTAGAATAGATCGTACGAATGAATTAGAATGGATACATTCGTGCGAATGAATTAGAATGGATCGTATGAATGAGTTAGATTGGATCGTATCAATGAATTAGAATGGATCGTACGTATGAATTAGAATGGATATATTCATGGGAATGAATTAGAATGGATCGTACGAAGAAATTAGAATGGATCATATGAAGAAATAGAATGGATCATACGAAGGAATTAGAATGGATCGTACGAAGGAATTAGAATGGATCGTACAAAGAAATTAGAATGGACCATACGAATGAATTAGAATGGATACATTCGTGTAAAAGAATTAGAATAGATTGTATAAATGAATTAGAATGGATCGTGCAAATGAATTTGAATGGATCGTGTGAATGAATTAGAATGGATCATACGAATGAACTAGAATAGATTGTGCGAATGAATTAGAAAGGATCGTAAGAATGAATTAGAATGGATACATTCGTGTGAATAAATTAGAATGGATCATATGATTGAATTAGAATGGATCGTATGAATGAATTTGAATGGATCGTACGAATGAATTAGAATGGATACTTCATGCGAATGAATTAGATTGGATCATACGAAGGAATTAGGGTGGATCGTACTCTAATTCCTTCATACGATCCATTCGTACGATCCATTCTAATTCATTCTTACGATCCATTCTAATTCATTCTTACGATCCATTCTAATTCCTTCATACGATCCATTCGTACGATCCATTCTAATTCATTCTTACGATCCATTCTAATTCATTCTTACGATCCATTCTAATTCATTCATACGATCCATTCTAATTCATTCGCACGAATGTATCCATTCTAATTCATTATTACGATCCATTATAATTCATTCGCACAATCCAATCTAATTCATTCGCACGATCCATTCTAATTCATCATTCGCACAATCTATTCTAATTCATTCGTATGCTCTATTCTAATTCATTTGCATGATCCATTCTAATTCATTCGTACGATCCATTCTATTTCATTCGTACGATCCATTCTTACTCATTCGTACGATCTATTCTAATTCATTCGCACGAATGTATCCATTCTAATTCATTCGTACGATCCATTCTAATTCATTCGCACGATCCATTCTAATTCATTCACACATTTCATTCTAATTCATACGTACGATCCATTCTAATTCATTCATATGATCCATTCTAATTCATTCATACGATCAATTCTAATTCATTCGCACGATCCATTCTAATCCATTCGTACGATCCATTCTTACTCATTCGTACGATCCATTCTAATTCATTCGCACGAATGTATCCATTCTAATTCATTCGTACGATCCATTCTAAATCCTTCGTACGATCCATTCTATTTCATTCATACGATCCATTCTAATTCATTCATAAAATCTATTCTAATTCTTTCGCATGAATGTATCTATTCTAATTCATTCGTACAATCCACCCTAATTCCTTCATATGATCCATTCTAATTCATTCGCACGAATATATCCATTCTAATTATTTCGTACGATCCTTTCAAATTAGAATGGATAGATTCGTGTGAAAGAATCAGAATTGATTATATGAATGAATTAGAATGGATCGTATGAATGAAATAGAATGGATTGTACGAAGGAATTAGAATGGATCGTACGAGTGAATTAGAATGGATACATTCGTGCGAATGAATTACAATGGATCGTAAGAATGAGTAAGAATGGATCGTACGAATGAAATAGAATGGATCATACGAATGAATTAGAATGGATCGTGCTAATGAATTAGAAAGGATCGTACGAAAGAATTAGAATAGATTGTGCGAATGAATTAGAATGGATCGTACGAATGAATTAGAATAGATCGTATGAATGAATTAGAATGGATCGTGCGAATGAATTAGAATGGATCGTACGAATGAATTAGAATGGATACATTCGTGCTAATGAATTAGAATGGATCGTACGAATGAGTAAGAATGGATCGTACAAATGAAATAGAATGGATCGTGCGAATGAATTAGAATGGATCGTATGAATGAAATAGAATGGATAGTATGAATGAATTAGAATGGATCGTGCGAATGAATTAGAATGGATCATACGAATGAATTAGAATAGATACATTCGTGCGAATGAATTAGAATGGATCATACGAATGAATTAGGATGGATCGTACGAATGAATTAGAATGGATACATTCTTGCGAAAGAATTAGAATGGATTGTATGAATGAATCAGAATGGATCGTATGAATGAATTAGAATGGATTGTACGAATGAATTAGAATGGATTATTCTAATTCATTCGTACGATCCATTCTAATTCATTTGTACGATCCATTCTAATTCATTCGTATGATCCATTCTAATTCATTCGTACGAACCATTCTTACTAATTCGTACGATCCATTCTAATTCATTCGTACGATCCATTCCAAGTCATTCATACGATCCATTCTAATCCATTCTAATTCATTCGTATGATCCATTCTAATGAATTCGTGCTAATGAATTAGATTGATACATTCGTGCGGATGAATTAGAATGGATCGTATGAATGAATTAGAATGGATCGTACGAATGAATTAGAATGGATCGTACGAATGAATTAGAATGGATACATTTGTGCGAATGAATGAGAATGGATCGTATGAATAAATTAGATTGCATCGTATGAATGAATTAGAATGGGAATGAATTAGAACGGATCGTACGAATGAATTAGAATGGATCGTACGAAGGAATTAGAATGGATTCATTTGTACGATCTACTCTAATTCATTCATACAATCCTTTCTAATTTTTTTGCACGAATGTATCCATTCTAATTCTTTCATACGATCCACCCTAATTCCTTCGTATGATCCATTCTAATTCATACGCACGAATGTATCCATTCTAATCCATTCGTATGATCCATTCGAATTCATTCATACGATCCATTCTAATTTATTCGCACGATCCATTCTAATTCATTCATACGATCCTTTCTAATTCATTCATACGATCGTGTGAATTAATTAGAATGGATCGTACGAATGAATTAGAATGGATACATTCGTGCGAAAGAATTAGAATGGATCATACGAAGCAATTAGGGTGGATCGTACGAATGAATTAGAATGGATACATTCGTGCGAAAGAATTAGAATGGATTGTATGAATGAATTAGAAAGGATCGTACGAATGTATCCATTCTTATTCCTTCATACGATCCATTCTAATTCATTCGTACTATCCATTCTAATTCATTCATATGATCCATTATAATCCATTCATATGATCCAATCTAATTCATTCATACGATCCATTCTAATTCATTCACACGAATGTATTCATTCTAATTCATTCGTATGATCCATTCTAATTCCTTCGTACGATCCATTCAAATCCATTCTAATTCATTCATACGATCCATTCTAATCCATTCTAATTCATTCATACGATCCATTCTAATTTATTCTAATTCATTCATACGATCCATTCTAATTACATTCGCACGATACATTCTAATTCATTCTAATTCATTTGTCGTATGATCCATTCTAATTCCTTCATACGATCCATTCTATTTCATTCGTATGATCCATTCTAATTCCTTCGTACGATCCATTCTAATTCATACGTACGATCCATTCTAATTAGACTTGATTGCATGAATGAGTAAGAATGGATTGTACGAATGAAATAGAATGGATCGTACGAATGAATTAGAATGGATCGTGCTAATGAATTAGAATGGATCGTACGAATGAATTTGAATAGATTGTGCCAATGAATTAGAATGGATCGTACGAATGAATTAGAATGGATCGTATGAATGAATTAGATTGGATCGTATGAATGAATTAGAATGGATCGTATGTATGAATTAGAATGGATACATTCATGGGAATGAATTAGAATGGATCGTACGAAGGAATTAGAATGGATCATTTGAATGAAATAGAATTGATCGTACGAAGGAATTAGAATGGATCGTACGAAGGAATGCGAATGGATCGTACGAAGGAATTAGGGTGGATCGTACGAATGAATTAGAATGGATTAGAATTAGAATGGATACATTCGTGCTAATGAATTAGAATGGATCGTACGAATAAATTAGAATAGATTGTGTGAATGAATTAGAATGGATCATACGAATGTATTAGAATGGATCGTATGAATGAATTAGAATGGATCTTGCGAATGAATTAGAATATATTATACGAAGGAATTAGAATTGATCGTACGAATGAATTAGAATGGATACATTCGTGCATGGATACATTCGTGCGAAGGAATTAGAATGGATCGTACGAATGGATCGTACGAAGGAATTAGAATGAATTAGAATGGATACATTCATGCGAATGAATTAGAATGGATCGTATGAATGAACTAGATTGGATCGTATGAATGAATTAGAATGGATCGTACATATGAATTAGAATGGATCATAGGAATGAATTAGAATGGATTAGAATGATCCATTCTAATTCATTCACACGAATGTATCCATTCTAATTCATTCGTACGATCCATTCTAATTCATTCGCACGATCCATTCTAATTCCTTCATACGATCCATTCTAATTCATTCATACGATCCATTCTAATTCATTTGGACAAATGTATCCACTCTAATTCATTCGTACGATCCATTCTAATTCATTTGCACAATCCATTCTAATCCATTCTAATTCATCATTCGCACAATCTATTCTAATTCATTCGCACGATCTATTCTAATTCATTCGTACGATCCATTCTAATTCATTCGTATGATCCATTCTAATTCATTTGCATGATCGATTCTAATTCATTCATACGATCCATTCTAATTCATTCGTACAATCCATTCTAATTCATTCGCACGATCTATTCTAATTCATTCGTACGATCCATTCTAATTCATTAGCACAATCCATTCTAATTCATTTCAACGATCCATTCTATTTTATTCGTACGATCCATTCTTATTCATTCGTACGATCGTATGAATGAATTAGAATGAATTAGAATGGATCGTACGAATGAATTAGAATGGATCGTATGAATGAATTAGAATGGATCGTGTGAATGAATTAGAATGAATTAGAATCGATCGTACGAATGAATTAGAATGGATACATTCGTGCGAATGAATTAGAATGGATCGTATGAATGAATTTGAATGGATCGTATGAATGAATTAGAATGGATCTACGAATGAATTAGAATGGATACATTCGTGCGAATGAATTAAAATGGATCGTATGAATTAATTAGAATGGATCGCATGAATGAATTAGAATGGATCGTGCGAATGAATTAGAATGGATATATTCATGCGAATGAGTTAGAATGGATCTTACAAATGAATTAGAATGGATCGTACGGTCCATTCTTATTCATTCGTACGATCCACCCTAATTCCTTTGTATGATCCATTCTAATTCATTCGCACGAATGTATCTATTCTAATTCATTTGCACGATCCATTCTAATTCATTCATACAATCCATTCTAAGTCTTTCGCACGAATGTATCCATTCTAATTCATTCATACGATCCACCCTAATTCCTTCGTACGATCCATTCTAATTCATTCGTACGATTCATCATTCGCTAATGAATTATAATGGATCGTGCGAATGAATTTGAATTGATCGTACGAATGAATTAGAATAGATTGTGCGAATGAATTAGAATGTATCGTATGAATGAATTAGAATGGATCATATGAATGAATTGAATGGATCGTACGAATGAATTAGAATGGATCGTGCAAATGAATTAGAATGGATCATACGAATGAATTAGAATGGATCGTATGAATGAATTAGAATGGATCGTGCGAATGAATTAGAATGGATCGTACGAATGAATTAGAATGGATCCATTCTAATTAGAATGGATTCATTCGTACGATCCATTCTAATTCATTCGCACGAATGTATCCATTCTAATTCATTTGCATGATCCATTCTAATTCATTCGCACAATCTATTCTAATTCATTGGTACGATCCATTCTAATTTATTAGCACGATCCATTCTAATTAATTCGTACGATCCATTCTAATTCTTTCTAATCCATTCTAATCCTATCTAATCCATTCTAATTCTTTCGCACAAATGTATCCATTCTAATCCATTCTAATTCATTCATACAATCCATTCTAATTCATTCGCACGAATGTATACATTCTAATTCATTCGTACGATCCATTCTAATCAATTAGAATTAATTAGAATTAGAATGGATCGTACGAATGAATTAGAATGGATCGTGCGAATGAATTAGAATGGATCGTACGAATGAATTAGAATGAATACATTCGTGCGAATGAATTAGAATGGATCGTATGAATGAATTAGAATGGATCGTATGAATAATTTAGAATGGATCGTACGAATGAATTAGAATGAATTAGAATGGATCATATGAATGAATTAGATTGGATTGTATGAATTAGATTGGATCGTACGATCCATTCTAATTCATTCATACGATCCATTCTAATTCATTCATACGATCCATTCTAATTCATTCATACGATCCAATCTAATTCATTCATACGATCCATTCTAATTCGTTCGCACGATCCATTCTAATTCATTGATATGATCCATTCTAATTCATTCATACGATCCAATCTAATTCATTCATACGATCCATTCTAAATTCCTTCGTATGATCCATTCTAATTCATTCGCACGATCCATTCTAATTCCTTCGTACGATCCATTCTAATTCATTCCCATGAATGTATCCATTCTAATTCATTCATACGATCCATTCTAATTCATTCGTACGATCCATTCTAATTAATTCGCACAATCTATTCTAATTCATTCATACGATCCTTCTAATTCATTAGCACGATCCATTCTAATTCATTCGTACGATCCATTCTAATTCATTCGCACAATCTATTCTTATTTTTTCGTACGAACCATTCTAATTCCTTCGTACAATCCGAATGTATCCATTCTAATTGATTCGCACGATCCATTCGAATTCATTCATACGATCCATTCTAATTCATTCATACAATCCATTCTAATTCATTCCCATGAATGTATCCATTCTAATTCAAATGTACGATCCATTCTAATTCATTCATATGATCCATTCTAATTCATTCGTACGATCCATTCTAATTCATTCACACGATCCATTCTAATTCATTCAAATGATCCATTCTAATTCCTTCGTATGATCGTACGAATGAGTAAGAATGGATCGTACGAATGATATAGAATGGATCGTACGAATGAATTAGAATGGATAGTGCGAATGAATTAGATTGGATCGTGCGAATGAATTAGATTGAATGGATTGAACGAATGAATAAGAATAGATTATGCGAATGAATAAAAATGAATTAGAATAGATTATATGAATGAATTAGAATGGATCGTATGAATGAATTAGAATGGATTGTACGAATGAATTAGAATGGATCGTACAAATGAATTAGAATGGATCGTACGAATGAATTAGAATGGATCGTGCTAATGAATTAGAATGGATCGTACGAATGAATTAGAATTGACTGTGCGAATGAATTAGAATGGATCGTACGAATGAATTAGAATGGATACATTCGTGCGAATGAATTTGAATGGATCGTATGAATGAATTAGATTGGATCGTATGAATGAATTAGAATGGATCGTACGTATGAATTAGAATGGATACATTCATGGGATTGAATTAGAATGGATCGTACGAAGGAATTAGAATGGATCATACAAATGAAACAGAATGGATCGTACGAAGGAATTAGAATGGATCGTACGAAAGAATTAGAATGGATCGTATGAAGGAATTAAAGCGAATGAATTAGAATGGATCGTACGAATGAAATAAAATGGATCATATGAATGAATTAGAATGGATCGTGCGAATGATTTAGATCGTACGAATGAATTAGTATGGATCGTATGAAGGAATTAGAATGGATCGTGCAAATGAATTAGAATAGATCATACGAATAGATTAGAATAGATTGTACTATCCATTCTAATTCATTCTAATTCATTCATACGAATGAAATAGAATGGATCGTATGAAGGAATTAGAATGGATCGTACAAATGAATTAGAATGGATCGTACGAATGAATTAGAATAGATTGTGCGAATGAATTAGATTGGATCCTATGAATGAATTAGAATGGATCCATTCTATTCTTATTCATTCGCACGATCCGTTCTATTTCCTTCGTACGACCCATTCTATTTCATTCGTATGATCCATTCTAATTCCTTCGTACGATCCATTCTAATTCATTCGCATGATTGTATCCATTCTAATTCATATGTACGATCCATTCTAATTCCTTCATACGATCCATTCTAATTCAATCATACGATCCATTCTAATTCATTCACACGAATGTATCCATTCTAATTTATTCGTACGATCCATTCCGATCCAATCTAATTCATTCATATGATCCATTCTAATTCATTCGCACGAATGTATCTATTCTAATTCATTCCATTCTTGCGAATGAATTAGAATGGATCATACGAATGAATCTTGCGAATGAATTAGAATGGATTGTGCAAATGAATTAGAATGAATCGTATGAATGAATCATGCAAATGAATTAGAGTGGATCGTACGAATGAATTAGAATGGATCGTACAAATGAATTAGAATGGATTCATTCCCATGGATACATTCGTGCGAATGAATTAGAATGGATCGTATGAATGAATTAGATTGGATCGTATGAATGAATTTGAATGGATCGTACGTATGAATTAGAATGGATACATTCGTGCGAATGAATTAGAATGGATCATACGAAGGAATTACGGTGGATCGTATGAATGAATTAGAATGGATATATTCGTGCGAAAGAATTAGAATGGATTGTATGAATGAATTAGAATGGATCGTATGAATGAATTAGAATGGATCGTGTGAATGAATTAGAATAGAATGGATCCATTCTAATTCATTCGTACGATCCATTCTAATTCCTTCGTATGAACCATTCTAATTCATTCGCACGAATGTATACATTCTAATTCATTCGTACGATCCATTCGAATTCATTCATACGATCCATTCTAATTCATTCGTACGATCAATTCTAATTCATTCGCACGATCCATTCTAATTCATTCAGACGATCCATCCTAATTCATTCATACAATCCATTCTAATTCTTTCGCACGAATGTATCTATTCTAATTCATTCGTACGATCCACTCTAATTCCTTTGTACAATCCATTCTAATTCATTCATACGATCCATTCTAATTCATTCGCATGATCCATTCTAATTCTTTCGCACGAATGTATCTACTCTAATTCATTCGTACGATCCACCCTAATTCCTTCGTATGATCCATTCTAATTTATTCGTACGATCCGTTCTAATTCATTCGTACGATCCATTCGAATTCATTCGTACGATCCATTCTAATTCATTCATACGATCCATTCTAATTCATTCGCACGAATGTATCCATTCGAATTCATTCATACGATCCATTCTAATTCATTCATACGATCCATTATAATTCACTTGCACGAATGTATCCATTCTAATTCATTCATACGATTCATTCTAATTCATTCGAACAATCTATTCTAATTCATTCATATGATCCATTCTAATTCATTCGCACGATCCATTCTAATTCATTCATACGATCCCTTCGAATTTATTCATACGAACCATTCTAATTCTTTCGTACGATCCATTCTAATTCTTTCGTACGAATGTATCCATTCTAATTCATTCGTACGATCCATTCTAATAGATTCGCACGAATGTATCCATTATAATTCATTCGTACGATCCATTCGAATTCATTCATACGATCCATTCTAATTCATTCATACGATCCATTCTAATTTATTCGCACGAATGTATCCATTCTAATTCATTCGTACGATCCATTCTAATTCATTTGTACGATCCATTCTAATTCATTCATACAATCCATTCTAATTCTTTTGCACGAATGTATCCATTCGAATTCATTCGTACGATCCATTCTAATTCCTTCGTACGATCCATTCTAATTCCTTCGTATGATCCATTCGAATTCCTTCGTACGATCCATTCTAATTCATTCCCATGAATGTATCCATTCTAATTCATACGTACGATCCATTCTAATTCATTCATACGATCCAATTCATACGTACGAATAAATTAGATTGTGCGAATGAATTAGAATGGATCGTACGAATGAATAAGAATGGATTAGAATGGATCGTACGAAGGAATTAGAATGGATCATACGAATGAAATAGAATGGATCGTACAATCCATTCTAATTCATTCGTACAATCCATTCTAATTCATTCGCACGATCTATTCTAATTCAATCGTATGATCCATTCTAATTCATTCATACGATCCAATCTAATTCATTCGTACGATCCATTCTATTTCATTGGTACGATCCATTCTAATTCATTCGTGCGATCCATTCTAATTCATTCGTACGATCCATTCTAATTCCTTCATAAGATTCATTCTATTTCATTCGTATGATCCATTCTAATTCCTTTGTACGATCCATTCTAATTCATTCCCATGAATGTATCCATTCTAATTCCTTCGTACGATCCATTCTAATTCCTTCGTACGATCAATTCTTATTCATTCATACAATCCATTCTAATTCCTTCATACGATCCATTCTAATTCATTCGTACGATCCATTCTAATTCATTCGCACGATCGATTCTAATTCATTCATACGATCCATTCTAATTCATTCGCACGAATGTATCCATTCTAATTCATTCGTACGATCCATTCTAATTCATTCGCACAATCTATTCTAATTCATTCGTACGATCCATTCTAATTCATTAGCATGATCCATTCTAATTCATTCGTACGATCCATTCTATTTCATTCATACGATCCATTCTAACTCATTCGAACGATCCATTCTAATACATTCGCACAAATGTATCCATTCTAATTCATTCGTACGATCCATTCTAATTCATTCGCACGATCCATTATAATTCATTCTTACGATCCATTCTAATTCATTCGTACGATCCATTATAATTCATTCGCACAATCTATTCTAATTCATTCGTACGATCCATTCTAATTCATTAGCATGATCCATTCTAATTCATTCCTACAATCCATTCTAATTCATTCGCACGATCCATTCTAATTCATTCATACGATCTATTCTAATTCATTCATACAATCCATTCTAATTCTTTCGCACGAATGTATCCATTCTAATTTATTCGTACGATCCATTCTAATTCTTTCGCACAATCTATTATAATTCATTTGTACGTACAAATTTATTCATACGATCCATTCTAATTCATTCGTACGATCCATTCTAATTCATTAGCATGATCCATTCTATTTCATTCGTATGATCTATTGTATTTCATTCGTACGATCCATTCTTACTCATTCGTATGATCCATTCTAATTTATTCGCACGAATGTATCCATTCTAATTCATTCGTATGGATCATACGAATGAATTAGAATAGATCGTGCGAATGAATTAGAATGGATCGTATGAATGAATTAGAATGTATCGTGCAAATGAATTAGAATGGATCGTACGAATGAATTAGAATAGATTGTGCGAATGAATTAGAATGGATCGTACGAATGAATTAGAATGGATACATTCGTGCGAATGAATTAGAATGGTTCGTACGAATGAATTAGAATGGATACATTCATGGGAATGAATTAGAATGGATCAGACGAAGGAATTAGAATGGATCATACGAATGAAATAGAATGGATCGTATGAATGAATTAGAATGGATCGTGCGAATGAATTAGAATGGATCGTACGAATGACTAAGAATGGATCGTACGAATGAAATAGAATGGATCATACGTACAATCCATTCTAATTCATTCATGCGATCCATTCTAATTCATTTGCACGAATGTATCCATTCTAATTCCTTCGTACGATCCAATCTAATTTATTTGCACGATCCATTCTAATTCATTCGTATGATCCATTCTATTTCATTCGTACGATCCATTCTTACTCATTCGTACGATCCATTCTAATTCATTCGCATGAATATATCCATTCTAATTCATTCGTACGATCCATTCTAATTCATTCGCACGATTCATTCTAATTCATTCGTACGATCCATTCTAACTCATTCGTACGATCCATTCTAATTCATTCGCACGAATGTATCCATTCTAATTCATTCGTACGATCCATTCTATTTCATTCGTACGATCCATTCTTACTCAATCGTACAATCCATTCTATTTCATTCGTATGATCCATTCTTGCTCATTCGTATGATCGAATGAATTCGAATGGATCGTATGAATGAATTAGATTGGATCGTATGAATGAATTAGAATGGATCATACGTATGAATTAGAATGGATCGTACGAATGAATAAGAATGAAGGAATTAGAATGGATCGTACGAATGAATTAGAATAGATTGTGCGAATGAATTAGAATGGATCATACGAATGAATAAGAATGAAGGAATTAGAATGGATCGTACGAATGAATTAGAATAGATTGTGCGAATGAATTAGAATGGATCGTACGAATGAGTAAGAATGGATCGTACGAATGAAATAGAATGGATCGTATGAATGAATTAGAATAGATTGTGCTAATGAATTAGAATGGATCGTACGAATGAATTAGAATAGATTGTGCGAATGAATTAGAATGGATCGTATGAATGAATGGATCGTACGAATGAATTAGAATGGATACATTCGTGCGAATGAATTAGAATGGATCGTACGAATGAGTACGAATGGATCATACAAATGAAATAGAATGGATCGTACGAATGAATTAGAATGGATCATGCTAATGAATTAGAATGGATCGTACGAATGAATTAGAATAGATTGTGCGAATGAATTAGAGTGGATCGTATGAATGAATTCGAATGGATCGTACGAATGAATCAGAATGGATCATACAAATGAAATATAATGGATCGTATGAATGAATTAGAATGGTTCGTATGAATTAGAATGGACGTATGAATGAATTAGAATAGATCGTGCTAATGAATTAGAGTCGATCGTATGAATGAATTAGAATGGATCGTACAATGAATTAGAATGGATTGTGCCAATGAATTAGAATGGATCGTACGAATGAATGGATCGTACGAAGGAATTAGAATGGATACATTCGTGCGAATGAATTAGAATGGATATATTCGTGCGAATGAGTAAGAATGGATCGCACGAATGAAATAGAATGGATCGTACGAATTAGAATGGGTCGTATGAATGAATTAGAATGGATTGTGCTAATAAATTAGAATGGATCGTACGAATGAATTAGAATGGATCGTACGAATGAATTAGAATAGATTGTGCGAATGAATTAGAATGGATCGTATGAATGAATGGATCGTACGAAGGAATTAGAATGGATCATACGAATAAAATACAATGGATCGTACGAAGGAATTAGAATGGATCGTACGAAGGAATTAGAATGGATCGTACGAATGAATTAGAATGGATACATTTGTGCAAATGAATTAGAATGGATTGTATGAATGAATTAGAATGGATCGTGCAAATGAATTAGAATGGATCGTGCGAATGAATTAGAATGGATCGTACGAATGAATTAGAATAGATTGTGCGAATGACTTAGAATGGATCGTACGAATGAATTAGGATGGATACATTCGTGCGAATGAATTAGAATGGATCGTATGAATGAATTAGATTGGATCGTATGAATGAATTAGAATGGATCGTTCGAATGAATTAGAATGGATCGTACGAATGGATTAGAATGGATCATATGAATGAATTAGAATGGATCGTGCGAATGAATTAGAATAGATCGTACGAATGAATTAGAATTGATCGTATGAATGAATTAGATTTGATCGTATGAATGAATTAGAATGGATTGCACGTATGAATTAGAATGGATACATTCATGGGAATGAATTAGAATGGATCGTATGAATGAATTAGAATGGATCGTACAAATAAATTAGAATGGATTGTTCTAATGAATTAGAATGGATCGTATAAAGGAATTAGAATAGATTGTGCGAATGATATAGAATGGATCGTACGAATGAATTAGAATGGATACATTCGTGCGAATGAATTAGAATGGATCGTTTGAAAGAAATAGATTGGATCGTACGAATGAGTAAGAATGGATCGTACGAATGAAATAGAATGGATCGTACGAATGAATTAGAATGGATCGTGCTAATGAATTAGAATGGATCGTACGAATGAATCCATTCTAATTCATACGATCCATTCTAATTCATTCTAATTCATTCATATGATCGTACGAATGAATAAGAATGGATTGTACGAATGAAATAGAATGGATCGTACGAATGAATTAGAATAGATCGTGCTAATGAATTAGAATGGATTGTATGAATGAATTAGAATAGATCGTGCGAATGAATTAGAATGGATCGTACGAATGAATTAGAATGGATCGTATGAATGAATTAGAATGGATCGTACGAATGAATTAGAATGGATTGTGCTAATGAATTAGAATGGATCGCACAAAGAAATGAATTAGAATGGATACATTCGTACAATCCATTCTAATTCATTCGTACGATCCATTCTAATTCATTCGTACGATCCATCCTAATTCATTCATACGATCCATTCTAATTCATATTCATTCGTACGATCCATTCTAATTCATTCGTACGATCCATTCTAAATCATTCGTAAGATCCATTCTAATATATTCGCACGATCCATTCTAATTCATTCGTACGATCCATTCTAATTCATACGTACAATCTATTCTAATTCATTCGTACGATCCATTCTAATTCATTAGCACGATCCATTCCAATTCATTCGTACGATCCATTCTATTTCATTCGTACGATCTATTCTTACTCATTCGTACGATCCATTCTAGAATAGATCGTGCGAATGATTTAGAATGGATCGTACGAATGAATTAGAATGGATCGTAGGAATGAATTAGAATAGATCGTACGAATAAATTAGAATGGATCGTACGAATGAATATGAATTAGAATGGATCGTATGAATAAATTAGAATGGATCGTACGAATGAATTAGAATGGACCGTACGAATGAGTTAGAATGGATTGTACGAATGTATACATTCTAATTCATTCCTTTGTGCGATCCATTCGAAATCATTAGCACGATCCATTCTAATTCATTCGTACGATCCATTCTAATCATTCGCACGAATGGATCTTACTCATTCATAAATTAGAATGGATCGTACGAATGAATTATAATGGATCATATGAAAGAATTAGTTTGGATTATGCGAATGAATTAGAATGGATCGTACGAATGAATTAGAATGGATACATTCATGCAAATGAATTAGAATGGATCGTATGAATGACTTACAATGGATCGTATGAATGAATTCGAATGGATCGTACGTATGAATTAGAATGGATCGTACGAATGAATTAGAATGGATCGTAGGAATGAATTAGAATGGATCGTACGAAGGAATTAGAATGGATTGTATGAATGAATTAGAATGGATTGTATGAATGAATTAGAATGGATCGTACAAATGAATTAGAATGGATCGTGCGAATGAATTAGAATGGATCGTACGAATGAATTAGAATAGATTGTGCGAATTAATTAGAATGGATCGTACGAATGAATTAGAATGGATACATTCATGCGAATGAATTAGAATGGATCGTACAAATGAATTAGAATGGATTGTACGTACGATCCATTCTATTTCATTCGTACGATCCATTCTTACTCATTCGTACGATCCATTCTAATTCATTCACACGATCCATTCTAATTCATTCATACGATCCATTCTAATTCATTCGTACGATCCATTGTAATTCATTCATACAATCCCTTCTAATTCTTTCGCACGAATGTATCCATTCTAATTAATTCTTACAATCCACCCTAATTCCTTCGTTTGATACATTCTAATTCATTCGCACGAATGTATCCTTTTTAATTCATTCGTACGATCCGTTCTAATTCGTTCGTACGATCCATTCTAATTCATTCGCATGATCCATTCTAATTCATTCATACGATCCAATCTAATTCATTCATACGATCCATTCTAATTCATTCGCACGAATGTATCCATTCTAATTCATTCATACGATCCATTCTAATTCATTCGCATGATCCAATCTAATTCATTCATACGATCCATTCTAATTCATTCGTACGATCCATTCTAATTCATTCTCATGATCTATTCTTATTCATTCGCACGATCCATTCTAATTCATTCATACGATCCATTCTTACTCATTCGTACGATCCATTCTAATTCATTCAATCTAGTTCATTCATACGATCCATTGTAATTCATTCGCACGAATGTGTCCATTCTAATTCATTCGTACGATCAATTCTAATTCATTCGCACGATCCATTCTGATTCATTCATACGATCCATTCTAATTTATTCGTACGATCCATTCTAATTCATTCGCACGATCATTAGAATGGATCGTGCGAATGAATTAGAATGGATCGTACGAATAAATTAGAATGGATACATTCGTGCGAATGAATTAGAATGGTTCGTACGAATGAGTAAGAATGGATCGTACGAATGAAATATAATGGATCGTACGAATGAATTAGAATGGATCGTGCGAATGAATTAGATTGGATCGTGCGAATGAATTAGAATGGATCGTACGAATGAATTAGAATGGATACATTCCTGCGAGTGAATTAGAATGGATCGTACGAATGAAATAGAATGGATCGTATGAATGAATTCGAATGGATCGTACGAATGAATTAGAATGGATACATTCGTGCGAATGAATTAGAATGGATCATACGAAGGAATTAGAATGGATCGTATGAATGAATTAGAATGGAACGTACGAATGAATTAGAATGGATCGTATGAATGAATTAGAATGGATCATACGAATGAATTAGAATGGATATTTTTGTGCGAAGGAATTAGAATGGATGAATTAGAATGGATATATTTGTGCGAATGAATTATAAAGGATCATATGAATGAATTAGAATGGATTGTATGAATGAATTAGAATGGATCGTGCGAAAGAATTAGATTGGATCGTGCAAATGAATTAGAATGGATCGTACGAATGAATTAGAATGGATACGTTTGTGCAAATGAATTAGAATGGATCGTATGAATGAATTAGAATGGATCGTATGAATGAATTCGAATGGATCGTACGAATGAATTAGAATGGATACATTCATGCGAATGAATTAGAATGGATCATACGAAGGAATTAGGGTGGATCATACGAATGAATTACAATGGATACATTCGTGCGAATGAATTAGAATGGATCGTATGAATGAATTAGAATGGATCCTATGAATGAATTAGAATGGATCGTGCAAATGAATTAGAATGGATTGTGCTAATGAGTAAGAATGGATCATACGAATGAAATAGAATGGATCGTACGAATGAATTAGAATGGATCGTGCTAATGAATTAGAATGGATCGTACGAATCAATTAGAATAGATTGTGCGAATGAATTAGAATGGATCGTGCGAATGAATTAGAATGGATACATTCGTGCAAATGTATTAGATTGGAACGTACGATTGAATTAGAATGGATCGTATGAATGAATTAGAATGGATCGTATGAATGAATTCGAATGGATCGTACGAATCAATTAGAATAGATACATTCGTGCGAATCAATTAGAATGGATCATACAAAGGAATTAGGGTGGATCGTACGAAAGAATTAGAATGGATACATTCGTGCGAAAGAATTACAATAGATTGTATGAATGAATTAGATTGGATCATATGAATGAATTAGAATGGATCGTGCAAATGAATTAGAATGGATCGTACGAATGAATTAGAATGGATACATTCATGCGAATGAATTAGAATGGATCGTACAAATGAGTAAGAATGGATCGTACGAATGAAATATAATGGATCGTACGAATGAATTAGAATGGATCGTGCTAATGAATTAGAATGGATCGTACGAATGAATTAGAGTAGATTGTGCGAATGAATTAGAATGGATCGTACGAATGAATTAGAATGGATACATTCGTGTGAATGAATTAGAATGGATCGTACGAAGGAATTAGAATGGATCATACGAATGAAATAGAATGGATCGTACGAAGGAATTAGAATGGATCGTAAAAAGGAATTAGAATGGATTGTTTGAATGAATTAGAATGGATCGTACAAATGAATTAGAATGGATCGCATGAATGAATTAGAATGGATCGTGCGAATGAATTAGAATGGATCGTACGAATGAATTAGAATGGATACATTCGTGTGAAAGAATTAGAAGGGATTGTATGAATGAATTAGAATGGATCAAATGAATGAATTAGAATGGATCGTGCGAATGAATTAGATTGGATCGTATGTATTTATTAGAATGAATTAGAATGTATTAGGAATTAAAATGGATCATACGAATGAATTAGGATGGATCGTAAGAATGAATTAGAACGGATCGTACGAATGGATTAGAATGTATTCTAATTAGAATGGATCATGCGAATGAATGAATTGGAATAGATTGTGCGAATGAATTAGAATGAATTCCTTCACACGAATGTATCCATACGAATGAATTAGAATGGATCGTACGAATGAATTTGAATGGATCGTATGAATGAATTAGAATGGATCATACGAATGAATTAGAATGGATCATACGAATGAATTAGAATGGATACATTCGTGCGAATGGATTAGAATGGATCGTATGAATGAATTAGAATGGATCGTATGAATGAATTAGAATGGATACATTCATGGGAATGAATTAGAATAGATTGGATCATACGAATGAATTAGAATGGATAATATGAATGAATTAGAATGGATCGTGCGAATGAATTAGAATGGATCGTACGAATGAATTAGAATGGATACATTCGTGCGAATGAATTAGAATGGATCGTATGAATGGATTAGAATGGATCGTATGAATGAATTAGAATGGATCGTACGAATGAATTAGAATGGATCTTATGAATGATCGTATGAATGAATTAGAATGGATCGCACGTATGAATTAGAATGGATACATTCATGGGAATGAATTAGAATGGATCGTACGAAGGAATTAGAATGGATCATACGAAGGAATTAGAATGCATACATTCGTGCAAAAGAGTTAGAATAGATTATATGAATGAATTAGAATTGATCATACAAATGAATTAGAATGGATCGTACGAATGAATTAGAATTGATCATACGAATGAATTAGAATGGATCGTACGAATGAATTAGAATGGATCGTGCTAATGAAATAGAATGGATCGTACGAATGAATTAGAATGGATCGTACGAATGAGTAAGAATGGATCGTATGAATGAAATAGAATGGATCGTACGAATGAATTAGAATGGATCGTGCGAAAGAATTAGATTGGGTCATGTGAATGAATTAGAATGGATCGTACGAATGAATTAGAATGGATACATTCGTGTGAATAAATTAGAATGGATCGTATGAATGAATTAGAATGGATCGTATAAATGAATTCGAATGGATCGTACGTATGAATTAGAATGGATCGTACGAATGAATTAGAATGGATCGTATGAATGAATTAGAATGGATCGTATGAAATAATTAGAATGGATCGTACGAAAGAATTAGAATGGATCGTACGAATGAATTAGAATGGATACATTCGTGCAAAAGAATTAGAATGGATTGTATGAATGAATTAGAATGGATCGTACAAATGAATTAGAATGGATCGTGCGAATGAATTAGAATTGATCGTACGAATGAATTAGAAAAGATTGTGCGAATGAATTAGAATGGATCGTATGATTGAATTAGAATAGATCGTATGAATGAATTAGAATGGATCGTACGTTTGATCCATTCTATTTCATTCGTACGATCCATTCTTACTCATTCGTTCGATCCATTCTAATTCATTCGTATGATCCATTCTAATTCATTCGTACGATCCATTCTAATCCATTCGTACGATCTATTGTAATTCATTAGCACGATCTATTCTAATTCATTCGTACGATCCATTCTATTTCATTCATACGATCCATTATTACTCATTCGTACGATCTATTCTAATACATTCGCACGAATGTATCCATTCTAATTCATTCGTACGATCCATTCTAATTCATTCGCACGATCCATTCTAATTCATTCATACGATCCATTCTAATTCATTCGTACGATCAATTATAATTCATTCGTATGATCCATTCTAATTCATTCATACGATCCATTCAAATTCATTCCTACAATGCATTCTAATTCATTCGCACGAATGTATCCATTCTAATTCATCCATACGATCCATTCTAATTCATTCGCACGATCCATTCTAATTCATTCATACGATCCATTCTAATTAATTCGTACGATCCATTCTAATTCATTAGCATGATCCATTCTATTTTATTCGTACGATCCATTCTTACTCATTCGTACGATTCATTCGAATTCATTGGCACGAATGTATCCATTCTAATTCATTCGTACGATCCATTCTAATTCATTCGTACGATCCATTCTAATTCATTCATACGATCCATTCTAATTCATTCGTACGATCCATTCTAATTCATTCGCACAATCTATTCTAATTCATTCGTACGATCCATTCTAATTCTTTAGCACGATCCATTCTAATTCATTCGTACGATCCATTCTATTTCATTTGTACGATCCATTCTTACTCATTCGTACGATCCAATCTAATTCATTCGCACGAATGTATCCATTCTAATTCATTCGTACGATCCATTCTAATTCATTCATACAATCCATTCTAATTCATTCGCACAATCTATTCTAATTCATTCGTACGATCCATTCTAATTCATTAGCACGATCCATTCTAATTTATTCGTACGATCCATTCCATTTCATTCATACGATCCATTCTTACTCATTCGTACGATCCATTCTAATTCATTCGCATGAATTACGAACGAATTACGAATGATCGTGCGAATGAATTAGAATGGATCGTACGAATGAATTAGAATGATCGTGCGAACGAATTACGAATGAATTAGAATGGATCGTGCGAATGAATTAGAATGGATCGTATGAATGAATTAGAATGGATCGTATGAATGAATTAGAATGGATGGTGCGAATGAATTAGAATGGGTCGTACGAATGAATTAGAATTGAATGGATACATTCGTACGAATGAATTAGAATGGATCATACGAATGAATTAGAATGGATCGTACGAATGAATTAGACTAGAATGGATACATTTGTGCGAATGAATTAGAATGGATCGTGCGAATGAATTAGATTGGATCGTGCGAATGAATTAGAATGGATCGTACGAATGAATTAGAATGGATACATTCGTGCGAAAGAATTAGAATGGATTGTATGAATGAATTAGAATGGATCGTATGAATAAATTAGAATGGATCGTGCGAATGAATTAGAATAGATCGTATGAATAAATTAGAATGGATGGTGCGAATGAATTAGAATGGCTCGTACGAATGAATTAGAATATAATGGATACATTCATACGAATGAATTAGAATGGATCATACGAATGAATAAGAATGGATCGTACGAATGAATTAGAATAGAATGGATACATTTGTGCGAATGAATTAGAATGGATCGTGCGAATGAATTAGATTAGATCGTGCGAATGAATTAGAATGGATCGTACGAATGAATTAGAATGGATACATTCGTGCGAAAGAATTAGAATGGATTGTATGAATGAATTAGAATAGATCGTATGAATGAATTAGAATGGATCGTGCGAATGAATTAGAATGGATCGTACGAATGAATTAGAATGGATACATTCGTGCGAAAGAATTAGAATGGATTGTATGAATGAATTTGAATGGATCGTACGAAAGTATTAGAATGGATTGTATGAATGAATTAGAATGGATCGTGCGAATGAATTTGGATGGATCGTATGAATGAATTAGAATGGGTACATTCATGCGAATGAATTAGAATGGATCGTACGAATGAGTAAGAATGGATCGTCCGAATGAAATAGAATGGATCGTGCGAATGAATTAGAATGGATCTTGCGAATAAATTAGAATGGATCGTGCGAATGAATTAGAATTGATCGTACGAATGAGTAAGAATGGATCATACGAATGAAATAGAATGGATCGTATGAATGAAATAGAATGGATCGTACGAATGAATTAGAATGGATCGTGCGAATGAATTATAATGGATCGTGCGAATGAATTATAATGGATCGTACGAATGAATTAGAATGGATTGTATGAATGAATTAGAATGGATCGTGCGAATGAATTAGAATGGATTGTATTAATGAATTTGAATGGATCGTACGAATGAATTAGAATGGATATATTCGTGCGAATGAATTAGAATGGATCATACGAAGAAATTAGGGTGGATCGTACAAATTAATTAGAATAGATACATTCGTGTGAAAGAAATAGAATGGATTGTATGAATGAATTGGAGTGGATCGTATGAATGAATTAGAATGGATCGTTCGAAGGAATTAGAATGGATACATTCGTGCGAAAGAATTAGAATGGATTGTATGAATGAATTTGAATGGATCGTATGAATGAATTAGAATAGATCATGCGAATGAATTAGAATGGATCGTACGAATGAATTTGAATGGATCGTATGAATGAATTAGAATGGATCGTGTGAATGAATTAGAATGGATCGAGCGAATGAATTAGAATGGATACATTCGTGCGAATGAATTAGAATGGATCGTACGATGAATTAGAATGGATACATTTGTGCAAATGAATTAGAATGGATCGTGCTAATGAATTAGAATGGATTGTACGAATGAATTAGAATGGATCATACGAAGGAATTAGGGTGGATCGTACGAATGAATTAGAATGGAAACATTCGTGCGAAAGAATTAGAATGGATTATATGAATGAATTAGAATGGATCGTGCAAATGAATTAGAATGGATCGTGCGAATGAATTAGAATGGATCGTATGAATGAATTCGAATAGATTGTGCGAATGAATTAGAATGGATCGTACGAATGAATTAGAATGGATCGTAAGAATGAATTAGCATGATCCATTCTAATTCTTTCGCACGAATGTATCTATTCAAATTCATTCGTATGATCCATTCTAATTCATTCATACGATCCATTCTAATTCATTCGTATGATCCATTCTAATTCATTTGCACAATCCATTCTAATTCATTCGCATGAATATTTCCATTCTAATTCTTTCGTATAATCCATTCTAATTCATTCGCACGATCCAATCTAATTCATTCGCACAATCCATTCTAATTCATTCGTACGATCCATTCTATTTCATTCGTACGATCCATTCTTACTCATTCGTACGATTCATACTAATTCATTTGCACGAATGTACCCATTCTAATTCATTCGTACGATCCCTTCTAATTCACTTGCACGATCTATTCTAATTCATTCATACGATCCATTCTAATTCATTCGTACGATCCATTCTAATTCATTCGTACGATCCATTCTAATTCATTCATACGATCCATTCTAATTCATACGATCCATTCTAATTCATTCATACGATCCATTCTATTTTATTCGTATGATCCATTCTATTTCATTCATACGATCCATTCTATTTCGTTCGTACGATCCATTCTTACTCATTCGTACGATCCAATCTAATTTATTCGCACGATCCAATCATAATCATTCGTACGATCCATTCTAATTCATTCGTACGATCCATTCTATTTTATTCGTACGATCCATTCTTACTCATTCGTACGAACAATTCTAATTCATTCGCACGAATGTATCCATTCTAATTCATTCTTACGATCCATTCTAATTCATTCGCACGATTCATTCTAATTCATTCATACGATCCATTCTAATTCATTCGTACGATCCATTCTAATTCATTCATACAATCCATTCTAATTCTTTTGCACGAATGTATCCATTCTAATTCATTCGTACGATCCATTCTAATTCATTCGCACGATCCATTCTAATTCATTCATATGATCTATTCTAATTTATTTGTACGATCCATTCTAATTCATACGTACGATTCATTCGAATTCATTCATACGATCCATTCTAATTCATTCATACGATCCATTCTAATTCATTCGCACGAATGTATCCATTCTAATTCATTCGTACGATCCATTCTAATTCATTCGCACGATCCAATCTAATTCATTCGCACGATCCATTCTAATTCATTCGTACGATCAATTCTATTTCATTCGTACGATCCATTCTTACTCATTCGTACAATCCATTCTAATTCATTCGCACGAATGTATCCATTCTAATTCATTCGTACGATCCATTCTAATCCATTCGCACGATCCATTCTAATTCATTCATACGATCCATTCTAATTCATTCGTACGATCCATTCTAACTCATTCATACGATCCATTCTATTTCATTCGTACGATCTATTCTTACTCATTCGTACGATCCATTCTAATTCATTCGCACGAATGTATCCATTCTAATTCATTCGCACGAATGTATCCATTCTAATTCATTCGTACGATCCATTCTAATTCATTCGCACGATCCATTCTAATTCATTCGCACGATCCATTCTTATTCATTCGTACGATCCATTCTAATTCATTAGCATGATCCATTCTAATTCATTCGTACGATCCATTGTATTTTATTCGTACGATCCATTTTTACTCATTCGTACGATCCATTCGAATTCATTCGCACGAATGTATCCATTCTAATTCATTCGTATGGATCGTACGAATGAATTAGAATAGATTGTGCGAATGAATTAGAATGGATTGTATGAATGAATTAGAATGGATCGTACTAATGAATTAGAATGGATCGTACGAATGAATTAGAATAGATTGTGCGAATGAATTAGAATGGATCGTACGAATGAATTAGAATGGATACATTCGTGCGAATGAATTAGAATGGATCGTACGAATGAATTAGAATGGATGCATTCATGGGAATGAATTAGAATGGATCATACGAAGGAATTAGAATGGATCATACGAATGAAATAGAATGGATCGTATGAATGAATTAGAATGGATCGTGCGAATAAATTAGAATGGATCATACGAATGAGTAAGAATGGATCGTACGAATGAAATAGAATGGATCGTACGTACAATCCATTCTAATTCATTCATACGATCCATTCTAATTCATTCGCACGAATGTATCCATTCTAATTCCTTCGTACGGTCCAATCTAATTCATTCGCACGATCCATTCTAATTCATTCGTTTGATCCATTCTATTTCATTGTTATGATCTATTCTTACTCATTCGTACGATCCATTCTAATTCATTCGCACGAATGTATCCATTATAATTCATTCGTACGATCCATTCCAATTCATTCGCACGATCTATTCTAATTCATTCATACGATCCATTCTAATTCATTCGTACGATCCATTCTAATTCATTCACACGATCCATTCTAATTCATTCAAAAGATCCATTCTAATTCATTCATACGATCCATTCTAATTCATTTGCACGAATGTATCCATTCTAATTCATTCGTACGATCCATTCTTACTCATTCGTATGACCGAATGAATTAGAATGGATCGTATGAATGAATTAGATTGGATCGTATGAAAGAATTAGAATGGATCGTACGTATGAATTAGAATAGATCGTACGAATGAATAAGAATGAAGGAATTAGAATGGATCGTACGAATGAATTAGAATAGATTGTGCGAATGAATTAGAATGGATCGTACGAATTAATAAGAATAAAGGAATTAGAATGGATCGTACGAATGAATTAGAATAGATTGTGCGAATGAATTAGAATGGATCGTACGAATGAGTAAGAATGGATCGTACGAATGAAATAGTGAATGAATTAGAATAGATCGTGCTAATGAATTTAGAATGGATCGTACGAATGAATTAGATTGTGTGAATGAATTAGAATGGATCGTACGAATGAATTAGAATGGATACATTCCTGCGAATGAATTTGAATGGATCGTACGAATAAGTAAGAATAGATCATACGAATGAAATAGAATGGATCGTACGAATGAATTATAGTCAATCATGCTAATGAATTAGAATAGATCGTACGAATGAATTAGAATAGATTGTGCGAATGAATTAGAATGGATCGTATGAATGAATTCGAATGGATCGTACGAATGAATTAGAATGGATCATACGAATGAAATATAATGGATCGTATGACTGAATTAGAATGGATAGTAAGAATTAGAATGGATCGTATGAATGAATTAGAATGGATCGTGCTAATGAATTAGAATAGATCGTATGAATGAATTAGAATGGATCGTACGAATGAATTAGAATAGATTGTGCAAAAGAATTAGAATGGATCATACGAATGAATGGATCGTACGAATGAATTTGAATGGATACATTCGTGCGAATGAATTAGAATAGATCGTACGAATGAGTAAGAATGGAACGTATGAATGAAATAGAATGGATCGTACGAATTAGAATGGATCGTATGAATGAATTAGAATGGATTGTGCTAATGAATTAGAATGGATCGTACGAATGAATTAGAATGGATCGCACGAATGAATTAGAATAGTTTGTGCGAAGGAATTAGAATGGATCGTACGAATGAATGGATCGTACGAAGGAATTAGAATGGATCATATGAATGAAATACATTGGATCATACGAAGGAATTAGAATGGATCGTACGAAGGAATTAGAATGGATCGTACGAATGAAGTAGAATGGTTACATTCGTGCAAAAGGATTAGAATGGATTGTATGAATGAATTAGAATGGATCGTGCAAATGAATTAGAATGGATCGTGCGAATGAATTAGAATGGATCATACGAATGAATTAGATTAGATCGTATGAATGAATTAGAATGGATCATGCAAATGAATTACAATGGATCGTAGGAATGGATTAGAATGGATCGTATGAATGAATTAGAATGGATCGTGCGAATGAATTAAAATGGATCGTACGAATTAATTAGAACGGATCGTATGAATGAATTAGATTGGATCGTATGAATTAATTAGAATGGATAGTACGTATGAATTAGAATAGATACATTCATGGAAATGAATTAGAATGGATCGTACAAATGAATTAGAATGGATCGTATGAATAAATTAGAATGAATCGTGCTAATGAATTAGAATGGATCGTATAAATGAATTAGAATAGATTGTGCGAATGAATTAGAATGGATCGTACGAATGAATTAGAATGGATACATTCGTGCGAATGAATTAGAATGGATCGTATGAATGAATTAGATTGGATCGTACGAATGAGTAAGAATGGATCGTACGAATGAAATAGAATGGATTTTACGAATGAATTAGAATGGATCGTGCTAATGAATTAGAATGGATCGTACGAATGAATCCATTCTAATTCATACGATCCATTCTAATTCATTCTAATTCATTCATATGATCGTACGAATGAATAAGAATGGATCGTACGAATGAAATAGAATGGATCGTACGAATTAATTAGAATGGATCGTGCTAATGAATTAGAATGGATCGTACGAATAAATTAGAATAGATTATGAGAATGAATGGAATGGATCGTACGAATGAATTACAATGGATCGTATGAATGAATTAGAATGGATCGTATGAATGAATTAAAATGGACCGCACAAAGAATGAATTAGAATGGATACATTCGTACAATCCATTCTAATTCATTCGTACGATCCATTCTAATTCATTTGTACGATCCATTCTAATTCATTCATACGATCCATTCTAATTCATATTCATTCATACGATCCATTCTAATTCATTCGTACGATCCATTCTAATTCATTCGTAAGATCCACTCTAATTCATTCGCAAGATCCATTCTAATTCATTTGTACGATCCATTCTAATTCATACGTACAATCTATTCTAATTTATTCGTACGATCCATTCTAATTCATTAGCACGATCCATTCTAATTCATTCGTACGATCAATTCTATTTCCTTCGTACGATCCATTTTTACTCATTCGTACGATCCATTCAAGAATGGATCGTGTGAATGATTTAGAACGGATCGAACGAATGAATTAGAATAGATCGTACGAATGAATTAGAATGGATCGTACAAATGAATATGAATTAGAATGGATCGTATGAATAAATTAGAATGGATCGTACGAATGAATTAGAATGGATCGTACGAATGAATTAGAATGGATTGTACGAATGTATCCATTCTAATTCATTCCTTTGTGCAATCTATTCTAATTCATTAGAACGATCCATTCTAATTCATTCGTGATCCATTCTAATCATTCGCACGAATGGATCTTACTCATTCATAAATTAGAATGGATTATACGAATGATATAGAATGGTATGAAAGAATTAGTTTGGATCATGCGAATGAATTAGAATGGATCGTACGAATGAATTAGAATGGATACATTCGTGCGAATGAATTAGAATGGATCGTATGAATGAATTAGAATGGATCGTATGAATGAATTTGAATGGATCGTACGTATGAATTAGAATGGATCGTACGAATGAATTAGAATGGATCGTATGAATGATTTAGAATAGATCGTACGAAAAAATTAGAATGGATTGTACGAAGGAATTAGAATGGATTGTACGAATGAATTAGAATGGATACATTCGTGCAAAAGAATTACAATGGATTGTATGAATGAATTAGAATGGATTGTTCAAATGAATTAGAATGGATCGTGCGAATGAATTAGAATGGATCGTACGAATGACTTAGAATAGATTGTGCGAATGAATTAGAATGGATCGTACGAATGAATTAGAATGGATACATTCGTGCGAATGAATTAGAATGGATCGTATGAATGAATTAGAATGGATCGTATGTACGATCCATTCTATTTCATTTGTACGATCCATTCTTACTCATTCGTACGATCCATTCCAATTCATTCACATGATCCATTCTAATTCATTCATACGATCCATTCTAATTCATTCGTATGATCCATTCTAATTCATTCATACGATCCATTCTAATTCTTTCGCACGAATGTATCCATTCTAATTCATTCGTACAATCCACCCGAATTCCTTCGTATGATCCATTCTAATTCATTCGCACGAATGTATCCATTCTAATTAATTCGTACGATACATTCTAATTTATTCGTACGATCCATTCTAATTCATTCGCACGATCCATTCTAATTCATTCATACGATCCAATCTAATTTATTCATACGATCCATTCTAATTCATTCGCACGAATGTATCTATTCTAATTCATTCATACGATCCATTCTAATTCATTCGCACGATCCAATCTAATTCATTCATACGATCCATTCTAATTCATTCGTACGATCCATTCTAATTCATTCGCACAAATGTATCCATTCTAATTCATTCGCACGATCTATTCTAATTTATTCGCACGATCCATTCTAATTCATTCATACGATCCATTCTTACTCATTTGTATGATCCATTCTAATTCATACAATCTAATTCATTCATATGATCCATTCTAATTCATTCGCATGAATGTATCCATTCTAATTCATTCGTACGATCCATTCTAATTCATTCGCACGATCCATTCTGATTCATTCATACGATCCATTCTAATTCATTCGTACGGTCCATTCTAATTCAATCGCATGATCATTAGAATGGATCGTGCGAATGAATTAGAATGGATCGTACGAATGAATTAGAATGGATACATTCGTGCGAATGAATTAGAATGGTTCGTACGAATGAGTAAGAATGGATCGTACTAATGAAATAGAATGGATCGTACGAATGAATTAGAATGGATCGTGCGAATGAATTAAATTGGATCGTGCAAATGAATTAGAATGGATCGTACGAATGAATTAGAATGGATACATTCGTGCGAATGAATTAGAATGGATCGTACGAATGAAATAGAATGGATCGTATGAATGAATTCGAATGGATCGTACGAATGAATTAGAATGGATACATTCGTGCGAATGAATTAGAATGGATCATACGAAGGAATTAGAATGGATCGTATGAATGAATTAGAATGGATCGTACGAATGAATTAGAATGTATCGTATGAATGAATTAGAATGTATCGTGCGAATGAATTAGAATGGATCGTACAAATGAATTAGAATGGATCGTATGAATGAATTAGAATGGATCGTATGAATGAATTCGAATGGATCGTACGAATGAATTAGAATAGATACATTCATGCGAATAAATTAGAATGGATCATACGAAGGAATTAGGGTGGATCGTACGGAAGAATTAGAAAGGATACATTCGTGCGAAAGAATTAGAATGGATTGTATGGATGAATTAGAATGGATCATATGAATGAATTAGAATGGATCGTGCGAATGAATTAGAATGGATCGTACGAATGAATTAGAATGGATACATTCGTGCGAATGAATTAGAATGGATCGTACGAATAAGTAAGAATGGAACGTACGAATGAAATAGAATGGATCGTACGAATGAATTAGAATGGATCATGCTAATGAATTAGAATGGATCGTACGAATTAATTAGAATAGATTGTGCGAAAGAATTAGAATGGATCGTACAAATGAATTAGAATGGATCGTACGAATTAATAAGAATAAAGGAATTAGAATGGATCGTACGAATGAATTAGAATAGATTGTGCGAATAAATTAGAATGGATCGTACGAATGAGTAAGATTGGATCGTACGAATGAAATAGTGAATGAATTAGAATAGATCGTGCTAATGAATTAGAATGGATCGTACGAATGAATTAGATTGTGTGAATGAATTAGAATGGATCGTACGAATGAATTAGAATGGATACATTCCTGCGAATGAATTAGAATGGATCGTACGAATAAGTAAGAATAGATCATACGAATGAAATAGAATGGATCGTACGAATGAATTAGAGTCAATCGTGCTAATGAATTAGAATAGATCGTACGAATGAATTAGAATAGATTGTGCGAATGAATTAGAATGGATCGTATGAATGAATTCGAATGGATCGTACGAATGAATTAGAATGGATCATACAAATGAAATATAATGGATCATATGAATGAATTAGAATGGATCGTATGAATTAGAATGGATCGTATGAATGAATTAGAATGGATCGTGCTAATGAATTAGAATAGATCATATGAATGAATTAGAATGGATCGTACGAATGAATTAGAATAGATTGTGCAAAAGAATTAGAATGGATCATACGAATGAATGGATCGTACGAATGAATTTGAATGGATACATTCGTGCGAATGAATTAGAATGGATCGTATGAATGAGTAAGAATGGAACGTATGAATGAAATAGAATGGATCGTACGAATTAGAATGGATCGTATGAATGAATTAGAATGGATTGTGCTAATGAATTAGAATGGATCGTACGAATGAATTAGAATGGATCGCACGAATGAATTAGAATAGTTTGTGCGAAAGAATTAGAATGGATCGTACGAATGAATGGATCGTACGAAGGAATTAGAATGGATCATACGAATGAAATACATTGGATCGTACGAAGGAATTAGAATGGATCGTACGAAGGAATTAGAATGGATCGTACGAATGAAGTAGAATGGATACATTCGTGCAAAAGGATTAGAATGGATTGTATGAATGAATTAGAATGGATCGTGCAAATGAATTAGAATGGATCGTGCGAATGAATTAGAATGGATCGTACGAAGGAATTAGAATGGATCATACGAATGAATTAGATTAGATCGTATGAATGAATTAGAATGGATCGTGCAAATGAATTACAATGGATCGTACGAATGGATTAGAATGGATCGTATAAATGAATTAGAATGGATCGTGCGAATGAATTAGAATGGATCGTACGAATTAATTAGAATGGATCGTATGAATGAATTAGATTGGATTATATGAATGAATTAGAATGGATCGTACGTATGAATTAGAATAGATACATTCATGGAAATGAATTAGAATGGATCGTACAAATGAATTAGAATGGATCGTACGAATAAATTAGAATGAATCGTGCTAATGAATTAGAATGGATCGTATAAATGAATTAGAATAGATTGGGCGAATGAATTAGAATGGATCGTACGAATGAATTAGAATGGATACATTCGTGCGAATGAATTAGAATGGATCGAATGAATGAATTAGATTGGATCGTACGAATGAGTAAGAATGGATCGTACGAATGAAATAGAATGGATCGTACGAATGAATTAGAATGGATCATGCTAATGAATTAGAATGGATCGTACGAATGAATCCATTCTAATTCATACGATCCATTCTAATTCATTCTAATTCATTCATATGATCCTACGAATGAATAAGAATGGATCGTACGAATGAAATAGAATGGATCGTACGAATCAATTAGAATGGATCGTGCTAATAAATTAGAATGGATCGTACGAATAAATTAGAATAGATTGTGAGAATGAATTAGAATGGATCGTACGAATGAATTAGAATGGATCGTATGAATGAATTAGAATGGATCGTACGAATGAATTAGAATGGACCGCACAAAGAAATGAATTAGAATGGATACATTCGTACAATCCATTCTAATTCATTCGTACGATCCATTCTAATTCATTTGTACGATCCATTCTAATTCATTCATACGATCCATTCTAATTCATATTCATTCGTACGATCCATTCTAATTCATTCGTACGATCCATTCTAATTCATTCGTAAGATCCACTCTAATTCATTCGCAAGATCCATTCTAATTCATTCGTACGCTCCATTCTAATTCATACGTACAATCTATTATAATTCATTCGTACGATCCATTCTAATTCATTAGCACGATCCATTCTAATTCATTCGTACGATCAATTCTATTTCATTCGTACGATCCATTCTTACTCATTCGTACGATCCATTCAAGAAAGGATCGTGTGAATGATTTAGAATGGATCGAACGAATGAATTAGAAGAGATCGTACGAATGAATTAGAATGGATCGTACGAATGAATTAGAATGGATCGTACGAATGAATTAGAATGGATCGTACGAATGAATATGAATTAGAATGGATCGAATGAATAAATTAGAATGGATCGTATGAATGAATTAGAATGGATCGTACGAATGAATTAGAATAGATTGTACGAATGTATCCATTCTAATTCATTCCTTTGTGCGATCCATTCTAATTCATTAGCACGATCCATTCTAATTCATTCGTGATCCATTCTAATCATTCGCACGAATTGATCTTACTCATTCATAAATTAGAATGGATCATACGAATGATATAGAATGGATCATATGAAAGAATTAGTTTGGATCATGCGAATGAATTAGAATGGATCGTACGAATGAATTAGAATGGGTACATTCGTGCGAATGAGTTAGAATGGATTGTATGAATGAATTAGAATGGATCGTATGAATGAATTCGAATGGATCGTACGTATGAATTAGAATGGATCGTACGAATGAATTAGAATGGATCGTATGAATGATTTAGAATAGATCGTACGAAAAAATTAGAATGGATTGTACGAAGGATTTAGAATGGATCGTACGAATGAATTAGAATGGATACATTCGTGTAAAAGAATTAGAATGGATTGTATGAATGAATTAGAATGGATTGTTCAAATGAATTAGAATGGATCATGCGAATGAATTAGAATGGATCATACGAATGAATTAGAATAGATTGTGCAAATGAATTAGAATAGATCGTACAAATGAATTAGAATGGATACACTCGTGCGAATGAATTAGAATGGATCGTATGAATGAATTACAATGGATCGTACGTACGATCCATTCTATTTCATTTGTACGATCCATTCTTACTCATTCGTACGATCCATTCTAATTCATTCACATGATCCATTCTAATTCATTCATACGATCCATTCTAATTCATTCGTATGATCCATTCTAATTCATTCATACGATCCATTCTAATTCTTTCGCACGAATGTATCCATTCTAATTCATTCGTACAATCCACCCTAATTCCTTCGTATGATCCATTCTAATTCATTCGCACGAATGTATCCATTCTAATTCATTCGTACGATACATTCTAATTTATTCGTACGATCCATTCTAATTCATTCGCACGATCCATTCTAATTCATTCATACGATCCAATCTAATTTATTCATACGATCCATTCTAATTCATTCGCACGAATGTATCCATTCTAATTCATTCATACGATCCATTCTAATTCATTCGCACGATTCAATCTAATTCATTCATACGATCCATTCTAATTCATTCGTACGATCCATTCTAATTCATTCGCACAAATGTATCCATTCTAATTCATTCGCACGATCTATTCTAATTCATTCGCACGATCCATTCTAATTCATTCATACGACCCATTCTTACTCATTCGTATGATCTATTCTAATTCATACAATCTAATTCATTCATACAATCCATTCTAATTCATTCGCATGAATGTATCCATTCTAATTCATTCGTACGATCCATTCTAATTCATTCGCACGATCCATTCTGATTCATTCATACGATCCATTTTAATTCATTCGTACGGTCCATTCTAATTCATTCGCATGATCATTAGAATGGATCGTGCGAATGAATTAGAATGGATCGTACGAATGAATTAGAATGGATACATTCTTGCGAATGAATTAGAATGGTTCGTACGAATGAGTAGGAATGGATCGTACTAATGAAATAGAATGGATCGTACGAATGAATTAGAATGGATCGTGCGAATGAATTAGATTGGATCATGCAAATGAATTAGAATGGATCGTACGAATGAATTAGAATGGATACATTCGTGCGAATGAATTAGAATGGATCGTACGAATGAAATAGAATGGATCGTATGAATGAATTCGAATGGATTGTACGAATGAATTAGAATGGATACATTCGTGCGAATGAATTAGAATGGATCATACGAAGGAATTAGAATGGATCGTATGAATGAATTAGAATGGATCGTACGAATGAATTAGAATGTATCGTATGAATGAATTAGAATGTATCGTGCGAATGAATTATAATGGATCGTACGAATGAATTAGAATGGATCGTATGAATGAATTAGAATGGATCGTATGAATGAATTCGAATGGATCGTACGAATGAATTAGAATGGATACATTCGTGCGAATGAATTAGAATGGATCATACGAAGGAATTAGGGTGGATCGTACGGAAGAATTAGAATGGATACATTCGTGCGAAAGAATTAGAATGGATTGTATGGATGAATTAGATTGGATCATATGAATGAATTAGAATGGATCGTGCGAATGAATTAGAATGGATCGTACGAATGAATTAGAATGGATACATTCGTGCGAATGAATTAGAATGGATCGTACGAATGAGTAAGAATGGAACGTACGAATGAAATAGAATGGATCGTACGAATGAATTAGAATGGATCATGCTAATGAATTAGAATGGATCATACGAATGAATTAGAATAGATTGTGCGAAAGAATTAGAATGGATCGTACGAATGAATTAGAATGGATACATTCGTGCGAATGAATTAGAATGGATCGTATGAATGAATTAGATTGGATCATATAAATGAATTAGAATGGATCGTACGTATGAATTAGAATGGATACATTCATGGGAATGAATTATAATGGATCGTACGAAGGAATTAGAATGGATCATACGAATGAAATAGAATGGATCATATGAATGAATTAGAATGGATCGTATGTATGAATTAGAATGGATCGTATGAATGAATTAGAATGGATCGTGCGAATGAACTAAAATGGATCGTACGAATGAATTAGAATGGATACATTCGTGCGAAAGAATTAGAATGGATTGTATGAATGAATTAGAATGGATCGAATGAATGAATTAGATTAGATCGTGCAAATGAATTAGATTGGATCGTATGTATGAATTAGAATGAATTAGAATGTATTAGGAATTAGAATGGATCATACAAATGAATTAGAATGGACCATATGAATGAATTAGAATGGATCGTACGAATGGATTAGAATGTATTCTAATTAGAATAGATCGTGCGAATGAATGAATTAGAATAGATTGTGCGAATGAATTAGAATGAATTCCTTCGCATGAATGTATCCATACGAATGAATTAGAATGGATCGTATGAATGAATTAGAATGGATCGTATAAATGAATTAGAATGGATCAAACGAATGAATTAGAATGGATACATTCGTGCGAATGAATTAGAATGGATCGTATGAATGAATTAAAATGGATCATATGAATGAATTAGAATGGATACATTCATGGGAATGAATTAGAATAGATTGGATAGTACGAATGAATTAGAATGGATCGTATGAATGAATTAGAATGGATCATGCGAATGAATTAGAATGGATCGTACGAATGAATTTGAATGGATACATTCGTACGAATGAATTAGAATGGATCGTACGAATGAATTAGAATGGATCTTATGAATGAATTAGAATGTATCGTACGAATGAATTGGAATGGATCGTATGAATGATCGTATGAATAAATTAGAATGGATCGTACGTATGAATTAGAATGGATACATTCTTGGGAATGAATTAGAATAGATCGTACGAAGGAATTAGAATTGATCGTATGAAAGAATTAGAATGGATCATACAAAGGAATTAGAATGGATAATACGAATGAATTAGAATGCATACATTCGTGCAAAAGAATTAGAATGGATTGTATGAATGAATTAGAATGGATCGTACAAATGAATAAGAATGGATCGTACAAATGAATTAGAATGGATCATACGAATGAATTAGAATGGATCGTACGAATGAATTAGAATGGATTGTGCTAATGAAATAGAATGGATCGTACGAATGAATTAGAATAGATCGTACGAATGAGTAAGAATGGATCGTACGAATGAAATAGAATGGATCGTACGAATGAATTAGAATGGATCGTGCGAAAGAATTAGATTGGATCATGCGAATGAATTAGAATGGATCGTACGAATGAATTAGAATGGATACATTCGTGTGAATGAATTAGAATGGATCGTATGAATGAATTAGAATGGATCGTATGAATAAATTCAAATGGATCATACGTATGAATTAAAATGAATCGTACGAATGAATTAGAATCGATCGTATGAATGAATTAGAATGGATCGTACGAAGGAATTAGAATGGATCGTAGGAATGAATTAGAATGGATCGTACAAAAGAATTAGAATGGATTATATGAATGAATTAGAATGGATCGTACGAAAGAATTAGAATGGATCGTGCGATTAAAATACAATAGATGGTACGAATGAATTAGAATAGATTGTGCGAATGAATTAGATTTGATCGTACGATTAAATTAGAATGGATACATTCGTGCGAATGAATTAGAATGGATCGAATGAATGAATTAGAATGGATCATACGTTCGATCCATTCTATTTCATTCGTACGATCCATTATTACTCATTCGTTCGATCCATTCTAATTCATTCATTCGAACTATTCTAATTCATTCATACGATCTATTCTAATCCATTCGTACGATCCATTCTAATTCTTTAGCACGATCCATTCTAATTCATTCGTACGATCCATTTTAATTCATTCGTACAATCCATTCTAATTCATTCGCACGAATTTATCCATTCTAATTCATTCGTATGATCCATTCTAATTCATTCATACGATCCATTCTAATTCATTCGCACGATCCATTCTAATTCATTCCTATAATCCATTCTAATTCATTCGTACGATCCATTCTAATTCATTCGCACAATCTATTCTAATTTATTCGTACGATCGATTCTAATTCATTAGCATGATCCATTCTATTTCATTCGTACGATCCATTCTTACTCATTCGTACGATCTATTCTAATTCATTCGCATGAATGTATCCATTCTAATTCATTCGTATGATCCATTCTAATTCATTCGCACAATCCATTCTAATTCATTCATACGATCCATTGTAATTCATTCGTACGATCCATTCTAATTCATTCGCACAATCTATTCTAATTCATTCGTATGATCCATTCTAATTCATTAGCACGATCCATTCTAATTCACTCGTACGATCTATTCTATTTCATTCATACGATCCATTCTTACTCATTCGTACGATCCATTCTAATTCATTCGCACGAATGTATCCATTCTAATTTATTCGTACGATCCATTCTAATTCATTCATACGATCCATTCTAATTCATTCGCACAATCTAGTCGAATTCATTCGTACGATCCATTCTAATTCATTAGCATGATCCATTCTAATTCATTCATACGATCTATTCTATTTCATTCGTATGATCCATTCTTACTCATTCGTACGATCCATTCTAATTCATTCGCACGAATGTATCCATTCTAATTCATTCGTACGATCCATTCTAATTCATTCGCACGATCCATTCTAATTCATTCATATGATCCATTCTAATTCATTCGTACGATCCATTCTAATTCATTCGCACGATCCATTCTAATTAATTCATGCGATCTATTCTAATTCATTCGCACGAATGTATCCATTCTAATTCATTCGCACGATCCAACCTAATTCATTCGTACGATCCATTCTAATTCCTTCGTCCGATCCATTCTAATTCATTCCCATGAATGTATCCATTCTAATTCATATGTACGATCCATTCTAATTCATTCATATGATCCAATCTAATTCATTCGCACGAATGTATCCATTCTAATTCATTCGTACGATCCATTCTAATTCATTCGCACAATCTATTCTAATTCATTCGTACGATCCATTCTAATTCATTAGCAAGATCCTTTCTAATTCATTTGTACGATCCATTCTATTTAATTCTAATTCATTCGTATGATCCATTCGTACGATCCATTCTAATTCCTTCGCACGAATGTATTCATTCTAATTCATTCATACAATCCATTCTAATTCTTTCGCACGAATGTATCTATTCTAATTCATTCGTACCATCCATTCTAATTCATTCGCACAATCTATTCTAATTTATTCTTACGATCCATTCTAATTCCTTCGTACGATCCATTGTAATTCCTTCGTACGATCCATTCTATTTCATTCGTATGATCCATTCTAATTACTTCGTACGATCCATTCTAATTCATTCCCATGAATGTATCCACTCTAATTCCTTCGCACAATCTATTCTAATTCATTCATACGATCCATTCTATTACATTCGCACGATCGTAGGAATTAAAATGGATCGTACGAATGAGTAAGAATGGATCGTATGTATGAATTAGAATGGATACATTCATGGGAATGAATTAGAATGGATCGTACGAAGGAATTAGAATGGATCATACGAATGAAATAGAATGGATCCTACGAAGGAATTAGAATGGAATGTGCGAATGAATTAGAATGGATCGTGCGAATGAATTAGAATGGATCGTACGAATGAATTAGGATGGATCATACGAATGAATTATAATGGATCATGCAAATGAATTAGAATGGATCGTATGAATGATGTAGAATGGATGGATGAATGAATTAGAATGGATACATTCGTGCGAATGAATTAGAATGGATCATACGAAGAAATTAGGGTGGATCGTACGAATGAATTAGAATGGATACATTCATGTGAAAGAATTAGAATGGATTGTATGAATGAATTAGAATGGATCGTATGAATGAATTAGAATGGATCGTGCGAATGAATTACAATGGATCATACGAATAAATAAGAATGGATCGTACGAATGAATTAGAATGGATCGTGCGAATGAATTAGAATGGATCGTACGAATAAATTAGAATGGTTATATTCGTGCGAATGAATTAGAATGGATCGTACGAATGAGTAAGAATGGATCGTACGAATGAAATAGAATAGATCGTACGAATAAATTAGAATGGATCGTGCTAATGAATTAGAATGGATCGTACGAATAAATTAGAATGGATCGTGCTAATAAATTAGAATGGAACGTAAGAATGAATTAGAATAGATTGTGCAAATGAATTAGAATGGATCGTACGAATGAATTAGAATGGATCGTATGAATGAGTTAGAATGGATCGTACGAATGAAATAGAATGGATACATTCGTGCGAATGAGTTAGAATGGATTGTAGGAATGAGTAAGAATGGATCGTATGAATGAAATAGAATGGACCGTACGAATGAATTAGAATGGATCGTGCTAATGAATTAGAATGGATCGTACGAATAAATTAGAATAGATTGTGAGAATGAATACATTCGTGCGAATGAATTAGAATGGATCGTATGAATGAATTAGAATGGATTATATGAATGAATTAGAATGGATAGTATGAATGAATTCGAATAGATCGTACGAATGAATTAGAATGGATACATTCGTGCGAATGAATTAGATTGGATTATACGAAGGAATTAGGGTGGATCGTACGAATGAATTAGAATGGATACATTCGTGCAAAAGAATTAGAATGGATCGTATGAATGAATTAGAATGGATTGTGCGAATGAATTAGAATGGATCGTACGAATGAATTAGAATGGATCGTGCGAATGAATTAGAATGGATCGTGCGAATGAATTAGAATGGATCGTACGAATGAATTAGAATAGAATGGATACATTCGTACGAATGAATTAGAATGGATCGTACGAATGAATTAGAATGGATCGTATGAATGAATTAGAAAAGACTGGATACATTCATGCGAATGAATTTGAATGGATCGTGCGAATGAATTAGATTGGATCGTGCGAATGAATTACAATGGATTGTACGAATGAATTAGAATGGATACATTCGTGCGAAAGAATTAGAATGGATTGTATGAATGAATTAGAATGGATCGTATGAATGAATTAGAATGGATCGTGCGAATGAATTAGAATGGATCGTACTAATGAATTAGAATGGATACATTCGTGCGAAAGAATTAGAATGGATTGTATGAATGAATTTGAATGGATCGTACGAATGAATTAGAGTGGATCGTATGAATAAATTAGAATGGGTCGTTCGAATGAATTAGAATGGATCGTACGAATGAATTAGAACGGATTCATTCATGCGAATGAATTAGAATGGATCGTACGAATGAGTAAGAATGGATCGTACGAATGAAATAGAATGGATGGTACGAATGAATTAGAATGGATCGTGCGAATGAATTAGAATGGATCGTATGAATGAATTAGAATGGATCATGCGAATGAATTAGAATGGATCGTATGAATGAATTTGAATGGATCGTACGAATGAATTAGAATGGATACATTCGTGCGAATGAATTAGAATGGATCATACGAAGGAATTAGGGTGGATCGTACAAATGAATTAGAATAGATACATTCGTGCGAAAGAAATAGAATAGATTGTATGAATTAATTAGAATGGATCGTATGAATAAATTAGAATGGAGTGTATGAATGAATTAGAATGGATCGTACGAAGGAATTAGAATGAATATATTCGTGCAAAAGAATTATAAAGGATTGTATGAATGAATTAGAATGGATCGTATGAATGATTAGAATGGATCATGCGAATGAATTAGAATGGATCGTACAGATGAATTTGAATGGAGCGTATGAATGAATTAGAATGAATCATGCGAATGAATTAGAATGGATCATACGAATGAATTAGAATGGATACATTCGTGTGAATGAATTAGAATATGGATCGTACGATGAATTAGAATGGATACGTTCGTGCGAATGAATTAGAATGGATCGTGCTAATGAATTAGAATGGATCGTACGAATGAATTAGAATGGATCATACGAAGGAATTAGGGTGGATCGTACGAATGAATTAGAATGGAAACATTCGTGCGAAAGAATTAGAATGGATTGTATTAATGAATTAGAATGGATCGTGCAAATGAATTAGAATGGATCGTGCGAATGAATTAGAATGGATCATACGAATGAATTAGAATAGATTGTGCGAATGAATTAGAATGGATCGTACGAATGAATTAGAATGGATCGTATGAATGAATTACCATGATCTATTCTAATTCTTTCGCAAGAATGTATCCATTCTAATTCATTCGTACGATCCATTCTAATTCATTCAAACGATCCATTCTAATTCATTCCTACGATCCATTCTAATTCATTTGCACGATCCATTCTAATTCATTCGCATGAATGTTTCCATTCTAATTCATTCGCACGAATGTATCCATTCTAATTCATTTGTACGATCCCTTCTAATTCATTCGCACGATCCAATCTAATTCATTCGCACAATCTATTCTAATTCCTTCGTACGATCCATTCTATTTCATTCGTACGATCCATTCTTACTCATTCGTACGATCCATTCAAATTCATTCGCACGAATGTACCCATTCTAATTCATTCGTACGATCCCTTCTAATTCATTCGCACGATCTATTCTAATTTATTCATACGATCCATTCAAATTCATTCGTATGATCCATTCTAATTCATTCGTACGATCCATTATAATTCATTAGCACGATCCATTCTAATTCATTCATACGATCCATTCTAATTCATATGATCCGTTCTAATTCATTCATACGATCCATTCTATTTAATTCGTATGATCCATTATAATTCATTCATACGATCCATTCTATTTCATTCGTACGATCCATTCTTACTCATTCGTATGATCCAATCTAATTCATTCGCACGATCCAATCATATTCATTCGTACGATCCATTCTAATTCATTCGTACGATCCATTCAATTTCATTCGTACGATCCATTCTTACTCATTCATACGATCCATTCTAATTCATTCGCACGAATGTATCCATTCTAATTCATTCGTACGATCCATTCTAATTCATTCGCACGATCCATTCTAATTCATTCATACGATCCATTCTAATTCATTCGTACGATCCATTCTAATTCATTCATACAATCCATTCTAATTCTTTCGCACGAATATATCCATTCTAATTTATTCATACGATCCATTCTAATTCATTCGCACGATCCATTCTAATTCATTCATACGATCTATTCTAATTCATTTGTATGATCCATTCTAATTCATACGTACGATTCATTCGAATTCATTCATACGATCCATTCTAATTCATTCACACGAATGTATCCATTCTAATTCATTCGTACGATCCATTCTAATTCATTCGGACGATCCAATCTAATTCATTCGCACGATCCATTCTAATTCATTCGTACGATCCATTCTATTTCATTCGTACGATCCATTCTTACTCATTCGTATGAATCATTCTAATTCATTCGCACGAATGTATCCATTCTAATTCATTCGTATGATCCATTCTAATTCATTCGCCCGATCCATTCTAATTCATTCATACGATCCATTCTAATTCATTCGTACAATCCATTCTAATTCATTCATACGATCTATTCTATTTCATTCTACGATCCATTCTTACTCATTCGTACGATCCATTCTTATTCATTCGCACGAATGTATCCATTCTAATTCATTCGTACGATCCATTCTAATTCATTCGCACGATCCATTCTAATTCATTCATACGATCCATTCTAATTCGTTCGTACGATCCATTCTATTTCATTCGCACAATCTATTCTAATTCATTCGTACGATCCATTCTAATTCATTAGCACGATCCATTCTAATTCATTCGTACGATCCATTCTATTTCTTTCGTACGATCCATTCTTACTGATTCGTACTATCCATTCTAATTCATTCGCACGAATTTATCCATTCTAATTCATTCGTACGATCCATTCTAATTCATTCGCACGATCCATTCTAATTCATTCATATGATCCATTCTAATTCATTCATACGATCCATTCTAATTCATTCGCACGAATGTATCCATTATAATTCATTCGTACGATCCATTCTAATTCATTCGCACAATCTATTCTAATTCATTCGTACGATCCATTCTAATTCATTAGCACGATCCTTTCTAATTCATTCGTACGATCCATTCTATTTCATTCGTACGATCCATTCTTACTTATTCGTACGATCCATTCTAATTCATTCGCACGAATGTATCCATTCTATTCTAATTCATTCGTACGATCCATTCTAATTCATTCGCACGATCCATTCTAATTCATTCATAAAATCTATTCTAATTCATTCGTACGATCCATTCTAATTCATTCGCACGATCCATTCTAATTCTTTCATACGATTCATTCTAGTTCATTCATACAATCCATTCTAATTCTTTCGCACAAATGTATCCATTCTAATTCATTTGTACGATCCACCCTAATTCCTTCGTATGATCCATTCTAATTCATTCGCACGAATATATCCATTCTATTTCATTCGTATGATCCATTCGAATTCATTCATACGATCCATTCTAATTCATTCGTACGATCCATTCTAATTCATTCATACGATCCATTCTAATTCCTTCGTACGAATGTATCCATTCTAATTCTTTCGCACGAATGTATCCATTCTGATTCATTCGCACAAACTATTCTAATTCATTCGTACGATCCATTCTAATTCCTTCGTACGATCCATTCTAATTCCTTCGTACGATCCATTCTATTTTATTCGTATAATCCATTCTAATTCCTTCGTACGATCCATTCTAATTCATTCCCATGAATGTATCCACTCTAATTCATTCTTACAATCTATTCTAATTCATTCATACAATCCATTCTATTTTATTCGCACGATCGTAGGAATTAGAATGGATCGTACGAATGAGTAAGAATGGATCGTATGTATGAATTAGAATGGATACATTCATGGGAATGAATTAGAATGGATCGTACGAAGGAATTAGAATGAATCATACGAATGAAATAGAATGGATCGTACGAAAGAATTAGGATGGAACGTGCGAATGAATTAGAATAGATCGTGCGAATGAATTAGAATTGATCGTATGAATGAATTAGAATGGATCGTACGAATGAATTAGAATGGATCGTGCAAATGAATTAGAATGGATCGTATGAATGAATTAGAATGGATGTACGAATGAATTAGAATGGATACATTCGTGCGAATGAATTAGAATGGATCATACAAAAAAATTAGGGTGGATCATACGAACGAATTAGAATGGATACATTCGTGTGAAAGAATTAGAATGGATTGTATGAATGAATTAGAATGGATCGTATGAATGAATTAGAAAGGATCGTGCGAATGAATTACAACGAATCGTACGAATAAATAAGAATGGTTCGTATGAATGAATTTGAATGGATCGTGCGAATGAATTAGAATGGATCGTACGAATGAGTAAGAATGGATCGTACGAATGAAATAGAATGGATCGTACGAATGAATTAGAATGTATCGTGCTAATGAATTAGAATGGATCATACAAATAAATTAGAATAGATTGTGCGAATGAATTAGAATGGATCGTACGAATGAATTAGAATGGATCGTCCGAATGAATTAGAATAGATTGTGCGAATGAATACATTCGTGCAAATGAATCAGAATGGATCGTATGAATGAATTAGAATGGATCATATGAATGAAGTCGAATGGATCGTACGAATGAATTAGAATGGAAACATTCGTGCGAATGAATTAGAATGGATCATACGAAGGAATTAAGGTGGATCGTACGAATGAATTAGAATGGATACATTCGTACAAAAGAATTAGAATGGATTGTATGAATGAATTGGAATGGATCGTATGAATGAATTAGAATGGATCGTGCGAATGAATTAGAATGGATCGTACGAATGAATTAGAATGGATCGTGCGAATGAATTAGAATGGATCGTACGAATGAATTAGAATAGAATGGATACATTCGTACGAATGAATTAGAATGGATCGTATGAATGAATTAGAATGGATCGTACAAATGAATTAGAATAGACTGGATACATTCGTGCGAATGAATTAGAATGGATCATGCGAATGAATTAGATTGGATCGTGCGAATGAATTAGAATGGATCGTACGAATGAATTAGAATGGATACATTCGTGCGAAAGAATTAGAATGGATTGTATGAATGAATTAGAATAGATCGTATGAATGAATTAGAATGGATCGTGCGAATGAATTAGAATGGATCGTACGAATGAATTAGAATGGATATATTCGTGCGAAAGAATTAGAATGGATTGTATGAATGAATTTGAATGGATCGTACGAATGAATTAGAATGGATCGTATGAATGAAGTAGAATGGATTGTGCGAATGAATTAGAATGGATTGTACGAATGAATTAGAACGGATACATTCCTGCGAATAAATTAGAATGGATCGTACGAATGAGTAAGAATGGATCGTACGAATGAAATAGAATGGATCGTACGAATGAATTAGAATGGATCGTGCGAATGAATTAGAATGGATCGTGCGAATGAATTATAATGGATCGTACGAATGAGTAAGAAAGGATTATACGAATGAAATAGAATGGATCGTATGAATGAATTAGAATGGATCGTACGAATGAATTAGAACGGATCGTGCGAATGAATTAGAATGGATCGTGCAAATGAATTATAATGGATTGTACGAATGAATTAGAATGGATCGTATGAATGAATTAGAATGGATCGTGCGAATGAATTAGAATGGATCGTATGAATGAATTTTAATGGATCGTACGAATGAAATAAAATGGATACATTCGTGCGAATGAATTAGAATGGATCATACAAAGGAATTAGGGTGAATCGTACAAATGAATTAGAATAGATACATTCATGCGAAAGAAATAGAATCGATTGTATGAATGAAATAGAATGGATCGTATGAATAATTTAGAATGGATCGTATGAATGAATTAGAATGGATGGTACGAAGGAATTAGAATGGATCGTACGAATGAATTAGAATGGATCGTACGAATGAATTAGAATGGATCGTACGAATGAATTAGAATGGATCGTGCGAATGAATTAGAATGGATCGTATGAATGATATAGAATGGATCATGCAAATGAATTAGAATGGATCGTACGAATGAATTTGATTGGATCGTATGAATGAATTAGAATGGATCGTGCGAATGAATTAGAATGGATAGTACGAATGAATTAGAATGGATACATTCGTGCGAATGAATTAGAATTGATCGTACGATGAATTAGAATGGATATATTCGTGCAAATGAATTAGAATGGATCGTGCTAATGAATTAGAATTGATCGTACGAATCAATTAGAATGGATCATCCGAAGGAATTAGGGTGGATCGTACGAATAAATTAGAATGGAAACATTCGTGCGAAAGAATTAGAATGGATTGTATGAATGAATTAGAATGGATCATGCAAATGAATTAGAATGGATCGTGCGAATGAATTAGAATGGATCGTACGATTGAATTAGAATAAATTGTGCAAATGAATTAGAATGGATCGTACGAATGAATTAGAATGGATCGTATGAATGAATTAGCACAATCCATTCTAATTCTTTCGCACGAATGTATCCATTCTAATTCATTCGTACGATCCATTCTAATTCATTCATACGATCCATTCTAATTCATTCCTACGATCCATTCTAATTCATTTGCAAAATCCATTCTAATTCATTCGCATGAATATTTCCATTCTAATTCATTCGCACGAATGTATCCATTCTAATTCATTCGTACGATCCATTCTAATTCATTCACACGATCCAATCTAATTCATTCGCACAATCCATTCTAATTCATTCGTACGATCCATTCTATTTCATTCGTACGATCCATTCTTACTTATTCGTACGATCCATTCTAATTCATTCGCACGAATGTACCCATTCTAATTCATTCGTACAATCCCATCTAATTCATTCACACGATCTATTCTAATTCATTCATACGATCCATTCTAATTCATTTGTACGATCCATTCTAATTCATTCGTACGTTCCATTCTAATTCATTAGCACGATCCATTCTAATTCATTCATACGATCCATTCTAATTCATACGATCCATTCTAATTCATTCATACGATCCATTCTATTTTATTCGTATGATCCATTCTAATTCATTCATACGATCCGTTCTATTTCATTCGTACGATCCATTCTTACTCATTCGTACGATTCAATCTAATTCATTCGCACAATCCAATCATATTCATTCGTACGATCCATTCTAATTCATTCGTACGATCCATTCTATTTCATTCGTACAATCCATTCTTACTCATTCGTACGATCCATTCTAATTCATTCGCACGAATGTATCTATTCTAATTCATTCGTACGATCCATTCTAATTCATTCGCATGATCCATTCTAATTCATTCATACGATCTATTCTAATTCATTCATACGATCCATTCTAATTCATTCATACAATCCATTCTAATTCTTTCGCACGAATGTATCCATTCTAATTCATTCGTACGATCCATTATAATTCATTCGGACGATACATTCTAATTCATTCATACGATCCATTCTATTTCATTCGTACAATCCATTCTTACTCATTCATACGATCCATTCTAATTCATTCGCATGAATGTATCCATTGTAATTCATTCGTACAATCCATTCTAATTCATTCGCAAGATCCATTCTAATTCATTCATATGATCCATTCTAATTCATTCGTACGATCCATTCTAATTCATTCATACGATCCATTCTATTTCATTCGTACGATCCATTCTTACTCATTTGTACGATCCATTCTAATTAATTCGCATGAATGTATCCATTATAATTCATTCGTACGATCCATTCTAATTCATTCGCACGATCCATTCTAATTCATTCATACGATCCATTCTAATTCATTCATACGATCCATTCTAATTCATTCGCACAATCTATTCTAATTCATTCGTACGATCTATTCTAATTCATTCAAACGATCCATTCTAATTCATTCGCACGAATGTATCCATTCTAATTCATTTATACGATCCATTCTAATTCATTCGCACGATCCAATCTAATTCATTCGCACGATCCATTCTAATTCATTCATACGATCCATTCTATTTCATTGGTACAATCCATTCTTACTCATTTATACGATCCATTCTAATTCATTTGCACGAATGTATCCATTCTAATTCATTCGTACAATCCATTCTATTTCATTCGCACGATCCATTCTAATTCATTCATAGGATCCATTCTAATTCATTCGTACGATCCATTCTAATTCATTCATACGATCCATTCTATTTCATTCGTACGATCAATTCTTACTCATTCGTACGATCCATTCTAATTCATTCGCACGAATGTATCCATTATAATTCATTCGTAAGATCCATTATAATTCATTCGCACGATCCATTCTATTTCATTCATACGATCCATTCTAATTCATTCGTATGATCTATTCTAATTCATTAGAACGATCCATTCTAATTCATTCGTACGATCCATTCTATTTCTTTCGTACGATCTATTCTTACTGATTCGTACGATCCATTCTAATTCATTTGCACGAATGTATCCATTCTAATTCATTCGTACGATCCATTCTAATTCATTCGCAAGATCCATTCTAATTCATTCATACGATCCATTCTAATTCATTCATACGATCCATTCTAATTCATTCGCACGAATGTATCCATTCTAATTCATTCGTACGATCCATTCTAATTCATTCGCACAATCTATTCTAATTCATTCGTACGATCCATTCTAATTTATTAGCACGATCCGTTCTAATTCATTCCTACGATCCATTCTATTTCATTCGTACGATCCATTCTTACCTATTCGAACGATCCATTCTAATTCATTCGCACGAATGTATCCATTCTATTCTAATTCATTCGTACGATCCATTCTAATTTATTCGCACGATCCATTCTAATTCATTCATATAATCCATTCAAATTCATTCGTACGATCCATTCTAATTCATTCGCACGATCCATTCTAATTCATTCATACGATCCATTCTAATTCATTCATACAATCCATTCTAATTCTTTCGCACGAATGTATCCATTCTAATTCATTTGTACGATCCACCCAAATTCCTTCGTATGATCCATTCTAATTCATTTGCACGAATGTATCCATTCTAATTCATTCGTATGATCCATTCGAATTCATTCATACGTTCCATTCAAATTCATTCATACGATCCATTCTAATTCATTCATACGATCCATTCTAATTCATTCGCACGAATGTATTCATTCGCACAATTTATTCTAATTCATTCGTACGATCCATTCTAATTCATTAGCACGATCCATTCTAATTCATTCGTACGATCCATTCTATTTCATTCGTATGATCTATTCTAACTCATTCATAGGATCCATTCTAATACATTCGCATGAATGAATCCATTCTAATTCATTCGTACGATCCATTCTAGTTCATTCGCACGAACCATTCTAATTTATTCATACGATCCATTCTAATTCATTCGTACGATCCATTCTAATTCATTCGCACAATCTATTCTAATTCAATCGTACGATCCATTCTAATTCATTAGCACGATCTATTCTAATTCCTTCGTACGATACATTCTATTTCATTCGTACGATCCATTCTTACTCATTCGTACGATCCATTCTAATTCATTCGCACGAATGTATCTATTCTAATTCATTCGTACGATCCATTCTAGTTCATTCGTACGATCCATTCTAATTCATTCGCACGATCCATTCTAATTCATTCATACGATCCATTCTAATGCATTCGTACGACCCATTCTAATTCATTCGTTCGATCCATTCTAATTCATTAGTACTATCCATTCTAATTCATTAATACGATCTATTCTAATTTATACGATCCATTCTAATTCATTCATACGATCCATTCTATTTCATTCGTATAATCAATTCTAATTCATTCATACGATCCATTCTATTTCATTCGTACGATCCATTATTACTCATTCGTACGATCCAATCTAATTCATTCGCACGATCCAATTATATTCATTCGTACGATCCATTCTAATTCATTCGTACGATCCATTCTATTTCATTCATACGTTCCATTCTTACTCATTCGTACGATCCATTCTAATTCATTCGCACGAATGTATCTATTCTAATTCATTCGTACGATCCAATCTAATTCCTTCGCACGATCCTTTCTAATTCATTCATACGATCCATTCTAATTCATTCGTACGATCCATTCTAATTCATTCATACAATCCATTCTAATTCTTTTGCATGAATGTAGCCATTCTAATTCATTCGTACGATCCATTCTAATTTATTCGTACGATCCATTCTAATTCATTCATACGATCCATTCTAATTCATTCGTACGATCCATTCTAATTCATACGTATGATCTATTCGAATTCATTCATAAGATCCAGTATAATTCATTCATACGATCCATACTAATTCATTCGCACGAATGTATCCATTCTAATTCATTCGTACGATCCATTCTAATTCATTCACACGATCCAATCTAATTCATTCGGACGATCCATTCTAATTCATTCGTACGATCCATTCTATTTCATTCGTACGATCCATTCTTACTCATTCGTACGATCCATTCTATTTCATTCGTACGATCCATTCTATTTCATTCGTACGATCCATTCTTACTGATTCGTACGATCTATTCTAATTCGTTCGCACGAATGTATCCATTCTAATTCATTCGTATGATGCATTCTAATTCATTCGCACGATCCATTCTAATTCATTCATACGATCCATTCTAATTCATTCGCATGAATGTATCAATTCTAATTCATTCATACAATCCATTCTAATTCATTCGCACAACTTATTCTAATTCATTCGTACGATCCATTCTAATTCATTAGCACGAACCATTCTAATTCATTCGTACGATCCATTCTATTTCATTCGTACGATCCATTCTTACTCATTCGTACGATCCATTTTAATTCATTCGCACGAATGTATCCATTCTATTCTAATTCATTCGTACGATCCATTCTAATTCATTCGCACGATCCATTCTAATTCATTCATACGATCCATTCTAATTCATTCGTACGATCCATTCTAATTCATTGGCACAATCCATTCTAATTCATTCATACAATCCATTCTAATTCATTCATACAATTCATTCTAATTCTTTCGCACGAATGTATCCATTCTAATTCATTCGTACGATCCACCCTAATTCCTTCATATGATCCATTCTAATTCATTCGGACGAATGTATCCATTCTAATTCATTCGTATGATCCATTCGAATTCATTCATACGATCCATTTTAATTCATTCATATAATCCATTCTAATTCATTCGCACGAAATGTATTCATTCGGACAATCTATTCTAACTCATTCGTACGATCCATTCTAACTCATTAGCACGATCCATTCTAATTCATTGGTACGATCCATTCTATTTCATTCGTACGATCCATTCTTACTCATTCATACGATCCATTCTAATTCATTCGCACGAATGTATCCATTCTAATTCAGTCATACGATCCAATCTAATTCATTCGCACGATCCATTCTAATTCATTCGTACGATCCATTCTAATTCATTCGCACAATCTATTCTAATTCATTCGTATGATCCATTCTAATTCATTAGCACGATCCTTTCTAATTCATTTGAACGATCCATTCTATTTCATTCGTACGATCCATTCTAATTCATTCGCATGAATGTATCCATTCTAATTCATTCGTACGATCCATTCTAATTCATTCGCACGATCCATTCTAATTTATTCGTACGATCCATTCTAATTCATTCGTACGATCCATTCTAATTCATTCGCACGATCCATTCTAATTCATTCATACGATCCATTCTAATTCATTCGTACAATCCACCCTAATTCCTTCGTATGATCCATTCTAGTTCATTCGCACGAATGTTTCTATTCTAATTCATTCGTATGATCAATTCGAATTCATTTATACGATCCATTCTAAATCTTTTGCATGATCCATTCTAATTCATTCATACGAACCATTCTAATTCATTCGTACGATCCATTCTAATTCATTCGCACGATCCATTCTAATTCATTCGCATGATCCATTCTAATTCCTTCGTACGATCCATTCTATTTCATTTGTATGATCCATTCTAATTCCTTCGTACGATCCATTCTAATTCATTCCCATGAATGTATCCATTCTAATTCATACGTACGATCCATTCTTACTCATTCGTACTATCCATTCTAATTCATTCGCACGATCCATTCTAATTCATTTGCACGATCATTTCTAATTCATTCATACAATCCATTCTAATTCTTTTGCACGAATGTATCCATTCTAATTCATTCGTACGATCCATTCTAATTCCTTCGTACGATCCATTATAATTCCTTCGTACGATCCATTCTAATTCCTTTGTACGATCCATTCTATTTCATTCGTATGATCCATTCTAATTCCTTCTTACGATCCATTCTAATTCATTCCCATGAATGTATCCATTCTAATTACTTTGTACGATTCATTCTAATTCATTCGTACGATCCATTCTTTTGTATGTATCCATTCTAATTTATTCGTCCGATCCATTCTAATTCATTCGCACGAACCATTCTAATTCATTCATACGATCCATTCTAATTAATTCGTACGATCCATTCTAATTCATTCGCACGATCCATTCTAATTCATTCTTACGATCCATTCTAATTCTTTCGTACGATCAATTCTAATTCATTCGCACAATCTATTCTAATTCATTCGTACGATCTATTCTAATTCATTAGCACGATCGATTCTAATTTATTCATACGATCCATTCTATTTTATTCGTACGATCCATTCTTACTCATTCGTACGATCCATTCTAATTCATTTGCACGATCCATTCTAATTCATTCATACGATCCATTCTATTTCATTCGTACGATCCATTCTTACTCATTCGTATGATCCATTCATGGGAATGAATTAGAATGGATCAAACGAAAGAATTAGAAAGGATCGTACGAATGAATTAGAATAGATTGTGCGAATGAATTAGAATGGATCATATGAATGAATTAGAATGCACAGTGCTAATGAGTAAGATCAATTCTTACCTATTCGTACGATCCATTCTAATTAGAATGGATCGTACGAATGAATTAGAATGGATTGTATGAATGAATTAGAATGGATCGTGCGAATGAATTAGAATGGATCGTACGAATGAATTAGAATGGATACATTCGTGCGAAAGAATTAGAATGGATTGTATGAATGAATTAGAATGGATCGTATGAATGAATTAGAATGGATCGTGCGAATGAATTAGAATGGATCGTATGAATAAAATGGAATGGATCGTACGAATGAATTAGAATGGATCATGCGAATGAATTAGATTGGATCGTGCAAATGGATCGTACGAATGAATTAGAATGGATTGTACGAATAAATTAGAATGTATTGTACGAATGACTTACAATAGATTGTGGGAATGATTTAGAATGTATCGTACGAATGAATTAGAATGGATCGTACGAATGAATTAGAATGGATCGTATGAATGAATTAGAATGGATCGTACGAATGAATTAGAATGGATACATTCGTGCGAAAGAATTAGAATGGATCGTGCTAATTCATTCAAATGATCCATTTTAATTCATTCGTACGATCTATTCTAATTTATTCGAACAATCTATTCTAATTCATTCGTATGATCCATTCTAATTCATTCGCACGATCGATTCTAATTCATTTGAACGATCCATTCTAATTCATTCATACAATCCATTCTAATTCTTTCGCAAGATTGTATCGATTCTAGTTCATTCGTACGATCCACACTAATTCCTTCGTATGATCTATTCTAATTTATTCGTACGATCCATTCTAATTCCTTCATACAATCTATTCTAATTCATTCATACAATCTATTCTAATTCTTTCGCACGAATGAATCCATTCTAATTCATTCATACGATCAACCCTAATTCCTTCGTATGATCCATTCTAATTCATTCGCTCGAATGTATCCTTTCTAATTCATTCGTACGATCCATTCTAATTCATTCGTACTATTCACCCTAATTCCTTCGTATGATCCATTCTAATTCATTCGCACGAATGTATCCATTCTAATTCATTCGTACGATCCATTCGAATTCATTCATACGATCCATTCTAATTCATTCATACGATCCACTCTAATTCATTCGCACGAATGTATCCATTCTAATTCATTCGTACGATCCATTCTAATTAATTCGCACGATCCAATTTAATTCATTTGCATGATCCATTCTAATTCATTCGTACGATCTATTTTATTTCATTCGTACGATCCATTCTTACTCATTCGTACGATCCATTCTGATTCATTCACACGAATATATCCTCATTCGCACGATCCATTCTAATTCATTTGCACGATCCATTCTAATTCATTCATACAATCCATTCTAATTCTTTCGCACCAATGTATCCATTCTAATTCATTCGTACAATCCACCCTAATTCCTTCGTATGATCCATTCTAATTCATTCGCACGAATGTATCCATTGTAATTCATTCGTACGATCCATTCGAATTCATTCATATGATCCATTCTAATTCATTCATACGATCCATTCTAATTTATTCGCACGAATGTATCCATTCTAATTCATTCATACGATCCATTCTAATTCATTCGCACAATCTACTCTAATTCATTCGTACGATCCATTCTAATTCATTCGCACGATCCATTCTAATTCATTCGCACAATCCATTCTAATTCATTCATACAATCCATTCTAATTCTTTTGCACGAATGTATCCATTCAAATTCATTCGTACGATCCATTCTAATTCCTTCATATGATCCATTCTAATTCCTTCGTACGATCCGTTCTATTTCATTCGTATGATCCATTCTAATTCCTTCGTACGATCCATTCTAATTCATTACCATGAATGTATCCGTTCTAATTCGTACGTACGATCCATTCTACTTCATTCATACGATCTATTCTAATTCATTCGCACGAATATATCCATTCTAATTCATTCGTACGATCCATTCTAATTCATTCGCACGATCCATTCTAATTCATTCGTACGATCCATTCTGATTCATTCATACGATCCATACTAATTCATTCGCAAGAATGTATCCATTCTAATTCATTCGTGCGATCCATTCTAATTCATTCTAATCCATTCTAATTCATTCGTACGATCCATTCTAATTTCATACGTACGATCCATTCTAATTCATTCATACGATCCATTCTAATTCATTCGCACGAATATATCCATTCTAATTCATTTGTACGATCCATTCTAATTCATTCGCACGAATGTATCCATTCTAATTCATTCTAATTCCTTCGTATGATTCATTCGTACGATCCATTCTAATTCCTTCGTACGAAAATATCCATTCTAATTCATTCGTACGTACGATACATTCTAATTCATTCGCACGATCTATTCTAATTCATTCATACGATCCATTCTAATTCATTCATACAAACCATTCTAATTCGTTCGTACGAATGTATCCATTCTAATTAATTCATACAATCCATTCTGATTATTTCGCACGATCCATTCTAATTCCTTCGTACGATCCATTCTAATTCATTCGTATAATCCATTCTAATTCATTCGCACCATCCATTCTAATTCATTCATACGATCCATTCTAATTCATTTATACAATCCATTCTAATTCTTTCACACGAATGTATCCATTCTAATTCATTCGTACGATCCACCCTAATTCCTTCGTATGATCCATTCTAATTCATTCGCACGAATGTATCCATTCTAATTCATTCGTACGATCCATTCGAATTCATTCATACGATCCATTCTAATTCATTCATACGTTCCATTCTAATTCATTTATACGATCCATTCTAATTCATTTATACGAATGAAATAGAATGGATCGTACGAATGAATTAGAATGGATCGTGCGAATGAATTAGAATGGATCGTGCGAATGAATTAGAATGGATCATACAAATGAGTAAGAATGGATCATACGAATGAAATAGAATGGATCGTATGAATGAATTAGAATGGATCGTACGAATGAATTAGAATGGATCGTGCGAATGAATTAGAATGGATCGTGCGAATGAATTATAATGGATCGTACGAATGAATTAGAATGGATCGTATGAATGAATTAGAATGGATCATGCGAATGAATTAGAATGGATCGTATGAATGAATTTGAATGGATCGTACGAATGAATTAGAATGGATACATTCGTGCGAATGAATTAGAATGGATCATACGAAGGAATTAGGGTGAATCGTACAAATGAATTAGAATAGATACATTCGTGCGAAAGAAATAGAATGGACTGTATGAATGAATTAGAATGGATCATATGAATAAATTAGAATGGATCGTATGAATGAATTAGAATGGATCATACAAAGGAATTAGAATGGATACATTCGTGCGAAAGAATTAGAAAGGATTGTATGAATGAATTAGAATGGATCGTATGAATGAATTAGAGTGGATCATGCGAATGAATTAGAATGGATCGTACGAATGAATTTTAATGGATCGTATGAACGAATTAGAATGGATCGTGCGAATGAATTAGAATGGATCGTACGAATGAATTAGAATGGATACATTCGTGCGAATGAATTAGAATGGATCATACGATCAATTAGAATGGATACATTTGTGCGAATGAATTAGAATGGATCATGCTAATGAATTAGAATGGATCGTACGAATGAATTAGAAGGGATCATACGAAGGAATTAGGGTGGATCGTACGAATGAATTAGAATGGAAACATTCGTGCGAAAGAATTAGAATAGATTGTATGAATGAATTAGAATGGATCGTGCAAATGAAGTAGAATGGATCGTGCGAATGAATTAGAATGGATCGTACGAATGAATTAGAATAGATTGTGCGAATGAATTAGAATGGATCGTACGAATGAATTAGAATGGATCGTATGAATGAATTTGCACGATCCATTCTAATTCTTTCGCACGAATGTATCCATTTTAATTCATTCATAAGATCAATTCTAATTCATTCATACGATCCATTCTAATTCATTCCTACGATCCATTCTAATTTATTTGCATGATCTATTCTAATTCATTCGCATGAATGTTTCCATTCTAATTCATTCGCACGAATGTAACCATTCTAATTCATTCGAACGATCCATTCTAATTCATTCGCACAATCCAATCTAATTCATTCGCATAATCCATTCTAATTCATTCGTACGATCCATTCTATTTCATTCGTACGATCCATTCTTACTCATTCGTACGATCCATTCTAATTCTTTCGCACGAATGTACCCATTCTAATTCATTCGTACGATCCCTTCTAATTGATTCGCACGATCCATTCTAATTCATTCATACGATCCATTCTAATTCATTTGTACGATCCATTCTAATTCATTCATACGATCCATTCTAATTCATTAGCACGATCCATTCTAATTCATTCATACGATCCATTCTAATTCATACGATCCATTCTAATTCATTCATACGATCCATTCTATTTTATTCGTATGATCCATTCTAATTCATTCATACGATCCATTCTATTTCATTCGTACGATCCATTCTTACTCATTCGTACGATCATATCTAATTCATTCGCACGATCCAATCAAATTCATTCGTACGATCCATTCTAATTCATTCGTAAGATCCATTCTATTTCATTCGTACGATCCATTCTTACTCATTCGTACGATCCATTCTAATTCATTCGCACGAATGTATCCATTCTAATTCAGTCGTACGATCCATTCTAATTCATTCGCACGATCCATTCTAATTCATTCATACGATCCATTCTAATTCATTCGTACGATCCATTCTAATTCATTCATTCAAACCATTATAAATCTTTCGCACGAATGTATCCATTCTAATTCATTCGTACGATCCATTCTAATTCATTCGCATGATCCATTCTAATTCATTCATACAATCCATTCGAATTCATTTGTACGATCCATTCTAATTCACACGTACGATTCATTCGAATTCATTCATACGATTTATTCTAATTCATTCATACGATCCATTCTAATTCATTCGCACGAATGTATCCATTCTAAATCACTCGTATGATCCATTCTAATTCATTCACACGATCCAATCTAATTCATTCGCACGATCCATTCTAATTCATTCGTACGATCCACTGTATTTCATTCGTACAATCCATTCTTACTCACCATTCTAATTCATTCGCACGAATGTATCCATTATAATTCATTCGTACGATCCATTCTAATTCATTCGCACGATCCATTCTAATTCATTCATACGATCCATTCTAATTCATTCGTACGATCCATTCTAATTCATTCATACAAACCATTCTATTTCATTCGTACGAACCATTCTTACTCATTCATACGATCCATTCTAATTCATTCGCACGAATGTATCCATTCTAATTCATTCATACGATCCATTCTAATTCATTCGCACGATCCATTCTAATTAAATCATACGATCCATTCTAATTCATTCGTACAATCCATTCTAATTCATTCGCATAATCTATTCTAATCTATTCGTACGATCCATTCTAATTCATTAGCACGATCCATTCTAATTCATTCGTACGATCCATTCTATTTCTTTCGTACGATCCACTCTTACTGATTCGTACGATCCATTCTAATTCATTCGCACGAATGTATCCATTCTAATTCGTTCGTACGATCCAGTCTAATTCATTCGCACGATCCATTCGAATTCATTCATACAATCAATTCTAATTCATTCATACGATCTATTCTAATTCATTCGCATGAATGTATCCATTCTAATTCATTCGTACGATCCATTCTAATTCATTCACACAATCTATTCTAATTCATTCGTACGATCCATTCTAATTCATTAGCACGATCCATTCTAATTCATTCGTACGATCCATTCTATTTCATTCGTACGATCCATTCTTATCTATTCGTACGATCCATTCTAATTCATTCGCACGAATATATCTATTCTATTCTAATTCATTCATACCATCCATTCTAATTCATTCGCACGATCCATTCTAATTCATTCATACAATCCATTCTAATTCATTCATACGATCCATTCTAATTCATTCGCATGATCCATTCTAATTCATTCATACGATCCATTCTAATTCATTCATACAATCCATTCTAATTCTTTCGCACGAATGTATCCATTCTAATTCATTTGTACGATCCACCCTAATTCCTTCGTATTATCCATTCTAATTCATTCGCACGAATGTGTCCAATCTAATTCATTCGTATGGTCCATTCGAATTCATTCCTACGATCCATTCTAATTCATTCATACGATCCATTCTAATTCATTCATACGATCTATTCTAATTCATTCGCACGAATGTATTCATTCGCACAATCTATTCTAATTCATTCGTACGATCCATTCTAATTCATTAGCACGATCCATTCTAATTCATTCGTACGATCCATTCTATTTCAATCGTATGATCTATTCTAACTCATTCGTACGATCCATTCAAATTCATTCACACGAATGAATCCATTCTAATTCATTCGTACGATCCATTCTAATTCATTCGCACGAACCATTCTAATTCATTCGTACGATCCATTCTAATTCATTCGTACGATCCATTTTAATTAATTCGCACAATCTATTCTAATTCATTCGTACGATCCATTCTAATTCATTAGCACAACCCATTCTAATTCATTCGTATGATCCGTTCTATTTCATTCGTACGATCCATTCTTACTCATTCGTACGATCCATTCTAATTCATTCGCACGAATGTATCCATTCTAATTCATTCGTACGATCCATTCTAATTCATTCCTACGATCCATTCTAATTCATTCGCATGATCCATTCAAATTCATTCGCACGATCCATTCTAATTCATTCGTCCGATCCATTCTAATTCATTCGTACAATCCATTCTAATTCATTAGCACTATCCATTCTAATTCATTCATACGATCTATTCTAATTTATACGATCCATTCTAATTCATTCATACGATCCATTCTGATTCATTCGTATGATCCATTCTAATTCATTCATATGATCCATTCTATTTCATTCGTACGATCCATTCTTACTTATTCGTACGATCCAATCTAATTTATTCGCACGATCCAATCAAATTCATTCGTACGATCCATTCTAATTCATTCGTACGATCCATTCTATTTCATTCATATGATCCATTCTTACTCATTCGTACGATCCATTCTAATTCATTCGCATGAATGTATCCATTCTAATTCATTCGTACGATCCATTCTAATTCATTCGCACGATCCATTCTAATTCATTCATATGATCCATTCTAATTCATTCATACGATCCATTCTAATTCGTTCATACAAACCATTCTAATTCATTCATACGATCCATTCTAATTCATTCGTACGATCCATTCTAATTCATTCATACAATCCATTCTATTTCATTCGTACGAACCATTCTTACTCATTCATACGATCCATTCTAATTCATTCGCACGAATGTATCCATTCTAATTCATTCGTACGATCCATTCTAATTCATTCGCACGATCCATTCGAATTCATTCATACGATCCATTCTAATTCATTCATACGATCCATTCTAATTCATTCGCACGAATTTATCCATTCTAATTCATTCGTACGATCCATTCTAATTCATTCAGACAATCTATTCTAATTCAATCGTACGATCCATTCTAATTCATTAGCACGATCCATTCTAATTCATTCGTACGATCCATTCTATTTCATTCGTACGATCCATTCTTACCTATTCGTACGATCCATTCTAATTCATTCGCACGAATGTATCCATTCTATTCTAATTCATTCGTACGATCCATTCTAATTCATTCGCACGATCCATTCAAATTCATTCATTCAATCTATTCTAATTCATTCATACGATCCATTCTAATTCATTCGCAAGATCCATTCTAATTCATTCATACGATCCATTCTAATTCATTGATACAATCCATTCTAATTCTTTCGCACGATTGTATCCATTCTAATTCATTTGTACGATCCACCCTAATTCCTTCGTATGATCCATTCTAATTCATTCGCACGAATGTATCCATTCTAATTCATTCGTACGGTCCATTCGAATTCATTCCTACGATCCATTCTAGTTTATTTATACGATCCATTCTAATTCATTCATACGATCTATTCTAATTCATTCGCACGAATGTATTCATTCGCACGAATGTATTCATTCGCACGAATGTATTCATTCGCACGAATGTATTCATTCGCACGAATGTATTCATTCGCACAATCTATTCTAATTCAATCGTACGATCCATTCTAATTCATTAGCAAGATCCATTCTAATTCATTCGTAAGATCCATTCTATTTCATTCGTATGATCTATTCTAACTCATTCGTACGATCCATTCAAATTCATTCACACGAATGAATCCATTCTAATTCATTCGTACGATCCATTCTAATTCATTCGCACGAACCATTCTAATTCATTCGTATGATCCATTCTAATTCATTCGTACGATCCATTCTAATTAATTCGCACAGTCTATTCTAATTCATTCGTACGATCTATTCTAATTCATTAGCACTATCCATTCTAATTCATTCGTATGATCCGTTCTATTTCATTCGTACGATCCATTCTTACTCATTCGTACGATCCATTCTAATTCATTCGCACGAATGTATCCATTCTAATTCATTCGTACGATCCATTCTAATTCATTCGTACGATCTATTCTAATTCATTCGCACGATCCATTCTAATTCATTCGCACGATCCATTCTAATTCATTCGTACGATCCATTCTAATTCATTCGTACAATCGATTCTAATTCATTAGCACTATCCATTCTAATTCATTCATACGATCTATTCTAATTTATACGATCCATTCTAATTCATTCATACGATCCATTCTATTTCATTCGTATGATCCATTCTAATTCATTCTTATGATCCATTCAATTTCATTCGTACAATCCATTCTTACTTATTCATACGATCCAATCTAATTCATTCGCACGATCCAATCATATTCATTCGTATGATCCATTCTAATTCATTCATACGATCCATTCTATTTCATTCATACGATCCATTCTTACTCATTCGTACGATCTATTCTAATTCATTCGCACGAATGTATCCATCCTAATTCATTCGTACGATCCATTCTAATTCATTCGCACGATCCTTTCTAATTCATTCATACGATCCATTCTAATTCATTCGTACGATCCATTCTAATTCATTCATACAAACCATTCTAAATCTTTCGCACGAATGTATCCATTCTAATTCATTCGTACGATCCATTCTAATTCATTCACACGATCCATTCTAATTCATTCATACGATCCATTCTAATTCATTTGTACGATCCATTCTAATTCATACGTACGATTCATTCGAATTCATTCATATGATCCATTCTAATTCATTCATACGATCCATTCTAATTCATTCGCACGAATGTATCCATTCTAAATCATTCGTATGATCCATTCTAATTCATTCGCATGATCCAATCTAATTCATTCGCACGATCCATTCTAATTCATTCGTACGATCCATTCTATTTCATTCGTACAATCCGTTCTTACTCACCATTCTAATTCATTCGCACGAATGTATCCATTCTAATTCATTCGTATGATCCATTCTAATTCATTCGCACGATCCATTCTAATTCATTCATACGATCCATTCTAATTCATTCGTACGATCCATTCTAATTCATTCATACGATCCATTCTATTTCATTCGTACGATCCATTCTTACTCATTCATACGATCCATTCTAATTCACTCGCACGAATGTATCCATTCTAATTCATTCGTACGATCCATTCGAATTCATTCGCACGATCCATTCTAATTTAATCATATGATCCATTCTAATTCATTCGTACGATCCATTCTAATTCATTCGCACAATTTATTCTAATTTATTCGTACGATCCATTCTAATTCATTAGCACGATCCATTCTAATTCATTCGGACGATCCATTCTATTTCTTTCGTACGATCAATTCTTATTGATTCGTACGATCCATTCTAATTCATTCGCACGAATGTATCCATTCTAATTCGTTCGTACGATCCATTCTAATTCATTCGCACGATCCATTCGAATTCATTCATACGATCCATTCTAATTCATTCATACGATCCATTCTAATTCATTCGCACGAATGTATCCATTCTAATTCATTCGTACGATCCATTCTAATTCATTCACACAATCTATTCTAATTCATTCGTACGATCCATTCTAATTCATTAGCACGATCCATTCTAATTCATTCGTACGATCCATTCTATTTTATTCGTACGATCCATTCTTACCTATTCGTACGATCCATTCTAATTCATTCGCACGAATGTATCCATTCTATTCTAATTCATTCGTACGATCTATTTCTAATTCATTCGCACGATCCATTCTAATTCATTCATACAATCCATTCTAATTCATTCATACGATCCATTCTAATTCATTCGCACGATCCATTCTAATTCATTCATACGATCCATTCTAATTCATTCATACAATCCATTCTAATTCTTTCGCACGAATGTATCCATTCTCATTCATTTGTACGATCCACCCTAATTCCTTCGTATGATCCATTCTAATTCATTCGCACGAATGTATCCATTCTAATTCATTCGTACGGTCCATTCTAATACATTCCTACGATCCATTCCAATTCATTCATACAATCCATTCTAATTCATTCTTACGATCTATTCTAATTCATTCACACGAATGTATTCATTCGCACAATCTATTCTAATTCATTCGTACGATCCATTCTAATTCATTAGCACGATCCATTCTAATTCATTCGTACGATCCATTCTAATTCATTCGCACGAATGTATCTATTCTAATTCATTCATACGATCCATTCTAATTCATTCGTACGATCCATTCTAATTCATTCGCACGATCTATTCTAATTCATTCGTACGATCCATTCTAATTCATTCGTACGATCCATTCTAATTCATTCGTACTATCCATTCTAATTCATTCATACGATCTATTCTAATTTATACGATCCATTCTAATTCATTCATACGATCCATTCTATTTCATTCGTATGATCCATTCTAATTCATTCATATGATCCATTCTATTTCATTCGTACGATCCATTCTTACTCATTCGTAAGTTCCAATCTAGTTCATTCGCACGATCCAATCATATTAATTCGTACGATCCATTCTAATTCATTCGTACGATCCATTCTATTTCATTCATACGATCCATTCTTACTTATTCGTACGATCCATTCTAATTCATTCGCACGAATGTATCCATTCTAATTCATTCGTACGATCCAATCTAATTTCTTCGCACGATCCTTTCTAATTCATTCATACGATCCATTCTAATTCATTCGTACGATCCATTCTAATTCATTCATACAATCAATTCTAATTCTTTTGCACGAATGTATCCATTCTAATTCATTCATACGATCCATTCTAATTCATTCGCACGATCCATTCTAATTCATTCATACGATCCATTCTAATTCATTCATACGATCCATTCTAATTCATACGTACAATCCATTCGAATTCATTCATACGATCCAGTCTAATTCTTTCATACGATCGATACTAATTCATTCGCACGAATGTATCCATTCTAATTCATTCGTACGATCCATTCTAATTCATTCGCACGATCCAATCTAATTCATTCGCACGATCCATTCTAATTCGTTCGTACGATCCATTCTATTTCATTCGTACGATCCATTCTTACTCATTCGTACGATCCATTTTATTTCATTCGTACGATCCATTCTTACTGATTCGTACGATCCATTCTAATTCGTTCGCATGAATGTATCCATTCTAATTCATTCGTACGATCCATTCTAATTCATTCGCACGATCCATTCTAATTCATTCATACGATCCATTCTAATTCATTCATATGATCCATTCTAATTCATTCGCACGAATGTATCAATTCTAATTCATTCGTACGATCCATTCTAATTCAATCGCACAACCTATTATAATTTATTCATACGATCCATTCTAATTCATTAGCACGATCCATTCTAATTCATTCGTACGATCCCTTCTATTTCATTCGTACGATCCATTCTTACTCATTCGTACAATCCATTCTAATTCATTCGCATGAATGTATCCATTCTATTCTAATTCATTCATACGATCCATTCTAATTCATTCGCACGATCCATTCTAATTCATTCATACGATCCATTCTAATTAATTCATACAATCCAGTTTAATTCATTCGCACGATCCATTCTACATTCATACTATCCATTCTAATTCATTCATACAATCCATTCTAATTCTTTCGCACGAATGTATCCATTATAATTCATTCGTACGATCCACCCTAATTCCTTTGTACGATCCATTCTAATTCATTCGGATGAATGTATCCATTCTAATTCATTCGTACGATCCATTCGAATTCATTCATACGATCCATTCTAATTCATTCATGCGATGCATTCTAATTCATTCGCACGAATGTATTCATTCGAACAATCTATTCTAATTCATTCGTACGATCCATTCTAATTCATTAGCACGATCCATTCTAATTCATTCGTACGATCCATTCTATTTCATTCGTACGACCCTTTCTTACTCATTCGTACGATCCATTCTAATTCATTCGCACGAATGTATCCATTCTAATTCAGTCATACAATCCATTCTAAGTCATTCGCACGATCCATTCTAATTCATTCATACGATCCATTCTAATTCATTTGTACGATCCATTCTAATTCATTCGCACAATCTATTCTAAGTCATTCGTATGATCCATTCTAATTTATTAGCACGATCCATTCTAATTCATTCGTACGATCCATTCTATTTCATTCGTACGATCCATTCTTACTCATTCGTACGATCCATTCTAATTCATTCGCATGAATGTATCCATTCTAATTCATTCGCATGAATGTATCTATTCTAATTCATTTGTATGATCCATTCTAATTTATTCGCACGATCCATTCTAATTCATTCGTACGATCCATTCTAATTCATTCGTACGATCCATTCTAATTCATTCGTACGATCCATTCTAATTCATTTGCACGATCCATTCTAATTCATTCATACGATCCATTCTAATTCATTCATACAATCCATTCTAATTCTTTCGCACGAATCTATCCATTCTAATTCATTCGTACAATCCACCCTAATTCCTTCGTATGATCCATTCTAATTCACTCGTACAATCCATTCGAATTCATTTATGCGATCCATTCTAATTCATTCGCACGATCCATTCTAATTCATTCATACGATCCATTCTAATTCATTCATACGATCCATTCTAATTCTTTCGCACGATCCATTCTAATTCATTCGCATGATCCATTCTAATTCCTTCGTACGATACATTCTATTTCATTTGTATGATCCATTCTAATTCCTTCGTACGATCCATTCTAATTCATTCCCATGAATGTATCGATTCTAATTCATATGTATGATCCATTCTTACTCATTCGTACTATCCATTCTAATTCATTCGCACGATCTAGTCTAATTCATTTGCACGATCCATTCTAATTCATTCATACAATCCATTCTAATTCTTTTGCACGAATGTATCCATTCTAATTCATTCGTACCATCCATTCTAATTCCTTCGTTCGATCCATTATAATTCCTTCATACGATCCATTCTAATTCCTTCGTACGATCCATTCTATTTCATTCGTATGATCCATTCTAATTCCTTCGTACGATACATTCTAATTCATTCCCATGAATGTATCCATTCTAATTCCTTCGTACGAGTCATTCTAATTCATTTGTACGATCCATTCTTTCGTATGTATCCATTCTAATTTATTCGTACGAACCATTCTAATTCATTCGCCCGATCCATTCTAATTCATTCGTACGATCCATTCTAATTCATTCATACGATCCATTCTAATTCATTCGCACGATCCATTCTAATTCATTCTTACGATCCATTCTAATTCTTTCGTACGATCAATTCTAATTCATTCGCACAATCTATTCTAATTCATTCGTACGATCCATTCTAATTCATTAGCACGATTCATTCTAATTTATTCATACGATCCATTCTATTTCATTCGTACGATCCATTCTTACTCGTTCGTACGATCCATTCTAATTCATTCGCACGATCCATTCTAATTCATTCATACGATCCATTCTATTTCATTCGTACGATCCATTCTTACTCATTCGTACGATCCATTCATGGGAATGAATTAGAATGGATCATACAAAAGAATTAGAAAGGATCGTACGAATGAATTAGAATAGATTGTGCGAATATATTAGAATGGATCATATGAATGAATTAGAATGGATTGTGCTAATGAGTAAGATCAATTCTTACTCATTCGTACGATCCATTCTAATTAGAATGGATCGTACAAATGAATTAGAATGGATCGTATGAATGAATTAGAATGGATCGTGCGAATGAATTAGAATGGATCGTACGAATAAATTAGAATGGATACATTCGTGCGAAAGAATTAGAATGGATTGTATGAATGAATTAGAATGGATCGTACGAATGAATTAGAATGGATCGTATGAATGAATTAGAATGGATCGTGCGAATGAATTAGAATGGATCGTATGAATGAAATCGAATGGATCATACGAATGAATTAGAATGGATCGTGCGAATGAATTAGATTGGATCGTGCGAATGGATCGTACAAATGAATTAGAATGGATCGTACGAATGAATTAGAATGTATTGTACGAATGAATTAGAATAGATTGTGCGAATGATTTAGAATGGATCGTACGAATGAATTAGAATGGATCGTACGAATGAATTAGAATGGATCGTATGAATGAATTAGAATGGATCGTACGAATGAATTAGAATGGATACATTCGTGCGAAAGAATTAGAATGGATCGTGCTAATTCATTCATACGATCCATTCTAATTCATTCGTACGATCTATTCTAATTCATTCGCACAATCTATTCTAATTCACTCGTACGATCCATTCTAATTCATTCGCACGATCCATTCTAATTCATTTGCATGATCCATTCTAATTCATTCATACAATCCATTCTAATTCTTTCGCAAGAATGCATCCATTCTAATTCATTCGTACGATCCACCCTAATTCCTTCGTATGATCCATTCTAATTCATTCGCACGATCCATTCTAATTCATTCATACGATCAATTCTAATTCATTCATACAATCCATTCTAATTCTTTCGCACGAATGTATCCATTCTAATTCATTCGTACGATCAACCCTAATTCCTACGTATGATCCATTCTAATTCATTTCCATGAATGTATATATTCTAATTCATTCGTACGATCCATTCTAATTCATTCGTACTATCCACCCTAATTCCTTCGCATGATCCATTCTAATTCATTCGCACGAATGTATCCATTCTAATTCATTCATACGATCCATTCGAATTCATTCAAACGATCCATTCTAATTCATTCATACGATCCACTCTAATTCATTCACACGAATGTATCCATTCTAATTCATTCGTACGATCCATTCTAATTAATTCGCACGATCCAATCTATTTCATTTGCATGATCCATTCAAATTTATTCGTACGATCTATTTTATTTCATTCGTACGATCCACTCTTACTCATTCGTACGATCCATTCAAATTCATTCGCATGAATGTATCCTCATTCGCACGATCCATTCTAATTCATTTGCACGATCCATTCTAATTCATTCATACAATCCATTCTAATTCTTTCGCACCAATGTATCCATTCTAATTCATTCGTACGATCCACCCTAATTCCTTCGTATGATCGATTCTAATTCATTCGCACGAATGTATCCATTCTAATTCATTCATACGATCCATTCGAATTCATTCATACGATCCATTCTAATTCATTCATACGATCCATTCTAATTTATTCGCACGAATGTATCCATTCTAATTCATTTGTACGATCCATTCTAATTCATTCGCACAATCTATTCTAATTCATTCGTACCATCCATTCTAATTCATTCGCACGATCCATTCTAATTCATTTGCACGATCCATTCTAATTCATTCATACAATCCATTCTAATTCTTTTGCACGAATGTATCCATTCAAATTCATTCGTATGATCCATTCTAATTCCTACATATGATCCATTCTAATTCCTTCGTACGATCCATTCTCTTTCATTCGTATGATCCATTCTAATTCCTTCGTACGATCCATTCTAATTCATTACCATGAATGTATCCATTCTAATTCATACGTACGATCCATTCTAATTCATTCATACGATCCATTCTAATTCATTCGCACGAATGTATCCATTCTAATTCATTCGTACGATCCATTCTAATTCATTCGCACGATCCATTCTAATTCATTCGTACGATCCATTCTTATTCATTCATACGATCCATTCTAATTCATTCGCTCGAATGTATCCATTCTAATTCATTCGTGCGATCCATTCTAATTCATTCTAATCCATTCTAATTTATTCGTACGATCCATTCTAATTTTATACATACGATCCATTCTAATTCATTCTAATTCATTCATACGGTCCATTCTAATTCATTCGCACGAATGTATCCATTCTAATTCATTCGTACGATCCATTCTAATTCATTCGCACGAATGTATCCATTCTAATTCATTCTAATTCCTTCGTATGATCCATTCGTACGATCCATTCTAATTCATTCGTACGTACGATCCATTCTAATTCATTCGCACGATCCATTCTAATTCATTAATACGATCCATTCTAATTCATTCATACAATCCATTCTAATTCTTTCGCACGAATGTATCCATTCTAATTCATTCATACAATCCATTCTAATTCTTTCGCACGATCCATTCTAATTTCTTCGTACGATCCATTCTAATTCATTCGTAGAATCCATTCTAATTCATTCGCACCATCCATTCTAATTCATTCATACGATCCATTCTAATTCATTTATACAATCCATTCTAATTCTTTCGCACGAATGTATCCATTCTAATTCATTCGTACGATCCACCCTAATTCCTTCGTATGATCCATTCTAATTCATTCGCACGAATGTATCCATTCTAATTCATTCGTACGATCCATTCGAATTCATTCATACGATCCATTCTAATTCATTCATACGATCCAGTCTAATTCATTCGCACGAATGTATTCATTCGAACAATCTATTCTAATTCATTTGTACGATCCAGTCTAATTCATTAGCACGATCCATTCTAATTCATTCGTACGATCCATTCTATTTCATTCGTACGATCCATTCTTACTCATTCTTAATATCCATTCTAATTCATTAGCACGAATGTATCTATTCTAATTCATTCGTACGATCCATTCTAATTCATTCGCCCGATTAATTCTAATTCATTCATACAATCCATTCTAATTCATTAGTACGATCCATTCTAATTCATTCATACGATCGTACGTAGGAATGGATCGTACGATCCATTCTATTTCATTCGTACTATCCATTCAAATTCATAAAATCCATTCTAATTTCATTCATACGATCCATTCTAACTCATTCTTACTCATTCTAATTCATTCGTAAAATCCATTCATATGATCTAATTCATTCGTACAATGAATTAGAAAGGATACATTTGTGCGAATGAATTAGAATGGATGTATGAATGAATTAGATTGGATTATACGAGTAAAATAGAATGGATCGTACGAATGAATTAGAATGGATCGTACTAATGAATTAGAATGGATCGTACGAATAAATTAGAATAGATTGTGCGAATGAATACATTCGTGCGAATGAATTAGAATGGATCGTATGAATGAATTAGAATGGATCGTATGAATGAATTAGAATGGATCGAATGAATGAATTCGAATAGATCGTACGAATGAATTAGAATGGATACATTCGTGCGAATGAATTAGAATGGATCATACAAGGGAATTAGGGTGGATCGTACGAATGAATTAGAATGGATCGTACTAATGAATTAGAATGTATCGTACGAATGAATTAGAATAGATTGTGCGAATGAATTAGAATGGATCGTACGAATGAACTAGAATGGATCGTATGAATGAATTAGAATGAATCCTGAGAATGAATTAGAATGGATCGTACGTATGAATTAGAATGGATACATTCGTGCGAATGAATTAGAATGGATCGTACGAATGAGTAAGAATTAGAATGGATTGTATGAATGAATTAGAATGGATCGTATGAATGAATTAGAATGGATCGTGCGAATGAATTAGAATGGATTGTGCTAATGAGTAAGAATGGATCGTACGAATGAAATAGAATAGATCGTCCGAATGAATTAGAATAGATCGTGCTAATAAATTAGAATCGATCGTACGAATGAATTAGAATAGATTGTACGAATGAATTAGAATGGATCGTGCGAATGAATTAGAATGGATACATTCATGCAAATGAATTAGAATGGATCGTATGAATGAATTAGAATGGATCGTATGAATGAATTCTACTGGATCGTACGAATGAAATAGAATGGATACATTCGTGCGAATGAATTAGAATGGATCATACGAAGGAATTAGGGTGGATCGTACGAATGAATTAGAATGGATACATTCATACGAAAGAATTAGAATGGATCATATGAATTAGAATGGATACATTCGTACGATCCATTCTAATTTATTCATACGATCCATTTTATTTCATTCGTGCGATCCATTCATACTCATTCGTACGATCCATTGGAATTCATTCGTACGATCCATTCTAATTCATTCGCACAATCTATTCTAATTCATTCGTACGATCCATTCTAATTCATTAGCACGATCCATTCTAATTCATTCATACGATCCATTCTATTTCATTCGTATGATCCATTCTTACTCATTTGTACGATCCATTCTAATTCATTCGCACGAATGTATACATTCCAATTCATTCGTACGATCCATTCTATTTCATTCATACGATCCATTCTAATTCATTCATACGATCCATTCTAATTCATTCGAACGAAAGTATGCATTCTAATTCATTTGCACGATCTATTCTAATTCATTCGTCCAATCCATTCCAATTCATTCGTACGACCCATTCTAATTCATTCATACGATCCACCCAAATTCCTTCGTATGATCCATTCTAATTCGTTCGCACGAATGTATCTATTCTAATTCATTCTAATTCATTCGCACGATCCATTCTAATTCATTCATACGATCCATTCTAATTCATTCACACGATCCATTCTAATTCATTCGCACGAATGTATCCATTCTAATTCATTCATACGATCCATTCTAATTCATTCGCACAATCTATTCTAATTCATTCATACGATCCATTCTAATTCATTCGTACGATCCATTCTAATTCATTCGCATGATCCATTCTAATTCATTCATACGATCGATCGTGCTAATGAATTAGAATGGATCGTATGAATGAATTAGAATTGATCGTACGAATGAAATAGAATGGATCGTACGAACGAATTAGAATGGATCGTATAAATGAATTAGAATGGATCGTGCGAATGAATTAGAATGGATCGTACGAATGAATTAGAATGGATACATTCGTGCGAACGAACTAGCATGGATCGTACGAAGGAGTAAGAATGGATCGTACGAATGAAATAAAATGGATCGTACGAATGAATTAAAATGGATCGTGCGAATGAATCAGATTGGATCGTGCGAATGAATTAGAATGGATCGTACGAATGAATTAGAATGGATACATTCGTGCGAATGAATTAGAATGGATACATTCGTGCGAATGAATTAGAATGGATCGTGCAAATGAATTAGAAAGGATCGTACGAATGAATTAGAATAGATCATATGAATGAGTTAGAATGGATCATACGAATGAATTAGAATGGATACATTCGTATGAAAGAATTAGAATGGATCGTGCTAATTCATTCATACGATCCATTCTAATTCATTCGTACGATCCATTCTAATTCATTCGCACAATCTATTCTAATTCATTCGTACGATCCATTCTAATTCATTCGCACGATCCATTCTAATTCATGGATCATATGAATGAATTAGAATGGATACATTCATGCGAATGAATTAGAATGGATACATTCGTGCAAATGAATTAGAATGGATCGTACGAATGAATTAGAATGGATGCATTCGTGCGAAAGAATTAGAATGGATCGTACGAATGAATTAGAATGGATCATACGAAAGAATTAGGGTGGATCGTACGAATGAATTAGAATGGATCGTACGAAGGAATTAGAATGGATCGTACGAAGGAATTAGAATGGATACATTCGTGCAAAAGAATTAGAATGGATCATACGAAGGAATATGGGTGGATCGTACGAATGAATTAGAATGGATACGTTCGTGCGAAAGAATTAGAATAGATTGTATGAATGCATTAGAATGGATCGTATGAATGACTTAAAATGGATCGTGCGAATGAATTAGAATGGATCGTATAAATGAATTAGAATAGATCGTATGAATGTATTCGAATGGATCGTACGAATGAATTAGAATGGATACATTTGTGCGAATGAATTAGAATGGATCAAACGAAGGAATTTGGGTGGATCGTACGAATGAATTAGAATAGATACATTCGTGCGAAAGAATTAGAATGAATTAGAATGGATCGTACGAAGGAAATAGATTGGATACATTCGTGCGAATGAATTAGAATGGATCGTATGAATGAATTAGAATGGATCGTACGAATGAATTAGAATGGATCGTACGAAAGAATTAGAATGGATCATGCTAATGAATTAGAATGGATCGTACGAAAGAATTAGAATAGATTGTGCGAATAAATTAGAATGGATCATACGATTGAATTAGATTGGATCGTATGAATGAATTAGAATGGATCGTGCGAATGACTTAGAATGGATCGTACGAATGAATTAGAAATGGATACATTAGTGCAAATGAATTAGAATGGATCGTACGAATGAGTTAGAATGGATCGTACGAATGAAATAGAATGGATCGTACGAATGAATTAGAATGGATCGTGCGAAGGAATTAGAATGGATCATACGAATGAAATAGAATGGATAGTGCGAAGGAATTAGAATGGATCTAATTCATTCGTACGATCCATTCTAATTCATTCGCACAATCTATTCTAAGTCATTCGTATGATCCATTCTAATTCATTAGCACGATCCATTCTAATTCATTCGTACGATCCATTCTATTTCATTCGTACGATCCATTCATACTCATTCGTACGATCCATTCTAATTCATTCGCATGAATGTATCCATTCTAATTCATTCGCATGAATGTATCTATTCTAATTCATTTGTACGATCCATTGTAATTCATTCGCACGATCCATTCTAATTCATTCGCACGATCCATTCTAATTCATTCGTACGATCCATTCTATTTCATTCGTACGATCCATTCTTACTCATTCGTACGATCCATTCTTACTTATTCGTAAGATCCATTCTAATTCATTCGCACAAATGTATCCATTCTAATTCATTCGTACGATCCATTCTTATTAATTCGCACGATCCATTCTAATTCATTCATACGATCCATTCTAATTCATTTGTACGATCCATTCTAATTCATTCGTACGATCCATTCTAATTAGAATGGATTGTATAAATGAATTAGAATGGATCGTACAAATGAATTAGAATGGATCGTATGAATGAATTTGAATGGATACATTCGTGCGAATAAATTAGAATAGATCGTACGAATGAGTAAGAATAGATCGTATGAATGAATTAGAATGGATCATGCGAATGAATTAGAATAGATCGTGCGAATGAATTAGAATGGATATATTCGTGCGAATGAATTAGAATGGATCGTACGAATGAATTAGAATGGATCGTATGAATGAATTAGATTGGATCGTGCGAATGAATTAGAATGGATTGTATGAATGAATTAGAATGGATACATTCGTGCGAATAAATTAGAATGGATCGTATGAATGAATTAGATTGGATCATATGAATGAATTAGAATGGATCATATAAATGAATTAGAATGGATCGTACGAATGAATTAGAATACATTCGTGCGAAAGAATTAGAATGGATCATACGAAGGAATTAGGGTGGATCGTACGAATGAATTGGAATGGATAAATTCGTGCGAAAGAATTAGAATTGATTGTATGAATGAATTAGAATGGATCGTATGAATGAATTAGAATGGATCGTACGAATGAATTAGAATGGATCGTATGAATGAATTAGAATGGATCGTGCGAATGAATTAGAATGGATCGTATGAATGAGTAAGAATGGATCGTACGTACGATCCATTCTAATTCATTCATACGATCCATTCCAATTCATTCGCACGAATGTATCCATTCTAATTCATTCGTATGATCCATTCTAATTCATTCGCACAATCTATTCTAATTCATTCGTACGATCAATTCTAATTCATTCACACGATCCATTCGAATTCATTTGTACGATCCATTCTAATTCATTCATACAATTCATTCTAATTCTTTTGCACGAATGTATCCATTCTAATTCATTCGTACGATCCATTCTAATTCCTTCGTACGATCCATTCTAAATCCTTCATACGATCCATTCTAATTCCTTCGTACGATCCATTCTAATTCATTCATACGATCCATTCTAATTCATTCGTACGATCCATTCTAATTCATACGTATGATCCATTCGAATATATTCATACGATCCATTCTAATTCATTCATACGATCCATTCTAATTCATTCGCACGAATGTATCCATTCTAATTCATTCGTACGATCCATTCTAATTTATTCGCACGATCCAATCTAATTAATTCATACGATCCATTCTAATTTATTCGTACGATCCATTCTAATTCATTCTAATTACTTCGTACAATCCATTCGTATGATCCATTCTAATTCATTCGTGCTAAGGAATTCATTCGTACGATCGATTCTTATTCATTCCCATGGATTGTATGATCTAATTCATTCGTACGATACATTCTATTTCATTTGTACGGTCCATTCTTACTCATTCGTACGATCCATTCTAATTCATTTATACGATTCATTCTAATTCATTCGTACGATCCATTCTAATTTATTTGCACAATCCATTCTAATTCATTTGCACGAATGTATCCGTTTTAATTCATTCGTACGATCCATTCTAATTTATTCGCACGAATGTATCCATTCTAATTCATTCTTATGATCTATTCTAATTCATTCGCACGATCCAATCTAATTCTTTCGCACGATCCATTCTAATTCATTCGTACGATCCATTCTATTTCATTCGTACGATCCATTCTTACTCATTCGTACGATCCATTCTAATTCATTCGCACGAATGTATCCATTCTTATTCATTCGTATGATCCGTTCTAACTCATTCGCACGATCCATTCTAATTCATTCATACAATCCATTCTAATTCCTTCGTACGATCTATTCGAATTTATTCATACGATCCATTCTAATTCATTCATACAATCCATTCTAATTCATTCTCACGAATGTATTAATTCTAATTCATTCGTACGATCCATTCTAATTCATTCGCACGAACCAATCTAATTCATTCGCACGATCCATTCTAATTCATCATTCGCACAATCTATTCTAATTCATTCGTATGATCCATTCTAATTCATTAGCACGATCCATTCTAATTCATTCGTACGATCTATTCTATTTCATTCGTACGATCCATTCTTACTCATTCGTATGATCCATTCTAATTCATTCGTACGATCTATTCTATTTCATTCGTACGATCCATTCTTACTCATTCGTACGATCCATTCTAATTCATTCGTACGATCCATTCTAATTCCTTCGTATGATCCATTCTAATTCCTTCGTACGATCCATTCTAATTCCTTCATACGATCCATTCTATTTCATTCGTATGATCCATTCTAATTCCTTCGCACGATCCATTCTAATTCATTCGTACGATCCATTCTATTTCATTCGTACGATCCATTCTAACTCATTCGTACGATCCATTCTAATTCATTTAAACTAATGTATCCATTCTAATTCATTCGTACGATCCATTCTAAGTCATTCGCACGATCCATTCTAATTCATTCATACGATCCAATTTAATTCAATCGTATGATCCATTCTAATTTATTCGCACAATCTATTCTAATTCATTCGTACGATCCATTCTAATTCATTAGCACGATGCATTCTAATTCTTTCGTACGATCCATTCTAATTCATTCGTACGATCCATTCTAATTCATTCATACGATCCATTCTAATTCATTCGCACGAATGTATCCAATCTATTTCCTTCGTACGATCCATTCTAATTCATTCTAATTCTTTCGCATGAATGTATCTATTCTAATTCATTCATACGATCCACCCAAATTCCTTCGTATGATCCATTCTAATTCATTCGCACAAATGTATCCATTCTAATTCATTCGTACGGTCCATTCGAATACATTCATACGATCTATTCTAATTCATTTATACGATCCATTCTAATTCATTTGCACGATCCATTTTAATTCATTCATACGATCCATTCTAATGCATTCATACAATCTATTCTAATTCTTTCCCACGAATGTATCCATTCTAATTCATTCGTACGATCCACCCTAATTCCTTCGTATGATCCATTATAATTCTTTTGCACGAATGTATCCATTCTAATTCCTTCGTACGATCCATTCTAATTCCTTCGTACGATCCATTCTAATTCATTCGTACGATCAACCCTAATTCCTTCGTATGATCCATTCTAATTCATTCGTACGATCCATTCTAATTCTTTCGCACGAATGCATCCATTCTAATTCATTCGTACGATCCATTCTAATTCATTCGCACGAATGTATCCATTCTAATTCATTCATACGATCCATGAATTAGAATGGATCGTGCGAATGAATTAGAATGGATCGTACGAATGAATTAGAATAGATTGTGCGAATGAATTAGAATGGATCGTACGAATGAATTAGAATGGATCGTATGAATAAATTAGCACGATCCATTCTAATTCTTTCATACGAATGTATCCATTCTAATTCATTCGTATGATCCATTCTAACTCATTCATATGATCTATTCTAATTCATTCGTACGATCCTTTCTAATTCATTTGCACGATCCATTCTAATTCATTCGAACGAATGTATCCATTCTAATTCATTCGCACGAATGTATCTATTGTAATTCATTCGTATGATCCATTCTAATTCATTCGCACGATCCAATCTAATTCATTCGCACGATCCATTCTAATTCATTCGTACGATCCATTTTATTTCATTCGTATGATCCATTCTTACTCCTTCGTACGATCCATTCTAATTCATTCACACGAATGTATCCATTCTAATTCATTCGTACGATCCATTCTAATTCATTCGCACGATCCATTCTAATTCATTCATACGATCCATTCTAATTCGTTCGTACGATCCATTCTATTTCATTCGTACGATCAATTCTAATTCATTCATACGATCCATTCTAATTCATTAGCACGATCGATCGTATGAATGAATTAGAATGGATCATGCGAATGAATTAGAATGGATCGTACGAATGAATTAGAATGGATCGTATGAATGAATTAGAATAGATTGTGCGAATGAATTAGAATGGATCGTATGAATGAATTAGAATGGATACATTTGTGCGAATGAATTAGAATGGATCGTATGAATGAATTAGAATGGATCGTGTGAATGAATTAGAATGAATTAGAATAGATACATTCGTGCGAACGAATTAGAATGGATCATACGAAGGAATTAGGGTGGATTGTATGAATGAATTAGATTGGGTCGTACGAATGAATTGGAATGGATTGTACGAATGAATTAGAATAGATCGTGCGAATGAATTAGAATGCATACTTTCGTTCGAATGAATTAGAATGGATCGTATGAATGAATTAGAATGGATCGTATGAATGAAATAGAATGGATCGTACGAATGAATTGGAATGGATACATTCGTGCGAATGAATTAGAATGGATCGTACAAATGAGTAAGAATGGATCATACGAATGAAATAGAATGGATCATATGAATGAATTAGAATGGATCGTGCTAATGAATTAGAATGGATCGTACGAATGAATTAGAATAGATTGTGCGAATGAATTAGAATGGATCGTACGAATGAATTCCAATGAATCGTACGAATGAGTATGAATGGATCGCATGAATGAAATAGAATGGATCGTATGAATGAATTAGAATGGATCGTACGAATGTATCCATTCTAATTCATATGATCCATTCTAATTCTTTCGTACGAATGTATCCATTCTAATTCATTCGTACGATCCACCCTAATTCCTTCGTATGATCCATTCTAATTCTTTCGCACGAATGTATCCTTTCTAATTCATTCATACGATCCAGTAGAATTCATTCATACGATCCATTCTAATTCATTCATACGATCCATTCTAATTCATTTGCACGAATGTATCCATTCTAATTCATTCGCACGATCCATTCTAATTCATTCGCACAATCTATTCTAATTCATTCGTACGATCCATTCTAATTTATTAGCACGATCTATTCTAATTCATTCGGACGATTTATTCTATTTCATTCGTACGATCCATTCTTACTTATTAGCACAATCCATTCTAATTCATTCGCACGATTCATCCTAATTCATTCATACGATCCATTCTAATTCATTCATACAATCCATTCTAATTCTTACTCATTCGTACGATCCATTCTAATTCATTCGCACGAATGTATCCATTCTAATTCATTCGTACGATCCACTCTAATTCATTCTCAGGATCCATTCTAATTCATTCATACGATCCATTCTAGTTCATTCGTACGATCCATCCTAATTTATTCGCACAATCTATTCTAATTCATTCGTACGATCCATTCTAATTCATTAGTACGATCCATTCTAATTCATTCGTACGATCCACCCTAATTCCCTTGTATGATCCATTCTAATTCATTCGCACGAATGTATCCATTCTAATTCATTCATACGATCCATTCGAATTCATTCATTCGATCCATTCTAATTCATTCATACAATCATTTCTAATTCATTCATACGATCCATTCTAATTCATTCGCACGAATGTATTCATTCGCACAATCTATTCTAATATATTCGTACGATCCATTCTAATTCATTAGTACGATCCATTCTAATTCATTCGTACGATCCATTCTATTTTATTCGTATAATCCAATCTAATTCATTCATACGATCCATTCTAATTCATTCCCACAAATGTATCCTTTCTAATTTATTGTACGAATGAATAAGATCATATGAATGGATTTTACGAATGAATTAGAATGAGTAAGAATGAATTAGAATGGATCGTATGAATGAAATTAGAATGGATTTTATGAATTTGAATGGATAGTACCAATGAAATAGAATGGATCGTACGATCCATTCCTACGTACGATCGTATGAATGAATTAAAATGGATCGTACTAATGAATTAGAATGGATTGTATGAATGAATTAGAATGAATCGGGCGAATGAATTAGAATGGATCGTACAAATAAATTAGAATAGATACATTCGTGCTAATGAATTAGAATGGATTGTATGAATGAGTAAGAATGGATCGTACGAATGAAATAGAATGGATCGTACGAATGAATTAGAATGGCTCGTGCTAATGAATTAGACTGGATCATACAAATGAATTAGAATAGATTGTTCGAATGAATACATTCGTGCGAATGAATTAGAATGGATCGTATGAATGAATTAGAATGGATCGTATGAATGAATTAGAATGGATCGTACGAATGAATTAGAATGGATACATTCGTGCGAATGAATTAGAATGGATCATACGAAGGAATTAGGGTGGATCGTACGAATGAATTAGAATGGATACATTCGTGCGAAAGAATTAGAATGGATTGTATAAATGAATTAGAATGGATCGTATGAATGAATTAGAATGGATGGTGCGAATGAATTAGAATGGATTGTACAAATGAATTAGAATGGATCGTACGAAGGAATTAGAATGGATCGTGCGAAAGAATTAGAATGGATTGTATGAATGAATTAGAATGGATACATTCGTGCGAAAGAATTAGAATGGATTGTATGAATGAATTAGAATGGATCGTATTAATGAATTAGAATGGATCGTGCGAATGAATTAGAATGGATCGTACGTACGAATGAATTAGAATGGATCGTACGAATGGATCATACGAAAGAATTAGAATGAATTAGAATGGATACATTCGTGCGAATGAATTAGAATGGATCGTACGAATGAATTAGAATGGATACATTCGTGCGAATGAATTAGAATGGATCGTATGAATGAATTAGAATGAATTAGAATGGATCGTACGTATAAAATTAGAATGGATCGTACGAATAAATTAGAATGGATTAGAATGAATTAGAATGCATCGCACGAATGAATTAGAATGGATACATTCGTGCGAATGAATTAGAATGGATCGTATGAATGAATAAGAATGGATCGTACGAATGAATTAGAATGGATCGTGTGAATGAATTAGAATGGATCGTACGAATGAATTAGAATGGATACATTCGTTCGAATGAATTAGAATGGATCGTATGAATGAATTAGAATGGATCGTACGTATGAATTAGAATGGATACATTCATGGTAATGAATTAGAATGGATCGTACGAAGGAATTAGAATGGATCATACGAATGAAATAGAATGGATCACACGAAGGAATTAGAATGGATCATATATTGGAATTAGAATGGATCATAGGAATGAATTTGAATGGATACATTCGTGCAAAAGAATTAGAATGGATTGTATGAATGAATTAGAATGGATCGTGCAAATGAATTAGAATGGATCGTGCGAATGAATTAGAATGGATGGTACGAATGAATTAGAATAGATTGTGCGAATGAATTAGAATGGATCGTACAAATGAATTAGAATGGATACATTCGTGCGAATAAATTAGAATAGATCGTATGAATGATTTAGAATGGATCGTATGAATGAATTCGAATGGATCGTACGAATGAATTAGAATGGATACATTCATGCGAATGAATTAGAATCGATCATACGAAGGAATTAGGGTGGATCGTACGAATGAATTAGAATGGATACATTGGTGCGAAAGAATTAGAATGGATTGTATGAATGAATTAGAATGGATCGTGCAAATAAAATAGAATGGATCGTGCGAATGAGGATACATTCATGCGAATGAATTTGAATGGATCGTACGAATGAGTAAGAATGGATCGTACGAATGAAATAAAATAGATCGTACGAATAAATTTAAATGGATCATGCAAATAAATTAGATTGGATCGTGCGAATTAATTAGAATGGATCGTACGAATGAATTAGAATGGATACATTCGTGTGAATGAATTAGAGTGGATCGTATGAATGAATTAGAATGGATCGTTTGAATGAATTCGAATGGATCGTACGAATGAATTAGAATGGATACATTCGTGCGAATAAATTAGAATGGATCATGCGAAGGAATTAGGGTGGATAGTACGAATGAATTAGAATGGATCGTACGAATGAATTAGAATGGATACATTCATGGAAATGAATTAGAATGGATCATACGTAGGAATTAGGGTTGATCGTACGAATGAATTAGAATGGATACATTCGTGCGAAAGAATTAGAATGGATTGTATGAATGAATTAGAATTGATCGTATGAATGAATTAGAATGGATCGTGCGAATGAATAAGAATGGATCATACGAAGGAAATAGGGTGGATCGTACGAATGAATTAGAATGGATACATTCTTGCGAAAGAATTAGAATGGATTGTATGAATGAATTAGAATGGATCATGCAAATGAATTAGAATGGATCGTGCGAATGAATAAGAATGGATCGTACGAGTGAATTAGAATAGATTGTGCGAATGAATTAGAATAGATCGTACGAATGAATTAGAATGGATCGTATGAATGAATTAGCACGATCCATTCTAATTCTTTCGCACGAATGTATCCATTCTAATTCATTCGTACAATCCATTCTAATTCATTCATACGATCCATTCTAATTCATTCGTACGATCCATTCTAATTCATTCGTACGATCCATTCTAAATCATTCGCACAATCTATTCGAATTCATTCATACAATACATTCTAATTCATTCGTACGATCCATTCTAATTCATTCGTACGATCCATTCGCACGATCCAATCTAATTCATTCGCACGATCCATTCTAATTCATTCGTATGATCCATTCTATTTCATTCATACGATCCATTCTAATTCATTCGCACCATCCATTCTAATTCATTCATACGATCCATTCTAATTCATTCGTACGATCCATTCTAATTCATTCATACAATCCATTCTAATTCTTTCGCACGAATGTATCCATTCTAATTTATTCGTACGATCCATTGTAGTTCATTCGCACGATCCATTCTAATTCATTCATACGATCCATTCTAATTCATTCGTACGATCCATTCTAATTATAATGGATCGTACGAATGAGTAAGAATTGATCTTACTCATTAGCACAATCCATTCTAACTCATTCATATGATCCATTCTAATATATTCGCACAATCTATTCTAATTCATTCGTACGATCCTTTCTAATTCTTTCGTATGATCCATTCTAATTCATTCCCATGAATGGATCGTACGAATGAGTAAGAATGGATCGTACGAATGAAATAGAATGGATCGTATGAATAAATAAGAATGGATCGTGCGAATGAATTAGAATGGATCGTACGAACGAGTAAGAATGGATCGTACAAATGAAATAGAATGGATCGTATGAATAAATTAGAATGGATCGTGCTAATGAATTAGAATGGATCGTACGAATGAATTAGAATAGATTGTGCGAATGAATTAGAATTGATCGTACGAAAAAATTAGAATGGATCGTAAGAATGAATTAGAATGGATCGTGCGAATGAATTAGAATGGATCGTATGAATGAATTAGAATGGATCGTACGAATGAATTAGAATGGATCGGGCGAATGAATTAGAATAGATCGTACGAATAAATTAGAATGGATACATACGAAAGAATGGATCGTACAAATGAATTAGAATGAATCGTACGAAGGAATTAGAAAGGATACATTCATGGGAATGAATTAGAATGGATCGTACGAAGGAATTAGAATGGATCATACGAATGAAATAGAATGGATCGTACGAAGGAATTAGAATGGATCGTACGAAGGAATTATAATGGAATGAACGAAGGAATTAGAATGGATCGTACGAATGAATTAGAATGGATACATTCGTGCAAAAGAATTAGAATGGATTGTATGAATGAATTAGAATGAGTAAGAATGGATCATACGTATGAATTAGAATCGATACATTCATGGGAATGAATTAGAATGGATCGTACGAAGGAATTAGAATGGATCATACAAATGAAATAGAATGTATCGTACGAAGGAATTAGAATGGATCATGCGAATGAATTAGAATGGATCGTGCAAATGAATTAGAATGGATCGTACGAATGAATTAGAATGGATCGTATGAATGAATTAGAATGGATCGTGCGAATGAATTAGAATGGATCGCATAAATGAATTCGAATGGATTGTACGAGTGAATTAGAATGGATCATACGAAGGAATTAGGGTGGATTGTACGAATGAATTAGAATGGATACATTCGTGCGAACGAATTAGAATGGATTGTATGAATGAATTAGAATGGATGGTATGAATGAATTAGAATGGATCGTGCGAATGAATTAAAATGGATCGTATGAATGAATTAGAATGGATCGTACGAATGAATTAGAATGGATCGTACGAATGAATTAGAATGGATCGTGCGAATGAATTAGAATGGATCGTACAAATGAATTAGAATAGATACATTCATGCGAATGAATTAGAATGGATACATTCATGCGAATGAATTAGAATGGATCGTACGAATGAGTAAGAATGGATCGTACGAATGAAATAGAATTGATCGTACGAATGAATTAGAATGGATCGTGCTAATGAATTAGAATGGATCATACGAATGACTTAGAATAGATTGTGCGAATGAATTAGAATGGATCGTACGAATGAATTAGAATGGATCGTATGAATGAATTAGAATGGATCGTGCGAATGAATTAGAATGGATCATATGACTGAATTAGAATGGATACATTCGTGCGAATGAATTAGAATGGATCGTACGAATGAGTAAGAATGGGTCGTACGAATGAAATAGAATAGATCATACGAATGAATTAGAATGGATCGTGCTAATGAATTAGAATGGATCGTACGAATGAATTAGAATAGATTGTTCGAATGAATACATTCGTGGGAATGAATTAGAATGGATCGCATGAATGAATTAGAATGGATCGTATGAATGAATTCGAATGGATCGTACGAATGAATTAGAATGGATACATTCATCCGAATGAATTAGAATGGATCATACAAAGGAATTAGGGTGGATCGTACGAATGAATTAGAATGGATACATTCGTGCGAAAGAATTAGAATGGATTGTATGAATGAATTAGAATGGATAGTATGAATGTAGAATGGATCGTGCGAATGAATTAAACTGGATCGTACGAATTAATTAGAATGGATCATATGAATGAATTAGAATGGATCGTGCGAATGAATTAGAATGGATCGTACGAATGAATTAGAATAGAATGGATACATTCATGCGAATGAATTAGAATGGATTGTACGAATGAGTAAGAATGGATCGTACGAATGAAATAGAATGGATCGTACGAATGAATTAGAATGGATCGTGCTAATGAATTAGAATGGATCGTACGAATGAATTATAATAGGCTCTGCGATTGAATTAGAATGGATCGTACGAATGAATTAGAATTGATACATTCGTGCGAATGAATTAGAATTGATCATATGAATGAATTAGAATGGATCGTATGAATGAATTAGAATGGATCGTGCGAATGAATTAGAATGGATCATACGAATGAATTAGAATGGATACATTCGTGCGAACGAATTAGAATGGATCGTACGAATCAGTAAGAATGGATCGTACGAATGAAATAGAATGGATTGTACGAATGAGTAAGAATGGATCGTACGAATGAAATAGAATGGATCGTACGAACGAATTAGAATGGATCGTGCGAATGAATTAGATTGGATCGTGCGAATTAATTAGAATGGATCGTACGAATGAATTAGAATGGATACATTCGTGCGAATGAATTAGTATCGATCGTATGAAAGAATTAGACTGGATCGTATGAATAAATACGAATGGATAGTACGTATGAATTAGAATGGATCGTATGAATGAATTAGAATGGATCGTATGAATAAATTAGAATGGATCGTGCGAATGAATTAGAATGGATCGTATGAATGAATTAGAATGGATACATTCGTGCAAAAGAATTAGAATTGGCTGTATGAATGAATTAGAATGGATCGTACGAATGAATTAGAATGGATCGTATGAATGAATTAGAAAGGATCGTGCGAAGGAATTAGATTGGATCGTACGAATGAATTAGAATGGATACATTCGTGCGAATGAATTAGAATGGATCGTACGAATGAGTAAGAATGGATCGTATGAATGAAATAGAATGGATCGTACGAATGAATTAGAATGGATCGTACGAATGAATATGATTGGATCGTGCGAATGAACTAGATTGGAACGTACGAATGAGTAAGAATGGATCGTACGAATGAAATAGAATGGATCATATGAATGAATTAGAATGGATCATACGAATGAAATAGAATGGATCGTATGAATGAATTAGAATGGATCGTATAAATTAGAATAGATCGTATGAATGAATTAGAATGGATAGTGCTAATGAATTAGAATGGATTGTACGAATGAATTAGAATGGATCGTACGAATGAATTAGAATAGATCGTGCGAATGAATTAGAATGGATCGTACGAATGAATTAGAATGGATCGTACGAATGAATTAGAATGGATACATTCGTCCGAATGAATTAGAATGGATCGTACGAATGAGTAAGAATGGATCATACGAATGAAATAGAACGGATCATACGAATGAATTAGAATGGATCGTGCTAATGAATTAGAATGGATCGTACGAATGAATTAGAATAGATTGTGTGAATGAATTAGAATGGATCGTACGAATGAATTAGAATGGATCGTACGAATGAATTAGAATGGTTTGTGCGAATGAATTAGAATGGATCGTACGAATGAATTAGAATGGATTCATTCGTGTGAATGAATTTGAATGGATCGTACGAATGAGTTAGAATAGATCATACGAATGAAATAGAATGGATCGTACGAATGAATTAGAATGGATCATGCTAATGAATTAGAATGGATCATACGAATGAATTAGAATAGATTGTGCGAATGAATACATTCGTGCGAATGAATTAGAATAGATCGTATGAATGAATTAGAATGGATCGTATGAATGAATTAGAATGGATCGTAGGAATGTATTCGAATGGACCGTACGAATGAATTAGAATGGATACATTCGTGCGAATGAATTAGAATGGATCATACGAAGGAATTAGGGTGGATCGTACAAATGAATTAGAATGGATACATTCGTGCGGAAGAATAAGAATGGATTGTATGAATGAATTAGAATGGATCGTATGAATGAATTAGAATGGATCGTGCGAATGAATTAGAATGGATCGTATAAACGAATTAGAATGGATTGTATGAATGAATTAGAATGGATTGTGCGAATGAATTAGAATAGATCATACGAATGAATTAGAATAGAATGGATACATTCGTGCGAATGAATTAGAATGGATCGTACGAATAGGTAAGAATGGATCGTACGAATGAAATAGAATGGATCGTACGAATGAATTAGAATGGATCGTGCTAATGAATTAGAACGGATCGTACGAATGAATTAGAATAGATTGTGTGAATGAATTAGAATGGATCGTACGAATGAATTAGAATGGATACATTCGTGCGAATAAATTAGAATGGATCGTATGAATGAATTAGAATGGATCGTATGAATGAATACGAATGGATCGTGCGAATGAATTAGAATGGATCGTACGAACGAATTAGAATGGATACATTCGTGCGAATGAATTAGAATGGATCGTACGAATCAGTAAGAATGGATCGTACGAAAGAAATAGAATGGATCGTACGAATGAATTAGAATGGATCGTGCTAATGAATTAGAATGGATCGTACGAATGAATTAGAATGGATACATTCGTGCGAATGAATTAGAATGGATCGTATGAATGAGTAAGAATGGTTCGTACGAATGAAATAGAATGGTTTGTATGAATGAATTAGAATGGATCGTACTAATGAATTAGAATGGATCGTATGAATGAATTAGAATGGATCGTGCGAATGAATTAGAATGGATTGTACGAATGAATTAGAATGGATACATTCGTGCGAATGAATTCGAATGGTGAGTAAGAATGGATTGTACGAATGAAATAGAATGGATCGTACGAATGAATTAGAATGGATCGTGCGAATGAATTAGATTGGATCATGCGAATGAATTAGAATGGATCATACGAATGATTTAGAATGGATACATTCGTGCGAATGAATTAGAATGGATCGTATGAATGAATTAGAATGGATCGTATGAATGAATTCGAATGAATCGTACGTATGAATTAGAATGGATCGTACAAACGAATTAGAATGGATCGTATGAATGAATTAGAATGGATCGTGCGAATGAATTAGAATGTATCGTACGAATGAATTAGAATGGATACATTCGTGCAAAAGATTTAGAATGGTTTGTATGAATGAATTAGAATGGATCGTACGAATGAATTAGAATGGATCGTATGAATGAATTAAAATGGATCGTGCGAATGAATTAGAATGGATCGTATGAATGAATTAGAATGGATACATTCGTGCGCATGAATTAGAATAGATCGTACGAATGAGTAAGAATGGTTCGTATCAATGAAATAGAATGGATCGTACGAATGAATTAGAATGGATCATGCGAATGAATATGATTGGATCGTGCGAATGAATTAGATTGGATCGTACGAATAAGTAAGAATGGATCGTACGAATGAAATAGAATGGATCATATGAATGAATTAGAATGGATCATACGAATGAAATAGAATGGATCGAATGAATGAATTAGAATGGATCGTATAAATTAGAATCGATCGTATGAATGAATTAGAATGGATAGTGCTAATGAATTAGAATGGATTGTGTGAATGAATTAGAATGGATCGTGCGAATGAATTAGAATGGATCGTGCGAATGAATTAGAATGGATCGTACGAATGAATTAGAATGGATACATTCGTGCGAATGAATTAGAATGGATACATTCGTGCGAATGAATTAGAATGGATCGTACGAATGAGTAAGAATGGATCGTACGAATGAAATAGAACGGATCATACGAATGAATTAGAATGGATCGTGCTAATGAATTAGAATAGATCTTACGAATGAATTAGAATAGACTGTGCGAATGAATTAGAATAGATCGTATGAATGAATTAGAATGGATCGTACGAATGAATTAGAATGGTTCGTGCGAATGAATTAGAATGGATCGTACGAATGAATTAGAATGGATTCATTCGTGTGAATGAATTTGAATGGATCGTACAAATGAGTTAGAATAGATCATACGAATGAAATAGAATGGATCTTACGAATGAATTAGAATGGATCGTGCTAATGAATTAGAATGGATCGTACGAATGAATTAGAATAGATTGTGCGAATGAATACATTCGTGCGAATGAATACATTCGTGCGAATGAATTAGAATAGATCGTATGAATGAATTAGAATGGATCGTATGAATGAATTAGAATGGATCGTAGGAATGAATTCGAATGGACCGTACGAATGAATTAGAATCGATACATTCGTTTGAATGAATTAGAATGGATCATACGAAGGAATTAGGGTGGATCGTACAAATGAATTAGAATGGATACATTCGTGCGAAAGAATTCGAATAGATTGTATCAATGAATTAGAATGGATCGTATGAATGAATTAGAATGGATCGTGCGAATGAATTAGAATGGATCGTATGAATGAATTAGAATAGATTGTATGAATGAATTAGAATAGATCGTGCGAATGAATTAGAATGGATCATACGAATAAATTAGAATAGAATGGATACATTCGTGCGAATGAATTAGAATGGATCGTACGAATAGGTAAGAATGGATCGTACGAATGAAATAGAATGGATCGTACGAATGAATTAGAATGGATCGTGCTAATGAATTAGAATGGATCGTACGAATGAATTAGAATAGGTTGTGTGAATGAATTAGAATGGATCGTATGAATGAATTATAATGGATACATTCGTGCGAATGAATTAGAATGGATCGTATGAATGAATTAGAATGGATCGTATGAATGAATTCGAATGGATCGTGCGAATGAATTAGAATGGATCGTATGAACGAATTAGAATGGATACATTCGTACAAATGAATTAGAATGGATCATACGAATCAGTAAGAATGGATCGTACGAAAGAAATAGATTGGATCGTATGAATGAATTAGAGTGGATCGTGCTAATGAATTAGAATGGATCGTACGAATGAATTAGAATAGATTGTGCGAATGAATTAGAATGGATCGTACGAATGAATTAGAATGGATCGTATGATTTAATTAGAATGGATCGTGCGAATGAATTAGAATGGATCGTACGAATGAATTAGAATGGATACATTCGTGCGAATGAATTAGAATGGATCGTATGAATGAGTAAGAATGGTTCATACGAATGAAATAGAATGGATCGTATGAATGAATTAGAATGAATCGTACGAATGAATTAGAATGGATCGTATGAATGAATTAGAATGGTTTGTATGAACGAATTAGAATGGATCGTACGAATGAATTAGAATGGATCGTATGAATGAATTAGAATAGATCGTGCGAATGAATTAGAATGGATCTTACGAATGAATTAGAATGGATACATTCGTGCGAATGAATTAGAATGGATAGTACGAATGAGTAAGAATGGATCGTATGAATGAAATAGAATGGATCGTACGAATGAATTAGAATGGATCGTACGAATGAATATGATTGGATCGTGCGAATGAATTACATTGGATCGTACGAATAAGTAAGAATGGATCGTCCGAATGAAATAGAATGGATCATATGAATGAATTAGAATGGATCATACGAATGAAATAGAATGGATCGAATGAATGAATTAGAATGGATCGTATAAATTAGAATAGATCGTATGAATGAATTAGAATGGATAGTGCTAAGGAATTAGAATGGATTGTACGAATGAATTAGAATGGATCGTACAAATGAATTAGAATGGATCGTGCGAATGAATTTGAATGGATCGTGCGAATGAATTAGAATGGATCGTACGAATGAATTTGAATGGATCGTACGAATGAATTAGAATGGATACATTCGTGTGAATGAATTAGAATGGATCGTACGAATGAGTAAGAATGGATCGTACGAATGAAATAGAACGGATTATACGAATGAATTAGAATGGATCGTGCTAATGAATTAGATTGGATCGTACGAATGAATTAGAATAGATTGTGCAAATGAATTAGAATGGATCGTACGAATGAATTAGAATGGATCGTACGAATGAATTATAATGGTTCGTGCGAATGAATTAGAATGGATCGTCTGAATGAATTAGAATGGATCGTGCTAATGAATTAGAATGGATCGTATGAATGAATTAGAATAGATTGTGCGAATGAATACATTCATGCGAATGAATTAGAATAGATCGTATGAATGAATTCGAATGGATCGTATGAATGAATTAGAATGGATCGTAGGAATGAATTCGAATGGACCGTACGAATGAATTAGAATGGATACATTCGTGCGAATGAATTAGAATGGATAATACGAAGGAATTAGGGTGGATCGTACAAATGAATTAGAATGGATACATTCGTGCAAAAGAATTAGAATGGATTGTATGAATGAATTAGAATGGATCGTATGAATGAATTAGAATGGATCGTGCGAATGAATTAGAATGGATCGTATGAATGAATTAGAATGGATTGTATGAATGAATTAGAATGGATCGTGCGAATGAATTAGAATGGATCGTACGAATGAATTAGAATAGAATAGATACATTCGTGCGAATGAATTAGAATGGATCGTACGAATAGGTAAGAATGGATCATACGAATGAAATAGAATGGATCGTACGAATGAATTAGAATGGATCGTGCTAATGAATTAGAATGGATCGTACGAATGAATTAGAATAGATTGTGTGAATGAATTAGAATGGATCGTACGAATGAATTAGAATGGATACATTCGTGCGAATGAATTAGAATGGATCGTATGAATGAATTAGAATGGATCGTATAAATGAATTCGAATGGATCGTGCGAATGAATTAGACTGGATCGTACGAACGAATTAGAATGGATACATTCGTGCGAATGAATTAGAATGGATCGTACGAATCAGTAAGAATGGATCGTACGAAAGAAATGGAATGGATCGTACGAATGAATTAGAATGGATCATGCTAATGAATTAGAATGGATCGTACGAATGAATTAGAATAGATTGTGCGAATGAATTAGAATGGATCGTACGAATGAATTAGAATGGATCGTATGATTTAATTAGAATGGATCGTGCGAATGAATTAGAATGGATCGTATGAATGAATTAGAATGGATACATTCGTGCGAATGAATTAGAATGGATCGTATGAATGAGTAAGAATGGTTCGTACGAATGAAATAGATTGGTTTGTATGAATGAATTAGAATGGATCGTACGAATGAATTAGAATGGATCGTATGAATGAATTAGAATGGATCGTGCGAATGAATTAGAATGGATCGTACGAATGAATTAGAATGGATACATTCGTGCGAATGAATTAGAATGGTGAGTAAGAATGGATTGTACGAATGAAATACAGTGGATCGTACGAATGAATTAGAATGGATCGTGCGAATGAATTAGATTGGATCGTGCGAATGAATTAGAATGGATCATACGAGTGATTTAGAATGGATACATTCGTGCGAATGAATTAGAATGGATCGTATAAATGAATTAGAATGGATCGTATGAATGAATTCCAATGAATCGTACGTATGAATTAGAATGGATCGTACAAATAAATTAGAATGGATCGTATGAATGAATTAGAATGGATCGTGCGAATGAATTAGAATGGATCGTACGAATTAATTAGAATGGATACATTCGTGCGAAAGATTTAGAATGGTTTGTATGAATGAATTAGAATGGATCGTACGAATGAATTAGAATGGATCGTATGAATGAATTAGAATGGATCGTGCGAATGAATTAGAATGGATCGTACGAATGAATTAGAATGGATACATTCGTGCGAATGAATTAGAATGGATCGTACGAATGAGTAAGAATGGATCGTACGAATGAAATAGAATGGATCGTACGAATGAATTAGAATGGATCGTACGAATGAATATGATTGGATCGTGCGAATGAATTAGATATGATCGTACGAATGAGTAAGAATGGATCGTACAAATGAAATAGAATGGATCGTATGAATGAATTATAATGGATCATACGAATAAAATAGAATGGATCGTATGAATGAATTAGAATGGATCGTATGAATTAGAATGAATCGTACAAATGAATTAGAATGGATCGTATGAATGAATTAGAATGGATCGTGCGAATCAATTAGAAGGGATCGTACGAATGAATTAGAATGGGTACATTCGTGCGAAAGTATTAGAATGGATCGTACGAATGAGAAAGAATGGATCGTACGAATGAAATAGAATGGATCGTACGAATGAATTAGAATGGATTGTGCGAATGAATTAGATTGGATCGTGCGAATGAGTTAGAATGGATCGTACGAACGAATTAGAATGGTTACATTCGTGCGAATGAATTAGAATGGAAACTTTCATGCGAATGAATTAGAATAGATCATGCAAATGAATTAGAATGGATCGTAGGAATGAATTAGAATGGATCGTATGAATGAATTAGAATTGATCGTATGAATGAATTAAAATAGATACATTCGTGCGAAAGAATTAGAATGGATCGTGCTAATTCATTCATACGATCCATTCTAATTCATTCGTACGATCCATTCTAATTCATTCGCACAATCTATTCTAATTCATTCGTACGATCCATTCTAATTCATTCGCACGATCCATTCTAATTCATTTGCACGATCCATTCTAATTCATTCATACAATCTATTCTAATTCTTTCGCACGAATGTTTCCATTCTAATTCATTCGCACAAATGAATCCATTCTAATTGATCGTACGATCCATTCTAATTCATTCGCACGAATGTATCCATTCTAATTCATTCGTACGATCCATTCTAATTCATTCGCACGATCCATTCTAATTCATTCATTCGATCCATTAAAATTCATTCGTACGATCCATTCTAATTCATTCGCATGATCCATTCTAATTTATTCATATGATCCATTCTAATTCATGCATACAATCCTTTCTAATTCTTTCGCACGAATGTATCCATTCTAATTCCTTTGTATGATCCATTCTAATTCATTCATACGATCCATTCTAATTTATTCATACGATCCATTCTAATTCATTCATACAGTCCATTCTATTTCTTTCGCACGAATGTATCTATTCTAATTCATTTGTACGATTCACCCTAATTCTTTGTATGATCCATTCTAATTCATTCGCACGAATGTATCCATTCTAATTCATTCGTACGATCCATTCAAATTCATTCATACGATCTATTCTAATTCATTCGCATGATCCATTCTAATTCATTCATACGATCCATTCTAATTCATTCGTACGATCCATTATAATTCATTCGCACGATCCATTCTAATTCATTCGCACGATCCATTCTAATTCATTCGTACGATCCATTCTAATTCATTCATACGATCCATTCTATTTCATTCGTATGATCCATTCTTACTCATTCGTACGATCCATTCTAATTCATTCGCACGATCCATTCTAATTCATTCGCATGATCCATTCTAATTCATTCGTACGATCCATTCTATTTCATTCGTATAAATGAATTAGAATGGATCGTATAAATGAATTAGAATGGAACGTATGAATGAATTAGAATGGATCGTATGAATGAATTCGAATGGATCGTACGAATGAATTAGAATGGATACATTCGTGCGAATGAATTTGAATGGATCATACGAAGGAATTAGGGTGGATCGTACGAATGAATTAGAATGGATACATTCGTGTGAAAGAATTAGAATGGATTGTATAAATGAATTAGAATGGATCGTATGAATGAATTAGAATGGATGGTGCGAATGAATTAGAATGGATTATACGAATGAATTAGAATGGATCGTACGAAGGAATTAGAATGGATCGTGCGAAAGAATTAGAATGGATTGTATGAATTAATTAGAATGGATACATTCGTACGAAAGAGTTAGAATGGATTGTATGAATGAATTAGAATGGATCGTATGGATGAATTAGAATAGATCGTGCGAATGAATTAGAATGTATCGTACGTACGAATGAATTAGAATGGATATTTTCGTGCGAAGGAATTAGAATGGATCGTACGAATGAATCATACGAAGGAATTAGAATGAATTAGAATGGATACATTCATGCAAATGAATTAGAATGGATCATACGAATGAATTAGAATGGATATATTCGTGCGAATGAATTAGAATGGATCGTATGAATGAATTAGAATGGATCGTACGTATGAAATTAGAATGGATCGTACGAATGAATTAGAATGGATTAGAATGAATTAGAATGGATCGCACGAATGAATTAGAATGGATACATTCGTGCGAATGAATTAGTATGGATTGTATGAATGAATCAGAATGGATCGTACGAATGAATTAGAATGGATCGTGCGAATGAATTAGAATGGATCGTACGAATGAATTAGAATGGATATATTCGTGCGAATGAATTAGCATAGATTGTATGAATGAATTAGAATGGATCGTACGTACGAATTAGAATGGATACATTCATGGTAATGAATTAGAATGGATCGTACGAAGGAATTAGAATGGATCATACGAATAAAATAGAACGGATCGTACAAAGGAATTAGAATGGATCATATGAAGGAATTAGAATGGATCGTACGAATTAATTTGAATGGATTCATTCGTGCAAAAGAATTAGAATGGATTGTATGAATGAATTTGAATGGATTATGCGAATGAATTAGAATGGATCGTGCGAATGAATTAGAATGGATCGTACGAATGAATTAGAATAGATTGTGCGAATGAATTAGAATGGATCGTATGAATGAATTAGAATGGATACATTCGTGCGAATAAATTAGAATGGATCGTATGAATGAATTAGAATGGATCATATGAATGAATTCGAATGGATCGTACGAATGAATTAGAATGGATACATTCGTGCGAATGAATTAGAATGGATCATACGAAGGACTTAGGGTTGATCGTACGAATGAATTAGAATGGATACATTGGTGCGAAAGAATTAGAAGGGATTGTATGAATGAATTAGAATGGATCATGCAAATGAATTAGAATGGATCGTGCGAATGAGGATATATTCGTGTGAATGAATCAGAATGGATCGTACGAATGAGTAAGAATGGATCATACGAATGAAATAAAATAGATCGTACGAATGAATTAGAATGGATCGTGCAAATGAATTAAATTGGATCGTGCGAATTAATTAGAATGGATCGTACGAATGAATTAGAATGGATACATTCGTGCGAATGAATTAGAGTGGATCGTATGAATGAATTTGAATGGATCGTATGAATGAATTCGAATGGATCGTACGAATGAATTAGAATGGATACATTCGTGCGAATGAATTAGAATGGATCATACGAAGGAATTAGGGTGGATAGTACGAATGAATTAGAATGGATCGTACGAATGAATTAGAATGGATACATTCGAGCGAATGAATTAGAATGGATCATACAAAGGAATTAGGGTTGATCGTATGAATGAATTAGAATGGATACATTCGTGCGAAAGAATTAGAATAGATTGTATGAATGAATTAGAATGGATCGTATGAATGAATTAGAATGGATCGTACGAATAAATTAGAATGGATCATACGAAGGAATTAGTGTGGATCGTACGAATGAATTAGAATGGATACAATCTTGTGAAAGAATTAGAATGGATTGTATGAATGAATTAGAATGGATCGTTCAAATGAATTAGAATCGATCGTGCGAATGAATTAGAATGGATCATACGAATGAGTTAGAATAGATTGTTCGAATGAATTAGAATAGATCGTACGAATGAATTAGAATGGATCATTTGAATGAATTAGCACGATCCATTCTAATTCTTTCGCACGAATGTATCCATTCTAATTCATTCGTACGATCCATTCTAATTCATTCATACGTTCCATTCTAATTCATTCGTACGATCCATTCTAATTCATTCGTACGATACATTGTAAATCATTCCCACAATCTATTCTAATTCATTCGTACAATACATTCTAATTCATTCGTACAATCCATTCTAATTCATTCGTACGATCTATTTGCACGATCCAATCTAATTCATTCGCACGATCCATTCAAATTCATTCGTACGATCCATTCCATTTTATTCATACGATCCATTCTAATTCATTCGCACGATCCATTCTAATTCATTCATACGATCCATTCTAATTCATTCATACAATCCATTCTAATTCTTTTGCACGAATGTATCCATTCTAATTCATTCGTACGATCCATTCTAATTCATTCGCAGGATCCATTCTAATTCATTCATACAATCCATTCTAATTCATTCGTACGATCCATTCTAATTAGAATGGATCGTACGAATAAGTAAGAATTGATCTTACTCATTAGCACAATGCATTCTAATTCATTCATATGATCCATTCTAATTCATTCGCACAATCTATTCTTATTCATTCGTACGATCCTTTCTAATTCTTTCGTATGATCCATTCTAATTCATTCCCATGAATGGATCATACGAATGAGTAAGAATGGATCGTACGAATGAAATAGAATGGATCGTACGAATGAAATAGAATGGATCGTATGAATGAATTAGAATGGATCGTAGGAATGAATTAGAATGGATCGTATGAATGAGTAAGAATGGATCGTACGAATAAAATAGAATGGATCGTATGAATAAATTAGAATCGATCGTGCTAATGAATTAGAATGGATCGTACGAATGAATTAGAATAGATTGTGTGAATGAATTAGAATTGATCGTACGAAAGAATTAGAATGGATCGTAAGAATGAATTAGAATGGATCGTGCAAATGAATTAGAATGGATCGTACGAATAAATTAGAATGGATCGTATGAATGAATTAGAATGGTTCGTGCGAATGAATTAGAATGGATCGTACAAATAAATTAGAATGGATACATACAAAAGAATGGATCGTACGAATGAATTAGAATGAATCGTACAAAGTAATTAGAATGGATACATTCATGGAATGAATTAGAATGGATCGTAAGAAGGAACTAGAATGGATCATACGAATGAAATAGAATGGATCGTACAAAGGATTTAGAATGGATCGTACGAAGGAATTATAATGGATCGTACGAAGGAATTAGAATGGATCGTACGAATGAATTAGAATGGATACATTCGTGCAAAAGAATTAGAATGGATTGTATGAATGAATTAGAAATGATCGTGCAAATAAATTAGAATGGATCGTGCGAATGAATTAGAATGGATAGTACGAATGAGTAAGAATGGATCGTACGTATGAATTAGAATGGATACATTCATGGGAATGAATTAGAATGGATCGTACGAAGGAATTAGAATAGATCATACAAATGAAATAGAATGGATCGTACGAAGGAATTAGAATGGATCATGCGAATGAATTAGAATGGATCGTACGAATGAATTAGAATGGATCGTACGAATGAATTAGAATGGTTCGTATGAATGAATTAGAATGGATCATGCAAACGATTTAGAATGGATCATATAAATGAATTCGAATTGATTGTACGAATGAATTAGAATAGAAACATTCGTGCGAATGAATTAGAATGGATCATACGAAGGAATTAGGGTGGATTGTACGAATGAATTAGAATGGATCGTATGAATGAATTAGAATGGATCGTGCAAATGAATTAGAATGGATCGTACAAATGAATTAGAATGGATCGTACGAATAAATTAGAATGGATCGTGCGAATGAATTAGAATGGATCGTACGAATGAATTAGAATGGATACATTCATGCGAATGAATTAGAATGGATCGTACGAATGAGTAAGAATCGATCGTACGAATGAAATAGAATGGATCGTTCGAATGAATTAGAAAGGATCGTGCTAATGAATTAGAATGGATCATACGAATGAATTAGAATAGATTGTGCGAATGAATTAGAATGGATCGTACGAATGAATTAGAATGGATCGTGCGAATGAATTAGAATGGATCGTATGACTGAATTAGAATGGATACATTCGTGCGAATGAATTAGAATGGATCGTAAGAATGAGTAAGAATGGATCGTACGAATGAAATAGAATGGATCGTACGAATGAATTAGAATGGATCGTGCTAATGAGTTAGAATGGATCGTACGAATGAGTTAGAATAGATTGTCCGAATGAATACATTTCGTGTGAATGAATTAGAATGGATCATATGAATGAATTAGAATGGATCGTACGAATGAATTCTAATGGATCATACGAATGAATTAGAATGGATACATTCGTCCGAATGAATTAGAATGGATCATACGAAGGAATTAGGGTGAATCGTACAAATGAATTAGAATAGATACATTTGTGCGAAAGAAATAGAATGGACTGTATGAATGAATTAGAATGGATTGTATGAATGAATTAGAATGGATCGTGCCAATGAATTAGAATGGATCGTACGAATGAATTAGAATGGATCGTATGAATGAATTAGAATGGATCGTGCGAATGAATTAGAATGGATCGTACGAATGAATTAGAATAGAATGGATACATTCGTGCGAATGAATTAGAATGGATCGTACGAATGAGTAAGAATGGATCGTACGAATGAAATAGAATAGATCGTACGAATGAATTAGAATGGTTCGTGCTAATGAATTTGAATGGATCGTACGAATAAATTAGAATAAGTTGTGCGAATGAATTAGAATGGATCGTACGAATGAATTAGAATTGATACATTCGTGCAAATGAATTAGAATGGATCCTATGAATGAATTAGAATGGATCGTGTGAATGAATTAGAATGGATCGTACGAATGAATTAGAATGGATACATTCGTGCGAACGAATTAGAATGGATCGTACGAATCAGTAAGAATGGATCGTACGAATGAAATAGAATGGATCGTACGAATGAAATAGAATGGATCGTACGAATGAGTAAGAATGGATCGTACGAATGAAATAGAATGGATCGTACGAATGAATTAGAATGGATCGTGCGAATGAATTAGATTGGATCGTGTGAATGAATTAGAATGGATCGTACGAATGAATTAGAATGGATACATTCGTGCGAATGAATTAGTATGGATCGTATGAATGAATTAGACTGGTTCTTATGAATGAATTCGAATAGATCATACGTATGAGTTAGAATGGATCGTACGAATGAATTAGAATGGATCGTATGAATGAATTAGAATGGATCGTACGAATGAATTAGAATGGATCGTACGAATGAATTAGAATGGATACATTCGTGCAAAAGAATTAGAATGGATTGTATGAATGAATTAGAATGGATCGTACGAATGAATTAGAATGGATCGTATGAATGAATTAGAAAGGATCGTGTGAAGGAATTAGATTGGATCGTACGAATGAATTAGAATGGATACATTCATGCGAATGAATTAGAATGGATCGTACGAATGAGTAAGAATGGAACGTATGAATGAAATAGAATGGATCGTACGAATGAATTAGAATGGATCGTACGAATGAATATGATTGGATCGTGCGAATGAATTAGATTGGATCGTACGAATGAGTAAGAATGGATCGTACGAATGAAATAGAATGGATCGTATGAATGAATTAGAATGGATTATACGAATGAAATAGAATGGATCGTATGATTGAATTAGAATGGATCGTATAAATTAGAGTAGTTCGTATGAATGAATTAGAATGGATAGTACGAATGAATTAGAATGGATCGAACGAATGAATTAGAATGGATCGTACGAATGCATTAGAATGGATCGTACGAATGAATTAGAATAGATACATTCGTGCGAATGAATTAGAATGGATCGTACGAATGAGTAAGAATGGATCGTACGAATGAAATAGAATGTATCGTACGAAGGAATTAGAATAGATCGTGCTAATGAATTAGAATGGATCGTACGATTGAATTAGAATAGATTGTGCGAATGAATTAGAATGGATCGTACGAATGAATTAGAATAGATCGTATGAATAAATTAGAATTGTTCGTGCGAATGAACTAGAATGGATCGTACGAATGAATTAGAATAGATTCATTCGTGCGAATGTATTAAAATGGATCCTATGAATGAGTTAGAATAGATCATACGAATGAAATAGAATGGATCGTACGAATGAATTAGAATGTATTGTGCTAATGAATTAGAATGGATCGTACAAATGAATTAGAATAGATTGTGCGAATAAATACATTCGTGCGAATGAATTAGAATGGATCGTATGAATGAATTAGAATGGATCGTATGAATGAATTAGAATGGAACGTATGAATGAATTCGAATGGATCGTACGAATGAATTAGAATGGATACATTCGTGCAAATGAATTAGAATGGATCATACGAAGGAATTAGGGTGGATCGTACAAATGAATTAGAATGGATACATTCGTGCGAAAGAGTTAGAATGTATTGTATGAATGAATTAGAATGGATGGTATGAATGAATTAGAATGGATCGTGCGAATGAATTAGAATGGATCGTACGAATGAATTAGAATGGATTATATGAATGAATTAGAATGGATCGTGCGAATAAATTAGAATGGATCGTACGAATGAATTAGAATAGAATGGATACATTCATGCGAATGAATTAGAATGGATCGTTCGAATAGGTAAGAATGGATCGTACGAATGAAATAGAATGGATCGTACGAATGAATTAGAACGGATCGAGCTAATGAATTAGAATGGATCGTACGAATGAATTAGAGTAGATTGTGCGAATGAATTAGAATGGATCGTACGAATGAATTAGAATGGATACATTCGTGCGAATGAATTAGAATGGATCGTATGAATGAATTAGAATGGATCGTATGAATGAATTAGAATGGATCGTGCGAATGAATTAGAATGGATCGTACGAATGAATTAGAATGGATACATTCGTGCGAATGAATTAGAATGGATCGAACGAATCAGTAAGAATAGATCGTACGAAAGAAATAGAATGGATCGTACGAATGAATTAGAATGGATCGTGCTAATGAATTAGAATGGATCGTACGAATGAATTAGAATAGATTGTGCGAATGAATTAGAATGGATCGTACGAATGAATTAGAATGGATCGTATGAATGAATTAGAATGGATCGTGCGAATGAATTAGAATGGATCTTACGAATGAATTATAATGGATACATTCGTGCGAATGAATTAGAATGGATCGTACGAATGAGTAAGAATTGATCGTACGAATGAAATAGAATGGATCGTATGAATGAATTAGAATGGATCGTACGAATGAATTAGAATGGATCCTATGAATGAATTAGAATGGATCGTGCGAATGAATTAGAATGGATTGTACGAATGAATTAGAATGGATACATTCGTGCAAATGAATTAGAATGGATCGTATAAATGAGTAAGAATGGATTGTACCAATGAAATAGAATGGATCGTACGAATGAATTAGAATGGATCGTGCGAATGAATTAGATTGGATCGTGCGAATGAATTAGAATGGATCGTATAAATGAATTAGAATGGATACATTCATGCGAATGAATTAGAATGGATCGTTTGAATGAATTAGAATGGATCGTACGAATGAATTAGAATAGATTGTGCAAATGAATTAGAATGGATCGTATGAATGAATTAGAATGGATCGTATGAATGAATTAGAATGGATCGTGCGAATGAATTAGAATGGATCGTATGAATGAATTATAATGGATACATTCGTGCGAATGAATTACAATGGATCGTACAAATGAGTAAGAATGGATCGTACGAATGAAATAGAATGGATCGTATGAATGAATTAGAATGGATCGTACGAATGAATTAGAATGGATCGTATGAATGAATTAGAATGGATCTTGCGAATGAATTAGAATGGATTGTACGAATGAATTAGAATGGATACATTCATGCGAATGAATTAGAATGGATCGTATGAATGAGTAAGAATGGATTGTACGAATGAAATAGAATGGATCGTATGAATGAATTAGAATGTATTGTGCGAATGAATTATAATGGATCGTACGAATGAATTCGAATGGATACATTCGTGCGAAAGAATTAGAATGGATTGTATGAATGAATTAGAATGGATCGTACGAATGAATTAGAATAGATCGTATGAATGAATTAGAATGGATCATGCAAATGAATTAGAATGGATCGTACGAATGAATTAGAATAGATACATTCGTGCGAATGAATTAGAATGGATCGTACGAATAAGTAAGAATGGATTGTACGAATGAAATAGAATGGATCGTATGAATGAATTAGAATGGATCATACGAATGAATACGATTGGATTGTGCGAATGAATTAAATTGGATCGTACGAATGAGTAAGAATGGATCGTAGGAATGAAATAGAATGGATCGTATGAATGAATTAGAATGGATCATACAAATAAAATAGAATGGATCGTATGAATGAATTAGAATGGATCGTATGAATTAGAATGGATCGTATGAAAGAATTAGAATGGATCGTGCTAATGAATTAGAATGGAACGTACGAATGAATTAGAATGGATCGTACAAATGAATTAGAATGGATCGTATGAATGAATTAGAATGGATCGTGTGAATGAATTAGATGGGATTGTACGAATGAATTAGAATGGGTACATTCGTGCGAATGAATTAGAATGGATCGTACGAATGAGTAAGAATGGATCGTACAAATGAAATAGAATGGATCGTACGAATGAATTAGAATGGATTGTGCGAATGAATTAGATTGGATCGTGCGAATGAATTAGAATGGATCGTACGAATGAATTAGAATGGATACATTCGTGCGAATGAATTAGAATGGAAACATTCATGCGAATGAATTAGAATGGATCGTGCAAATGAATTAAAATGGATCGTAGGAATGAATTAGAATGGATCGTATGAATGAATTAGAATGGATCGTACGAATGAATTAGAATGGATACATTCGTGCGAAAGAATTAGAATGGATTGTGCTAATTCATTCATACGATCCATTCTAATTCATTCGTACGATCCATTCTAATTCATTCGCACAATCTATTCTAATTCATTCATACGATCCATTCTAATTCATTCGCACGATCCATTCTAATTCATTTGCATGATCCATTCTAATTCATTCATACAATCCATTCTAATTCTTTCGCACGAATGTTTCCTTTCTAATTTATTCGTACGATCCACCCTAATTCCTTCGGATGATCCATTCTAATTCATTCGTACGATCAATTCTAATTCATTAGCACGATCCATTCTAATTCATTCGCACGAATGTATCCATTCTAATTCATCGTACGATCAATTCTAATTCATTCGCATGAATGTATCCATTCTAATTCATTCGTACTATCCATTCTAATTCATTCGAACGATCCATTCTAATTCATTCATACGATCCATTCAAATTTATTTGTACGATCCATTCTAATTCATTCGCATGATCCATTCTAATTCATTCATACGATCCATTCTAATTCATTCGCACGATCCATTCTAATTCATTCGTACGATCCATTCTAATTCATTCGTACGATCCATTCTAATTCATTCGTATGATCCATCTAATTCCTTCGTACCATCCATTCTAATTCATTCATACGATCCATTCTAATTTATTCATACGATCCATTCTAATTCATTCATACAATCCATTCTATTTCTTTCGCATGAATGTATCTATTCTAATTCATTAGTACGATTCACCCTAATTCCTTCGTATTATCCATTCTAATTCATTCGCATGAATGTATCCATTCTAATTCATTCGTACGATCCATTAAAATTCATTCATACGGTCCATTCTAATTCATTCGCACGATCCATTCTAATTCATTCATACGATCCATTCTAATTCATTCGTACGATCCATTATAATTCATTTGCACGATCGATTCTAATTCATTCGCACGGTCCGTTCCAATTCATTCGTACGATCCATTCTAATTCATTCATACGATCCATTCTATTTCATTCGTATGATCCATTCTTACTCATTCGTACGATCCATTATAATTCATTCGCACGATCCATTCTAATTCATTCGCACGATCCATTCTAATTTATTCGTACGATCCATTCTATTTCATTCGTACGATCCATTCTTACTCATTCGTACGATCCATTCTAATTCATTCGCATGAATGTATCTGTTCTAATTCATTCATACAATCCATTCTAATTCATTCGCACGATCCATTCTACTTCATTCATACGATCCATTCTAATTCATTCGTTCGATCCATTCAAATTCATTCATACAATCCATTCTAATTCTTTCGCACGAATGTAGCCATTCTAATTCATTCGTACGATCCATTCTAATTCATTCGCACGATCCATTCTAATTCATTCATACGATCCGTTCTAATTCATTCATACAATCCATTCTAATTCTTTCGCACGAATATATCCATTCTAATTCATTCGTACGGTCCATTCTAATTCATTCGCACGATCCAATCTAATTCATTCGCATGATCCATTCTAATTCATTCGCACGAATGTATCCAGTCTATTCTAATTCATTTGTACGATCCATTCTAATTCATTCATACGATCCATTCTAATTCATTCGTACGAATGTATCCATTCTATTCTAATTCATTCGTACGATCCATTCTAATTCATTCGAACGATCCATTCTAATTCATTCGTACGATCCATTCTAATTCATTCGCACGATCCATTCTAATTCATTCATACGATCCATTCCAATTCATTCATACAATCCATTCTAATTCTTTTGCACGAATGTATCCATTCTAATTCATTCGTACGATCCACCCTAATTCCTTCGTTTGATCCATTCTAGTTCATTCGCACGAATGTTTCCATTCTAATTCATTCGTACGATCCATTTGACTTCATTCATACGATCCATTCTAATTCATTTGCACGAATGTATTCATTCGCACAATCTATTCTAATTCATTCGGACGATCCATTCTAATTCATTCGTACGATCCATTCTAATTCATTCGCACAATCTATTCTAATTTATTCGTACGATCCATTCTAATTCATTAGCACGATCCATTCTAATTCATTCATACGATCCATTCTATTTCATTCGTACGATCCATTCTTACTTATTCGTACGATCCATTCTAATTCATTTGCACGAATGTATCCATTCTAATTCATTCGTACGATCCATTCTAATTCATTCGCACGATCCATTCAAATTCATTCATACGATCCATTCTTATTCATTCGTACGATTTGTTGTAATTCATTTGCACGATCCTTTCTAATTCTTTCATACGATCCATTCTAATTCATTCATACAATCCATTCTAATTCTTTCACACGAATGTACCCATTCTAATTCATTCGTATGATCCACCCTAATTTTTTTGTATGATCCATTCTAATTCATTCACACGAATGTATCCATTCTAATTTATTCGTACATCCATTCTAATTCATTCATACGATCCATTCTAATTCATTTGCACGATCCATTCTAATTCATTCGTACGATCCATTCTAATTCATTCGTACGATCCATTCTAATTCATTCGCACGATCTATTCTAATTCATTCGCACGTTCCATCCTAATTCCTTCGTACGATCCATTCTATTTCATTCGTATGATCCATTCTAATTCCTTCGTACGATCCATTCTAATTCATTCCCATGAATGTATCCATTCTTATTCATACATACGATCCATTCTTACTCATTCGTACGATCCATTCTAATTCCTACGATCGTGCGAATAAAATAGAATGGATCGTATGAATGAATTAGAATAGATTGTGCGAATGAATTAGAGTGGATACATTCATGGGAATGAATTAGAATGGATCGTACGAAGGAATTAGAATGGATCATACGAGTAAAATAGAATGGATCGTATGAAGGAATTAGAATGGATCGTACGAAGGAATTAGAATGGATCGTACGAATGAATTAGAATAGTTTGTGCGAATGAATTAGAATGGATACATTCGTGTGAAAGAATTAGAATGGATTGTATGAATGAATTAGAATGGATACATTCGTACGAAGGAATTAGAATGGATCGTATGAATGAATTAGAATGGATCGTACGAATGAATTAGAATGGATCGTATGAATGAATTCGAATGGATCGTACGAATGAATTAGAATGGATACATTCGTGCGAATGAATTAGAATGGATCATACGAAGGAATTAGGGTGGATCGTACAAATGAATTAGAATGGATACATTTGTGCGAAAGAATTAGAATAGATTGTATGAATGAACTTGAATGAATCGTATGAAAGAATTAGAATGGATCGTGCGAATGAATTAGAATGGATCGTACGAATCAATTAGAATAGATTGTATGAATGAATTAGAATGGATCGTGCGAATGAATTAGAATGGATCGTACGAATGAATTAGAATAGAATGGATACATTCGTGCGAATGAATTAGAATGGATCGTACAAATAAGTAAGAATGGATCATACGAATGAAATAGAATGGATCGTACGAATGAATTAGAAAGGATCGTGCTAATGAATTAGAATGGATCGTACGAATGAATTAGAATAGATTGTGCGAATGAATTAGAATGGATCGTACGAATGAATTATAATGGATACATTCGTGCGAATGAATTAGAATGGATCGTATGAATGAATTAGAATGGATCGTATGAATGAATTAGAATAGGTCGTGCGAATGAATTAGAATGGATCGTACGAATGAATTAGAATGGATACATTCGTGCGAATGAATTAGAATGGATAGTACGAATCAGTAAGAATGGATCGTACGAAAGAAATAGAATGAATCGTACGAATGAGTTAGAATGGATCGTGCTGATGAATTAGAATAGATCGTACGAATGAATTAGAATAGATTGTGCGAATGAAAAAGAATAGATCGAACGAACGAATTAGAATGGATCGTATGAATGAATTAGAATGGATCGTGCGAATGAAATAGAATGGATCGTACGAATGAATTAAATGGATACATTCGTGCGAATGAATTAGAATGGATCGTACGAATGAGTAAGAATGGATCGTAGAATGAAATAGAATGGATCGTATGAATGAATTAGAATGGATCGTACGAATGAATTAGAATGGATCGTATGAATGAATTAGAATGGATCGTGCGAATGAATTAGAATAGATCATACGAAAGAATTAGAATGGATACATTCGTGCGAATGAATTAGAATGGATCATACGAATGAGTAAGAATGCATCGTACGAATGAAATATAATGGATCGTACGAATGAATTAGAATGGATCGTGCGAATGAATTAGATTGGATCGTCCGAATGAATTAGAATGGATCGTACGAATGAATTAGAATGGATACATTTGTGTGAATGAATTAGAATGGATCGTATGAATGAATTAGAATGGATCGTATGAATGAATTTGAATGAATCGTACGTATGAATTAGAATGGATCGTACAAATGAATTAGAATGGATCGTATGAATGAATTAGAATGGATCGTGCAAATGAATTAGAATGGATCGTATGAATAAATTAGAATGGATACATTCGTGCGAAAGAATTAGAATGGATTGTATGAATGAATTAGAATGGATCGTACAAATGAATTAGAATTGATCGTATGAATGAATTAGAATGGATCGTGCGAATGAATTAGAATGGATCGTACGAATGAATTAGAATGGATACATTCGTGCGAATGAATTAGAATGGATCGTACGAATGAGTAAGAATGGATCATACGAATGAAATTGAATGGATCGTACGAATGAATTAGAATGGATCGTACGAATGAATATGATTGGATCGTGCGAATGAATTAGATTGGATCGTACGAATGAGTAAGAATGGATCGTACGAATGAAATAGAATGGATCGTATGAATGAATTATAATGGATCATACGAATAAAATAGAATGGATCGTATGAATGAATTAGAACGGATCATATGAATTAGAATGGATCGTATGAATGAATTAGAATGGATCGTGCTAATGAATTAGAATGGATCGTACGAATGAATTAGAATGGATCATACGAATGAATTAGAATGGATCGTATGAATGAATTAGAATGGATCGTGCGAATGAATTAAAAGGGATCGTACGAATGAATTAGAATGGGTACATTCGTGCGAATGAATTTAAATGGATCGTACGAATGAGTAAGAATGGATCGTACGAATGAAATAGAATGGATCGTACGAAGGAATTAGAATAGATTGTGCGAATGAATTAGATTGGATCATGCGAATGAATTAGAAGGGATCGTACAAATGAATTAGAATTGATACATTCGTGCGAATGAATTAGAATGGAAACATTCATGCGAATGAATTAGAATGGATCGTGCAAATGAATTAGAATGGAACGTAGGAATGAATTAGAATGGATCGTTTGAATGAATTAGAATGGATCGTATGAATGAATTAGAATGGATACATTCGTGCGAAAGAATTAGAATAGATTATGGTAATTCATTCATACGATCCATTCTAATTCATTCGTACGATCCATTCTAATTCATTCGCACAATCTATTCTAATTCATTCGTATGATCCATTCTAATTCATTCGCACGATCCATTCTAATTCATTTGCACGATCCATTCTAATTCATTAATACAATCCATTCTAATTCTTTCGCACGAATGTTTCCATTCTAATTCATTCGTACGATCCACCCTAATTCCTTCGTATGATCCATTCTAATTCATTCGTACGATCCATTCTAATTCATTCTTACGAACATTCTAATTCATTTGCACGATCCATTCTAATTCATTCGCATGAATGTTTCCATTCTAATTCATTCGCATGAATGTATCCATTCTAATTCATTTGTAATTTCCCTTCTAATTCATTCGCACGATCCAATCTAATTCATTCGCACAATCTATTCTAATTCCTTCGTACGATCCATTCTATTTCATTCGTACGATCCATTCTTACTCATTCGTACGATCCATTCAAATTCATTCGCACGAATGTACCCATTCTAATTCATTCGTACGATCCCTTCTAATTCATTTGCACGATCCATTCTAATTCATTCATACGATCCATTCTAATTCATTCGTATGATCCATTCTAATTCATTCGTACGATCCATTCTAATTCATTAGCACGATCCATTCTAATTCATTCATACGATCCATTCTAATTCATATAATCCGTTCTAATTCATTCATACGATCCATTCTATTTTATTCGTATGATCCATTATAATTCATTCATACGATCCATTCTATTTCATTCGTACGATCCATTCTTACTCATTCGTACGATCCAATCTAATTCATTCGCACGATCCAATCATATTCATTCGTACGACCCATTCTAATTCATTCGTACGATCCATTCAATTTTATTCGTACGATCCATTCTTACTCATTCCTACGATCCATTCTAATTCATTCGCATGAATGTATCCATTCTAATTCATTCGTACGATCCATTCTAATTCATTCGCACGATCCATTCTAATTCATTCATACGATCCATTCTAATTCATTCGTACGATCCATTCTAATTCATTCATACAATCCAGTCTAATTCTTTCGCACGAATGTATCCATTCTATTTTATTCATACGATCCATTCTAATTCATTCACACGATCCATTCTAATTCATTCATACGATCCATTCTAATTCATTTGTACGATCCATTCTAATTCATACGTACGATTCATTCGAATTCATTCATACGATCCATTCTAATTCATTCATACGATCCATTCTAATTCATTCACACGAATGTATCCATTCTAATTCATTCGTACGATCCATTCTAATTCATTCGGACGATCCAATCTAATTCATTCGCACGATCCATTCTAATTCATTCGTATGATCCATTCTATTTCATTCGTACGATCCATTCTTACTCATTCGTATGATACATTCTAATTCATTCGCACGAATGTATCCATTCTAATTCATTCGTACGATCCATTCTAATTCATTCGCACGATCCATTCTAATTCATTCATACGATCCATTCTAATTCATTCGTACGATCCATTCTAATTCATTCGTATGATCCATTCTAATTCATTCGCACGAATGTATCTATTCTAATTCATTCGTACGATCCATTCTAATTCATTCGCATGATCCATTCTAATTCATTCATACGATCCATTCTAATTCATTTGAACGATCCATTCTATTTCATTCGCACAATCTATTCTAATTCATTCGTACGATCCATTCTAATTCATTAGCACGATCCATTCTAATTCATTCGTACGATCCATTCTATTTCTTTCGTACTATCCATTCTTACTGATTCGTACTATCCATTCTAATTCATTCGCACGAATGTATCCATTCTAATTCATTCGTACGATCCATTCTAATTCATTCGCATGATCCATTCTAATTCATTCATATGATCCATTCTAATTCATTCATACGATCCATTCTAATTCATTGGCACGAATGTATCCATTATAATTCATTCGTACGATCCATTCTAATTCATTCGCACAATCTATTCTAATTCATTCGTACGATCCATTCTAATTCATTAGCACGATCCTTTCTAATTCATTCGTATGATCCATTCTATTTCATTCGTACGATCCATTCTTACTTATTCGTACGATCCATTCTAATTCATTCGCACGAATGTATCCATTCTATTCTAATTCATTCGTACGATCCATTCTAATTCATTCGCACGATCCATTCTAATTCATTCATACAATCTATTCTAATTCATTCGTACGATCCATTCTAATTCATTCGCACGATCCATTCAAATTCTTTCATACGATTCATTCTAGTTCATTCATACAATCCATTCTAATTCTTTCGCACAAATGTATCCATTCTAATTCATTTGTACGATCTACCCTAATTCCTTCGTATGATCCTTTCTAATTCATTCGCACGAATGTATCCATTCTAATTCATTCGTACGATCCATTCGAATTCATTCATACGATCCATTCTAATTTATTCGTACGATCCATTCTAATTCATTCATACGATCCATTCTAATTCCTTCGTACGAATGTATCCATTCTAATTCATTCATACAATCCATTCTAATTCTTTCGCACGAATGTATCCATTCTAATTCATTCGCACAAACTATTCTAATTCATTCGTACGATCCATTCTAATTCCTTCGTACGATCCATTCTAATTCCTTCGTACGATCCATTCTATTTAATTCGTATGATCCATTCAAATTCCTTCGTACGATCCATTCTAATTCATTCCCATGAATGTATCCACTCTAATTCATTCGCACAATCTATTCTAATTCATTCATACGATCCATTCTATTTTATTCGCACGATCGTAGGAATTAGAATGAATCGTACGAATGAGTAAGAATGGATCGTATGTATGAATTAGAATGGATACATTCATGGGAATGAATTAGAATGGATCGTACGAAGGAATTAGAATGGATCATACGAATGAATTAGGATGGAACGTGCGAATGAATTAGAATAGATCGTGCGAATGAATTAGAATGGATCGTACGAATGAATTAGAATGGATCATAAGAATGAATTAGAATGGATCGTGCAAATGAATTAGAATGGATCGTATGAATGAATTAGAATGGATGTACGAATGAATTAGAATGGATACATTCGTGCAAATGAATTAGAATGGATCATGCAAAAAAATTAGGGTGGATCATACGAATGAATTAGAATGGATACATTCGTGTGAAAGAATTAGAATGGATTGTATGAATGAATTAGAATGGATCGTATGAATGAATTAGAAAGGATCGTGCGAATGAATTACAACGAATCGTACGAATGAATAAGAATTGATCGTATGAATGAATTTGAATGGATCGTGCGAATGAATTAGAATGGATCGTACGAATGAATTAGAATGGATACATTCGTGCGAATGAATTAGAATGGATCGTACGAATGAGTAAGAATGGATCGTACGAATGAAATAGAATGGATCGTACGAATGAATTAGAATGGATCGTGCTAATGAATTAGAATGGATCGTACGAATAAATTAGAATAGATTGTGCGAATGAATTAGAATGGATCGTACGAATGAATTAGAATGGATCATCCGAATGAATTAGAATAGATTGTGCGAATGAATACATTCGTGCAAATGAATTAGAATGGATCGTATGAATGAATTAGAATGGATCGTATGAATGAAGTCGAATGGATCGTACGAATGAATTAGAATGGAAACATTCGTGCGAATGAATTAGAATGGATCATACGAAGGAATTAGGGTGGATCGTACGAATGAATTAGAATGGATACATTCGTGCAAAAGAATTAGAATGGATTGTATGAATGAATTGGAATGGATCGTATGAATGAATTAGAATGGATCGTGCGAATGAATTAGAATGGATCGTACGAATGAATTAGAATGGATCGTGCGAATGAATTAGAATGGATCATACGAATGAATTAGAATAGAATGGATACATTCGTACGAATGAATTAGAATGGATCGTATGAATGAATTAGAATGGATCGTACAAATGAATTAGAATAGACTGGATACATTCGTGCGAATGAATTAGAATTGATCATGCGAATGAATTAGATTGGATCGTGCGAATGAATTAGAATGGATTGTACGAATGAATTAGAATGGATACATTCGTGCGAAAGAATTAGAATGGATTGTATGAATGAATTAGAATGGATCGTATGAATGAATTAGAATGGATCGTGCGAATGAATTAGAATGGATCGTACGAATGAATTAGAATGGATACATTCGTGCGAAAGAATTAGAATGGATTATATGAATGAATTTGAATGGATCGTACGAATGAATAAGAATGGATCGTATGAATGAAGTAGAATGGATCGTGCGAATGAATTAGAATGGATTGTACGAATGAATTAGAACGGATACATTCATGCGAATGAATTAGAATGGATCGTACGAATGAGTAAGAATGGATCGTACGAATGAAATAGAATGGATCGTACGAATGAATTAGAATGGATCGTGCGAATGAATTAGAATGGATCGTGCGAATGAATTATAATGGATCGTACGAATGAGTAAGAATGGATCATACGAATGAAATAGAATGGATCGTATGAATGAATTAGAATAGATCGTACGAATGAATTAGAACGGATCGTGCGAATGAATTAGAATGGATCGTGCAAATGAATTATAATGGATCGTACGAATGAATTAGAATGGATCGTATGAATGAATTAGAATGGATCGTGCGAATGAATTAGAATGGATCGTATGAATGAATTTTAATGGATCGTATGAATGAATTAGAATGGATACATTCGTGCGAATGAATTAGAATGGATCATACGAAGGAATTAGGGTGGATCGTACAAATATATTAGAATAGATACATTCGTGCGAAAGAAATTGAATGGATTGTATGAATGAATTAGAATGAATCGTATGAATAAATTAGAATGGATCGTATGAATGAATTAGAATGGATGGTACGAAGGAATTAGAATGGATCATACAAATGAGTTAGAATGGATCGTACGAATGAATTAGAATGGATCGTACGAATGAATTAGAATGGATCGTGCGAATGAATTAGAATGGATCGTATGAATGAATTAGAATGGATCATGCGAACGAATTAGAATGGATCGTACGAATGAATTTGAATGGATCGAATGAATGAATTAGAATAGACCGTGCGAATGAATTAGAATGGATAGTACGAATGAATTAGAATGGATACATTCTTGCGAATGAATTAGAATTGATCGTACGATGAATTAGAATGGATACATTCGTGCGAATGAATTAGAATGGATCGTGCTAATGAATTAGAATTGATCGTACGAATGAATTAGAATGGATCATCCGAAGGTATTAGGGTGGATCGTACGAATAAATTAGAATGGAAACATTTGTCCGAAAGAATTAGAATGGATTGTATGAATGAATTAGAATGGATCGTGCAAATGAATTAGAATGGATCGTGCGAATGAATCAGAATGGATCGTACGAATGAATTAGAATAGATTGTGCGAATGAATTAGAATGGATCGTACGAATGAATTAGAATGGATCGTATGAATGAATTAGCACAATCCATTCTAATTCTTTCGCACGAATGTATCCATTCTAATTAATTCGTACGATCCATTCTAATTCATTCATACGATCCATTCTAATTCATTCCTACGATCCATTCTAATTCATTTGCACGATCCATTCTAATTCATTCGCATGAATGTTTCCATTCTAATTCATTCGCACAAATGTATCCATTCTAATTCATTCGTACGATCCATTCTAATTCATTCGCACGATCCAATCTAATTCATTCGCACAATCCATTCTAATTCATTCGTACGATCCATTATATTTCATTCGTACGATCCATTCTTACTCATTCGTACGATCCATTCTAATTCATTCGCACGAATGTACCCATTCTAATTCATTCGTACAATCCCATCTAATTCATTCACACGATCCATTCTAATTCATTCATACGATCCATTCTAATTCATTTGTACGATCCATTCTAATTCTTTTGTACGTTCCATTCTAATTCATTTGCACGATCCATTCTAATTCATTCATACGATCCATTCTAATTCATATGATCCATTCTAATTCATTCATACGATCCATTCTATTTTATTCGTATGATCCATTCTAATACATTCATACGATCCGTTCTATTTCATTCGTACGATCCATTCTTACTCATTCGTACGATCCAATCTAATTCATTCGCACAATCCAATCATATTCATTCGTACGATCCATTCTAATTCATTCGTACGATCCATTCTATTTCATTCATACAATCCATTCTTACTCATTCGTACGATCCATTCTAATTCATTCGCACGAATGTATCTATTTTAATTCATTCGTACGATCCATTCTAATTCATTCGCATGATCCATTCTAATTCATTCATACGATCTATTCTAATTCATTGGTACGATCCATTCTAATTCATTCATACAATCCATTCTAATTCTTTCGCACGAATGTATCCATTCTAATTCATTCGTATGATCCATTATAATTCATTCGCACGATACATTCTAATTCATTCATACGATCCATTCTATTTCATTCGTAAAATCCATTCTTTCTCATTCATACGATCCATTCTAATTCATTCGCATGAATGTATCCATTCTAATTCATTCGTACAATCCATTCTAATTCATTCGCAAGATCCATTCTAATTCATTCATACGATCCATTCTAATTCATTCGTACGATCCATTCTAATTCATTCATACGATCCATTCTATTTCATTCGTACGATCCATTCTTACTCATTTGTACGATCCATTCTAATTCATTCGCACGAATGTATCCATTATAATTCATTCGTACGATCCATTCTAATTCATTCGCACGATCCATTCTAATTCATTCATACGATCCATTCTAATTCATTCATACGATCCATTCTAATTCATTCGCACAATCTATTCTAATTCATTCGTACGATCCATTGTAATTCATTCAAATGATCCATTCTAATTCATTCGCACGAATGTATCCATTCTAATTCATTTATACGATCCATTCTAATTCATTCGCACGATCCAATCTAATTCATTCGCACGATCCATTCTAATTCATTCATACGATCCATTCTATTTCATTGGTACAATCCATTCTTACTCATTTATACGATCCATTCTAATTCATTTGCACGAATGTATCTATTCTAATTCATTCGTACAATCCATTCTAATTCATTCGCACGATCCATTCTAATTCATTCATAGGATCCATTCTAATTCATTCGTACAATCCATTCTAATTCATTCATACGATCCATTCTATTTCATTCGTACGATCAATTCTTACTCATTCGTACGATCCATTCTAATTCATTCGCACGAATGTATCCATTATAATTCATTCGTAAGATCCATTCTAATTCATTCGCACGATCCATTCTAATTCATTCATACGATCCATTCTAATTCATTCGTACGATCCATTCAAATTCATTCGCACAATCTATTCTAATTCATTCGTACGATCCATTCTAATTCATTAGCACGATCCATTCTAATTCATTCGTACGATCCATTCTATTTCTTTCGTACGATCTATTCTTACTGATTCGTTCGATCCATTCTAATTCATTCGCACGAATGTATCCATTCTAATTCATTCGTACGATCCATTCTAATTCATTCGCACGATCCATTCTAATTCATTCATACGATCCATTCTAATTTATTCATACGATCGATTCTAATTCATTCGCACGAATGTATCCATTCTAATTCATTCGTACAATCCATTCTAACTTATTCGCACAATCTATTCTAATTCATTCGTACGATCCATTCTAATTTATTAGCACGATCCGTTCTAATTCATTCGTACGATCCATTCTATTTCATTCGTACGATCCATTCTTACCTATTCGAACGATCTATTCTAATTCATTCGCATGAATGTATCCATTCTATTCTAATTCATTCGTACGATCCATTCTAATTTATTCGCACGATCCATTTTAATTCATTCATATAATCCATTCTAATTCATTCGTACGATCCATTCTAATTCATTCGCACGATCCATTCTAATTCATTCATACGATCCATTCTAACTCATTCATACAATCCATTCTAATTCTTTCGCATGAATGTATCCATTCTAATTCATTTGTTCGATCCACCCTAATTCCTTCTTATGATCCATTCTAATTCATTTGCACGAATGTATCCATTCTAATTCATTCGTACGATCCATTCGAATTCATTCATACGTTCCATTCTAATTCATTCATACGATCAATTCTAATTCATTCGCACGAATGTATTCATTCGCACAATCTATTCTAATTCATTCGTACGATCCATTCTAATTCATTAGCACGATCCATTCTAATTCATTCGTACGATCCATTCTATTTCATTCGTATGATCTATTCTAACTCATTCATAGGATCCATTCTAATACATTCGCACGAATGAATCCATTCTAATTCATTCGTACGATCCATTCTAGTTCATTCGCACGAACCATTCTAATTTATTCATACGATCCTTTTTAATTCATTCGTACGAACCATTCTAATTCATTCGCACAATCTATTCTAATTCAATCGTACGATCCATTCTAATTCATTAGCACGATCTATTCTAATTCCTTCGTACGATACATTCTATTTCATTCGTACGATCCATTCTTACTCATTCGTACGATCCATTCTAATTCATTCGCACGAATGTATCTATTCTAATTCATTCATACGATCCATTCTAATTCATTCGTACTATCCATTCTAATTCATTCGCACGATCCATTCTAATTCATTCATACGATCCATTCTAATGCATTCGTACGATCCATTCTAATTCATTCGTTCGATCCATTCTAATTTATTAGTACTATCCATTCTAATTCATTCATACGATCTATTCTGATTTATACGATCCATTCTAATTCATTCATACGATCCATTTTATTTTATTCGTATAATCCATTCTAATTCATTCATACGATCCATTCTATTTCATTCGTACGATCCATTCTTACTCATTCGTACGATCCAATCTAATTCATTCGCACGATCCAATCATATTCATTTGTACGATCCATTCTAATTCATTCATACGATCCATTCTATTTCATTCATACGTTCCATTCTTACTCATTCGTATGATCCATTCTAATTCATTCGCACGAATGTATCCATTCTAATTCATTCGTACGATCCAATCTTATTCCTTCGCACGATCCTTTCTAATTCATTCATACGATCCATTCTAATTCATTCGTACGATCCATTCTAATTCATTCATACAATCCATTCTAATTGTTTTGCACGAATGTATCCATTCTAATTCATTCGTACGATCCTTTCTAATTCATTCGTACGATCCATTCTAATTCATTCATACGATCCATTCTAATTCATTCGTACGATCCATTCTAATTCATTCATACGATCCATTCTAATTCATTCGTACGACCCATTCTAATTCATTCGCACAATCTATTGTAATTCATTCGTACGATCCAGTTTAATTCATTCGAATTCATTCGCACAATCTATTGTAATTCTATTGTAATTCATTCGAATTCATTCATAAGATCCAGTTTAATTCATTCATACGATCCATACTAATTCATTCGCACGAATGTATCGATTCTAATTCATTCGTACGATCCATTCTAATTCATTGACACGATCCAATCTAATTCATTCGCACGATCCATTCTAATTCATTTGTGCGATCCATTCTATTTCATTCGTACGATCCATTCTTACTCATTCGTACGATCCATTCTATTTCATTCGTACGATCCATTCTATTTTATTCGTACGATCCATTCTTACTGATTCGTACGATCCATTCTAATTCGTTCGCACGAATGTATCCATTCTAATTCATTCGTACGATCCATTCTAATTCATTCGCACAACTTATTCTAATTCATTCGTACGATCCATTCTAATTCATTAGCACGAACCATTCTAATTCATTCGTACGATCGATTCTATTTCATTCGTACGATCCATTCTTACTCATTCGTACGATCCATTCTAATTCATTCGCACGAATGTATCCATTCTATTCTAATTCATTCGTACGATCCATTCTAATTCTTTCGTACGATCCATTCTAATTCATTCATACGATCCATTCTAATTCATTCGTACAATCCACCCTAATTCCTTCGTATGATCCATTCTAATTCATTCGCACGAATGTTTCTATTCTAATTCATTCGTACGATCAATTCGAATTCATTTATATGATCCATTCTAAATCTTTTGCATGATCCATTCTAATTCATTCATACGAACCATTCTAATTCATTCGTACGATCCATTCTAATTCATTCGCACGATCCATTCTAATTCATTCGCATGATCCATTCTTATTCCTTCGTACGATCCATTCAATTTCATTTGTATGATCCATTCTAATTCCTTCGTACGATCCATTCTAATTCATTCCCATGAATGTATCCATTCTAATTCATACGTTCGATCCATTCTTACTCATTCGTACTATCCATTCTAATTCATTCGCACGATCCATTCTAATTCATTTGCACGATCGTTTCTAATTCATTCATACAATCTATTCTAATTCTTTTGCACGAATGTATCAATTCTAATTCATTCGTACGATCCATTCTAATTCCTTCGTACGATCAATTATAATTCCTTCGTACGATCCATTCTAATTCCTTTGTACGATCCATTCTATTTCATTCGTATGATCCATTCTAATTCCGTCTTACGATCTATTCTAATTCATTCCCATAAATGTATCCATTCTAATTACTTTGTACGATTCATTCTATTTCATTCGTACGATCCATTCTTTTGTATGTATCCATTCTAATTTATTCGTACGATCCATTCTAATTCATTCGCACGAACCCTTCTAATTCATTCATACGATCCATTCTAATTCATTCGTACGATCCATTCTAATTCATTCGCACGATCCATTCTAATTCATTCTTACGATCCATTCTAATTCTTTCGTACGATCAATTCTAATTCATTCGCACAATCTATTCTAATTCATTCCTACGATCCATTCTAATTTATTAGCACGATCGATTCTAATTTATTCATACGATCCATTCTATTTTATTCGTACGATCCATTCTTACTCATTCGTACGATCCATTCTAATTCATTCGCACGATCCATTCTAATTCATTCATACGATCTATTCTATTTTATTCGTACGATCCATTCTTACTCATTTGTATGATCCATTCATGGGAATGAATTAGAATGGATCATACGAAAGAATTAGAAAGGATCGTACGAATGAATTAGAATAGATTGTGCGAATGAATTAGAATGGATCATATGAATGAATTAGAATGCATTGTGCTAATGAGTAAGATCAATTCTTACTTATTCGTACGATCCATTCTAATTAGAATGGATCGTACGAATGAATTAGAATAGATTGTATGAATGAATTAGAATGGATCGTGCGAATGAATTAGAATGGATCGTACGAATGAATTAGAATGGATACATTCGTGCGAAAGAATTAGAATGGATTGTATGAATGAATTAGAATGGATCGTATGAATGAATTAGAATGGATCATGCGAATGAATTAGAATGGATCGTATGAATAAAATGAAATGGATCGTACGAATGAATTAGAATGGATCGTGCGAATGAATTAGATTGGATCGTGCAAATGGATCGTACGAATGAATTAGAATGGATTGTACGAATGAATTAGAATGTATTGTACGAATGAATTAGAATAGATTGTGGGAATGATTTAGAATGTATCGTACGAATGAATTAGAATGGATCGTACGAATGAATTAGAATGGATCGTATGAATGAATTAGAATGGATCGTACGAATGAATTAGAATGGATACATTCGTGCGAAAGAATTAGAATGGATCATGCTAATTCATTCAAATGATCCATTCTAATTCATTCGTACGATCTATTCTAATTCATTCGAACAATCTATTCTAATTCATTCGTATGATCCATTCTAATTCATTCACACGATCGATTCGAATTCATTTGAACGATCCATTCTAATTCATTCATACAATCCATTCTAATTCTTTCGCAAGATTGTATCCATTCTAATTCATTCGTACGTTCCACCCTAATTCCTTCGTATGATCCATTCTAATTTATTCGTACGATCCATTCTAATTCATTCATACGATCCATTCTAATTCATTCATACAATCTATTCTAATTCTTTCGCACGAATGTATCCATTCTAATTCATTCATACGATCAACCCTAATTCCTTCGTATGATCCATTCTAATTCATTCGCTCGAATGTATCCATTCTAATTCATTCGTACGATCCATTCTAATTCATTCGTACTATCCACCCTAATTCCTTCGTATGATCCATTCTAATTCATTCGCACGAATGTATCCATTCTAATTCATTCGTACGATCCATTCGAATTCATTCATACGATCCATTCTAATTCATTCATACGATCCACTCTAACTCATTCGCACGAATGTATCCATTCTAATTCATTCGTACGATCCATTCTAATTAATTTGCACGATCCAATTTAATTCATTTGCACGATCCATTCTAATTCATTCGTACGATCTATTTTATTTCATTCGTACGATCCATTCTTACTCATTCATACGATCCATTTTGATTCATTCACACGAATATATCCTCATTCGCACGATCCATTCTAATTCATTTGCACGATCCATTCTAATTCATTCATACAATCCATTCTAATTCTTTTGCACCAATGTATCCATTCTAATTCATTCGTAGGATCCACCCTAATTGCTTCATATGATCCATTCTAATTCATTCGCACGAATGTATCCATTCTAATTCATCCGTACGATCCATTCGAATTCATTCATATGATCCATTCTAATTTATTCATACGATCCATTCTAATTCATTCGTACGATCCATTCTAATTCATTTGCACGATCCATTCTAATTCATTCGCACAATCCATTCTAATTCATTCATACAATCCATTCTAATTCTTTTGCACGAATGTATCCATTCAAATTCATTCGTACGATCCATTCTAATTCCTTCATATGATCCATTCTAATTCCTTCGTACGATCCGTTCTATTTCATTCGTATGATCCATTCTAATTCCTTCGTACGATCCATTCTAATTCATTACCATGAATGTATCCATTCTAATTCGTACGTACGATCCATTCTAATTCATTCATACGATCTATTCTAATTCATTCGCACGAATATATCCATTCTAATTCATTCGTACGATCCATTCTAATTCATTCGCACGATCCATTCTAATTCATTCATACGATCCATTCTGATTCATTCATACGATCCATACTAATTCATTCGCACGAATGTATCCATTCTAATTCATTCGTGCGATCCATTCTAATTCATTCTAATCCATTCTAATTCATTCGTACGATCCATTCTAATTTCAAACGTACGATCCATTCTAATTCATTCATACGATCCATTCTAATTCATTCGCACGAATATATCCATTCTAATTCATTCGTACGATCCATTCTAATTCATTCGCACGAATGTATCCATTCTAATTCATTCTAATTCCTTCGTATGATTCATTCGTACGATCCATTCTAATTCCTTCGCACGATAATATCCATTCAAATTCATTCGTACGTACGATACATCCTAATTCATTGGCACGATCTATTCTAATTCATTCATACGATCCATTCTAATTCATGCATACAATCCATTCTAATTCTTTCGTACGAATGTATCCATTCTAATTAATTCATACAATCCATTCTAATTCTTTCGCACGATCCATTCTAATTCCTTCGTACGATCCATTCTAATTCATTCGTATAATCCATTCTAATTCATTCGCACCATCCATTCTAATTCATTCATACGATCCATTCTAATTAATTTATACAATCCATTCTAATTCTTTCACACGAATGAATCCATTCTAATTCATTAATACGATCCACCCTAATTCCTTCGTATGATCCATTCTAATTCATTCGCACGAATGTGTCCATTCTAATTCATTCGTACGACCCATTCGAATTCATTCATACGATCCATTCTAATTCATTCATACGTTCCATTCTAATTCATTTATACGAATGAAATAGAATGGATCGTACGAATGAATTAGAATGGATCGTGCGAATGAATTAGAATGGATCGTGCGAATGAATTAGAATGGATCGTACGAATGAGTAAGAATGGATCATACGAATGAAATAGAATGGATCGTATGAATGAATTAGAATGGATCGTACGAATGAATTAGAATGGATCGTGCGAATGAATTAGAATGGATCGTGCGAATGAATTATAATGGATCGTACGAATGAAGTAGAATGCATCGTATGCATGAATTAGAATGGATCATGCGAATGAATTAGAATGGATCGTATGAATGAATTTGAATGGATCGTACGAATGAATTAGAATGGATACATTCGTGCGAATGAATTAGAATGGATCATACGAAGGAATTAGGGTGAATCGTACAAATGAATTAGAATAGATACATTTGTGCGAAAGAAATAGAATGGACTGTATGAATGAATTAGAATGGATCGTATGAATAAATTAGAATGGATCGTATGAATGAATTAGAATGGATCATACAAAGGAATTAGAATGGATACATTCGTGCGAAAGAATTAGAAAGGATTGTATGAATGAATTAGAATGGATCGTATGATTGAATTAGAATGGATCATGCGAATGAATTAGAATGGATCGTACGAATGAATTTTAATGGATCGTATGAATGAATTAGAATGGATCGTGCGAATGAATTAGAATGGATCGTATGAATGAATTAGAATGGATACATTCGTGCGAATGAATTAGAATGGATCGTACGATCAATTAGAATGGATACATTTGTGCGAATGAATTAGAATGGATCGTGCTAATGAATTAGAATGGATCGTACGAATGAATTAGAAGGGATCATACGAAGGAATTAGGGTGGATCGTACGAATGAATTAGAATGGAAACATTCGTGCAAAAGAATTAGAATAGATTGTATGAATGAATTACAATGGATCGTGCAAATGAATTAGAATGGATCGTGCGAATGAATTAGAATGGATCTTACGAATGAATTAGAATAGATTGTGCGAATGAATTAGAATGGATCGTACGAATGAATTAGAATGGATCGTATGAATGAATTAGCACGATCCATTCTAATTCTTTCGCACGAATGTATCAATTTTAATTCATTCATATGATCAATTCTAATTCATTCATACGATCCATTCTAATTCATTCCTACGATCCATTCTAATTCATTTGCATGATCTATTCTAATTCATTCGCATGAATGTTTCCATTCTAATTCATTCGCACGAATGTAACCATTCTAATTCATTCGTACGATCCATTCTAATTCATTCGCACGATCCAATCTAATTCATTCGCACAATCCATTCTAATTCATTCGTACGATCCATTCTATTTCATTTGTACGATCCATTCTTACTCATTCGTACGATCCAATCTAATTCTTTCGCACGAATGTACCCATTCTAATTCATTCGTACGATCCCTTCTAATTGATTCGCACGATCCATTCTAATTCATTCATACGATCTATTCTAATTCATTTGTACGATCCATTCTAATTCATTCATACAATCCATTCTAATTCATTAGCACGATCCATTCTAATTCATTCATACGATCCATTCTAATTCATACGATCCATTCTAATTCATTCATACGATCCATTCTATTTTATTCGTATGATCCATTCTAATTCATTCATACGATCCATTCTATTTCATTCGTACGATCCATTCCTACTCATTCGTAAGATCACATCTAATTCATTCGCACGATCCAATCATATTCATTCGTACGATCCATTCTAATTTATTCGTACGATCCATTCTATTTCATTCGTACGATCCATTCTTACTCATTCGTACGATCCATTCTAATTCATTCGCACGAATGTATCCATTCTAATTCATTCGTTCGATCCATTCTAATTCATTCGCAGGATCCATTCTAATTCATTCATACGATCCATTCTAATTCATTCGTACGATCCATTCTAATTCATTCATACAAACCATTCTAAATTTTTCGCACGAATGTATCCATTCTAATTCATTCGTATGATCCATTCTAATTCATTCGCACGATCCATTCTAATTCATTCATACGATCCATTCGAATTCATTTGTACGATCCGTTCTAATTCATACGTATGATTCATTCGAATTCATTCGTACGATCCATTCTAATTCATCCATACGATCCATTCTAATTCATTCGCACGAATGTATCCATTCTAAATCACTCGTATGATCCATTCTAATTCATTCGCACGATCCAATCTAATTCATTCGCACGATCCATTCTAATTCATTCGTACGATCCACTGTATTTCATTCGTACAATCCATTCTTACTCACCATTCTAATTCATTCGCACGAATGTATCCATTCTAATTCATTCGTACGATCCATTCTAATTCATTCGCACGATCCATTCTAATTCATTCATACGATCCATTCTAATTCATTCGTACGATCCATTCTAATTCATTCATACAAACCATTCTATTTCATTCGTACGAACCATTCTTACTCATTCATACGATCCATTCTAATTCATTCGCACGAATGTATCCATTCTAATTCATTCATACGATCCATTCTAATTCATTCCTACGATCCATTCTAATTAAATCATACGATCCATTCTAATTCATTCGTACGATCCATTCTAATTCATTCGCACAATCTATTCTAATTCATTCGTACGATCCATTCTAATTCATTAGCACGATCCATTCTAATTCATTCGTACGATCCATTCTATTTCTTTCGTACGATCCATTCTTACTGATTCGTACGATCCATTCTAATTCATTCGCACGAATGTATCCATTCTAATTCGTTCGTACGATCCAGTCTAATTCATTCGCACGATCCATTCGAATTCATTCATACGATCCATTCTAATTCATTCATACGATCCATTCTAATTCATTCGCACGAATGTATCCATTCTAATTCATTCGTACGATCCATTCTAATTCATTCACACAATCTATTCTAATTCATTCGTACGATCCATTCTAATTCATTAGCACGATCCATTCTAATTCATTCGTACGATCCATTCTATTTCATTCGTACGATCCATTCTTACCTATTCGTACGATCCATTCTAATTCATTCGCACGAATGTATCTATTCTATTCGAATTCATTCGTACGATCCATTCTAATTCATTCGCACGATCCATTCTAATTCATTCATACAATCCATTCTAATTCATTCATACGATCCATTCTAATTCATTCGCACGATCTATTCTAATTCATTCATACGATCCATTCTAATTCATTCGTACAATCCATTCTAATTCTTTCGCACGAATGTATCCATTCTAATTCATTCGTACGATCCACCCTAATTCCTTCGTATTATCCATTCTAATTCATTCGCACGAATGTATCCATTCTAATTCATTCGTACGGTCCATTCGAATTCATTCCTACGATCCATTCTAATTCATTCATACGATCCATTCTAATTCATTCATACGATCTATTCTAATTCATTCGCACGAATGTATTCATTCGTACAATCTATTCTAATTCATTCGAACGATCCATTCTAATTCTTTAGCACGATCCATTCTAATTCATTCGTACGATCCATTCTATTTCATTCGTATGATCTATACTAACTCATTCGTACGATCCATTCAAATTCATTCACATGAATGAATCCATTCTAATTCATTCGTACGATCCATTCTAATTCATTCGCACGAACCATTCTAATTCATTCGTACGATCCATTCTAATTCATTCGTACGATCCATTCTAATTCATTCGCACAATCTATTCTAATTCATTCGTACGATCCATTCTAATTCATTAGCACGATCCATTCTAATTCTTTCGTATGATCCGTTCTATTTCATTCGTACGATCCATTCTTACTCATTCGTACGATCCATTCTAATTCATTCGCACGAATGTATCCATTCTAATTCATTCATACGATCCATTCTAATTCATTCGTACGATCCATTCTAATTCATTCGCACGATCCATTCAAATTCATTCGCACGATCCATTCTAATTCATTCGTACGATCCATTCTAATTCATTCGTACAATCCATTTTAATTCATTAGCACTATCCATTCTAATTCATTCATACAATCTATTCTAATTTATACGATCCATTCTAATTCATTCATACGATCCATTCTATTTCATTCGTATGATCCATTCTAATTCATTCATATGAACCATTCTATTTCATTCGTACGATCCATTCTTACTTATTCGTACGATCCAATCTAATTCATTCGCACGATCCAATCATATTCATTCGTACGATCCATTCTAATTCATTCGTACGATCCATTCTATTTCATTCATACGATCCATTCTTACTCATTCGTACGATCCATTCTAATTCATTCGCACGAATGTATATATTCTAATTCATTCGTACGATCCATTCTAATTCATTCGCACGATCCATTCTAATTCATTCATACGATCCATTCTAATTCATTCGTACGATCCATTCTAATTCGTTCATACAAACCATTCTAATTCATTCATATGATCCATTCTAATTCATTCGTACGATCCATTCTAATTCATTCATACGATCTATTCTATTTCATTCGTACGAACCATTCTTACTCATTCATACGATCCATTCTAATTCATTCGCACGATCCATTCTAATTAAATCATACGATCCATTCTAATTCTAATTCATTCGCACGAATGTATCCATTCTAATTCGTTCGTATGATCCATTCTAATTCATTCGCACGATCCATTCGAATTCATTCATATGATCCATTCTAATTCATTCGCACAAATGTATCCATTCTAATTCATTCGTACGATCCATTCTAATTCATTCACACAATCTATTCTAATTCATTCGTACGATCCATTCTAATTCATTAGCACGATCTACTCTAATTCATTCGTACGATCCATTCTATTTCATTCGTACGATCCATTCTTACCTATTCGTACGATCCATTCTAATTCATTCGCACGAATGTATCCATTCTATTCTAATTCATTCATACGATCCATTCTAATTCATTCGCACGATCCATTCTAATTCATTCATACAATCTATTCTAATTCATTCATACGATCCATTCTAATTCATTTGCACGATCCATTCTAATTCATTCATACGATCCATTCTAATTCATTGATACAATCCATTCTAATTCTTTCGCACGAATGTATCCATTCTAATTCATTTGTACGATCCACCCTAATTCCATCGTTTGATCCATTCTAATTCATTCGCACGAATGTATCCATTCTACATCATTCGTACGGTCCATTCGAATTCATTCCTACGATCCATTCTAATTCATTCATACGATCCATTCTAATTCATTCATACGATCTATTCTAATTCATTCGCACGAATGTATTCATTCGCACGAATGTATTCATTCGCACAATCTATTCTAATTCATTCATACGATCTATTCTAATTCATTAGCACGATCCATTCTAATTCATTCGTAAGATCCATTCTATTTCATTCGTATGATCTATTCTAACTCATTCGTACAATCCATTCAAATTCATTCACACGAATGAATCCATTCTAATTCATTCGTACGATCCATTCTAATTCATTCGCACGAACCATTCTAATTCATTCGTACGATCCATTCTAATTCATTCGTATGATCCATTCTAATTCATTCGCACAGTCTATTCTAATTCATTCGTACGATCTATTCTAATTCATTAGCACGATCCATTCTAATTCATTCGTATGATCCGTTCTATTTCATTCGTACGATCCATTCTTACTCATTCGTACGATCCATTCTAATTCATTCGCACGAATGTATCCATTCTAATTCATTCGTACGATCCATACTAATTCATTCGTACGATCCATTCTAATTCATTCGCACGATCCATTCTAATTCATTCGCACGATCCATTCTAATTCATTCGTACGATCCATTCTAATTCATTCGTACAATCCATTCTAATTCATTAGCACTATCCATTCTAATTCATTCATATCATTTATTCTAATTTATACGATCCATTCTAATTCATTCATTGGATCCATTCTATTTCATTCGTATGATCCATTCTAATTCATTCATATGATCCATTCTATTTCGTTCGTACGATCCATTCTTACTTATTCGTACGATCCAATCTAATTCATTCGCACGATCCAATCATATTCATTCGTATGATCCATTCTAATTCATTCGTACGATCCATTCTATTTCATTCATATGATCCATTCTTACTCATTCGTACGATCTATTCTAATTCATTCGCACGAATGTATCCATTCTAATTCATTCGTACGATCCATTCGAATTCATTCGCACGATCCATTCTAATTCATTCATACGATCCATTCTAATTCATTCGTACGATCCATTCTAATTCATTCATACAAACCATTCTAAATCTTTCGCACGAATGTATCCATTCTAATTCATTCGTACGATCCATTCTAATTCTTCGCACGATCCATTCTAATTCATTCATACGATCCATTCTAATTCATTTGTACGATCCATTCTAATTCATACGTACGATTCATTCGAATTCATTCATACGATCCATTCTAATTCATTCATACGATCCATTCTAATTCATTCGCACGAATGTATCCATTCTAAATCATTCGTATGATCCATTCTAATTCATTCGCATGATCCAATCTAATTCATTCGCACGATCCATTCTAATTCATTCGTACGATCCATTCTATTTCATTCGTACAATCCATTCTTACTCACCATTCTAATTCATTCGCACGAATGTATCCATTCTAATTCATTCGTATGATCCATTCTAATTCATTCGCACGATCCATTCTAATTCATTCATACGATCTATTCTAATTCATTCGTACGATCCATTCTAATTCATTCATACGATCCATTCTATTTCATTCGTACGACCCATTCTTACTCATTCATACGATCCATTCTAATTCATTCGCACGAATGTATCCATTCTAATTCATTCGTACGATCCATTCTAATTCATTCGCACGATCCATTCTAATTAAATCATACGATCCATTCTAATTCATTAGTACGATCCATTCTAATTCATTCGCACAATTTATTCTAATTCATTCGTACGATCCATTCTAATTCATTAGCACGATCCATTCTAATTCATTCGTACGATCCATTCTATTTCTTTCGTACGATCCATTCTTACTGATTCGTACGATCCATTCTAATTCATTCGCACGAATGTATCCATTCTAATTCGTTCGTACGATCCATTCTAATTCATTCGCACGATCCATTCGAATTCATTCATACGATCCATTCTAATTCATTCATACGATCCATTCTAATTCATTCGCACGAATGTAACCATTCTAATTCATTCGTACGATCCATTCTAATTCATTCACACAATCTATTCTAATTCATTCGTACGATCCATTCTAATTCATTAGCATGATCCATTCTAATTCATTCGTACGATCCATTCTATTTCATTCGTACGATCCATTCTTATCTATTCGTACGATCCATTCTAATTCATTCGCACGAATGTATCCATTGTATTCTAATTCATTCGTACGATCTATTCTAATTCATTCGCACGATCCATTCTAATTCATTCATACAATCCATTCATACAATCCATTCTAATTCATTCATACGATCCATTCTAATTCATTCGCACGATCCATTCTAATTCATTCATACGATCCATTCTAATTCATTCATACAATCCATTCTAATTCTTTCGCACGAATGTATCCATTCTAATTCATTTGTACGATCCACCCTAATTCCTTCGTATGATCCATTCTAATTCACTCGCATGAATGTATCCATTCTAATTCATTCGTACGGTCCATTCGAATACATTCCTACGATCCTTTCTAATTCATTCACACGATCCATTCTAATTGATTCATACGATCTATTCTAATTCATTCGCACAATCTATTCTAATTCATTCGTACGATCCATTCTAATTCATTAGCACGATCAATTCTAATTCATTCGTACGATCCATTCTATTTCATTCGTATGATCTATTCTAACTCATTCGTATGATCCATTCAAATTCATTCACACGAATGAATCCATTCTAATCATTCGTACGATCCATTCTAATTCATTCGCACGAACCATTCTAATTCATTCGTACGATCCATTCTAATTCATTCGTACGATCCATTCTAATTCATTCGCACAATCTATTCTAATTCATTCGTACGATCCATTCTAATTCATTAGCACAATCCATTCTAATTCATTCGTATGATCCGTTCTATTTCATTCGTACGATCCATTCTTACTCATTCGTACGATCCATTCTAATTTATTCGCACGAATGTATCCATTCTAATTCATTCGTACGATCCATTCTAATTCATTCGTACGATCCATTCTAATTCATTCGCACGATCTATTCTAATTCATTCGTACGATCCATTCTAATTCATTCGTACGATCCATTCTAATTCATTCGTACAATCCATTCTAATTCATTAGCACTATCCATTCTAATTCATTCATACGATCTATTCTAATTTATACGATCCATTCTAATTGATTCATACGATCCATTCTATTTCATTCGTATGATCCATTCTAATTCATTCATATGATCCATTCTATTTCATTCGTACGATCCATTCTTACTCATTCGTACGTTCCAATCTAGTTCATTCGCACGATCCAATCATATTCATTCGTACGATCCATTCTAATTCATTCGTACGATCCATTCTATTTCATTCATACGATCCATTCTTACTCATTCGTACGATCCATTCTAATTCATTCGCACGAATGTATCCATTCTAATTCATTCATACGATCCAATCTAATTCCTTCGCACGATCCTTTCTAATTCATTCATACGATCCATTCTTATTCATTCGTACGATCCATTCTAATTCATTCATACAATCAATTCTAATTCTTTTGCACGAATATATCCATTCTAATTCATTCATACGATCCATTCTAATTCATTCATACGATCCATTCTAATTCATTCATACGATCCATTCTAATTCATACGTACGATCCATTCGAATTCATTCATACGATCCAGTCTAATTCTTTCATACGATCGATACTAATTCATTCGCACGAATATATCCATTCTAATTCATTCGTACGATCCATTCTAATTCATTCGCACGATCCAATCTAATTCATTCGCACGATCCATTCTTACACATTCGTACGATCCATTCTTACTCATTCGTGCGATCCATTCTTACTCATTCTAATTTATTCGTACAATCCATTCTTACTCATTCGTACGATCCATTCTATTTCATTCGTACGATCCATTCTTACTGATTCGTACGATCCATTCTAATTCGTTCGCACGAATGTATCCATTCTAATTCATTCGTACGATCCATTCTAATTCATTCGCACGATCCATTCTAATTCATTCATACGATCCATTCTAATTCATTCATATGATCTATTCTAATTCAATCGCACGAATGTATCAATTCTAATTCATTTGTACATTCCATTCTAATTCAATCGCGCAACCTATTGTAATTCATTCGTACGATCCATTCTAATTCATTAGCACGATCCATTCTAATTCATTCGTACGATCCATTATATTTCATTCGTACGATCCATTCTTACTCATTCGTACAATCCATTCTAATTCATTCGCACGAATGTATCCATTCTATTCTAATTTATTCGTACGATCCATTCTAATTCATTCGCACGATCCATTCTAATTCATTCATACGATCCATTCTAATTAATTCGTACGATCCAGTTTAATTCATTCGCACGATCCATTCTACATTCATACTATCCATTCTAATTCATTCATACAATCCATTCTAATTCTTTCGCACGAATGTATCCATTCTAATTCATTCGTACGATCCACCCTAATTTCTTTGTACGATCTATTTTAATTCATTCGGATGAATGTATCCATTCTAATTCATTCGTACGATCCATTCGAATTCATTCATACGATCCATTCTAATTCAGTCATGTGATCCATTCTAATTCATTCGCACAAATGTATTCATTCGAACAATCTATTCTAATTCATTCGTACAATCCATTCTAATTCATTAGCACGATCCATTCTAATTCATTAGTACGATCAATTCTATTTCATTCGTACGACCCATTCTTACTCATTCGTACGATCCATTCTAATTCATTCGCACGAATGTATCCATTCTAATTCAGTCATACGATCCATTCTAATTCATTCGCACGATTCATTCTAATTCATTCATACGATCCATTCGAATTCATTCGTATGATCCATTCTAATTCATTCGCACAATCTATTCTAAGTCATTCGTATGATCCATTCTAATTCATTAGCACGATCCATTCTAATTCATTCGTACGATCCATTCTATTTAATTCGTACGATCCATTCATACTCATTCGTACGATCCATTCTAATTCATTCGCATGAATGTATCCATTCTAATTCATTCGCATGAATGTATCTATTCTAATTCATTTGTACGATCCATTCTAATTCATTCGCACGATCCATTCTAATTCATTCGTACGATCCATTCTAATTCATTCGTACGATCCATTCTAATTCATTCGTACGATCCATTCTAATTCATTCGCACGATCCATTCTAATTCATTCATACGATCCATTCTAATTCATTCATACAATCCATTCTAATTCTTTCGCACGAATGTATCCATTCTAATTCATTCGTACAATCCACCCTAATTCCTTCGTATGATCCATTCTAATTCACTCGTACAATCCATTCGAATTCATTTATGCGATCCATTCTAATTCATTCGAACGATCCATTCTAATTCATTCATATGATCCATTCTAATTCATTCGTACGATCCATTCTAATTCATTCGCACGATCCATTCTAATTCATTCGCATGATCCATTCTAATTCCTTCGTACGATACATTCTATTTCATTTTTATGATCCATTCTAATTCCTTCCTACGATCCATTCTAATTCATTCCCATGAATGTATCGATTCTAATTCATACGTATGATCCATTCTTACTCATTCGTACTATCCATTCTAATTCATTCGCACGATCCATTCTAATTCATTTGCACGATCCATTCTAATTCATTCATACAATCCATTCTAATTCTTTTGCACGAATGTATCCATTCTAATTCATTCGTACGATCCATTATAATTCCTTCGTACGATCCATTCTAATTCCTTCGTACGATCCATTCTATTTCATTCGTATGATCCATTCTAATTCCTTCGTACGATCCATTCTAATTCATTCCCATGAATGTATCCATTCTAATTCCTTCGTACGATTTATTCTAATTCATTTGTATGATCCATTCTTTCGTATGTATCCATTCTAATTTATTCGTACGATCCATTCTAATTCATTCGCCCGATCCATTCTAATTCATTCGAACGATCCATTCTAATTCATTCATACAATCCATTCTAATTCATTCGCCCGATCCATTCTAATTCATTATTACGATCCATTCTAATTCTTTCGTACGATCAATTCTAATTCATTCGCACAATCTATTCTAATTCATTCGTACGATCCATTCTAATTCATTAGCACGATCCATTCTAATTTATTCATACGATTCATTCTATTTCATTCGTACGATCCATTCTTACTCGTTCATACGATCCATTCTAATTTATTCGCACGATCCATTCTAATTCATTCATACGATCCATTCTATTTCATTCGTACGATCCATTCTTACTCATTCGTACGATCCATTCATGGGAATTAATTAGAATGGATCATACGAAAGAATTAGAAAGGATCGTACAAATAAATTAGAATAGATTGTGCGAATATATTAGAATGGATCATATGAATGAATTAGAATGGATTGTGCTAATGAGTAAGATCAATTCTTACTCAATCGTACGATCCATTCTAATTAGAATGGATCGTACGAATGAATTAGAATGGATCGTATGAATGAATTAGAATGGATCGTGCGAATGAATTAGAATGGATCGTACGAATAAATTAGAATGGATACATTCGTGCGAAAGAATTAAAATGGATTGTATGAATGAATTAGAATGGATCGTACGAATGAATTAGAATGGATCGTATGAATGAATTAGAATGGATCGTGCGAATGTATTAGAATGGATCGTATGAATGAAATAGAATGGATCATACGAATGAATTAGAATGGATCGTGCGAATGAATTAGATTGGATCGTGCGAATGGATCGTACGAATGAATTAGAATGGATCGTATGAATGAATTAGAATGTATTGTACGAATGAATTAGAATAGACTGTGCGAATGATTTAGAATGGATCGTACGAATGAATTAGAATCGTACGAATGAATTAGAATGGATCGTATGAATGAATTAGAATGGATCGTACGAATGAATTAGAATGGATACGTTCGTGCGAAAGAATTAGAATGGATCGTGCTAATTCATTCAAACGATCCATTCTAATTCATTCGTACGATCTATTCTAATTCATTCGCACAATCTATTCTAATTCACTCGTACGATCCATTCTAATTCATTCGCACGATCCATTATAATTCATTTGCATGATCCATTCTAATTCATTCATACAATCCATTCTAATTCTTTCGCAAGAATGTATCCATTCTAATTCATTCGTACGATCCACCCTAATTCCTTCATATGATCCATTCTAATTCATTCGCACGATCCATTCTAATTCATTCATACGATCAATTCTAATTCATTCATACAATCCATTCTAATTCTTTCGCACGAATGTATCCATTCTAATTCATTCGTACGATCAACCCTAATTCCTACGTATGATCCATTCTAATTCATTTCCATGAATGTATCCATTCTAATTCATTCGTTCGATCCATTCTAATTCATTCGTACTATCCACCCTAATTCTTTCGCATGATCCATTCTAATTCATTCGCACGAATGTATCCATTCTAATTCATTCGTACGATCCATTCGAATTCATTCAAACGATCCATTCTAATTCATTCATACGATCCACTCTATTTCATTCACACGAATGTATCCATTCTAATTCATTCGTACGATCCATTCTAATTAATTCGCACGATCCAATCTAATTCATTTGCATGATCCATTCAAATTTATTCGTACGATCTATTTTATTTCATTCGTAAGATCCATTCTTACTCATTCGTACGATCCATTCAAATTCATTCGCATGAATGTATCCTCATTCGCACGATCCATTCTAATTCATTTGCACGATCCATTCTAATTCATTCATACAATCCATTCTAATTCTTTCGCACCAATGTATCCATTCTAATTCATTCGTACGATCCACTCTAATTCCTTTGGATGATCGATTCTAATTCATTCGCACGAATGTATCCATTCTAATTCATTCGTACGAGCCATTCGAATTCATTCATACGATCCATTCTAATTCATTCATACGATCCACTCTAATTTATTCGCTCAAATGTATCCATTCTAATTCATTTGTACGATCCATTCTAATTCATTCGCACAATCTATTCTAATTCATTCGTACCATCCATTCTAATTCATTCGCACGATCCATTCTAATTCATTTGCACGATCCATTCTAATTCATTCATACAATCCATTCTAATTCTTTTGCACGAATGTAACCATTCAAATTCATTCGTATGATCCATTCTAATTCCTACATATGATCCATTCTAATTCCTTCGTACGATCCATTCTATTTCATTCGTATGAACCATTCTAATTCCTTCGTACGATCCATTCTAATTCATTACCCTGAATGTATCCATTCTAATTCATACGTACGATCCATTCTAATTCATTCATACGATCCATTCTAATTCATTCGCACGAATGTATCCATTCTAATTCATTCGTACGATCCATTCTAATTCATTCGCATGATCCATTCTAATTCATTCGTACGATCCATTCTTATTCATTCATACGATCCATTCTAATTCATTCGCACGAATGTATCCATTCTAATTTATTCGTGCGATCCATTCTAATTCATTCTAATCCATTCTAATTTATTCGTACGATCCATTCTAATTTTATACGTACGATCGATTCTAATTCATTCTAATTCATTCATACGATCCATTCTAATTCATTCGCACGAATGTATAAATTCTAATTCATTCGTACGATCCATTCTAATTCATTCGCACGAATGTGTCCATTCTAATTCATTCTAATTCCTTCGTATGATCCATTCGTACGATCCATTCTAATTCATTCGTACGTACGATCCATTCTAATTAATTCGCACGATCCATTCCAATTCATTAATACGATCCATTCTAATTCATTCATACGATCCATTCTAATTCTTTCGCACGAATGTATCCATTCTAATTCATAGATACAATCCATTCTAATTCTTTCGCACGATCCATTCTAATTCCTTCGTACGATCCATTCTAATTCATTCGTACAATCCATTCTAATTCATTCGCACCATCCATTCTAATTCATTCATACGATCCATTCTAATTCATTTATACAATCCATTCTAATTCTTTCGCACGAATGTATCCATTCTAATTCATTCGTACGATCCACCCTAATTCCTTCATATGATCCATTCTAATTCATTCGCACGAATGTATCCATTCTAATTCATTCGTACGATCCATTCGAATTCATTCATACGATCCATTCCAATTCATTCATACGATCCATTCTAATTCATTCGCACGAATGTATTCATTCGAACAATCTATTCTAATTCATTTGTACGATCCAGTCTAATTCATTAGCACGATCCATTCTAATTCATTCGTACGATCCATTCTATTTCATTCGTACGATCCATTCTTACTCATTCGTATGATCCATTCTAATTCATTAGCACGAATGTATCTATTCTAATTCATTCGTACGATCCATTCTAATTCATTCGCCCGATTCATTCTAATTCATTCATACAATCCATTCTAATTCATTAGTACGATCCATTCTAATTCATTCATACGATCGTACGTAGGAATCGATCGTACGATCCATTCTATTTCATTCGTACTATCCATTCAAATTCATAAAATCCATTCTAATTTCATTCATACGATCCATTCTAATTCATTCATACTCATTCTAATTCATTCGTAAAAGCCATTCATATGATCTAATTCATTCGTACAATGAATTAGAAAGGATACATTTGTGCGAATGAAATAGAATGGATCGTATAAATGAATTAGATTGGATTATACGAATAAAATAGAATGGATCGTACGAATGAATTAGAATGGATCGTACTAATGAATTAGAATGGATCGTACGAATGAATTAGAATAGATTGTGCGAATGAATACATTCGTGCGAATGAATTAGAATGGATCGTATGAATGAATTAGAATGGATCGTATGAATGAATTAGAATGGATCGAATGAATGAATTCGAATGGATCGTACGAATGAATTAGAATGGATACATTCGTGCGAATGAATTAGAAAGGATCATACAAGGGAATTAGGGTGGATCGTACGAATGAATTAGAATGGATCGTACTAATGAATTAGAATTGATCGTACGAATAAATTAGAATAGATTGTCCGAATGAATTAGAATGGATCGTACGAATGAACTAGAATGGATCGTATGAATGAATTAGAATAGATCCTGAGAATGAATTAGAATGGATCGTACGAATGAATTAGAATGGATACATTCGTGCGAATGAATTAGAATGGATCGTACGAATGAGTAAGAATTAGAATGGATTGTATGAATGAATTAGAATGGATCGTATGAATGAATTAGAATGAATTGTGCTAATGAGTAAGAATGGATCGTACGAATGAAATAGAATAGATCGTCCGAATGAATTAGAATAGATCGTGCTAATAAATTAGAATGGATCGTACGAATAAATTAGAATAGATTGTGCGAATGAATTAGAATGGATCGTGCGAATGAATTAGAATGGATACATTCGTGCAAATGAATTAGAATGGATCGTATGAATGAATTAGAATGGATCGTATGAATGAATTCTACTGGATCGTATGAATGAATTAGAATGGATACATTCGTGCGAATGAATTAGAATGGATCATACGACGGAATTAGGGTGGATCGTACGAATGAATTAGAATGGATACATTCGTACGAAAGAATTAGAATGGATCATATGAATTAGAATGGATATATTCATACGATCCATTCTAATTCATTCATACGATCCATTCTATTTCATTCGTGCGATCCATTCATACTCATTCGTACGATCCATTGGAATTCATTCGTCCGATCCATTCTAATTCATTCGCACAATCTATTCTAATTCATTCGTACGATCCATTCTAATTCATTAGCACGATCCATTCTAATTCATTCATACGATCCATTCTATTTCATTCGTATGATCCATTCTTTCTCATTTGTACGATCCATTCTAATTCATTCGCACGAATGTATCCATTCCAATTCATTCGTACGATCCATTCTATTTCATTCATACGATCCATTCTAATTTATTCATACGATCCATTCTAATTCATTTGAACGAAAGTATGCATTCTAATTTATTCGCACGATCTATTCTAATTCATTCGTACAATCCATTCCAATTCATTCGTACGACCCATTCTAATTCATTCATACGATCCACCCTAATTCCTTCATATGATCCATTCTAATTCGTTCGCACGAATGTATCTATTCTAATTCATTCTAATTCATTCGCACGATCCATTCTAATTCATTCATACGATCCATTCTAATTCAATCACACGATCCATTCTAATTCATTCGCACAAATGTATCCATTCTAATTCATTCATACGATCCATTCTAATTCATTCGCACAATCTATTCTAATTCATTCATACGATCCATTCTAATTCATTCGTACGATCCATTCTAATTCATTCGCATGATCCATTCTAATTCATTCATACGATCGATCGTGCTATTGAATTAGAATGGATCGTATGAATGAATTAGAATTGATCGTACGAATGAAATAGAATGGATCGTACGAACGAATTAGAATGGATCGTATGAATGAATTAGAATGTTTCGTGCGAATGAATTAGAATGGATCGTACGAATGAATTAGAATGGATACATTCATGCGAACGAATTAGAATGGATCGTACGAAGGAGTAAGAATGGATCGTACGAATGAAAAAAAATGGATCGTACGAATGAATTAGAATGGATCGTGCGAATGAATTAGATTGGATCGTGCGAATGAATTTGAATGGATCGTACGAATGAATTAGAATGGATACATTCGTGCGAATGAATTAGAATGGATACATTCGTGCGAATGAATTAGAATGGATCGTGCAAATGAATTAGAACGGATCGTACGAATGAATTAGAATAGATCTTATGAATGAGTTAGAATGGATAATACGAATGAATTAGAATGGATACATTCGTATGAAAGAATTAGAATGGATCGTGCTAATTCATTCATACGATCCATTCTAATTCATTCTTACGATCCATTCTAATTCATTCGCACAATCTATTCTAATTCATTCGTACGATCCATTCTAATTCATTCGCACGATCCATTCTAATTCATGGATCGTATGAATGAATTAGAATGGACACATTCGTGCGAATGAATTAGAATGGATGGTACGAATGAATTAGAATGGATGCATTCGTGCAAAAGAATTAGAATGGATCATACGAATGAATTAGAATGGATCATACGAAGGAATTATGGTGGATCGTACGAATGAATTAGAATGGATCGTACGAAGGAATTATAATGGATACATTCGTGCAAAAGAATTAGAATAGATCATACGAAGGAATTAGGGTGGATCGTACGAATGAATTAGAATGGATACATTCGTGCGAAAGAATTAGAATAGATTGTATGAATGCATTAGAATGGATCGTATGAATGAATTAAAATGGATCGTGCGAATGAATTAGAATGGATCGTATAAATGAATTAGAATAGATCATAGGAATGTATTCGAATGGATCGTACGAAAGAATTAGAATGGATCATACGAAGGAATTTGGGTGGATCGTACGAATGAATTAGAATAGATACATTCGTGCGAAAGAATTAGAATGAATTAGAATGGATCGTACGAAGGAAATAGATTGGATACATTCGTGCGAATGAATTAGAATGGATCGTATGAATGAATTAGAATGGATCGTACGAATGAATTAGAATGGATCGTACGAAAGAATTAGAATGGATCGTGCTAATGAATTAGAATGGATCGTACGAATGAATTAGAATTGATTGTGCGAATAAATTAGAATGGATCATACGATTGAATTAGATTGGATCGTATGAATGAATTAGAATGGATCGTGCGAATGACTTTAGAATGGATCGTACGAATGAATTAGAATGGATACATTAGTGCAAATGAATTAGAATGGATCGTACGAATGAGTTAGAATGGATCGTACGAATGAAATAGAATGGATCGTACGAATAAATTAGAATGGATCGTGCGAAGGAATTACAATGGATCATACGAATGAAATAGAATGGATCGTATAAAGGAATTAGAATGGATCGTACGAAGGAATTAGAATGGATCATACGAAGGAATTAGAATGGATCGTATGAATGAATTAGAGTGGATCGTACGAATGAGTAAGAATGGATCGTACGAATGAAATAGAATAGATCGTACGAATAAATTAGAATAGATCATACGAATGAGTAAGAATGGATCGTATGAATGAAATAGAATAGATCGTACGAATGAATTAGAATGGATCGTGCTAATGAATTAGAATGGATCATACGAATGAATTACAATAGATTGTGCGAATGATGAATTAGAATGGATCGTGCGAATGAATTAGATTGGTTCGTGCGAATGAATTAGAATGGATCGTACGAATGAATTAGAATGAATACATTCGTGAGAATAAATTAGAATGGATCGTATGAATGAATTAGAATGGATCGTATGAATGAATTTGAATAGATCGTACGAAGGAATTAGAATGGATCGTATGAATGAATTAGAATGGATCGTGCGAATGGGTTAGAACGGATCGTACGAATGAATAAGAATGGATACATTCGTGCGAATGAATTAGAATGGATCATACGAATGAGTAAGAATGGATCGTACGAATGAAATAGAATGGATCGTACGAATGAATTAGAATGGATCGTGCGAAAAAATTAGATTGGATCGTGCGAATGAATTTGAATGGATCATACGAATGAATTAGAATGGATACATTCGTGCGAATAAATTAGAATGGACCGTACGAATGAATTAAAATGAATACATTCGTGCAATTGAATTAGAATGGATCGTGCAAATAAATTAGATTGGATCGTACGAATGAATTAGAATGGATCGTATAAATGAATTAGAATGGATCATACGAATGAGTAAGAATGGACCGTACAAATGAAATAGAATGGATCGTACGAATGAATTATATCATACAATCCATGGGAATGAATAAGAATCGATCGTACGAATGAATTCCTTAGCACGAATGAATTAGAATGGATCATACGATTGGATTGTACGAAGTAATTAGAATGAATTAGAATGGATCGTACGAATGAATTAGAATGGATCGTATGAATAAATTAGATTGGATCGTGCGAATAAATTAGAATGGATCGTACGAATGAATTAGAATGGATACATTCGTGCGAATGAATTAGAATGGATCGTATGAATGAATTAGAATGGATCGTATGAATAAATTCAAATGGATCATACGTATGAATAAGAATGGATCGTACGAATGAATTAGAATGGATCGTATGAATGAATTAGATTGGATCGTACGAAGGAATTAGAATGGATCGTACGAAGGAATTAGAATGGATCGTACGAATGAATTAGAATGGATACATTCGTGCAAAAGAATTAGAATGGATTGTATGAATGAATTAGAATGGATCGTACAAATGAATTCGAATGGATCGTGCGAATGAATTAGAATGGATCGTACGAATGAATTAGAATAGATTGTGCGAATGAATTAGAATGGATCGTACGAATGAATTAGAATGGATACATTCGTGCGAATGAATTAGAATGGATCGTATGAATGAATAAGAATGGATCGTACGTACGATCCATTCTTACTCATTCATACGATCCATTCTAATTCATTCGCACGATCCATTCTAATTCATTCATACGATCCATTCTAATTCATTCGTACGATCTATTCTAATTCATTCATACGATCCATTCTAATTCATTCATACAATCAATTCTAATTCTTTCGCACGAATTTATCCATTCCAATTCATTCGTACGATCCACCCTAATTCCTTCGTATGATCCATTCTAATTCTTTGGCACGAATGTATTCTAATTCATTCGTACGATCCATTCTAATTCATTTGTATGATCCATTCTAATTCATTCATATGATCCAATCTAATTCATTCATACGATCCATTCTAATTTATTCACACGAATGTATCCATTCTAATTCATTCATACGATCCATTCTAATTCATTCGCACGATCCAATCTAATTCATTCATACGATCCATTCTAATTCATTCGTACGATCCATTCTAATTCATTCGCACGAATATATCCATTCTAATTCATTCACACGATCTATTCTAATTCATTCACATGATCCATTCTAATTCATTCATACGATCTATTCTTTTTCATTCGTACGATCCATTCTAATTCATTCGCACGAATGTATCCATTCAAATTCATTCATACGATCCATTCTATTTCATTTGTACGATCCGTTCTAATTCATTTATACAATCCATTCTAATTAGAACGGATCGTATGAATGAATTAGAATGGATCGTACGAATGAATTAGAATTGATCGTATGAAAGAATTAGAATGGATCGTGCGAATTAATAAGAATGGATCGTACGAATGAATTAGAATGGATACATTTGTGCGAATGAAATAGAATGGATCGTACGAATGAGTAAGAATGGATCGTATGAATGAGTAAGAATGGATCGTACGAATGAAATAGAATGGATCGTACAAATGAATTAGAATGGATCGTGCGAATGTATTAGATTGGATCGTCCGAATGAATTAGAATGGATCGTACAAATGAATTAGAATGGATACATTCGTGCGAATGAATTAGAATGGATCGTACGAATGAATTAGAATGGATACATTCGTGCAAATGAATTAGAATGAATTGTGTGAAGGAATTAGAATGGATCGTACGAATGAATTAGAATGGATCGTATGAATAAATTAGAATGGATCGTATGAATGAGTAAGAATGGATCGTACGAATGAGTAAGAATGGATCGTACGAATGAAATAGAATGGATCGAACGAATGAATTAGAATGGATCGTGCGAATCAATTAGATTGGATCATGCGAATGAATTAGTTTGAATGGGCCGTACGAATGAATAAGAATAGATCGTGCGAATGAATAAGAATGAATTAGAATGGATTATATGGAATGAATTCGAATAGATCGTACGAATGAATTAGAATAAATACATTCGTGCGAATGAATTAGAATGGATCATACGAAGGAATTAGGGTGGATCGTATGAATGAATTAGAATGGATACATTCGTGCGAAAGAATTAGAATGGATCGTACAAAGGAATTAGAATGGATACATTCGTGCGAATGAATTAGAGTGGATCGTATGAATGAATTAGAATGGATCGTACGAATGAATTAGAATGGATCGTACAAAAGAATTTGAATGGATCGTGCTAATTAATAAGAATGGATCATACGAATGAATTAGAATAGATTGTGCGAATGAATTAGAATGGATCATACAATTGAATTAGATTGGATCGTATGAATGAATTAGAATGGATCGTGCGAATGGATTAGAATGGATCAAACAAATGAATTAGAATAGATACATTCGTGCGAATGAATTAGAATGGATCGTACGAATGAGTAAGAATGGATCATACGAATGAAATAGAATTGATCGTACGAATGAATTAAAATGGATCGTGCTAATGAATTAGAATGGATCATACGAATGAATTAGAAAAGATTGTGCGAATGAATTAGAACGGATCGTATGAATGAATTAGAATGGATACATTCGTACGAATCCATTCTACGATCCATTTTATTTCATTCGTACGATCCATTCTATTTCATTCGTAATATCCATTCAAATTCATACGTACGAATGAATTAGAATGGATCGTACGTATGAATGAATTAGAATGGATGGTACGTGCGAATGAATTAGAATGGATCGTACGTGCGAATGAATTAGAATGGATGGTACGAATGTGTAAGAATGGATCGTACGAATGAAATAGAATGGATCGTACGAATGAATTCGCACGAATGTATCCATTCTAATTCATTCAAACGATCCGTTCTAATTCATTCGCACAATCTTTTCTAATTCATTCGTACGATCCATTCTAATTCATTAGCACGATCCATTTTAATTCATTCGTACGATCAATTCTATTTCATTCGTACGATCCATTCTTACTCATTCGTACGATCCATTGTAATTCATTCGCACGAATGTATCTATTCTAATTCATTTGTACGATCCATTCTAATCCATTCGCACGATCCATTCTAATTCATTCATACGATCCAATCTAATTCAATTGTATGATCCATTCTAATTCATTCGCACAATCTATTCTAATTCATTCGTATGATCCATTCTAATTAATTAGCACGATCCATTCAAATTCTTTCGTACGATCCATTCTAATTCATTCGTACGATCCATTCTAATTCATTCATACGATCCACTCTAATTCGTTCGCACGAATGTATCCATTCTAATTCCTTCGTACGATCCATTCTAATTCATTCTAATTCTTTCGCACGAATGTATCCATTCTAATTCATTCATACGATCCACCCTAATTCCTTCGTATGATCCATTCTAATTCATTCGCACGAATGTATCCATTCTAATTCATTCGTACGATCCATTCGAATTCATTCCATATAATCCATTCTAGTTCATTCTTATTCATTCGCACGATCTATTCTTATTCATTCGTACGGCCCATTCAAACTAATTCATTCGCATGATCCAATCTAATTGATTCGCACGATCTATTCTAATTCATTCGCTCGATCCATTCTATTTCATTCGTACGATCCATTCTTACTCATTCGTACGATCCATTCTTACTCATTCATACGATCCATTCTAATTTATTCATACAATCCATTCTAATTTATTCGTACGATCCATTCTAATTCATTCGCACGATTCATTCTAATTCATTTGCACGAATGTATCCATTCTAATTCATTCGTACGATCCATTCTAATTCATTCGCACGAATGTATCCATTCTAATTCATTTGTATGATCCATTCTAATTCATTCGCACGATCCAATCTAATTCATTCGCACGATCCATTCTAATTCATTCGTACGATCCATTCTATTTCATTCGTACGATCCATTCTTACTCATTCGTACGATCCATTCTTACTCATTCGTACGATCCATTCTAATTCATTCGCACAAATGTATCCATTCTAATTCATTCGTACGATCCATTCTTATTAATTCGCACGATCCATTCTAATTCATTCATACGATCCATTCTAATTCATTCGTACGATCCATTCTAATTCATTTGTACGATCCATTCTAATTAGAATGGATTGTATAAATGAATTAGAATGGATCGTACAAATGAATTAGAATGGATCGTATGAATGAATTTGAATGGATACATTCGTGCGAATGAATTAGAATGGATCGTACGAATGAGTAAGAATAGATCGTATGAATGAATTAGAATGGATCATGCTAATGAATTAGAATAGATCGTGCGAATGAATTAGAATGGATATATTCGTGCGAATGAATTAGAATGGATCGTACTAATGAATTAGAATGGATCGTATGAATGAATTAGATTGGATCGTGCGAATGAATTAGAATGGATCGTATGAATGAATTAGAATGGATACATTCGTGCGAATAAATTAGAAAGGATCGTGTGAATGAATTAGATTGGATCATATGAATGAATTAGAATGGATCATACAAATGAATTAGAATGGATCGTACGAATGAATTAGAATACATTCGTGCGAAAGAATTAGAATGGATCATACGAAGGAATTAGGGTGTATCGTACGAATGAATTGGAATGGATAAATTCATGCGAAAGAATTAGAATTGATTGTATGAATGAATTAGAATGGATCGTATGAATGAATTAGAATGGATCGTACGAATGAATTAGAATGGATCGTATGAATGAATTAGAATGGATCGTGCGAATGAATTAGAATGGATCGTATGAATGAGTAAGAATGGATCGTACGTACGATCCATTCTAATTCATTCATACGATCCATTCTAATTCATTCGCACGAATGTATCCATTCTAATTCATTCGTACGATCCATTCTAATTCATTCGCACAATCTATTCTAATTCATTCGTACGATCCATTCTAATTCATTCGCACGATCCATTCGAATTCATTTGTACGATCCATTCTAATTCATTCATACAATCAATTCTAATTCTTTTGCACGAATGTATCCATTCTAATTCATTCGTACGATCCATTCTAATTCCTTCGTACGATCCATTCTAAATCCTTCGTACGATCCATTCTAATTCCTTCGTACGATCCATTCTAATTCATTCATACGATCCATTCTAATTCATTCGTACGATCCATTCTAATTCATACGTATGATCCATTCGAATTTATTCATACGATCCATTCTAATTCATTCATACGATCCATTCTAATTCATTCGCACGAATGTATCCATTCTAATTCATTCGTACGATCCATTCTAATTTATTCGCACGATCCAATCTAATTTATTCATACGATTCATTCTAATTCATTCGTATGATCCATTCTAATTCATTCTAATTACTTCGTACAGTCCATTCGTATGATCCATTCTAATTCATTCGTGCTAAGGAATTCATTCGTACGATCGATTCTTATTCATTCCCATGGATTGTATGATCTAATTCATTCGTACAATCCATTCTATTTCATTTGTACGGTCTATTCTTACTCATTCGTACGATCCATTCTAATTTATTTATATGATCCATTCTAATTCATTCGTACGATCCATTCTAATTTATTTGCACGATCCATTCTAATTCATTTGCACGAATGTATCCATTTTAATTCATTCGTACGATCCATTCTAATTTATTCGCACGAATGTATCCATTCTAATTCATTCGTATGATCCATTCTAATTCATTCGCACGATCCAATCTAATTCTTTCCACGATCCATTCTAATTCATTCGTACGATCCATTCTATTTCATTCGTACGATCCATTCTTACTCATTCGTACGATCCATTCTAATTCATTCGTACGATCCGTTCTAACTCATTCGCACGATCCATTCTAATTCATTCATACGATCCATTCTAATTCCTTCGTACGATCTATTCGAATTCATTCATACGATCCATTGTAATTCATTCATACGATCCATTCTAATTCATTCTCACGAATGTATTCATTCTAATTCATTCGTACGATCCATTCTAATTCATTCGCACGAACCAATCTAATTCATTCGCACGATCCATTCTAATTCATTCACACGAACCAATCTAATTCATTCGCACGATCCATTCTAATTCATCATTCGCATAATCTATTCTAATTCATTCGTATGATCCATTCTAATTCATTAGCACGATCCATTCTAATTCATTCGTACGATCTATTCTATTTCATTCGTACGATCCATTCTTACTCATTCGTATGATCCATTCTAATTCATTCGTACGATCTATTCTATTTCATTCGTACGATCCATTCTTACTCATTCGTACGATCAATTCTAATTCATTCGTACGATCCATTCTAATTCCTTCGTATGATCCATTCTAATTCCTTCATACGACCCATTCTATTTCATTCGTATGATCCATTCTAATTCCTTCGCACGATCCATTCTAATTCATTCGTACGATCCATTCTATTTCATTCGTACGATCCATTCTAACTCATTTGTACGATCCATTCTAATTCATTTGCACTAATGTATCCATTCTAATCCATTCGTACGATCCATTCTAAGTCATTCGCACGATCCATTCTAATTCATTCATACGATCCAATCTAATTCAATCGTATGATCCATTCTAATTTATTCGCACAATCTATTCTTATTCATTCGTACGATCCATTCTAATTCATTAGCACGATCCATTCTAATTCTTTCGTACGATCCATTCTAATTCATTCGTACGATCCATTCTAATTCATTCATACGATCCATTCTAATTCATTCGCACGAATGTATCCAATCTATTTCCTTCGTACGATCCATTCTAATTCATTCTAATTCTTTCGCACGAATGTATCTATTCTAATTCATTCGTACGATCCACCCAAATTCCTTCGTATGATCCATTCTAATTCATTCGCACAAATGTATCCATTCTAATTCATTCGTACGATCCATTCGAATACATTCATACGATCTATTCTAATTCATTTATACGATCCATTCTAATTCATTCGCACGATCCATTTTAATTCATTCATACGATCCATTCTAATGCATTCATACAATCTATTCTAATTCTTTCGCACGAATGTATCCATTCTAATTCATTCGTACGATCCACCCTAATTCCTTCGTATGATCCATTCTAATTCTTTTGCATGAATGTATCCATTCTAATTCCTTCGTACGACCCATTCTAATTCCTTCGTACGATCCATTCTAATTCATTCGTACGATCCACCCTAATTCCTTCGTATGATCCATTCTAATTCATTCGTACGATCCATTCTAATTCTTTCGCACGAATGCATCCATTCTAATTCATTCGCACGATCCATTCTAATTCATTCGCACGAATGTATCCATTCTAATTCATTCCCACGAATGTATCCATTCTAATTCATTCGTACGATCCATTCTAATTCATTCGCACGATCCAATCTAATTCATTCGCACGATCCATTCTAATTCATTCGTACGATCCATTTTATTTCATTCGTACGAATCATTCTTACTCCTTCGTACGATCCATTCTAATTCGTTCGCACGAATGTATCCATTCTAATTCATTCGTACAATCCATTCTAATTCACTCGCACGATCCATTCTAATTCATTCATACGATCCATTCTAATTCGTTCGTACGATCCATTCTATTTCATTCGTACGATCAATTCTAATTCATTCATACGATCCATTCTAATTCATTAGCACGATCGATCGTATGAATGAATTAGAATGGATCATGCGAATGAATTAGAATGGATCGTACGAATGAATTAGAATGGATCGTATGAATGAATTAGAATAGATTGTGCGAATGAATTAGAATGGATCGTATGAATGAATTAGAATGGATACATTCGTGCGAATGAATTAGAATGGATCGTGTGAATGAATTAGAATGGATCGTATGAATGAATTAGAATGGATCGTACGAATGAATTAGAATGAATTAGAATAGATACATTCGTGCGAACGAATTAGAATGGATCATACGAAGGAATTAGGGTGGATCGTATGAATGAATTAGAATGGGTCGTAAGAATGAATTGGAATGGATTGTACGAATGAATTAGAATAGATCGTGCGAATGAATTAGAATGCATACTTTCGTTCGAATGAATTAGAATGGATCGTATGAATGAATTAGAATGGATCGTATGAATGAAATAGAATAGATCGTACGAATGAATTGGAATGGATACATTCGTGCGAATGAATTAGAATGGATCGTACAAATGAGTAAGAATGGATCATACGAATGAAATAGAATGGATCGTATGAATGAATTAGAATGGATCGTGCTAATGAATTTGAATGGATCGTACGAATGAATTAGAATAGATTGTGCGAATGAATTAGAATGGATCGTACGACTGAATTCCAATGGATCGTACGAATGAGTATGAATGGATCGCACGAATGAAATAGAATGGATCGTATGAATGAATTAGAATGGATCGTACGAATGTATCCATTCTAATTCATATGATCCATTCTAATTCTTTCGTACGAATGTATCCATTCTAATTCATTCGTACGATCCACCCTAATTCCTTCGTATGATCCATTCTAATTCATTCGCACGAATATATCCATTCTAATTCATTCGTACGATCCAGTAGAATTCATTCATACGATCCATTCTAATTCATTCATACGATCCATTCTAATTCATTTGCATGAATGTATCCATTCTAATTCATTCGCACGATCTATTCTAATTCATTCGCACAATCTATCCTAATTCATTCGTACGATCCATTCTAATTTATTAGCACGATCTATTCTAATTCATTCGGACGATCTATTCTATTTCATTCGTACTATCCATTCTTACTCATTAGCACAATCCATTCTAATTCATTCGCACGATCCATTCTAATTCATTCATACGATCCATTCTAATTCATTCATACAATCCATTCTAATTCTTACTCGTACGATCCATTCTAATTCATTCGCACGAATGTATCCATTCTAATTCATTCGTACGATCCATTCGAATTCATTCTCAGGATCGATTCAAATTCATTCATACGATCCATTCTAGTTCATTCGTACGATCCATTCTAATTCATTCGCACAATCTATTCTAATTCATTCGTACGATCCATTCTAATTCATTAGTACGATCCATTCTAATTCATTCGTACGATCCACCCTAATTCCCTTGTATGATCCATTCTAATTCATTCGCACGAATGTATCCATTCTAATTCATTCGTACGATCCATTCGAATTCATTCATTCGATCTATTCTAATTCATTCATACGATCCATTCTAATTCATTCATACGATCCATTCTAATTCATTCGCACGAATGTATTTATTCGCACAATCTATTCTAATTCATTCGTACGATCCATTCTAATTCATTAGTACGATCCATTTTAATTCATTCGTACGATCCATTCTATTTTATTCGTATAATCCAATCTAATTCATTCATACGATCCATTCTAATTCATTCGCACAAATGTATCCTTTCTAATTCCTTGTACGAATGAATTAGATCATATGAATGGATTTTACGAATGAATTAGAATGAGTAAGAATGAATTAGAATGGATCGTATGAATGAAATTAGAATGGATTTTATGAATTTGAATGGATAGTACGAATGAAATAGAATGGATCGTACGATCCATTCCTACGTACGATCGTATGAATGAATTAGAATGGATTGTACTAATGAATTAGAATGGATTGTATGAATGAATTAGAATGAATCGGGCGAATGAATTAGAATGGATCGTACGAATGAATTAGAATAGATACATTCGTGCTAATGAATTAGAATGGATCGTATGAATGAGTAAGAATGGATCGTACGAATGAAATAGAATGGATCGTATGAATGAATTAGAATGGATCGTGCTAATGAATTAGACTGGATCGTACAAATGAATTAGAATAGATTGTTCGAATGAATACATTCGTGCGAATGAATTAGAATGGATCGTATGAATGAATTAGAATGGATCGTATGAATGAATTCGAATGGATCATACGAATGAATTAGAATGGATACATTCGTGCGAATGAATTAGAATGGATCATACGAAGGAATTAGGGTGGATCGTACGAATGAATTAGAATGGATACATTCGTGCGAAAGAATTAGAATGGATTGTATAAATGAATTAGAATGGATCGTATGAATGAATTAGAATGGATGGTGCGAATGAATTAGAATGGATTGTACGAATGAATTAGAATGGATCGTACGAAGGAATTAGAATGGATCATGCGAAAGAATTAGAATGGATTGTATGAATGAATTAGAATGGATACATTCGTGCGAAAGAATTAGAATGGATTGTATGAATGAATTAGAATGGATCGTATTAATAAATTAGAATCGATCGTGCGAATGAATTAGAATGGATCGTACGTACGAATGAATTAGAATGGATCGTACGAATGGATCATACGAAGGAATTAGAATGAATTAGAATGGATACATTCGTGCGAATGAATTAGAATGGATTGTACGAATGAATTAGAATGGATACTTTCGTGCGAATGAATTAGAATGGATCGTATGAATGAATTAGAATGAATTAGAATGGCTCGTACGTATAAAATTAGAATGGATCGTACGAATAAATTAGAATGGATTAGAATGAATTAGAATGGATCGCACGAATGAATTAGAATGGATACATTCGTGCGAATGAATTAGAATGGATCGTATAAATGAATAAGAATGGATCATACGAATGAATTAGAATGGATCGTGCGAATGAATTAGAATGGATCGTACGAATGAATTAGAATGGATACATTCGTGCGAATGAATTAGAATGGATCGTATGAATGAATTAGAATGGATCGTACGTATGAATTAGAATGGATACATTCATGGTAATGAATTAGAATGGATCGTACGAAGGAATTAGAATGGATCTTACGAATGAAATAGAATGGATCGTACGAAGGAATTAGAATGGATCATATGTAGGAATTAGAATGGATCATACGAATGAATTTGAATGGATACATTCGTGCAAAAGAATTAGAATGGATTGTATGAATGAATTAGAATGGATCGTGCAAATGAATTAGAATGGGTCGTGCGAATGAATTAGAATGGATGGTACGAATGAATTAGAATAGATTGTGCGAATGAATTAGAATGGATCGTACAAATGAATTAGAATGGATACATTCGTGCGAATAAATTAGAATGGATCGTATGAATGAATTAGAATGGATCGTATGAATGAATTCGAATGGATCGTATGAATGAATTAGAATGGATACATTCGTGCGAATGAATTAGAATCGATCATACGAACGAATTAGGGTGGATCGTACGAATGAATTAGAATAGATACATTTGTGCGAAAGAATTAGAATGGATTGTATGAATGAATTAGAATGGATCGTGCAAATGAATTAGAATGGATCGTGCGAATGAGGATACATTCATGCGAATGAATTTGAATTGATCGTACGAATGAGTAAGAATGGATCGTACGAATGAAATAAAATAGATCGTACGAATAAATTTGAATGGATCATGCAAATGAATTAGATTGGATCGTGCGAATTAATTAGAATGGATCGTACGAATGAATTAGAATGGATACATTCGTGTGAATGAATTAGAGTGGATCGTATGAATGAATTAGAATGGATCGTTTGAATGAATTCGAATGGATCGTACGAATGAATTAGAATGGATACATTCGTGCGAATGAATTAGAATGGATCTTGCGAAGGAATTAGGGTGGATAGTACGAATGAATTAGAATGGATCGTACGAATGAATTAGAATGGATACATTCATGGAAATGAATTAGAATGGATCATACGTAGGAATTAGGGTTGATCGTACGAATGAATTAGAATGGATACATTCGTGCGAAAGAATTTGAATGGATTGTATGAATGAATTAGAATTGATCGTATGAATGAATTAGAATGGATCGTGCGAATGAATTAGAATGGATCATACGAAGGAATTAGGGTGGATCGTACGAATGAATTAGAATGGATACATTCTTGCGAAAGAATTAGAATGGATTATATGAATGAATTAGAATGGATCATGCAAATGAATTAGAATGGATCGTGCGAATGAATTAGAATGGATCGTAAGAGTGAATTAGAATAGATTGTGCGAATGAATTAGAATAGATCGTACGAATGAATTAGAATGGATCGTATGAATGAATTAGCACGATCCATTCTAATTCTTTCGCGCGAATGTATCCATTCTAATTCATTCGTACGATCCATTCTAATTCATTCATACGATCCATTCTAATTCATTCGTACGATCCATTCTAATTCATTCGTACGATCCATTCTAAATCATTCGCACAATCTATTCTAATTCATTCATACAATACATTCTAATTCATTCGTACGATCCATTCTAATTCATTCGTACGATCCATTCGCACGATCCAATCTAATTCATTCGCACGATCCATTCTAATTCATTCGTATGATCCATTCTATTTCATTCATACGATCCATTCTAATTCATTCATACGATCCATTCTAATTCATTCGTACGATCCATTCTAATTCATTCATACAATCCATTCTAATTCTTTCGCACGAATGTATCCATTCTAATTTATTCGTACGATCCTTTCTAATTCATTCGCACGATCCATTCTAATTCATTCATAAGATCCATTCTAATTCATTCGTACGATCCATTCTAATTAGAATGGATCGTACGAATGAGTAAGAATTGATCTTACTCATTAGCACAATCCATTCTAATTCATTCATATGATCCATTCTAATATATTCGCACAATCAATTCTAATTCATTCGTACGATCCTTTCTAATTCTTTCGTATGATCAATTCTAATTCATTCCCATGAATGGATCGTACGAATGAGTAAGAATGGATCGTACGAATGAAATAGAATGGATCGTATGAATGAATTAGAATGGATCGTGCGAATGAATTAGAATGGATCGTACGAACGAGTAAGAATGGATCGTACGAATGAAATAGAATGGATCGTATGAATAAATTCGAATGGATCGTGCTAATGAATTAGAATGGATCGTACGAACGAATTAGAATAGATTGTGCGAATGAATTAGAATTGATCGTACGAAAGAATTAGAATGGATCGTAAGAATGAATTAGAATGGATCGTACGAATGAATTAGAGTGGATCGGGCGAATGAATTAGAATGGATCGTACGAATAAATTAGAATGGATACATACGAAAGAATGGATCGTACAAATGAATTAGAATGAATCGTACGAAGGAATTAGAATAGATACATTCATGGGAATGAATTAGAATGGATCGTACGAAGGAATTAGAATGGATCATACGATTGAAATAGAATGGATCGTACGAAGGAATTAGAATGGATCGTACGAAGGAATTATAATAGATTGAAGGAAGGAATTAGAATGGATCGTACGAATGAATTAGAATGGATACATTCGTGCAAAAGAATTAGAATGGATTGTATGAATGAATTAGAATGGATCGTGCAAATGAATTAGAATGGATCGTGCGAATAAATTAGAATGGATAGTACGAATGAGTAAGAATGGATCATACTTATGAATTAGAATCGATACATTCATGGGAATGAATTAGAATGGATCGTACGAAGGAATTTGAATGGATCATACAAATGAAATAGAATGTATCGTACGAAGGAATTAGAATGGATCATGCGAATGAATTAGAATGGATCGTGCGTATGAATTAGAATGGATCATACGAATGAACTAGAATGGATCGTACGAATGAATTAGAATGGATTGTATGAATGAATTAGAATGGATCGTGCGAATGAATTAGAATGGATCGCATAAATGAATTCGAATGGATTGTACGAGTGAATTAGAATGGATCATACGAAGGAATTAGGGTGGATTGTACGAATGAATTAGAATGGATACATTCGTGCGAAAGAATTAGAATGGATTGTATGAATGAATTAGAATGGATCGTATGAATGAATTAGAATGGATCGTGCGAATGAATTAGAATGGATCGTACGAATGAATTAGAATGGATCGTACGAATGAATTAGAATGGATCGTACGAATGAATTAGAATGGATCGTGCGAATGAATTAGAATGGATCGTACAAATGAATTAGAATAGATACATTCATGCGAATGAATTAGAATGGATACATTCATGCGAATGAATTAGAATGGATCGTACGAATGAGTAAGAATGGATCGTACGAATGAAATAGAATGGATCTTACGAATGAATTAGAATGGATCGTGCTAATGAATTAGAATGGATCATACGAATGACTTAGAATAGATTGTGCGAATGAATTAGAATGGATCGTACGAATGAATTAGAATGGATCGTATGAATGAATTAGAATGGATCGTGCGAATGAATTAGAATGGATCGTATGACTGAATTAGAATGGATACATTCGTGCGAATGAATTAGAATGGATCGTACGAATGAGTAAGAATGGGTCGTACGAATGAAATAGAATGGATCGTACGAATGAATTAGAATGGATCGTGCTAATGAATTAGACTGGATCGTACGAATGAATTAGAATAGATTGTTCGAATGAATACATTCGTGCGAATGAATTAGAATGGATCGCATGAATGAATTAGAATGGATCGTATGAATGAATTCGAATGGATCGTACGAATGAATTAGAATGGATACATTCATCCGAATGAATTAGAATGGATCGTACAAAGGAATTAGGGTGGATCGTACGAATGAATTAGAATGGATACATTCGTGCGAAAGAATTAGAATGGATTGTATGAATGAATTAGAATGGATAGTATGAATGTAGAATGGATCGTGCGAATGAATTAATTTGGATCGTACGAATTAATTAGAATGGATCGTATGAATGAATTAGAATGGATCGTGCGAATAAATTAGAATGGATCGTATGAATGAATTAGAATAGAATGGATACATTCATGCGAATGAATTAGAATGGATTGTACGAATGAGTAAGAATGGATCGTACGAATGAAATAGAATGGATCGTACGAATGAATTAGAATGGATCGTGCTAATGAATTAGAATGGATCGTACGAATGAATTATAATAGGTTGTGCGATTGAATTAGAATGGATCATACGAATGAATTAGAATTGATACATTCGTGCGAATGAATTAGAATGGATCATATGAATGAATTAGAATGGATCGTGCGAATGAATTAGAATGGATCGTACGAATGAATTAGAATGGATACATTCGTGCGAACGAATTAGAATGGATCTTACGAATCAGAAAGAATGGATCGTACGAATGAAATAGAATGGATCGTACGAATGAGTAAGAATGGATCGTACGAATGAAATAGAATGGATCGTACGAACGAATTAGAATGGATCGTGCGAATGAATTAGATTGGATCATGCGAAATAGAATGGATCGTACGAAGGAATTAGAATGGATCGTACGAAGGAATTAGAATGGATCGTACGAATGAATTAGATGGAGACATTCGTGCAAAAGAATTAGAATGGATCGTTTGAATGAATTACAATGGATCGTGCGATTGAATTAGAATGGATCGTACGAATGAATTAGAATGGATACATTCGTGCGAATGAATTAGTATCGATCGTATGAAAGAATTAGACTGGATTGTATGAATGAATTCGAATGGATCGTACGTATGAATTAGAATGGATCGTATGAATGAATTAGAATGGATCGTATGAATGAATTAGAATGGATCGTATGAATGAATTAGAATGGATACATTCGTGCAAAAGAATTAGAATTGATTATATGAATGAATTAGAATGGATCGTACGAATGAATTAGAATGGATCGTATGAATGAATTAGAAAGGATCGTGCGAAGGAATTAGATTGGATCGTACGAATGAATTAGAATGGATACATTCGTGCGAATGAATTAGAATGGATCGTACGAATGAGTAAGAATGGATCGTATGAATGAAATAGAATGGATCGTACGAATGAATTAGAATGGATCGTACGAATGAATATGATTAGATCGTGCGAATGAACTTGATTGGAACGTACGAATGAGTAAGAATGGATCGTACGAATAAAATAGAATGGATCATATGAATGAATTAGAATGGATCAAATGAATGAAATAGAATGGATCGTATGAATGAATTAGAATTGATTGTATAAATTAGAATAGATCGTATGAATGAATTAGAATGGATAGTGCTAATGAATTAGAATGGATTGTACGAATGAATTAGAATGGATCGTACGAATGAATTAGAATGGATCGTACGAATGAATTAGAATAGATCGTGCGAATGAATTAGAATGGATCGTACGAATGAATTAGAATGGATCGTACGAATGAATTAGAATGGATACATTCATGAGAATGAATTAGAATGGATCATACGAAAGAGTAAGAATGGATCGTACAAATGAAATAGAACGGATCATACGAATGAATTAGAATGGATCGTGCTAATGAATTAGAATGGATCGTACGAATGAATTAGAATAGATTGTGCGATTGAATTAGAATGGATCGTACGAATGAATTAGAATGGATCGTACGAATGAATTAGAATGGTTCGTGCGAATGAATTAGAATGGATCGTACAAATGAATTAGAATGGATTCATTCGTGTGAATGAATTTGAATGGATCGTACGAATGAGTTAGAATAGATCATACGAATGAAATAGAATGGATCGTACGAATGAATTAGAATGGATCGTGCTAATGAATTAGAATGGATCGTACGAATGAATTAGAATAGATTATGCGAATGAATACATTCGTGCGAATGAATTAGAATAGATCGTATGAATGAATTAGAATGGATCGTATGAATGAATTAGAATGGATCGTAGGAATGTATTCGAATGGACCGTACGAATGAATTAGAATGGATACATTCGTGCGAATGAATTAGAATGGATCATCGAAGGAATTAGGGTGGATCGTACAAATGAATTAGAATGGATACATTCGTGCGAAAGAATTAGAATGGATTGTATGAATGAATTAGAATGGATCGTATGAATGAATTAGAATGGATCGTGCGAATGAATTAGAATGGATCGTATGAATGAATTAGAAAGGATTGTATGAATGAATTAGAATGGATCGTGCGAATGAATTAGAATAGATCGTACGAATGAATTAGAATAGAATGGATACATTCGTGCGAATGAATTAGAATGGATCGTACGAATAGATAAGAATGGATCGTACGAATGAAATTGAATGGATCGTACGAATGAATTAGAATGGATCGTGCTATTGAATTAGAATGGATCGTACGAATGAATTAGAATAGATTGTGTGAATGAATTAGAATGGATCATACGAATGAATTAGAATGGATACATTCGTGCGAATGAATTAGAATGGATCGTATGAATGAATTAGAATGGATCGTATGAATGAATTCGAATGGATCGTGCGAATGAATTAGAATGGATCGTACGAACGAATTAGAATGGATACATTCGTGCGAATGAATTAGAATGGATCGTACGAATCAGTAAGAATAGATCGTACGAAAGAAATAGAATGGATCGTACGAATGAATTAGAATGGATCGTGCTAATGAATTAGAATGGATCGTACGAATGAATTAGAATAATTTGTGCGAATGAATTAGAATGGATCTTACGAATGAATTAGAATGGATCGTATGATTTAATTAGAATTGATCATGCGAATGAATTAGAATGGATCGTACGAATGAATTAGAATGGATACATTCGTGCGAATGAATTAGAATGGATCGTATGAATGAGTAAGAATGGATCGTACGAATGAAATAGAATGGATCGTATGAATGAATTAGAATGGATAGTACGAATGAATTAGAATGGATCGTATGAATGAATTAGAATGGATCGTGCGAATGAATTAGAATGGATCGTACGAATGAATTAGAATGGATACATTCGTGCGAATGAATTAGAATGGTGAGTAAGAATGGATTGTACGAATGAAATAGAATGGATCGTACGAATGTATTAGGATGGATCGTGCGAATGAATTAGATTGGATCATGTGAATGAATTAGAATGGATCATACGAATGATTTAGAATGGATACATTCGTGCGAATGAATTAGAATTGATCGTATGAATGAATTAGAATGGATCGTATGAATGAATTCGAATGAATCGTACGTATGAATTAAAATGGATCGTACAAATAAATTAGAATGGATCGTACGAATGAATTAGAATGGATCGTGCGAATGAATTAGAATGGATCGTACGAATGAATTAGAATGGAAACATTCGTGCGAAAGATTTAGAATGGTTTGTATGAATGAATTAGAATGGATCGTACGAATGAATTAGAATGGATTGTATGAATGAATTAGAATGGATCGTGCGAATGAATTAGAATGGATCGTACGAATGAATTAGAATGGATACATTCGTGCGAATGAATTAGAATAGATCGTACGAATGAGTAAGAATGGATCGTATGAATGAAATCGAATGGATCGTACGAATGAATTAGAATGGATCATACGAATGAATATGATTGGATCGTGCGAATGAATTAGATTGGATCGTACGAATAAGTAAGAATGGATCGTACGAATGAAATAGAATGGATCATATGAATGAATTAGAATGGATCATACGAATGAAATAGAATGGATCATATGAATGAATTAGAATGGATCGTATAAATTAGAATAGATCGTATGAATGAATTAGAATGGATAGTGCTAATGAATTAGAATGGATTGTACGAATGAATTAGAATGGATCGTACGAATGAATTAGAATGGATCGTGCGAATGAATTAGAATGGATCGTGCGAATGAATTAGAATGGATCGTGCGAATGAATTAGAATGGATCGTACGAATGAATTAGAATGGATCGTACGAATGAATTAGAATGGATAAATTCGTGCGAATGAATTAGAATGGATCGTACGAACGAGTAAGAATGGATCGTACGAATGAAATAGAACGGATCATACGAATGAATTAGAATGGATCGTGCTAATGAATTAGAATAGATCGTACGAATGAATTAGAATAGACTGTGCGAATGAATTAGAATGGATCGTACGAATGAATTAGAATGGATCGTACGAATGAATTAGAATGGTTCGTGCGAATGAATTAGAATGGATCGTACGAATGAATTAGAATGGATTCATTCATGTGAATGAATTTGAATGGATCGTACGAATGAGTTAGAATAGATCATACAAATGAAATAGAATGGATCTTACGAATGAATTAGAATGGATCGTGCTAATTAATTAGAATGGATCGTACGAATGAATTAGAATGGTTCGTGCGAATGAATTAGAATGGATCGTACGAATGAATTAGAATGGATTCATTCATGTGAATGAATTTGAATGGATCGTACGAATGAGTTAGAATAGATCATACGAATGAATTAGAATGGATCGTACGAACGAGTAAGAATGGATCGTACGAATGAAATAGAATGGATCGTATGAATAAATTCGAATGGATCGTGCTAATGAATTAGAATGGATCGTACGAACGAATTAGAATAGATTGTGCGAATGAATTAGAATTGATCGTACGAAAGAATTAGAATGGATCGTAAGAATGAATTAGAATGGATCGTACGAATGAATTAGAGTGGATCGGGCGAATGAATTAGAATGGATCGTACGAATAAATTAGAATGGATACATACGAAAGAATGGATCGTACAAATGAATTAGAATGAATCGTACGAAGGAATTAGAAAAGATACATTCATGGAAATGAATTAGAATGGATCGTACGAAGGAATTAGAATGGATCATACGATTGAAATAGAATGGATCGTACGAAGGAATTAGAATGGATCGTACGAAGGAATTATAATAGATCGAACGAAGAAATTAGAATGGATCGTACGAATGAATTAGAATGGATACATTCGTGCAAAAGAATTAGAATGGATTGTATGAATGAATTAGAATGGATCGTGCAAATGAATTAGAATGGATCGTGCGAATAAATTAGAATGGATAGTACGAATGAGTAAGAATGGATCATACTTATGAATTAGAATCGATACATTCATGGGAATGAATTAGAATGGATCGTACGAAGGAATTAGAATGGATCATACAAATGAAATAGAATGTATCGTACGAAGGAATTAGAATGGATCATGCGAATGAATTAGAATGGATCGTGCGAATGAATTAGAATGGATCAGACGAATGAATTAGAATGGATCGTACGAATGAATTAGAATGGATTGTATGAATGAATTAGAATGGATCGTGCGAATGAATTAGAATGGATCGCATAAATGAATTCGAATGGATTGTACGAGTGAATTAGAATGGATCATACGAAGGAATTAGGGTGGATTGTACGAATGAATTAGAATGGATACATTCGTGCGAAAGAATTAGAATGGATTGTATGAATGAATTAGAATGGATCGTATGAATGAATTAGAATGGATCGTGCGAATGAATTAGAATGGATCGTACGAATGAATTAGAATGGATCGTACGAATGAATTAGAATGGATCGTACGAATGAATTAGAATGGATCGTGCGAATGAATTAGAATGGATCGTACAAATGAATTAGAATAGATACATTCATGCGAATGAATTAGAATGGATACATTCATGCGAATGAATTAGAATGGATCGTACGAATGAGTAAGAATGGATCGTACGAATGAAATAGAATGGATCTTACGAATGAATTAGAATGGATCGTGCTAATGAATTAGAATGGATCATACGAATGACTTAGAATAGATTGTGCGAATGAATTAGAATGGATCGTACGAATGAATTAGAATGGATCGTATGAATGAATTAGAATGGATCGTGCGAATGAATTAGAATGGATCGTATGACTGAATTAGAATGGATACATTCGTGCGAATGAATTAGAATGGATCGTACGAATGAGTAAGAATGGGTCGTACGAATGAAATAGAATGGATCGTACGAATGAATTAGAATGGATCGTGCTAATGAATTAGACTGGATCGTAAAAATGAATTAGAATAGATTGTTCGAATGAATACATTCGTGCGAATGAATTAGAATGGATCGCATGAATGAATTAGAATGGATCGTATGAATGAATTCGAATGGATCGTACGAATGAATTAGAATGGATACATTCATCCGAATGAAATAGAATGGATCGTACAAAGGAATTAGGGTGGATCGTACGAATGAATTAGAATGGATACATTCGTGCGAAAGAATTAGAATGGATTGTATGAATTAATTAGAATGGATAGTATGAATGTAGAATGGATCGTGCGAATGAATTAATTTGGATCGTACGAATTAATTAGAATGGATCGTATGAATGAATTAGAATGGATCGTGCGAATAAATTAGAATGGATCGTATGAATGAATTAGAATAGAATGGATACATTCGTGCGAATGAATTAGAATGGATTGTACGAATGAAATAGAATGGATCGTACGAATGAATTAGAATGGATCGTGCTAATGAATTAGAATGGATCGTACGAATGAATTATAATAGGTTGTGCGATTGAATTAGAATGGATCGTACGAATGAATTAGAATTGATACATTTGTGCGAATGAATTAGAATTGATCATATGAATGCATTAGAATGGATCGAATGAATGAATTAGAATGGATCGTGCGAATGAATTAGAATGGATCGTACGAATGAATTAGAATGGATACATTCGTGCGAACGAATTAGAATGGATCCTACGAATCAGAAAGAATGGATCGTACAAATGAAATAGAATGGATCGTACGAATGAGTAAGAATGGATCGTACGAATGAAATAGAATGGATCGTACGAACGAATTAGAATGGATCGTGCGAATGAATTAGATTGGATCGTGCGAATGAATTAGAATGGATCGTACGAATGAATTAGAATGGATACATTCGTGCGAATGAATTAGTATCGATCGTATGAAAGAATTAGACTGGATCGTATGAATGAATTCGAATGGATCGTACGTATGAATTAGAGTGGATCGTATGAATGAATTAGAATGGATCGTATGAATGAATTAGAATGGATCGTGCGAATGAATTAGAATGGATCGTATGAATGAATTAGAATGGATACATTCGTGCAAAAGAATTAGAATTGATTATATGAATGAATTAGAATGGATCGTACGAATGAATTAGAATGGATCGTATGAATGAATTAGAAAGGATCGTGCGAAGGAATTAGATTGGATCGTACGAATGAATTAGAATGGATACATTCGTGCGAATGAATTAGAATGGATCGTACGAATGAGTAAGAATGGATCGTATGAATGAAATAGAATGGATCGTACGAATGAATTAGAATGGATCGTACGAATGAATATGATTAGATCGTGCGAATGAACTTGATTGGAACGTACGAATGAGTAAGAATGGATCGTACGAATGAAATAGAATGGATCATATGAATGAATTAGAATGGATCAAATGAATGAAATAGAATGGATCGTATGAATGAATTAGAATTGATCGTATAAATTAGAATAGATCGTATGAATGAATTAGAATGGATAGTGCTAATGAATTAGAATGGATTGTACGAATGAATTAGAATGGATCGTACGAATGAATTAGAATGGATCGTACGAATGAATTAGAATAGATCGTGCGAATGAATTAGAATGGATCGTACGAATGAATTAGAATGGATACATTCGAGCGAATGAATTAGAATGGATCATACGAAAGAGTAAGAATGGATCGTACGAATGAAATAGAACGGATCATACGAATGAATTAGAATGGATCGTGCTAATGAATTAGAATGTATCGTACGAATGAATTAGAATAGATTGTGCGATTGAATTAGAATGGATCGTACGAATGAATTAGAATGGATTGTACGAATGAATTAGAATGGTTCGTGCGAATGAATTAGAATGGATCGTACAAATGAATTAGAATGGATTCATTCGTGTGAATGAATTTGAATGGATCGTACGAATGAGTTAGAATAGATCATACGAATGAAATAGAATGGATCGTACGAATGAATTAGAATGGATCGTGCTAATGAATTAGAATGGATCGTACGAATGAATTAGAATAGATTATGCGAATGAATACATTCGTGCGAATGAATTAGAATAGATCGTATGAATGAATTAGAATGGATCGTATGAATGAATTAGAATGGATCGTAGGAATGTATTCGAATGGACCGTACGAATGAATTAGAATGGAAACATTCGTGCAAATGAATTAGAATGGATCATCGAAGGAATTAGGGTGGATCGTACAAATGAATTAGAATGGATACATTCGTGCGAAAGAATTAGAATGGATTGTATGAATGAATTAGAATGGATCGTATGAATGAATTAGAATGGATCGTGCGAATGAATTAGAATGGATCGTATGAATGAATTAGAATGGATTGTATGAATGAATTAGAATGGATCGTGCGAATGAATTAGAATAGATCGTACGAATGAATTAGAATAGAATGGATACATTCGTGCGAATGAATTAGAATGGATCGTACGAATAGGTAAGAATGGATCGTACGAATGAAATAGAATGGATCGTACGAATGAATTAGAATGGATCGTGCTAATGAATTAGAATGGATCGTACGAATGAATTAGAATAGATTGTGTGAATGAATTAGAATGGATCGTACGAATGAATTAGAATGGATACATTCGTGCGAATGAATTAGAATGGATCGTATGAATGAATTAGAATGGATCGTATGAATGAATTCGAATGGATCGTGCGAATGAATTAGAATGGATCATACGAACGAATTAGAATGGATACATTCGTGCGAATGAATTAGAATGGATCGTACGAATCAGTAAGAATAGATCGTACGAAAGAAATAGAATGGATCGTACGAATGAATTAGAATGGATCGTGCTAATGAATTAGAATGGATCGTACGAATGAATTAGAATAATTTGTGCGAATGAATTAGAATGGATCGTACGAATGAATTAGAATGGATCGTATGATTTAATTAGAATTGATCGTGCGAATGAATTAGAATGGATCGTACGAATGAATTAGAATGGATACATTCGTGCGAATGAATTAGAATGGATCGTATGAATGAGTAAGAATGGATCGTACGAATGAAATAGAATGGAACGTATGAATGAATTAGAATGGATAGTACGAATGAATTAGAATGGATCGTATGAATGAATTAGAATGGATCGTGCGAATGAATTAGAATGGATCGTACGAATGAATTATAATGGATACATTCGTGCGAATGAATTAGAATGGTGAGTAAGAATGGATTGTACGAATGAAATAGAATGGATCGTACCAATGTATTAGGATGGATCGTGCGAATGAATTAGATTGGATCATGTGAATGAATTAGAATGGATCATACGAATGATTTAGAATGGATACATTCGTGCGAATGAATTAGAATTGATCGTATGAATGAATTAGAATGGATCGTATGAATGAATTCGAATGAATCGTACGTATGAATTAGAATGGATCGTACAAATGAATTAGAATGGATCGTATGAATGAATTAGAATGGATCGTGCGAATGAATTAGAATGGATCGTACGAATGAATTAGAATGGATACATTCGTGCGAAAGATTTAGAATGGTTTGTATGAATGAATTAGAATGGATCGTACGAATGAATTAGAATGGATTGTATGAATGAATTAGAATGGATCGTGCGAATGAATTAGAATGGATCGTACGAATGAATTAGAATGGATACATTCGTGCGAATGAATTAGAATAGATCGTACGAATGAGTAAGAATGGATCGTATGAATGAAATAGAATGGATCGTACGAATGAATTAGAATGGATCATACGAATGAATATGATTGGATCGTGCGAATGAATTAGATTGGATCGTACGAATAAGTAAGAATGGATCGTACGAATGAAATAGAATGGATCATATGAATGAATTAGAATGGATCATACGAATGAAATAGAATGGATCGTATGAATGAATTAGAATGGATCGTATAAATTAGAATAGATCGTATGAATGAATTAGAATGGATAGTGCTAATGAATTAGAATGGATTGTACGAATGAATTAGAATGGATCGTACGAATGAATTAGAATGGATCGTGCGAATGAATTAGAAAGGATCGTGCGAATGAATTAGAATGGATCGTGCGAATGAATTAGAATGGATCGTACGAATGAATTAGAATGGATACATTCGTGCGAATGAATTAGAATGTATCGTACGAACGAGTAAGAATGGATCGTACGAATGAAATAGAACGGATCATACGAATGAATTAGAATGGATCGTGCTAATGAATTAGAATAGATCGTACGAATGAATTAGAATAGACTGTGCGAATGAATTAGAATGGATCGTACGAATGAATTAGAATGGATCGTACGAATGAATTAGAATGGTTCGTACGAATGAATTAGAATGGATCGTACGAATGAATTAGAATGGATTCATTCATGTGAATGAATTTGAATGGATCGTACGAATGAGTTAGAATAGATCATACAAATGAAATAGAATGGATCTTACGAATGAATTAGAATGGATCGTGCTAATTAATTAGAATGGATCGTACGAATGAATTAGAATAGATTGTGCGAATGAATACATTCGTGCGAATGAATTAGAATAGATCGTATGAATGAATTAGAATTGATCGTATGAATGAATTAGAATGGATCGTAGGAATGAATTCGAATGGACCGTACGAATGAATTAGAATGGATACATTCGTGCAAATGAATTAGAATGGATCAAACGAAGGAATTAGGGTGGATCGTACAAATGAATTAGAATGGATACATTCGTGCGAAAGAATTAGAATGGATTGTATCATTGAATTAGAATGGATCGTATGAATGAATTAGAATGGATCGTGCGAATGAATTAGAATGGATCGTATGAATGAATTAGAATAGATTGTATGAATGAATTAGAATGGATCGTGCGAATGAATTAGAATAGATCGTACGAATGAATTAGAATAGAATGGATACATTCGTGCGAATGAATTAGAATGGATCGTACGAGTAGGTAAGAATGGATCGTACGAATGAAATAGCATGGATCGTACGAATGAATTAGAATGGATTGTGCTAATGAATTAGAATGGATCGTACGAATGAATTAGAATAGATTGTGTGAATGAATTAGAATGGATCGTACGAATGAATTAGAATGGATACATTCGTGCGAATGAATTAGGATGGATCGTATGAATGAATTAGAATGGATCGTATGAATGAATTCGAATGGATCGTGCGAATGAATTAGAATGGATCGTACGAACGAATTAGAATGGATACATTCGTGCGAATGAATTAGAATGGATCATACGAATCAGTAAGAATGGATCGTACGAAAGAAATAGATTGGATCGTACGAATGAATTAGAATGGATCGTGCTAATGAATTAGAATGGATCGTACGAATGAATTAGAATAGATTGTGCGAATGAATTAGAATGGATCGTACGAATGAATTAGAATGGATCGTATGATTTAATTAGAATGGATCGTGCGAATGAATTAGAATGGATCGTACGAATGAATTAGAATGGATACATTCGTGCGAATGAATTAGAATGGATCGTATGAATGAGTAAGAATGGTTCGTACGAATGAAATAGAATGGATCGTATGAATGAATTAGAATGGATCGTACGAATGAATTAGAATGGATCGTATGAATGAATTAGAATGGTTTGTATGAACGAATTAGAATGGATCGTACGAATGAATTAGAATGGATCGTATGCATGAATTAGAATGGATCGTGCGAATGAATTAGAATGGATCGTACGAATGAATTAGAATGGATACATTCGTGCGAATGAATTAGAATGGATCGTACGAATGAGTAAGAATGGATCGTATGAATGAAATAGAATGGATCGTACGAATGAATTAGAATGGATCGTACGAATGAATATGATTGGATCGTGCGAATGAATTAGATTGGATCGTACGAATAAGTAAGAATGGATCGTACGAATGAAATAGAATGGATCATATGAATGAATTAGAATGGATCATACGAATGAAATAGAATGGATCGTATGAATGAATTAGAATGGATCGTATAAATTAGAATAGATCGTATGAATGAATTGTAATGGATAGTGCTAATGAATTAGAATGGATTGTACAAATGAATTAGAATGGATCGTACGAATGAATTAGAATGGATCGTGCGAATGAATTTGAATGGATCGTGCGAATGAATTAGAATGGATCGTACGAATAAATTAGAATGGATCGTACGAATGAATTAGAATGGATACATTCGTGCGAATGAATTAGAATGGATCGTACGAATGAGTAAGAATGGATCGTACGAATGAAATAGAATGGATCATACGAATGAATTAGAATGGATCGTGCTAATGAATTAGAATGGATCGTACGAATGAATTAGAATAGATTGTGTGAATGAATTAGTATGGTTCGTGCGAATGAATTAGAATGGATCGTACGAATGAATTAGAATGGATTCATTCGTGTGAATGAATTTGAATGGATCGTACGAATGAGTTAGAATAGATCATCCGAATGAAATAGAATGGATCGTACGAATGAATTAGAATGGATCGTGCTAATGAATTAGAATGGATCGTACGAATGAATTAGAATAGATTGTGCGAATGAATACATTCGTGCGAATGAATTAGAATAGATCATATGAATGAATTAGAATGGATCGTATGAATGAATTAGAATGGATCGTAGGAATGAATTCGAATGGACCGTATGAACGAATTAGAATGGATACATTCGTGCGAATGAATTAGAATGGATAATACGAAGGAATTAGGGTGGATCGTACAAATGAATTAGAATGGATACATTCGTGCGAAAGAATTAGAATGGATTGTATGAATGAATTAGAATGGATCATATGAATGAATTAGAATGGATCGTGCGAATGAATTAGAATGGATCGTATGAATGAATTAGAATGGAATGTATGAATGAATTAGAATGGATCGTGCGAATGAATTAGAATGGATCGTACGAATGAATTAGAATAGAATAGATACATTCGTGCGAATGAATTAGAATGAATCATACGAATAGGTAAGAATGGATCATACGAATGAAATAGAATGGATCATACGAATGAATTAGAATGGATCGTGCTAATGAATTAGAATGGATCGTATGAATGAATTAGAATAGATTGTGTGAATGAATTAAAATGGATCGTATGAATGAATCAGGATGAATACATTCGTGTGAATGAATTAGAATGGATCGTATGAATGAATTAGAATGGATCGTATGAATGAATTTGAATGGATCGTGCGAATGAATTAGACTGGATCGTATGAACGAATTAGAATGGATACATTCGTGCGAATGAATTAGAATGGATCGTACGAATCAGTAAGAATGGATCGTACGAAAGAAATAGAATGGATCGTACGAATGAATTAGAATGGATCATGCTAATGAATTAGAATGGATCGTACGAATGAATTAGAATAGATTGTGCGAATGAATTAGAATGGATCGTACGAATGAATTAGAATGGATCGTATGATTTAATTAGAATGGATCGTGCGAATGAATTAGAATGGATCGTATGAATGAATTAGAATGGATACATTCGTGCGAATGAATTAGAATGGATCGTATGAATGAGTAAGAATGGTTCGTACGAATAAAATAGAATGGTTTGTATGAATAAATTAGAATGGATCGTACGAATGAATTAGAATGGATCGTGCGAATGAATTAGAATGGATCGTACGAATGAATTAGAATGGATACATTCGTGCGAATGAATTAGAATGGTGAGTAAGAATGGATTGTACGAATGAAATACAGTGGATCGTACGAATGAATTAGAATGGATCGTGCGAATGAATTCGATTGGATCGTGCGAATGAATTAGAATGGATCAGACGAGTGATTTAGAATGGATACATTCGTGCGAATGAATTAGAATGGATCGTATGAATGAATTAGAATGGATCGTATGAATGAATTTGAATGAATCGTACGTATGAATTAGAATGGATCGTACAAATAAATTAGAATGGATCGTATGAATGAATTAGAATGGATCGAGCGAATGAATTAGAATGGATCGTACGAATGAATTAGAATGGATACATTCGTGCGAAAGATTTAGAATGGTTTGTACGAATGAATTAGAATGGATCGTACGAATGAATTAGAATGGATCGTATGAATCAATTAGAATGGATCGTGCGAATGAATTAGAATGGATCGTACGAATGAATTAGAATGGATACATTCGTGCGAATGAATTAGAATGGATCGAACGAATGAGTAAGAATGGATCGTACGAATGAAATAGAATGGATCGTACGAATGAATTAGAATGGATCGTACGAATGAAATATGATTGGATCGTGAGAATGAATTAGATATGATCGTACGAATGAGTAAGAATGGATCGTACGAATGAAATAGAATGGATCGTATGAATGAATTAGAATGGATCATACGAATAAAATAGAATGGATCGTATGAATGTATTAGAATGGATCGTATGAATTAGAATGGATCGTATGAATGAATTAGAATGGATCGTGCTAATGAATTAGAATGGATCGTACGAATGAATTAGAATGGAGCGTACAAATGAATTAGAATGGATCGTATGAATGAATTAGAATGGATGGTGCGAATGAATTAGAAGGTATCGTACGAATGAATTAGAATGGGTACATTCGTGCGAAAGAATTAGAATGGATCGTACGAATGAGTCAGAATGGATCGTACGAATGAAATAGAATGGATCGTACGAATGAATTAGAATGAATTGTGCGAATGAATTAGATTGGATCGTGCGAATGAATTAGAATGGATCGTACGAATGAATTAGAATGGTTACATTCGTGCGAATGAATTAGAATGGAAACATTCATGCGAATGAATTAGAATAGATCATGCAAATGAATTAGAATGGATTGTAGGAATGAATTAGAATGGATCGTATGAATGAATTAGAATTGATCGTATGAATGAATTAAAATGGATACATTCGTGCGAAAGAATTAGAATGGATCGTGCTAATTCATTCATACGATCCATTCTAATTCATTCGTACGATCCATTCTAATCCATTCGCACAATCTATTCTAATTCATTCGTACGATCCATTCTAATTCATTCGCACGATCCATTCTAATTCATTTGCACGATCCATTCTAATTCATTCATATAATCTATTCTAATTCTTTCGCACGAATGTTTCCATTCTAATTCATTCGTACGATCCACCCTAATTCCTTCGTATGATCCCTTCTAATTCATTCGTACGATCCATTCTAATTCATTAGCACGATCCATTCTAATTCATTCGCACAAATGTATCCATTCTAATTCATTCGCACGAATGTATCCATTCTAATTCATTCGTACGATCCATTCTAATTCATTCGCACGATCCATTCTAATTCATTCATACGATCCATTAAAATTCATTCGTACGATCCATTCTAATTCATTCGCATGATTCATTCTAATTCATTCATACGATCCATTCTAATTCATTCATACAATCCTTTCTAATTCTTTCGCACGAATGTATCCATTCTAATTCCTTCGTATGATCCATTCTAATTCCTTCATACGATCCATTCTAATTTATTCATATGATCCATTCTAATTCATTCATACAGTCTATTCTATTTCTTTCGCACGAATGTATCTATTCTAATTCATTTGTACGATTCACCCTAATTCCTTCGTATGATCCATTCTAATTCATTCGCACGAATGTATCCATTCTAATTCATTCGCACGATCCATTCAAATTCATCCATACAATCCATTCTAATTCATTCGCATGATCCATTCTAATTCATTCATACGATCCATTCTAATTTATTCGTACGATCCATTATAATTCATTCGCACGATCCATTCTAATTCATTCGCACGATCCATTCTAATTCATTCGTACGATCCATTCTAATTCATTCATACGATCCATTCTATTTCATTCGTATGATCCATTCTTACTCATTCGTACGATCCATTCTAATTCATTCGCACGATCCATTCTAATTCATTCGCACGATCCATTCTAATTCATTCGTACGATCCTTTCTATTTCATTCGTATAAATGAATTACAATGGATCGTATAAATGAATTAGAATGGAACGTACGAATGAATTAGAATGGATCGTATGAATGAATTCGAATGGATCGTACGAATGAATTAGAATAGATACATTCGTGCGAATGAATTAGAATGGATCATACGAAGGAATTAGGGTGGATCGTACGAATGAATTAGAATGGATACATTCGTGTGAAAGAATTAGAATGGATTGTATAAATGAATTAGAATGGATCGTATGAATGAATTAGAATGGATGGTGCGAATGAATTAGAATGGATTATACGAATGAATTAGAATGGATCGTACGAAGGAATTAGAATGGATCGTACGAAAGAATTAGAATGGATTGTATGAATTAATTAGAATGGATACATTCGTACGAAAGAATTAGAATCGATTGTATGAATGAATTAGAATGGATCGTATGAATGAATTAGAATAGATCGTGCCAATGAATTAGAATGTATCGTACGTACGAATGAATTAGAATAGATATTTTCGTGCGAAGGAATTAGAATGGATCGTACGAATGAATCATACGAAGGAATTAGAATGAATTAGAATGGATACATTCGTTCGAATGAATTAGAATGGATCGTACGAATGAATTAGAATGGATCGTATGAATGAATTAGAATGGATCGTACGTATGAAATTAGAATGGATCGTACGAATGAATTAGAATGGATTAGAATGAATTAGAATGGATCGCACGAATGAATTAGAATGGATACATTCGTGCGAATGAATTAGTATGGATCGTATGAATGAATCAGAATGGATCGTACGAATGAATTAGAATGGATCGTGTGAATGAATTAGAATAGATCGTACGAATGAATTAGAATGGATATATTCGTGCGAATGAATTAGAATAGATCGTATGAATGAATTAGAATGGATCGTACGTACGAATTAGAATGGATACATTCATGGTAATGAATTAGAATGGATCGTACGAAGGAATTAGAATGGATCGTACGAATGAATTTGAATGGATACATTCGTGCAAAAGAATTAGAATGGATTGTATGAATGAATTAGAATAGATTGTGCGAATGAATTAGAATGGATCGTGCGAATGAATTAGAATGGATCGTACGAATGAATTAGAATAGATTGTGCGAATGAATTAGAAATGATCGTATGAATGAATTAGAATGGATACATTCGTGCGAATAAATTAGAATGGATCGTATGAATGAATTAGAATGGATCATATAAATGAATTCGAATGGATCGTACGAATGAATTAGAATGGATACATTCGTGCGAATGAATTAGAATGGATCATACGAAGGAATTAGGGTGGATCGTACGAATGAATTAGAATGGATACATTGGTGCGAAAGAATTAGAATGGATTGTATGAATGAATTAGAATGGATCGTGCAAATGAATTAGAATGGATCGTGCGAATGAGGATATATTCGTGTGAATGAATCAGAATGGATCGTACGAATGAGTAAGAATGGGTCGTACGAATGAAATAAAATAGATCGTACGAATGAATTAGAATGGATCGTGCAAATGAATTAAATTGGATCGTGCGAATTAATTAGAATGGATCGTACGAATGAATTAGAATGGATACATTCGTGCGAATGAATTAGAGTGGATCGTATGAATGAATTAGAATGGATCGTATGAATGAATTCGAATGGATCGTACGAATGAATTAGAATGGATACATTTGTGCGAATGAATTAGAATGGATCATACGAAGGAATTAGGGTGGATAGTACGAATGAATTAGAATGGATCGTACGAATGAATTAGAATGGATACATTCGAGCGAATGAATTAGAATGGATCATACAAAGGAATTAGGGTTGATCGTATGAATGAATTAGAATGGATACATTCGTGCGAAAGAATTAGAATAGATTGTATGAATGAATTAGAATGGATCGTATGAATGAATTAGAATGGATCGTACGAATAAATTAGAATGGATCATACGAAGGAATTAGTGTGGATCGTACGAATGAATTAGAATGGATACAATCTTGCGAAAGAATTAGAATGGATTGTATGAATGAATTAGAATGGATCGTTCAAATGAATTAGAATCGATCGTGCGAATGAATTAGAATGGATCATACGAATGAATTAGAATAGATTGTTCGAATGAATTAGAATAGATCGTACGAATGAATTAGAATGGATCATTTGAATGAATTAGCACGATCCATTCTAATTCTTTCGCACGAATGTATCCATTCTAATTCATTCGTACGATCCATTCTAATTCATTCATACGATCCATTCTAATTCATTCGTACCATCCATTCTAATTCATTCGTACGATACATTCTAAATCATTCCCACAATCTATTCTAATTCATTCGTACAATACATTCTAATTCATTCGTACAATCCATTCTAATTCATTCGTACGATCCATTTGCACGATCCAATCTAATTCATTCGCACGATCCATTCTAATTCATTCGTACGATCCATTCCATTTTATTCATACGATCCATTCTAATTCATTCGCACGATCTATTCTAATTCATTCATACGATCCATTCTAATTCATTCATACAATCCATTCTAATTCTTTCGCACGAATGTATCCATTCTAATTCATTCGTACGATCCATTCTAATTCGTTCGCACGATCCATTCTAATTCATTCATATAATCCATTCTAATTCATTCGTACGATCCATTCTAATTAGAATGGATCGTACGAATAAGTAAGAATTGATCTTACTCATTAGCACAATGCATTCGAATTCATTCATATGATCCATTCTAATTCATTCGCACAATCTATTCTAATTCATTCGTACGATCCTTTCTAATTATTTCGTATGATCCATTCTAGTTCATTCCCATGAATGGATCATACGAATGAGTAAGAATGGATCGTACGAATGAAATAGAATGGATCGTATGAATGAATTAGAATGGATCGTGCGAATGAATTAGAATGGATCGTACGAATAAAATAGAATGGATCGTATGAATAAATTAGAATCGATCGTGCTAATGAATTAGAATGGATCATACGAAATAGAATGGATCATACGAAGGAATTAGAATGGATCGTACGAATGAATTAGAATGGTTCGTATGAATGAATTAGAATGGATCATGCAAAAGATTTAGAATGGATCGTATAAATGAATTCGAATTGATCGTACGAATGAATTAGAATAGAAACATTCGTGCGAATGAATTAGAATGGATCATACGAAGGAATTAGGGTGGATTGTACGAATGAATTAGAAAAGATCGTATGAATGAATTAGAATGGATCGTGCGAATGAATTAGAATGGATCGTACGAATGAATTAGAATGGATCGTACGAATAAATTAGAATGGATCGTGCGAATGAATTAGAATGGATCGTACGAATGAATTAGAATGGATACATTCATGCGAATGAATTAGAATGGATCGTACGAATGAGTAAGAATGGATCGTACGAATGAAATAGAATGGATCGTTCGAATGAATTAGAAAGGATCGTGCTAAGGAATTAGAATGGATCATACGAATGAATTAGAATAGATTGTGCGAATGAATTAGAATGGATCGTACGAATGAATTAGAATGGATCGTGCGAATGAATTAGAATGGATCGTATGACTGAATTAGAATGGATACATTCGTGCGAATGAATTAGAATGGATCGTACGAATGAGTAAGAATGGATCGTACGAATGAAATAGAATGGATCGTACGAATGAATTAGAATGGATCGTGCTAATGAGTTAGAATAGATCGTACGAATGAGTTAGAATAGATTGTCCGAATGAATACATTTCGTGCGAATGAATTAGAATGGATCATATGAATGAATTAGAATGGATCGTATGAATGAATTCGAATGGATCATACGAATGAATTAGAATGGATACATTCGTCCGAATGAATTAGAATGGATCATACGAAGGAATTAGGGTGGATCGTACGAATGAATTAGAATGGATACATTCGTGCGAAAGAATTAGAATGAATTGTATGAATGAATTAGAATGGATTGTATGAATGAATTAGAATGGATCGTGCCAATGAATTAGAATGGATCGTACGAATGAATTAGAATGGATCGTATGAATGAATTAGAATGGATCGTGCGAATGAATTAGAATGGATCGTACGAATGAATTAGAATAGAATGGATACATTCGTGCGAATGAATTAGAATGGATCGTACGAATGAGTAAGAATGGATCGTACGAATGAAGTAGAATGGATCGTACGAATGAATTAGAATGGTTCGTGCTAATGAATTAGAATGGATCGTACGAATGAATTAGAATAAGTTGTGTGAATGAATTAGAATAGATCGTACGAATGAACTAGAATTGATACATCCGTGCGAATGAATTAGAATGGATCGTATGAATGAATTAGAATGGATCGTGCGAATGAATTAGAATGGATCGTACGAATGAATTAGAATGGATACATTCGTGCGAACGAATTAGAATGGATCATACGAATCAGTAAGAATGGATCGTACGAATGAAAAAGAATGGATCGTACGAATGAAATAGAATGGATCGTACGAATGAGTTAGAATGGATCGTACGAATGAAATAGAATGGATCGTACGAATGAATTAGAATGGATCGTGCGAATGAATTAGATTGGATCGTGTGAATGAATTAGAATGGATCGTACGAATGAATTAGAATGGATTCATTCGTGCGAATGAATTAGTATGGATCGTATGAATGAATTAGACTGGATCTTATGAATGAATTCGAATAGATCATACGTATGAATTAGAATGGATCGTACGAATGAATTAGAATGGATCGTATGAATGAATTAGAATGGATCGTACGAATGAATTAGAATGGATCGTACGAATGAATTAGAATGGATACATTCGTGCAAAAGAATTAGAATGGATTGTATGAATGAATTAGAATGGATCGTACGAATGAATTAGAATGGATCGTATGAATGAATTAGAAAGGATCGTGCGAAGGAATTAGATTGGATCGTACGAATGAATTAGAATGGATACATTCGTGCGAATGAATTAGAATGGATCGTACGAATGAGTAAGAATGGAACGTATGAATGAAGTAGAATGGATCGTACGAATAAATTAGAATGGATCGTACGAATGAATATGATTGGATCGTGCGAATGAATTAGATTGGATCGTGCGAATGAATTAGATTGGATCGTACGAATGAGTAAGAATGGATCGTACGAATGAAATAGAATGGATCGTATGAATGAATTAGAATGGATTATACGAATGAAATGGAATGGATTGTATGAATGAATTAGAATGGATCGTATAAATTAGAATAGATCGTATGAATGAATTAGAAGGGATCGTACTAATGAATTAGAATAGATCGAACGAATGAATTAGAATGGATCGTACGAATGCATTAGAATGGATCGTATGAATGAATTAGAATGGATCGTGCGAATGAATTAGAATAGATCGTACGAATGAATTAGAATGGATCGTACGAATGAATTAGAATTGATACATTCGTGCGAATGAATTAGAATGGATCGTACGAATGAGTAAGAATGGATCGTACGAATGAAATGGAATGTATCGTACGAAGGAATTAGAATAGATCGTGCTAATGAATTAGAATGGATCGTTCGATTGAATTAGAATAGATTGTGCGAATGAATTAGAATGGATCGTACGAATGAATTAGAATGGATCGTATGAATAAATTAGAATGGTTCGTGCGAATGAACTAGAATGGATCGTACGAATGAATTAGAATGGATTCATTCGTGCGAATGTATTAGAATGGATATTATGAATGAGTTAGAATAGATCATACGAATGAAATAGAATGGATCGTAGGAATGAATTAGAATGGATCGTGCTATTGAATTAGAATGGATCGTACGAATGAATTAGAATAGATTGTGCGAATGAATACATTCGTGCGAATGAATTAGAATGGATCGTATGAATGAATTAGAATGGATCGTATGAATGAATTAGAATGGAACATATGAATGAATTCGAATGGATCGTACGAATGAATTAGAATGGATACATTCGTGCAAATGAATTAGAGTGGATCATATGAAGGAATTAGGGTGGATCGTACAAATGAATTAGAATGGATACATTCGTGCGAAAGAATTAGAATGGATTGTATGAATGAATTAGAATGGATCGTATGAATGAATTAGAATGGATCGTGCGAATGAATTAGAATGGATCGTACGAATGAATTAGAATTGATTATATGAATGAATTAGAATGGATCGTACGAATGAATTAGAATGGATCGTATGAATGAATTAGAATGGATTATACGAATGAAATAGAATGGATCGTATGAATGAATTAGAATTGATCGTATAAATTAGAATAGATCGTATGAATGAATTAGAATGGATAGTACTAATGAATTAGAATGGATCGAACGAATGAATTAGAATGGATCGTACGAATGCATTAGAATGGATCGTATGAATGAATTAGAATGGATCGTGCGAATGAATTAGAATGAATCGTACGAATGAATTAGAATGAATCGTACGAATGAATTAGAATAGATACATTCGTGCGAATGAATTAGAATGGATCGTACAAATGAGTAAGAATGGATCGTACGAATGAAATAGAATGTATCGTACGAAGGAATTAGAATAGATCGTGCTAATGAATTAGAATGGATCGTACGATTGAATTAGAATAGATTGTGCGAATGAATTAGAATGGATCGTACGAATGAATTAGAACGGATTGTATGAATAAATTAGAATGGTTCGTGCGTATGAACTAGAATGGATCGTACGAATGAATTAGAATGGATTCATTCGTGCGAATGTATTAGAATGGATCCTATGAATGAGTTAGAATAGATCATACGAATGAAATAGAATGGATCGTACGAATGAATTAGAATGGATCGTGCTAATGAATTAGAATGGATCGTACGAATGAATTAGAATAGATTGTGCGAATGAATACATTCGTGCGAATGAATTAGACTGGATCGTATGAATAAATTAGAATGGATCGTATGAATGAATTAGAATGGAACGTATGAATGAATTTGAATGGATCGTACGAATGAATTAGAATGGATACATTCGTGCAAATGAATTAGAATGGATCATACGAAGGAATTAGGGTGGATCGTACAAATGAATTAGAATGGATACATTCGTGCGAAAGAATTAGAATGGATTGTATGAATGAATTAGAATGGATCGTATGAATGAATTAGAATGGATCGTGCGAATGAATTAGAATGGATCGTACGAATGAATTAGAATGGATTATATGAATGAATTAGAATGGATCGTGCGAATAAATTAGAATGGATACATTCGTGCGAATGAATTAGAATGGATCGTTCGAATAGGTAAGAATGGATCGTACGAATGAAATAGAATGGATCGTACGAATGAATTAGAACGGATCGTGCTAATGAATTAGAATGGATCGTACGAATGAATTAGAATAGATTGTGCGAATGAATTAGAATGGATCGTACGAATGAATTAGAATGGATACATTCGTGCGAATGAACTAGAATGGATCGTATGAATGAATTAGAATAGATCGTATGAATGAATTAGAATGGATCGTGCGAATGAATTAGAATGGATCGTACGAATGAATTAGAATGGATACATTCGTGCGAATGAATTAGAATGGTTCGAACGAATCAGTAAGAATAGATCGTACGAAAGAAATAGAATGGATCGTACGAATGAATTAGAATGGATCGTGCTAATGAATTAGAATGGATCGTACGAATAAATTAGAATAGATTGTGCAAATGAATGAGAATGGATCGTACGAATGAATTAGAAAGGATCGTATGAATGAATTAGAATGGATCGTGCGAATGAATTAGAATGGATCTTACGAATGAATTATAATGGATACATTCGTGCGAATGAATTAGAATGGATCGTACGAAAGAGTAAGAATTGATCGTACGAATGAAATAAAATGGATCGTATGAATGAATTAGAATGGGTCGTACGAATGAATTAGAATGGATCCTATGAATGAATTAGAATGGATCGTGCGAATGAATTAGAATGGATTGTACGAATGAATTAGAATGGATACATTCATGCAAATGAATTACAATGGATCGTATAAATGAGTAAGAATGGATTGTACCAATGAAATAGAATGGATCGTACGAATGAATTAGAATGGATCGTGCGAATGAATTAGATTGGATCGTGCGAATGAATTAGAATGGATCGTATAAATGAATTAGAATGGGTACATTCGTGCGAATGAATTAGAATGGATCGTTTGAATGAATTAGAATGGATCGTACGAATGAATTAGAATAGATTGTGCGAATGAATTAGAATGGATCGTATAAATGAATTAGAATGGATCGTATGAATGAATTAGAATGGATCGTGCGAATGAATTAGAATGGATCGTACGAATGAATTATAATGGATACATTCGTGCGAATGAATTAGAATAGATCGTACAAATGAGTAAGAATGGATCGTACGAATGAAATGGAATGGATCGTATGAATGAATTAGAATGGATTGTACGAATGAATTAGAATGGATCGTATGAATGAATCAGAATGGATTTTGCGAATGAATTATAATGGATTGTACGAATGAATTAGAATGGATACATTCATGCGAATGAATTAGAATGGATCGTATGAATGAGTAAGAATGGATTGTACGAATGAAATAGAATGGATCGTATGAATGAATTAGAATGTATCGTGCGAATGAATTATAATGGATCGTACGAATGAATTAGAATGGATACATTCGTGTGAAAGAATTAGAATGGATTGTATGAATGAATTAGAATGGATCGTACGAATGAATTAGAATAGATCGTATGAATGAATTAGAATGGATCATGCGAATGAATTAGAATGGATCGTACGAATGAATTAGAATAGATATATTCGTGCGAATGAATTAGAATGGATCGTACGAATGAGTAAGAATGGATTGTACGAATGAAATAGAATGGATCGTACGAATGAATTAGAATGGATCGTACGAATGAATATGATTGGATTGTGCGAATGAATTAGATTGGATCGTACGAATGAGTAAGAATGGATCGTACGAATGAAATAGAATGGATCGTATGAATGAATTAGAATGGATCATACGAATAAAATAGAATGGATCGTATGATTGAATTAGAATGGATCGTATGAATTAGAATGGATCGTATGAATGAATTATAATGGATCATGCTAATGAATTAGAATGGAACGTACGAATGAATTAGAATGGATCGTACAAATGAATTAGAATGGATCGTATAAATGAATTAGAATGGATCATGTGAATAAATTAGATAGGATTGTATGAATGAATTAGAATGGGTACATTCATGCGAATGAATTAGAATGGATCATACGAATGAAATAGAATGGATCGTACGAATGAATTATAATGGATTGTGCGAATGAACTAGATTGGATCGTGCGAATGAATTAGAATGGATCGTACGAATGAATTAGAATGGATATATTTGTGCGAATGAATTAGAATGGAAACATTCATGCGAATGAATTAGAATGGATCATGCAAATGAACTAGAATGGATCGTGGGAATGAATTAGAATGGATCATATGAATGAATTAGAATGGATCGAACGAATGAATTAGAATGGATACATTCGTGCGAAAGAATTAGAATGGATTGTGCTAATTCATTCATACGATCCATTCTAATTCATTCGTACGATCCATTCTAATTCATTCGCACAATCTATTCTAATTCATTCGTACGATCCATTCTAATTCATTCGCACGATCCATTCTAATTCATTTGCACGATCCATTCTAATTCATTCATACAATCCATTCTAATTCTTTCGCACGAATGATTCAATTCTAATTTATTCGTACGATCCACCCTAATTCCTTCGGATGATCCATTCTAATTCATTCGTACGATCAATTCTAATTCATTAGCACGATCCATTCTAATTCATTCACACGAATGTATCCATTCTAATTCATCGTACGATCAATTCTAATTCATTCGCACGAATATATCCATTCTAATTCATTCGTACTATCCATTCTAATTCATTCGCACGATCCATTCTAATTCATTCATACGATCCATTCAAATTCTTTCGTACGATCCATTCTAATTCATTCGCATGATCCATTCTAATTCATTCATACGATCCATTCTAATTCATTCGCACGATCCATTCTAATTCATTCGTACTATCCATTCTAATTCATTCGTACGATCCATTCTAATTCATTCGTATGATCCATTCTAATTCGTTCGTACCATCTATTCTAATTCATTCATACGATCCATTCTAATTTATTGATACGATCCATTCTAATTCATTCATACAATCCATTCTATTTCTTTCGCACGAATGTATCTATTCTAATTCATTTGTACGATTCACCCTAAGTCCTTCGTATGATCCATTCTAATTCATTCGCACGAATGTATCCATTCTAATTCATTCGTACGATCCATTAAAATTCATTCATACGATCCATTCTAATTCATTCGCATGATCCATTCTAATTCATTCATACGATCCATTCTAATTCATTCGTACGATCCATTATAATTCATTTGCACGATCCATTCGAATTCATTCGCATGATCCGTTCTAATTCATTCGTACGATCCATTCTAATTCATTCATACGATCCATTCTATTTCATTCGTATGATCCATTCTTACTCATTCGTACGATCCATTATAATTCATTCGCACGATCCATTCTAATTCATTCGCACGATCCATTCTAATTCATTCGTACGATCCATTCTATTTCATTCGTACGATCCATTCTTACTCATTCGTACTATCCATTCTAATTCATTCGCATGAATGTATCCGTTCTAATTCATTCGTACAATCCATTCTAATTCATTCGCACGATCCATTCTACTTCATTCATACGATCCATTCTAATTCATTCGTACGATCCATTCAAATTCATTCATACAATCCATTCTAATTCTTTCACATGAATGTATCCATTCTAATTCATTCGTACGATCCATTCTAATTCATTCACACGATCCATTCTAATTCATTCATACGATCCATTCTAATTCATTCATACAATCCATTCTAATTCTTTCGTACGAATGTATCCATTCTAATTCATTCGTACGATCCATTCTAATTCATTCGCACGATCCAATCTAATTCATTCGCATGATCCATTCTAATTCATTCACACGAATGTATCCAGTCTATTCTAATTCATTTGTACGATCCATTCTAATTCTTTCATACGATCCATTCTAATTCATTCGTATGAATGTATCCATTCTATTCTAATTCATTCGTACGATCCATTCTAATTCATTCGCACGATCCATTCTAATTCATTCGTATGATCCATTCTAATTCATTCGCACGATCCATTCTAATTCATTCATACGATCCATTCCAATTCATTCATACAATCCATTCTAATTCTTTTGCACGAATGTATCCATTCTAATTCATTCGTACGATCCACACTAATTCCTTCGTATGATTCATTCTAATTCATTCGCACGAATGTTTCCATTCTAATTCATTCGTACGATCCATTCGACTTCATTCATACGATCCATTCTAATTCATTTGCACGAATGTATTCATTCGCACAATCTATTCTAATTCATTCGGACGATCCATTCTAATTCATTCTTACGATCCATTCTAATTCATTCGCACAATCTATTCTAATTTATTCGTACGATCCATTCTAATTCATTAGCACGATCCATTCTAATTCATTCGTACGATCCATTCTATTTCATTCGTACGATCCATTCTTACTCATTCATACGATCCATTCTAATTCATTCGCACGAATGTATCCATTCTAATTCATTCGTACGATCCATTCTAATTCATTCGCACGATCCATTCAAATTCATTCATACGATCGTACGAATGAATTAGAATGGATCGTGCGAATGAATTAGAATGGATACATTCGTGCGAATGAATTAGAATGGATCGTACAAATGAGTAAGAATGGATCGTACGAATGAAATAGAATGGATACATTTGTGCGAAAGAATTAGAATAGATTGTATGAATGAACTAGAATGAATCGTATGAAAGAATAAGAATGGATCGTGCGAATGAATTAGAATGGATCGTACGAATGAATTAGAATAGATTGTATGAATGAATTAGAATGGATCGTGCGAATGAATTAGAATGGATCGTACGAATGAATTAGAATAGAATGGATACATTCGTGCGAATGAATTAGAATGGATCGTACGAATAAGTAAGAATGGATCGTACGAATGAAATAGAATGGATCGTACGAATGAATTAGAAAGGATCGTGCTAATGAATTAGAATGGATCGTACGAATGAATTAGAATAGATTGTGCGAATAAATTAGAATGGATCGTACGAATGAATTATAATGGATACGTTCGTGCGATTGAATTAGAATGGATCGTATGAATGAATTAGAATGGATCGTATGAATGAATTAGAATGGATCGTGCGAATGAATTAGAATGGATCGTACGAATGAATTAGAATGGATACATTCGTGCGAATGAATTAGAATGGATAGTACGAATCAGTAAGAATGGATCGTACGAAAGAAATTGAATGGATCGTACGAATGAATTAGAATGGATCGTGCTAATGAATTAGAATGGATCGTACGAATGAATTAGAATAGATTGTGCGAATGAAATATAATGGATCGTACGAACGAATTAGAATGGATCTTATGAATGAATTAGAATGGATCGTGCGAATGAATTAGAATGGATCGTACGAATGAATTAGAATGGATACATTCGTGTGAATGAATTAGAATGGATCGTACGAATGAGTAAGAATCGATCATAGAATGAAATAGAATGGATCGTATGAATGAATTAGAATGGATCGTACGAATGAATTAGAATGGATCGTATGAATGAATTAGAATGGATCGTGCGAATGAATTAGAATGGATCGTACGAATGAATTAGAATGGATACATTTGTGCGAATGAATTAGAATGGATCATACGAATGAGTAAGAATGGATCGTACGAATGAAATAGAATTGATCGTACGAATGAATTAGAATGGATCGTGCGAATGAATTAGATTGGATCGTCCGAATGAATTAGAATGGATCGTACGAATGAATTAGAATGGATACATTTGTGTGAATGAATTAGAATGGATCGTATGAATGAATTAGAATGGATCGTATGAATGAATTCGAATGAATCGTACGTATGAATTAGAATGGATCGTACAAATGAATTAGAATGGATCGTATGAATGAATTAGAATGGATCGTGCGAATGAATTAGAATGGATCGTATGAATAAATTAGAATGGATACATTCGTGCGAAAGAATTAGAATGGATTGTATGAATGAATTAGAATGGATCGTACGAATGAATTAGAATGGATCGTATGAATGAATTAGAATGGATCGTGCGAATGAATTAGAATGGATTGTACGAATGAATTAGAATGGATACATTCGTGCGAATGAATTAGAATGGATCGTACGAATGAGTAAGAATGGATCGTATGAATGAAATTGAATGGATCGTACGAATGAATTAGAATGGATCGTACGAATGAATATGATTGGATCGTGCGAATGAATTAGATTGGATCGTACGAATGAGTAAGAATGGATCGTACGAATGAAATAGAATGTATCGTATGAATGAATTATAATGGATCATACGAATAAAATAGAATGGATTATATAAATGAATTAGAATGGATCGTATGAATGAATTAGAATGGATCGTATGAATGAATTAAAATAGATCGTATGAATGAATTAGAATGGATCGTGCTAATGAATTAGAATGGATCGTACGAATGAATTAGAATGGATCATACGAATGAATTTGAATGGATCGTATGAATGAATTAGAATGGATCGTGCGAATGAATTAGAAGGGATCGTACGAATGAATTAGAATGGGTATATTCGTGCGAATGAATTTGAATGGATCGTACGAATGAGTAAGAATGGATCGTACGAATGAAATAGAATGGATCGTACGAAGGAATTAGAATAGATTGTGCGAATGAATTAGATTGGATCGTTCGAATGAATTAGAAGGGATCGTACAAATGAATTAGAATGGATACATTCGTGCGAATGAGTTAGAATGGAAACATTCATGCGAATGAATTAGAATGGATCGTGCAAATGAATTAGAATGGATCGTTGGAATGAATTAGAATGGATCGTTTGAATGAATTAGAATGGATCGTACGAATGAATTAGAATGAATACATTCGGGCAAAAGAATTAGAATAGATCATGGTAATTCATTCATACGATCCATTCTAATTCACTCGTACGGTCCATTCTAATTCATTCGCACAATCTATTCTAATTCATTCGTATGATCCATTCTAATTCATTCGCACGATCTATTCTAATTCATTTGCACGATCCATTCTAATTCATTAATACAATCCCTTCTAATTCTTACGCACGAATGTTTCCATTCTAATTCATTCGTACGATCCACCCTAATTCCTTCGTATGATCCATTCTAATTTATTCGTACGATCCATTCAAATTCATTAGCACGATCCATTCTAATTCATTCGCACGAACGTATCCATTCTAATTCATCGTACGATCCATTCTAATTCATTCGCACGAATGTATCCATTCTAATTCATTCGTATGATCCATTCTAATTCATTCGCACGATTCATTCTAATTCATTCATACGCTCCATTCAAATTCAACTGTACGATCCATTCTAATTCATTCGCATGATCCATTCTAAATCATTCATACGATCCATTCTAATTCATTCATACAATCCTTTCTAATTCTTTTGCACGAATATATCCATTCTAATTCCTTCGTACGATCCATTCTAATTCATTCATACACTCCATTCTAATTTATTCATACGATCCATTCTAATTCATTCATACAATCTATTCTACTTCTTTCGCACGAATGTATCTATTCTAATTCATTTGTACGATCCACCCTAATTCCTTCGTATGATCCATTCTAATTCATTCGCACGAATGTATCTATTCTAATTCATTCGTACGATCCATTCAAATTCATTCATACGATCCATTCTAATTCATTCGCACGATCCATTCTAATTCATTCATACGATCCATTCTAATTCATTCGCACGATCCATTCTAATTCATTCGTACCATCCATTCTATTTCATTCGTACGATCCATTCTTACTCATTCGTACGATCCATTCTAATTCATTCGCATGAATGAATCCGTTCTAATTCATTCGTACGATCCATTCTAATTCATTCGCACGACCCATTCTAATTTATTCATACGATCCACTCTAATTCATTCGTACGATCCATTCAAATTCATTCATACAATCCATTCTAATTCTTTCGCATGAATGTATCCATTCTAATTCATTAGTACGATCCATTCTAATTCATTCGCACGATCCATTCTAATTCATTCATACGATCCATTCTAATTCATTCATAAAATCCATTCTAATTCTTTCGCACGAATGTATCCATTCTAATTCATTCGTACAATCCATTCTAATTCATTCGCACGATCCAATCTAATTCATTCGCACGATCCATTCAAATTCATTCGCACGAATGTATCCAGTCTATTCTAATTCATTCGTACGATCTATTCTAATTCATTCGTACGATCCATTCTAATTCATTCGTAGGAATGTATCCATTCTATTCTAATTCATTCGCACGATCCATTCTAATTCATTCGCACGATCCATTCTAATTCATTCGTACGATCCATTCTAATTCATTCGCACGATCCATTCTAATTCATTCATACGATCCATTCTAATTCATTCATACGATCCATTCTAATTCTTTTGCATGAATGTATCTATTCTAATTCATTCGTACGATCCACCCTAATTCCTTCGTATGATCCAATCTAATTCATTCGCACGAATGTATCCATTCTAATTCATTCGTACGATCTATTCGAATTCATTCATACTATCCATTCTAATTCATTCATATGATCCATTCTAATTCATTCATACGATCCATTCTAATTCATTCGCATGAATGTATTCATTCGCACAATCTATTCTAATTCATTCGTACGATCCATTCTAATTCATTAGCACGATCCATTCTAATTCATTCGTACGGTCCATTCTATTTCATTCGTACGATCCATTCTTACTCATTCCTACAATCCATTCTAATTCATTCGCACGAATGTATCCATTCTATTTCATTCGTACGATCCATTCTAATTCATTCATATGATCCATTCTAATTCATTCGTACGATCCATTCTAATTCATTCGCACAATCTATTCTAATTCATTCGTACGATCCATTCTAATTCATTAGCATGATCCATTCTAATTTATTCGTACGATCCATTCTATTTCATTAGCACAATCCATTCTAATTTATTCGTACGATCCATTCTATTTCATTCGTACGATCCATTCTTACTCATTCGTACGATCCATTCTAATTCATTCGCACGAATGTATTCATTCTAATTTATTCGTACGATCCATTCTAATTCATTCGCACGATTCATTCTAATTCATTCATACGATCCATTCTTATTTATTCGTACGATCCATTGTAATTCATTCGCACGATCTATTCTAATTCATTCATACGATCCATTCTAATTTATTCATACAATCCATTCTAATTCATTCGTACGATCCACCCTAATTTCTTCGTATGATCCATTCTAATTCATTCGCACGAATGTATCCATTCTAATTCATTCATCCATCCATTCTAATTCATTCATACGATCCATTCTAATTTATTTGCACGATCCATTATAATTCATTCGTATGATCCATTCTAATTCATTCGTACGATCCATTCTAATTCATTCGCACGATCCATTCTAATTCATTCGCACATTCCATTCTATTTCCTTCGTATGATCCATTCTATTTCATTCGTATGATCCATTCTAATTCCTTCGTACGATCCATTCTAATTCATTCCCATGAATGTATCCATTCTAATTCATACATACGATCCATTCTTACTCATTCGTACGATCCATTCTAATTCCTACGATCGTGCGAATGAAATAGAATGGATCGTATGAATGAATTAGAATAGATTGTGCGAAGGAATTAGAGTGGATACATTCTTGGGAATGAATTAGAATGGATTGTACGAAGGAATTACAATGGATCATACGAATGAAATAGAATGGATCGTACGAAGGAATTACAATGGATCGTACAAAGGAATTAGAATGGATCGTAAGAATGAATTAGAATAGATTGTGCGAATGAATTAGAATGGATGGTACGAATGAATTAGAATAGATACATTCGTGCGAAAGAATTAGAATGGATTGTATGAATGAATTAGATTGGATACATTCGTGCGAAGGAACTAGAATGGATCGTACGAATGGATCATACGAATGAATTAGAATTAAATAGAATGGATCGTACAAATGAATTAGAATGGATCTTGCTAATGAATTAGAATGGATCGTACGAATGAATTAGAATAGATTGTGCGAATGAATTAGAATGGATCGTACGAATGAATTTGAATGGATACATTCGTGCGAATGAATTAGATTGGATCGTATGAATGAATTAGAATGGATCGTACGTATGAATTAGAATGGATACATTCATGGGAATGAATTAGAATGGATCGGACGAAGGAATTAGAATGGATCGTACGAATGAATTAGGTTGGATCGTGCGAATGAATTAGAATGGATACATTCGTGCGAATGAATTAGAATAGGTCGTATGAATTAATTAGAATGGATCGTGCGAATGAATTAGAATGGATCGTACGAATGAATTAGAATGGATCATATGAATGAATTAGAATGGATCGTGCGAATGAATTAGAATGGATCGTACGAATAAATTAGAATGGATACATTAGTGCGAATGAATTAGAATAGATCGTACGAATGAGTAAGAATGAATCATACGAATGAATCATACGAATGAAATAGAATGGATCGTATGAATGAATTAGAATGGATCATGCTAATGAATTAGAATGGATCGTACGAATGAATTCGACTAGATTGTGCGAATGAATTAGAATGGATCGTATGAATGAATTAGAATGGATCGTACGAATGAATTAGAATGGATACATTCGTGCGAATGAATTAGAATGGATCGTACGAATGAGTAAGAATAGATCGTATGAATGAAATAGAATAGATCGTACGAATGAATTAGAATGGATCGTGCTAATGAATTAGAATGGATCATACGAATAAATTAGAATAGATTGTGCGAATGAATTAGAATGGATCGTACGAATGAATTAGAATGGATCGTATGAATGAATTAGAATGGATTGTGCGAATGAATTAGAATGGATCATACGAATGAATTAGAATGGATACATTCATGCGAATGAATTAGAATGGATCGTACGAATGAGTAAGAATGGATCGTACGAATGAAATAGAATGGATCATGCTAACGAATTAGAATGGATCGTACGAATAAATTAGAATAGATTGTGCGAATGAATTAGAATGGATCGTACGAATGAATTAGAATGGATTGTAGGAATGAATTAGAATGGATCGTGCGAATGAATTAGAATGGATCGTATGAATGAATTAGAATGGATCATACGAATGAATTAGAATGGATAAATTCGTGCGAATGAATTAGAATGGATTGTACGAATGAATTAGAATGGATTGTATGAATAAATTAGAATGGATCGTGCTAAAGAATTAGAATGGATCGTACGAATGGATTAGAATAGATCGTATGAATGAATTAGAATAGTTCGAATGAATGAATTAGAATGGATCGAACGAATGAGTAATAATGGATCGTACGAATGAAATAGAATGGATCGAACGTACGATCCATTCTAATTCATTCATTTGATCCATTCTAATTCATTAGCACGAATGTATCCATTCTAATTTAATCGTACGATCAAATCTAATTCATTCGCACAATTTATTCTAATTCATTCGTACCATCCATTCTAATTTATTCGCACGATCCATTCTAATTCTTTTGTACGATCCATTCTAATTCATTCATATAATCCATTCTAATTCTTTTGTACGATCCATTCTAATTCATTCCTACGATCCATTCTAATTCCTTCGTATGATCCATTCTAATTCATTCATACGATCCATTCTAATTCATTCGTACGATTCATTCTAATTCATACGTACGATCCATTTGAATTTATTCATACGATCCATTCTAATTCATTCATACGATCCATTCTAATTCATTCACACGAATGTATCCATTCTAATTCATTCGTACGATCCATTCTAATTCATTCGCATGATCCAATCTAATTCTTTCGCACGATCCATTCTAATTCATTCGTACGATCCATTCTATTTCATTCGTACGATCCATTCTTACTCATTCGTACGATCTATTCTAATTCATTCGTACGATCCATTCTATTTCATTAGCACGATCCATTCTAATTCATTCGTACGATCCATTCTAATTCATTCGTATGATCCATTCTAATTCATTTGTACGATCCATTCTAATTCATTTGTACGATCCATTCTAATTCATTCATACAATCCATTCTAATTCTTTTGCACGAATGTATGCATTCTAATTCATTTGTATGATCCATTCTAATTCCTTTGTATGATCCATTCTAATTCTTTCGTACGATCAATTCTAATTCCTTCGTACGATCTATTCTAATTCATTCCCATGAATGTATCCATTCTAATTCATACGTACGATCCATTCTAATTCATTCATACGATCATTCATACGATCCATTCTAATTCATTCGTAGAATACATTCTAATTCATTCATAAGATCCATTCTAATTCATTCGTACGATCCATTCTAATTCATTCGCACGAATGTATCCATTCAAATTCATTCGTACGATCCATTCTAATTCATTCGCACGATCCATTCTAATTCATTCATACGATCCATTCTAATTCGTTCGTACCATCCAATCTATTCTAATTCATTCCCATGAATGTATCCATTCTAATTCATTCATACGATCCATTCTAATTCATTCGCACGAATATATCCATTCTAATTCATTCGTATGATCCATTCTAATTCATTTATACGATCCATTCTAATTCATTCGTACGATCCATTCTAATTCATTCATACAATCTATTCTAATTTATTCATTCGCACGATCCATTCTAATTAGAATACATTCTAATCCATTCGTACGATCCATTCTAATTCATTCATATGGTCCATTCTAATTCATTTGTATGATCCATTCTAATTCCTAATACATTCTAATTCATTCTAATTCATACATACGATCCAATCTAATTCATTTGCACGATCCATTCTAATTCATTCATTCGATCCATTCTAATTCATTCATACAATCCATTCTAATTCTTTCGCACGAATGTATCCATTCTAATTCATTCGTACGATCCATTTTAATTCATTCGCACGATCCATTCTAATTCATTCATACGATCCATTCTAATTCATACATACGATCCATTCTAATTCATTCATATGATCCATTCTATTTCATTCGTATGATCCATTCTAATTCCTTCGTACGATCCATTATAATTCATTCCCATGAATGTATCCATTCTAATTCAAACGTACGATCCATTCTAATTCATTCATACGATCCAATCTAATTCATTCATACGATCCATTCTAATTCATTCGTACGATCCATTCTAATTCTTTCGCACAATCTATTCTAATTCATTCGTACAATATCCATTCTAATTCATTAGCATGATCCATTCTAATTCATTCGTACGATCCATTCTATTTTATTCGTACGTTCCATTCTTACTCATTCGTACGATCCATTCTAATTCATTCGCACGAATGTATCCATTCGAATTCATTCGTACGATCCATTCTAATTCATTCGCACGATCCATTCTAATTCATTCAGATGATCCAATCTAATTCATCCATACAATCCATTCTAATTCTTTTGCACGAATGTATCCATTCTAATTCTTCCATACGATCCACCCTAATTCCTTCGTATGATCCATTCTAATTCATTCGCACGAATGTATCCATTCTAATTCATTCGTACGATCCATTCGAATTCATTCATACGATCCATTCTAATTCATTCATACGATCCATTCTAATTCATTCGTACGATCCATTCTAATTCATTCGCACGATACATTCTAATTCATTCATACGATACATTCTAATTCATTCGTACAATCCATTCTAATTCATTCATACGATCCATTCTAATTCCTTCGTATGATCCATTCTAATTCATTCGCACGAATGTATCCATTCTAATTCATTCGTACGATCCATTCGAATTCATTCATACGATCCATTCTATTTCATTCGTACGATCCATTCTAATTCATTCGCACGAATGTATCCATTCTAATTCATTCGTACGATCTATTCTATTTCATTTGCACGATCCAATCTAATTCATTCGCACGATCCATTCTAATTTATTCGTACGATCCATTCTATTTCATTACTACGATCCATTCTTACTCATTCGTACGAACCATTCTAATTCATTCGCACGAATGTATCCATTCTAATTCATTCGTACGATCCATTCTAATTCATTCGCACGATCCATTCTAATGATCATGCGAATGAATTAGAATGGACCGTACGAATGAATTAGAATGGATCGTATGAATGAATCAGAATGGATCGTGCGAATGAATTAGAATGGATCGTACGAATGAATTAGAATAGATACATTCATGCGAATGAATTAGAATGGATCGTATGAATGAATTAGATTGTATGAATTAGAATGGATCATACGAATGAGTAAGAATGGATCGTATGAATGAATTAGAATGGATCGTGCGAATGAATTAGAATAGATCGTGCGAATGAATTAGAATGGATATATTTGTGCGAATGAATTAGAATGGATCGTACGAATGAATTAGAATGGATCGTATGAATGAATTAGATTGGATCGTGCGAATGAATTAGAATGGATCGTATGAATGAATTAGAATGGATACATTCGTGCGAATGAATTAGAATGGATCGTATGAATGAATTAGATTGGATCGTATGAATGAATTAGAATGGATCGTGCGAATGAATTAGAATGGATCGTACGAATAAATTAGAATATATCGTACGAATGAATTAGAATGGATACATTCGTGCGAATGAATTAGAATGGATCATACGAAGGAATTAGGGTGGATTGTACGAATGAATTAGAATGGATACATTCGTGCGAAAGAATTAGAATGGATCATATGAATGAATTAGAATGGATCATACGAATGAATTAGAATGGATCGTATGAATGAATTAGAATGGATCATGTGAATGAATTAGAATGGATCGTACGAATGAGTAAGAATGGATCGTACAAATGAAATAGAATGGATCGTACGTACGATCCATTCTAATTCATTCATACGATCCATTCTAATTCATTCGCATGAATGTATCCATTCTAATTCATTCGTACGATCCATTCTAATTCATTCGCACAATCTATTCTAATTCATTCGTACGATCCATTCTAATTCATTCGCAGGATCCATTCTAATTCATTTGAACAATCCATTCTAATTCATTCATGCAATCCATTCTAATTATTTTGCACGAATGTATCTATTCTAATTCATTCGTACGATCCATTCTAATTCCTTCGTACAATCCATTCTAATTTTTTCGTACGATCTATTCTAAATCATTCATACGATCCATTCTAATTCATTCGTACGATCCATTCTAATTCATACGTACGATCCATTCGAATTCATTCATACGATCCATTCTAATTCATTCATACGATCCATTCTAATTCATTCGCACGAATGTATCCATTCTAATTCATTCGTACGATCCATTCTAATTCATTCGCATGATCCAAACTAATTCTTTCATATGATCCATTCTAGTTCATTCGTATGATCCATTCTTATTTATGAATGAGTAAGATCCATTCGTGCGAATGATTAGAATGGATCACGAATGAATTAGAATGGATCGTGCTAATGAATTAGAATGGATCGCACAAAGGAATGAATTAGAATGGATACATTCGTACAATCCATTCTAATTCATTCGTACGATCCATTCTAATTCATTCGTACGATCCATTCTAATTTATTCATACGATCCATTCTAATTTATATTCATTCGTACGATCCATTCTAATTCATTCGTACGATCCATTCTAATTCATTCGTACGATCTATTCTAATTCATTTGTTCGATCTATTCTAAATCATTCACACGATCCATTCTTGAATGGATCGTACGAATGAGTAAGAATGGATCGTACGAATGAAATAGAATTGATCGTACGAATGAATTAGAATGGATCGTGCTAATGAATTAGAATGGATCGTATGAATGAATTAGAATAGATTGTACGTATGAATTAGAATGGATCGTACGAATGAATTAGAATGGATCTTGCGAATGAATTAGAGTGGATCTTACGAATGAATTAGAATGGATCGTACGAATGAATTAGAATGGATCGTACGAATGAATATGAATTAGAATGGATCGTATGAATGAATTAGAATGGATCGTACAAATGAATTAGAATGGATCGTACGAATGAATTAGAATGGATTGTACGAATATATCCATTCTAATTCATTTCTTTGTGCGGTCCATTCTAATTCATTCGTACGATCCATTCTAATTCATTCATACGATCCATTCTAATTCATTCGTACGATCCATTCTAATTCATTCTCACACTCTATTCTAATTTATTCGTACGATCCATTCTAATTCATTAGCACGATCCATTCTAATTGATTCATACGATCCATTCTATTTCATTCGTACGATCCATTCTTATTCATTCGTACGATCATATGAATGAATTAGAATAAATTAGAATGGATCGTATGAATTAGAATGGATTCATTCATACGATCCATTCTAATTCATTAGCACAATCCATTCTAATTCATTCGTACGATCCATTCTATTTCATTCGTACGATCCATTCTTACTCATTCGTACGATCCAATCTAATTCATTCATACGATCCATTCTAATTCATTCGCACGAATGTATCCATTCTAATTCATTCGTACGATCCATTCTAATTCATTCGCACAATCTATTCTAATTCATTTATACGATCCATTCTAATTCATTAGCACGATTCATTCTAATTTATTCGTACGATCCATTCTAATTCATTTGTACGATCCATTCAAATTCATTTCCATGAATGTATCTATTCTAATTCATACCTACGATCCATTCTAATTCATTCATACGATCCAATCTAATTCATTCATACGATCCATTCTAATTAATTCGTACGATCCATTCTAATTCATTCGCACGATCCATTCTAATTCATTCATACCATCCATTCTAATCCATTCGTACGATCCATTGTAATTCATTTGCACGATCCATTCTAATTCATTCATACGATCTAATCTAATTCATTCGTATGATCCATTCTAATTCCTTCGTACGATCCATTCTAATTCATTCGCACGATCCATTCTAATTCATTTGCACGATCCATTCTAATTCATTCATACAATCTATTCTAATCCTTTTGCACGAATGTATCCATTCTACTTCATTCGTACGATCCATTCTAATTCCTTCGTACGATCCATTCTAATTCCTTCGTACGATCCAATGTATTTCATTCGTATGATCCATTCTAATTCCTTCGTACGATCCATTCATTCGTACGATCCATTTTAATTCCTTCGCACAAACTATTCTAATTCATTCGTGCGATCCATTCTAATTCATTCGTACGATCCATTCTAATTCATTAGGACAATCCATTCTAATTCATTCATACGATCCATTCTAATTCGTACGATCCATTCTATTTCATTCATACGTTCCATTCTTACTCATTCGTACGATCCATTCTAATTCATTAGCACAAATGTATCCATTCAAATTCATTCGTACGATCCATTCATTCGTATGATCCATTCTAATTCTTTTGCACAATCTATTCTAATTCATTCGTACGATCCATTCTAATTCATTCATACGATCTATTCTAATTCATTAGCACGATCCATTCTAATTCATTCATACGATCCATTCTAATTCATACGATCCATTCTAATTCATTCATACGATCCATTATATTTCATTCGTATGATCCATTCTAATTTATTCGTACAATCCATTCGAATTCATTCATACGATCCATTCTAATTCATTCGCACAATCTATTCTAATTTATTCGTACGATCTATTCTAATTCATTAGCACGATTGACTCTAATTCATTCGTACGATCTATTCTATTTCATTCGTATGATCTATTCTTACTTATTCGTACGATCCATTCTAATTCATTCGCAGGAATGTATCCATTCTAATTCATTCGTACGATCCATTCTAATTCATTCACACAATCTAATTCATTCGTACGATCCATTCTAATTCATTAGCACGATCTATTCTAATTCATTCACTATTTCATTCGTACGATCCATTCTTAGTCATTCGTACGATCCATTCTAATTCATTCGCACAATCTATTCTAATTCATTCGTACGATCCATTCTAATTCCTTTATTCTTATTAATTCGTACGATCCATTCTAATTCATTCGCACAATCTATTCTAATTCATTCGTACGATCCATTCTAATTCCTACATTCTTATTCATTCGTACGATCTATTCTAATTCATACGTACGATCCATTCTAATTCATTCATACGATCCAATCTAATTCATTCATATGATCCATTCTAATTCATTCGGTCATACGAATGAGTAAGAATGGATCGTAAGAATGAATTAGAATGGATAAATTTGTGCGAATGAATTAGAATGGATCGTATGAATGAATTAGAATGGATCGTATGAATGAATTAGGACCGTGCGAATGAATTAGAATGGATCGTACGAATGAATTAGAATGGATCGTATGAATGAATTAGAATGGATCGTGCGAATGAATTAGAATGGATCGTACGAATGAATTATAATGGATACATTCGTGCGAATGAATTAGAACGGATCGTACGAATGAGTAAGAATGGATCGTAAGAATGAAATAGAATGGATCATACGAATGAATTAGAATGGATAGTGCGAATGAATTAGATTGGACCGTACGAAGGAATTAGAATGGATACATTCGTGCGAATGAATTAGAATGGATCGTATGAATGAATTCGAATGGATTGTACGTACGATCCATTCTATTTCATTCGTACGATCCATTCTTACTCATTCGTATGATCCATTCTAATTTATTCGCACAATCCATTCTAATTCATTTATACGATCCATTCTATTTCATTCGTATGATCCATTCTAATTCCTTCGTATGATCCATTCTAATTCATTCCCATGAATGCATCCATTCTAATTCATTCGTACGATCCATTCTAATTCATTCGCACGAATGTATCCATTCTAATTCATTCGTACGATCCATTCTAATTCATTCGCACAATCTATTCTAATTCATTCGTACGATCCATTCTAATTCATTAGCACGATCCATTCTAATTCATTCATACAATCCATTCTAATTCATTCTCACAATCTATTCTAATTCATTCGTACGATCCATACGAATTAATTAGAATGGATACATTCGTGCGAATGAATTCGAATGGATCGTACGAATGAGTAAAAATGGATCGTACGAATAAAATACAATGGATCGTACGAATGAATTAGAATGGATCATGCTAATGAATTAGAATGGATCGTACGAATGAATAAGAATGGATCGTGTGAATGAATTAGAATGGATCGTGCAAATGAATTAGAATGGATCGTACGAATGAATTAGAATGGATACATTCGTGCGAATGAATTAGAATGGATCGTACGAATGAGTAAGAATAGATCGTACGAATGAAATAGAATGGATCGTATGAATGAATTAGAATGGATCGTACGAATGAAATAGAATGGATCGTATGAATGAATTAGAATGGATCGTGCGAATGGATTAGAATGGATCGTACGAATGAATTAGAATGGATACATTAGTGCGAATGAATTAGAATGGATTGTACGAATGAGTAAGAATGGATCGTATGAATGAAATAGAATGGATCGTACGAATGAATTAGAATGGATCGTGCGAATGAATTATATTGGATCGTGCGAATGAATTAGAATGGATCGTACGAATGAATTAGAATGCATACATTCGTACGGATGAATTAGAATCGATTGTATGAATGAATTAGAATGGATCGTATGAATGAATTCGAATGAATCGTACGTATGAATTAGAATGGATCGTACAAATGAATTAGAATGGATCATATGAATGAATTAGAATGGATCGTGCGAATGAATTAGAATGGATCGTACGAATGAATTAGAATGGATACATTCGTGCAAAAGAATTAGAATGGATTGTATGAATGAATTAGAATGGATCGTACGAATGAATTAGAATGGATCGTTTGAATGAATTATAATGGATCGTGCGAATGAATTAGAATGGATCGTACGAATGAATTAGAATGGATACATTCGTGCGAATGAATTAGAATTGATCGTATGAACGAGTAAGAATGGATCATGCGAATAAAATAGAATGGATCGTACGAATGAATTAGAATGGATCGTACGAATGATTATGATTGGATCGTGCAAATAAATTAGATTGAATCGTACGAATGAGAAAGAATGGATCGTACGAACGCAATAGAATGGATTGTATGAATGAAATAGAATGGATCATACGAATAAAATAGAATGGATCGTATGAATGAATTAGAATGGATCGTATGAATTTGAATGGATCGTATGAATGAATTAGAATGGATCGTACGAATGAATTATAATGGATCGTACGAATGAATTAGAATGGATCGTATGAATGAATTAGAATGGATCGTGCAAGTGAATTAGAAGGGTTCGTACGAATGAATTAGAATGGGTACATTCGTGCAAATGAATTAGTATGGATCGTACGAATGAGTAAGAATGGATCATACGAATGAAATAGAATGGATCGTACGAATGAATTAGAATGGATTGTGCGAATGAATTAGATTGGATCGTGCGAATGAATTAGAATGGATTGTACGAAAGAATTAGAATGGAAACATTCATGCGAATGAATTAGAATGGATTGTGCAAATGAATTAGAATGGATCGTACGAATGAATTAGAATGGATCGTATGAATGAATTAGAATGGATCGTACGAATGAATTTGAATGGATACATTCGTGCGAAAGAATTTCAATGGATAAATTCATTCGTACGATCCATTCTAATTCATTCACACAATCTATTCGAATTCATTCGTACGATCCATTCTAATTCATTCGCACGATCCATTCTAATTCATTTGCACGATCCATTATAATTCATTCATATAATCCATTCTAATTCTTTCGCACGAATGTTTCCATTCTAATTCATTCGTACGATCCACCCTAATTCCTTCGTATGATCCATTCTAATTCATTCGTCCAATCCATTCTAATTCATTAGCACGATCCATTCTAATTCATTCGCACGAATGTATCCATTCTAATTCATCGTACGATCCATTCTAATTCATTCGCACGAATGTATCCATTCTAATTCATTTGCTCGATCCATTCTAATTCATTCGCACGATCCATTCTAATTCATTCATACGATCCATTCAAATTCATTCGTACGATCCATTCTAATTCATTCGCATGATCTATTCTAATTCATTCATACGATCCATTCTAATTCATTCATACAATCCTTTCTAATTCTTTCGCACGAATGTATCCATTCTAATTCCTTCGAACGATCCATTCTAATTCATTCATACGATCCATTCCAATTCATTCATACAATCCATTCTATTTCTTTCACACGAATGTATTTATTCTAATTAATTTGTACGATCCACCCTAATTCCTTCGTATGATCCATTCTAATTCATTCGCACGAATATATCCATTCTAATTCATTCGTACGATCCATTCAAATTCATTAATACGATCAATTCTAATTCATTCGCACGATCCATTCTAATTCATTCATACGATCCATTCTAATTCATTCGTACGATCCATTATAATTCATTCGCACGATCCATTATAATTCATTCGCACGATCCATTCTAATTCATTCGTACGATCCAGTCTATTTCATTCATACGATCCATTCTATTTCATTCGTATGATCCATTCTTACTCATTCGTACGATCAATTCTAATTCATTCGCACGATCCATTCTAATTTATTCGCAAGATCCATTCTAATTCATTCGCACGATCCATTCTATTTCATTCGTACGATCCATTCTTACTCATTCGTACGATCCATTCTAATTCATTCGCATGAATGTATCCATTCTAATTCATTCATACGATCCATTCTAATTCATTCGCACGATCCATTCTAATTCATTCATACGATCCATTCTAATACTTTCGTACGATCCATTCAAATTCATTCATACAATCCATTCTAATTCTTTCGCACGAATGTATCCATTCTAATTCATTCGTACGATCCATTCTAATTCATTCGCACGATTCATTCTAATTCATTCATACGATTTATTCTAATTCATTCATACAATCCATTCTAATTCTTTCGCACGAATGTATCCATTCTAATTCATTCGTACGATCCATTCTAATTCATTCGCACGATCCAATCTAATTCATTCGCACGATCCATTCTAATTCATTCGCACAAATGTATCCATTCTATTCTAATTCATTCGTACGATCCATTCTTTTTCATTCGTATGATCCATTCTAATTCATTCGTATGAATGTATCCATTCTATTCTAATTCATTCGTACGATCCATTCTAATTCATTCGCACCATCCATTCTAATTCATTCATACGATCCATTCTAATTCATTCGCACGATCCATCCTAATTCATTCATACGATCCATTCTAATTCATTCATACAATCCATTCTAATTCTTTCGCACGAATGTATCCATTCTAATTCATTCGTACGATCCATTCTAATTCATTCGCACGATCCAATCTAATTCATTCGCACGATCCATTCTAATTCATTCGCACAAATGTATCCATTCTATTCTAATTCATTCGTACGATCCATTCTAATTCATTCGTATGATCCATTCTAATTCATTCGTACGAATGTGTCCATTCTATTCTAATTCATTCGTACGATCCATTCTAATTCATTCGCACCATCCATTCTAATTCATTCATACGATCCATTCTAATTCATTCGTACGATCCATTCTAATTCATTCGTATGATCCATTCTAATTCATTCGCACGAATGTATCTATTCTAATTCATTCGTACGATCCATTCTAATTCATTCGCATGATCCATTCTAATTCATTCATACGATCCATTCTAATTCATTTGAACGATCCATTCTATTTCATTCGCACAATCTATTCTAATTCATTCGTACGATTCATTCGAATTCATTGGCACGAATGTATCCATTCTAATTCATTCGTACGATCCATTCTAATTTATTCGTACGATCCATTCTAATTCATTCATACGATCCATTCTAATTCATTCGTACGATCCATTCTAATTCATTCGTACGATCCATTCTAATTCATTCGTAATTCGTTCGCACGATCATTCTAATTCATTCGTACGATCCATTCTAATTCATTCGCACGATCATTCGTAATTCGTTCGTAATTCATGCGAATGAATTAGAATGGATCGTACGAATGAGTAAGAATGGATCGTATGAATGAAATAGAATGGATCGTACGAATAAATTAGAATGGATCGTGCTAATGAATTAGAATGCTTCGTACGAATGAATTAGAATAGATTGTGCGAATGAATTAGAATGGATCGTATGAATGAATTAGAATGGATCGTACGAATGAATTAGAATGGATACATTCGTGCGAATGAATTAGATTGGACCGTACGAATGAGTAAGAATGGATCGTACAAATGAAATAGAAAGGATCGTACGAATGAATTAGAATGGATCGTGCTAATGAATTAGAATGGATCGTACGAATGAATTAGAATAGATTGTGCGAATGAATTAGAATGGATCGTACGAATGAATTAGAATGGATCGTATGAATGAATTAGAATGGATCGTACGAATGAATTAGAATGGATCGTACGAATGAATTAGAATGGATACATTCGTGCCAATGAATTCGAATGAATCGTACGAATGAGTAAGAATGGATCGTACGAATGAAATAGAATGGATCGTGCTAATGAATTAGAATGGATCGTACGAATGAATTAGAATGGATCGTATGAATGAATTAGAATGGATCGTGCAAATGAATTAGAATGGATCGTACGAATGAATTAGAATGGATACATTCGTGCGAATGAATTAGAATGCATTGTAGGAATAAATTAGAATGGATCGTATGAATGAATTAGAATGGATCATGCGAATGAATTAGAATTGATCGTACGAATGAATTAGAATGGATCATATAAATGAATTAGAATGGATCGTGCGAATGAATTAGAATGGATCATACGAATGAATTAGAATGGATACATTCGTGCGAAAGAATTAGAATAGATCGTACGAATGAGTAATAATGGATCGTATGAATGAAATAGAATGGATCGTACGAATGAATTAGAATGGATCGTGCTAATGAATTACAATGGATCGTACGAATGGATTAGAATGGATCGTACGAATGAATTAGAATGGATCATACGAATGAATTAGAATGGATCGAACGAATGAGTAAGAATGGATCGTACGAATGAAAAAGAATGGATCGAACGTACGATCCATTCTAATTCATTCATACGATCCATTCTAATTCATTCATACGATCCATTCTAATTCATTCGCACAATCTTTTCTAATTCATTCGTACGATCCATTCTAATTCATTCGCACGATCCATTCTAATTCATTTGTATGATCCATTCTAATTCATTCATACAATCCATTCTAATTCTTTTGCACGAATGTATCCATTCTAATTCATTCGTACGATCCATTCTAATTCCTTCGTACGATCCATTCGAATTATTTCGTACGATCCATTCTAATTCATTCATACGATCCATTCTAATTCATTCGTACGATCCATTCTAATTCATACATACGATCCATTCGAATTCATTCATACGATCCATTCTAATTCATTCATACGATCCATTCTAATTCATTCACACGAATGTATCCATTCTAATTCATTCGTACGATCCATTCTAATTCATTCGGATGATCCAATCTAATTCTTTCGCACGATCCATTCTAATTCATTCGTACGATCTATTCTATTTCATTCGTACGATCCATTCTTACTCATTCGTACGATCCATTCTAATTCATTCGTACGATCCATTCTATTTCATTAGCATGATCCATTCTAATTCATTCGTACGATCCATTCTAATTCATTCGTATGATCAATTCTAATTCATTCGTACGATCCATTCTAATTCATTTGTATGATCAATTCTAATTCATTCATACAATCTATTCTAACTCTTTTGCACGAATGTATGCATTCTAATTCCTTCGTACGATCCATTCTAATTCCTTCGTACGATCCATTCTAATTCATTCCCATGAATGTATCCATTCTAATTCATACATGCGATCCATTCTAATTCATTCATACGATCATTCATAAGATCCATTCTAATTCATTCGTACGATCCATTCTAATTCATTCATACGATCCATTCTAATCCATTCATACGATCCATTCTAATTCATTCGCACGAATGTATCCATTCTAATTCATTCGTACGATCCATTCTAATTCATTCACATGATCAATTCAAATTCATTCATACGATCCCTTCTAATTCATTCGTATGATCCAATCTATTCTAATTCATTCCCATGAATGTATCCATTCTAATTCATTCATACGATCCATTCTAATTCATTCATACGATCCATTCTAATTCATTCGCATGAATGTATCCATTCTAATTCATTCGTATGATCCATTCTAATTCATTCATACGATCCATTCAAATTCATTCGTACGATCCATTCTAATTCATTCGTATGGATACATTCGTGCGAAGGAATTCATTCTAATTCATTCGCACAATCTATTCCAATTCATTCATTCGCATGATCCATTCTAATTAGAATACATTCTAATCCATTCGTACGATCCGTTCTAATTCATTCTTACGATCCATCCTAATTCATTCGTATGATCCATTTTAATTCCTAATACATTCTAATTCATTCTAATAAATACATACGATCCAATCTAATTCATTCGCATGATCCATTCTAATTCATTCATTTGATCCATTCTAATTCATTCATACAATCCCTTCTAATTCTTTCACACGAATGTATCCATTCTAATTCATTCGTACGATCCATTCTAATTCATTCGCACGATCCATTCTAATTCATTCATACGATCCATTCTAATTCATTTGTACGATCCATTCTAATTCATTCGAACAATCCATTCTAATTCCTTTGTAAGATCCATTATAATTCCTTCATACGATCCATTCTATTTCATTCGTATGATCCATTCTAATTCCTTCGTACGATCCATTCTAATTCATTCGCACGAATGTATCCATTCTAATTCATTCGTACGATCCATTCTAATTCATTCGCACAATCTATTCTAATTCATTCGTACGATCCATTCTAATTCATTAGCACGATCCATTCTAATTCATTCGTACGATCCAGTATATTTCATTCGTACGATCCATTCTTACTCATTTGTACGATCCATTCTAACTCATTCGCATGAATGTATCCATTCTAATTCATTCGTACGATCCATTCTAATTCATTTGCACGATCCATTCTAATTCATTCATATGATCCAATCTAATTCATTCATACAATCTATTCTAATTCTTTCGCACGAATGTATCCATTCTAATTCTTTCGTACGATCCACCCTAATTCCATTGTATGATCCATTCTAATTCATTCGCACGAATGTATCTATTCTGATTGATTCGTACGATCCATTCGAATTCATTCATACGATCCATTCTAATTCATTCATACGATCCATTCTAATTCATTCGTACGATCCAATCTAATACATTCGCATGAATGTATCCATTCTAATTCATTCGCACGATCCATTCTAATTCATTCGCACAATCTATTCTAATTGATTCGTACGATCCATTCTAATTCATTAGCTCGATCCATTCTAATTCATTCGTACGATCCATTCTATTTCATTCGTACGATCCATTCTTACTCATTAGCACAATCCATTCTAATTCATTTGCACGATCCATTCTAATTCATTCATAGGATCCATTCTAATTCATTCATACGATCCATTCTAATTCATTCATACAATCCATTCTAATTCTTTCGCACGAATGTATCCATTGTAATTCATTCGTACGATCCACCCTAATTCCTTCGTATGTTCCATTCTAATTCATTCGCATGAATGTATCCATTCTAATTCATTCGTACGATCCATTCGAATTCATTCATACGATCCATTCTAATTCATTCATACGATCCATTCTAATTCATTCGCATAAATGTATCAATTCTAATTCATTCGTACGATCCATTCTAATTCATTTGCACGATCCAATCTAATTCATTCGCACGATCCATTCTAATTCATTCGTACGATCCATTCTAATTCATTCATATGATCCTTTCTAATTCATTCGCACAAATATATCCATTCTAATTCATTCTGATTCATCCATTCTAATTCCTTCGCACAAAAATATCCATTCTAATTCATTCATATGATCCATTCTAATTCATTCATACGATCCATTCTAATTCATTCGTACGATCCATTCTAATTCATTCATACGATCCATTCTAATTCCTTCGTATGATCCATTCTAATTCATTCGCACGAATGTATCCATTCAAATTCATTTGTACGATCCATTCGAATTCATTCATACGATCCATTCTATTTCATTCGTACGATCCATTCTAATTCACTCGCAGGAATGTATCCATTCTAATTTATTCGTACGATCCATTCTAATTCATTCGCACGATCCAATCTAATTCATTCGCACGATCCATTCTAATTCATTCGTACGATCCATTATATTTCATTCGTACGATCCATTCTTACTCATTCGTACGAACCATTCTAATTCATTCGCACGAATGTATCCATTCTAATTTATTCGTACGATCCATTCTAATTCATTCGCACGATCCATTCTAATGATCGTGCGAATGAATTAGAATGGATCATACGAATGAATTAGAATGGATCGTATGAATGAATCAGAATGGATCGTGCGAATGAATTAGAATTGATCGTACAAATGAATTAGAATGGACACATTCGTGCGAATGAATTAGAATGGATCGTATGAATGAACTAGATTGAATGAATTAGAATGGATCGTACGAATGAGTAAGAATGGATCGTATGAATGAATTAGAATGGATCGTGCGAATGAATTAGAATAGATCATGAGAATGAATTAGAATGGATCGTATGAATGAATTAGAATGGATCGTATGAATGAATTAGATTGGATCATGCGAATGAATTAGAATGGATCGTATGAATGAATTAGAATGGATACATTCGTGCGAATGAATTAGAGTGGATCGTATGAATGAATTAGATTGGATCGTATGAATGAATTAGAATGGATCATGCGAATGAATTAGAATGGATCGTACGAATGAATTAGAATGGATCGTGTTTGGGGGATTTTTCCTGGTCCTTGCGAGCCACCTGTAAGACCAAGAAAATAGAAACGTGAGAACGGCTGGCTCCCTTAGGAGCGCAGACCCTCCGACGCTCAAGTCAGTGATGGTAGCACAACGGAGAGCTGTTGTATACCAAAGTGGTAGGGAAAGGGATCTCGAACCTGTACTTTGGAGCCAGGGGGTGTGCATTTATAGACATGGGCGACCTATCGAGCTACGACGCGTGGAAGCTCTTTCCGGCACCTTCTAGGCCCCCACGTTCTAGCCTTCAATAGTTTCTGACAGTTCTTGGAATTTGGACCCCTGACATTCTTTGTCGTCTAGCTCGTCTGACGAAGTAGTGGGGGACAGCAGCTGCTGTTCTGTTGCCGCCATGGGAATCTTCTAGAATGTTCAAGTCTAGGAGGTCTCAAACCGACTCTAACGGGCTTCCGTGGACTGCAATCGTCCACGTAGCTTCAGTGGGTTCTCGACACCTGGTAATCTTTATGCTGCTTTTACTGGGGGTGATCTTAGGGAAAAAGCAAAAGGCCAGCTCGCCCGGTACTGCTCCGTCCTTTTGCCCATATTTATCAAGAGTTGGACCTCGCGAGAGCAACCTCTTCGATAAACAGGGGTCTAGGCGAGCTTTGGCGAGCTCATGAGTAAGCATGGGCGAGCTCCTGGGTGAGCTTGGGCGAGCTCCTGTGCGAGCTAGGCGAGCTCCTGAGCGAGCATGGTGAGCTCCTGGACGAGCTTGGGCGAGCTCCTGTGCGAGCTAGGCGAGCTCCTGAGCGAGCATGGCGAGCTCCTGGACGAGCTTGGGCGAGCTCCTGTGTGAGCTAGGCGAGCTCCTGGGTGAGCATGGCGAGCTCCTGGACGAGCTTGGGCGAGCTCCTGTGCGAGCTAGGCGAGCTCCTGAGCGAGCATGGCGAGCTCCTGGACGAGCTTGGGCGAGCTCCTTCGCGCTCTTTGTCTAAGCCATTTATCGAATTTGGGCGTGTCATTGTGGGGACTGGAGGTGCGAGCTATACTCAGATACAAGGTGTCCATCCAGCTCCCTGTGGGGGCGAGCTCCTGAAGGGCTGAGAGGGCGAGCTCCTGGCGGGCTGGAGGGCGATTTCCTTGCGAGCTGAAAAGGCGAGCTCCTTGCGAGATGGGGGGCGAGCTCCTTGCGAGCTGGAAAGGCGAGCTCCTTGCGAGCTGGAGGGCGAGCTCCTTGCGAGCTGGAAAGGCGAGCTCCTTGCGAGGGTTCCAACTCCTGGACGGGCTATCCAAGATATGTGGTTTTTGACTACCCCCAACAGATCGTACGAATGAATTAAAAAGGATACATTCGTGCGAATGAATTAGAATGGATCAAACGAAGGAATTAGGGTGGATTGTACGAATGAATTAGAATGGATACATTCGTGCGAAAGAATTAGAAGGGATTGTATGAATGAATTACAATGGATCGTATGAATGAATTAGAATGGATCGTACGAATGAATTAGAATGGATCGTATGAATGAATTAGAATGGATCGTGTGAATGAATTAGAATGGATCGTACGAATGAGTAAGAATGGATCGTACGAATGAAATAGAATGGATCGTACGTACGATCCATTCTAATTCATTCATACGATCCATTCTAATTCATTCGCATGAATGTATCCATTATAATTCATTCGTACGATCCATTCTAATTAATTCGCACAATCTATTCTAATTCATTCGTACGATCCATTCTAATTCATTCGCACAATCCATTCTAATTCATTTGTACGATCCATTCTAATTCATTCATACAATCCATTCTAATTCTTTTGCACGAATGTATCCATTCTAATTCATTCGTACGATCCATTCTAATTCCATCGTACAATCCATTCTAATTCCTTCGTACGATCCATTCTAATTCATTCCTACGATCCATTCTAATTCATTCGTACGATCCATTCTAATTCATACGTACGATCCATTCGAATTCATTCATACGATCCATTCTAAGTCATTCATACGATCCATTCTAATTCATTTGCATGAATGTATCCATTCTAATTCATTCGTACGATCCATTCTAATTCATTCGCATAATCCAAACTAATTCTTTCATATGATCCATTCTAATTCATTCGTACGATCCATTCTAATTTATGAATGAGTAAGATCCATTCGTGCGAATGATTAGAATGGATCGTACGAATGAATTAGAATGGATCGTGCTAATGATTTAGAATGGATCGCACAAAGGAATGAATTAGAATGGATACATTCGTACAATCCATTCTAATTCATTCGTACGGTCTATTCTAATTCATTCGTACGATCCATTCTAATTTATTCATACGATCCATTCTAATTCATATTCATTCGTACGATCCATTCTAATTTATTCGTACGATCCATTCTAATTCATTCCTACGATCCATTCTAATTCATTCGTACGATCCATTCTAAATTATTCGCACGATCTATTCTAGAATGGATCGTACGAATCAGTAAGAATAGATCGTACGAATGAAATAGAATGGATCGTACGAATGAATTAGAATGGATCGTGCTAATGAATTAGAATGGATCGTACGAATGAATTAGAATAGATTGTACGTATGAATTAGAATGGATCATACGAATGAATTAGAATGGATCGTGCGAATATATTACAATGGATCTGACGAATGATTTAGAATGGATCGTACGAATGAATTAGAATGGATCGTACGAATGAATATGAATTAGAATGGATCGTATGAATGAATTAGGATGGATCGTACGAATGAATTAGAATGGATCGTACGAATGAATTAGAATGGATTGTACGAATGTATCGATTCTAATTCATTTCTTTGTGCGATCCATTCTAATTCATTAGCACAATCCATTCTAATTCATTCGTACGATCCATTCTAATTCATTCATACGATCCATTCTAATTCATTCGTACGATCCATTCTAATTCATTCGCACAATCTATTCTAATTCATTCACACGATCCATTCTAATTCATTAGCACGATCTATTCTAATTCATTCGTACGATCCATTCTATTTCATTCGTACGATCCATTCTTATTCATTCGTACGATCATATGAATGAATTAGAATGAATTAGAATGGATCGTATGAATTAGAATGGATTCATTCGTACGATCCATTCTAATTCATTAGCACGATCAATTCTAATTCATTCGTACGATCCATTCTATTTCGTTCGTACGATCCATTCTTACTCATTCGTACGATCCAATCTAATTCATTCATACGATCCATTCTAATTCATTCGCACGAATGTATCCATTCTAATTCATTCGTACGATCCATTCTATATCATTCGCACAATCTATTCTAATTCCTTTGTACGATCCATTCTAATTCATTAGAACAATCCATTCTAATTTATTTGTACAATCCATTCTAATTCATTCGTACGATCCATTCTAATTCATTCCCATGAATGTATCCATTCTAATTCATACGTGCGATCCATTCTAATTCATTTATACGATCAAATCTAATTCATTCATACGATCCATTCTAATTCATTCGTACGATCTATTCTAATTCATTCGCACGATCCATTATAATTCATTCATATGATCCATTCTAATCCATTCGTACGATCCATTCTAATTCATTCGAACGATCCATTCTAATTCATTCATACGATCCAATCTAATTCATTCATACGATCCATTCTAATTCATTCGCACGAATGTATCCATTCTAATTCATTCGTACGATCCATTCTAAGTCATTCGCACAATCTATTCTAATTCATTCGTACGATCCATTCTAATTCATTCGCACGATCCATTCTAATTCATTTGCACGATCCATTCTAATTCATTCATACAATCCAATCTAATTCATTTGCACAAATGTATCCATTCTAATTCATTCGTACGATCCATTCTAATTCCTTCGTACGATCCATTCTAATTCCTTCGTACGATCCATTGTATTTCATTCGTATGATCCATTCTAATTCCTTCGTACGATCCATTCATTCATACGATCCATTCTAATTCATTCGCACAATCTATTCTAATTCATTCGTACGATCCATTCTAATTCATTCGTACGATCCATTCTAATTTATAAGCACAATCCATTCTAATTCATTCATACGATCCATTGTAATTCGTACGATCCATTCTATTTCATTCGTGCGATCCATTCTTACTCATTCGCACGAATATATCCATTCTAATTCATTCGCACGAATGTATCCATTCTAATTCCTTCGTACGATCCATTCATTCGTACGATCCATTCTAATTCATTCGCACAATCTATTTTAATTCATTGTACGATCCATTCTAATTCATTCATACGATCTACTCTAATTCATTAGCACGATCTATTCTAATTCATTCATACGTCCATTCTAATTCATATGAACCATTCTAATTCATTCATACGATCCATTATATTTCATTTGTATGATCCATTCTAATTCATTCGTACGATCCATTCGAATTCATTCATACGATCCACTCTAATTCATTCGCACAATCTATTCTAATTCATTCGTACGATCCATTCTAATTCATTAGCACGATCCATTCTAATTCATTCGTACGATCCATTCTATTTTATTCGTATGATCCATTCGTACTCATTCGTACGATCCATTCTAATTCATTCGCACGAATGTATCCATTCTAATTCATTCGTATGATCCATTCATTCATACGATCCATTCTAATTCATTCACACAATCTATTCTAATTCATTCGTACGATCCATTCTAATTCATTAGCACAATCTATTCTAATTCATTCATACGATCCATTCTATTTCATTTATACGATCCATTCTTACTCATTCGTACGATCCATTCTAATTCATTCGCACAATCTATTCTAATTCATTCGTACGATCCATTCTAATTCCTTCATTCTTATTCATTCGTATGATCCATTCTAATTCATTCGCACAATCTATTCTAATTCATTCGTACGATCCATTCTAATTCATACGTACGATCCATTCTAATTCATTCATACGATCCAATCTAATTCATTCATACGATCCATTCGAATTCATTCGATCATACGAATGAGTAAGAATGGATCGTACGAATGAAATAGAATGGATCGTATGAATGAGTAAGAATGGATCGTACGAATAAAATAGAATGGATCGTACGAATGAATTAGAATGGATACATTCGTGCGAATGAATTAGAATGGATCGTACGAATGAATTAGAATGGATCGTACGAATGAATTAGAATGGATCGTGCGAATGAATTAGAATGGATCGTACGAATGAATTAGAATGGATACATTCGTGCGAATGAATTAGAATGGATCGTACGAATGAGTAAGAATGGATCGTACGAATGAAATAGAATGAATCATTCGAATGAATTAGAATGGATCGTGCGAATAAATTAGATTGGATCGTACGAAGGAATTAGAATGGATACATTCGTGCGAATGAATTAGAATGGATCACATGAATGAATTAGAATGGATTGTACGTATGATCCATTCTATTTCATTCATACGATCCATTCTTACTCATTCGTACGATCCATTCTAATTCATTCGCATGATCCATTCTAATTCATTCATACGATCCATTCTATTTCATTCGTATGATCCATTCTAATTACTTCGTCTGATCCATTCTAATTCATTCCCATGAATGTATCCATTCTAATTCATTCGTACGAACCATTCTAATTCATTCGCACGAATGTATCCATTCTAATTCATTCGTACGATCCATTCTAATTCATTCGCACAATCTATTCTAATTCATTCGTACGATCCATTCTAATTCATTAACACGATACATTCTAATTCATTCATACGATCCATTCTAATTCATTCGCACGATCTATTCTAATTCATTTGTATGATCCATACGAATGGATTAGAATGGATACATTCGTGCGAATAAATTAGAATGGATCATGCGAATGAGTAAGAATGGATCGTACGAATGAAATACAATAGATCATACGAATGAATTAGAATGGATCATGCTAATGAATTAGAATGGATCATACGAATGAATTAGAATGGATCGTATGAATAAATTCGTACGTACAAATGAATTATAATAGATTGTGCGAATGAATTAGAATGGATCGTACGAATAAATTAGAATGGATACATTCGTGCGAAAGAATTAGAATGGATTGTATGAATGAATTAGAATGGATCGTATGAATGAATTAGAATGGATCGTGCGAATGAATTAGAATGGATTGTACGAATGAATTAGGATGGATCATGCTAATGAATTAGAATGGATCGTACGAATGAATTAGAATAGATTGTGCGAATGAATTAGAATGGATCGTACGAATGAATTAGGATGGATCGTAAGAATGAATTAGAATGGATCGTGCGAATGAATTAGAATGGATCGTACGAATCAATTAGAATGGATACATTTGTGCGAATGTATTAGAATGGATCGTTCGAATGAGTAAGAATGGATCGTATGAATGAAATAGAATGGATCGTACGAATGAATTAGAATGGATCGTGCTAATGAATTAGAATGGATCGTACGAATGAATTAGAATAGATTGTGCGAATGAATTAGAATGGATCATACGAATGAATTAGAATGGATACATTCGTGCGAATGAATTAGAATGGATCGTATGAATGAATTAGAATGGATTGTATGAATGAATTAGAATGGATCGTGCGAATGAATTAGAATGGATAGTACGAATGAATTATAATGGATCGTATGAAGGAATTAGAATAGATTGTATGAATGAATTAGAATGGATCGTGCGAATGAATTAGAATTGATCGTACGAAGGAATTAGAATGGATCGTACGAAGGAATTAGAATGGATACATTCATGGGAATGAATTAGAATGGATCGTATAAAGGAATTAGAATGGATCATACGAATAAAATAGAATAAATCTTATGAAGGAATTAGAATGGATCGTACGAATGAATTAGAATGGATCGCACGAATGAATTAGAATGGATCGTACCAATGAAATAGAATGGATCGTACGAATGAATTAGATTGGATCGTATGAATGAATTAGAATGGATCATACGATTGAATTAGAATGGATCGTGCGAATGAATTAGAATGGATTGTACGAATGAATTAGAATGGATCGTACGATCCATTCTATTTCATTCGTATGATCCATTCTAATTCTTTCGTATGATCCATTCTAATCCATTCTAATTCATTCGTACGATCCATTCTAATTCATTCGCACAATCTAATTTATTCGTACGTATGAATTGGATCGTATGAATGAATTAGAATGGATCGTACGTATGAATTAGAATGGATACATTCATCGGAATGAATTAGAATGGATCGTACGAAGGAATTAGAATGGATCGTACGAAGGAATTAGAATGGATCGTACGAAGGAATTAGAATGGATACATTCGTGCAAAAGAATTAGAATGGATTGTATGAATGAATTAGAATGGATCGTACAAATGAATTAGAATGGATCGTACGAATGAATTAGAATGGATACATTCGTGCGAATAAATTAGAATGGATCGTATAAATGAATTAGAATGGATCGTATGAATGAATTCGAATGGCTCGTACGAATGAATTATAATGGATACATTCGTGCGAATCTATTAGAATGGATCGTACGAATGAATTAGAATGGATACATTCGTACGAAAGAATTAGAATGGATCGTACGAATGAATTAGAATGGATCGTATGAATAAATTCGAAGGGATCGTATGAATGAATTAGAATGGATCGTGCGAATGAATTAGAATGGATCGTACGAATGAATTAGAATAGATTGTGTGAATGAATTAGAATGAATCGTACGAATGATTTAGAATGGATACATTCGTGCAAATGAATTATAATGGATCGTATGAATGAATTAGAATGGATCGTATGAATGAATTCGAATGGATACATTCGTGCGAATGAATTAGAATGGATCGTATGAATGAATTAGAATGGATCGTACGAATGAATTCGAATGGATCGTACGAATGAATTAGAATGTATCGTACGAATAAATTAGAATGGATCATACGAAGGAATTAGGGTGGATCGTACGAATGAATTAGAGTGGATACATTCGTGCGAAAGAATTAGAATGGATCGTGCGAATGAATTAGAATGGATCGTACGAATGAATTAGAATGGATTGTACAAAGGAATTAGAGTGGATCGTACGAATGAATTAGAATGGATACATTCGTGCGAAAGAATTAGAATGGATTGTATGAATGAATTAGAATGGATCGTCTGAATGAATTAGAATGGATCGTGCGAATGAATTAGAATTGATCGTCCGAATGAATTAGAATGGATCGTATGAATGAATTCGAATGGATCGTACGAATGAATTAGAATGTACACATTCGTGCGAATGAATTAGAATGGTTCATACGAAAGAATTAGAATGGATCGTACGAATGAATTAGAATGGATCCATTCTATTCGAATTCATTCGCACGATCCATTCTAGTTCATTCATACGATCCGTTCTAATTCAATCATACAACCCATTCTAATTCTTTTGCACGAATGTATCCATTCTAACTCATTCATACGATACACCGTAATTCCTTCGTATGATCCATTCTAATTCATTCGCACGAATGTATCCATTCTAATTCATACATACGATCCATTCAAATTCATTCATACGATCCAATCTAATTCATTCATACAATCCATTCTAATTCATTCGCACGAATGTATCCATGGGAATGAATCCATTCTAATTCATTTGTACGATCCATTCTAATTCATTCGTACGATCCACTCTAATTCATTTGCATGATTCATTCATACGATTCATTCTAATTCATTTGCACAATCCATTCTAATTCATTCGCACGATTCATTCGTTTGATCCATTCTAATTCATTCGCAAGAATGGAACGAATTAGAATAGATACATTCGTGCGAATGAATTAGAATGGATCATATGAATGAATTAGATTGGATCGGAATGGATCGTACGAATAAATTAGAATGGATACACTCGTGCGAATGAATTAGAATGGATCGTATGAATGAATTAGAATGGATCGTATGAAGGAATTAGAATGGATCGTACATATGAATTAGAATGGATACATTCATGCGAATGAATTAGAATGGATCGTACGAAGGAATTAGAATGGATCATACGAATGAAATAGAATGGGTCGTACGAAGGAAATAGAATGGATCGTGCGAATGAATAAGAATAGAATGGATCCATTCTAATTCATTCGTAGGATCCATTCTAATTCATTCGCACAATCTATTCTAATTCATTCGTACGATCCATTCTAATTCATTTGTACGATCCATTCTAATTCCTTCATACGATCCATTCTATTTCATTCGTATGAATGAATTAGAATGAATTAGAATGGATCGTACAATCTATTCTAATCTATTTGTATGATCTATTCTAATTCATTTGCACGATCCATTCTAATTCCTTCATACGATCCATTCTAATTCATTCGTACGATCTAATTCATTAGCACGATCCATTCTAATTCATTCATATGATCCATTCTTTTTCATTCTACGATCCATTCTTACTCATTCGTACGATCCATTCTAATTCATTCGCTTTAATTCCTTCATACGATCCATTCTAATTCTTTCGTACGATCCATTCTAATTCCTTCGTACGATCCATTCTGTTTCATTTGTATGATCCATTCTAATTCCTTCGTACGATCCATTCTAATTCATTCCCATGAATGTATCCATTCTAATTTATACGTATGATCCATTCTAATTCATTCATACGATCCAATCTAATTCATTCATACGATCCATTCTAATTCATTCGCACGAATGTATCCATTCTAATTCATTCGTACGATCCATTCTAATTCATTCGCACAGTCTATTCAAATTCATTCGTACGATCCATTCTAATTCATTACCACGATCCATTCTAATTCATTCGTACGATCCATTCTAATTCATTTGTACGATCCATTCTAATTCATTCGTACAATCCATTCTAATTCATTCATACGATCCATTCTAATTCATTGATACAATCTATTCTAATTCATTTTTATTCATTCACATAATCTATTCTTATTCATTCGTTCAATCCATTCAATCTAATTCATTCGCACGATCCAATCTAATTCATTCGCACGATCCATTCTAATTCATTCGTACGATCCATTCTATATCATTCGTACGATCTATTCTTACTCATTCGTACGATCATACGAAGGAATTAGAATGGATCATATGAATGAATTAGAATGGATCGTGTGAATGAATTAGAATGGATCGTACGAATGAATTAGAATGGATCATATGAATGAATTAGAATGGATCGTACATTTGAATTAGAATGGATACATTCATGGGAATGAATTAGAATGGATTGTATGAATGAATTAGAATGGAATTTAGAATGGATCGTATGAATGAATTAGATTGGATCGTATGAATGAATTAGAATGGATCATATGAATGAATTAGAATGGATCGTGCGAACGAATTAGAATGGATCGTATGAATGAATTAGATTGGATCGTATGAATGAATTAGAATGGATCGTATGAATGAATTAGAATGGATCGTACGATCCAGTCTAATTCATACAATCCAATCTAATTCATTCATATGATCCATTCTAATTCATTCGTACTATCCATTCTAATTTATTCATACGATCCATTCTAATTCATTCATACGATCCATTCTAATTCATTCGCACGAATGTATTCATTCTAATTCATTCGTACGATCCATTCTAATTCATTCGCACGATCCATTCTAATTCATTCGTACGATCCATTCTAATTCTAATTCTTTCTAATTCATTAGAATGGATCGTACGAATGAATTAGAATGTATACATTCGTGCGAATGAATTAGAATGGATTGTATGAATGAATTAGAATGGATTAGAATGGATACATTCGTGCGAAAGAATTAGAATGGATTAGATAGGATTAGAATGGATTAGAAAGAATTAGAATGGATCGTACGAATTAATTAGAATGGATCGTGCTAATAAATTATAATGGATCGTACCAATGAATTAGAATAGATTGTGTGAATGAATTAGAATGGATCATGCGAATGAATTAGAATGGATACATTCGTGCGAATGAATTAGAATGGATCGTACGAATGAATCCATTCTAATTAGAATGGATCCATTCTAATTCATTCGCACGATCCATTCTAATTCATTCGCACGATCCATTCTAATTCATTCATACGATCCATTCTAATTCATTCGTATGATCCATTCTAATTCATTCGCACGATCCATTCTAATTCATTCGTACGATCCATTCAAATTCATTCATACGATCCATTCTAATTCATTCATACGATCCATTCTAATTCATTCGCACAATCTATTCTAATTCATTCGTACGATCAATTCAAATTCATTCGCACAATCCATTATAATTCATTAGCGAATGATGAATCGTACGAATGAATTAGAATGGATCGTACGAAGGAATTAGGGTGGATCGTACGAATGAATTAGAATGGATACATTCGTGCGAAAGACTTAGAATGGATTGTATGAATTAATTAGAATGGATCGTGCGAATGAATTAGAATAGATACATTCGTGCGAATGAATTAGAATGGATCATACGAAGGAATTAGGGTGGATCGTACGAATGAATAAGACTGGACCGTACGATCCATTCTAATTCATTTGTAAGATCCATTCTAATTCATTCGCATGAATGTATCCATTCTAATTCATTCGCACGATCCATTCTAATTCATTCATGCGATCCATTCTAATTAATTCATACGATCCATTCTAATTCATTCGCACGAATGTATCCATTCTAATTCATTCGTAGATCCATTCTAATTCATTCATACGATCCATTCAAATTCATTCGTACGATCCATTCTAATTCATTCGCACGAATGTATCCATTCTAATTCATTCGTACGATCGATTCTAATTCATTCTAATTCATTCACACGATCCATTCGAATTCATTCATACGATCCATTATAATTCAATCGCACGATCCATTCTAATTCATTCTATTTCATTCATACGATCGTACGAATGAATAAGAATGGATCGTACGAATGAAATAGAATGGATCGTTGAAATGAATTAGAATGGATCGTGCTAATGAATTAGAATGGATCGTACGAATGAATTAGAATAGATCGTGCGAATGAATTAGAATGGATCGTACAAATGAATTAGAATGGATCGTATGAATGAATTAGAATCGATCATGCGAATGAATTAGAATGGATCATACGAATGAATTAGAATGGATCGTACGAATAAATTAGAATAGATCGTGCGAATGAATTAGAATAGATTGTGTGAATGATGAATTAGAATGGATTAGAATGGATCGTGCGAATGAATTAGAATGGATCGTACGAATGAATTAGAGTGGATACATTTGTCCGAATGAATTAGAATGGATCGTATGAATGAATTAGAATGGATCATACGAAGGAATTAGAATGGATCATACGAATGAATTAGAATGTATCGTACGAATGAATTAGAGTGGATTCATTCGTGTGAATGAATTAGAATGGATCATTCTAATCCATTCTAATTCATTCGTACGATCCATTCTAATTCATACGTATGATCCATTCTAATTCATTCATACGATCCAATCTAGTTCGTTCATACGATCCATTCTAATTCATTCGCACGAATGTATCCATTCTAATTCATTCTAATTCCTTCGTACGATCCATTCTAATTCCTTCGCACGAATGTATCCATGCACGAATGTATCCATTCTAATTCATTCGTACGATCCATTCTAATTCCTTCGTACAATATATTCTAATTCATTCGCAAGATCCATTCTAATTCATTCATATGATCCATTCTAATACATTCGTAGGATCCATTCTAATTCATTCGCACAATCTATTCTAATTTATTCGTACGATCCATTCTAATTCATTAGCACGAATGTATCCATTCTAATTCTAATCCATTCTAATTCATTCGTACGATCCACCCTAATTCCTTCGTACGATCCATTCGCATTACTTCGTACGATCCATTCTAATTCCTTCGTTCGATCAATTCTATTTCATTCGAATGATCCATTCTAATTCCTTCGTACGATCCATTCTAATTCATTCCCATGAATGTATCCATTCTAATTCATACATACGATCCATTCTAATTCAATCATATGATCCAATCTAATTCATTCATACGATCCATTCTAATTCATTCGTACGATCCATTCTAATTCATTCGCACAATTTATTCAAATTCATCCGTACGATCCATTCTAATTCATTAGCACGATCCATTCTAATTCATTCGTACGATCCATTCTATTTCATTCGTACAATCCATTCTTACTCATTCATACAATCAAGTCTAATTAGAATGGATCGTACGTATGAATTAGAATGGATCGTACGAAGGAATTAGAATGGATCATACGAATGAAATAGAATGGATCGTACGAAGGAATTAGAATGGATCATACGACAAATGAATTAGAATGAATTAGAATGTATCGTGCGAATGTAATTAGAATGGATCGTATGAATGAATTAGAATAAATTAGAATGGATCGTATGAATGAATTAGAATGGATTAGAATGGATCGTATGAATGAATTAGAATGGATTAGAATGGATCGTACGAAGGAATTAGAATGGATCGTACGAATGAATTAGAATGAATACATTCGTGCGAATGAATTAGAATGGATCGTATGAATGAATTAGATTGGATCGTATGAATGGATTATAATGGATCGTATGAATGAATTAGAATGGATAGTACGAATGAATTAGAATGGATCGTACGAAGGAATTAGAATGGATACATTCGTACTATCCTTTCTAATTCATTCATACAATCCATTCTAATTCTTTCGCACGAATGTATCCATTCTAATTCATTCGTACGATCCACCCTAATTGCTTCGTATGATCCATTCTAATTCTTTCGCACGAATGTATCCATTCTAATTCATTCGTACGATCCATTCTAATTAATTCACACGATCGTATGAATGAATTAGAAAGGATCGTATGAATGAAATAGAATGGATCGTGCGAATGAATTAGAATGGATAGTATGAATAAATTCGAATGGATCGTACGAATGGATTAGAATGGATACATTCGTGCGTATGAATTAGAATGGATCATACGAAGGAATAAGGGTGGATCGTACGAAAGAATTAGAATGGATACATTCGTGCGAAAAAATTAGAATGGATTGTATGAATGAATTAGAATAGATCGTACAAATGTATCCATTCTAATTCCTTCGTACGATCCATTCTAATTCATTCCCATTTTAATTCATTCATACGATGCAATCTAATTTATTCATACGATCCATTCTAATTCATTCGCACAAATGTATCCATTTTAATTCATTCGTACGATCCATTCTAATTCATTCGTATGATCCATTCTAATTCATTCATACGATCCATTCTAATTCATTCGCACGAATGTATCAATCTAATTCATTAGCACGAATTCATTAGAATGGATCGTACGAATGAATTAGAATGGATTAGAATGGATCGTAGGAATGACTTCGAATGGATCGTACGAATGAATTAGAATGGATCGTACGAATGAGTAAGAATGGTTCACACGAATGAATTAGAATGGATCATACGAATGAATTAGAATGGATCGTACAAATGAATTAGAATGGATCGTACGAATGAATTAGAATAATCCATTCTAATTCATTCGTACAATCCATTCTAATTAATTCATACGATCCATTCTGATTCATTCATACAATCCATTCTAATTCTTTCGCAAGAATGTATCCATTCTAATTCATTCATACGATCCATCCTAATTCCTTCGTATGATCCATTCTAATTCATTCGCACGAATGTATCTATTCTAATTCATTCGTATGATCCATTCTAATTCATTCGCACGATCCATTCTAATTCATTCATACGATCCATTCTATTTCATTCATACGATCCATTCTAATTCATTCGCACAATCCATTCTATTTCATTCATACGATCCATTCTTACTCATTCGTACGATCCATTCTAATTCATTAGCACGAATGTATCCATTCTAATTCATTCGTACGATCCATTCTAATTCATTCGCACGATCCATTCTAATTCATTCATACGATCTATTCTAATTCATTCGTACGATCCATTCTAATTCATTCGCACAATCTATTCTATTTCTTTCGTACGATCCTTTCTAATTCATTAGCACGATCCACTCTAATTCATTCGTATGATCCATTCTATTTCATTAGTACGATCCATTCTTACTCATTCTTACGATCCATTGTAATTCATTCGCACGAATGTATCCATTCTAATTCATTCGTACGATCCATTCTAATTCCTTCGTACAATCCATTCTATTTCATTCATACGATCCATTCTAATTCATTCATACAATCAATTCTAATTCTTTCACACGAATCTATCCATTCTAATACATTCGTACGTATGATCCATTCTAATTCATTCATTTGTACGATCCATTCTAATTCCTTCGTGCGAATGAATTAGAATGGATCATATGAATGAATTTGAAAGTATCGTACGAATGAATTAGAATGGATATATTCGTGCGAATGAATTAGAATGGATCATATGAAGGAATTAGGGTGGATTGTACGAATGAATTAGAATGGATACATTCGTGCGAAAGAATTAGAATAGATTTTATGAATGAATTAGAATGGATCGTATGAATGAAATAGAATGGATCGTACGAAGGATTTAGAATGGATCGTACGAATGAATTAGAATGGATACATTCGTGCACATGAATTAGAATGGATCGTACGAATGAGTAAGAATGGATCGTACGAATGGATTTGAATGGATCGTGCGAATGAATTAGAATTAATCGTATGAATGAATTAGAATGGATCATATGAATGAATTAGAATGGATCGTACGTATGAATTAGAATGAAATGTGTGAAAGAATTAGAATGGATCGTGCGAATGAATTAGAATGGATCGTACGAATGAATTAGAATGGATACATTCGTGCGAATGAATTAGAATAGATCGTACGAATGAGTAAGAATGGATCGTACGAATGAAATAGAATGGATCGTACGAATGAATTAGAATGGATCGTGCTAATGAATTAGAATAGAGCGTATGAATGAATTAGAATAGATTGTGTGAATGATGAATTAGAATGGATCGTGCGAATGAATTAGATTGGATCATGCGAATGAATTATAATGGATCGTAAGAATGAATTAGAATGGATACATTCGTGCGAATGAATTAGAATGGATCGTATGAATGAATTAGAATGGATCGTATGAATGAATTCGAATGGATCATACGAAGGAATTAGAATGGATCGTACGAATGGATCGTATGAAGGAATTAGAGTACGATCCACCCTAATTCCTTCGTATGATTCAATCTAATTCATTCGCATGAAGTATCCATTCTAATTCATTCATACGATCCATTCTAATTCATTCATACGATCCATTCTAATTTATTCGCACGAATGTATCCATTCTAATTAATTCTTACGATCCTTTCTAATTCATTCGCACAATCTATTCTAGTTCATTCGTATGATCCATTCTAATTCATTCACACGATCGATTCAAATTCATTTGCACGATCCATTCTAATTCATTTATACAATCTATTCTAATTCTTTTACACGAATGTATCCATTCTAATTCATTCGTATGGTCCATTCTAATTCCTTTGTACGATCCATTCTAATTCCTTCGTACGATCCATTCTAATTCCTTCGTATGATCCATTCTATTTCTTCATATGATCCATTCTAATTCCTTCGTACGATCCATTCTAATTCATTCCCATGAATATATCCATTCTAATTCATACGTATGATCCATTCTAATTCATTCATACGATCCAATCTAACCCATTCATACGATCCATTCTAATTCATTCGCACGAATGTATCCATTCTAATTCATTCGTACGATCTATTCTAATTCATTCGCACAATCTATTCTAATTCATTCGTACGGTCCATTCTAATTCATTAGCACGATCCATTCTAATTCATTCGTACGATCCATTCTTACTCATTCGTATGATCCATTCTATTTCATTCGTACGATCCATTCTTACTCATTTGTACGATCCATGCTAATTGATTCGCACGAATGTATCCATTCTAATTCATTCGTACAATCCATTCTAATTCATTCGCACGATCCATTCTAATTCATTCATACGATCCATTCTAATTCATTCGTATAATCCATTCTAATTAATTCGCACGATCCATTCTAATTCATTCATACAATCCATTCTAATTCATTCATACAATCCATTCTAATTCTTTCGCACGAATGTATCCAGTCTAATTCATTCGTACGATCCACCCTAATTCTTTCATATGATCCTTTCTAATTCATTCGCACGACTGTATCCATTCTAACTCATTCGTACGATCCGTTCGAATTCATTCATACGATCCATTCTAATTCATTCATACGATCCATTCTAATTCATTCTTACGATCCATTATAATTCATTCATACGATCCATTCTATTTCATTTGTACGATCCATTCTTACTCATTCGTACGATCCATTCTAATTCATTCGCTCTAATTCCTTCGTACGATCCATTCTAATTCCTTCGTACGATCCATTCTAATTCATTCCCATGAATGTATCCATTCTAATTCATACGTACGATCCATTCTAATTCATTCCCATTAATGTATCCATTCTAATTCATACGTACGATCCATTCTAATTCATTCATACGATCCAATCTAATTCATTCATACAATCTATTCTAATTCATTCGCACGAATGTATCCATTCTAATTCATTTGTACGATTCATTCTAATTCATTCGCACAATCCATTCTTATTCATTCGTACGATCCATTCTAATTCATTAGCACGATCCATTCTAATTAATTCGTACGATCCATTCTATTTCATTAGTACGATCTATTCTTACTCATTCGTACGATCCATTCTAATTCATTCGCACGAATATATCCATTCTAATTCATTCACACGATCCATTCTAATTCATTCATACGATCCATTCTAATTCATTCGTACGATCCATTCTAATTCATTCGCATGATCCATTCTAATTCATTTGTATGATCCATTCTAATTCATTCATACAATCCATTCTAATTCTTTCGCACGAATGTGTCCATTCTAAATCATTCGTACGATCCACCCTAATTCCTTCATATGATCCATTCTAATATATTCGTACGATCCATTCTAATTCATTAGCACGATCCATTCTAATTTATTCGTACGATCCATTCTATTTCATTCTTATGATCCATTCTAATTCATTAGCACGATCCATTCTAATTCATTCGTACGATCCGTTCGAATTCATTCATACGATCCATTCTAATTGATTCGTATGATCCATTCTAATTCATCACACGAACCATTCTAATTCATTCGCACAATCCATTCTAATTCTTTCGCACGAATGTATCCATTCTAATTCATTCGTACGATCCACCCTAATTCCTTCGTACGATCTATTCTAATTTATTTGTACAAAGGAATTAGAATGGATTAGAATGGATCATATGAATTAGAATGGATCGTACGAATGAGTAAGAATGGATCGTGCGAATGAATTAGAATGGATCATGCTAATGAACTAGAATGGATCGTACAAATGAACTAGAATGGATCGTATGAATGAATTAGAATAGATCATGCGAATGAATTAGAATGGATCGTACGAATGAATTAGAATGGATACATTTGTGCGAATGAATTAGAATGGATCGCACGAATGAGTAAGAATGGATCGTACGAACTAATGGATCGTACGAATGAATTAGAATGGATACATTCGTACGAATGAATTAGAATGGATCGAACGAATGAGTAAGAATGAATCGTACGAATGAAATAGAATGGATCGTACGAATGAATTAGAATGGATCGTGCTAAGGAATTAGAATGGATCGTACAAATGAATTAGAATAGATTGTGCGATTGAATTAGAATGGATCGTACAAATGAATTAGAATGGATATATTCGTGCGAATGAATTAGAATGGATTGTATGAATGAATTAGATTGGATCGTATGAATGAATTAGAATGGCTCGTACCTATGAATTAGAATGGATACATTCATGGGAATGAATTAGAATGGATCGTACGAAGGAATTAGAATGGATCATACGAATGAATTAGAATAGATAGATTCGTGCAAAAGAATTAGAATGGATTGTATGAATGAATTACAATGGATCGTGCAAATAAATTAGAATGGATCGTACGAAGGATTTAGAATGGATCGTACGAAGGAATTAGAATGGATCGTACGAATGAATTAGAATCAATTCATTCTAATTTATACGTACAATCCATTCTAATTCATTCTAATATCCATTCTAGTTCATTCACACAATCTATTCTAATTCATTCATACGATCCATTCGAATTCATTCGCACGAATGTATCCATTCAAATTCATTCGTACGATCCATTCTAATTCCTTCGTACGATCCATTCTAATTCATTTGCACGATCCATTCTAATTCATTCATACGATCCATTCTAATTCATTCATACAATCCATTCTAATTCTTTCGCACGAATGTATCCATTCTAATTCATTCGTACGATCCACCCTAATTCCTTCGTATGATCCAGTATAATTCATTCGCACGAATGTATCCATTCTAATTCATTCGTACGATCCATTCTAATTCATTTGCCCAATCTATTCTAATTCATTCGTACGATCCATTCTAATTCATTCGCACGATCCATTCTAATTCATTTGCACGATCCATTCTAATTCATTCATACAATCCATTCTAATTGTTTTGCACGAATGTATCCTTTCTAATTCAGTCATACGATCCATTCTAATTCCTTCGAACGATCCATTCTAATTCTTTCAAATGATCCATTCTATTTCATTCGTATGATCCATTCTAATTCCTTCATACGATCCATTCTAATTCATTCCCATGAATGTATCCATTCTAACTCATACGTACGATCAATTCTAATTCATTCATACGATCCAATCTAATTCATTCATACGATCCATTCTAATTCATTCGCACGAATGTATACATTCTAATTCATTCGTATGATCCATTCTAATTCATTCGCACTTTCTATTCTAATTCATTTGTAGGATCCATTCTAATTCATTTGTACGATCCATTCTAATTCATTCATTCGATCCATTCTAATTCATTTGTACGATCCATTCTTACTCATTCGTACGATCCATTCTAATTCATTCGCACGAATGTATCCATTCTAATTCATTCGTACGATCCATTCTAATTCATTCGCATGATCCATTCTAATTCAATCGTACGATCCATTCTAATTCATTCGTACGATCCATTCTAATTCATTCGCACGATCCATTCTAATTCATTCATACGATCCATTCTAATTCATTCATACAATCCATTCTAATTCTTTTGCATGAATGAATCCATTCTAATTCATTCGTACGATCCATTCTAATTCATTCGCGCAATCTATTCTAATTCATTCGTACGATCAATTCTAATTCATTAGCACGATCCATTCTAATTTATTTGTACGATCCATTCTATTTCATTCATACGATCCATTCTAACTCATTCGTACGATACATTCTAATTCTTTCGCACAAATGTATCCATTCTAATTCATTCGTACGATCCATTCTAATTCATTCGCATGATCCATTCTAATTCATTCATACGATCCATTCTAATTCATTCGTACGATCCATTCTAATTCATTCGCACGATCCATTCTAATTCATCAATACAATCCATTCTAATTCATTCGCACGAATGTATCCATTCTAATTCATTCGTATGATCCATTCTAATTCATTCGCACGATCCATTCTAATTCATTCATACGATCCATTCTAATTCATTCGTACTATCCATTCTAATTCATTCGTACGATCCATTCTAATTTATTAGCACGATCCATTCTAATTCATTCATACGATCCATTCTAATTCGTACGATCCATTCAAATTCATTCATACGTTCCATTCTATTTCATTCGTATGATCTATTCTAATTAATTCATACGATCCATTCTATTTCATTCGTACGATCCATTCTTACTCATTCGTACGATCCATTCTAATTCATTCGCACGATCCAATCTAATTCATTCGCACGATCTATTCTAATTCATTCGTACGATCCATTCCATTTCATTCGTACGATCCATTCTTACTCATTCGTACGATCCATTCTAATTCATTTGCCCGAAGGTATCTATCCTAATTCATTCGTACGATCCATTCTAATTCATTCGCACGATCCATTCTAATTTATTCATACGATCCATTCTAATTCATTCGTACGATCCATTCTTATTCATTCATACAATCCATTCTAATTCTTTTGCACGAATGTATCCATTCTAATTCATTCGTACGATCCATTCTAATTCGTTCGCACGATCTATTCTAATTCATTCATACGATCCATTCTAATTCATTCGTACGATCCATTCTAATTCATACGTACGATCCATTCGAATTCATTCATACGATCCATTCTAATTCATTCATACGATCCATTCTAATTCGTTCGCACGAATGTATCCATTCTAATTCATTCGTACGATCCATTCTAATTCATTCGCACGATCCAATCTAATTTTTTCGCACGATCCATTCAAATTCATTCGTACGATCCATTCTATTTCATTCATACGATCCATTCTTACTCATTCGTACGATCCATTCTAATTCATTCGCACGAATGTATCCATTCTAATTCATTCGTACGATCCATTCTAATTTATTCGCACGATCCATTCTAATTCATTCATACGATCCATTCTAATTCATTCGTACGATCCATTCTAATTCATTCGCACAATCTATTCGAATTCATTCTTATGATCCATTCTAATTCATTAGCACGATCCATTCTAATTCATTCGCACGATCCATTCTAATTTATTCGTGCAAAAGAATTAGAATGGATTGCACGAATGTATCCATTCTAATTCATTCGTACGATCCATTCTAAGTCCTGCGTACGATCCTTTCTAATTCCTTCGTACGATCCATTCTATTTCATTCGTACGATCCATTCTATTTCATTCGTATGATCCATTCTAATTCCTTCGTTCAATCCATTCTAATTCATTCCCATGAATGTATCCATTCTAATTCATATGTACGATCCATTCTAATTCATTCATACGATCGAATCTAATTCATTCAAACGATCCATTCTAATTCATTCGCACGAATGTATCCATTCTAATTCATTCGTACGATCCATTCTTATTCATTCGCACAATCTATTCTAATTCATTCGTACGATCGATTCTAATTCATCAGCACGATCCATTCTAATTCATTCGTACGATCCATTCTATTTCATTCTTACTCATTCGTACGATCCATTCTAATTCATTCATACGATCCAATCTAATTCATTCATACAATCGATTCTAATTCATTCGCACGAATGTATCCATTCTAATTCATTTGTACGATTCATTCTAATTCATTCCCACAATCCATTCTTATTCATTTGTACGATCCATTCTAATTCATTAGCACGATCCATTCTAATTAATTCGTACGATCCATTCTATTTTATTCGTACGATCCATTCTTACTCATTCGTACGATCCATTCTAATTCATTCGCACGAATGTATCCATTCTAATTCATTCGCACGATCCATTCTAATTCATTCATACGATCCATTCTAATTCATTCGTATGATCCATTCTAATTCATTCGCACGATCCATTCTAATTCATTTGTATGATCCATTCTAATTCATTCATACAATCCATTCTAATTCTTTCGCATGAATGTATCCATTCTAAATCATTCGTACGATCCACCCTAATTCCTTCATATGATCCATTCTAATTTATTCGTACGATCCATTCTAATTCATTAGCACGATCCATTCTAATTTATTCGTACGATCCATTCTATTTCATTCTTATGATCCATTCTAATTCATTAGCACGATCCATTCTAATTCATTTATACGATCCATTCGAATTCATTCATACGATCCATTCTAATTCATTCATACGATCCATTCTAATTCATCACACGATCCATTCTAATTCATTCGCACAATCCATTCTAATTCTTTCGCACGAATGTATCCATTCTAATTCATTCGTACGATCCACCCTAATTCCTTCGTATGATCTATTCTAATTCATTTGTACAAAGGAATTAGAATGGATTAGAATGGATCATATGAATTAGAATTGATCATATGAATGAGTAAGAATGGATCGTGCGAATGAATTAGAATGGATCATGCTAATGAATTAGAATGGATCGTACAAATGAATTAGAATGGATCGTATGAATGAATTAAAATAGATCGTGCGAATGAATTAGAATGGATCGTACGAATGAATTAGAATGGATACATTCGTGCGAATGAATTAGAATGGACCGCACGAATGAGTAAGAATGGATCGTATGAACTAATGGATCGTACGAATGAATTAGAATGGATACATTCGTACGAATGAATTAGAATGGATCGTACGAATGAGTAAGAATGAATCGTACGAATGAAATAGAATGGATCGTACGAATGAATTAGAATGGATCGTGCTAATGAATTAGAATGGATCGTACAAATAAATTAGAATAGATTGTGCAATTGAATTAGAATGGATCGTACGAATGAATTAGAATGCATACATTCGTGCGAATGAATTAGAATGGATCGTATGAATGAATTAGATTGGATCGTATGAATGAATTAGAATGGATCGTACCTATGAATTAGAATGGATACATTCATGGGAATGAATTAGAATGGATCGTACGAAGGAATTAGAATGGATCATACGAATGAATTAGAATAGATACATTCGTGCAAAAGAATTAGAATGGATTGTATGAATGAATTACAATGGATCGTGCAAATGAATTAGAATGGATCGTACGAAGGATTTAGAATGGATCGTACGAAAGAATTAGAATGGATCTACGAATGAATTAGAATCAATCCATTCTAATTTATACGTACGATCCATTCTAATTCATTTGCACAATCTATTCTAATTCATTCATACGATCCATTCTAATTCATTCGCACGAATGTATCCATTCAAATTCATTCGTACGATCCATTCTAATTCATTCGTACGATCCATTCTAATTCATTCGCACGATCCATTCTAATTCATTCATACGATCCATTCTAATTCATTCATACAATCCATTCTAATTCTTTCGCAAGAATGTATCCATTTTAATTCATTCGTACGATCCACCCTAATTCCTTCGTATGATCCATTCTAATTCATTCGCACGAATGTATCCATTCTAATTCATTCGTACGATCCATTCGAATTCATTCATACGATCCATTCTAATCCATTCGCACGAATGTATCCAATCTAATTCATTCGTACGATCCATTCTAATTCATTCGCGAAATCTATTCTAATTCATTTGTACGAACCATTCTAATTCATTCGCACGATCCATTCTAATTCATTTGCACGATCCATTCTAATTCATTCATACAATCCATTCTAATTGTTTTGCACGAATGTATCCTTTCTAATTCTGTCATACGATTCATTCTAATTCCTTCGAACGATCCATTCTAATTCCTTCAAATGATCCATTCTATTTCATTCGTATGATCCATTCTAATTCCTTCTACGATCCATTCTAATTCATTCCCATGAATGTATCCATTCTAACTCATACGTACGATCCATTCTAATTCATTCATACGATACAATCTAATTCATTCATATGATCCATTCTAATTCATTCGCACGAATGTATACATTCTAAATCATTCGTATGATCCATTCTAATTCATTCGCACTATCTATTCTAATTCATTTGTACGATCCATTCTAATTCATTTGTACGATCCATTCTAATTCATTCATTCGATCCTTTCTAATTCATTCGTACGATCCATTCTAACTCATTCGTACGATCCATTCTAATTCATTCGCACGAATGTATCCATTCTAATTCATTCGTACGATCCATTCTAATTCATTCGTACGATCCATTCTAATTCAATCGTACGATCCATTCTAATTCATTCGTACGATCTATTCTAATTCATTCGCACGATCCATTCTAATTCATTCATATGATCCATTCTAATTCATTCATACAATCCATTCTAATTCTTTCGCAAGAATGTATCCATTCTAATTCATTCGTACGATCCATTCTAATTCATTCGCACAATCTATTCTAATTCATTCGTACGATCCATTCTAATTCATTAGCACGATCCATTCTAATTCATTTATACGATCCATTCTATTTCATTCATACGATCCATTCTTACTCATTCGTACGATACATTCTAATTCATTCGCACAAATGTATCCATTCTAATACATTCGTACGATCCATTCTAATTCATTCGCATGATCCATTCTAATTCATTCATACGATCCATTCTAATTCATTCGTACGATCCATTCTAATTCATTCGCACGATCCATTCTAATCATTCATACGATCCATTCTAATTCTTTCATACAATCCATTCTAATTCATTCGCACGAATGTATCCATTCCAATTCATTCGTATGATCCATTCTAATTCATTCGCACGATCCATTCTAATTCATTCATACGATCCATTCTAATTCATTCGTACGATCCATTCTAATTCATTCGCACAATCTATTCTAATTCATTCGTACGATCCATTCTAATTCATTAGCACAATCCATTCTAATTCATTCGTACGATCCATTCTATTTCATTCGTACGATCCATTCTTTATCATTCGTACGATCCATTCTAATTCATTCGCACGATCCATTCTAATTCATTCATACGATCCATTCTAATTCATTCGTACGATCCATTCTAATTCATTCGCACAATCTATTCTAATTCATTCGTACGATCCATTCTAATTCATTAGCACGATCCATTCTAATTCATTCGTACGATCCATTATATTTCATTCGTATAATCCATTCTTACTCATTCGTACGATCCATTCTAATTCATTCGCATGAATGTATCCATTTTAATTCATTCGTACGATACATTCTAATTCATTCGCACGATCCATTCTAATTCATTCATACGATCCATTCTAATTTATTCATATAATCCATTCTAATTCTTTCGCACGAATGTATCCATTCTAATTCATTCGTACGATCCACCCTAATTCCTTCGTATGATCCATTCTAATTCATTCGCATGAATGTATCCATTCTAATTCATTCGTACGATCCATTCGAATTCATTCATCCGATCCATTCTATTTCATTCGTACGATCCATTCTAATTCATTCACACGAATGTATCCATTCTAATTCATTCGTACGATCCATTTTAATTCATTCACATGATCCAATCTAGTTTATTCGCATGATCGATTCTAATTCATTCGTACGATCCATTCTATTTCATTAGTATGATCCATTCTTACTCTTTCGTACGATCCATTCTAATTCATTCGCACGAATGTATCCATTCTAATTCATTCGTACGATCCATTCTAATTCATTCATACGATCCTTCTAATTCATTCATATGATCCATTCTAATTCATTTGTACGATCCATTCTAATTTATTAGCACGATCCATTCTAATTCATTCATACGATCCATTCTAATTCATACGATCCATTCTAATTCATTCATACGTTCCATTCTATTTCATTCGTATGATCCATTCTAATTAATTCATACAAGCCATTCTATTTCATTCGTACGATCCGTTCTTACTCCTTCGTACGATCCATTCTAATTCATTCGCACGATCCAATCTAATTCATTCGCACGATTCATTCTAATTCATTCGTATGATCCATTCCATTTCATTCGTACGATCCATTCTTACTGATTCGTACGATCCATTCTAATTCATTTGCCCGAAGGTATTTATCCTAATTCATTCGTACGATCCATTCTAATTCATTCGCACGATCCATTCAAATTCATTCATACGATCCATTCTAATTCATTCGTACGATCCATTCTAATTCATTCATACAATCCATTCTAATTCTTTTGCACGAATGTATCCATTCTGATTAATTCGTACGATCCATTCTAATTCGTTCGCACGATCCATTCTAATTCATTCATACGATCCATTCTAATTCATTCGTACGATCCATTCTAATTCATACGTACGATCCATTCGAATTCATTCATATGATCCATTCTAATTCATTCATACGATCCATTCTTACTCATTCGAATTCATTCATATGATCCATTCTAATTTATTCGCACGATCCATTCAAATTCATTCGTACGATCCATTCTATTTCATTCATACGATCCATTCTTACTCATTCGTACGATCCATTCTAATTCATTCGCACGAATGTATCCATTCTAATTCATTCGTATGATCCATTCTAATTCATTCGCACGATCCATTCTAATTCATTCATACGATCCATTCTAATTCATTCGTACGATCCATTCTAATTCATTCGCACAATCTATTCTAATTAATTCGTATGATCTATTCTAATTCATTAGCACGATCCATTCTAATTCATTCGCACGATCCATTCTAATTCATTCGTGCAAAAGAATTAGAATGGATTGCACGAATGTATCCATTATAATTCATTCGTACGATCCATTCTAAGTCCAGCGTACGATCCTTTCTAATTCCTTCGTACGATCCATTCTATTTCATTCGTACGATCCATTCTATTTCATTCGTATGATCCATTCTAATTCCTTCGTTCGATCCATTCTAATTCATTCCCATGAATTTATCCATTCTAATTCATATGTACGATCCATTCTAATTCATTCATACGAACCAATCTAATTCATTCAAACGATCCATTCTAATTCATTCGCACGAATGTATCCATTCTAATTCATTCGTACGATCCATTCTAATTCATTCGCACAATCTATTCTAATTCATTCGTACGATCCATTCTAATTCATCAGCACGATCCATTCTAATTCATTCGTACGATCCATTCTATTTCATTCTTACTCATTCGTACGATCCATTCTAATTCATTCGCACGAATGTATCCATTCTAATTCATTCATACGATCCATTCTAATTCATTCACACGATCCATTCTAATTCATTCATACGATCCATTCTAATTCATTCGCACGAATGTATCCATTCTAATTCATTCGTACGATCCATTCTAATTCATTCGCACAATCTATTCTAATTCATTCGTACGATCCATTCTAATTCATTAGCACGATCCATTATAATTCATTCAAACAATCCATTCTTTTTCATTCGTACGATCCATTCTTACTCATTCGTACGATCCATTCTAATTCATTCGCACGAATGTATCTATTCTAATTCATTCGTACGATCCATTCAAATTCATTCGCACGATCCATTCTAATTCATTCATACGATCCATTCTAATTCATTCGTACGATCCATTCTAATTTATTCGCACGATCCATTCTAATTCATTCATACGATCCATTCTAATTCATTCATACAATCCATTCTAATTCTTTCGCACTAATGTATCAATTCTAATTCATTCGTACGATCCACCCTAATTCCTTCGTATGATCCATTCTAATTCATTCGCACGAATGTATCCATTCTAATTCATTCGTACAATCCATTCGAATTCATTCATACAATCCATTCTTATTCATTCATACGAACCACTCTAATTCATTCGCACGAATGTATCCATTCTAATTTATTCGCACGATCAATTCTAATTCATTCGCACAATCTATTCTAATTGATTCGTACGATCCATTCTAATTCATTAGCACGATTAATTCTAATTCATTCGTACGATCCATTCTATTTTATTCGTACGATCCATTATTACTCATTAGCACAATCCATTCTAATTCATTCGCACGATCCATTCTAATTCATTCATACGATCCATTCTAATTTATTCATACAATCCATTCTAATTCTTTCGCACGAATGTATCCATTCTAATTCATTCGTACGATCCACCCTAATTCCTTCGTATGATCCATTCTAATTCATTCGTACGATCCATTCTAATTCATTCATACGATCCATTCTAATTCATTCGCACGAATGTATCCATTCTAATTCATTCGTACGATCCATTCTAATTCATTCGCATGATCTATTCTAGTTCATTCGTACGATCCATTCTAATTCTTTAGCATGATCCATTCTAATTCATTCGTACGATCCATTCTATTTCATTCGTACGATCCATTCTTACTCATTCGTACGATCCATTATAATTCATTCGCACGAATGTATCCATTCTAATTCATTCGTACGATCCATTCTAATTCATTCGCACGATCCATTCTAATTCATTCGTACGATCCATTCTAATTCATTCGCACGATACATTCTAATTCATTCGCACAATCTATTCTAATTCATTCGTAATTCATTCGCACGATCATTCAGGTGTTTAGGTTGCGGCCTCAGACTTTGTATTTGGTTGAATACAAACGTGCACCTTTGAACGTTAGTTGATCGTGGGGAGACCCTGTGTGATCCATTCTAATTCATTCAAAGGTGCACCTTTGTATTTAACCAAATACAAAGTCTGTGGCCACAACGTAAACTCCTGAATGATCATGCGAACGAATTACGAATGAATTAGAATGGATCGTGCGAATGAATTAGAATGGATCGTATGAATGAATTAGAATGGATCGTGCGAATGAATTAGAATGGATCATACGAATGAATTAGAATGGATCGTACGAATGAATGGATCGTACGAATGAATTAGAATGGATACACTCGTGTGAATGAATTAGAATGGATCGTACGAATGAGTAAGAATGGATCGTACGACTAAAATAGAATGGATCATACGAATGAATTAGAATGGATCGTGCGAATGAATTAGATTGGATCATGCGAATGAATTAGAATGGATTGTACGAATAAGTAAGAATGGATCATACGAAAGAAATAGAATGGATCGTATGAAATGATTTAGAAATGGATCGTGCGAATAAGGATACATTCGTGCGAATGAATTAGAATAGATCGTATGAATGAGTAAGAATGGATCGTACGAATGAAATAGAATGGATCGTACGAATGAATTAGAATGGATCGTGCGAATGAATTAGATTGGATCGTGCGAATGAATTAGATTGGATCGTACGAATAAATTAGAATGGATACATTCGTGCGAATGAATTAGAATGGATCGTATGAATGAATTAGAACGGATCGCATGAATGAATTCGAATGGATCGTACGAATGAATTTGAATGGATACATTTGTGCGAATGAATTAGAATGGATCATACGAAGGAATTAGGGTGGATCATACGAATGAATTAGAATGGATACATTCGTACAAAAGAATTAGAATGGATTGTATGAATGAATTAGAATGGATCGTATGAATGAATTAGAATGGATCGTGCGAATGAATTAGAATGGATCGTACGATGAATTAGAATGGATCGCATGAATGAATTCGAATGGATCGTACGAATGAATTAGAATGGATACATTCGTGCGAATGAATTAGAATGGATCATACGAAGGAATTAGAATGGATAGTACGAATGAATTATAATGGATCCATTCTATTCTAATTCATTCGCACGATCCATTCTAATTCATTCATACGATCCATTCTAATTCATTCATACAATCCATTCTAATTCTTTTGCACGAATGTATCCATTCTAATTCATTCGTACGATCCACCCTAATTCCTTCGTATGATCCATTCTAATTCATTCGCACGAATGTATCCATTCTAATTCATACGTACGATCCATTCTAATTCATTCATACGATCCAATCTAATTCATTCATACGATCCATTCTAATTCATTAGCACGAATGTATCCATGGGAATGAATCCATTCTAATTCATTAGTACGATCCATTCTAATTCATTCGTACGATCCATTCTAATTCATTTGCACGATTTATTCATACGATTCATTCTAATTCATTCGCACAATCCATTCTAATTCATTCGCACAATTCATTCGTATGATCCATTCTAATTCATTCACACGAATGGAATGAATTAGAATGGATACATTCGTGCGAATGAATTAGAATGGATCGTATGAATGAATTAGATTGGATCGGAATGGATCGTACGAATGAATTAGAATGGATACATTCGTGCGAATGAATTAGAATGGATCGTATGAATGAAATAGAATGGATCGTATGAAGGAATTAGAATGGATCGTACGTATGAATTAGAATGGATACATTAATGGGAATGAACTAGAATGGATCGTATGAAGGAATTAGAATGGGTCATACGAATAAAATAGAATGGATCGTGCGAATGAATTATAATGGATCGTACGAACGAATTAGAATGGATTGTATGAATGAATTAGAATGGATCGTACGAATGAATTAGAATGGATCGTGCGAATGAATTAGAATGGATCGTAAGAATGAATTAGAATGGATACATTCGTGCGAATGAATTAGAATGGATCGTATGAATGAGTAAGAATGGATCGTACGAATGAAATAGAATGGATCGTACGAATGAATTAGAATGGATCGTGCTAATGAATTAGAGTGGCTCGTACGAATGAATTAGAATAGATTGTGAGAATGAATTAGAATGGATCTTACAAATGAATTAGAATGGATACATTCGTGTGAATGAATTAGAATGGATCGTATGAATGAATTAGATTGGATCGTATGAATGAATTAGAATGGATCGTCCGTATGAATTAGAATGCATACATTCATGGGAATGATCTGGAATGGATCGTACGAAGGAATTAGAATGGATCATACGAACAAAATAGAATGGATCGTACGAAGGAATTAGAATGGATCGTACGTTATGAATGAATTAGAATGGATCGTACGTATAAATTAGAATGGATACATTCTTGGGAATGAATTAGAATGGATCGTACGAAGGAATTAGAAGGGATCCATTCTAATTCATTCTAATTCATTCGTACAATCCATTCAAATTCATTCATACGATCCATTCTAATTCATTCATACGATCCAATCTAATTCATTCATACGATCCATTCTAATTCGTTCGCACGAATGTATCCATTCTAATTCATTCGTGCAATCGATTCTAATTCATTCGCAGGATCCAATCTAATTCATTCGCACGATCCATTCATCATTCGCACAATCCATTCTAATTCATTCGTACGATCCATTCTAATTCATTAGCACGATCCATTCTAATTCATTCGTATGATCCATTCTATTTCTTTCGTACGATCCATTCTTACTCATTCGTACGATCCATTCTAATCCATTCGCACGAATGTATCCATTCTAATTCATTCGTATGATCCATTCTAATTCATTCGCACGATCCATTCTAATTCATTCGCACGATCCATTATAATCCATTCATACAATCTATTCTAATTCATTCGTACGATCCATTCTTTAGAATGGATACATTCATGGGAATGAATTAGATTCGATCGTGCGAAGGAATTAGAATGGATCATACGAATGAATTAGAATGGATCGTATGAATAAATTCGAATGGAGTGTACAAATGAATTAGAATTGATTGTTCGAATGTATTAGAATGGATCGTGTGAATGAATTAGATTGGATCGTACGAATGACTTAGAATAGATTGTGCGAATGAATTAGAATGGATCGTACGAATGAATTAGAGTGGATACATTAGTGCGAATGAATTAGAATGGATCGTATGAATGAATTAGAATGGATCGTATGAATGAATTCGAATGGATCGTGCGAATGACTTAGAATGGATACATTCGTGCAAATGAATTAGAATGGATCATACGAAGGAATTAGGGTGGATCGTACGAATGAATTAGAATGGATACATTCGTGTGAAAGAATTAGAATGGATTGCATGAATTAATTAAAATGGATCGTACGAATGAAATAGAATGGATCGTGCAAATGAATTAGAATGGATCGTGCGAATGAACTAGAATGGATCGTACGAATGACTTAGAATAGATTGTGCGAATGAATTAGAATGGATCGTACGAATGAATTAGAATGGATACATTTGTGCGAATGAATTAGAATGGATCGTATGAATGAATTAGAATGGATCGTATGAATGAATTCGAATGGATCGTGCGAATGAATTAGAATGGATACATTCGTGCGAATGAATTAGAATGGATCATACGAAGGAATTAGGGTGGATCGTACGAATTAATTAGAATGGATACATTCGTGTGAAAGAATTAGAATGGATTGTATGAATTAATTAGAATGGATCGTATGAATGAAATAGAATGGATCGTGCGAATGAATTAGAATGGATCGTACGAATGAATTAGAAAGGGTCGTATGAATGAATTAGAATGGATCGTGTGAATGAATTAGAATGGATCGTACGAATGAATTAGAATGGATACATTTGTGCGAATTAATTAGAATGGATCGTACGAATGAGAAAGAATGGATCGTACGAATGATATAGAATAGATCGTACGAATGAATTAGAATGGATCGTGCTAATAAATTAGAATGGATCGTACGAATGAATTAGAATAGATTGTGCGAATGAATTAGAATGGATTATACGAATGAATTAGAATGGATCGTATGAATGAATTAGAATGGATCATACGAATGAATTAGAATGGATACATTCGTGCGAATGAATTAGAATGGATCGTACGAATAAGTAAGAATGGATCGTACGGATGAAATAGAATGGATCGTACGAATGAATTAGAGTGGATCATGCTAATGAATTAGAATGGATCGTACGAATCAATTAGAATAGATTGTGCGAATGAATACATTCGTGCGAATGAATACATTCATGCGAATGAATACATTCGTGCGAATGAATTAGAATGGATCATATGAATGAATTAGAATGGATCGTATGAATGAATTCGAATGTATCGTACGAATGAATTAGAATGGATACATTCGTGCGAATGAATTAGATTGGATCATACGAATGAAATAGAATGTATCCATTCTAATTCTAATTCATTCATAGAATGGATCGTACTAAGGAATTAGAATGGACCGTACAAATGAATTAGAATGGATCGTACGAATGAATTAGAATGGATCGTGTGAATTAATTAGATTGGATCGTGCGAATGAATTAGAATGGATCGTACGAATAAATTAGAATGGATACATTTGTGCGAATGAATAAGAATGGATCGTATGAATGAATTAGAATGGATCGTATGAATGAATTCGAATGGATCGTACGAATGAATTAGAATGGATCGTGCGAATGAATTAGAAAGGATCGTATGAATGAATTCGAATGGATCGTACGAATGAATTCGAATGGATCGTACGAATGAATTAGAATGGATCGTACGAATGAATTAGAATGGATCGTAGGAATGAATTAGAATAGATCGTATGAATGAATTCGAATGGATTGTACGAATGAATTAAAATGTATACATTATTCGAATGAATTAGAATGGATCATATGAAGGAATTAGGGTGGTTCATACGAATGAAATAGAATGGATACATTCGTGCGAAATAATTAGAATGGATTGTATGAATGAATTAGAATGGATCGTAGGAATGAATTAGAATGGATCGTGCGAATGAATTAGAATGGATCGTACGAATGAATTAGAATGGATCATATGAATGAATTAGAATGGATCGTGCGAATGAATTAGAATAGATCGTACGAAAGAATTAGAATGGATACATTTGTGCGAATGAATTAGAATGGATCGTACGAATGAGTAAGAATGGATCATACGAATGAAATAGAATGGATCATACGAATGAATTAGAATGGATCATGCTAATGAATTAGAATGGATCGTACGAATGAATTAGAATAGATTATGCGATTGAATTAGAATGGATCATACGAATGAATTAGAATGGATACATTCGTGCGAATGAATTTGAATGGATCGTATGATTGAATTAGATTGGATCGTATGAATGAATTAGAATGGATCGTTCGAATGACTTAGAATGGATCATACGAATGAATTAGAATGCATACATTCGTGCGAATGAATTAGAATGGATCGTACGAATGAGTAAGAATGGATCGTACGAATGAAATAGAATGGATCGTACGAAAGAATTAGAATGGATCGTGCTAATGAATTAGAATGGATCGTACGAATGAATTAAAATAGATTTTGCGAATGAATTAGAATAGATCATACGAATGAATTAGAATGGATAAATTCGTGCGAATGAATTAGAATGGATCGTATGAATGAATTAGATTGGATCGTATGAATGAATTAGAATGGATCGTACATATAAATTAGAATGGATACATTCAGGGGAATAAATTAAAATGGATCATACGAAGGAATTAGAATGGATCATACGAATGAAATAGAATGGATCGTACGAAGGAATTAGAATGGATCGTACGAAGGAATTAGAATGGATACATTCGTGCAAAAGAATTAGAATGGATTGTATGAATGAATTAGAATGAATCGTGCAAATGAATTAGAATGGATCGTACGAAGGAATTAGAATGGATCGTACGAAAGAATTAGAATGGATCGTACGAATAAATTAGAATGGATCGTACGAATAAATTAGAATGGATACATTCGTGTGAATGAATTAGAATAGATCGTATGAATGAATTAGAATGGATCGTATGAATGAATTCGAATGAATCGTTCGAATGAATTAGAATGGATCGTATGAATGTATTAGAATGGCTCGTGTGAATGAATTAGAATGTATTGTGCGAATGAATTAGACTGGATCGTATGAATGAAATAGAATGGATCGTATGAAGGAATTAGAATGGATCGTACGAAGGAATTAGAATGGATCGTACGAATGAATTAGAATGGATACATTCGTGCAAAAGAATTAGAATGGATTATATGAATGAATTAGAATGGATCGTGCGAATGAATTAGAATGGATCGTACGAAGGAATTAGAATGGATCGTACGAATGGATCGTGCGAATGAATTAGAATGGATCATACGAATGAATTAGAATCGATTGTGCGAATAAATTAGAATGAATTGTACGAATGAATTAGAATGGATACATTCGTGCGAATGAATTAGAATTGATCGTATGAATGAATTAGAATAGATCGTATGAATGAATTCGAATAGATCATACGAATGAATTAGAATGGATACATTCGTGCGAATGAATTAGAATGGATCATACGAAGGAATTAGGGTGGATCGTACGAATGAATTAGAATAGATACATTCGTGTGAAAGAATTAGAATGGATCGTATTAATGAATTAGAATGGATCGTATGAATTATTTAGAATGGATCGTGCGAATGAATTAGAATGGATCGTATGAATGAATTAGAATGGATCGTACGAATGAATTAGAATGGATCGTACGAACGAATTATAATGGATCGTGCGAATGAATTAGAGTGGATCGTACGAATGAATTACAATGGATACATTCGTGCGTATGAATTAGAATGGATCGTACGAATGAGTAAGAATGGATCGTACGAATGAAATAGAATGGATCGTACGAATGAATTAGAATGGATCGTGCTAATCAATTAGAATGGATCGTACGAATAAATTAGAGTAGATTATGCGAATGAATTAGATTGGATCGTACGAATGAATTAGAATGGATCGTATTAATGAATTAGAATGGATCGTGCGAATGAATTAGAATGGATCGTACGAATGAATTAGAATGGATCGTATGAATGAATTAGAATGGATCGTGCGAATGAATTAGAATGGATCGTACGAATGAATTAGAATGGATACATTCGTGCAAATAAATTAGAATGGATCGTACGAATGAGTAAGAATGGATCGTACGATTGAAATAGAATGGATCGTACGAATGAAGTAGAATGGATCGTGCTAATGAATTAGAATGGATCGGACGAATGAATTTGAATAGATTGTGCGAATAAATTAGATTGGATCGTACGAATGAATTAGAATGGATATATTCGTGTGAATGAATTAGAATGGATCGTATGAATGAATTAGAATGGATCGTATGAATGAATTAGAATGGATCGTGCGAATGAATTAGAATGGATCGTACGAATGAATTTGAATGGATCGCATGAATGAATTAGAATGGATCTTGCGAATGAATTAGAATGGATCTTGCGAATGAATTAGAATAGATTGTGCGAATGAATTAGAATGGATCGTGTGAATGAATTAGAATGGTTCGTACGAATGAATTAGAATGGATCGTATGAATGAATTAGAATGGATCGTGCGAATGAATTAGAATGGATCGTACGAATGAATTAGAATGGATACATTCGTGCAAATAAATTAGAATGGATCGTACGAATGAGTAAGAATGGATCGTACAATTGAAATAGAATGGATCGTACGAATGAAGTAGAATGGATCGCGCTAATGAATTAGAATGGATCGGCCGAATGAATTAGAATAGATTGTGCGAATAAATTAGAATGGATCATACGAATGAATTAAATGGATACTTTCGTGTGAATGAATTAGAATGGATCGTATGAATGAATTAGAATGGATCGTATGAATGAATTAGAATGGATCGTGCGAATGAATTAGAATGGATCGTACGAATGAATTAGAATGGATCGCATGAATGAATTAGAATGGATCTTGCGAATGAATTAGAATAGATTGTGCGAATGAATTAGAATGGATCGTACGAATGAATTAGAATGGATACATTCGTGCGAATGAATTAGAATAGATCTTATGAATGAATTAGGTTGGATCGTATGAATGAATTAGAAAGGATCCTACGTATGAATTAGAATGGATACATTCATGGGAATGAATTAGAATGGATCGCACGAAGGAATTAGAATGGATCATACGAATGAAATAGAATGGATCGTACGAAGGAATTAGAATGGATTGTACGAAGGAATTATAATGGATCATATGAAGGAATTAGAATGGATCGTACGAATGAATAAGAATGGATACATTTGTGCAAAAGAATGAGTATGGATTGTATGAATGAATTAGAATGGATCGTGCAAATGAATTAGAATGGATCGTGCGAATGAATTAGAATGGATCGTACGAATGACTTAGAATAGAATGTGCGAATGAATTAGAATGGATCGTACGAATGAATTAGAATGGATACATTCGTGCGAATGAATTAGAATGGATCGTATGAATGAATTAGAATGGATCGTATGAATGAACTTGAATGGATCGTATGAATGAATTAGAATGGATACATTCGTTCGAATGAATTAGAATGGATCATACAAAGGAATTGGGGTGGATCGTACAAATGAATTAGAATTGAAACATTCGTGCGAAAGAATTAGAATGAATTGTACGAATAAATTAGAATGGATCATATGAATGAATTAGAATGGATCGTGCGAATGAATTAGAATGGATCGTACGAATGAATTAGAATGGATCGTACGAATGAATTAGAATGGATCGTACGAATGAGTAAGAATGGATCGTACGATTGAAATAGAATGGATTGTACGAATGAATTAGAATGGATCGTGCTAATGAATTAGAATGGATCGTACGAATGAATTAGAATAGATTGTGCGAATAAATTAGAATGGATCGTACGAATAAATTAGAATGGATACATTCGTGTGAACTAATTAGAATGGATCGTATGAATGAATTACAATGGATCGTATGAATGAATTAGAATGGATCGTGCGAATGAATTAGAATGGATCGTACGAATGAATTAGAATGGATCGTATGAATGAATTAGAATGGATCGTGCGAATGAATTAGAATAGATTGTGCGAATGAATTAGAATGGATCGTACGAATGAATTAGAATGGATACATTCGTGCGAATGAATTAGAATGGATCTTATGAATGAATTAGATTGGATCGTATGAATGAATTAGAATGGATCGTATGTATGTATTAGAATGGATACATTCATGGGAATGAATTAGAATGGATCGTACGAAGGAATTAGAATGGATCATACGAATGAATTAGATTAGATCGTATGATCCATTCTAATTCCTTCATACGATCCATTCTATTTCATTCGTATGATCCATTCTAATTTCTTCGTACGATCCATTCTAATTCATTTGCACGCGTACGAAAGAATTATAATAGATTGTGTGAATGAATTAGAATGAATACATTCGTGCGAATGAATTAGAATGGATCGTATGAATGAATTAGAATGGATCGTATGAATGAATTAGAATGGATCGTGTGAATGAATTAGAATGGATCGTACGAATGAATTAGAATGGATCGTGCGAATGAATTAGAATGGATCGTACAAATGAATTAGAATGGATACATTCGTGCGAATGAATTAGAATGGATCGTACGAATGAGTAAGAATGGATCGTACGAATGAAATAGAATGGGTCATACGAATGACTTAGAATGGATCGTGCTAATGAATTAGAATGGATCGTACGAATGAATTAGAATAGATTGTGCGAATGAATTAGAATTGATCGTACGAATGAATTAGAATGGATACATTCGTGCGAATAAATTAGAATGGATCGTATGAATGAATTAGATTGGATCGTATGAATGAATCAGAATGGATCGTACGTATGAATTACAATGGATACATTCATGGGAATGAATTAGAATGGATCGTACGAAGGAATTAGAATGGATCGTACGAAGGAATTAGAATGGATCGTATGAATGAATTAGAATGGATACATTCGTGCAAAAGAATTAGAATGAATTATATGAATGAATTAGAATGGATTGTACAAATTAATTAGAATGGATCGTACGAATGAATTAGAATGGATCGTACGAATGAATTTGAATAGATTGTGCGAATGAATTAGAATGGATCATACGAATGAATTAGAATAGATACATTCGTGCGAATGAATTAGAATGGATCGTATGAATGAATTAGAATGGATCGTATGAATGAATTCAAATGGATCGTACAAATGAATTAGAATAGATACATTCGTGCGAATGAATTAGAATGGATCATATAAAGGAATTAGGGTGGATCGTACAAATGAATTAGAATGGATACATTCGTGCGAAAGAATTAGAATGGATTGTATGAATGATTTAGAATGGATCGTATGAATGAATTAGAATGGATCGTGCGAATGAATTAGAATGGATCATACGAATGAATTAGAATGGATCGTATGAATGAATTAGAATGGATCGTGCGAATGAATTAGAATGGATCGTACGAATGAATTAGAATGGATAAATTCGTGCGAATGAATTAGAATGGATCGTACGAATAAATAAAAATGGATCGTACGAATGAAATAGAACGGATCGTACGAATGAATTAGAATGGATCGTGCTAATGAATTAAAATGGATCGTACGAATTAATTAGAATAGATTGTGCGAATGAATTAGAATGGATCGTACGAATGAATTAGAATGGATACATTCGTGCGAATGAATTACAATGGATCGTATGAATGAATTAGATTGGATCGTATGAATGAATTAGAATGGATCGTACGTATGAATTAGAATGGATACATTCATGGGAATGTATTAGAATGGATCATACGAAGGAATTAGAATGGATCATACGAATAAAATAGAATGGATCGTACGAAGGAATTAGAATGGATCGTATGAAGGAATTAGAATGGATCGTACGAAGGAATTAGAATGGATACATTCGTGCAAAAGAATTAGAATGGATTGTATGAATGAATTAGAATGGATCGTGCAAATGAATTTGAATGGATCGTGCAAATGAATTAGACTGGATCGTACGAATGAATTAGAATAGATTGTGCGAATGAATTAGAATGGATCGTACGAATGAATTAGAATGGATACATTCGTGCGAATGAATTAGAATAGATCGTATGAATGAATTAAATTGGATCGTATGAATGAATTAGAATGGATCGTACGTATGAATTAGAATGGATACGTTCATGGGAATGAATTAGAATGGATCGTACGAAGAAATTAGAATGGATCGTACGAAAGAATTAGAATGGATTGTACGATGGAATTAGAATGGATCGTACGAATGAATTAGAATGGATACATTCGTGTAAAAGAATTAGAATGGATCGTACGAATGAATTAGAATGGATACATTCGTGTAAAACAATTAGAATGGATTGTATGAATGAATTAGAATGGATCATACAAATGAATTAGAATGGATCGTGCGAATGAATTAGAATGGATCATACGAATTAATTAGAGTCGATTGTGCAAATAAATTAGAATGGATCGTACGAATGAATTAGAATGGATACATTCGTGCGAATCAATTAGAATGGATCGTATGAATGAATTAGAATAGATCGTATGAATGAATTCGAATGGATCGTATGAATGAATTAGAATGGATACATTCATGCGAATGAATTAGAATGGATCATATGAAGGAATTAGGGTGGATCATACGAATGAATTAGAATGGGTACATTCGTGCGAAAGAATTAGAATGGATCGTATGAATGAATTAGAATAGATCGTGCGAATGAATTAGAATGGATCGTACGAATGAAATATAATGGATCGTGCTAATGAACAAGAATGGATCGAACGAATAAATTAGAATAGATTGTGCGAATGAATTAGAACGGATCGTACGAATGAATTAGAATGGATCGTATGAATGAATTAGAATGGATCGTGCGAATGAATTAGAATGGATCGTACAAATGAATTAGAATAGATACATTCGTGCGAATGAATTAGAATGGATCGTACGAATGAGTAAGAATGGATCGTACGATTGAAATAGAATGGATCGTACGAATGAATTAGAATGGATCGTACTAATGAATTAGAATGGATCGTACGAATGAATTAGAATAGATTGTGCGAATGAATTAGAATGGATCGTACGAATGAATTAGAATGGATACATTCGTGTGAATGAATTAGAATGGATCGTATGAATGAATTAGAATGGATCGTATGAATAAATTAGAATGGATCGTGCGAATGAATTAGAATTGATCGTACGAATGAATTAGAATGGATCGTATGAATGAATTACAATGGATCGTGCGATTGAATTAGAATAGATTGTGCGAATGAATTAGAATGGATCGTACGAATAAATTAGAATGGATACATTCGTGCGAATGAATTAGAATGGATCTTATGAATGAATTAGATTGGATCGTATAAATGAATTAGAATGGATTGTATGTATGAATTGGAATGGATACATTCATGGGAATGAATTAGAATGGATCGTACGAAGGAATTAGAATGGATCATACGAATGAAATAGAATGGATCATACGAAAGAATTAGAATGGATCGTACGATAGAATTATAATGGATCATACGAAGGAATTATAATGGATCGTACGAATGAATTAGAATGGATACATTTGTGTAAAAGAATTAGAATGGATTGTATGAATAAATTAGAATGGATCGTGCAAATGAATTAGAATGGATTGTGCGAATGAATTAGAATGGATCGTATGAATGAATTAGAATAGATTGTGCGAATGAATTAGAATGGATCGTACGAATGAATTAGAATGGATACATTCGTGCGAATGAAATAGAATGGATCGTATGAATGAATTAGAATGGATTGTATGAATGAATTTGAATGGATCGTACGAATGAATTAGAATGGATACATTCGTTCGAATGAATTAGAATGGATCATACGAAGGAATTAAGGTGGATCGTACGAATGAATTAGAATGGAAACATTCGTGCGAAAGAATTAGAATGAATTGTATGAATGAATTAGAATGGATCATATGAATGAATTAGAATGGATCGTGCGAATGAATTAGAATGGATCGTACAAATGAATCAGAATGGATTGTATGAATGAATTAGAATAGATCGTGCAAATGAATTAGAATGGATCATACGAATGAATTAGAATGGATACATTCGTGCGAATGAATTAGAATGGATCTTACGAATGAGTAAGAATGGATCGTACGAATGAAATAGAATGGATCGTACGAATGAATTAGAATGGATCGTGCTAATGAATTAGAATGGATCGTACGAAATAATTAGAATAGATTGTGCGAATGAATTAGAATGGATCGTACGAATGAATTAGAATGGATCGTATGAATGAATTAGAATGGATCGTGCGAATGAATTAGAATGGATCGTACGAATGAATTAGAATGGATACATTCGTGCGAATGAATTACAATGGATCGTATGAATAAGTAAGAATGGATCGTACGAATGAAATATAATGGATCGTACGAATGAATTAGAATGGATCGTGCTAATGAATTAGAATGGATCGTACGAATGAATTAGCCAAGATAGTGTGAATGAATTAGAATGGATCGTACGAATGAATTAGAATGGATACATTCGTGCGAATGAATTAGAATGGATCGTATGAATGAATTAGATTGGATCGTATGAATGAATTAGAATGGATCATACGTATGAATTAGAATGGATAAATTCATAGGAATGAATTAGAATGGATCGTACGAAGGAATTAGATTGGATCATACGAATGAAATAGAATGGATCGTACGAAGGAATTAGAATGGATTGTGCAAATGAATTAGAATGGATCGTGCGAATGAATTATAATGGATCGTATGAATGAATTAGAACAGATTGTGCAAATGAATTAGAATGGATCATACGAATGAATTAGAATGGATACATTCGTGCGAATGAATTAGAATGGATCGTATGAATGAATTAGATTAGATTGTATGAATGAATTCGAATGGATCGTACGAATGAATTAGAATGGATACATTCGTGTGAATGTATTAGAATGGATCATACGAAGGAATTAGGGTGGATCGTACGAATGAATTAGAATGTATACATTCGTGCGAAAGAATTGGAATGGATTGTATGAATGAATTAGAATGGATCGTATGAATGAATTAGAATGGATCGTACGAATGAATTAGAATAGATCGTATAAATGAATTAGAATGGATCGTACGAATGAATTAGAATGGATCGTGTGAATGAATTAGAATGGATCGTACGGATGAATTAGAATGGATACATTCGTGCGAATGTATTAGAATGGATCGTACGAATGAGTAAGAATGGATCGTATGAATGAAATAGAATGGATCGTACGAATGAATTAGAATGGATCGTGCTAATGAATTAGAATGGATCGTACGAATGAATTAGAATAGATTGTGCGAATGAATTAGAGTGGATCTTACGAATGAATTAAAATGGATTGTATGAATAAATTAGAATGGATCGCGCAAATTAATTAGAATGGATCGTACGAATGAATTAGAATGGATACATTCGTGTGAATGAATTAGAATGGATCGTACGAATGAGTAAGAATGGACCGTACGAATGAAATAGGATGGATCGTACGAATGAATTAGAATGGATCGTGCTAATGAATTAGAATGGATCGTACGAATGAATTAGAATAGATTGTGCGATGTATTAGAATGGATCATACGAATGAATTAGAATGGGTACATTGGTGCGAATGAATTAGAATGGATCGTATGAATGAATTAGAATGGATCGTATGAATGAATTAGAATGGATCGTGCGAATGAATTAGAATGGATCGTACGAATGAATTAAAATGGATCGTACGAATGAATTAAAATGGATCGTGCGAACGAATAAGAATGGAACGTACGAATTAATTAGAATGGATACATTCGTGCGAATGAATTAGAATGGATCGTACGAATGAGTAAGAATGGATCGTACAAATGAAATAGAATCGATCGTACGAATGAATTAGAATTGATCGTGCTAATGAATTAGAATGGATCGTACGAATGAATTAGAATAGATTGTGCGAATGAATTAGAATGGATCGTACGAATGAATTAGAATGCATACATTCGTGTGAATGAATTAGAATAGATCGTATGAATGAATTAGAATAGACCGTACGAATGAATTAGAATGGATACATTCGTGTGAAAGAATTAGAATGGATTGTATGAATGAATTAGAATGGATCGTATGAATGAATTAGAATGGATCGTGCGAATGAATTAGAATGGATCGTACGAATGAATTAGAATGGATCGTATAAATGAATTAGAATGGATCGTGCGAATGAATTAGAATGGATCGTATGAATGAATTAGAATGGATACATTCGTGCAAATGAATTAGAATGGATCGTACGAATGAGTAAGAATGGATCGTACCAATGAAATAGAATGGATCGTACGAATGAATTAGAATGGATCGTGCTAATGAATTAGAATGGATCGTACGAATGAATTAGAATAGGTTGTGCAAATGAATTAGAATGGATTGTACAAATGAATTAAAATGGATACATTCGTGCGAATGAATTAGAATGGATCGTACGAATGAATTAGAATGGATCGTATGAATGAATTAGAATGGATCGTGTGAATGAATTAGAATGGATCGTACGAATGAATTAGAATGGATCGTATGAATGAATTAGAATGGATCATGCGAATGAATTAGAATGGATCGTACGAATAAATTAGAATTGATACATTCGTGCGAATGAAGTAGAATGGATCGTACGAATGAGTAAGAATGGATCGTATGAATGAAATAGAATGGATCGTACGAATGAATTAGAATGGATCGTGCTAATGAATTAGAATGGATCATACGAATGAATTAGAATAGATTGTGCGAATGAATTAGAATGGATCATACGAATGAATTAGAATGGATCGTATGAATGAATTAGAATGGATCGTGCGAAAGAATTAGAATGGATCGTAAGAATGAATTAGAATGGATACATTCGTGCCAATGAATTAGAATGGATCATACGAATGAGTAAGAAAGGATCGTACGAATGAAATAGAATGGATCGTATGAATGAATTAGAATGGATCGTGCTAATGAATTAGAATAGATCGTACGAATGAATTAGAATAGATTATGCGAATGAATTAGAATGGATCGTACGAATGAATTAGAATGGATACTGTTTGGGGGATTTTTCCTGGTCCTTGCGAGCCACCTGTAAGATCAAGAAAAGAGAAACGTGAGAACGGCTGGCTCCCTTAGGAGCGCAGACCCTCCGACGCTCAAGTCAGTTATGGTAACACAACGGAGAGCTGTTGTATACCAAAGTGGTAGTGAAAGGGATTTCGAACCTGTACTTTGGAGCCTGGGGGTGTGCATTTATAGACATGGGCGACCTATCGAGCTACGACGCGTGGAGGCTCTTTCCGGCACCTTCTAGGCCCCCACGTTCTAGCCTTCAATAGTTTCTGACAGTTCTTGGAACTTGGACCCCTGACATTCTTTGTCGTCTAGCTCGTCTGACGGAGTAGTGGGGGACAGCAGCTGTTGTTCTGTTGCCGCCATAGGAATCTTCTAGAATGTTCAAGTCTAGGAGGTCTCAATCCGACTCTGACGGGCTTCCGTGGACTGCAATCGTCCACGTAGCTTCAGTGGGTTCTCGACACCTGGCAATCTCAGGAAAAAAGCAAAGGCCAGCTCGCCCGATACTGCTCCGTCCTTTCGCCCATATTTATCAAGAGTTGGACCTCGCGGGAGCAACCTCTTCGATAAACAGGGGTCTAGGCGAGCTTCTGGGCGAGCTTGGGCGAACTCCTGGGCGAGCATGGGCGAACTCCTGGGCGAGCTCCTGAGCGAGCTAGGCGAGCTCCTAAATGAGCTTGGGCGAGCTCCTGTGCAAGCTAGGCGAGCTCCTGAGCGAGCATGGCGAGCTCCTGGACGAGCTAGGCGAGCTCCTGAGAGAGCATGGCGAGCTCCTGGACGAGCTAGGCGAGCTCCTGCGCGAGCATGGCGAGCTCCTGGACGAGCTAGGCGAGCTCCTGAGCGAGCATGGCGAGCTCCTGGACGAGCTAGGCGAGCTCCTGAGCGAGCATGGCGAGCTCTTGGACGAGCTAGGCGAGCTCCTGAGCGAGCATGGCGAGCTCCTGGACGAGCTAGGCGAGCTCCTGAGCGAGCATGGCGAGCTCCTGGACGAGCTAGGCGAGCTCCTGAGCGAGCATGGTGAGCTCCTGGACGAGCTTGGGCGATCTCCTTCGCGCTCTAGGCGAGCTCCTGAGCGAGCATGGCGAGCTTCTGGACGAGCTTGGTCGATCTCCTTCGCGCTCTTTGTCTAAGCCATTTATCGAATTTGGGCGTGCTTCTGTGGGGGACTGGAGGTGTGAGCTGTACTCAGATACAAGGTGTCCATCCCGCTCCATGTGAAGGCGAGCTCCTGACGAGGGTTCCAACTCCTGGACGGGCTATCCAAGATATGTGGTTTTTGATTACCCCCAACATTACCCCCTCCTGAGGGAGTGATCGAGGAAACTCGACGCTTGCTCAGGAGTCTTAGCGAGTTCCTATCCCTCGTAATGTGCCTGATATCAATGTCTGCTGCAACAGTTTCCTGACGGGGAGGAGATAGTAGCTACGGGCGATCTGCGTCGAGAGCTTTGACTGTCAGTATTTCAAGAACGCTAGGCGGGCCGAGAGCGTCGGCCACGAGCGATCTCCTTCTGGTGCGAGCTTGTCACATGCGATCAGGGTCTGCCTCGGGCGAGCTACGGGCACCAGCCGTGAGCGATCCGTGCCGAGGGTTTTGACTCGGCGTCTCATGGGTGAGACCTCGAGGACGATGCTGCTATGTCCAAAGAACACAGCTATCCGCTACTGCAAGCGTCGGGCGGGCCAGGAGCACCTTCCGCGGGCGGCCTCATTCCGGTGCGAACTAGCCACGAGCGTCAGCCACGAGCGATCTCCTTCCGATGCGAGCTTGACACATGCGGCCAGGGTCTGCGTCGGGCGAGCTGCGGGCACCTGCCGCGAGCAATCTGCGCCGAGAGCTTTGACCGCCAGTTCTTCTCAAAAGCTGGGCGGGCCACGAGCGTCAGCCACGAGCGATCTCCTTCCGATGCGAGCTTGTCACATGCGGCCAGGGTCTGCGTCGGGCGAGCTGTGGGCACCTGCCGCGAGCAATCTGCGCCGAGAGCTTTGACTGCCAGTACTTCACAAACGCTGGGCGGTCCACGAGCATCAGCCACGAGCGATCTCCTTCCGATGCGAGCTTGTCACATGTGGCCAGGGTCTGCGTCGGGCGAGCTGCGGGCACCTGCCGCGAGCGATCTTGTGACTTGGATATCGCACCAAATCTCCAACGGTCGCTTCGTCTTAAATGTGACGCGAGACTCAATGCTGATACAGCGAATCTCATCATGAGATCCCGATCGGCGCGAGACACGTGTCTCCTCCTCATTCGTTCTTCTTCTGTCAGAAATGACAGTGTCGGCGCCGGTGCAGCTTTTTCCACGCGTGGCCCACGTGGCGCTTGACGATTGGAAGGGAACGAGCTGTCGCTTCATCTGTCATCACGTCGCCTCACTGAGCGCGCTCGGGCATTAACTGCGGCCCGATTCACCTGTCTCTCATTTGCCTATAAATAGGGGAAGGGGGACGATTTTTTACCGCTGCATGAAAACAGCTCTCCCTTCTCCCATAACTTTCTCAACTCGTAGCTCGCTTGCGCCCTCTTGCTCTCATGGCTTCCTCTGCTGCCGCTTCTTCTTCAGCCACTGCTGCGATCTCCCGGGAGGAGCCTCTCAATGTCGCCCCCATCTCGGTGCGTGCTCCGGGCATCGAGAAAGAGGCTCCTCCCAAGGTGCCCGCCGTCCTCTGGTTCAACGACATCGGGGGCGTGCCTGTCCCTGAGAGTCTACGGACAGCGGCGGGCATCCCCCAAGAGCTCGACATCCTCCCTTTCCCGAGATCGGGGAGACCGTTCTCCGGAACTGCGGTCTCCGTGGGGCAAATATGGTCAGGGCTCCGACTGCCCCTGAACCATCTAGCCAGCGAGCTCCTGGAGCTGGCGGGTTTATGCCCCGCCCAGCTCCCAGGCAACTCGTGGGGGATTCTCTACGGGCTTTCTCAAATCGAGGAAGCCCTTAACGTGAGGATCCCCCTGGCCTATCTCCTGAAGAAGTGGTCCCTCAAGCCAGGGACAATCTTCAGCGAGGTCGACTGCGGCCACTACTACCTCGCAGGCCGCCCTGGCGAGGTGCTGCCCTTCTCCGCGGTCGAGAACAAAGACCGGTATTGGAAGGAGTATCCGTTCGTGATCGAGGGCAATTGGCGAGGTCTCTGCGCCGGAGTCCGCTCTTTTCCTGGCAGACCGCCTCTGCCGGTCTTCAAGGAGATCGCGGAGTATCGCCCTAAGGGGAAGAAATGTATCTCCGGAACCCAGGAGCAAGCTCTCGACAAGGCGATCCTGGAGTTCCTCGGCGGGCGGACTCCCGAGAAGGTCCTGGCCCCGGACTTCTCCTTCCTCTGGAAGGATCTCCGGACGGGCACCATCATGACCCGCCAAAAGGTTATGCGCAAGAAGGTGGCGGTCTCTCGCCGCACCGGGGCGACCTCCCAGGCTGCTGCCGCGCCCTCCGGTGTCGGCACTTCTTCGGCGAGGAAGGGGAAGAAGAAGCGGGCTTCTCCGATCAGGCTCGCCAATGAAGACACCATCGACATGATCCGCGAGGAGGATATTCCCTCGCCGTCGCCTCCATCCCGCGAGGTTGCCCCAGGTCAGGTGAACTCCCCCTTCGTTTCCAATCCCCCCACGCGCTCCTCAGTTTCGGAACCCCCACGATGTCAAGTTGTGATGGTTGACCCTGAGGATCCGCACGTCGAGCTCCTCCTAGGCATGGCGGAGGTGGAAACTCCAATGGCCGAGGTGCTGATGCGCGGGTTCCCGGGCGACCTGTCTAAACCTCTCTTTGTCGCGGTAATGACCCCAGAGATAGAGGGCGCCCATATAAAGAAGAAAAAGAAGAAGGCTCCAGCAGCCCGCCCAATGGCGGAGGACGACGCCATTCGCAAGGCTCGCGAAGCCTACGAACGAGTCGTTGAGGATAGGAGGAGGAAATCCGCTCTCGAGGAAACGGGTTTAGCGTCGGGCGAGGACTCCAGCGACGAGTCTAGCTCGGAAGAAGAGGAGCCGCGGTCTCCCGAGGACGATCCCGTTTCTACGACAGCGAGGCCTCCCCTGCCCTTCGAGGGACCGGCGCCAACGAGCCCGCTGCCTTCTGCACCCGCTCCGGCCAAGACCTTGGCACCGGCTGCTCCTGCCCCTAGGACGCCCGCGTCCGAGCCCGCGCCCGCATCCGAGCCCGCGTCTGCTCCCAGCACGTCCGCGTCCGAGCCCGCGCCCACATCTGAGCCCGCGCCCGCGCCCGCATCCGAACCCGCGCCTGCGCCCGAGCCCGCGCCTGCTCCCGAGCCCGCGCCCGCTCCCAGTGCGTCCGCGTCCGAGCCCGCGCCTGTTCCCGAGCCTGCGCCTGCGCCCGAGCCCGCGCTCGCGCCCGAGCCCGTGCCTGCGCCCGAGCCCGTGCCTGCTCCCGAGCCCGCGCCTGCGCCCGAGCCCGCGCCTGCTCCCGAGCCCGCGCTTGCGCCCGAGCCCGCGCTCGCGCCTGAGCCCGCACCTGCCACTCTTGAGGTTCCCCCTCTCCCTGAGCTGGGCAGGTTGGCCTATTGGTCTCCGGACCTAGGGGCCATCCTGGACGACTTTCCGAGCTCCAGCTCGGAAGCCTCGGACCCGGACCTGCCGGGGCGAAGGGGAGCCGCCGTGCCTTCCCTTATCAACGAAGGGATTGCCGGCGCTCAAGAGGCCGAGCCTGCTGCTGCCTCCATCAGTGCGCCCCCTCTAGCTGCTCCCATCGAGGCGAGCCAAGCGGGCTCCTCCAGTGGCGGTCCTGAGCGCGCCCCTTTCTTCATGCGGGAGATCCTGGGGCGCAATATCTTTGCCCGGACTCCCTACATCGATCTCATCAACCGACTGCTCGAGGTAAGACTACCTCCACTACACCTTTTGTCCCCAAACTCCTGTAGTTATTCTTAACTCAAACTGTTCGCCCTTTTCGCAGGCAGAGCGGGTTAACCGGGCTCTCGCTGACGAGGTCGCGGGCATCGCAGGGGATACTGTCGCTCTCTACGATGACACTCTCCATGACTCGGAGAGGAGAGTAGATGAGTACATTCTCCGAATCCGCCAAATGGACCGGTCGGGCGAGCTGCAGGCTGAAGTGGACCAACTGCGCCAGCAGGTCGCCTCCTCTAGCACGGAGGTCAACGAACTGCGCCAGCGGGCCGCCACCTTCACCACCACGCTAGCTTCGGTTGAGGACGCCCGCGACCTCGCCCTATCCGATGCGCAGGCCGCCAGAAGGAAATCTCCGAGCTTCAACGTCAGTTGGCGGCCTCTAGGGATAAGATCGCGTCTCTGAGGGAAACGCATCTCCAGGATCTCCACTCCCAGCAACGCCGCCTCCAGGCGCAACTCAACGAGCTTCTGCAGAAAGGCGCAATCGACGCCATCGAGAAGTACAAGGCCGAAAGGTCGAAAAAGAGGAAGCGCGGCGGTGACGACGAGGGCGCTGGCGCGGGCCCAGTTTAAGCTGTATCTCTGTAATCTTTGACTTTAATAAATGAAATGAAACTTTTTGAGTCCGCTTGTTTCCATTTCTTTCTCTGTCTTCCTTTCGAGTCCGTCCTAGGAATTCGCAGCGATCTCGAGAGTGATACCCCGGGCGAGGCAGCTAATTTGATTCAACCCTTTTTATTTTTAAAGTATATGCAAACGAAAAACTTCGGCATGCTCGTAAAAACTCAAGTCTCTGAGCCCGGAAAACGTTTAAGGAAAACAAAGGATTTCAAAAACTTCCCTACACTCAGAGACTAAAAACCATTTTTGTTTTTAAATGAAACTAATAAGTGCTAGCTGCCCCCTGCCCGGTTAATTTCTCTCGATGGTCCTGTTCGGCGGGCTCGCCCTTCGAGGGATACGCTCACGCCAGGATGCTTCCGTTCATGGCAGGTGAACGCGAAGGATCCTGGTTAGGCTTAGAGTCCACTTGGCAGCGGACTTCCCCGGGAAGCTCAAGGTCGCCCAATGGCTGCCTCTGAGGATCCCGGTCTAGTTTTAAGTCCGCACAACGGCGGACTGCCCCGGGAAGCTCAAGGTCGCCCACTGGCTGCCTCTGAGGATCCCGGTCTTGCTTTAAGTCCGCACAACGGCGGACTGCCCCGGGAAGCTCAAGGTCGCCCACTGGCTGCCTCTGAGGATCCCGGTCTTGCTTTAAGTCCGCACAACGACGGACTGCTTTGTAGCTCAAGCGAGCTCTTGGTGCGGCGAGCTTCCGGGTGGAATTCTTTGTGAAAAACCCCATCATTCATTCATAACCTCTTTCAAAAAGAAAATTTACAAAAACTTCCTTAGGCATAGAACTTGCGAAGGTGCAAAGCATTCCAAGGCCGCTCTAACAGGTCGCCTTCAGCGGTCATCAACTGGTAAGCCCCCGAGCTACGCGCTTCGCGTATTATGTAGGGGCCCTCCCAGTTCGCCGCGAGCTTCCCTGCATTAGGTTCCTGCGTGTTTGCGAACACCTTTCTCATCACCATGTCCCCGGCTTTGAATGCCCGATGGCGGACTCTTTTGTCGTAGGCGCGCTTCATTTCTTGTCGGTACCTAGCGAGATGTAGATTGGCGCGCTCTTGTTTTTCTTCGAGCTGGTCGAGGGAGTCGGCGAGCAGAGCGTCGTTATCGACCTCACCTGCAGCAAGCTTTCTTTCCGTTGGCAGCTCGGCTTCGATGGGCAGCACGGCTTCACACCCGTAAGTTAGGCTGAAAGGCGATTCGTCGGTTGAGCGATGTGGAGTGGTACGATAAGCCCACAGCACGCAGTCGAGCTCCTGCTCCCACAGTCCTTTCTTTCCTTCCAACCTTTTCTTGAGGTTGTCTAAGATTACTCGATTCGTAGCTTCGGCCTGCCCGTTGCTTTGAGGATACCTCGGGGACGAGAATCTTAGGTCGACTCCATATTCAACACAAAAGCTTCTGATCAAGCGATTGTCGAACTGGCGACCATTGTCAGTGACGAGCACTCGGGGCAGCCCAAAGCGGCAGAAGATATTCTTCCAAAGGAAATCCTTGACTTGTTTCTCACCAATCTTAGCTAGCGGGACCGCTTCCACCCATTTGGTGAAGTAGTCCGTAGCTACTAAGATGAATTTCTTCTGCCGGGTAGACACAGGGAAAGGTCCCACTATGTCCATCCCCCATTGCTGGAAAGGCCAGGGGCTCGCCAACGGGTGGAGTTCTTCTGCGGGCATATGGTTCGTCGTGGCGTGCTTCTGGCATTGGATGCACCTCTGGGCGGCCTTCAAAGCGTCCTGCTCCAGAGTGGGCCACCAGTATCCTTGTCTTCGAACTTTCGCAGCAAGAGATCGCCCACCAGCATGATTTCCCAGCTCGCCAGAGTGGATGCAATTTAGTACTTCTTCGATCTCCGGGCTCTCGACGCAACGAAGATTCGGCCCGCCGAAAGATCTTCGAAAAAGGCGATCCCAGCGAATGAGATAGCGACCAGCACATTTCTCCATTCGCCGGGCTTCCTCTCTATCCTCCGGAAGCTCGCCCTTCTGAAGAAAACGAAGAATGGGAGCGATCCACCCGCTAGGAGATACGTCGACAGAAACTTGATTAACAGCGGGCTCCACCAGCTGGAGCCGAGACTGACTTTGGACCTCAATGAGAATCTGCCGAGCTTCTGATGTTCCCAGCAAAGAGGCGGCGTTTGCCAAGGCATCAGCTCGCCTATTATCGGCTCGCGGAATTTGCTCGAAAGAGATCTTTTCGAACTCCGCGGCCTTGCTCTTCACCAGACCCACGTAGATCGCCATTCGTGCATCCCGGGAGGCGTACTCTCCATTGATTTGGCAAATAATTAGCTGGGAATCACTAAAGACTTTCAAGCGTTTGGCGCCTACCTCTTGAGCGAGCTCCAGACCAGCCAGTAACGCCTCGTACTCCGCTTCATTGTTGGTAGCGGCGAAATCTAGTCGGACTGATTTCTCAAGCAGCACCTCTTGGGCGATCAGAGCGACCCCGATCCCAGCCCCCAAAGCGTTGGAGGATCCATCGACGAACAATTCCCATCCCGTCGCCTCTGGACGCTCATTTGGAGGATGCTCGCCTTGGTTGTCCAAGAACCTCGCCTTCCCAGGGTGTGCCTCAGTTGGCTCATCCTCCTGGTACTGGACTGGTTCTTCTATGGGGAAGTCCGCCAAGAAATCAGCGAGAGCCTGCCCTTTGACAGCAACTCGAGGGACATACTCCAATCCATAGGCGGCGAGCTCGGCAGACCATCGATACAACCTGCCGGCTACCGAAGGCCTGGAGAGGGCGTTCTTCAGGGGGTGCTCCGTGATGACTTTGACGGTATGCGCCGAGAAGTAGGGGTGAAGCTTCCTCGCGGTAAGGACCAAGGCCAAAGCGACCTTCTCGATTGGTCGATACCGGAGCTCGGCAGGAAGCATTGTGTGGCTCACAAAATAGACAGGCCGCTCTACCTTTGCTTCTTCTACTACCAGGACCCCGCTTACAGCGTTCTCCGTGACCGCGAGATACACGCCAAGCTCGGCGCCATCTTTTGGTGCCGCTAGGATAGGTGGGCTCGCGAGATAGTCCTTGATCTTCTGAAAGGCGCGCTCGCAATTTTCATCCCAGCAAATGCTTGCTCCTTTTCGCAGCAACTCGAAAAGAGGCCTGCAATTGTCTGAGGATTTGGATATAAATCGATTAAGCGCGGCGATTCGCCCGCTCAATCTCTGGACTTCCTGCCGGGTTCTTGGTGCGGGCATTTCGACAAGTGCTCGGATTTGCCCAGGGTCGGCCTCGATCCCCCTGTGGGTGACCAGGTACCCGAGGAATTTCCCCGACGTCACTCCGAATGCGCACTTCGCCGGGTTCAGCCTCATTCGGTACTTTCTCAGTATCTCGAAGGTTTCGCGGAGGTCGGCGACATGCCCTCCTCGCTCTCGACTTTTGACCAGAAGGTCGTCAACATAAACCTCGACATTTCTGCCGATCTGATTCTTAAACATTTGTGTGACTAACCTTTGGTAGGTCGCTCCCGCGTTCTTGAGTCCGAAGGGCATTACTCGATAGCAATATAACTTCTGGTAGCCCGCTCCGGAGTAGAAAGCGGTCTTCTCTTGATCCTCGGGATGGAGGGGTATTTGGTTGTACCCTGAGTATCCATCCATGAAAGATAGAGCCCGGAATCCGACAGCTGCGTCGACCAGTGCGCCGATTCTCGGAAGAGGAAATCCGTCCTTCGGGCATGCCTTGTTGAGGTCGGAGAAGTCAATGCATACCCTGACCGCTCCGCTCTTCTTAGGCACCGCCACGATATTGGAGATCCACTCGGGGAAGTGCGCCTCGCGGATGAAGCCGGCTCGCTCCAGCTTATCTATCTCCGCCGCCACTGCTACGGACTTCGCAGCAGGTATGTGCCGAGCTTTCTGCTTGACCGGCAGGAACTCCTTCACGGTGTGCAGACAATGACAGGCGACCTCCGGGTCAATCCCTGGCATGTCCGCGAAGCTCCAGGCAAATACGTCGCGGTATTCCCTGAGCAAATTGGTTAGGGCTAGGACCTCGCCCTCAGTTAACGAGGTCCCGAGACTAACAATTCTCGGCCCTTCTTTGCCGCCAATATCGATCTCTTGAAGTGGTTCGGCAACCGGAAAACTTCCTCTCTTGGGGGTTGTTAGGCGGCCTTCCTCCAACTTAAGATCCACACCGCTCCCACCCGAGGATGGAGTAGGGGACTTAGGCGAGGAGGCCCCCAACGGGCTCCCCAGGAGCTCGCTCGTACCGGGCGGTAATTGCTAGGAGGGTGCGAGCCTCTTGGCCTCGGCGACCTCCACGTCCATGAGGTGAGGAGCATCCTGCTCGCATCTGGTTGCGGCTACCTGATCTCCCCGAATGACCACGACCCCACTCGCGGTTGGGAATTTGAGGGCATGATGGTTGGGTGAAGATACTGCCTTCATCTGCCTTAGCCAAGGCCGCCCAAGAATGGCGTTAAAGGCCGAACTCCCGTCGACTACCGCGAAGCGGACTTGGCGAGCTTCCGGGCCCGCTGTCACGGTAAGGGTTATCTCTCCCGCTACTTTGGCGACCTCACCGGTGAATCCGCTGAGGGAGCTCGTTGAGGGAGACAGGTCGGCAAGTCTCAACCCCATCCGCAGGTAGGCCGACAGAAAGAGGATGTCAACGGCGCTCCCTGAATCCACCAGAGCTCGCCTCACCTCGATGTTTGCCATCATCAGGCGTATGACGAGGGGGTCATTGTTGGGCGTGACAACCCCAGCCATGTCGTCCTCCGAAAACCAGAGGAAATCGCGAGCTTCCACCCTTGGTGCTCGAAGTAAAGTAGGAGTTAGCGAGACAGAAAATACCTTCTGCGCCCGCTCCATCTCCCTTACTCGCCGGCGGGCTTCATTACTTGATCTGGGGCCGCTCAGCCGCCCGCTAATGGTGTGGCAGATCGCCGGTCCTCCCGGGGGAGGAGGAGGTATGGCGGGCTCCGCGAGTCCTGGGCGATCTCCCTCCCGAGGTGCTCGCTCTGGAATCACCTCGAACCTCCTCGGGAGCGAGATGTAATGGCTCAAGTGTCCCAAGGTGACCAAATCCTCCAGGTGGTTTTTCAGAGCCCGACATCTATTAGTGTGATGCCCCGGGCTTCGATGAAAAGCGCACCGCCGCGAGTTGTCGGTAGAGCCAGGTTCTCCGACCTGTAGGGGTGGCGGGTACTGGAAGAAAGGCTCATTCCGAATCTGATGGAAAATTTGCCCCGGCGAGTGGGTCAGCACGGTGAAGTCCCGCTCCCCGGGTCCCGGAGGCAGGCGCCAGTTTGCTGGCCTTCCAGCGACCACCGCGGGGGCTTCAGCGGGCGGTATTGCAGGAGCTGCGGACGGTCCGGGCAAGGGTACCGAAAGTGGCACCTCCCTCCTCTCCACGGCCTTAACGACAAGAGGTCGCAAAGCCGGAGGAGGTCGCTGCTCTACTGCCTTTCCCTTCCGATCTAGCACTGCATCCTCGAGCTTGATGTGCTGCTGGACCAGGGCGAATAGTTCGACCATTGTGCGAGGGTCCTTAATCACCAGGGCGTCATGAAGCTTGCCCCCCTCGGGGAGGGCGCTTCTGAAGGCACTCACCGCGGTACGATCCTGGCCCGCCGCGTCTTCCAGAGCGAGGTAAGCGCTTCGGAACCGCGTTGCGAAGCATCGGAGCGTTTCGCGAGCTCCCATGGCCAGAGTAAACAGAGATTCGATCCTCTTCGGGGGCTGCCTGTTGCAGCGATACTGCTCCAGGAATAGCCTAGAGAGAGTTGGAAAGTTGGGGATCACGCCGGACGGCAGCTTGTGGAACCAATTCAATGCCGATCCGGTCAGACTGCTTGGAAACGCGCGACACAAGACATGGTCCTGGTCCCAGAAAAATAGAAGTTTCCTGTAGGCCAAGAGATGGTCGACGGGATCTTGCGATCCGTCGAACAATACAAACTTCGGGGGGGTCCAGTGGTGCGGAAAACCCCCTTGATGGACCTCGCTGGTGAAAGGCGAGCTTCCTCCGTGGGCGGCGAGGTCCTCCAGTAAATCCACTGGCGCACTAGGTCGCTGCCAGTGCCCGGGGAGAAATCCCAAAGGCGGCTGCGCAGGTCCTAGGCGCTCGTGCGCACTCCCTCTAGGAAGGGTCGGATCCACCCCACGGCGACCCTCGGGAGCCACCAATCGGCGGCCTCCTGGCTGCTCGCGCGCGGATCCCTTCAGCGAGGCGGTTGGTCTGTGGGAGGCCGTCACCTCTCGAGGTTCGGAAGGTAGAGTCACCGCGGGCTCTTTCCCTCGTCGCCGATGGTGCGGGTCGCGATCCCTCTCTTGAGACCTCGCCTCCGATCCGTCAGAGTCGACGCTCCGGCTACGTCGGCGAGGGATGGTCGCGCGCGAGGTCGCCTGGTTGCTGGACCGCTGGGTTACCAGCTTCTGTAACCTTGTGAGCGGGGTCTCCTTCGCTCCACGCACGGCCGTCCTCTCAACCGGGGGTTCCGGTCGGGAAGTTCGCCGTGCTGGGACGGTCGTGGGCAGACGCGACGAGACGGGAGGTCGCGCGGGGGACGCGGGCCTCGAAGGTCCTGACCGCCGGCTAGCCGCCGGAGCCTGACGCAAGCGCGTCAACTCCTCCATCATCGCCCGCTGGGTGGCCAACATCTCCAACAGGAGCTGGTCACTGAGCGGGTCAAAGGGCTGGGGAGTCTCAGCGGGGGGTTCGCTGTGCACAGACCCCATACGGGCCCTCGCCCGCCTACGCCCCCTTGTCGCCGGAGCCATCTTTGGGGTTATTAAGGCCGTCGACGCACAACCGTATGGCCGTGAGCGTTCTCACAGGAACCAGTCGAGATCCCACAGACGGCGCCAAAATGTTTGGGGGATTTTTCCTGGTCCTTGCGAGCCACCTGTAAGATCAAGAAAAGAGAAACGTGAGAACGGCTGGCTCCCTTAGGAGCGCAGACCCTCCGACGCTCAAGTCAGTTATGGTAACACAACGGAGAGCTGTTGTATACCAAAGTGGTAGTGAAAGGGATTTCGAACCTGTACTTTGGAGCCTGGGGGTGTGCATTTATAGACATGGGCGACCTATCGAGCTACGACGCGTGGAGGCTCTTTCCGGCACCTTCTAGGCCCCCACGTTCTAGCCTTCAATAGTTTCTGACAGTTCTTGGAACTTGGACCCCTGACATTCTTTGTCGTCTAGCTCGTCTGACGGAGTAGTGGGGGACAGCAGCTGTTGTTCTGTTGCCGCCATAGGAATCTTCTAGAATGTTCAAGTCTAGGAGGTCTCAAACCGACTCTGACGGGCTTCCGTGGACTGCAATCGTCCACGTAGCTTCAGTGGGTTCTCGACACCTGGCAATCTCAGGGAAAAAGCAAAGGCCAGCTCGCCCGATACTGCTCCGTCCTTTCGCCCATATTTATCAAGAGTTGGACCTCGCGGGAGCAACCTCTTCGATAAACAGGGGTCTAAGCGAGCTTCTGGGCGAGCTTGGGCGAACTCCTGGGCGAGCTTGGGCGAACTCCTGGGCGAGCTTGGGCGAGCTCCTGAGCGAGCTAGGCGAGCTCCTAAATGAGCTTGGGTGAGCTCCTGTGCAAGCTAGGCGAGCTCCTGAGCGAGCATGGCGAGCTCCTGGACGAGCTAGGCGAGCTCCTGAGCGAGCATGGCGAGCTCCTGGACGTGCTAGGCGAGCTCCTGAGCGAGCATGGCGAGCTCCTGGACGAGCTAGGCGAGCTCCTGAGCGAGCATGGCGAGCTCCTGGACGAGCTAGGCGAGCTCCTGAGCGAGCATGGCGAGCTCCTGGACGAGCTAGGCGAGCTCCTGAGCGAGCATGGCGAGCTCCTGGACGAGCTAGGCGAGCTCCTGAGCGAGCATGGCGAGCTCCTGGACGAGCTAGGCGAGCTCCTGAGCGAGCATGGTGAGCTCCTGGACGAGCTTGGGCGATCTCCTTCGCGCTCTAGGCGAGCTCCTGAGCGAGCATGGCGAGCTTCTGGACGAGCTTGGTCGATCTCCTTCGCGCTCTTTGTCTAAGCCATTTATCGAATTTGGGCGTGCTTCTGTGGGGGACTGGAGGTGTGAGCTGTACTCAGATACAAGGTGTCCATCCCGCTCCATGTGAAGGCGAGCTCCTGACGAGGGTTCCAACTCCTGGACGGGCTATCCAAGATATGTGGTTTTTGATTACCCCCAACAGATACATTCGTGCGAACGAATTAGAATGGATCGTATGAATGAATTAGATTGGATCGTATGAATGAATTAGAATGGATCGTACGTATGAATTAGAATGGATAAATTCATGGGAATGAATTAGAATGGATCGTACGAACGAATAAGAATGGATCATACGAATGAAATAGAATGGATCGTACGAGGGAATTAGAATGGATCGTACGAAGGAATTAGAATGGATCGTACGAAGGAATTAGAATGGATACATTCGTGCAAAAGAATTAGAATGGATTGTATGAATGAATTAGAATGGATCGTGCAAATGAATTACAATGGATCGTGCGAATGAATTAGAATGGATCGTACGAATGAGTAAGAATGGATCGTACGAATGAATTAGAATGGATTGTGCGAATGAATTAGAATGGATACATTCTTGCGAATGAATTAGAATGGATCGTATGAATGAATTAGAATGGATCGTCTGAATTAATTTGAATGGATTGTACGAATGAATTAGAATGGATCATACGAAGGAATTAGGGTGGATCGTACGAATGAATTAGAATGGATACATTCGTGCAACAGAATTAGAAAGGATTGTATGAATGAATTAGAATGGATCGTATGAATGAATTAGAATGGATCATGCGAATAAATTAGAATGGATCGTATGAATGAATTAGAATGGATACATTCGTGCAAATAAACTAGAATGGATCATACGAATGAGTAAGAATGGATCGTACGAATGAAATAGAATGGATCGTACGAATGAATTAGAATGGATCGTACTAATGAATTAGAATGGATCGTACGAATGAATTAGAATAGATTGTGCGAATGAATTAGAATGGATCGTACGAATGAATTAGAATGGATCGTATGAATGAATTAGAATTGATCATGCAAATGAATTAGAATGGATCGTACGAATGAATTAGAATGGATACATTCGTGCGAATGAATTAGAATGGATCGTACGAATTAGTAAGAATGGATCGTTCGAATGAAATAGAATGGATTGTACGAATGAATTAGAATAGATCGTGCTAATGAATTAGAATGGATCGTACGAATGAATTAGAATAGATTGTATGAATGAATTAGAATGGATTGTACGAATGAATTATAATGGATACATTCGTGCGAATGAATTAGAATGGATTGTATGAATGAATTAGAATGGATCATATGAATGAATTAGAATGGATCATGCAAATGAATTAGAATGGATCGTACGAATGAATTAGAATGGATCGTACGAATGAATTAGATTAGATCGTATGAATGAATTAGAATGGATCGTGCGAATGAATTAGAATGGATCGTACGAATGAATTAGAATGGATACATTCGTGCGAATGAATTAGAATGGATCGTACGAATGAGTAAGAACGGATCGTACGAATGAAATAGAATGGATCGTACTAATGAATTTGAATCAATCGTGCTAATGAATTTGAATTTGAATCAATCGTGCTAATGAATTAGAATGGATCGTACGAATGAATTAAAATAGATTGTGCGAATGAATTAGAATGAATCGTACGAATGAATTAGAATGGATATATTCGTGCGATGGAATTAGAATGGATCGTACGAATGGATCGGACGAAGGAATTAGAATGAATTAGAATGGATACATTCATGCGAATGAAATAGAATGGATCGTATGAATGAATTAGATTGAATCATATGAATGAATTAGAATGGATCGTACGTATGAATTAGAATGGATATATTCCTGAGAATGAATTAGAATGGATCGAACGAAGGAATTAGAAAGGATCGTACGAAGGAATTAGAATGGATCGTATGAAAGAATTAGAATGGATCGTACGAATGAATTAGAATGGTTACATTCGTGCAAAAGAATTAGAATGGATCGTACAAATGAATTAGAATAGATCGTACAAATGAATTAGAATGGATCGTGCGAATGAATTAGAATAGATCGTATGAATGAATTAGAATAGATTGTGCGAATGAATTAGAATGGATCGTACGAATGAATTAGAATGGATACATTCGTGTGAATGAATTAGAATAGATCGTATGAATGAATTAGAATGGATCGTATGAAAGAATTCGAATGGATCTTAAGAATGAATGAGAATGGATACATTCATGCGAATGAATTAGAATGGATCATACGAAGGAATTAGGGTGGATCGTACGAATGAATTAGAATGGATAAATTCGTGCGAAAGAATTAGAATAGATTGTATGAATGAATTAGAATGGATCGTATGAATGAATTAGAATGGATCGTGCGAATGAATTAGAATGGATCGTACGAATGAATTAGAATAGATCGTGCGCAAGAATTAGAATGGATCGTACGAATGAATTAGAATGGTACTTTCGTGCGAATGAATTAGAATGGATCGTACGAATGAGTAAGAATAGATCGTACGAATGAAATAGAATGGATCGTATGAATGAATTAGAATGGATTGTGCGAATGAATTAGATTGGATCGTGCGAATGAATTAGAATGGATCGTACGAATGAATTAGAATGGATATATTCGTATGAATAAATTAGAATGGATACATTCATACGAATGAATTAGAATGGATCGTATGAATGAATTAGAATTGATCGTATGAATGAATTCGAATGGATCGTACGAATGAATTAGAATGGATACATTCGTGCGAATGAATTAGAATGGATCATATGAAGGAATTAGGGTGGATCATACGAATGAATTAGAATGGATACATTCGTGCGAAAGAATTAGAATGGATTGTATGAATGAATTAGAATGGATCGTATGAATGAATTAGAAAGGATCATGCGAATGAATTAGAAAGGATCATACGAATGAATTAGAATGGATCGTACGAATGAATTAGAATGGATCGTATGAATGAATTAGAATGGATCGTGCGAATGAATTTGAATGGATCGTACGAATGAATTAGAATGGATACATTCATGCGAATGAATTAGAATGGATCGTACGAATGAGTAAGAATGGATCGTACGAATGAAATAGAATGGATCGTACGAATGAATTAGATTGGACCGTGCTAATGAATTAGAGTGGATCGTACGAATGAATTAGAATAGATTGTGCGAATGAATTAGAATAGATCGTACGAATGAATTAGAATGGATACATTCGTGCGAATGAATTAGAATGGATCGTATGAATGAATTAGATTGGATCGTATGAATGAATTAGAATGGATCGTACGCATGAATTAGTATGGATACATTCATGGGAATGAATTAGAATGGATCGTACGAAGGAATTAGAATAGATCATACGAATGAAATAGAATGGATCGTACGAAGGAATTACAATGAATCGTACGAAGGAATTAGAATGGATCGTACGAAGGAATTAGAATGGATACGTTAGTGCAAAAGAATTAGAATGGATAGTATGAATGAATTAGAATGGATCGTGCAAATGAATTAGAATGGATCGTGCAAATGAATAAGAATGGATCGTACGAATGAATTAGAATAGATTGTGCGAATGAATTAGAATGGATCATACGAATGAATTAGAATGGATACATTCGTGTGAATGAATTAGAATGGATTGTATGAATGAATTAGAATAGATCGTTTGAATGAATTCGAATGGATCGTACGAATGAATTAGAATGGATACATTTGTGCGAATGAATTAGAATGGATCATACGAAGGAATTAGGGTGGAGCGAACAAATGAATTAGAATGGATAGATTCGTGTGAAAGAATTGGAATGGATTGTACGAATCAATTAGAATGGATCGTATGAATGAATTAGAATGGATCGTACAAATGAATTAGAATGGATCGTACGAATGAATTAGAATGGATCGTATGAATGAATCGGAATGGATCGTGCGAATGAATTAGAATGGATCAAACGAATGAATTAGAATAGATACATTCGTGCGAATTAATTAGAATGGATCGTACGAATGAGTAAAAATGGATCGTACGAATCAAATAGAATGGACCGTACGAATGAATTAGAATGGATCGTGTTAATGAATTAGAATGGATCGTACGAATGAATTAGAATAGATTTTGCGAATGAATTAGAATGGATCGTACGAATGAATTAGAATGGATCGTATGAATTAATTTGAATGGATCGTGCAAATGAATTAGAATGGATCGTATGAATGAATTAGAATGGATACATTCGTGCGAATGAATTAGAATGGATCGTACGAATGAGTAAGAATGGATCGTACGAATGAAATAGAATGGATCGTACGAATGAATTAGAATAGATTGTGCGAATGTATTAGAATGGATCGTACAAATGAATTAGAATGGATACATTCGTGCGAATGAATTAGAATGGATCGTATGAATGAATTAAAATGGATCGTATGAATGAATTAGAATGGATCGTGCGAAAGAATTAGAATGGATCGTACGAATGAATTAGAATGGATCGTATGAATGAATTAGAATGGATCGTGCGAATGAATTAGAATGGAACGTATGAATGAATTAGAATGGATACATTCATGCGAATGAATTAGAATGGATCGTACGAATGAAATAGAATGGATCGTACGAATGAATTTGAATGGATCGTGCTAATAAATTAGAATGGATCGTACGAATGAATTAGAATAGATTGTGCGAATGAATTAGAATGGATCGTACGAATAAATTAGAATGGATACATTCGTGCGAATGAATTGGAATAGATCGTATGAATGAATTAGATTGGATCGTATGAATGAATTAGAATGGATCGTACATATGAATTAGAATGGATACATTCATGGGAATGAATTAGAATGGATCGTACGAAGAAATTAGAATGGATCGTACGAAGGAATTAGAATGGATTGTATGAATGAATTAGAATGGATACATTCGTGCAAAAGAATTAGAATAGATTGTATGAATGAATTAGAATGGATCGTACAAATGAATTAGAATGGATCGTACGAATGAATTAGAATGGATCGTACAAATGAATTAGAATCGATTGTGCGAATGAATTAGAATGGATCGTACGAATGAATTAGAATGGATACATTCGTGCGAATGAATTAGAATGGATCGTATGAATGAATTAGAATGGATCGTATGAATGAATTCGAATGGATCGTACGAATGAATTAGAATAGATATATTCGTGCGAATGAATTAGAATGGATCATACGAAGGAATTAGGGTGGATCGTACGAATGAATTAGAACGGATACATTCGTGCGAAAGAATTAGAATGGATTGTATGAATGAATTAGAATGGATCGTGCGAATGAATTAGACTGGATCGTATGAATGAATTAGAATTGATCGTATCATTGAATTAGAATGGATCGTGCGAATGAATTAGAATGGATCGTACGAATGAATTAGAATGGATCGTGCTAATGAATTAGAATGGATCGTACGAATGAATTTGAATAGATTGTGCGAATGAATTAGAATGGATCGTACGAATGAATTAGAATGGATACATTCGTGTGAATGAATTAGAATGGATCGTATGAATAAATTAGAATGGATCGTATCAATGAATTAGAATGGATCGTGCGAATGAATTAGAATGGATCGTACGAATGTATAAGAATGGATCGTATGAATGAATTAGAATGGATCTTGCGAATGAATTAGAATGGGTCGTACGAATGAATTAGAAAGGATACATTCGTGCGAATGAATGAGAATGGATCGTACGAATAAGTAAGAATGGGTCGTACGAATGAAATAGAATGGATCGTACGAAAGAATTAGAATGGATCGTGCTAATGAATTAGAATGGATCGTACGAATGAATTAGAATAGATTGTGCGAATGAATTAGAATGGATCGTACGAATGAATTAGAATGGATACATTCGTGCGAATAAATTAGAATGGATCTTATGAATGAATTAGATTGGATCGTATGAATGAATTAGAATGGATCGTACGTATGAATTAGAATGGATACATTCATGGGAATGAATTAGAATGGATCGTACGAAGCAATTAGAATGGATCATATGAATAAAATAGAATGGATCGTACGAAGGAATTAGAGTGGATCGTACGAAGGAATTATAATGGATCGTACGAAGGAATTAGAATGGATCGTACGAATGAATAAGAATGGATACATTTGTGCAAAAGAATTAGAATGGATTGTATGAATGAATTAGAATGGATTGTGCAAATGAATTAGAATGGATCGTGCGAATGAATTAGAATGGATCGTACGAATGAATTAGAATAGATTGTGCGAATGAATTAGAATGGATCATACGAATGACTTAGAATGGATATATTCGTGCGAATGAATTAGAATAGATCGTATGAATAAATTATAATGGATCGTACGAATGAATTAGAATGGATACATTCGTTCGAATGAATTAGAATGGATTATACGAAGGAATTAGGGTGGATCGTACGAATGAATTAGAATGGATACATTCATGCGAAAGAATTAGAATGGATTGTACGAATGAATTAGAATGGATTATATGAATGAATTAGAATGGATCGTGCAAATGAATTAGAATGGATCGTATGAATGAATTAGAATAGATCGTGCAAATGAATTATAATGGATCATACGAATGAATTAGAATGGATATATTCGTGCGAATGAATTAGAATGGATCGTACGAATGAGTAAGAATGGATCGTACGAATGAAATAGAATGGATTGTGCGAATGAATTAGAATGGATCGTGCTAACGAATTAGAATGGATCGTACGAATGAATTAGAATAGTTTGTGCGAATGAATTAGAATGGATCATACAAATGAATTAGAATGGATCGTATGAATGAATTAGAATGGATCGTGCAAATGAATTAGAATGGATCGTACGAATGAATTAGAATGGATACATTCGAGCGAAAAATTAGAATAGATCGTATGAATGAGTAAGAATGGATCCTACGAATGAAATAGAATGGATCATACGAATGAATTAGAATGGATCAGGCTAATGAATTAGAATGGATCGTACGAATGAATTAGAAAAGATAGTGCGAATGAATTAGAATGGATCGTACGAATGAATTAGAATGGACACATTCGTGCAAATGAATTGGAATGGATCGTATGAATGAATTAGATTGGATCGTCTGAATGAATTAGAATGGATCGTACGTATAAATTAGAATGGATACATTCATGGGAATGAATTAGAATGGATCGTACGAAGGAATTAGAATGGATCATACGAATAAAATAGAATGGATCGTACGAAGGAATTAGAATGGATCGTACGAAGGAATTAGAATGGATCGTACTAATGAATTAGAATGGATACATTCGTGTAAAAGAATTAGAATGGACTGTATGAATGAATTAGAATGGATCGTGCAAATGAATTAGAATGGATCGTGCGAATTAATTAGAATGGATCGTACGAATGAATATGAATTTATTGTGCGAATGAATTAGAATGGATCGTACGAATGAATTAGAATGGATACATTCGTGCGAATGAATTAGAATGGATCGTATGAATGAATTAAAAGGGATCGTATGAATGAATTCGAATGGATCATACGAATGAATTAGAATGGATACATTCATGCGAATAAATTGGAATGGATCATACGAAGGAATTAGGGTGGATCGTACGAATGAATTAGAATGGATACATTCGTTTGAAAGAATTAGAATGGATTGTATGAATGAATTAGAATGGATCGTATGAATGAATTAGAATAGATCGTGCGAATGAATTAGAATGGATCGTACGATTGAATTGAAATGGATCGTATGAATGAATTATAATAGATCGTGCGAATGAATTAGAATGGATCGTACGAATGAATTAGAATGGATACATTTATGCGAATGAATTAGAATAGATCGTACGAATGCGTAAGAATGGATCTTACGAATGAAATAAAATGGATCGTACGAATGAATTAGAATAGATCTTGCGAATGAATTAGATTGGATCATGCGAATGAATTAGAATGGATAGTACGAATGAATTAGAATGGATACATTCGTACGAATGAATTAGAATGGATCGTACGAATGAATTAGACTGGATCGTATGAATGAATTAGAATGGATCGTGCGAATGAAATAGAATGGATCGTACGAATGAATTAGAATGGATACATTCGTGCCAATGAAATAGAATGGATCGTATGAATGAATTAGAATAGATCGTATGAATGAATTAGAATGGATCGTGCGAATGAATTAGAATGGATCGTACGAATGAATTAGAATGGATCGTACGAATGAATTAGAATGGAACGTGCGAATTAATTAGAATGGAATGTATGAATGAGTTAGAATGGATACATTCGTGCGAATGAATTAGAATGGATCATACGAATGAGTAAGAATGGATCGTACGAATGAAATAGAATGGATCGTACGAATGAATTAGAATGGATCGTGCTATTGAATTAGAATGGATCGTACGAATGAATTAGAATAGATTGTGCGAACGAATTAGAATGGATCGTACGAATGAATTAGAATGGATCGTACGTATGAATTTGAATGGATCGTACGAATGAATTAGAATGGATCGTGCGAATGAGTTAGATTGGATCGTGCGAATGAATTAGAATGGATCGTACGAATGAATTAGAATGGATACATTCGTACGAATGAATTAGAATGGATCGTACGAATGAATTAGAATGGATCGTATGAATAAATTAGAATAGGTCGTACGTATGAATTAGAATGGATACATTCATGGGAATGAATTAGAATGGATCGAACGAAGGAATTAGAATGGATCATAAGAAGGAATTAGAATGGATCGTATGAAGGAATCAGAATGGATCGTACGAATGAATTAGAATGGATACATTCGTGCAAAAGAATTAGAATGGATTGTATGAATAAATTAGAATGGATCGTACAAATGAATTAGAATGGATCGTGCGAATGAATTAGAATGGATCGTACGAATGAATTAGAATAGATTGTGCGAATTAATTAGAATGGATCGTACGAATGAATTAGAATGGATACATTCGTGCGAATGAATTAGAATGGATCGTATGAATGAATTAGAATGGATCGTATGAATGAATTCGAATGGATCGTACGAATGAATTAGAATAGATACATTCATGCGAATAAATTAGAACGGATCATACGAATGAATTAGGGTGGATCGTACGAATGAAATAGAATGGATACATTCGTGCGAAAGAATTAGAATGGATTGTATGAATGAATTAGAATGGATCGTATGAATGAATTAGAATAGATCGTGCGAATGAATTAGAATGGGTCGTACGAATGAATTAGAATGGATCGTATGAATGAATTAGAATAGATCGTGCGAATGAATTAGAATGGATCGTACGAATGAATTAGAATGGATACATTCATGCGAATGAATTAGAATGGATCGTACGAATGAGTAAGAATGGATCGTACGAATGAAATAGAATGGATCGTATGAATGAATTAGAGTGGATCGTGCGAATGAATTAGATTGGATCGTGCGAATGAATTAGAATGGATCGCACGAATGAATTAGAATGGATACATTCATACGAATGAATTAGAATGGATCATACGAATGAATTAGACTGGATCGTATGAATGAATTAGAATGGATCGTGCGAATGAATTAGAATGGATCGTACGAATGAATTAGAATGGATACATTCGTGCGAATGAATTAGAATGGATCGTACGAATGAGTTAGAATGGATACATTCGTGTGAATGAATTATAATGGATCGTATGAATGAATTAGAATGGATCGTGCGAATGAATTCGAATGGATCGAACGAATGAATTAGAATGGATGGTATGAATGAATTAGAGTTGATCGTGCGAATAAATTAGAATGGAACGTATGAATGAATTAGAATGGATACATTCGTGCGAATGAATTAGAATGGATCGTACGAATGAGTAAGAATGGATCGTACAAATGACAAAGAATGGATCGTACGAATGAAATAGAAAGGATCGTACGAAGAATTAGAATGGATCGTGCTAATGAATTGGAATGGATCGTACAAATGAATTAGAATAGATTGTGCGAACGAATTAGAATGGATCGTACAAATGAATTTGAATGGATTGTACGTATGAATTTGAATGGATCGTACAAATGAGTAAGAATGGATCGTACGAATGAAATTGAATGGATCGTACGAATGAATTAGAATGGATCGTTAGAATGAATTAGATTGGATCGTGCGAATGATTTAGAATGGATCGTACGAATGATTTAGAATGGATACGTTCATACGAATGAATTAGAATGGATCGTACGAATGAATTAGACTGGATCGTATGAATGAATTAGAATGGATCGTGCGAATGAATTAGAATGGATCGTACGAATGAATTAGAATGGATACATTCGTGCGAATAAATTAGAATGGATCGTATGAATAAATTAGAATGGATCGTATGAATGAATTAGAATGGATTGTGCGAATGAATTAGAATGGATCGTACGAATGAATTAGAATGGATCGTATGAATGAATTAGAATGGATCGTGCGAATGAATTAGAATGGATCGTACGAATGAAATAGAATGGTTCGTACGAATGAATTAGAATGGATCGTGCTAATGAATTAGAATGGATCGTACGAATGAGTTAGAATAGATTGTGCGAATGAATTCGAATGGATCAAACGGATGAATTAGAATGGATACATTCGTGCGAAGGAATTAGAATGTATCGTACGAATGGATCGTACGAAGGAATTAGAATGAATTAGAATGGATACATTCGTGCGAATGAATTAGAATGGATCGTATGAATGAATTAGATTGGATCGTATGAATGAATTAGAATGGATCGTACGTATGAATTAGAATGGATACATTCATGGGAATGAATTAGAATGATCGAACGAAGGAATTAGAATGGATCACACGAAGGAATTAGAATGGATCATATGAAGGAATTAGAATGGATCGTACGAATGAATTAGAATGGATACATTCGTGCAAAAGAATTAGAATGGATTGTATGAATGAATTAGAGTGGATCGTACAAATGAATCAGAATGGATCGTGCGAATGAATTAGAACGGATCGTACGAATGAATTAGAATAGATTGTTCGAATGAATTAGAATGGATCGTACGAATAAATTAGAATGGATACATTCGTGCGAATGAATTAGAATGGATCGTATGAATGAATTAGAATTGATCATATGAATGAATTCGAATGGATCGTACGAATGAATTAGAATGGATACATTCGTGCGAATGAATTAGAATGGATCATACGAAGGAATTAGGGTTGATTGTACGAATGAATTAGAATGGATACATTCGTGCGAAAGAATTAGAATGGATTGTATGAATGAATTAGAATGGATCGTATGAATGAATTAGAATGGATCGTGCGAATGAATTAGAATGGATCGTACGAATGAATTAGAATGGATCGTATGAATGAATTAGAATGCATCGTGCGAATGAATTAGAATGGATCGTACGAATGAATTAGAATGGATATATTCTTGCGAATGAATTAGAATGGATCGTACGAATGAGTACGAATGGATCGTATGAATAAAATAGAATGGATCGTACGAATGAATTAGAATGGATCGTGCTAATGAATTAGAATGGATCTGACGAATAAATTAGAATAGATTGTGCAAATGAATTAGAATGGATCGTACGAATGAATTAGAATGGACCGTATAAATGAATTAGAATGGATCGTGCGAATGAATTAGAATGGACCGTACGAATGAATTAGAATGGATACATTCGTGCGAATGAATTAGAATGGATCGTACAAATGAGTAAGAATGGATCGTACGATTGAAATAGAATGGATCGTACGAATGAATTAGAATGGATCGTGCTAATGAATTAGAATGGATCGTACGAATGAATTTTAATAGATTGTGCGAATGAATTAGAATGGATTGTACGAATGAATTAGAATGGATCGTATGAATGAATTAGAATGGATCGTGCGAATGAGTTAGAATGGATCGTATGAATGAATTAGAATGGATCGTATGAATGAATTAGAATGGATCATGCGAATGAATTAGAATGGGTCGTACGAATGAATTAGAATAGATTGTATGAATGAATTATAATGGGTACATTCGTGCGAAGGAATTAGGGTGGATCGTACGAATGAATTAGAATGGATAAATTCGTGCGAAAGAATTAGAATAGATTGTATGAATGAATTAGAATGGATCGTATGAATGAATTAGAATGGATCGTGCGAATGAATTAGAATGGATCGTACGAATGAATTAGAATAGATCGTGCGCAAGAATTAGAATGGATGGACGAATGAATTAGAATGGTACTTTCGTGCGAATGAATTAGAATGGATCGTACGAATGAGTAAGAATGGATCGTACGAATGAAATAGAATGGTTTGTACGAATGAATTAGAATGGATCGTGCTAATGAATTAGAATGGATCGTACGAATGAATTAGAATAGATTGTGCGAATGAATTCGAATGGATCATACGAATGAATTAGAATGGATACATTCTTGCGAAGGAATTAGAATGTATCGTACGAATGGATCGTACGAAGGAATTAGAATGAATTAGAATGGATACATTCGTGCGAATGAATTAGAATGGATCGTATGATTGAATTAGATTGGATCGTATGAATGAATTAGAATGGATCGTACGTATGAATTAGAATGGATACATTCATGGGAATGAATTAGAATGGATCAAACGAGGGAATTAGAATGGATCATACGAAAGAATTAGAATGGATCGTATGAAGGAATTAGAATGGATCGTACGAATAAATTAGAATGGATACATTCGTGCAAAAGAATTAGAATGGATTGTATAAATGAATTAGAATGGATCGTACAAATGAATTAGAATGGATCGTGCGAATGAATTAGAATGGATCGTACGAATGAATTATAATAGATTGTGCGAATGAATTAGAATGGATCGTACGAATGAATTAGAATTGATACATTCGTGCGAATGAATTAGAATGGATCGTATGAATGAATTAGAATGGATCGTATGAATGAATTCGAATGGATCGTACGAATGAATTAGAATGGATACATTCGTGTGAATGAATTAGGATGGATCATACGAAGGAATTAGGGTGGATTGTACGAATGAATTAGAATGGATACATTCGTGCGAAAGAATTAGAATGGATTGTATGAATGAATTAGGATGGATCGTATGAATGAATTAGAATGGATCGTGTGAATGAATTAGAATGGATCGTACGAATGAATCAGAATGGATCGTATGAATAAATTAGAATGGATCGTGCGAATGAATTAGAATGGATCGTACGAATGAATTAGAATGGATACATTCATGCGAATGAATTAGAATGGATCGTACGAATGACTAAGAATGGATCGTACGAATGAAATAGAATGGATCGTACGAATGAATTAGAATGGATCGTGCTAATGAATTAGAATGGATCGTACGAATAAATTATAATAGATTGTGCGAATGAATTAGAATGTATCGTATGAATGATTTAGACTGGATCATGCGAATGAATCAGAATGGATCGTACGAATGAATTAGAATGGATACATTCGTGCGAATGAATTAGAATGGATCGTACGAATGAGTAAGAATGGATCGTACGATTGAAATAGAATGGATCATACGAATGAATTAGAATGGATCATGCTAGTGAATTAGAATGGATCGTACGAATGAATTTGAATAGATTGTGCGAATGAATTAGAAAGGGTCGTACGAATGAATTAGAATGGATACATTCGTGTGAATGAATTAGAATGGATCGTATGAATGAATTCGAATGGATCGTATGAATGAATTGGAATGGATCGTGCGAATGAATTATAATGGATCGTACGAATGAATTAGAATGGATCGTATGAATGAATTAGAATGGATCATGCGAATAAATTAGAATGGGTCGTACGAATGAATTAGAAAGGATGCATTCGTGTGAATGAATTAAAATGGATCATACGAATGAGTAAGAATGGATCGTACGAATGAAATAGAAAGGATCGTACGAAAGAATTCGAAAGAATCGTGCTAATGAATTAGAATGGATCGTACGAATGAATTAGAATAGATTGTGTGAATGAATTAGAATAGATCGTATGAATGAATTAGAATGGATACATTCGTGCGAATGAATTAGAATGGATCTTATGAATGAATTAGATTGGATCGTATGAATGAATTAGAATGGATCGTACGTATGAATTAGAATGGATACATTCATGGGAATGAATTAGAATGGATCGTACGAAGGAATTAGAATGGATCATACGAATGAAATAGAATGGATCGTACGAAGGAATTAGAATGGATCGTGCGAATGAATTAGAATGGATCGTACGAATGAATTAGAATAGATTGTGCGAATGAATTATAATGGATCGTACGAATGAATTAGAATGGATACATTCGTGCGAATGAATTAGAATGGATCGTATGAATGAATTAGAATGGATCGTACGAATGAATTAGAATGGATACATTCGTTCGAATGAATTAGAATGGATCATACAAAGGAATTAGGGTGGATCGTACGAATGAATTAGAATGGATACATTCGTGCGATAGAATTAGAATGGATTGTATGAATGAATTACAATGGATCATATGAATGAATTAGAATGGATCGTGCAAATGAATTAGAATGGATCGTACGAATGAATTAGAATGGATCGTATGATTGAATTAGAATAGATCGTATGAATGAATTAGAATGCATATATTCGTGCGAAAGAATTAGAATGGATTGTATGAATGAATTAGAATGGATCATATGAATGAAATAGAATGGATCGTGCAAATGAATTAGAATGGATCGTACGAATGAATTAGAATGGATCGTACGATTGAATTAGAATAGATTGTGCGAATGAATTTGAATGGATCGTACGAATGAATTAGAATGCATACATTCGTGCGAATGAATTAGAATAGATCGTATGAATAAATTAGAATGGATCGTACGAATGACTTAGAATGGATACATTCGTGCGAAAGAATTAGAATGGATTGTATGAATGAATTAGAATGGATCGTATGAATGAATTAGAATGGATCGTGCGAATGAGTTAGAATGGATCGTACGAATGAATTAGAATGGATCGTATAAATGAATTAGAATGGGTCGTGCGAATGAATTAGAATGGATCGTACGAATGAATTAGAATAGATTGTGCGAATGAATTATAATGGATCGTACGAATGAATTAGAATGGATACATTCGTGCGAATGAATTAGAATGGATCGTACGAATGAAATAGAATGGATCGTACGATTGAATTAGAATGGATACATTCGTTCGAATGAATTAGAATGGATCATACGAAGGAATTAGGGTGGATCGTACGAATGAATTAGAATGGATACATTCGTGCGAAAGAATTAGAATGGATTGTATGAATGAATTAGAATGGATCATATGAATGAATTAGAATGGATCGTGCAAATGAATTAGAATGGATCGTACGAATGAATTAGAATGGATCGTATGAATAAATTAGAATAGATCGTGCAAATGAATTAGAATGGATCATACGAAAGAATTAGAATGGATATATTCGTGCGAATGAATTAGAATGGATCGTACGAATGAGTAAGAATGGATCGTACGAATAAAATAGAATGGATCGTACGAATGAATTAGAATGGATCATGCTAAAGAATTAGAATGGATCGTACGAATGAATTAGAATAGATTGTGCGAATGAATTAGAATGGATCGTACGAATGAATTAGAATGGATCGTATGAATGAATTAGAATGGATCATGCGAATGAATTAGAATGGATCGTGCGAATGAATTAGAATGGATCGTACGAATGAGTAAGAACGGATCGTACGAATGAAATAGAATGGGTCGTACGAATGAATTAGAATGGATCGTGATAATGAATTAGAATGGATCGTACGAATGAATTAGAATAGATTGTGCGAATGAATTAGAATGGATCGTACGAATGAATTAGAATGGATACATTCGTGCGAATGAATTAGAATGGATCGTATGAATGAATTAGATTGGATCGTATGAATAAATTAGAATGGATCGTACGAATGAATTAGAATGGATACATTCATGGGAATGAATTAGAATGGATCGTACGAAGGAATTAGAATGGATCATACGAAGGAATTAGAATGGATCGTATGAATGAATTAGAATGGATACATTCGTGCAAAAGAATTAGAATGAATTGTATGAATGAATTAGAATGGATCGTACAAATTAATTAGAATGAATCGTGCGAATGAATTAGAATGGATTGTAAAAATGAATTAGAATAGATTGTGCGAATGAATTAGAATGGATCATACGAATGAATTAGAATGGATCGTGTGAATGAATTAGAATGGATCGTATGAATGAATTCGAATGGATCGTACGAATGAATTAGAATAGATACATTCGTGTGAATGAATTAGAATGGATCATAAGAAGGAATTAGGGTGGATCGTACGAATGAATTAGAATGGATACATTCGTGCGAAAGAATTAGAATGGATTATATGAATGAATTAGAATGGATCGTATGGATGAATTAGAATGGATCGTGCGAATGAATTAGAATAGATGGTACGAATGAATTAGAATGGATCGTATGAATGAATTAGAATGGATCGTGTGAATGAATTAGAATGGATCGTACGAATGAATTAGAATAGATAAATTCGTGCGAATGAATTAGAATAGATCGTACGAATAAGTAAGAATGGATCGTACGAATAAAATAGAATGGATCGTACGAAAGAATTAGAATGGATCGTGCTAATGAATTAGAATGGATCATACGAATGAATTAGAATAGATTGTGCGAATGAATTAGAATAGATCGTACGAATGAATTAGAATGGATACATTCGTGCGAATGAATTAGAATGGATCGTATGAATGAATTAGATTGGATCGTATGAATGAATTAGAATGGATCGTACGTATGAATTAGAATGGATACATTCATGGGAATGAATTAGAATGGATCGTACGAAGGAATTAGAATGGATCATACGAATAAAATAGAATGGATCGTACGAAAGAATTAGAATGGATCGTATGAAGGAATTAGAATGGATCGTACGAAGGATATAGAATGGATCGTACGAATGAATTAGAATGGATACATTCGTGCAAAAGAATTAGAATGGGTTGTATGAATGAATTAGAATGGATCGTGAAAATTAATTAGAATGGATCATGAAAATGCATTAGAATGGATCGTACGAATGAATTAGAATAGATTGTGCGAATGAATTAGAATGGATCGTACGAATGAATTAGAATGGATCGTATGAATGAATTAGATTGGATCGTATGAATGAATTAGAATGGATCGTACGTATGAATTAGAATGGATACATTCATGGGAATGAATTAGAATGGATCGTACGAAGAAATTAGAATGGATCGTACGAAAGAATTAGAATGGATTGTGCGAAGGAATTAGAATGGATCGTACGAATGAATTAGAATGGATACATTCGTGCAAAAGAATTAGAATGGATTGTATGAATGAATTAGAATGGATCGTACAAATGAATTAGAATGGATCGTGCGAATGAATTAGAATGGATCATACGAATGAATTAGAATCGATTGTGCGAATAAATTAGAATGGATCGTACGAATGAGTTAGAATGGATACATTCGTGCGAATGAATTAGAATGGATCGTATGAATGAATTAGAATAGATCGTATGAATGAATTTGAATGGATCGTACGAATGAATTAGAATGGATACATTCGTGCGAATATATTAGAATGGATCATACGAAGGAATTAGGGTGGATCGTACGAATGAATTCGAATGGATACATTCGTGCGAAAGAATTAGAATGGATTGTATGAATGAATTAGAATGGATCGTATGAATGAATTAGAATGGATCGTGCGAATGAATTAGAATGGATCGTACGAATGAATTGGAAGGGATCGTATGAATGAATTAGAATGGATCGTGCGGATGAATTAGAATGGATCGTACGAATGAATTAGAATGGAGACATTCGTGCGAATGAATTAGAATGGATCGTACGAATGTGTAAGAATGGATCGTACGAATGAAATAGAATGGATCGTACGAATGAATTGGAATGGATCGTGCTAATGAACTAGAATGGATCGTACGAATAAATTAGATGAGATTGTGCGAATGAATTAGAATGGATCGTACGAATGAATTAGAATGGATCGTATGAATAAATTAGAATGGATCGTGCGAATGAATTAGAATGGATCATACGAATGAATTAAAGTAGATACATTCGTGCGAATTAATTAGAATGGATCGTACGAATGAGTAAGAATGGATCATACGATTGAAATAGAATGGATCGTACGAATGAATTAGAATGGATCGTGCTAATGAATTAGAATGGATCGTACAAATGAATTAGAATAGATTGTGCGAATGAATTAGAATGGATCGTACGAATGAATTAGAATGGATCGTATGAATAAATTAGAATGGATCGTACGAATTAATTAGAATGGATCGTATGAATGAATTATAATGCATCGTGCGAATGAATTATAATAGATTGTGCGAATGAATTAGAATGGATCGTACGAATAAATTAGAATGGATACATTTGTGCGAATGAATTATAATCAATCTTATGAATGAATTAGATTGGATCGTATGAATGAATTAGAATGGATCATACGTATGAATTAGAATGGATACATTCATGGGAATGAATTAGAATGGATCGTACGAAGGAATTAGAATGGATAATACGAATGAAATAGAATGGATCGTACGAAGGAAATAGAATGGATCGTACGATGGAATTATAATGGATCATACGAAGGAATTAGAATGGATCGTACGAATGAATTAGAATGGATACATTTGTGCAAAAGAATTAAAATGAATTGTATGAATGAATTAGAATGGATCGTGCAAATGAATTAGAATGGATCGTGCGAATGAATTAGAATGGATCGTACGAATGAATTAGAATAGATTGTGCGAATGAATTAGAATGGATCGTACGAATGATTTAGAATGGATACATTCGTGCAAATGAATTAGAATGGATCGTATGAATGAATTAGAATGGATCGTATGAATGAATTCGAATGGATCGTTTGAATGAATTAGAATGGATACATTCGTTCGAATGAATTAGAATGGATCATACGAAGGATTTAGGGTGGATCATACGAATGAATTAGAATGGAAACATTCGTGCGAAAGAATTAGAATGAATTGTATGAATGAATTAGACTGGATCATATGAATGAATTAGAATGGATCGTGCGAATGAATTAGAATGGATCGTACAAATGAATTAGAACGGATCGTATGAATGAATTAGAATAGATTGTGCGAATGAATTAGAATGGATCGTATGAATGAATAAGAAAGGATACATTCGTGCGAATGAAGTAGAATGGATCGTACGAATGAGTAAGAATGGATCGTACGAATGAAATAGAATGGTTCGTATGTATGAATTAGAATGGATCGTGCTAATGAATTAGAATGGATCGTGCAAATGAATTAGAATGGATCGTGCAAATGAATTAGAATATATTGTGTGAATGAATTAGAATGGATCGTATGAATGAATTAGAATGGATACATTCGTGCGAATGAATTAGAATTGATAGTATGAATGAATTAGATTGGATCGCATGAATGAATTAGAATGGATCGTACGTATGAATTAGAATGGATACATTCATGGGAATGAATTAGAATGGATCGTACGAAGAAATTAGAATGGATCGTACGAAAGAATTAGAATGGATTGTACAAAGGAATTAGAATGGATCATACGAATAAATTACAATGGATACATTCGTGCAAAAGAATTAGAATGGATTGTATGAATGAATTAGAATGGATCATACAAATAAATTAGAATGGATCGTGCGAATGAATTAGAATGGATCATACGAATGAAATAGAATCGATTGTGCGAATAAATTAGAATGGATTGTACGAATGAATTAGAATGGATACATTCGTGCGAATGAATTAGAATAGATCGTATGAATGAATTTGAATGGATCGTACGAATGAATTAGAATGGATACATTCGTGCGAATGAATTAGAATGGATCATACGAAGGAATTAGGGTGGATCGTACGAATGAATTAGAATGGATAAATTCGTGCGAAAGAATTAGAATGGATTGTATGAATGAATTAGAATGGATCGTATGAATGAATTAGAATGGATCGTGCGAATGAATTAGAATGGATCGTACGAAAGAATTAGAATGGATCGTATGAATGAATTAGAATGGATCGTGCGAATGAATTAGAATGGATCGTACGAATGAATTAGAATGGATACATTCGTGCGAATGAATTAGAATGGATCGTACGAATGAGTAAGAATGGATCGTACGAATGAAATAGAATGGATCGTACGAATGAATTAGAATGGATCGTGCTAATTTACTAGAATGATTCGTACGAATAAATTAGAATAGATTGTGCGAATGAATTAGAATGGATCGTACGAATGAATTAGAATGGATCGTATGAATAAATTAGAATGGATCGTGCGAATGAATTAGAATGGATCGTATGAACAAATTAGAATAGATACATTCGTGCGAATGAATTAGAATGGATCGTACGAATGAATTAGAATGGATCATGCTAATGAATTAGAATAGATCGTACGAATGAATTAGAATAGATTATGCGAATGAATTAGAATAGATCGTACGAATGAATTAGAATGGATACATTCGTGTAAATGAATTAGAATGGATCGTATGATTGAATTAGAATGGACCGTATGAATGAATTAGAATGGATCGTGCGAATGAATTAGAATGGATCGTACGAATGAATTAGAATGGATCGTATGAATGAATTAGAATGGATCGTGCGAATGAATTAGAATAGACTGTGCGAATGAATTAGAATGGATCGTACGAATAAATTAGAATGGATACATTCCTGCGAATGAATTAGAATAGATCTTATGAATGAATTTGATTGGATCGTATGAATGAATTAGAATGGATCGTACGTATGAATTAGAATGGATACATTCATGGGAATGAATTAGAATGGATCGTACGAAGGAATTAGAATAGATCATACGAATGAAATAGAATGGATGATACGAAGGAATTAGAATGGATCGTACGATGGAATTATAATGGATAATACAAAGGAATTAGAATGGATCGTATGAATGAATTAGAATAGATACATTTGTGCAAAAGAATTAGAATGGATTGTATGAATGAATTAGATTGGATCGTGCAAATGAATTAGAATGGATCGTGCGAATGAATTAGAATGGATCGTACGAATGAATTAGAATAGATTGTGCGAATGAATTAGAATGGATCGTACGAATGAATTAGAATGGATACATTCGTGCGAATGAATTAGAATGGATCGTATGAATGAATTAGAATGGATCGTATGAATGTATTCGAATAGATCGTACGAATGAATTAGAATGGATACATTCGTTCGAGTGAATTAGAATGGATCATACGAAGGAATTAGGGTGGATCGAACGAATGAATTAGAATGGAAACATTCGTGCGAAAGAATTAGAATAAATTGTATGAATGAATTAGAATGGATCATATGAATGAATTAGAATGGATCGTGCGAATGAATTAGAATGGATCGTACAAATGAATTAGAATGGATCGTATGAATGAATTAGAATAGATCGTGCAAATGAATTAGAATGGATCATACGAATGAATTAGAATAGATACATTCGTGCGAATGAATTAGAATGGATCTTACGAATGAGTAAGAATGGATCGTACGAATGAAATAGAATGGATCGTACGAATCAATTAGAATGGATCGTGCTAATGAATTAGAATGGATCGTACGAATGAATTAGAATAGATTGTGCGAATGAATTAGAATCGATCGTACGAATGAATTAGAATGGATCGTATGAATGAATTAGAATGGATCATGCAAAGGAATTAGAATGGATCGTATGAATGAATTAGAATGGATACATTCGTGCGAATGAATTAGAATGGATCGTATGAATGAGTAAGAATGGATCGTACGAATGAAATAGAATGGATCATACGAATGAATTAGAATGGATCGTGCTAATGAATTAGAATGGATCGTACGAATGAATTAGCAAAGATAATGCGAATGAATTAGAATAGATTGTACGAATGAATTAGAATGGATACATTCATGCGAATGAATTAGAATGGATCGTATGAATTAATTAGATTGGATCGTATGAATGATTTAGAATGGATCGTACGTATGAATTAGAATGGATCGTACGAATGAATTAGAATGGATACATTCGTGTGAATGAATTAGAATGGATCGAACAAATGAATTAGAATGGATACTTTCGTGCGAATGAATTAGAATGGATCGTACGATTGAGTTAGAATGGATCGTATGAATAAAATAGAATGGATCGTACGAATGAATTAGAATGGATCGTGCTAATGAACTAGAATGGATCGTACGAATAAATTAGAATAGATTGTGCGAATGAATTAGAATGGATTGTACGAATGAATTAGAATGGATCGTATGAATAAATTAGAATGGATCGTGCGAATGAATTAGAATGGATCGTACGAATGAATTAGAATAGATACATTCGTGCGAATGAATTAGAATGGATCGTACGAATGAGGAAGAATGGATCGTACAATTGAAATAGAATGGATCGTACGAATGAATTAGAATGGATCGTGCTAATGAATTAGAATGGATCGTATGAATGAATTCGAATAGATTGTGCGAATGAATTAGAATGGATCGTACGAATGAATTAGAATGGATACATTCGTGTGAATGAATTAGAATGGATCGTATGAATGAATTAGAATGGATCGTATGAATGAATTAGAATGGATCGTGCGAATGAATTAGAATGGATCGTACGAATGAATTAGAATGGATCGTACGAATGAATTAGAATGGATCGTGCGAATGAATTAGATTGTGCGAATGAATTAGAATGGATCATACGAATAAATTAGAATGGATACATTTGTGCGAATGAATTAGAATGGATCTTATGAATGAATTAGAAGCGATCGTAGGACTGAATTAGAATGGATCATACGTATGAATTAGAATGGATACATTCATGGGAATGAATTAGAATGGATCGTACGAAGGAATTAGAATGGATCATACGGATGAAATAGAATGGATCGTACGAAGAAATTAGAATGGATCGTACGATGGAATTATAATGGATCATATGAAGGAATTAGAATGGATAGTACGAATGAATTAGAATGGATACATTTGTGCAAAAGAATTAGAATGATATGTATGAATGAATTAGAATAGATCGTGCAAATGAATTAGAATGGATCGTGCGAATGAATTAGAATGGATCGTACGAATGAATTAGAATAGATTATGTGAATGAATTATAATGGATCGTACGAATGAATTAGAATGGATACATTCGTGCGAATGAATTAGAATGGATCGTATGAGTGAATTAGAATGGATCGTATGAATGAATTCGAATGGATCGTACGAATGAATTAGAATGGATACATTCGTTCGAATGAATTAGAATGGATCATACGTAGGAATTAGGGTGGATCGTACGAATGAATTAGAATGGAAACATTCGTGCGAAAGAATTAGAATGAATTGTATGAATGAATTAGAATGGATCATATGAATGAATTAGAATGGATCGTGCGAATGAATTAGAATGGATTGTACAAATGAATTAGATCGGATCGTATGAATGAATTAGAATAGATCGTGCGAATGAATTAGAATGGATCGTACGAATGAATTAGAATGGATACATTCGTGCGAATGAATTAGAATGGATCGTACGAATGAGTAAGAATGGATCGTACGAATGAAATAGAATGGTTCGTATGAATGAATTAGAATGGATCGTGCTAATGAATTAGAATGGATCGTGCAATTGAATTAGAATGGATCGTGCAAATGAATTAGAATGGATCGTACGAATGAATTAGAATAGACTGTGCGAATGAATTAGAATGGATCGTACGAATGAATTAGAATGGATACATTCGTGCGAGTGAATTAGAATGGATCATATGAATGAATTAGATTGGATCGTATAAATGAATTAGAATGGATCGTACGTATGAATTATAATGGATAAATTTATGGGAATGAATTAGAATGGATCGTACGAAGAAATTAGAATGGATCGTACGAAAGAATTAGAATGGATTGTACGAAGGGATTAGAATGGATCGTACGAATGAATTAGAATGGATACATTCGTGCAAAAGAATTAGAATGGATTGTATGAATGAATTAGAATGGATCGTACAAATGAATTAGAATGGATCGTGTGAATGAATTAGAATGGATTATACGAATGAATTAGAATCGATTGTGCGAATAAATTAGAATGGATCTTACGAATGAATTAGAATGGATACATTCGTGCGAATAAATTAGAATGGATCGTATGAATGAATTAGAATAGATCGTATGAATGAATTTGAATGGATCGTACGAATGAATTAGAATGGATACATTCGTGCGAATGAATTAGAATGGATCATACGAAGGAATTAGGGTGGATCGTACGAATGAATTAGAATGGATAATTCGTGCGAAAGAATTAGAATGGATTGTATGAATCAATTAGAATGGATCGTATGAATGAATTAGAATGGATCGTGCGAATGAATTAGAATGGATCGTACGAATGAATTAGAATGGATCGTATGAATGAATTAGAATGGATCGTGCGAATGAATTAGAATGGATACATTCGTGCGAATGAATTAGAATGGATCGTACGAATGAGTAAGAATGGATCGTACGAATGAAATAGAATGATTCGTACGAATGAATTAGAATGGATCGTGCTAATGAACTAGAATGGATCGTACGAATAAATTAGAATAGATTGTGCGAATGAATTAGAATGGATCGTACGAATGAATTAGAATGGATAGTATGAATAAATTAGAATGGATCGTGCGAATGAATTAGAATGGATCGTACGAATGAATTAGAATAGATACATTCGTGTGAATGAATTAGAATGGATCGTACGAATGAGTAAGAATGGATCGTACGATTGAAATAGAATGAATCGTACGAATGAATTATAATGGATCATGCTAATGAATTAGAAATGATCGTACGAATGAATTAGAATAGATTGTGCGAATGAATTAGAATGGATCGTACGAATGAATTAAAATGGATATATTTGTGTGAATGAATTAGAATGGATCCTATGATTGAATTAGAATGGATCGTATGAATGAATTAGAATGGATCGTGCGAATGAATAAGAATGGATCGTACGAATGAATTAGAATGGATCTTATGAATGAATTAGAATGGATCGTACGTATGAATTAGAATGGATACATTCATGGGAATGAATTAGAATGGATCGTACGAAGGAATTAGAATGGATCATACGAATGAAATAGAATGGATCATACGAAGGAATTAGAATGGATCGTACGATGGAATTATAATGGATCATACGAAGGAATTAGAATGGATCGTTCGAATGAATTAGAATGGATACATTTGTGCAAAAGAATTAGAATGGATTGTGTGAATGAATTAGATTGGATCGTGCAAATGAATTAGAATGGATCGTGCGAATGAAGTTGAATGGATCGTACGAATGAATTAGAATAGATTATGCGAATGAATTAGAATGGATCGTACGAATGAATTAGAATGGATACATTCGTGCGAATGAATTAGAATGGATCGTATGAATGAATTAGAATGGATCGTATGAATGAATTCGAATGGATCGTACGAATGAATTAGAATGGATACATTCGTTCGAATGAATTAGAATGGACCGTACGAAGGAATTAGGGTGGATCGAACAAATGAATTAGAATGGAAACATTCGTGCGAAAGAATTAGAATAAATTGTATGAATGAATTAGAATGGATCATATGAATGAATTAGAATGGATCGTGCGAATGAATTAAAATGGATCGTACAAATGAATTAGAACGGATCGTATGAATGAATTGGAATAGATCGTGCAAATGAATTAGAATGGATCATACAAATGAATTAGAATAGATACATTCGTGTGAATGAATTAGAATGGATCTTACGAATGAGTAAGAATGGATCGTACGAATGAAATAGAATGGATCGTACGAATGAATTAGAATGGATTGTGCTAACGAATTAGAATGGATCGTACGAATGAATTAGAATAGATTGTGCGAATGAATTAGAATGGATCGTACGAATGAATTAGAATGGACCGTATGAATGAATTAGAATGGATCGTGCGAATGAATTAGAATGGATCGTATGAATGAATTAGAATGGATAAATTCGTGCGAATGAATTAGAAATGATCGTATGAATGAGTAAGAATGGATCGTACGAATGAAATAGAATGGATCGTACGAATGAATTAGAATGGATCTTGCTAATGAATTAGAATGGATCGTACGAATGAATTAGCAAAGATAGTGCGAATGAATTAGAATGGATCGTACGAATGAATTAGAATGGATACATTCGTGCGAATGAATTAGAATGGATCGTATGAATGAATTAGATTGGATCGTATGAATGAATTAGAATGGATCATACGTATGAATTAGAATGGATAAATTCATGTGAATGAATTAGAATTGATCGTACGAAGGAATTTGAATGGATCATACGAATGAAATAGAATGGATCGTACGAAGGAATTAGAATGGATCGTACGAAGGAATTAGAATGGATCGTAGGAAGGAATTAGTATGGATACATTCGTGCAAAAGAATTAGAATGAATTGTATGAATAAATAAGAATGGATCGTGCAAATGAAATAGAATGGATTGTGCGAATGAATTAGAATGGATCGTACGAATGAATTAGAAAAGATTATGCGAATGAATTAGAATGGATCATACGAATGAATTAGAATGGATCGTATGAATGAATTAGAATAGATCGTATGAATGAATTCGAATGGATCGTACGAATGAATTAGAATGGATACATTCATGTGAATGAATTAGAATGGATCATACGAAGGAATTAGGGTGGATCGTACGAATGAATTAGAATGGATACATTCGTGCGAAAGAATTGGAATGGATTGTATGAATGAATTAGAATGGATCGTATGAATGAATTAGAATGGATCGTACGAATGAATTAGAATAGATCGTATAAATGAATTAGAATTGATCGTACGAATGAATTAGAATGGATCGTGCGAATGAATTAGAATGTATCGTACGAATGAATTAGAATGGATACATTCGTGCGAATGAATTAGAATGGATCGTACGAATGAGTAAGAATGGATCGTACGAATGAAATAGAATGGATCGTACGAATGAATAAGAATGGATCGTGCTAATGAATTAGAATGGATCGTACGATTGAATTAGAATAGATTGTGTGAATGTATTACAATAGATCATACGAATGAATTAGAATGGATATATTCGTGCGAATGAATTAGAATGGATCGCATGAATGAATTAGAATGGATCGTATGAATGAATTAGAATGGATCGTGCGAATGAATTAGAATGGATCGTACGAATGAATTAGAATGGATCGTATGAATGAATTAGAATGGATCGTGCGAATGAATTAGAATGGAACGTATGAATGAATTAGAATGGATACATTCGTGCGAATGAATTAGAATGGATCGTATGAATGAGTAAGAATGGATCGTACGAATGAAATAGAATGGATCGTACGAATGAATTAGAATGGATCGTGCTAATGAATTAGAATGGATCGTACGATTGTATTAGAATAGATTGTGCGAATGAATTTGAATGGATCGTACGAATGAATTAGAATGCATACATTCGTGCGAATGAATTAGAATAGATCGTATGAATAAATTAGAATGGATCGTACGAATGAATTAGAATGGATACATTCGTGCGAAAGAATTAGAATGGATTGTATGAATGAATTAGAATGGATCGTATGAATGAATTAGAATGGATCGTGCGAATGAGTTAGAATGGATCGTACGAATGAATTAGAATGGATCGTATAAATGAATTAGAATCGATTGTGCGAATGAATTAGAATGGATCGTACGAATGAGTTAGAATGGATACATTCGTGCGAATGAATTAGAATGGATTGTACGAATGAGTAAGAATGGATCGTACTAATGAAATAGAATGGATCGTACGAATGAATTAGAATGGATCGTGCTAATGAATTAGAATGGATCGTACGAATAAATTAGAATAGATTGTGCGAATGAATTAGAATGGATTGTACGAATGAAATAGAAAGGATACATTCGTGCGAATGAATTAGAATGGATCGTACGAATGAATTAGAATGGATCGTATGAATGAATTAGAATGGATCGTACGAATGAATTAGAATGGATCGTATGAATGAATTAGAATGGATCATGCGAATGAATTAGAATGGATCGTACGAATGAATTAGAATGGATACATTCGTACGAAAGTAGTAGAATGGATCGTACGAATGAGTAAGAATGGATCGTACGAATGAAATAGAATGGATTGTACGAATGAATTAGAATGGATCGTGCAAATGAATTAGAATGGATCGTACGAATGAATTAGAATAGATTGTGCGAATGAATTAGAATGGATCGTACGAATGAATTAGAATGGATCGTATGAATGAATTAGAATGGATCGTGCAAAAGAATTAGAATGGATCGTAAGAATTAATTAGAATGGATACATTTGTGGGAATGAATTAGAATGGATCGTACGAATGAGTAAGAATGGATCGTACGAATGAAATAGAATGGATCGTATGAATGAATTAGAATGGATCGTGCTAATGAATTAGAATAGATCGTACGAATGAATTAGAATAGATTGTGCGAATGAATTAGAATGGATCGTATGAATGAATTAGAATGGATACATTCGTGCGAATGAATTAGAATGGATCGTATGAATGAATTAGATTGGATCGTATGAATGAATTAGAATGGATCGTACGTATGAATTAGAATGGATAAATTCATGGGAATGAATTAGAATGGATCGTACGAACGAATTAGAATGGATCATACGAATGAAATAGAATAGATCGTACGAAGGAATTAGAATGGATCGTACGAAGGAATTAGAATGGATCGTATGAAGGAATTAGAATGGATACATTCGTGCAAAAGAATTAGAATGGATTGTATGAATGAATTAGAATGGATCGTGCAAATGAATTAGAATGGATCGTGCGAATGAATTAGAATGGATCGTTCGAATGAATTAGAATAGATTGTGCGAATGAATTGGAATGGATCATACGAATGAATTAGAATTGATACATTCTTGCGAATGAATTAGAATGGATCGTATGAATGAATTAGAGTGGATCGTCTGAATTAATTCGAATGGATCGTACGAATGAATTAGAATGGATACATTCGTTCGAATGAATTAGAATGGATCATACGAAGGAATTAGGGTGGATCGTACGAATGAATTAGAATGGATACATTCGTGCGAAAGAATTAGAAAGGATTGTATGAATGAATTAGAATAGATCGTATGAATGAATTAGAATGGATCGTGCGAATGAATTAGAATGGATCGTACGAATGAATTAGAATGGACCGTACGAATGAGTTAGAATGGATCGTGCGAATGAATTAGAATAGATACATTCGTGCGAATAAACTAGAATGGATCGTATGAATGAGTAAGAATGGATCGTACGAATGCAATAGACTGGATCGTACGAAAGAATTAGAATGGATCGTACTAATGAATTAGAATGGATTGTACGAATGAATTAGAATAGATCGTACGAATAAATTAGAATAGATTGTGCGAATGATTTAGAATGGATCGTACGAATGAATTAGAATGGATCGTATGAATGAATTAGAATGGATCGTGCAAATGAATTAGAATGGATCGTATGAATGAATTAGAATGGATACATTCGTGCGAATGAATTAGAATGGATCGTTCGAATGAGTAAGAATGGATCGTACGAATGAAATAGAATGGATCGTACGAATGAATTAGAATAGATTGGTCGAATGTATTAGAATGGATCGTACAAATGAATTAGAATGGATACATTCGTGCGAATGAATTAGAATGGATCGTATGAATGAATTAGAATGGATCATGCGAATGAATTAGAATGGATCGTACGAATGAATTTGAATGGATCGTATGAATGAATTAGAATGGCTCGTGCGAATGAATTAGAATGGAACGTATGAATGAATTAGAATGGATACATTCATGCGAATGAATTAGAATGGATCGTACGAATGAGTAAGAATGGATCGTACGAATGAAATAGAATGGATCGTACGAATGAATTAGAATAGATCGTGCTAATAAATTAGAATGGATCGTACGAATGAATTAGAATAGATTGTGCGAATGAATTAGAATGGATCGTACGAATGAATTCGAATGGATCGTATGAATGAATTAGAATGGATTGTGTGAATGAATTAGAATGGATACATTCGTGCGAATGAATTAGAATGGATCGTGCGAATGAGTAAGAATGGATCGTACGAATGAAATAGAATGGGTCATACGAATGAATTAGAATGGATCGTGATAATGAATTAGAATGGATCGTACGAATGAATTAGAATAGATTGTGCGAATGAATTAGAATGGATCGTACGAATGAATTAGAATGGATACATTCGTGCGAATGAATTAGAATAGATCGTATGAATGAATTAGATTGGATCGTATGAATAAATTAGAATGGATCGTATGAATGAATCAGAATGGATACATTCATGGGAATGAATTAGAATGGATCGTACGAAGGAATTAGAATGGATCATACGAAGGAATTAGAATGGATTGTATGAATGAATTAGAATGGATACATTCGTGCAAAAGAATTAGAATGAATTGTATGAATGAATTAGAATGGATCGTACAAATTAATTAGAATGGATCGTGCGAATGAATTAGAATGGATCGTACGAATGAATTAGAATAGATTGTGCGAATGAATTAGAATGGATCATACGAATGAATTAGAATGGATACATTCGTGCGAATGAATTAGAATGGATCGTATGAATGAATTAGAATGGATCGTATGAATGAATTCGAATGGATCGTACGAATGAATTAGAATAGATACATTCGTGCGAATGAATTAGAATGGATCATAAGAAGGAATTAGGGTGGATCGTTCGAATGAATTAGAATGGATACATTCGTGCGAAAGAATTAGAATGGATTGTATGAATGAATTAGAATGGATCATATGGATGAATTAGAATGGATCGTGCGAATGAATTAGAATGGATCGTACGAATGAATTAGAATGGATCGTATGAATGAATTAGAATGGATTGTGCGAATGAATTAGAATGGATCGTACGAATGAATTAGATTGGATAAATTCGTGCGAATGAATTAGAATAGATCGTACGAATAAGTAAGAATGGATCGTACGAATAAAATAGAATGGATCGTACGAATGAATTAGAATAGATCGTGCTAATGAATTAGAATGGATCGTACGAATGAATTAGAATGGATTGTGCGAATGAATTAGAATAGATCGTACGAATGAATTAGAATGGATACATTCGTGCGAATGAATTAGAATGGATCGTATGAATGAATTAGATTGGATCGTATGAATGAATTAGAATGGATCGTACGTATGAATTAGAATGGATACATTCATGGGAATGAATTAGAATGGATCATACGAAGGAATTAGAATGGATCATACGAATAAAATAGAATGGATCGTACGAAAGAATTAGAATGGATCGTATGAAGGAATTAGAATGGATCGTACGAAGGAATTAGAATGGATCGTACGAATGAATTAGAATGGATACATTCGTGCAAAAGAATTAGAATGGATTGTATGAATGAATTAGAATGGATCATGCAAATGAATTAGAATGGATCGTGAAAATGCATTAGAATGGATCGTACGAATGAATTAGAATAGATTGTGCGAATGAATTAGAATGGATCGTACGAATGAATTAGAATGGATCGTATGAATGAATTAGATTGGATCGTATGAATGAATTAGAATGGATCGTACGTATGAATTAGAATGGATACATTCATGGGAATGAATTAGAATGGATCGTACGAAGAAATTAGAATGGATCGTACGAAAGAATTAGAATGGATTGTGTGAAGGAATTAGAATGGATCGTACGAATGAATTAGAATGGATACATTCGTGCAAAAGAATTAGAATGGATTGTATGAATGAATTAGAATGGATCGTACTAATGAATTAGAATGGATCGTGCGAATGAATTAGAATGGATCATACGAATGAATTAGAATCGATTGTGCGAATAAATTAGAATGGATCGTACGAATGAGTTAGAATGGATACATTCGTGCGAATGAAATAGAATGGATCGTATGAATGAATTAGAATAGATCGTATGAATAAATTCGAATGGATCATACGAATGAATTAGAATGGATACATTCGTGCGAATGAATTAGAATGGATCATACGAAGGAATTAGGGTGGATCGTACGAATGAATTCGAATGGATACATTCGTGTGAAAGAATTAGAATGGATTGTATGAATGAATTAGAATGGATCGTATGAATGAATTAGAATGGATATTGTGAATGAATTAGAATGGATCGTACGAATAAATTGGAATGGATCGTATGAATGAATTAGAATGGATCGTGCGAATGAATTAGAATGGATCGTACGAATGAATTAGAATGGATACATTCATGCGAATGAATTAGAATGGATCGTACGAATGAGTAAGAATGGATCGTACGAATGAAATAGAATGGATCGTACGAATGAATTAGATTGGATCGTGCTAATGAACTAGAATGGATCGTACGAATAAATTAGAATAGATTGTGCGAATGAATTAGAATGGATCGTACGAATGAATTAGAATCGATCGTATGAATAAATTAGAATGGATCATGCGAATAAATTAGAATGGATCGTACGAATGAATTAGAATAGATACATTCGTGCGAATGAATTAGAATGGATCGTACGAATGAGTAAGAATGGATCATACGATTGAAATAGAATGGATCGTACGAATGAATAAGAATGGATCGTGCTAATGAATTAGAATGGATCGTACAAATGAATTAGAATAGATTGTGCGAATGAATTAGAATGGATCGTACGAATGAATTAGAATGGATACATTCGTGTGAATGAATTAGAATGGATCGTATGAATGAATTAGAATGGATCGTATGAATGAATTAGAATGGATCGTGCGAATGAATTAGAATGGATCGTACGAATGAATTAGAATGTATCGTATGAATGAATTAGAATGCATCGTGCGAATGAATTAGAATAGATTGTGCGAATGAATTAGAATGGATCGTACGTATGAATGAATTAGAATGGATTAGATTGGATCGTATGAATGAATTAGAATGGATCGTACGTATGAATTAGAATGGATACCTTCATGGGAATGAATTAGAATGGATCGTACGAAGGAATTAGAATGGATAATACGAATGAAATAGAATGGATTGTACGAAGGAATTAGAATGGATCATACGATGGAATTATAATGGATCATACGAAGGAATTAGAATGGATCGTACGAATGAATTAGAATGGATACATTTGTGCAAAAGAATTAGAATGAATTGTATGAATGAAATAGAATGGATCGTGCAAATGAATTAGAATGGATCGTGCCAATGAATCAGAATGGATCATAAGAATGAATTAGAATAGATTGTGCGAATGAATTAGAATGGATCGTACGAATGAATTAGAATGGATACATTCGTGCGAATGAATTAGAATGGATCGTATGAATGAATTAGAATGGATCGTATGAATGATTTCGAATGGATCGTACGAATGAATTAGAATGGATCATATGAAGGGTTTAGGGTGGATCATACGAATGAATTAGAATGGAAACATTCTTGCGAAAGAATTAGAATGAATTGTATGAATGAATTAGACTGGATCATATGAATGAATTAGAATGGATCGTGCGAATGAATTAGAATGGATCGGACAAATGAATTAGAACAGATCGTATGAATGAATTAGAATAGATCGTGCGAATGAATTAGAATGGATCGTATGAATGTATTAGAAAGGATACATTCGTGTGAATGAAGTAGAATGGATCGTACGAATGAGTAAGAATGGATCAAACGAATGAAATAGAATGGTTCATACGAATGAATTAGAATGGATCGTGCTAATGAATTAGAATGGATCATGCAAATCAATTAGAATGGATCGTGCAAATGAATTAGAATGGATCGTACGAATGAATTAGAATAGATTGTGCGAATGAATTAGAATGGATCGTACGAATGAATTAGAATGGATACATTCGTGCGAATGAATTAGAATTGATCGTATGAATGAATTAGATTGGATCGTATGAATGAATTAGAATGGATCGTACGTATGAATTAGAATGGATACATCATGGGAATGAATTAGAATGGATCGTACGAAGAAATTAGAATGGATCGTACGAAAGAATTAGAATGGATTGTACAAAGGAATTAGAATGGATCGTACAAATGAATTACAATGGATACATTCGTGCAAAAGAAATAGAATGGATTGTATGAATGAATTAGAATGGATCGTACAAATGAATTAGAATGGATCGTGCGAATGAATTAGAATGGATCATACGAATGAAATAGAATCGATTGTGCGAATAAATTAGAATGGATCGTACGAATGAATTAGAATGGATACATTCATGCGAATGAATTAGAATGGATCGTATGAATGAATTAGAATAGATAGTATGAATGAATTCGAATTGATCGTACTAATGAATTAGAATGGATACATTCGTGCGAATGAATTAGAATGGATCATACGAAGGAATTAGGGTGGATCGTACGAATGAATTAGAATGGATAAATTCGTGCGAAAGAATTAGAATGGATTGTATGAATGAATTAGAATGGATCGTATGAATGAATTAGAATGGATCGTGCGAATGAATTAGAATGGATCGTACGAATGAATTAGAATGGATCGTATGAATGAATTAGAATGGATCGTGCGAATGAATTAGAATGGATCGTACGAATGAATTAGAATGGATACATTCGTGCGAATGAATTAGAATGGATCGTACGAATGAGTAAGAATGGATCGTACGAATGAAATAGAATGGATCGTACAAATGAATTAGAATGGATCGTGCTAATTTACTAAAATGGATCGTACGAATAAATTAGAATAGATTGTGCGAATGAATTAGAATGGATCGTACGAATGAATTAGAATGGATCGTATGAATAAATTAGAATGGATCGTGTGAATGAATTAGAATGGATCGTATGAATAAATTAGAATAGATACATTCGTGCGAATGAATTAGAATGGATCGTACGAATGAATTAGAATGGATCGTGTTAATGAATTAGAATGGATCGTACGAATGAATTAGAATAGATTATGCGAATGAATTAGAATAGATCGTACGAATGAATTAGAAAGGATACATTCGTGTAAATGAATTAGAATGGATCGTATGATTGAATTAGAATGGATCGTATGAATGAATTAGAATGAATCGTGCGAATCAATTAGAATGGATCGTACGAATGAATTAGAATGGATCGTATGAATGAATTAGAATGGATCGTGCGAATGAATTAGAATAGATTGAGCGAATGAATTAGAATGGATCGTACGAATAAATTAGAATGGATACATTCCTGCGAATGAATTAGAATAGATCTTATGAATGAGTTAGATTGGATCGTATGAATGAATTAGAATGGATCGTACGTATGAATTAGAATGGATACATTCATGGGAATGAATTAGAATGGATCGTACGAAGGAATTAGAATGGATCATACGAATGAAATAGAATGGATCATACAAAGGAATTAGAATGGATCGTACGATGGAATTATAATGGATAATACAAAGGAATTAGAATGGATCGTACGAATGAATTAGAATGGATACATTTGTGCAAAAGAATTAGAATGGAATATATGAATGAATTAGATTGGATCGTGCAAATGAATTAGAATGGATCGTGCGAATGAATTAGAATGGATCGTACGAATGAATTAGAATAGATTGTGCGAATGAATTAGAATGGATCGTACGAATGAATTAGAATGGATACATTCGTGCGAATGAATTAGAATGGATCGTATGAATGAATTAGAATGGATCGTATGAATGAATTCGAATAGATCGTACGAATGAATTAGAATGGATACATTCGTTCGAGTGAATTAGAATGGATCATACGAAGGAATTAGGGTGGATCGAACGAATGAATTAGAATGGAAACATTCGTGCGAAAAAATTAGAATAAATTGTATGAATGAATTAGAATGGATCATATGAATGAATTAGAATGGATCGTGCGAATGAATTAGAATGGATCGTACAAATGAATTAGAACGGATCGTATGAATGAATTAGAATAGATCGTGCAAATGAATTAGAATGGATCTTACGAATGAATTAGAATAGATACATTCGTGCGAATGAATTAGAATGGATCTTACGAATGAGTAAGAATGGATCGTACGAATGAAATAGAATGGATCGTACGAATCAATTAGAATGGATTGTGCTAACGAATTAGAATGGATCGTACGAATGAATTAGAATAGATTGTGCGAATGAATTAGAATGGATCCTACGAATGAATTAGAATGTATCGTATGAAAGAATTAGAATGGATCGTGCGAATGAATTAGAATGGATCGTATGAATGAATTAGAATGGATACATTCGTGCGAATGAATTAGAATGGATCGTATGAATGAGTAAGAATGAATCGTACGAATGAAATAGAATGGATCGTACGAATGAATTAGAATGGATCGTGCTAATGAATTAGAATGGATCGTACGAATGAATTAGCAAAGATAGTGCGAATGAATTAGAATTGATCGTACGAATGAATTAGAATGGATACATTCGTGCGAATGAATTAGAATGGATCGTATGAATGAATTAGATTGGATCGTATGAATGAATTAGAATGGATCGTACGTATGAATTAGAATGGATCGTACGAATGAATTAGAATGGATACATTCGTGCGAATGAATTAGAATGGATCGAACAAATGAATTAGAATGGATACATTCGTGCGAATGAATTAGAATGGATCATACGATTGAGTAAGAATGGATCGTACGAATAAAATAGAATGGATCGTACGAATGAATTAGAATGGATCGTGCTAATGAACTAGAATGGATCGTACGAATAAATTAGAATAGATTGTGCGAATGAATTAGAATGGATCGTACGAATGAATTAGAATGGATCGTATGAATAAATTAGAATGGATCGTGCGAATGAATTAGAATGGATCGTACGAATGAATTAGAATAGATACATTCGTGCGAATGAATTAGAATGGATCGTACGAATGAGGAAGAATGGATCGTACGATTGAAATAGAATGGATCGTACGAATGAATTAGAATGGATCGTGCTAATGAATTAGAATGGATCGTATGAATGAATTCGAATAGATTGTGCAAATGAATTAGAATGGATCGTACGAATGAATTAGAATGGATACATTCTTGTGAATGAATTAGAATGGATCGTATGAATGAATTAGAATGGATCGTATGAATGAATTAAAATGGATCGTGCGAATGAATTAGAATGGATCGTACGAATGAATTAGAATGGATCGTACGAATGAATTAGAATGGATCGTGCGAATGAATTAGATTGTGCGAATGAATTAGAATGGATCGTACGAATAAATTAGAATGGATACATTTGTGCGAATGAATTAGAATGGATCGTACGAAGGAATTAGAATGGATCATACGGATGAAATAGAATTGATCGTACGAAGGAATTAGAATGGATCGTACGATGGAATTATAATGGATCTTATGAAGGAATTAGAATGGATCGTACGAATGAATTAGAATGGATACATTTGTGCAATAGAATTAGAATGATATGTATGAATGAATTAGAATAGATCGTGCAAATGAATTAGAATGGTTTGTGGGAATGAATTAGAATGGATCGTACGAATGAATTAGAATAGATTGTGCGAATGAATTAGAATGGATCGTACGAATGAATTAGAATGGATACATTCGTGCGAATGAATTAGAATGGATCGTATGAATGAATTAGAATGGATCGTATGAATGAAGTAGAATGGATCGTACGAATGAATTAGAATGGATACATTCGTTCGAATGAATTAGAATGGATCATACGAAGGAATTAGGGTGGATCGTACGAATGAATTAGAATGGAAACATTCGTGCGAAAGAATTAGAATGAATTGTATGAATGAATTATAATGGATCATATGAATGAATTAGAATGGATCGTGCGAATGAATTAGAATGGATCGTACAAATGATTTAGAACGGATCGTATGAATGAATTAGAATAGATCGTGCGAATGAATTAGAATGGATCGTACGAATGAATTAGAAAGGATCCATTGGTGCGAATGAGTTAGAATGGATCGTACAAATGAGTAAGAATGGATCGTACGAATGAAATAGAATGGTTCGTACGAATGAATTAGAATGGATCGTGCTAATGAATTAGAATGGATCGCGCAAATAAATTAGAATGGATCGTGCAAATGAATTAGAATGGATCGTACGAATGAATTAGAATAGATTGTGCGAATGAATTAGAATGGATCGTACGAATGAATTAGAATGGATACATTCGTGCGAGTGAATTAGAATGGATCGTATGAATGAATTAGATTGGATCGTATGAATGAATTAGAATGGATCGTACGTATGAATTATAATGGATAAATTCATGGGAATGAATTAGAATGGATCGTACGAAGAAATTAGAATGGATCGTACGAAAGAATTAGAATGGATTGTACGAAGGAATTAGAATGGATCGTACGAATGAATTAGAATGGATACATTCGTGCAAAAGAATTAGAATGGATTGTATGAATGAATTAGAATGGATCGTACAATTGAATTAGAATGGATCATGCGAATGAATTAGAATGGATTATACGAATGAATTAGAATCGATTGTGCGAATAAATTAGAATGGATCTTACGAATGAATTAGAATGGATACATTCGTGCGAATGAATTAGAATGGATCGTATGAATGAATTAGAATAGATCGTATGAATGAATTTGAATGGATCGTACGAATGAATTAGAATGGATACATTCGTGCGAATGAATTAGAATGGATCATACGAAGGAATTAGGGTGGATCGTAGGAATGAATTAGAATGGATAAATTCGTGCGAAAGAATTAGAATGGTCTGTATGAATGAATTAGAATGGATCGTATGAATGAATTCGAATGGATCGTGCGAATGAATTAGAATGGATCATACGAATGAATTAGAATGGATCGTATGAATGAATTAGAATGGATCGTGCGAATGAATTAGAATGGATCGTACGAATGAATTAGATTGGATATATTCGTGCGAATGAATTAGAATGGATCGTACGAATGAGTAAGAATGGATCGTACGAATGAAATAGAATGGATCGTACGAATGAATTAGAATGGATCATGCAAATGAATTAGAATGGATCGTACGAATAAATTAGAATAGATTGTGCGAATGAATTAGAATGGATCGTACGAATGAATTAGAATGGATAGTATGAATAAATTAGAATGGATCGTGCGAATGAATTAGAATGGATCGTACGAATGAATTAGAATAGATACATTCATGCGAATGAATTAGAATGGATCGTACGAATGAGTAAGAATGGATCGTACGATTGAAATAGAATGGATCGTACGAATGAATTAGAATGGATCGTGCTAATGAATTAGAATGGATCGTACGAATGAATTAGAATAGATTGTGCGAATGAATTAGAATGGATCGTACGAATGAATTAAAATGGATATATTCGTGTGAATGAATTAGAATGGATCGTATGATTGAATTAGAATGGATCGTATGAATGAATTAGAATGGATCGTGCGAATGAATTAGAATGGATCGTACGAATGAATTAGAATGGATCGTATGAATGAATTAGAATGGATCGTGCGAATGAATTAGAATAGATTGTGCGAATGAATTAGAATGGATCGTACGAATAAATTAGAATGGATACATTCCTGCGAATGAATTAGAATAGATCTTATGAATGAATTAGATTGGATCTTATGAACGAATTAGAATGGATCGTACGTATGAATTAGAATGGATACATTAATGGGAATGAATTAGAATGGATCGTACGAAGGAATTAGAATGGATCATACGAATGAAATAGAATGGATCATACGAAGGAATTAAAATGGATCGTACGATGAAATTATAATGGATCATACGAAGGAATTAGAATGGATCGTACGAATGAATTAGAATGGATACATTTGTGCAAAAGAATTAGAATGGATTGTATGAATGAATTAGATTGGATCGTGCAAATGAATTAAAATGGATCGTGCGAATGAAGTTGAATGGATCGTACGAATGAATTAGAATAGATTGTGCGAATGAATTAGAATGGATCGTACGAATGAATTAGAATGGATACATTCGTGCGAATGAATTAGAATGGATCGTATGAATGAATTAGAATGGATCGTATGAATGAATTCGAATGGATCGTACGAATGAATTAGAATGGATACATTCGTTCGAATGAATTAGAATGGATCATACGAAGGAATTAGGGTGGATCGAACGAATGAATTAGAATGGAAACATTCGTGCGAAAGAATTAGAATAAATTGTATGAATGAATTAGAATGGATCATATGAATGAATTAGAATGGATCGTGCGAATGAATTAGAATGGATCGTACAAATGAATTAGAACGGATTGTTGAATGAATTAGAATAGATCATGCAAATGAATTAGAATGGATCATACGAATGAATTAGAATAGATACATTCGTGCGATTGAATTAGAATGGATCTTACGATGAGTAAGAATGGATCGTTCGAATGAAATAGAATGGATCGTACGAATGAATTAGAATGGATCGTGCTAACGAATTAGAATGGATCGTACGAATGAATTAGAATAGATTGTGCGAATGAATTAGAATAGATCGTACGAATGAATTAGAATGGACCGTATTAATGAATTAGTAATTCATTCGCACGATCTATTCTAATTCATTCGTACGATCCATTCTAATTCATTAGCACGATCCATTCTAATTCATTTCAACGATCCATTCTATTTCATTCGTACGATCCATTCTTATTCATTCGTACGATCGTATGAATGAATTAGAATGGATAGTATGAATGAATTAGAATGGATCGTGTGAATGAATTAGAATGAATTAGAATCGATCGTACGAATGAATTAGAATGGATCCATTCGTGCGAATGAATTAGAATGGATCGTACGAATGAATTTAAATGGATCGTATGAATGAATTAGAATGGATCAACGAATGAATTTGAATGGATACATTCATGCGAATGAATTAGAATGGATCGTATGAATTAATTAGAATGGATCATATGAATGAATTAGAATGGATCGTGCGAATGAATTAGAATGGATACATTCATGCGAATGAATTAGAATGGATCTTACAAATGAATTAGAATGGATCGTATGGTCCATTCTTATTCATTCGTACGATCCACCCTAATTCCTTCGTTTGATCCATTCTAATTCATTCGCACGAATGTATCTATTCTAATTCATTCGCACGATCCATTCTAATTCATTCATACAATCCATTCTAAGTCTTTCGCACGAATGTATCCATTCTAATTCATTCGTATGATCCACCCTAATTCCTTCGTACGATCCATTCTAATTCATTCGTACGATTCATCATTCGCTAATGAATTATAATGGATCGTGCGAATGAATTTGAATTGATCGTACGAATGAATTAGAATAGATTGTGCGAATGAATTAGAATGGATCGTATGAATGGATCGTATGAATGAATTAGAATGGATCGTATGAATGAATTTGAATGGATCGTACGAATGAATTAGAATGGATCGTGCGAATGAATTAGAATTGATCATACGAATGAATTAGAATGGATCGTATGAATGAATTAGAATGGATCATGCGAATGAATTAGAATGGATCGTACGAATGAATTAGAATGGAACCATTCTAATTAGAATGGATTCATTCGTACAATCCATTCTAATTCATTCGCACGAATGTATCCATTCTAATTCATTCGCATGATCCATTCTAATTCATTCGCACAATCTATTCTAATCCATTAGTACGATCAATTCTAATTTATTAGCACGATCTATTCTAATTAATTCATACGATCCATTCTAATTCTTTCTAATCCATTCTAATCGTATCTAATCCATTCTAATTCTTTCGCACGAATGTATCCATTCTAATCCATTCTAATTCATTCATACAATCCATTCTAATTCATTCGCACGAATGTATACATTCTAATTCATTCGTACGATCCATTCTAATGAATTAGAATGAATTAGAATTAGAATGGATCGTACGAATGAATTAGAATGGATCGTGCGAATGAATTAGAATGGATCGTACGAATTAATTAGAATGAATACATTCGTGCGAATGTATTAGAATGGATCGTATGAAAGAATTAGAAAAGTTCGTATGAATAAATTAGAATGGATCGTACGAATGAATTAGAATGAATTAGAATGGATCATATGAATGAATTAGATTGGATTGTATGAATTAGATTGGATCGTACGATCCATTCTAATTCATTCATACGATCCATTCTAATTCATTCATACGATCCAATCTAATTCATTCATACGATCCATTCTAATTCGTTCGCACGATCCATTCTAATTCATTCATATGATCCATTCTAATTCATTCATACGATCCAATCTAATTCATTCATACGATCCATTCTAAATTCCTTCGTACGATCAATTATAATTCATTCGCACGATCCATTCTAATTCCTTCGTATGATCCATTCTAATTCATTACATGAATGTATCCATTCTAATTCATTCATACGATCCATTCTAATTCATTAGTACGATCCATTCTAATTAATTCGCACAATCTATTCTAATTCATTCATACGATCCTTCTAATTCATTAGCACGATCAATTCTAATTCATTCGTACGATCCATTCTAATTCATTCGCACAATCTATTCTGATTTTTTTGTACGAACCATTCTAATTCCTTCGTAAAATCCGAATGTATCCATTCTAATTGATTCGTACGATCCATTCGAATTCATTCATACGATCCATTCTAATTCATTCATACAATCAATTCTAATTCATTCCCATGAATGTATCCATTCTAATTCAAACGTACGATCCATTCTAATTCATTCATATGATCCATTCTAATTCATTCGTACGATCCATTCTAATTCATTCACACGATCCATTCTAATTCATTCATATGATCCATTCTAATTCCTTCGTATGATCGTACGAATGAGTAAGAATGGATCGTACGAATGATATAGAATGGATCGTACGAATGAATTAGAATAGATCGTGCGAATGAATTAGATTGGATCGTGCGAATGAATTAGATTAAATGGATTGAACGAATGAATAAGAATAGATTATGCGAATGAATAAAAATGAATTAGAATAGATTGTATGAATGAATTAGAATGGATCGTATGAATGAATTAGAATGGATTGTACGAATGAATTAGAATGGATCGTACAAATGAATTAGAATGGATCGTACAAATGAATTAGAATGGATCGTGCTAATGAATTAGAATGGATCGTACGAATGAATTAGAATAGACTGTTCGAATGAATTAGAATGGATCATACGAATGAATTAGAATGGATACATTCGTGCGAATGAATTAGAATGGATCGTATGAATGAATTAGATTGGATCGTATGAATGAATTAGAATGGATCGTACGTATGAAGTAGAATGGATACATTCATGGGAATGAATTAAAATGGATCGTACGAAGGAATTAGAATGGATCATACAAATGAAACAGAATGGATCGTAAGAAGGAATTAGAATGGATCGTACGAAAGAATTAGAATGGATCGTATGAAGGAATTAAAGCGAATGAATTAGAATGGATCGTACGAATGAGTAAGAATGGATCGTACGAATGAAATAGAATGGATCATATGAATGAATTAGAATGGATCGTGCGAATGAATTAGATCGTACGAATGAATTAGAATGGATCGTATGAAGGAATTAGAATGGATCGTGCAAATGAATTAGAATAGATCATACGAACAGATTAGAATAGATTGTACGATCCATTCTAATTCATTCAAATTCATTCATACGAATGAAATAGAATGGATCATATGAAGGAATTAGAATGGATCGTACAAATGAATTAGAATGGATCGTACGAATGAATTAGAATAGATTGTGCGAATGAATTTGAATGGATCCTACGAATGAATTAGAATGGATCCATTCAATTCTTATTCATTCGCACGATCCATTCTATTTCCTTCGTACGACCCATTCAATTTCATTCGTATGATCCATTCTAATTCCTTCGTACGATCCATTCTAATTCATTCGCATGAATGTATCCATTCTAATTCATATGTACGATCCATTCTAATTCCTTCATACGATCCATTCTAATTCATTCATACGATCCATTCTAATTCATTCGCACGAATGTATCCATTCTAATTTATTCGTACGATCCATTCCGATCCAATCTAATTCATTCATATGATCCATTCTAATTCATTCGCACGAATGTATCTATTCTAATTTATTCCATTCTTGCGAATGAATTAGAATGGATCATACGAATGAATCGTGCGAATGAATTAGAATGGATTGTGCAAATGAATTAGAATGAATCGTATGAATGAATCATGCAAATGAATTAGAGTGGATCGTACGAATGAATTAGAATGGATCGTACAAATGAATTAGAATGGATTCATTCCCATGGATACATTCGTGCGAATGAATTAGAATGGATCGTAAGAATGAATTAGATTGGATCGTATGAATGAATTTGAATGGATCGTACGTATGAATTAAAATGGACACATTCGTGCGAATGAATTAGAATGGATCATACGAAGAAATTACGGTGGATCGTATGAATGAATTAGAATGGATACATTCGTGCGAAAGAATTAGAATGGATTGTATGAATGAATTAGAATGGATCGTATGAATGAAATAGAATGGATCGTGCGAATGAATTAGAATAGAATGGATCCATTCTAATTCATTCGTACGATCCATTCTAATTCCTTCGTATGAACCATTCTAATTCATTCGCACGAATGTATACATTCTAATTCATTCGTACGATCCATTCGAATTCATTCATACGATCCATTCTAATTCATTCGTACGATCAATTCTAATTCATTCGCACGATCCATTCTAATTCATTCAGATGATCCATTCTAATTCATTCATACAATCCATTCTAATTCTTTCGCACGAATGTATCCATTCTAATTCATTCGTATGATCCACTCTAATTCCTTTGTACAATCCAATCTAATTCATTCGTACGATCCATTCTAATTCATTCGCACGATCCATTCTAATTCTTTCGCACGAATGTATCCACTCTAATTCATTCGTACGATCCACCCTAATTCCTTCGTATGATCCATTCTAATTTATTCGTACCATCCATTCTAATTCATTCATACGATCCATTCGAATTCATTCGTACGATCCATTCTAATTCATTCATACGATCCATTCTAATTCATTCATACGATCCATTATAATTCATTTGCACGAATGTATCCATTCTAAATCATTCGTACGATTCATTCTAATTCATTCGCACAATCTATTCTAATTCATTCGTATGATCCATTCTAATTCACTCGCACGATCCATTCTAATTCATTCATACGATCCCTTTGAATTTATTCATACGATCCACTCTAATTTATTCGTACGATTTATTCTAATTCTTTCGTACGAATGTATCCATTCTAATTCATTCGTACGATCCATTCTAATAGATTCGCACGAATATATCAATTATAATTTATTCGTACGATCCATTCGAATTCATTCATACGATCCATTCTAAGTCATTCATACGATCCATTCTAATTTATTCGCACGAATGTATCCATTCTAATTCATTCGTACGATCCATTCTAATTCCTTCGTACGATCCATTCTAATTCCTTCGTATGATCCATTCGAATTCCTTTGTACGATCCATTCTAATTCATTCCCATGAATGTATCCATTCTAATTCATACGTACGATCCATTCTAATTCATTCATACGATCCAATTCATATGTACGAATAAATTAGATTGTGCGAATGAATTAGAATGGATTAGAATGGATCGCACGAAGGAATTAGAATGGATCATACGAATGAAATAGAATGGATCGTACGATCCATTCTAATTCATTCGTACAATCCATTCTAATTCATTTGCACGATCCATTCTAATTCAATCGTATGATCCATTCTAATTCATTCATACGATCCAATCTAATTCATTCTTACGATCCATTCTATTTCATTGGTACGATCCATTCTAATTCATTCGTGCGATCCATTCTAATTCATTCATACGATCCATTCTAATTCCTTCATAAGATTCATTCTATTTCATTCGTATGATCCATTCTAATTCCTTTGTACGATCCATTCTAATTCATTCCCATGAATGTATCCATTCTAATTCCTTCGTACGATCCATTTTAATTCCTTCGTACGATCAATTCTAATTCATTCACACGATCCATTCTAATTCATTCATACAATCCATTCTAATTCCTTCATACGATCCATTCTAATTCATTCGTACGATCCATTCTAATTCATTCGCACGATCCATTCTAATTCATTCATACGATCCATTCTAATTCATTCATACGATCTATTCGAATTCATTCGCACGAATGTATCCATTCTAATTCATTCGTACGATCCTTTCTAATTCATTCGCACAATCTATTCTAATTCATTCGTACGATCCATTCTAATTCATTAGCACGATCCATTCTAATTCATTCGTACGATCCATTCTATTTCATTCATACGATCCATTCTTACTCATTCGAACGATCAATTCTAATACATTCGCACAAATGTATCCATTCTAATTCATTCGTACGATCCATTCTAATTCATTCGCACGATCCATTCTAATTCATTCTTACGATCCATTCTAATTCATTCGTACGATCCATTCTAATTCATTCGCACAATCTATTCTAATTCATTCGTACGATCCATTCTAATTCATTAGCATGATCCATTCTAATTCATTCGTACAATCCATTCTAATTTATTCGCACGATCCATTCTAATTCATTCATACGATCCATTCTAATTCATTCATACAATCCATTCTAATTCTTTCGCACGAATGTATCCATTCTAATTTATTCGTACGATCCATTATAATTCATTCGCACAATCTATTATAATTCATTTGTACGTACGAATTTATTCATACGATCCATTCTAATTCATTCGTACGATCCATTCTAATTCATTAGCATGATCCATTCTAATTCATTCATATGATCTATTGTATTTCATTCATACGATCCATTGTTACTCATTCGCATGATCCATTCTAATTTATTCGCACGAATGTATCCATTCTAATTCATTCGTATGGATCATACGAATGAATTAGAATAGATCGTGCGAATGAATTAGAATGGATCGTATGAATGAATTAGAATATATCGTGCTAATGAATTAGAATGGATCGTACGAATGAATTAGAATAGATTGTGCGAATGAATTAGAATGGATCGTACGATTGAATTAGAATGGATACATTCGTGCGAATGAATTAGAATGGTTCGTACGACTGAATTAGAATGGATAAATTCATGGGAATGAATTAGAATGGATCAGACGAAGGAATTAGAATGGTTCATACGAATGAAATATAATGGATCGTATGAATGAGTTAGAATGGATCGTGCGAATGAATTAGAATGGATCGTACGAATGAGTAAGAATGGATCGTACGAATCAAAAAGAATGGATCATACGTACAATCCATTCTAATTCATTCATGCGATCCATTCTAATACATTCGCACGAATGTATCCATTCTAATTCCTTCGTACGATCCAATCTAATTTATTCGCACGATCCATTCTAATTCATTCGTATGATCCATTCTATTTCATTCGTACGATCCATTCTTACTCATTCGTACGATCCATTCTAATTCATTCGCATGAATGTTTCCATTCTAATTCATTCGTACGATCCATTCTAATTCATTCGTACGATCCATTCTAATTCGTTCGCACGAATGTATCCATTTTAATTCATTCGTACGATCCATTCTATTTCATTCGTACGATCCATTCTTACTCATTCGTACGATCCATTCTATTTCATTCGTACGATCCATTCTTACTCATTCGTATGATCGAATAAATTCGAATGGATCGTATGAATGAATTAGATTGGATCGTATGAATGAATTAGAATGGATCGTACGTATAAATTAGAATGGATCGTACGAATGAATAAGAATGAAGGAATTAGAATGGATCATACGAATGAATTAGAATAGATTGTGCGAATGAATTAGAATGGATCATACGAATGAATAAGAATGTAGGAATTAGAATGGATCATACGAATGAATTAGAATAGATTGTGCGAATGAATTAGAATGGATCGTACGAATGAGTAAGAATGGATCGTACGAATGAAATAGAATGGATCGTATGAAAGAATTAGAATAGATTGTGCTAATGAATTAGAATGGATCGTACGAATGAATTAGAATAGATTGTGCGAATGAATTAGAATGGATCACATAAATGAATGGATCTTACGAATGAATTAGAATGGATACATTCGTGCGAATGAATTAGAATGGATCGTACGAATGAGTACGAATGGATCATACAAATGAAATAGAATGGATCGTACGAATGAATTAGAATGGATCGTGCTAATGAATTAGAATGGATCGTAAGAATGAATTAGAATAGATTGTGCGAATGAATTAGAGTGGATCGTATGAATGAATTCGAATGGATCGTACGAATGAATTAGAATGGATCATACAAATGAAATATAATGGATCGTATGAATGAATTAGAATGGTTCGTATGAATTAGAATGGACGTATGAATGAATTAGAATAGATAGTGCTAATGAATTAGAGTAGATCGTATGAATGAATTAGAATAGATTGTACAATGAATTAGAATAGATTGTGCGAATGAATTAGAATGGATCGTACGAATGAATGGATCGTACGAAAGAATTAGAATGGATACATTCGTGCGAATGAATTAGAATGGATATATTCGTGCGAATGAGTAAGAATGGATCACACGAATGAAATAGAATGGATCGTACGAATTAGAATGGATCGTATGAATGAATTAAAATGGATTGTGCTAATAAATTAGAATGGATCGTACGAATGAATTAGAATGGATCGTACGAATGAATTAGAATAGATTGTGCGAATGAATTAGAATGGATCGTATGAATGAATGGATCGTACGAAGGAATTAGAATGGATCATACGAATGAAATACAATGGATCGTACGAAGGAATTAGAATGGATCGTACGAAGGAATTAGAATGGATCGTACGAATGAATTAGAATGGATACATTTGTGCAAATGAATTAGAATGGATTATATGTATGAGTTAGAATGGATCGTGCAAATGAATTAGAATGGATCGTGCAAATGAATTAGAATGGACCGTACGAATGAATTAGAATAGATTGTGCGAATGACTTAGAATGGATCGTACGAATGAATTAGAATGGATACATTCGTGCGAATGAATTAGAATGGATCGTATGAATGAATTAGATTGGATCGTATGAATGAATTAGAATGGATCGTTCGAATGAATTAGAATGGATCGTACGAATGGATTAGAATGGATCATATGAACGAATTAGTATGGATCGTGCGAATGAATTAGAATAGATCGTACGAATGAATTAGAATGGATCATATGAATGAATTAGATTTGATCGTATGAATGAATTAGAATGGATCGCACGTATGAATTAGAATGGATACATTCATAGGAATGAATTAGAATGGATCGTACGAATGAATTAGAATGGATCGTACAAATAAATTAGAATGGATTGTTCTAATGAATTAGAATGGATCGTACAAAGGAATTAGAATAGATTGTGCGAATGATATAGAATGGATCGTACGAATGAATTAGAATGGATACACTCGTGCAAATGAATTAGAATGGATCGTATGAATGAATTAGATTGGCTCGTACGAATGAGTAAGAATGGATCGTACGAATGAAATAGAATGGATCGTACGAATGAATTAGAATGGATCGTGCTAATGAATTAGAATGGATCGTACGAATGAATCCATTCTAATTCATACGATCCATTCTAATTCATTCTAATTCATTCATATGATCGTACGAATGAATAAGAATGGACCGTACGAATGAAATAGAATGGATCGTACGAACGATTTTGAATAGATCGTGCTAATGAATTAGAATGGATCGTATGAATGAATTAGAATAGATCGTGCGAATGAATTAGAATGGATCGTACGAATGAATTAGAATGGATCGTATGAATGAATTAGAATGGATCGTACGAATGAATTAGAATTGATTGTGCTAATGAATTAGAATGGATCGCACAAAGAAATGAATTAGAATGGATACATTCGTACAATCCATTCTAATTCATTCGTACGATCCATTCTAATTCATTCGTACGATCCATCCTAATTCATTCATACGATCCATTCTAATTCATATTCATTCGTACGATCCATTCTAATTCATTCGTACGATCCATTCTAAATCATTCGTAAGATCCATTCTAATATATTCGCACGATCCATTCTAATTCATTTGTACGATCCATTCTAATTCATACGTACAATCTATTCTAATTCATTCGTACGATCCATTCTAATTCATTAACACGATCCATTCTAATTCATTCGTACGATCCATTCTATTTCATTCGTACGATCTATTCTTACTCATTCGTACGATCCATTCTAGAATAGATCGTGCGAATGATTTAGAATGGATCGTACGAATGAATTAGAATGGATCGTACGAATGAATTAGAATGGATCGTACGAATAAATTAGAATGGATCGTATGAATGAATATGAATTAGAATGGATCGTATGAATAAATTAGAATGGATCGTACAAATGAATTAAAATGGACCGTTCGAATGAATTAGAATGGATTGTACGAATGTATCCATTCTAATTCATTCCTTTGTGCGATCCATTCTAAATCATTAGCACGATCCATTCTAATTCATTCGTACGATCCATTCTAATCATTCGCACGAATGGATCTTACTCATTCATAAATTAGAATCGATCGTACGAATGAATTAGAATGGATCATATGAAAGAATTAGTTTGGATTATGCGAATGAATTAGAATGGATCGTACGAATGAATTAGAATGAATACATTCATGCAAATGAATTAGAATGGATCGTATGAATGACTTAGAATGGATCGTATGAATGAATTCGAATGGATCGTATGTATGAATTAGAATGGATCGTACGAATGAATTAGAATGGATCGTAGGAATGAATTAGAATGGATCGTACGAAGGAATTAGAATGGATTGTACGAAGGAATTAGAATGGATCGTACAAATGAATTAGAATGGATACATTCGTGCAAAAGAATTAGAATGGATTGTATGAATGAATTAGAATGGATCGTACAAATGAATTAGAATGGATCGTGCGAATGAATTAGAATGGATCGTACGAATGAATTAGAATAGATTGTGCGAATTAATTAGAATGGATCGTACGAATGAATTAGAATGGATACATTCATGCGAATGAATAAGAATGGATCGTATGAATGAATTAGAATGGATCGTACGTACGATCCATTCTATTTCATTCGTACGATCCATTCTTACTCATTCGTACGATCCATTCTAATTCATTCACACGATCCATTCTAATTCATTCATACGATCCATTCTAATTCATTCGTACGATCCATTCTAATTCATTCATAAGATTCATTGTAATTCATTCATACAATCCCTTCTAATTCTTTCGCACGAATGTATCCATTCTAATTCATTCGTACAATCCACCCTAATTCCTTCGTTTGATCCATTCTAATTCATTCGCACGAATGTATCCTTTTTAATTCATTCGTACGATCCATTCTAATTCATTCGTACGATCCATTATAATTCATTCGCACGATCCATTCTAATTCATTCATACGATCCAATCTAATTCATTCATACGATCCATTCTAATTCATTCGCACGATTGTATCCATTCTAATTCATTCATACGATCCATTCTAATTCATTCGCATGATCCAATCTAATTCATTCATACGCTCCATTCTAATTCATTCGTACGATCCATTCTAATTCATTCTCATGATCTATTCTAATTCATTCGCACGATCCATTCTAATTCATTCATACGATCCATTCTTACTCATTCGTACGATCCATTCTAATTCATTCAATCTAGTTCATTCATACGATCCATTCTAATTCATTCGCACGAATGTGTCCATTCTAATTCATTCGTACGATCAATTCTAATTCATTCGCACGATCCATTCTGATTCATTCGTACGATCCATTCTAATTCATTCGTACGATCCATTCTAATTCATTCGCACGATCATTAGAATGGATCGTGCGAATGAATTAGAATGGATCGTACGAATAAATTAGAATGGATACATTCGTGCGAATGAATTAGAATGGTTCGTACGAATGAGTAAGAATGGATCATACGAATGAAATATAATGGATCGTACGAATGAATTAGAATGGATCATGCGAATGAATTAGATTGGATCGTGTGAATGAATTAGAATGGATCGTACGAATGAATTAGAATGGATACATTCCTGCGAGTGAATTAGAATGGATCGTACGAATGAAATAGAATGGATCGTATGAATGAATTCGAATGGATCGTACGAATGAATTAGAATGGATACATTCGTGCGAATGAATTAGAATGGATCATACGAAGGAATTAGAATGGATCGTATGAATGAATTAGAATGGATCATACGAATGAATTAGAATGGATCGTATGAATGAATTAGAATGGATCATACGAATGAATTAGAATAGATATTTTTGTGCGAAGGAATTAGAATGGATGAATTAGAATGAATTAGAATGGATATATTTGTGCGAATGAATTAGAAAGGATCATATGAATGAATTTGAATGGATCGTACGAATGAATTAGAATGGATCGTGCGAATGAATTAGATTGGATCGTGCAAATGAATTAGAATGGATCGTACGAATGAATTAGAATGGATACATTTGTGCGAATGAATTAGAATGGATCGTATGAATGAATTAGAATGGATCATATGAATGAATTCGAATGGATCGTACGAATGAATTAGAATGGATACATTCATGCGAATGAATTAGAATGGATCATACGAAGGAATTAGGGTGGATCGTACGAATGAATTACAATGGATACGTTCGTGCGAAAGAATTAGAATGGATTGTATGAATGAATTAGAATGGATCGTATGAATGAATTAGAATGGATCCTATGAATGAATTAGAATGGATCGTGCAAATGAATTAGAATGGATTGTGCTAATGAGTAAGAATGGATCGTACGAATGAAATCGAATGGATCGTACGAATGAATTAGAATGGATCGTGCTAATGAATTAGAATGGATCATACGAATCAATTAGAATAGATTGTGCGAATGAATTAGAATGGATCTTGCGAATGAATTAGAATGGATACAGATGTGCGAATGTATTAGATTGGATCGTACGAATGAATTAGAATGGATCGTATGAATGAATTAGAATGGATCGTATGAATGAATTCGAATGGATCGTACGAATCAATTAGAATAGATACATTCGTGCGAATGAGTTAGAATGGATCATACAAAGGAATTAGGGTGGATCGTACGAAAGAATTAGAATGGATACATTCGTGCGAAAGAATTAGAATAGATTGTATGAATGAATTAGATTGGATCATATGAATGAATTAGAATGGTTCATGCAAATGAATTAGAATGGATCGTACGAATGAATTAGAATGGATACATTCATGCGAATGAATTAGAATGGATCGTACAAATGAGTAAGAATGGATCGTACGAATGAAATATAATGGATCGTACGAATGAATTAGAATGGATCGTGCTAATGAATTAGAATGGATCGTATGAATGAATTAGAATAGATTGTGCGAATGAATTAGAATGGATCGTACGAATGAATTAGAATGGATACATTCGTGTGAATGAATTAGAATGGATCGTACGAAGGAATTAGAATGGATCATACGAATGAAATAGAATGGATCGTACGAAGGAATTAGAATGGATCGTACAAAGGAATTAGAATGAATTGATCGAATGAATTAGAATGGATCGTACAAATGAATTAGAATGGATCGTATGAATGAATTAGAATGGATCGTGCGAATGAATTAGAATGGACCGTACGAATGAATTAGAATGGATACATTCGTGTGAAAGAATTAGAAGGGATTGTATGAATGAATTAGAATGGATCAAATGAATGAATTAGAATGGATCGTGCGAATGAATTAGATTGGATCGTATGTATTTATTAGAATGAATTAGAATGTATTAGGAATTAAAATGGATCATACGAATGAATTTGGATGGATCGTAAGAATGAATTAGAACGGATCGTACGAATGGATTAGAATGTATTCTAATTAGAATGGATCATGCGAATGAATGAATTGGAATAGATTGTGCGAATGAATTAGAATGAATTCCTTCGCACGAATGTATCCATACGAATGAATTAGAATGGATCGTATGAATGAATTTGAATGGATCGTATGAATGAATTAGAATGGATCATACGAATGAATTAGAATGGATACATTCGTGCGAATGAATTAGAATGGATCGTATGAATGAATTAGAATGGATCGTATGAATGAATTAGAATGGATACCTTCATGGGAATGAATTAGAATAGATTGGATCATACGAATGAATTAGAATGGATCGTATGAACAAATTAGAATGGATCGTGCAAATGAATTAGAATGGATCGTACGAATGAATTAGAATGGATACATTCGTGCGAATGAATTAGAATGGATCGTATGAATGGATTAGAATGGATCGTATGAATGAATTAGAATGGATCGTACGAATGAATAAGAATAGATCTTATGAATGATCGTATGAATGAATTAGAATGGATCGCACGTATGAATTAGAATGGATACATTCATGGGAATGAATTAGAATGGATCGTACGAAGGAATTGGAATGGATCGTACGAAGGAATTAGAATGCATACATTCGTGCAAAAGAGTTAGAATAGATTGTATGAATGAATTAGAATTGATCATACAAATGAATTAGAATGGATCGTACGAATGAATTAGAATTGATCATACGAATGAATTAGAATGGATCGTACGAATGAATTAGAATGGATCGTGCTAATTAAATAGAATGGATCATACGAATGAATTAGAATGGATCGTACGAATGAGTAAGAATGGATCGTACGAATGAAATAGAATGGATCGTACGAATGAATTAGAATGGATCGTGCGAAAGAATTAGATTGGATCATGCGAATGAATTAGAATGGATCGTACGAATGAATTAGAATAGATACATTTGTGTGAATGAATTAGAATGGATTGTATGAATGAATTAGAATGGATCGTATGAATGAATTCGAATGGATCGTACGTATGAATTCGAATGGATCGTACGAATGAATTAGAATGGATCGTATGAATGAATTAGAATGGATCGTACGAAATAATTAGAATGGATCGTACGAAGGAATTAGAATGGATCGTACGAATGAATTAGAATGGATACATTCGAGCAAAAGAATTATAATGAATTAGAATGGATCGTACAAATGAATTAAAATGGATCGTGCGAATGAATTAGAATGGATCGTACGAATGAATTAGAAAAGATTGTGCGATTGAATTAGAATGGATCGTATGAATGAAATAGAATGAATCGTATGAATGAATTAGAATGGATCGTACGTTCGATCCATTCTATTTCATTCTTACGATCCATTCTTACTCATTCGTTAGATCCATTCTAATTCATTCGTATGATCCATTCTAATTCATTCGTACGATCCATTCTAATCCATTCGTACGATCCATTGTAATTCATTAGCACGATCCATTCTAATTCATTCGTACGATCCATTCAATTTCATTCATACAATCCATTATTACTCATTCGTACGATCTATTCTAATTCATTCGCACGAATGTATCCATTCTAATTCATTCGTACGATCCATTCTAATTCATTCGCACGATCCATTCTAATTCTTTCATACGATCCATTCTAATTCATTCGTACGATCAATTCTAATTCATTCGCATGATCCATTCTAATTCATTCATACGATCCATTCTAATTCATTCCTACAATGCATTCTAATTCATTCGCACGAATGTATCCATTCTAATTCATTCGTACGATCCATTCTAATTCATTCTCACGATCCATTCTAATTCATTCATACGATCCATTCTAATTAATTCGTACGATCCATTCTAATTCATTAGCACGATCCATTCTATTTCATTCGTACGATCCATTCTTACTCATTCGTACGATTCATTCGAATTCATTGGCACAAATGTATCCATTCTAATTCATTTGTACGATCCATTCTAATTCATTCATACGATCCATTCTAATTCATTCATACGATCCATTCTAATTCATTCGTACGATCCATTCTAATTCATTCGCACAATATATTCTAATTCATTCGTACGATCCATTCTAATTCATTAGCACGATCCATTCTAATTCATTAGTACGATCCATTTTATTTCATTTGTACGATCCATTCTTACTCATTCGTACGATCCAATCTAATTCATTCGCACGAATGTATCCATTCTAATTCATTCGTACGATCCATTCTAATTCATTCATACGATCCATTCTAATTCATTCGCACAATCTATTCTAATTCATTCGTACGATCCATTCTAAAACATTAGCACGATCCATTCTAATTTATTCGTACGATCCATTCTATTTCATTCATACGATCCATTCTTACTCATTCGTACGATCCATTCTAATTCATTCGCATGAATTATGAACGAATTACGAATGATCATGCGAATGAATTAGAATGGATCGTACGAATGAATTAGAATGATCGTGCGAACGAATTACGAATGAATTGGAATGGATCGTGCGAATGAATTAGAATGGATCGTACGAATGAATTAGAATGGATCGTATGAATGAATTTGAATGGATGGTGCGAATGAATTAGAATGGATCGTACGAATGAATTAGAATAGAATGGATACATTCGTACGAATGAATTAGAATGGATCATACGAATGAATTAGAATGGATCGTACGAATGAATTAGAATAGAATGGATACATTTGTGCGAATGAATTAGAATGGATCGTGCGAATGAATTAGATTGGATCGTGCGAATGAATTAGAATGGATCGTACGAATGAATTAGAATGGATACATTCGTGCGAAAGAATTAGAATGGATTGTATGAATGAATTAGAATGGATCGTATGAATGAATTAGAATGGATCGTGCGAATGAATTTTAATGGATCGTATGAATGAATTAGAATGGATGGTGCGAATGAATTAGAATGGATCGTACGAATGAATTAGAATAGAATGGATACATTCATACGAATGAATTAGAATGGATCATAGGAATGAATAAGAATGGATCGTACGAATGAATTAGAATAGAATGGATACATTTGTGCGAATGAATTAGAATGGATCGTGCGAATGAATTAGATTGGATCGTGCGAATGAATTAGAATGGATCGTACGAATGAATTAGAATGGATACATTCGTGCGAAAGAATTAGAATGGATTGCATGAATGAATTAGAATAGATCGTATGAATGAATTAGAATGGATCGTGCGAATGAATTAGAATGGATCGTACGAATGAATTAGAATGGATACATTCGTGCGAAAGAATTAGAATGGATTGTATGAATGAATTTGAATGGATCATACGAAAGTATTAGAATGGATCGTATGAATGAATTAGAATGGATCGTGCGAATGAATTAGAATGGATCGTATGAATGAATTAGAATGGATACATTCATGCGAATGAATTAGAATGGATCGTACGAATGAGTAAGAATGGATCGTACGAATGAAATAGAATGGATCGTGCGAATGAATTAGAATGGATCTTGCGAATAAATTAGAATAGATCGTGCGAATGAATTAGAATTGATCGTACGAATGAGTAAGAATGGATCATACGAATGAAATAGAATGGATCGTATGAATGAAATAGAATGGATCGTACGAATGAATTAGAATGGATCTTGCGAATGAATTATAATGGATCGTGCGAATGAATTATAATGGATCGTACGAATGAATTAGAATGGATCGTATGAATGAATTAGAATGGATCGTGCGAATGAATTAGAATGGATCGTATTAATAAATTTGAATGGATCGTACGAATGAATTAGAATGGATATATTCGAGCGAATGAATTAGAATGGATCATACGAAGGAATTAGGGTGGATCGCACAAATTAATTAGAATAGATACATTCGTGTGAAAGAAATAGAATGGATTGTATGAATGAATTGGAATGGATCGTATGAATGAATTAGAATGGATCGTTCGAAGGAATTAGAATGGATACATTCGTGCGAAAGAATTAGAAAGGATTGTATGAATGAATTAGAATGGATCGTATGAATGAATTAGAATAGATCATGCGAATGAATTAGAATGGATCGTACGAATGAATTTGAATGGATCGTATGAATGAATTAGAATGGATCGTGCGAATGAATTAGAATGGATCGAGCGAATGAATTAGAATGGATACATTCGTGCGAATGAATTAGAATGGATCGTACGATGAATTAGAATGGATACATTCGTGTGAATGAATTAGAATGGATCATGCTAATGAATTAGAATGGATTGTACGAATGAATTAGAATGGATCATACGAAGGAATTAGGGTGGATCGTACGAATGAATTAGAATGGAAACATTCGTGCGAAAGAATTACAATGGATTATATGAATGAATTAGAATGGATCGTGCAAATGAATTAGAATGGATCGTGCGAATGAATTAGAATGGATCGTACGAATGAATTCGAATAGATTGTGCGATTGAATTAGAATGGATCGTACGAATCAATTAGAATGGATCGTATGAATGAATTAGCATGATCCATTCTAATTCTTTCGCACGAATGTATCCATTCAAATTCATTCGTACGATCCATTCTAATTCATTCATACGATCCATTCTAATTCTTTCGTACAATCCATTCTAATTCATTCGCACGATCCAATCTAATTCATTCGCACAATCCATTCTAATTCATTCGAACGATCCATTCTATTTCATTCGTACGATCCATTCTTACTCATTCGTACGATCCATACTAATTCATTTGCACGAATGTACCCATTCTAATTCATTCGTACGATCCGTTCTAATTCACTTGCACGATCCATTCTAATTCATTCATACGATCCCTTCTAATTCATTCGTACGATCCATTCTAATTCATTCGTACGATCCATTCTAATTCATTCATATGATCCATTCTAATTCATACGATCCATTCTAATTCATTCATACGATCCATTCTATTTTATTCGTATGATCCATTCTATTTCATTCATACGATCCATTCTATTTCGTTCGTACGATCCATTCTTACTCATTCGTACGATCCAATCTAATTTATTCGCACGATCCAATCATAATCATTCGTACGATCGATTCTAATTCATTCGTATGATCCATTCTATTTTATTCGTACGATCCATTCTTACTCATTCGTACGATCAATTCTAATTCATTCGCACGAATGTATCCATTCTAATTCATTCGTACGATCCATTCTAATTCATTTGCACGATCCATTCTAATTAATTCATACGATCCATTCTAATTCATTCGTACGATCCATTCTAATTCATTCATACAATCCATTCTAATTCTTTTGCACGAATGTATCCATTCTAATTCATTCGTACGATCCATTCTAATTCATTCGCATGATCCATTCTAATTCATTCATATGATCCATTCTAATTCATTTGTACGATCCATTCTAATTCATACGTACGATTCATTCGAATTCATTCATACGATCCATTCTAATTCATTCATACGATCCATTCTAATTCATTCGCACGAATGTATCCATTCTAATTCATTCGTACGATCCATTCTAATTCATTCGCACGATCCAATTTAATTCATTCGCATGATCCATTCTAATTCATTCGTACGATCCATTCTATTTCATTCGTACGATCCATTCTTACTCATTCGTACAATCCATTCTAATTCATTCGCACGAATGTATCCATTCTAATTCGTTCGTACGATCCATTCTAATCCATTCGCACGATCCATTCTAATTCATTCATACGATCCATTCTAATTCATTCGTACGATCCATTCTAATTCATTCATATGATCCATTCTATTTCATTCGTACGATCTATTCTTACTCATTCGTACGATCCATTCTAATTCATTCACACGAATGTATTCATTCTAATTCATTCGTACGATCCATTCCAATTCATTCTCACGATCCATTCTAATTCATCGCACGATCCATTCTTATTCATTCGTACGATCCATTTTAATTCATTAGCATGATCCATTCTAATTCATTCGTATGATCCATTGTATTTTATTCGTACGATCCATTTTTACTCATTCGTACGATCCATTCGAATTCATTCGCACGAATGTATCCATTCTAATTCATTCGTATGGATCGTACGAATGAATTAGAATAGATTGTGCGAATGAATTAGAATGGATTGTATGAATGAATTAGAATGGATCGTGCTAATGAATTAGAATGGATCGTACGAATGAATTAGAATAGATTGTGCGAATGAATTAGAATGGATCGTACGAATAAATTAGAATGGATACATTCGTGCGAATGAATTAGAATGGATCGTACGAATGAATTAGAATGGATGCATTCATGGGAATGAATTAGAATGGATCATACTAAGGAATTAGAATGGATCATACGAATGAAATAGAATGGATCGTATGAATGAATTAGAATGGATCGTGCGAATAAATTAGAATGGATCATACGAATGAGTAAGAATGGATCGTACGAATGAAATAGAATGGATCGTACATACAATCCATTCTAATTCATTCATACGATCCATTCTAATTCATTCGCACGAATGTATCCATTCTAATTCCTTCGTACGGTCCAATCTAATTCATTCGCACGATCCATTCTAATTCATTTGTATGATCCATTCTATTTCATTCTTACGATCCATTCTTACTCATTCATACGATCCATTCTAATTCATTCGCACGAATGTATCCATTATAATTCATTCGTACGATCCATTCTAATTAATTCGCACGATCCAATCTAATTCATTCGCACGATCCATTCTAATTCATTCGTACGATCCATTCTATTTCATTCGTACGATCCATTCTTACTCATTCGTACAATCCATTCTAATTCATTCGCACGAATGTATCCATTCTAATTCATTCGTACGATCCATTCTAATCCATTCGCACGATCCATTCTAATTCATTCATACGATCCATTCTAATTCATTCGTACGATCCATTCTAATTCATTCATACGATCCATTCTATTTCATTCGTACGATCTATTCTTACTCATTCGTACGATCCATTCTAATTCATTCGCACGAATGTATCCATTCTAATTCATTCGTACGATCCATTCCAATTCATTCGCACGATCCATTCTAATTCATCGCACGATCCATTCTTATTCATTCGTACGATGAATTTTAATTCATTAGCATGATCCATTCTAATTCATTCGTACGATCCATTGTATTGTATTCGTACGATCCATTTTTACTAATTCGTACGATCCATTCGAATTCATTCGCACGAATGTATCCATTCTAATTCTTTCGTATGGATCGTACGAATGAATTAGAATAGATTGTGCGAATGAATTAGAATGGATTGTATGAATGAATTAGAATGGATCGTGCTAATGAATTAGAATGGATCGTACGAATGAATTTGAATAGATTGTGCAAATGAATTAGAATGGATCGTACGAATGAATTAGAATGGATACATTCGTGCGAATGAATTAGAATGGATCGTACGAATGAATTAGAATGGATGCATTCATGGGAATGAATTAGATTGGATCATACGAAGGAATTAGAATGGATCATACGAATGAAATAGAATGGATCGTATGAATGAATTAGAATGGATCGTGCGAATAAATTAGAATGGATCATACGAATGAGTAAGAATGGATCGTACGAATGAAATAGAATGGATCGTACGTACAATCCATTCTAATTCATTCATACGATCCATTCTAATTCATTCGCACGAATGTATCCATTCTAATTCCTTCGTACGGTCCAATCTAATTCATTCGCACGATCCATTCTAATTCATTCGTATGATCCATTCTATTTCATTCTTACGATCCATTCTTACTCATTCGTACGATCCATTCTAATTCGTTCGCACGAATGTATCCATTATAATTCATTCGTACGATCCATTCTAATTCATTCGCACGATCCATTCTAATTCATTCATACGATCCATTCTAATTCATTCGTACGATTCATTCTAATTCATTCGCACGATCCATTCTAATTCATTCATACGATCCATTCTAATTCATTCATACGATCCATTCTAATTCATTCGCACGAATGTATCCATTCTAATTCATTCGTATGATCCATTCTTACTCATTCGTATGACCGAATGAATTAGAATGGATCGTATGAATGAATTCGATTGGATCGTATGAATGAATTAGAATGGATCGTACGTATGATTTAGAATAGATCGTACGAATGAATAAGAATGAAGGAATTAGAATGGATCGTACGAATGAATTAGAATAGATTGTGCGAATGAATTAGAATGGATCGTACGAATTAATAAGAATAAAGGAATTAGAATGGATCGTACGAATGAATTAGAATAGATTGTGTGAATGAATTAGAATGGATCGTACGAATGAGTAAGAATGGATCGTACGAATGAAATAGTGAATGAATTAGAATAGATCGTGCTAATGAATTAGAATGGATCGTACGAATGAATTAGATTGTGTGAATGAATTAGAATGGATCGTACGAATGAATTAGAATGGATACATTCCTGCGAATGAATTAGAATGGATCGTACGAATAAGTAAGAATAGATCATACGAATGAAATAGAATGGATCGTACGAATGAATTAGAGTCAATCGTGCTAATGAATTAGAATAGATCATACGAATGAATTAGAATAGATTGTGCGAATGAATTAGAATGGATCGTATGAATGAATTCGAATGGATCGTATGAATGAATTAGAATGGATCATACGAATGAAATATAATGGATCGTATGAATGAATTAGAATGGATCGTATGAATTAGAATGGATCGTATGAATGAATTGGAATGGATCGTGCTAATGAATTAGAATAGATCGTATGAATGAATTAGAATGGATCGTACGAATGAATTAGAATAGATTGTGCAAAACAATTCGAATGGATCATACGAATGAATGGATCGTACGAATGAATTTGAATGGATACATTCGTGCGAATGAATTAGAATGGATCGTACGAATGAGTAAGAATGGAACGTATGAATGAAATAGAATGGATCGTACGAATTAGAATGGATCGTATGAATGAATTAGAATGGATTGTGCTAATGAATTAGAATGGATCATACGAATGAATTAGAATGGATCGCACGAATGAATTAGAATAGTTTGTGCGAAGGAATTAGAATGGATCGTACGAATGAATGGATCATACGAAGGAATTAGAATGGATCATACGAATGAAATACATTGGATCGTACGAAGGAATTAGAATGGATCGTACGAAGGAATTAGAATGGATCGTACGAATGAAGTAGAATGGATACATTCGTGCAAAAGGATTAGAATGGATTGTATGAATGAACTAGAATGGATCGTGCAAATGAATTAGAATGGATCGTGCGAATGAATTAGAATGGATTGTACGAAGGAATTAGAATGGATCATACGAATGAATTAGATTAGATCGTATGAATGAATTAGAATGGATCGTGCAAATGAATTACAATGGATCGTACGAATGGATTAGAATGGATCGTATGAATGAATTAGAATGGATCGTGCGAATGAAGTAGAATTGATCGTACGAATTAATTAGAATGGATCGTATGAATGAATTAGATTGGATCGTATGAATGAATTAGAATGGATCGTACGTATGAATTAGAATAGATACATTCATGGAAATGAATTAGAATGGATCGTACAAATGAATTAGAATGGATCGTACGAATAAATTAGAATGAATGTGCTAATGAATTAGAATGGATCGTATAAATGAATTAGAATAGATTGTTCGAATGAATTAGAATGGATCGTACGAATGAATTAGAATGGATACATTCGTGCGAATGAATTAGAATGGATCGTATGAATGAATTACATTGGATCGTACGAATTAGTTAGAATGGATCGTACAAATGAAATAGAATGGATCGTACGAATGAATTAGAATGGATCGTGCTAATGAATTAGAATGGATCGTACGAATGAATCCATTCTAATTCATACGATCCATTCTAATTCATTCTAATTCATTCATATGAACGTACGAATGAATAAGAATGGATCGTACGAATGAAATAGAATGGATCGTACGAATCAATTAGAATGGATCGTGCTAATGAATTAGAATGGATCGTACGAATAAATTAGAATAGATTGTGCGAATGAATTAGAATGGATCATACGAATGAATTAGAATGGATCGTATGAATGAATTAGAATGGATCGTACGAATGAATTAGAATGGACCGCACAAAGAAATGAATTAGAATGGATACATTCGTACAATCCATTCTAATTCATTCGTACGATCCATTCTAATTCATTTGTACGATCCAATCTAATTCATTCATACGATCCATTCTCATTCATTTTCATTCGTATGATCCATTCTAATTCATTCGTACAATCCATTCTAATTCATTCGTAAGATCCACTCTAATTCATTCGCAATATCCATTCTAATTCATTCGTACGATCCATTCTAATTCGTACGTACAATCTATTCTAATTCATTCGTACGATCCATTCTAATTCATTAGCACGATCCATTCTAATTCATTCATACGATCAATTCTATTTCATTCGTACGATCCATTCTTACTCATTCGTACGATCCATTCAAGAATGGATCGTGTGAATGATTTAGAATGGATCGAACGAATGAATTAGAATAGATCGTACGAATGAATTAGAATGGATCATACGAATGAATTAGAATAGATCGTACGAATGAATATGAATTAGAATGGATCGTATGAATAAATTACAATGGATCGTACGAATGAATTAGAATGGATCATACGAATGAATTAGAATGGATTGTACGAATGTATCCATTCTAATTCATTCCTTTGTGCGATCCATTCTAATTCATTAGCACGATCCATTCTAATTCGTTCGTGATCCATTCTAATCATTCGCACGAATGGATCTTACTCATTCATAAATTAGAATGGATCATACGAATGAATTAGAATGGATCATATGAAAGAATTAGTTTGGATCATGCGAATGAATTAGAATGGATCGTACGAATGAATTAGAATGGATACATTCGTGCGAATGAATTAGAATGGATCGTATGAATGAATTAGAATGGATCGTATGAATGAATTCGAATGGATCGTACGTATGAATTGGAATGGATCGTACGAATGAATCAGAATGGATCGTATGAATGATTTAGAATAGATCGTATGAAAAAATTAGAATGGATTGTACGAAGGAATTAGAATGGATCGTACGAATGAATTAGAATGGATACATTCGTGCAAAAGAATTAGAATGGATTGTATGAATGAATTAGAATGGATTGTTCAAATGAATTAGAATGGATCGTGCGAATGAATTAGAATGGATCGTACAAATGAATTAGAATAGATTGTGCGAATGAATTACAATGGATCGTACGAATTAATTAGAATGGATACATTCATGTGAATGAATTAGAATGGATCGTATGAATGAATTAGAATGGATCGTACGTACGATCCATTCTATTTCATTTGTACGATCCATTCTTACTCATTCGTACGATCCATTCTAATTCATTCACATGATCCATTCTAATTCATTCATACGATCCATTCTAATTCATTCGTATGATCCATTCTAATTCATTCATACGATCCATTCTAATTCTTTCGCACGAATGTATCCATTCTAATTCATTCGTACAATCCACCCTAATTCCTTCGTATGATCCATTCTAATTCATTCGCACGAATGTATCCATTCTAATTCATTCGTACGATACATTCTAATTTATTCGTACGATCCATTCTAATTCATTCGCACGATCCATTCTAATTCATTCATACGATCCAATCTAATTCATTCATACGATCCATTCTAATTCATTCGCACGAATGTATCTATTCTAATTCATTTATACGATCCATTCTAATTCATTCGCACGATCCAATCTAATTCATTCATACGATCCATTCTAATTCATTCGTACGATCCATTCTAATTCATTCGCACAAATTTATCCTTTCTAATTCATTCGCACGATCTATTCTAATTCATTCGCACGATCCATTCTAATTCATTCATACGATCCATTCTTACTCATTCGTATGATCCATTCTACTTCATACAATCTAATTCATTCATACGATCTGTTCTAATTCATTCGCATGAATGTATCCATTCTAATTCATTCGTACGATCCATTCTAATTCATTCGCACGATCCATTCTGATTCATTCATACGATCCATTCTAATACATTCGTACGGTCCATTCTAATTCATTCACATGATCATTAGAATGGATCGTGCGAATGAATTAGAATGGATCGTACGAATGAATTAGAATGGATACATTCGTGCGAAAGAATTAGAATGGTTCATACGAATGAGTAAGAATGGATCGTACTAATGTAATAGATTGGATCGTACGAATGAATTGGAATGGATCGTGCGAATGAATTAGATTGGATCGTGCAAATGAATTAGAATGGATCGTACGAATGAATTAGAATGGATACATTCGTGCGAATGAATTAGAATGGATCGTACGAATGAAATAGAATGGATCGTATGAATGAATTCGAATGGATCGTACGAATGAATTAGAATGGATACATTCGTACGAATGAATTAGAATGGATCATACGAAGGAATTAGAATGGATCGTATGAATGAATTAGAATGGATCGTACGAATGAATAAGAATGTATCGTATGAATGAATTAGAATGTATCGTGCGAATGAATTAGAATGGATCGTACGAATGAATTAGAATAGATCGTATGAATGAATTAGAATGGATCGTATGAATGAATTCGAATGGATCGTACGAATGAATTAGAATGGATACATTCGTGCGAATGAATTAGAATGGATCATACGAAGGAATTAGGGTGGATCGTACGGAAGAATTAGAATGGATACATTCGTGCGAAAGAATTAGAATAGACTGTATGAATGAATTAGATTGGATCATATGAATGAATTAGAATGGATCGTGCGAATGAATTAGAATAGATCGTACAAATGAATTATAATGGATACATTCGTGCGAATGAATTAGAATGGATCGTACGAATGAGTAAGAATGGATCGTACGAATGAAATAGAATGGATCGTACGAATGAATTAGAATGGATCATGCTAATGAATTAGAATGGATCATACGAATGAATTAGAATAGATTGTGCGAAAGAATTAGAATGGATCGTACGAATGAATTAGAATGGATACATTCGTGCGAATGAATTAGAATGGATCGTATGAATGAATTAGATTGGATCGTATGAATGAATTAGAATGGATCGTACGTATGAATTAGAATGGATACATTCATGGGAATGAATTATAATGGATCGTACGAAGGAATTAGAATGGAACATACGAATGAAATAGAATGGATCATATGAATGAATTAGAATGGATCGTATGTATGAATTAGAATGGATCGTATGAATGAATTAGAATGTATCGTGCGAATGAATTAAATTGGATCGTACGAATGAATTAGAATGGATACATTCGTGCGAAAGAATTAGAATGGATTGTATGAATGAATTAGAATGGATCGAATGAATGAATTAGAATGGATCGTACAAATGAATTAGATTGGATCGTATGTATGAATTAGAATGAATTAGAATGTATTAGGAATTAGAATGGATCATACAAATGAATTAGAATGGACCATTTGAATGAATTAGAATGGATCGTACGAATGGATTAGAATGTATTCTAATTAGAATGGATCGTGCGAATGAATGAATTAGAATAGATTGTGCGAATGAATTAGAATGAATTCCTTCGCATGAATGTATCCATACAAATGAATTAGAATGGATCGTACGAATGAATTAGAATGGATCGTATAAATGAATTAGAATGGATCATACGAATGAATTAGAATGGATACATTCGTGCGAATGAATTAGAATGGATCGTATGAATGAATTAGAATGGATCGTATGAATGAATTAGAATGGATACATTCATGGGAATGAATTAGAATAGATTGGATAGTACGAATGAATTAGAATGGATCGTATGAATGGATTAGAATGGATCGTGCGAATGAATTAGAATGGATCGTACGATTTAATTTGAATGGATACATTCGTGCGAATGAATTAGAATGGATCGTACGAATGAATTAGAATGGATCTTATGAATGAATTAGAATGTATCGTACGAATGAATTAGAATGGATCGTATGAATGATCGTATGAATGAATTAGAATGGATCGTACGTATGAATTAGAATGGATACATTCATGGGAATGAATTAGAATAGATCGTACGAAGGAATTAGAATTGATCGTACGAAAGAATTAGAATGGATCATACAAAGGAATTAGAATGGATCATACGAATGAATTAGAATGCATACATTTGTGCAAAAGAATTAGAATGGATCGTACAAATGAATTAGAATAGATCGTACAAATGAATTAGAATGGATCATACGAATGAATTTGAATGGATCGTGTTTGGGGGATTTTTCCTGGTCCTTGCGAGCCACCTGTAAGACCAAGAAAAGAGAAACGTGAGAACGGCTGGCTCCCTTAGGAGCGCAGACCCTCCGACGCTCAAGTCAGTTATGGTAGCACAACGGAGAGCTGTTGTATACCAAAGTGGTAGGGAAAGGGATTTCCAACCTGTATTTTGGAGCCTGGGGGTATGCATTTATAGACATGGGCGACCTATCGGGGTGCGACGTGTGGCAGCTCTTTCCGGCACCTTCTAGGCCCCCACGTTCCAGCCCACAGTAGTCTCTGACAGTTCTTGGAACTTGGACCCCTGACATTCTTTTGTCGTCTAGCTCGCCTGACGAAGTAGTGGAGGACAGCAGCTGCTGTTCTGTTGCCGCCAGGGGAATCTTCTAGAATGTTCAAGTCTGGGAGGTTTCAAACCGACTCCGATGGGCTTCCGTGGACTGCAATCGTCCACGTAGCTTCAGTGGGTTCTCGACACCTGGTAATCTTTATGCTGCTCTTACTAGAGGCGATCTCAAGGGGGAAGCGAGGGCGAGCTCGCCCTCCGTTGCTCCGTCTTCTCCTCCATATCTATCAAGAGTCGGACCTCGCAGGAGCGACCTCTTCGATAAACAGGGGAAGCTTGGCGAGCTTGGGCGAGCTTCTGGGTGAGCTCGGGCGAGCTCCTGGGCGAGCTCGGGCGAGCTCCTGGGCGAGCTCTTTGCCTTGCGCCCCTTCAGCCCACTGTGGATCTCGCTCCTTGCCAAGATGATCTAGCGAGCACGGGGGCGCGAACTCATGCGGGGTCCGGGTGGGGCGAGCTGCACTCAGATACAAGGTGTCCATCCAGCTCCCTGTTGGGGCGAGCTGCACTCAGATACAAGGTGTCCATCCAGCTCCCTGTGGGAGCGAGCTGCACTCAGATACAAGGTGTCCATCCAGCTCCCTGTGGGGGCGAGCTGCACTCAGATACAAGGTGTCCATCCAGCTCCCTGTGGGGGCGAGCTGCACTCAGATACAAGGTGTCCATCCAGCTCCCTGTGGGGGCGAGCTCCTGATGGGCTGGGAGGGGCGAGCTCCTTGCGAGCTCAAAAAGGGGCACGCTCGGCTTCCGAGGGTTCCAGCTCCTGGACGGGCTCCCTCGAGAACTATATCTCAGGCGTGTTTGCAAAGCTTCCCAAGATATGCGGTTTCTGACTACCCCCAACAGATCGTACGAATGAATTAGAATGGATCGTGCTAATGAAATAGAATGGATCGTACGAATGAATTAGAATAGATCGTACGAATGAGTAAGAATGGATCGTACGAATAAAATAGAATGGATCGTACGAATGAATTAGAATGGATCGTGCGAAAGAATTAGATTGGATCATGCGAATGAATTAGAATGGATCGTACGAATGAATTAGAATGGATACATTTGTGTGAATGAATTAGAATGGATCGTATGAATGAATTAGAATGGATCGTATGAATAAATTCAAATGGATCGTACGTATGAATTAGAATGAATCGTACGAATGAATTAGAATGGATCGTATGAATGAATTAGAATGGATCGTATGAAGGAATTAGAATGGATCGTAGGAATGAATTAGAATGGATCGTACAAAAGAATTAGAATGGATTATATGAATGAATTAGAATGGATCGTACAAAAGAATTAGAATGGATCGTGCGAATAAATTAGAATGGATGGTACGAATGATTTAGAATAGATTGCGCGAATGAATTAGATTTGATCGTACGATTAAATTAGAATGGATACATTCGTGCGAATGAATTAGAATGGATCGAATGAATGAATTAGAATGGATCGTACGTTCGATCCATTCTATTTCATTCGTACGATCCATTATTACTCATTCGTTCGATCCATTCTAATTCATTCATTCGAACTATTCTAATTCATTCATACGATCTATTCTAATCCATTCGTACGATCCATTCTAATTCTTTAGCACGATCCATTCTAATTCATTCGTTCGATCCATTCTAATTCATTCGTACAATCCATTCTAATTCATTCGCACGAATTTATCCATTCTAATTCATTCGTATGATCCATTCTCATTCATTCATACGATCCATTCTAATTCATTCGCACGATCCATTCTAATTCATTCCTACAATCCATTCTAATTCATTCGTACGATCCATTCTAATTCATTCACACAATCTATTCTAATTTATTCGTAGGATCTATTCTAATTCATTAGCATGATCCATTCTATTTCATTCGTACGATCCATTCTTACTCATTCGTACGATCCATTCTAATTCATTCGCATGAATGTATCCATTCTAATTCATTCGTATGATCCATTCTAATTCATTCGCACAATCCATTCTAATTCATTCATACGATCCATTCTAATTCATTCGTACGATCCATTCTAATTCATTCGCACAATCTATTCTAATTCATTCGTATGATCCATTCTAATTCATTAGCACGATCCATTCTAATTCATTCGTACGATCTATTCTATTTCATTCATACGATCCATTCTTACTCGATCATTCATACGATCCATTCTAATTCATTCGCACGAATGTATCCATTCTAATTCATTCGTACGATCCATTCTAATTCATTCATACGATCCATTCTAATTCATTCGCACAATCTAGTCTAATTCATTCGTACGATCCATTCTAATTCATTAGCATGATCCATTCTAATTCATTCATACGATCCATTCTATTTCATTCGTATGATCCATTCTTACTCATTCATACGATCCATTCTAATTCATTCGCACGAATGTATCCATTCTAATTCATTCGTACGATCCATTCTAATTCATTCGCCCGATCCATTCTAATTCATTCATATGATCCATTCTAATTCATTCGTACGATCCATTCTAATTCATTCGCACGATCCATTCTAATTAATTCATACGATCTATTCTAATTCATTCGCACAAATGTAACCATTCTAATTCATTCGCACGATCCAACCTAATTCATTCGCACGATCCATTCTTATTCCTTCGTCCGATCCATTCTAATTCATTCCCATGAATGTATCCATTCTAATTCATACGTACGATCCATTCTAATTCATTCATACGATCCAATCTAATTCATTCGCACGAATGTATCCATTCAAATTCATTCGTACGATCCATTCTAATTCATTCGCACAATCTATTCTAATTCATTCGTACAATCCATTCTAATTCATTAGCAAGATCCATTCTAAGTCTTTTGTACGATCCATTCTATTTCATTCTAATTCATTCGTATGATCCATTCGTACGATCCATTCTAATTCCTTCGCACGAATGTATCCATTCTAATTCATTCATACAATCCATTCTAATTCTTTCGCACGAATGTATCTATTCTAATTCATTCGTACCATCCATTCTAATTCATTCACACAATCTATTCTAATTCATTCTTACGATCCATTCTAATTCCTTCGTACGATCCATTGTAATTCCTTCGTACGATCCATTCTATTTCATTCGTATGATCCATTCTAATTCCTTCGTACGATCCATTCTAATTCATTCCCATGAATGTATCCACTCTAATTCCTTCGCACAATCTATTCTAATTCATTCATACGATCCATTCTATTTCATTCGCACGATCGTAGGAATTAGAATGGATCGTACGAATGAGTAAGAATGGATCGTATGTATGAATTAGAAGGGATACATTCATGGGATGAATTGGAATGGATCGTACGAATGAATTAGAATGGATCATACGAATGAAATAGAATGGATCATACGAAGGAATTAGAATGGAATGTGTGAATGAATTAGAATGGATCGTGCGAATAAATTAGAATGGATCGTATGAATGAATTAGAATGGATCGTACGAATGAATTATAATGGATCGTGCAAATGAATTAGAATGGATCATATGAATGAATTAGAATGGATGGATGAATGAATTAGAATGGATACATTCGTGCGAATGAATTAGAATGGATCATACGAAGAAATTAGGGTGGATCGTAAGAATGAATTAGAATGGATACATTCGTGTGAAAGAATTAGAATGGATTGTATGAATGAATTAGAATGGATCGTATTAATGAATTAAAATGGATCGTGCGAATGAATTACAATAGATCGTACGAATAAATAAGAATGGATCGTATGAATGAATTAGAATGGATCGTGCGAATGAATTAGAATGGATCGTACGAATAAATTAGAATGGATACAGTCGTGCGAATGAATTAGAATGGATCGTACGAATGAATTAGAATGGATCGTATGAATGAATTAGAATGGATCGTACGAATGAAATAGAATGGATACATTTGTGCGAATGAATTAGAATGGATTGTAGGAATGAGTAAGAATGGATCGTACGAATGTAATAGAATGCACCGTACGAATGAATTAGAATGGATCGTGCTAATGAATTAGAATGGATCGTACGAATGAATTAGAATAGATTGTGCGAATGAATACATTCGTGCGAATGAATTAGAATGGATCGTATGAATGAATTAGAATGGATCATATGAATGAATTAGAATGGATAGTATGAATGAATTCTAATAGATCGTACGAATGAATTAGAATGGATACATTCGTGCGAATGAATTAGATTGGATCATACGAAGGAATTAGGGTGGATCGTACGAATGAATTAGAATGGATACATTCGTGGAAAAGAATTATAATGGATCGTATGAATGAATTAGAATGGATCGTATGAATGAATTAGAATGGATCGTGCGAATGAATTAGAATGGATCGTACGAATGAATTAGAATGGATCGTGCGAATGAATTAGAATGGATCGTGCGAATGAGTTAGAATGGATCGTACGAATGAATTAGAATAGAATGGATACATTCGTACGAATGAATTAGAATGGATCGTACGAATGAATTAGAATAGACTGGATACATTCGTGCGAATGAATTTGAATGGATCGTGCGAATGAATTAGATTGGATCGTGCGAATGAATTAGAATGGATTGTACGAATGAATTAGAATGGATACATTCGTGCGAAAGAATTAGAATGGATTGTATGATCGAATGAATTAGAATGGATCGTATGAATGAATTAGAATGGATCGTGCGAATGAATTAGAATGGATCGTACTAATGAATTAGAATGGATACATTCGTGCGAAAGAATTAGAATGGATTGTATGAATGAATTTGAAAGGATCGTACGAATGAATTAGAGTGGATCGTATGAATAAATTAGAATGGGTCATGCGAATGAATTAGAATGGATCGTACGAATGAATTAGAACGGATTCATTCATGTGAATGAATTAGAATGGATCGTACGAATGAGTAAGAATGGATCGTACGAATGAAATAGAATGGATGGTATGAATGAATTAGAATGGATCGTGCGAATGAATTAGAATAGATCGTATGAATGAATTAGAAAGGATCGTGCGAATGAATTAGAATGGATTGTATGAATGAATTTGAATGGATCGTACGAATGAATTAGAATAGATACATTCGTGCGAATGAATTAGAATGGATCATACGAAGGAATTAGGGTGGATCGTACAAATGAATTAGAATAGATACATTCGTGTGAAAGAAATAGAATAGATTGTATGAATGAATTAGAATGGATCGTATGAATAAATTAGAATAGAGTGTATGAATGAATTAGAATGGATCGTGCGAAGGAATTAGAATGGATATATTCGTGCAAAAGAATTAGAAAGGATTGTATGAATGAATTAGAATGGATCGTATGAATGAATTAGAATGGATCATGCGAATGAATTAGAATGGATCGTACAGATGAATTTGAATGGAGCGTATGAATGAATTAGAATGAATCGTGCGAATGAATTAGAATGGATCATACGAATGAATTAGAATGGATACATTCGTGCGAATGAATTAGAATGGATCGTACGATGAATTAGAATGGATACGTTCGTGCGAATGAATTAGAATGGATCGTGCTAATGAATTAGAATGGATCGTACGAATGAATTAGAATGGATCATACGAAGGAATTAGGGTGGATCGTACGAATGAATTAGAATGGAAACATTCGTGCGAAAGAATTAGAATGGATTGTATTAATGAATTAGAATGGATCGTGCAAATGAATTAGAATGGATCGTGCGAATGAATTAGAATGGATCATACGAATGAATTAAAATAGATTGTGCGAATGAATTAGAATGGATCGTACGAATGATTTAGAATGGATCGTATGAATGAATTACCATGATCTATTCTAATTCTTTCGCACGAATGTATCCATTCTAATTCATTCGTACGATCCATTCTAATTCATTAAAACGATCCATTCTAATTCATTCCTACGATCCATTCTAATTCATTTGCACGATCCATTCTAATTCATTCGCATGAATGTTTCCATTCTAATTCATTCGCACGAATGTATCCATTCTAATTCATTTGTACGATCCCTTCTAATTCATTCGCACGATCCAATCTAATTCATTCACACAATCTATTCTAATTCCTTCGTACGATCCATTCTATTTCATTCGTACGATCCATTCTTTCTATTTTGTACGATCCATTCAAATTCATTCGCACGAATGTACCCATTCTAATTCATTCGTACGATCCCTTTTAATTCATTCGCACGATCCATTCTAATTCATTCATACGATCCATTCTAATTCATTCGTATGATCCATTCTAATTCATTCGTACGATCCATTCTAATTCATTAGCACGATCCATTCTAATTCATTCATACGATCCATTCTAATTCATATGATCCATTCTAATTCATTCATACGATCCATTCTATTTTATTCGTATGATCTATTATAATTCATTCATACGATCCATTCTATTTCATTCGTACGATCCATTCTTACTCATTCGTATGATCCAATCTAATTCATTCGCACGATCCAATCATATTCATTCGTACGATCCATTCTAATTCATTCGTACAATCCATTCAATTTCATTTGTACGATCTATTCTTACTCATTCGTACGATCCATTCTAATTCATTCGCACGAATGTATCCATTCTAATTCATTCGTACGATCCATTCTAATTCATTCACACGATCCATTCTAATTCATTCATACGATCCATTCTAATTCATTCGTACGATCCATTCTAATTCATTCATACAATCCATTCTAATTCTTTCGCACAAATGTATCCATTCTAATTTATTCATACGATCCAATCTAATTCATTCGCACGATCCATTCTAATTCATTCATACGATCCATTCTAATTCATTTGTACGATCCATTCTAATTCATACGTACGATTCATTCGAATTCATTCATACGATCCATTCTAATTCATTCATACGATCCATTCTAATTCATTCACACGAATGTATCCATTCTAATTCATTCGTACGATCCATTCTAATTCATTCGGACGATCCAATCAAATTCATTCGCACGATCCATTCTAATTCATTCGTACGATCCATTCTATTTCATTCGTACGATCCATTCTTACTCATTCGTATAATCCGTTCTAATTCATTCGCACGAATGTATCCATTCTAATTCATTCGTACGATCTATTCTAATTCATTCGCACGATCCATTCTAATTCATTCATATGATCCATTCTAATTCATTCGTACGATCCATTCTAATTCATTCATACGATCCATTCTATTTCATTCTACGATCCATTCTTACTCATTCGTACGATCCATTCTAATTCATTCGCACGAATGTATCCATTCTAATTCATTCGTACGATCCATTGTAATTCATTCGCACGATCCATTCTAATTCATTCATACGATCCATTCTAATTCGTTCGTACGATCCATTCTATTTCATTCGCACAATCTATTCTAATTCATTCGTACGATCCATTCTAATTCATTAGCACGATCCATTCTAATTCATTCGTATGATCCATTCTATTTCCTTCGTACGATCCATTCTAATTCCTTCGTACGATCCATTCTATTTCATTCGTATGATCCATTCTAATTCATTCTAATCCATTCTATTTCCTTCGTACTATCCATTCTATTTCATTCGTACGATCCATTCTTACTCATTCGTATAATCCATTCTAATTCATTCGCACGAATGTATCCATTCTAATTCATTCGTACGATCCATTCTAATTCATTCGCACGATCCATTCTAATTCATTCATACGATCCATTCTAATTCATTCGTACGATCTATTCTAATTCATTCATACGATCCATTCTATTTCATTCTACGATCCATTCTTACTCATTCGTACGATCCATTCTAATTCATTCGCACGAATGTATCCATTCTAATTCATTCGTACGATCCATTCTAATTCATTCGCACGATCCATTCTAATTCATTCATACGATCCATTCTAATTCGTTCGTACGATCCATTCTATTTCATTCGCACAATCTATTCTAATTCATTCGTACGATCCATTCTAATTCATTAGCACGATCCATTCTAATTCATTCGTATGATCCATTCTATTTCTTTCGTACGATCCATTCTTACTGATTCGTACTATCCATTCAAATTCATTCGCACGAATGTATCCAATATAATTCATTCATACGATCCATTCTAATTCATTCGCACAATCTATTCTAATTCATTCGTACGATCCATTCTAATTCATTAGCACGATCCTTTCTAATTCATTCGTACGATCCATTCTATTTCATTCGTACGATCCATTCTTACTTATTCGTATGATCCATTCTAATTCATTTGCACGAATGTATCCATTCTATTCTAATTCATTCGTACGATCCATTCTAATTCATTTGCACGATCCATTCTAATTCATTCATACAATCTATTCTAATTCGTTCGTACGATCCATTCTAATTCATTTGCACGATCCATTCTAATTCTTTCATACGATTCATTCTAGTTCATTCATACAATCCATTCTAATTCTTTCGCACAAATATATCCATTCTAATTCATTTGTATGATCCACCCTAATTCCTTCGTATGATCCATTCTAATTCATTCGCACGAATGTATCCATTCTAATTCATTCGTACGATCCATTCGAATTCATTCATATGATCCATTCTAATTCATTCGTACGATCCATTCTAATTCATTCATACGATCCATTCTAATTCATTCGTACGAATGTATCCATTCTAATTCATTCATACAATCCATTTTAATTCTTTCGCACGAATGTATCCATTCTAATTCATTCGCACAAACTATTCTAATTCATTCGTACGATCCATTCTAATTCCTTCGTACGATCCATTCTAATTCATTCCCATGAATGTATCGACTCTAATTCATTCGCACAATCTATTCTAATTCATTCATACGATCCATTCTATTTTATTCGCACGATCGTAGGAATTAGAATGGATCGTACGAATGAGTAAGAATGGATCGTATGTATGAATTAGAATGGATACATTCATGGGAATGAATTAGAATGGATCGTACGAAGGAATTAGAATGGATCATACGAATGAAATAGAATGGATCGTACGAAGGAATTAGGATGGAACGTGCGAATGAATTAGAATAGATCGTGCGAATGAATTAGAATGGATCGTACGAATGTATTAGAATGGATCATACGAATGAATTAGAATGGATCGTGCAAATGAATTAGAATGGATCGTATGAATGAATTAGAATGGATGTACGGATGAATTAGAATGGATACATTCGTGCGAATGAATTAGAATGGATCATACAAAATAATTAGGGTGGATCATACGAATGAATTAGAATAGATACATTCGTGTGAAAGAATTAGAATGGATTATATGAATGAATTAGAATGGATCGTATGAATGAATTAGAAAGGATCGTGCGAATGAATTACAACGAATCGTACGAATGAATAAGAATGGATCGTATGAATGAATTTGAATGGATCGTGCGAATGAATTAGAATGGATCGTACGAATGAGTAAGAATGGATCGTACGAATGAAATAGAATGGATCGTACGAATGAATTAGAATGGATCATGCTAATGAATTAGAATGGATAGTACGAATAAATTAGATTAGATTGTGCGAATGAATTAGAATGGATCGTACGAATGAATTAGAATGGATCGTCCGAATGAATTAGAATAGAATGTGCGAATGAATACATTCGTGCAAATGAATTAGAATGGATCATATGAATGAATTAGAATGGATCGTATGAATGAAGTCGAATGGATCGTATGAATGAATTAGAATGGAAACATTCGTGCGAATGAATTAGAATGGATCATACGAAGGAATTAGGGTGGATCGTACGAATGAATTAGAATGGATACATTCGTGCAAAAGAATTAGAATGGATTGTATGAATGAATTGGAATGGATCGTATGAATGAATTAGAATAGATCGTGCGAATGAATTAGAATGGATCGTACGAATGAATTAGAATGGATCATGCGAATGAATTAGAATGGATCGTACGAATGAATTAGAATAGAATGGATACATTCGTACGAATGAATTAGAACGGATCGTATGAATGAATTATAATGGATCGTACAAATGAATTAGAATAGACTGGATACATTCGTGCGAATGAATTAGAATGGATCATGCGAATGAATTAGATTGGATCGTGCGAATGAATTAGAATGGATCGTACGAATGAATTAGAATGGATACATTCGTGCGAAAGAATTAGAATGGATTGTATGAAAGAATTAGAATGGATCGTATGAATGAATTAGAATGGATCGTGCGAATGAATTAGAATGGATCGTACGAATGAATTAGAATGGATACATTCGTGCGAAAGAATTAGAATGGATTGTATGAATGAATTTGAATGGATCGTACGAATGAATTAGAATGGATCATATGAATGAAGTAGAATGGATCGTGCGAATGAATTAGAATGGATTGTACGAATGAATTAGAACGGATACATTCATGCGAATGAATTAGAATGGATCGTACGAATGAGTAAGAATGGATCGTACGAATGAAATAGAATGGATCGTACGAATGAATTAGAATGGATCGTGCGAATAAATTAGAATGGATCGTGCGAATGAATTATAATGGATCGTACGAATGAGTAAGAATGGATCATACGAATGAAATAGAATGGATCGTATGACTAAATTAGAATGGATCGTACGAATAAATTAGAACGGATCGTGCGAATGAATTAGAATGGATCGTATGAATGAATTAGAATGGATCGTATGAATGAATTAGAATGGATCGTATGAATGAATTAGAATGGATCGTATGAATGAATTAGAATGGATCGTGCGAATGAATTAGAATGGATCGTATGAATGAATTATAATGGATCATACGAATGAATTAGAATGGACCGTATGAATGAACTAGAATGGATCGTGCGAATGAATTAGAATGGATCGTATGAATGAATTTTAATGGATCATACGAATGAATTTGAATGGATACCTTCGTGCGAATGAATTAGAATGGATCATACGAAGGAATTAGGGTGAATCGTACAAATGAATTAGAATAGATACATTCGTGCGAAAGAAATAGAATGGATTGTATGAATGAATTAGAATGGATCGTATGAATAAATTAGAATGGATCGTATGAAGGAATTAGAATGGATGGTACGAAGGAATTAGAATAGATCATACGAATGAATTAGAATGGATCGTACGAATGAATTAGAATGGATCGTACGAATGAATTAGAATGGATCGTGCGAATGAATTAGAATGGATCGTATGAATGAATTAGAATGGATCATGCGAATGAATTAGAATGGATCGTACGAATGAATTTGAATGGATCGTATGAATGAATTAGAATGGATCGTGCGAATGAATTAGAATGGATAGTACGAATGAATTAGAATGGATACATTCGTGCGAATGAATTAGAATTGATCGTATGATGAATTTGAATGGATACATTCGTGCAAATGAATTAGAATGGATCGTGCTAATGAATTAGAATTTATCGTACGAATGAATTAGAATGGATCATCCGAAGGAATTAGGGTGGATCGTACGAATAAATTAGAATGGAAACATTCATGCGAAAGAATTAGAATGGATTGTATGAATGAATTAGAATGGATCGTGCAAATGAATTAGAATGGATCGTGCGAATGAATTAGAATGGATCGTACGAATGAATTAGAATAGATTGTGCGAATGAATTAGAATGGATCATACGAATGAATTAGAATGGATCGTATGAATGAATTAGCACAATCCAATGTAATTCTTTCGCACGAATGTATCCATTCTAATTCATTCGTACGATCCATTCTAATTCATTCATACGATCCATTCTAATTCATTCCTACAATCCATTCTAATTCATTTGCACGATCCATTCTAATTCGTTCGCATGAAAGTTTGCATTCTAATTCATTCGCACGAATGTATCCATTCTAATTCATTCGTACGATCCATTCTAATTCATTCGCACGATCCAATCTAATTCATTCGCACAATCCATTCTAATTCATTCGTACGATCCATTCTATTTCATTCGTACGATCCATTCTTACTCATTCGTACGATCCATTCTAATTCATTCGCATGAATGTACCCATTCTAATTCATTCGTACAATCCCATCTAATTCATTCACACGATCCATTCTAATTCATTCATACGATCCATTCTAATTCATTTGGATGATCCATTCTAATTCATTCGTACGTTCCATTCTAATTCATTAGCACGATCCATTCTAATTCATTCAAACGATCCATTCTAATTCATACGATCCATTCTAATTCATTCATACGATCCATTCTATTTTATTCGTATGATCCATTCTAATTCATTCATACGATCCATTCTATTTCATTCGTACGATCCATTCTTACTCATTCGTACGATCCAATCTAATTCATTAGCACAATCCAATCATATTCATTCATATGATCCATTCTAATTCATTCGTACGATCCATTCTATTTCATTCGTACAATCCATTCTTACTCATTCGTACGATCCATTCTAATTCATTCGCACAAATGTATCTATTATAATTCATTCGTACGATCCATTCTAATTCATTCGCATGATCCATTCTAATTCATTCATACGATCTATTCTAATTCATTCGTACGATCCATTCTAATTCATTCATACAATCCATTCTAATTCTTTCGCACTAATGTATCCTTTCTAATTCATTCGTACGATCCATTATAATTCATTCGCACGATACATTCTAATTCATTCATACGATCCATTCTATTTCATTCGTACAATCCATTCTTACTCATTCATACGATCCATTCTAATTCATTCGCATGAATGTATCCATTCTAATTCATTCGTACAATCCATTCTAATTCATTCGCAAGATCCATTCTAATTCATTCATACGATCCATTTTAATTCATTCGTACGATCCATTCTAATTCATTCATACGATCCATTCTATTTCATTCGTACGATCCATTCTTACTCATTTGTACGATCCATTCTAATTCATTCGCACGAATATATCCATTATAATCCATTCGTACGATCCATTCTAATTCATTCGCATGATCCATTCTAATTCATTCATACGATCCAATCTAATTCATTCATACGATCCATTCTAATTCATTCGCATAATCTATTCTAATTTATTCGTACGATCCATTCTAATTCATTCAAACGATCCATTCTAATTCATTCGCACGAATGTATCCATTCTAATTCATTTATACGATCCATTCTAATTCATTCGCACGATCCAATCTAATTCATTCGCACGATCCATTCTAATTCATTCGTACGATCCATTCTATTTCATTGGTACAATCCAGTCTTACTCATTTATACGATCCATTCTAATTCATTTGCACGAATGTATCCATTCTAATTCATTCGTACAATCCATTCTAATTCATTTGCACGATCCATTCTAATTCATTCATAGGATCCATTCTAATTCATTCGTACGATCCATTCTAATTCATTCGTACGATCCATTCTAATTCATTCGTACGATCCATTCTATTTCATTCTATTTCATTTGTATGAATGAATTAGAATGGATCGTATGAATGAATTAGAATGGATCGTGCGAATGAATTAGAATGGATCGTATGAATAAAATGGAATGGATCGTATGAATGAATTAGAATGGATCGTGCGAATGATTTAGATTGGATCGTGCAAATGGATCGTACGAATGAATTAGAATGGATTGTACGAATGAATTAGAATGTATTGTACGAATGAATTAGAATAGATGGTGGGAATGATTTAGAATATATCGTACCAATGAATTAGAATGGATCGTACGAATGAATTAGAATGGATCGTATGAATGAATTAGAATGGATCGTAGGAATGAATTAGAATGGATACATTCGTGCGAAAGAATTAGAATGGATCGTGCTAATTAATTCAAATGATCCATTCTAATTCATTTGTACGATCTATTCTAATTCATTCGAACAATCTATTCTAATTCATTCGTATGATCCATTCTAATTCATTCGCACGATCGATTCTAATTCATTTGAACGATCCATTCTAATTCATTCATACAATCCATTCTAATTCTTTCGCAAGATTGTATCCATTCTAATTCATTCGTACGATCCACACTAATTCCTTCGTATGATCCATTCTAATTTATTCGTACGATCCATTCTAATTCATTCATACGATCCATTCTAATTCATTCATACAATCTATTCTAATTCTTTCGCACGAATGTATCCATTCTAATTCATTCGTACGATCAACCCTTATTCCTTCATATGATCCATTCTAATTCATTCGCTCGAATGTATCCATTCTAATTCATTCGTACGATCCATTCTAATTCATTCGTACTATCCACCCTAATTCCTTCGTATGATCCATTCTAATTCATTCGCACGAATGTAACCATTCTAATTCATTCGTACGATCCATTCGAATTCATTCATACGATCCATTCTAAGTCATTCATACGATCCACTCTAATTCATTCGCACGAATGTATCCATTCTAATTCATTCGTACGATCCATTCTAATTAATTCGCACGATCCAATTTAATTCATTTGCACGATCCATTATAATTCATTCGTACGATCTATTTTATTTCATTCGTACGATCCATTCTTACTCATTCGTACGATCCATTCTGATTCATTCACACGAATATATCCTCATTCGCACGATCCATTCTAATTCATTTGCACGATCCATTCTAATTCATTCATACAATCCATTCTAATTCTTTCGCACCAATGTATCCATTCTAATTCATTCGTACGATCCACCCTAATTCCTTCGTATGATCCATTCTAATTCATTCGCACGAATGTATCCATTCTAATTCATTCGTACGATCCATTCAAATTCATTCATATGATCCATTCTAATTCATTCATACGATCCATTCTAATTTATTCGCACGAATGTATCCATTCTAATTCATTCATACGATCCATTCTAATTCATTCACACAATCTATTCTAATTCATTCGTACGATCCATTCTAATTCATTCGCACGATCCATTCTAATTCATTCATACAATCCATTCTAATTCTTTTGCACGAATGTATCCATTCAAATTCATTCGTACGATCCATTCTAATTCCTTCATATGATCCATTCTAATTCCTTCGTACGATCCGTTCTATTTCATTCGTATGATCCATTCTAATTCCTTCGTACGATCCATTCAAATTCATTACCATGAATGTATCCATTCTAATTCGTACGTACGATCCATTGTAATTCATTCATACGATCTATTCTAATTCATTCGCACGAATATATCCATTCTAATTCATTCGTACGATCCATTCTAATTCATTCGCATGATCCATTCTAATTCATTCGTACGATCCATTCTGATTCATTCATACGATCCATACTAATTCATTCGCACGAATGTATCCATTCTAATTCATTCATGCGATCCTTTCTAATTCATTCTAATCCATTCTAATTCATTCGTACGATCCATTCTAATTTCATACGTACGATCCATTCTAATTCATTCATACGATCCATTCTAATTCATTCGCACGAATATATCCATTCTAATTCATTCGTACGATCCATTCTAATTCATTCGCACGAATGTATCCATTCTAATTCATTCTAATTCCTTCGTATGATTCATTCGTACGATCCATTCTAATTCCTTCGCACGAAAATATCCATTCTAATTCATTCGTACGTACGATAAATTCTAATTCATTCGCATGATCTATTCTAATTCATTCATACGATCCATTCTAATTCATTCATACAATCCATTCTAATTCTTTCGTACGAATGTATCCATTCTAATTAATTCATACAATCCATTCTAATTCTCTTGCACGATCCATTCTAATTCCTTCGTACGATCCATTCTAATTCATTCGTATAATCCATTCTAATTCATTCGCACCATCCATTCTAATTCATTCATACGATCCATTCGAATTCATTTATACAATCCATTCTAATTCTTTCACACGAATGTATCCATTCTAATTCATTCGTACGATCCACCCTAATTCCTTCGTATGATCCATTCTAATTCATTCGCACGAATGTATCCATTCTAATTCATTCGTACGATCCATTCGAATTCATTCATACGATCCATTCTAATTCATTCATACGTTCCATTCTAATTCATTTATACGATCCATTCTAATTCATTTATACGAATGAAATAGAATGGATCGTACGAATGAATTAGAATGGATCGTGCGAATGAATTAGAATGGATCGTGCGAATGAATTAGAATGGATCGTACGAATGAGTAAGAATGGATCATACGAATGAAATAGAATGGATCGTATGAATGAATTAGAATGGATCGTACGAATGAATTAGAAAGGATCGTGCGAATGAATTAGAATGGATCGTGCGAATGAATTATAATGGATCGTACGAATGAATTAGAATGGATCGTATGAATGAATTAGAATGGATCATGCGAATGAATTAGAATGGATCGTATGAATGAATTAGAATGGATCATACAAAGGAATTAGAATGGATACATTCGTGCAAAAGAATTAGAAAGGATTGTATGAATGAATTAGAATGGATCGTATGAATGAATTAGAATGGATCATGCGAATGAATTAGAATGGATCGTACAAATGAATTTTAATGGATCGTATGAATGAATTAGAATGGATCGTGCGAATGAATTAGAATGGATCGTACGAATGAATTAGAATGGATACATTCGTGTGAATGAATTAGAATGAATCGTACGACCAATTAGAATGGATACATTTGTGCGAATGAATTAGAATGGATCGTGCTAATGAATTAGAATGGATCGTACGAATAAATTAGAAGGGATCATACGAAGGAATTAGGGTGGATCGTACGAATGAATTAGAATGGAAACATTCGTGCGAAAGAATTAGAATAGATTGTATGAATGAATTAGAATGGATCGTGCAAATGAATTAGAATGGATCGTGCGAATGAATTAGAATGGATCGTACGAATGAATTAGAATAGATTGTGCGAATGAATTAGAATGGATCGTACGAATGAATTAGAATGGATCGTATGAATGAATTAGCACGATCCATTCTAATTCTTTCGCACGAATGTATCCATTTTAATTCATTCATACGATCAATTATAATTCATTCATACGATCCATTCTAATTCATTCCTACGATCCATTCTAATTCATTTGCATGATCTATTCTAATTCATTCGCATGAATGTTTCCATTCTAATTCATTCGCACGAATGTAACCATTCTAATTCATTCGTACGATCCATTCTAATTCATTCGCACGATCCAATCTAATTCATTCGCACAATCCATTCTAATTCATTCGTACGATCCATTCTATTTCATTCGTACGATCCATTCTTACTCATTCGTACGATCCATTCTAATTCTTTTGCACGAATGTACCCATTCTAATTCATTCGTACGATCCCTTCTAATTGATTCGCACGATCCATTCTAATTCATTCATACGATCCATTCTAATTCATTCATACGATCCATTCTAATTCATTCGTATGATCCATTCTAATTCATTAGCACGATCCATTCTAATTCATTCATACGATCCATTCTAATTCATACGATCCATTCTAATTCATTCATACGATCCATTCTCTTTTATTCGTATGATCCATTCTAATTCATTCATACGATCCATTCTATTTCATTCGTACGATCCATTCTTACTCATTCGTACGATCATATCTAATTCATTCGCACGATCCAATCATATTCATTCGTACGATCCATTCTAATTCATTCGTACGATCCATTCTATTTCATTCGTACGATCCATTCTTACTCATTCGTACGATCCATTCTAATTCATTCGCATGAATGTATCCATTCTAATTCATTCGTACGATCCATTCTAATTCATTCGCACGATCCATTCTAATTCATTCATATGATCCATTCTATTTCATTCGTACGATCCATTCTTACTCATTAGTACGTTCCAATCTAGTTCATTCGCACGATCCAATCATATTCATTCATACGATCCATTCTAATTCATTCGTACGATCCATTCTATTTCATTCATACGATCCATTCTTACTCATTCGTACGATCCATTCTAATTCATTCGCACGAATGTATCCATTCTAATTCATTCGTACGATCCAATCTAATTCCTTCGCACGATCCTTTCTAATTCATTCATACGATCCATTCTAATTCATTCGTACGATCCATTCTAATTCATTCTTACAATCAATTCTAATTCTTTTGCACGAATGTATCCATTCTAATTCATTCATACGATCCATTCTAATTCATTCGCGCGATCCATTCTAATTCATTCATACGATCCATTCTAATTCATTCATACGATCCATTCTAATTCATACGTATGATCCATTCGAATTCATTAATACGATCCAGTCTAATTCTTTCATACGATCGATACTAATTCATTTGCACGAATGTATCCATTCTAATTCATTCGTACGATCCATTCTAATTCATTCGCACGATCCAATCTAATTCATTCGCACGATCCATTCTAATTCGTTCGTACGATCCATTCTATTTCATTCGTACGATCCATTCTTACTCATTCGTACGATCCATTCTATTTCATTCGTACGATCCATTCTTACTGATTCGTACGATCCATTCTAATTCGTTCGCACGAATGTATCCATTCTAATTCATTCGTACGATCCATTCTAATTCATTCGCACGATCCATTCTAATTCATTCATACGATCCATTCTAATTCATTCATATGATCCATTCTAATTCATTCGCACGAATGTATCAATTCTAATTCATTCGTACGATCCATTCTAATTCAATCGCACAACCTATTATAATTCATTCGTACGATCCATTCTAATTCATTAGCACGATCCATTCTAATTCATTCGTACGATCCATTCTATTTCATTCGTACGATCCATTCTTACTCATTCGTACAATCCATTCTAATTCATTCGCATGAATGTATCCATTCTATTCTAATTCATTCGTACGATCCATTCTAATTCATTCACACGATCCATTCTAATTCATTCATACGATCCATTCTAATTAATTCGTACGATCCAGTTTAATTCATTCGCACGATCCATTCTACATTCATACTATCCATTCTAATTCATTCATACAATCCATTCTAATTCTTTCGCACGAATGTATCCATTCTAATTCATTCGTACGATCCACCCTAATTCCTTTGTACGATCCATTCTAATTCATTCGGATGAATGTATCCATTCTAATTCATTCGTACGATCCATTCAAATTCATTCATACGATCCATTCTAATTCATTCATGCGATCTATTCTAATTCATTCGCACGAATGTATTCATTCGAACAATCTATTCTAATTCATTTGTATGATCCATTCTAATTCATTAGCATGATCCATTCTAATTCATTCGTACAATCCATTCTATTTCATTCGTACGATCCATTCTTACTCATTCGTACGATCTATTCTAATTCATTCGCACGAATGTATCCATTCTAATTCAGTCATACGATCCATTCTAATTCATTCGCACGATCCATTCTAATTCATTCATACGATCCATTCTAATTCATTCGTACGATCCATTCTAATTCATTCGCACAATCTATTCTAAGTCATTCGTACGATCCATTCTAATTCATTAGCATGATCCATTCTAATTCATTCGTACGATCCATTCTATTTCATTCGTACGATCCATTCTTACTCATTCGTACGATCCATTCTAATTCATTCGCATGAATGTATCCATTCTAATTCATTCGCATGAATGTATATATTCTAATTCATTTGTACGATCCATTCTAATTCATTCGCATGATCCATTCTAATTCATTCGTACGATCCATTCTAATTCATTCGTACGATCCATTCTAATTCATTCGTACGATCCATTCTAATTCATTCACACGATCCATTCTAATTCATTCATACGATCCATTCTAATTCATTCATACGATCCATTCTAATTCCTTCGTACGATCCATTCTAATTCATTCCCATGAATGTATCGATTCTAATTCATACGTATGATCCATTCTTACTCATTCGTACTATCCATTCTAATTCATTCGCACGATCCATTCTAATTCATTTGCACGATCCATTCTAATTCAGTCATACAATCCATTCTAATTCTTTTGCACGAATGTATCCATTCTAATTCATTCGTATGATCCATTCTAATTCCTTCGTTCAATCCATTATAATTCCTTCGTACGATCGATTCTAATTCCTTCGTACGATCCATTCTATTTCATTCGTATGATCCATTTTAATTCCTTTGTACGATCCATTCTAATTCATTCCCATGAATGTATCCATTCTAATTCTTTCGTACTATTCATTCTAATTCATTTGTACGATCCATTCTTTCGTATGTATCCATTCTAATTTATTCGTACGATCCATTTTAATTCATTCGCCCGATCCATTCTAATTCATGCGTACGATCCATTCTAATTCATTCATACGATCCATTCTAATTCATTCGCACGATCCATTCTAATTCATTCATATGATCCATTCTAATTCATTCGTACGAATGTATCAATTCTAATTCATTCGTACGATCCATTCTAATTCAATCGCACAACCTATTATAATTCATTCGTACGATCCATTCTAATTCATTAGCACGATCCATTCTAATTCATTCGTACGATCCATTCTATTTCATTCGTACGATCCATTCTTACTCATTCGTACAATCCATTCTAATTCATTCGCACGAATGTATCCATTCTATTCTAATTCATTCGTACGATCCATTCTAATTCATTCGCACGATCCATTCTAATTCATTCATACGATCCATTCTAATTAATTCGTACGATCCAGTTTAATTCATTCGCACGATCCATTCTACATTCATACTATCCATTCTAATTCATTCATACAATCCATTCTAATTCTTTCGCACGAATGTATCCATTCTAATTCATTCGTACGATCCACCCTAATTCCTTTGTACGATCCATTCTAATTCATTCGGATGAATGTATCCATTCTAATTCATTCGTACGATCCATTCAAATTCTTTCATACGATCCATTCTAATTCATTCATGCGATCCATTCTAATTCATTCGCACGAATGTATTCATTCGAACAATCTATTCTAATTCATTCGTACGATCCATTCTAATTCATTAGCACGATCGATTCTAATTCATTCGTACGATCCATTCTATTTCATTCGTACGATCCATTCTTACTCATTCGTACGATCCATTCTAATTCAGTCATACGATCCATTCTAATTCATTCGCACGATCCATTCTAATTCATTCATACGATCCATTCTAATTCATTCGTACGATCCATTCTAATTCATTCGCACAATCTATTCTAAGTCATTCGTACGATCCATTCTAATTCATTAGCACGATCCATTCTAATTCATTTGTACGATCCATTCTATTTCATTCGTACGATCCATTCTTACTCATTCGTACAATCCATTCTAATTCATTCGCATGAATGTATCCATTCTAATTCATTCGCATGAATGTATCTATTTTAATTCATTTGTGCGATCCATTCTAATTCATTCGCACGATCCATTCTAATTCATTCGTACGATCTATTCTAATTCATTCGTACGATCCATTCTAATTCATTCGCACGATCCATTCTAATTCATTCGCACGATCCATTCTAATTCATTCATACGATCCTTTCTAATTCATTCATACGATCCATTCTAATTCCTTCGTACGATCCATTCTAATTCTTTCCCATGAATGTATCGATTCTAATTCATACGTATGATCCATTCTTACTCATTCGTACTATCCATTCTAATTCATTCACACGATCCATTCTAATTCATTTGCACGATCCATTCTAATTCATTCATACAATCCATTCTAAACCTTTTGCACGAATGTATCCATTCTAATTCATTCGTATAATCCATTCTAATTCCTTCGTTCGATCCATTATAATTCCTTCGTACGATCCATTCTAATTCCTTCGTACGATCCATTCTATTTCATTCGTATGATCCATTCTAATTCCATCGTACGATCCATTCTAATTCATTCCCATGAATGTATCCATTCTAATTCTTTCGTACGATTCATTCTAATTCATTTGTACGATCCATTCTTTCGTATGTATCCATTCTAATTTATTCGTACGATCCATTCTAATTCATTCGCCCGATCCATTCTAATTCATTCGTACGATCCATTCTAATTCATTCATATGATCCATTCTAATTCATTCGCACGATCCATTCTAATTCATTCTTACGATCCATTATAATTCTTTCGTACGATCAATTCTAATTCATTCGCACAAACTATCCTAATTCATTCGTACGATCCATTCTAATTCATTAGCACGATCCATTCTAATTTATTCATACGATCCATTCTATTTCATTCGTACGATCCATTCTTACTCGTTCGTACGATCCATTCTAATTCATTCGCACGATCCATTCTAATTCATTCATACGATCTATTCTATTTCATTCGTACGATCCATTCTTACTCATTCGTACGATCCATTCATGGGAATGAATTAGAATGGATCATACGAAAGAATTAGAAAGGATCGTACGAATGAATTAGAATAGATTGTGCGAATATATTAGAATGGATCATATGAATGAATTAGAATGGATTGTGCTAATGAGTAAGATCAATTCTTACTCATTCGTACGATCCATTCTAATTAGAATGGATCGTACGAATGAATTAGAATGGATCGTATGAATGAATTAGAATGGATCGTGCGAATGAATTGGAATGGATCATACGAATAAATTAGAATGGATACATTCGTGCAAAAGAATTAGAATGGATTGTATGAATGAATTAGAATGGATCGTACGAATGAATTAGAATGGATCGTATGAATGAATTAGAATGGATCGTGCGAATGAATTAGAATGGATCGTATGAATGAAATAGAATGGATCATACGAATAAATTAGAATGGATCGTGCGAATGAATTAGATTGGATCGTGCAAATGAATCGTACGAATGAATTAGAATGGATCGTACGAATGAATTAGAATGTATTGTACGAATGAATTAGAATAGATTGTGCGAATGATTTAGAATGGATCGTACGAATGAATTAGAATTGATCGTACGAATGAATTAGAATGGATCGTATGAATGAATTAGAATGGATCGTACGAATGAATTAGAATGGATACATTCGTGCGAAAGAATTAGAATGGATCGTGCTAATTCATTCATACGATCCATTCTAATTCATTCGTACGATCTATTATATTTCATTCGCACAATCTATTCTAATTCACTCGTACGATCCATTCTAATTCATTCGCACGATCCATTCTAATTCATTTGCATGATCCATTCTAATTCATTCATACAATCCATTCTAATTCTTTCGCAAGAATGTATCCATTCTAATTCATTCGTACGATCCACCCTAATTCCTTCGTATGATCTATTCTAATTCTTTCGCACGAATGTATCCATTCTAATTCATTCGTACGATCAACCCTAATTCCTACGTATGGTCCATTCTAATTCATTTCCATGAATGTATCCATTCTAATTCATTCGTACGATCCATTCTAATTCATTCGTACTATCCACCCTAATTCCTTCGCATGATCCATTCTAATTCATTCGCATTAATGTATCGATTCTAATTCATTCGTATGATCCATTCGAATTCATTCAAACGATCCATTCTAATTCATTCATACGATCCACTCTAATTCATTCACACGAATATATCCATTCTAATTCATTCGTACGATCCATTCTAATTAATTCGCACGATCCAATCTAATTCATTTGCATGATCCATTCAAATTTATTCGTACGATCTATTTTATTTCATTCGTACGATCCATTCTTACTCATTCGTACGATCCATTCAAATTCATTCGCATGAATGTATCCTCATTCGCACGATCCATTCTAATTCATTTGCACGATCCATTCTAATTCATTCATACAATCCATTCTAATTCTTTCGCACCAATGTATCCATTCTAATTCATTCGTACGATCCACCCTAATTCCTTCGTATGATCGATTCTAATTCATTCGCACGAATGTATCCATTCTAATTCATTCGTACGATCCATTCGAATTCATTCATACGATCCATTCTAATTCATTCATACGATCCATTCTAATTTATTCGCACGAATGTATCCATTCTAATTCATTTGTACGATCCATTCTAATTCATTCGCACAATCTATTCTAATTCATTCGTACCATCCATTCTAATTCATTCGCACGATCCATTCTAATTCATTTGCACGATCCATTCTAATTCATTCATACAATCCATTCTAATTCTTTTGCACGAATGTATCCATTCAAATTCATTCGTATGATCCATTCTAATTCCTACATATGATCCATTCTAATTCCTTCGTACGATCCAGTCTATTTCATTCGTATGATCCATTCTAATTCCTTCGTACGATCCATTCTAATTCATTACCATGAATGTATCCATTCTAATTCATACGTACGATCCATTCTAATTCATTCATACGATCCATTCTAATTCATTCGCATGAATGTATCCATTCTAATTCATTCGTACGATCCATTCTAATTTATTCGCACGATCCATTCTAATTCATTCGTACGATCCATTCTTATTCATTCATACGATCCATTCTAATTCATTCGCACGAATGTATCCATTCTAATTCATTCGTGCGATCCATTCTAATTCATTCTAATCCATTCTAATTTATTCGTACAATCCATTCTAATTTTATACGTACGATCCATTCTAATTCATTCTAATTCATTCACACGATCCATTCTAATTCATTCGCACGAATGTATCCATTCTAATTCATTCGCACGAATGTATCCATTCTAATTCATTCTAATTCCTTCGTATGATCCATTCTTACGATCCATTCTAATTCATTCGTACGTACGATCCATTCTAATTCATTCGCACGATCCATTCTAATTCATTAATACGATCCATTCTAATTCATTCATACAATCCATTCTAATTCTTTCGCACGAATGTATCCATTCTAATTCCTTTATACAATCCATTCTAATTCTTTCGCACGAATGTATGCATTCTAATTCATTCGTACGATCCACCCTAATTCCTTCGTATGATCCATTCTAATTCATTCGCACGAATGTATCCATTCTAATTCATTCGTACGATCCATTCGTATTCATTCATACGATCCATTCTAATTCATTCATACGATCCATTCTAATTCATTCGCACGAATGTATTCATTCGAACAATCTATTCTAATTCATTTGTACGATCCAGTCTAATTCATTAGCACGATCCATTCTAATTCATTCGTACGATCCATTCTATTTCATTCGTACAATCCATTCTTACTAATTCGTACGATCCATTCTAATTCATTAGCATGAATGTATCTATTCTAATTCATTCATACGATCCATTCTAATTCATTCGCCCGATTCATTCTAATTCATTCATACAATCCATTCTAATTCATTAGTACGATCCATTCTAATTCATTCATACAATCGTACGTAGGAATGGATCGTACGATCCATTCTATTTCATCCGTACTATCCCTTCAAATTCATAAAATCCATTCTAATTTCATTCATACGATCCATTCTAATTCATTCTTACTCATTCTAATTCATTCGTAAAATCCGTTCATATGATCTAATTCATTCGTACAATGAATTAGAAAGGATACATTTGTGCGAATGAATTAGAATGGATCGTATGAATGAATTAGATTGGATCATACGAATAAAATAGAATGGATCGTACGAATGAATTAGAATGGATCGTACTAATGAATTAGAATGGATCGTACGAATGAATTAGAATAGATTGTGCGAATGAATACATTCGTGCGAATGAATTAGAATGGATCGTATGAATGAATTAGAATGGATCGTATGAATGAATTAGAATGGATCGAATGAATGAATTCGAATGGATCGTACGAATGAATTAGAATGGATACATTCGTGCGAATGAATTAGAATGGATCATACAAGGTAATTAGGGTGGATCGTACGAATGAATTAGAATGGATCGTACTAATGAATTAGAATGGATCGTACGAATGAATTAGAATAGATTGTGCGAATGAATTAGATTGGATCGTACGAATGAACTAGAATGGATCGTATGAATGAATTAGAATGGATCCTGAGAATGAATTAGAATGGATCGTACGAATGAATTAGAATGGATACATTCATGCGAATGAATTAGAATGGATCGTACGAATGAGTAAGAATTAGAATGGATTGTATGAATGAATTAGAATGGATCGTATGAATGAATTAGAATGGATCGTGCGAATGAATTAGAATGGATTGTGCTAGTGAGTAAGAATGGATCGTACGAATGAAATCGAATAGATCGTCCGAATGAATTAGAATAGATCGTGCTAATAAATTAGAATGGATCGTACGAATGAATTAGAATAGATTGTGCGAATGAATTAGAATGGATCGTGCGAATGAATTAGAATGGATACATTCGTGCAAATGAATTAGAATGGATCGTATGAATGAATTAGAATGGATCGTATGAATGAATTCTACTGGATCGTACGAATGAATTAGAATGGATACATTCGTGCGAATGAATTAGAATGGATCATACGAAGGAATTAGGGTGGATCGTACGATTGAATTAGAATGGATACATTCGTACGAAAGAATTAGAATGGATCATATGAATTAGAATGGATACATTCGTACGATCCATTCTAATTCATTCATACGATCCATTCTATTTCATTCGTGCGATCCATTCATACTCATTCGTACGATCCATTGGAATTCATTCGTACGATCCATTCTAAATCATTCGCACAATCTATTCTAATTCATTCGTACGATCCATTCTAATTCATTAGCACGATCCATTCTAATTCATTCATACGATCCATTCCATTTCATTCGTATGATCCATTCTTACTCATTTGTACGATCCATTCTAATTCATTCGCACGAATGTATCCATTCCAATTCATTCGTACGACCCATTCTATTTCATTCATACGATCCATTCTAATTCATTCATACGATCCATTCTAATTCATTCAAACGAAAGTATGCATTCTAATTCATTCGCACGATCTATTCTAATTCATTCGTACAATCCATTCCAATTCATTCGGACGACCCATTCTAATTCATTCATATGATCCACCCTAATTCCTTCGTATGATCCTTTCTAATTCGTTCGCACGAATGTATCTATTCTATCATTCTAATTCATTCGCACGATCCATTCTAGTTCATTCATACTATCCATTCTAATTCATTCACACGATCCATTCTAATTCATTCGCACGAATGTATCCATTCTAATTCATTCATACGATCCATTCTAATTCATTCGCACAATCTATTCTAATTCATTCATACGATCCATTCTAATTCATTCGTACGATCCATTCTAATTCATTCGCATGATCCATTCTAATTCATTCATACGATCGATCGTGCTAATGAATTAGAATGGATCGTATGAATGAATTAGAATTGATCGTACGAATGAAATAGAATGGATCGTACGAACGAATTAGAATGGATCGTATGAATGAATTAGAATGGATCGTGCGAATGAATTAGAATGGATCGTACGAATGAATTAGAATGGATACATTCGTGCGAACGAATTAGAATGGATCGTACGAAGGAGTAAGAATGGATCGTACGAATGAAATAAAATGGATCGTACGAATGAATTAGAATGGATCGTGCGAATGAATTAGATTGGATCGTGCGAATGAATTAGAATGGATCGTACGAATGAATTAGAATGGATACATTCGTGCGAATGAATTAGAATGGATACATTCGTGCGAATGAATTAGAATGGATCGTGCATATGAATTAGAAAGGATCGTATGAATGAATTAGAATAGATCATATGAATGAGTTAGAATGGATCATACGAATGAATTAGAATGGATACATTCGTATGAAAGAATTAGAATGGATCGTGCTAATTCATTCATACGATACATTCTAATTCATTCGTACGATCCATTCTAATTCATTCACACAATCTATTCTAATTCATTCGTACTATCCATTCTAATTCATTCGCACGATCCATTCTAATTCATGGATCGTATAAATGAATTAGAATGGATACATTCGTGCGAATGAATTAGAATGGATACATTCATGCGAATGAATTAGAATGGATCGTACGAATGAATTAGAATGGATCGTACGAATGAATTAGAATGGATCATACGAAGGAATTAGGGTGGATCGTACGAATGAATTAGAATGGATCGTACGAAGGAATTAGAATGGATCGTACGAAGGAATTAGAATGGATACATTCGTGCAAAAGAATTAGAATGGATGAAACGAAGGAATTAGGGTGGATCGTACGAATGAATTAGAATGGATACATTCGTGCGAAAGAATTAGAATAGATTGTATGAATGCATTAGAATGGATCGTATGAATGAATTAAAATGGATCGTGCGAATGAATTAGAATGGATCGTATAAATGAATTAGAATAGATCGTATGAATGTATTCGAATGGATCGTACGAATGAATTAGAATGGATACATTTGTGCGAATGAATTAGAATGGATCATACGAAGGAATTTGGGTGGATCGTACGAATGAATTAGAATAGATACATTCTTGCGAAAGAATTAGAATGAATTAGAATGGATCGTATGAAGGAAATAGATTGGAAACATTCGTGCGAATGAATTAGAATGGATCGTATGAATGAATTAGAATGGATCGTACGAAAGAATTAGAATGGATCGTGCTAATGAATTAGAATGGATCGTACGAATGAATTAGAATAGATTGTGCGAATAAATTAGAATGGATCATACGATTGAATTAGATTGGATCGTATGAATGAATTAGAATGGATCGTGCGAATGACGTAGAATGGATCGTACGAATGAATTAGAATGGATACATTAGTGCAAATGAATTAGAATGGATCGTACGAATGAGTTAGAATGGATCTTACGAATGAAATAGAATGGATCGTACGAATGAATTAGAATGGATCGTGCGAAGGAATTAGAATGGATCATACGAATGAAAAAGAATGAATCGTATGAAGGAATTAGAATGGATCGTACGAAGGAATTAGAATGGATCATACGAAGGAATTAGAATGGATCGTACGAATGAATTAGAATGGATCGTACGAATGAGTAAGAATGGATCGTACGAATGAAATAGAATAGATCGTACGAATGAATTAGAATGGATCATACGAATGAGTAAGAATGGATCGTACGAATGAAATAGAATAGATCATACGAATGAATTAGAATGGATCGTGCTAATGAATTAGAATGGATCATACGAATGAATTAGAATAGATTGTGCGAATGATGAATTAGAATGGATCGTGCGAATGAATTAGATTGGTTTGTGCGAATGAATTAGAATGGATCGTACGAATGAATTAGAATGAATACATTCGTGAGAATGAATTAGAATGGACCGTATGAATGAATTAGAATGGATCGTATGAATGAATTCGAATAGATCGTACGAAGGAATTAGAATGGATCGTATGAATGAATTAGAATGGATCGTGCGAATGAGTTAGAACAGATCGTACGAATGAATAAGAATGGATACATTCGTGCGAATGAATTAGAATGGATCGTACGAATGAGTAAGAATGGATCGTACGAATGAAAAAGAATGGATCGTACGAATGAATTAGAATGGACCGTGCGAAAGAATTAGATTGGATCGTGTGAATGAATTAGAATGGATCATACGAATGAATTAGAATGGATACATTCGTGCGAATAAATTAGAATGGATCGTACGAATGAATTAAAATGGATACATTCGTGCAAATGAATTAGAATGGATCGTGCAAATAAATTAGAATGGATCGTACGAATGAATTAGAATGGATCGTATAAATGAATTAGAATGGATCGTACGAATGAGTAAGAATGGACCGTACAAATGAAATAGAATGGATCGTACGAATGAATTAGATCATACAATCCATGGGAATGAATAAGAATCGATCGTACGAATGAATTCCTTAGCACGAATTAATTAGAATGGATCATACAAATGGATTGTACGAAGTAATTAGAATGAATTAGAATGGATCGTACGAATGAATTAGAATGGATCGTATGAATAAATTAGATTGGATCGTGCGAATAAATTAGAATGGAACGTACGAATGAATTAGAATGGATACATTCGTGCGAATGAATTAGAATGGATCGTATGAATGAATTAGAATGGATCGTATGAATAAATTCGAATGGATCATACGTATGAATTAGAATGGATCGTACGAATGAATTAGAATGGATCATATGAATGAATTAGAATGGATCGTACGAAGGAATTAGAATGGATCGTACGAAGGATTTAGAATGGATCGTACGAAGGAATTAGAATGGATCGTACGAATGAATTAGAATGGATACATTCGTGCAAAAGAATTAGAATGGATTGTATGAATGAATTAGAATGGATCGTACAAATGAATTCGAATGGATCGTGCGAATGAATTAGAATGGATCGTACGAATGAATTAGAATAGATTGTGCGGATGAATTAGAATGGATCGTACGAATGAATTAGAATGGATACATTCGTGCGAATGAATTAGAATGGATCGTATGAATGAATTAGAATGGATCGTACGTACGATCCATTCTTACTCATTCATACGATCCATTCTAATTCATTCGCACGATCCATTCTAATTCATTCATACGATCCATTCTAATTCATTCGTACGATCCATTCTAATTCATTCATACGATCCATTCTAATTCATTCATACAATCAATTCTAATTCTTTCGCACGAATTTATCCATTCTAATTCATTCGTACGATCCACCCTAATTCCTTCGTATGATCCATTCTAATTCTTTCGCACGAATGTATTCAAATTCATTCGTACGATCCATTCTAATTCATTTATATGATCCATTCTAATTCATTCATATGATCTAATCTAATTCATTCATACGATCCATTCTAATTTATTCGCACGAATGTATCCATTCTAATTCATTCATACGATCCATTCTAATTCATTCGCACGATCCAATCTAATTCATTCATACGATCCATTCTAATTCATTCGTACGATTCATTCTAATTCATTCGCACGAATATATCCATTCTAATTCATTCGCACGATCTATTCTAATTCATTCGCATGATCCATTCTAATTCATTCATACGATCTATTCTTACTCATTCGTACGATCCATTCTAATTCATTCGCACGAATGTATCCATTCAAATTCATTCATACGATCCATTCTAATTCATTTGTACGATCCATTCTAATTCATTTATACAATCCATTCTAATTAGAATGGATCGTACGAATGAATTAGAATGGATCGTACGAATGAATTAGAATGGATCGTGCGAATTAATAAGAATGGATTGTACGAATAAATTAGAATGGATACATTTGTGCGAATGAATTAGAATGGATCATACGAATGAGTAAGAATGGATCGTACGAATGAGTAAGAATGGATCGTACGAATGAAATAGAATGGATCGTACGAATGAATTAGAATGGATCGTGCGAATGAATTAGATTGGATCGTGCGAATGAATTAGAATGGATCGTACAAATGAAATAGAATGGATACATTCGTGCGAATAAATTAGAATGGATCGTACGAATGAATTAGAATGGATACATTCGTGCAAATGAATTAGAATGAATCGTGCGAATGAATTAGAATGAATCGTACGAATGAATTAGAATGGATCGTATGAATAAATTAGAATGGATCGTATGAATGAGTAAGAATGGATCGTACGAATGAGTTAGAATGGATCGTACGAATGAAATAGAATGGATCGAACGAATGAATTAGAATGGATCGTGCGAATCAATTAGATTGGATCATATGCGAATGAATTAGTTTGAATGGGCCGTACGAATGAATAAGAATAGATCGTGCGAATGAATAAGAATGGATTATATGGAATGAATTCGAATGGATCGTACGAATGAATTAGAATGGATACATTCGTGCGAATGAATTAGAATGGATCATACGAAGGAATTAGGGTGGATCGTATGAATGAATTAGAATGGATACATTCGTGCAAAATAATTAGAAGAATTAGAATGGATCGTACGAAGGAATTAGAATGGATACATTCGTGCGAATGAATTAGAGTGGATCGTATGAATGAATTAGAATTGATCGTACGAATGAATTAGAATGGATCGTACGAAAGAATTTGAATGGATCATGCTAATTAATTAGAATGGATCATACGAATGAATTAGAATAGATTGTGCGAATGAATTAGAATGGATCGTACAATTGAATTAGATTGGATCGTATGAATGAATTAGAATGGATCGTGCGAATGGATTAGAATTGATCGTACAAATGAATTAGAATAGATACATTCGTGCGAATGAATTAGAATGGATCGTACGAAAGAGTAAGAATGGATCGTACGAATGAAATAGAATTGATCGTACGAATGAATTAAAATGGATCGTGCTAATGAATTAGAATGGATCGTACGAATGAATTAGAAAAGATTATGCGAATGAATTAGAACGGATCATATGAATGAATTAGAATGGATACATTCGTGCGAATGAGTCAGAATGGATCGTATGAATGAATTAGATTGGATTGTATGAATGAATTAGAATGGATCGTACGTATGAATTAGAATGGATACATTCATGGGAATGAATTAGAATGGCTCATATGAAAGAATTAGAATGGATGATATAAATGAAATAGAATGGATCGTATGAAGGAATTAGACTGGATCGTGCGAAGGAATTGGAATGGATCGTACGAAGGAATTATAATGGATCGTACGAATGAATTAGAAAGGATCGTACAAATGAGTAAGAATGGATCATACGAATGAAATAGAATGGATCGTACGAATGAATTAGAATGGATTGTGCTAATGAATTAGAATGGATCGTAAGAATGAATTAGAATAGATCGTATGAATGAATTAGAATGGATCGTGCGAATAAATTATATTGGATCGTAGAAATGAATTAGAATGGGTCGTACAAATGAATTAGAATGGATACATTCGTCCGAATGAATTAGAATGGATCGTATGAATGAATTAGAATGGATCGATTGAATGAATTCGAATGGATCGTACGAAGGAATTAGAATGGATCGTACGAATGAATTAGAATGGATCGTGCGAATGAATTAGAATGTATCGTACGAATGAATTAGAATGGATACATTCGTGCGAATGAATTAGAATGGATGGTACGAATGTGTAAGAATGGATCGTACGAATGAAATAGAATGGATCGTACGAATGAATTAGAATGGATCGTGCGAATGAATTAGATTGGATCGTGCGAAAGAATTAGAATGGATCGTACGAATGAATTAAAATTGATACATTCATGCGAATGAATTAAAATGGATCGTACAAATGAATTAGAATGGATACATTCATGCAAATGACTTAGAATGGATCGTTCGAATGAATTAGAATGGATCGTGCGAATGAACTAGAATTGATCGTATGAATGAATTTGATTGGATCGTATGAATGAATTAGAATGGATCGTGATAATGAATTAGAATGGATCGTACGAATGAATTAGAATAGATTGTACGAATGAATTAGAATGGATCATAAGAATGAATTAGAGTGGAACGTGCGAATGAATTAGAATGGATCGTACGAATGAATTAGAATGGATACATTCGTGCGAATGAATTAGAATGGATCGTACGAATGAATTAGAATTGATACATTCGTGCGAAAGAATTAGAATGGATTGTGCGAATGAATTAGAGTGGATCGTGCGATGAATTAGAATGGATCGTACGAATGAATTAGAATGGATCATATGAATGAATTCGAATGGATCCTACGAATGAATTAGAATGGATCGTATGAACGAATTCGAATGGATCTTACGAATGAATTAGAATGGATCGTGCTAATGAATTAGAATGGATCATATGAATGAATTAGAATTGATCGTACGAATGAATTAGAATGGATCGTATGAATGAATCAGAATGGATCGTGCTAATGAATTAGAATGGATCATACGAATGAATTAGAATAGATTGTGCGAATGAATTAGAATGGATCGTTTGAAAAAAATTAGAATGGATACATTCGTGCGAATGAATTAGAATGGATCGTATGAATGAATTAGATTGCATCATTTGAATGAATTAGAATGGATCGTACGTATGAATTAGAATGGATACATTCGTGCAAAAGAATTAGAATGGATTGTATGAATGAATTAGAATGGATCGTGCGAATGAATTAGAATGGATAAATTTGTGCGAATGAATTAGAATGGATCGTGCGAATGAATTAGAAATGATTAGAATGGATCTTGCAAATGAATTAGAATGGATCGTACGAATGATTTAGAATGGATACATTCGTGCGAATGAATTAGAATGGATCGTACGAATGAGTAAGAATACATCGTACGAATGAAATAGAATGGATCGTAAGAATGAATTAGAATGGATCGTGCTAATGAATTATAATGGATCGTACGAATGAATTAGAATAGATTGTGCGAATGAATTAGAATGGGTCGTACGAATGATTTAGAAAGGATACATTCGTACGAATGAATTAGAATGGATCGTTTGAATGAATTAGACTGGATTGTATGAATGAATTAGAATGGATCATACGAATGAAATAGAATGGATCGTACGAATGAATTAGAATGGCTCGTACGAATGAATTAGAATGGATCATGCTAATGAATTAGAATGGATCATATGAATGAATTAGAATGGATCACATAGATGAATTAGAATGGATCATATGAATGAATTAGAATGGATACATTCGTACGAATGAATTAGAATGGATCGTATGAATGAATTAGATTTGATCATATGAATGTATTAGAATGGATCGTACGTATGAATTAGAATGGATACCTTCATGGGAATGAATTAGAATGGATCGTACAATCCATTCTAATTCATTCGCACAATCTATTCTAATTCATTCATACGATCCATTCTAATTCATTCGCACGTTCCATTCTAATTCATTTGTACGATCCATTCTAATTCATTCATACAATCCATTCGTATTCTTTTGCACGAATGTATCTATTCTAATTCCTTCATACGATCCATTCTAATTCCTTCGTACAATCCATTCTAATTCATTCGTACGATCCAATCTAATTCATTCATATGATTCATTCATATGATTCATTCTTATTCTTTTGCACGAATGTATCCATTCTAATTCATTCGTACGATCCATTCTAATTCCTTCGTACGATCCATTCTAATTCCTTCGTAAGATCCATTTTAATTCCTTCGTACGATCCATTCTAATTCATTCCCATGAATGTATCTATTCTAATTCATACGTACGATCCATTCTAATTCATTCATACGATCCAATCTAATTCATTCATACGATCCACTCTAATTAATTCGCACGAATGTATTCAATCTAATTCATTCTAATTCCTTCGTACGATCCATTCTAATTCATTCATACGATCCATTCTAATTCATTCAATGGATCATATGAATGAGTTAGATTGGATCGTATGAATGAACTAGAATGGATCGTACGTATGAATTAGAATGGATACATTCATGGGAATGAATTAGAATGGATCGTACGAAGGAATTAGAATGGATCATACGAATGAAATAGAATGGATCATACGAAGGAAATAGAATGGATCGTATGAAGGAATTAGAATGGATCGTACGAATGAATTAGAATGGATACATTCGTGCAAAAGAATTAGAATGGATTGTACGAATGAATTAGAATGGATCGTATGAATGAATTAGAATGGATCGTATGAATGAATTAGAATGGATACATTCGTGCGAATGAATTAGAATAGATCGTATGAATGAATTAGATTGGATCGTATGAATGAATTAGAATGGATCGTACGTATGAATTAGAATGGATACATTCATGGGAATAAATTAGAATGGATCGTACGAAGGAATTATAATGGATCATACGAATTAAATAGAATGGATCGTACGAAGGAATTAGAATGGATCGTAGGTTATGAATGAATTAGAATGGATCGTACGTATGAATTAGAATGGACACATTCATGGGAATGAATTAGAATGGATCGTACGAAGGAATTAGAATGGATCCATTCTAATTCATTCTAATTCATACGTACGATACATTCTAATTTATTCAGACAATCCATTATAATTCTTTCGCACGAATATATCCATTCTAATTCATTCGTACGATCCACCCGAATTACTTCGTATGATTCATTCTAATTCATTCGCACGAATGTATCCATTCTAATTCATTAGTACGATCTATTCGAATTCATTCATACGATCAATTCTAATTCATTCATACGATCCATTCTAATTCATTCGCACGAATGTATCCATTCTAATTCGTTCGCACAATCTATTCTAATTCATTCGTATGATCCATTCTAATTCATTCGCACGATCCATTGTAATTCATTTGTACGATCCATTCTAATTCATTCATACAATCCATTCTAGTTCTTTTGCATGAATGAATCCATTCTAATTCATTCGTACGATCCATTCTAATTCCTTTGTACGATCCATTCTAATTCCTTCGTACTATCCATTCTAATTTATTCGTACGATCCAATCTAATTCATTCATGATGATCCATTCTAATTCTTTTGCACGAATGTATCCATTCTAATTCATTCTTACGATCCATTCTAATTCCTTCGTACGATCCATTCTAATTCATTCGTACGATCCATTCTAATTCCTTCGTACGATCCATTCTTATTCATTCCCATGAATGTATCCATTCTAATTCATATGTACGATCCATTCAAATTCATTCATACGATCATTTCTAATTCATTCGTACGATCCATTCTAATTCATACGATCCAATCTAATTCATACGATCCATTCTAATTCATTCATACAAACCATTCTAATTCATTCGTACGATCCATTCTAATTCCTTCGTACGATCCATTCTAATTCATTCCCATGAATGTATCCATTCTAATTCATACGTACGATCCATTCAAATTCATTCATACGATCCAATCTATTTCCTTCGTACGATCCATTCGAATTCATTCATACGATCCATTCTAATTAATTCATATGATCCATTCTAATTCATTCGCACGAATGTATCCATTCTAATTCATTCGTATGATCCATTCTAATTCATTCGCACGATCCAATCTAATTCATTCGCACGATCCATTCTAATTCATCATTCGCACAATCTATTCTAATTCATTCGTATGGTCCATTCTAATTCATTAGCACGATCCATTCTAATTCATTCGTACGATCCATTCTATTTCATTCGTACAATCCATTCTTACTCATTTGTACGATCAATTCTAATTCATTTGCACGAATGTATCCATTCTAATTCATTCATACGATCCATTCTAATTCATTCGCACGATCCATCATATTCATTCATACGATTCATTCTAATTCATACGTATGATCCATTCTAATTCAATCGTATGATCTATTCTAAATCATTAATACGATCCATTCTAATTCATTCGCACGATCCATTCTAATTCATTCGTACGATCCATTCTTACTCATTCGTACGATCCATTCTAATTCATTCACACGAATGTATCTATTCTAATTCATTCGTACGATCCATTCTAATTCCTTCGTACGATCCATTCAATTTCATTCATACGATCCATTCTAATTCATTCATACAATCCATTCTAATTCTTTCGCACGAATGTATAAATTCTAATTCATTCGTACGATCTACCCTTAATCCTTCCTATGATCCATTCTAATTCATTCGCACGAATATATCCATTCTAATTCATTCGTACGATCCATTCGAATTCATTCATACGATCCATTCTAATTCATTCGCACGAAGGAGTTAGAATAGATCATATGAATGAATGAATTAGAATAGATCATACGTACGAATGTATTAAAATTGATACATTCGTGCGAAAGAATTAGAATGGATTGTATGAATGAATTAGAATAGATCGTATGAATGAAATAGAATAGATCGTACGAAGGAATTAGAATGGATCGTACGAATGAATTAGAATGGATACATTCGTGCGAATGAATTAGAATGGATCATACGAATGAGTAAGAATGGATCGTACGAACGATATAGAATGGATCGTACGAATGAATTAGAATGGATCGTGCTAATGAATTAGAATTGATCATGCGAATGAATTAGAATGGATCGTACGAATGAATTAGAATGGATCGTACGAATAGATTAGAATGGATCGTGCGAATGAATTAGAATGGAACGTACGAATGAATTAGAATGTATACATTCGTGCGAATGAATTAGAATGGATCGTACGAATGAGTAAGAATGGATCGTACGAATGCAATAGAATGGATCGTGCGAATGAATTAGAATGGTTCGTATGAATTAATTAGAATGGATCGTATGAATGAATTAGAATGGATCGTGCGAATGATTTTGAATGGATCGTACGAATGAATTAAAATGGATACATTCGTGCGAATGAATTAGAATGGATCATACAAAGGAATTAGGGTGGATCGTACGAATGAATTAGAATGGATACATTCGTGCGAAAGAATTAGAATGGATTGTATGAATGAATTAGAATGGATCGTATGAATGAATTAGAATGGATTGTACAAATAAATTAGAATGGATTATTCTAATTCATTCGTACGATCCATTCTAATTCATTTGTACGATCCATTCTTATTCATTCGTACGATCCATTCTAATTCATTCATACGATCCATTCTTACTCATTCGTACGATCCATTCTAATTTATTCGCACGAATGTATCCATTCTAATTTATTCGTACGATCCATTCTAATTCATTCGCACGATCCATTCTAATTCATTCGTACGATCCATTCTAATTCATTCGTACGATCCATTCTAATTCATTCAAACGATCCATTCTAATTCATTCATACAATCCATTCTAATTCTTTCGCACGAATGTATCCATTCTAAGTCATTCGTACGATCTATTCTAATTCATTCGTACGATCCATTCTAATTTATTAGGATGATCCATTCTAATTGATTCGTACGATCCATTCATACTCATTCGTACGATCCATTCTAGTTCATTCGCACGAATGTATCCATTCTAATTCATTCGTACGATCCATTCTAATTCATTCGTACGATCCATTCTAATTCATTCATACAATCCATTCTAATTCATTCATACGATCCATTCTAATTCATTCGTACGATCCATTCTAATTCATTCGCACGATCTATTCTAATTCATCCATACGATCCATTCTAATTCATTCACACGAATGTATCCATTCTAATTCATTCGAACGATCCACCCTAATTCATTTGTACGATCCATTCTAATTCCTTCGTACGATCCATTCTAATTCATTCCCATGAATGTATCCATTCTAATTCATACGTATGATCCATTCTAATTCATTCTTTTTCATTCTAATTCATACGATCCATTCTAAGGAATTCATTCGTACGATCCATTCTAATTCATTCGCACGATCCATTCTAATCAATTCTAATTTATTCCCATCCTTTCTAATTCATTTGTACGATCCATTCTAATTCATTCGTACGATCCATTCTAATTCATTCGCACGAATGTATCCATTCTAATTCATTCTAATTCATTCGTACAAATGAATTAGAATGGATCGTATGAGTGAATTTGAATGGATCGTGCGAATGAATTAGAATGGATCGTATGAATGAATTAGAATGGATACATTCGTGCGAATGAATTAGAATGGATCGTACGAATAAATAAGAATGGATCGTACGAATGAAATAGAATGGATTGTACGAATGAATTAGAATGGATCGTACGAATGAATTAGAATAGATTGTACGAATGTATCCATTCTAATTCATTCCTTTGTGCGATCCATTCTAATTCATTAGCACGATCCATTCTAATTCATTCGTACGATCCATTCTAATCATTCACATGAATGGATCTTACTCATTCATACGATCCATTCTAATTCATTAGAACGATCCATTCTAATTCATTTGTACGATCCATTCTAATTCATTCATACAATCCATTCTAATTCTTTTGCACGAATGTATCCATTCTACTTCATTCGTACAATCCATTCTAATTCCTTCGTACGATCCATTCTAATTCCTTCGTACGATCCATTCTAATTCGTTCGTACGATCCACCCTAATTACTTCGTATGATCCATTCTAATTCATTAGCACGATCTATTCTAATTCATTCGTACGATCCATTCTATTTCATTCGTACGATCCATATTCTAATACATTCGTACGTATGATCCATTCTAATTCATTCATTCGTACGATCCATTCTAATTCCTTCGTGCGAATGAATTAGAATGGATCGTATGAATGAATTCGAATGGATCGTACGAATGAATTAGAATGGATACATTCAAGCGAATGAATTAGAATGGATCATACGAAGGAATTAGGGTGGATCGTACGAATGAATTAGAATGGATACATTCGTGCGAAAGAATTAGAATGGATTGTATGAATGAATTAGAATGGATTGTATGGATAAAATAGAATGGATCGTACGAAGGAATTAGAATGGATCGTACGAATGAATTAGATTGGATACATTCGTGCGAATGAATTAGAATGGATCGTACGAATGCGTAAGAATGGATCGTACAAATGAATTAGAATGGATCATGCGAATGAATTAGAATGGATCGTATGAATGAATTAGAATGGATCGTGCGAATGAATTAGAATTGATCATACGTATGAATTAGAATGAATCGTATGAATGAATTAGAATGGATCGTACGAATGAATTAGAATGGATCGTACGAATGAATTAGAATGGATCGTACGAATTAATTAGAATGGATCGTGCGAATGAATTAGAATGGATCATACGAATGAATAAGAATGGATACATTCAAGCGAATGAATTACAATGGATCGTACGAATGAGTAAGAATGGATCGTATGAATGTAATAGAATGGATCGTATGAATGAATTAGAATTGATCGTGCTAATGACTTAGAATGGATCGTACAAATGAATTAGAATGGATCATACAAATGAATTAGAATGAATTAGAATGGATCGTACGAATGTATCCATTCTAATTCTACGATCCATTCTAATTCATTTGCACGATCCAATCTAATTCATTCGCACGATCCATTCTAATTCATTCGTACGATCCATTCTATTTCATTCATACGATCCATTCTTACTTATTCGTACGAACCATTCTAATTCATTCGCACGAATGTATCCTCATTCGCACGATCCATTTCTAATTCGTTCATATGATCCATTCTATTTCATTCGTACGATCCATTCTTACTCATTCGTACGATCCATTCTAATTCATTCGCACGATCCAATCTAATTCATTCGCACGATCCATTCTAATTTATTCATTCGATCCATTCTATTTCATTCAGACGATCCATTCTTAGTCATTCTTATGATCCATTCTAATTCATTCGCACGAATGTATCCATTCTAATTCATTCGTACGATCCATTCTAATTCATTTGCACGATCCATTCTAATTCATTCATACAATCCATTCTGATTCATTCGTACGATCCATTCTAATTCATTCGCACGATCCATTCTAATTCATTCATACGATCCATTCTAATTCATTCATACAATCCATTCTAATTCTTTCTCACGAATGTATCCATTCTAATTCATTCGTACGATCCACCCTAATTCCTTCGTATGATCAATTCTAATTCATTCGCACGAATGTATCCATTCTAATTCATTCGTACAATCCATTCGGATTCATTCTTACGATCCATTCTAATTCATTCATACGATCCATTCTAATTCATTCACACGAATGTATTTATTCTAATTAATTCATACGATCCATTCTAATTCATTCGCACGATCCAATCTAATTCATTCGCACGATCCATTCTAATTCATTCGTACGATCCATTCTATTTCATTCGTACGATCCATTCTAATTCATTCGCACGAATGTATCCATTCTAATTCATTCGTATGATCCATTCTAATTCATTCGCACGATCCATTCTAATTCATTCGTACGATCCATTCTAATTCATTCGTACGATCCATTCTAATTCATTCGCATGATCCATTCTAATTCATTCATATGATCCATTCTTATTCATTCATACAATCCATTCTAATTCTTTCGCACGAATGTATCCATTCTAATTCATTCGTACGATCCACCATAATTCCTTCGTATGATCTATTCTAATTCATTCGCACGAATGTATCCATTCTAATTCATTCGTACGATCCATTCGAATTCATTCATACGATCCATTCTAATTCATTCATACGATCCATTCTAATTCATTCGCACGAATGTATCCATTCTAATTAATTCGTATGATTCATTCTAATTCTTTCGCACAATCTATTATAATTCATTCGTACGATCCATTCTAATTCATTGGCACAATCCATTCTACTTCATTTGTACGATCCATTCTAATTTATTCATACAACCCATTCTAATTCTTTTGCACGAATGTATCCATTCTAATTCATTCGTACGATCCATTCTAATTCCTTCGTACGATTCATTCTAATTTCTTGGTACGATCCATTCTAATTAGAATGGATCGTGCAAATGAATTAGAATAGATACATTCGAGCAAATGAATTAGAATGGATCGTACAAATGAATTAGAATGGATCGTATGAATGAATTAGCACGATCCATTCTAATTCTTTCGCACGAATGTATCCATTCTAATTCATTCGTACGATTCATTCTAATTCTTTCGCACAATCTATTCTAATTCATTCGTATGATCCATTCTAATTCATTGGCACGATCCATTCTAATTCATTTGTACGATCCATTCTAATTCATTCATACAATCCATTTTAATTCTTTTGCATGAATGTATCCATTCTAATTCATTCGTACGATCCATTCTAATTCCTTCGTACGATTCATTCTAATTTCTTGGTACGATCCATTCTAATTAGAATGGATTGTGCAAATGAATTAGAATGGATACATTCGAGCGAATGAATTAGAATGGATCGTATAAATGAATTAGAATGGATCGTATGAATGAATTAGCATGATCCATTCTAATTCTTTCGCACGAATGTGTCCATTCTAATTTATTCGTACGATCCATTCTAATTCATTCATACGATCTATTCTAATTCATTCGTACGATCCATTCTAATTCATTTGCACGATCGATTCTAATTCATTTGCACGATCCATTCTAATTCATTCATACGATCCATTCTAATTCATTCATATGATCCAATTCGCACGATCCCTTCTAATTCATTCGTACGATCCATTCTAATTTATTAGCACGATCCATTCTAATTCATTCATACAATCTATTTAAATTCTTTCGCACGAATGTATCCATTCTAATTCATTCGTATGATCCACCCTAATTCCTTCATATAATCCATTCTAATTCATTTGCACGAATGTATCATGCTAATGAATTAGAATGAATCGTATGAATTAGTATAGATTGTATGAATGAATTAGAATGGATCGTACGAATGAATTAGAATAGATCGTGCGAATGAATTAGAATGGATCATACGAATGAATTAGAATGGATATATTCGTGCGAATGAATTAGAATGGATCGTATGAATGAATTAGAATGGATCGTATGAATGAATTTGAATGGATCATGCGAATGAATTAGCATGGATCGTACGAATGAATTAGAATGGATCGTATGAATGCATTAGAATGGATCGTGCAAATGAATTAGAATGGATCGTATGAATGAAATAGAATGGATTGTATGAATAAGAATGGATCGTACGAAGGAATTAGAATGGATCATACGAATGAAATAGAATCGATCGTACGAAGGAATTAGAATGGATCGTACGAAGGAATTAGAATGGATCGTACGAAGGAATTAGAATGGATACATTCGTGCAAAAGAATTAGAATGGATTGTATGAATGAATTAGAATGGATCGTGCAAATGAATTAGAATGGATCGTGCGAATGAATTAGAATGGATCGTACGAATGAATTAGAATAGATTGTGCAAATGAATTAGAATGGATCGTACGAATGAATTAGAATGGATCGTACGAATGAATTAGAATGGATACATTCGTGCGAATGAATTAGAATGGATCGTATGAATGAGTAAGAATGGATCGTACGAATGAATTAGAATGGATACATTTGTGCAAAAGAATTAGAATGGATTGTACGAATGAGTTAGAATGGATCCATTCTAATTCATTCGCACGATCCATTCTAGTTCATTCGCATGTATGTATCCATTATAATTCATTTGTACGATCCATTCTAATTCATTCATACGATCCATTCTAATTCATTCGTTCGATCCATTCTAATTCATTTGCACGATCCATTCTAATTCATTCGCACGAATGTATCCATTCTAATTCATTCACACGAATGTATCCATTTTAATTCATTCGTACGATCCATTCTAATTCATTCGCACAATCCAATCTAATTCATTCTCATGATCCATTCTAAATCATTCGTACGATCCATTCTATTTCATTCGTACGATCCATTCTTACTCATTCGTACGATCCATTCTAATTCATTCGCACAAATGTATCCATTCAAATTCATTCGTACGATCCTTTTTAATTCGTTCGCACGATCCATTCTAATTCATTCATACGATCCATTCTAATTCATTCGCACGATCCATTCTAATTTATTGATACGATCCATTCTAATTCATTCATATGAATTAGAATGGATCGTACGAATGAATCGTGTGAATGAATTAGAATGGATCGTGCATATGAATTAGAATGGATTATAGATCGTACGAATGAATTAGAATAGATCGTGCTAATGAATTAGAATGTTTCATACGAATGAATTTGAATAGATTGTGCAAATGATGTATTAGAATGGATCGTGCGAATGAATTAGATTGGATCATGCGAAAGAATTGGAAGGGATCATACGAATGAATTAGAATGGATACATTTGTGCGAATGAATTAGAATGCATTGTATGAATGAATTAGATTGGATCGTATGAATGAATTAGAATGGATCATATGAATGAATTAGAATGGATCGTACGAATGAATTAGAATGAATTAGAATGGATCCATTCTAATTCCTTCGTACGATCCATTCTAATTCATTCCCATGAATGTATCCATTCTAATTCATACGTACGATCCATTCTAATTCATTCTTAACGTACGATCCATTCTAATTCCTTCGTACGATCTATTCTATTTCATTCGTATGATCCATTCTAATTCCTTCGTACGATCCATTCTGATTCATTCCCATGAATGTATCCATTTGAATTCATACGTACGATCCATTCTAATTCATTCATACGATCCAATCTTATTCATTCATACGATCCATTCTAATTCATTCGCACGAATGTATCCATTATAATTCATTCATACAATCCATCCTAATTCATTCGCCCAATCTATTCTAATTCATTTGTATGATCCATCCCAATTCATTAGCACGATCCATTCTAATTCATTCGTACGATCCATTCTATTTCATTCGTACGATCCATTCTTACTCACTCGTACGATCCATTCTAATTCATTCGCACGATCTATTCTAATTCATTCATACGATCCATTCTAATTCATTAGCACGATCCATTCTAATTAATTCATACGATCCATTCTATTTCATTCGTACGATCCATTCTTACTCATTCGTACGATCCATTCTAATTCATTCGCATGAATGTTTCCATTCTAATTCATTCATACGATCCATTCAAATTCATTCGCACGATCCATTCTAATTCATGTGTATGATCCATTCTAATTCATTCATACAATCTATTCTAATTCTTTCGCACGAATGTATCCATTCTAATTCATTCGTACGATACATTCTAATTCATTCGCACGAACCATTCTAATTTCTTTGTATGATTAATTCTAATTCCTTCGTACGATCCATTCTATTTTATTTGTATGATCCATTCTAATTCCTTCGTACGATCCATTCTAATTCATTCCCATGAATGTATCCATTCTAATTCATACGTACGATCAATTCTAATTCATTCATACGATCCAATCTAATTCATTCATACGATCCATTCTAATTTATTCACACGAATGTATCCATTCTATTTCATTCGTACGATCCATTCTAATTCATTCGCATAATCTATTCTAGTTCATTCATACGATCCATTCTAATTCATTAGCACGATCCATTCTAATTCATTCATACGATCCATACAATTTCATTTATACGATCCATTCTTACACATTCGTACGATCCATTCTAATTCATTCGCACGAATATATCCATTCTAATTCATTCGTACGATCCATTCTAATTCATTCGCACGATCCATTCTTATTTATTCTTTCGATCCATTCTAATTCATTCATACAATACATTCTAATTCCTTCGCACGAATGTATCCATTCTAATTGATTCGTACGATCCACCCTAATTCCTTCGCATGATCCATTCTAATTCATTCGCACGAATGTATCCATTCAAATTCATTCGTACGATCCTTTCGAATTCATTCATACGATCCATTCTAATTCATTCATACGATCCATTCTAATTCATTCGTACGATCCATTCTAATTCATTCGCACGAATGTATCCATTCTAATTCATTCGCACGATCCATTCTAATTCATTCGCACAATCTATTCTAATTTATTTATAAGATCTATTCTAATTCATTAGCACGATCCATTCTAATTCATTCGTACGATCCATTCTATTTCATTCGTACGATCCATTCTTACTCATTAGCACAATCCATTCTAATTCCTTCGTACGATCCATTCTAATTCATTCCCATGAATGTATCCATTCTAATTCATACGTACGATCCATTCTAATTCATTCGCACGATCCATTCTAATTCATTCGTACGATCCATTCTAATTCATTTGCATGATCCATTCTAATTCATCGTACGATCCATTGTGCGAATGAAATAGAATGGATCATGCGTATGAATTAGAATGTATACATTCGTGCGAATGAATTAGAATGAATCGTATGAATGAATTAGAATGGATCGTATGAATGAATTCAAATGGATCGTACGAATGAATTAGAATGGATACATTCGTGCGAATGAATTAGAATGGATCATACGAAGGAATTAGGGTGGATCATACGAATGAATTAGAATGGATACAATCGTGCGAAAGAATTAGAATGGATTGTATGAATGAATTTGAATAGATCGTATGAATGAATTAGAATGGATCGTGCGAATGAATTAGAACGGATCATACGAATGAATTAGAATTGATCGTATGAATGAATTAGAATGGATCGTGCGAATGAATTTGAATGGATCGTACGAATGAATTAGAATGGATACATTCGTGCGAATGAATTAGAATGGATCGTACGAATGAATTAGAATGGATCGTACGAAGGAATTAGAATGGATCATACGAATGAATTAGAATGGATACATTCATGCGAATGAATTAGAATGGGTCATACGAAGGAATTAGGGAGGATCGTACGAATAAAGTAGAATGGATACATTCGTGCGAATGAATTAGAATGGATCGTACGAATGAATTAGAATGGATCGTACGAAGGAATTAGAATGGATCATACGAATGAATTAGAATGGAAACATTCTGCGAATGACTTAGAATGGATCATACGAAGGAATTAGGGAGGATCGTACGATCAATTCTAATTCATTCGCACAATCTATTCTAATTCATTCGTACGATCCATTCTAATTCATTAGCATGATCCATTCTAATTTATTCGTACGATCCATTCTATTTCATTCGTACGATCCATTCTTACTCATTCGTACGATCCATTCTAATTCATTTGCACGATCCATTCTAATTCCTTCATACGAACCATTCTATTTCATTCGTACGATCCATTCTTACTCATTCGTACGATCCATTCATGGGAATGAATTAGAATGGATCATACGAAGGAATTAGAACGGATCGTATGAATGAATTAGAATAGATTGTGCGAATGAATTAGAATGGATCATATGAATGAATTAGAATGGATTGTATGAATGAATTCGAATGGATCGTACGAATGAGTAAGAATGGATCGTACGAATGAAATAGAATGGATCGTACGAATAAATTAGAATGGATCGTGCTAATGAATTAGAATGGATCGTACGAATGAATTAGAATAGATTGTTCGAATGAATTAGAATTGATCGTACGATCCTCCCTAATTCCTTCGTATGATCCATTCTAATTCATTCGCAGAAAGTTTCCATTCTAATTCATTCGTATGATCCATTCTAATTCATACGATCCATTCTAATTCATTCATACGATCCATTCTAATTCATTCGTACGATCCATTCTAATTCCTTCGTACGATCCATTCTAATTCATTCCCATGAATGTATCCATTCTAATTCATACGTACGATCCATTCAAATTCATTCATACGATCCAATCTAATTCCTTCGTACGATCCATTCGAATTCATTCATACGATCCATTCTAATTCATTCATATGATCCATTCTAATTCATTCGCACGAATGTATCCATTCTAATTCATTCGTATGATCCATTCTAATTCATTCGCACGATCAAATCTAATTCATTCGCACGATCCATTCTATTTCATCATTCGCACAATCTATTCTAATTCATTCGTACGATCCATTCTAATTCATTAGCACGATCCATTCTAATTCATTCGTACGATCCATTCTATTTCATTCGTACGATCCATTCTTACTCATTCGTACGATCAATTCTAATTCATTTGCACGAATGTATCCATTCTAATTCATTCATACGATCCATTCTAATTCATTCGCAGGATCCATCATATTCATTCATACGATTCATTCTAATTCATACATACGATCCATTCTAATTCAATCGTATGAACCATTCTAATTCATTAATACGATTCATTCTAATTCATTCGCACGATCCATTCTAATTCATTCGTACGATCCATTCTTACTCATTCGTATGATCCATTCTAATTCATTCGCACGAATGTATCTATTCTAATTCATTCGTACGATCCATTCTAATTCCTTCGTACGATCCATTCAATTTCATTCATACGATCCATTCTAATTCATTCATACAATCCATTCTAATTCTTTCGCACGAATGTATCCATTCTAATTCATTCGTACGATCTACCCTTAGACCTTCCTATGATCCATTCGAATTTATTCGCACGAATATATCTATTCTAATTCATTCGTACGATCCATTCGAATTCATTCATACGATCCATTCTAATTCATTCGCACGAAGGAGTTAGAATGGATCATATGAATGAATGAATTAGAATAGATCATACGTACGAATGTATTAAAATTGATACATTCGTGCGAAAGAATTAGAATGGATTGTATGAATGAATTAGAATGGATCGTATGAATGAAATAGAATAGATCATATGAAGGAATTAGAATGGATCGTACAAATGAATTAGAATGGATACAATCGTGCGAATGAATTAGAATGGATCATACGAATGAGTAAGAATGTATCGTACGAATGATATAGAATGGATCGTACGAATGAATTAGAATGGATCGTGCTAATGAACTAGAATTGATCATGCGAATGAATTAGAATGGATCGTACGAATGAATTAGAATGGATCGTACGAATAAATTAGAATGGATCGTGCGAATGAATTAGAATGGAACGTACGAATGAATTAGAATGTATACATTCGTGCGAATGAATTAGAATGGATCGTACGAATGAGTAAGAATGGATCGTACGAATGAAATATAATGGATCGTGCGAACGAATTAGAATGGTTCGTATGAATTAATTAGAATGGATCGTATGAATGAATTAGAATGGATCGTGAGAATGAATTAGAATGGATCGTACGAATGAATTAAAATGGATACATTCGTGCGAATGAATTAGAATGGATCATACAAAGGAATTAGGGTGGATCGTACGAATGAATTAGAATGGATACATTCGTGCGAAAGTATTAGAATGGATTGTTTGAATGAATTAGAATGGATCGTATGAATGAATTAGAATGGATTGTACAAATAAATTAGAATGGATTATTCTAATTCATTCGTACGATCCATTCTAATTCATTTGTACGATCCATTCTAATTCATTCGTACGATCCATTCTAATTCATTCATACGATCCATTCTTACTCATTCGTACGATCCATTCTAATTCATTCGCACGAATGTATCCATTCTAATTCATTCGTACGATCCATTCTAATTCATTCGCACGATCCATTCTAATTCATTCATATGATCCATTCTAATTCATTCGTATGATCCATTCTAATTCATTCAAACGATCCATTCTAATTCATTCATACAATCCATTCTAATTCTTTCGCACGAATGTATCCATTTTAATTCATTCGTACGATCTATTCTAATTCATTCGTACGATCCATTCTAATTTATTAGCATGATCCATTCTAATTGATTCGTACGATCCATTCTATTTCATTCGTACGATCCATTCATACTCATTCGTACGATCCATTCTAATTCATTCGCACGAATGTATCCATTCTAATTCATTCGTACGATCCATTCTAATTCATTCGTACGATCCATTCTAATTCATTCATACGATCCATTCTAATTCATTCGTACGATCCATTCTAATTCATTCGCACGATCTATTCTAATTCATTCATACGATCCATTCTAATTCATTCGCACGAATGTATCCATTCTAATTCATTCGCACGATCCACCCTAATTCATTCGTACGATCCAATCTAATTCCTTCGTACGATCCATTCCAATTCATTCCCATGAATGTATCCATTCTAATTCATACGTATGATCCATTCTAATTCATTCTATTTCATTCTAATTCATACGATCCATTCTAAGGAATTCATTCGTACGATCCATTCTAATTCATTCGCACGATCCATTCTAATCCATTCTAATTTATTCCCATCCATTCTAATTCATTTGTACGATCCATTCTAATTCATTCGTACGATCCATTCTAATTCATTCGCACGAATGTATCCATTCTAATTAATTCGTATGATCCATTCTAATTCATTCCCACGATCCATTCTAATTCATTGAGTAAGAATGGATCGTACGAATGAAATACAATGAATCGTATGAATGAATTACAATAGATTGTGCGAATAAATTAGAATGGATTGTACAAATGAATTAGAATGGATCGTATGAATGAATTTGAATGGATCGTGCGAATGAATTAGAATGGATCGTATGAATGAATTAAAATGGATACATTCGTGCGAATGAATTAGAATGGATCATACGAATGAATAAGAATGGATCGTACGAATGAAATAGAATGGATTGTACGAATGAATTAGAATGGATCGTACGAATGAATTAGAATAGATTGTACGAATGTATCCATTCTAATTCATTCCTTTGTGCGATCCATTCAAATTCATTAGCACGATCGATTCTAATTCATTCGTACGATCCATTCTAATCATTCACACGAATGGATCTTACTCATTCATATGATCCATTCTAATTCATTACACGATCCATTCTAATTCATTTGTACGATCCATTCTAATTCATTCATACAATCCATTCTAATTCTTTTGCACGAATGTATCCATTCTACTTCATTCGTACGATCCATTCTAATTCCTTCGTACGATCCATTCTAATTCCTTCGAACGATCCATTCTAATTCATTCGTACGATCCACCCTAATTTCTTTGTATGATCCATTCTAATTCATTAGCACGATCTATTCTAATTCATTCGTACGATCCATTCTATTTCATTCGTACGATCCATATTCTAATACATTCGTATGTATGATCCATTCTAATTCATTCATTCATACGATCCATTTTAATTCCTTCGTGCAAATGAATTAGAATGGACCGTATGAATGAATTCGAATGGATCGTACGAATGAATTAGAATGGATACATTCAAGCGAATGAATTAGAATGGATCATACGAAGGAATTAGGGTGGATCGTACGAATGAATTAGAATGGATACATTCGTGCGAAAGAATTAGAATGGATTGTATGAATGAATTAGAATGGATTGTATGAATAAAATAGAATGGATCGTACGAAGGAATTATAATGGATCGTACGAATGAATTAGATTGGATACATTCGTGCGAATGAATTAGAATGGATCGTACGAATGCGTAAGAATGGATCGTACAAATGAATTAGAATGGATCGTGCGAATGAATTAGAATGGATCGTATGAATAAATTAGAATGGATCGTGCGAATGAATTAGAATGGATCATACGTATGAATTAGAATGAATCGTATGAATGAATTAGAATGGATTGTGCGAATGAATTAGAATGGATCGTACCAATGAATTAGAATAGATCGTACGAATGAATTAGAATGGATCGTACGAATGAATTAGAATGGATCGTGCGAATGAATTAGAATGGATCATACGAATGAATTAGAATGGATACATTCAGGCGAATGAATTACAATGGATTGTACGAATAAGTAAGAATGGATCGTATGAATGTAATAGAATGGATCGTATGAATGAATTAGAATTGATCGTGCTAATGAATTAGAATGGATCATACAAATGAATTAGAATGGATCATACAAATTAATTAGAATGAATTAGAATGGATCGTACGAATGTATCCATTCTAATTCTACGATCCATTCTAATTCATTTGCACGATCCAATCTAATTCATTCGCACGATCCATTCTAATTCATTCGTACGATCCATTCTATTTCATTCATACGATCCATTCTTACTTATTCGTACGAACCATTCTAATTCATTCGCACGAATGTATCCTCATTCGCACGATCCATTTCTAATTCATTCAAATGATCCATTCTATTTCATTCGTACGATCCATTCTTTCTCATTCGTACGATCCATTCTAATTCATTCGCACGATCCAATCTAATTCATTCGCACGATCCATTCTAATTTATTCATTCGATCCATTCTATTTCATTCATACGATCCATTCTTAGTCATTCTTACGATCCATTCTAATTCATTCGCACGAATGTATCCATTCTAATTCATTCGTACGATCCATTCTAATTCATTCGCACGATCCATTCTAATTCATTCATACGATCCATTCTAATTCATTCGTACGATCCATTCTAATTCATTCGCACGATCCATTCTAATTCATTCATACGATCCATTCTAATTCATTCATACAATCCATTCTAATTCTTTCTCATGAATGTATCCATTCTAATTCTTTCGTACGATCCACCCTAATTCCTTCGTATGATCAATTCTAATTCATTCGCGCGAATATATCCATTCTAATTCATTCGTACGATCCATTCGAATTCATTCTTACGATCCATTCTAATTCATTCATACGATCCATTCTAGTTCATTCACACGAATGTATTTATTCTAATTAATTCGTACGATCCATTCTAATTCATTCGCACGATCCAATCTAATTCATTCGCACGATCCATTCTAATTCATTCGTACGATACATTCTATTTCATTCGTACGATCCATTCTAATTCATTCGCACGAATGTATCCATTCTAATTCATTTGTATGATCCATTCTAATTCAATCGCACGATCCATTCTAATTCATTCGTACGATCCATTCTATTTCATTCGTACGATCCATTCTAATTCATTCGCATGATCCATTCTAATTCATTCATATGATCCATTGTTATTCATTCATACAATCCATTCTAATTCTTTCGCATGAATGTATCCATTCTAATTCATTCGTACGATCCACCCTAATTCCTTCGTATGATCCATTCTAATTCATTCACACGAATGTATCCATTCTAATTCATTCGTACGATCCATTCGAATTCATTTATACGATCCATTCAAATTCATTCATACGATCCATTCTAATTTATTCGCACGAATGTATCCATTCTAATTCATACGTACGATTCATTCTAATTCTTTCGCATAATCTATTCTAATTCATTCGTACGATCCATTCTAATTCATTGGCACGATCCATTCTAATTCATTTGTACGATCCATTCTAATTCATGCATACAACCCATTCTAATTCTTTTGCATGAATGTATCCATTCTAATTCATTCGTACGATCCATTCTAATTCCTTCGTACGATTCATTCTAATTTCTTGGTACGATCCATTCTAATTAGAATGGATCGTGCAAATGAATTAGAATGGATACATTCGAGCGAATGAATTAGAATGGATCGTACAAATGAATTAGAATGGATCGTATGAATGAATTAGCCTGATCCATTCTAATTCTTTCGCACGAATGTATCCATTCTAATTCATTCGTACGATTCATTCTAATTCTTTCGCACAATCTATTCTAATTCATTCGTACGATCCATTCTAATTCATTGGCACGATCCATTCTAATTCATTTGTACGATCCATTCTAATTCATTCATACAATCCATTTCAATTCTTTTGCACGAATGTATCCATTCTAATTCATTCGTACGATCCATTCTAATTCCTTCGTACGATTCATTCTAATTTCTTGGTACGATCCATTCTAATTAGAATGGATCGTGCAAATGAATTAGAATTGATACATTCGAGCGAATGAATTAGAATGGATCGTACAAATGAATTAGAATGGATCGTATGAATGAATTAGCACGATCCATTCTAATTCTTTCGCACGAATGTTTCCATTCTAATTCATTCGTACGATCCATTCTAATTCATTCATACGATCTATTCTAATTCATTCGTACGATCCATTCTAATTCATTTGCACGATCGATTCTAATTCATTTGCACGATCCATTCTAATTCATTCATACGATCCATTCTAATTCATTCATATGATCCAATTCGCACGATCCCTTCTAATTCATTCGTACGATCCATTCTAATTCATACGTACAATCTATTCTAATTCATTCGTACGATCCATTCTAATTTATTAGCACGATCCATTCTAATTCATTCATACAATCTATTTAAATTCTGTCGCACGAATGTATCCATTCTAATTCATTCGTATGATCCACCCTAATTCCTTCATATAATCCATTCTTATTCATTTGCACGAATGTATCATGCTAATGAATTAGAATGAATCGTATGAATTAGAATAGATTGTATGAATGAATTAGAATGGATCGTACGAATGAATTAGAATAGATCGTGCGAATGAATTAGAATGGATCATACGAATGAATTAGAATGGATATATTCGTGCGAATGAATTAGAATGGATCGTATGAATGAATTAGAATGGATCGTATGAATGAATTTGAATGGATCGTGCGAATGAATTAGCATGGATCGTACGAATGAATTAGAATGGATCGTATGAATGCATTAGAATGGATCGTGAAAATGAATTAGAATGGATCGTATGAATGAAATAGAATGGATCGTATGAATAAGAATGGATCGTACGAAGGAATTAGAATGGATCATACGAATGAAATAGAATCGATCGTATGAAGGAATTAGAATGGATCGTACGAAGGAATTAGAATGGATCGTACGAAGGAATTAGAATGGATACATTCGTGCAAAAGAATTAGAATGGATTGTATGAATGAATTTGAATGGATCATGCAAATGAATTAGAATGGATCGTGCGAATGAATTAGAATGGATCGTACGAATGAATTAGAATAGATTGTGCGAATGAATTAGAATGGATCGTACGAATGAATTAGAATGGATCGTACGAATGAATTAGAATGGATACATTCGTGCGAATGAATTAGAATGGATCGTATGAATGAGTAAGAATGGATCGTATGAATGAATTAGAATGGATACATTTGTGCAAAAGAATTAGAATGGATTGTACGAATGAGTTAGAATGGATCCATTCTAATTCATTCGCACGATCCATTCTAGTTCATTCGCATGTATGTATCCATTATAATTCATTCGTACGATCCATTCTAATTCATTCATACGATCCATTCAAATTCATTCGTTCGATCCATTCTAATTCATTTGCACGATCCATTCTAATTCATTCGCACGAATGTATCCATTCTAATTCATTCACACGAATGTATCCATTTTAATTCATTCGTACGATCCATTCTAATTCATTCGCACAATCCAATCTAATTCATTCTCATGATCCATTCTAAATCATTCGTACGATCCATTCTATTTCATTCGTACGATCCATGCTTACTCATTCGTATGATCCATTCTAATTCATTCGCACAAATGTATCCATTCTAATTCATTCGTACGATCCTTTTTAATTCGTTCGCATGATCCATTCTAATTCATTCATACGATCCATTCAAATTCATTCGCATGATCCATTCTAATTTATTCATATGATCCATTCTAATTCATTCATACGAATTAGAATGGATCGTACGAATGAATCGTGCGAATGAATTAGAATGGATCGTGCATATGAATTAGAATGGATTGTATATCGTACGAATGAATTAGAATAGATCGTGCTAATGAATTAGAATGTTTCGTACGAATGAATTTGAATAGATTGTGCGAATGATGTATTAGAATGGATCGTGCGAATGAATTAGATTGGATCATGCGAAAGAATTAGAAGGGATCATACGAATGAATTAGAATGGATACATTCGTGCGAATGAATTAGAATGCATCGTATGAATGAATTAGATTGGATCGTATGAATGAATTAGAATGGATCATATGCATGAATTAGAATGGATCGTACGAATGAATTAGAATGAATTAGAATGGATCCATTCTAATTCCTTCGTACGATCCATTCTAATTCATTCCCATGAATGTATCCATTCTAATTCATACATACAATCCATTCTAATTCATTCTTAACGTACGATCCATTCTAATTCCTTCGTACGATCCATTCTATTTCATTCGTATGATCCATTCTAATTCCTTCGTACGATCCATTCTGATTCATTCCCATTAATGTATCCATTTGAATTCATACGTACGATCCATTCTAATTCATTCATACGATCCAATCTTATTCATTCATACGATCCATTCTAATTCATTCGCACGAATGTATCCATTATAATTCATTCATACAATCCATTCTAATTCATTCGCCCAATCTATTCTAATTCATTTGTATGATCCACCCCAATTCATTAGCATGATCCATTCTAATTCATTCGTACGATCCATTCTATTTCATTCGTACGATCCATTCTTACTCACTCGTACGATACATTCTAATTCATTCGCACGATCTATTCTAATTCATTCATACGATCCATTCTAATTCATTATCACGATCCATTCTAATTAATTCATACGATCCATTCTATTTCATTCGTACAATCCATTCTTAGTCATTCGTACGATCCATTCTAATTCATTCGCATGAATGTTTCCATTCTAATTCATTCGTACGATACATTCAAATTCATTCGCACGATCCATTCTAATTCATTTGTACGATCCATTCTAATTCATTCATACAATCTATTCTAATTCTTTCGCACGAATGTATCCATTCTAATTCATTCGTACGATACATTCTAATTCATTCGCACGATCCATTCTAATTCATTCATACGATCCATTCTAATTCATTCGTAGGATCCATTCTAATTCATTCGCACAATCCATTCTAATTTCTTTGTACGATCCATTCTAATTCTTTCGTACGATCCATTCTATTTCATTTGTATGATCCATTCTAATTCCTTCGTATGATCCATTCTAATTTATTCCCATGAATGTATCCATTCTAATTCATACGTACGATCAATTCTAATTCATTCATATGATCCAATCTAATTCATTCATACGATCCATTCTAATTCATTCACACGAATGTATCCATTCTATTTCATTCGTACGATCCATTCTAATTCCTTCGCATAATCTATTCTAGTTCATTCGTACAATCCATTATAATTCATTAGCACGATCCATTCTAATTCATTCATACGATCCATTCAATTTCATTCATACGATCCATTCTTACACATTCGTACGATCCATTCTAATTCATTCGCACGAATATATCCATTCTAATTCATTCGTACGATCCATTCTAATTCATTCGCACGATCCATTCTTATTTATTCTTTCGATCCATTCTAATTCATTCATACAATTCATTCTAATTCTTTCGCACGAATGTATCCATTCTAATTGATTCGTACGATCCACCCTAATTCCTTCGTACGATCCACCCTAATTCCTTCGCATGATCCATTCTAATTCATTCGCACGAATGTATCCATTCTAATTCATTCGTACGATCCTTTCCAATTCATTCATACGATCCATTCTAATTCATTCATACGATCCATTCTAATTCATTCGTACGATCCATTCTAATTCATTCGCACGAATGTATCCATTCTAATTCATTCGCACGATCCATTCTAATTCATTCGCACAATCAATTCTAATTTATTTATAAGATCTATTCTAATTCATTAGCACGATCCATTCTAATTCATTCGTACGATCCATTCTATTTCATTCGTACGATCCATTCTTACTCATTAGCACAATCCATTCTAATTCTTTCATACGATCCATTCTAATTCATTCCCATGAATGTATCCATTCTAATTCATACGTACGATCCATTCTAATTCATTCGCACGATCCATTCTAATTCATTCGTACGATCCCTTCTAATTCATTTGCATGATCCATTCTAATTCATCGTACGATCCATTGTGCGAATGAAATAGAATGGATCATGCGAATGAATTAGAATGTATACATTCGTGCGAATGAATTAGAATGAATCGTATGAATGAATTAGAATGGATCGTATGAATGAATTCAAATGGATCGTACGAATGAATTAGAATGGATACATTCGTGCGAATGAATTAGAATAGATCATACGAAGGAATTAGGGTGGATCATACGAATGAATTAGAATGGATACAATCGTGCGAAAGAATTAGAATGGATTGTATGAATGAATTTGAGTGGATCGTATGAATGAATTAGAATGGATCGTGCGAATGAATTAGAACGGATCATACGAATGAATTAGAATGGATCGTATGAATGAATTAGAATGGATCGTGCGAATGAATTTGAATGGATCGTACGAATGAATTAGAATGGATACATTCGTGCGAATGAATTTGAATGGATCGTACGAATGAATTAGAATGGATCGTACGAAGGAATTAGAATGGATCATACGAATGAATTAGAATGGATACATTCGTGCGAATGAATTAGAATGGGTCATACGAAGGAATTAGGGAGGATCGTACGAATAAAGTAGAATGGATACATTCGTGCGAATGAATTAGAATGGATTGTACGAATGAATTAGAATGGATCGTACGAAGGAATTAGAATGGATCATACGAATGAATTAGAATGGAAACATTCCGAGAATGAATTAGAATGGATCATACGAAGGAATTAGGGAGGATCGTACGATCAATTCTAATTCATTCGCACAATCTATTCTAATTCATTCGTACGATCCATTCTAATTCATTAGCACAATCCATTCTAATTTATTCGTACGATCCATTCTATTTCATTCGTACGATCCATTCTTACTCATTCGTACAATCCATTCTAATTAATTCGCACGATCCATTCTAATTCATGCATACGAACCATTATATTTCATTCGTACGATACATTCTTACTCATTCGTACGATCCATTCATGGGAATGAATTAGAATGGATCATACGAAAGAATTAGAAAGAATCGTATGAATGAATTAGAATAGATTGTGCGAATGAATTAGAATGGATCATATGAATGAATTAGAATGGATTGTATGAATGAATTAGAATGGATCGTACGAATGAGTAAGAATGGATCGTACGAATGAAATAGAATGGATCGTACGAATAAATTAGAATGGATCGTGCTAATGAATTAGAATGGATCGTACGAATGAATTAGAATAGATTGTGCGAATGAATTAGAATTGATCGTACGATCCTCCCTAATTCCTTCGTATGATCCATTCTAATTCATTCGCAGAATGTTTCCATTCTAATTCATTCGTATGATCCATTCTAATTCATTCGTACGATCCATTCTAATTCATTCGCACGAATGAATTAGAATGGATCATATGAATGAATTAGAATGGATCGTGCGAATGAATTAGAATGGATCGTACAAATGAATTAGAATGGATACATTCGTGCGAAAGAATTAGAATGGATTGTATGAATGAATTAGAATGGATCGAACGAATGAATTAGAATGGATCATATGAATGAATTAGAATGGATCGTATGAATGAATTAGAATGGATCAAGCGAATGAATTAGAATGGATCATATGAATGAAATAGAATGGATCGTACGAATGAATTAGAATGGATCGTACGAATGAATTAGAATGTATTGTATGAATGAATTAGAATAGATTGTGCGAATAAATTAGAATGGATCGTACGAATAAATTAGAATGGATCGTATGAATGAAGTAGAATGGATCGTATGAATGAATTAGAATGGATCGTACGAATGAATTAGAATGGATACATTCGTGCGAAAGAATTAGAATGGATCGTGCTGATTCATTCATACGATCCATTCTAATTCATTCGTACGATCTATTCTAATTCATTCGCACAATCTATTCTAATTCATTCGTATGATCCATTCTAATTCCTTCGCACGATCCATTCTAATTCATTTGCACGATCCATTCTAATTCATTCATACAATCCATTCTAATTCTTTCGCAAGAATGTATCCATTCAAATTCATTCTTACGATCCACCCTAATTATGGGTGCAAATTTTGGCGAAAGTTTACCAACTACCACGGGACCCACCGGCTCTGCCTGGTGAGCCCACGAGGACTACCACGGGACCCACCGGCCCTGCCTGGTGGGCCCACGAGGACTACCACGGGACCCACCGGCCCTGCCTGGTGGGCCCACGAGGACTACCACCGGACCCACCGGCCCTGCCTGGTGGGCCCACGAGGACTACCACGGGACCCACCGGCCCTGCCTGGTGGGCCCACGAGGACTACCACGGGACCCACCGGCCCTACCTGGTGGGCCCACGAGGACTACCACGGGACCCACCGGCCCTGCCTGGTGGGCCCACGAGGACTACCACGGGACCCACCGGCCCTGCCTGGTGGGCCCACGAGGACTATCACGGGACCCACCGGCCCTGCCTGGTAGGCCCACGAGGACTATCGCAGAACCCACCGGTCCTGCCTGGTGGGACCAAGAGCCTGCGGAATCCCCCAGAAGATGGTAGCGGGGCCCGCCAGCTTTACCTGGAGGATCCCCAGATGCTGCAGCAGAAACCGCCGTTTACCACCAGAAAAACCTATAAATAGCAGAGCCTTCGAATGTAAATGGATCGAAACTCTCAATCCTAAAACCAGAGCTCTGAGATTTCTGACTTCCCATCTTCCATCTTTCTTCGATCTTCTTCTCTCTTCCGAAGAGATCAGAGTGATTTCAGTGATACTCGGCCTGTCGAGATCACTTCAACATAAGTGTTAGTGAATTTGGGTTGCTCCCTATAGCACGGAGACGTAGGCTTCGGCTGAACTCCGAGATCACATCTCGTGTCAACAATCTCTCTGATTGCATCACTGTTTACATATCAAAGGCTTCAACTTCAATCAACAGATCTAACAACGATCTTCGACGTCAACTTCAATTTCAATTGACTGGTGAGGCGAGGTCTTCGGGTCGGCACGAAGATTTTCCCCCACAGTTTGGCGCCGTCTGTGGGATCCGAGCAAAAAGTCGAGCTCTATACTACTTGACCGGTTGAACCTACAACCGATCTTGATAGTCAAACTTCCTCGCACTCTCGGTTGATCAGACAACTGATCAAGCGGCACTCTCGTTGCACCTTTCGCTCTCTGAATGGCGAGGACAAAACATCAAGGTCAACCAGAAGGAAGTAATACTCAACAATAACCTCGTCCTGAGACTCGTTCAATGAGTCAATGGCTCAACTTCGGACAGCCCCTTGCTGTCCCCGAGATGGGGGTTCAATCAGGGAGTGGCCGATCTATCGATCGACCTATCGCCCACCCCGCGCGACAGTCGATTGGGCAAACAACACCAGCTCCAGCTGAAGACCCTCCATCAACCTACCAAATTTCGGCAGTCGACTTCCAGCTGCTCCAATTGGCAAAGCAGAATGCCACCCTCACTGCTGAGAGGGATGCTCTGAAGAAGGCAGCCTCCGAGGCTGGAATCGCTCTTCCTATCCCCTCTACAAGTGAGAGGGTTGATCTTCCTCGACATTCAATCCACTCCGAACAACGGAGGTCAGTGGGCACTGCTGCCCTCGAGAGGATTCGACGTGAACCAACTCCCTCTGCTGCCCCCTGGAAACAGAGTGTTTGGGACCGCCTCGATGATGAATCTTCCCAATCGTCTTCTGGCCGCAACTGCGATAAGATGACACCTTCAAAACTCAACATACCAAGGAAGCACCAAATGAAAGGCGCTCCTTCAAAGAGTCGACTTTCCCCATCCATTCCACTTCAACGTGGACTTGGACCGGATCTTCGACACCGACTTTAACCGGAAAATACTTCAATGCTTGAGCAAGACCTTGCGATCTTGCCTCTTGACCTACCTCTAGGTCGGGGACATGGTCGTAGAGATGGATATTCATCCGCCGGACCTCTCCATCGAAGTCTTTTCTAGACGACCTTTCCAAAGGGATGGAGAACTCCTATCCTCCCCAAATTCAACTGCATCAGAGGAGATCCAACTCTCCACATACTTGCCTTCAAGCAAGCCTTGACGCCGCACGAAGAAGAAAACAATGTACTCTGCCGCACCTTTGCGGGAAGTCTCGATGAGCCGTCTCTCGACTGGTATCACAATCTCCGAGCTGGGCCCATCACCCAGTTCGATGTTTTAGCTAAACTCTTCGTGCAGCATTATCAACTCAATCTGAAGCCCGAGAAGAAGCTGGACTCTCTCTATCGGCTAAGGATGGGTGCTGACGAAACTCTCCGAAGTTTCACTAGGAGGTTTCGCAACGAGAATGCTGCCCTCTCTGGAAGACATCTGGATGATGAAGCCATCATGTTGGCTTTCCAGAACGCTCTCCGATTCGATCTACACATTTACAACGACTTCATCCGCAATCCCCCTCCTTCTCTGGGTGCAATGTTTGATCGAATCCAGAGGGAGATTGAGGTGGAAGACGATCAAGTCGCTCGAAAAGGGCGAGAAACGAAGAGAAGGCCTGCTGAAAGAGAAGCTCCTAAGTATGCTGCAAAGGCTCACAACGCTGAAGCAGCAGCCCCTCCGGCCAACAAAAGATCAAAGAATGATGGGCGTCGATCTCAAACAAAGACCACTTTCACCGAGTGGAATATGCCGGTCGAACAAATCCTCAACCGCATTCAACACGATGAGTATCTTCGAAGGCCCAATCCTCTTCAGCCAAACTTCAAATTCACAGCAGACAAAACAGTCTACTGCGAATTCCATCGAAGTCATAGCCACTCCACCGACCGGTGCTATCGGTTGAAGTTCCATCTTGAAGACTTATTGCGAGAGGGCCACCTTCAAGAATTCGTCAACAACGGGCACGATCAACGTCGACCCTCTGCAAAGGGGAAAGAGGCCTGCTGGATTCATCAAATCTCTTCCAACCCATCATCTCTCACCGTGAATGCCAATATCGTTGGCATTCATGGATCATTGCACAACCAGGCAGTAACCGGGAAAGAAGTTGATCGGCAAATTCGACGCATTTTCCATGTTCGATCTACTGCAAATAAATAAGATACCTGGATCGAGAAGCCCATCGAAGGTCTTGCTTGGCCGTCCATCGTCTTCAACGACGCTGACCTTCAAGGAGTTCATACTCCACATCGAGACCGCCTGGTTTTGAAACTCATCATCGACGGAAGCACCGTCAATCGGATCCTTATCGACACCGGGAGTTCTATCGACATTATGTTCTCAGACTGCTTCAAACGTCTTGGACATAAATATCAAAGTCTTGACGTCGTTCCAACCGTGATCACTGGCTTCAACGGCGAACAAAGCATCACGGTGGGCGAATCAAGATTCACTCTGGACCTCAGCCGAGAGACTCGAGTCTCGGTGAGGTTTGCCATTGTCGAAGGGGTCTCCAGTTACAACGCCATCCTCGGGCGACCATTCCTCCATTAGATCAATGCCATCTCCTCTTCTTATCATCAACTACTCAAGTTTGCAACTGGAAAAGGCATCGTCTGCATTCGAGGTGATCAGCAATCTGGAAGGTCTTGTGAGGCTGCTGCGGCTAAGACAGATCGAAAGATCAATATTGCTCCTCCAAAGCGGCCGCGAGATGAAGCTGGTCCCTCTTCCAAATAGCAATCAAAGGAGATTCCGCTGACCGAACCTCCACCAATCGAATGGGAAGCATCACCTTCAATTGAAGAAATCATCCCAATCAACATAGGCAGCGGAAATCTTCCTCGACAAACTTTCATTGGTACCGGTCTTAGCTACGCAGAAGCGCAAGACATGGTATCCTTCCTCTAGTCCAATATCGATGTCTTCGCTTGGTGCTTCGAAGACATGCCTGGGATCAATCCAGATGACGCTTGTCACCGACTTGCGATCAAAGAAGAAATAAAGGCTGTCAAGCAAAAGCCACGCACCATTCGACCAGAGCTGCAAGTTGCTGTTCAAGAAGAAATCACCAAGCTACTCGCAGCAGGCTTCATCCGAGAAGTAGAGTATCCTACTTGGATCTCTAATATTGTGGCTGTTCCGAAGAAGAATGGAAAGGTCAGAGTCTGCATCGACTTCACCAATCTCAACAAGGCTTGCCCCAAAGACCCATTTCCCATGCCAAGGATCGATAGACTCGTCGATGCCACTGCTGGCCACGAGCTATTGTCTTTCATGGATGGGTATTCTGGATATAATCAAATTCCACTCCATCCAGACGATCAAGAGAAGACGTGTTTTGTGACTAACCGAGGTCTCTATTGCTATAATGTTACACCATTCGGCCTCAAGAATGCTGGTTCCACCTATCAAAGGTTAGTCACAAAAATGTTCGAAGATCAGATCGGTCGCAATGTCGAAGTCTACGTCGATGATCTCCTCACCAAAAGCTCCACACGAAGCAAGCATCTTTCTGATCTGGCGGAATCCTTTCAAGTTCTTCGAAAATATCGTATGAAGCTCAATCCAACCAAGTGCGCTTTCGGAGTTCAATCTGGCAAATTCCTGGGTCATCTTGTGACCAGGAGGGGTATTGAAGCCAATCCCGATCAAATTCGAGCTATCCTCGACATGCCATCACCTACCAATCGAAAGGAAGTGCAGCGACTTACTGGAAGACTTGCTGCCCTCAATCGGTTCATCTCAAAGTCTTCCGACAAGTGTAAGCCTCTCTTCAACAAACTACGAAAGGCAGACACCTCCGGCTGGAGTCCAATCTGTGAAGAAGCATTTCAAAGCATCAAGAAATATCTGGTGCAAACTCCTATCTTGACGGCTCTACTTCCAAAAGAAGACTTATGGCTCTATCTCTCCGTGACTGATCAAGCAATCAGTGCGGTCTTAGTCAGTAGAAGAGAAGGCGTCGAGCATCCAGTCTACTATATCAGCCACACTCTTCTTCAGGCTGAAACTCGCTACTCAAAAACTGAGAAGGTCATCCTGGCCTTGCTCACTGCATCGCGTCGTCTCCAACCATACTTCGTCTCCCACCAGATCACAGTCATTTCAGAGCACTCGCTCAAAGATATTATTGACAAAGCTGGTCGAGCTGGTCGAATGACCAAATGGGTGATCGAAATGAGTGCTTTGGGAATTCAGTTTGAATCTCGCACTTCTATCAAAGGCCAAGCTATTGCTGACTTTCTAACTGATTTTCCAGTTGAAGACCCCATCACTTGGGACGAAGATGTCGACATGCGCTTAGAAGATGAAGACAATACTCCGATCATTCCTTCAACAAAGATTGATCCAAATCTCGAGGCTATTGCTGCGACTCCTCCATGGAAACTCTATACTGATGGAGCTTCGAGTTCGATCGGTTCGGGAACTGGGATAGTCTTAATATCCCCCGAACTTGATTATCTCCAGAAGGCCACTCTCCTTGGGTTTAATGCCACCAACAACGAAGCTGAATATGAAGCACTCATTTCCGGACTCGAAATGGCGGAATCTCTGGGGGTAGATCGAATCATCGTCTACAGCGATTCCCAGTTGATCATAAGGCAAATCAATGGAGAGTACACAGCTCGAGAAGAAAGAATGCAACTCTACTTGGCCTTAGTACGACGTCTTCAACAACGTTTTACTATAACTGAGTTCGTTCAAATTCCAAGAGCAGAGAATCGTGAAACAGATGCTCTAGCTAATGCTGCCTCCGTCCTTGGAGACTCACTCGGAGGAAGACAAATACAAATTGATTATCAAGAAGTGCCCAAGACCATCCCCGATCAACAGATCCTTACTACTACAAAAGGATCTGGGGGTGGAGATCAACTGACATCGAACCTCACTACTATAAGTGAGCTTGAAGACTGGAGACGATCAATTTTTGACTTCTTCAAGCATGGCAAAGTGCCAGAAGATCCAAATCAAGCCCGAAGACTTCAAAGGAAACTCCCATGCTACATTCTACAAGGAAAAGATCTATATTTCAAATCTTACAACGGGATGTTGCTCAAGTGCCTTGGTCCCGAACAAGCACAGGCAATCCTGATTGATATCCACTCTGGAGCTTGTGGGAATCATTCGGGAGGAAGATCTCTTGAAGCTAAAACGAAGCTACAAGGATATTACTGGCCTACAATGGCAAAAGATGCTCGATAAGTTGTTCAAAGATGCGAACCATGTCAACGACATGCTCGAGCTATCCATCTCCCTGCAGATGAACTTCATCAACTATCAAGTCCCTGGCCTTTCCATCAATGGGGGTTAGATTTCTTGGGTCCTTTCCCTCCAACTCCAAGCAAGAAGAAGTATCTACTGCTGGCCACGGATTACTTTACCAAATGGGTGGAAGTTGTGCCCCTCTTCCGAGAGACTGACGACGAAGTGATCAAATTCATTCGGCACAACATCTTCTCAAGATTTGGTACACCTCAAGTTCTCGTTGCTGACAATGGAGCTCAATTTGATTCCGAAAAGTTTCGAGAGTTCTGTTTGAACAACGGTATCAAGTTATTCTATTCAACTCCAAGATATCCTCAATGCAATGGTCAAGCTGAAGCCTCAAATAGAGCTATACTTGGTATACTCAAGAAGAAACTCAATGACAAGAAAGGATTGTGGGAACAGGTCTTACCTGAAGTTCTTTGGGGGTATCGCACAACTCCGAGAAGATCAACAGGGTTCTCGCCCTTTCGTCTAACATATGGATCGGAAGCAATACTCCCAACAGAAAATATATCAAGTACTTCGAAGACCAAAGCAGTTGAAGAAGGAATCAACGAAGAACTACGAATCAATGATCTAGACTTCTCAGAAGAACTACGAGATCAAGCTTCCCTTCGTATGGCCACGTACCAGCAGAAGATCAAAAGAGCCTACGATGAGAAAGTCTATAAGAGACAGTTCCCAGTGGGCAGCCTAGTTCTCAGAGCAGTTTTTTACAATACTAAAGAACACAGCAGTGGGAAGCTTGCTCCCAACTGGGAAGGTCCATATATCGTTGAATCAATAGGAGGCAAAGGTTCTTATAGACTGATCTCACCAGAAGGAGATAGATTGCCTCGAGCCTGGAATTCTAGACACCTCAAGTTGTTTTATCCATGATGTAAATTTTGTGATGAATAAAGTTCTCTTTCAAGTATTCAAATGTGCCAGTGTTTAGCTTTACAATTCAAGTTCTGAAGCAGTTTTCAAGTTATCCATATTCAAATTACCAGGTCTTTTAACAAGTTTGGGTGTTAGAGTTGCGACTCAACCCCTTACTAGCAAATGTTAAAAACTGACCATATTCAAATTACCAGGTCTTTTAACAAGTTTGGGTGTTAGAGTTGCGACTCAACCCCTTACTAGCAAATGTTAAAAACTAACCATATTCAAGTTACCCAGTCTTTTAACAAGTTTGGGTGTTAGAGTTGTGACTCAACCCCTTACTGCCATATGTTAAACTGACCTTCAAATTTCAAAATTCAATTTCAATCAAATTCCATATCATCTAACAGGTTTGGGTGTTTAAGTTGCAACTCAACCCCTCACATTCAAGTGTTTGTACCTATTCAACACTCCAATGCCATTTGGGACACAACATTCAAGCGCAACATTCAAAGGCATTCAACGAGACATTCAATCTTCAAACATCAAAGATTTCTATTATTATCAAAATGTGTTACAGGAGTAAGCTGTTACATATCGAGAGTTTACAAGTTCAAACGACAAAAAAGAAAACAGAAAAACTCAAGGCTTGCCCACACTTTGCGCGCGCGACTTCTCTCCCTCAGATCCAGCATGAGCTTTGCCCGCCACTGAAGCCTTAGAAGATCGGACGCTGGCAATATGGACCCTGAGTGCTTCTGCTGCCTTCTCAGCTGTTTCCCTGTAGCTCTTGCACTCGCTCCGCATATGTTCCAGCTCCTTCTTATGGGTCTCTTCCTTGGCTGCTGAAGCAGCAAGTTGAGCCTCCAACTCCGTTATTTTAGCCACACGTTCGAAGCCCAAGTTCTCGATCCTGAAGAATCGATTCTTCAATTCTTGAAGTTCATGACTCTGAGCCTCGTATTCGTTCTGCCAGCCCTTGCTCTCCAGTTTTTCCTTGCGAAGGGCCTCAGTTTTAGCCTTCAGTGCCTCCTTCTTTGAGGTTAGAACCTCCCTCAGCTTATCCCTCTCCTCGCTTACAGCCTCCAGTGCAGCAGTTAAGCGGGATACTTCAGCTGAAGCTTCTTTTGCTCCCGCCTTCATGGAGAGTTTGGTTGCGACATTCAAAACTGCTGAGTTCTGCAAAAGAACTAAAGAGTTAAGAATTATTCTGAAGACACAACTCAGATGATCTATCGAGCAGATGCACCTACCACCAGTTCAAGCCTGTCGAAGGCTTCATCCAGAGTAGCCCCCGGAAGGTTGCAGAGTTTCCGGATTACAGCAGTGGGGTGGTTGATGTCAACATTACCCAAACTCTTCATCTTCGGAGTTGAGCCGACAGGCGCACCTGCAATCAGCACAAGAGGTCAAAGTATTAGATTATTTCCAATCTTCAGAGACAAGACAATCAAGGCAAGTTAATACAATTACCTGAGGCTTCAACCCTCGGCTCCTTACCCTTCCGGCGATCGGAGCCACCCTGAGGAGTCGATTTCTCCTGAATGGGAGTTGGCGCTGATTGAGGTTGAGGAGCCCCATCACCCACTCGACTTTCCCTCTCCAAATGGATAGGGGAGGAAGCACCCCGAAGAGGTGAGACTCTTTCTTCTTCTTGTGGCCCGCCTGGCTCGATGAGTCCTGCCACCATGGCAGCCACCTCCTCAGCCAGAGACCGAGAGGGGGGTGGGGGTTGCTCAACCTCCATACCCCCGCTCGTTGTCGCTCCTTCGAGACGGGGTACTTCAGGAAAAATTTGATCGAGGGGTGTGGGGTTGCTTCCAACCCCACCACTCCTCGACAATTTTATTTTGAAGCGCAGCAGCTTCTTCAATTCATCAAATTTATAGGTGGGAACCACCTTTTGGCCATCACCTTCTATGTCAATGACTTCTTCCATTTAACGGGCTTTAGCCTCGTCAATGGGAATAGGAAGTGAATCTTCCTCTCTTGCACCACCAGTGGGGGTGGGAGGAATTTCTTCCTCACCACCCCCATCCTCTCTTGCACCACCAGTGGGGGTGGGAGGAATTTCTTCCTCACCACCCCCATTCCCATAATCTCCACCAGAGGGTGTGGAAGAGAGATCATTCTCACCATTCCCATCCTCGTCTTCGACATTGCCACTGTTGTCGTGGCTGACATTCTCGATCTCTTAGTCTTCCTCGTCGCTCCCTTTCTTTTCTTTTTCTTCTTCATTTGCCTTTGGCTTGATGAGGGTTTTTCTCTTCTTCTTCGCTGGGCCTCTTTGTATCACCAGCTTCTCCTCCACAGTAGGCAAGCGACGCCTTGCAGTATAAATTTTCTTCTCAGCCCGAATCTTCCGGATGATTTTACCCGAATGAGGATCCTCCTCATAGTCAGAATATAAAACTTCATTATCCTCGTATCTGTCTTTTGATCGGTGGAGGAGATTGGCCTTGCCATATCTCACTGGGCAGTTGGAGAACTGTTTCCATGACCTGGTCCCGCAGGTCAATTCGAGGAATAAGTTGTCAATAGCTCTAGCCCTCTCGGAGCTCCAGGCAAAGATGCCTCCCTCACAGTACATCTTCACAGCATCGTGCACGTCGCTTCGAGGGGTATCGGGCACTGAGATGGGTGTCCATGCACCAGAAACAGAGAGGGGCCAATCTGTGTATAATTTGTCCGAAGGAACTGTATCGGTAAGCGGGCGTAGCGGAGATACGCTGGTCAAGTTGTAGAACGGACTGTCCCTCCTATAAGCCCATCGATAGTGGAAGAAAAAGTATCCAAGCTCGATCCGAGCAACTTCACCTTCTGGAATGCTGGAGTAGCATGCCTTCAAGTCCTCCTGGAAATCCGACTCTACGCGGCAGAAAGCGTAGATAATTCTCCAAGCATTCCCAGTGACCTGCCCCGGGCAAAGGCCAGAAGTGTTCAATAACCTTGCCGCGAAGGGTGGCAATGGAAGACGCAGACCGCAGTTAAGTTGGCCGATGGTCACAATGGTTCCCATGACCTTTTCGTTACTGGCAAAGCTGGTGAAGACGGTCTTCTTATCAATACCAAACGCAGTCTGGATGCTAGGGAGTGAAGGCTGCACCTTCCCTTATGTGAAATAAGAGAGCAGTGTTTGCCACTTCTTTCTTTTCGAATCTGTGAACTCACCACCGGTATTGTACACGTACTCCGTTTCCTCTGACAGAGACATGAGCGGGCCCAAAACAAACTTTACTTTAGGGATGTACTCTGGCCTTGATGGCGCCGAAGCAAACCCTACTCCTTGGTATCTTTTGCCCAGCTGCCCAAGATCAGCAAGCACGGCCTTGCCTTTGCCACGACCCTTCGGAGGAGATGGAACCTCGACAATCTCCTTCCCTTTCCTCTTCGAAGGGACCCCGCCTGACTTCTTCGAACTTCCAGAAGATGCCATCTGATCGATCTAGCAAGAGCAGAAATCGGGAGCAAAAAAGTCTGGACTTCGAAAAATTTTGGAAGCGTGAGGCAAAAATGACAGCCAGTGAAACTTATATACCCAGGGTAAAACAGGTACGCAAATCGAGAAGACACGTGTCTTCACCGTATCAAATCGCGTGTTTTTGCAGGAACACGTGGCATCCATCCACAGCAAGCGCAAAATCAGGCGAACCGTCGGACCAGACGAAACGTCGGACCACCGGTCCACGTGAACCAACGGTCAAAGCGCCACACCGGTCTGAGTAAACCGGACCGCCGGTTAAAAGCCACATTCAAGCCACCCAAAGATTCAAAACAGGAAGGATCAAGCTCCATCAATGATCAAAACTCTGCCAGAAGATCGAAGAACAAAACAGTTATGAAACCCTCTCTGAGGGCAGGTTCAAAACTTCCAACTGATATGTCAAATTTCTACTGGATCTGGCAAAAAACTAAGGTTTTTTGCCGATCACTCGAACCTTGACCGGATAATTTTTTACCGATCGGTCAAACTTGATTGATCGGCAAAAATCATTCGATCGGTCAAATTTCTACTGGATCTGGCAAAAAACTAAGGTTTTTTGCCGATCACTCGAACCTTGACCGGATAATTTTTTACCGATCGGTCAAACTTGACCGATCGGCAAAAATCATTCGATCGGTCAAATTTCTACTGGATCAGGCAAAAAACCAAGGTTTTTTGCCGATCACTCGAACCTTGACCGGATAATTTTTTACCGATCGGTCAAACTTGACCGATCGGCAAAAATCATTCGATCGGTCAAATTTCTACTGGATCTGGCAAAAAACTAAGGTTTTTTGCCGATCACTCGAACCTTGACCGGATAATTTTTTACCGATCTGTCAAACTTGACCGATCGGCAAAAATCATTCGATCGGTCAAATTTCTACTGGATCTGGCAAAAAACTAAGGTTTTTTGCCGATCACTCGAACCTTGACCGGATAATTTTTTACCGATCGGTCAAACTTGACCGATCGGCAAAAATCATTCGATCGGTCAAATTTCTACTGGATCTGGCAAAAAACTAAGGTTTTTTGCCGATCACTCGAACCTTGACCGGATAATTTTTTACCGATCGGTCAAACTTGACCGATCGGCAAAAATCATTCGATCGGTCAAATTTCTACTGGATCTGGCAAAAACCTAAGGTTTTTTGCCGATCACTCGAACCTTGACCGGATAATTTTTTACCGATCGGTCAAACTTGACCGATCGGCAAAAATCATTCGATCGGTCAAATTTCTACTGGATCTGGCAAAAAACCAAGATTTTTTGCCGATCACTCGAACCTTGACCGGATAATTTTTTACCGATCGGTCAAACTTGACCGATCGGCAAAAATCATTCGATCGGTCAAATTTCTACTGGATCTGGCAAAAAACCAAGGTTTTTTGCCGATCACTCGAACCTTGACCGGATAATTTTTTACCGATCGGTCAAACTTGACCGATCGGCAAAAATCATTCGATCGGTCAAATTTCTACTGGATCTGGCAAAAAACCAAGGTTTTTTGCCGATCACTCGAATCTTGACCGGTTGAATTTTAACCGATCAGTCAAAATTTGACCGATCAGTCAAAATTCAACCGATCGGTCAAAATTAACCGATCAATCAAAATAACCGGTCAGTCTTTTTTTTATGCTAAAAATGCGACAAGTTTCCTCGTGCCTATTGTGACAGGAAGTTGCTGTTTTTTGCACCAAATCCAAGCCAGCCAGAATGAACTCTAGCTAACTTGGAGGGGGTAACTGTGGGTGCAAATTTTGGCGAAAGTTTACCAACTACCACGGGACCCACCGGCCCTGCCTGGTGAGCCCACGAGGACTACCACGGGACCCACCGGCCCGCCTGGTGGGCCTATGAGGACTACCACGGGACCCACCGGCCCTGCCTGGTGGGCCCACGAGGACTACCACGGGACCCACCGGCCCTGCCTGGTGGGCCCAAGAGGACTACCACGGGACCCACCGACCCTACCTGGTGGGCCCACGAGGACTACCATGGGACCCACCGGCCCTGCCTGGTGGGCCCACGAGGACTACCACGGGACCCACCGACCCTGCCTGGTGGGCCTACGAGGACTGCCACGGGACCCACCGGCCCTGCCTGGTGGGCCCACGAGGACTATCGCAGAACCCACCGGTCCTGCCTGGTGGGACCAAGAGCCTGCGGAATCCCCTAGAAGATGGTAGCGGGCCCGCCAGCTTTACCTGGAGGATCCCCAGATGCTGCAGCAGAAACCGCCGTTTACCACCAGAAAAACCTATAAATAGCAGAGCCTTTGAATGTAAATGGATCGAAACTCTCAATCCTAAAACCAGAGCTCTGAGATTTCTGACTTCCCATCTTCCATCTCTCTTCGATCTTCTTCTCTCTTCCGAAGAGATCAGAGTGATTTCAGTGATACATGGCCTGTCGAGATCACTTCAACATAAGTGTTAGTGAATTTGGGTTGCTCCCTATAGCACGGAGACGTAGGCTTCGGCTGAACTCCGAGATCACATCTCGTGTCAACAATCTCTCTGATTGCATCAATGTTTATATATCAAAGGCTTCAACTTCAATCAACAGATCTAACAACGATCTTCGACGTCAACTTCAATTTCAATTGACTGGTGAGGCGAGGTCTTCGGGTCGGCACGAAGATTTTCCCCCACACTAATTCCTTCGTATGATCCATTCTAATTCATTCGAACGATCCATTCTAATTCATTCATACGATCCATTCTAATTCATTCATACAATCCAATCTAATTCTTTCGCACGAATCTATCCATTCTAATTCATTCGTACGATCAACCCTAATTCCTTCGTATGATCCATTCTAATTCATTCGCATGATTGTATCCATTTTAATTCATTCGTACGATCCATTCTAATTCATTCATACTATCCACCCTAATTCTTTCGTATGATCCATTCTAATTCATTCGCATGAATGTATCCATTCTATTTCATTCGTATGATCTATTCAAATTCATTCATACGATCCATTCTAATTCATTCATACGATCCACTCTAATTCATTCGCACGAATGTATCCATTCTAATTCATTCGTACGATCCATTCTAATTCATTCGCACGATCCAATCTAATTCATTTGCACGATCCATTCTAATTCATTCGTACGATCTATTCTATTTTATTCGTACGATCCATTCTTACTCATTCGTATGATCCATTCTAATTCATTCGCACGAATGTATCCTCATTCCCACTATCCATTCTAATTCATTTGCATGATTCATTCTAATTCATTTGCACGATCCATTCTAATTCATTCATACAATCCATTCTAATTCTTTCGCACCAATGTTTCCATTCTAATTCATTCGTATGATCCATCCTAATTCCTTCGTATGATCCATTCTAATTCATTCGCACGAATGTATCCATTCTAATTCATTCGTACGATCCATTCGAATTCATTCATACGATCCATTCTAATTCATTTGCACAATCTATTCTAATTCATTCGTACGATCCAGTCTAATTCATTCGCACGATCCAGTCTAATTCATTTGCACGATTCATTCTAATTCATTCATACAATCCATTCTAATTCTTTTGCACGAATGTATCAATTATAATTCATTCGTACAATCCATTCTAATTCTTTCATATGATCCATTCTAATTCCTTCGTATGATCCATTCTATTTCATTCGTATGATCCATTCTAATTCCTTCGTACGATCCATTCTAATTCATTACCATGAATGTATCCATTCTAATTCATATGTACGATCCATTCTAATTCATTCATACGATCCATTCTAATTCATTCGCACGAATGTATCCATTCTAATTCATTCGTACGATCGATTCTAATTCATTCGCATGATCCATTCTAATTCATTAGTACGATCCATTCTGATTCATTCATACGATCCATTCTAATTCATTCGCACGAATGTATCCATTCTAACTCATTCGTACGCTCCATTCTAATTCATTCCCACGAATGTATCCATTCTAATTCATTCTAATTCCTTCGTATGATCCATTCTAATTCCTTCGCACGAAAATATCCATTCTAATTCATTCGTACGTACGATCCATTCTAATTCATTCGCACGATCCATTCTAATTCATTCATACGATCCATTCTAATTCATTCATACAATCCATTCTAATTATTTCGCACGAATGTATCCATTCTAATTCATTCATACAATCCATTCTAATTCTTTCGCACGATCCATTCTAATTCCTTCATACGATCCATTCTAATTCATTCGTACGATCCATTCTAATTCATTTGCACCATCCATTCTAATTCATTCATACGATCCATTCTAATTCATTTATACAATCCATTCTAATTCTTTCGCACGAATGTATCCATTCTAATTCATTCATACGATCCACCCTAATTCCTTCGTATGATCCATTCTAATTCATTCACACGAATGTATCCATTCTAATTCATTCGTACGATCCATTCGAATTCATTCATACGATCCATTCTAATTCATTCATACGATCCATTCTAATTCATTCGCACAAATGTATTCATTCGCACAATCTATTCTAATTCATTAGTACGATCCATTCTAATTCATTAGCATGATCCATTCTAATTCATTCGTACGATCCATTCTATTTCATTCGTACAATCCATTCTTACTCATTCGTACGATCCATTCTAATTCATTAGCACGAATGTATCCATTCTAATTCATTCGTACGATCCATTCTAATTAATTCGTCCGATCTATTCTAGTTCATTCATACGATCCATTCTAATTAATTAGTACGATCCAATCTAATTCATTCATACGATCGTATGTAGGAATGGATCGTACGATCCATTCTATTTCATTCGTACGATCCATTCAAATTCATACAATCCATTCTAATTTTATTCGTACAATCCATTCTAATTCATTCTTACGCATTCTAATTCATTTGTAAAATCCATTCATATGATCTAATTTATTCGTACAATTAATTTGAAAGGATACATTCGTGCGAATGAATTAGAATGGATCGTATGAATGAATTAGATTGGATCATACGAATGAAATAGAATGGATCGTACGAATGAATTAGAATGGATCGTGCTAATGAATTAGAATTGATCGTACAAATGAATTAGAATAGATTGTGCAAATGAATAAATTCGTGCGAATGAATTAGAACGGATCGTATGAATGAATTAGAATGGATCGTACGAATGAATTAGAATGGATCGAATGAATGAATTCGAACGGATCGTACGAATGAATTAGAATGGATACATTCGTGCGAATGAATTAGAATGGATCAGACGAAGGAATTAGGGTGGATCGTACGAATGAATTAGAATGGATCGTGCTAATGAATTAGAATGGATCGTACGAATGAATTAGAATAGATTGTGCGAATGAATTAGAATGGATCGTACGAATGAATTAGAATGGATCGTATGAATGAATTAGAATGGATCCTGCGAATGAATTAGAATGGATCGTACGAATGAATTAGAATGGATACATTCGTGTGAATGAATTAGAATGGATCGTACGAATGAGTAAGAATTAGAATGGATTGTATGAATGAATTAGAATGGATCGTATGAATGAATTAGAATGGATCGTGCGAATGAATTAGAATGGACTGTGCTAATGAGTAAGAATGGATCGTACGAATGAAATAGAGTGGATCGTACGAATGAATTAGAATGGATCATGCTAATGAATTAGAATGGATCGTACGAATGAATTAGAATAGATTGTGCGAATGAATTAGATTGGATCGTGCGAATGAATAAGAATGGATACATTCGTGCAAATGAATTAGAATGGATCGTATGAATGAATTAGAATGTATTGTATGAATGAATTCTATTGGATCGTACGAATGAATTAGAATGGATACATTCGTGCGAATGAATTAGAATGGATCATACGAAGGAATTAGGGTGGATCGTACGAATGAATTAGAATGGATACATTCGTACGAATGAATTAGAATGGATCATATGAATTAGAATGGATACATTCGTACGATCCATTCTAATTCATTCATACAATCCATTCTAATTCATTCCTACGATCCATTCTAATTCATTTGCTTGAATGTATCCATTCTTATTCATTCCTACGATCCGTTCGAATTCATTCATTCGATCCATTCTAATTCATTCATACGATCCATTCTAAATCATTCATTCGATCCATTCTAATTCATTCATACAATCCATTCCAATTCATTCCTACGATCCATTCTAATTCATTCATACGATCCATTCTAATTCATTCGCATGAATGTATGCATTCTAATTCATTCGCACGATCCATTCGAATTCATTCGTACAATCCATTCTAATTCATTCGTACGATCCATTCTAATTCATTCGTACGATCCATTCTATTTCTTTCGTACGATCCACTCTTACTGATTCGTACGATCCATTCTAATTCATTCGCACGAATGTATCCATTCTAATTCGTTCGTACGATCTAGTCTAATTCATTCGCACGATCCATTCGAATTCATTCATACAATCAATTCTAATTCATTCATACGATCTATTCTAATTCATTCGCATGAATGTATCCATTCTAATTCATTCGTACGATCCATTCTAATTCATTCACACAATCTATTCTAATTCATTCGTACGATCCATTCTAATTCATTAGCACGATCCATTCTAATTCATTCGTACGATCCATTCTATTTCATTCGTACGATCCATTCTTATCTATTCGTACGATCCATTCTAATTCATTCGCACGAATATATCTATTCTATTCTAATTCATTCATACGATCCATTCTAATTCATTCGCACGATCCATTCTAATTCATTCATACAATCCATTCTAATTCATTCATACGATCCATTCTAATTCATTCGCATGATCCATTCTAATTCATTCATACGATCCATTCTAATTCATTCATACAATCCATTCTAATTCTTTCGCACGAATGTATCCATTCTAATTCATTTGTACGATCCACCCTAATTCCTTCGTATTATCCATTCTAATTCATTCGCACGAATGTGTCCAATCTAATTCATTCGTATGGTCCATTCGAATTCATTCCTACGATCCATTCTAATTCATTCATACGATCCATTCTAATTCATTCATACGATCTATTCTAATTCATTCGCACGAATGTATTCATTCGCACAATCTATTCTAATTCATTCGTACGATCCATTCTAATTCATTAGCACGATCCATTCTAATTCATTCGTACGATCCATTCTATTTCAATCGTATGATCTATTCTAACTCATTCGTACGATCCATTCAAATTCATTCACACGAATGAATCCATTCTAATTCATTCGTACGATCCATTCTAATTCATTCGCACGAACCATTCTAATTCATTCGTACGATCCATTCTAATTCATCCGTACGATCCATTTTAATTAATTCGCACAATCTATTCTAATTCATTCGTACGATCCATTCTAATTCATTAGCACAACCCATTCTAATTCATTCGTATGATCCGTTCTATTTCATTCGTACGATCCATTCTTACTCATTCGTACGATCCATTCTAATTCATTCGCACGAATGTATCCATTCTAATTCATTCGTACGATCCATTCTAATTCATTCCTACGATCCATTCTAATTCATTCGCATGATCCATTCAAATTCATTCGCACGATCCATTCTAATTCATTCGTCCGATCCATTCTAATTCATTCGTACAATCCATTCTAATTCATTAGCACTATCCATTCTAATTCATTCATACGATCTATTCTAATTTATACGATCCATTCTAATTCATTCATACGATCCATTCTGATTCATTCGTATGATCCATTCTAATTCATTCATATGATCCATTCTATTTCATTCGTACGATCCATTCTTACTTATTCGTACGATCCAATCTAATTTATTCGCACGATCCAATCAAATTCATTCGTACGATCCATTCTAATTCATTCGTACGATCCATTCTATTTCATTCATATGATCCATTCTTACTCATTCGTACGATCCATTCTAATTCATTCGCATGAATGTATCCATTCTAATTCATTCGTACGATCCATTCTAATTCATTCGCACGATCCATTCTAATTCATTCATATGATCCATTCTAATTCATTCATACGATCCATTCTAATTCGTTCATACAAACCATTCTAATTCATTCATACGATCCATTCTAATTCATTCGTACGATCCATTCTAATTCATTCATACAATCCATTCTATTTCATTCGTACGAACCATTCTTACTCATTCATACGATCCATTCTAATTCATTCGCACGAATGTATCCATTCTAATTCATTCGTACGATCCATTCTAATTCATTCGCACGATCCATTCGAATTCATTCATACGATCCATTCTAATTCATTCATACGATCCATTCTAATTCATTCGCACGAATTTATCCATTCTAATTCATTCGTACGATCCATTCTAATTCATTCAGACAATCTATTCTAATTCAATCGTACGATCCATTCTAATTCATTAGCACGATCCATTCTAATTCATTCGTACGATCCATTCTATTTCATTCGTACGATCCATTCTTACCTATTCGTACGATCCATTCTAATTCATTCGCACGAATGTATCCATTCTATTCTAATTCATTCGTACGATCCATTCTAATTCATTCGCACGATCCATTCAAATTCATTCATTCAATCTATTCTAATTCATTCATACGATCCATTCTAATTCATTCGCAAGATCCATTCTAATTCATTCATACGATCCATTCTAATTCATTGATACAATCCATTCTAATTCTTTCGCACGATTGTATCCATTCTAATTCATTTGTACGATCCACCCTAATTCCTTCGTATGATCCATTCTAATTCATTCGCACGAATGTATCCATTCTAATTCATTCGTACGGTCCATTCGAATTCATTCCTACGATCCATTCTAGTTTATTTATACGATCCATTCTAATTCATTCATACGATCTATTCTAATTCATTCGCACGAATGTATTCATTCGCACGAATGTATTCATTCGCACGAATGTATTCATTCGCACGAATGTATTCATTCGCACGAATGTATTCATTCGCACAATCTATTCTAATTCAATCGTACGATCCATTCTAATTCATTAGCAAGATCCATTCTAATTCATTCGTAAGATCCATTCTATTTCATTCGTATGATCTATTCTAACTCATTCGTACGATCCATTCAAATTCATTCACACGAATGAATCCATTCTAATTCATTCGTACGATCCATTCTAATTCATTCGCACGAACCATTCTAATTCATTCGTATGATCCATTCTAATTCATTCGTACGATCCATTCTAATTAATTCGCACAGTCTATTCTAATTCATTCGTACGATCTATTCTAATTCATTAGCACTATCCATTCTAATTCATTCGTATGATCCGTTCTATTTCATTCGTACGATCCATTCTTACTCATTCGTACGATCCATTCTAATTCATTCGCACGAATGTATCCATTCTAATTCATTCGTACGATCCATTCTAATTCATTCGTACGATCTATTCTAATTCATTCGCACGATCCATTCTAATTCATTCGCACGATCCATTCTAATTCATTCGTACGATCCATTCTAATTCATTCGTACAATCGATTCTAATTCATTAGCACTATCCATTCTAATTCATTCATACGATCTATTCTAATTTATACAATCCATTCTAATTCATTCATACGATCCATTCTATTTCATTCGTATGATCCATTCTAATTCATTCTTATGATCCATTCTATTTCATTCGTACAATCCATTCTTACTTATTCATACGATCCAATCTAATTCATTCGCACGATCCAATCATATTCATTCGTATGATCCATTCTAATTCATTCGTACGATCCATTCTATTTCATTCATACGATCCATTCTTACTCATTCGTACGATCTATTCTAATTCATTCGCACGAATGTATCCATCCTAATTCATTCGTACGATCCATTCTAATTCATTCGCACGATCCTTTCTAATTCATTCATACGATCCATTCTAATTCATTCGTACGATCCATTCTAATTCATTCATACAAACCATTCTAAATCTTTCGCACGAATGTATCCATTCTAATTCATTCGTACGATCCATTCTAATTCATTCACACGATCCATTCTAATTCATTCATACGATCCATTCTAATTCATTTGTACGATCCATTCTAATTCATACGTACGATTCATTCGAATTCATTCATATGATCCATTCTAATTCATTCATACGATCCATTCTAATTCATTCGCACGAATGTATCCATTCTAAATCATTCGTATGATCCATTCTAATTCATTCGCATGATCCAATCTAATTCATTCGCACGATCCATTCTAATTCATTCGTACGATCCATTCTATTTCATTCGTACAATCCGTTCTTACTCACCATTCTAATTCATTCGCACGAATGTATCCATTCTAATTCATTCGTATGATCCATTCTAATTCATTCGCACGATCCATTCTAATTCATTCATACGATCCATTCTAATTCATTCGTACGATCCATTCTAATTCATTCATACGATCCATTCTATTTCATTCGTACGATCCATTCTTACTCATTCATACGATCCATTCTAATTCACTCGCACGAATGTATCCATTCTAATTCATTCGTACGATCCATTCGAATTCATTCGCACGATCCATTCTAATTTAATCATATGATCCATTCTAATTCATTCGTACGATCCATTCTAATTCATTCGCACAATTTATTCTAATTTATTCGTACGATCCATTCTAATTCATTAGCACGATCCATTCTAATTCATTCGGACGATCCATTCTATTTCTTTCGTACGATCAATTCTTATTGATTCGTACGATCCATTCTAATTCATTCGCACGAATGTATCCATTCTAATTCGTTCGTACGATCCATTCTAATTCATTCGCACGATCCATTCGAATTCATTCATACGATCCATTCTAATTCATTCATACGATCCATTCTAATTCATTCGCACGAATGTATCCATTCTAATTCATTCGTACGATCCATTCTAATTCATTCACACAATCTATTCTAATTCATTCGTACGATCCATTCTAATTCATTAGCACGATCCATTCTAATTCATTCGTACGATCCATTCTATTTTATTCGTACGATCCATTCTTACCTATTCGTACGATCCATTCTAATTCATTCGCACGAATGTATCCATTCTATTCTAATTCATTCGTACGATCTATTTCTAATTCATTCGCACGATCCATTCTAATTCATTCATACAATCCATTCTAATTCATTCATACGATCCATTCTAATTCATTCGCACGATCCATTCTAATTCATTCATACGATCCATTCTAATTCATTCATACAATCCATTCTAATTCTTTCGCACGAATGTATCCATTCTAATTCATTTGTACGATCCACCCTAATTCCTTCGTATGATCCATTCTAATTCATTCGCACGAATGTATCCATTCTAATTCATTCGTACGGTCCATTCTAATACATTCCTACGATCCATTCCAATTCATTCATACAATCCATTCTAATTCATTCTTACGATCTATTCTAATTCATTCACACGAATGTATTCATTCGCACAATCTATTCTAATTCATTCGTACGATCCATTCTAATTCATTAGCACGATCCATTCTAATTCATTCGTACGATCCATTCTAATTCATTCGCACGAATGTATCTATTCTAATTCATTCATACGATCCATTCTAATTCATTCGTACGATCCATTCTAATTCATTCGCACGATCTATTCTAATTCATTCGTACGATCCATTCTAATTCATTCGTACGATCCATTCTAATTCATTCGTACTATCCATTCTAATTCATTCATACGATCTATTCTAATTTATACGATCCATTCTAATTCATTCATACGATCCATTCTATTTCATTCGTATGATCCATTCTAATTCATTCATATGATCCATTCTATTTCATTCGTACGATCCATTCTTACTCATTCGTAAGTTCCAATCTAGTTCATTCGCACGATCCAATCATATTAATTCGTACGATCCATTCTAATTCATTCGTACGATCCATTCTATTTCATTCATACGATCCATTCTTACTTATTCGTACGATCCATTCTAATTCATTCGCACGAATGTATCCATTCTAATTCATTCGTACGATCCAATCTAATTTCTTCGCACGATCCTTTCTAATTCATTCATACGATCCATTCTAATTCATTCGTACGATCCATTCTAATTCATTCATACAATCAATTCTAATTCTTTTGCACGAATGTATCCATTCTAATTCATTCATACGATCCATTCTAATTCATTCGCACGATCCATTCTAATTCATTCATACGATCCATTCTAATTCATTCATACGATCCATTCTAATTCATACGTACAATCCATTCGAATTCATTCATACGATCCAGTCTAATTCTTTCATACGATCGATACTAATTCATTCGCACGAATGTATCCATTCTAATTCATTCGTACGATCCATTCTAATTCATTCGCACGATCCAATCTAATTCATTCGCACGATCCATTCTAATTCGTTCGTACGATCCATTCTATTTCATTCGTACGATCCATTCTTACTCATTCGTACGATCCATTTTATTTCATTCGTACGATCCATTCTTACTGATTCGTACGATCCATTCTAATTCGTTCGCATGAATGTATCCATTCTAATTCATTCGTACGATCCATTCTAATTCATTCGCACGATCCATTCTAATTCATTCATACGATCCATTCTAATTCATTCATATGATCCATTCTAATTCATTCGCACGAATGTATCAATTCTAATTCATTCGTACGATCCATTCTAATTCAATCGCACAACCTATTATAATTTATTCATACGATCCATTCTAATTCATTAGCACGATCCATTCTAATTCATTCGTACGATCCCTTCTATTTCATTCGTACGATCCATTCTTACTCATTCGTACAATCCATTCTAATTCATTCGCATGAATGTATCCATTCTATTCTAATTCATTCATACGATCCATTCTAATTCATTCGCACGATCCATTCTAATTCATTCATACGATCCATTCTAATTAATTCATACAATCCAGTTTAATTCATTCGCACGATCCATTCTACATTCATACTATCCATTCTAATTCATTCATACAATCCATTCTAATTCTTTCGCACGAATGTATCCATTATAATTCATTCGTACGATCCACCCTAATTCCTTTGTACGATCCATTCTAATTCATTCGGATGAATGTATCCATTCTAATTCATTCGTACGATCCATTCGAATTCATTCATACGATCCATTCTAATTCATTCATGCGATGCATTCTAATTCATTCGCACGAATGTATTCATTCGAACAATCTATTCTAATTCATTCGTACGATCCATTCTAATTCATTAGCACGATCCATTCTAATTCATTCGTACGATCCATTCTATTTCATTCGTACGACCCTTTCTTACTCATTCGTACGATCCATTCTAATTCATTCGCACGAATGTATCCATTCTAATTCAGTCATACAATCCATTCTAAGTCATTCGCACGATCCATTCTAATTCATTCATACGATCCATTCTAATTCATTTGTACGATCCATTCTAATTCATTCGCACAATCTATTCTAAGTCATTCGTATGATCCATTCTAATTTATTAGCACGATCCATTCTAATTCATTCGTACGATCCATTCTATTTCATTCGTACGATCCATTCTTACTCATTCGTACGATCCATTCTAATTCATTCGCATGAATGTATCCATTCTAATTCATTCGCATGAATGTATCTATTCTAATTCATTTGTATGATCCATTCTAATTTATTCGCACGATCCATTCTAATTCATTCGTACGATCCATTCTAATTCATTCGTACGATCCATTCTAATTCATTCGTACGATCCATTCTAATTCATTTGCACGATCCATTCTAATTCATTCATACGATCCATTCTAATTCATTCATACAATCCATTCTAATTCTTTCGCACGAATCTATCCATTCTAATTCATTCGTACAATCCACCCTAATTCCTTCGTATGATCCATTCTAATTCACTCGTACAATCCATTCGAATTCATTTATGCGATCCATTCTAATTCATTCGCACGATCCATTCTAATTCATTCATACGATCCATTCTAATTCATTCATACGATCCATTCTAATTCTTTCGCACGATCCATTCTAATTCATTCGCATGATCCATTCTAATTCCTTCGTACGATACATTCTATTTCATTTGTATGATCCATTCTAATTCCTTCGTACGATCCATTCTAATTCATTCCCATGAATGTATCGATTCTAATTCATATGTATGATCCATTCTTACTCATTCGTACTATCCATTCTAATTCATTCGCACGATCTATTCTAATTCATTTGCACGATCCATTCTAATTCATTCATACAATCCATTCTAATTCTTTTGCACGAATGTATCCATTCTAATTCATTCGTACCATCCATTCTAATTCCTTCGTTCGATCCATTATAATTCCTTCATACGATCCATTCTAATTCCTTCGTACGATCCATTCTATTTCATTCGTATGATCCATTCTAATTCCTTCGTACGATACATTCTAATTCATTCCCATGAATGTATCCATTCTAATTCCTTCGTACGAGTCATTCTAATTCATTTGTACGATCCATTCTTTCGTATGTATCCATTCTAATTTATTCGTACGAACCATTCTAATTCATTCGCCCGATCCATTCTAATTCATTCGTACGATCCATTCTAATTCATTCATACGATCCATTCTAATTCATTCGCACGATCCATTCTAATTCATTCTTACGATCCATTCTAATTCTTTCGTACGATCAATTCTAATTCATTCGCACAATCTATTCTAATTCATTCGTACGATCCATTCTAATTCATTAGCACGATTCATTCTAATTTATTCATACGATCCATTCTATTTCATTCGTACGATCCATTCTTACTCGTTCGTACGATCCATTCTAATTCATTCGCACGATCCATTCTAATTCATTCATACGATCCATTCTATTTCATTCGTACGATCCATTCTTACTCATTCGTACGATCCATTCATGGGAATGAATTAGAATGGATCATACAAAAGAATTAGAAAGGATCGTACGAATGAATTAGAATAGATTGTGCGAATATATTAGAATGGATCATATGAATGAATTAGAATGGATTGTGCTAATGAGTAAGATCAATTCTTACTCATTCGTACGATCCATTCTAATTAGAATGGATCGTACAAATGAATTAGAATGGATCGTATGAATGAATTAGAATGGATCGTGCGAATGAATTAGAATGGATCGTACGAATAAATTAGAATGGATACATTCGTGCGAAAGAATTAGAATGGATTGTATGAATGAATTAGAATGGATCGTACGAATGAATTAGAATGGATCGTATGAATGAATTAGAATGGATCGTGCGAATGAATTAGAATGGATCGTATGAATGAAATCGAATGGATCATACGAATGAATTAGAATGGATCGTGCGAATGAATTAGATTGGATCGTGCGAATGGATCGTACAAATGAATTAGAATGGATCGTACGAATGAATTAGAATGTATTGTACGAATGAATTAGAATAGATTGTGCGAATGATTTAGAATGGATCGTACGAATGAATTAGAATGGATCGTACGAATGAATTAGAATGGATCGTATGAATGAATTAGAATGGATCGTACGAATGAATTAGAATGGATACATTCGTGCGAAAGAATTAGAATGGATCGTGCTAATTCATTCATACGATCCATTCTAATTCATTCGTACGATCTATTCTAATTCATTCGCACAATCTATTCTAATTCACTCGTAAGATCCATTCTAATTCATTCGCACGATCCATTCTAATTCATTTGCATGATCCATTCTAATTCATTCATACAATCCATTCTAATTCTTTCGCAAGAATGCATCCATTCTAATTCATTCGTACGATCCACCCTAATTCCTTCGTATGATCCATTCTAATTCATTCGCACGATCCATTCTAATTCATTCATACGATCAATTCTAATTCATTCATACAATCCATTCTAATTCTTTCGCACGAATGTATCCATTCTAATTCATTCGTACGATCAACCCTAATTCCTACGTATGATCCATTCTAATTCATTTCCATGAATGTATATATTCTAATTCATTCGTACGATCCATTCTAATTCATTCGTACTATCCACCCTAATTCCTTCGCATGATCCATTCTAATTCATTCGCACGAATGTATCCATTCTAATTCATTCATACGATCCATTCGAATTCATTCAAACGATCCATTCTAATTCATTCATACGATCCACTCTAATTCATTCACACGAATGTATCCATTCTAATTCATTCGTACGATCCATTCTAATTAATTCGCACGATCCAATCTATTTCATTTGCATGATCCATTCAAATTTATTCGTACGATCTATTTTATTTCATTCGTACGATCCACTCTTACTCATTCGTACGATCCATTCAAATTCATTCGCATGAATGTATCCTCATTCGCACGATCCATTCTAATTCATTTGCACGATCCATTCTAATTCATTCATACAATCCATTCTAATTCTTTCGCACCAATGTATCCATTCTAATTCATTCGTACGATCCACCCTAATTCCTTCGTATGATCGATTCTAATTCATTCGCACGAATGTATCCATTCTAATTCATTCATACGATCCATTCGAATTCATTCATACGATCCATTCTAATTCATTCATACGATCCATTCTAATTTATTCGCACGAATGTATCCATTCTAATTCATTTGTACGATCCATTCTAATTCATTCGCACAATCTATTCTAATTCATTCGTACCATCCATTCTAATTCATTCGCACGATCCATTCTAATTCATTTGCACGATCCATTCTAATTCATTCATACAATCCATTCTAATTCTTTTGCACGAATGTATCCATTCAAATTCATTCGTATGATCCATTCTAATTCCTACATATGATCCATTCTAATTCCTTCGTACGATCCATTCTCTTTCATTCGTATGATCCATTCTAATTCCTTCGTACGATCCATTCTAATTCATTACCATGAATGTATCCATTCTAATTCATACGTACGATCCATTCTAATTCATTCATACGATCCATTCTAATTCATTCGCACGAATGTATCCATTCTAATTCATTCGTACGATCCATTCTAATTCATTCGCACGATCCATTCTAATTCATTCGTACGATCCATTCTTATTCATTCATACGATCCATTCTAATTCATTCGCTCGAATGTATCCATTCTAATTCATTCGTGCGATCCATTCTAATTCATTCTAATCCATTCTAATTTATTCGTACGATCCATTCTAATTTTATACATACGATCCATTCTAATTCATTCTAATTCATTCATACGGTCCATTCTAATTCATTCGCACGAATGTATCCATTCTAATTCATTCGTACGATCCATTCTAATTCATTCGCACGAATGTATCCATTCTAATTCATTCTAATTCCTTCGTATGATCCATTCGTACGATCCATTCTAATTCATTCGTACGTACGATCCATTCTAATTCATTCGCACGATCCATTCTAATTCATTAATACGATCCATTCTAATTCATTCATACAATCCATTCTAATTCTTTCGCACGAATGTATCCATTCTAATTCATTCATACAATCCATTCTAATTCTTTCGCACGATCCATTCTAATTTCTTCGTACGATCCATTCTAATTCATTCGTAGAATCCATTCTAATTCATTCGCACCATCCATTCTAATTCATTCATACGATCCATTCTAATTCATTTATACAATCCATTCTAATTCTTTCGCACGAATGTATCCATTCTAATTCATTCGTACGATCCACCCTAATTCCTTCGTATGATCCATTCTAATTCATTCGCACGAATGTATCCATTCTAATTCATTCGTACGATCCATTCGAATTCATTCATACGATCCATTCTAATTCATTCATACGATCCAGTCTAATTCATTCGCACGAATGTATTCATTCGAACAATCTATTCTAATTCATTTGTACGATCCAGTCTAATTCATTAGCACGATCCATTCTAATTCATTCGTACGATCCATTCTATTTCATTCGTACGATCCATTCTTACTCATTCGTAATATCCATTCTAATTCATTAGCACGAATGTATCTATTCTAATTCATTCGTACGATCCATTCTAATTCATTCGCCCGATTAATTCTAATTCATTCATACAATCCATTCTAATTCATTAGTACGATCCATTCTAATTCATTCATACGATCGTACGTAGGAATGGATCGTACGATCCATTCTATTTCATTCGTACTATCCATTCAAATTCATAAAATCCATTCTAATTTCATTCATACGATCCATTCTAACTCATTCTTACTCATTCTAATTCATTCGTAAAATCCATTCATATGATCTAATTCATTCGTACAATGAATTAGAAAGGATACATTTGTGCGAATGAATTAGAATGGATGTATGAATGAATTAGATTGGATTATACGAGTAAAATAGAATGGATCGTACGAATGAATTAGAATGGATCGTACTAATGAATTAGAATGGATCGTACGAATAAATTAGAATAGATTGTGCGAATGAATACATTCGTGCGAATGAATTAGAATGGATCGTATGAATGAATTAGAATGGATCGTATGAATGAATTAGAATGGATCGAATGAATGAATTCGAATAGATCGTACGAATGAATTAGAATGGATACATTCGTGCGAATGAATTAGAATGGATCATACAAGGGAATTAGGGTGGATCGTACGAATGAATTAGAATGGATCGTACTAATGAATTAGAATGTATCGTACGAATGAATTAGAATAGATTGTGCGAATGAATTAGAATGGATCGTACGAATGAACTAGAATGGATCGTATGAATGAATTAGAATGAATCCTGAGAATGAATTAGAATGGATCGTACGTATGAATTAGAATGGATACATTCGTGCGAATGAATTAGAATGGATCGTACGAATGAGTAAGAATTAGAATGGATTGTATGAATGAATTAGAATGGATCGTATGAATGAATTAGAATGGATCGTGCGAATGAATTAGAATGGATTGTGCTAATGAGTAAGAATGGATCGTACGAATGAAATAGAATAGATCGTCCGAATGAATTAGAATAGATCGTGCTAATAAATTAGAATCGATCGTACGAATGAATTAGAATAGATTGTACGAATGAATTAGAATGGATCGTGCGAATGAATTAGAATGGATACATTCATGCAAATGAATTAGAATGGATCGTATGAATGAATTAGAATGGATCGTATGAATGAATTCTACTGGATCGTACGAATGAAATAGAATGGATACATTCGTGCGAATGAATTAGAATGGATCATACGAAGGAATTAGGGTGGATCGTACGAATGAATTAGAATGGATACATTCATACGAAAGAATTAGAATGGATCATATGAATTAGAATGGATACATTCGTACGATCCATTCTAATTTATTCATACGATCCATTTTATTTCATTCGTGCGATCCATTCATACTCATTCGTACGATCCATTGGAATTCATTCGTACGATCCATTCTAATTCATTCGCACAATCTATTCTAATTCATTCGTACGATCCATTCTAATTCATTAGCACGATCCATTCTAATTCATTCATACGATCCATTCTATTTCATTCGTATGATCCATTCTTACTCATTTGTACGATCCATTCTAATTCATTCGCACGAATGTATACATTCCAATTCATTCGTACGATCCATTCTATTTCATTCATACGATCCATTCTAATTCATTCATACGATCCATTCTAATTCATTCGAACGAAAGTATGCATTCTAATTCATTTGCACGATCTATTCTAATTCATTCGTCCAATCCATTCCAATTCATTCGTACGACCCATTCTAATTCATTCATACGATCCACCCAAATTCCTTCGTATGATCCATTCTAATTCGTTCGCACGAATGTATCTATTCTAATTCATTCTAATTCATTCGCACGATCCATTCTAATTCATTCATACGATCCATTCTAATTCATTCACACGATCCATTCTAATTCATTCGCACGAATGTATCCATTCTAATTCATTCATACGATCCATTCTAATTCATTCGCACAATCTATTCTAATTCATTCATACGATCCATTCTAATTCATTCGTACGATCCATTCTAATTCATTCGCATGATCCATTCTAATTCATTCATACGATCGATCGTGCTAATGAATTAGAATGGATCGTATGAATGAATTAGAATTGATCGTACGAATGAAATAGAATGGATCGTACGAACGAATTAGAATGGATCGTATAAATGAATTAGAATGGATCGTGCGAATGAATTAGAATGGATCGTACGAATGAATTAGAATGGATACATTCGTGCGAACGAATTAGCATGGATCGTACGAAGGAGTAAGAATGGATCGTACGAATGAAATAAAATGGATCGTACGAATGAATTAAAATGGATCGTGCGAATGAATCAGATTGGATCGTGCGAATGAATTAGAATGGATCGTACGAATGAATTAGAATGGATACATTCGTGCGAATGAATTAGAATGGATACATTCGTGCGAATGAATTAGAATGGATCGTGCAAATGAATTAGAAAGGATCGTACGAATGAATTAGAATAGATCATATGAATGAGTTAGAATGGATCATACGAATGAATTAGAATGGATACATTCGTATGAAAGAATTAGAATGGATCGTGCTAATTCATTCATACGATCCATTCTAATTCATTCGTACGATCCATTCTAATTCATTCGCACAATCTATTCTAATTCATTCGTACGATCCATTCTAATTCATTCGCACGATCCATTCTAATTCATGGATCATATGAATGAATTAGAATGGATACATTCATGCGAATGAATTAGAATGGATACATTCGTGCAAATGAATTAGAATGGATCGTACGAATGAATTAGAATGGATGCATTCGTGCGAAAGAATTAGAATGGATCGTACGAATGAATTAGAATGGATCATACGAAAGAATTAGGGTGGATCGTACGAATGAATTAGAATGGATCGTACGAAGGAATTAGAATGGATCGTACGAAGGAATTAGAATGGATACATTCGTGCAAAAGAATTAGAATGGATCATACGAAGGAATATGGGTGGATCGTACGAATGAATTAGAATGGATACGTTCGTGCGAAAGAATTAGAATAGATTGTATGAATGCATTAGAATGGATCGTATGAATGACTTAAAATGGATCGTGCGAATGAATTAGAATGGATCGTATAAATGAATTAGAATAGATCGTATGAATGTATTCGAATGGATCGTACGAATGAATTAGAATGGATACATTTGTGCGAATGAATTAGAATGGATCAAACGAAGGAATTTGGGTGGATCGTACGAATGAATTAGAATAGATACATTCGTGCGAAAGAATTAGAATGAATTAAAATGGATCGTACGAAGGAAATAGATTGGATACATTCGTGCGAATGAATTAGAATGGATCGTATGAATGAATTAGAATGGATCGTACGAATGAATTAGAATGGATCGTACGAAAGAATTAGAATGGATCATGCTAATGAATTAGAATGGATCGTACGAAAGAATTAGAATAGATTGTGCGAATAAATTAGAATGGATCATACGATTGAATTAGATTGGATCGTATGAATGAATTAGAATGGATCGTGCGAATGACTTAGAATGGATCGTACGAATGAATTAGAAATGGATACATTAGTGCAAATGAATTAGAATGGATCGTACGAATGAGTTAGAATGGATCGTACGAATGAAATAGAATGGATCGTACGAATGAATTAGAATGGATCGTGCGAAGGAATTAGAATGGATCATACGAATGAAATAGAATGGATAGTGCGAAGGAATTAGAATGGATCTAATTCATTCGTACGATCCATTCTAATTCATTCGCACAATCTATTCTAAGTCATTCGTATGATCCATTCTAATTCATTAGCACGATCCATTCTAATTCATTCGTACGATCCATTCTATTTCATTCGTACGATCCATTCATACTCATTCGTACGATCCATTCTAATTCATTCGCATGAATGTATCCATTCTAATTCATTCGCATGAATGTATCTATTCTAATTCATTTGTACGATCCATTGTAATTCATTCGCACGATCCATTCTAATTCATTCGCACGATCCATTCTAATTCATTCGTACGATCCATTCTATTTCATTCGTACGATCCATTCTTACTCATTCGTACGATCCATTCTTACTTATTCGTAAGATCCATTCTAATTCATTCGCACAAATGTATCCATTCTAATTCATTCGTACGATCCATTCTTATTAATTCGCACGATCCATTCTAATTCATTCATACGATCCATTCTAATTCATTTGTACGATCCATTCTAATTCATTCGTACGATCCATTCTAATTAGAATGGATTGTATAAATGAATTAGAATGGATCGTACAAATGAATTAGAATGGATCGTATGAATGAATTTGAATGGATACATTCGTGCGAATAAATTAGAATAGATCGTACGAATGAGTAAGAATAGATCGTATGAATGAATTAGAATGGATCATGCGAATGAATTAGAATAGATCGTGCGAATGAATTAGAATGGATATATTCGTGCGAATGAATTAGAATGGATCGTACGAATGAATTAGAATGGATCGTATGAATGAATTAGATTGGATCGTGCGAATGAATTAGAATGGATTGTATGAATGAATTAGAATGGATACATTCGTGCGAATAAATTAGAATGGATCGTATGAATGAATTAGATTGGATCATATGAATGAATTAGAATGGATCATATAAATGAATTAGAATGGATCGTACGAATGAATTAGAATACATTCGTGCGAAAGAATTAGAATGGATCATACGAAGGAATTAGGGTGGATCGTACGAATGAATTGGAATGGATAAATTCGTGCGAAAGAATTAGAATTGATTGTATGAATGAATTAGAATGGATCGTATGAATGAATTAGAATGGATCGTACGAATGAATTAGAATGGATCGTATGAATGAATTAGAATGGATCGTGCGAATGAATTAGAATGGATCGTATGAATGAGTAAGAATGGATCGTACGTACGATCCATTCTAATTCATTCATACGATCCATTCCAATTCATTCGCACGAATGTATCCATTCTAATTCATTCGTATGATCCATTCTAATTCATTCGCACAATCTATTCTAATTCATTCGTACGATCAATTCTTATTCATTCACACGATCCATTCGAATTCATTTGTACGATCCATTCTAATTCATTCATACAATTCATTCTAATTCTTTTGCACGAATGTATCCATTCTAATTCATTCGTACGATCCATTCTAATTCCTTCGTACGATCCATTCTAAATCCTTCATACGATCCATTCTAATTCCTTCGTACGATCCATTCTAATTCATTCATACGATCCATTCTAATTCATTCGTACGATCCATTCTAATTCATACGTATGATCCATTCGAATATATTCATACGATCCATTCTAATTCATTCATACGATCCATTCTAATTCATTCGCACGAATGTATCCATTCTAATTCATTCGTACGATCCATTCTAATTTATTCGCACGATCCAATCTAATTAATTCATACGATCCATTCTAATTTATTCGTACGATCCATTCTAATTCATTCTAATTACTTCGTACAATCCATTCGTATGATCCATTCTAATTCATTCGTGCTAAGGAATTCATTCGTACGATCGATTCTTATTCATTCCCATGGATTGTATGATCTAATTCATTCGTACGATACATTCTATTTCATTTGTACGGTCCATTCTTACTCATTCGTACGATCCATTCTAATTCATTTATACGATTCATTCTAATTCATTCGTACGATCCATTCTAATTTATTTGCACAATCCATTCTAATTCATTTGCACGAATGTATCCGTTTTAATTCATTCGTACGATCCATTCTAATTTATTCGCACGAATGTATCCATTCTAATTCATTCTTATGATCTATTCTAATTCATTCGCACGATCCAATCTAATTCTTTCGCACGATCCATTCTAATTCATTCGTACGATCCATTCTATTTCATTCGTACGATCCATTCTTACTCATTCGTACGATCCATTCTAATTCATTCGCACGAATGTATCCATTCTTATTCATTCGTATGATCCGTTCTAACTCATTCGCACGATCCATTCTAATTCATTCATACAATCCATTCTAATTCCTTCGTACGATCTATTCGAATTTATTCATACGATCCATTCTAATTCATTCATACAATCCATTCTAATTCATTCTCACGAATGTATTAATTCTAATTCATTCGTACGATCCATTCTAATTCATTCGCACGAACCAATCTAATTCATTCGCACGATCCATTCTAATTCATCATTCGCACAATCTATTCTAATTCATTCGTATGATCCATTCTAATTCATTAGCACGATCCATTCTAATTCATTCGTACGATCTATTCTATTTCATTCGTACGATCCATTCTTACTCATTCGTATGATCCATTCTAATTCATTCGTACGATCTATTCTATTTCATTCGTACGATCCATTCTTACTCATTCGTACGATCCATTCTAATTCATTCGTACGATCCATTCTAATTCCTTCGTATGATCCATTCTAATTCCTTCGTACGATCCATTCTAATTCCTTCATACGATCCATTCTATTTCATTCGTATGATCCATTCTAATTCCTTCGCACGATCCATTCTAATTCATTCGTACGATCCATTCTATTTCATTCGTACGATCCATTCTAACTCATTCGTACGATCCATTCTAATTCATTTAAACTAATGTATCCATTCTAATTCATTCGTACGATCCATTCTAAGTCATTCGCACGATCCATTCTAATTCATTCATACGATCCAATTTAATTCAATCGTATGATCCATTCTAATTTATTCGCACAATCTATTCTAATTCATTCGTACGATCCATTCTAATTCATTAGCACGATGCATTCTAATTCTTTCGTACGATCCATTCTAATTCATTCGTACGATCCATTCTAATTCATTCATACGATCCATTCTAATTCATTCGCACGAATGTATCCAATCTATTTCCTTCGTACGATCCATTCTAATTCATTCTAATTCTTTCGCATGAATGTATCTATTCTAATTCATTCATACGATCCACCCAAATTCCTTCGTATGATCCATTCTAATTCATTCGCACAAATGTATCCATTCTAATTCATTCGTACGGTCCATTCGAATACATTCATACGATCTATTCTAATTCATTTATACGATCCATTCTAATTCATTTGCACGATCCATTTTAATTCATTCATACGATCCATTCTAATGCATTCATACAATCTATTCTAATTCTTTCCCACGAATGTATCCATTCTAATTCATTCGTACGATCCACCCTAATTCCTTCGTATGATCCATTATAATTCTTTTGCACGAATGTATCCATTCTAATTCCTTCGTACGATCCATTCTAATTCCTTCGTACGATCCATTCTAATTCATTCGTACGATCAACCCTAATTCCTTCGTATGATCCATTCTAATTCATTCGTACGATCCATTCTAATTCTTTCGCACGAATGCATCCATTCTAATTCATTCGTACGATCCATTCTAATTCATTCGCACGAATGTATCCATTCTAATTCATTCATACGATCCATGAATTAGAATGGATCGTGCGAATGAATTAGAATGGATCGTACGAATGAATTAGAATAGATTGTGCGAATGAATTAGAATGGATCGTACGAATGAATTAGAATGGATCGTATGAATAAATTAGCACGATCCATTCTAATTCTTTCATACGAATGTATCCATTCTAATTCATTCGTATGATCCATTCTAACTCATTCATATGATCTATTCTAATTCATTCGTACGATCCTTTCTAATTCATTTGCACGATCCATTCTAATTCATTCGAACGAATGTATCCATTCTAATTCATTCGCACGAATGTATCTATTGTAATTCATTCGTATGATCCATTCTAATTCATTCGCACGATCCAATCTAATTCATTCGCACGATCCATTCTAATTCATTCGTACGATCCATTTTATTTCATTCGTATGATCCATTCTTACTCCTTCGTACGATCCATTCTAATTCATTCACACGAATGTATCCATTCTAATTCATTCGTACGATCCATTCTAATTCATTCGCACGATCCATTCTAATTCATTCATACGATCCATTCTAATTCGTTCGTACGATCCATTCTATTTCATTCGTACGATCAATTCTAATTCATTCATACGATCCATTCTAATTCATTAGCACGATCGATCGTATGAATGAATTAGAATGGATCATGCGAATGAATTAGAATGGATCGTACGAATGAATTAGAATGGATCGTATGAATGAATTAGAATAGATTGTGCGAATGAATTAGAATGGATCGTATGAATGAATTAGAATGGATACATTTGTGCGAATGAACTAGAATGGATCGTATGAATGAATTAGAATGGATCGTGTGAATGAATTAGAATGAATTAGAATAGATACATTCGTGCGAACGAATTAGAATGGATCATACGAAGGAATTAGGGTGGATTGTATGAATGAATTAGATTGGGTCGTACGAATGAATTGGAATGGATTGTACGAATGAATTAGAATAGATCGTGCGAATGAATTAGAATGCATACTTTCGTTCGAATGAATTAGAATGGATCGTATGAATGAATTAGAATGGATCGTATGAATGAAATAGAATGGATCGTACGAATGAATTGGAATGGATACATTCGTGCGAATGAATTAGAATGGATCGTACAAATGAGTAAGAATGGATCATACGAATGAAATAGAATGGATCATATGAATGAATTAGAATGGATCGTGCTAATGAATTAGAATGGATCGTACGAATGAATTAGAATAGATTGTGCGAATGAATTAGAATGGATCGTACGAATGAATTCCAATGAATCGTACGAATGAGTATGAATGGATCGCATGAATGAAATAGAATGGATCGTATGAATGAATTAGAATGGATCGTACGAATGTATCCATTCTAATTCATATGATCCATTCTAATTCTTTCGTACGAATGTATCCATTCTAATTCATTCGTACGATCCACCCTAATTCCTTCGTATGATCCATTCTAATTCTTTCGCACGAATGTATCCTTTCTAATTCATTCATACGATCCAGTAGAATTCATTCATACGATCCATTCTAATTCATTCATACGATCCATTCTAATTCATTTGCACGAATGTATCCATTCTAATTCATTCGCACGATCCATTCTAATTCATTCGCACAATCTATTCTAATTCATTCGTACGATCCATTCTAATTTATTAGCACGATCTATTCTAATTCATTCGGACGATCTATTCTATTTCATTCGTACGAACCATTCTTACTTATTAGCACAATCCATTCTAATTCATTCGCACGATTCATTCTAATTCATTCATACGATCCATTCTAATTCATTCATACAATCCATTCTAATTCTTACTCATTCGTACGATCCATTCTAATTCATTCGCACGAATGTATCCATTCTAATTCATTCGTACGATCCACTCTAATTCATTCTCAGGATCCATTCTAATTCATTCATACGATCCATTCTAGTTCATTCGTACGATCCATTCTAATTTATTCGCACAATCTATTCTAATTCATTCGTACGATCCATTCTAATTCATTAGTACGATCCATTCTAATTCATTCGTACGATCCACCCTAATTCCCTTGTATGATCCATTCTAATTCATTCGCACGAATGTATCCATTCTAATTCATTCATACGATCCATTCGAATTCATTCATTCGATCCATTCTAATTCATTCATACAATCATTTCTAATTCATTCATACGATCCATTCTAATTCATTCGCACGAATGTATTCATTCGCACAATCTATTCTAATATATTCGTACGATCCATTCTAATTCATTAGTACGATCCATTCTAATTCATTCGTACGATCCATTCTATTTTATTCGTATAATCCAATCTAATTCATTCATACGATCCATTCTAATTCATTCCCACAAATGTATCCTTTCTAATTTATTGTACGAATGAATAAGATCATATGAATGGATTTTACGAATGAATTAGAATGAGTAAGAATGAATTAGAATGGATCGTATGAATGAAATTAGAATGGATTTTATGAATTTGAATGGATAGTACCAATGAAATAGAATGGATCGTACGATCCATTCCTACGTACGATCGTATGAATGAATTAAAATGGATCGTACTAATGAATTAGAATGGATTGTATGAATGAATTAGAATGAATCGGGCGAATGAATTAGAATGGATCGTACAAATAAATTAGAATAGATACATTCGTGCTAATGAATTAGAATGGATTGTATGAATGAGTAAGAATGGATCGTACGAATGAAATAGAATGGATCGTACGAATGAATTAGAATGGCTCGTGCTAATGAATTAGACTGGATCATACAAATGAATTAGAATAGATTGTTCGAATGAATACATTCGTGCGAATGAATTAGAATGGATCGTATGAATGAATTAGAATGGATCGTATGAATGAATTAGAATGGATCGTACGAATGAATTAGAATGGATACATTCGTGCGAATGAATTAGAATGGATCATACGAAGGAATTAGGGTGGATCGTACGAATGAATTAGAATGGATACATTCGTGCGAAAGAATTAGAATGGATTGTATAAATGAATTAGAATGGATCGTATGAATGAATTAGAATGGATGGTGCGAATGAATTAGAATGGATTGTACAAATGAATTAGAATGGATCGTACGAAGGAATTAGAATGGATCGTGCGAAAGAATTAGAATGGATTGTATGAATGAATTAGAATGGATACATTCGTGCGAAAGAATTAGAATGGATTGTATGAATGAATTAGAATGGATCGTATTAATGAATTAGAATGGATCGTGCGAATGAATTAGAATGGATCGTACGTACGAATGAATTAGAATGGATCGTACGAATGGATTATACGAAAGAATTAGAATGAATTAGAATGGATACATTCGTGCGAATGAATTAGAATGGATCGTACGAATGAATTAGAATGGATACATTCGTGCGAATGAATTAGAATGGATCGTATGAATGAATTAGAATGAATTAGAATGGATCGTACGTATAAAATTAGAATGGATCGTACGAATAAATTAGAATGGATTAGAATGAATTAGAATGCATCGCACGAATGAATTAGAATGGATACATTCGTGCGAATGAATTAGAATGGATCGTATGAATGAATAAGAATGGATCGTACGAATGAATTAGAATGGATCGTGTGAATGAATTAGAATGGATCGTACGAATGAATTAGAATGGATACATTCGTTCGAATGAATTAGAATGGATCGTATGAATGAATTAGAATGGATCGTACGTATGAATTAGAATGGATACATTCATGGTAATGAATTAGAATGGATCGTACGAAGGAATTAGAATGGATCATACGAATGAAATAGAATGGATCACACGAAGGAATTAGAATGGATCATATATTGGAATTAGAATGGATCATAGGAATGAATTTGAATGGATACATTCGTGCAAAAGAATTAGAATGGATTGTATGAATGAATTAGAATGGATCGTGCAAATGAATTAGAATGGATCGTGCGAATGAATTAGAATGGATGGTACGAATGAATTAGAATAGATTGTGCGAATGAATTAGAATGGATCGTACAAATGAATTAGAATGGATACATTCGTGCGAATAAATTAGAATAGATCGTATGAATGATTTAGAATGGATCGTATGAATGAATTCGAATGGATCGTACGAATGAATTAGAATGGATACATTCATGCGAATGAATTAGAATCGATCATACGAAGGAATTAGGGTGGATCGTACGAATGAATTAGAATGGATACATTGGTGCGAAAGAATTAGAATGGATTGTATGAATGAATTAGAATGGATCGTGCAAATGAAATAGAATGGATCGTGCGAATGAGGATACATTCATGCGAATGAATTTGAATGGATCGTACGAATGAGTAAGAATGGATCGTACGAATGAAATAAAATAGATCGTACGAATAAATTTAAATGGATCATGCAAATAAATTAGATTGGATCGTGCGAATTAATTAGAATGGATCGTACGAATGAATTAGAATGGATACATTCGTGTGAATGAATTAGAGTGGATCGTATGAATGAATTAGAATGGATCGTTTGAATGAATTCGAATGGATCGTACGAATGAATTAGAATGGATACATTCGTGCGAATAAATTAGAATGGATCATGCGAAGGAATTAGGGTGGATAGTACGAATGAATTAGAATGGATCGTACGAATGAATTAGAATGGATACATTCATGGAAATGAATTAGAATGGATCATACGTAGGAATTAGGGTTGATCGTACGAATGAATTAGAATGGATACATTCGTGCGAAAGAATTAGAATGGATTGTATGAATGAATTAGAATTGATCGTATGAATGAATTAGAATGGATCGTGCGAATGAATAAGAATGGATCATACGAAGGAAATAGGGTGGATCGTACGAATGAATTAGAATGGATACATTCTTGCGAAAGAATTAGAATGGATTGTATGAATGAATTAGAATGGATCATGCAAATGAATTAGAATGGATCGTGCGAATGAATAAGAATGGATCGTACGAGTGAATTAGAATAGATTGTGCGAATGAATTAGAATAGATCGTACGAATGAATTAGAATGGATCGTATGAATGAATTAGCACGATCCATTCTAATTCTTTCGCACGAATGTATCCATTCTAATTCATTCGTACAATCCATTCTAATTCATTCATACGATCCATTCTAATTCATTCGTACGATCCATTCTAATTCATTCGTACGATCCATTCTAAATCATTCGCACAATCTATTCGAATTCATTCATACAATACATTCTAATTCATTCGTACGATCCATTCTAATTCATTCGTACGATCCATTCGCACGATCCAATCTAATTCATTCGCACGATCCATTCTAATTCATTCGTATGATCCATTCTATTTCATTCATACGATCCATTCTAATTCATTCGCACCATCCATTCTAATTCATTCATACGATCCATTCTAATTCATTCGTACGATCCATTCTAATTCATTCATACAATCCATTCTAATTCTTTCGCACGAATGTATCCATTCTAATTTATTCGTACGATCCATTGTAGTTCATTCGCACGATCCATTCTAATTCATTCATACGATCCATTCTAATTCATTCGTACGATCCATTCTAATTATAATGGATCGTACGAATGAGTAAGAATTGATCTTACTCATTAGCACAATCCATTCTAACTCATTCATATGATCCATTCTAATATATTCGCACAATCTATTCTAATTCATTCGTACGATCCTTTCTAATTCTTTCGTATGATCCATTCTAATTCATTCCCATGAATGGATCGTACGAATGAGTAAGAATGGATCGTACGAATGAAATAGAATGGATCGTATGAATAAATAAGAATGGATCGTGCGAATGAATTAGAATGGATCGTACGAACGAGTAAGAATGGATCGTACGAATGAAATAGAATGGATCGTATGAATAAATTAGAATGGATCGTGCTAATGAATTAGAATGGATCGTACGAATGAATTAGAATAGATTGTGCGAATGAATTAGAATTGATCGTACGAAAAAATTAGAATGGATCGTAAGAATGAATTAGAATGGATCGTGCGAATGAATTAGAATGGATCGTATGAATGAATTAGAATGGATCGTACGAATGAATTAGAATGGATCGGGCGAATGAATTAGAATAGATCGTACGAATAAATTAGAATGGATACATACGAAAGAATGGATCGTACAAATGAATTAGAATGAATCGTACGAAGGAATTAGAAAGGATACATTCATGGGAATGAATTAGAATGGATCGTACGAAGGAATTAGAATGGATCATACGAATGAAATAGAATGGATCGTACGAAGGAATTAGAATGGATCGTACGAAGGAATTATAATGGATCGAACGAAGGAATTAGAAAGGATCGTACGAATGAATTAGAATGGATACATTCGTGCAAAAGAATTAGAATGGATTGTATGAATGAATTAGAATGAGTAAGAATGGATCATACGTATGAATTAGAATCGATACATTCATGGGAATGAATTAGAATGGATCGTACGAAGGAATTAGAATGGATCATACAAATGAAATAGAATGTATCGTACGAAGGAATTAGAATGGATCATGCGAATGAATTAGAATGGATCGTGCAAATGAATTAGAATGGATCGTACGAATGAATTAGAATGGATCGTATGAATGAATTAGAATGGATCGTGCGAATGAATTAGAATGGATCGCATAAATGAATTCGAATGGATTGTACGAGTGAATTAGAATGGATCATACGAAGGAATTAGGGTGGATTGTACGAATGAATTAGAATGGATACATTCGTGCGAACGAATTAGAATGGATTGTATGAATGAATTAGAATGGATGGTATGAATGAATTAGAATGGATCGTGCGAATGAATTAAAATGGATCGTATGAATGAATTAGAATGGATCGTACGAATGAATTAGAATGGATCGTACGAATGAATTAGAATGGATCGTGCGAATGAATTAGAATGGATCGTACAAATGAATTAGAATAGATACATTCATGCGAATGAATTAGAATGGATACATTCATGCGAATGAATTAGAATGGATCGTACGAATGAGTAAGAATGGATCGTACGAATGAAATAGAATTGATCGTACGAATGAATTAGAATGGATCGTGCTAATGAATTAGAATGGATCATACGAATGACTTAGAATAGATTGTGCGAATGAATTAGAATGGATCGTACGAATGAATTAGAATGGATCGTATGAATGAATTAGAATGGATCGTGCGAATGAATTAGAATGGATCATATGACTGAATTAGAATGGATACATTCGTGCGAATGAATTAGAATGGATCGTACGAATGAGTAAGAATGGGTCGTACGAATGAAATAGAATAGATCATACGAATGAATTAGAATGGATCGTGCTAATGAATTAGAATGGATCGTACGAATGAATTAGAATAGATTGTTCGAATGAATACATTCGTGGGAATGAATTAGAATGGATCGCATGAATGAATTAGAATGGATCGTATGAATGAATTCGAATGGATCGTACGAATGAATTAGAATGGATACATTCATCCGAATGAATTAGAATGGATCATACAAAGGAATTAGGGTGGATCGTACGAATGAATTAGAATGGATACATTCGTGCGAAAGAATTAGAATGGATTGTATGAATGAATTAGAATGGATAGTATGAATGTAGAATGGATCGTGCGAATGAATTAAACTGGATCGTACGAATTAATTAGAATGGATCATATGAATGAATTAGAATGGATCGTGCGAATGAATTAGAATGGATCGTACGAATGAATTAGAATAGAATGGATACATTCATGCGAATGAATTAGAATGGATTGTACGAATGAGTAAGAATGGATCGTACGAATGAAATAGAATGGATCGTACGAATGAATTAGAATGGATCGTGCTAATGAATTAGAATGGATCGTACGAATGAATTATAATAGGCTGTGCGATTGAATTAGAATGGATCGTACGAATGAATTAGAATTGATACATTCGTGCGAATGAATTAGAATTGATCATATGAATGAATTAGAATGGATCGTATGAATGAATTAGAATGGATCGTGCGAATGAATTAGAATGGATCATACGAATGAATTAGAATGGATACATTCGTGCGAACGAATTAGAATGGATCGTACGAATCAGTAAGAATGGATCGTACGAATGAAATAGAATGGATTGTACGAATGAGTAAGAATGGATCGTACGAATGAAATAGAATGGATCGTACGAACGAATTAGAATGGATCGTGCGAATGAATTAGATTGGATCGTGCGAATTAATTAGAATGGATCGTACGAATGAATTAGAATGGATACATTCGTGCGAATGAATTAGTATCGATCGTATGAAAGAATTAGACTGGATCGTATGAATAAATACGAATGGATAGTACGTATGAATTAGAATGGATCGTATGAATGAATTAGAATGGATCGTATGAATAAATTAGAATGGATCGTGCGAATGAATTAGAATGGATCGTATGAATGAATTAGAATGGATACATTCGTGCAAAAGAATTAGAATTGGCTGTATGAATGAATTAGAATGGATCGTACGAATGAATTAGAATGGATCGTATGAATGAATTAGAAAGGATCGTGCGAAGGAATTAGATTGGATCGTACGAATGAATTAGAATGGATACATTCGTGCGAATGAATTAGAATGGATCGTACGAATGAGTAAGAATGGATCGTATGAATGAAATAGAATGGATCGTACGAATGAATTAGAATGGATCGTACGAATGAATATGATTGGATCGTGCGAATGAACTAGATTGGAACGTACGAATGAGTAAGAATGGATCGTACGAATGAAATAGAATGGATCATATGAATGAATTAGAATGGATCATACGAATGAAATAGAATGGATCGTATGAATGAATTAGAATGGATCGTATAAATTAGAATAGATCGTATGAATGAATTAGAATGGATAGTGCTAATGAATTAGAATGGATTGTACGAATGAATTAGAATGGATCGTACGAATGAATTAGAATGGATCGTACGAATGAATTAGAATAGATCGTGCGAATGAATTAGAATGGATCGTACGAATGAATTAGAATGGATCGTACGAATGAATTAGAATGGATACATTCGTGCGAATGAATTAGAATGGATCGTACGAATGAGTAAGAATGGATCATACGAATGAAATAGAACGGATCATACGAATGAATTAGAATGGATCGTGCTAATGAATTAGAATGGATCGTACGAATGAATTAGAATAGATTGTGTGAATGAATTAGAATGGATCGTACGAATGAATTAGAATGGATCGTACGAATGAATTAGAATGGTTTGTGCGAATGAATTAGAATGGATCGTACGAATGAATTAGAAGGGATTCATTCGTGTGAATGAATTTGAATGGATCGTACGAATGAGTTAGAATAGATCATACGAATGAAATAGAATGGATCGTACGAATGAATTAGAATGGATCATGCTAATGAATTAGAATGGATCATACGAATGAATTAGAATAGATTGTGCGAATGAATACATTCGTGCGAATGAATTAGAATAGATCGTATGAATGAATTAGAATGGATCGTATGAATGAATTAGAATGGATCGTAGGAATGTATTCGAATGGACCGTACGAATGAATTAGAATGGATACATTCGTGCGAATGAATTAGAATGGATCATACGAAGGAATTAGGGTGGATCGTACAAATGAATTAGAATGGATACATTCGTGCGGAAGAATAAGAATGGATTGTATGAATGAATTAGAATGGATCGTATGAATGAATTAGAATGGATCGTGCGAATGAATTAGAATGGATCGTATAAACGAATTAGAATGGATTGTATGAATGAATTAGAATGGATTGTGCGAATGAATTAGAATAGATCATACGAATGAATTAGAATAGAATGGATACATTCGTGCGAATGAATTAGAATGGATCGTACGAATAGGTAAGAATGGATCGTACGAATGAAATAGAATGGATCGTACGAATGAATTAGAATGGATCGTGCTAATGAATTAGAACGGATCGTACGAATGAATTAGAATAGATTGTGTGAATGAATTAGAATGGATCGTACGAATGAATTAGAATGGATACATTCGTGCGAATAAATTAGAATGGATCGTATGAATGAATTAGAATGGATCGTATGAATGAATACGAATGGATCGTGCGAATGAATTAGAATGGATCGTACGAACGAATTAGAATGGATACATTCGTGCGAATGAATTAGAATGGATCGTACGAATCAGTAAGAATGGATCGTACGAAAGAAATAGAATGGATCGTACGAATGAATTAGAATGGATCGTGCTAATGAATTAGAATGGATCGTACGAATGAATTAGAATGGATACATTCGTGCGAATGAATTAGAATGGATCGTATGAATGAGTAAGAATGGTTCGTACGAATGAAATAGAATGGTTTGTATGAATGAATTAGAATGGATCGTACTAATGAATTAGAATGGATCGTATGAATGAATTAGAATGGATCGTGCGAATGAATTAGAATGGATTGTACGAATGAATTAGAATGGATACATTCGTGCGAATGAATTCGAATGGTGAGTAAGAATGGATTGTACGAATGAAATAGAATGGATCGTACGAATGAATTAGAATGGATCGTGCGAATGAATTAGATTGGATCATGCGAATGAATTAGAATGGATCATACGAATGATTTAGAATGGATACATTCGTGCGAATGAATTAGAATGGATCGTATGAATGAATTAGAATGGATCGTATGAATGAATTCGAATGAATCGTACGTATGAATTAGAATGGATCGTACAAACGAATTAGAATGGATCGTATGAATGAATTAGAATGGATCGTGCGAATGAATTAGAATGTATCGTACGAATGAATTAGAATGGATACATTCGTGCAAAAGATTTAGAATGGTTTGTATGAATGAATTAGAATGGATCGTACGAATGAATTAGAATGGATCGTATGAATGAATTAAAATGGATCGTGCGAATGAATTAGAATGGATCGTATGAATGAATTAGAATGGATACATTCGTGCGCATGAATTAGAATAGATCGTACGAATGAGTAAGAATGGTTCGTATCAATGAAATAGAATGGATCGTACGAATGAATTAGAATGGATCATGCGAATGAATATGATTGGATCGTGCGAATGAATTAGATTGGATCGTACGAATAAGTAAGAATGGATCGTACGAATGAAATAGAATGGATCATATGAATGAATTAGAATGGATCATACGAATGAAATAGAATGGATCGAATGAATGAATTGGAATGGATCGTATAAATTAGAATCGATCGTATGAATGAATTAGAATGGATAGTGCTAATGAATTAGAATGGATTGTGTGAATGAATTAGAATGGATCGTGCGAATGAATTAGAATGGATCGTGCGAATGAATTAGAATGGATCGTACGAATGAATTAGAATGGATACATTCGTGCGAATGAATTAGAATGGATACATTCGTGCGAATGAATTAGAATGGATCGTACGAATGAGTAAGAATGGATCGTACGAATGAAATAGAACGGATCATACGAATGAATTAGAATGGATCGTGCTAATGAATTAGAATAGATCTTACGAATGAATTAGAATAGACTGTGCGAATGAATTAGAATAGATCGTATGAATGAATTAGAATGGATCGTACGAATGAATTAGAATGGTTCGTGCGAATGAATTAGAATGGATCGTACGAATGAATTAGAATGGATTCATTCGTGTGAATGAATTTGAATGGATCGTACAAATGAGTTAGAATAGATCATACGAATGAAATAGAATGGATCTTACGAATGAATTAGAATGGATCGTGCTAATGAATTAGAATGGATCGTACGAATGAATTAGAATAGATTGTGCGAATGAATACATTCGTGCGAATGAATACATTCGTGCGAATGAATTAGAATAGATCGTATGAATGAATTAGAATGGATCGTATGAATGAATTAGAATGGATCGTAGGAATGAATTCGAATGGACCGTACGAATGAATTAGAATCGATACATTCGTTTGAATGAATTAGAATGGATCATACGAAGGAATTAGGGTGGATCGTACAAATGAATTAGAATGGATACATTCGTGCGAAAGAATTCGAATAGATTGTATCAATGAATTAGAATGGATCGTATGAATGAATTAGAATGGATCGTGCGAATGAATTAGAATGGATCGTATGAATGAATTAGAATAGATTGTATGAATGAATTAGAATAGATCGTGCGAATGAATTAGAATGGATCATACGAATAAATTAGAATAGAATGGATACATTCGTGCGAATGAATTAGAATGGATCGTACGAATAGGTAAGAATGGATCGTACGAATGAAATAGAATGGATCGTACGAATGAATTAGAATGGATCGTGCTAATGAATTAGAATGGATCGTACAAATGAATTAGAATAGGTTGTGTGAATGAATTAGAATGGATCGTATGAATGAATTATAATGGATACATTCGTGCGAATGAATTAGAATGGATCGTATGAATGAATTAGAATGGATCGTATGAATGAATTCGAATGGATCGTGCGAATGAATTAGAATGGATCGTATGAACGAATTAGAATGGATACATTCGTACAAATGAATTAGAATGGATCATACGAATCAGTAAGAATGGATCGTACGAAAGAAATAGATTGGATCGTATGAATGAATTAGAGTGGATCGTGCTAATGAATTAGAATGGATCGTACGAATGAATTAGAATAGATTGTGCGAATGAATTAGAATGGATCGTACGAATGAATTAGAATGGATCGTATGATTTAATTAGAATGGATCGTGCGAATGAATTAGAATGGATCGTACGAATGAATTAGAATGGATACATTCGTGCGAATGAATTAGAATGGATCGTATGAATGAGTAAGAATGGTTCATACGAATGAAATAGAATGGATCGTATGAATGAATTAGAATGAATCGTACGAATGAATTAGAATGGATCGTATGAATGAATTAGAATGGTTTGTATGAACGAATTAGAATGGATCGTACGAATGAATTAGAATGGATCGTATGAATGAATTAGAATAGATCGTGCGAATGAATTAGAATGGATCTTACGAATGAATTAGAATGGATACATTCGTGCGAATGAATTAGAATGGATAGTACGAATGAGTAAGAATGGATCGTATGAATGAAATAGAATGGATCGTACGAATGAATTAGAATGGATCGTACGAATGAATATGATTGGATCGTGCGAATGAATTACATTGGATCGTACGAATAAGTAAGAATGGATCGTCCGAATGAAATAGAATGGATCATATGAATGAATTAGAATGGATCATACGAATGAAATAGAATGGATCGAATGAATGAATTAGAATGGATCGTATAAATTAGAATAGATCGTATGAATGAATTAGAATGGATAGTGCTAAGGAATTAGAATGGATTGTACGAATGAATTAGAATGGATCGTACAAATGAATTAGAATGGATCGTGCGAATGAATTTGAATGGATCGTGCGAATGAATTAGAATGGATCGTACGAATGAATTTGAATGGATCGTACGAATGAATTAGAATGGATACATTCGTGTGAATGAATTAGAATGGATCGTACGAATGAGTAAGAATGGATCGTACGAATGAAATAGAACGGATTATACGAATGAATTAGAATGGATCGTGCTAATGAATTAGATTGGATCGTACGAATGAATTAGAATAGATTGTGCAAATGAATTAGAATGGATCGTACGAATGAATTAGAATGGATCGTACGAATGAATTATAATGGTTCGTGCGAATGAATTAGAATGGATCGTCTGAATGAATTAGAATGGATCGTGCTAATGAATTAGAATGGATCGTATGAATGAATTAGAATAGATTGTGCGAATGAATACATTCATGCGAATGAATTAGAATAGATCGTATGAATGAATTAGAATGGATCGTATGAATGAATTAGAATGGATCGTAGGAATGAATTCGAATGGACCGTACGAATGAATTAGAATGGATACATTCGTGCGAATGAATTAGAATGGATAATACGAAGGAATTAGGGTGGATCGTACAAATGAATTAGAATGGATACATTCGTGCAAAAGAATTAGAATGGATTGTATGAATGAATTAGAATGGATCGTATGAATGAATTAGAATGGATCGTGCGAATGAATTAGAATGGATCGTATGAATGAATTAGAATGGATTGTATGAATGAATTAGAATGGATCGTGCGAATGAATTAGAATGGATCGTACGAATGAATTAGAATAGAATAAATACATTCGTGCGAATGAATTAGAATGGATCGTACGAATAGGTAAGAATGGATCATACGAATGAAATAGAATGGATCGTACGAATGAATTAGAATGGATCGTGCTAATGAATTAGAATGGATCGTACGAATGAATTAGAATAGATTGTGTGAATGAATTAGAATGGATCGTACGAATGAATTAGAATGGATACATTCGTGCGAATGAATTAGAATGGATCGTATGAATGAATTAGAATGGATCGTATAAATGAATTCGAATGGATCGTGCGAATGAATTAGACTGGATCGTACGAACGAATTAGAATGGATACATTCGTGCGAATGAATTAGAATGGATCGTACGAATCAGTAAGAATGGATCGTACGAAAGAAATGGAATGGATCGTACGAATGAATTAGAATGGATCATGCTAATGAATTAGAATGGATCGTACGAATGAATTAGAATAGATTGTGCGAATGAATTAGAATGGATCGTACGAATGAATTAGAATGGATCGTATGATTTAATTAGAATGGATCATGCGAATGAATTAGAATGGATCGTATGAATGAATTAGAATGGATACATTCGTGCGAATGAATTAGAATGGATCGTATGAATGAGTAAGAATGGTTCGTACGAATGAAATAGAATGGTTTGTATGAATGAATTAGAATGGATCGTACGAATGAATTAGAATGGATCGTATGAATGAATTAGAATGGATCGTGCGAATGAATTAGAATGGATCGTACGAATGAATTAGAATGGATACATTCGTGCGAATGAATTAGAATGGTGAGTAAGAATGGATTGTACGAATGAAATACAGTGGATCGTACGAATGAATTAGAATGGATCGTGCGAATGAATTAGATTGGATCGTGCGAATGAATTAGAATGGATCATACGAGTGATTTAGAATGGATACATTCGTGCGAATGAATTAGAATGGATCGTATAAATGAATTAGAATGGATCGTATGAATGAATTCCAATGAATCGTACGTATGAATTAGAATGGATCGTACAAATAAATTAGAATGGATCGTATGAATGAATTAGAATGGATCGTGCGAATGAATTAGAATGGATCGTACGAATTAATTAGAATGGATACATTCGTGCGAAAGATTTAGAATGGTTTGTATGAATGAATTAGAATGGATCGTACGAATGAATTAGAATGGATCGTATGAATGAATTAGAATGGATCGTGCGAATGAATTAGAATGGATCGTACGAATGAATTAGAATGGATACATTCGTGCGAATGAATTAGAATGGATACATTCGTGCGAATGAATTAGAATGGATCGTGCAAATGAATTAGAATGGATCGTACGAATGAATTAGAATAGATCGTATGAATGAATTAGAATGGATCGTACGAATGAATTAGAATGGATACATTCGTGTGAAAGAATTTGAATGGATCATGCTAATTCATTCATACGATCCATTCTAATTTATTCGTACGATCCATTCTAATTCATTCGCACAATCTATTCTAATTCATTCGTACGATCCATTCTAATTCATTCGCACGATACATTCTAATTCATGGATCGTATGAATGAATTAGAATGGATCATGCGAATGAATTAGAATGGATCGTACGAATGAATTAGAATGGATGTATTCGTGCGAAAGAATTAGAATGGATCGTACGAATGAATTAGAATGGATCATACGAAGGAATTAGGGTGGATCGTACGAATGAATTAGAATGGATCGTACGAAGGAATTAGAATGGATCGTACGAAGGAATTAGAATGGTTCGTACGAAGGAATTAGAATGGATACATTCGTGCAAAAGAATTAGAATGGATCATACGAAGGAATTAGGGTGGATCATACGAATGAATTAGAATGGATACATTCGTGCGAAAGAATTAGAATTGATTGTATGAATGAATTAGAATGGATCGTATGAATGAATTAGAATTGATCGTGCGAATGAATTAGAATGGATTATATAAATGAATTAGAATTGATCGTACGAATGAATTAGAATAGATCGTATGAATGTATTCGAATGGATCGTACGAATGAATTAGAATGGATACATTTGTGCGAATGAATTAGAATAGATCGTATGAATGAATTAGAATGGATCGTACGAATGAATTAGAATGGATCATACGAAAGAATTAGAATGGATCGTGCTAATGATTTATAATGGATCGTACGAATGAATTAGAATAGATTGTGCGAATGAATTAGAATGGATCGTACGATTGAATTAGATTGGATCGTATGAATAAATTAGAATGGATCGTGCGAATAACTTAGAATGGATCGTACGAATGAATTAGAATAGATACATTCGTGCGAATAAATTCGAATTGATCGAACGAATGACTAAGAATGGATCGTACGAATGAAATTGAATGGATCGCACAAATGAATTAGAATGGATCGTGCTAATGAATTAGAATGGATCAAACGAATGAATTAGAATGGATCATACGAATGAGTAAGAATGGATCGTACGAATGAAATAGAATGGATCGTACGAATGAATTAGAATGGATCGTGCGAAAGAATTAGATTGGATCGTGCGAATGAATTAGAATGGATCATACGAATGAAATAGAATGGATACATTCGTGCGAATGAATTAGAATGGATCGTACGAATGAATTAGAATGGATACATTCGTGCAAATGAATTAGAATGGATCGTGCAAATGAATTAGAAAGGATCATACGAATGAATTAGAATGGATCGTATGAATGAATTAGAATGGATCGTACGAATGAGTAAGAATGGATCGTACGAATGAAATAGAATGGATCGTACGAATGAATTAGATCATACAATCCATGGGAATGAATAAGACTGGATCGTACGAATGAATTCCTTAGCTCGAATGAATTAGAATGGATCATACGAATGGATTATACGAAGTAATTGGACTGAATTAGAATGGATCGTACGAATGAATTAGAATGGATCGTACGAATGAATTAGAATGGATATATTCGTGCGAATGAATTAGAATGGATCGTTCGAATAAATTAGAATGTATCGTACGAATGAATTAGAATGGATATATTCGTACGCATGAATTAGAATGGATCGTATGAATGAATTAGAATGGATCGTATGAATGAATTCGAATGGATCGTACGTATGAATTAGAATGGATCGTACGAATGAATTAGAATGGATCGTATGAATGAATTAGAATGGATCGTACAAAGGAATTAGAATGGATCGTACGAAGGAATTAGAATGGATCATACGAAGGAATTAGAATAGATCGTACGAATGAATTACAATGGATACATTCGTGCAAAAGAATTAGAATGGATTGTATGAATGAATTAGAATGGATCGTGCGAATGAATTAGAATGGATCGTACGAATGAATTAGAATAGATTGTGCGAATGAATTAGAATGGATCGTACGAATGAATTAGAATGGATATATTCGTGCGAATGAATTAGAATGGATCGTATGAATGAATTAGAATGGATCGTACGTACGATCCATTCTTACTCATTCATACGATCCATTCTAACTCATTTGCACGATCCAATCTAATTCATTCATACGATCCACCCTAATTCCTTCGTATGATCAATTCTAATTCATTCGCACGAATGTATCCATTCTAATTCATTCGTACGATCCATTCGAATTCATTCATACGATCCATTCTAATTCATTCATACGATCCACTCTAATTCATTCACACGAATGTATCCTTTCTAATTCATTCGTACGATCCATTCTAATTCATTCGCACGATCCAATCTAATTCATTTGCACGATCCATTCTAATTCATTCGTACGATCTATTCTATTTTATTCGTACGATCCTTTCTTACTTATTCGTACGATCCATTCTAATTCATTCGCACGAATGTATCCTCATTCCCACGATCCATTCTAATTCATTTGCACGATCCATTCTAATTTATTTGCACGATCCATTCTAATTCATTCATACAATCCATTCTAATTCTTTCGCACCAATGTTTCCTTTCTAATTCATTCGTATGATCCATTCTAATTCATTCGCACGAATGTATCCATTCTAATTCATTCGTACAATCCATCCGAATTCATTCATACGATCCATTCTAATTCATTCACACGATCCATTCTAATTTATTCGCACGAATGTATCCATTCTAATTCTTTCGTACGATCCATTCTAATTCATTTGCACAATCTATTCTAATTCATTCGTACGATCCATTCTAATTCATTCGCACGATCCATTCTAATTCATTTGCACGATTCATTCTAATTTATTCATACAATCCATTCTAATTCTTTTGCACGAATGTATCAATTATAATTCATTCGTACGATCCATTCTAATTCCTTCATATGATCCATTCTAATTCCTTCGTATGATCCATTCTATTTCATTCGTATGATCCATTCTAATTCCTTCGTACGATCCATTCTAATTCATTACCATGAATGTATCCATTCTAATTCATATGTACGATCCATTCTAATTCATTCATACGATCCATTCTAATTCATTCGCACGAATGTATCCATTCTAATTCATTCATACGATCCATTCTAATTCATTCGCATGATCCATTCTAATTCATTCGTACGATCCATTCTGATTCATTCATACGATCCATTCTAATTCATTCGCACGAATGTATCCATTCTAACTCATTCGTACGATCCTTTCAAATTCATTCGCACGAATGTATCCATTCTAATTCATTCTAATTCCTTCGTATGATCCATTCGTACGATCCATTCTAATTCCTTCGCACGAAAATATCCATTCTAATTCATTCGTACGTACGATCCATTCTAATTCATTCGCACGATCCATTCTAATTCATTCATACGATCCATTCTAATTCATTCATACAATCCATTCTAATTCTTTCGCACGAATGTATCCATTCTAATTCATTCATACAATCCATTCTAATTTTTTTGCACGATCCATTCTAATTCCTTCAACCGATCCATTCTAATTCATTCGTACGATCCATTCTAATTCATTTGCACCATCCATTCTAATTCATTCATACGATCCATTCTAATTCATTTATACAATCCATTCTAATGCTTTCGCACGAATGTATCCATTCTAATTCATTCGTATGATCCATTCGAATTCATTCATACGATCCATTCTAATTCATTCATACGATCCATTCTAATTCATTCGCACAAATGTATTCATTCGCACAATCTATTCTAATTCCTTTGTACGATCCATTCTAATTCATTAGCACGATCCATTCTAATTCATTCGTACGATCCATTCTATTTCATTCGTACAATCCATTCTTACTCATTCGTACGATCCATTCTAATTCATTAGCACGAATGTATCCATTCTAATTCATTCGTACGATCCATTCTAATTCATTCGCCCGATTCATTCTAGTTCATTCATACGATCCATTCTAATTAATTAGTACGATCCAATCTAATTCATTCATACGATCGTATGTAGGAATGGATCGTACGATCCATTCTATTTCATTCGTACGATCCATTCAAATTCATACAATCCATTCTAATTTCATTCATATAATCTATTCTAATTCATTCTTACTCATTCTAATTCATTCGTAAAATCCATTCATATGATCTAATTCATTCGTACAATTAATTAGAAAGGATACATTCGCGCGAATGAATTAGAATGGATCGTATGAATGAATTAGATTGGATTATACGAATGAAATAGAATGGATCGTACGAATGAATTAGAATGGATCGTGCTAATGAATTAGAATGGATCGTACGAATGAATTAGAATAGATTATGCGAATGAATAAATTCGTGCGAATGAATTAGAATGGATCGTATGAATGAATTAGAATGGATCGTATGAATGAATTAGAATGGATCAAATGAATGAATTCGAACGGATCGCACGAATGAATTAGAATGGATACATTCGTGCGAATGAATTAGAATGGATCATACGAAGGAATTAGGGTGGATCGTACGAATGAATTAGAATGGATCGTGCTAATGAATTAGAATGGATCGTACGAATGAATTAGAATAGATTGTGTGAATGAATTAGAATGGATCGTACGAATGAATTAGAATGGATCGTATGAATGAATTAGAATGGATCCTGCGAATGAATTAGAATGGATCGTACGAATGAATTAGAATGGATACATTCGTGCGAATGAATTAGAATGGATCGTACGAATGAGTAAGAATTAGAATGGATTGTATGAATGAATTAGAATGGATCGTATGAATGAATTAGAATGGATCGTGCGAATGAATTAGAATGGATTGTGCTAATGAGTAAGAATGGATCGTACGAATGAAATAGAATGGATCGTACGAATGAATTAGAATGTATCATGCTAATGAATTAGAATGGATCGTACGAATGAATTAGAATAGATTGTGCGAATGAATTAGAATGGATCGTGCGAATGAATAAGAATGGATACATTCGTGCAAATAAATTAGAATGGATCGTATGAATGAATTAGAATGTATCGTATGAATGAATTCTAATGGATCGTACGAATGAATTAGAATGGATAAATTCGTGCGAATGAATTAGAATAGATCATACGAAGGAATTAGGGTGGATCGTACGAATGAATTAGAATGGATACATTTGTACGAATAAATTAGAATGGATCATATGAATTAGAATGGATACATTCGTACGATCCATTCTAATTCATTCATACAATCCATTCTAATTCATTCCTACGATCCATTCTAATTCATTTGCTCGAATGTATCCATTCTTATTCATTCCTACTATCCGTTCGAATTCATTCATTCGATCCATTCTAATTCATTCATACGATCCATTCTAATTCATTCATTCGATGCATTCTAATTCATTCATGCAATCCATTCTAATTCATTCCTACGATCCATTCTAATTCATTCATACGATCTATTCTAATTCATTCGCACGAATGTATGCATTCTAATTCATTCGCACGATCCATTCTAATTCATTCGTACAATCCACTCTAATTCATTCGTACGATCCATTCTAATTCATTCGTACGATCCACCCTAATTCTTTCGTATGATCCATTCTAATTCGTTCGCACGAATGTATCCATTCTAATTCATTCTAATTCATTCGCACGATCCATTCTAATTCATTCATACGATCCATTCTAATTCATTCACACGATCCATTCTAATTCATTCGCACGAATGTATCCATTCAAATTCATTCGTACAATCCATTCTAATTCATTCGCACAATCTATTCTAATTCATTCATACGATCCATTCTAATTCATTCGTACCATCCATTCTAATTCATTCGCATGATCCATTCTAATTCATTCATACAATCGACCGTGCTAATGAATTAGAATGGATCGTACGAATGAATTAGAATTGATTGTACGAATGAATTATAATGGATCGTATGAATGAATTAGAATGGATCGTGCGAATGAATTAGAATGGATCGTACGAATGAATTAGAATGGATACATTCGTGCGAATGAATTAGAATGGATCGTACAAATGAGTAAGAATAGATCGTACGAATGAAATAGAATGGATCGTACGAATGAATTAGAATGGATCGTGCGAATGAATTAGATTGGATCGTGCGAATGAATTAGAATGGATCGTACGAATGAATTAGAATGGATACATTCGTGCGAATGAATTAGAATGGATACATTCGTGCGAATGAATTAGAATGGATCGTGCAAATGAATTAGAATGGATCGTACGAATGAATTAGAATAGATCGTATGAATGAATTAGAATGGATCGTACGAATGAATTAGAATGGATACATTCGTGTGAAAGAATTAGAATGGATCGTGCTAATTCATTCATACGATCCATTCTAATTCATTCGTACGATCCATTCTAATTCATTCGCACAATCTATACTAATTCATTCGTACGACCCATTCTAATTCATTCGCACGATCCATTCTAATTCATGGATCGTATGAATGAATTAGAATGGATCATGCGAATGAATTAGAATGGATCGTACGAATGAATTAGAATGGATGCATTCGTGCGAACGATTTAGAATGGATCGCACGAATGAATTAGAATGGATCATACGAACGAATTAGGGTGGATCGTACGAATGAATTAGAATGGATCCTACGAAGGAATTAGAATGGATCGTACGAAGGAATTAGAATGGATCGTACGAATGAATTAGAATGGATACATTCGTGCAAAAGAATTAGAATGGATCATACGAAGGAATTAGGGTGAATCGTACGAATGAATTAGAATGGATACATTCGTGCGAAAGAATTAGAATTGATTGTATGAATGAATTAGAATAGATCGTATGAATGAATTAGAATGGATCGTGCGAATGAATTAGAATGGATCATATAAATGAATTAGAATGGATCGTACGAATGAATTAGAATAGATCGTATGAATGTATTCGAATGGATCGTACGAATGAATTAGAATGGATACATTTGTGCGAATGAATTAGAATAGATCGTATGAATGAATTAGAATGGATCGTACGAATGAATTAGAATAGATCGTACGAAAGAATTAGAATGGATCGTGCTAATGATTTAGAATGGATCGTACGAATGAATTAGAATAGATTGTGCGAATGAATTAGAATGGATCGTACGAGTGAATTAGATTGGATTGTATGAATAAATTAGAATGGATCGTGCGAATAACTTAGAATGGATCGTACGAATGAATTAGGGTGGATCGTACGAATGAATTAGAATGGATCGTACGAATGAATTAGAGTGGATTGTACGAATGAATTAGAATGGATCGTGCGAATGAATTAGATGCATACATTCGTGCGAATGAATTAGAATAGATCGTATGAATGAATTAGAATGGATCGTAGGAATGAATTAGAATGGATTGCATGAATGAATTAGAATGCATCGAATGAATGAATTAGAATGGATTGTACGAATGAATTAGAATGGATCATATGAATTAGAATGGATACATTCGTACGATCCATTCTAATTCATTCATACAATCCATTCTAATTCATTACTACGATCCATTCTAATTCATTTGCTCGAATGTATCCATTCTTATTCATTCCTACTATCCGTTCGAATTCATTCATTCGATCCATTCTAATTCATTCATACGATCCATTCTAATTCATTCATTCGATGCATTCTAATTCATTCATGCAATCCATTCTAATTCATTCCTACGATCCATTCTAATTCATTCATACGATCTATTCTAATTCATTCGCACGAATGTATGCATTCAAATTCATTCGCACGATCCATTCTAATTCATTCGTACAATCCACTCTAATTCATTCGTACGATCCATTCTAATTCATTCGTACGATCCACCCTAATTCTTTCGTATGATCCATTCTAATTCGTTCGCACGAATGTATCCATTCTAATTCATTCTAATTCATTCGCACGATCCATTCTAATTCATTCATACGATCCATTCTAATTCATTCACACGATCCATTCTAATTCATTCGCACGAATGTATCCATTCAAATTCATTCGTACAATCCATTCTAATTCATTCGCACAATCTATTCTAATTCATTCATACGATCCATTCTAATTCATTCGTACCATCCATTCTAATTCATTCGCATGATCCATTCTAATTCATTCATACAATCGATCGTGCTAATGAATTAGAATGGATCGTACGAATGAATTAGAATAGATTGTACGAATGAATTATAATGGATCGTATGAATGAATTAGAATGGATCGTGCGAATGAATTAGAATGGATCGTACGAATGAATTAGAATGGATACATTCGTGCGAATGAATTAGAATGGATCGTACAAATGAGTAAGAATGGATCGTACGAATGAAATAGAATGGATCGTACGAATGAATTAGAATGGATCGTGCGAATGAATTAGATTGGATCGTGCGAATGAATTAGAATGGATCGTACGAATGAATTAGAATGGATACATTCGTGCGAATGAATTAGAATGGATACATTCGTGCGAATGAATTAGAATGGATCGTGCAAATGAATTAGAATGGATCGTACGAATGAATTAGAATAGATCGTATGAATGAATTAGAATGGATCGTACGAATGAATTAGAATGGATACATTCGTGTGAAAGAATTAGAATGGATCATGCTAATTCATTCATACGATCCATTCTAATTCATTCGTACGATCCATTCTAATTCATTCGCACAATCTATTCTAATTCATTTGTACGACCCATTCTAATTCATTCGCATGATCCATTCTAATTCATGGATCGTATGAATGAATTAGAATGGATCATGCGAATGAATTAGAATGGATCGTACGAATGAATTAGAATGGATGCATTCGTGCGAACGATTTAGAATGGATCGCACGAATGAATTAGAATGGATCATACGAACGAATTAGGGTGGATCGTACGAATGAATTAGAATGGATCCTACGAACGAATTAGAATGGATCGTACGAAGGAATTAGAATGGATCGTACGAATGAATTAGAATGGATACATTCGTGCAAAAGAATTAGAATGGATCATACGAAGGAATTAGGGTGAATCGTACGAATGAATTAGAATGGATACATTCGTGCGAAAGAATTAGAATTGATTGTATGAATGAATTAGAATAGATCGTATGAATGAATTAGAATGGATCGTGCGAATGAATTAGAATGGATCATATAAATGAATAAGAATGGATCGTACGAATGAATTAGAATAGATCGTATGAATGTATTCGAATGGATCGTACGAATGAATTAGAATGGATACATTTGTGCGAATGAATTAGAATAGATCGTATGAATGAATTAGAATGGATCGTACGAATGAATTAGAATAGATCGTACGAAAGAATTAGAATGGATCGTGCTAATGATTTAGAATGGATCGTACGAATGAATTAGAATAGATTGTGCGAATGAATTAGAATGGATCGTACGAGTGAATTAGATTGGATCGTATGAATAAATTAGAATGGATCGTGCGAATAACTTAGAATGGATCGTACGAATGAATTAGAAAAGATACATTCGTGCGAATGAATTAGAATGGATCGTACGAATGACTAAGAATGGATCGTACGAATGAAATAGAATGGATCGTACAAATGAATTAGAATGGTTCGTGCTAATGAATTAGAATGGATCGTACGAATGAATTAGAATAGATTGTGCGAAAGAATTAGAATGGATCGTACGAATGAATTAGAATGGATACATTCGTACGAATGAATTAGAATGGATCGTATGAATGAATTAGATTGGATCGTATGGATGAATTTGAATGGATCGTACGTATGAATTAGAATGGATATATTCATGGGAATGAATTAGAATGGTTCGTACGAAGGAATTAGAATGGATCATACGAATGAAATAGAATGGATCGTACGAAGGAATTAGAATGGATCGTACGAAGGAATTAGAATGGATCGTACGAATGAATTAGAATGGATCGTACGAATAAGTAAGAATGGATCGTACGAATGAAATAGAATGGATCGTACGAAAGAATTAGAATGGATCGTACTAATGAATTAGAATGGATCGTATGAATGAATTAGAATAGATTGTGCGAATGATGAATTAGAATGGATCGTGCGAATGAATTAGATTGGATCGTGCGAATGAATTAGAATGGATACATTCGTGAGAATGAATTAGAATGGATCGTATGAATGAATTAGAATGGATCGTATGAATGAATTCGAATGGATCGTACGAAGGAATTAGAATGGATCGTACGAATGAATTAGAATGGATCGTATGAATGAATTAGAATGGATCGTGCGAATGAATTAGAATGGATCATACAAATGAATTAGAATGGATACATTCGTGCGAATGAATTAGAATGGATCGTACGAATGAGTAAGAATGGATTAGAATGGATACATTTGTGCGAATGAATTTGAATGGATCATACGAATGAATTAGATTGGATTGTGCGAATGAATTTGAATGGATTATTCGAATGAATTAGAATGGATACATTCGTGCGAATGAATTAGAATGGATCGTACGAATGAATTAGAATGGATACATTCGTGCAAATGAATTAGAATGGATCGTGCGAATGAATTAGAATGGATCGTACGAATGAATTAGAATGGATCGTATGAATGAATTAGAATGGATCGTACGAATGAGTAAGAATGGTTCGTACGAATGAAATAGAATGGATCGTACGAATGAATTAGATCATACAATCCATGGGAATGAATAAGAATGGATCGTACGAATGAATTCCTTAGCTCGATTGAATTAGAATGGATCATACTAATGGATTATACGAAGTAATTAGAATGAATTAGAATGGATCGTACGAATTAATTAGAATGGATCGTATGAATGAATTTGATTGGATCGTGCGAATAAATTAGAATGGATCGTACGAATGAACTAGAATGGATATATTCATGCGAATGAATTAGAATGGATCGTATGAATGAATTAGAATGGATCGTATGAATGAATTCGAGTGGATCATACGTATGAATTAGAATGGATCGTACGAATGAATTAGAATGGATCGTACGAAGAAATTAGAATGGATCGTACGAAGGAATTAGAATGGATCGTACGAATGAATTACAATGGATACATTCGTGCAAAAGAATAAGAATGGATTGTATGATCGAATTAGAATGGATTGTACAAATGAATTAGAATGGATCGTGCGAATAAATTAAAATGGATCGTACGAATGAATTAGAATAGATTGTGCGAATGAATTAGAATGGATCGTACGAATGAATTAGAATGGATATATTCGTGCGAATGAATTAGAATGTATCGTATGAATGAATTAGAATGGATCTAATTCATTCGCACGATCCATTCTAATTCATTCATACGATCCATTCTAATTCATTCGTACGATCCATTCTAATTCATTCATACGATCCATTCTAATTCATTCATACAATCCATTCTAATTCTTTCGCACAAATTTATCCATTCTAATTCATTCGTACGATTCACCCTAATTCCTTCATTTGATCCATTCTAATTCTTTCGCACGAATGTATCCATTCTAATTCATTAGTACAATCCATTCTAAATCGTTTGTACGATCCATTCTAATTCATTCATATGATCCATTCTAATTCAATCTTACGATCCATTCTAATTCATTCGCACGAATGTATCCATTCTAATTCATTCATATGCTCCATTCTAATTCATTCGCACGATCCAATCTAATTCATTCATACGATCCATTCTAATTCATTCGTACGATCCATTCTAATTCATTCGCACGAATATATCCATTCTAATTTATTCGCACGGTCTATTCTAATTCATTCACATGTTCCATTCTAATTCATTCATACGATCCATTCTTACTCATTCGTACGATCCATTCTAATTCATTCGCACGAATGTATCCATTCTAATTCATTCATACGATCCATTCTAATTCATTTATACGATCCATTCTAATTCAATCATACAATCCATTCTAATTAGAATGGATCGTACGAATGAATTAGAATGGATCGTATGAATGAATTAGAATGGATCGTGCAAATTATTAAGAATGGATCGTACGAATGAATTAGAATGGATGCGTTCATGCAAATGAATTAGAATGGATCGTACGAATGAGTAAGAATGGATCGTACGAATGAATTAGAATGGATCGTGCGAATGAATTAGATTGGATTGTGCGAATGAATTAGAATGGATCGTACGAATGAATTAGAATGGATCCTATAAATGAGTAAGAATGGAACATACGAATGAAATAGAATGGATCGTACGAATGAATTAGAACGGATCGTGCTAATTAATTAGAATGGATCGTACGAATGAATTAGAATTGATCGTATGAATGAATTAGAATGGATCGTGCGAAGGAATTAGATTCGATCATGCGAATGAATTAGAATGGGTCGTGCAAATGAATTAGAATGGATACATTTGTGCGAATGAATTAGAATGGATCGTATGAATGAATTAGAATAGATCGTATGAATGAATTCGAATGGATCGTACGAAGGAATTAGAATGGATCGTACGAATGAATTAGAATGGATCGTATGAATGAATTAAAATGGATCATGCGAATGAATTAGAATGGATCGTATGAATGAATTAGAATGGATACATTCGTGCGAATGAATTAGAATGGATCGTACGAATGTGTAAGAATGGATCGTACGAATAAAATAGAATGGGTCGTACGAATGAATTAGAATGGATCATGCGAATGAATTAGATTGGATTATGCGAATGAATTAGAATGATCGTACGAATGAATTAGAATGGATACATTCGTGCGAATGAATTAGAATAGATTGTACAAATGAATTAGAATGGATACATTCGTCCAAATAAATTAGAATGGATCGTGCGAATGAATTAGAATGGATCGTGCGAATGAATTAGAATTGTTCGTTTGAATGAATTAGATTGGATCGTATGAATGAATTAGAATGGATCATGATAATGAATTAGAATGGATCGTACGAATGATTTAGAATAGATTGTGCGAATGAGTTAGAATGGATCGTACGAATGAATTAGAATGGATCGTGCGAATGAATTAGAATGGATCGTACGAATGAATTAGAATGGATACATTCGTGCGAATGAATTAGAATGGATAGTATGAATGAATTAGAAGGGATACATTCGTGCGAAAGAATTAGAATGGATTGTGCGAATGAATTAGAGTGAATCGTGCGATGAATTAGAATGGATCGTACGAATGAATTAGAATGGATCGTATGAATGAATTCGAATGGATCGTACGAATGAATTAGAATGGATCATGCTAATGAATTAGAATGGATCGTATGAATGAATTAGAATGGATCGTACGAATGAATTAGAATGGATCGTATGAATGAATTAGAATGGATCGTGCTAATGAATTAGAATGGATCATACGAATGAATTAGAATAGGTTGTGCGAATAAATTAGAATGGATCGTATGAATAAATTAGAATGGATCGTATGAATGAATTAGATTGCATCGTATGAATGAATTAGAATGGATCGTACGTATGAATTAGAATGGATACATTCGTGCAAAAGAATTAGAATGGATTGTATGAATGAATTAGAATGGATCGTGCGAATGAATTAGAATGGATACATTCATGCAAATGAATTAGAATGGATCGTGCGAATGAATTTGAATGGATCGTGCGAATGAATTAGAATGGATCGTATGAATGATTTAGAATGGATACATTCGTGCGAATGAATTAGAATGGATCGTACGAATGAGTAAGAATGCATCGTACGAATGAAATAGAATGGATCGTACGAATGAATTAGAATGGATCGTGCTAATGAATTAGAATGGATCGTACGAATGAATTAGAATAGATTGTGCGAATGAGTTATAATGGATCGTGCGAATGAATTAGAATGGATACATTCGTGCGAATGAATTAGAATGGATCGTTTGAATAAATTAGATTGGATCGTATGAATGAATTAGAATGGATCGTATGTATGAATTAGAATGGATACATTCATAGGAATGAATTAGAATGGATCGTACGAAGGAATTAGAATGGATCATACGAATGAAATAGAATGGATCGTATGAAGGAATTAGAATGGATCGTACGAATGAAATAGAATGGATCGTACGAATGAATTAGAATGGATAGTGCGAATGAATTAGATTGGATCATGCGAATGAAATAGAATGGATCGTACGAATGAAATAGAATGGATTGTACGAATGAATTAGAATGGATCGTACGAATGAATTAGAATGGATCGTATGAATGAATTAGAATGGATTGTATTATTGAATTAGAATGGATACATTCATGTGAATGAATTAGAATGGATCGTATGAATGAATTAGATTGGGTCATATGAATGACTTAGAAAGGATCGTACATATGAATTAGAATGGATACCTTCATGGGAATGAATTAGAATGGATCGTACGAAGGAATTAGAATGGATCAAACGAATGAAATAGAATGGATCGTACGAAGGAATTAGAATGGATCGTACGTTATGAATGAATTAGAGTGGATCGTACGTATGAATTCGAATGGATACATTCTTGGGAATGAATTAGAATGGATCGTACGAAGGAATTAGAATGGATCCATTCTAATTCATTCTAATTCATTCGTACGATCCATTCTTATTCATTCATACAATCCATTCTAATTCTTTCGCACGAATGTATCCATTCTAATTCATTCGTACGATCCACCCTAATTCCTTCGTATGATCCATTCTAATTCATTCGCATGAATGTATCCATTCTAATTGATTCGTATGATCCATTCGAATTCATTCATACGGTCCATTCTAATTCATTCATATGATCCATTCTAATTCATTCGCACGAATGTATCCATTCTAATTTATTCGTACGATCAATTCTAATTCATTCGCACAATCTATTCTAATTCATTCATACGATCCATTCTAATTCATTCGCACGATCCATTCTAATTCATTTGTATGATCCATTCTAATTCATTCATACAATCCATTCTAATTCTTTTGCACGAATGTATCCATTCTAATTCATTCGTACGATCCATTCTAATTCCTTCGTACGATTCATTCTAATTCCTTCGTACGATCCATTCTAATTCATTTGTACGATCCAATATAATTCATTCATATGATTCATTCTAATTCTTTTGCATGAATGTATCCATTCTAATTCATTTGTACGATCCATTCTAATTCCTTCGTACGATCCATTCTAATTCCTTCGTACGATCCATTCTAATTTATTCCCATGAATGCATCTATTCTAATTCATACGTACGATCCATTCTAATTCATTCATACGATCCAATCTAATTCATTCATACGATCCACTCTAATTAATTCGCACGAAAGTATTCAATCTAATTCATTTTAATTCCTTCGTATGAATGAATTAGATTGGATCGTATGAATGAATTAGAATGGATCGTACGTATGAATTAGAATGGATACATTCATGGGAATGAATTAGAATGGATCGTACGAAGGAATTAGAATGGATCATACGAATGAAATAGAATGGATCGTACAAAGGAATTAGAATGGATCGTACGAAGGAATTAGAATGGATCGTACGAATGAATTAGAATGGATACATTCATGCAAAAGAATTAGAATGGATTGTACGAATGAATTAGAATGGATCGTATGAATGAATTAGAATGGATCGTATGAATGAATTAGAATGGATACATTCGTGCGAATGAATTAGAATAGATCGTATGAATGAATTAGATTGGATCGTATGAATAAATTAGAATGGATCGTACGTATGAATTAGAATGGATACATTCATGGGAATGAATTAGAATGGATCGTACGAAGGAATTAGAATGGATCATGCGAATGAAATAGAATGGATCGTATGAAGGAATTAGAATGGATCGTACGTTATGAATGAATTAGAATGGATCATACGTATGAATTGGAATGGCTACATTCATGGGAATGAATTAGAATGGATCGTACGAAGGAATTAGAATGGATCCATTCTAATTCATTCTAATTCATTCGTACGATCCATTCTAATTTATTCATACAATCCATTCTAATTCTTTCGCACGAATGTATCCATTCTAATTCATTCGTATGATCCACCCTAATTCCTTCGAATGATTCATTCTAATTCATTCGCACGAATGTATCCATTCTAATACATTCGTACGATCCATTCGAATTCATTCATACGATCCATTCTAATTCATTCATATGATCCATTCAAATTCATTCACACGAATGTATCCATTCTAATTCATTCGTACGATCCATTCTAATTCATTCGCACAATCTATTCTAATTCATTCGTACGATCCATTCTAATTCATTCGCACGATCTATTCTAATTCATTTGTACGATCCATTCTAATTCATTCATACAATCCATTCTAATTCTTTTGCATGAATGTATCCATTCTAATTCATTCGTACGATCCATTCTAATTCCTTCGTACGATCCATTCAATTTCCTTAGTACGATCCATTCTAATTTATTCGTACGATCCAATCTAATTCATTCATACGATCCATTCTAATTCTTCTGCACGAATGTATCCATTCTAATTCATTCGTACGATTCATTCTAATTCATTCGTACGATCCATTCTAATTCCTTCGTACGATCTATTCTAATTCATTCCTAAGAATGTATCCATTCTAATTCATACGTACGATCCATTCTAATTCATTCATACGATCCAATCTAATTCATTCATACGATCCATTCTAATTCATTCGCACGAATGTATTCAAGCTAATTCATTCTAATTCCTTCGTACGATCCATTCATACGATCCATTCTAATTCCTTCGTACGATCCATTCGAATTCATCATACGATCCATTCTAATTCATTCATACTATCCATTCTAATTCATTCGCATGAATGTATCCATTCTAATTCATTCGTACGATCCATTCTAATTCATTCGCACGATCCAATCTAATTCATTCGCACGATCCATTCTAATTCATCATTCGCACAATCTATTCTAATTCATTTGTACGATCCATTCTAATTCATATGAATGGATCGTATGAAGGAACGATCCATTCTAATTCATTAGCACGATCCATTCTAATTCATTCGTACGATCCATTCTATTTAATTCGTACGATCCATTCTTACTCATTCGTACGATCCATTCTAAATCATTCGCACGAATGTATCCATTCTAATTCATTCATATGATCAATTCTAATTCATCCGCACAATCCATTCTAATTCATTCATACGATCCATTCTAATTCATTCGTACTATCCATTCTAATTCATTCGCACAATCCATTCTAATTCATTCATACGATCCATTCTAATTCATTCATACAATCCATTCTAATTCATTCGTATGATCTATTCTAATTCCTTCGTACGATCCATTCGAATTCATTCATACGATCCATTCGAATTCATTCGTACGATCCGTTCTAATTCATACGATCCATTCGTACGATCCATTCTAATTCATACGATCCATTCGTACGATCCATTCGAATTCATTCGTACAAATGAATTAGAATGGATCGTATGAATGAATTAGAATGGATCGTGCGAATGAATTAGAATGGATCGTACGAATGAATTAGAATGGATACATTAGTGCGAATGAATTAGAATGGATCGTACGATTGAAATAGAATGGATCGTATGAATGAATTACAATGGATCGTGCTAATGAATTAGAATGGATAATACGAATGAATTTGAATAGATATGCGAATGAATTAGAATGGATCGTACGAATGAATTGGAATGGATACATTCGTGTGAATGAATTAGAATGGATCGTATGAATGAATTAGAATGGATCGTATGAATGAATTAGAATGGATCGTGCAAATGAATTTGAATGGATCGTACGAATGAATTAGAATAGATCGTATGAATGAATTAGAATGGATCATGCGAATGAATTACAATGGGTCGTACGAATGAATTAGAAAGGATACATTCGTGCGAATGAATTAGAATGGATCGTACGAATGAGTAAGAATGGATCGTACGATTGAAATAGAATGGATCGTACGAAAGAATTAGAATGGATCGTGCTAATGAATTTGAATAGATCGTACGAATGAATTAGAATAGATTGTGCGAATGAATTAGAATGGATGGTACAAATGAATTAGAATGGATACATTCGTGCGAATGAATTAGAATGGATCTAATAAATGAATTAGATTGGATCGTATGAATGAATTAGAATGGATCGTACGTATGAATTAGAATGGATACTTTCATGGCAATGAATTAGAATGGATCGTACGAAGGAATTAGAATGGTTCATACGAATGAAATAGAATGGATCGTACGAAGGAATTAGAATGGATCGTACGAAGAATTATAACGGATCATACGAATGAATTAGAATGGATCGTACGAATGAATTAGAATGGATATATTTGGGCAAAAGAATTAGAATGGATTGTATGAATGAATTAGAATGGATCGTGCAAATGAATTAGAATGGATCGTGCGAATGAATTAGAATGGATCGTACGAATGAATTAGAATAGATTGTGCGAATGAATTAGAATGGATCGTATGAATGAATTAGAATGGATCGTATGAATGAATTCGAATGGATCGTACGAATGAATTAGAATGGATACATTCGTTCGAATGAATTAGAATGGATCGTACGAATGAATTAGAATGGATACATTCGTTCGAATGAATTAAAATGGATCATACGAAGGAATTAGGGTGGATCGTACGAATGAATTAGAATGGATACATTCGTGCAAAAGAATTAGAATGGATTGTATGAATGAATTAGAATGGATCATATGAATGAATTAGAATGGATCGTGCAAATGAATTAGAATGGATCGTACGAATGAATTAGAATGGATCGTATGAATGAATTAGAATAGATCGTGCAAATGAATTATAATGGATCATACGAATGAATTAGAATGGATACATTCGTGCGAATGAATAAGAATGGATCGTACGAATGAGTAAGAATGGATCGTACGAATGAAATAATATGGATCGTACGAATGAATTAGAATGGATCGTGCTAACGAATAAGAATGGATCGTACGAATGAATTAGAATAGATTGTGCGAATGAATTAGAATGGATCGTACGAATGAATTAGAATGGATCGTATGAATTAATTAGAATGGATCGTGCGAATGAATTAGAATGGATCGTGCGAATGAATTAGAAAGGATACATTCGTGCGAATGAATTAGAATGGATCGTACGAATGAGTAAGAATGGATCGTACGAATGAAATAGAATGGGTTGTACGAATGAATTAGAATGGATCGTGCTAATGAATTAGAATGGATCGTACGAATGAATTTGAATAGATTGTGCGAATGAATTAGAATGGATCGTACGAATGAATTAGAATGGATACATTCGTGCGAATGAATTAGAATGGATCGTATGAATGAATTAGATTGGATTGTGTAAATAAATTAGAATGGATCATACATATGAATTAGAATGGATACATTCATGGGAATGAATTAGAATAGATCGTACGAAGGAATTAGAATGGATCGTACGAAGGAATTAGAATGGATCGTATGAATGAATTTGAATGGATACATTCGTGCAAAAGAATTAGAATGAATTGTATGAATGAATAAGAATGGATCGTACAAATTAATTAGAATGGATCGTGCGAATGAATTAGAATGGATCGTACCAATGAATTAGAATAGATTGTGCGAATGAATTAGAATGGATCATACGAATGAATTAGAATGGATACATTTGTGCGAATGAATTAGAATGGATTGTATGAATGAATTAGAATGGATCGTATGAATGAATTCGAATGGATCGTACGACTGAATTAGAATAGATACATTCGTGCGAATGAATTAAAATGGATCATACGAAGGAATTAGGGTGGATCGTACGAATGAATTAGAATGGATACATTCGTGCTAAAGAATTAGAATGGATTGTATGAATGAATTAGAATGGATCGTATGAATGAATTAGAATGGATCGTGCGAATGAATTAGAATGGATCGTACGAATGAATTAGAATGGATCGTATGAATGAATTAGAATAGATCGTGCGAATGAATTAGAATGGATCGTACGAATGAATTAGAATGGATAAATTCGTGCGAATGAATTAGAATGGATCGTACGAATAAGTAAGAATGGATCGTACGAATGAAATGGAATGGATCGTACGAATGAATTAGAATGGATCGTGCTAATGAATTAGAATGGATCGTACGAATGAATTAGAATAGATTGTGCGAATGAATTAGAATGGATCGTACGAACGAATTAGAATGGATACATTCGTGCGAATGAATTAGAATGGATCGTATGAATGAATTAGATTGGATCGTATGAATGAATTAGAATGGATCGTACGTATGAATTAGAATGGATACATTCATGGGAATGAATTAGAATGGATCATACGAAGGAATTAGAATAGATCATACGAATAAAATAGAATGGATCGTACGAAGGAATTAGAATGGATCGTATGAAGGAATTAGAATGGATCGTACGATGGAATTAGAATGGATCGTACGAATGAATTAGAATGGATACATTCGTGCAAAAGAATTAGAATGGATTGTATGAATGAATTAGAATGGATCGTGTAAATGAATTAGAATGGATCGTGCAAATGAATTAGAATAGATCGTACGAATGAATTAGAATAGATTGTGCGAATGAATTAGAATGGATCATACGAATGAATTAGAATGGATACATTCGTGTGAATGTATTAGAATAGATCGTATGAATGAATTAGATTGGATCGTATGAATGAATTAGAATGGATCGTACGTATAAATTAGAATGGATACATTCATGGGAATGAATTAGAATGGATCGTACGAAGAAATTAGAATTGATCGTACGAAAGAAGTAGAATGGATTGTACGAAGGAATTAGAATGGATCGTAAGAAAGAATTAGAATGGATACATTCGTGCAAAAGAATTAGAATGGATTGTATGAATGAGTTAGAATGGATCGTACAAATGAATTAGAATGGATCGTGCGAATGAATTAGAATGGATCATACGAATGAATTAGAATCGATTGTGCGAATAAATTAGAATGGATCGTATGAATGAATTAGAATAGATCGTATGAATGAATTCGAATGGATCGTACGAATGAATTAGAATGGATACATTCATGCGAATGAATTTGAATGGATCATACGAAGGAATTAGGGTGGATCGTACGAATGAATTAGAATTGATCGTATGAATGAATTAGATTGGATCGTGCGAATGAATTAGAATGGATCGTACGAATGAATTAGAATGGATCGTATGAATGAATTAGAATGGATCATGCGAATGAATTAGAATGGAACGTACAAATGAATTAGAATGGATACATTCGTGCGAATGAATTAGAATGGATCGTACGAATGAGTAAGAATGGATCATACGAATGAAATAGAATGGATCGTACGAATGAATTAGATAGGATCATGCTAATGAACTAGAATGGATCGTACGAATAAATTAGAATAGATTGTGCGAATGAATTAGAATGGATCGTACGAATGAATTAGAATGGATCGTATGAATAAATTAGAATGGATCGTGCGAATGAATTAGAATGGATCATACGAATTAATTAGAATAGATACATTCATGCGAATGAATTAGAATGGATCGTACGAAAGAGTAAGAATGGATCGTACGATTGAAATAGAATGGATCGTACGAATGAATTTGAATGGATCGTGCTAATGAATTAGAATGGATCGTACGAATGAATTAGAACAGATTGTGCGAATGAATTAGAATGGATCGTACGAATGAATTAGAATGGATACATTCGTGTGAATGAATTAGAATGGATCGTATGAATGAATTAGAATGGATCGTATGAATGAATTAGAATGGATCGTGCGAATGAATTAGAATGGATCGTACGAATGAATTAGAATGGATCGTATGAATGAATTAGAATGGATCGTGCGAACGAATTAGAATGGAACGTACGAATGAATTAGAATGGATACATTCGTGCGAATGAATTAGAATGGATCGTACGAATGAGTAAGAATGGATCATACGAATGAAATAGAATGGATCGTACGAATGAATTAGATAGGATCATGCTAATGAACTAGAATGGATCGTACGAATAAATTAGAATAGATTGTGCGAATGAATTAGAATGGATCGTACGAATGAATTAGAATGGATCGTATGAATAAATTAGAATGGATCGTGCGAATGAATTAGAATGGATCATACGAATGAATTAGAATAGATACATTCGTGCGAATGAATTAGAATGGATCGTACGAATGAGTAAGAATAGATCGTACGATTGAAATAGAATGGATCGTACGAATGAATTTGAATGGATCGTGCTAATGAATTAGAATGGATCGTACGAATGAATTAGAACAGATTGTGCGAATGAATTAGAATGGATCGTACGAATGAATTAGAATGGATACATTCGTGTGAATGAATTAGAATGGATCGTATGAATGAATTAGAATGGATCGTATGAATGAATTAGAATGGATCGTGCGAATGAATTAGAATGGATCGTACGAATTAATTAGAATGTATCGTATGAATGAATTAGAATGGATCGTGCGAATGAATTAGAATAGATTGTGCGAATGAATTAGAATGGAACGTAGGAATAAATTAGAATGGATACATTCGTGTGAATGAATTAGAATGGATCTTATGAATGAATTAGATTGGATCGTATGAATGAATTAGAATGGATCGTACGTATGAATTAGAATGGATACATTCATGGGAATGAATTAGAATGGATCGTAGGAAGGAATTAGAACGCATCATACGAATGAAATAGAATGGATCGTACGAAGGAATTAGAATGGATCGTACGATGGAATTATAATGGATCATACGAAGGAATTAGAATGGATCGTACGAATGAATTAGAATGGATACATTTGTGCAAAAGAATTAGAATGAATTGTATGAATGAATTAGAATGGATCGTGCAAATGAATTAGAATGGATCATGCGAATGAATTAGAATGGATCGTACGAATGAATTAGAATAGATTGTGCGAATGAATTAGAATGGATCGTACGAATGAATTAGAATGGATACATTCGTGCGAATGAATTAGAATGGACCGTATGAATGAATTAGAATGGATCGTACGAATGAATTCGAATGGATCGTACGAATGAATTAGAATGGATACATTCGTTCGAATGAAATAGAATGGATCATACGAAGGAATTAGGGTGGTTCGTACGAATGAATTAGAATGGAAATATTCGTGCGAAAGAATTAGAATGAATTGTATGAATGAATTAGAATGGATCATATGAATGAATTAGAATGGATCGTGCGAATGAATTAGAATGGATCGTACAAATGAATTAGAACGGATCGTATGAATGAATTAGAATGGATCGTGCGAATGAATTAGAATGAATCGTACGAATGAATTAGAAAGGATACATTCGTGCGAATGAATTAGAATGGATCGTATGAATGAGTAAGAATGGATCGTACGAATGAAATAGAATGGTTCGTACGAATGAATTAGAATGGATCATGCTAATGAATTAGAAAGGATCGTACGAATGAATTAGAATAGATTGTGCGAATGAATTCGAATGGATCATACGAATGAATTAGAATGGATACATTCGTGCGAAGGAATTAGAATGTATTTTACGAATGGATCGTACGATGGAATTCGAATGAATTAGAATGGATACATTCGTACTAATGAATTAGAATGGATCGTATGAATAAATTAGATTGGATCGTATGAATGAATTAGAATGGATCGTACGTATGAATTAGAATGGATACATTCATGGGAATGAATTAGAACGGATCGAACGAAGGAATTAGAATGGATCATACGAAGGAATTAGAATGGATCGTATGAAGGAATTAGAATGGATCGTACGAATAAATTAGAATGGATACATTCGTGCAAAAGAATTAGAATGGATTGTATGAATGAATTAGAATGGATCGTACAAATGAATTAGAATGGATCATGCGAATGAATTAGAATGGATCGTACGAATGAGTTAGAATAGTTTGTGCGAATGAATCAGAATGGATCGTACGAATGAATCAGAATGGATACATTCGTGCGAATGAATTAGAATGGATCGTATGAATAAATTAGAATAGATCGTATGAATGAATTTGAATGGATCGTACGAATGAATTAAAATGGATACATTCGTGTGAATGAATTAGAAGGGATCATACGAAGGAATTAGGGTGGATTGTACGAATGAATTAGAATGGATATATTCGTGCGTAAGAATTAGAATGGATTGTATGAATGAATTAGAATGGATCGTATGAATGAATTAGAATGGATCGTGCGAATGAATTAGAATGGATCGTACGAATGAATTAGAATGGATACATTCGTGCGAATGAATTAGAATGGATCGTACGAATGAGTACGAATGGATCGTATGAATGAAATAGAATGGATCGTACGAATGAATTAGAATGTATCGTGCTAATGAATTAGAATGGATCGTACGAATAAATTAGAATAGATTGTGCGAATGAATTAGAATGGATCGTACGAATGAATTAGAATGGATCGTATGAATGAATTAGAATGGATCGTGCGAATGAATTAGAATGGATCGTACGAATGAATTAGAATGGATACATTCGTGCGAATGAATTAGAATGGATCGTACGAATGAGTAAGAATGGATCGTACGATTGAAATAGAATGGATCGTACGAATGAATTAGAATAGATCGTGTTAATGAATTAGAATGGATCGTATGAATGAATTTGAATAGATTGTGCGAATGAATTAGAATAGATTGTGCGAATGAATTAGAATGGATCGTACGAATAAATTAGAATGGATCGTGCGAATGAATTAGAATGGATCGTACGAATGAATTAGAATGGATCGTATGAATGAATTAGAATGGATCATGCGAATGAATTAGAATGGGTCGTACGAATGAATTAGAAAGGATACATTTGTGCGAATGAATAAGAATGGATCGTACGAATGAGTAAGAATGGACCATACGAATGAAATAGAATGGATCGTACGAAAGAATTAGAATGGATCGTGCTAATGAATTAGAATGGATCGTACGAATGAATTAGAATAGATTATGCGAATGAATTAGAATGGATCGTACTAATGAATTAGAATGGATACATTCGTGCGAATGAATTAGAATGGATCTTATGAATGAATTAGATTGGATCGTATGAATGAATTAGAATGGATCGTGCGAATGAATTAGAATGGATCGTACGAATAAATTAGAATGGATCGTATGAATGAAATAGAATGGATCGTGCGAATGAATTAGAATAGATTGTGCGAATGAATTAGAATGGATCGTATGAATAAATTAGAATGAATACATTCGGGTGAATGAATTAGAATGGATCCTATGAATGAATTAGATTGGATCGTATGAATGAATTAGAATGGATCGTACGTATGAATTAGAATGGATACATTCATGGGAATGAATTAGAATGGATCGTACGAAGGAATTAGAATGGATCATATGAATAAAATAGAATGGATCGTACGAAGGAAATAGAATGGATCGTACGATGGGATTATAATGGATCATATGAAGGAATTAGAATGGATCGTACGAATGAATTAGAATGGATACATTTATGCAAAAGAATTAGAATGGATTGTATGAATGAATTAGATTGGATCGTGCAAATGAATTAGAATGGATCGTGCGAATGAATTAGAATGGATCGTACGAATGAATTAGAATAGATTGTGCGAATGAATTAGAATGGATCGTACGAATGAATTAGAATGGATACATTCGTGCGAATGAATTAGAATAGATCGTATGAATAAATTAGAATGGATCGTATGAATGAATTCGAATGGATCGTACGAATGAATTAGAATGGATACATTCATTCGAATGAATTAGAATGGATCATACGAAGGAATTAGGATAGATCGTACGAATGAATTAGAATTGAAACATTCGTGCAAAAGAATTAGAATGAATTGTATAAATAAATTAGAATGGATCATATGAATGAATTAGAATGGATCGTGCGAATGAATTAGAATGGATCGTACAAATGAATTAGAATAGATCGTATGTATGAATTAGAGTAGATTGTGCAAATGAATTAGAATGGATCATACGAATGAATTAGAATAGATACATTCGTGCGAATGAATTAGAATGGATCTTACGAATGAGTAAGAATGGATCGTACGAATGAAATAGAATAGATCGTACGAATGAATTAGAATGGATCGTGCTAACGAATTAGAATGGATCCTACGAATGAATTAGAATAGATTGTGCGAATGAATTAGAATGGATCGTATGAATGAACTAGAATAGATCGTGTGAATGAATTAGAATGGATCGTACGAATGAATTAGAATGGATATATTCGTGCAAATGAATTAGAATGGATCGTATGAATGAGTAAGAATGGATCGTACGAATGAAATAGAATGGATCGTACGAATGAATTAGAATGGATTGTGCTAATGAATTAGAATGGATCGTACGAATGAATTAGCAAAGATAGTGCGAATGAAATAGCATGGATCGTACGAATGAATTAGAATGGATACATTCGTGCGAATGAATTAGAATGGATCGTATGAATGAATTAGATTGGATCGTATGAATGAATTAGAATGGATCGTACGTATGAATTATAATAGATAAATTCATGGGAATGAATTAGAATGGATCGTACGAAGGAATTAGAATAGATCATACAAATGAAATAGAATGGATCGTACGAAGGAATTATAATGGATCGTACGAAGGAATTATAATGGATCGTACGAAGGAATTAGTATGGATACATTCGTGCAACAGAATTAGAATGAATTGTATGAATGAATAAGAATGGATCGTGCAAATGAATTAGAATGGATCGTGCGAATGAATTAGAATGGATCGTACGAATGAATTAGAATAGATTATGCGAATGAATTAGAATGGATCATACGAATGAATTAGAATGGATACATTCGTGCGAATGAATTAGAATGGATCGTATGAATGAATTAGAATAGATTTTATGAATGAATTCGAATGGATCGTACGAATGAATTAGAATGGATACATTCGTGTGAATGAATTAGAATGGATCATACGAAGGAATTAGGGTGGATCGTACGAATGAATTAGAATGGATACAAAGAATTGGAATGGATTGTATGAATGAATTAGAATGGATCGTATGAATGAATTAGAATAGATCATACAAATGAATTAGAATGGATCGTACGAATGAATTAGAATGGATCATACGAATGAATTAGAATGGATCGTGCGAATGAATTAGAATGGATCGTACGAATGAATTACAATGGATACATTCGTGCGAATGAATTAGAATGGATCGTACGAATGAGTAAGAATGGATCGTACAAATGAAATAGAATGGATCGTACGAATGAATTAGAATGGATCGTGCTAATGAATTAGAATGGATCGTACGAATGAATTAGAATATATTGTGCGAATGAATTAGAATGGATCTTGTTGGGGGTAGCAGAAATCTGCCCTGGAGTCCGCCCCCCTCCCCCCCCCCCCCCCCCCCCCCCCCCCCGTGCTCACCAAATCACCTAGACAGGGAGCGAGATCCACATTGGGCTGAAGGGGCCTAGGCCAAGGGCACTCATAGGAGCTCGCCTAAGCTCGCTGGAGCTCGCCTGAGCTCGCCCAGGACCCCGCCTAAGCTCGCTCGGGAGCTCGCCCCCGAGCTCGCCTAAGCTCGCCCAGGAGCTCGCCCAGCCCGCGCGAGAACTCGCTTGCAGTGGTAGTGGGAGTTAGACCGTCATGCATAACAAAGACACCGGCATCGCAAACGCCCCTAGCTCATGCAGGAGCTCGCCCCTAGCTCATGCAGGAGCTCGCCCAAGATCACGCAGGAGCTCACCCCAGTTCGCCCTTGCCTATGGATCTCATAGACCCTAGGATTCCAAGGGGTGGGGAACTCGCCCAGGAGCTCGCCCTTCCCCCCCCCCCCATGCTGACCAAGTCACCTTGGCAGGGAGCGAGCTCCACATTGGGCCGAAGGTGCTTTAGGCAAAGTGCTCGCTCAGGAGTTCGCCCAAGCTTGCTCAGGAGCTCGCCCAAGCTTGTTCAGGAGCTCGCCAAGCTCGCTCCAGAGCTCGCCTAAGCTCTCTCAGGAGTTCGCCAAGCTCGCTCAGGAGCTCGCCCAAGCTCGTCCCGACCCCTGTTTATCGAAGAGGATGCCCCCGCGAGGTCCGACTCTTGATAAATATGGATGAAAGGACGGAGCAGTACCGGGCGAGCTTGCCTTTGCTTCCTCCCTGAGACCGCCCAGACTTGAACATTCCAGAATAGACACCTAGCCGCGACAAGAAAGATACTCTCCCCCACTCAAACCGCCTGGCAGGCTTAACGACAGAATGTCAGGGCGCGAGTACCAAGGACTATCAGACCCACGCGAGCCAGAACGTGGGGGTCTAGAAGGCCCTGGAAGAATCTCCACGCGTCGGGCCACGGTAGGCCGCCGATTGCTATAAATGCTCACCCCCAGGCTCCATAGTACAGGTTGGAAAACCTTTTCCCTTCCACTTTCATCTACTACAGATTGCCGTTGTGCACCTAAGACTGACTTGAGCGTCGGAGGGTCTGCGCTCCTAAGGGAGCCAGCCGTTCTTACGCTTTTTCTTTGTCTTGCAGGTAGCCCGCACGGACCAGCGAAAAATCCCCCAAACATTTGGCGCCGTCTGTGGGATCTTTCGACTAGTTCCTACGAGAACGCCCACGACCACGCGGTTGAACGCCGGAGGCTCTCGTAACCCAAAGATGGCTCCGGCGACAAGGGGACGCAGGCGATCGAGGACCCGTGCGAGGTCTGCACGCAGCGAACCTCCCGTTGAGACCCCCCAGCCCCAGGTCCCGCTCAGTGACCACCTCCTGTTGGAGATGTTGGCCACCCAGCGGGCCATGATGGAGGAACTGACGCGACTGTGTCAGGTTCCGGCGGCTAGCCGACGGTCCGGGCCAGCGAAGACGGCACCTCCGGTGCTGCCACCAGCTTCAGCATCGCGCCCGCCCACGAACATTCCGGCTCGGCAGGTTTCCCATCCGGAACCTCCGGCTGAGCGAGCGGCCGCGCGCGGGGTGCCAGAAACCCCGCTTACAAGGTTGCAGAAGCTAGTAACCCAGCGGTCTAGCAACCAGACGACCTCGCAGGCGACTATCTCTCGCCGCCGTAGCCGGAGCGCCGATTCTAACGAGTCGGAGGCAAGGTCTCTAGAGCGGGATCGCGACCCACGCCATCGGCGACGAGGGAAAGAGCCCACGGTGGCTAAACCTTCTGAGGCCCGAGAGGCAACGGCCTCCCACAGACCAACCGCCACGCCGAAGGAGTCCGCGGGCGAACAGCGAGGAGGCCGTCGAGCGGTAGCCAGCGAAAATCACCGCGGGGCGGATCCGAACCTCCCTCGAGGGAGCGTGCACGGCCGCCTAGGACCTGCGCAGCAGCCTCTGGGAGTTTTCCCCGGGCACTGGCAGCGACCTAACGCAACGGTTGACCTGCTGGAGGACCTCGCCGCCCACGGGGGTAGCTTGCCCTTCACAAGCGAGGTGCACCAAGGAGGTTTCCCTCATCATTGGACCCCGCCTAAGTTTGTACTGTTCGATGGATCGCAAGATCCAGTCGACCATTTATTGGCTTACCGGAAGCTGTTATTCTTCCGGGACCAAGATCATGTTATGTGCCGGGCTTTCCCGAGCAGCTTGACAGGCTCGGCGTTAAATTGGTTCCACAAATTGCCAACGGGCACCATTCCAGACTTCCCAACTCTCTCCAGACTATTTCTGGAGCAATACCGCTGCAACAGGCAGCCCCCAAAGAGGATTGAGTCTCTCTTTACCTTGGCCATGGGAGCCCGTGAAACCCAGCGAAGCTTCGCGATGCGCTTTCGAAGCGCCTACCTCGCCCTCGAGGATGCGGTCGGACAAGATCGCACGACGGTGAGCGCCTTCCGGAACGCCCTCCCCGAGGGGAGCAAACTTCATGATGCGTTGGTGATCAAGGACCCCCGCACGATCGTTGAGCTATTTGCCCTTGTCCAGCAGCACATCAAGCTCGAAGATGCGGTGTTAGACCGGAAGGGAAAGGTAGTCGAGCAGCGACCTCCTTCGGTTCTGCGACCTCTCATCGTTAAGGCCGTGGAGAGGCGGGAGGTGCCACAGGTGGCACCTTTGCCCGGACTGCCCGCAGCTCCTGTCGTACAGCCCGCTGAAATCCCCGCGGTGGTCGCTGGAAGGCCGGCGAACTAGCGCCTGCCTCCGGGACCCAGAGAGTGGGATTTCACTGTGTTAACCCACTCACCGGGGCAAATTTTTCACCAGATTCGGAATGAACCCTTTTTCCAGTACCCACCACCCCTGCAGGTCGGGGAGCCCGGCTCAACTGACAATTCGCGGCGTTGCGCCTTTCATCGCAGCCCCGGGCATCACACCAACAGATGTCGGGCTCTGAAGAACCACCTCGAGGACTTGGTCGCCCAAGGACACCTGGATCAGTTTATTTCGCCTCCTAGGAGATTTGAGGTGATACCCGTGCGGGCTCCTCGGGAGGGAGACCGCCCCGGGCTCGCTGAGCCCGCCCTGCCTCCACCTCCCCCGGGAGGGCCGGTGGTCTGTCACACCATCAGCGGGCGCCTGAGTAGCCCAAGGTCCAACAACGAGGTTCGCCGGCAAGTTAGAGAGATGGAGCGGGCTCAGAAGGTATTCTCCGTTTCCCTAACTCCTGTATTGCTCCAAACACCAAGGATAGAGTCCCGGGACTTCATTTGGTTCTCAGAGGAGGATATGGCCGGGGTGGTTACCCCCCACAATGACCCCCTCGTCATACGCCTTATGATGGCGAACATCAAGGTAAGGCGGGTCCTGGTTGACCCGGGAAGCACCGTAGATATTCTGTTCTTATCGGCCTTCCAGCGAATGGGGTTGAGGCAAGTTGACTTGTCTCCCTCAACGGGCTCGCTCACCGGTTTCACTGGAGAGGTCGCTAAGGTCGCAGGGGAGATAACCCTCACTGTGACGGCGGGCCCGGAGGTACGTCAAGTCCGCTTCGCAGTGGTAGACGGGCAGTCCGCTTTCAATGCCATCCTAGGGTGACCTTGGCTGAGGCAGATGAAAGTGGTGTCCTCGCCTAATCACCAGGCCCTCAAGTTCCCCACCGACGGAGGGGTTATGGTAATTCGAGGAGACCAGGTCGCTGCTACCAGATGCGAGCAGGACGTCTCTCACCTCGCAGCTGTTGAGGCCGCTGAGGCCAAGAGGCCCGCGCCCTCCTAGCAATTAGCGCCCACCTCGAGCGGGCTCCCCCAAAGCCCGAGAGAGGTCGCCTCGCTTAGATCCCCTACTTCACCCCCGAGTGGGAGCGGCGTGGATCTTGAGCTCGAGGAGAAAGGTCGCCTCCCAGGGTCCCAAAGAGGAAGTTTTCCCATTGCCGAGCCGCTACAAGAAGTCAACATTGGAAGCGAGGACGGGCCAAGGATTGTTAATCTCGGGACCTCGCTAACCAAGGACGAGGTCCTGGCCCTAACCGATATACTCAGGGAATACCGCGACGTATTCGCCTGGAGCTTCGCGGACATGCCAGGGATTGACCCGGAGGTCGCCTGTCATCGTCTGCACACCATGAAGGAATTCCCGCCGGTCAAGCAAAAGGCTCGGCACATACCTGCTACGAAGTCCATTGCAGTAGCGGCGGAGATAGAAAAGCTAGAGCGAGCTGGTTTTATACGCGAGGCACACTTTCCCGAGTGGATCTCCAACATCGTGGCGGTGCCCAAGAAGAGCGGGGCGGTCAGAGTGTGCATTGACTTCTCCGACCTCAATAAAGCATGCCCGAAGGACGGTTTCCCTCTTCCGCAAATAGGCGCGCTGGTCGACGCAGCTGTCGGATTCCAGGCCTTGTCCTTTATGGACGGATATTCGGGGTATAACCAGATACCTCTCCACATCGAAGATCAAGAGAAGACCGCTTTCTATTCTCGGGCGGGCTACCAGAAGCTATTCTGCTATCGAGTGATGCCATTCGGACTTAAGAATGCTGGAGCGACCTACCAAAGGTTAGTCACTCAGATGTTTAAGGGTCAGATCGGCAGGAATGTCAAAGTTTATGTAGACGACCTCCTGGTGAAAAGTCGAAAGCGAGAAGGGCACGTCGCCGACCTCCGCAAAACCTTCGAAGTGTTGAGAAAGTACCAAATGAGGCTGAACCCAGCAAAGTGCGCATTCGGGGTGACTTCTGGGAAATTCCTAGGGTACCTGGTCACCCACAGGGGGATCGAGGCCGACCCTGGGCAAATCCGAGCACTTGTCGAGATGCCCGCACCAAGGACCCGGCAGGAAGTCCAGAGATTGAGTGGGCGAATCGCCGCGCTCAATCGATTTATCTCCAAGTCCTCAGACAATTGCCGACCTCTTTTCGAGCTACTACGAAAAGGAGTGAGCATTTGTTGGGATGAAAAGTGTGAGCGCGCTTTTCAAAAGATCAAAGACTATCTGGCGAGCCCGCCAATCCTAGCAGCATCCAAAGATGGCGCCGAGCTTGGCGTATATCTCGCGGTCACCGAGAATGCGGTGAGCGGGGTCCTTGTTGTGGAAGAAGCAAAGGTGGAGCGGCCTGTCTACTTTGTAAGCCACACAATGCTTCCCGTCGAGCTCCGGTATCGACCAATCGAGAAGGTCGCATTGGCCTTGGTCCTTACCGCGAGAAAGCTCCACCCTTACTTCTCGGCGCACACCATCAAAGTCATTACAGAGCACCCTCTGAAGAGCGCGCTCTCCAGACCCTCGGTAGCCGGCAGGCTCTATCGATGGTCAGCTGAGCTCGCCGCCTATGGTTTGGAGTATGTCCCTCGAGTTGCTGTCAAAGGGCAGGCACTCGCCGATTTCTTGGCGGACTTCCCTATAGAAGAGCCGGTCTAGTACCAGGAGGATGAGCCAACTGAGGCACACCCTGGGAGGGCGAGGTTCTTGGACAACCATGGCGAGCTTCCTCCAGCTAAGCATTTAGAGATGGCGAGCTGGGAATTATTCGTCGATGGATCCTCCAACGCTTTGGGGGCCGGGATCGGGATTGCACTGATCGCTCAATCGGTAATCCTCGAGAAATCAGTCCGGCTAGATTTCGCGGCAACCAACAATGAGGCCAAGTACGAGGCACTGCTCGCCGGGCTAGAGCTCGCTCAAGAAGTGGGCGCCAAGCGGTTAAAGGTGTTTAGTGATTCCCAGCTAATTATTTGCCAAATCAATGGGGAGTACGCCTCCCGGGATGCACGAATGGCGGGCTATGTGGATCTCGTGAAGCGCAAGGCCGCGGAGTTCGAAAAGATCTCCTTCGAGCAAATTCCGCGAGCCGATAATAGGCGAGCTGATGCTTTGGCAAACGCCGCCTCCCTGCTGGGAACATCAGAAGCTCGCCAGATTCTCATCGAGGTCCAAAACCAGTCTCGGCTCCGACTGATAGAGCCCGCTGTTAACCAAGTCTCCGCCGACGTACCACCCAGCGGGTGGACCGCCCCCATTCTTTGTTTTCTCCAGAAGGGCGAGCTTCCAGAGGATAGAGAGGAAGCCCGGTGAGTGGAGAAATGCGCTGGGCGCTACCTCATTCGCTGGGATCGCCTTTTTCGAAGATCTTTTGGCGGGCCAAATCTCCGTTGCGTCGAGAGCCCGGAGACTGAAGAAGTACTGAATTGCATCCACTCTGGCGAGCTGGGAAACCACACTGGTGGGCGGTCTCTAGCTGCGAAAGTACGAAGGCAAGGATACTGGTGGCCCACTCTGGAGCAAGACGCTTTGAAGATCGCCCAGAGGTGCATCCAATACCAGAAGCACGCCACCACGAATCATATGCCCGCAGAGGAACTGCATCCTCTGGCGAGCCCTTGGCCGTTTCAACAGTGGGGGTTAGATATTGTGGGACCTTTCCCCGTATCAGCCCGGCAAAAGAAATCCATCTTAGTGTCCACGGACTACTTCACCAAATGGGTGGAAGCGGTCCCGCTAGCTAAGATAGGCGAAAAGCAAGTGAAGGACTTCCTTTGGAAGAATATTTTCTGCCGGTTCGGTCTGCCTCGGGTACTTATCACCGACAATGGTCGCCAGTTCGACAATCGCTTGATCAGAAGGTTTTGTGTTGAATATGGAGTCGACCTAAGGTTCTCTTCCCCAAGGTACCCTCAAAGCAATGGGCAGGCCGAAGCAACGAATCGCGTGATCCTTGACAACCTCAAGAAAAGGCTGGAAGAGAAAAAAGGATTATGGGAGCAGGAGCTCGATGGAGTCTTGTGGGCCTATCACACTACTCCATGTCGCTCAACTAACGAGTCCCCTTTCAGCCTAACTTACGGGTGTGAAGCTGTGCTACCCATCGAAGTCGAGCTGCCCACTGAAAGAAGGCTCGCTGCAGAGGAGGTCGATAATGACGCTCTACTCGCTGACTCCCTCGATCAGCTCGAAGAAAGACGAGAGCGTGCTAATCTACACCTCGCCGGATACAGACAAGAAATGAAGCGCGCCTATGACAAAAGAGTCTGCCATCGGGAATTCAAGGCCGGCGATCTGGTGATGAGAAAGGCGTTCGCAAACACACAAGAGCAGGAAGCTCGGGGGCTTACCGGTTGATGACCGCTGGAGGCGACCTATTAGTGCGACCTTGGAACGCTCTGCACCTTCGCAAGTTTTATGCCTAAGGGAATTTTTGTAAATCATCTTCTGAAGAACTTATGAATGTACGATGGAGGTTTCAACAAACAATTTAACTTGGAAGCTCGGCGCAGATAGAGCCCGCATGATCTATAGTGTGCAGTCCGCCGTTGTGCGGACTAAAAGCAAGACCGGGATCCTCAGAGGCAGCCAATGGGCGACCTTGAGCTTCCCGGGGCAGTCCACCGTTGTGCGGACTTAAAGCAAGACCGGGATCCTCAGAGGCAGCCAGTGGGCGACCTTGAGCTTCCCGGGGCAGTCCGCCGTTATGCGGACTTAAAGCAAGACCGGGATCCTCAGAGACAGCCAGTGGGCGACCTTGAGCTTCCCGGGGCAGTTCACCGTTGTGCGGACTTAAAGCAAGACCGGGATTCTCAGAGGCAGCCAGTGGGCGACCTTGAGCTTCCCGGGGCAGTCTGCCGTTGTGCGGACTTAAAGCAAGAACGGGATCCTCAGAGGCAGCCAGTGGGCGACCTTGAGATTCCCGGGGAAGTCCGCTTCCTAGTGGACTCTAAACCTAAACAGGATCCTTCGCGTTCACCTGCCATGAACGAAAGCATCCTGGCGTTGGCATACCCCTCGAAGGGCGAGCCCGCCGAACAGGATCATCGAGGGAAATTAACCGGGCAGGGGGCAGCTAGCACTTATTAGTTTCCTTTAAAAATAAAAATGGTTTAAGTCTCTGAGTGTAGGGAAGTTTTTGAAGTCTTTTGGTTCGCTTAAACGTTTTCCGGGCTCAGAGACTATTGAGTTTTTGCGAGCATGCCGAGTTTTTCATTGGCATATACTTTAAAATAAAAAGGTTGAATCGAATTAGCTGCCTCGCCCGGGGTATCACTCTCGAGATCGCTGCGAACTCCTAGAGCGGACTCATAAGTGGCACAGAGAAAGAAAGAAACGCATATGCGAACTCAGAAAGATTTCATTTCATTGGTTAAACTGAAAAATACAAAGGCAGTTACGAGGCTGCGAGCTCAAGGCTTGCTAGTCTCCGCCCCACTGTCGTCCCCTCGGTGCCGCTTCTTCGACCTTTCGGTCCTGTATTTCTCCACAACGGCCAGGGCGCCTTTCTTGAGGAGATCGTCCAGCTGGGCTTGGAGGCGACCTTGCTGAGCCCGGAGGCCATCGACGTGCGTCTCCTTCAGGGCGGCAATCTCTGTCTTCAGAGCAGCGACCTCGCCTTGAAGTTGAGCCGCCTCCCGCTGCGCGACCTCCCTGGCGGACACAGCCTCGTCTCGCTCCGCCTTAGCTTTGAGGAGGGCTGTAGCAGACAGGCCTTTGGCTGCCTCGGCCATGGCAAGGCCTGACACCAGGGCAATGACCCTGCGGTGCAGTGCCTCCGACTCCGCCCTCAGCTCCTCGGAGCCCTTAGCTCGTTGAAGCTCGTGGATGTGCTCGTCCACCTTGCGCTCGGACCACCGAAGGGAATCGTCGAACAGGGCAGCCAGCGCCTTCCCGGCCCCAGCGACCTCCATGGCCAGCGCCTGGCTCTGCTTCTCCGCCTGCATAAGGAAGGTGAAAAAGTTAGCAAAAAGCAAAAATTAGCATTCTTGGCGGAAGGGTCAGAGAAAGCAAGATGTACCTCGGCCAGGCGTTCACTTATTGAAGCGTAGGGGGCTCGGGCGAAGACGTTGCGGCCCAGCAGCTGCCGCACGTAGTAGGGCGCCCTCCCCTCCTCCGCAGAGGAGCCCGCGCTGGGACCCCCCGGAGCTTCAGTAGCAGGGGGCACGCCGGGAAGAGTGGAGGCTGGCACCTCCCCCGGGCGAGCTCCGGCTGCTGGCGGGCTTGGAGGGTCCGCCCCGACCCCCTTGGCCTCTGACTCCGAGCTGGAGGACTCGGAGCCGGAGCCAATATCCACGAAGGAGGGGGACCTATAGATCAAGTCCCCCATATCCTCCGGGAAGTCCGCCTTCTCCTTGCCCCGTCCAGATGACGAGGGCAGAGGAGCGGATGTGGAAGCTGCAAGGGGCGTAGAGGTCGCAGCGGCGGCGAGGGTTTCTCGCCCACTGTCCTCGCGGGAAATTTCCCGAGGAGCAGAGGGTGGCACCCCGCCCTGCTGGACCTCCACCCCGGCGGGAGGAGGTGGAAGCTCCTGCCCGCTCGGCCCCGCCCCTGGTGCGGGAGCTGATGGAGCCGCGGGCTTCTCCACTTGGGCAGGAGCGGCGGGCTCCGCCCGAGGAGCTTGAGGGACGGGCCCCTCCTCCTCGGAGCCTGACGCCTCCTCCTCGGAGTCTGTCCAACTGGGCTCCGAGTCCAAGCCCGCCTCCTCCAGCGCTTTTCGTCGCTGCTCCGTCTGGGTGTTCGAGGGCGCGGGCCCCGCGCGTTTGGCCTTCTTCTTCCCGCGGGCCTCCATCTCCGACGTCAGCACTGCTACACGAAGAGGGACGGTCAGATCGCCCGGGAAGTAGCCCATTAATATCTGGGCCATCCCGGATTCGACTTCCACCATGGTTAGCGGGAGGTCGATGTTCGGGTCGTCGGGCTCGACCATTTGGATCTTGCGGCGCATAATTGGAGTTGGGGCGGAAGGCTGACCTGGGCCGACGTCCGGGCAAGGAGGTTGCGGAGGAGCGGAGGCTTCGCCCTGGCGGAGCATCTCCATGGTATCGGGGTCGTCGAGGCGGATGGGCGAAGCCCGCCTCCGGACCGTCTTCTTGCGGGGGTTGCCTCCCGAGCTCCCTGCCCCCTTGCTGGCCCCTTTGGAGGGAGGAGCGTTCTGCATCGGTGGAATAGCGCCGACCTCCTCCTCCTTCTTCTTCCGGATGATCTTCTGCTTCAGCAGAATAGCGCCGGTCTTCCCGTCCTTCAGCTGGAAGGCAAAGTCGGGAGCGGTGATCTTCTCCGGAGTCCGCCCACCGAGGTAGTGGAGGATCGCCTCGTCCAGAGATCGCTCCCGGTCAGGAGCGATGCACTTCTTCTTCCCCGCCTTGTAGAAGGAGATCTCCCGGAAGACCGCCGTCGGGGGAACCCCGGGGTGAGCCGGGACTCCGCTGAACCGCCCGCGCCAGTCGCCAACCGCCACGAATGGATAGTCCTTCCAGTGGCGGTCCTTGCTCTCGATAGTGGAGAAGGGGAGCACCTCGCCAGGTCGCCCAGCGAGGTAGAAGTAGCCGTAGCCCGCAGAGCTGAAGACCGGCGAGGGCTTGAGGAGCCACTTTTTGAGCAGATAGCTCAGTGGGATCCTCGCCTTCAGGGCGGTCTCCAGCTGGGACAGCCCGTAAAGTATCCCCCAGGAGTTTCCTGAGAGCTGAGCAGGGCAAAGCCCCGTCAACTCCAGGAGCTCCCCGGCGAGATGACTCAGGGGGAACCGTAGCCCGGACCACAGTAGCCCGACAGAAGCTACCGTGCCCTGGGGCGGCCTCCCCGAGAGTGGCATCTCGGTGACGAGGATCTCCTGAGGGAGATCGATCGCCGCCCGGATACTGTCCCCAACGGGCACCCCGCTCGGGTTTTGCAGCCAGACCACCGCCCTCTCTGCGGCGGGCTCAGAAGCTTGGGCGGCAGCGGCAGCAGCAGCGGCAGCAGCATCGACAGCGGAGGCCATGAAAGAAGAAAAAAAAAGGCGAGCTGAAAGCAAAGAAGGAAAGGAGAGCTTTTTTCACGCGACGGTAATTATCGTCCCCCATCCCCTATTTGTAGACGGGTGAGAGGCAGGTGGATCGAGCCGCAGTTAATGCCCGAGCGCGCGCGGCGAGGCGACGTGACAGCGATCGAAGCGACAGCTCGCTTCTTTCCAATCGTCAAGCGCCACGTGGGCCACGCGTGGAAAAGGCTGCGCCGGCGCCGACACTGTCATTTACTGACAAAAGAAGAGCGAATGAGGAGGAGACACGTGTCTCGCACCGATCGGGATCTCATGATGAGATTCGCTGTATCAGCATTGAGCCTCGCGCCGCATTTAAGGTGAAGCAACCGTTGGAGATTTGGTGCGATACCCAAGTCACAAGACCGCTCGCGGCAGGTGCCCGCAGCTCGCCCGAGGCAGACCCTGACCGCGTGTGACAAGCTCGCATCGGAAGGAGATCGCTCACGGCTGACGCTCCCGGCCCGCCCAGCGTTTGTGAAGTACTGGCAGTCAAAGCTCTCGGTGCAGACCGCACACGACAGATGCCCGCAGCTCGCTCGAGGCAGACCCTGACCACATGTGACAAGCTCACATCGGAAGGAGATCGCTCGTGGCTGACGCTCCCGGCCCGCCCAGCGTTTATGAAGTACTGGCAGTCAAAGCTCTCGGCGCAGACCGCACACGGCAGATGCCCGCAGCTCGCTCGAGGCAGACCCTGACCGCATGTGACAAGCTCGCATCGGAAAGAGATCGCTCGTGGCTGACGCTCCCGGCCCGCCCAGCGTTTGTGAAATACTGACAGTCAAAGCTATCGGCGCAGACCGCCCACGGTTGGTGTCCGCATCTCCCCAGGTTGAGGTCGCAAATGACTAGAACTCCCAATTCGACCGTCGTGTGCAATAAGACTCCTGAGCAAGCGCCAAAGTCTCCTTAGTCGCTCCCTCAAGAGGGGGTAATATTGGGGGTAGCAGACATCTGCCCTGGAGTCTGCCCAGGGCCTAGGCCAAGGGCACTCATAGGAGCTCGCCTAAGCTCGCTGGAGCTCGCCTGAGCTCGCCCAGGAGCCCGCCTAAGATCGCTCGGGAGCTCGCCAAGCTCGCCCCCGAGCTCGCCTAAGCTCGCCCAGGAGCTCGCCCAGCCCGCGCGAGAACTCGCTTGCAGTGGTAGCGGGAGTTAGACCGTCATGCATAACAAAGACACCGGCATCGCAAACGCCCATAGCTCATGCAGGAGCTCGCCCCTAGCTCATACAGGAGCTCGCCCAAGATCGCGCAGGAGCTCGCCCCAGTTCGCCCTTGCCTGTGGATCTCATAGACCCTAGGATTCCAAGGGGTGGGGAACTCGCCCAGGAGCTCGCCCTTCCCCCCCCCATGCTGACCAAGTCACCTTGGCAGGGAGCGAGCTCCACATTGGGCCGAAGGTGCTTTAGGCAAAGAGCTCGCTCAGGAGCTCGCCCAAGCTTGCTCAGGAGCTCGCCCAAGCTTGTTTAGGAGCTCGCCAAGCTCGCTCCGGAGCTCGCCTAAGCTCTCTCAGGAGTTCGCCAAGCTCGCTCAGGAGCCCGCTTAGCTCGCTCCGGAGCTCGCCCAAGCTCGCCCCGACCCCTGTTTATCGAAGAGGATGCCCCCGCGAGGTCCGACTCTTGATAAATATGGATGAAAGGACGGAGCAGTACCGGGCGAGCTTGCTTTTGCTTCCTCCCTGAGACCGCCCAGACTTGAACATTCCAGAATAGACACCTGGCCGCGACAAGAAAGATACTGTCCCCCACTCAAACCGCCTGGCAGGCTTAACGACAGAATGTCAGGGCGCGAGTACCAAGGACTGTCAGACCCACGCGAGCCCGAACGTGGGGGTCTAGAAGGCCCTGGAAGAATCTCCACGCGTCGGGCCACGGTAGGCCGCCGATTGCTAAAAATGCTCACCCCCAGGCTCCATAGTACAGGTTGGAAAACCTTTTCCCTTCCACTTTCGTCTACTACAGATCGCCGTTGTGCACCTGAGACTGACTTGAGCGTCGGAGGGTCTGCGCTCCTAAGGGAGCCAGCCGTTATTACGCTTTTTCTTTGTCTTGCAGGTAGCCCGCACGGACCAGCGAAAAATCCCCCAAACAGATCTTACGAATGAATTAAAATAGATCGTATGAATAAATTAGAATGGATCGTGCAAATTAATTAGAATGGATCGTACGAATGAATTAGAATAGATATATTCGTGCGAATGAATTAGAATGGATCGTACGAATGAAATAGAATGGATCGTACGAATAAATTAGAATGGATCATGCTAATGAATTAGAATGGATCGTACGAATGAATTAGAATAGATTGTGCGAATGTATTAGAATGGATCATACGAATGAATTAGAATGGATACATTCGTGTGAATGAATTAGAATGGATCGTGCGAATGAATTAGAATGGGTCATACGAATGAATTAGAATGGATCGTATGAATGAACTAGAATGGATCGTGCGAATGAATTAGAATGGAACGTACGAATGAATTAGAATGGATACATTCGTGCGAATGAATTAGAATGGATCGTACGAATGTGTAAGAATGGATCGTACAAATGAAATAGAATGGATCGTACAAATGAATTAGAATGGATCGTGCTAATTAATTAGAATGGATCATACGAATAAATTAGAATAGATTGTGCGAATGAATTAGAATGGATCGTACGAATGAATTAGAATGCATACATTCGTGCGAATGAATTAGAATAGATCGTATGAATGAATTAGAATAGATCGTACGAATGAATTAGAATGGATACATTTGTGCGAAAGAATTAGAATGGATTGTATGAATGAATTAGAATGGATCGTATGAATGAATTAGAATGGATTGTGCGAATGAGTTAGAATGGATTGTACGAATGAATTAGAATGGATCGTATAAATGAATTAGAATGGATCGTGCGAATGAATTAGAATGGATCATACGAATGAATTAGAATGGATACATTCGTGCGAATGAATTAGAATGGATCGTACGAATGAGTAAGAATGGATCGTACCAATGAAATTGAATGGATCGTACGAATGAATTAGAATGGATCGTGCTAATGAATTAGAATGGATCGTACGAATGAATTAGAATAGATTGTGCGAATGAATTAGAATGGATTGTACGAATGAATTAGAATGGATACATTCGTGCGAATGAATTAGAATGGATCGTACGAATGAATTAGAATAGATCGTATGAATGAATTAGAATGGATCGTGCGAATGAATTAGAATGGATCGTACGAATGAATTAGAATGGATCATGCGAATGAATTAGAATGGATCGTACGAATAAATTAGAATGGATACATTCGTGCGAATGAAGTAGAATGGATCGTTCGAATGAGTAAGAATGGATCGTACGAATGAAATAGAATGGATCGTACGAATGAATTAGAATGGATCGTACTAATGAATTAGAATGGATCGTACGAATGAATTAGAATAGATTGTGCGAATAAATTAGAATGGATCGTACGAATGAATTAGAATGGATCGTATGAATGAATTAGAATGGATCGTGCGAAAGAATTAGAATAGATCGTAAGAATGAATTAGAATGGATACATTCGTGCGAATGAATTAGAATGGATCGTACGAATGAGTAAGAATGGATCGTACGAATGAAATAGAATGGATTGTGTGAATGAATTAGAATGTATCGTGCTAATGCATTAGAATAGATCGTACGAATGAATTAGAATAGATTGTGCAAATGAATTAGAATGGATCGTACGAATGAATTAGAATGGATCGTATGAATGAATTAGATTGGATCGAATGAATGAATTAGAATGGATCGTACGTATGAATTAGAATGGATAAATTCATGGGAATGAATTAGAATGGATCGTACGAACGAATTAGAATGGATCATACGAATGAAAGAGAATGGATCGTACGAAGGAATTAGAATGGATCGTACGAAGGAATTAGAATGGATACATTCGTGCAAAAGAATTAAAATGGATTGTATGAATGAATTAGAAGGGATCGTGCAAATGAATTAGAATGGATCATGCGAATGAATTAGAATGGATCGTTCGAATGAATTAGAATAGATTGTGCGAATGAATTAGAATGGATCATACGAATGAATTAGAATGGATACATTCTTGCGAATGAATTAGAATGGATCGTAGGAATGAATTAGAATGGATCGTCTGAATTAATTCGAATCGATCCATTCTAATTCATTCGTACGATCCATTCTAATTCATTCGTACAATCCATTCTATTTCATTAGAATGGATCGTACAAATGAAATAGAATGGATCGTATGAATTAGAATGGATCGTACGAATGAATTAGAATGGATACATTCGTGCGAATGAATTAGAATGGATCGTACGAATGAGTAAGAATGATTCGTACAAAGGAATTAGAACGAATGAATTAGAATGGATTAGAATGAATTAGAACGAATCGTACGAATGAATTAGAATGGATCGTACGAATGAATTAGAATGAATCGTACGAATGAAATAGAATAGATTGTGCGAAAGAATTAGAATGGATCTTACGAATGGATTGTATGAATGAATTAGAATAGATCGTACGAATGAATTATAATGGATAAATTCGTGCGAATGAATTAGAATGGATCGTACGAATGAGTAAGAATGGATCGTATGAATGAAATAGAATGGATTGTACGAATGAATTAGAATGGATCATACGAATGAATTAGAATGGATTGTACGAATGAATTAGAATGGATTGTACGAATGAATTAGAATGGATCGTACGAATGAATTAGAATGGATACATTCGTGCGAATGAATTAGAATGGATCATACGAATGAGTAAGAATGGATCGTACGAATGAAATAGAATGGATTGTACGAATGAATTAGAATGGATCGTACGAATGAATTAGAATAGATTGTATGAATGAATTAGAATGGATACATTCGTGCGAATGAATTAGAATAGATTGTGCGAATGAATTAGAATGGATCATATGAATGAATTAGAATGGATCGTGCGAATGAATTAGAATAGATTGTGCGAATGAATGAGAATGGATCGTACGAATGAATTAGAATGGATACATTCGTGCGAATGAATTAGAATGGATACATTCGTGCGAATGAATGAATTAGAATGGATCATACGAATGAATTAGAATGGATCGTAATCTAATTCATTCGATCCATTCTAATTCATTCGTACGATCCATTCTAATTCATTCGCACGATCATTCTTACTCGCTCGTACGATCCATTCTAATTCATTCGTACGATCCATTCTAATTCATTCGTACGATCCATTCTAATTCATTCATACAATCCATTCTAATTCATTCATACAATCCATTCTAATTCTTTCACACGATCCATTCTAATTCATTCGAATGAATCCATTGTAATTCATTCTAATTCCTTCGTACGATCCATTCTAATTCATTCTTACTCATTCGTACAATCCATTCTAATTCATTCGTACGATCCATTCTAATTCATTCGTACGATCCATTCTAATTCATAAGTACGATCCATTCTAATTCATTCATACGATCCATTCTAATTCATTCATACGATCCATTCGTACAATCCATTATTACGAATTAGAATGAATTGTATGAATGAATTAGAATGGATAGTATGAATGAATTAGAATGGATCGTACGAAGGAATTAGAATGGATCGTACGAATGAATTAGAATGGATCGTATGAATGAATTGGATTGGATCGTATAAATGAATTAGAATGGATCGTACGGATGAATTAGAACGATCATATGAATGAATTAGAATGGATACATTCGTGCGAATGAATTAGAATGGATCATACGAATGAGTAAGGAATGGATCGTACGAATGAATTAGAATGGATTGTACGAATGAATTAGAATGGATCATACGAATGAATTAGAATGGATCGTACGAATGAATTAGAATGGATCGAACGAATGAATTAGAATGGATCATATTAATGAATTAGAATAGATCGTGCGAATGAATTAGAATGGATCGTACGAATAAAATAGAATGGATTATACGAATGAATTAGAATGGATCGTACGAATGAATTAGAATGGATCGTGCGAATGAATTAGAATGGATCGTGCGAATGAATTAGAATGCCTTCGTACGAATCATTCCTACTCATTCGTACGATCCATTCTTATTCATTCGCACGAATGTATCCATTCTAATTCATTCGTACGATCCATTCTAATTCATTCGTACGGATCGTATGAATGAATTAGAATGGATCGTACGAATGAATTAGAATGGATCGTATGAATGAATTAGAATGGATTGTACGAATGAATTAGAATGGATCGTACGAATGAATTAGAATGGATACATTCGCGTGCAAATGAATTAGAATCGATCGTACGAATGAGTAAGAATGATTCGTTCGAAGGAATTAGAATGGATCGTACGAAGGAATTAGAATGGATACATTCGTACGAATGAATTAGAATGGATCATACGAATGAATTAGAATGAATTAGAATGGATCGTACGAATGAATTAGAATGGATACATTCGTGTAAATGAATTAGAATAGATCGTACGAATGAATTAGAATGGATCGTACGAATGAGTAAGAATGGATCGTACGAATGAAATAGAATAGATTGTACGAATGAATTAGAATGGATCGTGTGAAAGAATTATAATGGATTGTATGAATGAATTAGAATGGATCGTACAAATGAATTAGAATGGATCGTGTGAAGGAATTAGAATGGATTGTATGAATGAATTAGAATGGATCGTATGAATGAATTAGAATGGATCGTACGAATGAATTAGAATGGATCGTACGAATGAATTAGAATGGATACTTTCGTGCGAATGAATTAGAATGGATCATACGAATGAGTAAGAATGGATCGTACGAATGAAATAGAATGGATTGTACGAATGAATTAGAATGGATCGTACGAATGAATTAGAATGGATCGTCTGAAAGAATTAGAATAGATTGTATGAATGAATTAGAATGGATCGTATGAATGAATTAGAAAGGATCGTACGAATGAATTAGTATGGATACATTCGTGCGAATGAATTAGAATGGATCGTACGAATGAGTAAGAATGGATCGTATGACTGAAATAGAATGGATTGTACGTATCAATTAGAATGGATACATTCGTGCTAATGAATTATAATGGATCGTACGAATGATTTAGAATGGATCATGCGAATGAATTAGAATGGATCGTGCGAATGAATTAGAATCGATAGTGCTAATGAATTAGAATGGATCGTACGAATGAAATAGAATGGATCGTATGAATTAGAATGGATCGTACGAAGGAATTAGAATGGATCGTATGAATGAATTAGAATGGATCGTACGAATGAATTAGAATGGAATGGATTGTACGAATGAATTAGAAGGGATCGTGCGAATGAATTAGAATGGATTGTACGAATGAATTAGAATGGATCGTACGAATGAATTAGAATGGATCATGTGAAAGAATTAGAAGGGATTGTATGAATGAATTAGAATGGATTGTATGAATGAATTAGAATGGATCATGCGAATGAATTCGAATGGATCGTGCGAATGAAATAGAATGGATACAAATGAATTAGAATGGATCATACGAATGAATTAGAATGGATCGTATGACTGAATTCGAATGGATTGTGTGAATGAATTAGAATGGATCGTACGAATGAATTAGAATGGATTCATTCGTGCGAATGAATTAGAATGAATCGTGCGAATGAATTAGAATGGATCATGCGAATTAATTAGAATAGATCGTACGAATGAATTAGAATGGATACATTCATGCGAATAAATTAGAATGGATCGTACGAATGAATTAGAATGGATCGTATGAATGAATTAGAATGGATATATTCGTGCAAATGAATTAGAATGGATCATACAAATGAGTAAAAATGGATTATATGAATGAATTAGAATGGATCGTATGAATGAATTAGAATAGTTCGAGCGAATGAATTTGAATGGATTGTATGAATGAATTAGAATGGATCGTATGAATGAATTAGAATGGATCGTACGAATGAATTAGAATTGAATGGATTGTACGAATGAATTAGAATGGATTGTGCGAATGAATTAGAATGAATTGTACGAATGAATTAGAATGGATCATATGAATGAATTAGAATGGATCGGGTGAAAGAATTAGAATGGATTGTACGAATGAATTAGAATAGATCGTACGAATGAATTAGAATGGATCTCTAATTCATTCATACGATCCATTCTAATTCATTCATACAATCCATTCTAATTCTTTCACACGATCCATTCTAATTCATTCGTACGATCCATTCTAATTCATTCATACGATCCATTCTAATTCATTTGTATGATCCATTCTAATTCTTTTACAGGATCCATTCTAATTCATTCGTACGATCCATTCTAATTAATACGTACAATCCATTCTATTTCATTCGTACGATCCATTCTTAATCATTCGTACGATCCATTCTAATTTCCTTCCTACGATCCATTCTACGCACGAATGAATTAGAATGGATCGTATGAATGAATTAGAATGGATTGTACGAATGAATTAGAATGGATTGTACGAATGAATTAGAATGGATCGTACGAATGAATTAGTATGGATACATTCGTGCGAATGAATTAGAATGGATCATACGAATGAATTAGAATGGATCGTGCGTCGTACGAATGAAATAGAATGGATTGTACGAATGAATTAGAATGGATCGTACGAATGAAATAGAATGGATCGTGTGAAAGAATTAGAATGGATTGTATGAATGAATTAGAATGGATCGGATACATTCGTGCGAATGAATTAGAATGGATCGTACGAATGAATTAGAATGGATTGTATGAATGAATTAAAATGGATCATACGAATGAATTAGAATGGATACATTCGTGCGAATGAATTAGAATGGATCATACAAATGAATTAGAATGGATCGTGCGTCGTACGAATGAAATAGAATGGATTGTACGAATGAATTAGAATCGATCGTACGAATGAAATAGAATGGATCGTAATCTAATTCATTCATACGATCCATTCTAATTCATTCGTATTACAATGGATCGTATGAATGAATTAGATTACGATCTATTCTATTTCATTCGTACGACCCATTCTAATTCATTTGTACAATCTATTCTATTTCATTCGTACGATCCATTCTTACTCATTCGTATGATCCATTCTAATTCATTCGCACGAATGTATCCATTCTAATTCATTCGTACGAGCCATTCTAATTCATTCGTACAATCCATTCTAATTCATTCGTACGATCCATTCTAATTCATTCATACGATCAATTCTACTTCATTCATACGATCCATTCTAATTCTTTCACACAATCCATTCTAATTCAATCGTACGATCCATTCTAATTCATTCGCACGAATGTTTCCGATCCATTCTAATTCATTCGTACAATCCATTCTAATTTATTCGCACGATCCTTCCGAATTCACTCATACGATCCATTCTAATTCATTCGTATGATCCATTCTAATTCATTTGTATCCATTCTATTTCATTCGTACGATCCATTCGAATTCTTTCACACGATCCATTCTAATTCATTCGTACGATCCATTCTAATTCATTCGTACAATCCATTCTATTTCATTCGTACGAATGAATTCATTCTAATTCATTCATACAATCCATTCTTACTCATTCGTATGATCCATTCTAATTCATTTGCCCGAATATATCCATTCTAATTCATTCGTACGATCCATTCTATTTCATTCGTACGATCCATTCTTATTCATTCGTACGATCCATTCTATTTTATTCGCACGATCCATTCTAATTCATTCGTACGAATGTATCCATTCTAATTCATTTATACGATTCATTCTAATTCATTCATACAATCCATTCTAATTCTTTCACACGAACCATTCTAATTCATTCGTACGATCCATTCTAATTCATTCGTACAATCCATTCTATTTCATTTGTACGATCCATTCTAATTCATTCGTACGATCCATTGTAATTCATTCGCACGATCCATTCTAATTCATTAGCATGATCCATTCTAATTCATTTATACTAATTCATTCATACAATCTATTCTAATTCTTTCACACGATCCATTCTAATTCATTCGTACAATCTATTCTAATTCATTCGAAAGGATCATCGTATGAATGAGTAAGAATTAGAATGGATTGTATGAATGAATTAGAATGAATTAGAGTGGATCGTACGAATGAAATAGATCGTATGAATGAATTAGATTGGATCGTACGCGATCCATTCTAATTCATTTGTACGATCCATTCTAATTCATTCAGATGATCCATTCTAATTCATTCGCACCATTCTAATTCATTCGTACGATCCATTCTAATTCCTTCGTACGATCCATTCTATTTCATTCGTATGATCCATTCTAATTCCTTCGTACGATCCATTCTTACTCATTCATATGATCCATTCTAATTCATTCGTACGAAGGAATTCATTCATACAATCCATTCCATTCTAATTCATTCGCACGATCCATTTTAATCCATTCTAATGTATTTGAATGGATCGTACGAATAAATTAGAATGGATCGTGTGAAAGAATTAGAATGGATTGTATAAATGAATTAGAATGGATCGTACGTACGATCCCTTCTATTTCATTTGTATGATCGATTCTAATTCCTTCGTACGAACCATTCTTATTCATTCGCACGATCCATTCGAATTCATTAATACGATCCATTCTAATTCATTCGCACGAATGTATCCACTCTAATTCATTCGTACGATCCATTCTAATTCATTCGCACGATCAATTCTAATTTATTCATACGATCCATTCTAATTCATTCGTACGATCCATTCTAATTCATTCGCATGAATGTATCCATCCTAATTCCTTCATACGATCCATTCTAATTCCTTCGTATGAATCATTCTTACTCATTCTTACGATCTATTCTAATTCATTCGCACGAATGTATCCATTCTAATTCCTTTGTATGATCCATTCTAATTCATACGATCCATTCAATTTCATTCGTACGATCCATTCTTACTCATTAGCACGATCCATTCTTATTCATTTGTACAATCCATTCTAATTCATTCGCACAATCCATTCGAATTCACTCATACTATCCATTCTAATTCATTCGTATGATCCATTCTAATTCATTTGTATCCATTCTATTTCATTCGCACGATCCATTCGAGTTCATTCGTACAATCCATTCTAATTTCCATTTTAATTCATTCATACGATCCATTCTAATTCATTCGCACGAATGTATCCATTCTAATTCATTCGCACAATCTATTCTAATTCATTCGTATGATCCATTCTTATTCATTCGTACGATCAATTCTAATTCATTCGTACAATCCATTCTAATTCATTAATTAGAATAGATCGTACGAATGAATTAGAATGGATCGTAATGAATGAATTAGAATAGATTGTGCGAATGAATTAGAATGGATCGTATGAATGAATTAGAATGGATCGTACGAATGAATTAGAATGGAATGGATTGTACGAATGAATTAGATTGGATCGTGCGAATGAATTAGAATGGATTGTACAAATGAATTAGAATGGATCGTACAAATGAATTAGAATGGATCGTGTGAAAGAATTAGAATGGATTGTATGAATGAATTAGAATGTATCGTATGAATGAATTAGAGTGGATCATGTTTTTTCGTGCTAATGAATTAGAATGGATCGTACGAATGAATTAGAATGGATACATTCGTGCGAAAGAATTAGAATGGATCGTATGAATGAATTAGAATGGATCGTATGAATGAATTAGATTCGATCGTATGAATGAATTAGAATGGATCGTGCGTCGTACGAATGAATTAGAATGGATGGTGCGAATGAATTAGAATGGATCGTACGAATGAATTAGAATGGATCGTACGAATGAAATAGAATGGATTGTACGAATGAATTAGAATGGATCGTACGAATGAATTAGCATGGATCGTGGTAATGAATTAGAATGGAACGTACGAATCAATTAGAATGGATCGTGCGAATGAATTAGAATGGATCGTACGAATGAATTAGAATGGATCATACGAATGAATTACAATGGATCGTGCGAATGAATTAGAATGGATCGTACGAATGAATTAGAATGGATCGTACGAATGAAATAGAATGGATTGTACGAATGAATTAGAATGGATCGTACGAATGAATTAGCACGGATCGTGCTAATGAATTAGTATGGAACGTACGAATGAATTAGAATGGATCATAGAATGGATCGTATGAATGAATTAGATTGGATCGTATGAAAGAATTAGAATGGATCGTATGAATGAATTAGAATAGATCATTCGAAGGAATTAGAATGGATCATACGAAGGAATTAGAATGGATACATTCGTGCAAATGAATTAGAATGGATCGTATGAGTGAATTAGAATGGATCGTACGAATGAATTAGAAAGGATCGTATGAATGAATTAGAATGGATACATTCGTGCGAATGAATTAGAATGGATCGAACGAATGAATTAGAATGGATACATTCATGGGAATGAATAAGAATGAATCGTACGAATGAATTAGAATGGATCGTATGAGTAAATTCTTATGGATCGTGCGAATGAATTATAATGGATCGTACGAATGAATTAGAATGGATACATTCGTGCGAATGAATTAGAATGGATCGTATGAATTAATTAGAATGGATTGTACGAATGAATTAGAATGGATACGAATGAATTAGAATGGATACATTCGTCCAAATGAATTAGAATGGATCATACGAATGAGTACGAATGGATCGTACGAATGAATTAGAATGGATCGTATGAATGAATTAGAATTGATCGTGCGAATGAATTAGAATGGATTGTGGGAATGAATTAGAATGGATCGTACGAATGAATTAGAATGGATACATTCGTGCGAATGAATTAGAATGGATCATATGAATGAGTAAGAATGGATCGTACGAATGAAATAGAATGGATCGTACGAATGACTAAGAATGGATCGTACGAATGAAATAGAATGGATTGTACGAATAAATTAGAATGGATACATTCGTGCGAAAGAATTAGAATAGATCGTATGAATTAATTAGAATGGACCGTATGAATGAATTAGAATGGATCATACAAATGAGTAAGAATGGATCGTATGAATGAATTAGAATGGATCGTACGAATAAATTAGAATGAATTAGAATGGATCGTACGAATGAATTAGAATGGATACATTCGTGCAAATGAATTAGAATGGATTGTACGAATGAATTAGAATGGATCGTACGAATGAATTAGAATGGATCGTGTGAAAGAATTAGAATGGATTGTATGAATGAATTTGAATGGATCATATGAATGAATTAGAATGGATCGTACAAATGAATTAGAATGGATCGTACGAATGAATTAGAATGGATACATTCGTGCGAATGAATTAGAATGGATTAAACGAATGAGTAAGAATGGATCGTACGAATGAAATAGAATGGATTGTACGAATGAATTAGAATCGATCGTACGAATGAAATAGAATGGATCGTAATCTAATCCATTCATACGATCCATTCTAATGCGAATGAATTAGAATGGATCGTATGAATGAATTAGATTACGATCCATTCTATTTCATTCGTACGATCCATTCTAGTTCATTCGTACAATCCATTCTAATTTATTCGTACGATCAATTCTAATTCATTCATACGATCCATTCTAATTCCTTCATACAATCCATTCTAATTCTTTCACACGATCCATTCTAATTCATTCGTACGATCCATTCTAATTTATTCGTACAATCCATTCTATTTTATTCGTACGATCCATTCTTACTCATTCGTATGATCCATTCTAATTCATTCGCACGAATGTATCCATTCTAATTCATTCGTACGATCCATTCTAATTCATTCATACGATCCATTCTAATTCATTCGCACGAATGTATCCATTCTAATTCATTAGTACGATCCATTCTAATTCATTCGTACGATCCATTCTAATTCATTAGCACGATCCATTCTAATTCATTCGTACAATCCATTCTATTTCATTCGTACGATCCATTCTTACTCATTCGTATGATCCATTCTAATTCATTTGCACGAATGTATCCATTCTAATTCATTCGTACGATCCATTCTAATTCATTCGCACGATCAATTCTAATTCATTCGTACGATCCATTCTAATTCATTCATACAATCCATTCTTACTCTTTCGTACGAATGAATTAGAATGGATCGTATGAATGGATTAGAATGGATACATTCATATGAATGAATTAGAATGGATTGTACGAATGAATTAGAATGGATCATATGAATAAATTAGAATGGATACATTCGTGAAATAGAATTAGAATGGATTGTATGAATAAATTAGAATGGATCGTACGAATGAGTAAGAATGGATGGTACGAATGAATTAGAATGGATCGTACGAATGAATTAGAATGAATTCATTTATACGATCCATTCTAATTCATTCGTACAATCCATTCTATTTCATTCGTACGATCCATTCTTACTTATTCATGCGATGATCCATTCTAATTCCTTCGTACGATCCATTCAAATTCATACGCACGAATTTATCCATTCTAATTCATTCTAATTCATTCGTACGATCCATTCTAATTCATTCGCACGAATGTATACATTCTAATTCATTCGTAAGATCCATTCTAATTCATTCGTACGATCCATTCTTATTCATTCGTACGATCCATTCTAATTCATTCGTACAATCCATTCTATTTCATTCGTACGATCCATTCTTACTCATTCGTATGATCCATTCTAATTCATTCGCACGAATGTATCCATTCTAATTCATTCGTATGATCCATTCTAATTCATTCGTACGATCTATTCTAATTCATTCACACGATCCATTCTAATTCATTCATACAATCCATTTTAATTCTTTCACACGATCCATTCTAATTCATTCGTACGATCATTTCTAATTCATTCGTACGATCTATTTTAATTCATTCGTACGATCCATTCTAATTCATTCGCAGGAATGTATCCATTCTAATTCATTCGTACGATCCATTCTAATTCATTCGCACGAATGTATCCATTCTAATTCCTTCGTACAATCCATTCTAATTCCATCGTAGGAATCTTTCTTACTCATTCATACGATCCATTCTAATTCATTCGCACGAATGTATCCATTCTAATTCCTTCGTACGATCCATTCGAATTCATTCGTACGATCCATTCTATTTCATTCGCACGATCTATTCTAATTCATTCGCACGATCCATTCTAATTCATTCGTACGATCCAATCTAATTCATTCGTATGATCCATTCTAATTCATTCGTACAATCCATTATATTTCATTCGTACGATCCATTCTTACTCATTCGTACGATCCATTCTAATTCATTCGCACGAATGTATCCATTCTAATTCATTCGTACGATCCATTCTAATTCATTCGTACGACGCACGAGCCATTCTAATTCATTCGTACGATCCATTCTAATTCATTCGCATTAGAATGGATCGTATGAATGAATTAGATTACGATCCATTCTATTTGATTCTACGATCCATTCTAATTCATTCGTACAATCCATTCTATTTCATTCGTACGATCCATTCTTACTTATTCGTATGATCTATTCCAATTCATTCGCACGAATGTATCCATTCTAATTCATTCGTACGATCCATTCTAATTCATTCGTATAATACATTCTAATTCATTCGTACGATCCATTCTAATTCATTCATACGATCCATTCTAATTCATTCATACAATCCATTCTAATTCTTTCACACGATCCATTCTAATTCAATCGTACGATCCATTCTAATTCATTCGTACAATCCATTCTATTTCATTCGTACGATCCATTATTACTCATTCGTACGATCCATTCTAATTCATTCGTACGATCTATTCTAATTCATTTGCACGAATGTATCCATTCTAATTCATTCGTACGATCTGTTCGGGGGATTTTTCGCTGGTCCGCGCGGGCTGCCTGCAAGACTAAGAAAAAGCGTGAGAACGGCTGGCTCCCTTAGGAGCGCAGACCCTCCGACGCTCAAGTCTGTCTCAGGTGCACAACGGCGAGCTGTAGTGGACAAAAGTGGTAGGGAAAAGGGTTTCGAACCTGTACTCTGGAGCTTGGGGGTGGACATTTATAGACATTGGCGACCTATGGTGGCCCGACACGTGGAGATTCTTTCCAGCGCCTTCTAGACCCCCACGTTCTGGCTCGCGTGGGTCTCTGACAGTCCTTGGAACGTGCGCCCCTGACATTCTTTATCATCGAGCCTGCCAAGCGGTTTGAGTGGGGGAGAGCATCTTTCTTGTTGCTGCCAGGTGGCTATTCTGGAATATTCAAGTCTGGGAGGTCTCAAAACTGACTCTGGCGGGCTTCCGTGGACTACAAACATCCACGTAGCTTCTGTGGGATTTCGACACCTGGCAGCCCTTCATACTACCCTATTGCGGGCGACCTCAGGTGGAAAGCCAGGGCGAGCTCGCCCTCCGTTGCTCTGCCTTCACTTCCACATCTATCAAGAGTCGGACCTTGTAGGAGCGACCTCTTCGATAAACGGGGGAGTCTTGGCGAGCTGGGGCGAGCTCCAGGGTGGTCTTGGGCGAGCTCCTGACTGAGCTGGGGACGTCCGCGGTGCCGGTGTTTTCGTTTGCATGATGGTCTAACTCCCGCTGCCACTGCAAGCGAATTCTCGTGCGAGCTTGGCGAGCTCTCGAGCGAGCTTGGGCGAGCTCCTGAGCGAGCTTGGGTGAGCTCCTGAGCGAGCTTGGGCGAGCTCCTGTGCGAGCTATTTTCCTAAGGCCCCTTTAGCCCAATGTGGATCTCGCTCCCTGTCAAGATGATTTGGTGAGCACGGGGGGGGGGGGGGGGGGGGGGGGGGGGGCGAACTCCTGGGCGAGTTTCAGCTACCCCCAACATTACCCCCTCCTGAGGGAGCGACCAAGGAGACTTTGACGTTTGCTCAGGAGTCTTATTACACACGACGGTCGGATTGGGGGTACCAGTCGTTGGCGACCTCCACTTGGTGGGCTGCGGGCACCTGTCGTGGGCGGTCTGCGCCGAGAGCTTTGACTGCCAGTATTTCACAAACGCCGGGTGGGCCGCGAGCATCAGCCATGAGCGATCTCCTTCCAGTTCGAGCTTGCCACACGCGGTCAGGGTCTGCTTCGGGCGAGCTTGGGCGCCTGCCGTGGGCGATCTGTGCCGAGAGTTTTGACACCCAGTATTTCACAAACGCTGGGCGGGCCGCGAGCATCAGCCACGAGCGATCTCCTTCCGGTGCGAGCTTGCCACACGCGGTCAGGGTCTGCTTCGGGCGAGCTTGGGCGTCTGCCGTGGGCGATCTGTGCCGAGAGTTTTGATACCCAGTATTTCAAACGCCATGCGGGCTGCGAGCTTCAGCCACGAGCGATCTCCTTCAGGTGCGAGCTTGCCACACGCGGTCAGGGTCTGCTTCGGGCGAGCTTGGGCGCCTGCCGTGGGTGATCTCGTGACTGGGGTATCGCTCCAAATCACCAACGGTCGCTTCATCTTAAATGCGGTGCGAGGCTCGATGTTGATACAATGAATCTCATCATGAGATCCCGATCGGCGCGAGACACGTGTCTTCTTCTTATTTGCTCCTTTTTCTGTCAGTAAAGGGCAGCGTCGGTGCCGGCGCAGCCTTTTCCCACACGTAGTCCACGTGGCACCGCCTGATTGGAGAAAGGCAAGCTGTCGCTTCAACCGTCGGCGTGTCACCTCGTTGGGCGCGCTCGAGTATTAACTGCAGCCCAATTCACCTGCCTCTCACCCGTCTATAAATAGGGGATGCAGGGCGATTTTCACCGATGCGTGAAAACAGCTCTCTCTTTTTTCTTCGCTTTCAGCTCGCCCTAGGCGCTTTCAGCTCGCCCTAGACCTTCTTTGCTTCCATGGCCTCTGCTGCTGCTTTCTCTTCTGCTGCTGCATGTAGGAAGTTAATCCGGGTCAGAGGCTCGCAACGGAAGTGATTTGGCGGTCGAAAGACAGTCCATGGTGCACGTTACACTATTTAATTTTTCATAGAAACTAATCTACATATATGTGCATGTGTATGCACGAGAATCGAAAACCCCTAACGGCAATCTAGCGTAATGATTAACTAGCATGCATGCAAATCATAATGCTCGCTAGATCTACATGTTAGATTACACATACCTTTCGTACGGATCTTTTAACCATGGAGAATTGTCTTCTTTGTCAATGGAGACGGAAGATCGTTCGCGAAGATGCCGATGGTACGAATGGAGATGTTGCCTTCTTGTTCACCCGATCTCACACGATGCACGGAACGTCGCTCTTGGATCTCTGAGTGCCTCCGAAGAACGACCCTTCTCCTTCTTCAGAACTCCACGCGAGGAAGACGAAGTTGCAAGCGGGAAACGGGAGATAAATCGGGAGAGAACTAGAGAGATGAGAGGAGGGGGGGTTCGGTTTTTCTGGTCCATAGGGTCGGCGCCCCATAAACCCTTTTATAGGGCCGGCCAACCCCCTTAGATAGGGATCCAAGGGGATAATGACCCCCCTCAATTATCTCTCCATTATCTCCTTTTTATCTCTCGGTGTATTTATCCGTTTTCCCACTTTTTAGGGCTCGATCTTAACCGTTTTATCGCCCTATCCCTATCTATATGGCCCGCCCTATAGATGAGGGATTCTTATCCCTACATCATAGGGCCGGCCCTAGCAAGGTGCCTCACTACTAGGGTCGGCCAACAGTGAGGTCCGGCAGAGTGAGGTTTTTACCAAAACGCCCCGACGCCAAATTTTGACCATTTCTAGCGTGCGATACCTAGCGGCCACTTCTTAAGTGATCTTTACTAGTTACCTACTATTAACTGAGGCCACCAGAGGATGCCTCTAGCAAAGTCAACTAGTCAACTCGCAACATACCCCGGTGCATCGCACCTATGCAGCGAAGTTCACTTTTGGCTAGGGATTACTACATGCGACTCTGCACTAGTCTCGAGCTCAACCCTTAGTATTCGTATGTAGTTACACATCTACCGTGCTCTAGTGCCAAGCACACACGGAGCGTATACTTCTTTCTTTCTCATGCTTATGGTGTTCCGAGGAGACGGTTCAAGAACCGTACATAATGTTGATAAGGTGGAACCATCAGGGACCGGGGTTCATGGCTTCCAACTCAAGCTCGATCGACACACTACCCGAGTGTACCATCGATCCTCTGAGCTCGAGTTAACCTACGTAGCCACCCAGAGTGCGACACAGGCTCCACTCCAATTCACCCAGACTTACTATGTTCTCCATCATACCCCTGCTCTCCGCTTAGTAGTGGTAAACCCGCTGTCCCTCCACTTGATGCCATGATTCACTTCGAGCGGTGAAGACTACCGTCAGACTCGAATGATCATATAACATGGTTCCTTCCAGGTTGACCTATATATCGTACCTCTGATTACCTCGTCGAGTAATCGAACCCGGTCAACAGTCAAACTGATGACCACCAGGCCTGGGATTGGTACAGTGTAAGTCACACCAAGGAACGCACCTCCCATCAGGGGTGTGGATGGCCTGCATGAGTGACACGCTAATGCAACGCCAGCCGGGTAACCCAGTACACCGTGGTTTTGGATCACTGCATATGGATCCTCACACATTGGTGCGCCAAAGCACCACACAACTGGTTAGTCCATCAGACGTGGTTCCTCAGGGTTTAGGACCGTTTTACCCTAAGCAGAAACACGGCTTAGTGTACCAGTGTCTGCTCACTGATCTGTACACCATGTTAGTTCCGTTCAGCCACAGACACTGTGCCTGGTGATGACCATGGTGAAGACATCCCATGAACTGTCATCGCCAACAGCGTATCATGATGAGGCGACCAACCTGATCATAGCTGCGAACTTATTTAGGTTATACGGGACCAATCCACTCAGTCTTCAACTCAGTGGACTACCATATAACCATGGCTCTCTGTTCCCTAAAGAACACGTAACTATTTTACGCACCTATATGCATCTCATATATTAATAACTATCAATCTTTATTAGACCAAAACATAAAGTTTTACAAGCTTAGAACACATCAATCCTAACAATCTCCCACTTGGTCTAGCGAAGCAAAACGGTTTTGACTCCCATCGCGTCCACATGTCGCTCGAATGCCTTGGTAGGTATTGCCTTTGTGAAAGGATCAGCAACATTATCTGTAGATGCAATCTGTGTCACCGCTACTTGCCCTTGTTTTTGAAACTGCCGAATCAAGTGGAACTTGCACTCGATGTGCTTACCTTTTTGGTAATGTCTTGGCTCCTTTGCTTGTGCTACCGCCCCACTATTGTCGCAGTAAAGCACAATAGGTAACTGGGCCTCTGGTACGCACCCCAAATCCGTAAGGAATTTCTTGAGCCATACCGCCTCTTTGGTTGCCTCGCACGCTGCAACGTACTCAGCCTCTGTGGTAGAGTCTGCGATGCATTTCTGCTTCACACTCTGCCAACTAACCGCTGCTCCTCCTAACATAAACACAAAACCTGATGTCGACTTCCTGGATTCCAAATCTGACATAAAGTCAGAATCTGTATATCCAATCGGCGTCAGTTCTTGTCCTGTGTAAACCAACTCATAGTCCCTTGTTCTACGAAGGTACTTGAGTATACACTTCACAGCTGTCCAGTGATCTGGACCCGGATTCGACTGAAACAGACCCATCATGCCTACTGCGAAACAGATATCTGGCCTTACAATGCATAGCATACATTAGACTACCTAATGCCGAAGCATAAGGTATCTTCTGCATTTCTGCTCTCTCCTCAGGTGTCTTAGGACATTGATCCTTAAACAGTTTTACGCCATGTCTAAATGGCACAAAACCCTTCTTGGAGTCTTGCATGTCAAACCTAGCCATAACTTTATCTATATACGCGGCCTGTGACAGCGAGAGAATCCTGTTCTGGCGATCTCGTGTTACCTTGATCCCCAAAACATAACTCGCTTCACCCAGGTCTTTCATATCGAACTGTGTTGACAACCAGACCTTTACCGTTGACAATGTTCCTACATCATTCCCAATGAGTAGAATATCGTCTACGTAAAGTATCAAATATATCACTGTAGTCTTATCACTCCTCTTGTATACACATGGTTCATCCTCGTTTTGAGTAAATCCATATGACTGGATTGCCTGATCCAAACGGATGTTCCAACTTCTAGATGCTTGCTTTAGTCCATAAATGGACTTCTGCAACTTGCAAACTAGATGTTCCTGACCCTCTGAATCAAAACCTGGTGGCTGCATCATATAAATGTCTTCTTCCAAATTCCCGTTAAGGAATGCTGTCTTGACATCCATTTGCCAGATCTCCCAGTCATAATGGGCTGCAATGGATAGGAGGATCCGAATAGACTTTATCATAGCTACCGGCGAGAAGGTTTCATCAAAGTCGATTCCTTCTCTCTGGGTATAACCCTTGGCAACTAATCTAGCTTTATAAGTCTCTATTGTACCATCGGATCCTCTCTTCTTCTTATACACCCACTTACACCCAATAGGTTTAATATTGGATGACGGTGTAACAAGAGTCCAGACAGCGTTATGGGACATTGATGCAATTTCTGCCTCCATAGCCTTTTGCCAGTAAGAGCTGTCAGAAGCTCCCACTGCCTCATCGTAGCTCAGTGGGTCATCCTCCTGACCCTCTGGATCAACCAATAAGGTTTCTCTATAGTATCTGTCAGGAGCTCTGATGTTTCTCCCACAGCGACGAGGTGGTGGTTGTGTTACAGGATTAATAGGTTCTACAATATCTGGTATATTAGTGTCTGTAATGTCAGCTCCCACTATGCTTTTGGATGCGCTATCTGTACTAGTACCCAGCAGCTCATCCAGAACTACCTTACTAGCAGGTTTGTGACCCATAATATAATCATGTTCTAGGAAAATGGCATTCATTGAAACGATTACCTTCTTTTCCTCATGATCATAAAATAGTCCACCTTTAGTCTCTTTGGGATACCCTACAAACAGACATGCTTTGGACTTTGGCTCCATCTTTTCCCTCTTGTCTACCCGCACATGTGCAGGACATCCCCATATTCTGAAATGCTGTAGTGTTGGCTTTTGCCTTGACCACAGTTCTCTAGGGGTCTGAGGCACTGATTTAGACGGAACGTGGTTCAGAACATATGCTGCTGTCTGAAGGGCATATCCCCAAAAGGTCGTTGGTAAACAGGCATAACTCATCATGCTTCGAACCATGTCCAACAAGGTTCGATTCCTTCTCTCAGAGACTCCATTCTGTTGTGGGGTACCTGGAGCAGTTAACTGGGATGTTATCCCATGCCCCACCAAATACCCAAGGAACTCGTCAGATAGGTATTCACCTCCTCGATCAGATCGAAGGGTTTTTATACATTTACCTGTCTACTTTTCTACTTCAGCCCTGAACTCTTTGAACATATCAAAGGATTCCGACTTCCGATGCATAAGGTAAACGTAACCATATCTTGAGTAATCATCAGTGAAAGTGATGAAGTACTCATGGCCTCCTATCGCCTTGACGCTCATGGGTCCACATACATATGAATGGATTAACTCTAATACCTCAGTAGCTCTCACTCCTTGGCCTTTGAAGGCCCTCTTGGTCATCTTGCCTTCCAGGCAGGATTCACAGGTGGGAAGGATCTCCGTAGGATCTGTTTCCAGAAGCCCGGCCTTTACCAATCTATGGATCCTATCTAAGGCAATATGCTTAAGCCGTAAGTGCCATAATTGGGTTAAATTCTCCGAAGATTTCTTACGCTTAAATGAATTAACATTAAATGCTGAAGTTATTATGTTATCTTTCTCAAATTTAGGACTGACAATATAGAGATGATTCTGAACCATTCCTCTTATTATAAAAGTTTCATTCAGTTTAAAAGACACACCAGAAGTATCAAAATAAACTGAATAACATTCATTAACTAAAGAAGAAACAGAAATTAAGTTACGTCTCAAGGACGGTACATAAAAGACATCTCTAAGAGTCAAAGTCTTATTATTCGAAAAACTAAGAGTAACATCTCCTATAGCTTCAGCAGCAGCCACGGCCTCAGTTCCCATGCTCAAGGTCACCTCTCCATCAAGCAACCTTCTTCTTTCCCGAAACCCCTGAAGAGAGTTACAGGCATGGTTAGTGGATCCCGAATCCACAATCCAACTAGCAAAAGAACTATTACTTGAAAGAAATGATTCAACAACTAAGAGTTGTAGATTACCTTCTCCAGCATTCTAAGGCTTCTTGCAGTCCTTCTTCCAATGACCCTTCTGGCCACATCGAAAACACTTCGTGCCCGGTTTCTTTGATTCTCCAGACCCAGAGGCCCCAGCAGAGTCCTGCACAGGCAGTGACTTAGGTTTTTTTTTATGTTTCTTGCCTTGAGGTTTACCCGGCTTCTTGAAGGATCTGCGTTGCACGTGAAGTGCTTCGCCCTTCTGCTTGAAGCCATCCTCAGCTGCCTGGAGAGCTCCCAGAAGCTCTGCATTTGTCATAGCCAACTTATTCAAATTAAAGTTGGTGACAAAGCCTTCAAAGGCTCCAGATAGTGACGAGAGGAAGATGTCTGTCATCACCTCGCCTTCTAGCACAATGTCCATGGTAGCTAGTTCGTTCTGGAACCCAAACATTTTCATCATGTGTTCCCGAACCAGCATCCCATTGGACATCTTAGTGCCGACGAGTTTCTTGATGGTAAGGTATCGCGTAACGCGATTGTGACCTTCAAACATCTCCTTCAAATACAAGATCATGTCAGAAGCGTCGAGCATCTCCTCGACTTGCTTCTGTAGAGTTGTTTGCAAGGATGCTATAATATAGCATTTACATATCTCATTAGATTCCTTCCAGTCAGTGAATGCCTTTAACTGTGCCTCTGTGGCATTGGGTCCTGGCAAATCCGGCTCAGGGTCATTCAGGGCTGACATGTTTTTACCTATCCTTAAGACTAGGTACAGGTTGCGCTTCCAGTCCTCATAGTTGGGACCGGTAAGTTTGTGGTCATTTAGGATAGCGGACAGGGGGCCTAACTTGGTTATCTGAAAATAAAGATTGAATAATGAGTATGCATAAAAACTTATTTTATGGATTTTTAAAACAAGCTAATTATATCCATATGTCAACGCTACCCTCAAGCGAAGCCATCTCTATAGATTAATTAACCATGTATGTAAGATCTCGGAGTAGGCTACACCTGTCCGAGGGGGCAGTGTGCAGGTCTTCCGCTTACACGGGTCTTTCCCTTGACCCTATCCAAATCTGCCAACTAGGGGCTTTGATGGACCATGGTTATCTTTTGGCCAGTACCACGTGATCACCGTTGTCTTCGCAACGAATACCTCACGTGTACTTAGGATGCTTACCCACGAGCTTAGGCAATTACGGCACGGGAATTCTAATGGCCCCCACGAGGGTGAGTAAAGCCTGAACACTTGGCACCGTAACCGTCATATCCCAAAGGAGATCACTAAGTAGCTTGGCATAGAAAAACACAGCTCTCACCCGAGGGGGTTGTTGAGTTATGCCCTTCCACCCGAGTACGAAGTGATTAGCCGTGGAGGCCAAAGGATCTCTAAAAGTCCTCTATTACATCCCTTATATATATGAGGGTTATTTTGCGAGTATGAATTTATGCAAATGCAAAGGTAGCGACCTCCTATATACTAGACCCTGGTCACACCATGCTCCCACTAGCGTTCAAGCCCTTCGCCTAGCATTAATCATTCTCTAAATACCATAGTCCCTGCCTTAAGTGGATTTCTCCATTCAAGGGTCACATTACATATTCCGAGAATATCGATGCTTTGCAAAATTGGTTATCACGCTAATGCTCTGGAGCTAATCCTAAAGTCAGACTCACTTGAAAGGACTCCCACTAGTCATGGTGCCTTGATTATAGATTTGACAATTGATGTTCAATGGATATCCATCTCATCTTTGATTTCGATGCTGGCCAAATAGGCACACCCGACTAATCGGGTGTTGACCTAATGGTGGCATAACCATATATGATGGGATCCCACTAACATCAAAAGTCAACTAAATAATAGGCGTCATCTAGCGGGATCCTATCCTCAAACAGTCGCTTTGACCGGAGGGGAAAGGCATCCCTCTGAAAACTTATAATCACATTATCTCATCGGGGTTCGATATGAAGCATAAAGAACTAATTAAAGAAATCAACCATTAAAACTGAATTAATGTCATGGTCCGACCCCTGAACCTAATTGGCACAGCGCAGGCCTCTAGCTTTCTTCGCAAGGTTCCTCGGTCCGGCTCCTTTGTCGCGCTCGCGAACACTTTGTCGGATCGTCTTCATCCTCCAGGGTTCCGCTTCCGCTCCCGATGGTGGATTTCTTTGGCACAATTTTCTTCTCGATCTGTAACCGAAAAAGTCTAGTACGCTTCGAGCAAGTGCTCGCTCGTACACAATTTCCTAGAAAGAAAAGAAAACACACCTAGGAAAAGGCCATGGGAAACCGAGGATGGTCAACCCCCATCACTCGCCCAATCTAAGGCTCAATTACATATCCACACACAGAAAGAAAATCCAGACAATTGCTAACTCGGGGTCCGACCCCCGGTAGCAAGCACAAACCATAGATCTAGATTTTTTTATAGCGGCGCCCTACAAGAATGATTAATAGAACAAGCACAATCTATACATATGCATGATCTAAGCGTAAGAACCCCGATGATCTCACGCATTCATCATGCGCACACATGTTGGTTTCATGAAAAAAAACGTGAAACGCATACCACTAATGCGGCTCTGATACCAATTATAGGAAGTTAATCTGGGTCAGAGGCTCGCAACGGAAGCGATTTGGCGGTCGAAAGACCGTTCATGGTTCACTTTACACTATTTAATTTTTCATAGAACCTAATCTACATATGTGTGCATGTGTATGCACGAGAATCGAAAACCCCTAACGGCAATCTAGCGTAATGATTAACTAGCATGCATGCAAATCATAATGCTCGCTAGATCTACATGTTAGATTACACATACCTTTCGTACGGATCTTTTAACCGCGAAGAATTGTCTTTTTTGTCGATGGAGACGGAAGATCGTTCGCGAAGATGCCGATGGTACGAATGGAGATATTGCCTTCTTGTTCACCCGATCTCACACGATGCACGGAACGTCGCTCTCGGATCTCTGAGTGCCTCTGAAGAACGACCCTTCTCCTTCTTCAGAACTCCACGCGAGGAAGACGAAGTTGCAAGCGGGAAACGGGAGATAAATCGGGAGAGAACTAGAGAGATGAGAGGAGGGGGGGTTCAGTTTTTCTGGTCCATAGGGCCGGCACCCCATAGGCCCTTTTATAGGGCCGGCCAACCCCCTTGGATAGGGATCCAAGGGGATAATGACCCCCCCTCAATTATCTCTCCATTATCTCCTTTTTATCTCTCGGTGTATTTATCCGTTTTCCCACTTTTTAGGGCTCGATCTTAACCGTTTTATCGCCCTATCCCTATCTATATGGCCGGCCCTATAGATGAGGGATTCTTATCCCTACATCATAGGGCCGGCCCTAGCAAGGTGCCTCACTACTAGGGTCGGCCAACAGTGAGGTCCGGCAGAGTGAGGTTTTTACCAAAACGCCCTGACGCCTTATTTTGACCATTTCTAGTGTGCGATACCTAGCGGCCACTTCTTAAGTGATCTTTACTAGTTACCTACTATTAACTAAGGCCACCAGAGGGTGCCTCTAGCAAAGTCAACCAGTCAACTCGCAACATACCCCGGTGCATCGCACCTATGCAGCGAAGTTCACTTATGGCTAGGGATTACTACATGCGACTCTGCACTAGTCTCGGGCTCAACCCTTAGTACTCGTATGTAGTTACGCATCTACCGTGCTCTAGTGCCAAGCACACACGGAGCGTATACTTCTTTCTTCCTCATGCTTATGGTGTTCCGAGGAGACGGTTCAAGAACCATACATAATGTTGATAAGGTGGAACCATCAGGGACCGGGGTTCATGGCTTCCAACTCAAGCTCGATCGACACACTACCCGAGTGTATCATCGATCCTCTGAGCTCGAGTTAACCTGCGTAGCCACCCAGAGTGCGACGCAGGCTGCACTCCAATTCACCCAGACTTACTATGTTCTCCATCATACCCCTGCTCTCCGCTTAGTAGTGGTAAACCCGCTGTCCCTCCACTTGATGCCATGATTCACTTCGAGTGGTGAAGACTACCGTCAGACTCGAATGATCATATGACATGGTTCCTTCCAGGTTGACCTATACATCGTACCTCTGATTACCCCGTCGAGTAATCGAACCCGGTCAACAGTCAAACTGATGACCACCAAGGCTGGGTTTGGTACAGTGTAAGTCACACCAAGGAACGCACCTCCCATCAGGGGTGTGGATGGCCTGCAGGAGTGACACGCTAATGCAACGCCAGCCGGGTAACCCAGTACACCGTGGTTTTGGATCACTGCATATGGATCCTCACACATTGGTGCGCCAAAGCACCACACAACTGGTTAGTCCATCAGACGTGGTTCCTCAGGGTTTAGGACCGTTTTACCCTAAGCAGAAACACAGCTTAGTGTACCAGTGTCTGCTCACTGATCTGTACACCGTGTTAGTTCCGTTCAGCCACAGACACTGTGCCTGGGGATGACCATGGTGAAGACATCCCATGAACTGTCATCGCCAACAGCTTATTATGATGAGGTGACCAACCTGATCATAGCTACGAACTTATTTAGGTTATACGGGACCAATCCACTCAGTCTTCAACTCAGTGGACTACCATATAACCATGGCTCTCTGTTCCCTAAAGAACACGTAACTATTTTACGCACCTATATGCATCTCATATATTAATAACTATCAATCTTTATTAGATCAAAACATAAAGTTTTACAAGCTTAGAACACATCAATCCTAACACTGCATCCTCCCAAGGGGAACCTCTCAATGTTGCCCCCATCTCGGTGCGCGAACCTGGCGCCGAGGAGGTTCCCTCAAGGGAGCCCGCCGTCGTCTGGTTCAACGATATCAGCGGCGCGCCGGTCCCTGCTAGCCTATGCTCCACGGCGAACATCCCTCAGGAGCTCGCCATCCTGCCCTTCCCGCACTTAGGAAGGCCGCTCTCCGGCACGGCGGTCTCCATGGGATAGATTTGGTGAAAGCTCCGGCTACCCCTGAACCACCTCGCCAGCGAGCTACTGGAACTGGCGGGCTTATGCCCTGCTCAGCTTCCAGGAAACTCGTGGGGGATCCTCTACAGGCTTTCTCGAATTGAGGAAGCGCTCAACGTGAGAATCCCCCTCGCCTACCTCTTGAAGAAATGGTTCCTCAAGCCGGGGACCGCCTTCAGCGAGGTGGACTGCGGCCAGTTTTACCTTACTGGCCGCACTAGCGAGTTGCTCCTGTTCTCCACCGTGGAGAACAAGGACAGGTACTGGAAACAGTATCCCTTCGTCGTCGAGGGCGAGTGGCGGGGTCCTTGCACAGGCGTCCCGTCTCTTCCCAGTAGGCCGCCCCTTCCCGTCTTCAAGAAGATCGCGGAGTACCGGGCGAAGGGGAAGAAATGCATTACCGCGGCTCGAGACAAATCTCTCGACGACGCGATCTTGCACTTCCTTGGGGGACGAACTCCCGAGAAAGTCCTCGCTCCGGACTTCTCCTTTCTATGGAAGAATCTCCGGACTGGCGTCGTCACCACCCGGCGGAAGGTGATGCGCAAGAAGGCGGCGGTCTCCCGCCGCGCTGGCTCGACCTCCGCAGCAGCCCCTGCGACCTCCGCGGCTGGGACCTCGGCGAAGAAGGGGAAGAAGCGGGCTTCCCCCATCAAGGTCGCCGACAAGGACACCCTCGAGATTCTTCGTGAGGAGGACGTCGCCCCGCCTCCGCCACCAGCCCGCGAAGCAGCCCCAGGTCAGGCGACCTCCCTCTCTATTCTTCCTCCGAGGATCCCAACCCCGAAGCCTCGACGTCGTCGTATCTTTTTCGTCGAGCCCGAGGATCCGCGCGTCGAGCTTCTTCTCAGCATGGCGGAAGTGGAATCCCCAATGGCTGAAGTGTTGATGCACCGATTGTTGGAAATAAATCAGAGACACAACGGAAGCCGGACTCGATCTTAGGATCGATACGGTGTGCGATACATTTTTAAAAAAAATTTCTTAAGAAACAATCATATGCGCAAGATTAAAATGAAATGCAAACGAACCCCTATGGTCATCTATCGAAACACACCATAAATGTTATGCATGCAATTCAATAGATCTAGGGTTTTGTTTATTATACCTCCGTGCGGGATTTAACACCGCAATGTTAATCTTCCAAGTTGATGATGACGGAAGTATCCACGTGCGTGGGAGAAGCCTCGTTCTTCTTCGGGTACACCCGATCTCGCGAATCGACCCGGATCCTTGCACTCCAATCTCTGAGTGCTTCGGAGTGCAAGCTTTCTTTTCTTCTTTATCACACCCACTCTATGAGGAGAAGATGATGAGATGATGAAGATTTTCTCTTCACACCTTAGGTCAAACCCAAAGAATGAGAGAGATGAGTGCCCGAGAGAGAGAGGGAGGCCAAAACCGAACACACGGGAGAGAGGGATCGGTCTTTCTCTTCAAAATCTGAATGAGGCTCGGTTTTCCTTGCCTAATATGTCTTGAAAAACCGTGCCCCTCTCTCCCCTTGTCCATATGAACCGTTCCCCCTTCTCTCTCTCTCATTAATCCTCAAAAATAAATGCCCACTATTGTATAGTTGCTATATTTGGTTTTGCAATTAAAGGGAATAGATTCAAATCATTTCAAATCTGAATTAAACCCTTTAAATATGGATTTGATGGCCATGCATATTTTTCCTAATGGGGGGGTCGGCCATTAGGGCATGCGGGACATTTTGAAATGACCAAAATGCCCCCCATGCATCTAGTGGCCATCCACCTCATACCGGAGCATATATGCTCCACCTCAGTGCATGATAAAGTACTCTAACACTTAGAGAACCTCATCCATACCTATTTAACATACCATAGAGTTTTGAATAGTGGTTTTACTATTTACTGGGGTGCCCTCAGTAAAACGTGGGGTGCCCCTATAGTAAAAATCACTAAATACACAGACCGTGCTCTAGTGCGACACGCACACATGGAATGAACTCCTTATGGCATTATGGCAACATCGTGTGTCCCTACACTACTCTAGGGTTGCCCCCTAGTGAACAAACTTAGTTCAGTGCATCCACCATGCCCTAGTGCAATGCACTCATGGAAAACAGGAAGATTAAGGCATTATTTCTTCAACTCGTATTGTACAGTGAGACAAGGAGAAAGTTATGATCCGTAACGATCGTGGATAAGGTGGAACCTTCAGGGACTAGGATTCATGGCTTCCAACCGGACCCGATCGACACACTACCCAAGTGTCCCTGTCAACCCTCTAGGTCCCAGTTAACCTGCGTGGCCACCCAGAGTGCGACGCAGGCTGCACTCCAATTCTGCCAGACTTACTAAGCTTTCTCGCATACCCCTGCTCTCCGCTTAGATAGATAATTAGATGTCCCTTCACTCGGTGCCATGTGTCAACTTGAGCGGTGGAGAGCACCGTCAGACTCAAGTGACCATATGATTAGGTTCCTTCCAGGTTGATTAACACATCGTACCTCCGATCATTTTGACCAAACAAATGGATTCGGTCTAACAGCTCAACTGTTAACCACCAGGCCTGGTTTTAGTACGGTGTATGTCAGACCAAGGAACGCACCTCCCAATGGGGATGTGAATAGCCTGCAGGAGTGACATGCCGATGCAACGCCAGCGCAGCAACCCAGCGCACCGTGGTTTTGGGTCGTGGTTAGATCCCTCACACGTTGGTGAACCAAAGTTACCCAAACTGGTTAGTCCACCGGTCATGGTTCCTCAGGGTTTAGGACCTATTACCCTAAGTAGAAACACGGCTATGTGCACCGGTGTCTGCTCACCGATCTGTGCACCGTGTTGGTTCTGTTCAGCCACAGACACTGTGCTTGGCAATAACCATAGTGGAGAAACCCATGCTCTGTCATTCCAACAGCTTAACCTGATAGGGCGACCAACCCTAATCAGAACTGCGAACAATTTAGGCTAATAGTACTAATCAACTGAGTCTCCCACTCAGATGAACCACTATACAGCCATGGCTCTTATCAGTTCAATATATAGAACACGTAGAATACGCACCAATTAAGCTATTCTAATATAAATATCAACTCATTTATTAATCAACCATGGTTTTTACAAGCCCTAGACCATATCTTACTCAACAATCTCCCACTTGGTCTAGCGAGGAAAAACGGTTCTAACTCCCATAGCTTCTACATGCTGCTCAAACGCCTTTGCAGGAATCGCCTTTGTAAAGGGATCAGCAATATTATCTGCAGATGCTATCTTTGTCACCGCTACTTATCCTTCGTTCTGAAACTGCCGAATCAAGTGGAACTTGCGTTCGATATGTTTCCCCTTCTGGTGGTATCTTGGCTCCTTGGCCTATGCTACCGCTCCACTATTATCACAATAAAGGACAATAGGTGACTGAGCCTCTGGTATGCACCCTAAGTCCAATAAGAATTTTTTTGAGCCACACCGCTTCTTTTCCAGCCTCGCACGCTGCGACGTACTCAGCTTCAGTTGTGGAGTCTGCGATGCAACCTTGCTTCACACTCCGCCAACTTACTGCTCCTCCTCCTAACATAAAAACATAACCTGAAGTCGATTTTCTAGATTCCACATCTGACATAAAGTCAGCATCCGTGTATCCAATCGGCGTCAAGTCCTGTGAAGTATAGACTAACTCATAATCCCTCGTACGACGAAGGTACTTGAGTATACTCTTTACAGCAGTCCAATGTGTTGGACCCGGATTCGACTGAAACCGACCCATCATATCACTGCAAAACAGATATCTGGCCTCGTGCACTACATGGCATACATTAGACTACCCACTACTGAAGCATAAGGTATCTTTTTCATTTCTGCCTTCTCCTCAGGTGTCTTAGGACATTGATCCTTAGACAATTTCAAGCCATATCTGAATGGCAAGAAACCCTTCTTGGAGTCTTGCATGCTGAATCTGGCCAGTATCTTATCTATATAAGCAGTTTGTGAGAGCGAGAGAATCTTGTTCTGGCGATCTCGAGTTACCTTAATCCCTAGAACATAACTCGCCTCACCTAGGTCTTTCATGTCGAATTGCAAGGATAACCAAACTTTTACCGTAGATAATGTTCCTACGTCATTTACAATCAGTAGTATATCATCTACATAAAGTATTAAATATACTACTATTGTATTATCACTCCTTTTGTACACACAAGGTTCATCCTTATTTTGATCAAATCCGTATGAGCGGATTGTCTGATCAAAACGGATATTCCAACTTCTGGATACTTGTTTCAGTCCATAGATGGACCTCTGAAGTTTGCAAACCAGATCTTCCTGACCTACTGACTCAACACCTGGAGGCTGCATCATATATATGTCTTCCTCCAAATCCCCATTGAGGAAAGCTATCTTGACATCCATCTGCCAGATCTCCCAATCATAGTGGGCTGCAATGGATAAGAGGATTCGAATAGACTTAAGCATAGCTACCGGTGAGAAGGTCTCGTCATAATCGATCCCTTCTCGTTGGGTAAAACCCTTGGCAACTAATCTAGCTTTATAAGTCTCAATGGAACCATCGGGTCCTCGTTTCTTCTTGTACACCCACTTACACCCAATAGGTTTAATATTGGGTGATGGTGCAATAAGTGTCCAGACATTATTTTGGGACATAGATGCAATTTCTACCTCCATGGCTTTTTGCCAAGCAGAACTGTCAGATGATTTCATCGCCTCATCATAGCTTAAGGGATCATTGTCCTGAATCTCTGGATCGACTAATAAAGTCTCTCCATAGTATCTTTTAGGAGCTCTGATTTGTCTCCCACTGCGACGAGGTAATGGTTGTACTGAGCGATTCGTTTCTACAGTCTCTGGTATACTAGTTTCAATGTTACCTCTTCCCTCTATATTACCGGATGTGCTACCTCCACCAGTACCCAGTAGCTCTTCCAGAACTACCTTACTGGTTGGCTTGTGGTCCATAATATAGTCCTGCTCTAGGTAGATGGCATTCGTAGAAACGAGTACCTTCTTCTCCTCAGGATCATAGAATATACCACCTTTTGTTTCTTTTGGATAGCCTATGAACAAACATACCTTAGACTTAGTCTCCATCTTATCCCTCTTGTCCTTTCGCACATGTGCAGGACATCCCCATATTCTGAAATGCTGCAGTGTAGGCTTTCGCTTTGACCACAGTTCTCTAGGAGTTAGAGGCACTGATTTAGATGGGACATGGTTTAAGATATAAGCTGCTGTTAATAGGGCATATCCCCAAAATGTGATCGGTAAACTAGCATAACTCATCGTACTACGGACCATGTCCAACAAGGTCCAATTCCTTCTCTCAGAAACTCCATTCTGTTGTGGTGTACCTGGAGCAGTCAACTGGGATACAATCCCACTGTCTCTAAGCTACCCAAGGAACTCGTCCGATAGGTACTCACCTCCTCGATCATATCGAAGGGCTTTTACATATCTACCAGTCTGCTTTTCAACTTCGGCTCTAAATTCTTTGAACTTGTCAAAGGACTCAGACTTTCGATGCATTAGGTAGATATAGCCATATCTTGAGTAATCATCAGTAAACGTGATGAAGTACTCATGGCCTCCTATCGCTTGGACGCTCATGGGTCCACATACATCAGAATGAACTAACTCTAATATCTCTGTGGCCCTATTCCCTTTGGCTTTAAAAGCCCTCTTGGTCATTTTGCCCTCCAGACAAGACTCACAGGTTGGAAGGATCTCCAAGGGATCTGTTTCCAGAAGCCCGGCCTTGACCAACCTATGAATTCTATCTGAGGCAATATGCCCAAGTCTTAGATGCCACAATAGAGTTAGATTTTCTGAAGGTTTCTTACGTTTAGATGAGTTAATATTCAAAGCTGTTATGTTTTCTTTCTCTAATTTAGGACTTAGAATATAGAGACTGTTCTGAACTATTCCTCTAATAATGAAGGTTCCATTCATTCTAATAGACACACCAGATGTATCAAAAAGAACTGAATAACCATCATTCACCATAGAAGAAACAGAAATTAGATTACGTCTCAAAGACGGTACATATAATACGTCTCTTAAAATCAAAGTCTTTTCATTAGAAAAAGATAAATAAACATCTCCAACTGCTTCTGCGATTGCAACAGCATCAGTCCCCATGCTCAGGACCACTTCCTCATCAAGTAGCCTTCTGCTTACCTGGAACCCCTGTAAAGAGTTACAGGCATGGTCAGTGGAACCAGAATTCACAATCCAAGATGCAAAAGAACTGCTACTTGAAAGAAGTGACTCAACTACTAGTAGCTGAGAATTATTTGTCCCAGCATCTTGAGGCTTTGTGCAGTCCTTTTTCCAATGGCCTTTTTCGCCACATCTGAAGCACTTCGTGGTTGGTGACTTCATCTCTCTTGACTTAGAGGTCCCCACATGGCTCTGCAGAGGCCCTGCCTTCAGCTTCTTGTTCTTAGGCTTCTTGCTCATAGTCTTCTTAGCCTTCAGAGCAGCCCTGCGCTTACCACTTAATGCCTCACCTTTAACCTTGAACCGGTCTTCTGCTGCCTGGAGAGCTCCAAGAAGCTCTGCATTTGTCATCTCCAACTTATTAAGGTTGAAGTTAGTGACAAAGCCTTCAAAGGCTCCAGACAGGGACGCAAGGAAGATATCAGTCATAATCTTGTTATCCAGCACAATGTTCATGGTAGCCAGTTCGTTCTGGAACCCGAGCATTTTCAGCATGTGTTCCCGGACAGGCGTCCCTTCGGACATCTTAGTGCTAACGAACTTTTTCATTGTGAGGTAGCGCGTTACGCGACTATGCCCCTCAAACATTTCTTTGAGGTATAGCATCATATCAGAAGCATCAGGCATTTCTTCGACTTGCTTCTGTGGAGTTGTCTGCAAGGAAGCTATGATATAGCACTTGCACATCTCATTAGAATCTCGCCAGTCGGAGAAAGCCTTGGTCTCTGCCTCAGTGGCATCTGGACCCGGTAGGTTCGGTTCCTGAGTGGTTAGGGCCATGGTGTGTTTACCAATCCTCAGAACAAGCATGAGGTTGCGTTTCCAGTCCTCATAGTTAGGACCCGTAAGCTTGTTATCATTTAGGATGGCAGATAAGGGGTCTAGTTTGGTCATCTGAAAAATAAATGGGAGTATATTAGAATGCTTCATAAACTCATTTTATGGTGTTTTTAAAATGAGTCAAATTATATCCAAACGTCAACGCTACCCTCAAAGCGGAGACATATTTATGGATCAATTTTACCATGTATATGAGATCTCGAATTCGGATACACCCGCCCGAGGGGGCAGTGTACAGCAACCTCCGCTCACAGCAGGTCTCTCGGACCCAATCCAAATCTGCCACAGACGGGCTATAATGGACCATGGTTTTCTTTTGGCCAGCCCCCCGTGATCTCCATGCGACGCAACGGGTAGCCTCACGGGTGCTCCGGATGCTTACCCACAAGCCTAGGCAATCATAACACGGGAGTTCATGCGGCCCCCGCGAGGGCGGGAAAAGTCCTTCTCTCTTGGCATTGTGACCACCATATCCCGAAGGAGACTGCTAAGCCTCCGGCATGACAGAAAATAACTCTCACCCGAGGGGGATATTGAGCCATACCCTATCACCCGAAAATTCAGCAGTTGGCCGTGGAGGCCAGGGGTACTCACACTGAGTCCTCTTACACATCCCTTAATTATTGTGAGGGTTATTTCAATGCAAGTATTTTAGATCCAAGGTTGCGATAACGTAGACCTAGACCCTGGTCATTCCGTGCTCCCACTAGAGTTAAGATCTCTTATGAAGTATAGATAGACTTGGAGAGGACCATAGTCCCTATCCCGTGGATACTCAGTTGTCACCTTTCTCCCGAGAATCACATTACGTACTTTCCAAGCCTTCGATACTAAATAAATGATCATTACCCTTTGTGCTCTAGAGCCTAGCCTATGGTCTAGACATACAAGGAAAGGTCTCCCATTAGTATGACTCCTCGTATGCAACTTGATGTTTGATGTCATAGATGATCACCACATCACTATTGGTTTCGATGTCAAACCAATTAGGGACATCCGACAACCTCCGTCGGACCTCAACCTAACGGTGGCATAACCGAGTGTTATGGGATTCAACTACCATCAAACACCAATTAAACTACGGGTTTCATTAAATGGAGATCTAACCTAATGGTCGCGTGGACCAAGTGGGGTATAGGCATCCCACACACAGTGGGGAAAGGGCATCCCACAATCTAATACATATAGCATTAGAATATATAATTTCACCGGGGTCTTAGAAAATATCCAACTACCATCAAACATAAACATCCATTGATATCAAGTTCAGGGTCCGACCCCTGAACCTGACTAGCAATGCTCTGATGATCCCGTTCATGGCATCTTCCAGATATTTCTTCCTTTGGCCCACCACATCCGGTCTTCCGGTAATGGATTTTCCATCTGATCTTGTCCTCCAAATCTTCAGCCTGTAATTGAAAAATCTAGTATGCTCCGAGCAATCGCTCGTTCATACACATTTTCCTAGGATAAAGAATAATGAAAGTACAAGAATAGATATAATTGGCCGGGAAAAACCAAGCTGTGGAACAACCTCCATGTACTTGTCCCATTAGGCCTTACAACCATCCATCACAGAAAGAACAATAAAAAATAACAATGCAATCATATTTTTTGAGGTCCGACCCCCAAAACCAAACAATCACAATTATTATTTTCTAGCGACGCCCTACAGGAAAACATAGCATGCAACATATATGCATATATGATCTAGCGCATGCAAACCCCGGTGAATGCATTCATTCATCAAATACGCATTTGATTCGATTCATAGAAAATTTTTTTTTTTCGTGAATCGCACATCGAAAATGGCTCTGATACCATTTGTTGGAAATAAATCAGAGGCGCAACGGAAGCCGGACTCGATCTTAGGATCGATACGGTGTGCGATACATTTTAAAAAAAAATTTCTTAAGAAACAATCATATGCGCAAGATTAAAATGAAATGCAAACGAACCCCTATGGTCATCTATCGAAACACACCATAAATGTTATGCATGCAATTCAATAGATCTAGGGTTTTGTTTATTATACCTCCGTGCGGGATTTAACACCGCAATGTTAATCTTCCAAGTTGATGATGACGGAAGTATCCACGTGCGTGGGAGAAGCCTCGTTCTTCTTCGGGTACACCAGATCTCGCGAATCGACCCGGATCCTTGCACTCCAATCTCTGAGTGCTTCGGAGTGCAAGCTTTCTCTTCTTCTTTATCACTCCCACTCTATGAGGAGAAGATGATGAGATGATGAAGATTTTCTCTTCACACCTTAGGTCAAACCCAAAGAATGAGAGAGATGAGTGCCCGAGAGAGAGAGGGAGGCCAAAACCGAACACACGGGAGAGAGGGATCGGTCTTTCTCTTCAAAATCTGAATGAGGCTCGGTTTTCCTTGCCTAATATGTCTTGAAAAACCGTGTCCCTCTCTCCCCTTGTCCATATGAACCGTTCCCCCTTCTCTCTCTCTCATTAATCCTCAAAAATAAATGCCCACTATTGTATAGTTGCCATATTTGGTTTTGCAATTAAAGGGAATAGATTCAAATCATTTCAAATCTGAATTAAACCCTTTAAATATGGATTTGATGGCCATGCATATTTTTCCTAATGGGGGGGTCGGCCATTATGGCATGCGGGACATTTTGAAATGACCAAAATGCCCCCCATGCATCTAGTGGCCATCCACCTCATACCGGAGCATATATGCTCCACCTCAGTGCATGATAAAGTACTCTAACACTTAGAGAACCTCATCCATACCTATTTAACAAACCATAGAGTTTTGAATAGTGTTTTTACTATTTTCTGGGGTGCCCTTAGTAAAACGTGGGGTGCCCCTATAGTAAAAATCACTAAATACACAGACCGTGCTCTAGTGCGACACGCACACACGGAATGAACTCCTTATGGCATTATGGCAACATCGTGTGTCCCTACACTACTCTGGGGTTGCCCCCTAGTGAACACACTTAGTCCTGTGCATCCACCATGCCATAGTGCAATGCACTCATGGAAAACAGGACGATTAAGGCATTATTTCTTCAACTCGTATTGTACAGTGAGACAAGGAGAAAGTTATGATCCGTAACGATCGTGGATAAGGTGGAACCTTCAGGGACTAGGATTCATGGCTTCCAACCGGACCCGATCGACACACTACCCTAGTGTCCCTATCAACCCTCTAGGTCCCAGTTAACCTGCGTGGCCACCCAGAGTGCGACGCAGGCTGCACTCCAATTCTCCCAGACTTACTAAGCTCTCTCGCATACCCCTGCTCTCCACTTAGATAGGTAATTAGATGTCCCTTCACTCGGTGCCATGTGTCAACTTGAGCGGTGGAGAGCACCGTCAGACTCAAGTGACCATATGACTAGGTTCCTTCCAGGTTGATTAACACATCGTACCTCCGATCATTTTGACCAAACAAATGGATTCAGTCTAACAGCTCAACTATTAACTACCAGGCCTGGTTTTAGTACGGTGTATGTCAGACCAAGGAACGCACCTCCCAATGGGGATGTGAATAGCCTGCAGGAGTTACATGCCGATGCAACGCCAGCTCAGCAACCCAGCGCACCGTGGTTTTGGGTCGTGGTTAGATCCCTCACACGTTGGTGAACCAAAGTTACCCAAACTGGTTAGTCCACCGGTCATGGTTCCTCAGGGTTTAGGACCTATTACCCTAAGCAGAAACACGGCTATGTGCACCGATGTCTGCTCACCGATCTGTGCACCGTGTTGGTTCTGTTCAGCCACAGACACTGTGCTTGGCAATGACCATAGTGGAGAAACCCATGCTCTGTCATTTCAACAGCTTAACCTGATAGGGCGACCAACCCTAATCAGAACTGCGAACAATTTAGGCTAATAGTACTAATCAACTGAGTCTCCCACTCAGATGAACCACTATACAGCCATGGCTCTTATCAGTTCAATATATAGAACACGTAGAATACGCACCAATTAAGCTATTCTAATATAAATATCAACTCATTTATTAATCAACCATGGTTTTTACAAGCCCTAGACCATATCTTACTCAACACGGATTCCCAGGTGACCCTTCTAAGACTTTGTTTGTTGCGGTGATGACCCCAGAGATGGAGGGCGTCTCGCAGAAGAAGACGAAGAAGAAGAAGACTCCTTCAGCTTGCCCGTCGGGAGAGGACAACACTGTTCGGGAGGCTCGCGAAGCCTTCCAACAAGTCCTCGAGGAGCGGAGGAAGGCCGCCCTCGCGGAGGCGGGCTTGGGATCAGCCGACGATCTCAGCACGGCCTCCAGCTCCGACGACGAGGGGCGGGCTTCGGGAGATGAGCCCGCGCCTGCAACTGCGGGGCCTCCTCCGCCCTACGAGGGACCGGCTCCGCCGAGCTCGATCCCTCCTGCGCCTGCTCCGAGCGAGACCCCAGCACCGGCTGCGCCTGCTCCCAGCACGCCCGCGCTCACTGCTCCCAGCGCGCCCGCGCCCGCCGATTCCAGTGCGCCCGTGCCCGCACCCGCGCCCGCTGCTTCCAGCGCGCCTGCGCTTACTGCCCCTAGTGCGCCTGCGCCCTCTGTACTGGCTGCTCCTGCCCTCAACGCGCCCGCGCCCGCGCCCGCTGCTGCCAGCGCGCCCGCGCCCATGGCTCCCAGCGCGCCCGTGCCCACGCCCGTGCCCGCTGCTTCCAACGTGCCCGCGCCGACCGCTCTCGTGGCTCCTATCCTCCCGGAGGAGCTGGGCGGGCTGGTCTACTGGCCTCTGGACCTGGGGGCCATCCTGGACGATCTTCTGAGCTCATGCTCGGAAGCCTCGGACCCAGACTTGCCCGGGCAAGGGGGAGCCGCCGCGCCTCCCCCTATCAATGAAGGGGTTGCCGGCGCTCAAGGGGCCGAGCCCGCCGCTACTGCCGTCGTTGCGCCCCCTCCAGCTGCTCCCACACAGGCGAGCCAGGCGGGCTCCTCCTCTGGCGACCCCGAGCGTGCCCCTTACTTCACGCGGGAGATCCTAGGGCGTAACATTTTCGCCCGGACTCCCTATATCGCCCTCATCAACCGGCTCCTCGAGGTAAGATTACCTTCACACTTCTTTGTCCCAAATCTCTTTCTGTTCTAACTTCTAACTCTTAACTATTTCCCCTTGCCGTAGGTAGAGCGGGTCAGCCGGGCTCTCGCCGATGAGGTCGCTGGTGTCGCGGGGGACACGGTCGCCCTCTACGATGACACTCTCCACGGCTCGGAGAGGAAAGTAGACGAGCACATCCACCGGCTTCGCTAGATGGACCACTCCGGCGAGCTACGAGCTGAGGTGGACCGGCTGCGCCAACAGGCCGCTTCTGTTGATACAAAGGTTGCCCAGCTGCGCCAGCGGGCTGCCACTCTCACCACGGGGCTAGCCTCGATCGAGGATGCTCGTGCCCGTGCCCTCGCGGACCTACAAGAGGTGACCAAACCCAAAGAGGCCGCCCAGAAAGAGATTCTCGAGCTCCGCAGCCAGGTGGCGGCCTCCAGGGACGAGATCGCGGCACTGAAAGAGGCACATCTCCGCGACCTCCACTCCCAGCGAGAACGTCTCCAGTCGCAGCTGGGCGAGCTCCTCCAGAATGGCGCACTGGACGCCATCGAGAAATACAAGGCCAAAAGGTCGAAGAAGAGGAAGCGCGGCGACGACGATGGTGCGGGTGCTGGCCCAGATTAGGGTCTTATCTTTTGTAACCCTCTTGTAATCTTTAACAATGAATGATGGATCTTTTTGAGTCCGCTTGTTTCTTTTTCTCTGTGTTGCTCATGAGTTCGCTTTAGGAGTTTCGCAGCGATCTCGAGAGTGATACCCCGGGCGAGGCAGGTAATTCGATTCAACCTTTTTATTTTAAAGTATATGCAAACAAAAAACTCGGCATGCTCACTAAAACTCAATATAGTCTCTGAGCCCGGAAAACGATAAGCGAACCAAATGACTTCAAAAACTTCCCTACACTCAGAGACTTAAACCATTTTTATTTTTGAAGGAAACTAATAAGTGCTAGGTGCCCCCTGCCCGGTTAATTGCCCTCGATGATCCTGTTCAGCGGACTTGCTCTTTGAGGGGTATGCCCACGCCAGGATGCTTCCGTTCATGGTAGGTGAACGTGAAGTATCCCGGTTAGGTTTAGAGTCCACTAGGCAGCGGACTTCCCCAGGAATCTCAAGGTCGCCCACTGGCTGCCTCTAAGGATCTCGGTCTTGCTTTAAGTCCGCACAACGGCGGACTACCCCGGGAATCTCAAGGTCGCCCACTGGCTGCCTCTGAGGATCCCGGTCTTGTTTTAAGTCCGCACAACGGCGGACTGCCCCGGGAATCTCAAGGTCGCCCACTGGCTGCCTCTGAGGATCCCGGTCTTGCTTTAAGTCCACTTAGCGGCGGACTACACTTTATAGATCATACGGGCTCTTACTGTGCCGAGCTTCCGAGTTAAATTCTTTGTTGAAACCTCCATCATTCATTCATAACTTCTTCATAAGATGATTTACAAAATCCCCTGGTCTTATGCATAAAACTTACGAAGGTGCAAAGCATTCCAAGGTCGCTCTAACAGGTCGCCTTCAGCGGTCATCAACCGGTAAGCCCCTGAGCTTCCTGCTTCGTGTACTATGTAGGGGCCTTCCCAGTTCGCCGCTAGCTTTCCTGCATGAGGCTCTTGCGTGTTTACGAACACCTTTCTCATCACCATGTCACCAGCCTTGAATGCTCGATGGCGGACTCTTTTGTCATATGCACGCTTCATTTCCTGTCTATATCCGGCGAGGTATAGATTGGCGTGCTCTCGTCTTTCTTCGAGCTGATCGAAAGAGTCGGCGAGCAGTTTGTCGTTGTCGACTTCCTCCGATGCAAGCCTTCTTTCAGTGGGCAACTCGGCTTCTACGGGTAGCACGGCTTTGCAACCAAAAGTGAGGCTAAAAGGGGACTCGTTAGTTGAGCGACGTGGAGTAGTGCGATAGGCCCATAAGACTCCATCGAGCTCCTGCTCCCATAATCCTTTTTTCCCTTCCAGTCTTTTCTTGAGGTTGTCTAGGATTACACGATTCGTAGCTTCGGCCTGCCCGTTGCTTTGAGGGTACCTTGGGGACGAGAACCTTAGGTCGACTCCATATTCAACACAAAAGCTTCTGATCAAGCGATTATCGAACTGGCGACCATTGTCGGTGATAAGTACCCGAGGCAGACCGAACCGGCAGAAAATATTCTTCCAAAGGAAGTCTTTCACTTGCTTCTCACCTATCTTAGCTAGCGGGACCGCTTCCACCCATTTGGTGAAGTAGTCCGTAGCCACTAAGATGAATTTCCTTTGCCGGGCTGATACGGGGAAAGGTCCCACAATATCTAGCCCCCATTGTTAAAACGGCCAGGGGCTCGCCAGAGGATGCAGTTCTTCTGCAGGCATATGATTTGTCGTGGCGTGCTTCTGGCATTGGATGCAGCTTTGTGCGACCTTCAAGGCATCTTGCTCCAGAGTGGGCCACCAGTATCCTTGCCTCCGCACTTTCACAGCTAGAGACCGCCCACCAGCATGGTTTCCCAGCTCGCCAGAGTGAATGCAATTCAAAACTTCTTCGGTCTCCGGGCTCTCGATGCAACGAAGATTTGGCCCGCCAAAAGATCTTCGAAAAAGGCGATCCCAGTGAATGAGATAGCGACCAGCGCATTTCTCCACTCGCCGGGCTTCCTCTCTATCCTCTGGAAGCTTGCCCTTCTGGAGAAAACGAAGAATGGGGGCGGTCCACCCGCCGGGTGATACGTCGGCAGAGACCTGGTTAACAGCGGGCTCTATCAGTCGGAGCCGAGACTGATTTTGGACCTCGATGAGAATCTGGCGAGCTTCTGATGTTCCCAGCAGGGAGGCAGCATTTGCCAAAGCATCAGCTCGCCTATTATCGGCTCGAGGAATTTACTCGAAGGAGATCTTTTCGAATTCTATGGCCTTTCCTTTTACCAGGTCCACGTAGTCCACCATTCGCGCATCCCGGGAGGCATAATCCCCGTTGATTTGATAAATGATCAGCTAGGAATCACTGAAAACCTTTAACCGTTTGGCGCCTACTTCTTGAGCGAGCTCTAGACCAGCCAGCAGCGCCTCATACTCAGCCTCGTTGTTGGTAGCAGCGAAATCCAGCCAGACTGATTTCTCAAGAATTACCGATTGAGCGATCAGTGCAACCCCGATCCCGGCCCCCAAAGCGTTTGAGGACCCATCGACGAATAATTCCCAGCCCGCCATCTCTGAATGCTTAGTTGGAGGAAGCTCGCCTTGGTTGTCCAAGAACCTCGCCTTCCCAGGGTGTGCCTCAGTTGGCACATCCTCCTGGTATTGGACCGGTTCTTCTATGGGGAAGTCCGCCAAGAAATCGGCGAGAGCCTGCCCTTTGACAGCAACTCGAGGGACATACTCCAAACCATAGGCGGCGAGCTCGGCGGACCATCGGTAGAGCCTGCCGGCTATCGAGGGTCTGGAGAGCACGCTCTTCAGAGGGTGCTCCGTGATGACTTTGACAGTGTGCGCCGAGAAGTAGGGGTGAAGCTTTCTCGCGGTAAGGACCAAGGCCAATGCGACCTTCTCGATTGGTCGATACCGGAGCTCGGCGGGAAGTATCGTGTGGCTTACAAAGTAGACAGGCCGCTCCACCTTTGCTTCTTCTACAACAAGGACCCCGCTTACCGCATTCTCTGTGACCGCGAGATATACGCCAAGCTCGGCGCCATCTTTGGGTGCCGCTAGGATTGGCGGGCTCGCCAGATAGTCCTTGATCTTTTGAAAGGCACGCTCGCACTTTTCATCCCAACAAATGCCTGCTCCTTTTCGTAGTAGCTCGAAAAGAGATCGGCAATTGTCTGAGGATTTGGAGATGAACCGATTGAGCGTGGCGATTCGCCCGCTCAACCTCTGGACTTCCTGCCGGGTTCTTGGTGCGGGCATCTCGACAAGTGCTCGGATTCGCCCAGGGTCGGCCTCAATCCCCCTGTGGGTGACCAGGTACCCTAGGAATTTCTCAGAAGTCACCCCGAATGCGCACTTTGCCGGGTTTAGCCTCATTTAGTACTTTCTCAACACTTCGAAGGTTTCGCGGAGATCGGCGACATGCCCTTCTCGCTTTCGACTTTTTACTAGGAGGTCATGTACATAAACTTCGACATTCCTGCCGATCTGACCCTTAAACATCTGAGTGACTAACCTTTGGTAGGTCGCTCCAGCGTTCTTTAGTCCAAAAGGCATCACTCGATAGCAGAATAGCTTCTGGTAGCCCGCCCCAGAATAGAAAGCGGTCTTCTCTTGATCATCGACGTAGAGAGGTATCTGGTTATACCCCGAATATCCGTCCATAAAAGATAAGGCCCGGAATCCGACAGCTGCGTCGACCAGCGCGCCTATTCGCGGAAGGGGGAATCCATCCTTCGGGCATGCTTTGTTAAGGTCGGAGAAGTCGATGCACACTCTGACCGCTCCGCTCTTCTTTGGCACTGCCACAATATTGGAGATCCACTCGGGGAAGTGCTTGACGTACCTCCGGGCCCGCCGTTACGGTGAGGGTTATCTCCCCTGCCACCTTAGCGACCTCGCCAGTGAAACCGGTGAGCGAGCCTGTCGAGGGAGACAAGTCAACTTGTCTCAACTCCATTCGCTGGAAAGCCGATAAGAACAGAATATCTACGGCACTTCCCGGGTCAACCAGGACCCGCCTTACCTCAATGTTCGCCATCATAAGGCATATGACAAGGGGATCATTATGGGGGGTAACCACCCCGACCATGTCCTCCTTCGAGAACCAAATGAAGTCTCGGGCTTCTATCCTTGGTGTTTGGACCAATACAGGGGTTAGAGAAACGGAGAATACCTTCTGAGCCCGCTCCATCTCTCTAACTTGTCGACGAACCTCGTTGCTGGATCTTGGGCCGCTCAGGCACCCGCTGATAGTGTGACAGACCGCCGGCCCTCCCGGGGGAGGTGGAGGCAAGGCGGGCTCAGCGGGCCCCGGGCGATCTCCTTCCAGAGGAGCCCACGCCGGTGTCACCTCGAATCTCCTGGGAGGCGAAATGAACTGATCCAAATGGCCTTGGGCGACCAAGTCCTCGAGGTGGTTCTTCAGAGCCCGGCATCTGTTGGTGTGATGCCCGGGGCTGCGATGAAAGGCGCACCGTCGCGTGTTGTCGGTAGAGCCGGGCTCCCCGACCTACAGGGGTGGTGGGTACTGAAAGAAAGGTTCATTCCGGATCTGGTGAAAGACTTGCCCTGGCGAGTGGGTTAACACGGTGAAATCCCGCTCCCCGGGTCCCGGAGGCAGGCGCCAGTTCGCCGGCCTTCCAGCGACCACCGCGGGGATTTCCACGGCCTTAACGACGAGAGGTCACAGAGCCGGAGGAGGTCGCTGCTCGACTGCCTTTCCCTTCCGGTCTAACACCGCATCTTCGAGCTTGATGTGTTGCTGGACAAGGGCGAAGAGCTCGACGATCATGCGGGGATCCTTGATTACCAGCGCGTCATGAAGTTTGCTTCCCTCGGGGAGGGCGTTCCGGAAAGCGCTCACCATTGTGCGGTCTTGGCCGACAGCGTCCTCCAGAGCGAGGTAGGTGCTTCGAAAGCGCGTCGCGAAGCTTCGAAGGGTTTCGCGGGCTCCCATGGCCAAGGTGAAGAGAGACTCAATCCTCTTTGGGGGCTGCCTGTTGCAGCGGTACTGCTCCAGAAATAGTCTGGAGAGAGTAGGGAAGTCTGGAATGGTGCTCGATGGTAGTTTGTGAAACCAGTTTAGCGCCGAGCCCGTCAAGCTACTCGGGAAAGCCCGGCATAGGACATGGTCTTGGTCCCAGAAAAACAACAGCTTCCGGTAAACCAATAGATGGTCGACTGGATCTTGCGATCCATCGAACAGAACAAACTTAGGCGGGGTCCAATGGTGAGGGAAACCTCCTCGGTGCACCTCGCTCGTGAAGGGCGAGCTACCCCCTTGGGCGGCGAGGTCCTCCAGCAGGTCTACCGTCGTGTTAGGTCGCTGCCAGTGCCCGGGGAAAACTCCCAGAGGCTGCTGCGCAGGTCCTAGGCGGCCGTGCACGCTCCCTTGAGGGAGGTTCGGATCCACCCCGCGGCGACCCTCGGGGGCTACCGCTCGGCGGCCTCCTCGCTGTTCGCCCACGGATTCCTTCAGTGTGGCGGTTGGTCTGTGGGAGGCCGTTACCTCTCGAACTTCGGAAGGTATAGCCACCGTGGGCTCTTTCCCTCGTCGCCGATGGCGTGGGTCACGATCTCGCTCTAGAGACCTTGCCTCCGACTCGTTAGAATTGGTGCTCCGGCTACGGCGGTGAGAGATGGTCTCCCGCGAGGTCGCCTGGTTGCTAGACCGATGGGTTACTAGCTTCTACAGCCTCGTAAGCGGGGTTTCCGGTACCCCGCGCACAGCCACTCTCTCGACTGGGTGTTCCGGATGGGAAACCTGCCGAGCCGGAATGGTCGTGGGCGAGTGCAATGTTGAAGCTGGTGGTCGCACCGGAGATGCCATTTTCGCCGGCCCAGACCATCTGCTGGCCGCCGGAACCTGACGCAGTCGCGTCAGTTCCTCCATCATGGCCCGCTGGGTGGCCAACATCTCCAACAGGAGCTGGTCACTGAGCAGGACATGGGCTGAGGGGTCTCAACAGGAGGTTCGCTGCGCGCAGACCTCGCACGGGTCCTCGGTCGCCTGCGTCCCCTTATCGTCGGAGCCATCTTTGGGTTACGAGAGCCTCTGGCATTCAACCGCGTGGTCGTGTGCGTTCTCTCCGGAACCAGTCGAAAGATCCCACAGATGGCGCCAAATGTTCGGGGGATTTTTCGCTGGTCCGCGCGGGCTGCCTGCAAGACTAAGAAAAAGCGTGAGAACGGCTGGCTCCCTTAGGAGCGCAGACCCTCCGACGCTCAAGTCAGTCTCAGGTGCACAACGGCGAGCTGTAGTTGACAAAAGTGGTAGGGAAAAGGGTTTCGAACCTGTACTCTGGAGCCTGGGGGTGGACATTTATAGACATTGGCGACCTATGGTGGCCCGACACGTGGAGATTCTTTCCAGCGCCTTCTAGTCCCCCACGTTCTGGCTCGCGTGGGTCTCTGATAGTCCTTGGAACGTGCGCCACTAACATTCTTTGTCGTCGAGCCTGCCAGGCGGTTTGAGTGGGGGAGAACATCTTTCTTGTTGCTGCCAGGTGGCTATTCTGGAATATTCAAGTCTGGGAGGTCTCAAAACTGACTCTGGCGGGCTTCCGTGGACTACAATCATCCACGTAGCTTCTGTGGGATTTCGACACCTGGCAGCCCTTCATACTACCCTATTGCGGGCGACCTAAGGTGGGAAGCCAGGGCGAGCTCGCCCTCCGTTGCTCCGCCTTCACATCCACATCTATCAAGAGTCGGACCTCGTAGGAGCGACCTCTTTGATAAACGAGGGAGTCTTGGCGAGCTGGGGCCAGCTCCGGGGTGGTCTTGGGCGAGCTCCTGACTGAGCTGGGGACGTCCGCGGTGCCGGTGTTTTCGTTTGCATGACGGTCTAACTCCCACTGCCACTGCAAGCGAATTCTCGTGCGAGCTTGGCGAGCTCTCGAGCGAGCTTGGGCGAACTCCTGAGCGAGCTCCTGAGCGAGCTTGGGTGAGCTCCTGTGCGAGCTCTTTACCTAAGGCCTCTTCAGCCCAATGTGGATCTCGCTCCCTGTCAAGATGATTTGGTGAGCACGGGGGGGGGGGGGGCGAACTCCTGGGCGAGTTTCAGCTACCCCCAACACGATCCATTCTAATTCATTCTAATTCATTCGTACGATCCATTCTAATTCATTCGTACGAATGTATCCATTCTAATTCTTTCGTACGATCCAGTCTAATCCCTTCGTACGAATCATTCTTACTCATTCGTACGATCCATTCTAATTCATTCGCACGAATGTATCCATTCTAATTCATTCGTACGATCCATTCTAATTCATACGATCCATTCTATTTCATTCGTACGATCCATTCTTACTCATTAGCACGATCCATTCTAATTCGTTCGTACAATCCATTCTAATTCATTCGCACGATCCATTCGAATTCACTCATACGATCCATTCTAATTCATTTGTATGATCCATTCTAATTGTGCCAATGAATTAGAATGGATCATACGAATGAGTAAGAATGGATCGTACGAATGAAATAGAATGGATTGTACGAATGAGTAAGAATGGATCGTACGAATGAATTAGAATGGATTGTACGAACGAATTAGAATGGATCGTATGAATGAATTAGAATGGATCGTAAGAATGAATTAGAATGGATACATTCGTGCGAATGAATTAGAATGGATCATACGAATGAGTAAGAATGGATCGTACGAATGAAATAGAATGGATTGTACGAATGAATTAGAATGGATCGTACGAATGAATTTGAATAGATTGTATGAATGAATTAGAATGGATACATTCGTGCGAATGAATTAGAATAGATTGTGCGAATGAATTAGAATGGATCATACGAATGAATTAGAATGGATCGTGCGAATGAATTAGAATAGATCGTGCGAATGAATTAGAATGGATCGTACGAATGAATTAGAATAGATACATTCGTGCGAATGAATTAGAATGGATACACTCGTGCAAATGAATGAATTAGAATGGATCATACGAATGAATTAGAATGGATCGTACGAATGAATTAGAATGAATCGTAATCTAATTCATTCGATCCATTCTAATTCAATCATACGATCCATTCTAATTCATTCATACAATCCATTCTAATTCTTTCACACAATCTATTCTAATTCATTCGTACGATCCATTCTAATTCATTCGTACAATCCATTCTATTTCATTCGTACGATCCATTCTTACTCATTCGTATGATCCATTCTAATTCATTCGCACGAATGTATCCATTCTAATTCATTCGTACGATCCATTCTAATTCATTCGTACGATCCATTCTAATTCATTCATACGATCCATTCTAATTCATTCATACGATCCATTCTAATTCATTCGTACGATCCATTCTAATTCATTCGTATGATCCATTCTAATTCATTCGCACGAATGTATCCATTCTAATTCATTCGTACGATCCATTCCAATTCATTCGTACGATCCATTCTATTTCATTCGTACGATCCATTCTTACTCATTCGTATGATCCATTCTAATTCATTCGCACGAATGTATCCATTCTAATTCATTCGTACGATCCATTCTAATTCATTCGTATGATCCATTCTAATTCATTCATACGATCCATTCTAATTCATTCATACGATCCATTCTAATTCATTCGTACGATCCATTCTAATTCATTCGTTCGATCCATTCTAATTCATTCGCACGAATATATCCATTCTAATTCATTCGTACGATCCATTCTAATTCATTCGTACGATCCATTCTATTTCATTCGTACGATCCATTCTTACTCATTCGTACGATCCATTCTAATTCATTCGCACGAATGTATCCATTCTAATTCATTCGCACGATCCATTCTAATTCATTCGTACGATCCATTCTAATTCATTCGTACAATCAATTCTATTTCATTCGTACGATCCATTCTAATTCAATGGATTCATTTGTGCGAATGAATTAGAATGGATTGTATGAATGAATTAGATTGGATCGTATAAATTAATTAGAATGGATCGTGCAAATGAATTAGAATGGTTCATACGAAGGAATTAGAATGGATCGTATGAATGAATTAGAATGGATAGTACGAATGAATTAGAATGGATACATTCGTGCGAATGAATTAGAATGGATCATACGAATGAGTAAGAATGGATCGTACGAATGAAATAGAATGGATTGTATGAATGAATTAGAATGGATCGTACGAATGAATTAGAATGGATTGTGTGAAAGAATTAGAATGGATTCTATGAATGAATTAGAATGGATCGTATGAATGAATTAGAATGGATCGTACGAATGAATTAGAATGGATCGTACGAATGAATTAGAATGGATACATTCGTGCGAATGAATTAGAATGGATCATACGAATGAGTAAGAATGGATCAGACGAATGAAATAGAATGGATTGTACGAATGAATTAGAATGGATCGTACGAATGAATTAGAATGGATCGTGTGAAATAATTAGAATGGATTGTATGAATGAATTAGAATGGATCGTATGAATGAATTAGAATGGATCGTACAAATGAATTAGAATGGATACATTCGTGCGAATGAATTAGAATGGATCGTACGAATGAGTAAGAATGGATCGTACGAATGAAATAGAATGGATTGTACATATCAATTAGAATGGATACATTCGTGCGAATGAATTAGAATGGATCGTACGAATGAATTCGAATGGATCGTATGAATGAATTAAAATGGATCGTATGAAGGAATTAGAATGGATCGTACGAATGAATTAGAATGGATGTACAAATGAATTTGAAAGGATCGTACGAATGAATTAGAATGGATACATTCGTGCGAATGAATTAGAATGGATCATACGAATGAGTAAGAATGGATCGTACTTATGAATTAGATTGGATCGTATGAATGAATTAGAATGGATCGTACGAATGAATTAGAATAGATCGTACGAATGAATTAGAATGGATCGTACGAATGAATTAGAATTGATCGTACGAATGAATTAGATTAGATTGTGTGAATGAATAAGAATGGTGCGAATGAATTAGAATGCATCGTGCGAATGAATTATTATGGATCGTACGAATGAATTAGAATGTATCGTACGAATAAATTAGAATGGATACATTCATGCGAATGAATTAGAATGGGTCATACGAATGAGTAAGAATGGATCGTACTCTAATTCATTCGCACGAATGTATCCATTCTAATTCATTCATACGATCCATTCTAATTCATTCTTACGATCCATTCTAATTCATTCGCACGAATGTATCCATTCTAATTCATTCGTACGATCCATTCTAATTCATTTGTACGATCCATTCTAATTCATTCGTACGATTCTAATTCATTCGCACAATCTATTCTAATTCATTCGTACGATCCATTCTAATTCATTCGTACGATCCATTCTTACTCATTCATACGATCCATTCTAATTTATTCGTACGATCCATTCTAATTCATTCGCACGATCCATTCTAATTCATTCGCACGAATGTATCCGATCCATTCTAATTCATTCGAACAATCTATTCTAATTCATTCGTACGATCCATTCAAATTCATTCGCACGATCCATTCTAATTCATTCTCACGAATGAATCCATTCTAATTCATTCGTACAATCCATTCTATTTCATTCGTACGATCCATTCTTACTTATTCGTACGATCCATTCTAATTCATTCGCACGAATGTATCCATTCTAATTCATTCGTACGATCCATTCTAATTCATTCGTACGATCCATTCTAATTCATTCGGGCAATCCATTCTATTTCATTCGTACGATCCATTCTTACTCATTCGTATGATCCATTCTAATTCATTCGTACATATGATCCATTCTAATTCATTTGCACGAATACATTCGTACGATCCATTCTTACTCATTCGTATGATCCATTCTAATTCATTCGCATGAATGTATCCATTCTAATTCATTCGTACGATCCATTCTAATTCATTCGCACAATCCATTCTAATTCATTCGTACGATCCTTTCTTACTCATTCGTATGCTCCATTCTAATTCATTCGCACGAATGTATCCATTCTAATTCATTCGTACGATCCATTCTAATTCATTCGTACAATCCATTCTAATTCATTCGTACGATCCATTCTAATTCATTCATACGATCCATTCTAATTCTTTCACACGATCCATTCTAATTCATTCATACGATCCATTCTAATTCATTCGTACAATCCATTCTATTTCATTCGTACGATCCATTCTTACTCATTCGTACGATCCATTCTAATTCATTCATACGATCCAATCTAATTCTATCGTACGATCCATTCTAATTCATTCGCACGATCCATTCTAATTCATTAATACGATCCATTCTAATTCATTCGTACGACGCACGATCCATTCTAATTAATTCATACTATCCAATCTAATTCATTCATACGATCCATTCTAATTCATTCGTAGGTATCCATTATAATTCATTCATACGATCCATTGAATTAGAATGGATATATTCGTGCAAATGAATTAGAATGGATCATACGAATGAGTAAGAATTGATTGTATGAATGAATTAGAATGGATCGTATGAATGAACTAGAATGGATACATTCGTGCGAATGAATTCGAATGGATTGTGCGAATGAAATAGAATGGATACAAATGAATTAGAATGGATCATACGAAAGAATTAGAATGGATCGTATGAGTGAATTCGAATGGATCGTGCAAATGAAATAGAATGGATCATACGAATGAATTAGAATGGATCGTATGAATGAATTAGAATAGATCGTACGAATGAATTAGAATGGATCGTGCAAATGAATTAGAATGGATCATACAAATGAATTAGAATGGATACATTCGTGCGAATGAATTAGAATGGATCATACGAATAAGTAAGAATAGATCGTACGAATGAAATAGAATGGATTGTACGAATGAATTAGAATGGATCATACGAATGAATTAGAATAGATTGTATGAATGAATTAGAATGGATACATTCGTGCGAATAAATTAGAATAGATCGGACGAATGAATTAGAGTAGATCGTACGAATGAATTAGAATGGATCGTACGAATGAATTAGAATAGATCGTACGAAGGAATTAGAATGGATCGTATGAAGGAATTAGAATGGATCGTTCGAATGAATTAGAATGGATACATTCGTGCGAAAGAATTAGAATAGATCGTATGAATAAATTAGAATGGATCGTATGAATGAATTAGAATGGATTGTACGAATGAATTAGAATTGATCGTACGAATGAATTAGAATGGATCGTACGAAGGAATTAGAATGGATCGTACTAGAATGAATTAGAATAGATTGTGCGTATGAATTAGAATGGATCGTACGTAAAGAATTAGAATGGAACGTACGAATGAATTAGAATAGATTGTGTGAATGAATTAGAATGGATCGTACGAATGAATTAGAATGGATAAACTCGTGCGAATAAATTAGAATGGATTGTACGAATGAATTAGAATGGATCGTACGAATGAATTAGAATGGATCGTACGAATGAATTAGAATGGATACATTCATGCGAATGAATTAGAATGGATCATACAAATGAGTAAGAATGGATTGTACGAATGAAATAGAATGGATTGTACAAATGAATTAGAATGGATTGTACAAATGAATTAGAATGGATACATTCGTGCGAATGAATTAGAATGGATCGTACGAATAAGTAAGAATGGATCGTACGAATGAAATAGAATGGATTGTACGAATGAATTAGAATGGATCGTACGAACGAACTAGAATGGATCGTGTGAAAAAATTAGAATGGATCGTATGAATGAATTAGAATGGATCGTATGAATGAATTAGAATGGATCGTACGAATGAATTAGAATGGATCGTACGAATGAATTAGAATGGATACATTCGTGCGAATGAATTAGAATGGATCGTACGAATGAGTAAGAATGGATCGTACGAATGAAATAGAATGGATTGTACGAATAAATTAGAATGGAATTAGAATGGATCGTACGAAGGAATTAGAATGGATACATTCGTGCGAATGAATTAGAATGGATCGTACGAATGATTCGTACGAAGGAATTAGAATGGATCGTACGAAGGAATTATTATGCATACATTCGTCCAAATGAATTCGAATGGATCGTGTGAATGAAATAGAATGGATACAAATTAATTAGAATGGATCATACGAATGAATTAGAATGGATCGTATAAGTGAATTTGAATGGATCGTGCGAATGAATTAGAATGGATCATACGAATGAATTAGAATGGATCGTACGAATGAATTAGAATAGATCGTACGAATGAATTAGAATGGATCGTACGAATGAATTAGAATAGATCGTACGAATGAGTAAGAATGGATCGTACGAATGAAATAGAATGGATTGTACGAATGAAATAGAATGGATCGTACGAATGAATTAGAATGGATCGTGTGAAAGAATTAGAATGGATTGTATGAATGAATTAGAATAGATCATATGAGTGAATTCGAATGGATCGTGCGAATGAATTAGAATGGATCATGCGAATGAATTAGAATGGATCGTATGAATGAATTAGAATGGATACATTCGTATGAATGAATTAGAATGGATGGTGCAAATGGAATGGATCGTGCGAATGAATTAGAATGGATTGTATGAATGAATTAGAATGGATACATACGAATGAATTAGAATGGATTGTACGAATGAATTAGAATGGATCGTACGAATGAATTAGAATGGATTGTACGAACGAATTAGAATGGATCTGGATCGTACGAATAAAATAGAATGGATACATTCGTGCGAATGAATTAGAATGGATCGTGCGAATGAATTAGAATGGATTGTACGAATGAATTAGAATGGATCGTATGAATGAATTAGAATGGATCGTGTATCCATTCTAATTCATTCATACGATCCATTCTAATTCAAAAGTACGATCCATTCTAATTCATTCATACGATCCATTCTAATTCATTCGCACGAATGTATCCATTCTAATTCATTCGTACGATCCATTCTATTTCATTCGTACGATCCACTCTAATTCATTTGTACGATCCATTCTAATTCATTCGCACGATCCATTCTAATTCATTCGCACGAATGTATCCAATCCATTCTAATTCATTCGTACGATCCATTCTAATTCATTCATATGATCCATTCTAATTCATTTGCACGAATGTATCCATTCTAATTCATTCGTACGATCCATTCTAATTCATTCGTACGATCCATTCTAATTCATTCGTACGATCCATTCTAATTCATTCGCACGATCCATTCTAATTCATTCGCACAAATGTATCCATTCTATTTCATTCGTACGATCCAGATCCATTCTAATTCATTCGTACGATCCATTCTAATTCATTCGTACAATCCATTCTATTTCATTCGTACGATCCATTCTTACTCATTCGTACGATCCATTCTAATTCATTCGTACGATCCATTCTAATTCATTCGTACGATCCATTCTAATTCATTCATACAATCCATTCTATTTCATTCGTATTATCCATTCTAATTCATTCATACGATCCATTATAAGTCATTCATATGATCCATTATAATTCGTTCGTACGATCCATTCTAATTCATTCGTCCAATCCATTCTATTTCATTCGTACGATCCATTCTTACTCATTCGTATGATCCATTCTAATTCATTCGTACGATCCATTCTAATTCATTCGTACGATCCATTCTAATTCCTTCGTATGATCCATTCTAATTCATTTATACGATCCAGTTTTATTCATTCATACAATCTATTCTAATTCATTTGTTACTATCTGTTCTAATTCATTCGTACGATCCAGTCTAATTCATTCGCACGAATGTATCCATTCTAATTCTTTCGCACGATCCATTCTAATTCATTCATACGATCCATTCTAATTCATTTGCACGAATGTATCCATTTTAATTCATTCGTATGATCCATTCTAATTCATTCGCAAAAATGTATCCATTCTAATTCCTTCGTACGATCCTATCTAATTCATTCATACAATCCATTCCAGTTCATTCGCACCATCTATTCTAATTCATTCGCACGATCTATTCTAATTCATTTGTACGATCCATTCTAATTCATTCGTACGATCCATTCTAATTCATTCGTACGAACCATTCTAATTCATTCATACGATCCAATCTAATTCATTTATACGATCCATTCAAATTCATTTATACGATCCATTCTAATTCATTCGTACAAAGGAATTAGAATGGATCGAACGAAGAAATTAGAATGGATACATTCGTGCGAATGAATTAGAATGGATGGTATGAATGAGTAAGAATGATTCGTACGGAGGAATTAGAATGGATCATACAAAGGAATTAGAATGGATACATTCGTGCGAATGAATTAGAATGGATCGTACGAATGAGTAAGAATGGATCGTACGAATGAAATAGAATGGATCATACGAAGAAATTAGAATGGATCGTAACGAATGAATTAGAATAGATTGTGCGAATGAATTAGAATGGATCGTATGAATGAATTAGAATGGATAGTGCGATCGTATGAATGAATTAGAATGGATCGTACGAATGAATTAGAATGGATTGTACGAATGAATTAGAATGGATACATTCGTGTGAATGAATTAGAATGGATCGTACGAATGAGTAAGAATGGATCGTACGAATGAAATAGAATGGATTGTACGAATGAATTAGAATGGATCGTACGAATGAATTAGAATGGATCGTGTGAAAGAATTAGAATGGATTGTATGAATGAATTAGAATGGATCGTATGAATGAATTAGAATGGATCGTACGAATGAATTAGAATGGATACATTCGTGCGAATGAATTAGAATGGATCGTTTGAATGAGTAAAAATGGATCGTATGAATGAAATAGAATGGATTGTATAAATGAATTAGAATGGATCGTACGAATGAATTAGAATAGATCGTATGAGTGAATTCGAATCGATCATGCGAATGAATTATAATGGATCATGCGAATGAATTTGAATGGATCGTATGAATGAATTAGAATGGATACATTCGTATGAATGAATTAGTATGGATCGTGCGAATGGAATGGATCGTGCGAATGAATTAGAATGGATCGTATGAATGAATTAGAATGGATACATACGAATGAATTAGAATGGATCGTACGAATGAATTAGAATGGATCGTACGAATGAATTAGAATAGATCGTACGAATGAATTAGAATGGATCGTATGAATGAATTAGAATGGATCTGGATCGTATGAATAAAATAGAATGGATACATTCGTGCGAATGAATTAGAATGGATCGTGCGAATGAATTAGAATGGATTGTACGAATGAATTAGAATGGATCGTATGAATGAATTAGAATGGATCGTGTATCCATTCTAATTCATTCGTACGATCCATTCTAATTCATAAGTACGATCCATTCTAATTCATTCATACGATCCATTCGCACGAATGTATCCATTCGAATTCATTCGTACGATCCATTGTATTACATTCGTACGATCCACTCTAATTCATTCGTACGATCCATTCTAATTCATTCGCACGATCCATTCTAATTCATTCGCACGAATGTATCTGATCCATTCTAATTCATTCGTACGATCCATTCAAATTCATTCATACGATCCATTCTAATTCATTCGCACGAATGTATCCATTCTAATTCATTCGTACGATCCATTCTAATTCATTCGTACGATCCATTCTAATTCATTCGCACGATCCATTCTAATTCATTCGCACAAATGTATCCATTCTATTTCATTCGTACGATCCAGATCCATTCTAATTCATCCGTACGATCCATTCTAATTCATTCGTACAATCCATTCTATTTCATTCGTACGATCCATTCTTACTCATTCGTACGATCCATTCTAATTCATTCGTACGATCCATTCTATTTTATTCGTACGATCCATTCTAATTCATTCATATGATCCATTCTAATTCATTCATACGATCCATTCTAATTCATTCGTACGATCCATTCTAATTCATTCGTACAATCCTTTCTATTTCATTCGTACGATCCATTCTTACTCATTCGTATGATCCATTCTAATTCATTCATATGATCCATTCTAATTCATTCGTACGATCCATTCTAATTCCTTCGTATGATCCATTCTAATTCATTCATACAATCCATTCTAATTCATTCATACAATCTATTCTAATTCATTTATTACGATCTATTCTAATTCATTCGTACGATCCATTCTAATTCATTCGCACGAATGTATCCATTCTAATTCATTCGCACGATCCATTCTAATTCATTCGCACGAATGTATCCATTCTAATTCCTTCGTACGATCCATTCTAACTCATTCATACAATCCATTCTAGTTCATTCGCATAATCTATTCTAATTCATTCGCACGATTCTTTCTAATTCATTCGTACGATCCATTCTAATTCATTCGTGCGATCCATTCTAATTCATTCATACGATCCATTCTAATTCATTCATACGATCCAATCTAATTCATTCATACGATCCATTCTAATTCATTCATACGAACCATTCTAATTCATTCGTACAAAGGAATTAGAATGGATCGTACGAAGAAATTAGAATGGATACATTCGTGCGAATGACTTAGAATGGATCGTACGAATGAGTAAAAATGATTCATACGAAGGAATTACAAAGGATCGTACAAAGGAATTAGAATGGATACATTCATGCGAATGAATTAGAATGGATCGTACGAATGAGTACAAATGGATCGTACGAATGAAATAGAATGGATCGTACGAAGGAATTAGAATGGATCGTAACGAATGAAGTAGAATAGATTGTGCGAATGAATTAGAATGGATCGTATGAATGAATTAGAATGGATAGTGCGATCGTATGAATGAATTAGAATGGATCGTACGAATGAATTAGAATGTATCATACGAATGAATTAGAATGGATACATTCGTGCGAATGAATTAGAATGGATCATACGAATGAGTAAGAATGGATCGTACGAATGAAATAGAATGGATTGTACGAATGAATTAGAATGGATCGTACGAATGAATTAGAATGGATCGTGTGAAAGAATTAGAATGGATTGTATGAATGAATTAGAATGGATCGTATGAATGAAATGGAATGGATCGTACGAATGAATTAGAATTGATACATTCGAGCGAATGAATTAGAATGGATCATACGAATGAGTAAAAATGGATCGTACGAATGAAATAGAATAGATTGTACGTATCAATTAGAATAGATACATTCGTGCGAATGAATTAGAATGGATCGTACGAATGAATTAGAATGGATCATATGAATGAATTAGAATGGATCGTACGAAGGAATTAGAATGGATCGTACGAATGAAATAGAATTGATTGTATGAATGAATTAGAATGGATCGTACGAATGAATTAGAATGGATCGTACGAATGAATTAGAATGGATCGTACGAATGAATTAGAATGGATCGTACGAAGGAATTAGAATGGATCGTACGAATGAATTAGATTGGATCGTACGAATGAATTAGAATGGATCGTACGAAGGAAATAGAATGGATCCATTCTAATTTATTCGCACGAATGTATCCATTCTAATTCATTCGTACGATCCATTCTAATTCATTCGCTCAATCCATTCTAATTCCTTCGTACGATCCGTACGAATGAATTAGAATGGATCGTATGAGTGAATTAGAATGGAACGTACGAATGAATTAGAATAGATTGTGCGAATGAATTTGAATGGATCGTATGAATGAATTAGAACAGATAAATTCGTACGAATGAATTAGAATGGATTGTATGAATGAATTAGATTGGATCGTATAAATGAATTAGAATGGATCGTACGAATGAATTAGAATGGATCGTGTGAATGAATTAGAATGGATCGTACGAATGAATTAGAATGTATACATTCGTACGAATGAATTAGAATGGATCGTATGAATGAATTAGATTATACGAAGGAATTAGAATAGATCATACGAATGAAATAGAATGGATCGTAATCTAATTCATTCATACTATCCATTCTAATTCATTCGCACAATCTATTCCAATTCATTCGTACGATCCATTCTAATTTATTCGTACGATCTATTCTAATTCATTCGTACGATCCATTCTAATTCATTCGCATGAATGTATCCATTCTAATTCATTCATACAATCTATTCTAATTCATTCGTACGATCCATTCTAACTCATTCGTACAATCCATTCTATTTCATTCGTACGATCCATTCTTACTCATTCGTATGATCCATTCTAATTCATTCGCACGAATGTATCCATTCTAATTCATTCGTACGATCCATTCTAATTCATTCGCACGATCCATTCTAATTCATTCGTACAATCCATTCTAATTCATTCGTACAATCCATTCTATTTCATTCGTATGATCCATTCTTACTCATTCGTACGATACATTCTAATTCATTCGCACGAATGTATCTATTCTAATTCATTCGTACGATCCATTCTAATTCATTCGCACGATCCATTCTAATTCCTTCGTACGATACGTACGAATGAATTAGAATGGATCGTATGAGTGAATTAGAATGAAACGTACGAATGAATTAGAATAGATTGTGCGAATGAATTAGAATGGATCGTACGAATGAATTAGAATGGATAAATTCGTGCGAATAAATTTGAATGGATTGTATGAATGAATTAGATTGGATCGTATAAATGAATTAGAATGGATCGTACGAATGAATTACAATGGATCGTGCAAATGAATTAGAATGGATCGTACGAATGAATTAGAATAGATACATTCGTGCGAATAAATTAGAATGGATCGTATGAATGAATTAGATTGTACGAAGGAATTAGAATGGATCATACGAATGAAATAGAATGGATCGTAATCTAATTCATTCATGCGATCCATTCTAATTCATTCGCACAATCTATTCTAATTCATTCGTACGATCCATTCTAATTCATTCGTACGATCTATTCTAATTCATTCGTACGATCCATTCAAATTCATTCGACGAATGTATCCATTCTAATTCATTCATACAATCTATTCTAACTCATTCGTACGATCCATTCTAATTCATTCGTACAATCCATTCAATTTCATTCGTATGATCCATTCTTACTCATTCGTATGATCCATTCTAATTCATTCGCATGAATGTATCCATTCTATTACATTCGTACGATCCATTCTAATTCATTCGCACGATCCATTCTAATTCATTCGTACAATCCATTCTAATTCATTCGTACAATCCAGTCTATTTCATTCGTACGATCCATTCTTACTCATTCGTACGATCCATTCTAATTCATTAGCACGAATGTATCCATTATATTTCATTCGTACAATCCACTCTAATTGTACGATCCATTCTATTTCATTCGTACGGATCGTACGAATGAATTCAAATGGATCGTGCTAATGAATTAGAATGGAACGTACAAATGAATTAGAATAGATTATGCGAATGAATTAGAATGAATCGTACGAATGAATTAGAATGGATAAATTCGTGCGAATGAATTAGAATGGATTGTATGAATGAATTAGATTGGATCGTATAAATGAATTAGAATGGATTGTACGAATGAATTAGAATGGATCGTGCAAATGAATTAGAATGGATCGTACGAATGAATTAGAATGGATACATTCGTGCGAATGAATTAGAATGGATCATATGAATGAATTAGATTGTACGAAGGAATTAGAATGGATCATACGAATGAAATAGAATGGATCGTAATCTAATTCATTCATACGATCCATTCTAATTCATTCGCACAATCTATTTTTATTCATTCGTACGATCCATTCTAATTCATTCGTACGATCTATTCTAATTCATTCGTACGATCCATTCTAATTCATTCGCACGAATATATCCATTCTAATTCATTCATACAATCTATTCTAATTCATTCGTACGATCCATTCTAATTCATTCGTACAATCCATTCTATTTCATTCGTACGGTCCATTCTTACTCAGTCGTATGATCCATTCTAATTCATTCGCACGAATGTATCCATTCTAATTCATTCATACGATCCATTCTAATTCATTCGTACGATCCATTCTAATTCATTCGTACGATCCATTCTAATTCCTTCATACGATCCATTCTAATTCATTCGTATGATCCATTCTAATTCCTTCGTACGACCCATTCTAATTCATTCGCACGAATGTATCCATTCTAATTCATTCGTACGATCCATTCTAATTCATTCGTACGTGCGAATGAATTAGAATGGATCGTATGAATGAATTAGAATGGATCATCACGAATGTATCCATTCTAATTGATACGTATAATCCATTCTATTTCATTCGTACGATACATTCTTACTCATTCGTATGATCCATTCTAATTTATTCGTACGATCCATTCTAATTCATTCGTACGATCAATTCTAATTCATTAGCACGATCCATTCTAATTCATTCGCACGAATGTATCCATTCTAATTCATTCGTATGATCCATTCTAATTCATTCGTACAATCCATTCTATTTCATTCGTACGATCCGGACGAATGTACGATCCATTCTTACACATTCGTACGATCCATTCTAATTCATTCGCACGAATGTATCCATTCTAATTCATTCATACAATCGATCCAATCTAACTCATTCATACGATCCATTCTAATTCATTCGCACGAATGTATCCACATTCTAATTCATTCATACTCATACGATCCCATCTAATTCATTCGTACGATCCATTCTAATTCATTCGTACGATCCATTCTAATTCCTTCGTACGATCCATTCTAATTCCTTCGTCCGATCCATTCTAATTCCTTCGTACGATCTATTCTAATTCCTTTGTACGATCCATTCTAATTCATTCATACGATCCATTCTAATTCATTCGCACTAATGTATCCATTCTAATTCATTCGTACGATCATACGTATGAATTAGAATGGATACATTCATGGGAATGAATAAGAATGGATCGTACGAATGAATTAGAATGGATACATTCGTGCGAATGAATTAGAATGGATACATTCGTGCGAAAGAATTAGAATAGATCGTATGAATGAATAAGAATGGATCGTATGAATAAATTAGAATGGATTGTGCGAATGAATTAAAATGGATCGGACGAATGAGTTAGAATAGATCGTACGAATGAATTAGAATGGATACATTCATGCGAATGAATTAGAATGGATCGTACGAATGAGTAAGAATGGATTATACGAATGAATTAGAATGGATATATTCGTGCAAATGAATTAGAATGGATCGTACGTACGAATGAATTAGAATGGATACATTCGTGCGAATGAATTAGAATGGATCGTGCGAATGAATTCGAATGGATCGTACGAATGAATTAGAATGGATAAATTCGTGCGAATGAATTAGAATGGATTGTATGAATGAATTAGATTGGATCGTACGAATGAAATAGAAGAGATCGTACGAATGAATTAGAATGGATCGTGCTAATGAATTAGAATTGATCGTACGAATGAATTAGAATGGATCGTGCGAATGAATTAGAATGGATCGTACGAATGAATTAGAATGGATACATTCGTGCGAATGACTTAGAATGGATCGTATGAATGAATTAGAATGGATCGCGCGAATGAATTAGAATGGATCGTATGAATGAATTAGAATGGATCGTGCGAATGAATTAGAATGGATCGTACGAATGAATTAGAATGGATTGTGCGAATGAATTAGAATAGATCGTACGAATGAATTAGAATGGATACATTCGTGTGAATGAATTAGAATGGATCGTACAATTGAGTAAGAATGGATCGTACATTCGTGCGAATGAATTAGAATGGATTGTATGAATGAATTAGATTGGATCGTATAAATGAATTAGAATGGATCGTACGTTTGAATTAGAATGGATACATTCATGGGAATGAATAAGAATGGATCGTACGAATAAATTAGAATGGATCGTATTCATACGATCCATTCTAATTCCTTCGTACGATCCATTCTAATTCATTCGCACGATCCATTCTAATTCATTCGTACGGTCCATTCTAATTCATTCGTACGATCCATTCTAATTCATTCGTACGATCCATTCTAATTCATTCGCACGATCCATTCTAATTCATTCGTACGATCCATTCTAATTCGTTCGCACGATCCATTCTAATTCATTCATACGAACTTTTCTAATTCATTCGTACAATCCATTCTAATTCATTCGCATGAATGTATCCATTCTAATTCATTCGTACGATCCATTCTAATTCATTCCCATGAATGTATCCATTCTATTTCATTCGTATGATCCATTCTAATTCATTCGTACGATCCATTCTAATTCCTTCATACGATCCATTCTAATTCATATGATCCATTCTATTTCATTCATACGATCCATTCTAATTCATTCGCACTGTCCATTCTAATTCATTCATACGATCCATTCTAATTCATTCGTACGATCCATTCTAATTCATTCGCACGATCCATTCTAATTCATTCATATGATCCATTCTAATTCATTCGTACGATCCATTCTAATTCATTCGCACGATCTATTCTAATTCATTCATACGATCCATTCTAATTCATTCGTACAATCCATTCTAATTCATTCGCACGATCCATTCGAATTCACTCATACGATCCATTCTAATTCATTCATACGATCCATTCTAATTCATTCGCACGATCCATGCTAATTCATTCATACAATCGATCCAGTCTAATTCATTCATACGATCCATTCTAATTCATTCGCTCGAATGTATCCATTCTATTTCATTCGCACAATCCATTCTAATTCTTTCACACGCACAAATACATTCGTACGATCCATTCTAATTCATTTGTACGATCCATTCTAATTCCTTCGTACGATCCATTCTAATTCATTCGTACGATCCATTCTGTGGGAGAAAATCTTCGTGCCGACCCGAAGACTTCGCAGCACCAGTCAATTGAAGGTTTGAGTCGACGATCGTTGTTCGATCTATTGATTGAAGTTGCTACTTTCGATATGCAAACAGAAAGGCAATCAGAGAGCTGACACGAGAGATATGATCTCGGAGTTCAGCCGAAGCCTACGTCTCTGTGCTATAGGGAGCAACCCGAATTTACTAACACTTGTATCGAAGTGATCTCGACAGGCCGAGTATCACTGAAACCTCTTTGATCTCTTCAAAGGCAAGAAGAAAATCGAAGAGAGGAAGTGAATGGATGGAAACTGAAATCGAGAGCTCTGGTTTCTGAAAATCAGATCTCAGAAGTAGAAATCGGATTTCGGATCCACTTACATTCGAAGGGTTTGCTATTTATAGAATTTTCTGGTGGCAAATGGCGGTTTCTGCCGTTGTATCTGGGGATCCTCCAGGTAAAGCTGGTGGGCCTCGCTGCCATTTCCTGGGGGGTTCCGCAGGTTCCTGGGCCCACCAGGCAGGGCCGGTGGGTCCCGCTGTTGTCTTCGGGGGCCCACCAGGTAGGGTCGGTGGGTCCCGCTATGGTCAGACTTCTTGCCAAAATTTACACTCATAGTTACCCCCTCCAAGCTAGCTAGAGGCCGATCTGGCTGGCTTGGATTCGTGGTGTAAAGCTAATGACCCTTTGTTACAAATGCCAAGGAGCTTGCAAAATGTTAGTGTCAAAAGAGGACTTATCGGTCATTTGTGACCGATCGGTCAAAGTTGACCGATCGGTCAAAATTGACCGATAGGTCGATTTCAACCGGTCGAGGTCGAGGTGATCGGTCATAAAGCATAGCTTTCTGACCGATCCAGTGGAAAATTGACCGATCGGTCGATTTTGACCGATCGGTCAATTTTGACCGATCGGTTGAAATCAACCAGTCGAAGTTGGGGTGATCGGGCAAAAAATCAAGTTTTTTGCCCGATCCAGTTAAAAATCGACCGATTGGTTGATTTTGACTGATCGGTCATGATTGACCGATCGGTTAAAACCAACCGATCAAGTTTTGGGTGATCGGGCAGAAAACTAAGTTTTTTGCCCGATCCAGTAGAAAATCGACCGATCAGTTGATTTTGACCGATCGGTTATGTTTGACCGATCGGTTAAAATCAACCGGTCAAGGTTGGGGTGATCGGGCAAACAACCAAGTTCTTTGCCCGATTCAGTTAAAAATCGACCGATCGGTTGATTTTGACCGATCGATCATGTTTGACCGATCGGTTAAAATCAACCGGTCAAGGTTTGGGTGATCGGGCAGAAAACCAAGTTTTTTGCCCGATTCAGTAGAAAATCGACCGATCGGTTGATTTTGACCGATCGGTCATGTTTAACCGATCGGTTAAAATCAACCGGTCAAGGTTAGGGTGATCGGGCAAAAAACCAAGTTTTTTGCCCGATTCAGTTGAAAATCGACCGATCGGTTGATTTTGACCGATCAATCATGTTTGACCGATCGGTTAAAATCAACCGGTCAAGGTTGGGGTGATCGGGTAAAAAACCAAGTTTTTTGCCCGATTCAGTTGAAAATCGACCGATCGGTTGATTTTGACCGATCAGTCATGTTTGACCGATCGGTTAAAATCAATCGGTCAAGGTTGGGGTGATCGAGCAAAAAACCAAGTTTTTTGCCCGATTCAGTTGAAAATCGACCGATCGGTTGATTTTGACCGATCGGTCATGTTTGACCGATCGGTTAAAATCAATCAGTCAAGGTTAAAAATCATCCTGCCAAACGAGTAGTCTTTTAAATAGCGATGGAAGTTGCGTTGATATGGATTTTGAAGTGGCACTAACTTCGCTGCTATGATAGAATCAGTGGTTCACTTGGACCGGCGGTTCTCTTAGACCGGCGGTTCTCCCAGACCGGCGGTTCCCTTGGACCGGCGGTTCCACTGGACCGGTGGTTTCAGCCGGTATGACACTTCGGCTGGCTTCGACGGTTCATCTAGTTTTGCGCTTGCTATGGATCGATGCCACGTGTCCTTGGTAAAAACACGGGATTTGATTTGGTAATGACACGTGTCTTCTCGATTTGTGCGCCGGCTTCTTCGGGGTATATAACCCCCTCTGGGTTTCATTTTTACCTCGTGCTTTCAGAATTTTTTCAAACTCCCAACTCTTTGCTCTTGATTTCTTGTTCTCCGCTTTCACCCGATCAATCGAAATGGCCTCCTCCGGTAGTACGAAGAAGTCGAGTGTGGTCCCCTCGAAGAGGAAGGGGAAGGAGATCGTTGAGGTTCCATTCCCTCCGAAAGGTCGCGGCAAAGGCAAGGCGGTGCTTGCTGAACTTGGATAATTGGGCAAAAGGCATCAAGGAGTTGGGTTTGCTTCAGCGCCATCGAGGCCAGAGCACATCCCCAAGGCAAGATTTGTTTTGGGCTCTCTGATGTCTCTGACGGAGGAACCGGCGTATATGTACAATACCGGTGGCAAATTCACAGATGTGCTCTCTTGCTTCACAGAAGGGAAAGTTCGACCTTCGCTCCCAGGGATTCAGTCTGCCTTTGGTATCGACAAGAGGACGATCTTCACCAACTTCGCCAGCAAGGAGCAAGTCATGGGAACCATTGTTACCATTGGCCAACTCAATTGTGGACTGCGCCTTCCGCTGCCATCCTTCGCCGCGAGGTTACTGAACACCTCCGGCCTTTGTCCCGGGCAGGTCTCTGGAAACCCCTGGAGGATCATCTACGCTTTCTGTCGCATAGAGTCAGACTTCCAGGAGGATTTGAAGGCTTGTTATTCCAGCATACCAGAAGGTGAAGTTGCCCGGATCGAGCTGGGGTACTTTTTCTATCATTATCAATGGGATTGGAGGAAAGACAGCCCGTTCTTCAATTTGACCGGCGTATCTGCACTGCGTCCGATCGTCGACACTGTCCCCTAAAACAAATATTACATCGATTGGCCTATATCGGTTTTCGGTGCATGGACTCCACTCTCAGTACCCGAGACCCCCCGGAGCGACGTGCATGAAGAAGTAAAGACGTACTGCGAGGGAGGTGTCTTCGCTTGGACTACGGAGAGGGTGGGTGCCATTGACAATTTGTTCCTGGAGTTAACTTGCGGCACTCGATCATGGAAGCAGTTTTCGAACTGCCCGGTCAGGTACGGCAACGCTAATCTCCTCCATCGACTACAGGTTCGATACGAAGACAACGAAGTCTTGTACTCCGATTATGAGGAGGATCCTCAGTCGGGCAAGATTATCAGAAAAATTCGTGCTGAGAAGAAGGCTTACAGTGCGAGGCATCGATTGCCCACCGCTGAAGAAAAGTTGGTGATACGCCGAGGCCCATCGAAGAAAAGGAAAATCCTCATCGAGCAGCAACAAGATGAAGAAGAAAAGAAGAAAGAAGAAGATGAAGAAGAAAAGGAAGAAGAAAAGAAAGGGGAAGAAGAAGAAGAAGAAGAAGATGCAGGAAATGATAGCAGTGACGACAATGATGAAGATGGGGGTGGCGAGGATGATCTTCCTCCCACCCCCACTGATGGGGATGTTGGAAATGGGGGAGGTGAGGAAGAAATTCCTCCCACCCCCACTGGTGGTGACCAAGGACATGGGGGTGGTGAGGAAGAAATTCCTCCCACCCCCACTGGTGGTGAAGAAGAAGGGGAAGACTCGCTGCCTATCCCCATCGACGAGGCTAAGGCCCGTCGTATGGAGGAGGTGATGGACGAAGAGGGCGATGGCCACAGGGTGGTTCCCGCCTATCATTTTGAGGAGTTGAAGAAGCGCCCAGTTCGCTTCAAGATCAAGTTTTCGGGGAGCGGTGGGGTTGGAAGCAACCCCACGCCCCTCGACCAGATACCCCCAGATGTACCTCGTCTTGAAGGCCCGACTACTAGCGACAGTTTGGAGGTTGAGCAACCTCCTCCTCCTTCACGCTCTTTGGCTGAGGAGATGGCAGCCCTTGTGGCTGGGCTCGAGCAGCCACAAGGTGAAGGGGAGATCTCACCTCTTCGGGGCATTCCCTCTCCAGCACACCTGGAGAGAGGAAGTCGTGTGGATGACGGGGCTCCCCAACCCCAGCCGGGGCCAACCCCCACCAAGGAGAAGTCGACCCCTAAGGATAAGAGCTCCGACTGTGGGAAAGGAAAGATGTCTCAAGTCGAAGTCACAGATATCCTTACTAACTTCTTCTTTTGATTGCACTGCTGATGATGCTTGAAATATTCTAACTCTTTTGAACTTTTGCTCGATTTGCAGAGACTCCTGCCGGCATGACTTCACTTTTGAAGGATTTGGGTGAGGTTGACATCAACCACCCAACTCCAGTGATTCGGAAGCTCTGCATGTCATGCCCCAGAAATCCGGAACCGATCCCTGGGGTGTGAGTTGAGGAAAACCAAGGGATTTAGGGTTTGGTCAACTAACTACATCAATTAGGGTTTCTCACAGGGTTGCGATTCTCTCTTAACTGAAGAAGAATGATGAGGGAGAAAACAGAGTATTTTAAAATTTGATTTTTAAAAATATTTTATTAAGAGGAAACCGATAGCTTTTTTTTTTTTTTGATAAAGATGACCACGCTCGACCTTCAACCGGGCTATCCTCTCAGCATGTGCGGCCTGCTAGTGCCCCACATGCTGACAGAAGTCCCTCTTAAGGGAGCACGAGACTCAGCCTCTAATGGCGAGCCGAGTAGCCTCGCCCACTCTCTAGCACTCGGGCACTGGTTTAGAGATCATATCTATAGGACTAGTCAATTAAGCCACTTTAAGATTTATATTTTATTGTGAGCTATCCTAGGTTTGGAGCCTTGAGGAGAGGCTTACCCAAAAAAAATTCAGCTGGCACATTACTACTAACAAACTCAGAGCACTAAACTAAAGAACTTATAAACTCTATTTCCAATCCAGGTCAATTACATCGAATGAAAGAGTTGACATACTAAAAAGAAAGACAAGCTAAGACTCCAACTCTGCCTCTGGACTACCACCGCTACTCCGGTCCTGAGCCTCTAAAACCTGCATAAGAGCCTACTCGTGGGAAAGAGTAGCCCCCAATAGGAAATTGGGAGATTAGCCAAATTAATGGCTAGTGACATCCTAGTAGCCTTTAATACTATGAGACAACCGAGCTAATTGAATTAAATTTAGCAGTACTATTACATAATATAATATTTACAGATTAATACCCTAATCCTACCAGCAGTCTATATTCTCATGCAATACCTACTGTCACTAGATTGTCTAACATAAAGTTCACTCAATATTTTACAGTAAACTATTTAAACAAAAAGATCATCTGAATGTTACCAGATTGTCAATGCTCCAAAATTCCATAATTCAACATTAAGATTCCATACTGGTTAACTAGTAATCATATAAAATATCTATCATAATCTGAACCCCGGATATTTTGTTCATCCTGCCCCCGGTCGGGCATTACTATAGGGCCTTTTATTTCGATGTAGAGGGCCAACTCTCTCGCCGCGCATACTCCAACACCATGCGCAAAGTCACCCATATGATCATAAGGGGTTTCCCGTCTTTCACGGTGGAGCTCTACCGCCCAACTTGCTTTCCTTGGGGGCTTCAACTACCCCGGGACAGGATTGCTAGGCCAATCCCTCTTCGAGGGCACCACCTATTGGCTTTACCACAATCCCTGCCCGTGACCCCTTAGCCTACTTATCTTCAGCTGTGCGCGCAGGGTGGTTCACGGCCCTTGCGCGCACGGGGTTCAATCTTTTCCACAATATAGATTATCATATTCTATTATTTTAGTAAAGTGCCAAAAACTCTACACAGTGGATAATTACCTTTAAATATATATACCGAGACAGATAAAAAAAAGGTACATGCGTTAATTAATGATTTGCAACATTTTAACCCTGGTCCCGCACTGCTCTCGCAACCCATGCATCATATACTCTCGCCCGTATTCCCGTGTGCCCGGATCTCCACACTCCACTCAGGAGGGTGGACCCGATAATTATTATTTAATCAAATTATATTTTAGTTTAAAAAAAATACCTAATTACGATGTCCATGCAATAATTATGATTATTCTATTAATATTATAAAGCATGATTATTCTATTAATATTATAAAGCATGATTATTTTATTAATATTTTAAAGCATACTTATTTTAATAATATTTTAAAGCATGCGTCGCCGGACTCGCGACTTCGCATGCAATGAGGGGTCCACGTGACCACATGCGGCGATGCCCAGCGGGACCCGCATGCAGTACCATGGACACTTACCCTAGTTGTTCTCATTTCCCACTATCAAAGACCACGGGAAGGGGAGTAGATGTCACCTGATTATCGAACATGAGCTTCTGCTAGCAACCTCAGCTCCGTCTCCGATGGGGTCAACACGTCCACGAACTGCCAAACACACACAACGGGCATATGGTCATTGCTTGCTACCGGGTAATACGGGTTTAGGCCCGAGTTGGCCGGGTCAAGAATTTTAGACGCCATCGGACGCCGGTCTATCGGCACGTAAAACAATGCTACAGTCTCAATTAGTCAGTATTCCTGATACGAAGAATCGTACTATGGCTGAACTATACTATTATGCCTAAACGGTCACATCCGTATCGGCGCCGCTACTAGCGTGACCTCATGCCCCAAAGAGCCTTCGGCATCACGATTATGGTGTGGATAGTCGGGCCTGGTCCCATCAAGGTAAGTCAGTTGCGACCAAGCACCACAAGTGTCAATGAATGCAATAAAATCGCTGGGAAAGAATCGAGCTTCGATGTCATGCACGACTGCCTGCCCGAGGGTTGTCGACACCAAATCCGACAAGTAGGGTAGGGGGTCAAACTTAGGTAATAACATCGGAGGTCGAGGTGCGGTTCAACCTTCACCCGAGTCAACCTCGGCTCAAATGATAATTTGATTAGGTTTGCGCCACGACAAACTTATAGACCCTTACTAAGCCTATGCTTAGATTGGCAAAAAGACTTATACCTTGCTCGGTCGTATTCCGAGGTTGGCGACGTTGGTGAAAGGGTGCTAGCCGGGGTGCCATTATCCACACAATGGCACAACAATTTACAAACTACAAGGAAAATCGGCACGGGGCTATATCCACGGCTAGTAAAGATAAATCGACAAGTGTCGATGCGCTATGGGTAGTCACTAGGATTTTTGGCCTTGTGGCCATGTATGGTCCAAACCATCTTAGCAAGCGAAACGATCGGCATGGGTTGGCGATGTGCCTAACCAAGTGAATCACGTCGATGTGATTAGCTCACGGTCATAATGGGGTATTACGACCCAAGGAAAAATACGTAGCCACAAAGAGGAACATCCCATTTCAAACATTATCATCCCACCATCTTCACGACTATGTCATGCACTTTCATCCAAATAACACCACAACACTCATTCCCTTATATGGATACACAGGGCCAGGGCTGGGCTTCTCCCTCTCCGCGCACGCGCGCGCGCGCACACACACACACACAATAGTGAGTCAACATGCAAGTAGACGACATAGGTTAGGGTCGTTAGCATGGGTGGCCAGGGTGGCTTCACCCCGCTGTTAGTTGCCAGCAATTGATGACAGTTACAACGACAAGGGTATTGACTAAGGCTCCGTCCCAACCCATCATTAGGCGGCAAAGCAGGTCGAAGGGGTTTGGATCGGTGTTGGGTGGTCTATGGGTGTCCGTGGCGGCCCCAACCCAATGCTCTACCACCGACTCAATGGTACCAGAAAATAGGGCAGCGAGGGGAGAAAGGGGGTGTCTATGGTCAGTCAAAGAGGAAGGGTGAGGAACTAACCCAAGGCAGTTTTCGGGGGTTTTCCTCCACGTTGCTGCTGCACTTCCTCAAGGCCAGCTCCTCCACTCCGGGCATGGTCGGGGTCCTCGGCTTCGGCTGGGCTCCTCCTCCCTATTCCGGTCAGTCGATCTTCTCCGGCGCCGGCAGCCTCTGCTCCGGCCGGTGGCGCACAATCCACCATAAGGAAGACAGAGACCAGGGGAGAGAGAAGAGATCAGGAGGGGTCGGGTCTGAACTGCTCAAGGGGGAGGGGCTGTTGGCTGCGGCTGGCTCATCCTCACTCCGGCCGGCTGCACCACTTCAGCGCCACCGCCGCACGCAGGCCATACGAGGAGTAGAGGGATCAGGGGAGAGATCAGAGGGGAGATAAGAGATCGGAGAGAGTGTGGGGGCTTTTGAAGGAGGGGAGGAGCGGCGGACTATGTACGGGCAGAACAGGGGCGCCGGATTTTAGGGGATTTGGGGTGATCGAGTTGAGGGAATTGCAGGGAAGGTGAGGGGGTGGTGACGAGATGGTTGGGCGGATCAGGGGGCGGGATTTAGGGGATTGGGTGGTTGGGGAGAGCAGTAGAGGTGAGGGAGGGGCAACGGATGGGGACGGAATCGGGTTCGGTTGGGGGCCGGGGCAGAGATCCAAGAATGGGGGAGAGAGATCCGAGAGTGAGAGAGTGGATCGATTGAGAGAACGGGTGAGAGAGAGAGGAGATCTGATGAGAGAAAGGAATAGAGAGAGAGAGAGAGAAAGAGAGAAAGAGAGAGAGAGAGAGAGAGAGAGAGAGAGAGTGAGAGAGAAAGATAGAGAGGAGTGGGGTTGAGGCGGGGTTCGGGTTTTGAAAGTGGGTTTTGGGTTTTTTTTTTTTTTTTTCTTTCTTTTGACCAGTGTGGTGGGGTTTGAAGGGTTTGGATCAAGTGGGTTGGTTGAATGGGTTGGATGGGATTAAGAGAGAGAGAGAGTGAGAGAGTTGGGTGGCTGGGTGGGTTTGGGTGTTGGGTGAGAGTAAGGATGAGGGTAAGTGAGAGGGTTTTAATTTTAGTTTTTTTTTTTTTTATTATTATTATTATTATTTTTTTTTTTTAAAAAAAAACCGGTTGAGCTCGACTCGTGCTTGACTCGTGTCGAACCTGACTCGCCCTTGACTCGGGTCGCGCCGAGACGCACTGGCGCCCAAACCTCGCCGGGTCCGACAAACCTACTACAGTATTTGATTATTAAATATATATATATATATATATATATATATATAAATAAAATATTCGTGTCCTGTCTCTATTCACGTGCTCACAAGCTCGTGTAACTACATCTCCGATACAGCCCTGCGACTTGTACCCGGGACCCGCTGCCTGGTCCCCTTCAAGCACAAACAATAAATCAAATAATTATTCTAGAAGTGGCCTTAAAATAATATTTAAATGGGACTGGGTTGCCCTGAGCGAAACATCCTGGAGTGCCGATCATTACATCCTACCCACCTTAATAGAATTTTCGTCCCGAAAATTTAATCTCTAAACTAAGGATACAAACTTGTCATCTATATTATCAAAGCGAGGAAAGACAAATCTATAATCGGTATAAATAATATTATTTATCTTGGCAATAAGAACAGTAAGTCACTACACCAAACTTACCAAAAAGGAAAAAATATGCCTTATACCCTACTACTCGCGACCTAACGTAATATGAATCGAGTCTCATAATTATTAGGATAGAGATGAATCTCCAAGTTCTCGCACCGCAGATACGAGCTTTGGTTTTCATTTTCCATTCTAATCATTAAGGACTAATATAGACTTTCATGAGTTCAGATTGTCTCCTTCTTCTGGATAAAGAGCGTCCCTCTTATCCAGAAGTAAGGTAACAGTTTGACTCATGAAATAAGATCACGGGACACTCTCATCTAACGGTACTAAAAAAAAAATTTATTCGTATATACACATAGAACTACCCTCATATATCTATAGATCCAAACTAAAGACGATAATCAGACGACTCAAGCTTGTGTGTCTAGGCTTAAATCCGACAATATTCCTTTCTGGAGCAAATACCTCTATTTCCTATGCAATGTTACTATCTTGAAAACATCCAAGAGAAACATCTATATGACACGAATCAGATACCCAAGCACACCCATTACCTAACCTAGTGAATACTAAATCAATATAAGACATCTACGCCGCACACTTTGGAGCGTAAGGAGGAAGGGACAAACAACGGGTCAAAATCACTGACACTCAACCAACTAAAAAAAAAAACTCACTGAAACACACATGCTTCTGATAGGATCTACATTTAACTAACTATGCTACTGGTGTGCAACTCTGAAAGTCTATGAAGGACATACTCTAAAGCACAAATCAGAGAACATTAGATAATTCCATTGATCTAAGGAAGTCAAAAACTATGATATTGACACTGAGAGCTAGAATTCTGCACTAAACTAATCATCAAGTTAGCGTGTAGCCTTATTATGTCCTCTACCGGACAGTCATAAACCATCGCCAAAGTTTTCGAGGAATAATGCGTACCATGTCGTGAGGGTCTCCATCAAGACATTCCGAAATCTACTAACCATATGAACTCAAACCACTACATGAGATCTCCATCTCCCGGTATACTTTTTGAAACCACTACCTCCCAAGGGTCGTCATCATTACTTATAGGAATGACATATAAGCTCTATACCGACTGATGATACACCGGAGAAAACTATCAAGAAGATCAAACCACTTATTATACCTAGAACGAGACAATGGACGATCCTAAAAATACCGACTAAGTCTCTAATTCTAAGAGTCTTTGAAGAATCAGGGAATCCTAAGATACCGGCTAGGTCTCTAGTGCTAAGGGTCAACAAAAATTTAGGGAGTCTTAAAATACCGGCTAGGTTTCTAATGCTAAAGGTCAACGAAAATAATAAAAACCAACAAAATGAATAGCCTTACAACCATATATATCTTCCCAGACATAATCGATATGTATTCATCTTCCAAAACCGATCAACCATGCGATCAACTAAAGTTTGTTTTCTAGTTCTCAGTCAATTCACTACCACTAGCAAATCCAAATAAGCATTCATCATTAAACCCAAAACAAATACTCTGAGGTTGACTATCCTTGGTTAAGACGTTCTAGGCAGTTCCTACCTGAGTCATTATGACTTACTCTGAGTCTAAACCTTAAGGTCCGGAGACAAACATAATTCTTATCATTCTTTAAAATTATTATATTTACTCCTCAAGTCCCCATCAATCAATTACCCAAGTATGGACAATTTCTTAACTACCAATCAATTCTTCCAACCTATCCAATTCTCCAAATACAATAAACCCTAGACTCTCATCCTTAGATACGCACACAAAGGTACCACTGACTATTCTAAGAAATACTACCAAATCACTTTCCCGACGATCTCTAGAATCACCCTAGCACTAGTACAGCCTAAACCTCACATCCTAATGAAACCCCTAGGAACCTATCCCTAAGCTCTGATACCAGCTGTCACGCCCCAGAAATCCGGAACCGATCCCTGGGGTGTGAGTTGAGGAAAACCAAGGGATTTAGGGTTTGGTCAACTAACTACATCAATTAGGGTTTCTCACAGGGTTGCGATTCTCTCTTAACTGAAGAAGAATGATGAGGGAGAAAACAGAGTATTTTAAAATTTGATTTTTAAAAATATTTTATTAAGAGGAAACCGATAGCTAATTTTTTTTTTTGATAAAGATGACCACGCTCGACCTTCAACCGGGCTATCCTCTCAGCATGTGCGGCCTGCTAGTGCCCCACATGCTGACAGAAGTCCCTCTTAAGGGAGCACGAGACTCAGCCTCTAATGGCGAGCCGAGTAGCCTCGCCCACTCTCTAGCACTCGGGCACTGGTTTAGAGATCATATCTATAGGACTAGTCAATTAAGCCACTTTAAGATTTATATTTTATTGTGAGCTATCCTAGGTTTGGAGCCTTGAGGAGAGGCTTACCCAAAAAAAATTCAGCTGGCACATTACTACTAACAAACTCAGAGCACTAAACTAAAGAACTTATAAACTCTATTTCCAATCCAGGTCAATTACATCGAATGAAAGAGTTGACATACTAAAAAGAAAGACAAGCTAAGACTCCAACTCTGCCTCTGGACTACCACCGCTACTCCGGTCCTGAGCCTCTAAAACCTGCATAAGAGCCTACTCGTGGGAAAGAGTAGCCCCCAATAGGAAATTGGGAGATTAGCCAAATTAATGGCTAGTGACATCCTAATAGCCTTTAATACTATGAGACAACCGAGCTAATTGAATTAAATTTAGCAGTACTATTACATAATATAATATTTACAGATTAATACCCTAATCCTACCAGCAGCCTATATTCTCATGCAATACCTACTGTCACTATATTGTCTAACATAAAGTTCACTCAATATTTTACAGTAAACTATTTAAACAAAAAGATCATCTGAATGTTACCAGATTGCCAATGCTCCAAAATTCCATAATTCAACATTAAGATTCCATACTGGTTAACTAGTAATCATATAAAATATCTATCATAATGTGAACCCCGGATATTTTGTTCATCCTGCCCCCGGTCGGGCATTACTATAGGGCCTTTTATTTCGATGTAGAGGGCCAACTCTCTCGCCGCGCATACTCCAACACCATGCGCAAAGTCACCCATATGATCATAAGGGGTTTCCCGTCTTTCACGGTGGAGCTCTACCGCCCAACTTGCTTTCCTTGGGGGCTTCAACTACCCCGGGACAGGATTGCTAGGCCAATCCCTCTTTGAGGGCACCACCTATTGGCTTTACCACAATCCCTGCCCGTGACCCCTTAGCCTACTTATCTTCAGCTGTGCGCGCAGGGTGGTTCACGGCCCTTGCGCGCACGGGGTTCAATCTTTTCCACAATATAGATTATCATATTCTATTATTTTAGTAAAGTGCCAAAAACTCTACACAGTGGATAATTACCTTTAAATATATATACCGAGACAGATAAAAAAAAGGTACATGCGTTAATTAATGATTTGCAACATTTTAACCCTGGTCCCGCACTGCTCTCGCAACCCATGCATCACATACTCTCGCCCGTATTCCCGTGTGCCCGGGTCTCCACACTCCACTCAGGAGGGTGGACCCGATAATTATTATTTAATCAAATTATATTTTAGTTTAAAAAAAATACCTAATTACGGTGTCCATGCAATAATTATGATTATTCTATTAATATTATAAAGCATGATTATTCTATTAATATTATAAAGCATGATTATTTTATTAATATTTTAAAGCATACTTATTTTAATAATATTTTAAAACATGCGTCGCCGGACTCGTGACTTCGCATGCAATAAGGGGTCCACGTGACCACATACGGCGATGCCCAGCGGGACCCGCATGCAGTACCATGGACACTTACCCTAGTTGTTCTCATTTCCCACTATCAAAGACCACGGGAAGGGGAGTAGATGTCACCTGATTATCGAACATGAGCTTCTGCTAGCAACCTCAGCTCCGTCTCCGATGGGGTCAACACGTCCACGAACTGCCAAACACACACAACGGGCATATGGTCATTGCTTGCTACCGGGTAATACGGGTTTAGGCCCGAGTTGGCCGGGTCAAGAATTTTAGATGCCATCGGACGCCGGTCTATCGGCACGTAAAACAATGCTACAGTCTCAATTAGTCAGTATTCCTGATACGAAGAATCGTACTACGGCTGAACTATACTATTATGCCTAAACGGTCACATCCGTATCGGCGCCGCTACTAGCGTGACCTCATGCCCCAAAGAGCCTTCGGCATCACGATTATGGTGTGGATAGTCGGGCCTGGTCCCATCAAGGTAAGTCAGTTGCGACCAAGCACCACAAGTGTCAATGAATGCAATAAAATCGCTGGGAAAGAATCGAGCTTCGATGTCATGCACGACTGCCTGCCCGAGGGTTGTCGACACCAAATCCGACAAGTAGGGTAGGGGGTCAAACTTAGGTAATAACATCGGAGGTCGAGGTGCGGTTCAACCTTCACCCGAGTCAACCTCGGCTCAAATGATAATTTGATTAGGTTTGCGCCACGACAAACTTATAGACCCTTACTAAGCCTATGCTTAGATTGGCAAAAAGACTTATACCTTGCTCGGTCGTATTCCGAGGTTGGCGACGTTGGTGAAAGGGTGCTAGCCGGGGTGCCATTATCCACACAATGGAACAACAATTTACAAACTACAAGGAAAATCGGCACGGGGCTATATCCACGGCTAGTAAAGATAAATCGACAAGTGTCGATGCGCTATGGGTAGTCACTAGGATTTTTGGCCTTGTGGCCATGTATGGTCCAAACCATCTTAGCAAGCGAAACGATCGGCATGGGTTGGCGATGTGCCTAACCAAGTGAATCACGTCGATGTGATTAGCTCACGGTCATAATGGGGTATTACGACCCAAGGAAAAATACGTAGCCACAAAGAGGAACATCCCATTTCAAACATTATCATCCCACCATCTTCACGACTATGTCATGCACTTTCATCCAAATAACACCACAACACTCATTCCCTTATATGGATACACAGGGCCAGGGCTGGGCTTCTCCCTCTCCGCGCACGCGCGCGCGCGCGCACACACACACACACAACAGTGAGTCAACATGCAAGTAGACGACATAGGTTAGGGTCGTTAGCATGGGTGGCCAGGGTGGCTTCACCCCGCTGTTAGTTGCCAGCAATTGATGACAGTTACAACGACAAGGGTATTGACTAAGGCTCCGTCCCAACCCATCATTAGGCGGCAAAGCAGGTCGAAGGGGTTTGGATCGGTGTTGGGTGGTCTATGGGTGTCCGTGGCGGCCCCAACCCAATGCTTTACCAACGACTCAATGGTACCAGAAAATAGGGCAGCGAGGGGAGAAAGGGGGTGTCTATGGTCAGTCAAAGAGGAAGGGTGAGGAACTAACCCAAGGCAGTTTTCGGGGGTTTTCCTCCACGTTGCTGCTGCACTTCCTCGTGGCCAGCTCCTCCACTCCGGGCATGGTCGGGGTCCTCGGCTTCGGCTGGGCTCCTCCTCCCTATTCCGGTCAGTCGATCTTCTCCGGCGCCGGCAGCCTCTGCTCCGGCCGGTGGCGCACAATCCACCATAAGGAAGACAGAGACCAGGGGAGAGAGAAGAGATCAGGAGGGGTCGGGTCTGAGCTGCTCAAGGGGGAGGGGCTACTGGCTGCGGCTGGCTCCTCCTCGCTCCGGCCGGCTGCACCACTTCAGCGCCACCGCCGCACGCAGGCCATACGAGGAGTAGAGGGATCAGGGGAGAGATCAGAGGGGAGATAAGAGATCGAAGAGAGTGTGGGGGCTTTTGAAGGAGGGGAGGAGCGGCGGACTATGTACGGGCAGAACAGGGGCGCCGGATTTTAGGGGATTTGGGGTGATCGAGTTGAGGGAATTGCAGGAAAGGTGAGGGGGTGGTGACGAGATGGTTGGGCGGATCAGGGGGCGGGATTTAGGGGATTGGGTGGTTGGGGAGAGCAGTAGAGGTGAGGGAGGGGCAGCGGATGGGGACGGAATCGGGTTCGGTTGGGGGCCGGGGCAGAGATCCAAGAATGGGGGAGAGAGATCCGAGAGTGAGAGAGTGGATCGATTGAGAGAACGGGTGAGAGAGAGAGGAGATCTGATGAGAGAAAGGAATAGAGAGAGAGAGAGAAAGAGAGAAAGAGAGAGAGAGAGAGAGAGAGAGAGAGTGAGAGAGAAAGATAGAGAGGAGTGGGGTTGAGGCTGGGTTCGGGTTTTGAAAGTGGGTTTTGGGTTTTTTTTTTTTTTTTCTTTCTTTTGACCAGTGTGGTGGGGTTTTGGATCAAGTGGGTTGGTTGAATGGGTTGGATGGGATTAAGAGAGAGAGAGAGTGAGAGAGTTGGGTGGCTGGGTGGGTTTGGGTGTTGGGTGAGAGTAAGGATGAGGGTAAGTGAGAGGGTTTTAATTTTAGTTTTTTTTTTTTTTTTTATTATTATTATTATTATTTTTTTTTTTTAAAAACCGGTTGAGCTCGACTCGTGCTTGACTCGTGTCGAACCTGACTCGCCCTTGACTCGGGTCGCGCCGAGACGCACTGGCGCGCAAACCTCGCCGGGTCCGACAAACCTACTACAGTATTTGATTATTAAATATATATATATATATATATATATATATATAAAATATTCGTGTCCTGTCTCTATTCACGTGCTCACAAGCTCGTGTAACTACATCTCCGATACAGCCCTGCGACTTGTACCCGGGACCCGCTGCCTGGTCCCCTTCAAGCACAAACAATAAATCAAACAATTATTCTAGAAGTGGCCTTAAAATAATATTTAAATGGGACTGGGTTGCCCTGAGCGAAACATCCTGGAGTGCCGATCATTACACTGCAACCTTCCGGGGGCCTCGATAGAGGAAGCCTTTCATAGGCTCGAGTGGTGGTAAGTGCATCACCTTGACTTGACTTTTGAATTGAATCTTCTGATATATTTCTAACACTTCTTGTTTGTTCGCAGAACTCAGCGGTTCTGAAATTCGGCACGAAGCTTTTCAAGAAGGTTGGAGAGCGAGAGGGTTCAACTGAAGTCTCTCACCTGACGGCTGAATTGGAAGCTGCCCAAGAGGAGAAGGATAAGCTGAGGGAGCTTCTATCTTCTAAGAAAGAGGCCTTGAAGGCCAAGATCGAGGACCTTCGGAAGGAGAAGCTGGAGAGCCAGGGGTGGAAGAAGGGCTATGAGGCTCGGGGTCACGAGCTTGAATATTTGAAGAATCGATTCTTCAAGATCGAGACTCTGGCTCATGATCAATCGGTGGAGCTATCGGAGCTGAAGAGCCAAGTTGCTGATAGGGAAGCTGCTCTCGCTGCCAGAGAAGCTGCTCTTGATGCTAAGGAGGCCTCTTTTACTACCAAGGAGGAGGCTCTCAAGAAGGAGTTAGAGCATATGCGTGCTGAATGCGCAAGTTACAGGGAGACGGCCGAGAAGGCGGTGGAAGCACTAAGGGTCCATGCCAGCAGTGTCCGATCTTCCAAGGCTTCTGTGGCGAGTAAAGCTCGCGGTGGATCCGAAGGAGAGAAGTCGCGTGCTCCCAGTGTGGCTAAACCCTGATGTATTCTATCTTCTTTTTGATGTTTGTACTTGTAAACTCTTGATATGTAACAACTTACTCCTGTACTTAGCAACTTTTGATAATATAGATCTTTTTGGTGTTTGGAAATTGAATGTCTCTTGTGTTGAATGTCTTTGAATGTTACTCTCTTGATGATATTGGAATATTTAATAGATACCAAACAATTGAATGTAAGGGGTCGAGTCACAGCTCGATTACCTGAGTTTATTATGTATCGTGGAAATTGAACTTGATTCGTGTAACATTTGTATGTGAGGGGTCGAGTCGCAACTCAAACACCTAAACCTGTTAGGCGATATAGAAATTGATTGAAATTGAAGGTCATTTAACATTGTAAGTAAGTGGTAGTGTCGCAACACCAGCTCCCAAACCTGTTAATTCGACCAGTAGCTTGAAGGTTGCTTTGCATGACAACCCAAAATCGTTTAACATCTACCTGTAAGGGGTTGAGTCACAACTCAAACACCCAAACTTGTTAAATGACCTTGTAATTTGAATGTAGCTTGAATGTAGATAACTTGAAATTGCTTCAGAACTTGATTTGAAAAACCTGAGCATTTCAACACTTGAAAGAGAACTTTATTTATCGTGGAATTTACATCATGGATAGAACAATTTGAGATGTCTGGCATTCCAAGCTCGTGGTAGTCTATCTCCTTCTGGTGAGATCAGTCGATAAGATCATTTGCCTCCTACTGATTCCACCATGTAGGGTCCTTCCCAGTTGGGAGCTAGTTTTCCGCTGCTGTGTTCTTTAGTGTTGTAAAAAACTACTCTGAGAACTAGGCTGCCAATCAGGAATTGTCTCTTGCAGATCTTCTGATCGTAGGCTCGCTTGATTTTCTGTTGATACTTGGCGATTCAGACTATAGCTTGATCTCGTAGTTCTTCAGAGAAATCAGAATCGTTGGCTCGAAGTTCTTCATTGATCCCTCTTTCAACTGCCCTGGTCTTCAAAGTACTCGATATGTTTTCTGTTGGGAGTACTGCTTCCGATCCATATATTAGACGAAAGGGTGAGAACCCTGTTGATCTTCTCGGAGTTGTGCGATATCCCCAAAGGACTTCAGGTAGGACCTGTTCCCACAATCCTTTCTTGTCGTTGAGTTTCTTCTTGAGTATACCAAGAATGGCTCTGTTTGAGGCTTCGGCATGACCGTTGCATTGAGGGTACTTCGGAGTTAAGTAGAAAAGCTTGATTCCGTTGTTCAGATAGAACTCACGGAACTTATCAGAGTCGAATTGAGCTCCATTGTCAGCAACAAGAACGTGAGGTGTGCCAAACCTTGAGAAGATGTTATGTCAAATGAACTTGATCACTTCATCATCAGTCTCTCGAAATAGTGGCACTGCTTCGACCCATTTGGTGAAGTAATCTGTAGCCAGTAGCATATACTTCTTTTTGCTCGGAGTTGGAGGAAAGGAGCCCAAGAAGTCCAACCCCCATTGATGGAAAGGCCATGGGCTTGATAGTTGATGAAGCTCATCTGCAGGGAGATGGATAGTTCGAGCGTGTCTTTGGCAAGGCTCACATCTTTGAACCACTTGGCGAGCGTCTTTTGACATTGTTGGTCAATAGTAACCTTGTAGCTTCATCTTGGATTCGAGTGATCTTCCTCCCGAATGATTCCCGCAGGCTCCAGAGTGGATGTCAATCAGGATTGCCTTTGCTTGTTCAGGGCTAATACACTTGAGCATCATCCCGTTGTGGGACTTGAAGTATAGATCTTCTCCTTGAATGATATAGCATGGGAGCTTCCTTTGAAGTCTTCGGGCTTGATTTGGATCTTCGGGCATTTTGCCATGTTTGAAGAAGTTGAAAATTGGCTGTCTCCAATCCTCAAGCTCACCTGTGGTGGTAAGGTTCAATACCAGTTGATCTCTACCCCCAGATCTCTTTGTGGTAGCAATGATCTGTTGTTCGGAGGTAGTCTTGGGCATTTCTTGATAATCGATTTGTATCTGCCTTCCTCTGAGTGAGTCTCCAAGAACTGAGGCAGCATTGGCTAAGGCATCTGCTTCTCGATTCTCTACTCTTGGGATTTGAATGAATTCAATGCTAGTGAAACGTTGTTGAAGGCGTCGTACTAGGGCCAAGTAGAGTTGCATTCTCTCTTCACGAGCTGTGTACTCTCCGTTGATTTACCTTATAATCAGCTGGGAGTCGCTGTAGACGATAATTCAATCCACCCCCAGGGATTCAGCAATTTCAAGTCCGGAGATGAGTGCTTCGTATTCGGCTTCGTTGTTGGTGGTGTTGAACCAGAGGAGAGTGGCCTTTTGGAGATGATCTAGTTCGGGGGATATCAAGACTATCCCAGTTCCCGAACCGATCGAACTTGAAGCTCCATCAGTATAAAGCTTCCATGGAGGAGTTATGGCAATAGCCTCAAGGCTTGGATCGGTTTTTGTAACCGGATTGACCGGAGGATCAGCTTGATCAGCTTCATCTTCAAGGCGCATATTGACATCTTCTTTCCAGGTTATGGGATCTTCAACTGGAAAGTCAGCTAGAAAATCAGCAATAGCCTGTCCCTTGATTGAAGTGCGAGGTTCGAATTGAATCCCCAGAGCACTCATTTCGATCACCCATTTGGTCATTCGACCCGCTCGTCCAGCTTTGTCAACGATATCTTTGAGTGGGTGTTCTGAAATGACCGTGATCTGATAAGAGACAAAGTAAGGTTGGAGGCGACACGATGCAGTGAGCAAGGCCAGAATGACCTTCTCAGTTTTGGAGTAACGAGTCTCAGCCGGAAGAAGAGTATGACTGATATAATAAACTGGATGTTCGATGCCTTCTCTTCTACTGACTAGGACCGCACTGATTGCTTGATTGGTCACGGTGAGATAGAGCCATAAGTCTTCTTTTGGAAGTGGAGCAGTCAGGATAGGAGCTTGCACCAGATATTTCTTGATGTCTTGAAAAGCTTCTTCACAAATTGGACTCCATCCCGATGTACCTGCCTTTCGCAGCTTGTCGAAAAGAGGCTTACACTTGTCGGAAGACTTTGAGATGAACCGATTGAGGGCAGCAAGTCTTCCAGTGAGACGTTGTACTTCCTTCCGATTGGTAGGTGATGGCATGTCGAGGATGGCTCGAATTTGGTCGGGGTTGGCTTCAATGCCCCTCCTGGTCACAAGATGACCCAGGAATTTGCTCGATTGAACTCCGAAAGCACACTTGGCCGGATTGAGCTTTATGCGATACGTTCGGAGGATTTAGAATATTTCAGTCAGATCGGATAGATGGTTTCCTCTACTCGAGCTCTTGGTGAGGAGATCGTCGACGTAAACTTCGACGTTACGATCGATCTGGTCTTCGAACATCTTTGTAACTAGTCGTTGATAGGTAGAACCAGCATTTTTGAGGCCAAAAGGCATTACGTTGTAGCAGTAAAGACCTCTGCTAGTCACAAAGCATGTCTTCTCTTGATCATCAGAGTGAAGCGGAATTTGATTGTACCCAGAGTATCCATCCATGAATGATAATAGCTCATGGCTAGCAGTGGCATCGATGAGTCTATCTATCCTCGGCATGGGGAATGGATCTTTGGGGCAAGCTTTGTTGAGGTTGGTGAAGTCGATGCACACTCGCACCTTCCCATTCTTTTTTGGGATAGCAACTATGTTGGAGATCCACGTAGGGTACTCTACTTCTTGAATGAAGCCTGCTGTGAGTAACTTACTGATCTCCTCTTGAACAGCAACTTGCAGCTCTGGTCGGATTGTGCGTAGCTTTTTCTTGACGGGTTTTACTTCTTCTTTGATCGCGAGCCGGTGGCAGGCATCATCTGGATTGATCCCTAGCATGTCTTCAAAGCACCAGGCGAAGACGTCGATGTTGGACTGGAGGAAGGATATTATGTCTCGCGCTTCTGCATCGCTAAGACCGGTGTCAATGAATGTTTATCGATGGAGATCTCCACTGTCGATATTGATTGGGATGATTTCTTCAATTGAAGGTGAGGCTTCCTATTCGATCGGTGGGGGCTCGATCAGTGGAATCTCTTTTGATTGCTATTGGGAAGAGGGGCCAGCTTCATCTCGTGGCCGCTTTAGAGGAGCGATATTGATCTTACGATCTGTTTTTGTAGCAGTAGCTTCACAAGATCGCCCGGCTTGCTGATCGCCTTGAATACAGACAATGCCTTCTCCCGTTGCGAATTTGAGGAGTTGATGATAAGGAGAGGAGATGGCATTGATCTGGTGGAGGAATGGTCGACCGAGAATAGCGTTGTAGCTGGACGTTCCTTCGACGATAGCAAATCTCACCGAGACTCGAGTTTCTCGGCTGAGATCGAGAGTGAATCTTGATTCACCCATAGTAATGCTTTGTTCACCGTTGAAGCCGGTAATCACCGTTGGAACAACATCAAGACTTGAATATTTATGCCCTAGACGTTTGAAGTAGTCTGAGAACATAATGTCGATGGAGCTTTCGGTGTCGATGAGAATTTGATTGACAGTGCTTCCGTCAATGAGGATCTTTAGGACCAGGGGGTCTCGATGTGGAGTATGAACTCCTTGAAGGTCTGAGTCGTTGAAGACGATGGACGGCCAAGCTAAACCCTCAATAGGCTTCTCGATCCATGTGTTCTCTTTGTTTGCCGTAGCACGAACATGGAAGATACGTCGAACTTGCCGATCAACTTCTTTCCCGGTCACTGCTTGATTGTGCAATGATCCGTGAATGCCAAAGACGTTGGCATTCACAGTAAGAGGAGATCGGTGGGAAGAGATTCGATGGACCCAGCAAGCTTCTTTCCCCTTCGCAGAGGATCGGCGTTGATCTTGCCCATCTTTGGTGAACTCTTGTAGGTGGCCTTCTCGCAACAAATCTTCGAGATGAAATTTTAACCGATAGCACCGATCGGTGGAATGGCCGTGACTTTGGTGGAAGTCGCAATAAACAGTTTTGTCAGCAATGAATTTAGTGTTCGGCTGAAGTGGATTGGGCCTTCGAAGGAATTCTTCGTGTTGAATGCGGTCGAGGATCTGTTCAACCGGTAAATTCCACTCGGTGAAAGTGGTCTTCGTCGGAGATCGTCGTCCATCATTCTTCGATCTTTTGTTGGCATGGGGGGCTACTGCCTCAGCGTTGTGAGCTTTGGCAGCATACTTTGGAGCTTCTCTCTCCACAGGCCTTCGCTTTGACTCTCGCCCTTTTTGGGTGACTTGATCAACTTCAACCTCAATTTCCCTCTGAATTAGATCAAACATTGAACCCAGAGAAGGAGGAGGTTTGAGGAAGAAGTCGTTGTAGATATGTAGGTCGAAACGGAGGGCGTTCTGGAAAGCCAACATGATGGCTTCATCATCCAGATGTCTTCAGGAGAGGGCAGCATGCTCGTTGCGGAATCTTCTAGTGAAACTGCAGAGACTCTCGTCAGCACCCATCCTTACCCGATATAGGGAGTCGAGCTTCTTTTCTGGCTTCAGATTGAGTTGATAATGCTGTACGAAGAGGTTAGTCAGAACACCGAACTGGGTAATGGACCCAGCTCAGAGATTATGGTACCAATCGAGTGATGGCTCATCGAGACTTCCGGCGAAAGTGCGACAAAGCACGTTATTCTCTTCTTCGTGCGGTGTCAAGGCTTGTTTGAAGGCTAGTATATGGAGAGTCGGATCTCCTTTGACACAATTAAATTTGGGGAGAGTGGGAGTTCTCCATCCCTTTGGAAATGTTGATTCAAACTGGCTCCGATGGAGAGGTCCGGCTGATGAGTACCCGTCTCTACGACCATGCCCTCGATTTGGGTATGGATCGAGAGGCAAGATTGAGAGGTCATGTTCAGGCCTCTGAGTATCAGCAGGTTGGAGTCGGTGATGAAGATCCGGTCCGAGTCCATATTGAAGTGGAATAGATGGAGAAATTCTACTCTTTGAAGGAGCGCCTTTCATCAGGTGTTTCCTTGGTTTGCTGAGCTTTGAAGGTGCCTTCCTGTCGCAGTTGCGACCAGAAGAGGATTGGGAGGACTCATCGTCGAGGCGATCCCAAACACTCTGTTTCCATGGGACAGTAGAGGGAGTTGGGTCGCGACGAATCCTCCCGGGGGCAGCAGTGCACATTGACCTTCGTTGCTCGGAGTGGATTGATTATCGTGGAAGATCGACCCTCTCATTTGTACAGGGGATAGGAAGAGCGATCCCAGCTTCGGAAGCTGCCTTCTTGAGGGCATCCCTCTCAGCGGTGAGGGTGGCATTTTGCTTTGCTAGCTGGAGTAGTTGAAAGTCGATTGCTGAGATTTGATAAGTCGATAGAGGGTTCTCAACAGGAGGAGCAGTCTGCCCAATTGATTGATGGAGAGGGGCGATCGGTTGATCAACTGATCTCCCACTTCCTGAGTGAACCCCCACATTGGGGACAGCAAGGGGCTGTCCGAAATTGAGCCTTTGACTTATTGAATGAGTCTCAGGACGAGATTATTGAGTGTTACTTCCTTCTGGTTGGCCCTGATGTTTCGTTCTCGCCATTTAGTAGGGAGCGAAGGGTACAACGAGAGTGCTGATGTCCTAATGGTTGTCTGATCAACCACAGGGGCGAGGAAGTTTGGCTATCAAGATCGGTTATCTGCTCAACCGATCTAATAGTCGTAGAGAGAGCTTGGCTTTTCGTTTCGATCCCACAGACGGTGCCAAACTATGGGGAAAAATCTTCGTGCCGACCCGAAGACTTCGAAGCACCACTCAATTGAAGGTTTGAGTCGACGATCGTTGTTCGATCTATTGATTAAAGTTGCTGCTTTCGATATGCAAACAGAGAGGCAATCAGAGAGCTGACACGAGAGATATGATCTCGGAGTTCAGCCGAAGCCTACGTCTCCATGCTATAGGGAGTAATCCAAATTTACTAACACTTTTATCGAAGTGATCTCGACAGGCCGAGTATCACTGAAACCTCTTTGATCTCTTCAAAGGCAAGAAGAAAATCGAAGAGAGGAAGTGAATGGATGGAAACTGAAATCAAGAGCTCTGGTTTCTGAAAATCAGATCTCAGAAGTAGAAATCGGATTTCGGATCCATCTACATTCGAAGGGTTTGCTATTTATAGAATTTTCTGGTGGCAAATGGCGGTTTCTGCCGTTGTATCTGGGGATCCTCCAGGTAAAGCTGGTGGGCCCCGCTGCCGTTTCCTGGGGGGTTCCGCAGGTTCCTGGGCCCACCAGGCAGGGCCGGTGGGTCCCGCTGTTGTCTGCGGGGGCCCACCAGGCAGGGCCGGTGGGTCCCGCTGTGGTCAGACTTCTTGCCAAAATTTGCACTCACACATTCTAATTCATTCGCATGATCCATTCTAATTTATTAATACGATCCATTCTAATTCATTCATACGACACATGATCCATTCTAATTCATTCATACGATCCAATCTAATTCATTCATACGATCCATTCTAATTCATTCGTATGTAACCATTCTTATTCATTCATACGATCAATTCTAATTCATTCGTATGATCCATTCTAATTCATTCGCACGATCCATTCTAATTCATTAATACGATCCATTCTAATTCATTCGTACGACGCACGATCCATTCTAATTCATTCATACGATCCAATCTAATTCATTCATACGATCCATTCTAATTCATTCGTATATATCCATTCTAATTCATTCATACGATCCATTCTAATTCATTCGTACGATCCATTCTAATTCATTCGCACGATCCATTCTAATTCATTAATACGATCCATTCTAATTCATTCGTACGACGCACGATCCATTCTAATTCATTCATACGATCCAATCTAATTCATTCATACGATCCATTCTAATTCATTCGTATGTATCCATTCTAATTCATTCATACGATCCATTCTAATTAATTTTGTACGGTCCATTCTAATTGCACGATCTATTCTAATTCATTCATACGATCCATTCTAATTCATTCGTACGATCCATTCTAATTCATTCATACGATCCATTCTAATTCATTCGTACGATCCATTCTAATTCATTCGTACGATCTATTCTAATTCATCTAATTCATTCATACGATCCATTCTAATTCGTTCGTATGTATCCATTCTAATTCATTCATACGTTCTAATTCATTCGCATGATCCATTCTAATTCATTCATACGATCCATTCTAATTCATTCGTATGATCCATTCTAATTCATTCGTATGATCCATTCTAATTCATTCGCACAATCTATTCTAATTCATTCGTACGATCCATTCTATTTCATTCGTACAATCTATTCTAATTCATACGATCCATTCTATTTCATTCATACGATCTATTCTAATTCATTCGCACGATCCATTCTAATTCATTCGTACGATCCATTCTAATTCCTTCATACGATCCATTCTAATTCCTTCGTACGATCCATTCTATTCCATTCGTATGATCCATTCTAATTCCTTCGTACGATCCATTCTAATTCCTTCGTACGATCCATTCTAATTCCTTCGTACGATCCATTCTATTTCATTCGTATGATCCATTCTAATTCCTTCATACGATCCATTATTATTCATTCTCATGAATGTATCCATTCTAATTCATACGTACGATCCATTCTAATTCATTTATACGATCCAATCTAATTCATTCATACGATCCATTCTAATTCATTCATACGATCCATTCTAATTCATTCGTACGATCCATTCTAATTTATTCGCACGAATGTATCCATCCTTTGTACGATCCATTCATACTCATTCGTATGATCCATTTAAATTCATTCGTACAATCCATTCTATTTCATTCATACGATCCATTCTAATTCATTCGTACGATTCATTCTAATTCATTAGTACACGTGCACGATCCAATCTAATTCATTCGCACGAATGTATCCATTCTAATTCATTCGTACGATCTATTCTAATTCATTCGTACGATCCATTCTAATTCATTCGTATGATCCATTCTAATTCATTCGTACGATCCATTCTAATTCCTTCGTACGATCCATTCTAATTCATTCATATAATCCATTCTAAAACATTCGTATGATCCATTCTAATTCATTCACACGATCTATTCTAATTCATTCATACGATCCATTCTAATTCATTCGTACGATCCATTCTAATTCATTCGCACGATCCATTCTAATTCATTCATACGATCATTTCTAATTCATTCGTACAATCCATTCTAATTAATTCGCACGATCCATTCGAATTCACTCATACGATCCATTCTAATTCATTCATATGATTAATTCTAATTCATTCGTACGATCCATTCTAATTCATTCGTACAATCCATTCTATTTTATTCGTACGATCCATTCTTACTCGTTCGTACGATATCCACTCTAATTCATTCATACGATCCATTCTAATTCCTTCGTACGATCCATTCTAATTCCTTCGTACGATCCATTCTAATTCATTCATACAATCCATTCTAATTCATTCGTACGATCCATTCTAATTAATTCGCATGATCCATTCTAATTCATTCATACGATCCATTCTAATTCATTTGCATGAATATATCCATTCTAATTCATTCGTACGATCCATTTTAATTCTTCACACGATCCATTCTAATTCATTCGTACGTTCCATTCTAATTCATTAGCACGATCCATGCAAATTCATTCGTACGATCCATTCTAATTCATTCGCACGATCCATTCTAATTCATTCACACGAATGTATCCATTCAATTCATTCGTAAGATCCATTCTAATTCATTCGTACGATCAATGGATTGTACGAATGAATTAGAATGGATCGTGTGAAAGAATTAGAATGGATTGTATGAATGAATTAGAATTGATCGTGCGAATGAATTAGAATGGATCGTACCAATGAATTAGAATGGATCGTATGAATGAAATAGAATGGATCGTATGAATTAGAATGGATCGTACGAAAAAAATAGAATAGATCGTACGAATGAATTAGAATGGATACATTCGTGCGAATGAATTAGAATGGATCGTACGAATGAATTAGAATGGATCGTGCGAATGAATTAGAATGGATACATTCGTGCGAAAGAATTAGAATGGATCGTACGAATGAATTAGAATAGATTGTGCGAATGAATTAGAATGGATCGTACGAATGAATTAGAATGGATACATTCGTGCTAATGAATTAGAATGGATCGTACGAATGAATTAGAATAGATTGTGCGAATGAATTAGAATGGATCGTATGAATGAATTAGAATGGATCATAATAATGGATCGTACGAATGAAATAGAATGGATCGTACGAATGAATTAGCATGGATCGTGCTAAGGAATTAGAATGGATCGTACGAAGGAATTAGAATAGATTATGCGAATGAATTAGAATGGATCGTACGAATGAATTAGAATGTATCGTAATAATGGTTCGTACGAATGAAATAGAATGGATCGTACGAATGAATTAGCATGGATCGTGCGAATGAATTAGAATGGATCGTACGAATGAATTAGAATGGATCGTATGAATGAAATAGAATGGATTGTGCGAATGAATTAGAATGGATCGTACGAATGAATTAGAATGGATACATTCGTGCGAATGAATAAGAATGGATCGTATGAATGAATTAGATTGGATCGTATTAATGAATTAGATTGGATCGTGCGAATGAATTAGAATGGATCGTACGAATGAATTAAAATGGATACATTCGTGCGAATGAATAAGAATGGATCATACGATTGAGTAAGAATGGATCGTACGAATGAAATAGAATAGATCGTACGAATGAATTAGAATGGATCGTGCTAATGAATTAGAATGGATCGTACGAATTACGAATAAATTAGAACGATCCATTCTAATTCATTCGCACGATCAATTCTAATTCATTAGCACGATCCATTCTAATTCATTCGTACGAATGTATCCATTCTAATTCATTCGCACGATCCATTCTAATTCATTCGCACAATCCATTCTAATTTATTCATACGATCCACTCTAATTCATTCGTACAATCCATTCTAATTCATTCGCACGATCAGTGCTAATTCATTCGTACGATCCATTCTATTTCATTCGTACGATCCATTATTACGATCCATTCTAATTCATTCGTACGATCCAATCTAATTCATTCGCACAATCTATTCTAATTCATTCATACGATCCATTCTAATTCATTCACACGATCCATTCTAATTGATTCGCACAATCTATTATAATTCATTCATACGATCCATTCTAATTCATTCGCACGAATGTATCCATTCTAATTCATTTGTACGATCCATTCTAATTCATTCGCACAATCCATTCTAATTCATTCATACGATCCATTCTAATTCATTCGTACGATCCATTCTAATTCATTCGCACGATCCATGCTAATTCATTCGTACGATCCATTCTATTTCATTCGTACGATCCATTATTACGATCCATTCTAATTCATTCGTACGATCCATTCTAATTCATTCGCACAATCCATTCTAATTCCTTCGTACGATCCATTCTAATTCCTTAGCTCGATCCATGCTAATTCATTCGTACGATCCATTCTATTTCATTCGTACGATCCATTATTACGATCCATTCTAATTCATTCGTACGATCCATTCTAATTCATTTGCACAATCTAGTCTAATTCATTTGTACGATCCATTCTAATTCATTAGCACGAATGTATCCATTCTAATTCATTCGTACGATCCATTCTAATTCATTCGCACAATCTATTCTAATTCATTCGTACGATCCATTCTAATTCTTTCGCACGAATGTATCCATTCTAATTCATTCGCACGATCCATTCTAATTCATTCGTACGATCCATTTTAATTCATTCGCACGAATGTATCCATTCTAATTCATTCGTTCGATCTATTCTATTTCATTCGTATGATCCATTCTAATTCATACGATCCATTCTATTTCATTCATACGATCCATTCTAATTCATTCGTACGATCCATTCTTATTCATTCGCACGATCAATTCTAATTCATTCATAAAATCCATTCTAATTCTTTCACACGATCCATTCTAATTCATTCGCACGATCCATGCTAATTCATTCGTACGATCCATTCTATTTCATTCGTACGATCCATTATTACAATCTATTCTAATTCATTCGTACGATCCATTCTAATTCATTCGCACAATCCATTCTAATTCCTTTGTACGATCCATTCTAATTCCTTAGCACGATCCATGCTAATTCATTCGTATGATCCATTCTATTTCATTCGTACGATCCATTATTACGATCCATTCTAATTCATTCGTACGATCCATTCTAATTCATCCGTACAATCTATTCTAATTCATTCGTACGATCCATTCTAATTCATTAGCACGAATGTATCCATTCTAATTCATTCGTACGATCCATTCTGATTCATTCGCACAATCTATTCTAATTCATTCATACGATCCATTCTAATTCTTTCGCACGAATGTATCCATTCTAATTCATTCGCATGATCCATTCTAATTCATTCGTACGATCCATTCTAATTCATTCGCACGAATGTATCCATTCTAATTCATTCGTACGATCTATTCTATTTCATTCGTACGATCCATTCTAATTCATACGATCTATTCTATTTCATTCATACGATCCATTCTAATTCATTCGTACGATCCATTCTAATTCATTCGCACGATCAATTCTAATTCATTCATACAATCCATTCTAATTCTTTTACACGATCCATTCTAATTCATTCGTACGATCCATTCTAATTCATTCATACGATCCAATCTAATTCATTTGCACTAATATATCCATTTTAATTCATTCGTTCGATCCAATCTAATTCATTCGTACGATCCATTCTAATTCATTCGTACGATCCATTCTAATTCATTCGTACGATCCATTCTAATTCATTCGCACGATCAATTCTAATTCATTCATACAATCCATTCTAATTCTTTCACACGATTCATTCTAATTCATTCGTACGATCCATTCTAATTCATTCGTACAATCTATTCTATTTTATTCGTACGATCCATTCTTACTCATTCGTACGATCTATTCTAATTCATTCGTACGACCCATTCTAATTCATTCGTAATAATTTACTTCATAAATGGTAATTAATTAAATATTTTCATTATTTACTTATTGGATAATAATATAATGAATTATTTAATTTTTTTATTTTTTCAATAATTTATTATTTAATTAATTAATTAATATAATTTAAAAAATAATAATAATTAAAGAAATAACTAATAAAATAAATTTATTATATACTTAAATCATTATTTCTTTATTTAATATTTTAAACCATTAAATAGTTACATAATTTGATTATTTAATAATATAATAATTATTAAACAAATAAAATAATAAATTTCATTAAATAACAAGATAATTATATAATTATATAAAATTATTATTTTAATCAAAAGTTAATTATTAAAATATTTTAATTATTTAAATTATTTTATAATTAAATAAACTATTACTATTATAAAAAATATATAAAAACTTTACAATGATAATCATAATAACGTTGAGATGAGTCTATTCATAGATTCAATTAACTAACTAATTATTTAAATAATTAGTAAATAAATCTTAAATTATTGTTTTAATTTATAACTTAATTAAAAAATTATTTTTTTAGTTTTTTATTTAATATTTCATAATTAAATAAAAAAATTTATTTATTTAATTATATGATATTCTATCTAAAATAATAAGTAATTAGTTATTATATTATTATATTATTTTATTACTTTATAAAATAAATAATTCAATTAATAATTTATTTCATAAAATAATTAAATTATAATTATAATAATTATTTCATTAATGGTAATTATTTAAATATTTTAATTATTTACTTATTTACTTATTTTTTTAAGTAAATAATTAATTTCAGTAAATAAGTAAATATTTTTTTTAGTAAATAATTAATTTTTTTAGTTATTTCAATTAATATTTCATAATTTAATCAATTTTTAATTTTTTTAATTGTATAATATTTTATTTTTATTATTATTTATTTAACTATAAAATTATTTAATAATTAACATATTTATTTTTTTAAGTAAATAATCTATTTGATATTTTTCTTCACTAATTACATTTTTAAATATTTCAATTATTGACTAACTATTTATTTATTGAAAAAAATTACTTTGATGATAAATAATTAAATATTTTCATTAAAATTTTCATTATTTAATTAAATATTTTCATTATTTATTTATTAAATAATAAAATTATGAATTAATTATTTATTTCATTATTTTAATAATTTATTATTTAATGAATTAATTAAATTAATTTAAATAATAATAATAATTTAAGAAATAACTAATAAAATTAATTAATTATATACTTAAATCAGTATTTATTTATTTAATATTTTAAACCATTAAAAAGTTACATAATTTTATTATTTACTAATATCATAATTAATAAATAAATAAAATAATAAATTTCATTAAATAACTACATAATTAAAAAATTAAATAAAATTATTATGTTATTAAAAATTTAATTATTAAAATATTTCAATTATTTAAATTATTTCATAATAAAATAAATGATTGCTTTTATTAAAAAAATTATAGAAACATTACAAGGATAATCATAATAACGTTGAGATGATACAATTCATATATTCAAAGAATTAACTAATTATTTTAATAATAAGTAAATAATTATTAAATTATTATTTTATTTTATTACTTAATTAAATAATTATTAATTTTAGTAATTTCAGTTAATATTTCATAATTTAATAAAAAAAATTATTTATTTAACTATAAATATTTTATTTAAATTATTATTTATTTAACAATGATTATCATAATAATGTTGAGATGATACTATTGATTATTTATTTTTTCAATATTAAAATCAATAAATATTTCTTTGATAATTAAAAAAAATATTAAGCTATTTAAAAATATATTTTATTATTCATATATTGAAATAATAAACTAAATATTTAAGTCAAATGTATCCATTCTAATTCCTTCGTGCGACCCATTATTTATTTATTTTACAAAATATTTAAATAATTTCATTATTTCTTTATGTTATTAATATTTTTTAATAAAATAATTCAATTATATCATTATATTATATTTGAATCAAATAGTTTAAGTATTTTATTATTTAGATATTTACTTAATAATTTAAAGTATAAAACATTTTAATTATTAAATTTTTAAAATATTAAAATAATTTAGTCAATAATTACATTACTAAATTATTATGTAATAAAATTATCAGTTATCAATTAAATAAATTATTAAATAATTATTTATTTAAATAACTAAAATATTAGAATTTAATTATTTAGATAATAAATTAAAGAATTATATAAATAATAATTTTTTTCAAAAATAAAATAATTAGTCAATTATTGAAATATTTAAAAACTTAATAAGTAAAGAAATATAACAAATAGATTATTTACTTAAAAAAATAAATATTTTAATTATAAAATAATTTTATAGTTAAATAAATAATAATTTAAATAAAATATTATATAATTAAATAAATAATTTTTTTTTTAAATTATGAAATATTAATTGAAATAACTAAAAATAATAATTATTTAATTAAGTAATAAAATAAAACTATAATTTAATTATTATTTACTGATTTTTTAAATAATTAGTTAATTATTTGAATATATGAATAGAATCATCTCAAAGTTATTATGATTATCATTGTAATGTTTCTATAATTCTTTTAATAATAGTAATCATTTATTTAATTATAAAATAATTTAAATAATTGAAATATTTTTATAATTAATTTTTTGTGAAAATAATAATTTTATTTAATTATCTCGATAGTTAATGAAATTTATTATTTTATTTATTTATTAATTATGATATTATTTGATATTCAAATTATATAAATATTTCATGGTGTAAAATATTTAATTAATTATAATATATTTAATAATGATTCAAATAATTATTTAAATATTTTTTAAAATATTTAATTGATTTTATTATTTCTTTGTGTTATTAATTTTTTTAATAAAATCATTAAATTATTGAATTATCTAATTTTTTAATATCATTTAATAAAATCATTTAATAAAATTATTTAATTTTTTAATAAAATCATTAATTTTTTATATCATTTAAAATTAATTTAATAATGAAATTATCATTTAAATATTAGATTATAATATTAAATTTTAGATTATAATTAAATTTATTTAAATAATTAGATTATAATTAAATTTATATAAATTTATTATCATTGAAATATTAGATTATCATTTATAATTAAATATTTATGTAATAATTAGATTATCATTTAATCAATAATTACATAACTAAATTATTATGTAATAAAATTATTAGATTATCATTTAAATAAATTATTAATTAATTATTTAAATAATAATTATTTAAATAATAATTATTGAAATAATTATTTGAATAAAAAAATATTTAGTAAGTTATTTAAATAATAATCGAATAATTTTTTTACATAATAATTTAGTTATATATAATCTAATAATTTTATGTTATTAATATTTTTTAATAAAATAATTCAATTATATAATTATATAATATTTTAATCTAATAATTAAGTATTATATTATTTAAATATTTACATAATAATTTAAATTTTAAATTATATTAATTAATACTTTTTGAAAATATTAACATAATATAATTAATAACTACATAAATAAATTATTATATAATCAAATTATTAGATTATTATTTAAATAAATTATTCAATAAATATTTATTTAATTAACTAAAATAATAGAATTGAAATATTTAGATAATTAAATAATTATTTAATTATTATTTACATAATTAGTTAATTATTTGAATATATGAATAATAAAATATTTTTTTAAATAGCTTACTATTTTTTTTAATAATCAAATAAATATTTATTGATTTTAATATTGAAATAATAAATAATCAATAGTATCATCTCAATGTTATTATGTTTATCATTGTAATGTTTCCATAATTTTTTCAATTAAATTAATTGATTATTTTATTATAAAATAATTTAAATAATTGAAATATTGTCATAATTAACTTTTTAATAAAATAATAATTTTATATTACTATTTAATTATATAATTCTTTAATAAAATTTATATTTATTTATGAATTATTATATTTTTAAATAATCAAATTATGTAACTATTTTATGGTTTAATTTATTAAAAAAAGAAATAATGATTTAATTATATAATTAATTTATTTTGTTGGTTATTTCTTTAATTAAATTATAAATTTTTGAAATAATAAAATAATTAATCATTTTATAATTCAATAAGTAAATAATGAAAATATTTAATTAATTACCATTAATGAAATATTTATTATAATTTTTATTTATTTATTTTATGAAATAATTTATTAATTTATTGATTTATTTAATAAAGTAATAAAATAATATAATAATATAATAACTAATTGCTTATTATTTTAAAAAAATTATATAATTTGGAAAATATTTTATTATTTAAATGTTCAAGTAATTAACTAATTATATAAATAATACTTAAATATTTATTGAATTAATTTTTTATTTTATTACTTAATGAAATAATTAATTTTTTGATGTATTTTATTTAATTTTTTATAATTTAAGAAAATAATTAGTTAATTATTTCATTACATAATAATTTACTTAAAATATAATATTTTTAAATATAAAATTATTTAATAATTAAATTATTTTTTTTTTTAAGAAAATAATCTATTTAATAATCTATTTAATAAATTTCTTTAATTTATTCACATATTTTATAGAATAATTAATTATTTCTTTAAATTGTATTAATTGATAATTTTTTAAAATAATAAAATAATTTAATCAATAATTACATAACTAAATTATTATGTAATAAAATTATTAGATTATCATTTAAATAATTACATAACTAAATAATTATGTAATAAATTATTATGTAATAAAATAATTTTTTTCAATAATTAAATAATTAGTCAATTATGGAAATATTTAAAAACTTAATTAGTTAAGAAATATATCAAATAAATTATTTACTTAAAAAAATAAATATTTTAATTATTAAATAATTTCATAGTTAAATAAATAATAATTTAAATAAAATATTTTATAATTAAAAAATAAAATATTTAATAATAAAATATTTTATTAATTATTATTATTTGAATCATTACTTGAATAATTAAAATAATTAAATAATTACTTGAATAATTAATCCATTTATTATAATTAATCCAATTTTTTTTAATTTACTTATTGAATAATTCAAAAATAATTATTGAATTATTTCGTTATTGAATTATTCAATAAGTAAATAATGAAAATATTTAATAAATTATGATTTATAGAATAATGATTCAAATAATGATTTAATTATTTTATAAAATATTTAAATAATTTCATTATTTCTTTATTTTATTAATTTTTTTAATAAAATAATTCAATTATATCATTATATAATATTTGAATTAAATAATTTAAGTATTTTATTATTTAAATATTTACTTAATAATTTAAAGTATAAATTATATTAATTAATAATTTTTTAAAATAATCAAATAATTTAAGAATGGATTGTTTTATTTTATTACTTTATTAAATAATTAATTTTTTTAGTTATTTCAAATAATACTTCATAATTTAATAAATTTTTTATTTATTTAATTATACAATATTTAATTTAAATTATTATTTATTTAACTATGAAATTATTTAATAAATAAAATATTTATTTTTTAAGTAAATAATCTATTTAATAAGTTTTTAAATATTTTTTCACTAATTAAGTTTCTAATTTATTCCTACGATCAATTCTAATTCATTCGTATGATCCATTCTAATTAATTCGCACGAATGAATTAAAATGGATCATGCGAATGAATTAGAATGGATCGTACGAATGAATTAGAATGGATACATTCGTGCGAATGAATTAGAATTGATCATACGAATGAATTAGAATGGATACATTCGTGCGAATGAATTAGAATGGATCGTACGAATGAATTAAATGGATACATTCATGCGAATGAATTAGAATAGATCGTACGAATGAATTAGAATGGATAATACGAATGGATCACACGAATGGATCATACGAATGGATTCATTCTAATTTATTCGTACGATCCATTCTATTTTGTTCGTACGATCCATTCTAATTCATTCGCACGAATGTATCCATTCTAATTCATTCGTACGATCCATTCTAATTCATTCGTACATTCTATTCTAATCCATTCATACGATCCATTCTAATTCATTCGCACGAATGTATCCGTTCTAATTCATTCGTACGATCCATTCTAATTTATTCGTACGATCCATTCTAATTCATTTGCACGAATGTATCCATTCTAATTCATTCGTACGAATATATCCATTCTAATTCATTCGTACGATCCTTTCTAATTCATTCGCACGAACAAATGTAGCCATTCTAATTCATTCATACGATCCATTCTAATTCATTCGCACGAATGTATCCATTCATATGAATAAATTAGAATGGATCGTACGAAAGAATTAGAATCGATCGTACGAATGAATTAGAATGAATCGTGCAAATGAATTAGAATGGATCGTACGAATGAATAAGAATGGATACATTTGTGCGAATAAATTAGAATGGATCGTACGAATGAGTTAGAATGGATCGTACGAAAGAATTAGAATGCATCGTATGAATGAATTAGAATGGATCGTGCGAATGAATTAGAATGGATCGTATGAATAAAATAGAATGGATATATTTGTACTAATGAATTAGAATGGATCGTACGAATGAATTAAAATGGATCGTACGAATGAATTAGAATGGATACATTCGTGCGAATGAATTAGAATGCATCGTGCGAAAGAATTAGAATGGATCGTGCAAATGAACTAGAATGGATCGTACGAATGAATTAGAATGGATACATTCGTGCGAAAGAATTAGAATAGATTGCACGAATGAATTAGAATGGATCATATGAATGAATTAGAATGGATCGCACGAATGTATTAGAATGGATAATATGAATGAATTAGAATGGATCGTGCGAATGAATTAGAATGGATCGTACGAGTGAATTAGAATGGATCGTACGAATGAATTAGAATGGATCGTATGAATGAATTATAATAGATTGTGCTAATGAATTAGAATGGATCGTACGAATGAATTAGAATGGATACATTCGTGCGAAATAATTAGAATGGATCGTATGAATGATTTAGAATGGATCGTTCCAATGAATTAGAATGGATATATTCATGCGAATGAATTAGAATGGATCGTACGAATGAGTTAGAATGGATCGTACGGATGAATTAGAATGGATCGTACGAATGAATTAGAATGGATCGTATGAATGAATTAGAATGGATCGTACGAATGAGTTAGAATGGATTGTACGAATGAATTAGAATGGATCGTACGAATGAATTAGAATGGATCGTATGAATGAATTAGAATGGAACGTACGAATGAATTAGAATGGATCATACGAATGAATTTTAATGGATCGTACAAATGAATTAGAATGGATACATTCGTGCGAATGAATTAGAATGGATCGTACGTATGAATTAGAATGGATCGTATGAATAAACTAGAATGGATCGTACGAATGAATTAGAATGGATCGTGCGAATGAATTAGAATAGATCGTACGAATGAATTAGAATGGATACATTAGTGCGAATGAATTAGAATGGATCGTACGAATGAATTAAAATGGATCGTACGAATGATTTAGAATGGATCGTACGAATGAATTAGAATGGATCATACGAATGAATTAGAATGGATCGTACGAATAAATTAGAATGGATCGTACGAATGAACTAGAATGGATACATTCGTGCGAATGAATTAGAATGGATCGTACGAATGAATTAGAATGCTTCGTATAAATAAATTAGCTTGGATTGTACGAATGAATTAGAATGGATCATACGAATGAATTAGAATGGATCGTGCGAATGAATTAGAATGGATCAGCCGAATGAATTAGAATGGATATATTCATGCGAATGAATTAGAATGGATCGTGCGAATGAATTAGAATGGATCAGCCGAATGAATTAGAATGGATATATTCATGCGAATGAATTAGAATGGATCATAAGAATGAATTAGAATGGATTGTATGATTGATGTAGAATGGATCGTACGACCGAATTAGAATGGATCGTACGAATGATCTAGAATGGATCGTGCGAATGAATTAGAATGGATCGTATGAATGAATTAGAATGGATCGTATGAATGAATTAGAATGGATCGTATGAATGAATTAGAATGGATCATGCGAATGAATTAAAATGGATTGTGCGAATCAATTAGAATGGATTGTACGAATGAATTAGAAGGGATCGTACGAATGAATGAGAATGGATCGTACGAATGAACGAGAATGGATCATACTAATGAATTAGTATTGATACATTCGTGCGCTTGAATTAGAATGGATCGTACAAATGAATTAGAATGGATCGAACGAATGAATTAGAATACATCGTACGAATGAATTAGAATGGATCGTACAAATGAATTAGAATGGTTTGTGTGAGTGAATTAGAATGGATCGTACGAATGAATTAGAATGGATACATTCGTGCGTACGAATTAGAATGGATCGTACGAATCAATTAGAATCGATCGTACGAATGAATTAGAATGGATCGTGCGAATGAATTAGGATGGATCACACAAATGAATTATAATGGATTCATTCGTGCGAATGAATTAGAATGGATCGTACGAATGAATTAGAATGGATCGGGCGAATGAATTAGAATGGATCGTACGAATGAATTAGAATGGATACATTCGTGTGAATGAATTAGAATGGATCGTACGAATGAATTAGAATGGATCGGAGGAATGAATTAGATTGGATCATACGAATGAATTAGAATGGATCATACGAATGAATTAACATAGATCGTGCGAATGAATTAGAATGGATCATACGAACGAATTAGAATGGATCGTACGAATGAATTTGAATGGATCGTGCGAATGAATTAGAATGGATCATACGAATGAATTAGAATGGATACATTCGTGCGATTGAATTAGAATAGATAGTATGAATAAATTAGAATGGATCGCACGAATGTATTAGAATGGATCGTATGAATTAATTAGAATGGATCGTGCGAATGAAATAGAATGGATCGTACGAATGAATTAGAATGGATCATACGAATAAATTAGAATGGATCGTACGAGTGAATTAGAATGGATCGTGCGAATGAATTAGAATGGATCGTACGAATGAATTAGAATGGATCGTACGAATGAATTTGAATGGATCATGCAAATGAATTAGAATGGATCGTACGAATGAATTAGAATGGATACATTTGTGCGAATGAATTAGAATGGATAGTATGAATGAATTAGAATGGATCGCACGAATGTATTAGAATGGATCGTATGAATGAATTAGAATGGATCGTTCGAATGAATTATAATGGATCGTATGAATGAATTAGAATGGATACATTCGTGCGAATGAATTGGAATGGATCGTATGAATGAATTAGAATGGATCATACGAATGAATTAGAATGGATCGTACGAATAAATTAGAATGGATTGTGCGAATGAATTAGAATGGATCGTACGAATGAATTAGAATGTATATATTCGTGCGAATGAATTAGAATGGATCGTACGAATAAATTTGAATGGATCGTACGAATGAATTAGAATGCATCGTTGCGAATGAATTAAAATGGATCGTACGAATGAATTAGAATGGATACATTTGTGCGAATGAATTAGAATTGATCGTACGAATGAATTAGAATGGATACATTCGTGCGCTTGAATTAGAATGGATCATACGAATGAATTAGAATGGATCGTTCGAATGAATTAGAATGGATCGTGCGAATGAATTAGAATGGATCGTACGAATGAATTAGAATGGATACATTCATATGAATGAATTTGAATGGATCGTACGAATGAATTAGAATGGATCGTAGGAATGAATTAGAATGGATCATGCGATTGAATTAGAATGGATCGTACGAATGAATTAGATTGGATACATTCGTGCGAATGAATTAGAATGGATCGTACGAATGAATTAAAATGGATCGTTCGAATGAATTAGAATGGATAGTGTGAATGAATTAGAATGGATCGTACGAATGAATTAGTATGGATACATTCATGCGAATAAATTAGAATGGATCGTACGAATGAATTTGAAAGGATCATACGAATGAATTAGAATGGATCGTACGAATGAATTTGAATGGATCGTGCGAATGAATTAGAATGGATCATCCGAATGAATTAGAATGGATACATTCGTGCGAATGAATTAGAATAGATAGTATGAATAAATTAGAATGGATCGCATGAATGTATTAGAATGGATCGTATGAATGAATTAGAATGGATCGTGCGAATGAATTAGAATTGATCGTACGAATGAATTAGAATGGATACATTCGTGCAAATGAATTAGAATGGATCGTACGAATGAATTAGAATAGATCGTACGAATGAATTAGAATGGATCATACGTATGAATTAGAATGGATCATACGAATGAATTAGAATGGATCGTGCGAATAAATTAGAATGGATCATACGAATGAATTAAAATGGATCATACGAATGAATTAGAATGGAAACATTCTTACGAATGAATTAAAATGGATCGAACGAATGAATTAGAAAGGATCGTATGAATGAATTAGAATGGATCGTGCAAATGAAATAAAATGGATCGTACGAATGAATTAGAATAGATACATTCATGCGAATGGATTTGAATGGATCGTACGAATGAATACGAATGGATCATACGAATGAATTAGAATGGATTGTACGAATGAATATGAATGGATCATGCGAATAAATTCGAATGGATCATACGAATGAATTAGAATGGATACATTCGTGCGAATGAATTAGAATGGATCGTACGAATGAATTAGAATGGATCGTACGAATGGATTAGAATGGATCATGCGAATGAATTAGAATGGATCGTACGAATGAATTAGAATGGATACATTCGTGCGAAAGAATTAGAATGGATTGTATGAATGAATTTGAATGGATCGTACGAATGAATTAGAATAGATTGTGCGAATAAATTAGAATGGATCGTGCCAATGAATTAGAATGGATACATTCGTGCGAATGAATTAGAATGGGTCGTATGAATGAATTAGAATGGATCTTATGAATGAATTAGAATGGATCGTACGAATGAATTAGAATGGATCGTGCGAATGAATTAGAATAGATCGTACGAATGAATTAGAATGGTTTTATTCGTGCGAATGAATTAGAATGGATCGTACGAATGAGTTAGAATGGATCGTACGAATGAATTAGAATGGATCGTGCAAATGAATTAGAATGGATCATATGAAGGAATTAGAATGGATACATTCTGGCGAATGAATTATAATGAATCGTACGAATGAATTAGAATGGATCGTATAAATGAATTAGAATGGATCGTGCGAATGAATTAGAATGGATACATTCATGTGACTGAATTAGAATGGATTGTACGAACGAATTAGAATGGATAGTGCGAATGAATTAGAATGGATCGTACGAATGAATTAGAATGGATACATTGGTGCGAATAAATTAGAATAGATCGTACGAATGAATTAGAATGGATCGTAGGAATGAATTAGAATGGATCTTACGAATGAATTTGAATGGATTGTGCGAATGAATTAGAATGGATCGTACTAATGAATTAGAATGGATTGTACAAATGAATATGAATGGATCGTGCGTATAAATTAGAATGGATCATACGAATGAATTAGAATGGATACAATCGTGCGAATGAATTAGAATGGATCGTACGAATGAATTAGAATGGATCGTACGAATGAATTAGAATGGATCGTATGAATGGATTAGAATGGATGGTGTGAATGAATTAGAATGGATCGTACGAATGAATGAGAATGGATACATTTGTGCAAATAAATTAGAATGGATCGTACGAATGAATTAAAATGGATCTTGTGAATGAATTAGAATAGATTGTGCAGAATGAACTAGAATGGATTGTACGAATCAATTAGAATGGATACATTCGTGCGAATGAATTAGAATAGATCGTACGAATGAGTAAGAATGGATCGTACGAATGAATTAGAATGGATTGTACGAATGAATTAGAAAGGATACATTTGTGCGAATGAATTTGAATGGATGGTACGAATGAATTAGAATGGATCGTACGAAAGAATTAGAATGGATCGTGCAAATGAATTATAATGGATCGTACGAATGAATTAGATTGGATACATTCATACGAATGAATTAGAATGGATCGTACGAATGAATTAGAATGGATCGTATGAATGCATTAGAATGGATCGTGCGAATGGATTAGAATGGTTCGTACGAATGAATTAGAATGAATATATTCATGCGAATGAATTAGAATGGATCGTACGAATGAATTAGAATGGATCGTACAAATGATTTAGAATGGATCGTATGAATGAATTAGAATGGATCGTACGAATGAATTAGAACAGATCGTGCGCATGAATTAGAATGGATCGTACGAATAAATTAGAATGGATACATTCGTTCGAATGAATTAGAATGGATCGTACGAATGAATTAGAATGGATCGTACGAATGAATTAGATTGGATTATACGAATGAATTAGAATGGATCATACTAATGAATTAGAATAGATCATGCGAATGAATTAGAATGGATCGTATGAATGAATTAGAATGGATACATTTGTGCAAATGAATTAGAATGGATCACACGAATGAATTAGAATGGATTGTACGACTGAATTAGAATGGATCGTACGACTAAATTAGAATGGATTGTACGAATGACTTAGAATGGATCATGCGAATGAATTAGAATGGATACATTCATGCGAATGAATTAGAATGGATCGTACGAATGAATTAAATTAAATCATACGAATAAATTAGAATGGATCGTACGAATGAATTAGAATGGATCGTGCGAATGAATTAGAGTGGATCGTACGAATGAATTAGAATGGATACATTCGTGCGAATGAATTAGAATGGATCGTACGAATGAATTCGAATGGATCGTACGAATGAATTAGAATGGATCGTGCGAATGAATTAGAATGGATCGTACGAATGAATTAGAATGAATCGTACAAATGAATTAGAATAGATCGTACAAATGAGTTAGAATGAATTAGGATGTATCGTAAGAATGAATTAGGATGGATCATTCGAATAAATTAGAATGGATCGTACGAATCAATTAGAATGGATCGTGCGAATGAATTAGAATGGATCATACGAATGAATTAGAATGGATCATACGAATGAATTATAATGGATCGTACAAATAAATTAGAATGGTTCATATGAATGAATTAGAATGTATCGTAAAAATGAATTAGAATGGATCATACGAATGGATTAGAATGTATCATATGAATGAATTAGAATGGATTGTATGAATGAATTAGAATGGTTCGTGCGAATGAATTAGAATGGATCGTACGAATGAATTAGAATAGATACATTCGTGCTTATGAATTAGAATGGATCGTACGAATGAATTAGAATGGATCGTACGAATGAATTAGAATAAATCATACGAATGAATTAGAATGGATTGTGCGAATGAAGTAGAATGGATCGTGCAAATGAATTAGAATTGATCATACGAATGAATTAGAATGGATAAATTCGTGCGAATGAATTAGAATGGATCGTAAGAATGAATTAGAATGGATACATTCGGGAGAATGAATTAGAATGGATCGTTCGAATGAATTAGAATGGATTGTACGAATGAATTAGAATGGATCATGCAAATGAATTTGAATATATCGTACGAATGAATTATAATGAATACATTCATGTGAATGTATTAGAAGGGATCGTACGAATGAATTAGAATGGATCGTACGAATGAATTAGAATGAATCATGCGAATAAATTAGAATGGATCGTACGAATGAATTAGAATGGATACATTGGTGCGAATGATGTGGGGGAAAAATCTTCGTGCCGACCCGAAGACTTTCGCAGCACCAGTCAATTAAAGGTTCGAGTCGAAGAGATCGTTGCTCGATCTGTCGATTGGAGTTGCAGCTTTTGATATGTAAGCAGAGAGATGCAATCAGAGAAAATGCTGACACGAGAGATGTGATCTCGGAGTTCAGCCGAAGCCTACGTCTCCGTGCTATAGGGAGCAACCCGAATTCACTAACACCTGTATTGAAGTGATCTCGACAGGCCGAGTATCACTGAAGTTGATCCAATCTCTTCAAAGGAGAGAAGAAGATCAAAGAGAGGTAGAAGATGAAAAACTGAGAAATTCCAGAGCTCTGGATTCTAAAAATCATATCTCAGAATGGAAATCAGAAATTTCTGATCCATTTACATTCGAAGGCTCTACTATTTATAGGATTCTCTGGTGGTAAATGGCGGTTTCTGCTGCAGTATCGGGGGATCCTCCAGGTAAAGCTGGTGTGCCCCGCTACCGTTTTCTGGGGTATTCCACAGGCTATTGGGCCTACCAGGCAGGGCCGGTGGGTCCATTTGTAGTCTTCGGGGGCCCACCAGGCAAGGCCGGCGGGTCCCGCGGGGGTCTTCGTGGACCCACCAGGCAGGGCTAGTGGGTCCCTCTGTAGTCTTCGGGGGCCCACCAGGCAGGGCCGGTGGGTCCCGCTGTTTGCAGACTTCTTACCAAAATTTGCACCCACAGTTACCCCCTCCAAGTTAGCTAGAGATCATCTGGCTGGCTTGGATTCGTGGTGCACAACTAACGACCCCCTATTACATAAGCAGAGGAGCTTTGTCGAGTGTTAGTGTTTTGAAAGATAGCCTGGTCGGTCAATGTTGACTGATCGGTCAAACTTGGCCGATCGGTCAAACTTGGCCGATCGGTCAAACTTGACCGATAGGTCAAACTTGACCGATCGGTCAAACTTGACCGATCGGTTGGATTTGACCGGTCAGGGTTGGGATGATCGGCTAAAAATGGTGGTATTTTGCCTGATCCAGTAGGAAATCGACCGATCGGTTGATTTTGACCGATCGGTCAAGTTTGACCGATCGGTTAAAATCAGCCGGTCATGGTTCGGGTGATCGGGCAAAAATCCAAGTTTTTTGCCCGATCCAGTAGAAAATCGACCGATCGGTTGATTTTGGCCAATCGGTCAAGTTTGACCGATCGTCTAAAATCAGCTGGTCAAGGTTTGGGTGATCGGGCAAAAAACCGAGTTTTTTGCCCGATCCAGTAGAAAATCGACCGATCGGTTGATTTTGGCCGATCGGTTAAGTTTGACCGATCGGCTAAAATCAGCCGGTCAAGGTTTGGGTGATCGGGCAAAAAACCAAGTTTTTTGCCCGATCCAGTAGAAAATCGATCGATCGGTTGATTTTGGCCGATCGGTCAAGTTTGATCGATCGGCTAAAATCAGCCGGTCAAGGTTTGGGTGATCGGGCAAAAAACCAAGTTTTTTGCCCGATCCAGTAGAAAATCGACGATCGGTTGATTTTGGCCGATCGGTCAAGTTTGACCGATCGGCTAAAATCAGCCGGTCAAGTTTTGGGTGATCGGGCAAAAAACTTTTTTGCCTGATCCAGTAGAAAATCGACCGATCGGTTGATTTTGGCCGATCGGTCAAGTTTGACCGATCGGCTAAAATCAGTCGGTCAAGGTTTGGGTGATCGGGCAAAAAACCAAGTTTTTTGCCCGATCCAGTAGAAAATCGACCGATCGGTTGATTTTGGCCGATCGGTCAAGATTGACCGATCGGCTAAAATCAGCCGGTCAAGGTTTGGGTGATCGGGCAAAAAACCAAGTTTTTTGCCCGATCCAGTAGAAAATCGACCGATCGGGTTATTTTGACCGATCGGTCAAGTTTCACCGATCGTCTAAAATCAGCCGGTCATGGTTTGGGTGATCGGGCAAAAAACCAAGTTTTTTGCCCGATCCAGTAGAAAATAGACCGATTGGTAGATTTTGGCCGATTGGTTAAGTTTGTCCGATCGTCTAAAATCAGCCGGTCAAGGTTTGGGTGATCGGGCAAAAAACCAAGTTTTTTGCCCGATCCAGTAGAAAATCGACCGATTGGTTGATTTTGACCGATCGGTCAAGTTTGACCGATCGGCTAAAATCAGCCGGTCAAAGTTTGGGTGATCGGGCAAAAAACCAAGTTTTTTGCCCGATCCAGTAGAAAATCGACCGATCGGTTGATTTTGACCGATCGGTCAAGTTTGACCGATCGTCTAAAATCAGCCGGTCATGGTTTGGGTGATCGGGCAAAAAACCATGGTTTTTGCCCGATCCAGTAGAAAATAGACCGATTGGTAGATTTTGGCCGATCGGTCAAGTTTGACCGATCGTCTAAAATCAGTCGGTCAAGGTTTGGATGATCGGGCAAAAAACCAAGTTTTTTGCCCGATCCAGTAGAAAATCGACCGATTGGTTGATTTTGACCGATCGGTCAAGTTTGACCGATCGGCTAAAATCAGCCGGTCAAGGTTTGGGTGATTAGGCAAAAAACCAAGTTTTTTGCCCGATTCAGTAGAAAATCGACCGATTGGTTAATTTTGGCCGATCGATCAAGTTTGACCGATCGTCTAAAATCAGCCGGTCAAGGTTGAAGTTTTGAACCTGCCCTTCAGAGAACGTAGCATGTTGATGTAGTTTGATTCTTCCTGCTTTTTGAGTCTTTGGTTTGTCTTTGAATGGTTTCTATGAACCGGCGGTCTGGCTCACTCGGACCGGTGGTTTGCTTGGACCGGTGGCTCGTTTGGACCTGTGGTCTGACGCTTCGTCTGGTCCCGACTGTTCGCCTGGTTTTGCGCTTGCTACGGATTGATGCCACGTGTACCTACAAAAACATGCGATTTGATATGGTGATGACACGTGTCTTTTCGATTTGTGCGCCTAATTCCCTCAGGATACTTAAGCTTCTCTCGCTGTCATTTTTGCCTCACGCTTTCAAAATTTTTCGAAGTCCAGACTCTTTTGCTCCCGATTCCTTGTTCTCTGATCTCGTTCGATCGGTCAAATGGCCTCCTCCGGAAACTCGAAGAAGATGATTGCAATCCCCTCGAAGAGGAAAGGGAAGGAGATTGCTGAAGAATCATCTCCCCTTAAAGGTCGTGGCAAGGGCAAGGCAGTGTTGGTAGAATTGGGCCAGCTGGGCAAAAGGCACCAAGGAGTTGGGTTTGCTTCAGCGCCATCGAGGCCCGAGCATATCCCCAAGGCAAAATTCATTCTGGGCCCACTAATATCTCTGACAGAGGAACCGGAGTATGTATATAATACTGGCGGTGAATTTACTGATAAGAAAAGGGCGAAGTGGCAAAGTCTATTGGCCTGCTTCTCAGAAGGGAAGATCCGGCCTTCGCTGTCTGGGATTCAAGCTGGTTTTGGCATCAACAAGCAAACTGTGTTTGTGAACTTCGCCAGTAATGAACAGGTGATGGGGACTGTGGTCTCTGTGGGCCAGCTGAACTGCGTACTTCGCCTTCCGCTATCGCCATTTGCCGCGAGGTTGCTAAACACCTCCGGCCTTTGCCCAGGACAGATCACCGGCAACGCATGGAGGATAATTTATGCCTTCTGCCGTGTAGAGTCCGATTTTCAGAAAGAGCTGAGGGAATGCTACTCCAGCATTCCAGATGACGAGGAGGCCCGGATAGAATTGGGTTACTTCTTCTTCCACTACCGATGGGCTTCGAGGAAAGACAGCCCTTTCTTCAACCTCACAGGGGTTTCTGCTCTACGCCCCCTCACCAACACAGTTGCCTCCGACAAGCTGTACACAGAGTGGCCGCTCTCAGTGGCTGGTGCCTGGACGCCACTCTCAGTTCCCGAGACTCCTCGCGTTGAGGTTAACAAAGAGATCAAGATATACTACGCAGGAGGAGAGTTGGCGTGGCCTTCGGAGAGGGTTGGGGCCATCGACAACCTGTTTCTCAAGCTGACTTGCGGTACCAGGTCCTGGAAGCAGTTTTCAAACTACCCAGTAAGGTACGGAAAAGCCAATCTCCTTCACCGATCGCAAGCCAGATATGAAGATAATGAGGTCTTGTACTCAGACTATGAGGAGGATCCTCAGTCTGGCAAGGTCATCAGGAAGGTTAGGATTGAGAAGAAGGCCTATGGTGCAAGACGCCGATTGCCCACCTCTGAAGAAAAGCTAGTGATACAGAGGGGCCCAACGAAGAAGAAAAGGAAAATCCTTATCAAGCAAAATAAAGAAGGGGATCAAGGAAAGAAGGATGAAGATGAAGAAGAAAAGAAGAAGGAAGATGAGGAAGAAGAAGAAGAAGAAACAGAAAACGGTAGCAATGGTAACGGCGGCGATGATGAGGACGAAGAAGATGGGGGTGGTGAGGATGATCTTCCTCCCACCCCCACTGATGGAGATGATGGAAGCGGGGGTGGTAAGGAAGAAATTCCTCCCACCCCCAATGGTGATGACCAAGGACAAGGGGGTGGTGGGGATGAACTTCCTACCACCCCCACTGGTGGTATCGAAGAGGAGGATTCTCTTCCTATCCCTATCGACGAGGCTAAGGCCCGTCGAATGGAGGGAGTTATGGACGTGGAGGGCGAAGGCCACAAGGTGGTTCCCGCCTACAATTTCGACGATCTGAAGAAGCGCCCGGTGCGTTTCAAGATAAAATTCTCAGGGAGTGGTGGGGTTGGAAGCAACCCCACGCCCCTCAATCAAATCCCTCCTGAAGTCCCTCGTCTCGAAGGAGCGACTACGAGTGGGGGTATGGAGGTTGAGCAACCTCCACCCCCCTCGCACTCTCTGGCTGAGGAGGTAGCTGCTATGGTGGCTGGGCTCGCTCAGCCAAGCGAGCCACAAGAGGAAGGGGGAGTCTCACCTCCTCAGGGTGCTCCCTCTCCTCACTTGGAGAGGGAGAGCCGTGTGGGGGGTGATGGGGCTCCTCAACCCCAACCAGAGCCAACTCCCGCCAAGGAGAAGTCGACCTCTCGGGGTAAGAGCTCCGATCGTGGGAAGGGAAAGGCTCCTCAGGTCGATGTCTCAGGTATCTATAGTAACTTTCCTTGATTATATTGCCTTTGAAATTTGAAAATATTCTAACTCTTTTGAATTTCTGTTTGTTTTGCAGGGACTCCTGCAGGCATGGCTTCACTTTTGAAGGATTTGGGTGAGGTTGATATCAACCACCCAACTCCCGTGATCCGAAAGCTCTGCAACCTTCCGGGGGCCCCAATCGAAAAAGCCTTTCATAGGCTAGAAGTGGTGGTAAGTGTACCAGTTTGAATTGTCTTTTGAATTGAATCCTTCGATATTCTTCTAACACCTTTTGTTTGTTCGCAGAACTCAGCTGTTCTGAAATTCGGCACGAAGCTCTTCAAGAAGTATGGAGAGCGAGAGGCTTCCTCTGAAGTCTCCCGCCTAACTGCTGAACTGCGAGCTGCCCAGGAGGAAAAAGATAAGCTGGGGGAGCTTCTAACCTCCAAGAAGGAGACCTTGAAGGCTAAGACTGAGGCCCTTCGCAAGGAAAAACTAGAGAGCAAGGGCTGGCAGAATGAATACGAGGCTACCAGTCATGAACTTGAGTCGCTGAAGAATCGTTTCTTCAGGATAAAGACCCTGGCCCATGACCGAGGGGTGGAGCTCCAGGATTTGAAAAGCAAACTTGACGGTAGAGAAGCTGCTCTTGCTGCAAGAGAAGCTGCTCTAGCTGCTAAGGAGGCTGCTTCTTCTGCTAAGGAGGAGGCCTTAAAAAAGGAGCTAGAGCATGCGCTGTCTGAATGCAAGAGCTACAGGGAAACGGCCGAGAAAGCGGCAGAGGCACTCAGGATCCATGCTGGCAGCGTTCGATCTTCTAAGGCTTCAGTGGCGATCAAAGCTCGAGGCGGATCCGAAGGAGAGAAATCGCGAGCGCCAAGTGTGGCTAAACCCTGATGTACTTCTACCTTCTTTCTTTGCTGTTTACGCTTGTAAACTCTTGATATGAAAAAGCTTACTCCTGTACTTGGCCATTTTTGATAATAGAACTCTTTTTGGTGTTTGAAAATTGCATGTCTCTTGAGTTGAATGTCTTTGAATATCATGTTCTGGATAGCATTGGAATAGATACAATCTTTTTGAATGTAAGGGGTCGAGTCGTAACTCGATTACCCAAACTTATTGTAATTTGAAAGTTGAACTTGAATTCGTGTAACATTTGGATGTGAAGGGTTGAGTCGCAACTCAAGCACCCAAACCTGTTAGACGATATCGAAATTGATTGAAATTGAAATTGAATATTGAAATTTGAAGGTCAGTTTAACATTTGCCAGTAAGGGGTTGAGTCGCAACTATAACACCCAAACTTGTTAAAAGACTTGGTAACTTGAATACGGTCAGTTTAACATTTGCTAGTAAGGGGTTGAGTCGCAACTCTAACTCCCAAACTTGTTAAAAGACCTGGTAACTTGAATATGGATGATTTGAAACTGCTTCAGAATTTGAATTGAAAAGCTGAACACTTGCATATTTGAACATTTGAAGAGAACTTTATTCATCATGGTATTTACATCAGGGATAGAACAACTTGAGATGTCTAGAATTCCAAGCTCGAGGCAATCTATCTCCTTCTGGTGAGATCAGTCTGTAAGAGCCTTTGCCTCCCACTGATTCGACAGGACCTTCCCAGTTGGGAGCTAGTTTTCCACTGCTATGCTCCTTGGTGTTGTAGAAAACAGCTCTGAGGACCAAACTGCCGATTGGGAATTGTCTCTTGCAAACCTTTTGATCGTATGCTCGTTTGATCTTCTGTTGGTATTTAGCAATACGAAGGGTTGCTCGATCTCGTAGTTCTTCAGAGAAGTCTAGATCATTGATCCGAAGCTCTTCGTTGATTCCTTCTTCAACTGCCCTGATCTTCAGAGTACTTGATACGTTTTCTGTTGGGAGTACTACTTTCGACCCATATGTCAGACGAAAGGGTGAGAACCCTGTGGATCTTCTCGGGGTTGTGCGATACCCCCAAAGAACTTCAGGTAGGACTTGTTCCCACAATCCTTTCTTGTCGTTGAGTTTCTTTTTGAGTATCCCAAGAATAGCTCTATTTGAGGCTTCAGCTTGACCATTACATTGAGGGTACCTTGGAGTGGAATAGAAAAGCTTGATTTCGTTGTTCAGACAGAACTCACGGAATTTGTCAGAGTCGAATTGAGTTCCATTGTCAGCAACAAGCACTTGAGGCGTACCAAACCTTGAGAAGATGTTATGTCGAATGAACTTGATCACTTCATCATCGGTCTCTCGGAAGAGTGGCACAGCTTCAACCCATTTAGTAAAATAGTCCGTGGCCAGCAGTAAATATTTCTTCTTGCTTGGAGTTGGTGGGAAAGGACCCAAGAAGTCCAAGCCCCACTGATGGAAAGGCCAGGGACTTGATAGTTGATGAAGTTCATTTGCAGGGAGATGGATAGCTCGAGCGTGTCGTTGGCATGGTTCGCATCTTTGAACAACTTGTTGGGCATCTCTTGCCATTGTCGGCCAGTAGTAACCTTGCAACTTTGTCTTGGCTTCAAGAGATCTTCCTCCCGAATGATTCCCACAAGCTCCAGAGTGGATATCAATCAGGATTGCCTGTGCTTGCTCGGGACCAAGGCACTTGAGCAACATCCCATTGTGAGATTTGAAATATAGATCTTCTCCTTGAATAGTATAGCAAGGAAGCTTCCTTTGAAGTCTTCGGGCTTGATTTGGATCTTCCGGCATTTTGCCATGTTTGAAGAAGTCGAAGATTGATCGTCTCCAGTCTTCAGGCTCACTTGTAGTAGTGAGGTTCAATGCCAATTGATCTCCACCCCCAGATCCTTTTGTAGTAGCAAGGATCTGTTGATCGGGGATGGTCTTGGGCACTTCTTGATAATCGATCTGTATTTGCCTTCCTCCGAGTGAGTCTCCAAGAACTGAGGCAGTATTGGCTAAGGCGTCTGCTTCCCGATTCTCTGCTCTCGGAATTTGAACGAATTCAGTTCTAGTAAAACGTTGTTGAAGATTGGTATCTCTATGGCTAATAGATGTTATCTATGCTGTCAGGAAGAAGAGTCTGTGAAACATCTATTTTTTAATTGCTCTTTCTCTAATTATATTTGGGCCCAGTGCTGTATTAGGATTGGATGGGCATCTGAAGATTCTGAAATCACTCTAAAAAAGGCTTGCAAATATATTCTTCAGCTTCCGGATAAGTCTATGTGTCAAATTGGTAAATTCTTGATTCCTACTTTAGTGTTCAGTATTTGGATTGAAAGAAATTGTAGGGCTCATGAAGGGATTCTTACCACTAAGGAGGAAATCCTAGCCAAGGTGACTAATCGGTACGTGGAAATCCTTCAGACAATAGTGTGCCCCAAACTTGTTCATTCTGCAATACAGGTGCTGAATGTTTGGGCTCCATGTGTGGAATCCCGGCTACTCTCTTCGGTGGATCTAGAGTCTGACAAGGCAGCCCCCTAGTATTGCTGTTTAGAAAGGCATGGGTGCAGGTTTGGAGTATTTGCTAGTGGTTGGGAGCAGGCGGGAAGATGGGTTTGTTTGGCACCGGTTCGTTTGCTTGAGTTTCTGGTGGTGGTCAGTTGAAGGCTGAGGTGTTGACTGAGAAGACCCTTAGTGACATTGGAGGGCCCAAGCCCTTCTAGTTCCTCGGTTGCGGTATATCTTTTTGGAGGGCCCAAGCCCTTCAAGTCCCTCATTATTAGCCGAGTATTTTCTGTGGTACTTCAGGTTCCTCTTAGTTGCTTGGAGCCTGGATAGGAAGTTTTTGGAGTCCGGCGGATCAGTCTTGGATCTTGGTGGATAGCCAAGGTATAGTTAGTCATCACTGTCTCTCTACTTTAGTTGGTATTTCGGGTGGTGGTTTTACTTCTTTGAGTCTAGATTCCTTAGGTAGTTACCGTGTTGGTCTGCGACTTCTGGACTCTTTTCTATGTGTCTGTATCTCTTTTAGCTTTGTTTATTCAATTATTTATTTACCACTCAAAAAAAAAAAAAAACGTTGTTGAAGACGTCGTACTAGGGCCAAATAATGTTGCATTCTTTCTTCTCTTGCTGTATACTCCCCGTTGATCTGCCTTATGACTAGTTGGGAGTCGCTGTAGATAATGAGTCGATCTACCCCCAGAGATTCAGCCATCTCGAGTCCGGAAATGAGTGCTTCATATTCGGCTTCGTTGTTGGTGGCATTGAATCCGAGGAGAGTGGCCTTTTGTAGATGATCAAGTTCGGGGGATATTAAGACTATCCCAGTTCCCGAACCGATCGAACTTGAAGCTCCATCAGTATAAAGCTTCCATGGAGGAGTTGCAGTAATAGTCTCGATACTTGGATCAATTTTTGTTGCAAGATTGATTGGAGGATTATCCTCATCTTCCAAGCGCATGTCGACATCTTCTTCCCAAGTGATGGGGTCTTCAACTGGAAAGTCAGCTAGAAAATCAGCAATAACTTGACCTTTGATGGAAGTGCGAGATTCGAATTGAATCCCCAGAGCACTCATTTCGATCACCCATTTTGTCATTCGACCAGCTCTACCAGCTTTGTCAACGATATCTTTGAGCGGGTGTTCTGAAATGACAGTGATCTGGTGGGAGACGAAGTAAGGTTGAAGACGACGCGATGCAGTGAGCAAGGCCAGGATGACTTTCTCAGTTTTTGAGTAGCGAGTTTCAACCGAAAGAAGAGTGTGGCTGATATAATAGACTGGATGCTCGATGCCTTCTCTTCTGCTGATTAGGACCGCGTTGATTGCTTGATCGGTCACGGCGAGATAGATCCACAAGTCTTCTTTTGGAAGTGGAGCAGTAAGGATAGGAGCTTGCACCAGATATTTCTTGATGCCTTGAAAAGCTTCTTCACAAACAGGACTCCATCCCGATGTATCTGCCTTTCGTAGTTTGTCGAAAAGAGGCTTACACTTGTCGGAGGACTTTGAGATGAACCGATTGAGGGCAGCAAGTCTTCCAGTGAGACGTTGTACTTCTTTCCGATTGGTAGGCGATGGCATGTCGAGGATAGCTCGAATTTGGTCGGGGTTGGCTTCAATACCTCTTCTGGTCACAAGATGACCCAGAAATTTACCCGATTGAACTCCAAAAGCGCACTTGGCAGGATTGAGCTTCATGCGATACTTTCGGAGGACTTGAAAAGTTTCTGCCAGATCAGGTAGATGTTTCCCTCTAGTGGAGCTCTTGGTGAGGAGATCATCGACGTAGACTTCGACGTTGCGACCGATCTGATCTTCGAACATTTTTGTGACTAACCTTTGATAGGTAGAACCAGCATTTTTGAGGCCGAATGGCATTACATTGTAGCAGTAGAGACCCCGGCTAGTCACAAAACATGTCCTCTCTTGATCATCCGGATGAAGCGGAATTTGATTGTACCCAGAGTACCCATCCATGAAAGACAACAGCTCGTGGCCAACAGTGGCATCGACGAGTCTATCAATTCTTGGCATGGGGAATGGGTCTTTGGGGCAAGCCTTATTGAGATTGGTAAAGTCGATGCAGACTCTGACCTTCCCGTTCTTCTTTGGAACAGCAACTATGTTAGAGATCCAGGTAGGATACTCTACTTCACGGATGAAGCCTACTGCGAGTAGTTTGGTGATTTCGTCTTGAACAGCAACTTGCAGCTCTGGTCGGATGGTGCGTGGCTTTTGCTTGATAGGCTTTATTTCTTCTTTGATCGCAAGTCGGTGACATGCGTCATCTGGATTGATGCCAGGCATGTCTTCGAAGCACCAAGCGAAGACGTCGATGTTGGACTGTAGGAAGGACACCATGTCTCGCGCTTCTGCGTTGCTAAGACCGGCACCGATGAATGTTTGTCGAGGGAGATCTCCACTGCCGATATTGATAGGGATGATTTCTTCAATTGAAGGTGAGGCTTCCCATTCGATTGGTGGAAGCTCGATCGGTGGAATCTCCTTTAATTGCTATTTGGAAGAGGGTCCAGCTTCATCTCGTGGCCGCTTTGGAGGAGCAAGATTGATCTTTCGATCAGTTTTAGCCGCTGCAGCCTCGCAAGATCTTCCAGCTTGCTGATCACCTCGAATGCAAACAATGCCTTCTCCCGTTGCAAACTTAAGTAGTTGGTGGTAGGAAGAGGAGATGGCGTTGATCTAGTGAAGGAATGGTCGTCCCAGAATGGCGTTGTAACTGGATACTCCTTCGATAATAGCAAACCTCACCGAGACCCGAGTCTCTCGGCTAAGGTCGAGAGTGAATCTTGATTCGCCCACCGTGATGCTTTGTTCGCCGTTGAACCCGGTGATCACGGTCGGGACGACGTCAGGCTTTGATATTTATGTCCCAGACGTTTGAAGCAGTCTGAGAACATAATATCGATGGAACTCCCAGTGTCGATGAGGATCCGATTGACGGTGCTTCCGTCGATGATGAGTTTCAAAACCAGGGGGTCTCGATGGGGAGTATGAACTCCTAGAAGATCTGCGTCGTTGAAGACGATGGACGGCCAAGCAAGACCTTCGATGGGCTTCTCGATCCAGGTATCTTCTTTGTTTGCAGTAGATCGAACATGGAAGATGCGCCGAATCTGCCGATCGACTTCCTTCCCGATCACTGATTGATTATGCAATGATCCATGAATGCCAAAGATATTGGCATTCACGGTGAGAGGTGATGGGTTGGAAGATATCTGATGAATCCAGCAAGCCTCTTTCCCCTTTGCAGAGGATCGACGTTGATCTTGTCCCTCTTTGGTGAATTCATGGAGATGGCCTTCTCTCAGCAAGTCTTCGAGATGAAACTTTAGCCGATAGCACCGATCGGTGGAATGGCCATGGCTTCGATGGAAATCGCAATAAACAGTTTTATCGGCCGTGAACTTTGTGTTTGGCTGAAGTGGATTGGGCCTTCGAAGGAATTCTTCGTGTTGAATGCGGTCAAGGATCTGTTCCACATGTAAATTCCACTCGGTGAAAGTGGTCTTCGTCGGAGATCGACACCCATCATTCTTTGATCGTTTGTTGGCTGGAGGGGCTGCTACCTCAGCGTTGTGAGCTTTGGCAGCATACTTTGGAGCTTCTCTCTCAGTAGGCCTTCGCTTCGTTTCTCGCCCTTTTCGAGCGACTTGATCATCTTCAACCTCGATCTCCCTCTGGATTCGATCGAACATAGCTTCCAGAGAAGGAGGGGGATTGCGGATGAAGTCGTTGTAGATGTGTAGATCGAAGCGGAGGGCGTTCTGGAAAGCCAGCATGATGGCTTCATCATCCAGATGTCTTCCAGAGAGAGCAGCATGCTCGTTGCGAAATCTCCTCGTGAAGCTGCGGAGAGTCTCGTCGGCACCCATCCTTAGTCGATAGAGAGAGTCGAGCTTCTTCTCTGGCTTCAGGTTGAGCTGATAATGCTGCACGAAGAGGTTTGCCAAAACACCGATTTGGGTGATGGACCCAGCCCGGAGATTGTGATACCAGTCGAGTGACGGCTCATCGAGACTTCCTGCGAAGGTGCGGCAGAGCACGTTGTTTTCTTCTTCGTGTGGTGTTAGAGCTTGCTTGAAGGCAAGTATATGGAGAGTTGGATCTCCTCTAATGCAGTTGAATTTGGGGAGGATAGGAGTTCTCCATCCCCTTGGAAATGTTGTCTCGAAGAGACTTCGATGGAGAGGTCCGGCGGAGGAATATCCATCTCTACGATCGTGTCCTCGACCTGGATGTAGATCGAGAGGTAGAATCAAGAGGTCTTGTTCAGGCCTCTGAATATCAGCAGGTTGAAGTCGATGGCGAAGGTCCGATCCGAGTCCCCTTTGGAATGGAATGGAAGGGGAGACTCTACTCTTTGAGGGAGCCCCTTTCATTTGGTGCTTCCTCGGTATGTTAAGCTTTGAAGGTGCCTTCTTGTCGCAGTTGCGGCCGGAAGACGATTGGGAAGACTCGTCATCGAGGCGGTCCCAAACACTCTGCTTCCAAGGGGCAACAGAGGGAGTTGGGTCACGTCGAATCCTCTCGAGGGCAGCAGTGCCCATTGACCTCCGTTGCTCGGAGTGGATTGAATGTCGAGGAAGATCGACCCTCTCACTTGTAGAGGGGATTGGTAGAGCGATCCCAGCCTCGGAAGCTACTTTCTTAAGAGCATCCCTCTCAGCGGTGAGGATGGCGTTTTGCTTCGCCAATTGGAGCAGTTGGAAATCGATCGCAGAAATTTGGTAGGTCGATGGAGGGTCTTCAGCAGGAGCGGGGGCAGTTTGCCCAATCAATTATCGTGCGGGATGGGCAATAGGTCGATCGACCGATCTTCCACTCCCTGAGCGAACCCCCATCTCAGGAACAGCAAGGGGCTGTCCGAAGTTGAGCCTTTGACTCATTGATCGAGTCTCAGGACGAGCTTGTTGTTCAGTGTTACTTCCTTCTGGTTGACCCTGGTGTTTCGTCCTCGCCATTCAGAGAGCGAAGGGTGCAACGAGAGTGCCGACGTCCGATCAGTTGTCTGATCAACTAAGGAGGCGAGGAAGTTTGGCTATCAAGATCGGTTGTATGCTCAACCGATCAAGTAGTAGTGGAGAGAGCTTGACTTTTTGCTCGAGATCCCACAGACGGCGCCAAACTGTGGGGGAAAAATCTTCGTGCCGACCCGAAGACTTTCGCAGCACCAGTCAATTAAAGGTTCGAGTCGAAGAGATCGTTGCTCGATCTGTCGATTGGAGTTGCAGCTTTTGATATGTAAGCAGAGAGATGCAATCAGAGAAAATACTGACACGAGAGATGTGATCTCGGAGTTCAGCCGAAGCCTACGTCTCCGTGCTATAGGGAGCAACCCGAATTCACTAACACCTGTATTGAAGTGATCTCGACAGGCCGAGTATCACTGAAGTTGATCTAATCTCTTCAAAGGAGAGATGAAGATCAAAGAGAGGTAGAAGATGAAAAACTGAGAAATTCAAGAGCTTTGGATTCTGAAAATCAGATCTCAGAATGGAAATCAGAAATTTTCGATCCATTTACATTCGAAGGCTCTGCTATTTATAGGATTCTCTGGTGGTAAATGGCGGTTTCTGCTGCAGTATCGGGGGATCCTCCAGGTAAAGCTGGTGGGCCCCGCTACCGTTTTCTGGGGTATTCCACAGGCTATTGGGCCTACCAGGCAGGGCCGGTGGGCCCATTTGTAGTCTTCGGGGGCCCACCAGGCAGGGCCGGCGGGTCCCGCGGGGGTCTTCGTGGACCCACCAGGCAGGGCCAGTGGGTCCCTTTGTAGTCTTCGGGGGCCCACCAGGCAGGGCCGATGGGTCCCGCTGTTTGTAGACTTCTTGCCAAAATTTGCACCCACAAATGAATTAGAATAGGTCATACGAATGAATTAGAATGGATCGTACGAATGAATTAGAATGGATCGTACGAATGAATTGGAATGGATCATGCGAATGAATTAGAATGAATCGTACGAATGAATTAGAATGGATTGTACGAATGAATATGAATGGATCGTGCATATAAATTAGAATGGATCATACGAATGAATTAGAATGGATACATTCGTGCGAATGAATTAGAATAGACTGTACGAATGAATAAGAATGGATCGTACGAATGGATTAGAATGGATCATACGAATGGATTAAAATGGATCGTGGGAATGTATTAGAATGGATCATGCGAATGAATTAGAATCGATCGTACGAATGAATTAGAATGGATACATTCATGCAAATGAATTAGAATGGATCATACGAATGTATTAGAATGGATCTTACGAATTAATTAGAATAGATTGTGCGAATGAATTAGAATGGATCGTACGAATGAATTAGAATGGATACATTCGTGTGAATGAATTAGAATGGATCGTATGAATGAGTTAGAATGGATCGTATGAATGAATAAGAATGGATCGTACGAATGAATTAGAATGGATCGTGCGAATGAATTAGAATGGATAGTACGAATGTATTAGAATGGATACATTCATGCGAATGAATTATGCGAATAAATTAGAATGGATTCTACGAATGAATTAGAGTGGATCGTATGAATGAATTCGATTGGATTGTACAAAAGAATTAGAATAGATCATACGAATGAATTAGAATGGATCGTGGGAATGAATTAGAATGGATCGTACGAATGAATTAGAATTGATACATTCGTGCTAATGAATTAGAATGGATCATACGAATGAGTTAGAATGGATTGTACGACTGAATTAGAATGGATCGTTGGACTGAATTAGAATGGATCGTACGAATGAATTAGAAAGGATCGTGCGAATGAATTTGAATGGATCGTACGAATAAATTAGAATGGATACATTCGTGCGAATAAATTAGAATGGATCATACAAATGAATTAGAATGAATCATACGAATGAACTAGAATGGATCGTACGAATGAATTTGAATGTATCGTACGAATGAATTAGAATGGATCGTACGAATGAATTAGAATGGATCGTTCGAATGAATTAGAATGGATACATTCGTGCGAATAAATTAGAATGGATCGTACGAATGAATTAGAATGAACCGTACGAATGAATTAGAATGTATCGTACGAATGAATTAGAATGGATCGTACGAATGAAGTAGAATGGTTCATGCGAATGAATTAGAATGGATCGTACGAATGAATTAGAATGGATACATTCGTGTATAAATTAGAATGGATCATATGAATGAATTAGAATGGATCGTACGAATGAATTAGAATGAATCGTATAAATGAATTAGAATAGATCGTGCGAATGAATTAGAATGGATCATACGAATGAATTAGAATGGATACATTCATGCGAATGAATTAGAATGGATCGTACGAATAAATTAGAACGGATCGTACGAATAAATTAGCATGGATCGTGCGAATGAATGAGAATGGAATGAACGAATGAATTAGAATGGATACATTCATGCGAATGAATTAGAATAGATCGTACGAATGAGTAAAAATGGATCGTACGAATGAATTAGAATGGATCGTATGAAAGAATTAAAATAGATCGTGCGAATGAATTAGAATGGATCGTAAGAATTAATTAGAATAAATACATTCATGCGAATGAATTAGAATGGATCGTACGAATGAATTAGAATGGATCGTATGAATGAATTAAAATGGATTGTGCGAATGAATTACAATGGATTGTACGGATGAATTAGAATGGATACATTCGTGCGAATGAATTAGAATGTATCGTACGAATAAATTAGAATGGATCGTGTGAAAGAATTAGAATGGATCATGCGAATAAATTAGAATGGATATATTCGTGCGATTGAATTAGAATGGATCGTACGAATGAATTAGAATGGATCATACGAATGAATTAGAATAGATTGTGCGAATGAATTAGAATGGAACGTACGAATGAACTAGAATGGATATATTCGTGCGAATGAATTAGAATGGATCATATGAATGAATTAGATTGAATCGTTTGAATGAATTAGAAACAATCTTACTAATGAATTAGAATGGATCGTGCGAATGAATTAAAATAGATCGTACGAAAGAATTAGAATAGATACATTCGTGCGAATGAATTTGAATGGATCGTACGAATGTGTTAGAATGGATCGTATGAATGAATTAGAATGGATCATACGAATGAATTAGAATGGATCATGTGAATGAATTAGAATGGATCGTACAAATGAATTAGAATGGATACATTCGTTCGAATGAATTAGAATGGATCGTATGAATGAATTAGAATGGATCGTACGAATGAATTAGAATGGATCGTGCAAATAAATTAGAATGGATCGTACGAATGAATTAGACTGGATACATTCATGCGAATGAATTAGAATGGATCGTACGAATGAATTAGAAGGGATTGTATGAATGAATTAGAATGGATCGTGTTAATGAATTAGAATAGATCACCAAAATGAATTAGAATTGATACATTCGTGCGAAAGAATTAAAATGGATCGTATGAATGAATTAGAGTGGATCGCATGAATGATTTGAATGGATCGTATAAATGAATTAGAATCAATTGAATTAGAATGGATTTGCGAATGAATTAGAATGGATCGTGTGGGTGCAAATTTTGGCAAGGAGCCTGCAAACAGTGGGACCCACCGGCCCTGTCTGGTGGGCCCCCAATGACTACAGCGAGACCAATCGGCCCTGCCTGGTGGGCCCCCAAAGACTACAGTGGGACCCACCGGCCCTGCCTGGTGGGCCCCCAAAGACTACAGCGAGACCCACCGGCCCTGCCTGGTGGGCCCAGGAGCCTATTGAATCCCCCAAGAGACGGCAGTGGGGTCCACCAGCCTTATCTGTAGGATCCCCAGATACGACAGCAGAAACCGCCATTTACCCCAGAATTCCTCCCCGGAAATTCTATAAATAGTAGACCCTTCGAATGTAAAAGGATCCAATTCTCAGTTCTGAGATCTGATTTCAGAAACTAGAGCTCTGGAATTTTCTACCTTCCCATCCTTCACCTCTTCTTGATCTTCTTCTTGTCTTTGAAGAGATCGGAGAGGCTTCAGTAATACTCGGTCTGTCGAGATCACTTCGAGAAAAGAGTTAGTGAATTCGGGTTGCTCCCTATAGCACGGAGACGTAGGCTTCGGCTGAACTTCGAGATCACCTCTCATGTAAACTCTCTGATTGCATCTCTCTCTGTTTGTTTATTGAGAATGGCAACTCCAATCAACAGATCGAACAACGATCTTCGACTCGAACCTAAATTGACTGGTGCGGCGAAGTCTTCGGGTCGGCACGAAGATTTTCCCCCACAGTTTGGTGCCGTCTGTAGGATCGAGCGAGAAGCCGAGTTTGCCCTACAACAAGTTTCAGATCGGTTGAGCAGACAACCGATCAGACTTCCTAGCCCCTTCGGTTGAGCAGACAACCGTTAGGACATCGGCACTCTCGTTGCACCCTTCACTCTCTAAATGGTAAGGACGAAGCATCAGGGTCAACCAGAAGGAAGTAATACACATCAAGCTCATCCTGAGACTCGTTCAATGAGTCAAAGGCTCAACTTCGGGCAGCCCCTTGCTGTCCCCGAGATGGGTGTTCGTTCAGGGAGCGGGAGATCAGTCGATCGACCGATCGCCCCACCTTCTCATCAATCAATTGGGCAGACTGCCCCTGCTCCTGCTGAAGACCCTCTATCGACCTATCAAGTTTCGGCGGTCGACTTTCAACTGCTTCAATTGGCAAAGCAAAATGCTTCCCTCACTGCTGAAAGGGATGCTCTCAAAAAGGCAGTCTCTGAAGCCGGGATTGCTCTTCCCATCCCCTCGACTAACGAGAGGGACGATCTGCTGCGACAATCAATCTATTCTGAGAAACAGAGATCAATGGGCACTGCTGCCCCTGAGAGGATTCGTCGTGACCCCACTCCTTCTGCTGCCCCATGGAAGCAGAGTGTTTGGGATCGCATCGACGATGAGTCCTCCCAATCCTCTTCTGGTCGCAACTGTGACAAGAAGATGCCTTCAAAGCCCAACTTATCAAAAAGACATCAGATGAAAGGGGTGCCCTCTAAGAGCAGAGCTTCTCCATCTATCCCACTTCAACGTAGAGCCGGGACTGATCTTCGTCACCGACTTCAACTGGCAAACACTCAAATGCCCGAGCAAGACCTTGCGATCTTGCCTCTTGACCTGTATCCAGGTCGAGGGCATGGTCGGAGGGAGGGATACTCCTCTGCCAGACCTCTCCATCGAAGTTTATTCGAGTCAACATTTCCAAGGGGATAGAGAACTCCCACTCTCCCTAAATTCAATTGCATCAAAGGAGATCCAACTCTCCATATACTCGCCTTCAAACAAGCTCTGACGCCACACGAGGAAGAAAACAACGTGCTCTACCGCACCTCGTGGGGAGTCTCGACGAACCATCCCTCGATTGGTACCATAACCTCCGAGCTGGGTCCATCACCCAGTTCAGCGTCTTGGCCATTCTCTTCGTGCAGCATTATCAACTAAATTTGAAACCGGAGAAGAAGCTCGACTCCTTCTACCGGCTGAGGATAGGTGCTGACGAGAGTCTCCGCAGCTTCATGAGGAGATTCCGCAACGAGCACGCCACCCTCTCCGGAAGGTATTTGGATGACGAGGCTATCATGCTAGCCTTCTAGAACGCTCTTCGCTTTGACCTCCACATCTACAACGACTTCATCTGCAATCCCCCTCCTTCCCTGGGTTCAATGTTTGATCGAATCCAAAGGGAGATTGAGGTTGAGGATGATCAAGTTGCCCGAAAAGGGCGAGAGACGAAGCGAAGACCCGCCGAGAGAGAAGCCCCCAAGTATGATGCCAAAGCTCATAACGCTGAGGCAGGGGTTCCTCCCGCACACAAGCGGTCAAGAAATGATGGACGCCGATCTCCCCCGAAGAAAATCATTTTTACCGAGTGGAATTTACCGATCGAGCAGATCCTCGACCGTATTCAACAAGAAGAGTTCCTTCGGAGGCCTAATCCTCTGCAGCCCGACACCAAAGTCACGGCTGACAAAACGGTCTATTGTGATTTCCATCGAAGTCATGGCCATTCCACTGATCGGTGCTATCGGCTGAGATTTCATCTTGAAGATCTACTGCGAGAAGGCCATCTCCAAGAGTTCACCAAGGGCGGACAAGATCAACACCGATCCTCTGCAAAGGGGAAAGAAGCTTGCTGGGTTCATCAAATCTCTTCCAACCGATCTTCTATCACCGTGAGTGCCAACGCCTTTGGCATTCACGAATCACTGCACAATCAATCGGTGACCGGGAAGGAAGTTGATCGGCAAATTCGATGTATCTTCCATGTTCGCTCTACAACAAACAAGGAGGACACCTGGATCGAGAAGCCTATCAAGGGTTTGGCTTGGCCCTCCATCATTTTCAATGATACTGATCTTCAAGGAGTTCACACTCCCCATCGAGACCCCCTGGTCTTGAAGCTCCTCAATGACAGAAGCACTGTCAATCGCATTCTCATCGACACCGGGAGCTCCATCGACATAATGTTCTTAGACTGCTTCAAGCGTCTGGGACATAAATACTCAAGCCTTGACGTCGTCCCGACGATGATCACGGGCTTTAACGGCGAGCAAAGCATCACTATGGGTGAATCAAGGTTCACCCTTGACCTTAGCCGAGAGACTCGAGTCTCGGTAAGATTCGCAATCGTCGAGGGGATATCCAATTACAATGTCATCCTCGGTCGGCCATTTCTATATCAAATCAATACCATCTCCTCTTCTTACCATCAACTCCTCAAATTTGCAACGGGAGAGGGCATTGTCTGCATCTGGGAAGATCAACAAGCAGGGCGATCCTGTGAAGCAGCTGCAGCAAAGACAGATCGCAAGATAAACATTGCTCCTCCAAAGTGACAACGAGATGAAGCTGGTCCCTCTTCAAGATAGCAACTAAAGGAGATTCCGCTGACCGAGCCCCCACCAATCGAGTGGGAGGCTTCACCTTCAATCGAAGAAATCATTCCAATCAATATTGGCAGCGGACATCTCCCTCAACAAACATTCATCGGTACCGATCTCAGCGACACAGAAGTGCGAGACATGGTATCCTTCCTTTAGTCCAACATCGATGTCTTCGCCTGGTGCTTCGAAGATATGCCTGGGATCAATCCAGATGATGCCTGCTATTGCCTAGCAATCAAAGAAGAAGTGAAGCCTGTCAATCAAAAGCCACGTACAATCCGACCAGAACTACAAATTGTTGTTCAAGAGGAGATCAGTAAGTTACTCGCAACAGGCTTTATTCGTGAAGTAGAGTACCCTACTTGGATCTCCAACATAGTTGCTGTCCCAAAGAAGAACGGGAAGGTCAAAGTGTGCATCGACTTCACCAACCTCAACAAGGCTTGTCCCAAAGATCCATTCCCTATGCCAAGGATAGATAGGCTCGTCGATGCCACTGCTGGCCACGAGCTATTATCTTTCATGGATGGATACTCTGGGTACAATCAAATTCCGCTTTACTCTGATGATCAAGAGAAGACATGCTTTGTGACTGACCGAGGACTTTACTGCTACAACGTAATGCCCTTCGGCCTCAAGAACGTAGGATCTACTTATCGAAGGTTAGTCACAAAGATGTTCGAAGCTCAAATCGGACGCAATGTTGAAGTCTACGTCGACGATCTTCTTACCAAGAGCTCCACTCTAGAGAGTCACCTATCCGATCTGGCGGAAACCTTTCAAGTCCTTCGAAAATATCGCATGAAGCTCAATCCGGCCAAGTGTGCTTTCGGAGTTCAATCGGGCAAATTCCTAGGTTACCTTGTGACCAGGAGAGGCATCGAAGCTAATCCCGACCAAATTCGAGCTATTCTGGACATGCCATCACCTACAAATCGGAAAGAAGTTCAATGCCTCACCGGAAGGTTAGCAGCCCTCAACCGGTTCATCTCGAAGTCTTCCGACAAATGCAAACCGCTCTTCGACAAGTTACGGAAGGCAGATACCTCTAGCTGGAGTCCAACTTGCGAAGAAGCTTTTCAAGATGTCAAGAAGTATCTTATGCGAGCTCCTATCCTAACGGCTCTACTTCCAAAAGAAGATCTATGGCTCTATCTTGCCATCACTGATCAAGCAATCAGCGCGGTACTGGTCAGCAGAGAAGAAAGCGTCGAGCATCCAATCTACTACATCAGCCATACGCTTCTTCCGGCTTAGACTCGCTACTCGAAAACTGAGAAGGTCATACTGGCCTTACTCACCGCATCGCGTCGTCTCCAACCATATTTTGTCTCCCACCAGATCACAGTCATCTCAGAACACCCACTCAAAGATATCATCGACAAGGCAGGTCGAGCAGGTCGAATGACCAAGTGGGTAATCGAGATGAGTGTGTCGGTGCAAATTTTGGCAAGAAGTCTGCAAACAGCGGGACCCACCGGCCCTGCCTGGTGGGCCCTCAAAGACCACAGCGGGACCCACCGGCCCTGCCTGGTGGGCCCCCGAAGACCACAGCGTGACCCACCGGCCCTGCCTGGTGGGCCCCCGAAGACCACAGCGGGACCCACCAGCCCTGCTTGGTGGGCCCACGAAGACTTTCAGAGGACCCACCATCCCAGTCTGAGGAATCTCCCAGATACGACAGCAGAAACCGCCATTTGCCACCAGAAAAATCTATAAATAGCAGACCCTTCGAATGTAAATGGATCCGAGATCCGATTTCCAATTCTGAGATCTGATTTTCAGAAACCAGAGCTCTGGATTTCAGTTTCCATCCCCTTTATTTCTCTCTTCGATCTTCTTCTTGTCTTCGAAGAGATCAGAGTGGTTTCAGTGATACTCGGCCTGTCGAGATCACTTCGATACAAGTGTTAGTGAATTCGGGTTGCTCCCTATAGCACGGAGACGTAGGCTTCGGCTGAACTCCGAGATCACACCTCTCGTGTCAAACTTTCTCTGATTTCATCTCTCTGCTAGTGTATTGAAAACTACAACTCCAACCAACAGATCGAATAACGATCTTCGACTCTTCGACTCAAACCTTCAATTGACTGGTGTTGCGAAGTCTTCGGGTCGGCACGAAGATTTTCCCCCACAGTTTGGCGCCGTCTGTGGGATCCGTTTGAAAAGCCAAGTCCGCTCCACAACAAGTATCAAATCGGTTAAGCAGACAACCGATCTAGATAACCAAACTTCCCAGCTCCCTCGATTGAGCGGAAAACCGATTGGACACGAGCGATTTGGCTGCTTCCTCCGCTTTCACTGAATGGCGAAGACTCTATCAGGATCATCCAGAGGGAAGTTACTCACAACGACATCAGTTTCAGCCCGAGACTCGCTCAATGAGTCGGCAGCTCAACGTCAATCCAAGAACCCACTCTTTCTAGACAATCTATCGTCGACAACTCCCGTCGATATCTTAAGCCTTTCAATTCTGACTCTCCTCCAATCCCTATATTGGGGGTGATGTTCGAAACGAAAGGGCTCACTTGAAGACTAGAACGAGGTGATAGGCAAAGGTATATGTTACATATACACAAAGTTCGAAGCACACTCGCTGCCTTGGTATTCGACGAAGCCCAAGGAGACAGCCTTGGCACTCGAATGCAAAGTCCGAGGCACACTCGCTGCCTCGGCATTCGGCGAAGCCCACGGAGACAGCCTTGGCACTCGAATGCAAAGTCCGAGGCACACTAGCTGCCTCGGCATTCGGCGAAGCCCACGGAGACAGCCTTGGCACTCGAATGCAAAGTCCGAGGCACACTCGCTGCCTCGGCATTTGGCGAAGCCCAAAGAGACAGCCTTGGCACTCGAATGCAAAGTCCGAAGCGCACTCGTCGCATCAATATGCGACAAAGTCCAAGGAGATAGTCTTGGAACTCAAAGACATAGTTCGGAACGGTCGCCACCTCTTCAAATTTCATTTCCAATTTTATCCAATCAATGCTCTGAGGCCGATCAACTGCAACAGTACAAAGCTATGTGCCCCGTAGGTACGACTGAAACGGCGCTTCGCCTAAGTCGACCGATACAAAGGCACTACGCTGAGTACTCCGAATCATTGGTGTTGCACACGCTCCCGTTGTCACGTAAGGACGCATGCGCCCGTGCCTCACCACAATTAGATCGGATCGCGTCGCGACACGACCGACTAACCTGCAACAGTACAAAGCTATGTGCCCCGCAGGTATGACTGAAATGGCGCTTCGCCTAAGTCGACCGATACAAAGGCACTACGCTGAGTACTCCGAATCATTGGTGTTGCACACGCTCCCGTTGTCACGTAAGGACACATGCACCCATGCCTCACCACAGTTAGATCGGATCGCGTTGCGACACGACCGACTAACCTGCAATAGTACAAAGCTATGTGCCCCGCAGGTATGACTGAAACGGCGCTTCGCCTAAGTCGACCGATACAAAGGCACTACGCTGAGTACTCCGAATCATTAGTGTTGCACACGCTCCCGTTGTCACGTAAGGACACATGCGCCTGTGCCTCACCACAGTTAGATCGGTTCGCGTTGCGACACAACCAACTAACCTGCAACAGTACAAAGCTATGTGCCCCACAGTTACGACTGAAACGGTGCTTCGCCTAAGTTGACCGATACAAAGGCACTACGTTGAGTACTCCGAATCATTGGTGTTGCACACGCTCCCATTGTCACGTAAGGACACATACGCCCGTGCCTCACCACAGTTGGATCGGTTCGCGTTACGACACGACCGACCAACCTTCAATAGTATAAAGCTACGTGCCCCAATGTAGGTTTGACTGAAACGGTGCTTCGCCTAAGTTCAACCGATACAAAGGCACTACGCTAAATACTTCGAACTCTAACCTTCATCAGTCAAACCAGCCCAAAGATACAACTTTGGTGTTCGAAGACAATCCGAGGCAGATTTTACCACCTCGACACTCAGCAAGTCCAAAATCCGAGACCTGCTCTCGGCACCCTAGCAAAGCCTAAGCTCTCAGCCCCAACACATCTCGACATGAAGATCAAGATCCAACGCGTTCTGCAGTATTCAGCCAACATCACTCCAGAGGCAGAACATCCCTCAATTTACCAAGTCACTACAGAAGACTTCTACCACTCGACACTCATATAAGAGATCATCGCGCACTCTCATGCTCAGGGAAGACGCATTCTGGAAGGCCACCATCGATGAGGGGGTGAATCTACAATCTTTCATAGCCAGCATCAACGACGAGACGACTATCGCCCAGGAGTCACGTGATCTTCCGGCCAACCCTTAAAAATCTTCCGACGTTGCAGATCGTCCTAAGATTCAAAAGCCGATTGACAAAGGCGAAAACTCATCAACCATTCGAAGGCAAAGTTTGAGGCATGAACCGCAACATTCGAACAAATTCCAAACTTAGTCCTAGTACGAGGCAGCAAGGTTCGAGACCTGAGTCTCAGCATTCAATCGAAGTCTTCGCTCATGGCCTCAGCGCTATTCAGTAGCAAGACATTCGAATTCTATTCAAAACACGCAAACATTCAATTGCTTTCTAAAGGCACTCTCTACCCTGGTTAGTCCACCAGTGGAAGACAACTAGGTACGCACGTCATTCGTACATGCTTGTGCATTCGAAGACTTATGAGTACAAGCTGATCTTGCGAGAGATCGAGTTATCTTGATTCGTAGCATCGACATTCGATCGATCCAAACTTCCATAAGACAAGGATTAGACCTGCTCAACTAACTTACATGACCTCCCGTGGCATGGCTTTCAATGCTACGGATTATCGGCCGACCTTCGTCGTCGGATCTTCCAACAGTAGTCGACCCTCGTGACCGTTACCAATTAGTGGCGATCAATCGAAGGATCGCCCCTTGGCCAGGAGTCGCCCATGTTCGTCTACGCATTCGACCCTAGATGATAGATGACGGACTCCAGAATGCAACTCCTAGAGACAAACTATACAGATACATCAAACCACACTCAAGTCCGATCGTTGACTCACTCTCAGACCAGCAGTGCCACGGCATTACAACTTCGAGACAGACCCCTCGAGCTCGAGAGAGAAAGTTCCACTCGGAACCCAGCTTGCCATTCAATCCAATTCAAAGTTCCACTCGTAACCCAGCTTGCCATTCAATCCAATTCAAAGTTTGACTCGGAACCCAGCTTGCCGTTCAAATCCAATTCAGAGTGTCTCTCAAATAGGAGCAAACACCAAACATCCATCTACGGCCAAGATTTGTTTGACCAAGCTTAGGGGGTTACGCTTGACCCATAGTGCGAGATCCCAATCGAAGGGATCGGCCTCCCCTGTTCTTCCAAGATCTGGAGCAGCAGTCCTCCATTTCCTCCCCCTCCGGAACGACGACGAAAACATGGGGAAACAGCGGATCTGGTGGCAGCTCTCTACGCCCTCAGCTCCGATCGGCAGCGCGCACCCGATCGAGCCCGGCTGCAACATCTCCCACCTTCACCGACAACGGCAACTCCGCCTCAGATCGGCTGCCGACGACCGATCGGGCAAAACCAACCGGTCAAGGTTTCAGCGATCGATCGTAGGAGGGGTTTTTCTCCTGATTTAGTGCAAAACCACCCGATCGGTGCCTCTGATCGGTCGAATTTGCCCGATCGGTCGAATTTGTCCGATCGGTCAAATTCGCCCGATCGGCAAAACTCGATCCCCTTCTTCCCCTTCGTCCTCCACTTGATCGGCCAAAAACCCACTGATCTGATGCCAAAACGTGGATATCCAACCGATCAACCAATTCCCGACCGGCTGTTTTTGTCCGATCGGTGACCTTTTCCCGATCGGTGATTTTTACCCGATCGGTGAAATTCACCTGATCGGTGAAATTCTCCCGAACAGTGATCTGCACCCGATTGGCTATCTCCACCCGATCAACGATTTGCACCCGATCGGCGACCTCCTCACGATCGGTGAAATTCACCCGATCGGTGAAATTCTCCTGAACGGTGATCTGCACCCGATCAGCTACCTCCTTCTTGGAAATCAAAACTTCCCTAAGCTTTGCCTTCTCTTCATTAGCAGCCTCCAATTCGGTAGTTAAGCGAGTGACCTCAGACGAAGCTCCCCGCTCTCCGACCTTCTTGAAGAGCTTGCTAGCGAACTTCAGGACTGCTGAGTTCTGCAAGTAAACAAAAAGAGTTAGAAATATTTTCGAAGATACAATTCAAAGATCAAGTCAAGCTGATGCGCATACCACCACTTCAAGCCTGTCATAGGCTTCCTCCAAAGTAGCATCCGGAAGGTTGCAGAGCTTCCGGATCACACTCGCTGGGTGGTTGATATCAACCTCACCCAAGTTTCTTATCTTCTGAGCTGGGCCAACAGGGGTATCTGCAATCAACACATAAGTTCGAACATTCAAGGAGTTAGAACATTTCAAGCATCGAAGGCAGCAATGCAGTCAAAGAAGAGAAATAAGCAAGGGAATACCTGTGGCATCAACTCGAGGTGCTTTCCCCTTCCCCCGATCGGAGCCCTTACCCGTGGGGGTCGACTTCTCCTTGGCGGGGGTGGTCTCTGGCGGAGGTTGGGGAATCCCAGCCTCGACGCGGCTCCCTCCCTCCATGTGTGCGGGGGAAGGGACACCTCGAAGAGGAGTGATCTCCCCTTCTTCTTGCGGATCGCCGACTGATCCAGCCTGGCCATCAGGGCGACTGTCTCCTCAGCCACCTGTGCTGCCGATCGTTGAGCGGCGGGAGTAGGTTGTTCAACCTCCATCCCACCGCTCGCCGAAGCTCCCTCGATTCGAAGGGGGCTTGGAGGTCTTTGGTCGAGGGGCGTGGGGTTGCTTGCAACCCCATCACTCCCCGAGAACTTGATTCTGATGCGCATGGGGTGCTTCAACTCTTCAAAGTGGTACGTGGGCTGTACCTTCTGGCCGTCACCCACGGCGTCCATCACAGCTTCCATTCGACGAGCCTTAGCCTCATCGATGGGGATGGGCTGCGAATCCTCTTCTCCACCAGTGGGGGTGGGAGGAATTTCTTCCTCACCACCCTCTTCTTCTTCATCACCACCAGTGGGGGTGGGAGAAATTTCTTCCTCACCACCCCCTTTTCCTTCATCACCTCTAGTAGGGGTAGGAGTAATCTCCTCACCCCCATCTCCTCCGTCATCGTCATTATCATCGTCATCATCGTCATCGTCGTCGTCATCGCCATCACCTCCATCTTCATCATCTTCATCTTCATCTTCTCCTTCCTTCTCCTTTTCTTCTTCTTCTTCTTCTTATTCCTGTTCTTCTTCCTTCTTCTCCTCCTCGATGAGGACCTTCCTCTTCTTCACCTAGCCCCTGCGATTGATCACGAGCTTCTCCTCAATTGGCAGACGATGCCTTGCTCCGTACGCCTTCTTCTCGGCCCGGATTCTTCTGACGATCTTGCCCGATTGAGGATCCTCATCATAATCGGAATACAAGACCTTATTATCCTCGTACCGGACCTGCAGTCGGTGGAGGAGGTTGGCATTGCCATGATGAACAGGGCAGTTCGAAAACTGCTTCCACGAACGTGTGCCGCACGTCAGCTCCAAAAAAAGATTGTCCAGGGACCCAACCCGATCGGACGTCCAAGCAAAAGCTCCTCCCGTGCAGTACATTTTGACCTCTTTGTGTACCTGATTCCTGGGAGTCTCGGGCACCGAAAGAGGAGTCCATGCACCGAAAACCGAGATCGGCCAGTCAGTGTAGAGTTTGTCAGAGGCGATGGTGTCGACGATCGGGCGCAGGGCAGAAACACCCGTCATGTTGTAGAATGGGCTATCCTTCCTTGAAGCCCACTTATAGTGGTAGAAGAAGTAGCCCAACTCTATCCTTGCTTCCTCGCCCTCAGGAATGCTGGAGTAGCAAGTCCTCAGCTCCTCTTGGAAGTCGGATTCTACGCGGCAGAAGGCGTTGATGATCCTCCACGCGTTCCCGGAAATCTGCCCGGCACAAAGATCTGCGGTATTCAGCAACCTCGCGGCGAAGGGTAGCAGTGGGAGGTGCAGTCCGCAATTCAGCTGGCCTATGGTGACTACAGTCCCCATTACTTGCTCCTTGCTGGCAAAATTTGTGAAGACCGTCCGCTTGTCGATGCCAAAGGCGGACTGAATTCCAGGAAGAGATGGACGGACCTTCCCCTCTATGAAGCAAGCAAGCAGCTTATGCCACTTCGCCCTCTTCACAACGATGAATTTGCCACCGGTGTTATACACATATGCAGGTTCCTCCGTCAGCGACATCAAAGGACCCAGCACAAAGCTAGCCTTCGGAATCCACTCTGGCTTCGAAGGTGCTGATGCAAACCCGACACCCTGGTGCCTCTTGCCCAACTCCCCGAGTTCACCTCTGCCTTTGCCTCTGCCTTTCTGCTGAATGGGCGAGACTTGAGCCCTCTCCTTCCCCTTCCTCTTCGAGGGAACGATGTTAATCTTCTTCGAGCTACCGGAAGAAGCCATTTCAACCGATCGAGAGATTGCGAAGAACAGAAAATCGGGAGCAAAGAGTTCTGGACTTCGAAAAATTCTGGAAGCGCAAGGCAAAAATGAAACCCGGAGAGGCTAATATACCCAGAGAAAACTGGCGCACAGATCAAGAAGACACGTGTCATCACCAAATCAAATCCCGTGTTTTTACAAAGGACACGTGGCATCAATCCGTAGCAAGTACAAAACCAGGCGAACCGTCGGGACCAGACGAAGCGTCGACCCGCCAGTCCAAGCGAACTATCGGTCCAACAAGACCGCCGGTTTAGAAGACTCCCTGATCCAGATGGACCACCGATTCAAGCAGAAGAGTGTACTTCAAATTGCCGTTCGAAGACTTTACCCTTTCAACAGGCAGACGATCGGATAGTTTACCAAAGGATCGGGCAAAAAACAGGCTCTTTTGCCTAATCAACCTCGACCGGTTGAATTTAACCGATCGGTCAACCTTGACCGATCGGTCAAGTTAAACCGATCGGTCGATTTTCTACTGGATTGAGCAAAAAACTTGATTTTTTGATCGATCCCTTCAACCTCGACCGGTTGAATTTAACTGGTCGGTCAACCTTGACCGATCGGTCAAGTTCAACCGATTGGTCGATTTTCTGCTGGATCGAGCAAAAGACTTGATCGTTTGACCGATCCCTTCAACCTCGACCGGTTGAATTTAATCGATCGGTCAACCTTGACCGATCGGTCAAGTTTGGATCGGGCAAAAGACTTAATCTTTTGGCCGATCCCTTCAACCTCGACCGGTTGAATTTAACCGATCGGTCAACCTTGACCGATCGGTTAAATTTAACCGATCGGTCAACCTTGACCGATCGGTCAAATTTAACCGATCGGTCGATTTTCTTCTGGATCAGGCAAAAGACTTGATCTTTTGGCTGATCCATTCAACCTCGACCAGTTAAAATTAACCGATCGGCCAACCTTGACCAATCGGTCAAGTTCAACCGATCGGTTAATTTTTTACTGGATCGGGCGAAAGACTTGATCTTTTGGCCGATCCCTTCATCCTCAACCGGTTGAATTTAACCGATCGGTCAACCTTGACCGATCGGTCGAGTTCAACCGATCGGTCGATTTTCTACTGGATCGGGCAAAAAACTTGATCTTTTGATCGATCCCTTCAACCTCGACCGGTTGAATTTAACCGATCGGTCAAGTTCAATCGATCGATCAATTTTCTACTGGATCGGGCAAAAGACTTGATCTTTTGACCGATCCCTTCAACCTCAACCGGTTGAATTTAACTGATCGGTCAACCATGACCGATCGGTCAAGTTCAACCGATCGGTCGATTTTCTACTAGATCGGGCAAAAGACTTGATCTTTTGACCAATCCTTTCAACCTCGACCGGTTGAATTTAACCGATCGGTCAACCTTGATCGATCGGTCAAGTTCAACCGATCAGTTGATTTTCCACTGAATCAGGCAAAAGACTGTCTTTTGGCCGATCCCTTCAACCTCGACCGGTTGAATTTAACCGATCGATCAACCTTGACCGATCGGTCAAGTTCAACCGATCGGTTGATTTTCTACTGAATCGGGCAAAAGACTGTCTTTTGGTCGATTCCTTCAACCTCGACCAGTTGAACTTAACCGATCGATCAAGTTCGACCGATCGGTCGAAATTGACCGATCGGTCAACTTTGACCGATCAGTCCTTTTGACTCTGACACTCGACAAACTCCTTTGCATTTGTGACAGGGGGTCGTTAGCTTTGCACCAAGGATCCAAGCCAGCCAAGGTGGCCTCTTAGCTAACTTGGAGGGGGTAACCGTGGGTGCAAATTTTGACAAGGAGCCTGCAAATAGCGGGACCCAACGACCCTGTCTAGTGGGCCCCCAAAGACTACAGCTGGACCCACCGGCCCTGCCTGGTGGGCCGCCGAAGACTACAGCGGGACCCACCGGCCCTGCCTGGTGGGCCCCCGAAAACTACAGCTGGACCCACCGGCCCTGCCTGGTGGGCCTAGGAGCCTGTGGAATCCCCCAGGAGACGGCAGCGGGGCCCACCAGCCTTATCCGGAGGATCCCCAGATACGACAGCAGAAACCGCCATTTACCCCGGAATTCCTCCCAGGAAATTCTATAAATAGTAGACCCTTCGAAGGTAAAAGGATCCAATTCTCAGTTCTGAGATCTGATTTCAGAAACCAGAGCTCTGGAATTTTCTACCTTCCCATCCTTCACCTCTTCTTGATCTTCTTCTTGTCTTTGAAGAGATCGGAGAGGCTTCAGTGATACTCGGTTTGTCGAGATCACTTCGAGAAATGAGTTAGTGAATTCGGGTTGCTCCCTATAGCACGGAGATGTAGGCTTAGACTGAAATCCGAGATCACCTCTCGTGTCAACTCTCTGATTGCATCTCTCTCTGTTTGTGTATTGAGAATGGCAACTCCAATCAACAGATCGAACAACGATCTTCGACTCGAACCTCAATTGACTGGTGCAGCGAAGTCTTCGGGTCGGCACGAAGATTTTCCCCCACAGATCGTACGAATGAATTAAAATGGATACATTCGTGTGAATGAATTAGAATGGATTGTAAGAATGAATTAGAATGGATCGTACGAATGAATTAGATTGGATCGTACAAATGAATTAGAATGGATCATACGAATGAATTAGAATGGATCGTGCGAATGAATTAGAAAGGATCGTACGAATGAATTAGAATGGATATATTCGTGCGAATGAATTTGAATGGATCGTATGAGTGAATTAGACTGGATCGTACGAATGAATTAGAATGGATCATATGAATGAATTAGAATGGATCGTATGAATGAATTAGAATGGATCGTGCGAATGAATTAGAATAGATTGTATGAGTGAATTAGAATGGATACATTCATGCGAATGAATTAGAATGAATCGTACGAATGAATTAAAATGGATCGTACGAATGAATTAGAATGGATCGTGCGAATGAATTAGAATGAATCGTGCGAATGAATTAGAAAGGATCGTACGAATGAATTAAAATGGATCGTGCGAATGAATTAGAATGGATCCTACGAATGAATTAGAATGGATCATACGAATGAATTTGGATGGATAGTAGGAATGAATTAGAATGGATCGTACGAATGAACTAGAATGGATCGTGCGAATAAATTAGAATAAGCGTACGAATGAATTAGAATGGATACATTCGTGCGAATGAATTAGAATGGATCGTATGAATTAATTAGAATGGACCGTACGAATGAATTAGATTGGATCGTACGAATGTATTAAAATGGATCGTGTGAATGTATAAGAATGGATTGTAAGAATGAATTAAAATCGATACATTCGTGCGAATGAATTAGAATGGATCGTACGAATGAAAAAGAATGGATCGTACGAATGAATTAGAATGGATCGTGCGAATGAATTAGAATGGATCGTATGAATGAATTAGAATGGATACATTCGTGCGAATGAATTAGAACGGATTGTACGAATGAACTAGAATGGATCGTATGAATGAATTAGAATGTATCGTACGAATGAATTAGAATGGATCGTACGAATGAATTAGAGTAGATCATGCGAATGAATTAGAATGGATCGTACGAATTAATTAGAATGGATATATTCGTGCGAATGAATTAGAATGGATCGTACGAATGAATTAGAATAGATTGTGTGAATGAATTCGAATGGATCGTACGAATGAATTAGAATGGATACATTCTTGCGAATGAATTAGAATGGATCGTATGAATGAATTAGAAAGGTTCGTACGAATGAATTAGAATGGATCGTGCGAATGACTTAGAATAGATTGTACGAATGAATTAGAATGGATACATTTGTGCGAATGAATTAGAATGGATCGTACGAATGAGTTAGAATGGACCGTACGAATGAATTAGAATGGATCACGTGAATGAATTAGAATGGATCGTACGAATGAATTAGAATGGATACATTCGTGCGAATGAATTAGAATGGATCGCACGAATGAATTAGAATGGATCGTACTAATGAATTAGAATGGATCATGTGAAAGAATTAGAATGGATCGTACGAATGAATTAGAATGGATAGATTCGTGTGAATGAATTTGAATGGATCGTATGAATGAATTAGAATGGATCGTATGAATGAATTATATTGGATTGTATGAATGAATTAGAATGGATCGTGCGAATGAATTAGAATGGATCGTACGAATGAGTTAGAATGGATCGTGCGAATAAATTAGAATGGATCATACGAATGAATTAGAATGGATACATTCGTGCGAATGAATTAGAATAGATCGTACGAATGAATTAGAATGGATCATATGAATGAATTTGGATGGATAGTACAAATGAATTAGAATGGATCGTACGAATGAATTAGAATGGATCGTGCGAATAAATTAGAATAGTCGTACGAATGAATTAGAATTGATACATTCGTGCAAATAAATTAGAATGGATTGTATGAATTAATTAGAATGGATCGTACGAAAGAATTAGAATGGATCGTACGAATGCATTTGAATGGATCATGCGAATGAATAAGAATGGATTGTATGAATGAATTAGAATGGATATATTCGTGCGAATGAATTAGAATGGATCGTACGAATGAGTAAGAATGGATCGTATGAATGAATTCGAATGGATTGTACGAATGAATTAGAATGGATCGTGTGAATGAATTAGAATGGATCGTATGAATGAATTAGAATGGATACATTCGTGCAAATGAATTAGAACGGATCGTACGAATGAATTAGAATGGATCGTATGAATGAATTAGAATGGATACATTCGTGCGAATGAATTAGAATGTATCGTACGAATGAATTAGAATGGATCATATGAATGAATTAGAGTGGATCATGTGAATGAATTAGAATGGATTGTACGAATGAATTAGAATGGATACATTCGTGCGAATGAATTAGAATGGATCGTTCGAATAAATTAGAATAAATTGTGCGAATGAATTAGAATGGATTGTACGAATGAATTAGAATGGATACATTCATGCGAATAAATTAGAATGGATCGTATGCATGAATTAGAATGGATCGTATGAATGAATTAGAATGGATCGTACGAATGAATTAGAATGGATCGTGCGAATGACTTAGAATGGATCGTACGAATGAATTAGAATGGATACATTCGTGCGAATGAATTAGAATGGATCGTACGAATGAGTTCGAATGGATCGTACGAATGAATTAGAATGGATCGTACGAATGAATTAGAATGGATCGTACTAATGAATTAGAATGGATCATGTGAAAGAATTAGAAAGGATCATATGAATGAATTAGAATGGATATATTCGTGCGAATGAATTAGAATGGATCGTACGAATGAATTAGAATGGATCGTACGAATGAATTAGATTGGATCGTATGAATGAATTAGAATAGATTGTGCGAATGAATAATAATGGATCGCACGAATGATTAGAATGGATACATTCGTGCGAATGAATTAGAATGGATCATACGAATGAATTAGAATGGATCGTACGAAAGAATTATAATTGATTGTATGAATGAATTAGAATGGATCGTGCGAATGAATTAGAATGGATCGTACGAATGAATTAGAATGGATACATTCGTGCGAATGAATTAGAATGGATCATGATGGGGGTAGTTGAAGCATCAACATCCTTGTCAACGCAGACATTGATATCAGGCACAGTTCAAAGTGTTAGGAACTCGACCAGGAGCCCACACTTAGGCCGCTCTGTCGCCTCGAAGCTAAGCCCGAATTCAGAGCAAGTAGCTTGATGGCCTGAGCAGGTTTTGGAGTTTAAAGAACACTTCTAGGAATCCCGTCCGACGCTTGTAGTAACAGCAGGAGTTAGGTCGTCATGCCTACCAAAACACCGGCATCTCGTTACAGATTGGAGAAGAAATAGCACAAGAGTTCGCCCCCAGCCCGCACAGGAGCTCGCCCAGGAGCTTGCCAACAGCTCGCCCAAGAGCTCTCCTCCAGCTCGCCCAGGAGCTCGCCAACAGCTCACCCAGGAGCTTGCCCACAGCTTGCCCCAGGGCTCGCCGCATCAAGCAAAACCTTTGATTCCATTAGGACGCCCAGGAGCTTGCCCCTACCTCGCCCAGGAGCTCGCCAGGTCACGCCATTGTCGAAGAGGTCGCACCTCTGAAAAGTCCGACTCTTGACAATAGGGAGAAGGTGGCGGATCACCCATACCCATCGTCGAAGAGGTTGCCTCCCCGAGAGCCCGACTCTTTAGAGCAGTAAGAAGAAGGCGGAACAATGAGCACCCATAGCTCGTACAAGAGCACGCAGCCCGCCCAACGACCAAAGGAACTCTGGCCAAAGAGGAAACTTAAAATGGTATCAACAAGCACCAGTAGTGCGCTCAGGAGCTCGCCAGGCCGTGCCTGTTGTCGAGGAGGTCGCCCTCCCAAGAGCCCGACTCCTGGCAATAGGACAAAAGTGGCGGATCAACGGCTCACACAGAAGCTCGCCAAAGTCTATCCCCGTTTGTCGAAGAGGTCGCCCTTGTAAAGCCCGACTCTTGATAAATATGGAGAAGGTGGAGCAATGAGGGACGAGCTCGCCCTTGTTTCTTCCCTAAAGGTCGCCCACTGTAAAACGGCATAAAGACCGCTAGGTGTCGACACTCCTCTGAAGTTACGTGGACGATTGTAGTCCACGGAAGCCCGCCAAAGCCGATCTAGGACCTCCCAGACTTGAACATTCCAGAGGATCCACCTGGAAGCGACAAGACAGGTACTTCCCCCCTCCCTCACCACATGGCAGGCTAAACGCCAAAAGACATCAGAGGCCCATGTGGGCCGGCACATGAGGCCTAGAAGGTGCGGAAAGGTGCCGCCACGTGTTGAAGCCTGGTAGGCTATATAAGGTTATAAAGGTACACCCCCTGGCTCCAAAGTACAGGTTCGAAAACCTCATCCCTACCATTTTGAGCGACTGCAGCTCTTCTTTGATCACCTAAGACTGACTTGAGCGTCGGAGGGCCTGCGCTCTGAAGGTAGCCAGCCCTTCTTACGTTTTTCTTTGTCTTACAGGAAGGCCGCGCGGACCAGCGAAAAATATCCCCAAACATTTGGCACCGTCTGTGGGATCTTTTGACTGGTTCCTGTGAGAATGCTCATGACTGCACGACTAAAAGCCGTGCTTCTCCAGATACCTAGATGGCTCCGGCCACGCGGGGACAGAGACGGGCGAAAGCCCGTGCCGGGTCTACGCAAAATGGGCAGCTCGCTGAAGCCTTCCAACCCCCTGTCCCACTCAGCGACCAGCTCCTTTTGGAGATGTTGGCCACTCAGCGGGCCATGATGGACAAGCTAGCGCGACTATGCCAGGTTCCGATGACGAGCCAAGTGACTGATCTCTCCCCCGGGCTCAGCCCACGGAGGGGAGGGTCAGCGATCCTGTCCCAGCGTCCGGGAGTGTCGGTGGGGGTCACTCCCCCTGTGCGACCTCCCCCTGCCCCAACCTCGCATCAACCCATAATAGTGCCCCACGGTGGGCATCCCAGTTGGAGCCCCCTGTGGAGGACACAGTGGCGCGCAAGACGAGAGGGACCGCTCTCGAGCGGGTGCAGCGACTCGTCACCCAGCGCTCCAGCAACAAGTCAACCCCGCCAACGGCCCCTCCTCACCGACGAACCCAAAGTGCGGATTCTAACGAGCCAGAGGTGTGGTCTCGATGGAGAGACCGTCACCTGCACCTTCGGCGTGAGGAGGAACCCGCGGTGGAAGTGTTACCCCGTGCGGAGACTCGAGAGGGGACAGCCTCACACAGTCCTTTCCCTGCGACGAGGCGGCTACCTATGAAGCGGCGGAGCCATCGCCAGGACGTCGCCCCCGAGCACTGCTACAGTGAGGGTACGGACCAGCTTCGAGGAAGCATGCATGATCGCTTGGGGCCTGCGCAGCTGTCTTTGGGAGATCACCCCAAGTGCTGGCAGATACCTAGCATGCCCGTCGACCTCTTAGAAGAGCTCGCCGCCCGTGGAGGGAGGGAGCCCTTCACAAACGACGTTCACCAGGGAGGTTTCCCTCAGCACTGGACCCCACCAAAGTTTGTGTTGTTCGACGGGTCGCAAGACCCCGTGGACCACCTCTTGGCCTATCGAAAATTATTATTCTTTCGGGATCAGGATCATGTTCTGTGCCGTGCCTTCCCAAGCAGCTTGACGGGCTCGGCCCTGGACTGGTTTCATAAGCTACCTCCGGGCTCGATCTCGAGATTCACTGCTCTGTCCGGACTGTTCCTGGAACAGTACCGATGCAATCGACAACCTCCGAAGCGAATCGAATCGTTGTTCTAGCCGGGCGAGACCGGATGGCTGTGAGTACCTTTCAGAGCGCGCTCCCCGAAGGAGGTGAGCTTCATGATGCGATTGTTATTTCTGATCCCCGCACCATGATCGAGCTCTTCGCCTTGGTCCAGCAACACATTAAGCTCGAAGATGTGGTATTGGATCGCCGAGGGAAGATGGCCGAACAACAGCAGCCTCCTACTTTGTGCGTAGGCGCCCTCTTGTAAACCATTTTATGCAATGAAGTGTTTGGACTAGAGAAGTTTAAATCTGTGCTCGATAGTAATCTATAGAGAATAGCTCGAACGCGATCAGCTCGCACGTAGCTTCCTCAAAGAACAGTCCATCGTCGTATGGACTGAAAGCAAGACCGGGGTTCTCAATGGCCGCCCCGAACGACCTTGAGATCGCCGGGGTAGTCCGCTGTCTAGGGGACTTTAAACAGGACCGGGGTCCTTCGCATTCACATGCCATGAAACGAAGCACCCCGGGGTGATCTAAGGGGACCTGAATGGGCGACCACCCATTTAGGCGACCTGAAAATTTATTGGTACTCCTCAAAGCTTGACAAACGTGGTGAGGTCACAAAAGTGAAAGGCGAAAGCCACTAACGTCGAAAGCTAGAGGCAAGGTCACTGTCCGCTGTCATGCGGACGCAAAAAGTAAAACCGGGGTTTTGAGGATCCTTAACCGGACAGGGGGTAGCTAGCTTTTGATTCTTTCCTCGCTCGTTGAACCTCCACCCTTTGGCCCTTATGCTCTGTTTTGGTTTGATTTCTATTGATTTGTATTTTTGTCGAGCTATAGGGCCCCACTATTTTGCACATATTGAATTTTCATGCATATCGATCTTTTTGCGATGTCGTTTATTTTTTATCGATTTAGCTACCTCGTCCGGGGTATAGTCCTCGAATCATTGGGGAAACCACACACGCGGCGTGATGCCTGTGGGGGAAAATCTTCGTGCCGACCCGAAGACTTCGTCGCACCAGTCAATTGAAGTTCGAGTCGAAGATCGTTGTTCGATCTGTAGATTGGAGTTACTATTTTCAATATACAAACAGAGAGAGTTTGACATGAGAGGTGATCTCGGAGTTCAGCCAAAGCCAACGTCTCCGTGCTATAGGGAGCAACTGGAATTCACAAACACTTGCTTGAAGTGACCTCGACAGGTCGAGTGTCACTGAAGTTTCTTCGACCTCTCTAAAGACAAGAAGAAGATCGAGGAGGATTGAAAGATGGGAAGCTGAAAATTCCAGAGCTCTGGTTTCTGAAACTCAGTTTTGGATCCATTTACATTCGAACGGTCTACTATTTATAGAATTCTCGAAGAGGGATTCCGGGGTAAATGGCGGTTTCTGCTGTCGTATCCGGGGATCCCCCAGGCAGGGCTGGTGGGTCCCGCTGTTGTCTCCGGAGGATTCCACAGGAAGGGCCGGTGGGTCCCGCTGGAGTCTAAGTGGGTCCACCAGGCAGGGCCGGTGGGTCCTGCGGTAGTCCTTGTGGGCCCACCAACCAGGGCCGGTGGGTCCCGCTGGAGTCTTCGTGGGCCCACCAGGTAGGGCCGGTGGGTCCTGCGGTAGTCCTTGTGGGCCCACCAAGCAGGGCCGGTGGGTCCCGCGGTAGTTGGTAGAATCCTGCCAAAATTTGCACCCACAGTTACCCCCTCCAAGTTAGCTAAGAGGCCACCTTGGCTGGCTTGGATTCTTGGTGCAAAGCTAACGATCCCCTGTCACAAATACAAAGGAGTTTTGTCGAGTGTCAGCATCAAGAGGACTGATCGGTCAAAGTTTTGACCGATCGGTTAATTTCGTCCGATCGATCAAACTTGACCGATCGATCAAAGTTGACCGATCGGCTAAGTTCAACCGGTCGGGTTCGAAGTGATCGGTCAAAGAACACCGTTTTTCGACCGATCCAATAGAAATTCGACCGATCGGTTGAACTTAACCGATCGGTCAAATTTTGACTGATCGGTTAAATTCAACCAGTCGGGGTTGAAGGAATCGGCCAAAAGACCAAGTCTTTTGCCCGATTCAGTAGAAAATCGACCGATCGGTTGAATTTGACCAATCGGTTAAATTCAACCGGTCGAGGTTGAAGGGATCGGTCAAAAGACCAAGTCTTTTGCCCGATCTAGTAGAAAATCAACCGATCGGTTGAATTTAACCGATCGGTCAAGTTTGACCGATCGGTTAAATTGAACCGGTTGAGGTTGAAGGGATCGGGCAAAAAGCCAAGTTTTTTGCCCGATCCAGTAGAAAATCGACCGATCGATTGAATTTGACCGATCAGTCAAGTTTGACCGATCAATTAGATTCAACCGGTCGAGGTTGAAGGGATCGGGCCAAAAGCCAAGTTTTTTGCCCGATCTAGTAGAAAATCGACTGATCGGTTGATTTTGACCGATCGGTCAAGGTTGACCGATCAGTTAAATTCAACCGATCGAGGTTGACGGGATCGACCAAAACACCAAGTATTTTGCCCGATCCAGTAGAAAATCGACCGATCGGTTGATTTTGACCGATCGATCAAGGTTGACCGATCGGTTAAATTCAACCGGTCGAGGTTGACGGGATCGGCCAAAACACCAAGTATTTTGCCCGATTCAGTAGAAAATCGACCGATAGGTTGATCTTGACCGATCAGTCAAGGTTGACTGAGCAGTTAAATTCAACCGGTCAAGGTTGACAGGATCGGCCAAAACACCAAGTATTTTGCCCGATCCAGTAGAAAATAGACTAATCGGTTGAATTTGACCGATCGGTCAAGTTTGACCGATCGATTAAATTCAACCGGTCAGGGTTGACGGGATCGGCCAAAACACTAAGTATTTTGTCCGATCCAGTAGAAAATCGACCGATCGGTTAAGGTTGACTGATCGGTTAAATTCAACCGGTCGAGGTTGATTCGGCAGAAGAGCCTATTTTCTGCACGATCCTCTGTTAAAGTCTTTGAATGGCAACTTGAAGTAGATCCTTCTATTTGAATCGGTGGTCCATCTGGATCGGTGGTGGTCCATCTGAACCGGCGGTCCAGTTGGACCGGCGGTTCGCTTGGACCGGCGGTTCGACGCTTCGTCTGGTCCCGACGGTTCGCCTGGTTTTGCGCTTGCTACGGATTGATGCCACGTATTCTTTCAAAAACACAGGATTTGATTCGATGATGACACGTGTCCTCTCGATCTGCGCGCTAATTTTCTCTTGGTATATAAGCCTCACCGGGTTTCATTTTTGCCTCGCGCTTCCAGAATTTTTCAAACTCCAGACTCTTTGCTCCCAACTTTCTGTTCTTTGCAATCTCTCGATCGATTGAAATGGCTTCTTCCGGTAGCTCGAAGAAGATCAACATCGTGCCTTCGAAGAGGAAGGGGAAGGAGAGGGTTGAAATGTCACCCATTCAGAAAGGTCGGGGCAAAGGCAAGGCTGAACTTGGCATTCTCAGCAAGAGGCATCAGGGAGTGGGGTTTGCTTCTGCACCATCAAGGCCAGAGCATATCCCCAAGGTGAATTTTGTACTGGGTCCTCTGATGTCGCTGACGGAGGAACCTGCTTATGAGTATAATATCGGTGGGAAGCTTACAGATGTGAAAAGGGCAAAGTGGTAGAAGCTTTTGGCCTACTTCACAGAGGGGAAGACCCGACCGTCGCTCCCGGGAGTTCAGTCTGCTTTTGGAATTGACAAGCGAACTATCTTCACATCGATGGCAAGTAAGGAGCAGGTGATAGGGACAGTAGTCACCATAGGCCAGTTGAATTGCGGACTGCGCCTTCCACTACCACCGTTCGCAGTGAGGCTTCTGAACACTTCAGGCCTTTGCCCCGGACAACTTACCGGGAACGCGTGGAGGATCATCTACGCTTTCTGCCGCGTAGAATCCGACTTCAAAGAGGATCTGAAGGCTTGCTACTCCAGCATTCCTGAGGGCGAGGAAGCACGGATAGAGTTGGGCTATTTCTTCTACCAATATAAGTGGGCTTCAAGGAAGGATAGCTCATTCTTCAACTTGACTGGCGTATCTGCTTTGCGCCCGATCGTCGAAACCGTCCCTTCTGACAAGCTCTATACTGATTGGCCGATTTTGGTTTCCGGTGCATGGACTCCTCTCTCAGTGCCCGAGGCCCCCCCGAACGATGTGCACAAAGAGATAAAGATGTACTGCGTGGGAGGTGTCTTTGCCTGGCCTTCGGCGCCATCAATAATCTGTTCCTGGAGTTAATGTGCGGCACTCGATCATGGAAGCAGTTTTCGAACTGCCCGGTCAGGTACGGCAACGCCAATCTCCTCCACCGAGTACAGGTCCGATACGAAGACAACGAAGTCTTGTACTCTGATTATGAGGAGGATCCTCAATCGGCCAAGATTGTTAGAAGAATCCGGGCCGAGAAGAAGGCCTATGGAGCAAGGCGTCGTCCCACTGAGGAGAAGTTGGTGGTGACCCGTAGGGGTCAGGTGAAGAAGAGGAGGGTCCTTGTTGAGGAGGAGAAGAAGGAAGAAGAAGAAGAAGAAGAAGAGAAGGAGAAGGAAGGTGAAGATGACGAAAATGAAGACGGAGATGATGACGACGATGATGATGACGACGACGACGACGACGATGACGGAGGAGACGAAGGTGACGGTGGGGGTGACAAGATTCCTCCTGCACCTACCGGGGGTGATGAAGTGAAAGGGGGTGGTGAGGAAGAAATTCCTCCCACCCCCACTGCTGGTGATGAAGGAAAAGGGGGTGGTGAGGAAGAAATTCCTCCCACCCCCACTGGTGGTGACGAAGAGGATTTGCAGCCCATCCCCATCGACGAGGCTAAGGCTCATCGCATGGAGGACGTGATGGATGTCGTGGGTGATGGCCCGAGGGTGCAACCCACGTATCACTTTGAGGAGCTGAAACGTCCAATACGAATTCGGATCAGATTCTTGGGGAGTGATGGGGTTGCAAGCAACCCCACACCCCTCGCCCAGATACCTCCAAGCCCCCTTCGAATCGAGGGTGCTTCGGCGAGCGGTGGGATAGAGGTTGAATAACCTACTCCCTCTGCTCGTCGACCGGCTGCACAGGTGGCTGAGGAGACGGCCGCCCTGATGGCCAGGCTTGAATAGCCTGGCGGGCAACAAGAGGAAGGGGAGATCACTCCTCGAGGTGTTCCTTCTTCGATTCACATGGAGGGAGGAAGCCGCGTGGATGCTGGGACTCCCCAACCTCCGCCAGAGACAACCTCCCTCAAGGAGAGGTCGACCCCCGGGGGTAAGAGCTCCGAGCGGGGAAAGGGCAAAGCCCCTCGAGTTGAAGCCACAGGTACTCTCTTGCTAACTTCTCTTCTCGGTTACATTATCTTTGATGTTCAAAAATATTCTAACTCTTCAAACGTTTGCCTGGATCGCAGATACTCCTGCTGGCAAGGCTCTACTCAAGGATTTGGGTGAGGTTGATATCAACCACCCAACGAGTGTAATCCGGAAGCTCTGCAACCTTCCGGATGTTACTCTGGATGAAGCCTACGACAGGCTTGAAGTAGTGGTAAGTGCATCAGCTTGACTTGATTCTTGAATTGTATCTTCAGAAATATTTCTAACACTTCTCGTTTACTTGCAGAACTCAGCGATCCTGAAGTTCGCTAGCAAGCTCTTCAAGATGGCCGGAGAGCGGGGAGCCTCGTCTGAGGTCTCTCGCTTGACGGCCGAATTAGCAGCTGCGAACGAGGAGAAGGCGAAGCTGAGGGAAGTTTTGACTTCCAAGAAAGAGGCCCTGAAGGCCAAGATCGAGGACCTTCGCAAGGAAAGGCTCGAGAGCAAGAGATGGCTGAATAACTATGAAGCTCGGGGTTACGAGCTCGAAGACTTGAAGAAGAGATTCTTCAGAATAGAGACTCTGGCTAGCTCACGACCGATCTGTAGAGCTGAGGAAATTAAAGAGCCAACTTGATGCCAGGGAAGCTGCTCTTGCTGCTAAAGCTGCCAAAGAAGAAGCTTTAACGAAGGAGCTGGAGCACACACGCGCAGAGTGCGAGAGCTTCAGGGAGACGGCAGAGAAGGCAGTGGAGGCACTCAGGGTTCATGCTAGCAGCATCCAATCTTCAAAGGCGTCTACATCGGGCAAGGCTCGGGGTGGATCCGAACGAGAGAGGTCGCGTGCTCCAAGTCTGGCCAAACCTTGATGTACGCTATCTCTTTCTTTGTTGTTGTACCTGTAAACTCTTCTCATATAGAAGCTCACTTCCTGTACTTAGAAATTTTTGGTAATAAAGATATCTTTTTGGTGTTAGAAACTGTATGTCTTTTATGTTGGATATCTTTGAATGTTGTATTCTGGATGGTATTGGAATGTTTGAATGTGTATAAATACTTGAATGTAAGGGGTCGAGTCGCAACTCGATCACCCAGACTAGTTAAATAACTTGAAAATTTAAGGTTGTGTTGTATCACAACTTAAAATCGTTTAACACTTGTATGCAAGGGGTTGAGTCGCAACTCAAGCACCCAAACCTGTTAGGCGATATTGAAATTGAAGGTCATTTAACATTTGTAAGTAAGGGGTAGTGCTGCAACACAAGCTCCCAAACCTGTTAAATTGACCTAGTGACTTGAAGGTTGTTTTGTATTACAACCCGAAACCGTTTAACATCTGCCTGTAAGGGGTAGAGTCGTAACTCAAGCACCCAAACTTGTTAAACGACCTGGTAATTTGAATGTAGATAATTTGAAACTACTTCAGGACTTGAATTGAAAAGCTAGACATTTGAACACTTGAAAGAGATCTTTATTCATCATGGAATTTACATCATAGATAGAACAATTTGAGATGTCTTGCATTCCAAGCCCGTGGTAATCTATCTCCTTCTGGTGAAATTAGCCGATAAGACCCTTTGCCTCCTACTGATTCAACGATATAGGGTCCTTCCTAGTTGGGAGCTAGTTTTCCACTACTATGCTCTCTCGTGTTGTAGAAGACTACCCTGAGGACTAGACTGCCAATTGGGAACTGTCTCTTGTTGACTTTCTGATCGTAGGGTCGTTTGATATTCTGTTGGTACTTGGCCACACGAAAGGTTGCTTGGTCTTATAGTTCTTCAGAAAAATCTAGATCATTGACGCGAAGCTCCTCATTAATGCCTTCTTCGACTGCTCTGGTCTTCAAAGTACTCGATATGTTCTCTGTTGGGAGCACTGCTTCTGACCCGTATATCAGGCGAAAGGGTGAGAACCCAGTTGATCTTCTCGGAGTGGTTCGATAGCCCCACAGAACTTCAGGTAGGACTTGTTCCCACAATCCTTTCTTGTCATTGAGTTTTTTCTTGAGTATACCAAGAATTGCTCTATTGGAAGCTTCGGCCTGGCCATTGCATTGAGGATACCTTGGAGTTGAGTAAAAAAGTTTGATCCCGTTGTTGAGGCAGAACTCACGAACCTTGTCGGAGTCGAATTGAGCTCCATTGTCAGCAACAAGTACCTGAGGTGTGCCAAACCTCGAGAAGATGTTATGTTTGATGAACTTGATGACTTCGTCGTCAGTCTCTCGAAAGAGTGGCACTGCTTTAACCCACTTAGTGAAGTAATCTGTAGCCAGCAGCAGATACTTCTTTTTGCTTGGAGTTGGTGGGAAGGGACCTAAGAAGTCCAACCCGCATTGATGAAAAGGCCACGGACTTGTTAGTTGATGGAGCTCATCTGCTGGGAGATGGATAGCCCGAGCATGTCGTTGGCAGGGCTCGCATCTTTGAACCACTTGGTGAGCATTCCTTGCCATTGTTGGCCAGTAGTAACCTTGTAACTTCATCTTGGCTTCAAGAGAACGTCCACCAGAATGGTTCCCATAGGATCCAGAATGGATATTGATTAAAATCTCCCTTGCTTGTAAGGGGCCTATACACTTGAGTAACATCCCATTGTGCGATTTGAAATATAGATCTTCTCTTTGAAATTTATAGCATGGAAGCTTTCTGTGAAGTCTTCAAGCTTGATTTGGATCTTTGGGCACTTTGTCATGTTTGAATAAGTCGAAGATTGGCTGTCTCCAATCATTGAGCTCATATGTGGTGGTAAGGTTCGAGGCCAATTGTTCTCCACCCCCAGATCTCTCTGTAATGGTGACGATCTGTTGTTCGAGGGTGGTCTTGGGTGCTTCTTGGTAATCGATTTGTATTTGTCTTCCTCCAAGCGAATCTCCAAGAACCGAAGCAGCATTGGCTAGAGCATCTGCTTCTCGATTTTCTGCCCTTGGGATTTGAATGAATTTGGTGCTAGTAAAATGTTGTTGAAGATGTCACACTAGGGCCAAGTAATTCTGCATTCTTTCTTCTCGTGCTGTGTACTCCCTATTGATTTGCATTATGATTAGCTGGGAGTCGCTGTAGATGATGATTCGATCCACCTCTAGGGATTCAGCCATTTCGAGCCCGAAAATGAGCACTTCGTATTCGGCTTCGTTGTTGGTGGCATTGAATCCGATGAGAGTGGCCTTCTGAAGGTGATCAAGTTCGGGGGATACCAAGACTATCCCAGTTCCCGAACCGATCGCACTTGAAGCTCCATCAATATAAAACTTCCATGGAGTTGGAGTTATGGCAGGAGCCTCAAGGCTTAGATTGATTTTGGCAGCAGTATTGAATGAAGGTTTGTCTTCATCTTCAAGTCGCATGTCAACGTCTTCATCCCAAGTTATTGGATCTTTAACTGGGAAGTCAGCTAAAAAATCAGTAATTGCTTGCCCTTTGATTGAGGTGCGAGATTCGAATTAGATTCCTAGAGCACTCATCTCGATTACCCATTTGGTCATTCGACCTGCTCCACCCGCCTTGTCGATGATATCTTTGAGTGGGTGTTCTGAGATGACTTTGATCTGGTGGGAGACAAAATAGGGTTGGAGACGTCGCGAGGCGGTGAGTAAGGCCAGTATGACCTTCTCAGTTTTTGAGTAGCGAGTCTCAGCCGAGAGAAGATTATGGCTGATGTAGTAGACTGGATGTTCGACGCTTTCTCTTTTGCTGACCAGGACCTCGCTGATTGCTTGATCGGTGACGGTGAGATAGATCCATAGATTCTCTTTTGGAAGTGGAGCCGTCAGGATGGGGGCTCGCACTAAATATCTTTTGACGTCTTGAAAGGCTTGCTCGCAAATTGGACTCCACCCAGAGGTATCCGCCTTTCGTAGTTTGTCGAAGAGCGGCTTGCACTTGTCGAAAGACTTTGAGATGAATCGATTGAGGGCAGCTAATCTCCCAGTGAGACGTTGCACTTCCTTCCGATTGGTGGGTGATGGCATATCCAGAACAGCTCGAATTTGATTGGTATTAGCTTCGATGCCCCTTCTGGTCACAAGATGACCCAGGAATTTGCCCGATTGGACTCCGAAAGCATACTTAGCTGGATGGAGCTTCATGCGGTATTTTCGGAGGATTTGGAAGGTTTCCGCCAGATTGGATAGATGACCCCCTCGAATGGAGCTTTTGGTGAGGAGATCGTCGATGTAGACTTCGACGTTGCATCCAATTTGATCTACGAACATCTTGGTGACCAACCATTGATAAGTAGAACTGGCGTTTTTGAGGCCGAAGGGCATTACGTTGTAGTAGTAGAGACCTCAGCTAGTCACAAAGCAAGTCTTCTCTTGATCATCCGGATGAAGCGGAATTTGATTGTACCCAGAATATCCATCAATGAAAGATAAGAGTTCATGGCCAGCGGTGGCATCGACGAGCCTATCTATCCTTGGCATGGGGAATGGATCTTTGGGACAAGCTTTGTTGAGGTTGGTGAAGTCGATGCACACTCTGACCTTCCCATTCTTTTTAGGGACAGCAACTATATTGGAGATCCAAGTAGGGTACTCTACTTCACGAATGAAGCCTGCTGCGAGTAGCTTACTGATCTCCTCTTGAACTGCAACTTGTAGTTCTGGTCGAATTGTGCGTGGCTTTTGCTTGACAGGTTTCATTTCTTTTTTGATTGCTAGTCGATGGCACGCGTTATCTGGATTGATCCCAGGCATGTCTTCAAAGCACCAGGCGAAGACGTCGATGTTGGACTGAAGGAAGGATACCATGTCTCGTGCTTCCACGTCGCTAAGACCGGTACCGATGAATGTTTGTTGAGGGAGATCTCCACTGTCGATATTGATTGGAATGATTTCCTTGATTGAAGGTGAGGCCTCTCACTCGATCAGTGGGGGCTCTGTCAGCGGATTCTCCTTTGATTGCTATCTCGAAGAGGGACCAACTTTATCTCGTGGTCGCTTTGGAGGAGCAATGTTGATTTTGCGATCTGTTTTCGCCGCAGCAGCTTCACAAGATCGCCCGGCTTATTGATCGCCTCGTATGTAGACAATGCCTTCTCCCTTTGCAAACTTGAGGAGTTGATGATAAGAAGAGGAGATGGCATTAATCTGGTGGAGGAATGGTCGCCCGAGAATGGCGTTGTAGCTGGACGTTCCTTCGACGATAGCAAATCTCACCGAGACTCGAGTCTCTTGGCTGAGGTCGCGGGTGAATCTTGATTCACCCACTGATATACTTTGTTCGCCGTTGAAGCCCGTGATAACCATCCGGACGACGTCAAGGCTCGAATATTTATGTCCCAGATGTTTGAAGCAGTCTGAGAACATTATGTCGTTCGAACTTCCGGTATCGATGAGGATGCGATTGACAGTGCTTCCGTCGATGTTGAGTTTCAAGACTAGAGGGTCTCGATGGGGAGTATGAACTCCTTGAAGATCAGAGTCATTGAAAACGATGGAAGGCCAAGCTAAACCCTTGATATGTTTCTCGATCCAGGTGTCCTCCTTGTTTGCTGCACAGCGAACATGAAAGATACGACGAATTTGCCGATCGACTTCCTTCCCCGTCAGTGCTTGATTGTGCAATGTCCCGTGAATGCCAAAGATGTTGGCATTCACGGTGAGAGGTGGTCGGCTGGAAGAGATTTGATGAACCCAGCAAGCCTCTTTCCCCTTTGCAGAGGTTTGGCGTTGATCTTGTCCGTTCTTGATGAACTCTTGTAGGTGGCCTTCGCGTAGAAGATCATCGAGGTGATATCTCAGTCGATAGCAACGATCGGTGGAATGACCGTGACTTCGGTGAAAGTCACAGTAAACCATTTTGTTTGCAGTGACCTTGGTGTCAGGCTGCAGAGGATTGGGCCTTCGAAGGAATTCCTCTTGTTGAATGCGGTCGAGGATTTGCTCGAGCGGTAGATTCCACTTGGTGAAAGTGGTCTTCTTCGGAGGAGATCGGCGTCCATCATTCCTTGACAGCTTGTTTGCAGGGAGAGCTGTTGCCTCTGCGTTGTGAGCTTTGGCAGCGTATTTAGGAGCTTCTTTTTCAGCAGGCCTTCGCTTTGTCTCTCGCCCCTTTCGAGCTACTTGATCATCCTCAACCTCAATTTCCCTTTGGATTCGATCAAACATTGAACCCAGGGAAGGAGGAGGATTGAGAATGAAATCGTTTTAGATGTGCAGGTTGAAGCGGAGTGCATTCTGGAAAGCCAACATGATCGCTTCATCATCCAGATGCCTTCCGGAGAGGGCGGCGTGCTCATTGCGGAATCTCCTTGTGAAGCTACGGAGACTCTCATCGGCGCCCATCCTAAACCGGTAGAGGGAGTCGAGCTTCTTCTCAAGCTTCAAGTTTAATTGATAATGCTGCATGAAGAGATGGGCTAAGACGCTGAACTAGGTGATGGACCCAGCTCGGAGATTGTGGTACCAATCGAGGGATGGCTCGTCGAGGCTCCCGGCGAAGGTGCGGCAGAGCACGTTGTTCTCTTCTTTGTGTGGCGTCAAGGCTTGCTTGAAGGCGAGTATATGGAGAGTTGGATCTCCTTTGATGCAATTGAATTTGGGAAGAGTGGGAGTTCTCCATCCCCTTGGAAATGTCGATTCGAACAGACTCCGATGGAGTGGTCCGGCAGAGGAATATCAGTCCCTACGACCATGCCCTCGACTAGGATGTAGATCGTGAGGCAAGATCGTGAGGTCTTGTTCGGGCTTTTGAGTATTTGAAGGTTAGAGTCATTGACGAAGGTCCGATCCGAGTCCATGTTGAAGCAGAATGGATGGAGAAATTCTACTCTTTGAGGGATCCCCTTTTATCTGGTGTCTTCTTGATATGTCGAGCTTTGAAGGCGCCCTCCTGCCACAGTTGCGACCGGAAGAGGATTGGGACGACTCATCGTCGATGCGATCCCAAACACTCTACTTCCATGGGGCAGTAGAGGGAGTTGGGTCGCGATGAATCCTCTCAGGGGCATCAGTGCCCATTGACCTCCGTTGCTCAGAGTGGATTGATTGTCGCGGCAGATCGACCCTCTCGTTGGTTGAGGGGATGGGAAGAGCAATACCTGCCTCAGAGGCTGCCTTTTTTAGAGCATTTCTTTCAGCAGTGAGTGCGGCATTCTGTTTTACCAACTGAAGTAGTTGAAAGTCGATTGTAGAAATTTGATAAGTAGATGGCGGGTCTTCAGCAGGAGTGGGGGCAGTTTGCCTAATTGACTGTCGTGCATGTTGGGCGATCGGTCGATCGACTGATATCCCACTTCCTGAGCGAACCCCTATTTCCGAGACAGCAAGGGGCTGTCCGAAATTAAGCCTTTGACTCATTGAATGAGTCTCAGGATGAGCTTGTTGAGTGTTACTTCCTTCTGGTTGACCCTGATGCTTCATTCTCGCCATTTAGTAGAGAGCGAAGGGTGCAACGAGAGTGCCGGTATCCTAACGGTTGTCTGCTCAATCGAAGGGGCTACGAAGTTTGATCGGTTGTCTGCTCAACCGATGTAAAACTTGTTGTAGGGCAAACTAGACTTCTTGCTCGATCCCACAGACGGCGCCAAACTGTGGGGGAAAATCTTCGTGCCGACCCGAAGACTTCGCCGCACCAGTCAATTGAAGTTCGAGTCGAAGATCGTTGTTCGATCTGCTGATTGGAGTTACTGTTTTCAATATGCAAACAGAGAGAGTTTGACACGAGAGGTGATCTCAGAGTTCAGCCGAAGCCTATGTCTCCGTGCTATAGGGAGCAACCCGAATTCACTAACACTTGCTTGAAGTGACCTCGACAGGCCGAGTGTCACTGAAGTTTCTTCGACCTCTCTAAAGACAAGAAGAAGATCGAGGAGGATTGAAAGATGGGAAGCTGAAAATTCCAGAGCTCTAGTTTCTGAAACTCAATTTTGGATCCATTTACATTCGAAGGGTCTGCTATTTATAGAATTCTCGAAGAGGGATTCCGGGGTAAACGGTGGTTTCTGCTGTCGTATCCGGGGATCCCCCAGGCAGGGCTGGTGGGTCCCGCTGCTGTCTCCGGAGGATTCCACAGGAAGGGCCAGTGGGTCCCGCTGGAGTCTAAGTGGGCCCACCAGGCAGGGCCGGTGGGTCCTGCGGTAGTCCTCGTGGGCCCACCAAGCATGGCCGGTGGGTCCCGCTGGAGTCTTCGTGGGCCCACCAGGCAGGGCCGGTGGGTCCTACGGTAGTCCTCGTGGGCCCACCAAGCAGGGCCGGTGGGTCCCGCGATAGTTGGTAGACTTCTGCCAAAATTTGCACCCATAATGCCATGCAGCTTAGCTCATTGAGTGACCTGGTGACATCACGGGCAGACGCGGCGGAAACAGCTTACGCGGCCTGATGCCGCGCAGCTTAGCTCATTGAGCGATTTGGTGACATCACGGGCAGACGCGACGAAGATACCTTATGCGGCTTGATGCCACGCAGCTTAGCTCGTTGAGCGACCTGGTGACATCAAGGGCAGACGCGGCGGAGACACCTTACATGACCTGATGCCACGTAGCTTAGCTCGATGAGCGACCTGGTGATATCATGGGTAGACGCGACACAACTTAAAGCTCTTTAAGCGACCTGGTGATATCACGGGCAGACGCGACGAAGATACTTTACGCGGCTTGATGACACGCAGCTTAGCTCGTTGAGCGACCTGATGATACCACAGGCAGGTGCGATGAAGACATCTTACGCGGCCTGCTGTCACACCCTGTAGCCGACTTCGCAGAGCGGAATACCATTCAGCAGGAGCAGGTCAGCAGACAGAAGGATCACCACGCCCCTCTGTGTAAGGTCGCCTGCGGTAGGTGCCCACAGCTCGCCCGATGCAGACCCTGGCTGCGTGTGCCAAGCTCACACTGGAAGGAGATCACTCGCGGCTGATGCTCCTGGCCCGCCTAGTGCTTATAGGAAGCAGGTAGCTCCGTTCCTTGGATATAGCAGCATCGTCCTCGAGGTCTCACCAATGAGAAGCCGAGCCAGAACCCGTGCCGCAAGGTCGCCTGCGGCAGGTGCCCACAGCTCGCCCGATGCAGACACTAGCCGCGTGTGGCAAGCTTACACCGAAAGGAGATCACTCATGGCTGATGCTCCTGGCCCGCCCAGCACTTGTAGGCAGCAGGTAGCTGCGTTCCTTGGACATAGCAGAATCGTCCTCGAGGTCTCACCAATGAGACACCGAGCCAGAGCCCGCGCCGCAAGGTCGCCTGCGGCAGGTGCCCGCAGCTCGCCCGATGCAGACCCTGACCGCGTGTGACGAGCTCGCACCGGAAGGAGATCGCTCGCGGCTGATGCTCCCGGCCCGCCCGGTGCTTGTAGGCAGCAGGTAGCTGTGTTCCTTGGACATAGCAGTATTGTCCTCGAGGTCTCACCAATGAGACACCGAGCCAGTGCCCGCGACGCAAGGTCGCCTGTGGCAGGTGCCCGCAGCTCGCCCGATGCAGACCCTAGCCGCGTGTGGCAAGCTCACACCGGAAGGAGATCACTCACGGCTGATGCTCCTGGCCCGCCCAGCGCTTGTAGGCAGCAGGTAGCTTCGTTCCTTGGACATAGCAGCATCGTCCTCGAGGTCTCACCAATGAGACGCCGAGCCAGAGCCCGCGTCGCAAGGTCCCCTGCGGCAGGTGCCCGCAGCTCGCCCGATGCAGACCCTCGCCGCATGTGGCAAGCTCACACCGAACACTCACAGCTGATGCTCCTGGCCCGCCCAGCGCTTGTAGGCAGCAGGTAGCTGCGTTCCTTGGACATAGCAGCATCGTCCCGGTCTCACCAATGAGACGCCGAGCCAGAGCCCGCACCGCATGGTCGCCTGCGGCAGGTGCCCGCAGCTCGCCCGATGCAGACCCTGACTTTGTTTGACGAGCTCGCACTGGAAGGAGATCGCTTGCGGCTGATGCTCCCGGCCCGCCCGGCGCTTGTAGGCAATAGGTAGCTGTGTTCCTTGGACATAGTAGCATCATCCTCGAGGTCTCACCAATAAGACGCCGAGCCAGAGCCCGTGCCGTATGGTCGCTTACGGCAGGTGCCCGTAGCTCGCCCAATGCAGACCCTGACCGCGTGTGACGAGCTCGCACCTGAAGGAGATCGCTCGCGGCTGATGCTCCCAGCCCGCCCGGCGCTTGTAGGCAGCAGGTAGCTGCGTTCCTTGGACATAGCAGCATCGTCCTCGAGGTCTCACTAATGAGACGCCGAGCCAGAGCCCATGCCGTATGGTCGCCTGCAGCAGGTGCCCGCAGCTCGCCCGATGCAGACCCTGACCGTGTGTGACGAGCTCGCACCGGAAGGAGATCGCTCGCGGCTGATGCTCCCGGCCCGCCCGGCGCTTGTAGGCAGCAGGTAGCTGCGTTCCTTGGACATAGCAGCATCGTCCTCGAGGTCTCACCAATGAGACGCCGAGCCAGAGTCCGCACTTTGGGCATCGGAGCTACGCCCGAATTTTGGGCAAGTAGCTTGATGACCTGAGCAGGTCTTGGATTTTAAAGAACATTTACAGGAAACCTGCTCGGTGCTCCTTAGAGATAGCAGCATTGCCCTCGATGTCTCATTCAAAAGACATGTAGCGATAGTACAGGGCCCTCATCGCAAGCGCCAGTGGTGAGAGCGGTGAGGAGGAGGCGACCACGCCAGCAACAGCTCGCTCAGGGCGCCCCCGTTGTGAGCAGGAGCGCGCCTCCAGTTCACCTCGAATTTGGCCACAGCTGAAGCTAGAACGGCATGCAAACGAAGTCCGCGCACAATTTGGGATAGAACCTTTCACACTAGACTCCTAAGAGAGCGGCATGTTCCCTTAGCTGCTCCCTCAGGAGGGGGTAATGATGTGGGTAGCTGAAGCATCAACATCCTTGTCAACGCAAACATTGATATCAGGCACACTTCAAAGAGTTAGGAGCTCGACTAGGAGCCCACACTTAGCCCGCTCTGTCGCCTCGAAGCTAAGCCCGAATTCAGGGCAAGTAGCTTGATGGCCTGAGCAGTTTTTGGAGTTTAAAGAACACTTCCAGGAAGCCCGCCCGGTGCTTGTAGTAACAGCGGGAGTTAGGTCGTCATGCCTACCAAAACACCGGCATCTCGTCACAGATTGGAGAAGAAATAGCATGATTCGGAGTCGGCTATACCAACCGACAAGTAAGAGTGCGGATAGATTCCTGAGGAGCTCACACAAGAGTTCGCCCCCAGCCCGCACAGGAGCTCGCCTCCAACTCGCCCAGGAGCTCGCCAATATCTCGCCCAGGAGCTCGCCTCTAGCTCGCCTAGGAGCTCGCCAACAGCTCGCCCAGGAGTTTGCCCACAGCTCGCCCCAGGGCTCGCCGTATCAAGCAAAACCAGTGATTCCATTAGGACACCCAGGAGCTTGCCCCTAGCTCGCCCAGGAGCTCGCCAGGTCACGCCCGTTGTCGAAGAGGTCGCACCTCTGAAAAGTCCGACTCTTGACAATAGGGAGAAGGTGGCGGATCACACGTACCCATCGTCAAAAAGGTCACCTCCCCGAGAGCCCGACTCTTCACAGCAGTAAGAAGAAGGTGGAACAACGAGCACCCATAGCTCGTACAAGAGCACGCAGCCCGCCCAACGACCAAAGGAACTCTGGCCAAAGAGGAAGCTTAAAATGGTATCAACAAGCACCAGTAGTGCGCTCAGGAGCTCGCCAGGCCGCACCTGTTGTCTAGGAGGTCGCCCTCCCAAGAGCCCGACTCCTGGCAATAGGAAGAAGGTGGCGGATCAACGGCTCACACAGAAGCTCGTCGAAGTCCATCCCCGTTTGTCGAAGAGGTCGCTCTTGTAAAGCCCGACTCTTGATAAATATGGAGAAGGTGGAGCAATGAGGGGCGAGCTCGCCCCTGTTTCCTCCCTAAAGGTCGCCCACAATAAAACGGCATAAAGACCGCCAGGTGTCGACACCCCTCTGAAGCTACGTGGACGATTGTAGTCCACGGAAGCCCGCCAAAGCCGGTCTGGGGCATCCCAGACTTGAACATTCCAGAGGATCCACCTGGCAACGACAAGACAGGTACTTCCCCCCTCCCTCACCGCATGGCAGGCTAAACGCCAAAAGCCATCAGAGGCCCATGTGGGCCGGCACATGAGGCCTAGAAGGTGTGGGAAGGTGCCGCGACGTGTTGAAGCCTGGTAGGCTACAGAAGGTTATAAAGGTACACCCCCTGGCTCCAAAGTACAGGTTCGAAAACCTCATCCCTACCATTTTGAGCGACTGCAGCTCTCCTTTGATCACCTGAGATTGACTTGAGCGTCGGACGGCCTGCGCTCCGAAGGGAGCCAGCCGTTCTTACGTTTTTCTTTGTCTTGCAGGAAGGCCGCACGGACCAGCAAAAAATATCCCCAAACAGATCATATGAATGAATTAGAATGGATTGTATGACTGAATTAGAATGGATCGTACGAATGAATTAGAATGGTTCGTACGAATGAATTAGAATGGATCGTACGAATAAATTAGAATGGATCGTGCGAATGAATTAGAATGGATCGTATGAATGAATTAGAATGGATACATACGTGCTAATGAATTCGAATGGATCTTACTAATGAATTAGAATGGATCATACGAATGAATTAGGATGGATTGTACGAATGAATTAGAATAGATCGTACGAATGAATTATAATTGATCGTGCGAATGAATTAGAATGGATTGTACGAATGAATTAGAATGGATACATTCGTGCGAATGAATTAGAATGGATCGTACGAATGAATTAGAATGTATCGTACGAATGAATTAGAATGGATCGTATAAATGAATTAGAATGGTTCATGCGAATGAATTAGAATGGATCGTACGAATGAATTAGAATGGATATATTCATGCGAATAAATTAGAATGGATCGTATGAATGAATTAGAATGGATCGTATGAATGAATTAGAATGGATCGTACGAATGAATTAGAATGGGTCGTACGAATGAATTAGAATGTATACATTCGTGCGAATGAATTAGAATGGTTCGTACGAATGAATTAGAATGGATTGTACGAATAAATTAGAATGCATCATGCGAATGAATTAGAATGGATAGTACAAATGAATTAGAAAGGATACATTCATGCGAATGAATTAGAATAGATCGTAAGAATGAGTAAGAATGGATCCTACGAATGAATTAGAATGGATTGTATGAATGAATTAGAATGGATCGTGCGAATGAATTAGAATGGATCGTACGAATGAATTAGAGTGGATACATTCATGCGAATGAATTAGAATGGATCGTACGAATGAATTAGAATAGATCGTACGAATGAATTAGAATGGATACATTCTTGCGAATGAATTAGAATGGATCGTTCGAATGAATTAGAATGGATTGTACGAATGAATTAGAATGGATAGTGCAGAAGAAATAGAATGGATCGTACGAATGAATTAGAATAGATACATTCACGCGAATGAAATAGAATGGATCGTACGAATGAATTAGAATAGATACATTCGTGCGAATGAATTAGAATAGATCGTACGAATGAGTTAGAATAGATACATTCGTGCGAATGAATTAGAATGGATCGTACAAATGAATTAGAATGGATCGTACGATGTAATTAGAATGGATCATACGAATGAATTAGAATGGATCGTATGAATGAATTAGAATGGATCGTGCGAATGAATTAAAATGGATCGTACGAATTAATTAGAATGGATACATTCGTGCGAATGAATTAGAATCGATCGTACGAATGAATTAGAATGGATCGTGTGAATGAATTAGAATGGATCGTATGAATGAATTAGAATGGATATATTCGTGCGAATGAATTAGAATGGATACATACGTGCTAATGAATTAGAATGGATCGTACTAATGAATTAGAATGGATCATGCTAATGAATTAAGACGGATCGTACGAATGAATTAGAATAGATCGTATGAATGAATTAGAATTGATCGTGCGAATGAATTAGAATGGATCGTACGAATGAATTAGAATGGATACAGTCGTGCGAATAAATTAGAATGGATCGTACGAATGATTTAGAATGGATCGTACAAATGAATTTGAAAGGATCGTATGAATGAATTAGAATGGATCGTGCGAATGAATTAGAATGGATCGTACGAATGAATTAGAATGGATCATGCAGATGAATTAGAATGGATTGTATGAATGAATTAGAATGGATCGTACGAATGAATTAGAATGGATCGTACGATTGAATTAGAATGGATCGTACGAATGAATTAGAATGGATCGTACGAATGAATTAAAATGGATCATGCGAATGAATTAGAATGTATCGTACGAATAAATTAGAATGGATATATTCGTGCGAATGAATTAGAATGGATCGTACGAATGAATTAGAATGGATCGTACGAATGAATTAGATTGGATCATACGGATGAACTAGAATGGATCATACGAATGAATTAGAATGGATCGTGTGAATGAATTATAATGGATCGTATGAACGAATTAGACTAGATACATTCGTGCGAATGAATTAGAATGGATCGTACAAATGAAGTAGAATAGATCGTATGAAAGAATTAGAATGGATCGTACGAATGAATTTAACTGTATCGTGAGAATGAATTAGAACGGATCATACGGATCAATTAGAATGGATACATTCGTGCGAACGAATTAGAATGGATCGTACGAATGAATTAGAATGGATACATTCGTGCGAATGAATTAGAATGGATCGTACGAATGAATTAGAATGGATCGTGCGAATGATTTAGAATGGATCGTATGAATGAATTAGAATGGATACATTCGTACGAATGAATTAGAATGGATCGTACAAATTAATTAGAATGGATTGTACGAATGAATTAGAATGGATCGTGTGAATGAATTAGAATGGATCGTACGTATGAATTAGAATGGATATATTTGTGCGAATAAATTGGAATGGATCGTACGAATGAATTAGAATGGATCGTACTAATGAATTAGAATGGATACAATCGTGCTAATGAATTAGATTGGATCGTGCGAATGAATTAGAATGGATCATACGAATGAATTAGAATGAATCGTATGAATGAATTTGAATAGATCGTGTGAATGAATTAGAATGGATCGTATGAATGAATTAGACTGGATACATTCGTGCGAATGAATTAGAATGGATCGTACGAATGAATTAGAATGGATCGTATGAATGAATTAGACAGAATCGCTCGAATGTATTAGAATGGATCGTACGAATGAATTAGAATGGATCGTGCGAATTAATTAGAATAGATCGTACGAATGAATTAGAATGGATACATTCGTGCGAATGAATTAGAATGGATCATACGAATGAATTAGAATGGATCGTACGAACGAATTAGAATGGATCATGCGAATTAATTAGAATAGATCGTACGAATGAATTAGAATGGATACATTCATACGAATGAATTCGAATGGATCGTGCGAATGAATTAGAATGGATCGTGCGAATGAATTAGAATGGATCGTACGAATGAATTAGAATGGATAAATTCGTGCAAATGGATGATAATGGATCGTATGAATGAATTAGAATGGATCGTACTAAAGAATTGGAATGGATCATACGAATGAATTTGAATGGATTGTGCGAATGAATTAGATTGGATCGTTCGAATGAATTAGAATGGATATATTCATGCGAATGAATTAGAATGGATCGTATGAATGAATTAGAATGGATCATACGAATGAATAAGAATGAATTGTACGAATAAATTAGAATTGATATATTCGTTCGAATGAATTAGAATGGATCGTACGAATGAATTAGAATGGATTGTACGATTGAATTAGAATGGATCGTACGAATTAATTAGAATGGATCGTATGAATGAATTATAATGGATCGTAGAATGAATTAGACTGGATACATTCGTGCAAATGAATTAGAATCGATCGTACGAATGAATTGGAATGGATCGTACGAATGAATTAGAATAGATCATACGAATGAATTAGAATGGATACATTCGTGCGAATGAATTAGAATGGATTGTACGAATGAATTAGAATGGATCGTACGAATGAATTAGAATAGATTGTGCGATTGAATTCGAATGGATCGTACGAATGAGTTAGAATGGATACATTTGTGCGAATGGATTAGAATGGATCGTATGAAGGAATTAGAATGGATCGTACGAATGAATTAGAATGGATCATATGAATGAATTAGAATGGATTGTACGAATGAATTATAATGGATCGTACGAATGAATTAGACTGGATACAAAAGGGCGAATGAATTATAATGGATCATATGAATGAATTAGAATGGATCGTACGAACAAATTAGAATGGATCGTGCGAATGAATTAGAATGGATTGTACGAATGCATTCGAATGGATACATTCGCGTGAATGAATTAGAATGGATCATACGAATGAATTAGAATGGATACATTCGTGTGAATGAATTAGAATGGATCGTACGAATGAATTAGAATGGATCGTGCGAATGAATTAGAATGGATCGTATGAATGAATTAGAATGGATACATTCGTACGAATGAATTAGAATGGATCGTACGAATGAATTAGAATGGATCGTGCGAATGAATTAGAATGGATCGTACGAATGAATTAGAATGGATACATTCGTGCGAATAAATTAGAATGGATCGTACGAATGAATTGGAATGGATCGTATGAATGAATTTGAATGGATCGTGCGAAATAATTAGAATGGATCGTACGAATGAATTAGAATAGATACATTCATGCGAATGAATTAGATTGGATCATACAAATTAATTAGAATGGATCGTACGAATGAATTAGAATGGATTGTACGAATGAATTTGAATGGATCATATGAATTAATTAGAATGGACGGCATGAATGTATTAGAATGGTTCGTACGAATGAATTAGAAAGGATTGTGCTAATTAATTAGAATGGATCATACGAATGAATTTGAATGGATATATTCATGCGAATGAATTAGAATGGATCGTACGAATGAATTAGAATGGATCATATGAATTAATTAGAATGGACCGCATGAATGGATTAGAATGGTTCGTACGAATGAATTAGAATGGATCGTGCGAATTAATTAGAATGGATCATACGAATGAATTTGAATGGATATATTCATACGAATGAATTAGAATGGATCGTACCCATGAATTAGAAAGGATCGTACGATTGAATTAGAATGGATCAAACGAATGAATTAGAATGGATCATACGAATGAATTAGAATGGATCGTGCGAATAAATTAGAATGGATCGTACGAATGAATTAGAATGGATAGATTCGTGCGAATGAATTAGAATGGATCGTCTGAATGAATTAGAATGGATCGTACGAATGAATTAGAATGGATCGTGCGAATGAATAAGAATGGATCGTGCGAATGAATTAGAATGTATCGTACGAATGAATTAGAATGGATCGTGCGAATAAATTAGAATGGATCATACAAATGAATTAGAATGGATACATTCTTGCGAATGAATTAGAATGGATCGTACGAATGAGTTAGAATGGATCGTATGAATGAATTAGAATGGATCGTACGAATGGATTAGAATTGATCATGCGAATGAATTAGAATGGATCGTACGAATGAATTAGAATGGATATATTCGTTCTAATGAATTAGAATTGTTCGTATGAAAGAATTAGAATGGATCGTACAAATGAATTAGAATGGATCGTACGAATGAATTAGAATGGATCGTGCGAATGAACTTGAATGGATCGTATGAATGAATTAGAATGGACACATTCGTCCAAATGAATTAGAATGGATCGTACGAATGAATTATAATGGATCGTACGAATGATTTAGAATGAATCGTACGAATGAATTAGAATGGATCATACGAATGAATTAGAATGGATCTTGCGAATAAATTAGAATGGATCGTACGAATGAATTAGAATGGATCGTATGAATGAATTAGAATGGATCGTGCGAATGAATTAGAATGGATCATTCAACTAAATTAGAATGGATTGTACGACTGAATTAGAATAGATCATACGAATTAATTAGAATGGATAGTACGAATGAATTAAAATGGATCATGCGAATGAATTACAATGGATCGTACGAATGAATTAGAATGGATACATTCGTGTGAATGAATTAGAATAGATCGTTCTAATGAAATAGAATGGATCATACGAATAAATTAGAAGGGATCGTACGAATGAATTATAATGGATACATTTGTGTGAATGAATTAGAATGGATCGTACGAATGAATTAGAATGGATCGTACGAATGAATTAGAATGGATCTTGCGAATGAATTAGAATGGATCTTAAGAATGAATTATAATGGATACATTCGTGCGAATAAATTTGAATGGATCGTACGAATGAATTAGAATGGATCGTACGAATGAGTTAGAATGTATCATACGAATGAATCAGAATGGATCATACAAATGAATAAAAATGGTTTGTGCGAATGAATTAGAATGGATCGTACAAATGAATTAGAATGGATACATTCGTGCGAAAGATTAGAATGGATCGAACGAATGAATTAGAATGGATCTTACGAATGAATTAGAATGGATCGTACGAATGAATTAGAATGGATCGTGCGAATGAATTTGAATGGATTGTACGAATGAATAAAAATGGATGCATTCGTGCGAATGAATTAGAAAGGATCGTACGAATGAATTAGAATGGATCGAACGAAATAATTAGAATGAATCGTACGAATGAATTAGAATGGATCGTGCGAATGAATTAGAATGGATCGTACGAATGAATTAGAATGGATACTTTCGTGCGAATGAATTAGAATGGATCGTACAAATGAGTTAGAATGGATCGTATGAATGAATTAGAATGGGTCATATGAATAAATTAGAATAGATCGTGCGAATGAATTAGAATGGATCGTATGAATGAATTATAATGGATACATTCGTGCGAATGAATTAGAATGGGTCGTACGAATGAATTAGAATAGATTGTACGACTCAACTAGAATGGATCGTACGAATGAATTAGAATGGATCGTACAAATGAATTAGAATGGATACATTCGTGCGAATGAATTAGAATTGGTCGTACGAATGAATTAGAATGGATCTTATGAATGAATTAGAATGGACCGTACGAAAGAATTAGAATGGACCGTGCAAATGAATTAGAATGTATCGTATGAATGAATTAGAATGGATACATTCGTGCGAATGAATTAGAATGGTTCGTATGAATAAATTAGAATAAATCGTATGAACGAATTAGAAAGGATCGTACGAATGAATTCGAATGGATCGTAAGAATGAATTAGAATGGATACATTCGTGCGAATGAATTAGAATGGATCGTACGAATGAATTAGAATGGATCGTATGAATGAATTAGAAAGGATCATGTGAATGAATTAGAATGGATCGTACTAATGAATTAGAATGGATACATTCATTCGAATGAATTAGAATGGATCGTATGAATGAGTTAGAATGGATCGTACGAATGAATTAGAATGGATCGTATGAAGGAATCAGAATGGATCCTACAAATGAATTAGAATAGATCGTACGAATGAATTAGAATGGATACATTTGTGCGAATGAATCAGATGTATCGTACGAATAAATTTGAATGGATCGTACGAATGAATTAGAATGGATAGTGCGAATGAATTAGAATGGATCGTACGAATGAATAAGAATGGATACATTCGTGCGAATGAATTAGATTGGATCATACAAATGAATTAGAATGGATCGTAAGAATGAATTAGAATTGATCGTACGAATGAATTAGAATGGATCGTGCGAATGAATTAGAATGGATCGTATGAATGAATTAGAATGGATACATTCGTGCGAATGAATTAGAATGGATCGTACGAATGAATTAGAATGGATCATACGAATGAATTAGAATGGATCATACAAATGAATTAGAATGGATACATTCGTGTGAATGAATTAGAATGGATCGTATGAATGAATTAGAATGGATCAAACTAATGAATTAGAATGGATTGTTAGAATGAATTAGAATGGATCGTACGAATGAATTAGAATGGATACATTCGTGCGAATGAATTAGAATGGGTCGTACGAATGAATTAAAATGGATCGGATGAAAGAGTTAGAATGGAACGTACGAATGAATTAGAATAAATCGTAGGAAGGAATTAGAATGGATCCTGCGAATGAATTAGAATAGATCGTACGAATGAATTAGAATGGATACATTCGTGCGAATGAATTAGAATGGATCGTACGAATGAATTAGAGTGGATCGTACGAATGAATTAGAATGGATCGTGCTAATGTATTATAATGGATCGTACGAATGAATTATAATGGATACATTCGTGCGAATGAATTAGAATGGATCGTACGAATGAATTAGAATTGATCGTACGAATGAATTAGAATGGATCGTGCGAATGAATTAGAATGGATCGTACGAATAAATTAGAATGGATACATTCGTGCTAATGAATTAGAATGGATCGTACGAATGAATTTGATTGGATCATACGAATGAATTAGAATGAATCGAACTAATGAATTAGAATGTATCGTGAGAATGAATTAGAATGGATCGTACGAATAAATTAGAATGGATACATTCGTGCAAACGAATTAGAATGGATCGTACGAATGAATTAGAATAGATTGTACTACTGAATTAGAATGGATCGTACGAATGAATTAGAATGGATCGTATGAATGAATTAGAATGGATCGTGCGAATGAATTAGAATGGATACATTCGTGCGAATGAATTAGAATGGATCGTAAGAATGAATTAGAATAGATCGTGTGAATGAATTAGAATGGATCGTACGAATGAATTAGAATGGATACATTCGTGCGAATAAATTAGAGTGGATTACGAATGAATTAGAATGGATAATACGAATGAATACGAATGGATCATATGAATGAATTAGAATGGATCATGCGAATGAATTAGAATGGATCGTACGAATGAATTAGAATGGATATATTCTTGCGAATGAATTAGAATGGATCGTACGACTGAATTAGAAGGCATCGTACGAATGAATTACAATGGATCATGCGAATGAATTAGAATGGATCATACGAATGAATTAGAATGGATGCATTCGTACGAATGAATTAGAATGGATCGTCAAATGAATTAGAATAGATCGTACGAATGAAATAGAATGGATCGTACGAATGGATCGTGCGAATGAATTAGATTGGATCCTACGAATGAATTAGAATGGATACATTCGTGCCAATGAATTAGAATGGATCGTACGAATGAATTATAATAGATCGTACGAATGAATTAGAATGGATCGTGCGAATGAATTAGAATGGATCATATGAATGAATTAGAATGGATACATTCGTGCGAATGAATTTGAATGGATCATACGAATGAATAAGAATGGATAGTACGAATGAATTAGAATGGATCATATGAATGAATTAGAATGGATAGTGCGAATGAATGAGAATGGATCGTACGTATGAATTAGAATGGATACATTTGAATGAATCAATTAGAATGGATCGTACGAATGAATTAGAATGGATTGTACGACTGAATTAGAATGGATCGTACAAATGAATTAGAATAGATCGTAAAAATGAATTAGAATGGATCGTGCAAATGAATTAGAATGGATCATTTGAGTGAATTAGGATGGATACATTCGTGCGAATGAGTTAGAATGGATCGTACGAAAGAATTTGAATGAATCGTACAAATGAATTAAAATAGATCGTAAGAATAAATTAAAATAGATCGTACGAATGAATTAGAATGGATCGTGCGAATGAATTAGAATGGATCATACGAATGAATCAGAATGGATATATTCATGCGAATGAATTAGAATGGATCGTACGAATGAATTAGTATGGATCATACGAATGAATTAGAATGGATCATACGAATGAATTAGAATAGATCGTGCGAATGAATTAGAATGGATCGTACGAATGAATTAGAATGGATACATTCGTGCGAATGAATTAGAATGGATCGTACAAATGAATTAAAATGGATCGTATAAATGAATTAGAATGGATTGTACGAATGAATTAGAATCGATCGTGCAAATAAATTAGAATGGATCGTACGAATAAATTAGAATGGATACATTCGTGCAAATGAATTAGAATGGATCGTACGAATAAATTAGAATGGATCGTACGAATGAATTAGAATTGATCGTGCGAATGAATTAGAATGGATCGTACGAATGAATTAGAATGAATACATTCGTGCGAATGAATTAGAATGGACTGTACAAATGAATTAGAATGGATCGTACGAATGAATTAGAATGGATCGTGCGAATGAATTAGAATGGATCGTACTAATGAATTAGAATGGATACATTTGTGTGAATGAATTAGAATGGATCGTATGAATGAGTTAGAATGGATCATACGAATGAATTAGAATGGATCATACGAATGAATTAGAATGGATCCAGTGAATGAATTAGAGTAGATCGTACGAATGAATTAGAATGGATACATTTGTGCGAATGAATTAGAATGGATCGTACGAATGAATTAGGATGGATCGTACGAATGAATTATAATGGATCGTGCGAATGAATTAGAATGGATCATACGAATGAATTAGAATGGATAAATCTGTGCGAATGAATAAGAATGGATCGTACGAATGAAATTAGAATGGATACGTTCGTCCGAATGAATTAGAATGGATTGTACGAGTGAATTAGAATGTATCGTACGATTGAATTAGAATGGATCGTATGAATGAATTAGAATGGATCGTGCGAATGAATTAGAATGGATTGTACGAATGAATTAGATTGGATACATTTATGCGAATGAATTAGAATGGATCATACGAATGAATTAGAATAGAGCGTACGAATGAATTAGATTGGATCGTACAAATGAATTAAAATAGATCGTGCTAATGAATTAGAATGGATCGTGAGAATGAATTAGAATGGAAGGTATGAGAGAATTAGAATGGATACATTCGTGCGAATGAATTAGAATGGATCGTACGAATGAATTAGAATGGATTGTACGACTGAATTAGAATGGATCGTACGAATGAATTAGAATGGATTGTACGAATGAATTAGAATGGATCGTACGAATGTGTTAGAATGGATACATTCGTGCGAATGAATTAGAATGGATCGTACGAATGAATTAGATTGGATCGTACAAATGAATTAGATTGGATTGTGCGAATGAATTAGAATAGATCGTACGAATGAATTGGAATGGATATATTTGTGAGAATGAATTATAATGGATCGTACAAATGAATTAGAATGGATCGTACGAATGAATTAGAATGGTTAGTATGAATGAATTAGAATGGATCGTATGAATGAATTAGAATGGATCATGTGAATGAATTATAATGGATTGTACGATTGAATTAGAATGGATACATTCATGCGAATGAATTAGAATGGATCGAACGAATGAATTAGAATGGATCGTACGAATGAATTAGAATGGATCGTGCGAATAAATTAGAACGGATCGTATGAATGAGTTAGAATGGATACATTCGTGCGATTGAATTAGAATGGATCGTACGAATGAATTAAAATGGATCGTACGAATGAAATATAATGGACCGTACGAATGAATTAGAATGGATAGTACGAATGAATAAGAATGGATACATTCTTGCGAATGAATTAGAATGGATCATATGAATGAATTAGAATGGATCATACGAATGAATTAGAATGGATCGTACGAATGAATTTTAATTGATCGTGCGAATGAATTAGAAGGGATCGTACGAATGAATTCGAATGGATACATTCGTGCGAATGAATTAGAATGGATCGTATGAATGAATTAGAAAGGATCGTATGAATGAATTAGAATGGATCGTACGAATGAATTAGAATGGATCGTGCGAATAAATCTAATCTAATTCATTTGTACGAATATATCTATTCTAATTTATTCGTACGATCCATTCTAATTCATTCGTACGATCCATTCTAATTCATTCGTACGATCCATTCTAATTCCTTCGCACGAATTAGAATGGATCGTGCGAATGAATTAGAATGTATCCATTCAAATTCATTCGCACGAATGGATCGTACGAATGAATTAGAATGGATACATTCATGCGAATGAATAATAATTGATACATTCATGCGAATGAATTAGATGGATCGTACGAATGAATTAGAATGGATCGTGCGAATGAATTAGAATGGATCGTACAAATAAATTAAAATGGATCGTATGAATAAATTAGAATGGATCGTACGAATGAATTAGAATGGATTGTACGAAATAATTAGAATAGATATATTCGTACAAATGAATTAGAATGGTTCGTACGAATGAATTAGAATAGATCGTAAAAATGAATTAGAATGGATCGTACGAATGAATTAGAATGGATATATTCGTTCGAATGAATTAGTATGGATCGTACTAATGAATTAGAATGGATCGTACGATTGAATTAGAATAGATCGTACTAATAAATTAGAATGGATCGTACGAATGAATTAGAATGGATACTTTCATACGAATGAAATAGAATGGATCGTACGAATGAATTAGAATGGATACATTCGTACGAATAAATTAGAATGGATCGTACAAATGAATTAAAATGGATCGTACGAATGAATTAGAATGGATCGTATGAATGAATAAGAATGGATATGTTCGTGTGATCCATTCTAATTAGAATATATCCATTCTAATTCATTCGTAAGAGCTATTCTAATTCATTCGTACGATCCATTCTAATTCATTCGTATGATCCATACTAATTAATTCGCACCATCCATTCTAATTCATTCATACGATCCATTCTAATTCATTCGCACGAATGTATCCATTCTAATTCATTCGTACGATCCATTCTAATGCATTCGTACAATCCATTCTAATTCATTCGCACGAATGTATCCATTCTAATTCATTCATACGATCCATTCTAATTCATTCGCACGAATGTATCCATTCTAATTCATTCATGCGATCCATTCTAATTCATTCGTACGATCCATTCTAATTCATTCATACGATCCATTCTAATTCATTCGTATGATCCATTCTAATTCATTCGGATCCATTCTAATTCATTCATACGATCCATTCTAATTCATTCGTACGATCCATTCTAATTCATTCATACGATCCATTCTAATTCATTCATACGATCCATTCTAATTCATTTGTACGATCCATTCTAATTCATTCGCATGAATGTATCCATTCTAATTCATTCGTACGATCTCTTCTAATTCATTTGTACAATCCATTCTAATTCATTTATATGATCCATTCTAATTCATTCGCACGAATATATCCATTCTAATTCATTTGTACGACCCATTCTACTTTATTCGTACGATCCATTCTAATTCATTCGCACGAATGTATCCATTCTAATTCATTCATATGAATGTATCCATTCTAATTCATTCGTACAATCCATTCTAAGTCATTCACAAGAACGAATATATCCATTCTAATTCATTCATACGATCCATTCTAATTCATTCGCTCGTATATATCCATTCGTGAGAATGAATTAGAATGGATAGTAATAATGAATTAGAATAGATCGTACGAATGAATTAGAATGGATTGTACGAATGAATTAGAATAGATCATGCGAATGAATTAGAATGGATCGAACGAATGAATTTGAATGGATACATTTGTATGAATAAATTAGAATGGATCGTATGAATGAATTAGAATGGATCGTACGAATGAATTAGAATGGATCGTGCGAATGAATTAGAATGGATCGTGCGAATGAATTAGAATGGATCGTACGAATGAATTAGAAAGGATACATTCGTGTGAATGAATTAGAATGGATCGTACGAATTAATTAGAATAGATCATACGAATTAATTAGAATTGATCATACGAATGAATTAGAATGGATCATGCGAATGAATTAGAATGGATCGTATGAATGAAAAGGAATAGATACATTCGTTCAAATGAATTTGAATGGATCGTACGAATGAATTAGAATGGATCGTGCGAATGAATTAGAATAGATCGAGCGAATGAATTAGAATGGATCGTATGAATGAATAAGAATAGATTGTACGAATGAATTAGAATGGATCGTACGAATAAATTGGAATGGATAGATTCGTGCAAATGAATTACAATGGATCATACGAATGAATTAGAATGGATGCATTCATGCGAATGAATTAGAATGGTTCGTACGAATAAGTTAGAAAGGATACATTCGTGCGAATGAATTAGAATGCATCGTACAAATAAATTAGAATGGATCGTATGAATGAATTAGAATGGATCGTATAAATGAATTCGAATGGATCATACGAATGAAATAGAATGGATCATACGAATGAATTAGAATGGATCATACGAATGAATTAGAATGGATACATTCGTGCGAATGAATTAGAATAGATCATACGAATAAATTAGAATGGATCGTACGAATGAATTAGAAAGGATCGTACGAATGAATTAGAATGGATCGTGCGAATGAATAAGAATGGGTCGTCCGAATGAATTAGAATGGATACATTCGTGCGAATGAATTAGAATGAATCACACGAATGAATTAGAATGGATCGTATGAATGAATTAGAATAGATCGTACTAATGAATTAGAATGGATTGTACGAATGAATGAGAATGGATCATACGAATGTATCCATTATAATTCTAATTCAATTGTACAATCCATTCTAGTTCATTCGTATGATCCATTCTAATTCATTCGTACGATCCATTCTTATTCATTCGCACGAATTAGAATGTGTCGTGCGAATTAATTAGAAAGTATCCATTCTAATTCATTCGTACGAATGGATCGTACTAATGAATTAGAATGGATACATTCGTGCGAATAAATTAGAATGGATACATTCGTGCGGATGAATTAGATGGATCGTACGAATGAATTAGAATGGATCGTGCGAAAGAATTAGATTGGATCATGCGAATGAATTAGAATGGATACATTCGTTCGAATGAATTTGAATGGATCGTAGGAAAGAATTAGAATGGATCATACGAATGAATTAGAATGGATCGTACGAATGAATTAAAATGGATACATTTGTACAAATGAAATAGAATGGATAGTACGAATGAATTAGAATGGATTGTACGAATGAATTAGATTGGATCGTACAAATGAATTAAAATGGATCGTACGAATGAATTAGAATGGATTGTATGAATGAATTAGAATGGATACATTCGTACAAATGAATTAGAATGGATCGTACGATTGAATTAGAATGGATATATTCGAACGAATGAATTAGAATGGATCGTACGAATGAATTAGAATGGATCGTACGCATGAGTTAGAATGGATACATTCGTGCGAATGAATTAGAATGGATCATACGAATGAATTAGAATGGATCATACGAATAAATTAGAATGGATCGTACGAATGAATTAGAATGGATCGTACGAATGAATTAGAATGGATCGTACGAAGGAATTAGAATGGATACATTCGTGCGAATGAAAAAGAATGGATCGTACGATTGAATTAGAATGGATCGTACGAATGAATTAGAATGTATACATTCGTGCGAATAAATTAGAATGGATCGTACGAATGAATTAGAATGCATACATTCGTGCGAATGAATTTGAATGGATCGTACAAATGAATTAGAATGGATCGTATGAATGAATTAGAATGGATACATTCGTGCGAATGAATTAGAATGGATCGTATGAATGAATTAGATTGGATCGTACGAATGAATTAGGTTGGATTGTATGAATGAATTAGAATGGATCGTACGAATGAATTAGAATGGATCGTACGAATGAATTAGAATGGATACGTTCATGCGAATAAATTAGAATGGATCATACGAATGAATTAGAATGGATCGTACGAATGAATTAGAATGGATACTTTCGTGCGATCTATTCAAATTAGAATGCATCCATTCTAATTCATTCGTACGATCTATTCTAATTCATTCGCATGAATATATCCTTTCTAATTCATTCGTATGATCCGTTCTAATTCATTCGTACGATCCATTCTAATTCATTTATACGAATGTATCCTTTCTAATTCATTCGTACGATCTATTCTAATTCATTCGCACGAATGTATCCATTCTAATTTATTCATACGATCCATTCTCTTTCATTCGTATGATCCATTCTAATTCATTCGTACGATCCATTCTAATTCATTCGCATGAATGTATCCATTCTAATTCATTCGTACGATCCATTCTAATTCATTCGTACGATCTATTCAAATTCAATCATACGATCCATTCTAATTGATTCATATGATCAATTCTAATTCATTCGCACGAATGAATTAGAATGGATCGATCGAATGAATTAGAATGGATCATACGAATGAATTAGAATGCATGCGTTCGTGCGAATGAATTAGAATGGATCGTACGAATGAATTAGAATGGATCGTACGAATGAATTAGAATGGATACATTCATGAGAATGAATTAGAATGGATCGAACGAATGAATTAGAATGGATTATACGAATGAATTAGTATAGATTGTACGAATGAATTAGAATGGATCGTACGAATGAATTATAATAGATCGTGCGAATGAATTATAATAGATCGTGCGAATGAATTAGAATGGATACATTTGTGTGAATGAATTAGAATGGATCGTACGAATGAATTAGAATGGATCGTACGAATGAATTAAAGTGGATCGTGCGCAGGAATTAGAATGGATCGTACGAATAAATTAGAATAGATACATTCGTGTGAATGAATTAGAAAGGATCGTACGAATGAATTAGAATGGATCATATGAATGAATTATAATGGATCGTACTAATGAATTAGAATAGACCGTACGAATGAATTATTATTGATCGTGTGATTGAATTAGAATGGATCGTACAAATGAATTAGAATAGATCGTATGAATGAATTAGAATGGATCGTACGAATGAAATAGAATGGATCGTACGAATAAATTAGAATAGATGCATTCGTGCAAATGAACTAGAATGGATCATATGAATGAATTAGAATGGATACATTCGTGCAAATAAATTAGAATGGATCGTACGAACGAATTAGAATGGATCGTGCGAATGAATTAGAATGGATCGTACGAATGAATTAGAATGGATCGTACGAATGAATTAGAAAGTATCATATGAATGAATTAGAATGGATCGTGCGAATGAATTAGAATGGATCGTACGAATGAATTAGAATAGATACATTCGTGCGAATGAATTAGAATGGATCGTACAAATGAATTAGAATGGATCGTGTGAATGAATTAGAATGGATCGTACGAATGAATTAGAATAGATACATTCGTGTGAGTGAATTAGAATTGATTGTACGAATAAATTCGAATGGATCATATGAATGAATTATAATAGATCGCACGAATGTATTAGAATGGATCGTACGAATGAATTAGAATGGATACATTCGTGCGAATGAATTAGAATGGATCGTACGAATGAATTAGAATGGATCTTACGATTGAATTAGAATGGATTATACGAATGAATTAGATTGGATCATACGAATAAATTAGAATGGATCGTACAAATAAATTAGAATGGATACATTCGTGCGAATGAATTAGAATGGATCGTACGAATGAATTAGAATGGATCGTACGAATGAATTAGAATGGATACATCCGTGCGAAGGAATTAGAATGGATTATACGAATGAATTAGAATGGATACATTCGTGTGAATAAATTAGAATGGATCGTACGAATGAATTAGAATGGATAATACGAATAAATTAGAATGGATCATACGAATGAATTAGAATGGATCGTACAAATGGATTACACTGGATCGTGCGAATGAATTAGAATGGATTGTACAAATGAATTAGAATGGATACATTCGTGCGAATGAATCAGAATGGGTCATATGAATGAAGTAGAATGGATCGTACGAACGAATTAAAATGGATCGTACGAATGAATTAGAATGGTTCATACGAATGGATTAGAATGGATTGTGCCAATGAATTAGAATGGATCGTACGAATGAATTAGAATGGATACATTCGTGCGAATGAATTAGAACGGATCGTACGAATGAATTATAATGGATCGTACGAATGAATTACAATGTATCGTACGAATGAATTAGAATGGATCGTGCGAATGAATTAGAATGGATCGTACGAATGAAATAGAATGGATCTTACGAATGAATTACAATAGATCGTACGAATGAATTAGAATGGATCAAACGAATGAATTAAAATGGATCGTACGAATAAATTAGAATAGATCGTACGAATGAATTACAATGGATATATTCGTGCGAATGAATTAGAATGGATCGTACGAATGAGCTAGAATGGATTGTACGAATCAAATAGAATGGATCATACGAATAAATTAGAATGGATACATTCATGCGAATAAATTAGAACGGATCGTACGAATGAATTAGAATGGATATTATGAATAAATTAGAATGGATCGTGCGAATGAACTAGAATGGATCGTACGAATGAATTAGAATGGATACATTCGTGCGAATGAATACGAATGGATCGTGCGAATGAATTAGAATGGATCGTGCAAATGAATTAGAATGGATCGTGCGAATGAATTAGAATGGATCGTATGAATGAATTAGAATGGATACATTTGTGCGAATGAATTAGAATAGATCGTGCGAATGAATTAGAATGGATCGTACGAATGAATTAGAATGGATCCATTTGTGCGAATGAATTAGAATGGATCGTATGAATGAATTCGAATGGATCGTATGAATGAATTAGAATGGATCGTATGAAAGAATTCGAATGGATAGTATGAATGAATTAGAACGGATTGTATCAATGAATTAGAATGGATCGTACTAATGAATTAGAATGGATCGTACGAATTAACTTGAATCGATACATTCGTGTGAATGATTTAGAATGGATCGTACGAATGAATTAGAATGGATCATACAAATGAATTAGAATGGATCGTGCGAATAAATTAGAATGGATCGTACGAATGAATTAGAATGGATATATTCGTTCGAATGAATTAGAATGGATCGTATGAATGAATTAGAATGGATCATACGAATGAATTAGAATGGATAAATTCGTGCGAAGGAATTAGAATGGATCGTATGAATAAATTAGAATGGATACATTCGTGCGAATGAATTAGAATGGATCGTACGAATGAATTAGAATGGTTCATACGAATGAATTAGAATAGATCGTATGAATGAATTACTCTAGATCGTGCGAATGAATTAGAATGGATTGTACAAATGAATTAGAATGGATACATTCATGTGAATGAATTAGATTGTATCGTACGAATGAATTAGAATGGATCGTACGAATGAATTAGAATGATTCGTACGAATGAATTAGAATGGACCGTACGAATGGATTAGAATGGATCATGCGAATTAATTAGAATGGATCGTACGAATAAATTAGAATGGATACATTCGTGCGAATGAATTAGAATGGATCGTACTAATGAATTACAATGTATCGTACGAATGAATTAGAATGGATCGTGCGAATGAATTAGAATGGATCGTACAGATGAATTAGAATAGATACATTCTTGCGAATGAATTTGAATGGATCGTACGAATGAATTAGAATGGATCGTACGAATGAATTACAATGGATCGTACGAATGTATTAGAATGGATCGAACGAATATATTAGAATGAATTACTATGGATCGTACGAATGTATTAGATTGGATCGTACGAATGTATTAGAATGGATCGTACGAATGAATTAGAATAGATCGTGCGAATGAATTAGAATGGATCGTACGAATGAATTAGAATGGATATATTCTTGCGAATGAATTTGAATGGATTATACGAATGAATTATAATGGATCGTACGAATGTATTAGAATGGATCGTACGAATGAATTAAAATGGATACATTCGTGTGAATAAATTAAAATGGATTGTATGAATGAATTAGAATTGATCGTACGAATGAGTTAGAATAAATCGTGCGAATGAATTAGAATGGATTGTACAAATTAATTAGAATGGATACATTCGTGCGAATGAATTATAATGGATCATACGAATGTGTTAGAATGGATCGTACGAATAAATTAGAATGGATCGTATGAATGAATTAGAATGGATTGTGCGAATGAATTTGATTGGATCATACGAATGAATTAGAATGGATACATTCGTGCGAATGAATTAGAATGGATCATACGAATGAATTAGAATGGATCGTGCGAATGAATTAGAATGGATCGTGCGAATGAATTAGAATGGATCGTACGAATAAATTAGAATGGATACATTTATGCTAATGAATTAGAATGGATCGTACGAATGAATTAGAATGGATCGTACGAATGAATTAGAATGGATCGTGCGAATAAATTAGAATGGATCGTACGACTGAATTAGAATGGATACATTCGTGCGAATGAATTAGAATGGATCATATAAATGAATTAGAATGGATCATACAAATGATTTAGAATGGATCATACGAATGAAATAGAATGGATCGTACGAATGAATTAGAATGGATCGTACGAATGAATTAGATTGGATCGTGTGAATGAATTAGAATGGATCGTACGAATGAATTAGAATGGATACATTCGTGCAAATGAATTAGAATGGATCGTACGAATGAATTTGAATGGATCGTACGAATGAATTAGATTGGATCGTACGAATGAATTAGAATGGATCGTATGAATGAATTAGAATGGATCGTGCGAATGAATTAGAATGGATGCATTCGTGCGAATGAATTAGAATGGATCGTATGAATGAATTAGAATGGATCGTACGAATGAATTAGAATGGATTATGCGAATGAATTAGAATGGATCGTACGAATGAATTAGAATAGATACATTCGTGCGAATGAATTAGAATGGATCATACGAAAGAATTAGATTGGATACTTTCGTGCGAATGATTTAGAATGGATCGTACGAATGAATTAGAATGGATCATACGAATGAATTAGAATGGATCATGCGAAAGAATTAGAATGGATTGTACGAATGAATTAGAATGGATACATTCGTACGAATGAAGTTGGGGTTTAGAAATAGGAGTAATGATAAGGTTCTAAGGATTTGGAAGTAGTCCATATAGAGTTGTGATTAGAGTTATTTGTTGCAGATGGCTGGTACTAGGGCACGAACCTCCTCTTCGGAAGTGGAGGCAAATAATCAAACTCCTACAGAGATGTTGCAAAGCATGGCAAGCATGATGCGTCAACAACATGCCATGATGCTGCGTCAACAGGAGGTAGTAGAGGGGCAGTAGCAGGATGCCCAGGAACAAACTAGTGCAGGAAATGCAGCCCTAGCTCAAGCTGCTCAGGCTCAGCAGCAGGGCGCACCTCGAGCCAAGGGAGATCGCATGGGGAAGATTATGAAGGAGTTCCGTGCGATGTATCCCCCAATCTTCAAGGGTGAACCTGACCCCTTGGAGGCGGATCGATGGCTGCAACAGATCTAGAAAGTGTTGAACGTCTTAGAAGTGACTAGAGATAGGCGAGTTTCCCTCGCCTCTTACTAGTTTGAGGCGGAGGCAGAGTTCTGGTGGCAGTCAGTTTTGAGTTCGAGGTCTGCAGACCGAGGAACCATCGAGTTGGAAGAATTTGAGAAGATCTTTCATAGAAAGTTCTTCCAAGTACCGATATAGGACAAGATAGAAGTGGAGTTCTTGGCCCTCTACTAAGGGTCCCGTACGGTGGCACAATATGAGGCTAAGTTTTCCAAGCTTGCCAGATATGTGCCACATCTAGTGGCTACTGATGCTCGGAGGGCTAAACGTTTCGAGATTGGTCTGAATCCACCAATTAGAGGAAAGGTTGTAGCATTCATGGGCCAGTCTTATGAGGAGGTGGTCACTCGATTACTTACTGTGGAGCAAGAAGTGGTTGAGTCTCGTAAGATACTCGAGAAGCGAAGTGGCAGCAGTCGTGGTGGGCCATCCTTTCATACGAAGCCAAAAATCTTAGAGCCTCGACCCCAACAGCAATGACAGTTTCAGTTCAGACCTTCTGGTGGTTTTCAAGCCTTCCGCCTGAGAGCGGGCTGCTTTACTTGTGGTGCCCCAGACCATATAAAGCGGGACTGTCCACATCGGCCCCACGAGACGCACTTCCAGCACCCCCAGTTTGACCAGCCCTCCTACCTCCACCAGTTCCCCAGCCACAACACCAGGGGTCTCAGTAGTATCGCCCTCCCCAGCAGCAACAGTGGTTGCCTCCCCCTCGTCAGGGCGATGGAGGTCAGCAGAACCAAGGAAGAGCATATATGTTGGTCGGCCAGGACCAGGAGCTTCTAGTGCAATAATAGAAGGCACCCTTCTAACTAATAATTAGCTTCCATTGGTTGATTGAGAAGGATTATGTCTTCCTTACATATTGCATTTCTACAACCAGGTGCACTTCCTATTTTCTCTACCATAGCACACGTGGTTTTTGACTCTAGGTCCACATACTCCTATATAGTACCAAGTTTTGTGGCTGTCTTAGGACTAAAGTCAGAACCCTTGGGGCATGTCCTATCGGTGATCTCACCACTCAGAGCATACACTGATATGGATAGAGTCTGTCGAGGTTGCGTAATCCATATTGGAGATAAGGAACTCTTGGCAGACCAAATTATCCTTCACCTCGGAGGTATGGATGCTCGTCTCGGTATGGATTGGTTAGCATCCTACCATGCATCGTTGGATTGCTATTCCAAGAAGATTTCCTTCACACCCCCAGATAGTGAGCACTTTGTCTTCATTGGGAATAAGATGGTTTTTCTATACCCTACTCCTCAGAGAAAGCCCAATCTTAGTCCCTTAGCACAGTTAATGATCGAGATCGACGAAGCCATCCCTCCAGAGGCCTCCCCTGTCGTGCGAGATTTCATAGATGTTTTTCCAGATTGTCTTACAAGTCTTCCTCCAACTAGGGAGGTAGAGTTCTGTATTGAGTTGCTTCCTGGGACTACACCTATTTCCATAACTCAATACCGTATTGCCCCAGCGGAGCTTAAGGAATTAAAGGTACAATTAGAGGAGCTTTTGGACCTTGGGTTCATCCACCCTAGTGTTTCTCCATGGGGTGCCCTAGTTCTCTTTGCCCAGAAGAAGGATGGGACGAAACAACTTTACCCATTGCCAAGGATCGATGATCTCTTTGACCAGTTGAGGGTAGCGAAGTGTTTCTCCAAAATTGATCTGAGGACGGGATATCATCAGTTGCTGGTGAAAGCAGAGGATGTTTCGAAGATGGCCTTTCGGATACGGTATAGTCATTATGAGTTCTTGGTGATGCCATTTGGTTTGACCAATGCTCCAACCGCCTTTATGGACCTCATGAACCAAGTCTTCAGGCCACATCTAGACCGGTTCGTGTTGGTTTTTGTTGATGATGTTCTTATCTACTCGTAGTCTGAGGAAGAGCATGAGGAACACCTGAGGATTGCCCGACAACTATTGCATGATCATCACCTTTATGCCAAGCTCAGTGTGTGATTTTTGGATGAAAGAGGTGAAGTTCTTGGGGCATATGGTCTCGAAGAAAGGCATTTCAGTGGACCCGACAAAAGTAGAAGTAGTTCTGGATTGGGAGCAACCAAAGAATGTCTTTGAGATTCGTAGTTTCTAGCCATGGAACCGATCTAGTCGGTTTTCGTGGTTTGGTCATCATTTTTCTATCCGAACTCAGATTTAGGTGAAACTGACGGTGTCGAAATTATTTTTCCAAAACAAACCTGATGGTATGGTCTTATGCCCAGATTCCATCATCAAAGAATAGAATCAATATTAGGGATGTTCGGTTGCACGAGTTTTTGTGTCCCGACCGAGGGCCGATCCCTTATTGAGGGTGACCTGGCTTGCCTCCTTATGCCATACTTTTATGATGATCCTTTAGGGTATATACGTTGATGGTTAGTTATCACCCCCGTGCATGCGTGTCCATATTGAGGGTAGGTCTAACAGTCGCATCACATCGGTTTGACTCCCCTATGAGCCTTCACTCTATCAAACGCACATATGCGATCTAACCTATCAACCTAGCGTCGTTTAATTGTCTTAGTAGTAATCCCTTTTTGTTTGTGGTATATTTAGCTTTGGATCCTTCTAGGGGTGGCCGTGCACTTGAATATCAGGGCATGCAGCCTAGGACACCCAGTACAGGAGCTCACTACCTCGACCAAGGTAAGTTACTTTTACTATGCTATCTACAATAGTAGACTATTTAGTGTAGCTGGTGGTATTCTAAATTTTATATGGAATGATGTATTCAATGCATGTGTTCTATCGCATGTGGGAGGTGGGCATATCATTACATACAACTATGATTACCGTCTAGTCTCTCTAAACATGAACAATTATATGTGTAATTATAGATGCATTATATTAAGCAGTTGATCACCGCATGAATATATATATGACAGATACAGCTGAATTATGATTGATATATGTCCAGTAGGTTTCTGTTGTCGGAACTGGTAGAAAACTGACGGTTCATAAATGTTAAAATAAATATATGGATATCTTTTTTGCAAAACTAAATTACTATATGAGCATGGAATTAGCAATTGTGGCATATTTTATATCATCAGCATTATATGTTAGAATGCATGCATAGATATACTAAATTGTATGATAGGGTAGTAGCTTAGTATTAGTAGTCTTACTAGTCTTTACGTAGACTAATCTCCTATTTCTATTGGGGCTGCCCATTCCCACGGGCAGATCCAGTTTCAGGTCAGCAATAACTGATGATTAGAGACATGTGTTGTCTTGAAGCGGCGATAGTCAGGTATTTTATTATTAGTTAGTAGTTTTCTCTTTCAGCATTTATGTAATATAAGATTTGTATTAATCTATTTTGGATTTGGGATAGTGGATTATCATTATTAGTGGAATGGATATGAGTCGTGTTTTGTAGATGACGATAATTGATATTCTTTGAGGTTTCTATTTACCTTTAATCACCTCCACATTTTGGACCCTCTTATTAGCCCGAAATTTGGGGCGTGACACCCCACGTCTGAAGAGTAGTCTCTATGCCTAGGAGTAGGCCTCTCATGTGTACTAAATAGATGAGGCCTCTCATACCTCTCTCTAAAAAGAAGCTAGTTCCAAAGAAACTCAGTATCCTTATTCACCCCCATATTTAAAGGTGTCTATAAAAAAAATTTCTACATCCTAAGATTTCAAAAGGTAGACATGTACGTACATCAAAGAACACTGCTTCACCCACAATTTAGTAATATAATTTGGTTGATTATTATAGCAGTGACCATATCCTTTAAGGTCCAAATAGCTTCCCTACTAGACTGAGATATGGTGAATTAAACCATTGTCTTCACAACACTTAGTGAAGTCTTCGGACTTACATTCACCTAATTCAGATTGACTTAAGGACTAGATCATTTTCCCTATATGATAGAAATCACGCCTAGGGTTTCTAAGCTATTCACACTTTTGTAAGACTTCTTGGCATACACCAACACTAAACTTTCCATCCGAGGATAGATAACACTTAGGTACGCTATCTATGTTAGTAAGCCTTTAAGAGTTAATGAATTCTAGTATAATATGCCAGAGATCCACAGACTCAGATAAATAGCATTTCATTAATACTTTGAAAGCGGTTACAAAAGTTTTACATTAATTTTAGTAATCCTTCCCACAATAGTCCCCATCCCTCATGCTGAGAAGTAACCAATCTCTCCAGTATTTGCCTCGTCCCTCTTCTAGCCACTGGGTGCGTTCAAATGATAATTCTTGGCAATAGGGCCTGGCCTACCGCATACATAGTAGTTTCTTGAAGATAAGCTTTGACTGATTGTTCTTCTCAACGGGATTAGGAGCTCGAGTATTCCTCTTGAAAGATTTACCTTCTACGAGATTCATCTTATTCTTCATTTTGGAGACTTGCTCCTTTCCTCTGACACCCGGTTATCCTCCTCTATGTGGATTCGGACGATTAGATCCTCTAAGGATATCTCCTTGTGTTTGTGCTTTAGTGTGTTCTTGTATTCCTTCTAGGGGGGAAGGTGTTTCTTAATAATCCAAGCCACCTATAAATCCTCACAAATGAATTAGCCCTCTATGAGGATTTCATGAATGATGATTTGTAGTTGTTTAATTGGGATACTACAGTATCTAATCTTCCATCTTGTATTCCAGGAGCTTTCCCACCACGTACTTCTTTGATCTCGCGTTCTCCATGGCATACTTCTTCAATAAAGTTTGCCACAACTCCTTAGAGGACTCGCAGGTAAAGTAAACATCATACAACGCTGAAATAAGATAGTCCGGGATGTAATTTTATACATGTTATCCGGTTTCTTCCAGTTGTCGATATCAGATGGTTCGAAGAACCATCTGAGGCTTTGGTCAGGATGGGTATTTTAGAGCTGATCAAGTCTACGACCTTGAGCATGGTCAGATAGAAGTGGAGCTTCATCTGCCACCTCTTAAAAATCTTCCCATCGAATGACTCAGGTTTCTTGCTAGACTTGCTAGGTTTTCTCTCCATCTCGGTAGTCATTTTAATGTAATTCCTAATTGAATTTTTCAAAATTTAATGACAAGATCGGCTCCATATCGGTGGTGGAGCACTTGACATGCTTAAATACTATCATTTCTTGGACAATTTAATGCCAGTTTGACAAGCATTTCTAAAACACCGTCAAAGAGAGTAAAATTCAGGGAAATTCTAACAATTAACACGAGATAAACTCTCAAGAAAATCTAAAAAGACAAGGGGGTAACTAATTTTAACACGATAGAATTAGTCTCACAGAAATCTAATAGAACTAATTCTCTCGGAATAGAAATAAGTTCTAGAAAAAGGTTTTACCCAAGTCATTAGAAATGATAGAAACTATCAAGGTATGCAGAAAAGTTAAATATAGTTTCAGATTGTTGGGGAATATACTTGTTTGATAGCAATCTATACTAGTGAAAGGTTTATGGAAACCTATAGGTATGGCTATATGCAAAGGTTTAGAGCAAGACCTATCGGAATAGAAGTTTACCAAGGCTCGTGTTGGACACGATGCCCTGAAAACAATATCGATCGGAATATGCTAGTCTTCACTTCTCCAATCGGATCACCTTGTAGGTAGATCCTCCAATCGGATCACCTTGCAGGTAGATCAAAGAGGAGATCAAGGGTCAGTGACATGGGTTCTCTCATGGAATAAGCTCGAATTGAAGGAGGTGGTGTGCTCAAGCTATGTTTTAGAAGAACTCAAGCACTTGGAGCAACAGAGCTTCACTTGGCACAGCAGAGAGGTTATGCTCGGACCTCGGTGCGGTGGAGCTCGGACTCACAGAAGAGGAACCGGGCCTCTTAGCGGTGGTGCTCGGGCTACAGGAAAAGGACCGGGACTTTGTTGGTGCGGCGGCACTCGTCAACTTCAGAGAGTTAAAACATCACCTCTACTCCAAGAGGTGGAGTAGCAAACTCCAAGAGCTAAACAGCCCACCAACACAGCACCTCAAAAGAAGCAACAGCACCTCAAGGCATTAATAGCACTTCAAATCAAAAAACTTTTGTTTTGTTTTGTTATGAGTTTTCTTATATACAGGATGGGAAATGTTAGGAAATTTTTGGATTGCTAATTTTACGTGGCATCCGCTTAGGGCTCATCCTATAGCCCATATAAAAATATTCTCAGCAATAAGAACTTGCCAGCACTCCACATCATATGGAGTTGGCCACAAAAGTTGGCAAATGAGTTGGCTATATATCATTGCTCATATAGGACCTCTCTCTCTTAATGACTACTTAATCGATCCTAAAAATCCTCAACATTAGAGATTTATGGGTCGTAACGCTCACAACATTTAATCATTTAACTACAATAAAAGACTAACCTAGAGAGATCATGGGAAAGTTTTTGTTGTTTTTTTTTTTTGCAATCAAAGATCATGGGCAAGCTGTAACCATCTGATCCCTCATAAATTAAGAGTATTAATCCTTTCTATTGACACCACCAATTTAATATAAAATATATTTTTTATTAAAAAAATATAAACTTAGTGATAGCACTCAATGTTGGGGTTCCATCCCCATGGAGGAGACCCAAAAGGGAGGGGAGCATAGCTCCCTCCCAATCGGACTTGCAGCCGAGTTGCTCGGGCGAAATACGACTCGATTGGGCGAGTTCCTTAGCCACAAACGGGCAGAAAATTCAGCAAACCCGCTTGGGCGAAGTCGGATCAGATCTGTTTTTCTGCAAACCCGTTTTGGGATGTTTTAAGGCTCTTTGAAGGGGCTTTTGGTATGTGACTTGTGTTGACTTTGAGAGACATTTGGAGAGGGCTTTGATGGCTGATTTTCTAAGGGAGAGGAAGAGCGTCTTCTTCTAGGGAGGAGGAGATTTCTTGGGGATCGATCTTCAACGAATAAATCGAATCTAAGCTTGCAAGGAGGTATGTTCTTTGAGGCTTGCTAGGGTCACTACTTGTTGAACCCTAGAAGGAGGAAATGTGTAGATCTAGAAGGAGGGAGAAGAATAAGTCGGGTTGTACTCTCGTCTTGCTTGCCGCCTTTGATAGTGAAGTCCTCCCCCGAGCATTTGCTCACCGTGATTTTTTCCGCAAGGGTTTCCTCGTAAATCCCCGAGTCGTGTTCTTTGCTTGTGATTGTTTTATTTTGTATTTGTGATTAGATTGTTGCTTGCTATCTTTGGTTCATCTCACAGGGAGAAGATCGTCGGTTTCGTGGTTGAGCCGGTACGATTTTTCCATCACCAAAGAGAACTAAAATTATTTTTTCATGTTTACCCGGCCTCATCCCCAACCTCTAGTAGATCGCCCTCCGCCTCTTTTTCCGACGACACCCACTGTCAGCTCGATCTCCTCTCCCTCCTCCTCACTCCTCCTTTCTTCTTTCTTCCTCCTCCATCATCCCCCTTCCTTCTTCTTCTTCTTCCTCTTCCTTTTTCCCCCCATCTTCTCCACGACTAAACCCTAGCCGTTGACTAATATCGATGGCAGTCCGATGATGTTGCCGATGTGGCATGGGTATGTACCGATCGATATCTCCATGAGATGTCAGTAGATTTTCATCGTGGCAACATCGATCGGTGGGCAGCCACCGATATAGTGTCAGCGAGCTGCCATTGACATCGGCGAGCGGCTAGGGTTTCATGCCCATCGAAGATGGAGGAAGAAGGAAGGGAAGGGCTGGCGGCTTAGAATTCTAGCACGAGAGAAATGGAGGAAGAAGAAGTAGGAAGGAGGAAGAAGACCATTTCAAAGTTTACCTTGACAAGAGTTAAAAACAGGTTGGGGGCCTAAATTCCATGGGTGCGAATTGACGGACGATCAATGTGAGGATGAAACAAATTATTAATAGGTACAATAATAATAGCTAGGTAGCATAAACCACAAACCAAGCAAGCTCATGATGATCTGTGTAAGAAGACCATGGCGTCCGCAAGCATTATTTTTTTATTTGCTGGATTATTAATCAGGAGGAACCGGCGGCTGACAATTTAGGCCGCTCCTCCACCTCCGCCCTAGCCTGAAGCCAGTGGAGAATATCGCCGAAGACAAGCTCCACGTTCTCCTCTGGCTCCCCGATGAGCTGATGCCACATGCCTGGGTATATCCGGAGCGTCTTGTCCGTACTCGATGCCCGGCAGTGCAGGTCCTCCACGCAGGCCGGGTCGCACACCACGTCCTCCCCACCGTGCACAATCATCATCGGCACTGTCACCTCCTCGAACCTCCCCTGCACCTCGCGGCACACCCGGAGCAGCTCCTGGGCGGTGGCCGCCCGGGGCCTAGCCACCCTCCGCCTCGGGCTCGCCAGCGCCAGCTTCCGCTTCCACTCGACCCTGAACGACACCTCCGGGATGGAGCCGCGCGTGGGCACCACCTGCCAGGTGGGCACCAGGGCGGCCGCCAGGGAGAGGAAGTGCTCCAGGGGCCACGGGGGCTTGAACTTGGCGCTGATGCCGCACATGGCCCCGTTGAGCACCAGGCCGTCCCAGGGCCGCCCGCCGCCGCCGCGGAGGTGGATCAGGAGTGCGATGGCTCCACCCAGGGACTCAGAGTAGAGGAAGCAGGGGAGTGAAGGTAGGTAGCGGGCGCGGAAGGAGTCGAAGAAGGCGATGCAGTCGTCAACGACGGGCTCGATGTCGGGGATATGGGCAGAAAGGCCGTCAGAGAAGCCGTGGCCCTGGTGGTCAAGGGCCGCGACGGCGAAGCCGGCCTTGGCGAAGTAGACGGCTGTGAGCTGGACTAACCAACTGGACTCGCCGGTGAAGCCGTGGACGATGCAGATGGTACCGATGATCTGGGCCGGGGGGAGCGGGGCCCAGGACTGGGTGAAGATCCGGAGGCCCCGGGGGTTGAGGAAGGACGCAGAGGAGTGGGAGATGGAGTGGCGCAAGTAGAACTCCGGCGCGGTCAGTGACCCGAAGGGGCTCCGGTCGTCTGCCTCGGCCACCGGGTGCGCCATCATTTTGGTGGGGGGGGGGGGGGGGGGGGGGGGATGAATTGTGGGAGGATCGAGGTTGGGACTTGGGATGATCGATTGCTTTGATGGAGCCGAGGACGGTTGGATTATTGGTATAACCAACCGTGATGATTAAATGCTACCACGGTTATACGTAGTACCAAAGTTTTTCAATCCTGCGGTTGCGGTGTGGATGAAGGAAGAGGACCGCCCAATGCTGCCCTGCTAATTCCCGCTATCTATCTGTTATGACGCCGTTGCCCATAATGCAATGGGTAACGGTAACGGGATAGCCTGTCCCCCCTCTATTATTTTTCCCCTACAAAAATCTACTACTTAAATCCTTTAAAAATAAAAAATAAAAAATCTACTACTTAATTCAGTTTATTTAAAAGAGAGCACCGGTGGCACGTCCCAACTGCCAACGCCCCACCTTTAATTAATCCAACAACTGTTTGATGTGTCTATCCATCCAACGCAGACCATATCCCACGAGAACGATTTTGTTACAACCTCTCTCTCTCATGTGTTCTGTGGATGCAAAATCCCAAAATCTGATTAACACCTCATAGTGTGATCCGCCAACTATGCCTGGGGTCCACAGAGATGACGGTAAAACCCATCAGTCATTTTTAGAGTCCACGGAGATGGCGGTGGGACCCGCTAGTCTTGCCTGGGGCCCACCGAGGCTGTCTGGGCCTTGTAAATCCTTCCCCGGATATTTACCAAAGCATCAGATATTCTCAATTCTACTTTTTGTTTTCCAGAGCTCCTTGAGTCATCTGGTAATCAGACTCTATTCAAGCCTACTCTACCCTCTGTTTACTTGTATAAGTACTACTCGGTTTATCGAAAGTGGCTCTACTTTTTCAGAGTTAGTGAATTCAAATATTGCGTCTTACCACACGGAGATGTAGGCTTCAGCCGAACTTCGTCATCACATCCTATGTCAATTCTCTCTCTTTCTCTATCTCTCTCTACTTAATAATTTATGCGTGACATCTTATCAGACGACAGCTCAGCACTCTACACTGCATCGCACTTGAAGTTAACAATTAATCGACTGTTAGAGGAAAACCACACGACACCGTAATTCCCCACAGTTTGGTATCGTCTATGGGATCTTCCCAATCGAACTGAGACCTCCGAGCTTCCCAGCTTCTGTTGGTGGTGCTGCAATTACCGACTAGCTTGAGCAACCTGTCTATCTCTATCGCTATACCTGAATGGTGAAAACACGACCCGTGAATTAGCCAGAGGGAAGTTATCTACCTCAAGACGCTCAACATCCTATACCTCATTCAATGAGTCATAAGTATACAACGAGTCAATGTCCTGAGCAGCAACCTATTGTGGATCAAGGAGTCCTCGGTCAACTGACCGAGCCGCTCAGGTTCAACCTCGACAGTCTCAACATGCCAAAGCTACTCCTCAACGTTTGGGGAAAGCGCACGTCTCTCCAGTCGCAGACCCTCCTGCGACGTACTATATTTCGATGAAGAACTTCCAGCTCCTCACCCTCATGAAGCAGAATACGACTCTCATGGAGGAAAGAGACTCCATTCGGCATATCACCGTCGAAGCGGGGGTTAATCGCCCGATATCAGCTGCTGGTATCAATGACGGAGCAAACATCTGCCGGTCATTTGATCCATCTCCTGCTCCTTCCAGAAGATCCGTCGTTGACACTTCTTGACAACCTCTCGAACCTCCTTCGAGGGGACTATTGCTCATCCCTCCTCGACGGATGGTCTAGGAGCGTATTAACTAGTCGGCTCGATATCTCGAACATCTCAATTCCGAATTATCCTTCGATCCTTATATCAGGAATGGATATTCGAAAGCACACGCGTCAACCGAGGAATTAAAAACAACCAACCCTTGCAAATATTCAGGCATTATATATTGCTCGAAGACTCCATCAACTGAGGGATTGGAGACAGCCAATCCTCACATACCTTCAGGCATTGCAGATTGCTCAAAAACTCTGTTAACTGAGGGATTGCAGATAACTAACCCTCATATACCTTCGGGTGTTGCAGATTGCCCCAAGACTCCGTCAACCGAGGGATTAGAGACAGCCAACCCTCATATATCTTCAAGCATTCCAGATTGTTTGAAGACTCTATCAATCAAGGAATTGGAGACATCCAACCCTCGCATACCTTCGGGCATTGCAGATTGCCTGAAGATTCCGTCAACTAAGGGATTGGAGACAGCCAATTCTCACATACCTTCGGGCATTAAAGATTGCCCGAAGACTCCGTGAACCGAGGGATTGGGCACAACCAACCCTCACATACCTTCGGGCATTACAGATTGCCCGAAGACTCTATCAACTAAGGGATTGAAGATAGCCAACCCTCACTTACCTTCGGGCAATGCAGATTGTCCGAAGACTCTGTAAACTAAGGGATTAGAGACAACTAACCCTTATATACTTCGGGCATTGTAGATTGCCCGAAGACTCCATCAACCGGGAGATTGGAGATAGCCAACCCTCACATATCTTTGGGCATTGCAGGTTGCCCAAAGACTCCGTCAACTAAGGATTGGAGACATCCAACCCTCACATACCTTCGGGCATTGCAGATTACCCGAAGACTCCGTCAACCAAGGGATTCGAGACAACTAAACCTCACATACCTTTGGGCATTGTAGATTGCCCGAAGACTCCATTAACAGAGGGATTGGAGACAACCAACCCTCACATACCTTCGTTTATTGCAGATTAACTGAAGACTCCGTCAACCGAGAGATTGAAGACAACAAACCCTCATATATCTTTGGGCATTACAGATTGCTCATGGATACCAACAAGTCCAAAGTCCTATCCTTGGTACTCGAAGACAAAGTCCAAGGCCGCCGTCGCCGCCTGGCATTCAACAAGTCCAATGACCTATCCTTGGTAATCAAAGACAAAGTCTGAGGATGTCGTCGCTGCCTTGACATTCAACAAGTCCAAAGAGACAGGCTTGGCATTCGAAGACAAAGTTCGAGTCAGGCGTCGCCGCTTCGGCATTCAATAAGTCCAATGACCTATCCTTGGCAACAAAGATAAAGTCCAAGGATGCCATCGCCACCTTGATATTCAACCAGACCAAAGAGACAGGCTTGGCATTCAAATACAAAGTTCGAGGCAGGTGTTGCTACCTTGGCATGCTCCAAGTCCAAGGACCTATCCTTGACACTCGAAGACAAAGTCCATGGACCTATCCTTGGCACTTCAAGACAAAGTCCAAGGACCTATCCTTGGCACTCAAAGACAAAAGTCCAATAACCTATCCTTGGCACTCGAAGACAAAGTGTGAGGTCGCCGTCGTTGTCTCGATATTCAACAAATCCATTAAGACAAACTTGGCATTCGAAGACAAAATCCAAGGCAGGCTTTGCTGCCTCGGTATGCAACAAGTCCAAAGAGACAGCCTTGGTACTCAAAGGCAAAGTCCAAAGATCTATCCTTGGTACTCGAAGAGAAAGTCCAAGGATCTATCCTTGGCACTCAAGGACAAAGTCCGAGGCTACCATTGTCACCTCGGTATTCGACAAGTCCAAGGAGACAACCTTGGCACTCAAAGATAAAGTCTGAGGCTGCCGTCACTGCCTCAGTATTCAACAAATCCTAAGAGACAACCTTAACATTCGAAGATAAAGTTTGAGACTGCCTCGGCATGTCCAAGGAGATAGCCTTGGCACTCGAAGACAAGGTCCAAGGATCTATCCCTGGCACTCAAAGATAAAGTCCAAGGATCTATCCTTGTCACTTAAAGATAAAGTCCGAGGCCGTAGCCTCAGTATTCAACAAGTCCAAGAGGAGAGCCTTGGCACTTGAAGACAAAGTCTGAGGCCGTTGTCGCCACCTCGACATTCAATAAGTCCAAGGACCTATCCTTAGCACTCAAAGACAAAGTTCAAGGTTATCATTGCCGCCTCAATATTCAACAAGTCCATGGAGATAGCCTTGACATTCGAAGATAAAGTCCGAGGCAGGCATCATTGCCTCGGAATGCACCAAGTGCAAAGATCCATCCTTGGCGCTGAAGACAAAGTTCAAGGACCTATCCTTGGCACTCGAAGACAAAGTCAGAGGCCACCGTTACCACCTCGGTATTCAACAAGTCCAAGGAGATAGCCTTGGCACTTGAAGAAAAAGTCTGAGGCAGCCGTTGCTGCTTCGGTATACAACAAGTCTAAAAACCTATCCTTGGCACTCGGAGACAAAGTTCGAGGCCGTCATCACCGTCTCAGTATTCAACTAGTCCAAGAAAATAGCCTTGGCATTTGAAGACAAGTCCGAGGCAGACGTCACCGCCTCAGTATGCACCAAGTCCAAGGACCAAAGACAAAGTCCAAGGACCTATCCTTGACACTCGAAGACAAAGTCTGAGGCCGCCGTTGCCACCTCGGTATTCAACTACAAGACAGAGGTTTATTGCCGACGTAATATTATTTACCGTTGGTAAAAATAGGATTAATGCTTATGGATATGAATGTAGACGTCGGTATAAAATTTTTAATATTTTACTATTTTTTTGGATATTTTATACCGATGGCTAATTAATACCCATCGGTATAAATAATATATTGACAAAATTATTAATTATAGTCAATAAAATATTATATTACCGACGGGTTATATATTTGCTTTTGGTAATATATTTTTTAAATTCTTATTTATATCTATTTCTTTACCGACGATTAATACTTTTACCGTCGCTATTGTGGGGGATGATCTCCGTGCTGACCTGAAGACTCCACCCAACCAGTCAATCGAATCGAGTCGAAGGTCTGATCAAATGTTTGTCTAGTTTATTGGTTCGGATGTTAATGTCTTTGAGTTAAACTTTTGAGTAGTCAAAAGGTTGTTGACAAGAGATGTGATCTCGGAGTTCAGCCGAAGCCTACGTCTCCGTGCTATAAGGAGCAACCTAAAATTTACTAACACTTGAACTGAAGTGACCTCGACAGGCCAAGTGTCACTGGTTTCTCTTCGAAAAGAAGATCGAAAGATTTGGATGCCAAAGCTCTGGATTTTTGAAAGTCCGATTCAGAAATTAGATATTCGATCTATTACACTCGTTGGGTCTGCTATTTATAGAGTTTTTGGACGAAAACCAGGGTAGAGGGCGGTTTTCTACAGCTGTCGTCCGGATCGAGGAGGGGGCTTGGTGGGTCCTGCCGTCGTCTCTATGGACCCCCTAGGTAGGGCTGGTGGGTCCCATCATTGCCTCAAAGGAACCCCAGGCTGAGCTGGTGGGTCCCGTCGTCATCCCAGTGGACCCCCCAGGCACGGCTGGTGGATCCCGTCATGGGGTATTTGGCCAAAATTTGCAAGTTAGCTAGGGGGCGATCTGGCTGACTTGGAATCCAGGTGCAAAATCCAAACCCCCTGCCAAGGGTTAGTATCATCGAGTTCTCGTCAAGCATTGCTGGCTGATAGGATTCTGGCAACAAATTGGTCACGACCTGCCGATCGGTTATTATTGATCGATCAGTCAAGATTGATCGATCGGGTGTCGGCGATCGATCGATCAAGGTTGACCGTGTTAGAATTGGTAAGGTCTACAGCTCATAAAAACCTATAGTTTAGCTATATATGGTTGATAGTATAAGATTGCATCTTGGTACGTACCTTAGTATATGTTCTGATTATAGAACAGAGAGCTATGGCTACATGGTAATCCACTTGAGTAGGAGACTCAAGGGACTAGTCCCATGTAACCTAAATACATTCACAGCTCTGATTAGGGTTGATCGCCCTATCAGGATAAGCTGTTGGGATGACAAAGTATGGGTGTCTCCACCACGGTCATTACCAGGCACAGCGTCTGTGGCCGAACGGAACCAACACGGTGCACAGATCGGTGAGTAGACACCGGTACACTAAACTGTATTTCTGCTTAGGGTAAAACGATCATAAACCCTAAGGAACTATATCTGGTGGACTAACCAGTTGTGTGATACTTTGGCGCACCAATGTGTGAGGATCCGGATGCAGTGATCCAAAACCATGGTGTACTGGGTTACCCAGCTGGCATTGCATCAGCGTGTCACTCCTGCAAGCCATCCATACCCCTAATGGGAGGTGCATTCCTTGGTCTGACCTATATTGTATTAAACCCTGGCTAGGTGGTTATCAGTTGGACTAGTAATGGATCCGGTTACTCGGCAGAGTAATCGGAGGTACGATGTACGTGGTCAACCTGGAAGGAATCGAGTCATATGAGCACTCAAGTCTGACGGTATTCTCCACTGCTCGAGTTGTCTCATTGCACCAAGTGGAGGGACAACGAGTTTCTATACTAAGCGGAGAGTAGGGGTATGCGAAAGAACATAGTAAGTCTGGGAGAATTGGAGCACAGCCTGCATCGCACTCTGGGTGGCTACGCAGGTTAACTCGGACTCAAAGGATCGATGGTACACTCGAGTAGTGTGTCGATCGAGTCTAAGTTGGAAGCCATGAACCCTGGTCCCTGAAGGTTCCACCTTATCCATATTATGTAGTCCTTGTACCATCTCCTTGAAACACAGAACACAGTTAGAGGAAGCGAGAAGTCCAAACCTACGCTCTGTGAGTGCTTCGCACTAGTGCATGGTAGATGCGTAGCTACGTGTATGTACTAAGGGGAAACCCTAGGTTAGTGCAAAGACGCATGTAGCAATATCTTGCCATAAGTGGACTTTGCCACATGGGTGCGATGCACTGGGATATGTTGCAAGTTGACTAGTTGAGTTCACTAGGGGCACCCTACGCGAACCTCAGAGAATAGTAAAATCACTGGTGTACTTTACTTATGTGTGCCTTGCAAAGTCTCGTACACGAGGAACGACCAACTAGTGACATAAGGGCGTTTTGGTCATACCATACGCCACTATGCACTAGGGGGGCCGGTCTTAAGTATTGGGAGACTGGTCAAGACCGGCTCCTTTGGTTTCAGGAAGTTGTTGCCTCTAATGATGGGGCTGGTCATGAGGCACAGAAAATGGGTTGATTTTGACCGTTTTCAAAACCAAAGAAAAGAAAGAGATAAAGGAGAGATATATAGTGAGAGGTTTGAATTAGTTGAACCTTATTCGTACTAGCCTCATCCATAAGGATAGGGCAGCCCTATATAAGAGTAATGGGGAAGAGGGGGGGTCGGTGATGACAAGCTTTAGGGCCGGCCATGCCATGGGAAAACCCTAGCCGCCCCCTCTCCTCTCTTCTCTTTTCCTCTCTTGTCTCTCTCTCTCCCTCTCTTGCGCCATTGGATGGTGACTTGTCTTCCTCGCGTAAGGTTTCGTAGAAGGAGAAGGCTCGTTGGATAGAAGCACTCATAGATCTATCGACAAGGTGCCATGCATCATACGAGATCGGGTGAACTAGAAGGCATCTCCCGCAAGTTTTTATTATCCAGAATTTGCATAGAACATCAGCAATGTTTCTACGATTCTGAGATCTACTGAAATCCAAACGAGGTGAAACTTATTATAAAGGTTGCGTCTCGAAGTTATCTACTTGCAGTCCAAAATTCAGCCCAATCGGAGTTCGGAGCAGAAAGTTATGGCCGTTTCACCGAACATATATCGAGCAGATCCGAGCCCGTCTCCATCGACAAAGAAGAAACTTGTCGCAGTGAAAGAATCTGCACGCATGTATGATCTCTAACATATAGGTCTAGCATAGATAGAACATGCATACATGCTAGATTTTTCTTTCGTATTAGATCGACATTAGGGGTTCGCGTAGTTGCCATGCTAGATTCATACACGCACATATAGATCGTTTCAATGAAAATTTTGATATGTAACGCACACCGCTCTCAGTCTTCGGACCTTCACTTTGCTTTCGCTGCGGGCCTCTACCATGGATTTATTTCCAAAAATTGGTATCAGAGCACGCTAGTGGTGTGCATTTCATATTTTTCATGAAACCGTCATATGGACGCATGAATAGTATGTGCCGCCATCGGGGTTCTACGAGTAGATCATGCATATAGTATATATGGTATGTTCTATGAATCGTTCTTGCAGGGCGCCACTTCTGAAATTAATCTGGATATGTGATTGCTTGCTACAGGGGGTCGGACCCCGTGTCATTGAATATATCTGGATGTGTTTTTCTTCTATGTATGGATAGGTTTTAGAGCCATAGTTGGGCAAGTGGTGCGGGTTAACCACCCTTGATTCCCAGGCTTTTTGCTAGGCTAGTTTTCCTTTTCATTCTAGGAAATTGTGTACGAGTGAGCACTTGCTTGAAGCGTACTAGATTATTTTGGTTACAGATTAAAGATGAGGACCTGCCACAGAGATCCACTACCGAAGGACAAGCAGAACCTTGGAGAATGATGGTGATCCGACGAAGTGTTCAAGATCGTATACAGTGGTTTGCACCGGATCGAGAAACCTTGCGAAGGAGACAGAGAGTCTGTTCTGTGCAAGTCAGGTTCAGGGGTCGGACCCTGAAATTGATTCAGTTGTGTAGTTGTTTCTTTCTACTGTTCTTTATATTTCTATAGAGAACCCCGATGCGATAATTTAATTATCTGTATTACAGGGATGCCCTTTCCCCTCTGGTCCTAGCGACCTTATTAGGATAGGATCCCACTAGTGACACCTAATATTTAATTGATCCTTGATGATAGCATAAATTCCTCATATTTGGTTATGCCACCATTAGGTTAACACCCGATTAGTCGGGTGTGCCTATTGGCTAGTGGGAGCACAGTATGACTAGGGTCTAGTGTATAGGTTGTCGTGACCTTAGTGTACACTCATACTTGTATAAAATAACCCTCAAATTTAATAAGGGATGCAAGAGAGGACTTTTAGAGATCGTCTGGCCTCCATGGCCAATCACTTCGTGCTCGGGTGGGAGGGCATAACTCAACAACCCCCTCGGGTGAGAGCTATGTTTTTCCATGCCAAATAACTTAGTGATCTCCCTCGGGATATGGCGATTACGGCACCAAGGGTTCAGGGCTTTACTCACTCTTGTGGGGGCCATTTGAACTTCCGTTCCGTAATTACCTAGGCTCGTGGGTAAGTATCCGAAGTACACGTGAGGTATTCGTTACGAAGACAATGGTGATCACGTGGTACTGGACCATGGTTCATCAAAGCCCTTAGTTGGCAGATTTGGATAGGGTCAAGGGAAAGACCCGTGTAAGCCGAAGACCTGCATACTGCCCCCTCGAACAGGTGTAGCCGATTCCAAGATCTTACATACATGGTTAAATTAATCCATAGAGATGTCTTCGCTTGAGGGTAGCACTGACATTTGGATATAATTAGCTTGTTTTAAAAATCCATAAAATATGTTTTCCTGTATTCTTTTTCATTCAACCATATAGTTCCCCTATCCGTTATCCCATAAGAGAACTAGTTATCGGATCTCTAACTATGTAGAGCGGAAGTGCTATCTTTATCTTATGCTTAGGGTAGTAAATGTACATTGGCTTTCAATCTAAATATCCCTGTACTAGACCTAATGGGTCCAGATATCACTAGGACACTAACTAGGGTATATGACGACTAGCAAGAGTCTAAGGAGATTGTGCAAGTGCTATGTTATAGCAGACTTATGAATAAGTCTTTAGAAGCAAGTCAGAAATATGTCGGCTCTTCTCAAATAAAATTTTACTTGCATTAGATGTCTGGAAGGCGAAGTTGGTAGACTCATCGCTTTTCTACCAAGATATTTGTCGGTACTGAGATGTCTGAGGGTATGCTTGTTCGAGAACACATACTTGAGTTCTAGATCGAACTAGATTCTAAAGACATGGTGCTAGATAACGAGGTGGTGGAAGACGTTTGTCTTGCATCCTTGTCTGGAACCTTCGAAGGCGTTATTAGAGACTTTAGCTTTAACAAGTTAGAGATGACAAACGCAGAACTTCTAAGGAGATTTCCAAGAGACAAAGGATGGGATCAAGATTAAAGGCAATGCCTTTAGTGCTTAACCTAGGTCTTCTTTAGAAGAACCTAAGGGAGTAACTTATCAGAGATAGAAAACTATTCTAGTGCAAAAACTGGTGTGGACTCCTAAGTCTTGTGACGCCAAGGACGAAAGTGTTTTCGCTTTGGCAAGTATAGGGGGTATTTGAAGATTGATTATGGCCTCAGGGTGTTAGGAGTTGAGTCACGATCTAGTAGCAGTTCTTATACTTCTTGGAATGTAGACTTCGGGTCTACAGAGATTCAAAGAAAGCAGAAGGCTACTTTATAGTGAAGTAATCCTAATATAGGTACTGATGCCATAAGCCGCTGCGAAAGCAGTTAGATATGATTGTCTTAGTTTTTCCGAAACACTGATTTTGATCTTTAAAGATTTAGTTATGTTTCCTCCTTGGTCAATGAAGTGTTTAGTTTTAGACAGCACCATAGGTGTGTATCTTAAACCGAATAGATTGCTTCATTACTAGAGGAATAGTTCAGAATAATCTCTTTGTTTTTAATCTTAATTCGGAAATAGATTTCATGACAGCTGCAACGTCTAATTTAAATTCATCTAAATCCTTCGAAGAATCTATCCCATTTGTGACCCCTCTGATTTAGATATTTTATCTTAGATAAATTTAGAGGTGACAGAAGGCCGAGTTTTTATTCACAGATTCATCGGAGATCCATCTAACCTATGAGTGTAATCTGGAAGGCAGAATAACTAAAAGGGCCACTATGGTATTGGTGTTAGCTAATTTTGACGTCTTTGGTTCCAAGAGCGTCCAGACAATAGAAGACTCTTCGATTTAATCGAAGGAATGAGTCACTATCGGACGAGTTCCATAGGATCCTGAGGGAGCATGGGATTATCTCCCAGTTAAATGCTCCAAGGATGACACGTCAGAATAAAATCTCCGAGAAAAGAAGTCGGACCCTGTTTGACATGGTCCGTAGTATGATGAATTTTGCCAAGTGTACTACCTACCTTTTGGTGGGATTGTACGTTAAAACAGTAGCTTATATCTGAAACTATCTCTCATCTAGATCAGTGTCTCAGACCTATAAGAGAGCTATAGTCTAAGCGAAAGCTGACACTATAGTGTCTCGAGATATAGGGTTGTCCTGCACTTATGCAAAAGGATAAGAGGAATGAGATAGAGATGAAGTTCCAGTTATATCTATGTATAGGTTACCCTAGGGAGGCATAAGGTGGACTATTCTATGATCTTGAGGTTTGGAAGGTCATCGTTTCTACAAATACCATCTAGCTATATCAGGATTATATTATAGACCATACACTACAAAAAAATTAGTTTTTATCGACGGAACATATCCGTCGGTAATATTAGTTTTCCGTCGGTAATTTATAGCGACGGAAGAGATTTCCGTCGCTAGTCTGTCGGGAAAAAAGGCGTCAGAAAAAAGAGGCGATAGACTAAATATTTTCGTCGGTAATAAGACTTAATACCGATGATCATTTGTTGGCCGTCGGTAATATATAAATACTTAATTAAAAATATAATATATTATTACCGACGGATATCACCATCCGTCGGTAATATATAAGCTTATTACCGACGGGCAATAGTATTACCGTCGGTAATTATATATATATTACCGACGGATCTGTATTGTCCGTCGAAAATTTATTAATAATTTAAAAAAAATAAATAGAGTATTACCGACAGAAACATACCTTCCGTCGACAATATATAAATAATTAAAAAAGATTAAAAATATTATTGCCGACGGAATTAATATGTTCCGTCGGTAAAAAAATATGATTTTTTAAAAAAAAATTACAGAAATAATGTTATTTAATTCCTGTGATTTACAACAATACAACAATATATTCAAATATTATCATAATTGACTAAATCAACAATACCACAATTCAACAATACCACAATATTTATCAAATATTACCGCAAATTATCAAATATTACCAAATACTACCACAATACCAGACAATTATAGACAAGACCAAAAAATAACCACATATTTATTACAAAATTATTTTACATAATCCAAAACTGAGGAAATATACGTGCCCTATCTCAATCACGCCATGCCGTCCGACACCAACGCTGGTGCTCTCATCCCTTGACACCGCCCGGCTCCTGTAATTAACATGTATTTGTTAAAAAAAATAAGATATATCTATAATTGAGAGTCTAAGCGCTGAAAAATCATAAGTTAGCGTGTTTTGGATTTGAAATAGGTTTGGATTCGATCGGATAGTCATTGGATCGGCATCCGATATTTCGTACTTAAAATTATTCTATATTTTGGACTTACGAGCGTGTTTTAATTAGAAATTTTAACAATTTACGATTCGATTGACCGATTTAGAGTCTAAGCGTTGGAAAATCATAAGTTAGCGTGTTTCGGATTTGAAATAGGTTTGGATTCGATCGGATCGTCATTGGATCGGCATCCGATAATTAGTACTTGGAATTATTCCGTATTTCGGACTTGCGAGTGAGTTCTAATTGGAAATTTTAACAATTTACGATCCGATTGATCGATTTAGAGTCTAAGCGTTCGAAAATCATAAGTTAGCGTGTTTCGGATTTGAAATAGGTTTTGATTTGATCGGATCATCATCGGATCGGCATCCGATAATTCATACTTGGAATTATTCTGTATTTTGGACTTGTGAGCGAGTTCTAATTGGAAATTTTAACAATTTACGATCCGATTGACCGATTTAGAGTCTAAGCATTGGAAAATCATAAGTTAGCATGTTTCGGATTTGAAATAGGTTTGGATTCGATCGGATCATCATCGGATCGGCATCCGATAATTCGTACTTAAAATTATTCCATATTTCGGACTTGCGAGACTTCTAATTAGAAATTTTAACAATTTACGATCCGATTGATCGATTTAGAGTCTAAGGGTTGGAAAATAATAAGTTAGCGTGTTTCGGATTTGAAAAAGGTTAGGATTCGATCGGATCGTCATCCGATAATTCGTACTTAGAATTATTCCGTATTTCGGACTTGCGAGCGTGTTCTAATTAGAAATTTTAACATTTTACGATCCGATTGACCGATTTAGAGTCTAAGGGTTGGAAAATCATAAGTTAGCGTGTTTTGGATTTAAAATAGGTTTGGATTTGATCGGATTGTCATCGGGTCGGCATCCGATAATTCGTACTTGGAATTATTCCGTATTTCGTACTTGCGAGCGAGTTCTAATTAGATATTTTAACAATTTACGATCCGATTGACCGATTTAGAGTCTAAGTGTTGGAAAATCATAAGTTAGCGTGTTTCGGATTTGAAATAGTTTTAGATTCGATTGGATCGGCATTCGATAATTCGTACTTAGAATTATTCCATATTTCGGACTTGCGAGTGTGTTCTAATTAGAAATTTTAACAATTAATGATCCGATTGGCCGATTTAGAGTCTAAGCGTTGGAAAATCATAAGTTAGCGTGTTTCGGATTTGAAATAGGTTTGGATTCGATCGGATCGTCATTGGATCGGCATCCGATAATTTGTACTTGGAATTATTCCATATTTCGGACTTACGAGTGAGTTCTTATTGGAAATTTTAACAATTTACGATCCGATTGACCGATTTAGAGGCTAAGCGTTAGAAAATCATAAGTCAGTGTGTTTCGGATTTGAAATAGGTTTGGATTCGATCAGATCATCATCGGATCGGCATCCGATAATTCGTACTTGGAATTATTTCGTATTTCGGACTTGCGAGTGAGTTCTAATTGGATATTTTAATAATTTACAATCCGATTGACCGATTTAGAGTCTAAGTGTTGGAAAATCATAAGTTAGCGTGTTTCGGATTTGAAATAGGTTTGGATTAGATCGGATCGTCATTGGATCGTCATCCAATAATTTGTACTTAGAATTACTCCGTATTTCGGACTTGCGAGCGTGTTCTAATTAGAAATTTTAACAATTTACGATCCGATTGACCGATTTAGAGTCTAAGTCAGATTTGAAATAGGTTTTGATTCGATCGGATCGTCATCGGATCGGCATTCGATAATTTGTACTTGGAATTATTTCGTATTTCAGACTTGCGAGCAAGTTCTAATTGGATATTTTAACAATTTACGATCCGATTGGCCGATTTAGAGTGTAAGCGTTGGAAAATCATAAGTTAGCGTGTTTCGGATTTGAAATAGGTTTGGATTCGATCGGATAGTCATCGGATCGGCATCCGATAATTTGTACTTGGAATTATTCCGTATTTCGGACTTGCGAGTGAGTTCTAATTTGATATTTTAACAATTTACGATCTGATTGATCAATTTAGAGTCAAGTGTTGGAAAATCATAAGTTAGCGTGTTTCGGATTTCAAATAGGTTTGGATTCGATCGGATAGTCATCGGATCGGCATCCGATAATTCATACTTAGAATTATTCTGTATTTTGGACTTGCGAGCATGTTCGAATTAGAAATTCTAGCAATTTACGATCCGATTGACCGATTTAGAGTCTAAGCGTTGAATAATCATATGTTAGCGTGTTTCGGATTTGAAATAGGTTTGGATTCGATCAGATCGTCATCGGATCGGCATCCGATAATTCGTACCTGGAATTATTCTGTATTTCAGACTTGCAAGCGAGTTCTAATTTCAAATTTGAACAATTTACGATCCGATTGACCGATTTAGAGTCTAAGCGTTGGAAAATCATAAGTTAGCGTGTTTTGGATTTGAAATAGGCTTTGAGTCGATCCGATCGTCATCGGATCGGCATCCGATAATTCGTACTTGGAATTATTCTGTATTTCGGAATTGCGAGCGAGTTCTAATTGGATATTTTAACAATTTACGATCCGATTAACCGATTTAGAGTCGTATTGAAAAATCATAAGTTAGCGTGTTTCGGATTTGAAATAAGTTTGGATTCGATCGGATCGTCATCAGATCGGCATTCGATAATTCATACTTAGAATTATTTCGTATTTCGGACTTGCGAGCGTGTTCTAATTAGAAACTTTAATAATTTACGATCCGATTGATCGATTTAGAGTCTAAGGGTTTGAAAATCATAAGTTAGCATGTTTCAGATTTGAAATAGGTTTGTATTCAATCGGATCGGCATCCGATAATTCCTACTTGGAATTATTCCATATTTCAGACTTGCGAGCGTGTTATAATTGGATATTTTAATAATTTACGATCCGATTGACCGATTTAGATTCTACGTGTTGGAAAATCAAAAGTTAGCGTGTTTTGGATTTGAAATAGGTTTGGATTCGATTGGATAGTCATCGGATCGGCATCCGATAATTCGTACTTGGAATTATTCCGTATTTCGAACTTGCGAGCGTGTTCTAATTAGAAATTTTAACAATTTACGATCCGATTGACCGATTTAGAGTCTAAGTGTTGGAAAATCATAAGTTAGCGTGTTTCGGATATGAAATAGGTTTGGATTCGATCGGATCGTCATCGGATCAGCATTCGATAATTCGTTCATAGAATTATTTCGTATTTTGGACTTGCGAGCGAGTTCTAATTGGAAATTTTAACAATTTATGATCCGATAGACCGATTTAGAGTCTAAGCATTGGAAAATCATAAGTTAGCATGTTTCAGATTTGAAATAGGTTTTGATTCGATCAGATCGTCATCGGATCGGCATCCGATAATTCGTACTTGGAATTATTTCGTATTTCGGACTTGTGAGCGAGCTATAATTGGAAATTTTAACAATGTACGATCAGATTGACCAATTTAGAGTCTAAGCGTTGGAAAATTATAAGTTAGTATGTTTCGGATTTGAAATAGGTTTGGATTCGATCGGATAGTCATCGGATCGGCGTCCGTTAATTTGTACTTGGAATTATTCCATATTTCGGACTTGGAAGCGAGTCTAATTGGATATTTTAACAATTTACGATCCGATTGACCGATTTAGAGTCTAAGTGTTGGAAAATCATAAGTTAGCATGTTTCGGATTTGAAATAAGTTTGGATTCGATCGGATCGTCATTGGATAATTCATAATTAGAATTATTCTGTATTTCGGACTTGCGAGCGTGTTCTAATTAGAAATTTTAACAATTTACGATCCGATTGACCGATTTAGAGTCTAAGTGTTGGAAAATCATAAGTTTGCGTGTTTCGGATTTAAAATTGGTTTGGATTCGATCGGATCGTCATCGGATCGGTATCCGATAATTTGTACTTAGAATTATTCTGTATTTCGGACTTGTGAGCGAGTTCTAATTGGATATTTTAACAATTTACGATCCGATTGACCGATTTAGAGTCTAAGTGTTGAAAAAGCATAAGTTAGCGTGTTTCAGATTTGAAATAAGTTTGGATTCTATCGGATCGTCATCGGATCGGCATCCGATAATTCTTACTTAGAATTATTCCATATTTCGGACTTGCGAGTGTGTTCTAATTAGAGATTTTAACAATTTACGATCCGATTGACCGAATTAGAGTCTAAGCATTGGAAAATCATAAGTTAGTGTGTTTCGGATTTGAAATAGGTTTTGATTCGATCGGATCGTCATCAAATCGGCATCCGATAATTCGTACTTGGAATTATTTCATATTTCAGACTTGCGAGCGAGTTCTAATTGTAAATTTTAATAATTTACGATCCGATTGACCAATTTAGAGTTTAAGCATTGGAAAATCATAAGTTAGCGTGTTTCGGATTTGAAATAGGTTTAGATTTGATCGGATCATCATCGTATAGACATCCGATAATTCGTACTTGGAATTATTCCGTATTTCGGACTTACGAGCGAGTTCTAATTAGATTTTTTAACAATTTACGATCCGATTGACAGATTTAGAGTCTAAGTGTTGGAAAATCATAAATTAGCGTATTTCGGATTTGAAATAGGTTTGGATTTGATCGGATCATCGTCGGATCGGCAGCCGATAATTCGTACTTAGAATTATTCTATATTTTGAACTTGTGAGCGTGTTCTAATTAGAGATTTTAACAATTTACGATCCGATTGACCGATTTAGAGTCTAAGTGATGGAAAATCATAAGTTAGGGTGTTTCGGATTTGAAATAAGTTTGGATTCGATTGGATCATCATCGGATCGGCATCCAATAATTCATACTTAGAATTATTCCGTATTTCGGACTTGCTAGAGTGTTCTAATTAGAAATTTTAACAATTTATGATCCGATTGACCGATTTAGAGTCTAAGGGTTGGAAAATCATAAGTTAGCGTGTTTCGGATTTGAAATAGGTTTGGATTCAATCGAATCATCATCGGATCGGCATCCGATAATTCCTACTTGGAATTATTCCGTATTTCGGACTTACGATCGTGTTATAATTGGATATTTTAACAATTTATGATCCGATTGACCGATTTAGAGTCTAAGTGTTGGAAAATCATAAATTAGTGTGTTTCGGATTTGAAATAGGTTTGGATTCGATTGGATAGTCATCGGATCGGTATCCGATAATTTGTTCTTGGAATTATTACGTATTTCGGACTTGTGAGCGTGTTCTAATTAGAAATTTTAACAATTTACAATCCGATTGACCGATTTAGAGTCTAAGCGTTTGAAAATCATAAGTTCGCGTGTTTCGGATTTGAAATAGGTTTTGATTCGATCAAATCGTCATCGGATCGGCATCCGATAATTCGTACTTGGAATTATTCCATTTTTTGGACTTGCGAGCGAGTTCTAATTGGAAATTTTAATAATTTACGATCCGATTGACCGATTTAGAGTTTAAGCGTTGGAAAATCATAATTTAGCGTGTTTCGGATTTGAAATAGGTTTAGATTCGATCGGATCATCATCGGATCGGCATCCGATAATTCCTACTTGGAATTATTCCGTATTTCAGACTTGCGAGCGTGTTCTAATTAGAAATTTTAACAATTTACGATCCGATTGCCCGATTTAGAGTCTAAGCATTAAAAAATCATATGTTAGGATGTTTCGGATTTGAAATAGGTTTGGATTCGATCGGATAGTCATCGGATCGGCATCCGATAATTCCTACTTGGAATTATTCCATATTTCGGACTTGCGAGCGTGTTCTAATTAGAAATTTTAACAATTTACGATCCGATTGACCAATTTAGAGTCTAAGTGTCGGAAAATCATAAGTTAGCGTGTTTCGGATTTGAAATAGGTTTGGATTCGAGGGCATAGTCATCGGATCGGAATCCGATAATTCGTACTTGGAATTATTCTATTTTTCGGACTTGCGAGCAAGTTCTAATTGGATATTTTAACAATTTACGATTCGATTGACCGATTTAGATTCTAAGTGTTGGAAAATCTTAAGTTAGCGTGTTTCGGATTTGAAATAGGTTTTGATTCGATCGGATAGTCATAAGTTAGCGTGTCTTGGATCGTCATAAGTGAGCATGTTAGCGTGATAATATGATCTAAAATCAAATTAGTAAGATTCATATTTTTTACTAATATTATAAAGATTAGTAAGTACCTGATCATATGCATGAGCCACCGCTAGACCGGCTTATGAAGTCATTAATCCTCTGCTCCAGTTCCCGACAAGCTTTTCTTTCCGCCTCAACCCTTTGCTCGAGGGCCTGCCTCTCCGCCTTAACCCTCTGCTCAAGGGCCTGCCTCTCCACCTCAAGTCTCCGTTTGAGGTCCTGCCTCTGCTCTCGCTCCACTTCAACCATGTGCTCGAGGGCCTGCCTCTGCTTGTGCTCCACGTCTAGCACAGATTGCAACTGAGTGATAGCACCGGTCTGGGTGTCCCGTGCCCTCGAGCGCATACCCTCTCGTCCAAAGTAGGAGGAGGGCATGACTCCAAGGTCCGTACAAAGGACACGGCCGTACGTGGCAGGTCTGAGCACAGTATCCATCCATGAGTCGATAGATACTGAGCTGGAGAAGGAGCCGGCCTCGCCCGACAGGTCACCATAAGTCGCATTCTCTCCTATATGAAAACAACCAATGATATTTAATGATATTTTATGGCATACATATACGAATATATTAACAGTAATTTAATTACTTACCACTTGCAAGGCAACCCTGTCGTCCATAAATGCCCCATCGGTACGCCGCCTCCTAGAGGCCTCAAAAAGGTCAATCCGATTAGGCTCGTGGCCCAAGGACTGTGTCTGTTTTACATATAAAAAAATAGATGAGTTAATATAACATGTATAGAGCTTTAAATAATAAAATGTTTGTGTCATTTACCAGCTGCTGGGCAAGCTGGGTCATTGAGGTCCTCCCCTTCACTGGAGCAGGTATCGTCGAGGCATTTCTATTCTGCTTGCCTTTAGCAGAACTCGCCTATGTCAATCGATTAAATTTTGAAACATCAATACAAATTTTTAGTATAACATTAAAACAAGTACGAATCAATAAAATAATAATTATACCTGAAAATGAGGGGTGGCCCAGTGAGCGACCAAAAACTGTAGAACGTATAGCGGTGATGCATCTATCGTCACGGTTGCAGCCTGTAACTCCTCAGCCGGCTGGCCGACCAAGTAACCGTAGAGCTGGTAGAGCTCGAAATGGTAATCCCTGTACCGCTCACTCATCGTCTTCCACAAGTCCTCCCGATGGGTGTCGGTTTCCATATTCTCCCATTTAAATTTCTCTTGTAAAATCAATTTAGAAACAAGTCATTTTATCAAATCAAATTATAAAGAAGTACAATATTATTCTAAAATGCTTTAATAAAACTAACGTACCAAAAAGACCTGATACATCCTCTCCTTATAGGATGCATCAATGTTCTTCCACCCCTTTATCCCCACAATCAGGGCATTCCTTTCCTCCCGTACTATCATACCGACCCACGTGGCGGCGTTAGAAGAGTGCTCGCCCACAAAGGTCCTACCGCTCTACTGTAGGAAAAGCGGCTCGCGTAAGGTCGACAAGCGTCGGGCCGTCGTCACGCCCCAGTCGCCTACGTGCCTGGTGATCCTCGACCCTGCAAATAAAATATACATCAGTACTGAATAAGTATTTACAACATGTATAAAACTTTAGATCTAAATATTACCTGTGGGCGTAGACGCTGTAGCCGAGTACTGAGCACTGTTCGAAGCTCCGGAGGCTGCGACCTCATCAGGAGCTGGTGTGGAGAGAGGAACAACACTACCAGATCCAGAGGGCTCGGCCTCGGACCCTGGGGTGGCAGTCGGAGCGCTCCGAGCTAGCCCACCCCTGCCTCTACGAACCCTCGACCGTGATGCTATCTGTAACAGTTTAATTTACATATGAAACAGTATGATTTACATATGAAACAATATGAAACAGTTTGATTTACATATGAAACAGTTTGATTTACATATGAAACAGTATGATTTACATATGAAACAATATAAAACAGTTTGATTTACATATGAAACAGTATAAAATAATATGATATACATATGAAACAATATGATTTATATATAAAACAATATGATTTATATATGAAACAATTTGATTTAAATATGAAGCAATTTGATTTACATACGGTCTAGTCATTTTGTGTCTCATCTCTGTCACTCTCATCGCATCCCTCTTCTATCATTTGATCTGTATTCGCTGTCCAGTTTATATTGTCGACCTCTTCATTTTCGTTATGCACTGCATCGACAATGATTATCTCATTATTCTGGTATGCATCCAAATCATCATCGACGACCCCCACATCCTTGTCTCCCATGTCATAAAAATCTCTGGGTGGTGACCTGACTATAATTTGCCAACCTGGAGAGGTATTATCCGGTGCATAAAATATCTGTTCCGCTTGAGAGGCATGAATGAATGGATCTTGATATTGGGTATTCAATCTCTTGCCAGTGTTGATGCTGATAAAACTGTATTTGTCGACAATATAACCAGTCCCGCGATTATTAACATCATACCAATCGTATTTGAATAATACGATCCGATTTTGTTTAAGGAATTTAATCTCGAGAATCTCGTTGAGGATGCCGTAGAAGTCGATATTTCCTAATTCTTCTTGCTGACCGTTGACGACAACCCCACTATTTTGTGTTCTTCATGATTTTTCACTATCTTTCGTCCGAAATCTATAACCGTTCACGATATAACCATCGTACAATATTGTATCTTGCAAAGGACTACAAGATAAGCGCCAGAGATCCTCATTCATCAGCAGATCGTGGTTGTCGTGCAGCTCTTGTGCCTATAATAACCACATGACATTCATGATATGAACACATAATTATTGTTCGGTAATGGATGTCAATAAAATTCAGTAATGATGTGAATACTTACGTGTTTCTCAAACCACGATGGGAATTGATGATCATGAATTTGTAGAGTATTTCGAGTATCCCGATTATTAATGATGGCTTTATACTTCCTGTTTTATAGGTTATGAATTAGATTATAATTAGCATATATACTTAATGAATGGACTGAAAGAATGAGTAAATGATTGTAAAATGCTTACTCAATGAATGGCCACACTTCATCACATTGGCGCAACACATACATATGTGCCTGTTGAATCTCATCTATAAACAATCGACGGGTTTTGCCTCCTCCTACAGGTCTATCCATTTCGACAAATATAGATAGACCCCCATCGAAGTTTATTGGACCACCGTCATAGTTCCGCTCAAGTTGATTGAATCGCATGTCTATACCATGTAGGTATCTTGAGCAGAATTTCAGACATTCTTCTGCTAGGTATCCTTCAGTAATTGATCCCTTCGGACAACTTTTATTACGAACATATGATTTTAATGTTCGCAAGTACCTAATTTGAGAAAAAAATTATGGATAAATACATCAAGAACGATCAAATACATTAAAAAATGAGACGAGATGATTACCTCTCGATAAAATACATCAGCGGTAATGAACTGGGCCACCGAGTTTAGCCTCATTTGCCAAGTGAATGGTCAAATGCACCATGACATCAAAGAAGAAAGGTGGAAATATCATCTCTAGCTTACACAATGTGATCACAATATCCCTCTCCATCTGATCAAGTTGGTCCAGTCTAAGTACTTTTGAGCACAACTGTCTGAAAAAAATGCTGAGCTCAATTAACGGACCGGACACCTGTTCGGTTAAATTCCCACGTATAGCAAAAGATAACAATCGCTGCATAAAAATATGACAATCGTGGCTCTTTAATCCAGACAACTTCCGGCCGTTCTCTTGCATGCATCATGCGATATTCGGAGAATAACCGTCTGGCGTTTTCACAGATCGTAGGAATGCACATAAGGCTGCCTTCTGCTGTGAGCTCATGGTGTAGCATGCAACTGGCAACACATACTTATCCCCAATCTCTTGGGGATGAAGTGATTTTCGGATGCCCAACTCCTTAAGATCGAGACGAGATTTAAGATTATCCTTCGTCTTACCGTCGAGATTCAGCAGTGTTCCTATAAAGTTGTCACATACATTTTTCTCGATATGCATGACATCCAAGTTATGCCGCAAGAGTAGGCTGCTCCAGTAAGGTAGTTTAAAGAAATTACTCTTCTTCTTCCAGTTATGCTCACGCATAGAATCTTCATACGTTCTCTTCATTTTGCCTTTCCCAAGTGCCACCGCATCAAGCTGATCCAATTCACACAAGACTTCTACCCCCGAAAGCTGCTCCGGGGGCTTTGCAAGTTCCTTCTTGCCGTTGAACGCTCTTTTGTTCTGCCTCCACTTATAGCCGTCAACAAGGAATCTTCGATGGCCTATATAACAGAACTTGCCTCCGTTCTTCAACCGTAATAAATCTGTCTCCTTATTGCATGTAGGGCACGCCAATTTTCCTTTAGTACTCCACCCGGATAAGTTGGCATATGCCGGGAAATCGTTGATGGTCCATAGAAGTGCCACATGCATCCGAAAATTCTGACGCAATGAGGTATCATACGTATCGGCCCCAACTTCCCATAACTCGTTCAACTCCTCAATCAACGGCTGTAAGTAAATGTCAATATCATTACCAGGCGACCTGGGTCCGAGAATAAGCAAGGAAAGCATTGTGTATGGCTTTTTTAAGCATATTCACGGAGGCAAATTGTATGGAACTAGGACAACTGGCCAAATGCTGTACGACACACTCATATTCCCAAAGGGATTGAAGCCATCACTAGCAAGCCCTAACCTGACGTTGCGAACTTCACATGCGAATTCAGGATAGGTATAATCAAAATCTTTCCACGTCAGAGAGTCGGCCGGATGTCTCATAACCCCGTCATTTGTACGTTCTCATGCATGCCACCTTATGTGCTCAACAGTCTTCGATGATGTAAACAATCTTTGAAGCCTGTCCCTAAGTGGGAAGTATAGGATAACCTTTGCAGATACATTTTTTTTCCTTCGATTGGTACTAGACTCAGCATCCGTCTCTTTATATCTCGTTGCTCCGCATATGTGGCATGACCGTGCATGTTCGTACTCTTTCCGGTACAACATACAATCGTTTAAGCATATATCAATTTTCTCATAACCCAGACCGAGATCTTTAATTGTCTTCTTCACTTCGTAGAATGATTTCGGTACTGTCTAACCTATAGGAAAAGCCTCTTTCAGCAACTCTACTAATATATTAAATGACTTATTACTCCAACCATTGAGGTACTTCAAATAAAGAAGCTTTACAGTGAAAGAGAGTTTTGAAAACTTCTCACACCCCGGGTATAGAGGTTGTTCGGTATCCTTAAGCAATCTGTAGAACTTGTCCGCTTCAATATTGGGTTGATCACCTGACGATGTTTTCGTGCTTATGCCAGCTTGCAAATCATGTATCATACCCTGCATGTCATCGTCATCGTCTGTATTAATATTATCATCATCGATCACTGTGTTTGCAGTTTCACCATGAGCTGCCATGGGAACTGCATCTAGCTCCTTACCGTGTGAGAACCAACAGGTATAGCTAATGTCAATACCATACATTACCAGATCAACCTCACATTCCTCTCGAACCTTCCTAGTCACCCTTCCACAGTCTATACAGGGACACACAATTTTTCCATCAAGCGGTGCAAGACGCTCAAATACAAAATCCAGAAATTTTCTTACTCCTTCTCTGTATCTTGGCTCATGCGATTCGAATTACGCATCCAACTCTTATCGATCGAAGACATCTTCGTCTATCTGGCTATACAACACTTGAAGTAATTTCAAACAATGCTATAAGACTCCGCATAATTTCGGTTTTGGTTCCCAGGTATGGAACACCGAACAGAAACTTCTACAGGCCATCCACATCCCTAATGGATGGGTGTATTATGATGAGTAGACTAGTCACATAGTAAACGTAGGGTTGGTGGCCAGTATTTGAACTGCTGATAGTCCGAATGCTAGGCATAGCACCGAAGTTATGCGACAGTAAGTCAACAAGTCAGGGAGCCTCATCAAGTAAGCACTTGGGGTCTGACGGTTCTCTCTATCGCTCGAGTCGATTTATGGCTTTAGCATACCTCATATCACACCGAACCGACAAAAACCGACCATTTCGGTTTTGGTTTCGATTTTGACTTTTCATAAACCGAAAAAAATAAAACTAACAAAACCGACACCGAAACCGACCGACAAAACTGATCGACAAAACCAACGCTCACCCTAGTCTAAAAACTACAGTTTGCCCCCCATTCCCCCATTCAATTCAGTTTTGATAGGATAAAAATTACCAAATGAGGGAAATTAAGTAGATGACAAAAAGGGTATTGTGCTAACATTTCAAACTTTAGGATTACTTAACCCTAGCCTAAAAACTAAATTTTGCCCCCCATTCCCCCCATTCAATTCAGTTTTGTTAAGATAAAAATTACCAAATGAGGGAATTAAGTAGATGACAAAAGGGGTATTGTGCTAATATTTCAAACTTTAGGATGCAATTTGGAACAGAAAAACTAAGGGGGAGAGGGAGGAGGAGGAGGAGGAGGAGCTCACCAGAGGCCATGAGGAGGAGGAGCTCGCCGGTCGATCGGTGACATGAGAGAGGGAAGGGGTGGCCGGTCGGAGGGACGCGAGGGAGGCCGGAGAGGGGGGAGGAATTAGAGAAAGAGAGAGAAGGGAGGGAGGCCGGGGAGAGGGGGAGGATTTAGAGAGAGAAAGAGAGAGGGGGCGGAGATAGGTTTTAGATCGAAACAGAAACAAAAAGGGATTGTTGGAGCTGATTTATCGCAGGGTTTTTACCGACGGAACTTATATTTCCGTCGGTATAATGACTTTTTACCGACGAAAATATAAGTTCCGTCGGTAAAAATCAACGACAAATCGCAGGGTTTGATTTTTTCCAGAGACCCGGTAAAAACCCTGCGATTTGTCATTGATTTTTACCGACAGAATTTATATTTCCGTCGGTAAAATGTCATTATACCAACGAAAATATAAGTTCCGTCGGTAAAAATCAACGACAAATCGTAGGGTTTGATTTTTTCTAGAGACCTGGTAAAAACCCTACGATTTGTCGTTGATTTTTACCGATGGAATATATATTTCCGTTGGTAAAAAGTTATTATATCGACGAAAATATAAGTTCCGTCGGTAAAAATTAACGACAAATCGTAGGGTTTGATTTTTTCTAGAGACCCGGTAAAAACCCTGCGATTTGTCGTTGATTTTTACCAACGGAACTTATATGTTCCGTCGGTAAAAAGTAACATTATATATTACTGACGGATAATATATAACCGTCGATAATAAATATGCAAAAAAAATTAAAAAAAATCTAAGTTATATTACCGACGGAAAATATTGTTCCCGTCGGTAAAATTTATATTATTACCGACGGAATTATAAATTTTCGTCGGTAAAAAATCTATTTCTTGTAGCGATAAGTTTATCAGTAAGATAGTTCTAGGTGAACTACTGGGTACTGGTAGAGAGTGCGCATCTAAAAATATAATAGGAGTAGATGATACAAAAAATTAGTATACCAGATGCTGTAAAAACGATTCACTTTTGTACCACCACCACCTAATCGTTGTAGGACCATCAGAGCTCATAAAAGATACTATGGAGAAACTTTGATAGTTAATCTAGAGTTTCAGGAGGATGATCCCTAGAGCTACGAAGAAGTAGTGGGAGCTTCCAACAACTCTGACTGACAAAAGACCGTGAAGGCAAATTTGCATCAATGTCCCTTGGAACAGTCTTGACACTTATAGCACTATCACCCTTCGGGGTGTAGGAGGTGTATAAGAAGAGCACCTGGTTTAGAATTAAGTAGCTAGATTAGTTGCCAAAGGAGAAGGGATTGACTATGTTGAAACCATCTCACTGGTAGCTATGCCTAAGTCTATTTCAGATCCTCATAATCCATCGCAGCCCATTATAGTTGGGAGATCTGGTTGATGGATGTCAAGACAGCTATTCCCTAACAGGAATTTGGAAGGGACATATGGATGATGCAGCCCCAGGGTTTGTGTCAGTAGGTCAGGAAGATATGGAATACAAGTTGCAAAGGTCCATTTATGGACTAATGCAAGCATCCAGGTTGGAATATCTATTTTGATCAAGGAAATCCGCTCACACGGATTTGATCAGAATGATGATAAACCAAGTAGGTACAAGAAAGGTGAAAGAGCTACAAGGGTGATACTTTACGTTAATGATATTCTACTGATTGAAAATAATGTAAGAATATTATTTATGGTAAAGGTTTGTAGTCATCACAATTCGATATGAAAGACACTAGTGAGGCGCGTTATGTTTTGAGAATCAAGGTAACTCGAGATTACCAGAGCAAGATTCTCTTGCTGTCACAGCCTATGCATAAAGATAAGATTCTAGCCAGATTCGTTACACAATGCTAGATATCTATTTCGCAGCAGGAATGATGGGTCGGTTTCAGTCGAACCTGGATCTAGATCACTGGACTAAAGTGAAGGGTATACTTAGAAGTCCTCATCAAGTGAGGATTGTGAGTTAGCTTGCACTTCATAGGTCCTGATATCGATTGGATGTACAGGGTCTGACTTTGGTGTCAGATGTGCGTCCCAGAGAATCGATTTCAGGAATTGTTTTTATCTTGGGATTAGAAACGGTAGTGGTAGAGTGTGAAGCAAGTGCATCACAGACTCCACTATAAAGACTAAGCACGATGTTGCGTACGAGGTAGTCTACCAGGTGGTATGGCTTAGGAAGTTCTTAGAGAACTTGGGATGTGCACCAGAGGCTCAGTTATCTATTGTTGCAATAGAAGAGCAGTAAGCAAGGTCCAAGAAGACTAGGCACCACAATGAGGAGAAACCCATCAAGTACAAACTTCACTTGATCTGACAGTTTATAGGAGGAAATACAAGTAGCGGTACTGAGGTGGCATCTGCAGAAAATATTGCCAATTCCTTTAGGAAATTCCTGCAAAGGCTTTTGGGCAACATGTAGAAACTACGGAGCTCAACACCGTTTTTCCTCGTTAGACCTAGAGGGAAATTGTTAGAATTGGTGAGGTCTACAGCTTGTAAAAACCTATAGTTTAGCTATATATGGTTGATAGTATAAGATTGCATCTTGGTACGTACCTTAGTATGTATTCTGATTACAGAACAAAGAGCCATGGCTACATGGTAATCCACTTGAGTGGGAGACTCAAGGGACCGGTCCCATGTAACCTAAATACGTTCGCAACTCTGATTAGGGTTGGTCGTCCTATCAGAATAAGCTGTTGGGATGACAGAGCATGGGTGTCTCCACCATGGTCATTACCAGGCACAGTGTCTGTGATCGAACAGAACCAACACGGTGCACAGATCGGTGAGCAAACACCGGTGGACTAAACCGTGTTTCTACTTAGGGTAAAACGGTCCTAAACCCTGAGGAACCATGTCTGGTGGACTAACCAGTTGTGTGGTACTTTGGCGCACCAATGTGTGAGGATCCGGATGCAGTGATCCAAAACCATGGTGTACTGGGTTACTCGGCTGGCGTTGTATCAGTGTGTCACTCCTGCAGGCCATCCACACCCTTAACGGGAGGTGCGTTCCTTGGTCTGACCTACATCGTATTAAACCCTAGACAAGTAGTTATCAGTTGGACTGGTGACGAATCCGGTTACTCGGTAGAGTAATCAGAGGTACGATGTATGTGGTCAACTTGGAAGGAACCTAGTCATATGAGCACTCGAGTCTGACGATATTCTCCACCGCTCGAGTTGTATCATGGCACATAGTGGAGGGACAGCGGGTTTACCATACTAAGCGGAAAGCAGGGGTATGCGGGAGAACATAGTAAGTCCAGGGGAATTGGAGTGCAGCCTGCGTCGCACTCTGGGTGGCCACGTAGGTTAACTCGGACTCAGAGGATCGATGGTACACTCGGGTAGTGTGTTGATCGAGTCTAAGTTGGAAGCCATGAACCCTGGTCCCTGAAGGCTCCACCTTATCCATATTATGTACGGTCCTTGTACCATCGCCTTGAAACACAGAACACAGTTAGAGGAAGCGAGAAGTCCAAACCTACGCTCCATAAGTGCTTCGCACTAGTGCACGGTAGATGCATAGCTACGTGTGTGCACTAAGGGGAAACCCTAGGTTAGTGCAGAGACGCATGTAGCAATTCCTTGCCATAAGTGGACTTTGCCACATGGGTGCGATGCATCGGGATATGTTGCGAGTTGACTAGTTGACTTCACTAGGGGCACCCTACGGGAACCTCAGAGAATAGTGAAATCACTGGTGCACTTCACTTATGTGTGCCTTGCAAAGTCTCATACACAAGGAATGACTAACTAGTGATATAAGGGCGTTTTGGTCATACCATGCACCACTATGCACTAGGGGGCCGACCCTAAGTGTTAGGAGACTGGTCAAGTCTGGCACTATTGGTTTCAGGAGGTTGTTGCCCCTAATGATAGGGCCAATCATGAGGCACAGAAAATGGGCTAATTTTGACCGTTTTCAAAACCAAGAAAAAGATAGAGATAAAGGAGAGATATATAGGGAGAGGTTTGAATTAGTTGAACCTTATCCGTACTAGCCTCATCCATAAGGATAGGGCAGCCCTATATAAGAGTAATGGGGGAGAGGGGGGGTCGGTGATGACAAGCCTTAGGGCCGGCCATGCCATGGGGAAACCCTAGGCGCTCCCTCTCCTCTCTTCTCTTCTCCTCTCTCATCTCTCTCTCCCTCGCTTGTTCCATTAAATGGCGAATCATCTTCCTCACATAGGGTTTCATAGAAGGAGAAGGCTCGTCAAATGGAGGCACTCATATATCCATCGACGAGGTGTCGTGCATCATGCGAGATCGGGTGAACTAGAAGGTATCTCCCGCAAGCTTTTGTTGTCTAGAATCTACACATAAAATCAGTGATGTTTCTACGATTTCGGGAGCTACTAAAGTCCAAACGAGGTGAAACTGTTGCAAAAGTTGCATCTTGAGGTTATCTACTTGCAGTCCAAAATTCAGCCCAATCGGAGTTCGGAGCAGAAAGTTATGGCTGTTGCACCGAACGTATGTCGAGCAGATCCGAGCCCGTCTCCATTGACAAAGAAGAAACTTGTCGCAGTGAAAGAATCCGCACGCAGGTATGATCTCTAACATGTAGATCTAGCATAGATAGAACATGCATACATGCTAGATTGTTCTTTCGCGTTAGATCGATGTTAGGGGTTCGCGTAGTTGCCATGCTAGATTCATACATGCACATGTAGATCATTTCAATGAAAATTTTGATGTGTAACGCACACCGCTCTCGGTCTTCGGACCTTCACTCTACTTCCGCTGCGGGCCTCTACCATGGATTTATTTCCAACAGACCGATCGGGTGTCGACAACCAGTGGAACCTGGGGCCATCAGGTAAAAACTCAAGTTGTTTTATCGATCATTTGGAAAAATTCACTCGATTGTCTGCTTGTCGATCGGATGAAGCCTTCGACCATTCTGTCAAAGCTGACCGATCGGATGTCTTCTGCCGATCGGTCAAAGTTGACTGATCGGGTATTTTCAACTGGTGGAACTCGGGGCGATTTGGTAAAACACCAAGGTTTTTACCCGATCCTTTGGAAATTCTCTCGATCGTCTGCTTGTCGATCGGGCGAAGCTTTAGAGCGATCAGTCAAATTTGATCAATCGGGTGTCTTCTACCGATCGGTCAAAGTTGACCGATCGGGTGTTTTCAACCGGTGGAACTAGGGACGATCGGGTAAAAAACCAAATTTTTTACCCGATTCTTTGGAAATTCTCCCGGTCGTGTGCCTGTCGATCAGGTGAAGCTTTGGATTGATCGATCAAATTTGACCGATCGGGTGTCTTTTACTGATCGGTCAAAGTTGACCAATCGGGTGTTTTCTACCGGTGGAACTCGAAGCGATTGGGTAAAAAACCAAGTTTTTTTCCCAATCATTTGGAAATTCTTCTGATCATCTGCCTGTCGATCGGGCGAAGCTTTGGACCGATCGGTCAAAGTTGACCGATCGGGTGTTTTCAACCAATCGGTCAAAGTTGACCAATCGGGTGTTTTCAATCGGTGGAACTCGGGACGATCGGGTAAAAAACCAAGCTTTTGCCCGATCCTTAGGAAATTCTCCCAATCGTCAACCTGGCGATTGGGCGAAGTCTTTTTGGCCGATCGGTCAAATTTGTCCGATCAGATAAATTTGACCGATCGGATGATTTCAACCGGTGGAGCTTGGGGCGATCGGGTAAAAAACTATGTGTTTTGCCTGATCCTTTGAAAAATCACCCGATCGTCTGTCTGTCGATTGGGAAAAGTCTTTTTGGCCGATCGGTCAAATTTGTCCGATCGGATAAATTTGACTGATCAGATGATTTCAACCGGTGGAGCTTGGGGTGATCGGGTAAAAAACTATGTTTTTTGCCTGATCCTTTGTAAAATCACCCGATCGTCTGCCTATCGATTGGGCGAAGTCTTTGTGGCCGATCGATCAAATTTGTCCGATCGAATAAATTTGACCGATCGGATGATTTCAACCAGTAGAGCTTGGGGCGATCGGGTAAAAAACTATATTTTTTGCTCGATCCTTTAGAAAATCACCCGATCGTCTGCCTGTCGATTGGGCAAAGTCTTTTTGGCCGAGCGATCAAATTTGTCCGATCGGATAAATTTGACCGATCGGATGATTTCAACCAGTAGAGCTTGGGACGATTGGGTAAAAAACTATATTTTTTGCCCGATCCTTTGAAAAATCACCTGATCGTCTGCCTGTCGATTCGGCGAAGTCTTTTTGGCCAATTGTCAAATTTGTCCGATCGGATAAATTTGACCGATCGGATGATTTCAACCGGTGGACATTGGGGCGATCGGGTAAAAAACTATGTTTTTTGTCTGATCATTTGGAAAATCACCCGATCGTCTGTCTATCGATTGGGCGAAGTCTTTTTGGTCGATCAGTCAAATTTGTCCGATCGGATAAATTTGACCGATCGGATGATTTCAACCAGTGGAGCTTGGGGCGATCGGGTAAAAAACTATGGTTTTTCCACGATCCTTTAGAAAAATCACCCGATCATCTGCCTGTCGATTGAGCAAAGTCTTTTTGATCGATCGGTCATATTTATCCGATCGGATGATTTCTACCGGTGGAGCTTGGGGAGATCGGGTAAAAACTATGTTTTTTCCTAATCCTTTGGAAAATCACCCGATCGTTTGCCTGTCGATTGGGCAAAGTCTTTTTGACCGATCAGTCAAATTTGTCCGATTGGATAAATTTGACCGATCGGATGATTTCAACAGGTGGAGCTTGTGGCGATCAGGTAAAAAACTATGTTTTTTGCCCGATCCTTTGGAAAGTCATCCGATCGTCTACCTGTCAATCGGGTCAGGTGGAGTTGGCGTTTCATCTTTCCCATCGTTTCTTCTGGCCTATCGCTTCGTCTAGCCTAACGCTTCGTCTGTCCTATCCCTTCGTTTGACCTCCTAGCGCTTCGTCTGGCCTGTTGCTTCGTCATCCGCCAGTTTGGTGGCGCCATGTGTCACATACATTTTCCCGCCATGTTTTTCGGGGCATATAAATCTTGTTCCGGAGTTCATTTTTCCCCACGCTGTTAGAAAATTTCTGACTTCTCTGCTTTTGCCCTCAACTCTTGCTCTTGCTTTTTGTTCTTTCGTTCGGTTGCGATGGCCTTTACAAGGTGCACCAAGAACATCGTTCCTCCCAAGGTGAAGTCGTCTCGGCGCGATGGTTTGAAGAAGGGGAAGGCCACTACTGAGCCCTTATAGCCAAAGATCGCGAGGAAGGGCAGGGCCAAGGGTAGCCTCGGCGTCCTCGGCAAGAGCCACCTAGGCGTTGGATTCACTTCTGCTCCCACCAAGCCGGAACACATCCCTAAGGCTGAGTTCATGTTGAGGCCGTTGAAGCCTCTGCCCGAGGAGCCTATTTTTTAGTATGGGATCGGCAGGATGCCCACTGACGCCAAAAGGGAGAAGTGGGAGAGGTTCCTGAGCTTCTTTACTAAAGGTGCCCACCGCCCTGTGCTCGCCGGGGTACAGGCTGCCTTCGGGATCGACAAGCGATCGGTCTTCACGGAGGTAGCCAGCAAGGAGAAGATCATGGGCACGATCGTGATGATCGGGCAACTCAACTACGGGCTGCGTCCACCCCTGCTCCCGTTCACGGCCAAGTTGCTGAATACGTCCAGTCTTTGCCTGGACAGTTGATAGGAAATGCATGGAGGATCATCTATGCTTTCTACAGGATGGAATCCGATCATCAGGAGAAGCTGAGGGCCTACTACTCCAGCATTCCTGACGGCGAGCAAGCCAGGATCGAGCTGGGTTACTTCTTCTACCACTATCAGTGGGTTTCAAGGATAAAGAGGAAGAAGAAGGCGAAGAGGAGGGGGCGAGGGATCGGGAGGATATGCCCCCCACCCCTCCAGATGCGGGCCAAGTGCCTCCGATCGATGAGGCTAAGGCCTGTCGAATGGAGGATGATCTCGACACGGTAGATGACGGCAAGAAAGTGTCCATCATCTACCATTTCGAGACCTTGAAGCGTCCTACATGCATCAGGGTGAACTACTCGGGTAGTGATGTAATCTACGACCCGACGCTCATCTCCTAGGTGTCGCCCGAAGGTCACCGCCAGGGCGAGGCTTCGACGGGGCAAGCCTTAGCGAGCGGAGGCCTGGAGATTGATAAACCAAGGCTGGCCCCTCAGAGCGATGTGACCAAGGTTGCAGTAGAGGTCGCCGCTCTGATGTTTGCCCTTTTCTAGGGGGCAGACGAGATGCATGATGAAGGAGGAGCTTCATTGCCTCCTGATGTCCCTCCCCCCGAACCGAAGGGGGATGAGGGTCAAGGGGAGAAGGAGATGGCCGAGCCGGTCCTGACCCCTGAGATGAAGGAACAGGGGAAGGAGCAGGAGCAGTCTAGCCCGATTGTTGTCCCAGCGAAGAAGACTCCCACCCCCAAGGGGAAGGGATCTGATCGAGGGAAGGGACCGGCTCAACCCTCGCACGGAGGCTCTATCGACATGAGTAAATTTTAACTCTTTATTTCATTTTGATTGAATTGAAAGTTGAACATGTCTGAGCACTTTGAATATTTTGCATGTAGGTGCACCTGGCATCCCGCAGCCTATGCTGTGGGACTTGGGCGAGGTGGACATCAACCGTCCTACTAGGGTGTTGAGGAAGCTCTGCAACTTGCCTGACGCGACCCTCAAAGAGACATCTAACAGGCTCGAAGTTATGGTGAGTAGTTTGACTTCGTCTCAGGTAGTTGTACTTCAATCTGATTTCTCTCTGACTTGTCTTTGTTGATATGCAGATGTCTGCCTTACTGAAGCTAAACAGCAGGGTCTTTAAGAAGGCTGGTGAGAGAGAGGCTTCGACTAAAATAACCTGATTGAATGCCCTCCTGGAGGAGGCTAATTACGAGAGGATGAAGCTATCGACGATACTATCCTCGAGTCATCAGTCTGATCGCAGTGAAGCGCACATGAGAAAAAAAGATAGAGGCCGTGTTTGTAGCCGCCAATAAAGAACTCCAGAACTTGAAGAATAGATTCTTTAAGATAGAGGACCTCACCTTCAAATGCAACGAGGAGATCAAGCAGTTGAAGGCTGAGGCTGCTGCAAAAGAGGAGGCCCACGAGCTGGAAATCGAACAGTTGAACATCGACTTGGCTAGCTACAAGTCGACAGCTAAGAAAGCCGTGGAAGCCCTCAGGCAAGCTCACAGCAACGATGCCCAATCTTCAAAGGCTTCCGTGGCAAGCAAGGCCCGCGGCAGTTCTGATGGAGATAGGCTAGGGCGCCTAGCGTGGCTAAGCCCTGATGTATCTACCTCTTGTACCTGTAATTTGAACAATACAAATTTTTGGATGTTTTGAATAACAATGTTTCTTCGATATTGAATGTTTTGAAAGGAAGGGTTGCTAACTTGTATTGAATATTTCTGCCAGCTAGGGGTTGTGTCGCAACACAAGCACCCCAACTATTTGTTGATTAGGGGTTGTCCCGTATCGCAACACCCTAACTAGTTATTTCTGCCTATAAGGGGTCATGTCGCAACACGAATACCCAAACTATTAGTCGATCTGCTAGTTAAGAGTTGCACAGCATCACAACATCAAAACTATATATTTTTGCCTATGGGTGCAAATTTTGACCAAAAGCCCCACAAACAGCAGGACCCACCAGCCCTGCCTGGGGGGTCCACAGAGACAACAACGGGACCCACTAGCCCTGCCTGGGGGGTCCACAGAGACGACAGCGGGACCCACCAGCCCTGCTTGGGGGATCCTAGAGACGACAGCGGGACCCACCAGTCCTGCCTGGGGGGTCTACATAGACGATAGCGGGACCCACCGGCCCAGCCTGGGGGGTCCACAGAGACGACAGCGAGAACAACCAGCCTTGCCTGGGGGGTCTACAAAGACGACAAAGGGACCCACCAGCCCTGCCTGCGGGGTCCACAGAGACAACAGCAGGACCCACCAGCCCTGCCTGCGGGGTCCATAGAGACGACAGCGGAACCCACCAGCCCTGCCTGGGGGTCCACAGAGACAACAGCAGGACCCACCAGCCCTGCCTGGGGGGTCCACAAAGACGACAGCGGGGACCCACCAGCCCAGCCTGGAGGATCCACAGAGATGACAACATACACCGCCTTTTACCATGGCTTACTTCCCAAGAAAGTCTATAAATAGCAGACTCTTCAAATGTAAAAGGATCGAAACATTCGAGAAGAGGTCAGACTTTCAAAAACCCAGAGCTCTGATATCCTTACCCTTTGATATTCCATTTCCTTTAATCTTCTTTTCGAAAAGATCAGTGACACTTGGCCTGTCGAGGTCACTTCAAGCAAAGTGTCAGTGAATTCGGGTTGCTCCCTAAAGCATGGAGACGTAGGCTTCGGCTGAACTCCGAGATCATACCTTGTGTCAATCTACTATTTTTATTCTTATTCAAAATCTAAGCTCAAAGGCTTCTATGAATGATATTCGAATCAACAACCTAGACAAACACTCGACCAGATCTTCAACTCAACTCGATTGACTGGTTGGGCGGAGTCTTCAGGTCAGCACGAAGATCATCCCCCATAGTTTGGCGCCGTCTGTGGGATCGATCAAGAAGCTCATTCCGATCTACAACAAGTATCAGATCGGTTAAGCAAACAACCAATCTAGATAACCAAACTTCCCAGCCCCCTCGGTTGAGCATACAACCTTTAGGACACCGGCAATCTAGTTGCATCCTTCGCTTTCTCTAAATAGCAAAGACAAGGCATCAGGATCATCCAGAGGGAAGCAACATACATCAAAATCAACCTCGTCCTGAAACTCGTTAATGAGTCAACGACTCAACTTCGGACAGCCTCTCACTGTCACCGAGATGACAGCTGTGGGTGCAAATTTTGGCAAGAAGTCTGCAAACATACAAGACCCACTGGCCCTGCCTGGTGGGCCCATAAAAACTGTCGCGGGACCCATTGGCCCTGCCTGGTGGGCCCACGAAGACTACCGCGGGACCCACCGGCTCTGCCTGGTGGGCCCAAGAGCCTGTGGCATCCCCCAGGAGACAGTAGCAGGGCCCACCAGCTTTACCTGGAGGATCCCCAAATTCGACAGCAGAAATCGCCTTTTACCCCCAGTATTTCTCTATAAATAGCAGACTCCTCGAATGTAAAAGGATGGAAAATCTCAAGTTCCAAAATCCAGAGCAAAAACCCAAATTCCAGAACCCAGAACCAGAAACATAATTCTGAAAATAGATCAGTGCCATCAGTTGATATCCATTTCAAAACCAGAGTTGTGAGATAGCCCGCTTTCAATCCTTCAACTCTCTTCGATCTTCTTCTTGTCTTTGAAGAAGTCAAAGAGATCAGTGACACTCGGCTTGTCGAGGTTACTTTGACCAAAGTATTAGTGAATTCGGGTTGCTCCCTATAGCACGGAGACGTAGGCTTCGGCTGAACTTCGAGATCACACATTGTGTCAACCTCCTCTCTGATTGCATCTCTCTCTGTTTGTGTATTGAGAACGGCGACTCCAATCAACTGATCGAACAACGATCTTCGACTCGAACCTCAATTGACTGGTGTGGCGAAGTCTTCGGGTCGGCACGAAGATTTTCCCCTACAGCAGCTCGTTCAGGAAGTGGAAGATCGGTCGATCGACCAATTCCTCCGCCTTTTCAACAGTCAATCGGGCAAACTGCCCCCACTCCTACGGAGAACCCTCCATCCACCTACCAGATCTCGGCGCTCGACTTCCAGCTGCTATAGCTAGCTAAGCAGAATGCCACGCTCACAGCTGAGAGAGACGCCCTCAAGAAGGCACATTCTGAGGCCGAAGTTGCCCTCCCCATCCCTTCATTCAAAAAGAGAGTCGATCTACCTCGACAATCGGTTCACTCTGACCTACGAAGGTCTATGGGCACTGCAGTCCCCAAGAGAGGTCGTCGCAACCCCACTCCCTCTACAGCTTCGTGGAAGCAAAGTCTTTGGGATCGTATTAACGACCAATCATCTCAATCATCCTCGGGTCGCAACTGTGTTAGACAGGCACAGTTGAAACCCAATCTACGGGTGAGGCATCAGACGAAAGAAGCTCCATCGAAGAGCAGAGCTTCTCCATCCCTCCCACTCCAATATGAAGCTGAGATCGATCTTCGTCATCAAATTAATCCGGCAAATACTCAGGGGCGTGGACAAAACCTCTCGATCTTACCCCTCGATCTGCATCCAGGTCGGGGGCATGATAGTAGAGAAGGATATTCTTCCACTGGACCCCTCCATCGGAGCTTATTTCAATCATCCTTCCCGAGAGGCTGGAGGACTCTGACTCTCCCAAAGTGCAACTGTCTCAAAGGGGATCCAACCCTCCACATCCTAGCATTCAAACAAGCTCTAACTCCGCATGAAGAAGAGAACAACGTGCTCTACCGATCCTTCACCGGAAGCCTTGACGAACCATCTCTTGATTGGTATCACAACCTTCGTGCTAGGTCTATCACCCAATTTGGAGTACTTGTGAACCATTTCGTGTAGCACTATCAACTCAACCTAAAGCCGGAGAAGAAACTCGATTCCCTCTATCGGCTGAGAATGGGAGCCGAGGAGAGTCTTCATAACTTCACACGATGATTCCGCAATGAACACGCTGCTCTCTCCGGACGACATCTGGATGATGAGGCCATCATGTTGGTCTTCCAAAATGCACTCCGATTCGATCTGCACATCTACAACAACTTTATCCGCAATCCCCTACCTTCATTGGGTTCGATGTTTGACCGAATCCAGAGGGAGATCGAGGTCGAAGATGATCAGATCGCTCGGAAGGGATGTGAAATCAAACGGCGACCCGTCGAGAGAGAAGCACCGAAGCATACTGCCAGGGCCCATAATGCAGAGGCACCGGCACCTTCACCATCCAAGCGACGAAGAGAAGACGGACGCAGATCACCGCCGAAGAAAATTGTGTTCATTGATTGGACTCTTCCAATCGAGTAGATTCTTGATCAGATCCAGCACGAAGAATTCCTCCGACAGTCGAATCCATTGCATCCCGATACCAAACTCACCATCGACAAATCCGTTTACTGCAATTTCCATCGCAGCCACCGACTAAACTATTACTTGGAGGATCTCCTACGAGAATGTTATCTATGGGAGTTCGTCAATAACGGACGCGACCGGCGCCCACCTTCCTCATCAAAAGGGAAGGAAGCTTGTTGGGTCCACTGCATCTCGACCAATCCATCGCCAGTTGTTGTACAAGTAGACATTTTCGGCATTCACGAAGCATTGCATAACTCTGACCGGGAAAGAGGTCGACCGGTAAGTGCGGCACATCTTCAATATCCGTCCCACAGCGAATAAAGAAGATACGTGGGTTGAGAAACCCGTAAAAGGCCTGGCTTGGCCATCGATTATTTTCAATGACTTCAACCTCCAAGGAGTCCATACTCCGCATCGAGATCCCTTGGTCCTGCAGCTCATCATCGATGGGAGCACCGTCAATCGCATTCTCATCGACACTGGAAGTTCAATCGATATCATGTTCTCAGATTGTTTCAAGTGTCTGGGACATAAGTACTCAAGCCTCGAAGTTGTCCCAACAGTGATCACGGGCTTCAATGGTGAGCAAAGCATGACCATGGGCGAATCGAAATTCACCCTGGACCTAAGTCGAGAGACTCGAGTCTCCGTGAGGTTTGCCATAATTGAAGGGATGTCCAACTACAACATCATCCTCGGGCGGCCATTCCTTCACCAGATCAATGCCATCTCCTCCTCCTATCATCAACTTCTTAAGTTTGCAATGGAAGATGGCATTATCTGCATTCGAGGCGACCAACAGGTAGGGCGTTCTTGTGAAGCAGCTATGGCAAAGACAGATCATCGAATAGATCTAGCACCACCAAAGCGTCCGAGGGATGAAGGTGGACCTTCATTAAGTTAGCAACTAAAGGAGCTCCCACTGTCTGAACCTCCATCAATCGAGTGGGAGGCTTCACCTTCAATCGAAGAAATCATTTGAGTAAACATCAGCAGTGGCGATCTCCCACGAGAGACATTCACTGGTATCGGTCTCAGTGACGCAGAAGTGCGAGACGTGGTATCTTTCCTTCAATCCAATATTGATGTCTTCGCTTGGTGCTTCGAAAATATGCCCGGGATTAATCCGGATGACGCACGTCATCGACTCGCTATCAAAGAAGGAACGAAACCCATCAAGCAAAAACCTCGGACAATCCGACCAGAACGTCAAGCTGCAGTTCAAGAGGAGATCACTAAACTACTCGCGGCAGGTTTCATTCGTGAAGTAGAGTACCCTACTTGGATCTCCAATATCGTCGCAGTACCTAAGAAGAATGGAAAGATCAGGGTTGCATCAATTTTACCAACCTCAACAAGGCCTACCCCAAAGACTTATTCCCCATGCCAAGGGTAGACAAACTCGTTGACGCCACTGCTGGCCACGAGCTCCTATCCTTCATGGATGGGTACTTCGGGTATAACCAAACCCCCCTACATCCGGATGATCGAGAGAAGACATGCTTCGTGACACATAGAGGTCTCTACTGCTACAACGTAATGCCATTCGGCCTCAAGAATGCTGGATCAACCTATCAAAGGCTAGTCACGACGATGTTCGAAGAACAAATCGGGCGCAACGTCGAAGTCTACGTCGACGATCTCCTCACCAAGAGCTCCAGTCATGAGAGCCATCTCTCCGACCTGGCTGAAACATTTCAAATCCTCCAAAAGTACCGCATGAAGCTCAACCCAGCCAAGTGTGCCTTCGGAGTTCAATCGGGCAAATTCCTAGGTCATCTTGTGATCAAGAGAGGCATCGAAGCCAACCCCGACCAAATTCGAGCAATCCTCGATATGCCCTCACCTACCAATTGAAAGGAAGTACAATGCCTCATTGGAAGATTAGTTGCTCTCAACCGGTTCATCTCCAAATCTTTCAATAGTTGCTCTTCGACAAATTACGGAAGGCAGACACCTCCGGATGGAGTCCAACTTGCGAACAAGCCTTCCAGGGCATCAAGAACTATCTCATGCAAGCTCCTATCTTGGTAGCTCTACTTGCAAAGGAAGATCTTTGGCTCTATTTCGCCGTTATCGATCAAGCTATCAGTGTAGTCTTGGCCAGCAGAAGAGAAGGCACAGAATGTCCAGTCTGCTACATCAGCCATACCCTTCTTCCAGTAGAGACTCATTATTCGAAGATCGAGAAGGTTACACTGGCCTTGCTTACGGCATCACGACGTCTTCGACCCTACTTCGTCCCTCACCCGATAACGATTGTCTCAGAGCTCCCACTCAATGACATCCTCGATAAGGCAGGTCGAGCGGGTCGGATGACAAAATGGGTAATTGAGATGAGTACTCTTGGTATTCAGTTCGTACCTCACACTTCTCTCAAAGGGCAGGCAGTTGCTGATTTCCTTGCCGACTTCCCTGTGGAGGATCTCATCACTTGGGAGGAAGACATTGAAATACGTCTAGAAGACGGTGACGAGCCTCTATTTAATCTTATTCCAAAGACCCTCAATCCAAGCCTTGAAACTCCCACTACTTCGTCAACTCGATGGAAGCTCTACACTGATGGGGCTTCAGGTGCTATCGGTTCGGGAATTGGGATAGTTTTAATATCTCCCGAGATTGAACATCTTCAAAATGTTATTCTCCTTGGGTTTAATGCCACCAACAACGAAGTCGAGTATGAGGCGCTCATTACCGAATTATTGATTGCTGAATCCCTGGGGGTAGATTAACTCACCATCTACAGCGACTCCCAACTAATAGTTAGACAGATTAATGGAGAGTACACAGCGTGAGAAAAAAAGATGCAGCATTATCTAGCTCTGGTGCGACATCACCAACAACGTTTCGCTGGCACTGAATTCATCCAAATCCTAAGAGTAGAAAATCGAGAGGCAGATACCCTAGCTAATGCTGCTTTGGTGCTCGGAGACTCGCTCGGAGAAAGGCGAATTCAAATCGACTATCAAGATTCGTCCAAGGCTACCATCGAGCAACAGATCGTTGTCATGATTGAAGGATATGAGGGTTGGAGACGGCCAACCTTCAATCTCACTATGGCACACGAACTCAAAGATTGGAGACAGCCAATCTTCGACTTCTTCAAAGAAGGCAAAATGCCAGAAGATCCAATCCATGGCAGAAAACTCCAAAGGAAACTTCCATGCTATAGTCTCCAAGAAATAGATCTCTATTTCAGATCACACAGTGAGATACTGCTCAAATGTGTTGGTCCCCGGCAAGCAAAGGCGATCCTAACTAACATTCAATCCGGGGCTTGTGGAAATCATTCAGGTGGAAGATCTCTGGAAGCCAAGATGAAACTTCAAGGTTATTACTGGCCAACCATAACAAAGGATGCCCACCTGGTCATTCAAAGGTGCGAGCCTTGTCAACGACACGCTAGAGCTATCCATCTCACTGCAGATAAACTCCATCCATTAACAAGTCCCTAGCCCTTCCACCAATGGGGGTTGGACTTCTTGGGTCATTTCTCACCATCACCAAGCAATAAGAAGTATCTGTTGCTGGACACATATTACTTCACCAAATGGGTGGAAGCGGTGCCACTCTTTCGAGAAACCGACGATGAAGTCATCAAGTTCGTTAGACATAACATCTTCTCAAGATTTGGCACACCCCAAGTCCTAATTGCTGACAATGGAGCTCAATTCGATTCCGATAAATTCTGAGATTCTGTCTAAACCACGGTATCAAACTGTTCTACTTAAAACCAAGATACCCTCAATACAATGGTCAAGCGGAAGCCTCTAACAGAGCTATCCTTGGTCTACTCAAGAAGAAACTAGGTGACAGGAAAGGATTGTGGGAGAAGGTCCTACCAGAGGTCTTGTGGGGCTATCGAACTACTCCAAGACGATCGACTGGATTCTCTCCTTTTCGCCTAACCTACGGATCGTAAGCAGTTCTCCCAACGGAGGCCATCTCCAACACTCCGAAGACTAGAGCCATTGAAGAAGGGGTTAATGATGAACTTCGGACTGATGACCTCGATTTCTCTAAAGAAATATGCGATCAGGTAATCCTCCACTTTGCTAATTACCATCAGAAGATCAAGTGAGCCTACGATCAGAAAGTTAGAAGAAGACAGTTCCAAATTAGTGATCTAGTCCTTAGAGCTGTATTTTCAAACACAAGGGAGTGCGATAGTGGAAAACTAGCTCCCAACTGGGAAGGATCTTATATCATTGAATCAGTTGGAGGCAAAGGGTCCTATCGCCTAATTTCGCCTGAAGGAGATAGGCTACCAAGAGCTTGGAATGCCAAGTATCTCAAAATATTCTACCCTTGATGTAAATCATGTTTTGAATGAATGTATGTATTGATCTCAATCTTGTCTATTTCAATTCAATGAACTAACTCAATAACCTATAGTTCAAGCATTATGAGATAGCACAATGCTTAAACTGACTATTCAACTAATAGTTTGGGGTGTTTGTGTTGCGACACAACCCCTGACTGGCAAGAACATATAGTTCAAGTGTTGTGGGACAGCACAACACTTAAACTGAATAATCGAATAATGTTGGGTGTTTGTGTTTCAACACAACCCCTAACAGGCAGAAATATATGGTTCAAGCGTTGTGAGACATCATAACGCTTAAACTGGCTAATCGAGTAATGTTTGGGTGTTTGTGTTGCGACACAACCCTAAACAGGCAGAAACATATAGTTTGAGTGTTGTGAGACAGCACAATACTTAACTGACTTATCAAATAATGTTTGGGTGTTTGCGTTGCGACGCAACCCCTTACAGGTAGAAAAATATAATTCAAGTATTGTGAGACAGCACAATACTTAATTGACTTATCGACTAATGTTTGGGTGTTTGTGTTGCGACACAACCCCTTACACTCTCAATCACTCGATGCAAGCTAGTAAACATCCCATTCACAACATTCAGCAGAAAGATAAAGATTACATTCAGCAAAAAGATAGGGATGACATTCAAAACAAGAAGTATTTCATTCCATACAAAATGCAAGTACAACGTCAAGATACATCAAGGCTTCTCGACACTAGATGCCCTAGATCTATCTCCACGAGTCTTGCTGGCGACCGACGCCTTAGAAGACTGAGCACCTCTGCCTGAAACCATTCTGAGGGCTTCCATGGCTTTTTCCGCTGTTGATTTGTAACTTTCCAAATCAACGTTGAGCTGTTCAACTTCTAGCATGTGGGCCTCCTCCTTGGCCGCAAGATCTGCCTTCAACTTCTTATTTTCTTCAATTCGCTGGACGGTAAGAGTCTCCACTTTGAAGAATCTATTCTTGAGGTCGTGGTGTTCCTTATCCAAGCTCGCATAAGAGGCCTCCAAATTCTTCCTCATGTACTCCTCATTGCGGGCAAGCTCTTGACTTGAAGACAAAGCTGCTGCCAACTTCTCCCTCTCGCCATTAGCCTCCTCCAAGAGGGCATTCGGGCGCATTATTTCTGCGGAAGCTTCCTTCTCCCTGGCTTTCTTGTATAGCTGGCTGTTTATCTTCAGCACAACAGACACCTGCATGGAAACAAAAACAAGTTAGACAAATCAGAGAAAGATACTACAACTCAAGATAATGCTAGAGGCTACTCACTATCACATCGAGCCTGTCAGAGGCTTCCTCGAGGGTCCCATCAGGAAGGTTGCAAAGCTTCCTCAACACGCCCTTTGGGTGATTGATATCAACCGCACCCAACTCTCTCATCGTTGACTGCGTACCACCAGGAGCACCTAGAGTACCTGCAAGCAAGAAGTTCAAAGTCAAGACATATCCAACATTCAATCAAGACAGAAGAAAGCTAAGAGGAGAAACTTACTCCAGCCAGCAGAGACATCATGTCGGGGTTGGGCAGATACCTTCCGCCGATCGGCTCCTTTCCCCTTGGGAGTAAGGACTTTGATAGCCGGGACAGGAATAGAGCCTTGTTCAGGCACCTTCTCCCGCCCCTCATCTCCCTTGGGCTCAGAAGGAGCGACTTTGGGGACTTCGGGGGGAGACAAATCTCTCCCCTCACCGTGAACATCTTCTATCGACCGCAACGTCAATATCAGGGCCATGACTTCAGCTGCCACCTTGGCAGCATCATCCCGAGGAGCCAGCCTCCGCCTCTCGGCCTCAACTATCCCACTCTCAGATGCTTCACCTTAGTGAAGACTTTCAGGCGGCACCTGAGTGATCGGCACTGCGTCGTAGACAACGTCACTTCCATAGTATTTGACTTTGATGTGTGTGTGGCGCTTTATAGTGTCAAAGCGATAGACGATCAGCGCCTTTGTGCCGTCGTCTATCGTATGAATATCATCCTCCATTCGACGGGACTTAGCCTCATCGATTGGAGGTACTTTGTCAGCTCCAAGTGAAGTTGGGGGCACATCATCTCGACCCTGTGCCCCCTCCCCTTCACTTCCACCTCCCTCTATCTCCTCGCTCTCTTCCTCTTCCTCCTCTTCTTCCTCTTCCTCTTCCTCTTCCTCTTCTCCACTCTCCTCCCCTCCTCCTTCGCCTTCTTCTTCTTCTTCTTCTTCCTCATCTTCTTTTTCTTTCTTCTCCTTTTTTGTCTTCTCCTCCTTCACTACCTTCTCCACCTTTCTCCTTTTAACTTGACCCCTCATGGGCACAACCAGCCTTTCCTCGCCTGGCACGGTGTGCTTTCTCTTATCGTACACCTTCTTCTCGATCCGGACATATCGTACGATCCTACCGGTGTCGAGGTCCTCCTCATAATCGGAGTATAGAGTGTCGTTGTCTTCGTACCTCACTGGCAGACGATGCATCAGGTTGGCAATGTCGTGGCGGACCGGGCAGTCTGAGAACTGCTTCCATGACCTTGTCCCGCAGGTCAACTCCAAGAACAAGTTGTCGATCGCCCCCACCCGATCGGAAGGCCAACAAAGCTCACCCCTTGGGGCATATCTCCCCACCTCCTTATGCACCTGGGTTCGAGGAGTCTCTAGCATAGGAAAAGGAGTCCATGTTCCTGACACAGAGATGGGCCAATCGGTGTAGAGCTTGTCCGATGGGACTGTGTCGATGATGGGGCGGAAGGCATAAACACCAAGCAGATTGAAAAAAGGGCTATCCTTCCTCGATACCCACTTGTAGTGGAAGAAGAAGTATCCCAGCTCGATCCGGGCTTGCTCACACTCCGGAATGCTGGAGTAGCAGGCTCTCAGCTTCTCCTGATGGTTGGACTCTACCCGGCAAAAGGCATAGATGATTCTCCATGCATTTCCAGTCAACTGTCCGGGGCAAAGCACAAACGTGTTCAGCAGTCTTTCCGCGAACAACAAAAGTGGTAGATGCAACCCGCAGTTGAGTTTTCCGATCGTCACTATGGTGCCCATGATCTTCTCCTTGCTGGCCACCTCGGTATAGACAGATCGGTTGTCGATGCCGAAGGCCGCTTGCACTCCGGCGAAGGCAGGACGATGGATACCTTCGGTGAAGAATGAGAGCAGCTTTTCCCATTTTTCCCTCTTCACATTGGTGACCTTCTTACCGATGCCGTAGTCGAAGACGATCTCCTCAGCCAATGGCCTTATAGGCCCCAAGACAAATCCAGCTTTGGTGATAACCTCTGGCTTAGAGGGTGCGGAAGCGAACCCCATGCCAACGTGCCTTTTTCCCAAGACACCAAGGTTGTCTTTGCCCTTGCCCTTGCCAGCAACCTTCGGCGGAGACGGCTCAGTAGTAGCCTTGTCCTTGGACTGCCTCATCTTCAAGGGGACAATGTTCTTGGTGCAGCTAGCTAGCAGATGCCATTGCAACCGAACGGGAAATGAAAGAAGCAGAGAGTAAAGGACTCAGGTGCAAAAGAAGATTACTCTGAAAATTTTTTGATAGCGTCAGCGAAAAATGAACTGTGAGACGATACTTATAAATTCCGAAAAGTTTTGGCGGGAAACTCTATGCAACACCTGGCACCACCAGACTTGTGGGGGAAAATCTCCGTGCTGACCCAAAGACTTTCGCAGCACCAGTCAATTGAAGTGGAAGTTGACGTCGGAGATCGTTGGTCGATCTGTTGATTGAAGTTGAAGCCTTTTGATATGTCAATAGAAAGAGATATGCAATCAGAGAGTAGACACGAGAGGTGATCTCGGAGTTCAGCCGAAGCCTACGTCTCCGTGCTATAGGGAGCAACCCGAATTCACTAACACTTATGTCGAAGTGATCTCGACAGGCCGAGTATCACTAGAAACACTCTGATCTCTTCGAAGGAGAGAAGAAGATCAAAGAGAAATGGTAGATGGGAAGTTGGAAATCCCAGAGCTCTGGTTTTTAGAACTGAGAGTTCGATCCTTTTACATTCGAAGGCTCTGCTATTTATAGGATTCTCTGGTGGTAAATGGCGGTTTCTGCTGCCGTATCTGGGGATCCTACAGGCAGGGTCGATGGATCCCTTGAAAGCCTTCGGGGGCCCACCAGGCAGGGCCGGTGGGTCCCGCTGCGGTCTCCGGGGGCCCACCAGGCAGGGCCGGTGGGTCCTGTGGTAGTCTCCGGGGGCCCACCAGGCAGGGCCGGTGGGTCCCGTGGTAGTCTCCGGGGGCCCACCAGGCAGGGCCGGTGGGTCCCGTGGTTGGCAACCTTCTTACCAAAATTTGCACCCATAGTTACCCCCTCCAAGTTAGCTAGAGTTCGTTCTGGCTGGCTTGGATTTGGTGCAAAAACAGCAACCCCCTGTCTCAAAAGGCACGAAGAAGCTCGTCGAAATATTAGTATATAAAAAAGACTGATCGGTCAATTTTGACTGATCGGTCAATTTCAACAGGTCAAGGATTGGGTGATCGGTCAAAAATCATGGTTTTTTGACCGATCCAGAAGAAAATCGACCGATCGGTTGATTTTGGCCGATCGGTCAGGTTTGACCGATCGGCTAAAATCAGCCGGTCAAGGTTTGGGTGATCGGCAAAAAACCTTGTTTTTTGCCAGATCCAGTAGAAAATCGACCGATCGGTTGATTTTGGCCGATCGGTAAAGTTTGACCGATCGGCTAAAATCAGCCGGTTAAGGTTTGGGTGATCGGCAAAAAACCTTAGTTTTTTGCCGGATCCAGTAGAAAATCGACTGATCGGTTGATTTTGGCTGATCGGTCAAGTTTGACCGATCGGCTAAAATCAGCCGGTCAAGGTTTGGGTGATCGGCAAAAAACCTCGTTTTTTGCCAGATCCAGTAGAAAATCGACCGATCGGTTGATTTTGGCCGATCGGTCAAGTTTGACTGATCGGCTAAAATCAGCCGGTCAAGGTTTGGGTGATCGACAAAAAACCTCGTTTTTTGCCAGATCCAGTAGAAAATCGACCGATCGGTTGATTTTGGCCGATCGGTCAAGTTTGACCGATCAGCTAAAATTAGCCGGTCAATGTTTGGGTGATCGGCAAAAAACCTCGGTTTTTTGCCAGATCCAGTAGAAAATCGACTGATCGGTTGATTTTGGCTGATCGGTCAAGTTTGACCGATCGGCTAAAATCAGCCGGTCAAGGTTTGGGCGATCGGCAAAAAACCTCGTTTTTTGCCAGATCCAGTAGAAAATCGACCGATCGGTTGATTTTGGCCGATCGGTCAAGTTTGACCGATCGGCTAAAATCAGCCGGTCAAGGTTTGGGTGATCGGCAAAAAACCTTAGTTTTTTGCCAGATCCAGTAGAAAATCGACTGGTCAGTTGATTTTGGCTGATCGGTCAAGTTTGACCGATCGGCTAAAATCAGCCGGTCAAGGTTTGGGTGATCGGCAAAAAACCTCATTTTTTGCCAGATCCAGTAGAAAATCGACCGATCGGTTGATTTTGGCCGATCGGTCAAGTTTGACCGATCGGCTAAAATCAGCCGGTCAAGGTTTGGGTGATCGGCAAAAAACCTTAGTTTTTTGCCAGATCCAGTAGAAAATCGACTGATCGGTTGATTTTGGCTGATCGGTCAAGTTTGACCGATCGGCTAAAATCAGCCGGTCAAGGTTTGGGTGATCGACAAAAAACCTCGTTTTTTGCCAGATCCAGTAGAAAATCGACCGATCGGTTGATTTTGGCCGATCGGTCAAGTTTGACCGATTGGCTAAAATCAGCCGGTCAAGGTTTGAAGTCTTGAACCTGTATTTTTGAGGAAGTAGTATAGCTCGTTCTCATCCTTTGATCTTTGGTAGAGTCTTGAAATATCGATGGAGTTCAATTTTTCTGTTTTGGCATCTTTGGTTTGTCTTGGATGGTTTCTATGAACCGGCGGTTCGGTCTACTTGGACCGGTGGTTTGCTTGGACCTGTGGTCTGACGTTTCGCCTGGTCGCGACTGTTCGCCTGGTTTTGCGCTTGCTACGGATGGATGCCACGTGTACCTACAAAAACACGCGATTTGATATAGTGAAGACAAGTGTCTTCTCGATTTGCGTGCCTGTTTTACCCCGGGTTTATAAGCTTTTTCTCGCTGTCATTTTCGCCTCACGCTTTCAGAAATTTTTCGAAGTCCTGAGCCTGAGCTTCTGATCTTTCTTTCTCTGTTCTCTTGTTCTTTGTCTTTTTTTGATCGATCGAATGGCGTCTTCGGGTAGTTCGAAGAAGAGTGCAGTTCCTTCCAAGATGAAGGGCAAGGAAGTTGTCGAAGTTTCTTCCACTCCGAAGGGTCGAGGCAAAGGCAAGGCTGAATTAATCGAACTTGGCCAGTTGGGCAAGAGGCACCAAGGAGTGGGATTCGCTTCTGCACCGTCAAGGCCAGAGCAGATACCCATGGCAAAGTTTGTCCTCCGCCCTCAGCTACCTCTGTCGGTGGAACCAGAATTCGGGTACAACATGGGTGGCAAACTCACAGACGTGAAGAGGGAGAAACTGCAGAAGCTGCTAGCATGCTTTACTGAGGGGAAGGCCCGGCCAGCGCTTCCGGGAGTTCTGTCAGCTTTTGGCATTGACAGGCGGACAATCTTTGTCTCGTACGCGAGCAAGGAGCAAGTAATGGGAACTATCGTCACGATCGGCCAGCTCAACTGCGGACTGCGCCTTCCACTGCCTCCCTTCGCTGCGAGGTTACTGAACATCTCTGGTCTCTGTCCCGGGCAGGTGACTGGAAACTCCTGGAGGATCATCTACGCTTTCTATCGCGTAGAGTCGGACTTCCAGAAGAAGCTGAGGGAATGCTATTCCAGCCTTCCCGAAGGTGAAGAAGCTCGGATAGAGTTTGGATATTTCTTCTATCACAACCGATGGGCCTGGAGGAAAGATAGCCCATTCTACTATCTGACGGGTGTCTCTGCCCTGCGCCCGATCATCGATACCATTGGCTCTGACAAACTCTATACTGACTGGCCGCTGTCGGTGTCGGGTGCCTGGACTCCAATGTCTGTTCCCGAGGTTCCCCGATACAAGGTGCATGAAGAGACATATATGTTCTGTGCAGGAGGAGCTCTTGCGTGGCCTCCGGAGCAGGTGGGGGCCGTTGATAACCTCTTTCTCGAGTTGACCTGTGGGACTCGGTCTTGGAAGCAGTTCTCGAACTGCCCAGTTCGATATGGCAATGCCAACCTCCTCCACCGATCGAAGCTTCGTTATGAAGATAATGAGGTTATCTACTCGGATTACGAGGAGGACCCTCAGTCAGGAAAGATTGTTAGAAAGCTTCGTTTCGAGAAGAAGGCTTACGGAGCTAGGCGCAGCTTGCCTTCGGAGGAGAAACTGGTGATTCCGAAGGGCCCAGCAAAGAAGAAAAGGAAAGTGTTAGTTAAGGAGGAGAAGAAAAAGGAAGAGACAAAGGGGGAAGAAGAAGAGGAAGTAGAGAGAGAGGAGGAAGGTGGAGATGATGGTGATGAGAATGATTCCGACGACAGCAGCGGCAACGGCGAAGGAAATGGAGATGGTGATGATGAAGATGAAGATGAAGAAGATGGGGGTGGTGAGGAAGAGATTCCTCCCACCCCCATTGATGGTGGTCAAAGACATGGGGGTGGCGAGGAAGAAATTCCTCCCACCCCCACTGGTGGTGCTGACGAAGACTCGCAGCCTATCCTCATAGACGAGGGTAAGGCTCGCAAGATGGAGGAAGTTATGGACGCAACGGGCGATGGTCCCAAAGTGATTCCTGCTTATCACTTTGGGGAATTGAAAAAGAACCCTCTACGCTTCAAGATCAAGTTATCGGGGAGTGGTGGGGTTGGAAGCAACCCCACACCCCTCGATCAGATACCTCCAGAGGTTCCTCGTATCGAAATGGCAACTACAAGCGGGGGTATGGAGGTTGAACAACCCCCACGCCCTTCACGATCTCTGGCTGAGGAGGTAGCAGCCATGGTAGCAGGGCTCGATAATTCGAGCGGGCGAGAAGACGAAGGGGGAGCCTCACCTCCTCGGGATGTTCCCTCTCCTGCTCACATGGAGAGAGGAAGCCGGGTGGGTGATGCTACCCCCCAACCCTTGCCAGAGCCAACCCCTATCAAGGAGAAATCGACCCCCAAGGGTAAGAGCTCCGACCGTGGGAAGGGAAAGGCTCCTCAAGTCGAGGCTTCAGGTATCTGTACTAACTTGTTTTGATTGGCTGTCTTGTCTTTGAAGCTTGAAAATATTTGAAAATTTTCTAACACTTTGATCTCTTGTGTTGTTTGCAGGTGCGCCTGTTGGCTCGACTCCGAAGATGAAGAGCTTGGGTGATGTTGACATCAACCACCCGACCAGCGTGATCCGGAAGCTTTGCAATATTCCGGAAGCGAATTTTGAAGAAGCCTTCGATCGGCTAGATGTAGTGGTATGTGCATCTGCTTGATCTTTCATTCGAGTTGTACTTTCGGAATAATTCTAACTCTCTATTCTCCTACAGAGCTCAGCAGTTTTGAGAATCACAAGCTCCCTCTCTAGGAAAGCAGGAGAGCGGGAGGCCGCCTCCGAGGTAAGCCGTTTGACAGCCGAACTGAAGGCTGTGAGCGAGGAGAGAGATAGGCTGAGGGAGCTCTTGACTTCGAAGAAAACCTCTCTCAAGGCCAAAATCGAGGATCTTCGCAAGGGGAAGCTGGAGATCAAGGGGCTGCAGGACCGTTGCGAAGCGCAGGGTCACGAACTTGAATCCTTGAAGAATCGACTCTCCAAGGTTGAGGACGTGTCCTGTGGTCGTACCAACGAGATCAAGGAGCTGAAAGAACGACTTGCTGCTCAACATGCTGCTTTTACTGTCAGGGAGGAGACTTCCAAGAAGGCATTGGAGCATGCATTGTCTGAATGCAAGAGTTACAAAGAGACGACCGAGAAAGCGGCAGAGGCACTCAGGGCACATGTCAGCAGTGTCCGATCTTCTAAAGCTTCGGTTGCGAGCAAACCTCGTGGCGGATCTGAAGGAGAGAAGTCACGTGTTCCAAGTGTAGCCAAGCCCTGATGTATTTCTACCTTTTCTTTGTTGTTTTCACTTGTAAACTCTTGACATGTAGCAGCTCATCATTGTATTTGACAAATTTTGATAATCAAAAGATCTTTTTGATGTTTGAAAATTGAATCTCTTGAGTTGAATTTCTTTGAATGTCATGTTCTGGATATCATTAGAATAGATACAATCTTTTGAATATAAGGGGTCAAGTCGCAACTTGATTACCCAAACTTATTGTAACTTGAATTTTGAATTTGAATTCGTGTAACACTTGTATGTGAGGGGTTGAGTCGCAACTCAAGCACCCAAACCTGTTAGACGATATAGAATTTGATTGAGATTGAATATTGAAATTTGAAGGTCAGTTTAACATTTGCCAGTAAGGGGTTGAGTTACAACTCTAACACCCAAACTTGTTAAAAGACTTGGTAGCTTGAATATGGATAATTTGAAACTGCTTCAGAACTTGAATTGAAAAGCTGAACACTTGCACATTTGAACATTTGAAAGAGATCTTTATTCATCACAGAATTTACATCATGGATAGAACAACTTGAGGTGTCTAGAATTCCAAGCTCGAGGCAATCTATTTCCTTCTGGGGAGATCAGTCTGTAAGAACCTCTGCCTCCTACTGATTCAACGATATATGGGCCTTCCCAGTTGGGAGCAAGCTTCCCACTGCTGTGTTCTTTGGTGTTGTAAAAAACTGCTCTGAGAACTAGACTACCCACTGAGAACTGCCTCTTGTAGACTTTCTCGTCGTAGGCTCGTTTGATCTTCTGTTGGTACTTGGCCATACGAAGTGAAGCTTGATCTCGTAATTCTTCAGAGAAGTCTAGATCATTGATTCGAAGTTCTTCGTTGATTCCTTCTTCAACTGCTCTGGTCTTCAGAGTACTTGATATGTTTTCTGTTGGGAGTACTGCTTCCGATCCATATGTTAGACGAAAGGGCGAGAACCCTGTTGATCTTCTCGGAGTTGTGCGATACCCCCAAAGAACTTCAGGTAGTACCTGTTCCCACAATCCTTTTTTGCTGTTGAGTTTCTTCTTAAGTATACCAAGTATAGCTCTATTTGAGGCTTCAGCTTGACCATTGCATTGAGGATATCTTGGAGTTGAATAGAATAGCTTGATACCGTTGTTCAGACAGAACTCTCAGAATTTGTCAGAGTCAAATTGAGCTCCATTGTCAGCAACGAGAACTTGAGGTGTACCAAATCTTGAGAAGATGTTGTGCCGAATGAATTTGATCACTTCGTCGTCAGTCTCTCGGAAGAGGGGCACAGCTTCCACCCATTTGGTAAAGTAATCCGTGGCCAGCAGTAGATACTTCTTCTTGCTCGGAGTTGGAGGGAAAGGACCCAAGAAATCTAACCCCCATTGATGGAAAGGCCAGGGACTTGATAGTTGGTGAAGCTCATCTGCAGGGAGATGGATAGCTCGAGCGTGTCGTTGGCATGGATCGCATCTTTGAACAACTTGTCGAGCATCTTTTGCCATTGTAGGCCAGTAGTAACCTTGCAGCCTCGTCTTGGCTTCAAGAGATCTTCCTCCCGAATGATTCCCACAAGCTCCAGAATGGATATCAATCAGGATGGCCTGTACTTGATCGGGACCAAGGCACTTGAGCAACATCCCGTTGTGAGATTTGAAATATAGATCTTCTCCTTGAACAGTATAGCAAGGAAGTTTTCTTTGAAGTCTTCGAGCTTGATTGGGATCTTCCGGCACTTTGCCATTCTTGAAGAAGTCAAAAATTGGTTCTCCAGTCTTCAAGATCACTTGTACTAGTGAGGTTCGATCTCAGTTGATCTCTACCCCCAGATTCTTTTGTAGTAGCAAGGATCTGTTGATCGGGGATGGTCTTGGGCACTTCTTGATAATCGATCTGTATTTGCCTTCCTCCGAGTGAGTCTCCAAGAACTGAGGCAGCATTGGCTAAGGCATCTGCTTCTCGGTTCTCTGCTCTTGGGATTTGAATGAATTCAGCATTAGTAAAATGTTGTTGAAGACACCGTACCAAGGCCAAATAGAGTTGCATTCTTTCTTCACGAGCTGTATACTCTCCATTGATTTGCCTTATGATCAACTGGGAGTCACTATATACGATGATTCGGTCTATCCCCAGGGATTCCGCCATTTCGAGTCCAGAAATGAGTGCTTCGTATTCGGCTTCGTTGTTGGTGGCATTGAATCCGAGAAGAGTGGCCTTTTGCAGATGATCAAGTTCGGGGGATATTAAAACTATCCCAGTTCCTGAACCGATCGAACTCGAAGCTCCATCAGTATAGAGTTTCCATGGAGTCGCAGCAATAGCCTCGAGTTTTGGATCAATTTTTGTTGAAGGAATGATCGGAGTATTGTCCTCATCTTCTAAGTGCATGTCGACATCTTCTTCCCAAGTGATGGGGTCTTCAACTGGAAAATTAGCTAGAAAATCAGCAATAGCTTGGCCTTTGATAGAAGTGCGAGATTCGAACTGAATCCCCAGGGAGCTCATTTCGATCACCCATTTGGTCATACGACCCGCTCTACCAGCTTTGTCGATGATATCTTTGAGTGGGTGTTCAGAGATGACAGTGATCTGGTGGGAGATGAAGTATGGTTGGAGACGGCGCGATGCAGTGAGTAAGGCCAGGTTGATCTTCTCAGTTTTTGAGTAGCGAGTTTCAGCGAGAAGAAGAGTGTGGCTGATATAGTAGACTGGATGCTCGACACCTTCTCTTTTACTGACTAAGACCGCACTGATTGCTTGATCAGTCACCGAGAGATAGAGCCATAAGTCTTCTTTTGGAAGTGGAGCCGTCAAGATAGGAGCTTGCACCAGATATTTCTTGATGCTTTGAAATGCTTCTTCACAGATCGGACTCCAGCCGGAGGTGTCTGCCTTTCGTAGTTTGTCGAAGAGAGGCTTACACTTGTCGGAAGTCTTCGAGATGAACCGATTGAGGGCAGCAAGTCTTCCAGTGAGGCGTTGAACTTCTTTTCGATTGGTAGGTGATGGCATGTCGAGGATAGCTTGAATTTGATCGGGATTGGCTTCAATACCTCTCCTGGTCACAAGATGACCCAGGAATTTGCCAGATTGAACTCCGAAAGCGCACTTGGCTGGATTGAGCTTCATACGATATTTTCGAAGAACTTGAAAGGTTTCCGCCAGATCGGAAAGATGCTTGCTCTGAACGGAACTCTTGGTGAGGAGATCATCAACATATACTTCGACGTTGTGTCCGATCTGGTTTTCGAACATCTTGGTGACTAGCCTTTGATAGGTAGATCCAGCATTTTTGAGGCCGAACGGCATTACATTGTAGCAGTAGAGACCACGGCTAGTCACGAAGCAAGTCTTCTCTTGATCGTCTGGATGAAGTGGAATTTGATTATATCCAGAATACCCATCCATGAAAGACAATAGCTCGTGGCCAGCAGTGGCATCGACGAGTCTATCGATCCTTGGCATGGGAAATGGGTCTTTGGGGCAAGCCTTATTGAGGTTGGTGAAGTCGATGCAGACTCTGACTTTCCCATTCTTCTTTAGAACAGCAACTATGTTAGAGATCCAGGTAGGATACTCTATTTCACGGATGAAGCCTGCTGTGAGTAGCTTGGTGATTTCTTCTTGAACAACAACTTGTAGCTCTGGTCGGATGGTGCGTGGTTTTTACTTGACAGGCTTCATTTCTTCTTTGATCGCAAGTCGGTGACAAGCGTCGTCTGGATTGATCCCAGGCATGTCTTCGAAGCACCAGGCGAAGACGTCGATATTGGACTGGAGGAAGGATACCATGTCTTGCGCTTCTGCGTCGCTAAGACCGGTACCAATGAAAGTTTGTCGAGGGAGATCTCCACTGCCAATGTTGATTGGATGATTTCTTCAACTGAAGGTGATGCTTCCCATTCGATTGGTGGAGGTTCGGTCAGCGGGATCTCCTTTGATTGCTATTTGGAAGAGGGACCAGCTTCATCTCGCGGCCGCCTTGGAGGAGCAATGTTGATCTTTCGATCTGTCTTAGCCGCAGCAGCCTCACAAGACCTTCCTGATTGTTGATCGCCTCGAATGCAGACGATGCCTTCTCCAGTTGCAAACTTGAGTAGTTGGTGGTAAGAGGAGGAGATGGCATTGATCTGGTGGAGGAAAGGTCGTCCGAGGATGGCGTTGTAACTGGAGACCCCTTCGACAATGGCAAACCTCACCGAGACTCGAGTCTCTCGGCTGAGGTCCAGAGTGAATCTTGATTCGCCCACCGTGATGCTTTGTTCGCCGTTGAAGCCAGTGATCACGGTTGGAACGACGTCAAGGCTTTGATATTTATGTCCCAGACGTTTGAAGCAGTCTGAGAACATAATGTCGATAGAACTCCCGGTGTCGATGAGGATCCGATTGACGGTGCTTCCGTCGATGATGAGTTTCAAAACCAGGGGGTCTCGATGTGGAGTATGAACTCCGTGAAGATCAGTGTCGTTGAAGACGATAGACGGCCAAGCAAGACCTTTGATGGGCTTCTCGATCCAAGTATCTTCTTTATTTGCAGTAGATCGAACATGGAAGATGCGCCGAATCTGCCGATCGACTTCCTTCCCGGTTATTGACTGATTGTGCAGTGATCCATGAATGCCATATATGTTGGCATTCACGATAAGGGGTGAGGGGTTGGAAGAGATCTGATGAATCCAGCAAGCCTCTTTCCCCTTTGCAGAGGGTCGACGTTGATCGTGCCCGTTGTTGACGAACTCTTGAAGGTGGCCCTCTCGCAATAAGTCTTCAAGATGGAACTTCAACCGATAGCACCGGTCGGTGGAGTGGCCGTGACTTCGATGGAATTCGCAGTAGACTGTTTTGTCTGCTGTGAATTTGGAATTTGGCTGAAGAGGATTGGGCCTTCGAAAATACTCGTCGTGTTGAATGCGGTCGAGTATCTGTTCGACTGGTAAATTCCACTCAGTGAAAGTGGTTTTCGTCGGAGATCGACGCCCATCATTCTTTGATCTTTTGTTGACCGGAGGGGCTGCTGCTTCAGCGTTGTGAGCCTTTGCAGCATACTTAGGAGCTTCTCTTTCAGCAGGCCTTCTCTTCGTTTCTCGCCCTTTTCGAGCGACTTGATCGTCTTCCACCTCAATCTCCCTCTGGATTCGATCGAACATTGCACCCAGAGAAGGAGGGGGATTACGGATGAAGTCGTTGTAGATGTGTAGATCGAATCGGAGAGCATTCTGGAAAGCCAACATGATGGCTTCATCATCCAGATGTCTTCCGGAGAGGGCAGCATGCTCGTTGCGAAACCTCCTAGTAAACCTTCGGAGAGTCTCGTCAGCACCCATCCTTAGCCGATAGAGAGAGTCGAGCTTCTTTTCTGGCTTCAGATTGAGTTGGTAATGCTGCACGAAGAGTTTAGCCAAAACATCGAACTGGGTGATGGGCCCAGCTCGGAGATTGTGATACCAGTCGAGAGACGGCTCATCGAGACTTCCTGCGAAAGTGCGGCAGAGCACGTTGTTTTCTTCTTCGTGCGGCGTTAGAGCTTGCTTGAATGCGAGGATGTGGAGAGTAGGATCTCCTAGGACGCAGTTGAATTTGGGGAGGATAGGAGTTCTCCAACCCCTCGGGAATGTTGATTCGAAAAGGCTTCGATGTAGAGGCCCGGCAGAGGAATACCCGTCCCTACGACCATGTCCTCGACCTAGAGGTGGGTCAAGAGGCAAGATCGCAAGGTCTTGCTCAAGCATTGAAGTATTTGCCGATTGAAGTCGGTGTCGAAGGTCCGGTCCAAGTCCACGTTGAAGTGGAATGGATGGGGAAAGTCGACTCTTTGAAGGAGCGCCTTTTATTTGGTGCTTCCTTGGTATGTTGAGTTTTGAAGATGTCCTCTTGTCGCAGTTGCGGCCAGAAGACGATTGGGAAGACTCATCATCGAGGCGGTCCCAAACACTCTGCTTTTAGGGGGCGGCAGAGGGAGTTGGTTCACGTCGAATCCTCTCGAGGGCAGCAGTGCCCACTGACCTCCGTTGCTCGGAGTGGATTGAATGTCGAGGAAGATCAACCCTCTCACTTGTAGAGGGGATAGGAAGAGCGATTCCAGCCTCGGATGCTGCCTTCTTAAGAGCATCCCTCTCAGCGGTGAGGGTGGCGTTTTGCTTCGCCAATTGGAGAAGTTGGAAATCGACCGCCGAAATTTGATAGGTCGATGGAGGATCTTCAGCGGGAGCGGGGGTTGTTTGACCAATTGACTGTCGTGCGGGGTGGGCGATCGGTCGATCGACGGATCTTCCACTCCCTGAACGAACCCCCATCTCGGGGACAGCAAGGGGCTGTCCGAAGTTGAGCCTTTGACTCATTGAACGAGTCTCAGGATGAGGTTGTTGTTGAGTGTTACTTCCTTCTGGTTGACCCTGGTGTTTCGTCCTCGCCATTCAGAGAGCGAAGGGTGCAATGAGAGTGCCGACGTCCGATCAGTTGTATGATCAACTGAGGAGGCGAGGAAGTTTGGCTATTAAGATCGGTTGTATGCTCAACCAATCAAGTAGTAACGGAGAGAGCTCGACTTTTTGCTCGGATCCCACAGACGGCGCCAAACTGTGGGGGAAAATCTCCGTGCCGACCCGAAGACTTTCGCAGCACCAATCAATTGAAGTGGAAGTTGACGTCGGAGATCGTTGGTCGATCTGTTGATTGAAGTTGAAGCCTTTTGATATGTCAATAGAAAGAGATATGCAATCAGAGAGTAGACACGAGAGGTGATCTCGGAGTTCAGCCGAAGCCTACGTCTCCGTGCAACGGGACAAGCGAAGCGACGGGATAAGCGAAACAACGGGACAAACGAAGCGACGGGACCAGGAGAAAGGTCGTAAGAGACAAATTCTACCAGAAAATTTTGCCCAATCGACAGGCAGACGATCGGGCGAATTTCCAAAGGATCGTGCAAAAAACTTGGTTTTTCACCCGATCACCCAAAGTTCCACCGATTGAAATTGATCGATCTGTCAATTTTGACCGATCGAACAATTTTGACTGATGGCCCGATGACTTTTCCGAATTGACAGGCAGACGATCGGGCGAATTTCCAAAGGATCGGGCAAAAAACTTGGTTTTTCACCCGATCACCCAAAGTTCCACCGGTTGAAATTGATCGATCGAAATTTCGATCGAACGGACAATTTTGACCGATGGACCAGAAGACTTCGCCCAAACCGGAAGGCAGACGATCGAGCGAATTTCCAAAGGATCGAGGAAAAAACTTGGTTTTTCGCCCAATCGCCCAAAGTTCCACCGGTTGAAATTGATCGATCGGTCAATTTTGACTTATCGGACAATTTTCACCGATGGCCCGAAGACTTCGCCCCTTCGACAGGCAGACGATCGGGCAAATTTCCAAAGGATTGGGTTTCGCCCGATCACCCAAAGTTTCACCGGTTGAAATTGACCGATCGGACAATTTTGATCGATGGCCCGAAAACTTCACCCCATCGACAGGCAGACGATCGGGCAAATTTCCAAAGGATCGGACGAAAAACTGGGTTTTTCGCCCAATCACCCAAAGCTCCACCGGTTGAAATTGACTAATCGGTTAATTCTGACCGATCGGATAATTTTGACCGATGGCCCAAAAACTTCACCCCATCGACAGGCAGACAATCGGGCAAATTTCCAAAGGATCGGGCGAAAAACTGGGTTTTTCACCCGATCGCCCAAAGTTCTACCGGGTGAAATTGACCGATCAGTCAATTTTGATCAATCGGACAATTTTGACCGATGGCCCGAAGACTTCGCCCCTTTGACAGAAAGACGATCGGGCGAATTTTCAAAGGATCGGGCAAAAAACTTGGTTTTTCGTCCGATCAACCAAAGTTCCACCGGTTGAAATTGACCAATCGGTCAATTCTAACCGATCGGATATTTTTGACCGATGGCCCGAAAACTTCGCCCCATCGACAGGCAGACGATTGGGCGAATTTCCAAAGGATCGAGCGAAAAACTTGGTTTTACACCCGATCGCCCAAAGTTCCACCGGTTAAACTTTGCCTCATCGACAGGCAGACGATCGGGAGAATTTCCAAAGGATTGGGTGAAAAACTGGGTTTTTAGCTCGATCGCCTAAAGTTCTAACGGTTGAAATTGACCGATCGGATAATTTTGACCTATCGGACAATTTTGACCGATAGCCCAGAAGACTTCGCCCAAATCGGCAAGCAGACAATCGGGTGAATTTCCAAAGGATCGGGCAAAAAACTTGGTTTTTCGCCCGATCGCCCAAAGTTCCACCGGTTGAAATTGACCGATCGGTCAATTTTGACCGATCGAACAATTTTGACCGATCGGATAACTTTAACCGATGGCCCAGAAGACTTTGCCCAAATCGGCAGGCAGACGATCGGGTGAATTTCCAAAGTATCGGGCAAAAAACTTGGTTTTTCGCCCGATCGCCCAAAGTTCCACCGGTTGAAATTGACCGATCGGTCAATTTTGACCGATCGGACAATTTTGACCGATCAAACAATTTTGACTTTGCCCCTTCAATAAGCAGACGATCGGGCAAATTTCCAAAGGATCGGGCGAAAAACTTGGTTTTTCGCCCAATCACCCAAAGTTCCACCGATTGAAATTGACCGATCGGTCAATTCTGACCGATTGGACAATTTTGACCCATGGCCCGAAAACTTCGCCCCATCGACAGGCAGATGATCGGGTGAATTTCCAAAGGATCGGGCAAAAAACTAGGTTTTTCCCCCGATCGCCCAAAGTTCCACCGGTTGAAATTGACCGATCGATCAATTTTGACCGATCGGATAATTTTGACCGATGGCTCGAAAACTCTGCCCCATTGACAGGGAGACGATCGGGCGAATTTCCAAAGGATCGAGCGAAAAACTTGGTTTTTTGCCCGATCGCCCAAAGTTCCACTGGTTGAAATTGATCGATTGGTCAATTTTGACCGATTGGACAATTTTGACCGATAGCCCAAAGACTTCGCCCGTTCGACAGGCAAACGATCGGTCAACTTCTCGAAGGATCTGGCATAAAATACTGATTTTTGCCCGATCACCTCAAACTCAACCGGTTGAATTTGATCGATCGATCAAAACTGTTTGATCGGACAATTTTGACCAATTGGATAAGTTCGACCGATCGATCAATTTTTCGAAGGATCTGGCAAAAAATAATGATTTTTGCCCGATCACCTCAACCTCAACCGGTTGAATTTGACCGATCGGTCAAAACTGTCCAATCGGACAATTTTGAATGATCGGACAAGTTCGAGCGATCGATCAATTTTTTAAAGGATCTAACAAAAAACAATATTTTTTCGCCCAATCACCTAAAGTTCCACCAGTTGAAATTGACCGATCGATCAATTTTGACCGATCGAACAATTTTGACCGATGGCCCGAAAACTTTGCCCCATCGATAGGCAGATGAACGGGCAAATTTCCAATGGATCGGGCAAAAAACTGGGTTTTTCGCCCGATCGCCCAAAGTTCCGCCGGTTGAAATTGACCGAACGGTCAATTTTGACCGATCGGATAATTTTGACCGATCGGACAATTTTGACCGATGGCCCAAAAACTCTGCCCCATCGACAGGTAGACGATCGGGTGAATTTCCAAAGGATCGGGCCAAAAACTTGGTTTTTCGCCCGATCGTCCAAAGTTCCACCGGTTGAAATTGATTGATCGGTTAATTTTGACCGATCGGACAATTTTGACCGATGGCCCGAAGACTTCGCCCGTTCGATAGGCAGACGATCGGTCAACTTTTCGAAGGATCTGGTAAAAAACACTGATTTTTGCCCGATCACCTCAGCCAGTTGAATTTGACCGATCGGTCAAAACTGTCCGATTGGACAATTTTGACCAATCGGACAAGTTCGACCGATCGGTCAATTTTTCGAAGGATCTGACAAAAAAAAGTGTCCTTTATCGGATCGACCCAAACTCTACCAGTTAAATTTGACCGATCTGACAAATTTAACTGATCGGTCAAAATTAACCGATCGGTCAGATTTGACCGATCGGATGAATTAGACCGATCGGATGAATTTTACATATTGACTGTAAATCGATCTATCAACGAGTTTTTCTTCTATGCAGACACTAAAGTCCTACGAAGCCCACTTACACGTATCCTTGATAGGGGGTGGGTCTTTGCACCAAAATTCCAAGTCAACCAGGCTAGCCTTTAGCTAACTTGGAGGGGGTAACTGTGGGTGCAAATTTTGACCAAAAGCCCCGCACACAGCAGGACCCACCAGCCCTGCCTGGGGGGTCCACATAGACGACAGCGGGACCTACCAGCCCTGCCTAGGGGGTCCACAGAGATGACAGCGGGACCCACCACCCCTGTCTGGGGGGTCCACAGAGAAGACAGCGGGACCCACCGGCCCTGCCTGGGGGGTCCACAGAGACGACAGCGGGACCCACCGACCCTGCCTGGGGGGTCCACAGAGATGACAGTGGGAACCACTAGCCCTTCCTGGGGGATCCACAGAGACAACAGCGGGACCTACCAGCCCTGCCTGGGGGGTCCACATAGACGACAGCGGGACCCACCAGCCCTGCATGGGGGGTCCACAGAGACGACAGCGGAACCCACCAGCCCTGCCTGGGGGGTCCACAGAGACAACAGCGGGACCCACCAGCCCTGCCTGGGGGGTCCACAGAGACGACAGCGGGACCCACAAGCCCAGCCTGGAGGGTCCACAGAGATAACAACATACACCGCCTTTTACTATGGCTTACTTCCCAAGAAAGTCTATAAATAGCAAACTCTTCAAATGTAAAAGGATCGAAACATTCGAGAAGAGATCAGACTTTCAAAAACCCAGAGCTCTGATATCCTAACCCTTCGATATTCCATTTTCTTCGATCTTCTTTTCGAAGAGATCAGTGACACTCGACCTGTCGAGGTCACTTCAAGCAAAGTGTTAGTGAATTCGGGTTGCTCCCTATAGCATAGAGACGTAGGCTTCGACTGAACTCCGAGATCATATATTGTGTCAATATGCTATTTTTACTCTTATTCAAAATCTAAGCTCAAAGGCTCATACGAACGATATTCGAATCAACAACCTAGACAAACACTCGACCAGATCTTCGACTCAACTTGATTGACTGGTTAGGCGGAGTCTTTGGGTCGGCACAAAGATCATCCCCCATATTGCCTGTGAGGGATTGTGTCGCAACACAAATACCCAAACTATTAGTCGATCTGTCAGTTAAGAGTTGCACTGCATCACAACATCAAACCTATTTGTTTGTCATTTGAATTCATAGAACTAGCTTAGACAAGTTTGAAGTTGAAATAAACACTATCCATTATAAAATTTACATCAGGGATAAAATAGTTTGAGGTGTCTGACATTCCAATCCCTTGGTAACCTATCTCCTTCTGGCGAGATTAGGCGATAAGATCCTTTGCCTCCTACGGATTCGATGATGTAGGGTCCTTCCCAGCTGGGAGCTAGTTTTCTACTGCCACGCTCTCTTGCGTTGGCGAAGACCACTCTGAGAACCAGGTTTTTAGTATGAAACTATCTTCTGCTAACCTTCTGATCATAGGTCCGCTTGATCTTCTGTTGATAACGGGCGATACGAATAGTTGCTTGATCACGTAACTCTTATGAAAAATCAAGATCATCGATCTGAAGTTCATTGTTGATTCCTTCTTCAATCGCCTTAGTTTTCAGAGTTTGAGAAATAACCTCTGTTGGAAGAACTACTTCCGATCCATAGGTTAGGTGAAAGGGCAAAAATCTAGTCGATCGTCTTGGAGTGGTTCGATATCCCCATAGGACCTCTGTAGGATCTTCTCCCATAATCCTTTCCTGTCACCCAACTTCTTCTTGAGTAGACCAAGGATAGCCTTGTTTGAGGCTTTGGCTTGACCGTTGTTTTGTGGATATCTTGGCGTAGAGTAGGAGAGTTTGATTCCATTGTTCAGACAGAACTCCCGAAATTTATCCGAGTCGAATTGGGCTTCATTGTCAGCGATAAGGACTTGAGGAGTGCCAAACCTGGAGAAGATGTTATGCTTGATGAATTTGATAACCTCGTCGTCGGTTTCTCGAAAGAGTGGCATAGCCTCAACATATTTGGTGAAGTAGTCTGTAGCCAACAACAAGTACTTCTTCTTGCTTGGTGATGGAGGGAACGGGCCTAGGAAGTCCATCCCCCATTGATAAAAGGGCCAAGGGCTTGTTAAAATATAAAGTCCATTTGTAGGGAGATAGTCGCCCGAGCGTGTCGTTGACAGGGTTCGCACCTTTAAACGAATTGTCGAGTGTCTTTCGCCATGGTTGGCCAGTAGTAGCCCTGGAGTTCTGGTTTTGGCTTCGAGGGATCTTCCACCAGAATGATTGCCGCAAGCTCCAAAGTGGATATTATGGGGGAAAAATCTTTGTGCCGATCCGAAGACTTCACCTCACCAGTCAATTGAAGTGGAATTGAAGATCGTTGGTCAATCTATTGGTTTGAAGGTATGCTTGAAGGCTGGTGCCTTAGTGACTTTGAGTTAGCTCTTCTGAGGTGCGAATAGAGAGAGATACAATCAGAAAAAAGGTTGACACAATGTGTGATCTCAGAGTTCAGTCGAAGCCTACGTCTCCGTGCTATAGGGAGCAACCCGAATTCACTAACACTTTGCTCGAAGTGACCTCGACAGGCCGAGTGTCACTGAAGTCTCTTCGACCTCTTCAAAGATAAGAAGAAGATCGAGGAGAGTTGAAGGATGGGAAGCTGGAAATCCCAGAGCTCTCGTTTCTGAAATGGATATCAACTGATGGCATTGATCTATTTTCAGAATTCTGTTTCTGGTTCTGGAATTTTCGATCTGGATCCGGATCCTTTTTCCTTTTGAAGGCTCTGCTATTTATAGGATTTTCTGAGAGGAAATCCGGGGGTAAATGGCAGTTTTTGCTATCGTACTTGGCGGATTCCACAGGCAGGGCTGGTGGGTCCCACCGTCGTCTTTAGGGATTCCACAGGCAAGGCTGGTGGACCCTTCGAAAGTCTTCGTGGACCCACCAAGCAGGGCCAGTGGGTCTCGAGGTAGTCTTCATGGGCCCACCAGGCAGGGTCGGTGGGTCCCGAGGTAGTCTTCGGGGGCCCACCAGGCAGGGCCGGTGGGTCCCGCGGTAGTCTTCGTGGGCCCACCAGGCAGGGTCAGTGGGTCCCGCGGTAGTCTTCGTGGGCCCACCAGGCAGGGCCGGTGGGTCCCGCTGTTGTCTTCGTGGGCCCACCAGGCAGGGCCGGTGGGTCCCGCTGTTGTCTTCGTGGGCCCACTAGGCAGGGCCGGTGGGTCCCGTTGTTTGTAAACTTCTTGCCAAAATTTGCACCTACAGTTACCCCCTCCAAGTTAGCTAAAGGTCATCCTGGCTGGCTTGGATTTGGTGCAAAAGTAGCAATCCCCTGGGAGAGTACAAGAGAAAACTTGAATTACGATATTAATGGACTGATCGGTCAAAGTTGACCGATCGGTTGAGTTCAACCGGTCAAGGTCGAAGTGATCGGTCAAAAAACCAAGCCTTTTGCCCGATTCAATAGAAATTCGACCAATCGGTTGAATTTGACCGATCGGTCAAAGTTGACCGATCGGTTAAGTTCAACCGGTCGAGGTCGAAGTGATCGGATAAAAAACCAAGTTTTTTGCCCGATCCAGTAGAAATTCGACCGATCGGTTGAATTTGACCGATCGGTCAAAGTTGATCGATCGGTTAAATTCAACCGGTCGAGGTTGAAGTGATTGGGCAAAAAACCAAGTTTTTTGACCGATCCAGTAGAAATTCGACCAATCGGTTGAATTTGATCGATCGGTCAAAGTTGACCGATCGATTAAATTTAACCGGTCGAGGTTGAAGTGATCGGGCAAAAAACATAGCTTTTTGCCCGATCCAGTAGAAATTCGACCGATCGGTCAAAGTTGACCGATCGGTTAAATTCAACTGGTCGAGGTTGAAGTGATCGGGCAAAAAACCAAGTTTTTTGACCGATCCAATAGAAATTCGACCGATCGGTTGAATTTGATCGATCGGTCAACTTTGACCGATCGATCAAATTCAACCGGTCGAGGTTGAAGTGATCGGGCAAAAAACATAGCTTTTTGCCCGATCTAGTAGAAATTCGACCGATCAGTTGAACTTGACCGATCGGTCAAAGTTGACCGATCGGTTAAATTCAACCGGTCGAGGTTGAAGTGATCAGGCAAAAAACCAAGTTTTTTGACCGATCCAGTAGAAATTCGACCGATCGGTTGAATTTGACCGATCGGTTAAATTCAACCGGTCGAGGTCGAAGTGATCGGGCAGAAAACCAAGTTTTTTATTGATCCAATAGAAATTCGACCGATCGGTTGAATTTTGACCGATCGGTTAAATTCAACCGGTCGAGGTTGAAGTGATCGGGCAAAAAACCAAGTTTTTTGCTCGATCCAGTAGAAATTCGACCGATCGGTTGAATTTAACCGATCGGTCAACGTTGACTGATCGGTTAAATTCAACCGGTCGAGGTTGAAGTATCGGGCAAAAAACCAAGTTTTTTGACCGATTCAGTAGAAATTCGACCGATCGGTTGAATTTGACCGATCGGTTAAATTCAACCAGTCGAGGTCGAAGTGATCAGGCAAAAAAACAAGTTTTTTAACCGATCCAGTAGAAATTCGATCGATCGGTTGAATTTGACCAATCGGTCAAAGTTGACCGATCGGTTAAATTCAACCGATCGAGGTTGAAGTGATTGGGCAAAAAACCAAGTTTTTTGTCCGATCCAATAGAAATTTGACCGATCGGTTGAATTTGACCGATCGATCAAAGTTGACTGATCGGTTAAATTCAACCGATCGAGGTTGAAGTGATCAGGCAAAAAACCAAGATTTTTGATCGATCCAGTAGAAATTCAACCGATCGGTTAAATTTAACCGATCGATCAAAGTTGACCGATCGGTTAAATTCAACCGGTCGAGGTCGAGGCGATCGGGCAGAAGAGCCTATATTCTGCCCGATCCTTTGGTAAATTACCCGATCGTCTGCCTGTCGAACGGGTGAAGTCTTCGTGTTGCGTTGGAGGATGATTGCGTTGCTTGAGTTAGCGGTTCATCTGGACTGGTGATTCTTTTGAACCGACGGTTCGCTCGGACCAGCGGTTCTCTTGGACCGGCGGTTCATCTTGGACCGACGGTTCATCTGGCTCCGACGTTTCACCTGGATTTGCGCTTGCCACGGATTGATGCCACGTCTCTTCAAAAACACGGGATTTGTCCTGGAGATGCCACGTGTCTCTTCGATTTTCGTGCCAGTTTCTTCGGGGTATATAAGCCCTTCTGGATTTCATTTTTGCTTCATGCTCTCAGAAATTTTTCGAACTCCAGAACTCACTGATCTCGAATTTCTGTTTCTTATTTTCCCGATCAGCTTTGAAATGGCTTCATCCGGCAGCTCGAAGAAGATGAACATTGTGCCTTCGAAGAGGAAGGGGAAGGAGAGGGCTGAGGTATCACCCGTTCAGAAAGGCAAAGGCAAGGGCAAAGGCGAGCTTGGTGAGGTTGACAAGAGGCACAAGGAAGTGGGTTTTGCTTCTGCACCGTCAAGGCCAGAGGACATCCCCAAGGCAAGATTCGTTCTAGGGCCTTTGATGCTGCTGTCCCAGGAGCCCGAGTATGAGTACAATGTCGGTGGAAAGCTCACCGATGTGAAGAGGGCTAAGTGGCAGAAGCTGCTTGCTTGCTTCACAGAGGGAAAGGTCCGACCATCTCTTCCTGGAGTCCAATCCGTGTTTGGCATTGACAAGCGGGCAGTCTTCACTTCGATCGCCAGCAAGGAGCAAGTGACGGGGACGATAGTCACTATCGGCCAGTTGAACTGCGGACTGCGCCTCCCACTACTGCCATTCGCCGCGAGGTTGTTGAATACTTCTAGACTTTGCCCCGGACAGATTTTCAGGAATGCGTGGAGGATCATCTATGCCTTCTGCCGTATAGAATCTGACTTCCAGGAGGAGCTCAGGGAGTGCTACTCCAGCATCCTTGAGGGTGAAGAGGCCCGGATCGAGCTAGGATACTTCTTCTACCATTACAAATGGGTATCGAGGAAAGACAGCCCATTCTTCAATCTGATCGGCATCTCTACCCTTCGCCCGATCGTCGACACCGTTGGCTCCGACAAGCTTTACACCGACTGGCCGATCTCGGTTTCTAGGGCATAGACCCCTCTCTCTGTGCCTGAGACTCCCCGATCTTAGGTGCACAAAGAGGTGATCATGTACTGCACTGGAGGGGCCTTCGCTTGGTCGTCGGAGATGGTCGGGGCCCTAGACAACCTCTTCCTGGAGCTGACGTGCGGCACCCGATCGTGGAAGCAGTTTTCGAACTGCCCGGTCAGGCACGGCAACGCCAATCTCCTTCACCGACTGTAGGCCTGGTATGAAGATAATGAGGTCTTGTACTCCGATTACGAGGAGGATCTTTAATCGGGCAAGATCGTAAAAAACGTTCGGGTCGAGTAGAAGGCGTATGGTGTAAGTCATCGTCTGCCTACGGAGGAGAAGCTGGTTATCAACCGCAGGGGCCAGGTAAAGAAGAGGAGGGTCTTCATCGAGGAGACGAAGGAAGAAGAGAAGAAAGAAAAAGAAGAGGGAGGAGGAGAAGAAGAAGAAGAAAAGGGAGAAGAAGGGGAAGATGAAGGTGACGACGACGACGGTAATGATGGCGACAACGGTGATGATGATGATGACAATGATGACGATGACGATGAAGAGGGGGGTGGAGGAAATGGTGGTGAGGATGAAATTCCGCCCACCCCCACTGGTGGTGGTGGGGATGAATTTCCTCCCACCCCCACTGGTGACAGTGAAGATGGGGGCAAAGAAGAGTCGCAACCCATTCCCATTGACGAGGCTAAGGTCCGTCGTATGGAAAATGTGATGGACGCTGTGGGTGATGGCCAGAAGGTGCAGCCCACATACCACTTCGAGGAGCTAAAGCGTCCGACGCGCATTCGGATCAAGTTCTCGGGGAGTGATGGGGTTGCAAGCAACCCCACGCCCCTTGACCAAATACCTCCGAGCACCCTTTGCCTAGAGGGCGCTACGACGAGCGGGGGCTTGGAGGTTGAGCAACCTCCACCCTCGCTGCGTCCTTCGGCTGCTCAGGTGGCTGAGGAAATGGCTGCTCTTATGGCCAGGATCGAGCAATCTGGTGGGCAACAGGAGGAAGGGGAAATCACTCCTCCTCGGGGTGTACCTTCCCCCGCACACATGGAGGGAGGGAGCCGCGTGGAGGCTGGGACTCCCCAACCCCAGCCAGAGGCGTCCCCTGTTAAGGAGAAGTCGACCCCCAGGGGTAAGAGCTCCGACCGAGGGAAGGGTAAAGCACCTCGAGTCGATGTCACAGGTACTCCTTCACTATCTTGTCTTCTTAACTGTACTGGCTCTGATGTTTGAAATATTCTCACTGTTTGGACTTTTGTGTTGATTGTAGATACCCCTGCTGGCATGGCTCTACTGCTCAAGGACTTGGGTGAGGTTGATATCAACCACCCGATGCCAGTGATCCGGAAGCTCTACAATCTTCCGGATGCTACAATTGAGGAGGCCTACAACAGGCTTGAAGTTGTGGTAAGGGTATCAGCTTTGACTTCATTCTTGATTTGTATCTTTAGAAATGTTTCTAACTCTTCTTGTTTGTTTGCAGAACTCAGCTGTCCTGAAGTTCGCCATGAAGCTTTTCAAGAAGGTTGGAGAGCGGGGAGCTTCATCTGAAGTCTCTCGCTTGACGGCTGAATTAGAAGCTGCCAACGAGGAGAAGGCGAAGCTGAGGGAAGTTTTGTCTTCCAAGAAGGAGGCCCTGAAAGCCAAAATCGAGGCTCTTCGCAAGGAGAGGCTCGAGAGCAAGAGATGGCTTGAGAACTACGTGTCTCGGGGACACGAGCTTGAAGAGTTGAAGAACAGATTCTTCAAGATGGAGACTTTGGCGCACGATCGATCGGTGGAGCTCCAGGAGTTGAAGAGCCAACTTGCTGCCAGGGAAGCTGCCCTTGCTGCCAAGGAAGCTGCCCTGGCTTCTAAGGAGGAAACCTTTACGAAGGAACTGGAGCAGACTCATGCTAAATGCGAGAGCTTTAGGACGACGGCTGAGAAGGCGGTGGAAGCGCTCAGGGTTCACGCTAGCAACATCCAATCTTCGAAGGCGTCTGCGGCGAGCAAGGCTCGTGGTGGATCTGAACCAGAGAGGTCGCGCGCTCAAAGTGTGGCCAAACCTTGATATGCTCTATCTTCTTTTTTTGTTGTTGTTGTACCTATAAGCTCTTCATATATAGAAGCTCACTCCTGTACTCAGAAAATTTTTTGACAAATAAAGATATATTTTTGAGTGTTTGGAAATGAATGTCTCTAGTATTGAACTCTTTGAATATTTGTATTTTGGATGGAATGTTTGAATATAATCAACACTTGATTGTAAGGGTCTGAGTCGCAACTCGATCACCCATACTTGTTAGGCAACTTGAAAATTGAAGGTCGTGTTGTAGCACAACTTGAAACCGTTTAACATTTGTATGTGAGGGGTCGAGTCGCAACTCAAGCACCCAAACTTGTTAGACGATATTGTAATTGAAGATCATTTAACATTTGTAAGTAAGGGGTGGTGTCGCAACACAAGCTCCCAAACCTGTTAAATTGACCTAGTGACTTGAAGGTTGTTTTGTATTACAACCCGAAACTGTTTAACATCTGCCTGTAAGGGGTTGAGTCGCAACTCAAACAACCAAACTTGTTAAACGACCATGTAATTTGAATGTAGATAATTTGTAACTGCTTCAAAACTCGAGTAGACAAAAGAATGTTTGAAAGCGATCTTTATTCATCATAGAAATTACATCATGGATAGAACATTTTGAGATGTCTAGCATTCCAAGCCCGTGGTAGTCTATCTCCTTCTGGCAAAATCAGTTAATAAGATCCTTTGCCTCCTATCGATTCGACGATATATGGACCTTCCCAGTTGGGAGCTAGTTTCCCGCTGCTGTGTTCTTTGGTGTTGTAGAAAACTGCTCTGAGGACCAGGCTGCCAATCGGGAACTGTCTCTTGTGGACCTTTTGATCGTAGGCTCGTTTGATCTTCTGTTGATACTTGGCAACGCGAAGGGTTGCTTGGTCTCATAATTCTTCAGATAAGTCCAGATCATTGACTCGAAGCTCTTCATTGATTCCTTCTTCGATGGATCTTGTCTTCAAAGTACTTGATATATTTTCTGTTGGGAGCACTGCCTCTGACCCGTATGTCAGGCGAAAGGGTAAGAACCCAGTTGATCTTTTTGGAGTGGTTCGATAGCCCCATAGAACTTCAGGTAGGACTTGCTCCCATAATCCTTTCTTGTCATCGAGTTTCTTCTTGAGGAGACCAAGGATAGCTCTATTGGAGGCTTCGGCTTAGCCATTGCACTGGGGGTACCTTGGAGTTGAGTAGAAAAGTTTGATCCCGTTGTTGAGGCAGAACTCCCGGAACTTGTCGGAGTTGAATTGTGCTCCATTGTCAGCAACAAGAACTTGTGGCGTGCCGAATCTTGAAAAGATATTATGTCTGATGAACTTGATGACTTCGTCGTCGGTCTCTCGAAAGAGTGGCACCGCTTCGACCCATTTGGTGAAGTAATCTGTGGCCAAGAGCAGATACTTCTTTTTGCTCAGAGTTGGTGGGAAAGGACCTAAGAAGTCCAACCCCCATGATGGAAACGCCATGGACTTGTTAGTTGATGGAGCTCATCTGCTGGAAGATGGATAGCTCGAGCGTGTCGTTGGCAATGCTCATATTTTTGAACCACTTGGTGAGCATCCCTTGCCATTGTTGGCCAGTAGTAGCCTTGCAGCTTTGTTTTGGCTTCAAGAGATCTTCCTCCTGAATGGTTCCCGTAAGCTCCGGAATGGATGTTGATTAAGATTTCTTTTGCTTATAGGGGGCCAATGCATTTGAGCAGCATACCGTTGTGTGATTTGAAATATAGATCTTCTCGTTAGAGACTATAGCATGGAAGTTTTCTTTGAAGTCTTCGGGCTTGAATCGGATCTTTGGGCACCTTGCCATGTTTGAAGAAGTCGAAGATCGGCTGTCTATAATCCTCGAGCTCATTTGTCGTGGTAAGGTTCGAGGCCAGTTGTTCCCCACCCCCAGATCTTTCTGTAGTGGTAGCGATCTATTGTTCGGGGGTGGTCTTGGGCGCTTCTTGGTAATCAATTTGTATTTGTCTTCCTCCGAGTGAATCTCCAAGAACCGAGGCAGCATTGGCTAGGGCATCTGCTTTTTGATTTTCTGCCCTTGGGATTTGAACGAACTCAGTGCTAGTAAAATATTGTTGAAGACGTCGTACTAGGGCCAAGTAATGCTGCATCCTCTCTTCTCGTGCTGTATACTCCCCATTGATCTACCTTATGACTAGCTGGGAGTCGTTGTAGATGATGAGTCGATCTACCTCCAGGGATTCAGCAATTTCAAGTCCAGAGAGGAGTGCTTCATACTCGGCTTCATTGTTGGTGGTGTTGAATCCGAGGAGAATAGCCTTCTGAAGATGATCAAGTTCGGGGGATACTAGGACTATCCCAATTCCTGAACCGATCGCGCTTGAAGCTCCATCAGTATAAAGTTTCCATTGAGCTGGTGCAGTGGTAGGAGCCTTAAGGTTTGGATTGGTCTTTGCAGTCAGACCGGGTGGAGGTTCCTCTTTGTCTTCTAGGCGCATGTCGATATCTTCCTCCCACATTATGGGGTCTTCAACTGGGAAGTCAGCCAGGAAGTCTGCGATTGCCTGCCCTTTGAGTGAAGTGCGAGGCTCGAACTGGATCCCAAGAGCACTCATCTCAATCACCCATTTGGTCATTCGACCAGCTCGACCCGCCTTATCGATGATATCTTTGAGTGGGTGTTCTGAGATGACTGTGATTTGATGGGAAATAAAATAAGGTTGGAGACGACGCGATGCAGTGAGCAAGGCCAGTATGACCTTCTCCGTCTTTGAGTAGCGGGTCTCAGCCGGAAGAAGCGTATGGCTGATGTAGTAGACCGGGTGTTTGACGTCTTCTCTTTTGCTGACCAAGACCGCACTGATTGCTTGATCGGTGACAGCGAGGTAGAGCCAGAGGTCTTCTTTTGGGAGTGGAGCTGTTAGGATGGGAGCTCGCATAAGATATCTCTTGATGTCTTGAAAGGTTTCTTCGCAGGTGGGACTCCATCCAGAGGTATCCGCCTTTCGTAGCTTGTCGAAGAGCGGCTTGCATTTGTCGAAAGACTTCGAGATGAACCGATTGAGTGCTGCTAACATTCCAGTGAGGCGTTGAACTTCCTTCCGATTTGTAGGTGATGGCATATCCAGAATAGCTCGAATTTGGTCTGGGTTGGCTTCGATGCCTCTCCTGGTCACAAGATGACCTAGAAACTTGCCCGATTGAACTCCGAAAGCACACTTGGCTGGATTGAGCTTCATGCGATACTTTCGGAGGATTTGGAACATTTCAGTCAGATTGGATAGATAGCTCCCCCGACTGGAGCTTTTGGTGAGGAGATCGTCGATGTAGACTTCAACGTTGCGTTCGATTTGATCTTCGAACATCTTTGTGACTAACCTTTGATAGGTAGATCCCGCATTCTTGAGGCCGAAAGGTATTACGTTGTAGCAGTAAAGTCCCTGGTCAGTCACAAAGCATGTCTTCTCTTGATCATCCGAGTGAAGTGGAATTTGATTGTACCCAGAGTATCCATCCATGAAAGACAATAGCTCGTGGCCAGCAGTGGCATCGACGAGCCTATCTATCCTTGATATGGGGAATGGATCTTTGGGACAAGCCTTGTTGAGGTTGGTGAAGTCGATGCACACTCTGACCTTCCCGTTCTTCTTTGGGACAGCAACTATATTGGAGATCCAAGTAGGGTACTCTACTTCCCGAATGAAGCCTGCTGTGAGTAGCTTACTGATCTCCTTTTGAACTACAACTTGTAGTTCTGGTCGGATTGTGCGTGGCTTTTGCTTGACAGGTTTCACTCCCTCTTTGATTGCGAGCCAATGGCAAGCATCATCTGGATTGATCCCAGGCATATCTTCGAAGCACCAGGCGAAGACGTCGATATTGGTTTGAAGGAAGGATACCATGTCTCGCGCTTCTGCGTCACTGAGACCAGTACCGATGAACGTTTCTTGAGGGAGATCTCCACTGCCGATGTTGATTGGGATGATTTCTTCGATCGAGGGTAATGCCTCCCACTCGACTGGTTGGGGCTCGGACAATGGAGTCTCCTTTGGTTGCTACTTTGAAGAACGGCTAGCTTCATCTCTGGGTCGCTTTGGGCGAGCGACATTTATCTTGCGATCTGTTCTAGCAGCGGCGGCTTTGCAAAGTCGCCCGGCTTGTTGATCTCCTCGGATATAGACAATACCATGTCCTGTTGCGAACTTGAGGAGTTGATGGTAAGAGGAGGAGATGGCGTTGATCTGATGGAGAAACAGTCGACCGAGGATGATGTTGTAGTTGGATGTTCCCTCGACGATCGCGAACCTTACTGAGACTTGAGTTTCTTGGCTAAGGTCGAGGGTGAATCTTGATTCGCCCATTGTGATGCTTTGCTCGCCGTTGAAGCCCATGATCACCGTCGGGATGACTTCGAGACTCGAGTATTTATGTCCCAGATGTTTGAAGCAATCTGAGAACATAATATCGATTGAGCTCCCGGTGTCAATCAGGATGCGGTTCACGGTGTTGCCGTCGACGATGAGCTTTAGGACCAGGGGGTCTCGATGTGGAGTATGAACTCCTTGAAGATCGGAGTCGTTGAAGATGATGGAAGGCCAGGCTAAGCCTTTGACGGGCTTCTCGATCCAGGTATCTTCCTTGTTCACCGCAGAGCGAACATGGAAGATGCGTTGAATTTGTCGATCAACTTCCTTCCCGGTTAGCGCTTGGTTGTGCAATGACCCGTGAATGCCAAAGACGTTGGCACTCACGGTGATGGATGATTGGTTGGAATAGATTTGATGGACCCATCAAGCCTCTTTCCCTTTTGCGGAGGTTCGGCACTGATCTTGTCCACTCTTGACAAACTCTTGAAGATGTCCTTCTCGCAGCAGGTCTTCAAGATGATATCTCAGCCGATAGCACCGATCGGTGGAGTGGCCGTGGCTTCGGTGAAAGTCACAGTAGACCGTTTTGTCTGCAGTGACCTTGGTGTCGGGCTGCAGAGGATTAGGCCTTCTGAGGAATTCTTCGTGTTGAATACGGTCGAGGATTTGCTCGATCGGTAAATTCCACTCGGTGAAAGTGGTCTTCTTTGGAGGGGATCGACGCCCACGTTTCTTGACCATTTTTGTGCAGGGGGGATTACTGCCTCTGCGTTGTGAGCTTTGGCAGCGTACTTCGGGGCTTCCCTTTCGACGGGTCGTCTCTTCGTCTCTCGCCCCTTTCGGGCAACTTGATCGTCTTCGACTTCAATCTCTCTTTGGATCCGATCGAACATTGAACCCAGAGATGGAGGAGGATTGCGAATGAAGTCGTTGTAGATGTGGAGGTCGAAACGAAGGGCATTCTGGAAGGCTAGCATGATAGCCTCATTGTCCAAATGCCTTCCTGAGAGGGCGGCGTGCTCGTTGCGGAATCTTCTCGTGAAGCTGCAGAGACTCTCGTCAGCACCCATCCTCAGCCAGTAGAGGGAGTCGAGTTTCTTCTCCGGCTTCCAATTAAGCTGATAGTGCTGCACGAAATGGTTAGCCAATACTCCGAACTGGGTGATGGATCCCTCCCGGAGGTTATGATACCAATCGAGGGAAGGCTCGTCCAGGCTTCCGGCGAAGGTGCGGCAGAGCATGTTGTTTTCTTCCTCGTGCGATGTCAGAGCTTGTTTGAAGGCAAGTATGTGGAGAGTTGGGTCTCCCTTGATGCAATTGAACTTGGGGAGAGTGGGAGTTCTCCATCCCCTCGGAAATGTAGACTCGAACAGACTCTGATGGAGAGGTCCAGCGGAGGAGTATCCTTCTCTTCGACCATATCCCCGACCTGGGTGTAGGTCAAGAGGCAAGATCGCGAGGTCTTACTCGGGCCCTTGAGTGTCAGCCGGTTGGAGTCGATGACGAAGGTCCGTTTTGGCTCCCCGTTGAAATGGAATGGATGGAGAAGCTTTACTCTTTGAGGGCGCCCCTTTCATTTGGTGTCTTCTTGATAGGTCGGGCTTTGAAGGTATCCTCATGTCACAGTTGCGACCGAAAGAAGATTGGGAGGATTCATCGTCGATGCGATCCCAAACACTTTGCTTCCACGGGGTAGCGGAGGGAGTTGGGTCGCGACGAATCCTCTCAAGGGCAGTAGTGCCCATCGATCTCCGTGGCTCGGAGTGGATCGATTGCCGTGGTAGATCGACCCTCTCGTAGTCGAGGGGATAGGAAGAGCAATCCCGGCTTCGAAGGCTGCCTTCTTAAGAGCATCCCTCTCAGTAGTGAGGGCAGTATTCTGCTTAGTCAGTTGTAGCAGTTGATAGTCGACCGCCGAGATTTGGTAGGTCGATAGAGGGTCTTTAGCAGGAGCAGGGGCAGTCTGCCCAATTGATTGTCGGAGAGGTGGTACGACCGGTCGATCGACCGATCTTCAACTGCCTGAGCGAACCCCCACTTCGGGGACAACAAGGGGCTGTCCAAAATTGAGCCGTTGACTCATTGAGCGAGTCTCCGGGCGAGGCTGACGAGTGTTACTTCCTTCTGGTTGACCCTGATGCTTCATCCTCGCCATTTAGAGAGCGAAGGGTGCAACGAGAATGCCGACGTCCTAACGGTTGTCTGCTCAACCGAAGGGGCTAGGAAGTCTGACTATCTAGATCGGTTGTCTACTCAACCGATCTAAAAGTTGTTGTAGAGCGGACTTGGCTTCTCGCTCGATCCCACAGACGGCACCAAACTGTGGGGGAAAAATCTTTGTGCTGATCTGAAGACTTCACCTCACCAGTCAATTGAAGTGGAATTGAAGATCGTTGGTCGATCTATTGGTTTGAAGGTATGCTTGAAGGCAGGTGCCTTAGTGACTTTGAGTTAGCTCTTCTGAGGTGCAAATAGAGAGAGATACAATCAGAAAGAACATTGACACAATGTGTGATCTCGGAGTTCAGCCGAAGCCTACGTCTTCGTGCTATAGGGAGCAACCCGAATTCACTAACACTTTGCTCGAAGTGACCTCGACAGGCTGAGTGTCACTGAAGTCTCTTCGACCTCTTCAAAGATAAGAAGAAGATCAAGGAGAGTTGAAGGATGGGAAGCTGGAAATCCCAGAGCTCTGGTTTCTGAAATGGATATCAACTGATGGCATTGATCTATTTTCAGAATTCTATTTCTGGTTCTGGAATTTTCGATCTGGATCCGGATCCTTTTTCCTTCTGAAGGCTCTGCTATTATAGGATTTTCTGAGAGAAAATCCAGGGTAAATGGCGGTTTTTGCTGCCGTATCTAGGGGATTCCACAGGCAGGGCTGGTGGGTCCCACCGTCGTCTCTGGGGATTCCACAGGCACGGCTGGTGGACCCTTCAAAAGTCTTCGTGGACCCACCAGGCAGGGCCGGTGGGTCTCGAGGTAGTCTTCATGGGCCCACCAGGCAGGGCCGGTGGGTCCCGAGGTAGTCTTCGGGGGCCCACCAGGCAGGGCCGGTGGATCCCACCGTCGTCTCTGGGGATTCCATAGGCACGGCTGGTGGACCCTTCGAAAGTCTTCGTGGACCCACCAGGCAGGGCCGGTGGGTCTGAGGTACTCTTCATGGGCCCACCAGGCAGGGCCGGTGGGTCCCGAGGTAGTCTTGGGGGCCCACCAGGCAGGGCCGGTGGATCCCGCGGTAGTCTTCGTGGGCCCATCAGGCAGGGCCGGTGGGTCCCACTGTTGTCTTCGTGGGCCCACCAGGCAGGGCCGGTGGGTCCCGCTGTTGTCTTCGTGAGCCCACCAGGCAGGGCCGGTGGGTCCCACTGTTTGCAAACTTCTTGCCAAAATTTGCACCCACGGATATCGGCTAAGATTGTTTTTGTTTGCCCAGGACTAATGCATTTAAGAAGCATTCCACCATATGATTTGAAGTAAAGATCCTCTTCTTGGAGACTATAGAATGGAAGATTTCTTTAGAGTTACTTGGATTGGAGCAGATCGTTACGTATTCTGCCTTATTTAAAAAATTCAAAGATTGGTTGCCTCCAATCTGAATGCCCATCAGTTAAGGCAAAAGTGGAGGTTGGCTATCTCCAACCCCCACAGCCTTTCGTTGTGGCAACAAGTTGCTACTCGATGGTATCCTTAGGCAACTCTTGATATTCAATCTGAATGCAACTTTTCTTGATTGGTTCTCTGAGTACTGAGGCAGCATTAGCTAGGTCATTGGCTTCTCGATTCTCGGCCCTCATAATCTGAACGAATTCGATGTCAGAGAATCAATTTTGGTTATGCTGCACTAGAGCTAGATAGTATTCTATCCTTTCTCCTTGAGCTACATAGTCTTCGTTGATCTGCTTGATTACCAACTGGGAGTCGCTATAGATAGTAAGATGATCTACCCCCAGAGCTACGGCAACCTTCAACCCAGAAATGAGTGCTTCGTACTCTGCTTCGTTGTTGGTAGCATTGAATCCAAGAAGGATTGCCTTTTGAAGATGGTCGAGTTTTGGGGATATCATAACTATCCAAATTTCCGAACCGATCACGCTTGAAGCCCCATCAACATAGAGTTCCCTTCGAGTAGATGAAGTAGTGGGAGCTTTAGGGCTCGGGTTGAAGGCCACTGGACCTGGATTGAGATGAGGCTCATCATTGTCGTCGAGATACATTTCGGGGTCATCCTCCAAGGTGATGGGATCTTCCACAGGGAAGTCAGCGAGGAAATCAGCAATGGCTTGACCCTTGAGGGAAACACAAGGTTCGAACTGAATACCGATGGCACTCATCTCAATCACCCACTTAGTCATCCGGCCTGCTTGACCTGCCTTATCGAGGATGTCTTTGAGTGGATGTTCCGAGATGACCGTGATTAAGTAAGAAACGAAGTAGGATCAGAGTTACCTCATCGCTGTTAGTAAAGCCAGTGACTTTCTCGATCTTCAAATAGCGAGTCTCTGCCGGAAGGAAAGTGTGGCTGATGTAGTAGACGGGGTGCTCGATACCTTCTCTTCTACCGACCAGAACTGCACTGATGGCTTGATCAATGACAGCAAGGTAGAGCCAGAGGTTTTCTTTTGTCAGTGGAGCCATTAAGATAAGAGCCTGAACGAGATAGTATTTGACACTCTGGAAGGCTTGTTCACAAGTCAGATTCCATCCTAAAGTGTCTGTTTTCCATAGCTTATCAAAAAGGGGCTTGCCCTTGTCAGAAGACTTAGAGATGATTCGGTTGAGAGCAGCTAGTCTTCCTGTGAGGCGCTGTACCTTCTTCGGATTAGTGGGCGATGGCATTTTGAGGATTGCTCGAATTTGGTCAGGATTCGCTTCGATGCCTCTCCTGGTTACCAGATGACCTAAGAATTTACCCGATTGAACTCCGAAGGCACACTTGGCTAGATTCAGTTCCATGTGATACTTCCGGAGGACCTAGAATATTTCTGCAAGATTGGAGAGATGATTCTCATGACTGAGGATCTTGGTGAGTAGATCATCGACATAGACTTTGATGTTACGGTCGATTTGCTCTTCCAAGATCTTCATGACTAGCCTTTGATAAGTAGATCCAGCGTTCTTGAGACTGAAGGGCATGACATTATAGCAGTAGAGGCCTTTGTCTGTCACAAAGCAAGTCTTCTCTCGATCGTCAAGATATAGAGGAATCTGGTTGTACCCCGAATAACCATCCATGAAGGACAGGAGATCGTGGCCAGCAGTGGCATCGATAAGTCTGTCTATTCTTGGCATAGGGAATATGTCTTTGGGGCATGCCTTGTTGAGGTTGTTGAAGTTGATACAGACCCATATTTTTTCGCTCTTCTTAGGAACCGCAACGATGTTGGAGATCCAAATTGGGTACTCTGCTTCACTAATGAAGCCTACCACGAGTAACTTATTGATCTCCTCTTGAACTGCAGTCAAGCGCTCTGCCCGGATTGCCTAGAGCTTTTGTTTGACAGGTTTTGCTCCTTCTTTGATAACAAGTCGATGGCATGCGTCATCTGGATTGATCCCAGGTATGTCTTCAAAACACCATACGAAAACGTCGATGTAGGACTGGAGGAAGGATACCATGTCTCGTGTTTCTACGTCATTGAGATTGGTATCGATGAATGTCTCTTGAAGGAGATCACCGCCGCTGATGTTTACTCAGGTGATCTCTTCGATTGAAGGCGAAGCCTCCCACTCGACAGATGGAGGTTTTGATAATGGGGGCTCCTTTGGTTGCTAGCTCGTAGAAGGGCCAGCTTTGTTTCTTTAACATTTTGGTGGTGCGAGGTTCACTCTGCGATCCGTCTTTGCTACGGTGGCTTCGCAAGATCGTCTGATTTGTTGATCGCCTGGAAGGCAGATAATACCCTTTCTTGTTGCAAATTTAAGGAGTTGATGGTATGAGGAGGATACGACGTTGATGTGGGGGAGGAAGGGTCGCCCAAGGATGATGTTGAAGTTGGATGTTCCTTCGATGATAGTGAACCTCACGGAGACTCGAGTCTGTCTGTTGAGGTCCAGGGTGAATCTCGATTCCCCTATTATCATACTTAGCTCCCCGTTGAAGCCCATAATGACGATGGGGATGATGTCTAGGCTTGAATACTTATACCCTAGATGCTTGAAGCAATCTGAGAACATAATATCGATTGAGCTGCCGGTGTCTATGAGGATTCGGTTAATGGTACTCCCGTCAATGATGAGCCGTAGGACCATGGGATCCCGGTGTGGAGTGTGTACTCCTTGAAGGTCACAGTCGTTGAAGATGATCGATGGCCATGTCAAGCCTTTGATGGGCTTCTCGACCCAGGTATCTTCCTTGTTTGCCGCTGAGTGAATATTGAAGATGCGCCGAACTGTCGATCGACTTCTTTCCCGGTCAGCATTTGATGGTGCAATGCTCTATAGATGCCGAAGATGTTAGCTCGCACGATGACTGTGATGAGCTAGTCGAGATTCGGTGGACCCGGCCATTAGGCTTCCTTTCCTTTTACTGAAGAAGGTTGGTGTTGGTCCCGTCCGTTCTTGACAAACTCTAGGAGATGGCCTTCACGCAACAGGTCCTCCAAATGATACTTTAGTCGGAAGCATCTAGTAGTTGCATGACCATGGCTGCGATGAAAGTTGCATTAAATAGATATGTCGGCAGTGAGTTTGGTATCTTATTGCAGAGGGTTCGACCGCCAAAGAAATTCTTTATGTTGAATTTGATCAAGAATTTGCTCGATCGGAAGGGTCCAATCGGTGAATATTGTTTTCTTCAGAGGCAATATGCGATCGTCTTCTCTTGGCCGCTTGGCTGGCAGAGGTGCTGGTGCCTTTGCATTATGGGCTTTGGCCATATGCTTAGGCGCTTCCCTTTCGGCAAGTCACCATTTGGACTCGCGTCCCTTTCGGGCGATTTGGTCATCTTCGACCTCTATCTCCTGCTGGATTCGATCGAACATTGAGCTGAGGGAAGGTGGAGGATTACGGATGAAGTCGTTATAGATGTGCAGATCGAATCAGAGAGCATTTTGGAAGGCCAACATAATGGCTTCATCGTTAAGATATCATCCAGAGAGAGCATCATGATCGTTACGGAATCTTCGCGTGAAGTTACGAAGACTCTCATCGGCTCCCATCCTCAACCGATACAGAGAATCAAGTTTCTTCTCTAGTTTAAGGTTGAGTTGATAGTGCTAGATGAAATGGTTCGCAAGGACTCCGAACTGGATGATCGATCCAGCACAAAGGTTGTGATACCAATCGAGAGAAGTCTCGTCGAGGATACCGACGAAGTTCCAGTAGAGTACATTATTCTCCTCCTTGTACTTCATCAAAGCTTGCTTGAATGCTAGGATGTAAAGGGTTGGATCTCCTTTCAAGCAAATTGAACTTTGGCAGAGTTGGAGTTCTCTAGCTCTTCGAGAAAGGCACTTGAAAAAGGCTTCGATGAGGAGGTCCGGCCAAAGAGTATCCTTCCCTATTACCGAGTCCTCGACCTTGCTGTTGATCCAGGGGCAAGACCGAGAAGTCTTGGTCTCCACCTTAAATTATTACCAGGTGGCCCTAGTGATGAAGATCGATTTGAGAGTCACGATAGAGGGGAAGAGATAGTGAAGGCCGGCCTTTCGAAGCAGACTCTTTCATCCGATATGTCACTCGTAGGTTGGGTTTCGCTTGTGCCTGCCTAACACAGTTGAGACCTGAGGATGATTGCGAGGATTGATCATCGATGTGATCCCAGACACTCTGCTTTCAAGGACCAGCCAAGGGGGTGGGCTCGCGATGACTTTTCTCTTGGGTTTCATGGCTCATAGACCTTTGTTGTTCAGAGTAGACGGATTATCAAGGTGGATCGGCCCTTTATTGATGGAAATGATAGGAAGAATAACTCCAGCATCAGAGGCTGCTTTCTTGATAGCGTCCCTCTCAGCAGTGAGAGTGACATTCTATTTTGCCAACTGTAGCAGCTAGAAGTCGAGTGCTGAGATCTGGTAAGTTGGCGGAGGATCCTCTGTTAGAGCGAGAGTGGTTTGCCCGATTGACTGTTGAAGTGGCAGAGGGATCGGTCGATCGATCGATCTCCCATTTCCAGAATAAGCTGCTATATCGGGATGGGTAAGAGGCACCCCGAAATTAAGTCGTTGACTCATTGAATGAGTCTCTGGACGAGGTTGATTCTATTGAGTGTTACTTCCCTCTGAATGATCATGATGCCTCATCTTTGCCATTTAGAGAAAGACAAGGAAGCGACCAGATCGCCGGTATCCCATCGGTTGTCTGATCAACCGAGGGGGCTGGAAAGTATGATTATCAAGATCGGTTGTCTGCTCAACCGATGCAATATTGTTATAGAGCGAACTGAGCTTCTCGATTTATCCCACAGATGGTGCCAAACTATGAAGGATGATCTTCGTGCCAACCCAAAGACTCCACCCAACCAGTTAATCGAATCGAGTCAAAGGTCTGATCGAACGTTTGTCTAGTTTGTTGGTTCAGATGTTAATATCTTTGAGTTAAACTTCTGAGTAGTCGAAAGGTTGTTGACACAAGATATGATCTCAGAGTTCAGCCGAAGCCTACGTCTCTGTGCTATAAGGAGCAACCTAAAATTTACTAACACTTGAACTGAAGTGACCTCGACAGGCTGAGTGTCACTGGTTCTCTTTGAAAAGAAGATCGAAAGATTTGGGTGTCAGAGCTCTGGATTTTAGAAAGTCTTATTCAGAAATCAGATATTCGATCTATTACACACGTAGGGTATGCTATTTATAGAGTTTTTTGGACGGGAATCGGGGTAGAGGGCGATTTTCTACAGCTATCGTCCGGATCCAGACGGGGGTTTGGTGGGTCCTGTCGTCGTCTCTGTGGACCCCCCAAGCAGGCTTGGTGGGTTCCGTCATTGTATCAGTGGACCCTTCAGGCCGAGCTGGTGGGTCCTGTCATCGTCTCTGTGGACCCCCAGGCAGGGCTGGTGGGTCCCGGCGTGGGGCGTTTGGCCAAAATTTGCACCCACAACTATTAAACTTTGATTTAATCCAACGGATAATATATAAGCCGTTGCTAAAACTATATTATAGTGACGAACAAGAATACATCTATCGGTAAAAAGTCCATCTATTAATAACCAAGTTTGACTCCCCGGTCTCCCCGCTCCTCTGGCGCGCCTCCGGCCTTGATCCACCAATGTCGTCTCGTCCTTCTAAGAAAATGGTACAAGGATCGTACATAATGTGGATAAGGTGGAACCTTCAGGGACTAGGGTTCATGGCTTCTAACTTGGACTCGATTGATACACTACCCGAGTGTACCATCGATCCTCTGAGTCTGAGTTAACCTGCGTGGCCACCTAGAGTGCGATGCAAGCTGTACTCCAATTCCCCTAGACTTACTATATTCTCCATATACCCTTGCTCTCCGCTTAGTGTGGTAAACTCGTTGTCCCTCCACTTGGTGCGATGATGTAACTCGAGCAACAGAGAATACCGTTAGACTCGAGTGCTTATATGACTCGGTTCCTTTCAGGTTGACCACGTACATCGTACCTCCGATTACTCTGCCGAGTAATCAGATATGTCACCAGTCCAACTGATGACCACTTGGCCAGGGTTTAATATGATATATGTCAGACCAAGGAACGCACCTCCCGTCAGTGATATGGATGGCCTATAGAAGTGACACGCTGATGCAACACCAGCCGGGTAACCCAATACACCGTGGTTTTGGATCATTGTATCCGGATCCTCACACATTGGTGTGCCAAAGCACCACTCAACTAGTTAGTCCATCAGATATGGTTCCTCAGGGTTTAGGACTGTTTTACCCTAAGTAAAAACACGACTTAGTGCACCGGTGTCTGCTCACTGATCTGTGCACCGTGTTGGTTCCGTTCGGCCACAGACATTGTGACTAGTAATGACCGTGGTGAAGATACCCATGTTCTGTCATCCCAACAGCTTCTCCTGATAGGGTGACCGTGGTGAAGACACCTATGTTCTGTCATCACTTGAGTCTCCCACTCAAGTGAATTATCATGTAGTCATGACTCTCTGTTCTGTAATCAGAACACGTACTAAGGTACGTACCAAGACGCAATCCTAAGCTATCAACCATACATAGCTAAACTATAGGTTTTTATGAGCTGTAGACCTCACCAATTCTAATACCTATAATATTGTTATGTTAGGATTTGCTATATGAGTTCTTATTAGATAGTCGGGTATATCCTTAAGGTTTTAGTTTGAGGATTTAATTACCTTCCTACCCTACTGAAGGGGACACCTTTCAGTAGAAACAGTTAAGAGGGATGCTTCTTAACTTGGTAAGGTAAGTAATTGAATCCCCAACCCTATGGATATGTTAGATTGTTGTATTCTCTATATAATTTCTCTTTAAGGTGTATAGCTTGCCCCCTCTTTCCTTTTTGTTTGGTAAGTTATCTGGCTTAGGATCTATCAAAGAATTCCATTTGTAGTAATGCATGGGTCTTGATGGTCCCCAAAAATACCCGCTGCAGTGAGCTCACCATAAGGAATTGTTCTCAAGATGCCGAAGGAACCTGAAGAGTCACGAGAGCAGTGCAATTGAAGTAGGACACAAAGAGAGAAGCAACACCCATGGCTGTGGCTCGCAGCCCGCCCGGAGTCTCTATGTGAGGCCGCATGTGGCCGTGGCTTACAACCCGCCCAGGGCTGACCCTGACCATATGCGACTAGCTCGCACGTGGTAGAGATCGCCCAGTGGTTGGTGCTCGTAGCCCGCCCGGCGCTTGCGGTAGCGGATCGTTGCATATCAGGGATAGAGACCACCTGCGGTCGTGGTTTACAGCCCGTCCAGGGTCGACCCTGACCGTATGTGACTAGCTCACACGTGGTAGAGGTCCCAGTGGCTGGTGCTCACAGCCTGCCCGGCGACCAGCTTGCATGCCAAAAGATCGCCCCTTTTGCTAATAGAAAACTTAGAATGGTATCTACGAACACCCACGGCTCGCTCAGGAGCTCGTCAAACCAGACACCCACAACTCGCCTAGGAGCTCGCCTGATTACGTTAATGGCCAAGGAGATCGCCCCACCCATGGAGCTCGACTTTTGGTGATAGGAAGAAGGTGGTGGATCAACGGAATGAGAGCTCGCCTTCTTCCCCTCAGAGGTCGCCTATAGTAAGGCAGCGCCAAAACAACAGGTGTCACTGCCCCCATGGAGCTACATGGACGATTGTAGCCCACGAAAGCCGGCTAAAGTTGGTCTGGGACCTCCCAGACTTGAACTTTCCAGAACCTCCACCAAGCAACAACAAGACAAGTGCTTCCCCCCCCCCCTCTCTCTCTCTCACACCGCCTGGCTGGCTAGATGAAAAAGGCCGTCAGAGACCCATGTGGGCCGACACATGGGGGCACTGAAGGTGCTAGAAAGACCACCACGCGTTATGCTCTGATAGGCGGCAAAAGGCTATAAAGGTACCACCTCTGGCTCCAAAGTACAGGTTCAAAACCTGAAACCCTACCACTTCCATCCACTACAGCTCTCCCTTGTTCGTACCTGTTCTGACTTGAGCGTCGGAGGGTCTGTGCTCCGGAGGGAGCCAGCCGTTCTTATGCGTTCTCTAATTTGCAGGACAACCACACGGACCAGCGAAAAATATCCCCAAACATTTAGCACCGTCTGTGGGATCTTTCGACTGGTTCCTGCGAGGACGCCTATGACCACACGTGCTTCTTTAGTGATACGGGGATGGCTCCAGCCACGAGGGGACAGTGGCGGGTGAGGACCCGTGCGAGATCTGCACGCAGCGGGCCTCCTGCCGAAATCCCCCAGCCCCCTGTCCCGTTCAGTGACCAGCTCCTTTTGGAGATGTTGGCCACTCAGCGGGCCATGATGGAAGAACTAACCCGATTGCGCCGGGTTCTGACGGTGAGTCAGCGAACTAAACATCTCTCTCGGGTTCGTCCCGCGGGGAGGAGGATCAGCGATATAGCCTCAGCATCCGGGAGGGTCATGAAGGACCGCTCCCCTTGGGCAGCCTCCTCCGATCCCTGCGTCACTCCAGTCCACCGCTGCGCCCATGCGGCGGGCATCCCTACAAGAGCCCCCTGTCGAGGGAGCAGCGGCACGTAGGGTGCAGGCAACCCTACTTGAACGGTTATAACGCCTCACGACCCAGCGATCCAGCAACAAGACGACCCCGCAGACTCTCCCTCCTCGCCGACGAAGAAGAAGTGCGGACTCAGACGAGTCAGAGGCGAGGTCCCAGGGATGAAACTGTAATCCCCATCATCGATGAGAGAGGGAGCCCACAGAGGCTCGAGAAGCGATGGCTTCTCATTGACCTATCCCGGCGCCAAGACAACCTTCGGAGAGGCGACATAACAGTCGCCAGGAGGGCGCACTCAGGAACCGCCATGGCGAGGGCCCGAGCCTACCCCGGGGGAGTGTGCATGACCTCTTAGGACCTGCGTAGCCACCTATGGGAGCTCCCCCTGGGCACTGGTAGCTACCTAACGTGCTCGTTGATCTATTAGAAGATCTTGTCACTCATGGAGGGAGCTCGCCCTTCACGAGTGACGTTCACCAAGGGGGTTTCCCTCAGCATTGGACCCCGCCGAAGTTTGTGTTGTTCGACGGGTCCCAAAATCCTGTGGACCACCTCCTGGCCTACCGGAAGTTGCTGTTTTTTTGAGATCAGGACCATGTCCTGTGCCGAGTATTTCCAAGCAGTCTCACCGATTCGGCTTTGAATTGGTTTCACAAGCTGCCATCCTGCTCCATTCCAAACTTCCCTACCCTCTCTAGGCTATTCCTAGAATAGTACCGTTGCAATCGGCAACCCCCAAAGAGGATAGAATCTTTGTTTACCCTAACTATGGGGGTCCGGGAAACACTCCGATGTTTCGCTACGCGGTTTCGAAGTGCTTACCTTGCCTTGGAAGATTCAGCTGGCTAAGACAGCACAGCGGTGAGCGCCTTTAGGAGCGCTCTTCCTGAAGGGGGAAAGCTCCACGATACACTTGTGATCTCTGACCTGTGTACAATGGTCGAGCTCTTCGTCCCTGATCCAGCAGCACATCAAGCTGGAAGATATGGTGCTCGACCGAAAGGGGAAGGCAGTTAAGCAGCGACCTCCACCTGCTTTGCAACCTTTCATCGTTAAAGCCATGGAGCGATGTGAGGTACCCCCTGCGGTGCTGTTACCCAGCCCGCCCGGAGCTCCAGTCGCGAAGCCCACGGAGGTTCCAGCAGCGGCCGTTGGAAGGCTGGCGAATTGGCATTTGCCTCCCGGACTGGGGGAGCGAGACTTCACGGTGATGACCCTCTGTCCGGGGCAAATACTGCTCCAAGTCTGGAGCGAGCCGTTTGTCAAGTAGCCCCCACCTCTGCAGCTAGGTGAGCCTGGCTCCACAGACAATACCTGATGGTGCGCATTCTATCGAGGTGTTGGGCACCACACCAATCAGTACTTGAAGAACCACCTGGAGGACTTGGTCGCTCTGGGGCACTTGGATCAATTCATCTCACCCCCAAGGCGATTTGAGGTGACGCCCGTGTGAGTCCCCCGCGAGGGAGATCGCCCGGGACTGACGGAGCCCGCTCTACCGCCACCTCCCCCAGGGGGGCCCATGATCTACCACACCATCACCGGGCGCCTGAGCGAGCCGAGGTCCAGTAACGAGGTTCGGCGTCAAGTGAGAGAGGTGGAGCAGACTCAACTGTACACTCAGTCTCTCTAACCCCTACTTTGCTCCAAACACCAAGAGTGGAAGCTCAAGAATTCCTATGGTTCTCAGAGGATGATATGGCCGGGGTTGTCACGCCCCACAATGACCCCCTCGTTATACGCCTCATGATGGCCAATATAGAGGTGCGACGTATATTAGTGGACTCTGGGAGTGCCGTCGACATTCTCTTCTTGTCAGCTTTCTAACATATGAGATTGCGACAAATTGATTTGTCTCCGTCCACGCGCTCCCTCAGCGGCTTCACCAGCGAGGTCGCCAAGGTGGTCGAAGAGATCACCCTGATTGTGACGGCGGGCCCCAAAGTGCGTCAAGCCTGCTTTGCGGTGGTGGATGGACAGTCCGCGTTCAATGCCATATTAGGGCGGCCTTGGTTGAGGCAAATAAACGCGGTGTCCTCACCCAATCACCAGGCCCTCAAGTTCCCCACCCTGAGCGGGGTTATGGTTATTTGGGGGGATCAGGTCGCTGCTACTAGGTGTGAGAAGGACGTTCATCACCTCGCTACCATTGGAACCTCAGAGGCCAAGTGACCGGCACCATCCTAGCAGTTAACTGCGGTTTCGTGCGAGCTCCCAGACAATCCAATCACGATTCCCCATATCGGGACACCTACTCCACCCCCGGGTAGGAGCGGCATTGATCCCGAGCATGGTGTGGAAGGTCGCCTGGGAGATACTGCAAAGGGAAAATTTCCTGTTGTGGAGCTACTCCAAGAGATTGATATCGGAGATGATGGGATTCCAAAGGTCATTCACCTTGGGACATCATTGACTGAAGTTGAGGTATTGGCCTTGACTAGTCTACTCAAAGACTATTGCGACATATTTGCCTGGAGCTCGCCGATATACCAGGGATCGACCCAGAGATCACTTGTCACCGTCTGCACACCCTGCACGACTTCCCTCCGGTCAAGAAGAAAGCTCGGCATATCTCGGCCATGAAGTCTGTCGCAGTTACAGCAGAGATACAGAAGCTAGAGCAAGCTGGCTTTATCCGAGAGGCCCATTTTTCTGAGTGGATTTCCAATATCGTGGCTGTACCCAAGAAGAGCGGGGTTGTCAGAGTATGCATTGACTTCTCCAAACTCAACAAAGCATGCCCGAAAGATGGATTTCCCCTTCCCAGAATCGGGGCTCTGGTCGACGTGGCGATCGGGTTCCAAGCCTTACATTCATGGACAGGTATTCTGGATACCGTCAGATACCCCTCCACGACGATGATCAAGAGAAGACCACTTTCTACTCTGGGGCGGGGTACCAGAAGTTTTTTTGCTACCAGGTGATGCCATTTAGGCTCAATAACGTTGGAGCGATCTACCAAAGGTTAGTCACCCACATGTTTAAAGATCAGATCGGCAAGAATATCGAGGTCTATGTAGACGATCTCTTGGTGAAAAGCTGGAAGCGGGAGGGGCATGTTGCCGACCTCCGAGAAGTTTTCGATGTTCTGAGAAAATTCCAAATGAGGTTTGTGGGTGCAAATTTTGGCAAGAAGTCTACAAACCACGGGACCCACCGACCCTGCCTGGTGGGCCCACCGAGACTACCGTGGGACCCACCAGCCCTGCCTGGTGGGCCCACCGAGACTACCGTGGGACCCACCAGCCCTGCCTGGTGGGCCCACCGAGACTACCGCGGGACCCACCAGCCCTGCCTGGTGGGCCCACAGAGACTAACGCGGGACCTACCAGCCCTGACTGGTGGGCCCACAGAGACTACCACGGGACCCACCAGCCCTGCCTGGTGAGCCCACAAAGACTACAGCGGGACCCACCAGCCCTGCCTGTGGAATCCCCAGAGATAACAGCGGGGCCCGCCAGCCCTGTCTGGAAGATCCCCAGATACAACAGCAAAAACCACCATTTGCCTCCAGATGCCCTCCCAAGAAATCCTATAAATAGCAGAGCTTTCAAATGTAAAAGGATCCAGTTTTCAAATCTGAAATCTGATTATAGAAACCAGAGCTTTTGAATTCCAGCTTTCCATCCTCCAACTCTCCTCGATCTTCTTCTTGTCTCTGAAGAGATCGGAGATACTTCAGTGACACTCGGCCTGTCGAGGTCACCTCAAGCAAAGTGATAATGAATTCGGGTTGCTCCCTATAGCACGGAGACGTAGGCTTCGGCTGAACTCCGAGATCACATCTTGTGTCAACATTCTCTCTGTTTGGATATCATAAGAGGCAATTCAAAGTCACTAAGACATCAACCTTCAAACCTGCTTTTCAATCAACAGATTTACTAACGATCTTCGACTCAACTTCAATTGACTGGTGAGGTGAAGTCTTCAAGTCGGCACGAAGATTTTTCCCCCATAATTTGGCGCCGTCTGTGGGATCCGAGCGAGAAGCCAAGTTTGTTCTGCAACAAGCATCAGATCGGTTGAGCAGACAACCGATCTAGATATCCAAACATCCCAGTCCCTTCGGTTGAGCAGACAACCGTTAGGACACCAGCAATCTTGTTGAATCCTTCGCTCTCTCTAAATGGCGAAGATGAAGCATCAGGATCATCCAGAGGGAAGTAACATGTAATACCTGGTTTTTCCAAACTTAAATTTGGCTAAGGGCAACCCCAGAATTTTTTTGGACGAATAATCCTAAATTAAATTAATGTGTTTGTGTGGCATAATTTTATGGGTATAATGTGTGGTGGACTTGAGTTGAACTAGCCAGGAGTCCCGAGTCCGAGTCACGAGGTGACGGGAGTAATATTTGGAAATGGGTATTTTTATGTACATCTGTGCGTGGGGTACATTTTTAATTTGAATAATAACATGTTGATTGGCTATCTTTCAAAATATATATATATATATATATATATATATATATATATATATATATATATATATATATATATATATATATATATATATATATTGACTGAAAATTGAGAATCAGTTGGACTTGACACTCACGGTGTCGGCCCGACGCGACACAACAAGATGTGGGTTCGAACCGTAGCATAGTAAAAATTGTGGTCTATGCAAATGTAGTTATGCCAATTACAGCTTACTCTTACTTTACTTGAGGGAAATTATCGTTCAATTCACACTCTTAATTGTGGTCTTTCTATAAATAGATCTTCTTGTTCAAGTCATAGTTGTCTGTTGCTTCCGGATCAGACAAGTGAATCCCACTCAGCCCCCCGATCGATTGCAACGAGACGTCGCGATTCGATGCCATGTTTATTTGTCATGCTCATCATGCTTGGCAGATCAAGGGTTGAAAATGAATGTCTCACATTTATGGGATGGGATCAGGCACATCCCATCCCACAGATCATGACGTACCTATGTTTTCCGCCTAATAGTTGACAGCCGCATCCTATCCCATGCATTCACACCCAGCTCCACCTGCCACTCTCAACCTTTCCCTTTATTAACCCCAGCTTCACTCCATCCCCATGAGGTGGGTGGGTGTGTGTGTGTGTGTGAGAGAGAGAGAGAGAGAGAGAGAGCAGACGGGGAGTTAGAGAGGAAGAGAAGAGGAAAGTGATGGTGCCGACACCCTCCTATCCTTCCTTTGCACAGCCATACCCCATCTGAAGTAGCCCAGCATCGATCCGGTGTAGTTCTCCATCCTCTGGTCCTTTCTTCGGTCCCGAGGTGAGCCATTCTCCATCCTCTGTTTCCCCTTGAGCCCACACTACACCACAAACACCTGCACCCATGCCGGCGACCCGGCCATGCATGCACCACCACATGTGGCCCTGCCACTTGCCGGGACCACCTCATCCAACACCATTGCGCCGGCCATGTCGCCACCACACGCGCACACACCACCAAAACTTGTGGGACGTAATCCGGTTCCTATGCACCTCTTCTCATGTCTAGTGCATCCAGCCGGAGTCTTATGGCCACCGCTATGCGGTTCGGATCTGCCGCCATTGACAGTAGCCAATGCTTGCAGAGATGAGATTTGACCGGCCAAACAACCAACAAACTGAATCCTCATGACCGGTTAGGAGTTTTCAAAGAAAACTCTGACTCACTAGCTTCTCCCGATTGAAATAAGAAACTAGGGATTTACAAGTAATTATGGGGATTGTTTTCCTAGTATAAAATCACCTTCTTTATACATAGTGACACTTTGATTGGTTGAGATGTATTTGAGTTATACCCATTGGATCCAACCTAATCCAATCTTAGATCTGATTACTCCAGCCATAACCAGACCCAAAGGATCAGGTCTGATGCTACTTGGATAGGATAGGGTCCAGTCAGACTAGATCAAACCAGACCCAATTCTTACATCGAAATATGTGTTTTTACGATATCTGGCATATTCGTGGCCCGATTCGTGTGAAACTAGTGACAATGGATTCCTTGCATTAAACCCTGTCTTCTCATACTATTTCCAGACCTTGGTTCTTTACTGATTGTTAGGGGAGCCATTCGTGACCAATCAGCTATGTCGGTCCAGTTTTAATTACCGGCCTATTGCCATTAAACATTGAGACCCACAAAACCTTCTAATCTATTTGACTGTCTTGATTTTACTTTTACGTTCACATTAGTGGTACTTATGAAGCCTTCCCTGCATGTGCCAGGAGTCTAGGCTAATTGTGATAATTTGGAAATTGGGATTCCGTGCGAGATAGTCATTGCCCTGACCGAGGCAAGTATTCACTTGCTCTGAGGTTATTTTCGAATTATGTTTTCGTATGCATAATTTGTGATATTTGCAAATGATTCATCATATATTGTATGATATAACCATGAGTCGTAGGATGATTAATATTGGGCTATGGCGGCATATTGGGTTTGACATTGTTTAATTAGAATTGCATGGCAAAATTCTTAATGTTGTCGATTAACACTCTTGTTGAGACCCGTGCTTGCTGGATGATTGAAAACGATCAAACACTGTATTTTTACTATGTATGATATGGGGTTAGTACTATGGCATATACTATTGGAAATTATTATAGCGTGTCTCTAAACATATTATAATTAAGAGTTGAATGAAATATCGAATGGGAGTTGAAAAGCCAGTAGCTGAGTGGTAGTTCATAACATTTTTATCTCAGATTGTTTCTTATTAAGCTATATTATCGCTCTCTTTGATCTCGTTATAATTTATCTTATTTTAAAGACACCCTCGCACACACTCACCCCTTAGAGCGGGGGTTTACTTGCCAGTCAGTGGTTTGGACTGACCCCGTTTGGGGCACTACTCTTTCCACGAGTAGACTTTCTTGCAGAGTGGTACCAGAGCTAGAGTACGGGTGGCAGCTGCGGAGTAGTGGTAGTAGCAGAGTTAGTAGCTGTAGCTTTCTTTTTGTAGTAGTCATTTGTAGGCCTTATGTTGTATTTATTGGGACTGTATTATGGATATCAGAATAAGAATATTGTTCGGTTTAGTTTACCCTGTGGTATTGTTAGTATAGATCATAGTTGCAATGATCTAGCTGTAAAACCCATCTTGGTAGGCTTCTCCTCAAGGCCCATGCTTAGAACCGATCAACTTAAATTATAAGGAGATATAGATGGCCTAACGGGTTAATCCTATAGATAGGACCACCAGACTAGCCTTTGTGAGTGGTAGAGTGAGTGAGGCTACTTGGCTTGCCGTCGGAGGCTAGAGCATAGCGTCATGCTCCCTTAGCAAGAAATCCTGTTAACGTGTAATGGCACCGACATGCCATAAATACTAAAAGAAAACATATAGAAATAAGCTATGAGGCTCCTAAATTGATGTAGTACTTTAATCTTGACCCAACCCTTCACCCCTTCCTATCCTCACACCCCAGAGATCGGTCTCCAGATTTTTGGGGCGTGACAACTGGTATCAGAGCTTAGGGATATGATTCTAAGGATTAGGATTGTAGGAGTAGGAGTTTAGGTCTTATAGTAGTGTTCTGACATAGATAGTTGCTTTGCAGATGGCGTGTACTAGAAGCGGCAACGGAGCAGGGTCGTCCTCTGGGCCTGACGACACTACGAGGATAATAGAGATGCTCCAAGGGATGACCACCATGGTTCAGCAGCAGCAGGCTACTATTGCGCAGCAGCAAATAGTAGCCCAACAGCAGACTAGCCTAGCTCAGGCTGCCCTTGCCCAGGCACAAGCTCGCCAGCAGGCTGAGGGTGAGCGACGAGGGAAGTTGTTGAAGGACTTCAAGGCAATGGCACCTCCGGTCTTCAAGGGAGAGCTAGACTCCTTGGAGGCAGATCGATGGTTTGAGCATATGAAAAAGGTCCTGGACATTTTGGAGGTCACTGAAGAGCGACGAGTCACTCTTGCCTCATACCAATTCGAGGCAGAGGCCGACTTTTGGTGGCAGTCGGTCTTGCATTCGAGGGCAGCTGATAGTGGAGCTATCACTTGGTCGAAGTTTGAGGAAATATTTTGAAAGAAGTTCTTTCCTGTGACTGTGCAAAACCAGATGGAGATGGTGTTCCTGGCCCTTGAACAGGGGTCTCGTACTGTGGCACAGTATGAGGCCAAGTTTTCAGAGCTTTCTAGATATGCCTTGCAAAAAGTAGCGACTGACGCCCGAAAAGCAAGACATTTTGAGCATGGCCTAAATCCGGAGATTAGAGGGAAGCTTTCTGCATTCTTAGATCAGTCTTATGAAGATGTGGTTAATCGAGCATTAGCTATAGAGTGCGAAATAAAAGAATCTAAGAGATTCCTAGAAGGGCATCGGGAGGAGCACTGCAACAAACGACAAAAGACTTCACCCAAACCTCAAGTTGATTTTGAAGAAGGAAAAAGCCAGGAGCAATTAATATGTCATAACTGCAGACGAGAGGGCCATGTTCAGAAAGAATGCCCGTTGAAGGGGACATGTTACGTCTGTGGCCAGGGAGGTCACAAAAAGAGGGACTGTCCTTCACTTATTTAGTCAACATTATGAGTTTGCTTTTCGAATTGTAGTAATAATGTAGGTGAATGGTTTATATATTGGTCATAAAGGAAATTTTATGAATAATCGAATTGGATATTTGGACGGTATTAGACTTTCATGTGGTTGTGTGTGTCGTTCTCCCTTGAGGGGTAAACTTGAGTGGTTGGTTTGAAAACACATTGTGGGAAGAGATCCCAAGCGATGATAAGCGTGCCAAGTGGGCGACGGAATACACACTGACTCTCTGGCGACTTTGGCGGCTACGCACTGACTCTTCGGAGGCTTTGGTGGCTAAGTACCTTCTCATCAGAGAATTTGACGGAGACACATTTTCTTTTCAGAGAATTTGGTGGAGCACTGTTCCTGATTGGACTTTGACGGTTAACTTTGTACTGTCCAGAATTGGGACCTTAGCGGTTTGTAGTGAGTAGGTTGCAGTGGGCAGTGATCGTTAAACCTAATGATTTTTTTTTCTTTATCAGTTGATAACATTTGAGCGATAATTGTGAGAGACAATTACTTTTGCTTATATTATCGTAAGAGATATATTGAGATCTCTTAGCATGAGTGTAGTACTAAAGGCAACCTTGGAGTAAGGTTGTAGGCCCTTGATAAATATTTATTTGAGTTTGCTATTTAGCAAGTTAATCAAGGATTAGAGATTGAATTTACACGATTGATTGGTTTAGGATGGCTTATCTGACCTGGTTGTAGGGTTATTTTTTATATTGATTCTCATCGACCTTCAGCACTAGAGACCTAGCCGGTGCCTAGGGTTCCTTGATCTTCGTTGACCTTTAGTACTAGAGACTTAGCAGGTGTTTAGGATTCCTTGATCCCTGTTGACCCTTGATACTAGAGACCTATTCAGTATTTTAGGATTGTTCATTGCATTCTACTTGCTAGATTTCCTTGATGTATCTTGAGTCAGTTTTATTTGGTGTTTATAGTATGTGTGCCCTTGTTGAATGGAACCCACGAGTGATGATGAAGACCCTTGGAAATGATGGTTTTATTTTAGCAGTTTTCGCATGTCTCGGTAGAGACTCTCTAGTAAGAGTACAAATTATTCCTCGGGAACTTTGGTAGTGGATTGTGACTATCCAGTAGAGGATATAGTGAGGCTACGCACTGACTCTTCAGAGGCTTTGGCAGCTACGCACTGACTCATTAGAGGCTTTGGCGGTTACGCACCTTCTCTTCGAAGAATTTGGTGGATACATACGCACTGACTCTTCGGAGGCTTTGGCGGCTATGCACTGACTCATTAGGGGCTTTGGCGGCTACGCACTGACTCAATAGAGGATTTGGCGGTTACGCACTTTCTCTTCGGAGAATTTGGTGGATATATACGCACTGACTCTTCGGAGGCTTTGGCGGCTATGCACTGACTCATTAGAGGCTTTGGCGGCTACGTACTGATTCTTCGGAGGCTTTGGCGGTCACGCACTGACTCTTCGGAGGCTTTGGCGGCTATGCACTGACTCATTAGAGGCTTTGGCGGTTACACACCTTCTCTTTGGAGAATTTGGTGGATACATACGTACTGACTCTTCAGAGGCTTTGGCAGCTACGCACAGACTCAATAGAGGATTTGGCGGTTACGCACTTTCTCTTCGGAGAATTTGGTGGATATATACGCACTGACTCTTCGAAGGCTTTGGCGGCTACGCACTGACTCATTAGAGGCTTTAGCGGCTACGCATTTTCTCTTTGGAGAATCTGTTGGGGTACTCTTCCTGAATGAAACTTTGGTAGTTGAACTGACCGGATAATAATAATGGGAAGCTAAAATTTGAACATTTACATATTGGAAAGATGGTAGTGACGATGTGAATGTAGTTGCCTACATTTATGGAATTTTAAAATGTCCCATCGGCTGGAGATGTAATCGGTTTGTTTGCACTAGCTTTAGTAGCTGCTGGTTGTTTCAGTTTTCTCTTGATGAATTATTACTAGTTCTTGGCATTTTTAAAAATTATACCAGTTTTTCTTGGTTGACTTCATTTCGCTTTTAGTTATCTTGTTTGGATTTAACTAGTTTAGTTTAGTTCTGGATTTTTCAAGTTATCCCTAATCACCTTGGTTCTTTTAATCTCACTTTTATGTATTGTAAGGCATCAATCTAGCTAATTCAATGGTTAGTTGGTACTTGGAGTTGGTATGTTTAGTCATTGTTTAGAGTGCCATTTGCTAGTAGGGTACTAGATAGCATTAAGTTTTCTAGTCTTCACTTGGTATTAGTATGGCAGGTAGCTTCTTAACCTAAGTCAGAGTTGTTTAGTTTTAGGACTGAACATCCAATCTTAGAGAGAGTTCTTACCAGAGTGGTGTGTAGTTATGTTGATATCCTTATTTTCAGCTCCCTTAATTCAGTAAGTTGGTTGTTCTCTTAGTTGGTATTATCTACTTAGGTAGTAGTGTTTGCATAGAAAATAGATGTTTTGTTCTACGGAGGAATCTTGTAAGAATTAAGTCTAGACATCCTAGTTCGAGTCATCTTAGTCGTTGTCTTTAGTTTGGATTTATAGGTGTATGAGGGTAGGCTTATATGTAGGAATACGTTAATGTGTTAATACCATTAGTTGATAGCATATCATGATCTTGTTTTGTGATTCAGGTTGCTTCCTCATTTCTGAATAAAGGGGACGCTCCTTATCTAGGAAAGAAAAATAATCTAGATTCACAAAAAAAAAAATAATAATAATAATAGTAATAATAAATTTAAAAAAAAAAATTTTGTCCATAATGCTTAGAATGGAAATAGAAACCATAACTCGTATTCGCGATACAAGAACTTAGGAGCTTAGCTTTACCCTACTAATTATATGACTCGATTTGTATAAGTTCGTTAGTTGAGAGAGTAAAGTCGTGACTGAAAGAGTCTGAGGCAGTCTTCTTTGTGTGAGCATTGTATAGTGGTGTAGTTTTTTTTAATGTCGACAGTGTCAGTAAAAATCTTTGTGTTGGTTGTAACTCCGTCTTACTTAGTTCGTTTTCTTTGCTCCGGTAATAGAAGTTGGTAAAGTTGCAACCTCAATTTAGTAGGTGAATTTTCGGGACGAAAATTTAAATAAGGTGGGTAGGATGTAATACCCGGTTTTTCCAAACTTAAATTTGGCTAAGGGCAACCCCAGAATTTTTTTGGACAAATAATCCTAAATTAAATTAATGTGTTTGTGTGGCATAATTTTATGGGTATAATGTGTGGTGGACTTGAGTTGAACTAGCCAGGAGTCCCGGGTCCGAGTCACGAGGTGACGGGAGTAATATTTGGAAATGGGTATTATTATGTACATCTGTGCGTGGGGTACATTTTTAATTTGAATAATAACATGTTGATTGGCTATCTTTCAATATATATATATATATATATATATATATATATATATATATATATATATATATATATATATAAATATATATATATATATATATATATATATATATATATATATATATATATATATATATATATATATATATATATATATTGACTGAAAATTGAGAATCAGTTGGACTTGACACTCAAGGTGTCGGCCCGACGCGACACAACAAGATGTGGGTTCGAACCGTAGCATAGTAAAAATTGTGGTCTATGCAAATGTAGTTATGCCAATTACAGCTCACTCTTACTTGAATTGAGGGAAATTATCGTTCAATTCACACTCCTAATTGTGGTCTTCTATAAATAGATCTTCTTGTTCAAGTCATAGTTGTCTGTTGCTTCCGGATCAGACAAGTGAATCACACTCAGCCCCCCGATCGATTTCAACGAGACGTCGCGATTTGATGCCATGTTTATTTGTCATGCTCATCATGCTTGGCAGATCAAGGGTTGAAAATGAACGTCTCACATTTATGGGATGGGATCGGGCACATTCCATCCCACAGATCATGACGTACCTATGTTTTCCGCCTAATAGTTGACAGCCGCATCCTATCCCATGCATTCACACCCAGCTCCACCTGCCACTCTCAACCTTTCCCTTTATTAACCCCAGCTTCACTCCATCCCCATGAGGTGGGTGGGTGTGTGTGTGTGTGTGTGAGAGAGAGAGAGAGAGAGAGAGCAGACGGGGAGTTAGAGAGGAAGAGAAGAGGAAAGTGATGGTGCCGACACCCTCCTATTCTTCCTTTGCACAGCCATACCCCATCTGAAATAGCCCAGCATCGATCCGGTGTAGTTCTCCATCCTCTGGTCCTTTCTTCGGTCCCGAGGTGAGCCATTCTCCATCCTCTATTTCCCCTTGAGCCCACACTACACCACAAACACCTGCACCCATGCCGGCGGCCCGGCCATGCATGCACCACCACATGTGGCCCTGCCACTTGCCGGGACCACCTCATCCAACACCATTGCGCCGGCCATGTCGCCACCACACGCGCACACACCACCAATACTTGCGGGACGTAATCCGGTTCCTATGCACCTCTTCTCGTGTCTAGTGCATCCAGCCGGAGTCTTATGGCCACCGCTATGCGGTTCGGATCTGCCGCCATTGACAGTAGCCAATGCTTGCAGAGATGAGATTTGACCGGCCAAACGACCAACAAACTGAATCCTCATGACCGGTTAGGAGTTTTCAAAGAAAACTCTGACTCACTAGCTTTTCCTGATTGAAATAAGAAACTAGGGTTGTACAGGTAATTATGGGGATTGTTTTCCTAGTATAAAATCACCTTCTTTATACATAGTGACACTTTGATTGGTTGAGATGTATTTGAGTTATACCCATTGGATCCAACCTAATCCAATCTTAGATCCGATTAGTCCAGCCATAACCAGACCCAAAGGATCAGGTCTGATGCTACTTGGATAGGATAGGGTCCAGTCAGACTAGATCAAACCAGACCCAACTCTTATATCGAAATATGTGTTTTTACGATATTTGGCATATTCATGGCCCGATTCGTGTGAAACTAGTGACAATGGATTCCTTGCATTAAACCCTGTCTTCTCATACTATTTCCAGACCTTGGTTCTTTACTGATTGTTAGGGGAGCCATTCGTGACCAATCAGCTATGTCGGTCCAGTTTTAATTACCGGCCTATTGCCACTAAACATTGAGACCCACAAAACCTTCTAATCTATTTGACTGTCTTGATTTTACTTTTACCTTCACATTAGTGGTACTTATGAAGCCTTCCCTGCATGTGCCAGGAGTCTAGGCTAATTTTGATAATTTGGAAATTGGGATTCTGTGCGAGATAGTCATTGCCCTGACCGAGGCAAGTATTCACTTGCTCTGAGGTTATTTTCGAATTATGTTTTCGTATGCATAATTTGTGATATTTGCAAATGATTCATATGATTAATATTGGGCTATGGCGGCATATTGGGTTTGACATTGTTTAATTAGAATTGCATGGCAAAATTCTTAATGTTGTCGATTAACACTCTTGTTGAGACCCGTGCTTGCTGGATGATTGAAAACGATCAAACACTGTATTTCTACTATGTATGATATGGGGTTAGTACTATGGCATATACTATTGGAAATTATTATAGCGTGTCTCTAAACATATTATAATTAAGAGTTGAATGAAATATCGAATGGGAGTTGAAAAGCCAGTAGCTGAGTGGTAGTTCATAACATTTTTCTCTCAGCTTGTTTCTTATTAAGCTATATTATCGCTCTCTTTGATCTCGTTATAATTTATCTTATTTTAAAGACACCCTCGCACACACTCACCCCTTAGAACGGGGGTTTACTTGCCAGTTAGTGGTTTGGACTGACCCCGTTTGGGGCACTACTCTTTCCACGAGTAGACTTTCTTGCAGAGTGGTACCAGAGCTAGAGTACGGGTGGCACCTGCGGAGTAGTGGTAGTAGCAGAGTTAGTAGCTGTAGTTTTCTATTTGTAGTAGTCATTTGTAGGCCTTTTGTTGTATTTATTGGGACTGTATTATGGATATCAGAATAAGAATATTGTTCGGTTTAGTTTAGCCTGTGGTATTGTTAGTATAGATCGTAGTTGCAATGATCTAGCTGTAAAATACATCTTGGTAGGCCTCTCCTCAAGGCCCATGCTTAGAACCGATCAACTTAAATTATAAGGAGATATAGATGGCCTAACGGGTTAATCCTATAGATAGGACCACCAGACTAGCCTTTGTGAGTGGCAGAGTGAGTGAGGCTACTTGGCTCGCCGTCGGAGGCTAGAGCATAGCGTCATGCTCCCTTAGCGAGAAATCCTGTTAACGTGTAATGGCACCGACGTGCCATAAATACTAAAAGAAAACATATAGAAATAAGGTATGAGGCTCCTAAATTGATGTAGTACTTTAATCTTAACCCAACCCTTCACCCCTTCCTATCCTCACACCCCAGTGATCGGTCTCAAGATTTCTGGGGCGTGACAACTGGTATCAGAGCTTAGGGATATGATTCTAGGGATTAAGATTGTAGGAGTAGGAGTTTAGGTCTTAGAGTAGTATTCTGACATAGATAGTTGCTTTGCAGATGGCGGGTACTAGAAGCGGCAACGGAGCAGGGTCGTCCTCTGGGCCTGGCGACACTACGAGGATAATAGAGATGCTCCAAGGGATGACCACCATGGTTCAGCAGCAGCAGCCTACTGTTGCGCAGCAGCAAATAGTAGCCCAGCAGCAGACTAGCCTAGCTCAAGCTGCCCTTGCCCAGGCACAAGCTTGCCAGCAGGCTGAGGGTGAGCGACGAGGGAAGTTGTTGAAGGACTTCAAGGCAATGGCACCTCCGGTCTTCAAGGGAGAGCCAGACCCCTTGGAGGCAGATCGATGGTTTGAGCATATGAAAAAGGTCCTGGACATTTTGGAGGTCACTGAAGAGCGACGAGTCACTCTTGCCTCATACCAATTCGAGGCAGAGGCCGACTTTTGGTGGCAATCGGTCTTGCATTCGAGGTCAGCTGATAGTGGAGCTATCACTTGGTCGGAGTTTGAGGAAATGTTTCGAAAGAAGTTCTTTCCTGTGAGTGTGCAAAACCAGATGGAGATGGAGTTCCTGGCCCTTGAACAGGGGTCTCGTACTGTGGCACAGTATGAGGCCAAGTTTTCAGAGCTTTCTAGATATGCCTTGCACCAAGTAGCGACTGACGCCCGAAAAGCTAGATATTTTGAGCATGGCCTAAATCCGGAGATTAGAGGGAAGCTTTCTGCATTCTTAGGTCAGTCTTATTAAGATGTGGTTAATCGAGCATTAGCTATAGAGTGCGAAATAAAAGAATCTGAGAGATTCCTAGAAGGGCATCGGGAGGAGCACTGCAACAAACGACAAAAGACTTCACCCAAACCTCAAGTTGATTTTGAAGAAGGAAAAAGCCAGGAGCAATTAATATGTCATAACTGCAGACGAGAGGGCCATGTTCGAAAAGAATGCCCGTTGAAGGGGACATGTTACGTCTGTGGCCAGGGAGGTCACAAAAAGAGGGACTGTCCTTCACTTATTTAGTCAATATTATGAGTTTGCTTTTCGAATTGTAGTAATAATGTAGGTAAATGGTTTATATATTGGTCATAAAGGAAATTTTATGAATAATCGAATTGGATATTTGGTCGGTATTAGACTTTCATGTGGTTGTGTGTATCGTTCTCCCTTCAGGGGTAAACTTGAGTTGTTGGTTTGAAAACACATTGTGGGAAGAGATCCCAAGCGATGATAAGCGTGCCAAGTGGGCGACGAAATACGCACTGACTCTCTAGAGACTTTGGCGGCTACGCACTGACTCTTCGGAGGCTTTGGCGGCTAAGTACCTTCTCTTCAGAGAATTTGACGGATACACATTTTCTTTTCAGAGAATTTGGTGGAGCACTGTTCCTGATTGGACTTTGACGGTTAACTTTGTACTGTCCAGAATTGGGACCTTAGCGGTTTGTACTGAGTAGGTTGCAGTGGGCAGTGATCGTTAAACCTAATGATTTTTTTTTCTTTATCAGTTGATAACATTTGAGCGATAATTGTGAGAGACAATTACTTTTGCTTATATTATCGTAAGAGATATATTGAGATCTCTTAGCATGAGTGTAGTACTAAAGGCAACCTTGGAGTAAGGTTGTAGGCCCTTGATATATATTTATTTGAGTTTGCTATTTAGCAAGTTAATCAAGGATTAGAGATTGAATTTACACGATTGATTGGTTTAGGATGGCTTATCTGACCTGTTTGTAGGGTTATTTTTTTCATTGATTCTCATCGACCTTCAGCACTAGAGACCTAGCCGGTGCCTAGGGTTCCTTGATCTTCGTTGACCTTTAGTACTAGAGACTTAGCAGGTGTTTAGGATTCCTTGATCCCTGTTGACCCTTGATACTAGAGACCTATTCAGTATTTTAGGATTGTTCATTGCATTCTACTTGCTAGATTTCCTTGATGTATCTTGAGTCAGTTTTATTTGGTGTTTATAGTATGTGTGCCCTTGTTGAATGGAACCCACGAGTGATGATGAAGACCCTTGGAAATGATGGTTTTATTTTAGCAGTTTTCGCATGTCTCGGTAGAGACTCTCTAGTAAGAGTTCGCATTATTTCTCGGGAACTTTGGCAGTGGATTGTGACTATCCAATAGAGGATATAGTGAGGCTACGCACTGACTCTTCGGAGGCTTTGGCAGCTACGCACTGACTCATTAGAGGCTTTGGCGGTTACGCACCTTCTCTTCGGAGAATTTGGTGGATACATACGCACTGACTCTTCGGAGGCTTTGGCGGCTACGCACTGACTCATTAGGGGCTTTGGCGGCTACGCACTGACTCAATAGAGGATTTGGCGGTTACGCACTTTCTCTTCGGAGAATTTGGTGGATATATACGCACTGACTCTTCGGAGGCTTTGGCGGCTACGCACTGACTCATTAGAGGCTTTGGCGGCTACGTACTGACTCTTCGGAGGCTTTGGCGATCACGCACTGACTCTTCGGAGGTTTTGGTGGCTACGCACTGACTCATTAGAGGCTTTGGTGGTTACGCACCTTCTCTTCGGAGAATTTGGTGGATACATACGTACTGACTCTTCAGAGGCTTTGGCGGCTACGCACTGACTCAATAGAGGATTTGGCGGTTACGCACTTTCTCTTCGGAGAATTTGGTGGATATATACGCACTGACTCTTCGGAGGCTTTGGCGGCTACGCACTGACTCATTAGAGGCTTTAGCGGCTACGCATTTTCTCTTTGGAGAATCTATTGGGGTACTCTTCCTGAGTGATGTGGGGGAAAATCTTCGTGCCGACCCGAAGACTTTCGCAACACCAGTCAATTGAAGTTGATGTTGACGTTGAAGATCGTTGGTCGATCTGTTGATTGAAGTTGAAGCCTTTTGATATGTCAATAGAAAGAGATATGCAATCAGAGAGTAGACACGAGAGGTGATCTCGGAGTTCAGCCGAAGCCTACGTCTCCGTGCTATAGGGAGCAACCCGAATTCACTAACACTTATGTCGAAGTGATCTCGACAGGCCGAGTATCACTAGAAACACTCTGACCTCTTCGAAGGAGAGAATAAGATCAAAGAGAGATGGTCAATGGGAAGTTGGAAATCCCAGAGCTCTGGTTTTAGAACTGAGAGTTCGATCCTTTTACATTCGAAGGCTCTGCTATTTATAGACTTCCCGGGGAGGAATTCCGGGGCAAATGGCGGTTTCTGCTGCCGTATCTGGGGATCCTCAAGGCAGGGCCTTTGGGTCCCGTGGTAGTCTTCGTGGGCCCACCAGGCAGGGCCGGTGGGTCCCGTGGTAGTCTTTGCGGGCCCACCAGGCAGGGACGGTAGGTCCCGTGGTAGTCTCCGGGGGCCCACCAGGCAGGGCCGGTGGGTCCCGCTGTGATCTCCGGGGGCCCACCAGGCAGGGCCGGTGGGTCCCGCTGTGGTCTCCGGGGGCCCACCAGGCAGGGCCGGTGGGTCCCGCTGTGGTCTCCGGGGGCCCACCAGGCAAGGCCGGTGGGTCCCGCTGTTGGCAACCTTCTTACCAAAATTTGCACCCACAGTTACCCCCTCCAAGTTAGCTAGAGGCTACTTTAGCTGGCTTGGATTTTGGTGCAAAAAACAGCAACCCCCTGTCTAAAAAAGGCACAAAGAGGCTTGTCGAAATGTTAGTATAAAAAAGGCTGATCGATCAATTTTGACCGATCGGTCAAATTTGACCGATCGGTCAATTTTGACCGAACGGTCAAATTTGACCGAACGGTCAGTTTCGACCGGTCAATGATTGGGTGATCGGTCAAAAAACATGGTTTTTTGACCGATCCATTGGAAATTTGACCGATCGGTTGATTTTGACCGATCGGTCAATTTTGACCGATCGGTCAAATTTGACCGATCGGTTAAATTTGACCGAACGGTCAATTTCAACCGGTCAAGGATTAGGTGATCGGTCAAAAAACATGGTTTTTTGACCGATCCAGTGGAAATTTGACCGATCGGTTGATTTTGACCGATCGGTCAATTTTGACCGATCGGTTAAATTTGACCGAACGGTCAATTTCAACCGGTCAAGGATTAGGTGATCGGTCAAAAAACATGGTTTTTTGACCGATCCAGTGGAAATTTGACCGATCGGTTGATTTTGACCGATCGGTCAATTTTGACCGATCGGTCAAATTTGACCGATCGGTTAAATTTGACCGAACGGTCAATTTCAACCGGTCAAGGATTGGGTGATCGGCAAAAAACCTCAGTTTTTCGCCTGATCTAGTACAAAATTGACCGATCGGTTGATTTTGACCGAACGGTCAAGTTTGACCGTTCGGCTAAAATCAGCCGGTCAAGGTTTGGGTGATCGGCAAAAACCCTCAGTTTTTCGCCTGATCTAGTACAAAATTGACCGATCGGTTGATTTTGACCGAACGGTCAAGTTTGAACCTTCGGCTAAAATCAGCCGGTCAAGGTTTGGGTGATCGGTAAAAAACCTCAGTTTTTCACCTGATCTAGTGGAAAATTGACCGATCGGTTGATTTTGACCGAACGGTCAAGTTTGACCGTTCGGCTAAAATCAGCCGGTCAAGGTTTGGGTGATCGGAAAAAACCCTCAGTTTTTTGCCTGATCTAGTGGAAAATTCACCGATCGGTTGATTTTGACCGAACGGTCAAGTTTGACCGTTCGGCTAAAATCAGCCGGTCAAGGTTTGGGTGATCGGAAAAAACCCTCAGTTTTTTGCCTGATCTAGTGGAAAATTGACCGATCGATTGATTTTGACCGAACGGTCAAGTTTGACCGTTCGGCTAAAATCAGCCGGTCAAGGTTAGTCTTGAACCTGTACTTTTGAGGAAGTGGTATAGCTTGTACTTTTCCTTTGATCTTTTGGCAGTCTTGAATATCGATGGAGTTTGATTTTTTCTGCTCTGAATCTTCGGTTTGCCTGAATGTAACTTTGAACCGGCGGTCCGGTTCACTCGGACCGGTGGTTTGCTTGGTCTGGTGGTTCGAGTGGACCGGTGGTCTGACGCTTCGTCTGGCCCCGACTGTTCGTCTGGTTTTGCGCTTGCTACGGATGGATGCCACGTGTACCTACAAAAACATGCGATTTGACATGGTGAAGACACGTGTCTTCTCGATTTTCGCACCGGCTTTACCCTTGGTATATAAGTTTTTTCTCGCTGTCATTTTCGCTTCACGCTTTCAGAAAATATTCGAAGTCCAGAGCTTTTGCTTTTGATCTTCCTTTCTCTGTTCTCTTGTTCTTCGCCTTTTTTCGATCGATCGAATGGCGTCTTCGGGTAGTTCGAAGAAGAGTGCAGTTCCTTCCAAGAGGAAGGGCAAGGAAGTTGTCGAAGTTTCTTCCGGTCCGAAGGGCCGAGGCAAAGGCAAGGCTGAGTTGATCGAACTTGGCCAGTTGGGCAAGAGGCACCAAGGAGTGGGATTTGCTTCTGCACCGTCAAGGCCAGAGCAGATACCCAAGGCAAAGTTTGTCCTCCGCCCTCAGTTACCTCTGTCGGTGGAACCGGAATTCGGGTATAACACTGGTGGCAAACTTACAGACGTGAAGAGGGAGAAACTGCAGAAGCTGCTAGCATGCTTTACTGAGGGGAAGGCCCGGCCAGCACTTCCGGGAGTTCTGTCAGCTTTTGGCATTGATAAGCGGACAATCTTTGTCTCGTACGCGAGCAAGGAGCAAGTGATGGGAACTATCGTCACGATCGGCCAGCTCAACTGCGGACTGCGCCTTCCACTGTCTCCCTTCGCTGCGAGGTTACTGAACATCTCTGGTCTCTGTCCCGGGCAGGTGACTGGAAACTCTTGGAGGATCATCTACGCTTTCTGTCGCGTAGAGTCGGACTTCCAGAAGGAGCTGAGGGAATGCTATTCCAGCCTCCCCGAAGGTGAAGATGCCCGGATAGAGTTTGGATATTTCTTCTATCACTATCGATGGGCCTGGAGGAAAGATAGCCCCTTCTTCTATCTGACGGGCGTCTCTGCACTGCGCCCGCTCATCGATACCATTGGCTCCGACAAACTTTACACTGACTGGCCGATGTCGGTGTCTGGTGCCTGGACTCCAATGTCTGTTCCCGAGGTTCCCCGATACAAGGTGCATGAAGAAATAGACATGTTCAGTGCAGGAGGAGCTCTTGCGTGGCCTCCGGAGCAGGTGGGGGCTGTTGATAATCTCTTTCTGGAGTTGACCTGCGGGACTCGATCCTGGAAGCAGTTCTCGAATTGCCCAGTTCGACATGGCAATGCCAACCTCCTTCACCGATCGAAGCTTCGTTATGAAGATAACGAGGTTATCTACTCGGATTATGAGGAGGACCCTCATTCGGGCAAAATTATTCGAAAGCTTCGATTTGAGAAGAAAGCTTACGGAGTTAGGCGCAGCTTACCCTCGGAGGAGAAACTGGTGGTTCCGAAGGGCCCGACGAAGAAAAAGAGGAAAGTGCTAGTTGAGGAGGAGAAGAAAAAAGAAGAGGAAAAGGGGGAAGAAGAAGAGGAAGTAGAGAGAGAGGAGGAAGGCGGAGATGATGGTGATGATGATGATTCCGACGACAGCAGCGGCAGCGGTGAAGGAAATGGAGATGATGGTGATGATGATGAAAAGGAAGATGAGGGCGGACATGGGGGTGGCGAGGAAGAAATTCCTCCCATCCCCACTAGTGGTGCCGAAGGACATGGGGGTGGTGAGGAAGAAATTCCTCCCACCCCCACTGGTGAAGCTGATGAGGATTCGCAGCCGATCCTCATTGATGAAGCTAAGGCTCGCAAGATGGAGGCGGTAATGGACGCAACGGGCGATGGCCCTAAAGTGATTCCTACCTACGATTTTGGGGAGCTGAAGAAAAACCCTCTGCGCTTCAAGATCAAAATATCGGGGAGTGGTGGGGTTGGAAGCAACCCTACACCCTTCGATCAGATACCTCCCGAGGTTCCCCGTCTCGAAGGGGCAACTACAAGTGGGGGTATGGAGGTTGAACAACCCCCACCCCCTTCACGATCTCTGGCAGAGGAGGTAGCTGCCATGGTGGCAGGGCTCGATAACTCGAGTGGGCAAGAAGATGAAGGGGGAGCCTCACCTCTTCGAGATGTTCCTTCCCCTGCTCAATTGGAGAGAGGAAGCCGGGTGGGTGATGCTACTCCCCAACCTCTGCCAGAGCCAACCCCCATCAAGGAGAAATCGACCCCCAAGGGTAAGAGCTCTGACCGTGGGAAGGGAAAGGCTCCTCAAGTCGAGGCTTCAGGTATCTGTACTAACTTGTTTTGATTGGCTGTCTTGTCTTTGAAACTTGAAAATATTTGAAAATATTCTAACACTTTGATCTCTTGTTGTTTGCAGGTGCGCCTGTTGGCTCGACTCCGAAGATGAAGAGCTTGGGTGATGTTGACATCAACCACCCGACCAGCGTGATCCGGAAGCTTCGCAATATTCCGGAAGCGACTTTTGAAGAAGCCTTCGATTGGCTAGATGTAGTGGTATGTGCATCTGCTTGATCTTTCACTTGAGTTGTATCTTCAAAATAATTCTAACTCTCTATTCTCCTGCAGAGCTCAGCAGTTTTGAGAATCACGAGCTCCCTCTCTAGGAAGGCGGGAGAGCGGGAGGCCGCCTCTGAGGTAACCCGTTTGATAGCCGAACTGAAGGCTGTGAGCGAGGAGAGAGATGGGCTGAGGGAGCTCTTGACCTCGAAGAAAACCTCTCTCAAGGCCAAGATTGAGGATCTTCGCAAGGGAAAGCTGGAGATCAAGGGGCTGCAGTACCGTTGCGAAGCGCAGGGTCACGAACTTGAATCCTTGAAGAACCGACTCTCCAAGGTTAAGGACGTGTCCTGTGGTCGTACCAACGAGATCAAGGAGCTGAAAGAACGACTTGCTGCTCAACATGCTGCTTTTACTGTCAGGGAGGAGACTTCCAAGAAGGCATTGGAGCATGCATTGTCTGAATGCAAGAGTTACAAAGAAACAGCCGAGAAAGCGGCAGAGGCACTCAGGGCACATGTCAGCAGTGTCCGATCTTCTAAAGCTTCGGTTGCGAGCAAGCCTCGTGGCGAATCTGAAGGAGAAAAGTCGCGTGCTCCAAGCGTAGCCAAGCCCTGATGTATTTCTATCTTTTCTTTGTTGTTTACATTTGTAAACTCTTGACATGTAGCAGCTCATCATTGTATTTGGCAAATTTTGATAATAGAAGATCTCTTTTTTGATGTTTGAAAATTGAATGTCTTGTGTTGAATTCTTTGAATGCTGTGTTCTGGATGGTATTGAAACATTTGAATACGTTTACACCCTTGAATGTAAGGGGACGAGTAGCAATTCGATCGCCCAAACTGTTGAGTAATCTTGAAAATTGAAGGTTGTGTTGTAGCACAACTTGAAATCGTTAACATTTGTATGTGAGGGGTTGAGTCGCAACTCAAGCACCCAAACTTGTTAGACGATATTGAAATTGAAGGTTGTGTTGTAGCACAACTTGAAATCGTTAACATTTGTACGTGAGGGGTTGAGTCGCAACTCAAATACCCAAACTTGTTAGACGATATTGAAATTGAAAGTCATTTAACGTTTGCACGTAAGGGGTAGTGTCGCAACACAAACTCCCAAACTCGTTAAATGACCAGTGACTTGAAGGTTGTGTTGTAGCACAACCCGAAACCGTTAACATCTGCCTGTAAGGGGTTGAGTCGCAACTCAATCACCCAAACTTGTTAAACGACCTGGCAATTTGAATGTAGATAGCTTTGAAATTGAAAGTAGATAACTTGAAACTGCTCCAGAATTTGAATTGATAAGATGAACATTTGAAAGCAATCTTTATTCAGCTTGGAATTTACACCAAGGATATAGCATTTTGAGATGTCTAGCTTTCCAAGCTCATGGCAATCGATAGGATCCTTTGCTTCCCCCTGATTTGACTATGTACGGACCTTCCCAGTTGGGAGCTAGTTTCCTGCTGCTGTGTTCTTTGGTGCTCTCTGGCAATACGAATGGTTGCTTGAAAGTTGACCATCTCCAACCCCTAGATCTTTCAATCTCGATGGAGATCTTCATTGTCGATGCTTGACGGAATGATCTTGCCTGCCTTTGACAAATTCTTGGAGATGTCCTATACGTAGCAGATCTTCCAAATGATACTTTAGCCGGTGGCATTGATCGGTAGAATGTCCATGACTGTGATGGAAATCACAATAGACTGTTTTATCGGCAGTGAACTTGGTGTCGGGCCATCTGACGAACTCTTCGTGCTGGATGCGGTCGAGGATCTGTTCGATCGGTAAATTCCACTCGGTGAAAGTGGTCTTCGTCGGAGATCGACGTCCATCATTCTTTGATCGCTTGTTGACTAGAGGGGCTACTGCCTCTGCATTATGAGTTTTGGCAGCATACTTCGGAACTTCTCTTTCCGCTGGCCTTCGCTTTGACTCTCGCCCCTTTCGGGCCACTTGATCATCTTCAACTTCGATCTCTCTCTGGATTCGATCAAACATAGCACCCAGAGAAGGAGGGGGATTGCGGATGAAGTCATTGTAGATGTGTAGATCGAAGCGGAGAGCGTTCTGGAAAGCCAACATGATGGCTTCATCATCCAGATGTCTTCCAGAGAGGGCAGCATGCTCGTTGCGAAACCTCCTAGTGAAACTTCGGAGAGTCTCGTCAGCACCCATCCTTAGCCGATAGAGAGAGTCCAGCTTCTTTTCGGGCTTCAGATTGAGCTGATAATGCTGCACGAAGAGTTTAGCCAAAACATCGAACTGGGTGATGGACCCAGCTCGGAGATTGTGATACCAGTCAAGAGACGGCTCGTCGAGACTTCCTGCGAAGGTGCGGCAAAGCACGTTGTTTTCTTCTTCGTGCGGCGTTAGAGCTTGCTTGAAGGCAAGTATATGGAGAGTTGGATCTCCTCTGATGCAGTTGAATTTGGGAAGGATTGGAGTTCTCCATCCCCTTGGAAATGTTGTCTTGAAGAGACTTCGATGGAGAGGTCCGGCGGAGGAATACCCATCTCTACGACCGTGCCCTCGACCTGGATGTGGATCGAGAGGTAGAATCGAGAGGTCTTGTTCATGCCTCTGAATATCAGCGGGTTGGAGTCGGTGGCGAAGGTCCGATCCGAGTCCGCGTTGGAGTGGAATGGAAGGGGAAACTCGACTCTTTGAAGGAGCGCCTTTCATTTGTTGCTTTCTTGGTATGTTGAGCTTTGAAGGTGCCCTCTTGTCGCAGTTGTGGCCAGATGACGATTGGGAAGACTCGTCATCGAGGCGGTCCCAAACACTCTGCTTCCAGGGGGCAGCAGAAGGAGTTGGGTCACGTCGAATCCTCTCGAGGGCAGCAGTGCCCATTGACCTCCGTTGCTCGGAGTGGATTGAATGTCGAGGAAGATCAACCCTCTCACTTGTAGAGGGGATAGAAAGAGCGATTCCAGCCTCGGACGCTGCCTTCTTAAGAGCATCCCTCTCAGCGGTGAGGATGGCGTTTTGCTTTGCCAATTGGAGAAGTTGGAAATCGACCGCCGAAATTTGATAGGTCGATGGAGGATCTTCAGCAGGAGTAGGGGCTGTTTGCCCAATCGACTGTCGTGTGGGATGGACGATCGGTCGATCGACGGATCTTTCACTCCCTGAACGAACCCCCATCTCGGGGACAGCAAGGGGCTGTCCGAAGTTGAGCCTTTGACTCATTGAACGAGTCTCAGGACGAGCTTGTTGTTGAGTGTTACTTCTTTCTGGTTGACCTTGATGTTTCGTCCTCGCCATTCAGAGAGCGAAAGGTGCAACGAGAGTGCCGCCCGATCAGTTGTCTGATCAACCGAGAGGGCGAGGAAGTTTGACTATCAAGATCGGTTGTAGGCTCAACCGATCAAGTAGTAGCGGAGAGCTTGACTTTTTGATCGGATCCCACAGACAGCGCCAAACTGTGGGGGAAAATCTTCGTGCCGACCCGAAGACTTTCGCAACACCAGTCAATTGAAGTTGATGTTGACGTTGAAGATCGTTGGTCGATCTGTTGATTGAAGTTGAAGCCTTTTGATATGTCAATAGAAAGAGATATGCAATCAGAGAGTAGACACGAGAGGTGATCTCAGAGTTCAACCGAAGCCTACGTCTCCGTGCTATAGGGAGCAACCCGAATTCACTAACACTTATGTCGAAGTGATCTCGACAGGCCGAGTATCACTAGAAACACTCTGATCTCTTCGAAGGAGAGAAGAAGATCAAAGAGAGATGGTCGATGGGAAGTTGGAAATCCCAGAGCTCTGGTTTTAGAACTGAGAGTTCGATCCTTTTACATTCGAAGGCTCTGCTATTTATAGACTTCCCGGGGAGGAATTCCGGGGCAAATGGCGGTTTCTGCTGCCGTATCTGGGGATACTCCAGGCAGGGCCGGTGGGTCCCGTGGTAGTCTTCGTGGGCCCACCAGGTGTGGGGGAAAATCTTCGTGCCGACCCGAAGATTCTCGCAGCACCAGTCAATTGGAGTCGAAGTTGATGTCGAAGATCGTTGATCGATCTGTTGATTGAAGTCGAAGCCTTTTGATATGCAAACAGAGGAATGCAATCAGAGAAATTGTGACACGAGATGTGATCTCGGAGTTCAGCCGAAGCCTACGTCTCCGTGCTATAGGGAGCAACCCGAATTCACTAACACTTCTGTTGAAGTGACCTCGACAGGCCGAGTGTCACTGGAGATCTTCTGATCCCTTCGAAAGAGAAAAGAAGATCAACGAGAGATGGTAGATCGGAGTTAGAAAATCCCAGAGCTCTGGTTCTGAAAGTCAGATCTCAGAGTGGAAATCAGAATTCCGGATCTTAGATTTTTTTTTTGATCCTTTTACATTCGAAGGCTCTGCTATTTATAGGATTCTCTAGACTCGTGAGCCTACCGGGCAGGGCCAGTAGGTCCCGTGGTAGTCCTCGTGGGCCCACCAGGCAGGGCCGGTGGGTCCCGTAGTAGTCTTCGTGGGCCCACCAGGCAGGGCCGGTGGGTCCTGTGGTAGTCCTCGTGGGCCCACCAGGCAGGGCCAGTGGGTCCTGTGGTAGTCCTCGTGGGCCCACCAGGCAGGGCCGGTGGGTCCCGTGGTGGATTTATGCCAAAATTTGCACCCACAGTTACCCCTTCCAAGTTAGCTAGAGTGCATTCTGGCTGGCTTGGACTTGGTGCAAAAAATAGCAACTTCCTGTTTTGAAAAACGGACACGAAGAAACTTGTCGCATGTTAGAGAAAAAAGGGACTGATCGGTCAATTTGGACCGATCGGTCAAATTTGACCGATCGGTCAAATTTAGACCGATCGGTCAAATTTTGACCGATCGGTCAAAATTCAACCGGTCAAGAATCGGGTGATCGGTCAAAAAACAGGGTTTTTTGACTGATCCAGTAGTAAATTTGACCGATCAGCTGAAATTTGACCGATCGGTTAAATTTTGACCGATCGGTCAAATTTTGACCGATCGGGCAAAATTCAACCGGTCAAGAATCGGGTGATCGGTCAAAAAACACGGTTTTTTGACCGATCCAGTAGAAATTTGACCGATCAGATAACTTTCGCCGATCGGACATGTTTGTCCGATCGGTGAAAAAATATCCGATCAAGGTTCGAGTGATCGGCAAAAAACCTAGGTTTTTTGCCAGATCCAGTAGAAATTTGACCGATCAAATAATTTTCGCCGATCGGACATGTTTGTCCGATCGGTGAAAAAATATCCGGTCAAGGTTCGAGTGATCGGCAAAAAACCTTGGTTTTTTGCCAGATCCAGTAGAAATTTGACCGATCTGATAACTTTCGCCGATCGGACATGTTTGTCCGATCGGTGAAGAAATATCCGGTCAAGGTTCGAGTGATCGGCAAAAAACCTTGGTTTTTTGCCAGATCCAGTAGAAATTTGACCGATCAAATAACTTTCGCCGATCGGACATGTTTGTCCGATCGGTGAAAAAATATCCGGTCAAGGTTCGAGTGATCGGCAAAAAACCTAGGTTTTTTGCCAGATCCAGTAGAAATTTGACCGATCAAATAATTTTCGCCGATCGGACATGTTTGTCCGATCGGTGAAAAAATATCCGGTCAAGGTTCGAGTGATCGGCAAAAAACCTTGGTTTTTTGCCAGATCCAGTAGAAATTTGACCGATCAGATAACTTTCGCCGATCGGACATGTTTGTCCGATCGGTGAAGAAATATCCGGTCAAGGTTCGAGTGATCGGCAAAAAACCTTGGTTTTTTGCCAGATCCAGTAGAAATTTGACCGATCAAATAACTTTCGCCGATCGGACATGTTTGTCCGATCGGTGAAAAAATATCCGGTCAAGGTTCGAGTGATCGGCAAAAAACCTTGGTTTTTTGCCAGATCCAGTAGAAATTTGACCGATCAGATAACTTTCGCCGATCGGACATGTTTGTCCGATCGGTGAAGAAATATCCGGTGAAGGTTCGAGTGATCGGCAAAAAACCTTGGTTTTTTGCCAGATCCAGTAGAAATTTGACCGATCAGATAACTTTCGCCGATCGGACATGTTTGTCCGATCGGTGAAAAAATATCCGGTCAAGGTTCGAGTGATCGGCAAAAAACCTTGGTTTTTTGCCAGATCCAGTAGAAATTTGACCGATCAGATAACTTTCGCCGATCGGACATGTTTGTCCGATCGGTGAAGAAATATCCGGTGAAGGTTCGAGTGATCGGCAAAAAACCTTGGTTTTTTGCCAGATCCAGTAGAAATTTGACCGATCAGATAACTTTCGCCGATCGGACATGTTTGTCCGATCGGTGAAAAAATATCCGGTCAAGGTTCGAGTGATCGGCAAAAAACCTTGGTTTTTTGCTAGATCCAGTAGAAATTTGACCGATCAGATAACTTTCGCCGATCGGACATGTTTGTCCGATCGGTGAAGAAATATCCGGTGAAGGTTCGAGTGATCGGCAAAAAACCTTGGTTTTTTGCCAGATCCAGTAGAAATTTGACCGATCAGATAACTTTCGCCGATCGGACATGTTTGTCCGATCGGTGAAAAAATATCCGGTCAAGGTTCGAGTGATCGGCAAAAAACCTTGGTTTTTTGCCAGATCCAGTAGAAATTTGACCGATCAAATAACTTTCGCCGATCGGACATGTTTGTCCGATCGGTGAAAAAATATCCGGTCAAGGTTCGAGTGATCGGCAAAAAACCTAGGTTTTTTGCCAGATCCAGTAGAAATTTGACCGATCAAATAATTTTCGCCGATCGGACATGTTTGTCCGATCGGTGAAAAAATATCCGGTCAAGGTTCGAGTGATCGGCAAAAAACCTTGGTTTTTTGCCAGATCCAGTAGAAATTTGACCGATCAGATAACTTTCGCCGATCGGACATGTTTGTCCGATCGGTGAAGAAATATCCGGTCAAGGTTCGAGTGATCGGCAAAAAACCTTGGTTTTTTGCCAGATCCAGTAGAAATTTGACCGATCAAATAACTTTCGCCGATCGGACATGTTTGTCCGATCGGTGAAAAAATATCCGGTCAAGGTTCGAGTGATCGGCAAAAAACCTTGGTTTTTTGCCAGATCCAGTAGAAATTTGACCGATCAGATAACTTTCGCCGATCGGACATGTTTGTCCGATCGGTGAAGAATTATCCGGTGAAGGTTCGAGTGATCGGCAAAAAACCTTGGTTTTTTGCCAGATCCAGTTGAAATTTGACCGATCAGATAACTTTCGCCGATCGGACATGTTTGTCCGATCGGTGAAAAAATATCCGGTCAAGGTTCGAGTGATCGGCAAAAAACCTTGGTTTTTTGCCAGATCCAGTAGAAATTTGACCGATCAGATAACTTTCGCCGATCGGACATGTTTGTCCGATCGGTGAAGAAATATCCGGTGAAGGTTCGAGTGATCGGCAAAAAACCTTGGTTTTTTGCCAGATCCAGTAGAAATTTGACCGATCAGATAACTTTCGCCGATCGGACATGTTTGTCCGATCGGTGAAAAAATATCCGGTCAAGGTTCGAGTGATCGGCAAAAAACCTTGGTTTTTTGCCAGATCCAGTAGAAATTTGACCGATCAGATAACTTTCGCCGATCGGACATGTTTGTCCGATCGGTGAAGAAATATCCGGTGAAGGTTCGAGTGATCGGCAAAAAACCTTGGTTTTTTGCCAGATCCAGTAGAAATTTGACCGATCAGATAACTTTCGCCGATCGGACATGTTTGTCCGATCGGTGAAAAAATATCCGGTCAAGGTTCGAGTGATCGGCAAAAAACCTTGGTTTTTTGCCAGATCCAGTAGAAATTTGACCGATCAAATAACTTTCGCCGATCGGACATGTTTGTCCGATCGGTGAAAAAATATCCGGTCAAGGTTCGAGTGATCGGCAAAAAACCTTGGTTTTTTGCCAGATCCAGTAGAAATTTGACCGATCAAAGTAAAGTTTTGAACATGCCCTTCAGAGAAGGTTTACTGCTTTGTTCTCCGATTTTTGGCAGAGTTTTGAACATTGATGGAGCTTGATTCTTCTTGTTTTGAATCCTTGGTTGGCTTGATGGTTGCTTTGAACCGGCGGTCCGGTTTACCCAGACCGGTGGCTTGCTTGGACCGTTGGTTCATGTGGACCGGTAGGTCCGACGTTTCGCCTGGTCGCGACTGTTCGCCTGGTTTTGCGCTTGCTACGGATGGATGCCACGTGTACCTACAAAAACACGCGATTTGATATGGTGAAGACACGTGTCTTCTCGATTTGCGCACCTGTTTTACCCTGGGTACAAAGTTTTTTCTGGCTGTCATTTCGCCTCACGTTTTCAAAATTTTTCGAAGTCCAGACCCTTGTTCTCCTGATTTCTGCTCTTGTTCTTGTTCTCGTTCGATCGGTCCAATGGCTTCATCTGGCAGTTCGAAGAAGTCTGGTACAGCTCCCCTAAGAGAAAGGGGAAGGAAATTGTCGAGGTTCAATCTCCTCCGAGGGGCCGTGGCAAAGGCAAGGCTGCTCTCGCTGAACTTGGCCAACTGGGCAAGCGGCACCAAGGAGTAGGGTTTGCCTCAGCACCATCAAGGCCAGAGTTCATCCCCAAAGTGAAGTTTGTTCTGGGCCCTCTCATGCCCCTGACAGAGGAGACGGAGTACATGTACAATGTAGGTGGTGAGTTCACAGATGCGAAGAGAAAGAAGTGGCAAGCACTGCTCTCTTATTTCACTGAAGGGAAGGGAGCGCAGCCTTCACTCCCTAGCATCCAGACGGCTTTTGGCATCGACAAGAAAATCGTCTTCACCAGCTATGCCAGCAACGAGAAGGTCATGGGAACCATCGTGACCATCGGCCAAATGAACTGCGGTCTGCGTTTACCGCTGCCCCCCTTTGCGGCAAGATTGCTGAATACATCTGGCCTTTGCCCGGGGCAGGTCACTGGGAACGCCTGGCGAATTATCTACGCATTCTGCCGCGTGGAGTCGGATTTCCAGGAAGACTTGAGGGCATGCTACTCCAGTATCCCGGAAGGTGAACCTGCCCGGATCGAGCTTGGATACTTTTTCTTTCATTATCGATGGAATTTCAGGAAGGACAGCCCGTTCTACAATTTGACCGGTGTGTCTCCGCTTCGTCCGTTAACTGATACAGTTCCTTCAGACAAACTGTACACAGATTGGCCTATCTCTGTTTCCGGCGCGTGGACATCCATGTCAGTGCCCGACACCCCCCGAGACAGTGTGCACGACGCAGTTAAGATGTACAGCGCGGGAGGCATCTTTGCTTGGACCTCCGAGAGGGTTGGGGCCATAGACAACTTATTCCTCGAGCTGACTTGTGGAACGAGGTCGTGGAAGCAGTTCTCCAACTGCCCAGTGAGATATGGCAAGGCCAATCTCCTCCACCGATCGAAAGATAGATACGAGGATAACGAAGTTCTATACTCGGACTATGAGGAGGACCCTCAGTAGGGTAAGATCATTCGAAAGATTCGGGCCGAGAAGAAGATCTACACTGCTAGGCGCCGATTGCTCACTTTGGATGAGAAACTGGTGATCCAAAGAGGCCCAGTGAAGAAGAAGCGAAAAACACTTGTCAAGCCTAAGGAAGATGAAGATGAAGGGAAGAAGAAAGAAGAAGAGGAAGAAAAAGAAAAGAAGGGGAGCGATGAGGAAGACGAGGGGACCGAGAATGCCAGCCACGACAATAGTGGCGATGACGAGGATGAGGACGGCGATGGTGAGGATGATCCGTCTTCCACTCCCTCTGGTGGAGATGGCGAGAATGGGGGTGGTGAGGAAGAAATTCCTCCCACCCCCACTGTTGGTGCAACAGGGGAAGACTCAATTCCTGTTCCCATTGACGAGGCTAAGGCCCGTCAGATGGAATGAGTTATGGATGCGGAAGGCGATGGCCAAAGAGTGGTTCCCGCCTACAAATTTGATGAATTGAAGAGGCCGATGCGCCTGAAAATAAAGCTGTCGAGGAGTGGTGGGGTTGGAAGCAACCCCACACCCCTCGATCAGATTCCCCCCGACATTCCTCGTATTGAAGGAGCAACAACGAGCGGGGGTGTAGAAGTCGAGCAACCCCCACCCCCCTCTCGCTCTCTACTTGAGGAGGTGGAAGCAATGGTGGCAGGGCTCAAGCCTGGCGGATTACAAGAGGAAGAGAGAGTCTCTCCTCTGAGGAATGCTTCCTCCCCTACTCATTTGGAGAGGGGAAGTCGAGTGGGTGATGGGGCTCCTCCACCTCAACCAGCGCCAACCCCGATTCAGGAGAAGTCGACCCCTCAGGGTGGCTCTGATCGCAGGAAGGGCAAAGAGCCGAAGGTCGAAACCTCAGGTAATTGAATTAACTCGCCTTGAATGCCTTGTCTCTGAAGCTCGAAAATAATCTAACACTTTGATCTCTTGTTGATTGTAGGTGCACCTGCTGGATTGACTCCGACAATAAGAAGCTTGGGTGACGTTGATATCAACCGCCCCACAGCTGCAATCAGGAAACTCATCAACCTCCCAGGGGCTACTCTGGATGAAGCTTTTGAAAGAATTGATCTGTTGGTAGGTGCATCTGCTTGATCAATCATCTGAGTTGTATCTTTATAATAATTCTAACTCTTTTGTTCTTTTGCAGAACTCAGCGGTTATGAATGTCGCAACCAAACTCTCCATGAGGGCGGGAGCAAAAGAAGCCTTAGCTGAAATATCTCGCTTGACGGCTACACTGGAGGCTGTAACCGCGGAGAGAGATGAGCTGAGAGAGCTCCTGACTTCGAAGAAAGCCTCTCTCAAAACCAAAATTGAGGATCTTCGCAAGGGGAAGCTGGAGATCAAAGGGCTGCAGGATCGATGTGAGGCACAGAGTCACGAGCTCGAATCCTTGAAGACTCGACTCTCCAAGGTTGAGGACGTGTCCTGTGGTCGCACCATCGAGATCCAAGAGCTGAAGCAACAACTTGCTACCCAGCACGCTGTCTTCACTGCCAAAGAAGAGACTTCGAAGAAGGCACTGGAGCACGCGTTGTCTGAGTGCAAGGTTTACAAGGAGACAGCAGAGAAGGCGGCAGAAGCGCTCAGGGCCCATGTTTCCAGTGTCCGATCCTCCAAGGCATCAGTGGCGAGTAAAGCTCGTCCTGGATCTGAAGGGGAGAAGTCGCATGCGAAGAGTGTGGCTAAGCCCTGAGACTTTTCTTCTTCTTCGTTGTTGTACTTGTAAATTTTTGAAATGTAACAGCTCCTTGTATCTGACATATTTAGATAATAAAAGATCTTCTTGGTGTTTGAAAATTGAATGTCTCTTGAATTGAATGCCTTTGACTATCATGATCTCAATAGCATTAGAATAGATACAATCTTTTGAATGTAACTTTGAAAATTGGACTTGAATTCGTATAACACTTGAATGTGAGGGGTTGAGTCGCAACTCAAGCACCCAAACCTGTTAAACGATGTAGAAATTTGAAAGTCAGTTTAACATTTGCCAGTAAGGGGTTGAGTCGCAACTCTAACACCCAAACTTGTTAAGACTTGATAACTTGAATGCGGTCAGTTTTTAACATTTGCTAGTAAGGGGTTGAGTCGCAACTCTAACTCCCAAACTTGTTAAAAGACCTGGTAACTTGAATATGGATAACTTGAAACTGCTTCAGAACTTGAATTGAAAAATTGAACAGTTGCATATTTGAACACTTTGAAAGAGAACTTTATTCATCACAAAAATTTACATCATGGGTAGAACATCTTAAGGTGTCTAGAATTCCAAGCTCGAGGCAATCTATCTCCTTCTGGTGTGATCAGTCTGTAAGAACCTTTGCTTCCTACTGATTCAATGATATATGGACCTTCCCAGTTGGGAGCAAGCTTTCCACTGCTGTGCTCTTTGGTATTGTAGAAAACTGCTCTGAGAACTAAACTACCCACTGGGAACTGTCTCTTGTGGACTTTCTTGTCATAGGCTCTTTTGATCTTCTGTTGATACTTGGCTACACGAAGAGAAGCTTGATCTCGTAGTTCTTCAGAGAAGTCTAGATCATTGATCCGAAGTTCTTCATTGACTCCTTCTTCAACAGCTTTGGTCTTCAAAGTACTTGATATATTTTCTGTTGGGAGTATTGCTTCCGATCCATATGTTAGACGAAAGGGTGAGAACCCTGTGGATCTTCTCGGAGTTGTGCGATACCCCCAAAGAACTTCAGGTAGGACTTGCTCCCACAATCCTTTCTTGTCGTTGAGTTTCTTCTTGAGTATATCAAGTATAGCTCTGTTTGAGGCTTCAGCTTGACCATTGCATTGAGGATATCTTGGAGTTGAATAGAATAGCTTGATACCGTTGTTCAGACAGAACTCTCGGAATTTGTCTGAGTCAAATTGAGCTCCATTGTCAGCAACAAGAACTTGAGGTGTGCCAAACCTTGAGAAGATGTTGTGCCGAATGAATTTGATCACTTCGTCGTCAGTCTCTCGAAAGAGGGGCACAGCTTCAACCCATTTGGTGAAGTAATCAGTAGCCAGCAGTAGATATTTCTTCTTGCTTGGAGTTGGAGGGAAAGGACCCAAGAAATCTAACCCCCATTGATGGAAAGGCCAGGGGCTTGATAATTGATGAAGTTCATCTGCAGGGAGATGGATAGCTCGAGCGTGTCGTTGGCAAGGCTCGCATCTTTGAACGACTTGTTGAGCATCCCTTGCCATTGTTGGCCAGTAGTACCCTTGTAGCTTCGTCTTGGCTTCAAGAGATCTTCCTCCCGAATGATTTCCACAAGCTCCAGAGTGGATATCAATCAGGATTGATTGTGCTTGCTCGGGACCAAGGCACTTGAGCAACATCCCGTTGTGAGATTTGAAATATAAATCTTCACCTTGCAAAATGTAGCACGGAAGCTTCCTTTGAAGTCTTCGGGCTTGATTTGGATCTTCTGGCATTTTGCCATGTTTAAAGAATTTAAGAATTGGTCGTCTCCAATCTTCAAGCTGATCTCCACCCCCAGATCCTTTTGTAGTAGTAAGGATCTGTTGATCGGGGATGGTCTTGGGCATTTCTTGATAATTGATCTGTACTTGCCTTCCTCCAAGCGAGTCTCCCAGAAGTGAGGCAGCATTAGCTAAGACATCTGCTTCTCGGTTTTCTGCTCTTGGAATTTGAACGAACTCAATTGTAGTAAAACGTTGTTGAAGACGTCGTACTAAAGCTAAGTAGAGTTGCATTCTTTCTTCACGAGCTGTATACTCTCCATTGATTTGCCTTATGATCAACTGGGAGTCGCTGTAGATGATGATTCGATCTACCCCCAGGGATTCTGCCATTTCGAGTCCGAAAATGAGTGCTTCGTATTCAGCTTCGTTGTTGGTGGCACTAAATCCAAGGAGAGTGGCCTTCTGGAGATGATCAAGTTCGGGGGATATTAAGACTATCCCAGTTCCCGAACCGATCGAACTTGATGCTCCATCAGTATAAAGCTTCCAAGGAGGAGTTGCAGCAATAACTTCAAGACTTGGATCCATTTTTGTTGCAGGATTGATCGGAGGATTATCCTCATCTTCCAAGCGCATGTCGACATCTTCTTCCCAAGTGATGGGGTCTTCAACTGGAAAGTCAGCTAGAAAATCAGCAATTGCTTGACCTTTGATAGAAGTGCGAGATTCGAATTGAATCCCCAGAGCACTCATTTCGATCACCCATTTGGTCATTCGACCAGCTCGACCAGCTTTGTCAATGATATCTTTGAGCGAGTGTTCTGAAATGACAGTGATCTGGTGAGAGACGAAATATGGTTGGAGACGACGCGATGCAGTGAGCAAGGCCAGGATGACTTTCTCAGTTTTCGAATAGCGAGTTTCAGCCGGAAGAAGAGTGTGGCTGATGTAGTAGACTGGATGTTCGACGCCTTCTCTTCTACTGACTAAGACCGCGCTGATTGCTTGATCGGTCACGGCCAGATAGAGCCACAAGTCTTCTTTTGGCAATGGAGCAGTCAGGATGGGAGCTTGCACCAGATATTTCTTGATGCTTTGAAATGCCTCTTCACAGATTGGACTCCAGCCGGATGTATCCGCCTTTCGTAGTTTGTCGAAGAGGGGTTTGCATTTGTCGGAAGATTTTGAAATGAATCGATTGAGTGCTGCTAACCTTCCAGTGAGGCGTTGAACTTCTTTTCGATTTGTAGGTGAAGGCATATCGATGATGGCTCGAATTTGATCAGGATTGGCTTCAATACCCCTCCTGGTCACAAGATGACCCAGGAATTTGCCAGATTGAACTCCGAAAGCGCACTTGGCTGGATTGAGCTTCATTCGATACTTTCGAAGGACTTGGAAGGTTTCAGCCAGATCAGATAGATGTTTACTCCGAACGGAACTCTTGGTGAGGAGATCATCGACATATACTTCGACGTTGCGACCAATCTGATCTTCGAACATTTTGGTGACTAGCCTTTGATAGGTGGAACCAGCATTTTTGAGGCCGAATGGCATGACATTGTAGCAATAAAAGCCTCGGCTAGTCACAAAACATGTCTTCTCTTGATCATCAGCGTGGAGCGGAATTTGATTATATCCGGAATACCCATCCATGAAAGACAATAGCTCGTGGCCAGCAGTGGCGTCGACGAGTCTATCTATCCTTGGCATGGGAAAAGGATCTTTGGGGCAAGCCTTGTTGAGATTAGTAAAGTCGATGCAGACTCTGACTTTCCCATTCTTCTTCGGAACCGCCACAATGTTAGAGATCCAAGTAGGATACTCCACTTCTCGGATGAATCCGGCTGCGAGTAGCTTGGTAATTTCTTCTTGAACAGCAACTTGCAGCTCTGGTCGAATGGTGCGAGGCTTTTGCTTGACGGGCTTCACCTCTTCTTTGATCGCAAGTCGGTGACAAGCGTCATCCGGATTGATACCAGGCATGTCTTCGAAACACCAAGCGAAGACGTCGATATTGGACTGGAGGAATGATACCATGTCTTGCGCTTCTGCATCGCTAAGACCGGTACCAATAAATGTTTGTCGAGGGAGATCTCCGCTGCCTATGTTGATCGGGATGATTTCTTCAATTGAAGGTGATGTTTCCCATTCGATTGGTGGAGGTTCGGTCAGCGGAATCTCCTTTGATTGCTATTTGGAAGAGGGACCAGCTTCATCTCGTGGCCGCTTTGGAGGAGCAATATTGATCTTTCGATCTGTCTTTGCCGCAGCAGCTTCATAAGACCTTCCAGCTTGCTGATCACCTCGAATGCAGACAATGCCTTCTCCAGTTGCAAACTTGAGTAGTTGATGGTAAGAGGAGGAGATGGCATTGATCTGATGGAGGAATGGTCGCCCAAGAATGGCGTTGTAGCTAGACATTCCTTCGACGATTGCAAACCTCACCGAGACTCGAGTCTCTCGGCTGAGGTCGATGGTAAATCTGGATTCGCCCACTGTGATGCTTTGTTCACCATTGAAGCCGGTGATCACAGTCGGGACGACGTCGAGGCTTTGATACTTATGTCCCAGACGTTTGAAACAGTCTGAGAACATTATGTCGATGGAGCTTCCGGTGTCGATGAGGATCCGGTTGACAGTGCTGCCGTCGATAATGAGTTTCAAGACCAGAGGGTCTCGATGTGGAGTATGGACTCCTTGAAGATCGGTGTCGTTGAAGACGATTGATGGCCAAGAAAGACCTTCGATGGGTTTCTCGATCCAGGTATCTTCTTTGCTCGCAGTAGAACGAACGTGGAAGATGCGTCGAACTTGGCGATCCACCTCTTTCCCAGTCAGACTTTGATTGTGCAATGTTCCATGAATACCAAAAATATTGGCATTCACAGAGATAGTTTGCCGGTTAGAGGAGATTTGATGTATCCAACACACTTCTTTCCCCTTTGCAGAGGTCCGATGTTGATTGTGTCCGCCTCTAACAAACTCTTGAAGATGGCCTTCTCGCAATAGGTCTTCAAGATGGAATTTCAGCCGAAAACACCGATCGGTGGAATGGCCATGACTTCGATGGAAGTCGCAGTAGACTGTTTTGTCTGCTGTGAATTTGGAATTCGGCTGAAGAGGATTAGGCCACCGAACGAACTCTTCATGTTGAATGCGGTCGAGTATCTGTTCGACCGGCATATTCCACTCGGTGAAAGTGGTCTTCGTTGGAGATCGACGTCCATCATTCTTTGATCTTTTGTTGGCCGGAGGGGCTGCTGATTCAGCGTTGTGAGCCTTTGCAGCATACTTAGGAGCTTCTCTTTCAGCAGGCCTTCTCTTAGTTTCTCGTCCTTTCCGAGCGACTTGATCGTCTTCCACCTCAATCTCTCTTTGAATTCGGTCAAACATTGCTCCCAGAGAAGGAGGGGGATTGCGGATGAAGTCGTTGTAGATGTGTAGATCGAAGCGGAGAGCGTTCTGGAAAGCCAACATGATGGCTTCATCATCCAGATGTCTTCCAGAGAGAGCAGCATGCTCGTTGCGAAACCTCCTTGTGAAGCTGCGAAGAGTCTCGTCTGCACCCATCCGCAGTCGGTAGAGAGAGTCGAGTTTCTTCTCTGGCTTTAGATTGAGTTGATAGTGCTGCACAAAGAGGTTAGCCAAAACACCGAACTGGGTGATGGACCCAGCTCGGAGATTGTGATACCAGTCGAGCGAAGGCTCATCGAGACTTCCCGCGAAGGTGCGGCAGAGCACGTTGTTTTCCTCTTCGTGTGGTGTTAGAGCTTGCTTGAAAGCAAGTATATGGAGGCTTGGATCTCCTCTAATACAGTTGAATTTGGGGAGGATAGGAGTTCTCCATCCTCTTGGAAAGGTGGTCTCGAAGAGACTTCGATGTAGTGGCCCGGCAGAGGAGTAACCGTCCCTACGACCATGTCCTCGACCTAGAGGTGGGTCAAGAGGCAAGATCGCAAGGTCTTGCTCTGGCATTGAAGTGTTTGCCGGTCGAAGTCGGTGTCGAAGGTCCGATCCAAGTCCACGTTGGAGTGGAATGGAAGGGGAGACTCTACTCTTTGAAGGAGCGCCTTTCATTTGGTGCTTCCTTGGCATGTTGAGCTTCGATGGTGCTCTTTTGTCGCAGTTACGACCAGATGAGGATTGGGAGGACTCGTCTTCAAGACGATCCCAGACACTCTGCTTCTAAGGAGCAGCAGAGGGAGTTGGGTCGCGTCGAATCCTCTCGAGAGCATCAGTGCCCATTGACCTCCGTTGTTCGGAGTGAATTGAATGTCGAGGAGGATCAACCCTCTCACTTGCGGAGGGGATCGGAATAGCAATTCCAGCTTCGGAAGCTGCCTTCTTCAGAGCATCCCTCTCAGCAGTGAGGGTGGCGTTTTGCTTCGCCAATTGGAGTAGTTGGAAATCGATTGCAGAGATCTGGTAAGTCGATGGAGGATCTTCAGCAGGAGCAGGGACAGTCTGCCCAATTGATTGATGAGGATGAGGGGCGATCGGTCTATCGACTGATCTCCCGCTTCCTGAGTGAACTCCCATCTCGGGGACAGCAAGGGGCTGCCCGAAGTTGAGCCTTTGACTCATTGAACGAGTCTCAGGACGAGGTTGATGTTGAGTGTTACTTCCTTCTGGTTGACCCTGGTGTTTGGTTCTCGCCATTCAGAGTGCGAAGGGTACAACGAGATTGCTGACGTCCGATCAGTTGTCTGATCAACCGAGGGGGCGAGGAAGTTTGGCTATTGATCTGGTAGTCGAAGTAGAGAGGACACGGCTTCTCGCTCGGATCCCACAGACGGCGCCAAACTGTGGGGGAAAATCTTCGTGCCGACCCGAAGATTCTCGCAGCACCAGTCAATTGGAGTCGAAGTTGATGTCAAAGATCGTTGATCAATCTGTTGATTGAAGTCGAAGCCTTTTGATATGCAAACAGAGGAATGCAATCAGAGAAATTGTGACACGAGATGTAATCTCGGAGTTCAGCCGAAGCCTACGTCTCCGTGCTATAGGGAGCAACCCGAATTCACTAACACTTCTGTTGAAGTGACCTCGACAGGCCGAGTGTCACTGGAGATCTTCTGATCCCTTCGAAAGAGAAAAGAAGATCAACGAGAGATGGTAGATCGGAGTTAGAAAATCCCAGAGCTCTGGTTCTGAAAGTCAGATCTCAGAGTGGAAATCAGAATTCCGGATCTTAGATTTTTTTTTTGATCCTTTTACATTCGAAGGCTCTGCTATTTATAGGATTCTCTAGACTCGTGAGCCTACCGGGCAGGGCCGGTAGGTCCCGTGGTAGTCCTCGTGGGCCCACCAGGCAGGGCCGGTGGTTCCCGTAGTAGTCTTCGTGGGCCCACCAAGCAGGGCCGGTGGGTCCTGTGGTAGTCCTCGTGGGCCCACCAGGCAGGGCCGGTGGGTCCTGTGGTAGTCTTCGTGGGCCCACCAGGCAGGGCCAGTGGGTCCTGTGGTAGTCCTCGTGGGCCCACCAGGCAGGGCCGGTGGGTCCCGTGGTGGATTTATGCCAAAATTTGCACCCACACCAGGCAGGGCCGGTGGGTCCCGTGGTAGTCTTCGCGGGCCCACCAGGCAGGGCCGGTAAGTCCCGTGGTAGTCTCCGGGGGCCCACCAGGCAGGGCCGGTGGGTCCCGCTGTGATCTCCGGGGGCCCACCAGGCAGGGCCGGTGGGTCCCGCTGTGGTCTCCGGGGGCCCACCAGGCAGGGCCGGTGGGTCCCGCTGTGGTCTCCGGGGGCCCACCAGGCAGGGCCGGTGGGTCCCGCTGTTGGCAACCTTCTTACCAAAATTTGCACCCACAGTTACCCCCTCCAAGTTAGCTAGAGGCTACTTTAGCTGGCTTGGATTTTGGTGCAAAAAACAGCAACCCCCTGTCTAAAAAAGGCACAAAGAGGCTTGTCGAAATGTTAGTATAAAAAAAGCTGATCGATCAATTTTGACCGAACGGTCAAATTTGACCGAACGGTCAAATTTGACCGAACGGTCAGTTTCGACCGGTCAAGGATTGGGTGATCGGTCAAAAAACATGGTTTTTTGACCGATCCAGTGGAAATTTGACCGATCGGTTGATTTTGACCGATCGGTCAATTTTGACCGATCGGTCAAATTTCACCAATCGGTTAAATTTGACCGAACGGTCAATTTCAACCGGTCAAGGATTAGGTGATCGGTCAAAAAACATGGTTTTTTGACCGATCCAGTGGAAATTTGACCGATCGGTTGATTTTGACCGATCGGTCAATTTTGACCGATCGGTCAATTTTGATCGATCGGTTAAATTTGACCGAACGGTCAATTTCAACCGGTCAAGGATTAGGTGATCGGTCAAAAAACATGGTTTTTTGAACGATCCAGTGGAAATTTGACCGATCGATTGATTTTGACCGATCGGTCAATTTTGACCGATCGGTCAATTTTGACCGATCGGTCAAATTTGACCGATCGGTTAAATTTGACCGAACGGTCAATTTCAACCGGTCAAGGATTGGGTGATCGGCAAAAAACCTCAGTTTTTTGCCTGATCTAGTACAAAATTGACCGAGCGGTTGATTTTGACCGAACGGTCAAGTTTGACCGTTCGGCTAAAATCAGCCGGTCAAGGTTTGGCTGATCGGCAAAAACCCTCAGTTTTTCGCCTGATCTAGTACAAAATTGACCGATCGGTTGATTTTGACCGAACGGTCAAGTTTGACCGTTCGGCTAAAATCAGCCGGTCAAGGTTTGGGTGATCGGCAAAAAACCTCAGTTTTTTGCCTGATCTAGTAGAAAATTGACCGATCGGTTGATTTTGACCGAACGGTCAAGTTTGACCGTTCGGCTAAAATCAGCCGGTCAAGGTTTGGGTGATCGGAAAAAACTCTCAGTTTTTTGCCTGATCTAGTGGAAAATTGACCGATCGGTTGATTTTGACCGAACGGTCAAGTTTGACCTTTCGGCTAAAATCAGCCGGTCAAGGTTTGGGTGATCGGAAAAAACCCTCAGTTTTTTGCCTGATCTAGTGGAAAATTGACCGATCGATTGATTTTGACCGAACGGTCAAGTTTGACCGTTCGGCTAAAATCAGTCGGTCAAGGTTAGTCTTGAACCTGTACTTTTGAGGAAGTGGTATAGCTTGTACTTTTCCTTTGATCTTTTGGCAGTCTTGAATATCGATGGAGTTTGATTTTTTCTGCTCTGAATCTTCGGTTTGCCTGAATGTAACTTTGAACCGGCGGTCCGGTTCACTCGGACCGGTGGTTTGCTTGGTCTGGTGGTTCGAGTGGACCGGTGGTCTGACGCTTCGTCTGGCCCCGACTGTTCGTCTGGTTTTGCGCTTGCTACGGATGGATGCCACGTGTACCTACAAAAACATGCAATTTGATATGGTGAAGACACGTGTCTTCTCGATTTTCGCACCGGCTTTACCCTTGGTATATAAGTTTTTTCTCGCTGTCATTTTCGCTTCACGCTTTCAGAAAATTTTCGAAGTCCAGAGCTTTTGCTTTTGATCTTCCTTTCTCTGTTCTCTTGTTCTTCGCCTTTTTTCGATCGATCGAATGGCGTCTTCGGGTAGTTCGAAGAAGAGTGCAGTTCCTTCCAAGAGGAAGGGCAAGGAAGTTGTCGAAGTTTCTTCCGCTCCGAAGGGCCGAGGCAAAGGCAAGGCTGAGTTAATCGAACTTGGCCAGTTGGGCAAGAGGCACCAAGGAGTGGGATTTGCTTCTGCACCGTCAAGGCCAGAGCAGATACCCAAGGCAAAGTTTGTCCTCCGCCCTCAGTTACCTCTGTCGGTGGAACCGGAATTCGGGTATAACACTGGTGGCAAACTTACAGACGTGAAGAGGGAGAAACTGCAGAAGCTGCTAGCATGCTTTACTGAGGGGAAGGCCCGGCCAGCACTTCCGGGAGTTCTGTCAGCTTTTGGCATTGATAAGCGGACAATCTTTGTCTCGTACGCGAGCAAGGAGCTAGTGATGGGAACTATCGTCACGATCGGCCAGCTCAACTGCGGACTGCGCCTTCCACTGCCTCCCTTCGCTGCGAGGTTACTGAACATCTCTGGTCTCTGTCCCGGGTAGGTGACTGGAAACTCCTGGAGGATCATCTATGCTTTCTGTCGCGTAGAGTCGGACTTCCAGAAGGAGCTGAGGGAATGCTATTCCAGCCTCCCCGAAGGTGAAGAAGCCCGGATAGAGTTTGGATATTTCTTCTATCACTATCGATGGGCCTGGAGGAAAGATAGCCCCTTCTTCTATCTGACGGGCGTCTCTGCACTGCGCCCGCTCATCGATACCATTGGCTCCGACAAACTTTACACTGACTGGCCGATGTCGGTGTCTGGTGCCTGGACTCCAATGTCTGTTCCCGAGGTTCCCCGATACAAGGTGCATGAAGAGATAGACATGTTCAGTGCAGGAGGAGCTCTTGTGTGGCCTCCGGAGCAGGTGGGGGCTGTTGATAATCTCTTTCTGGAGTTGACCTGCGGGACTCGGTCCTGGAAGCAGTTCTCGAATTGCCCAGTTCGACATGGCAATGCCAACCTCCTTCACCGATCGAAGTTTCGTTATGAAGATAACGAGGTTATCTACTCGGATTATGAGGAGGACCCTCATTCGGGCAAAATTATTCGAAAGCTTCGATTTGAGAAGAAAGCTCACGGAGTTAGGCGCAGCTTATCCTATGGTCCTTTCTTCGGTCTTGAGGTGAGCCATTCTCCATCCTCTTTTTCCCCTTGAACCCACACTACACCACAAACACCTGCACCCATGCCGGCGGCCCGGCCATGCATGCACCACCACATGTGGCCCTGCCACTTGCCGGGACCACCTCATCCAACACCATTGCGCCGGCCATGTCGCCACCACACGCGCACACACCACCAATACTTGCGGGAGGTAATCCGGTTCCTATGTACCTCTTCTCGTGTCTAGTGCATCCAGCCGGAGTCTTATGACCACCGCTATGCGGTTCGGATATGCCGCCATTGACAGTAGCCAATGCTTGCAGAGATGAGATTTGACTGGCCAAACGACCAACAAACTGAATCCTCATGACCGGTTAGGAGTTTTCAAAGAAAACTCTGACTCACTAGCTTTTCCTGATTGAAATAAGAAACTAGGGATGTACAGGTAATTATGGGGATTGTTTTCCTAGTATAAAATCACCTTCTTTATACATAGTGACACTTTGATTGGTTGAGATATATTTGAGTTATACCCATTGGATCCAATCTAATCCAATCTTAGATCCGATTAGTCCAGCCATAACCAGACCCAAAGGATCAGGTCTGATGCTACTTGGATAAGATAGGGTCCAGTCAGACTAGATCAAACCAGACCCAACTCTTACATCGAAATATGTGTTTTTACGATATCTGGCATATTCGTGGCCCGATTCGTGTGAAACTAGTGACAATGGATTCCTTGCATTAAACCATGTCTTCTCATACTATTTCCAGACCTTGGTTCTTTACTGATTGTTAGGGGAGCCATTCGTGACCAATCAGCTATGTCGGTCCAGTTTTAATTACCGGCCTATTGCCACTAAACATTGAGACCCACAAAACCTTCTAATCTATTTGCCTGTCTTGATTTTACTTTTACCTTCACATTAGTGGTACTTATGAAGCCTTCCCTGCATGTGCCAGGAGTCTAGGCTAATTGTGATAATTTGAAAATTGGGATTCCGTGCGAGATAGTCATTGCCCTGACCGAGGCAAGTATTCACTTGCTCTGAGGTTATTTTCGAATTATGTTTTCGTATGCATAATTTGTGATATTTGCAAATGATTCATCATATATTGTATGATATAACCATGAGTCGTAGGATGATTAATATTGGGCTATGGCGGCATATTGGGTTTGACATTGTTTAATTAGAATTGCATGGCAAAATTCTTAATGTTGTCGATTAACACTCTTGTTGAGACCCGTGCTTGCTGGATGATTGAAAACGATCAAACACTGTATTTCTACTATGTATGATATGGGGTTAGTACTATGGCATATACTATTGGAAATTATTATAGCGTGTCTCTAAACATATTATAATTAAGAGTTGAATGAAATATCGAATTGGAGTTGAAAAGCCAATAGCTGAGTGGTAGTTCATAACATTTTTCTCTTAGATTGTTTCTTATTAAGCTATATTATCGCTCTCTTTGATCTCGTTATAATTTATCTTATTTTAAAGACACCCTCGCACACACTCACCCCTTAGAGCGGGGGTTTACTTGCCAGTCAGTGGTTTGGACTGACCCCGTTTGGGGCACTACTCTTTCCACGAGTAGACTTTCTTGCAGAGTGGTACCAGAGCTAGAGTACGGGTGGCAGCTGCGGAGTAGTGGTAGTAACAGAGGTAGTAGCTGTAGTTTTCTTTTTGTAGTAGTCATTTGTAGGCCTTATGTTGTATTTATTGGGACTGTATTATGGATATCAGAATAAGAATATTGTTCGATTTAGTTTAGCCTGTGGTATTGTTAGTATAGATCGTAGTTGCAATGATCTAGCTGTAAAACCCATCTTGGTAGGCCTCTCCTCAAGGCCCATGCTTAGAACCGATCAACTTAAATTATAAGGAGATATAGATGGCCTAACGGGTTAATCCTATAGATAGGACCACCAGACTAGCTTTTGTGAGTGGTAGAGTGAGTGAGGCTACTTGGCTCGCCGTCGGAGGCTAGAGCATAGCGTCATGCTCCCTTTGCGAGAAATCATGTTAACATGTAATGGCACCGACGTGCCATAAATACTAAAAGAAAACATATAGAAATAAGATATGAGGCTCCTAAATTGATGTAGTACTTTAATCTTGACCCAACCCTTCACCCCTTCCGATCCTCACACCCCAGAGATCGGTCTCCAAATTTCTGGGGCGTGACATAACACACGATAACCCCACCCGGAGACTCATTCAGTAAGTCAACGGCTCAACTTCGGGCAGCCCCTTGCTGTCCCCGAAATGGGGGTTCGCTCAGGTAGCGAGAGATCGGTCGATCGACCGATCGCACCACCTCCTCGACAGTTGATAGGACAGACCGCCCCTGCTCCCGCTGAAGATCCACCATCTACTTATCAAATCTCGACGATCGACTTTTAGCTGCTGGCTAAGTAAAATGCCACCCTCACAGCCGAAAGGGATGCTCTCAAGAAGGCAGCCTCCGATGCCGGAATTGCTCTCCCCATCCCTTCATTCGGCGAAGGAGCGAATCTGCCATGACAATCGATTCACTCCGAACCACGGAGGTCAATGGGCACCGCTGCCCTTGAGAGGATCCTGTGGGTGCAAATTTTGGCAGAAGTTTACCAACTATCACGGGACCCACCAGCCCTGCCTGGTGGGCCCACGAAGACTACCACGGGACCCACCGGCCCTGCCTGGTGGGCCCACGAAGACTACCGCGGGACCCACCGGCCCTGCCTAGTGGGCCCACGAAGACTACCGCGGGACCCATCGGCCCTGCCTGGTGGGCCCACGAAGACTACCACTGGACCCACCAGCCCTGCCTGGTGGGCCCACGAAGACTACCGCGGGACCCACCGGCCCTGCCTGGTGGGCCCACGAAGACCACCGCGGGACCCACCAGCCCTGCCTGGTGGGCCCACGAGGACCACCGCGGGACCCACCGGCCCTGCCTAGAAGGCCCACGAGCCTGTGGAATCCCCAGAAGACGGTAGCGGGGCCCGCTAGCTTTACCTGGAGAATCCCCAGATACGACGGCAGAAACCGCCATTTAACCCAGAATTCCCACCAGAGAATCCTATAAATAGCAGTGCCTTCGAATGTAAAAGGATCCAAAAATTCTGATTTCCACTCTGAGATCTGACTTCCAGAACCAGAGCTCTGGGATTTTCAACTTCTGATCTACCATCTCTCCTTGATCTTCTTTTCTCCTTAGAAGAGATCAGAGGGTTTTTCAGTGACACTCGGCCTGTCGAGGTCACTTCAACTGAAGTGTTAGTGAATTCGGGTTGCTCCCTATAGCACGGAGACGTAGGCTTCGGCTGAACTCCGAGATCACATCTCGTGTCACAATCTCTTTGATTGCATATCACTTTCTATTAACATATCAAAAGGCTTCAACTTCAATCAACAGATCGACCAACGATCTTCGACGTCAACTTCAATTTCAATTGACTGGTGCTGCGAGAGTCTTCGGGTCGGCACGAAGATTTTCCCCCACAGTTTGGCGCCGTCTGTGGGATCCGATCAAAAAGTCCGACTCTCCGCTACTACTTGATCGGTTGAACCTACAACTGATCTTGATAGTCAAACTTCCTCGCTCTCTCGGTTGATCAGACAACTGAACGGCACTCTCGTTGCACCTTTCGCTCTCTGAATGGCGAGGACGAAACATCAAGGTCAACCAGAAGGAAGTAACACTCAACATCAACCTCGTCCTGAGACTCGTTCAATGAGTCAAAGGCTCAACTTCGGGCAGCCCCTTGCTGTCCCCGAGATGGGGGTTCACTCAGGAAGTGGAAGATCAGTCGATCGACCGATCGCCCCTCATCCTCATCAATCAATTGGGCAGACTGTCCCTGCTCCTGCTGAAGACCCTCCATCAACATACCAAGTCTCTGCAGTCGATTTCCAATTGCTCCAACTGGCGAAACAAAACGCCACCCTCACTACTGAGAGGGATGCTCTTAAGAAAGCAGCTTCCGAAGCTGGGATCGTTCTGCCAATCCCCTCTGCAGGTGAGAGGATCAATCTTCCACAACGTTCAATCCACTCCGAGCAACGGAGATTAATGGGCACTGCTGCCCTCGAAAGAATTCGTCGCGATCCTACTCCCTCTGCTGCTCCCTGGAAGTAGAGTGTCTGGGATCGTCTTGACAACGAGTCCTCCCAATCCTCTTCTGGTCGCAACTGCGACAAGAGGATACCTTCAAAGATCAACATGCCAAGGAAGCACCAAATGAAAGGCGCTCCTTCAAAGAGCAGAGTCTCCCCTTCCATTCCACTCCAACGTGGACTTGGATCGGACCTTCGACACCGACTTCAACCGGCAAATACTTCAATGCCTGAGCAAGACCTTGCGATCTTGCCTCTTGACCCGCCTCTAGGTCGAGGACACGGTCGTAGGGACGGTTACTCCTCTACCGGGCCTCTACATCGAAGTCTCTTCGAGACCACCTTTCCAAGAGGATGGAGAACTCCTATCCTCCCCAAATTCAACTGCATCAGAGGAGATCCAAGCCTCCACATACTTGCCTTCAAGCAAGCTCTAACGCCACACAAAGAGGAAAACAACGTGCTCTGCCGCACCTTCGCGGGAAGTTTCGATGAGCCTTCGCTCGACTGGTATCACAATCTCCGAGCTGGGTCCATCACCCAGTTCGGCGTTTTGGCTAACCTCTTTGTGCAGCACTATCAACTCAATCTAAAGCCAGAGAAGAAGCTCGACTCTCTCTACCGACTGAGGATGGGTGCAGATGAGACTCTCCGCAGCTTCACGAGGAGGTTTCGCAACGAGCATGCTGCTCTCTCTGGAAGACATCTGGATGATGAAGCCATCATGTTGGCTTTCCAGAACGCTCTCCGCTTCGATCTACACATCTACAACGACTTTATCCGCAATCCCCCTCCTTCTCTGGGTGCAATGTTTGACCGAATTCAGAGAGAGATTGAGGTGGAAGACGATCAAGTCGCTCGGAAAGGGCGAGAAACTAAAAGAAGGCCTGCTGAAAGAGAAGCTCCTAAGTATGCTGCAAAGGCTCACAACACTGAAGCAACAGCCCCTCCGGCCAACAAAAGATCAAAGAATGATGGACGTCGATCTCCAACGAAGACCACTTTCACCGAGTGGAATATGCCGGTCGAACAGATACTCGACCGCATTCAACATGAAGAGTTCGTTCGGAGGCCTAATCCTCTTCAGCCGAATTCCAAATTCACAGCAGACAAAACAGTCTACTGCGACTTCCACCGAAGCCACGGCCATTCCACTGATCGGTGTTTTCGGCTAAAATTCCATCTTGAAGACCTATTGCGAGAAGGCCACCTTCAAGAATTCGTCAACAACGGGCACGATCAACGTCGAACCTCTGCCAAGGGGAAAGAAGTGTGTTGGATACATCAAATCTCTTCTAACCGGAAACCAATTTCTGTGAAGGCCAATGTCTTTGGCATTCATGGAACCTTGCACAATCAAGCTTTGACCGGGAAGGAAGTGGATCGGCAGGTTCGACGCATCTTCCATGTTCGATCTACTACAAATAAAGAAGATACCTGGATCGAGAAGCCCATCGAAGGTCTCGCTTGGCTATCAATCGTCTTCAACGACACCGATCTTCGAGGAGTCCATACTCCACATCGAGACCCCCTGGTCTTGAAACTCATTATCGACGGCAGCACCGTTAATCGAATCCTCATCGACACCGGGAGCTCTATCGACATTATGTTCTCAGACTGTTTCAAACGTCTGGGACATAAGTATCAAAGCCTTGATGTCGTCCCGACTGTAATTACTGGTTTCAATGGTGAACAAAGTATCACGGTGGGCGAATCGAGATTCACCCTCGACCTCAGCCGAGAAACTCGAGTCTCGGTGAGGTTTGCAATTGTCGAAGGAGTCTCCAGCTACAACGCCATCCTCGGGCGACCATTCCTCCACCAGATCAATGCCATCTCCTCCTCTTACCATCAACTACTCAAGTTTGCAACTGGAGAAGGCATCGTCTGCATTCGAGGCGATCAGCAAGCTGGAAGATCTTGTGAAGCTGCTGCTGCCAAGACAGATCGCAAGATCAACATTGCTCCTCCAAAGCGGCCACGAGATGAAGCTGGTCCCTCTTCCAAATAGCAATCAAAGGAGATTCCACTGACCGAACCTCCACCAATCGAATGGGAAGCATCACCTTCAATAGAAGAAATCATCCCGATCAACATAGGCAGCGGAGATCTCCCTCGACAAACTTTCATTGGTACCGGTCTTAGCGACGCAGAAGCGCAAGACATGGTATCCTTCCTCCAGTCCAATATCGACGTCTTCGCCTGGTGTTTCGAAGACATGCCTGGTATCAATCCAGATGACGCTTGCCATCGACTTGCAATCAAAGAAGAAATGAAGCCTGTCAAGCAAAAGCCACGCACCATCCGACCAGAGCTGCAAGTTGCTGTTCAAGAAGAAATCACCAAGCTACTCGCAGCAGGTTTCATCCGTGAAGTAGAGTATCCTACTTGGATCTCTAACATTGTTGCTGTTCTAAAAAAGAATGGGAAAGTCCGAGTCTGTATCGACTTCACCAACCTCAACAAGGCTTGCCCCAAAGACCCATTTCCCATGCCAAGGATCGATAGACTCGTCGATGCCACTGCTGGCCACGAGCTATTGTCCTTCATGGATGGGTATTCTGTATATAATCAAATTCCACTTCATCCAGACGATCAAGAGAAAACTTGCTTCGTGACTAGCCGAGGTCTCTACTGCTACAATGTAATGCCATTCGGCCTCAAAAATGCTGGATCTACCTATCAAAGGTTAGTCACAAAAATGTTCGAAGATCAGATCGGTCGCAACGTCGAAGTCTACGTCGATGATCTCCTCACCAAGAGTTCCATTCGGAGCAAGCACCTTTCTGATCTGACAGAAACCTTTCAAGTTCTTCGAAAATATCGTATGAAGCTCAACCCAGTCAAGTGCGCTTTCGGAGTTCAATCTGGCAAATTCCTGGGTCATCTTGTGACCAGGAGGGGTATTAAAGCCAATCCCGATCAAATTCGAGCCATCATCGATATGCCTTCACCTATAAATCGAAAAGAAGTTCAATGCCTCACTGGAAGGTTAGCAGCACTCAATCGATTCATCTCAAAATCTTCCGACAAGTGCAAACCCCTCTTCGACAAACTACGAAAGGCGGATACATCTGGCTGGAGTCCAATCTGTGAAGAAGCATTTCAAACCATCAAGAAATATCTGGTGCAAGCTCCTATCCTGACTGCTCCATTGCCAAAAGAAGACTTATGGCTCTATCTCGCCGTAACTGATCAAGCAATCAGTGCAGTCTTAGTCAGTAGAAGAGAAGGCTTTGAGCATCCAGTCTACTATATCAGCCACACTCTTCTTCCGGCTGAAACTCGCTATTCAAAAACTGAGAAGGTCATCCTGGCCTTACTCACTGCATCGCGTCGTCTCCAACCATATTTCGTCTCCCACCAGATCACTGTCATTTCAGAACACTCACCCAAAGATATCATTGACAAAGCTGGTCGAGCTGGTCGAATGACCAAATGGGTGATCGAAATGAGTGCTCTGGGGATTCAGTTCGAATCTCGCACTTCCATTAAAGGTCAAGCTGTTGCTGATTTTCTAGCTGATTTTCCAGTTGAAGACCCCATCACTTGGGAAGAAGATGTCGACATGCGCTTAGAAGATGAAGACAATACTCTGATCGTTCCTTCAACAAAGATTGATCCAAATCTTGAGGCTATTGCTGTGACTCCTCCATGGAAACTCTATACTGATGGAGCTTCTAGTTCGATCGGTTCGGGAACTGGGATAGTCTTAATATCCCCCGAACTTGATCATCTCCAGAAGGCCACTCTTCTTGGGTTTAATGCCACCAACAACGAAGCTGAATATGAAGCACTCATTTCCGGACTCGAAATAGCGGAATCTCTAGGGGTAGATCGAATCATCGTCTACAGCGACTCCCAATTGATCATAAGGCAAATCAATGGAGAATACATAGCTCGCGAAGAAAGAATGCAATTCTACTTAGCCTTAGTACGACGTCTTCAACAACGTTTTACTATAACTGAGTTCGTTCAAATTCCAAGAGCAAAGAACCGAGAAGCAGATGCCTTAGCCAATGCTGCCTCAGTTCTTGGAGACTCACTCGGAGGAAGGCAAATACAGATTGATTATCAAGAAGTGCCCAAGACCATCCCCGATCAACAGATCCTCGCTACTACAAAGAGATCTGGGGGTGGAGATCAACTTGCATTGAACCTCACTACTACTACAAATGAGCCTGAAGACTGGAGACGATCAATCTTTGATTTTTTCAAGCATGGCAAAATGCCCGAAGATCCAAATCAAGCACGAAGACTTCAAAGGAAGCTCCCTTGTTACACTATTCAAGGAGAGGATCTATACTTCAAATCTCACAACGGGATGTTACTCAAATGCCTTGGTCCTGAGCAAGCGCAGGCAATCCTGATTGATATCCACTCTGGAGCTTGTGGAAATCATTCGGGAGGAAGATCTCTTGAAGCCAAGACGAAGCTACAAGGGTACTACTGGCCAACAATGGCAAGGGATGCTCAACAAATAGTTCAAAGATGTGAGCCATGCCAAAGACACGCTCGAGCTATCCATCTCCCTGCAGATGAGCTTCATCAACTATCTAGTCCCTGGCCATTCCATCAGTGGGGGTTAGATTTCTTAGGTCCTTTCCCTCCAACTCCGAGCAAGAAGAAGTATCTATTGCTGGCCACAGATTACGTCACCAAATGGGTTGAAGCTGTGCCCCTCTTCCGAGAGACTGACGATGAAGTGATCAAATTCATTCGGCACAACATCTTCTCAAGATTTGGTACACCTCAAATTCTCGTTGCTGACAATGGAGCTCAATTTGATTCCGACAAGTTTCGAGAATTCTGTCTGAACAACGGTATCAAACTATTCTATTCAACTCCAAGATATCCTCAATGCAATGGTCAAGCTGAAGCCTCAAATAGAGCTATACTTGGTATACTCAAGAAGAAACTCAATGACAAGAAAGGATTGTGGGAACAAGTCCTACCTGAAGTTCTTTGGGGGTATCACACAACTCCGAGAAGATCAACAGGGTTTTCACCCTTTCGTCTAACATATGGATCGGAAGCAGTACTCCCAACAGAAAATATATCAAGCACTTTGAAGACCAAAGCTGTTGAAGAAGGAATCAATGAAGAACTTCGGATCAATGATCTAGACTTCTCCGAAGAATTACGAGATCAAGCATCACTTCGTGTGGCCAAGTATCAGCAGAAGATCAAAAGAGCCTACGACGAGAAAATCTACAAAATACAGTTCCCAGTGGGTAGTTTAGTTCTCAGAGCAGTTTTCTACAACACCAAAGAACACAGCAGTGGGAAGCTTGCTCCCAACTGGGAAGGTCCATATATCATTGAGTCAGTTGGAGGCAAAGGATCCTATCGACTAATCTCACCAGAAGGAGATAGGTTGCCACGAGCTTGGAATTCTAGACACCTCAAGCTGTTCTATCCTTGATGTAAATTTTGTGATGAATAAAGTTCTTTCAAGTGCTCAAATATGCAAGTGTTCAGTTTTTCAATTCAAGTTCTGAAGCAGTTTCAAGTTATCCATATTCAAATTACCAGGTCTTTTAACAAGTTTGGGAGTTAGAGTTGCAACTCAACCCCTTACTAGCAAATGTTAAAAACTGACCATATTCAAGTTACCAAGTCTTTTAACACGTTTGGGTGTTAGAGTTGCGACTCAACCCCTTACTGGCAAATGTTAACTGACTTTCAAATTTCAATATTCAATTTCAATCAATTTCTACATCGTTTAACAGGTTTGGGTGCTTGAGTTGCGACTCAACCCCTCACATTCAAGTGTTATACGAATTCAAGTCCAATTTTCAAAGTTACTATAAGTTTGGGTAATTGAGTTGCGACTCGACCCCTTACATTCAAAAGATTATATCTATTCTAATGCTATTAAGATCATGATAGTCAAAGGCATTCAACTCAAGAGACATCCAATTCTCAAACACCAAGAAGATCTTCTATTATCAAAATATGCCAGATACAAGAGTGAGCTGATACATTTCAAAAGTTTACAAGTACAGCAACGAAGAAGGAGAAAAATCTCAAGGCTTGGCCACACTCTTCACATGCGACTTCTCCCCCTCAGATCCAGCGCGAGCTTTACTCGCAACCGATGCCTTGGAAGATCGGACACTGGCAACATGGGCCCTAAGTGCTTCTGCTGCCTTCTCAGCTGTGTCTCTGTAGCTCTGGCATTCACTCCGCATGTGCTCCAGCTCCTTCTGGTGGGTCTCCTCCTTAGCCGCTGAAGCAGCAATTTGAGCCTCCAGCTCCTTTATTTTGGCCACACGTTCGAAGCCCAAGTTTTCGATCCTAAAGAATCGATTCTTCAATCCTAGGAGTTCATGACTCTGAGCCTCGTATTCGTTCTGCCAGCCCTTGCTCTCCAGTTTTTCCTTGCGAAGGGCTTCGGTTTTGACCTTCAGGGCCTCTTTCTTTGATTTTAGAGACTCCCTCAGCTGATCTCTCTCCGCGCTTACAGCCTCCAGGGCAGCAGTCAAACGAGATATTTCGGCTGAAGCTTCTTTTGCTCCCGCCTTCATGGAGAGCTTGGTAGCGACATTCATAACTGCTGAGTTCTGCAAAAGAACAAAAGAGTTAAATTATTCTGAAGGAAGATACGATTCAAATGATCGATCAAGCAGATGCACCTACCAACAGGTCGAGTCTATCGAAAGCTTCATCCAGAGTAGCTCCCGGGAGGTTGCAGAGTTTCCTGATCACAGCAGTGGGGTGGTTGATATCAACGTCATCCAAGCTTCTCATTGTTGGAGTCAATCCAGCAGGTACACCTACAATCAACAAGAAATCAAAGTGTTAGATATTTCCAAGCTTCAACGATAAGACAATCGAGACAAGTTAATACAATTACCTGAGGCTTCGACCCTCGGCTCTTTGCCCTTCCGGCGATCAGAGCCATCCTGAGGGGTCGATTTCTCCTGAGTAGGAGTTGGCACTGGTTGAGGTTGAGGAGCCCCATCACCCACTCGACTTCCCCTCTCCAAATGGATAGGGGAGGAAGCATTCCGAGGAGGTGAGGCCTTTTCTTCCTCTTGTTGCCCGACTGGCTCGGTGAGTCCTGCCACCATGGCAGCCACCTCCTCACCCAGAGAACGAGAGGGGGGTGGGGGTTGCTCAACCTCCACACCCCCGCTCGTTGTTTCTCCTTCAATGTGAGGAACGTCAGGGGGAATTTGATCGAGGGGCGTGGGGTTGCTTCCAACCCCAGCACTCCTCGATAGTTTTATTTTGAGGCGCATCGGCCTCTTCAAATCATCGAACTTGTAGGTGGGAACCGCCTTTGGGCCATCACCTTCTGTGTCGAGAACTTCTTCCATTTGACGGGCTTTGACCTCGTCAATGGGAATAGGAATCGAGTCCTCCCCCGTTTCACCACCAGTGGGGGTGGGAGGAATTTCTTCCTCACCACCCCCGTTTTCACCATCTCCACCAGAGGGGGTGGAAGACGGATCATCCTCGCCGTTCCCATCCTCGTCTTCGTCATTACCACTGTTGTCGTGGCTGACATTTTCAATCTCTTCATCTTCCTCGTCGCTCCCCTTCTTCTCTTTTTCTTCTTCATCTTCATTTTTCTTCCCTTCATTTTCATCTTCCTTTGGCTTGATAAGGGTTTTTCGCTTCTTCTTCACGGGGCCTCTTTGGATCACCAACTTCTCATCCACGGTAGGCAATCGGCGCCTTGCAGTGTAGATTTTCTTCTCGGCCCGAACCTTCCGGATGATCTTACCCGTATGGGGGTCCTCCTCATAGTCAGAATATAGGACTTCATTGTCCTCGTATCTATCCTTTGATCGGTGGAGGAGATTGGCCTTGCCATATCTCACGGGGCAGTTGGAGAACTGTTTCCATGACCTGGTCCCGCAGGTCAACTCAAGAAATAAGTTGTCGATAGCTCCAGCCCTCTCAGAAGTCCAGGCAAAGATGCCTCCCTCGCTGTACATCTTCACTGCATCGTGCACGCTGTCTCGGGGGCTGTCGGGCACTGACATGGATGTCCATGCGCCGGAGACAGAGATAGGCCAATCTGTGTACAGTTTGTCCGAAGGAACTGTATCAGTTAGCGGGCGCAGCGGAGACACACCGGTCAAATTGTAGAATGGGCTGTCCCTCCTGTAAGCCCACCGATAGTGGAAGAAAAAGTATCCAAGCTCGATCCGAGCGTCTTCACCTTCTGGGATGGTGGAGTAACAAGCCTTCAAGTCCTCTTGAAAATCCGACTCCACGCGGCAGAATGCGTAGATAATTCGCCAGGCGTTCCCAGTGACCTGCCCCGGGCAAAGGCCAGAGGTGTTCAGTAATCTTGCCGCGAAGGGTGGCAGAGGTAGACGCAGACCGCAGTTGAGTTGGCCGACGGTTACAATGGTTCCCATGACCTTCTCATTACTAGCAACGCTGGTGAAGACTGTCTTCTTGTCGATGCCGAAAGCAGTCTGGATGCTAGGGAGTGAAGGCTGTGCCCCCTTCCCTTCTGTGAAGAAAGAGAGCAGTGCTTGCCATTTCTTTCTCTTCGTATCCGTGAACTCACCACCTATATTGTACATATACTCCGTCTCCTCTGTCAGAGGCATGAGCGGATCCAGAACAAATTTCACTTTCGGGATATGCTCTGGCCTAGATGGCGCTGAAGCAAATCCTACTCCTTGGTGCCTCTTGCCCAGTTGGCCAAGTTCGGCAAGCGCGGCCTTGCCTTTGCCACGACCCCTCGGAGGGGAGGAAACTTCAACAATTTCCTTCCCTTTTCTCTTTGAGGGAACCGTACCGGATTTCTTCGAACTGCCAGAGGAAGCCATCTGATCGATCGAGCAAAAGCAGAAATCGGGAGCAAAGAGTCTGGACTTCGAAAAATTTTGGAAGCGTGAGACGAAATGACAGCCGGTGAAAGCTTTTGTACCCAGGGTAAAACAGGTGCGCAAATCGAGAAGACACGTATCTTCACCATATCAAATCGCGTGTTTTTGTAGGTACACGTGGCATCCATCCGTAGCAAGCGCAAAATCAGGCGAAACGTCGGACCAGACGAAACATCGAGCCTCCGGTCCACGTGAACCAAACGGTCCAAGCACGCCACCGGTCTGAGTAAACCGGACCGCCGGTCAAAAAGGCTCATTCAAACCAACCAAAGATTCAAAACAGGAAGGATCAAGCCCCATCAATGTTCAAAACTCTGCCAGAAGATCAGAACAAAACAGCTGTAAAACCCTCTCTGAGGGCAGGTTCAAAACTTTCATTCGATCGGTCAAATTTCTACTGGATCTGGCAAAAAACCAAGGTTTTTTGCCGATCACTCGAACCTTGACCGGATAATTTTTGACCGATCGGACAAACTTGTCCGATCGGCAAAAATCATTCGATCGGTCAAATTTCTACTGGATCTGGCAAAAAACCAAGGTTTTTTGCCGATCACTCGAACCTTGACCGGATAATTTTTTACCGATCGGACAAACTTGTCCGATCGGCAAAAATCATTCGATCGGTCAAATTTCTACTGGATCTGGCAAAAAACCAAGGTTTTTTGCCGATCACTCGAACCTTGACCGGATAATTTTTTACCGATCGGACAAACTTGTCCGATCGGCAAAAATCATTCGATCGGTCAAATTTCTACTGGATCTGGCAAAAAACCAAGGTTTTTTGCCGATCACTCGAACCTTGACCGGATAATTTTTTACCGATCGGACAAACTTGTCCGATCGTCAAAAATCATTCGATCGGTCAAATTTCTACTGGATCTGGCAAAAAACCAAGGTTTTTTGCCGATCACTCGAACCTTGACCGGATAATTTTTTACCGATCGGACAAACTTGTCCGATCGGCAAAAATCATTCGATCGGTCAAATTTCTACTGGATCTGGCAAAAAACCAAGGTTTTTTGCCGATCACTCGAACCTTGACCGGATAATTTTTTACCGATCGGACAAACTTGTCCGATCGGCAAAAATCATTCGATCGGTCAAATTTCTACTGGATCTGGCAAAAAACAAAGGTTTTTTGCCGATCACTCGAACCTTGACCGGATAATTTTTTACCGATCGGACAAACTTGTCCGATCGGCAAAAATCATTCGATTGGTCAAATTTCTACTGGATCTGACAAAAAATCAAGGTTTTTTGCCGATCACTCGAACCTTGACCGGATAATTTTTTATCGATCGGACAAACTTGTCCGATCGGCAAAAATCATTCGATCGGTCAAATTTCTACTGGATCTGGCAAAAAACCAAGGTTTTTTGCCGATCACTCGAACCTTGACCGGATAATTTTTTACCGATCGGACAAACTTGTCCGATCGGCAAAAATCATTCGATCGGTCAAATTTCTACTGGATCTGGCAAAAAACAAAGGTTTTTTGCCGATCACTCGAACCTTGACCGGATAATTTTTTACCGATCGGACAAACTTGTCCGATCGGCAAAAATCATTCGATTGGTCAAATTTCTACTGGATCTGACAAAAAATCAAGGTTTTTTGCCGATCACTCGAACCTTGACCGGATAATTTTTTACCGATCGGACAAACTTGTCCGATCGGCAAAAATCATTCGATCGGTCAAATTTCTACTGGATCTGGCAAAAAACCAAGGTTTTTTGCCGATCACTCGAACCTTGACCGGATAATTTTTTACCGATCGGACAAACTTGTCCGATCGGCAAAAATCATTCGATCGGTCAAATTTCTACTGGATCTGGCAAAAAACCAAGGTTTTTTGCCGATCACTCGAACCTTGACCGGATAATCTTTTACCGATCGGACAAACTTGTCCGATCGGCAAAAATCATTCGATCGGTCAAATTTCTACTGGATCTGGCAAAAAACCAAGGTTTTTTGCCGATCACTCGAACCTTGACCGGATAATCTTTTATCGATCGGACAAACTTGTCCGATCGGCAAAAATCATTCGATCGGTCAAATTTCTACTGGATCTGGCAAAAAACCAAGGTTTTTTGCCGATCACTCGAACCTTGATCGGATAATTTTTTACCGATCGGACAAACTTGTCCGATCGGCAAAAATCATTCGATCGGTCAAATTTCTACTGGATCTGGCAAAAAACCAAGGTTTTTTGCCGATCACTCGAACCTTGACCGGATAATCTTTTACCGATCGGACAAACTTGTCCGATCGGCAAAAATCATTCGATCGGTCAAATTTCTACTGGATCTGGCAAAAAACCAAGGTTTTTTGCCGATCACTCGAACCTTGACCGGATAATCTTTTACCGATCGGACAAACTTGTCCGATCGGCAAAAATCATTCGATCGGTCAAATTTCTACTGGATCTGGCAAAAAACCAAGGTTTTTTGCCGATCACTCGAACCTTGATCGGTTAATTTTTACCGATCGGACAAACTTGTCCGATCGGCAAAAATCATTCGATCGATCAAATTTCCTACTGGATCGGTCAAAAAACCATGTTTTTTGACCGATCACCCTATTCTTGACCGGTTGAATTTTGATCGATCGGTCAAAATTTGACCGATCGGTCAAATATGACCGATCGGTCAAAAATTAACCGATCGGTCAAATTTCAACCGATCGGTCAAATTTCCTACTGGATCGGTCAAAAAACCATGTTTTTTGACCGATCACCTGATTCTTGACCGGTTGAATTTTGACCGATCGGTCAAATTTGACCGATCAATCAAAATTAACCGGTCAGTCCCTTTTTTGTGCTAACACTCGACAAGTTTCTTCTTGCCTTTTGCGACAGGGGGTTTCTATTTTTTGCACCAAATCCAAGCCAGCCAGAACGAACTCTAGCTAACTTGGAGGGGGTAACTGTGGGTGCAAATTTTGGCAGAAGTTTACCAACTATCACGGGACCCACCAGCCCTGCCTGGTGGGCCCACGAAGACTACCGCGGGACCCACCGGCCCTGCCTGGTGGGCCCACGAAGACTACCGCGGGACCCACCGGCCCTGCCTAGTGGGCCCACGAAGACTACCGCGGGACCCATCGGCCCTGCCTGGTGGGCCCACGAAGACTACCACTGGACCCACCAGCCCTGCCTGGTGGGCCCACGAAGACTACCGCGGGACCCACCGGCCCAGCCTGGTGGGCCCACGAAGACCACCGCAGGACCCACCAGCCCTGCCTGGTGGGCCCACGAGGACCACCGCGGGACCCACCGGCCCTGCCCGGAAGGCCCACGAGCCTGTGGAATCCCCCAGAAGACGGTAGCGGGGCCCGCTAGCTTTACCTGGAGAATCCCCAGATACGACGGCAGAAACCGCCATTTAACCCAGAATTCCCACCAGAGAATCCTATAAATAGCAGTGCCTTCGAATGTAAAAGGATTCGAAAATTCTGATTTCCACTCTGAGATCTGACTTCCAGAACCAGAGCTCTGGGATTTTCAACTTCTGATCTACCATCTCTCCTTGATCTTCTTTTCTCCTTAGAAGAGATCAGAGGGTTTTTCAGTGACACTCGGCCTGTCGAGGTCACTTCAACTGAAGTGTTAGTGAATTCGGGTTGCTCCCTATAGCACGGAGACGTAGGCTTCGGCTGAACTCCGAGATCACATCTCGTGTCACAATCTCTTTGATTGCATATCACTTTCTATTAACATATCAAAAGGCTTCAACTTCAATCAACAGATCGACCAACGATCTTCGACGTCAACTTCAATTTCAATTGACTGGTGCTGCGAGAGTCTTCGGGTCGGCACGAAGATTTTCCCCCACAGATCCATCGTGACCCAACCCCCTCTGCTGCTCCATGGAAGCAGAGTATCTGGGATCGTATAGATGACGAGTCTTCTCAGTCATCCTCGGGTCGCAACTGTGTCGGGTGGAAACAGTCGAAGCCCGACTTTCGAAGAAGGCACCAGATGAAAGGGGCGCCCTCAAAGAGTAGAGCTTCTCCGTCCCTCCCACTTCAACGTGAAGCCGTAACGGATCTTCATCATCGGTTCCATCCGGCTGATACTCAAAGGCCCGGACAAGGCCTCGCGATCTTGCCTCTCGATCTGCATCCAGGTCGGGGGCATGGTCACAGGGAAGGATACTCCTCTGCTGGACCTCTCTATCAAAGTTTGTTCCAATCAACATTTCCGAGGGGATGGAGAACTCCCACTTTCCCCAAATTCAATTGCCCCAAGGGAGATCCAACTCTCCATATACTGGCCTTCAAGCAAGTTTTGACACCACACAAAGAAGAGAAGAACATACTGTGGGTGCAAATTTTGGCAAGAAGTTTGCAAACCGCGAGACCCACCGGCCCTGCCTGGTGGGCCCACAGAGACTACCGCGGGACCCACCGGCCCTGCCTGGTAGGCCCACGAAGATAACAGCGGGACCCACAGGCCCTGCCTAGTGGGCCCACGAAGACTACAGCGGGACCCACCGGCCCTGCCTGGTGGGCCCACAGAGACTACGATGGAACCCCCCGGCCCTGCCTGGTAGGCCCATTAAGACTACCGTGGGACCCACCGGCCCTGCCTGGTGGGCCCACGAAGACTTTCGAAGGACCCACCAGCCCTGTTTGTGGAATCCCCCGAGACGACGGTGGGACCCACCAGCCCTGCCTGTGGAATCCCCCAGATACGACCAGAAAGCACCATTTACCACCGGACTTCCTCTCAGGAAATTCTATAAATAGCAGAGCATTCAGAAGGAGAGGGGATCTCAGATCCAAAACCCAGAGCAAAAATCCAAATTCAAGAACCAGAAACAGAATTCTTAAAATAGATCAGTGCCATCAGTTGATATCCATTTCAAAACCAGAGCTCTGGGATTTCCAGCTTCCTATCCTTCAACTCTCCTCGATCTTCTTCTTGTCTCTGAAGAGATCGGAGAGACTACAGTGACACTCGGCCTGTCGAGGTCACTTCGAGTAAAGTGTTAGTAAATTCGGGTTGCTCCCTATAGCATGGAGACGTAGGCTTCGGCTGAACTCCGAGATCACACATTGTGTCAACCTTCTCTCTGATTGTATCTCTCTCTATTCACACCTCAGAAGAGCTAACTCAAAGTCACTAAAGCTTCAACCTTCAAACCTACCTTCCAACCAACAGATCGAACAACGATCTCTGATTCAATATCAATTGACTGGTGAGGTGAAGTCTTCGGATCGGCACGAAGATTTTTCCCCCACAGTTTGGCACCGTCTGTGGGATCGAGCGAGAAGCCAAGTCCGCTCTACAACAACTATTAGATCGGTTGAGCAGATAACCGTTAGGACGTCGGCAATCTCGTTGCACCCTTCGCTCTCTAAATGGCGAGGACGAAGCATCAGGGTCAACCAGAAGGAAGTAACACTCGTCAGCCTCGCTCGGAGACTCGCTCAATGAGTCAACGGCTCAATTTTGGATAGCCCCTTGCTGTCCCCGAAGTGGGGGTTCTCTCAGGCAGTGGAAGATCGGTCGATCGACCGGTCGCACCACCTCTCCGATAATCAATTGGGCAGACTGCCCCTGCTCCTGCTTAAGACCCTCTATCGACCTACCAAATCTCGGCGGTCGACTATCAACTGCTACAACTGACTAAGTAGAATGCCGCCCTCACTGCTGAGAGGGATGCTCTCAAGAAGGCAGCCTCCGAAACCGGGATTGCTCTTTCTATCCCCTCGACTAACGAGAGGGTGGATCTACCACGGTAATCGATCCACTCCGAGCCACGGAGATCAATGGGCACTACTGCCCTTGAGAGGATTCGTCATGACCCAACTCCCTCTACTGCCCCGTGGAAGCAGAGTGTTTGGGATCGCATTGACGATGAGTCCTCCCAGTCCTTTTCCGGTCGCAACTGTGACAGGAGGATACCTTCAAAGCCCGACTTATCAAGAAGACACCAGATGAAAGGGGTACCCTCAAAGAGTAAAGCTTCTCCATCCATCCCACTTCAACAGGGAGCCAGAATAGACCTTCGTCATCGACTCCAACCGGCTGACACTCAAGGGCCCGAGCAAGACCTCGCGATCTTGCCTCTTGACCTGCACCCTGATCGGGGGCATGGTCGAAGAGAAGGATACTCCTCCGCTGGACCTCTCCATCAGAGTCTATTCAAGTCTATATTTCCGAGGGGATGGAGAACTCCCACTCTCCCCAAGTTCAATTGCCTCAAGGGAGATCTAACTCTCCACATACTCGCCTTCAAACAAGCTCTGACGCCGCATGAGGAAGAAAACAACGTGCTCTGCCGCACCTTCGCAGGAAGCCTCGAGGAGCCTTCCCTCGATTGGTACCATAACCTCCGGGCGGGATCCATCACCCAGTTCGGAGTCTTGGCTAACCATTTCGTGCAGCACTATCAGCTTAATTTGAAGCCGGAGAAGAAGCTCGACTCCCTCTACTGGCTGAGGATGGGTGCTGACGAGAGTCTCCGCAGCTTCACGCGAAGGTTCCGCAACGAACACGCTGCCCTCTCGGGACGACATCTGGATGATGAGGCAATTATGCTCACCTTCCAAAATGCTCTCTGTTTCGATCTCCACATCTATAACAACTTCATTCGCAATCCTCCTCCTTTTTTGGGTTCAATGTTTGATCGAATCCAAAAGGAGATCGAGGTAGAAGATGACCAAGTTGCCCGGAAAGGGCGAGAGACAAAGAGGCGACCCGCCGAAAGAGAAGCCCCAAAGTATGCTGCCAAAGCTCACAACGCAGAGGCAGTAGTTCCCCCTGCAAACAAACGGTCAAGGAACGACGGACGTCGATCTCCCCCGAAGAAGACCACTTTCACCGAGTGGAATCTACCGATCGAGCAAATCCTCGATCGCATTCAACACGAAGAATTCCTCCGGAGGCCTAATCCTCTGCAGCCCGACACCAAAGTCACTGCAGACAAAACAGTTTACTGCGACTTCCACCGTAGTCATGGCCATCCTACCGACAAATGCTATCGGTTGAGATACCATCTCGACGACCTACTACGCGAAGGCCATCTCCAAGAGTTCGTCAAGGGCGGACAAGATCAATGCCGAACCTTCGCAAAAGGGAAAGAGGCTTGCTGGGTCAATCAAATCTCTTCCAACCGATCATCCAACACCGTGAGTGCCAACGTCTTTGGCATTCACGGGTCATTGCATAACCGCAAAGACCAACCCAAACCATAAAGCTCCTACCACTGCACCAGCTCAATGGAAACTTTACACTGATGGAGCTTCGAGCGCGATCGGTTCGGGAATTGGGACAGTCTTGATATCCCCCGAACTTGATCACCTTCAAAAGGCCACTCTCCTTGGATTCAACGCCACCAACAACGAAGCCGAGTACGAAGCACTCATCTCCGGACTCGAAATGGCTGAATCCCTAGGAGTAGATCGACTCATCGTCTACAGCGACTCCCAGCTAGTCATAAGGCAGATGAACGGGGAGTATACAGCACGAGAAGAGAGGATGCAGCATTACTTGGCCCTAGTGCGACGTCTTCAACAACATTTTACTAGCACTAAGTTCGTTCAAATCCCAAGGGCAGAAAATCGAGAAGTAGATGCCCTAGCCAATGCTGCCTCGGTTCTTGGAGATTCGCTCGGAGGAAGACAAATACAAATCGATTACCAAGAAGCGCCAAGACCACCCCCGAACAACAGATCGTCGCCACTACAGAAAGATCTGGGGGTGGGGAACAACTGGCTTCGAACCTTACCACGACAAATGAGCTTGCGGATTGGAGACAGCCAATCTTCGACTTCTTCAAACATGGCAAGATGCCCGAAGATCCGATTCAAGCTCGAAGACTTCAAAGAAAGCTTCCATGCTATAGTCTCCAACGAGAAGATCTATATTTCAAATCATACAACGGTATGCTGCTTAAATGCATTGGCCCCCTACAAGCAAAAGAAATCTTTATCAACATCCATTCCGGAGCCTGCGGGAACCATTTAGGTAGAAGATCTATTGAAGCCAAAATAAAGCTGCAAGGCTACTACTGGCCAACAATGGCAAGGGATGCTCACCAAGTGGTTCAAAGATACGAGCCTTGCCAATGACATGCTCGAGCTATACATCTTCCGGCAGATGAACTCCATCAATTAACAAGTCCATGGCCTGTCCATCAGTAGGAGTTGAATTTCTTAGGTCCTTTCCCACCAACTCCGAGCAAAAAGAAGTATTTGCTCTTGGCCACAGATTACTTCACCAAATGGGTTGAAGCGGTGCCACTCTTTCGAGAGACCGACGACGAAGTCATCAAGTTCATCAGACATAATATATTCTTGAGATTGGCACGCCACAAGTTCTTATTGCTGACAATGGAGCACAATTCGACTCTGACAAGTTTCGTGAATTCTGCCTCAACAACGGGATCAAACTTTTCTACTCAACTCCAAGGTACCCCCAGTGCAATGGCCAAGCCGAAGCCTCCAATAGAGCTATCCTCGGTCTCCTCAAGAAGAAACTCAATGACAAGAAAGGATTGTGGGAGCAAGTCCTACCTGAAGTTCTGTGGGGCTATCGAACCACTCCAAGAAGATCAACTGGATTCTCATCCTTTCGCCTGACATACGGGTCAGAGGCAGTACTCCCAACAGAGAACATATCGGGTACTTTGAAGATGAGAGCCATCGAAGAAGGAATCAACGAAGAGCTTCGAGTCAATGATCTGGACTTCTCTGAAGAATTACGAGACCAAGCAACCCTTCGCGTTACCAAGTATCAACAGAGGATCAAACGAGCCTACGATCAAAAGGTCCACAAGAGACAGTTCCCGATTGGCAGCCTGGTCCTCAGAGCAGTTTTCTACAACACCAAAGAACACAGTAGCGGGAAACTAGCTCCCAACTGGGAAGGTCCATACATAGTCGAATCAGTAGGAGGCAAGGGATCATACCGACTGATTTCACCAGAAGAAGATAGACTACCACGGGCTTGGAATGCTAGATATCTCAAAAAAATTTATCCATGATATAAATTCCATGATGAATAAAGATTTCTTTCAAGTGTTCAAATGTCCAGCTTTTCAATTCAAGTTCTGAAGCAGTTTCAAATTATCTACATTCAAATTACCAGGTCGTTTAACAAGTTTGGGTGCTTGAGTTGCGACTCAACCCCTTACAGGCAGATGTTAAATGGTTTCAGGTTGTAATACAAAACAACCTTCAAGTCACTAGGTCAATTTAACAGGTTTGGGAGCTTATGTTGCGACACCACCCCTTATTTACAAATGTTAAATGATCTTCAATTACAATATCGTCTAACAAGTTTGGGTGCTTGAGTTGCGACTCTACCCCTCACATACAAATGTTAAACGATTTCAAGTTGTGTTACAACACGACCTTCAATTTTAAAGTTGCCTAACAAGTATGGGTGATCAAGTTGCGACTCAGACCCTTACAATCAAGTATTGAGTATATTCAAACATTCCATCCAAAGTACAAACATTCAAAGAGTTCAATACCAGAGACATTCATTTCCAAACACTCGAAAAGATATCTTTATTTCTCAAAAAGTTTCTAAGTACAGGAGTGAGCTTCTATATGTGAAGAGCTTACAGGTACAACAACAAAAGAAAAGAGATAGAATTAGTCAGGGCTTGGCCACACTTGGGGCACACGACCTTTCTCCTTCGGATCCGCCACGAGCCTTGCTTGCCGCAGACGCCTTCAAAGATCAGACGCCACTAGCGTGAACCCTGAGGGCTTCTACCGCTTTCTCTGCCCTCTCCCTGAAGCTCTCGCACTCAACGCGTGTATGCTCCAGCTCCTTCTTGAAGGCCTCCTCCTTGACAGCAAAAGCAGCTTCCTTGGCGACAAGGGCAGCTTCCTTGGTAGCAAGTTGGCTCTTCAACTCCTGAAGCTCCACCGTTCGGTCATGAGACAAGGTCTCAATCTTGAAGAATCGATTCTTCAATGATTCAAGCTCGTGACCCCGAGACACGTAATTATCGAGCCATGACTTGCTCTCGATCTTTTCCTTGTGGAGGGCTTCCTTGCTGGTTTTCAGTGCCTCCTTCTTAGCAGCCAAGACGTCTTCAGCTTCGCCTTCTCCTCGTTGGCAGCTTCTAATTCAGCCGTCAAGCGAGAGACTTCAGATGAAGCTCCCCGCTCTCCGACCCTCTAGAAGAGCTTGGTAGCGAACTTCGAAACAGCTGAATTCTGCAAGCGAACAAGAAGAGTTAGAAATAGTTCTAAAGATACAACTCCAATCAAGTCAAGTTGATGCACTTACCATGACTTTGAGCCTATTGTAGGCCTCTTCGACCGTAGCTTCCGAAAGATTGCAGAGCTTTTGGATCACTGACGTTGGGTGGTTGATATCAACCTCGCCCAAGTCCCTGAACATTCGAGCCGTGCCAGCAGAAGTGTCTGCAATCAAGGCAAAAGTTCAAAGAGTTAGAATATTTCGAACATCAAAAGCAATACAGTCAGGACGGGAAGATAGCAAGGATATACCTGTGGCAACAGCTCGAGACGCTTCGACCATACCCTTCCCCCGATCGGAGCTCTTACCCCTGGGGGTCGACCTCTCCTGGACGGGGGATACCTCTGGAGGAGGTTGGGGAATCACAGCCTCCACACGACTCCCTCCTTCCTTTTGCAAGGGAGAAGGGACATCGCGCAGAGGAGTGATCTCCTCTTCCTCCGAGCGTTCAGCATTCTTCTGCATCCTTGCCATAAGGGCGGCTGTCTTCTTGGCCACCTGAGCAGCCGAACGACGGACAGGGGGAGCAGGTTGCTCAACCTCCATCCCTCCACTCGTCGAAGCACCCTCGATCTGAGGGATACTCGGGGGTAACTGATTGAGGGGTGGGTGTGGGATTGCTTGCAACCCCATCACTCCCAGAAAAATCTTATCTTGAAGCGCGTGGGGTGCTTAACCTCTTCAAAGTGATACGTGGGCTGCACCTTCTGGCCATCACCCACTGCGTCCATCACATTCTCCATAGACGAGCCTTAGCCTCGTCGATAGGAATGGGTTGCGACTCTTCTTCGCCCCCATCTTCACCACCACCAGTAGGGGTGGGAGGAAGTTCATCCCCACCACCACCGGTGGGGGTGGGCGGAACTTCGCCACCACCATTTCCTCCACCTCCCTCTACGTTGTCGTCGTCATCATTATTGTCATCATCATCATCACCGTTGTCGCCATCATCACCGTCGTCGTCGTCACCTTCATCTTCTCGTCGTCACCTTCATCTTCCCCTTCTTCTCCCTTTTCTTCTTCTTCTTCTCCTCCTCCCTCTTCTTCTTCTTTCTTATCTTCTTCCTTCGTCTCCTCGATGAAGACCCTCCTCTTCTTCACCTGGCCCTTGCGGTTGATCACCAGCTTCTCCTCCGTTGGCAGGCGATGCCTTGCACCATACGCCTTCTGCTCGACCCGGACTTTTCTAACAATCTTGCCCGATTGAGGATCCTCCTCGTAATCGGAGTACAAGACCTCGTTATCTTCATACCGGGCCTGCAGTCGGTGAAGGAGATTGGCGTTGCCGTGCCTGACCGGGCAATTCGAAAACTGCTTCCACGATCGGGTGCCGCACGTCAGCTCTAGGAAGAGGTTGTCTAGGGCCTCGACCCTCTCCGACGACCAAGCGAAGGCCCCTCCAGTGCAGTACATGACCACCTCTTTGTGCACCTAAAATCGGGGAGTCTTAGGCACAGAGAGAGGGGTCCATGTCCCAGAAACCGAGATCGGCCAGTCGGTGTAAAGCTTGTCGGAGCCGACTGTATCGATGATCGGGCGAAGGGCGGAGATGCCGGTCAGATTGAAGAATGGGCTGTCTTTCCTCGATACCCATTTGTAATGGTAAAATAAGTATCTTAGCTCGATCCGGGCCTCTTCACCCTCAGGGATACTGGAGTAGCACTCCCAGAGCTTCTCCTGGAAGTCAGATTCTACGCGGCAGAAGGCGTAGATAATCCTCCACGCATTCCCGGAAATTTGTTTGGGGCAAAGTCCAGAAGTATTCAACAACCTCGCGGTGAACGGCAGCAGTGGGAGGCGCAGTCCACAGTTCAACTGGCCGATGGTGACTATCATCCCTATCACTTGCTCCTTGCTGGCGATCGAAGTGAAGAATGTCCGCTTGTCAATGCCAAACGCGGATTGGACTCCAGGAAGAGATGGTCGGACCTTCCCCTCTGTGAAGCAAGCAAGCAGCTTCTGCCACTTAGCCCTCTTCACATCGGTGAGCTTTCCACCGACGTTGTACTCATAATTGGGCTCCTTGGACAACGGCATCAAAGGCCCCAGAACGAAGCTTGTCTTGGGGATGTGCTCTGGCCTTGACGGTGCAGAAGCAAAACCCACTCCCTTGTGCCTCTTGCCAAGCTCACCAAGCTCGCCTTTGCCCTTGCCTCTGCTTTTCTGAACGGGTGATACCTCAGCCCTTTCCTTCCCCTTCCTCTTCGAAGGCACAATGTTCATCTTCTTCGAGCTGCCGGATGAAGCCATTTCAAAGCTGATCGGGAAAACGAGAAACAGGAATTCGAGAGCAGAAAGTTCTAGAGTTCGAAAAATTTCTGAGAGCGTGAAGCAAAAATAAACTCCAGAAGGGCTTATATACCCCGGAGAAACTGACGCGAAAATTGAAGAGACACATGGCATCTCCAGGACAAATCCCGTGTTTTTGAAGAGACACGTGGCATCAATCCGTGGCAAGCGCAAATTCAGGCGAAACATCGAAGCCAGACGAAACGTCGAACCAGATGAACCGCCGGTCCAAAAGAACTGCTGGTCCAAGCGAACCGCCAGTTCAAAAGAATCACCGGTCCCGATGAACCGCCAACTCAAGCAACGCAATCATCCTCCAACGCAATTCGAAGACTTCACCCGTTCGACAGGCAGACGATCGGGTAATTTACCAAAGGATCGGGCAGAATACAGGCTCTTCTGCCTGATCGTCTCGACCTCGACCGGTTGAATTTAACCAATCGGTCAACTTTTACCGATCGGTCCAATTCAACCGATCAATCAAATTTTTACTGGATCGGTCAAAAAACTTGGTTTTTTGCCTGATCACTTCAACCTCGATCGGTTAAATTTAACCGATCGGTCAACTTTGACCGATCAGTCAAATTCAACCGATCGGTCGAATTTCTACTGGATCGGGCAAAAAGCTATGTTTTTTACTCGATCACTTCAACCTCGACCAGTTGAATTTAACCGATCGGTCAACTTTGACCGATCGATCAAATTCAACCGATTGGTCGAATTTCTACTGGATCGGGCTAAAAACTTGGTTTTTTGCCCGATCACTTCAACCTCGACCGATTGAATTTAACCGATCGGTCAACTTTGACCGATCGGTCAAATTCAACCGATCGGTCAAATTCAACCGATCGGTCGAATTTTTACTGGATCGGCAAAAAATTTGGTTTTTTGCCCGATCACTTCAACCTCGACCAGTTGAATTTAATCAATCGGTCAACTTTGACTGATCGGTCAAATTCAACCGATCGGTCGAATTTCTACTGGATCGGGCAAAAAACTTGGTTTTTTGCCTAATCACTTCAACCTCAACCGGTTGAATTTAACCGATCGGTCAACTTTGACCGATCGGTCAAATTCAATCGATCGGTCAACTTTGACCGATCGGTCAAATTCAACCGATCCGTCGAATTTCTACTGGATCGGGCAAAAAACTTGGTTTTTTGCCCGATCACTTCAACCTCGACCAGTTGAACTTAACCGATCGATCAACTTTGACCGATCGGTCAAATTCAACCGATCGGTCGAATTTCTACTGAATCGGGCAAAAAACTTAGTTTTTTGACCGATCACTTCAACCTCGACCGGTTGAACTTAACCGATCGGTCAACTTTGACCGATCAGTCAAATTCAACCGATCGGATGAATTTCTACTGAATCAGGCAAAAGACTTGGTTTTTTGACCGATCACTTCGACCTCGACCGATTGAACTCAACCGATCGGTCAAAATTGACCGATCGGTCAACTTTGACCTATCGATCCATTAATGTCGTAATTCAAGTTTTTTCTTGCACTCTCCTAGGGGATTGCTACTTTTGCACCAAATCCAAGCCAGCCAGGATAACCTCTAGCTAACTTGGAGGGGGTAACTGTGGGTGCAAATTTTGCCAAGAAGTTTGCAAACCGCGGGACCCACCGGCCCTGCCTAGTGGGCCCACAGAGACTACCGCGGGACCCACCGGCCCTGCCTGGTAGGCCTACGAAGACAACAGCAGGACCCACCGGCCCTGCCTGGTGGGCCCACGAAGACTACAGTGGGACCAACCGGCCCTGCCTGGTGGGCCCACAAAAACTACCGTGGAACCCACCGGCCCTGCCTGGTGGGCCCACGAAGACTACCGCGGGACCCACCGGCCCTGCCTTATGGGCCCACAAAGACTTTCGAAGGACCCACCAGCCCTGCCTGTAGAATCCCCCGAGACGACGGTGGGACCCACCAGCCCTGCCTGTGGAGTCCCCCAGATACGACCAAAAACCGCCATTTACCACCGGAGTTCCTTTCAGGAAATCCTATAAATAGCAGAGCCTTCAGAAGGAGAGGGGATCTCAGTTCCAAAACCCAGAGCAAAAATCCAAATTCCAGAACCAGAAACAGAATTCTGAAAATAGATCAGTGCCATCAGTTGATATCCATTTCAAAACCAGAGCTCTGAGATTTCCAGCTTCCTATCCTTCAACTCTCCTCGATCTTCTTCTTGTCTCTGAAGAGATCGGAGAGACTACAGTGACACTCGGCCTGTCGAGGTCACTTCGAGCAAAGTGTTAGTGAATTCGGTTTGCTCCCTATATCATGGACACGTAAGCTTCGGCTGAACTCCGAGATCACACATTGTGTCAACCTTCTCTCTGATTGTATCTCTCTCTATTCACACCTCAGAAGTGCTAACTCAAAGTCACTAAAGCTTCAACCTTTTAACCTACCTTCCAACCAACAGATCGAACAACGATCTCCGATTCAACATCAATTGACTGGTGAGGTGAAGACTTCGGATCGGCACGAAGGTTTTTTCCCCACACGTACTCTATCGCACCTTCGCTGAGAGCCTTGATGAGCCATCTCTCGTTTGGTACCACAACCTTTGGGCTGGATCCATCACCCAGTTCGGAGTCTTGGCCAACCACTTCGTGCAGCATTATCAGCTCAACTTGAAGCCGGAGAAGAAGCTAGACTCCCTCTACAGGCTGAGGATGGGTGCTGACGAGAGCCTTCACAGCTTCACACGAAGATTCCGCAACGAGCACGCCGCCCTCTCGGGACGACATTTGGATGACGAGGCTATCATGCTAGCCTTCCAGAATGCTCTCCGTTTCGACCTACACATCTATAATGACTTTATTCACAATCCTCCTCCTTCCCTGGGCTCATTGTTTGATCAAATCCAAAGGGAAATCGAAGTTGAAGATGATCAAGTTGCCCGAAAAGGGTGTGAGACGAAGCGATGACCCGTTGAAAGAGAAGCCCCGAAGTATACTACCAAAGCTCATAATGCAGAGGCAGTGGTTCCCCCTGCACCCAAATGGTCAAGAAACGACGGGCGCAGATCCCCTCTGAAGAAGACTACATTCACCGATTGGACTCTACCAATCGAGCAAATCCTCGATCGAATTCAACATGAAGAGTTCCTCCGAAGGCCGAATCCTCTGCAGCCTGATACCAAGGTCACAGCTGACAAAACGATCTACTGCGACTTTCACCGCAGTCACAGCCATTCTACCGATCGATGCTATCGACTGAGATATCATCTCGAGGATTTGCTGCGAGAAGGCCACCTCCAAGATTTCGTCAAGGGCGGACCAGATCAACGCCGACCCTCCGCAAAGGGGAAAAAAGCTTGCTGGATCCATCAAATCTCTAAAGAAGCTTGCTGGATCCATCAAATCTCTACCGAACAATCACCTATCACTGTGCGTGCCAACGTCTTTGGCATTCATGGATCATTGCACAATCACACGATGACGGGGAAAGAAGTTGATCGGCAGATACGGCGCATCTTCAACATTCGCTCTGCAGCGAACAAAGAAGACACTTGGATCGAGAAGCCTGTCAAGGGCTTAACTTGGCCCTCCATCATCTTCAATGACTCAGACCTCCAATGAGTCCATACTCCACACCGGGATCCCCTGGTCCGGAAGCTCATCATCGACGGGAGCACTGTCAATCGCATCCTCATCGACACCGGAAGCTCCATCGACATCATATTTATGTACCAGACTGCTTCAAGCATCTGGTACATAAATATTTTAGTCTCGAAGTCATCCCAACGATGATCACGGGCTTCAACGGGGAGCAAAGTATAATAATGGGCGAATCAAGATTCACCCTCGACCTCAGCCGAGAGACTCGGGTCTCGGTAACGTTTGCGATCGTCGAAGGAACATCCAACTACAACATCATCCTCGGTCGACCGTTCCTACACCAGATCAACACCATCTCCTCCTCTTACCATCAACTCCTCAAGTTTGCAACGGGGGAGGGTATTGTGTGCATTCGAGGAGATCAACAAACGGGGCGATTGTGCGAAGCAGCAGCTACAAAAACAGATCGATGAATAAGTCTTGTTTTCCTAAAGCAACCAAGAGAGGAAACTGGCCCTTCTTCAAGATAGCAGCCAAAGGAGATCCCACTGTCCGAACCCCCACCAATCGAGTGGGGGGCTTCACCTTCAATCGAAGAAATCTCTCCAATCAACCTCAGCAGTAAAGATCTCCCTCGAGAAACCTTCATCGGTACCTATCTCAGCGACGCAGAAGCGCGAGACATGGTATCCTTCCTTCAATCCAACATCGACGTCTTCGCCTGGTGCTTCGAAGATATGCCAGGAATCAACCCTTATGACGAGTGTCATCGACTCACAATCAAAGAGGAAGTGAAGCCCGTCAAGCAAAAACCACGCACAATCCGACCAGAACGACAAGTTGCAGTTCAAGAGGAGATCAGTAAGCTACTCACAGCAGGCTTCATTCGTGAAGTAGAGTATCCTACTTGGATCTCCAACATAGTTACTGTCCCAAAGAAGAATGGGAAGGTCAGAGTGTGCATCGACTTCACCAACCTCAACAAGGCTTGTCCCAAAGACCCGTTCCCTATGCCAAGGATAGATAGACTCGTCGATACCACTGCTGGCCACGAACTTCTATCTTTCATGGATGGATATCCGGGATACAATCAAATCCCGCTGCACCCGGACGATCGGGAGAAGACGTGCTTTGTGACTGACCTAGGTCTTTACTTCTGCAACGTAATGCCCTTCGGCCTCAAGAATACTGGATCAACCTATCAAAGGCTAGTCACAAAGATGTTCGAAGATCAAATTGGGTGCAACGTCTAAGTTTATATTGACGACCTCCTCACCAAGAGCTCCAATCGTTAAAGCCACCTTTCCGATCTGGCAGAAACATTTCAAATCCTCCGAAAATACCGCATAAAGCTCAATCCAGCCAAATGCGCTTTCGGTGTTCAATCGGGCAAATTCCTTGGTCACCTTGTGACCAGGAGAGGTATTGAAGCTAACCCCGACCAAATTCGAGCTATCCTCGATATGCCATCGCCTACAAATCGGAAGGAAGTGCAACGCCTCACTGGAAGACTAGCTGCCCTCAATCGATTCATCTCGAAGTCTTTCGACAAGTGCAAGCCGTTTTTCGATAAATTACAAAAGGCAGATACCTCCGGGTGGAGACCAACTTGTGAAGAAGCCTTTCAAGTCATCAAAAGATATCTTGTGCGAGCTCCCATCCTAACAGCTCCGCTCTTAAAAGAAGATCTTTGGCTTTATCTTGCAGTCACTGATCAAGCAATCAGTTCGGTCTTGGTCAGCAGGAGAGAAGGTACCGAGCATCCGGTCTACTATATTAGCCATACACTTCTTCTGGCAGAAACTCGCTATTCAAAGATTGAGAAGGTCGTATTAGCCTTACTCACCGCATCGTGACGACTCCAACCCTATTTTATCTCCCACCTGATCACAGTCGTCTCAGAGCACCCTCTCAAAGATATCCTCGACAAGGCAGGTCGAGCAGGTCGAATGACCAAATGGGTGATCGAGATGAGTACTCTCGGGATCCAATTCGAATCACGCACTTCACTCAAAGGACAGGCAATTGCTGACTTCCTAGCTGACTTCCCAGTTGAATACCCCATAACTTGGGAGGAAGACGTCGATATGCGCCTTGAAGATGAAGATGAACCTCCGTTCAGTCTGACTCCAAAGACTGACCCAAATCTTGAGGCTCCTGCTACCTCATCAGCTTGGTATAAACTCTATACTGATGGAGCTTCGAGCACAATCGATTCAGGAATTGGGATAGTCTTGATATCCCCCGAACTTGATCATCTTCAGAAGGCCATTCTCCTTGGACTCAACGCCACCAACAACGAAGCCGAATATGAAGCACTCATCTCCGGACTCAAAATGGCTGAATCCCTGGGGGTAGATCGACTCATCATCTATAGTGACTCCCAGCTAATCATAAGACAGATCAACGGGGAGTACACAGCACGAGAAGAAAGAATGCAATATTACTTGGCTCTAGTGCGACATCTTCAACAACGTTTTGCTAGCACTGAGTTCATCCAAGTCCCGAGAGCAGAAAATCGAGAGGCAGATGCTTTGGCTAACGCCGCCTCGGTTCTGGGAGACTCACTCGGGGAGAGGCAAATACAAATCGACTATCAAGAATCGCCCAAGATTACTCTCGAGCAATAAGTCATCGCTATAACCTAAGAATCTCTCTAGAATTTTGGGAGATCTTGGCGTCCATCTCTACTCCCATCTGGGGGTGGATATGAAGCCCCCCCAAGGCCCAAATCTCAATCGACTTCTAGAAGAGAAGGCAGGGAAGGCAGAAGATGATCTTTCCCCCAGTGTGTCTAGATCTGTTGATGTTAGGGAGGATGGTGAGACTCGGTTGGAGCATGAGATACCTCCTCGTGCTCCGACCATAGCAGATTTTATAGAGGCGGGCTGTAAATCTCATGCGAAGGGGCGAGGTGTTGGAATGATATCGGAGGCGCAGCGGAAGGAGGAGTTGATCCCGAGGATCGTTTCGGTGTGCGGTACATTTTAAAATTTTCATTCATATTAATCATATGCGTAAATGATAAAACAAATACGAATCGAACCCCTATAGTCATCTATCGAAATGATTGACATATCTCATATGTATGCATTATGATAGATCTAGGGGTTAGTAGGTTATACCTTCGTGCGGGATTTAACACCGCGAAGAATTGCTTCAATATTGATGAAGACAAATTCGGATCTTCACAAACACCTTTCAGTGCAAAGGCCGTAACTTTCTACCCCGACATCGGAATAGAGCGAAACTTAATTTGCCGGAAAGAAGACATCAACACCAAGAGTTTGCAACCAGTTTGAAGTCATTTGGACTTCTTTAGCTTCTGCAGTGATCAAAACAGTGCAGATCTACCCGTAAAATCTGGGCAGCAATCTCGAGCCGGATCCTCATGCAAGAGAGAAATGAATCTCTTCGGATTCACCCGATCTCACATATCATCCCGGATCCTTGCACTCTAATCTCTGAGTACCTCAGAGTGCAAGCGATCTCCATCAATCTCACACACACTTAGAGAAGAAGATGAGGGAGAGAGAAGAGATGAACCCGAGAGAGAGAGATTACAAATATCCGAACCATAAGCAAAGGGGCTTTGGTTCTTCATCGGAAATATGAGAAGGATGCACCATTTCAGATCTGAAAATTCGTGCCCCTCACTCTCTCTTGTCATTTGAAACCGTTCCTCTCTCTCTCCCTCATTACTCTCAAATTCAATGCCCCTTTTTATTACTAGTTGCCATAATAGAATTGTTGCAATTAAGGAGATGATTCAAAATCATTCAAATCTGAAATAATACCTTAATTATAAGTTTGATGGCCATGCATGCTAGCCCTAGTGAGGATGGAGGCCACTAGGGCATACAGGATATTTTGAAATGACCAAAATGCCCCCATGCATCTAGTGGTCGTTCACCTCATGCGGGACAATGTATGGCCCATCTACGTGCACGATAATGCACCCTAACACTTAGGGCACCTCATCGGCATCAGCAACAAGTCAACACACCATGGGATGATGAATAGTATTTTTACTATTTACTAGGGTGCCCTTAGTAAAAGGTGGGGTGCCCCATAGTAAAAATTACTAAACTCGCATTCTTTGTTCTAGTGCAACACGCACACACGGAATGGACTCCTCAGGGTATAATGGCAACATCGTATGTCTCTACACTACTCTGGGGTTGCCCCTTAGTGAACACACTTAGTCCTGTGTTACCACCATGCTCCAGTGCGATGCACTCACGGAACACAGGACGATTAGGCATTATTTCCTCAACTAATAATATGCTGTGAGACAAGGAAAAAGTATTGATCCGTAATGATCGTGGATAGGGTGGAACCTTCAGGGACTAGGATTCATGGCTTCCAACCGAACCCGATCGACACACTACCCGAGTGTCCCTGTCAATCCTCTGGGTCCCGGTTAACCTGCGTGGCTACCCAGAGTGCGACGCAGGCTGCACTCCAATTCTCCCAGACTTATTAAGCTCTCTCGCATACCCTTGTTCTCCGCTTAGTATTGGTAATACAATGTCCCTCCACTTGGTGCCATGAGTTAACTCGAGCGGTGGAGAGCACCGTCAGACTCGAGTGACCATATGACTAGGTTCCTTCCAGGTTGACTATCACATCGCACCTCCGATCGCTTTGGCCAAGCAACCGGATCCGGTCAACAGCTCAACTGCTGACCACCAGGCCTGGGTTTAGTGCGGTGTATGTCATACCAAGGAACGCACCTCCCGATAAGGATATGGATGGCCTGCAAGAGTGGCGTGCCGATGCAACGTCAGCCCGGTAACCCAGCGCACCGTGGTATTGGGTCGTGGTTAGATCCCTCACACGTTGGTGAACCAAAGTTACACGCAACTGGTTAGTCCACCGGTCACGGTTCCTCAGGGTTTAGGACCGATTACCCTAAGCAGAAACACGGCTATGTGCACTGGTGTCTGCTCACCGATCTGTGCACCGTGTTGGTTCTGTTTGGCCACAGATACTGTGCCTGGTAATGACCATTATGGAGATTCTCATGCTCTGTCATTCCAACAGCTTATCTTGATAGGGCGACCAACCCAAATCAGAGCTGTGAACGATTTAGGCTCATAGGACCGATCCACTGAGTCTCCCACTCAGATGGACTACTATATAGCCATGGCTCCTTAAGTTCTTTAAATAGAACACATATAATAATACGTACCTTTATACAATCCTAAATAAACTATCAACCATATACAGTCAAACCTAGGGTTTTACGAGCTGTAGACCACATCAAACCTAACAATCTCCTACTTGGTCTAGCGAGGAAAAACGGTCATGAGCTCTATAGCTTCTACATGCGGCCCAAAAGCCTTTGCAGGAATTCCCTAAAGGAATCAGCAACATTATCTGTAGATGCTAACTCGATTACCGCCACTTGCCTTTCCTCCTAAAACTACCAGATCAAGTAGAATTTGTATTTGATATGTTTCCCCTTTATGATGGTGTCTATGCTCTTGCTACCGCTCTTTTGTTATTACAACAAAAAACTGAGCCTCTGGTATGCTTTCCAAGTTTACTATAAACTTACCGAGCCATACCACCTATTTTCCTGTCACGCACGCTACAATGTGCTTAGGCTTCTGTAGTAGAGCCCGTGATGCATTATAGCTTCACACTCTGCTAACTAACCGCTTCTCATCCCAAGGTGAAAACTATATCTGAAGTCGATTCTCTAGATTACACATCTGATGCTAAATCAGATCTTGTGCATCCAATCGGCGTCAAGTCTTGTGAAGTGTAAACTAACTCGTAGTACTTGTTTGACGAGGATATCGAGTATACTCTTCACATCAGTCCAGCTAACTGGACCCGGATTCGACTAAAACCGACCCTCCATTCCTGCTGCGCAACAGATAACTAGCATCTTATACATTCATGGCATACGACTACCCTTTGCATAAGCATAGGGCACCTTCTGTATTTCTGCCATCTCCTTAGGTGTCAAATGATTTATATCATTCGACAGTTTCAAGCTTTAGCAAGAAACCCCTTTTGGAGTCTTGTATATTGATTCTGGCTAGAACCATATCTCTATGCATAGCCTGTGATAGCGTGAGAATCTTGTTCTGATGATCTCGAGTTACCATGATCTCCAGAACATAACTCGCCTCACGAAGGTCTTTCAGTCGAATTAAGATAATAAACAGACATTTAACTTAGGCAACGTTCCTACTTCATTTTCAATCAGTAGAACATCGTCTATGTAAAGTACTAGGTACACCCCTATAGTTCCATCGCTCCTCTTGTACACACTTGGCTTATTTTGATCAAATCTGTATGAATAGATCATACTTGATCAAGATAGATATTGTTTCTCCTGGATACTTGCTTTAGTCCATAAATGAACCTTTTGCAATTCTGTAAGCCAGGTATTCCTGATCTGCTAACTCCTAAGCCTGGAAACTGCATCATATATCCTCTCTTCTGCTAACTTCTACCCAATGGGCTAAGTTGCTAGGTGCGCAAGCCTTAGATTCAGTATACGCCCACTCGAGGGAGGGTACGCACAGTGATCCGCTTACACGGGTCTTTAACTTTGACCCAATCCAAATATGCTTTAATAAATCTTTGATGAACCCTGGTACAAAAGAGTATCACTGAACACTGATGCAAGCTTTGTCTCCATGACTTTCTGTTAGACAGTTCTGTCAAAAAATTTCACTACTTCGTCGTAGCTCAAGGGGCTATCCTCTTGAATTTATGGACTAATTCACAAAGTTTGTCCACAAAATCTTTCAAGAGCTCTAATGGTGCTCCCACTGCAACAAGATGGTTGTGGTACAAAGCAAATTATTTCTATAGTTTCTGGTATACTAGTGTCTGCATCATCTATTACCACTACGTTTCTGATCATGCGCTCTCCACTAGTATCCAGTAATTCACCCAGAACTACCTTACTAGTGAACATATGGTCTATAATAGAATCCCGCTCTAGGTAAATGGCATTCGTAGAAACGACCACCTTCTATTCCTCAGGATCATGGATAGTCCATCTTATATTTTTCTAGGATAACCTATAAACAGATACACCTTGAACTTAGTCTCCATCTTATCCCTCTTGTCCTTCTGCACATATGCAGAACATCCCCATATACTAAAATATCGTAGTATAGGCTTTCGCTCAGACCACAGCTTTTCAGGGGTATGAGGCACTGATTAGATGAGATATTATTCAAGATATACTCTACTGTGTCTCAAGGTGTAACCCACAGAAGGTGGGTAGTAAACTTGGCAAAACTCATCATTCTTTAGACCATGTCCAACAGGGTCTGATTCCTTCTCTTGGATATTCCATTCTGGCATGGTTTCCCTGGAGCAATTAACTGGGATATCATCCCATGCCCCATCAGGTACCTATGGAACTCATCCAATGGATATCATCCATCTGGATGCTCTTGGAACCACATACGTCAGAATGGGCAAAATCCAATACCTCAGTGGCCCTTTTTAGTTATTTTGCCTTCCAAACAAGACTCGCAGGTCGGAAGGGTCTCCAAGGGGTCTGTATCTAGAAACTCAGCCTTCACTATCCTTTGAATTATGTCTGAGACAATATATCTAAGTCATAGGAGCCACAATTGGATTAAGTTATCCCAAGGAATAAGATGAATATGAATTAGATACTACAGCTATCATGTAATCTATTTTCGAACTAGATTTTAATACAAAGAGATTATTATGAACTATTCCTTTAGCAATGAAGGTACCTATTCAGTTTAAGAGATGCACTAAATCCATCGATCAGAACTGAAAACCTTTATTTAGCTTGGAGGAAACATAACTAAATCTTGAAGGATCAAAATCCTTCTATCGAAAAATCTAAGATAACATATTAATAACTTCTGCAGTTGTTATGGTATCAGTATCTATGTTAGGACCACCTTACCAATAAGTAGCCTTCTACTTTCCTTGAATCTCTATAGACACGAAGTCCATATTTCAAGAAGCAGAAGCACTGCTACTAGATGGCAATTCGGCTCTACCAAGAGTTGATGTTTACCTGTCCTAGCACCCTGAGACCATATGTTCAATCTTCCAATGCCCCTTCTGTTGCCATATCGGAAGCACTTTCGCACTAGGCTTCACCAGACTTAAGAGTCCGCTCCTGATTCTATACAGTCATTGTTTTTAGTTTCTGATCAGTTCTTACTTTTAGGCACTTCATAGAAAGCCTAAGTTACGCACTAAAGGAATTACCTTTAATCTTGATCCCATCCTTAGTGACCTGGATAGCTCCCAGAAGTTCCGCATTTGTCATCTCCAGCTTGTAAAGGCTGAAGTCTCTGACAAAGCCTTCAAAGGTTCCATATAAGGATGCAAGACAGATGTTCTCTATCACCTCGACATCTAGCACTATTTCAAAGAAAACCAGTTTGCTCTGGAACCCAAGAATGTGTTTCCAAACCAGTATTTCATCAAACATCTTAGTGCTGACGAGTTTCTTGATGGTGAGATAGCGAGTCATTTGACTGCGCCCCTCAGACATCTGATGCTGTAACAAAACATTACATCAGAGGACCCGACATATGTCTGACTTACTTCTGAAGAGTTGTCCGCAAGTATGCTATGACATAGCACTTGCACATCTCTACAGACTCTCGTTAGTCATTATATGCCCTAGCCTGTGCCACAGTGGCATCTGGACCCGATAGGTCTGGTTTTAGGGACATTAAGATTTATAGCCATAGTAGTTTACCAACCCTAAACATAAGGTCATGATGGCGCTACCGGTCTACGAAGTCGGTACCCGTTATCTAGTTCTCTAATGGGATAGCGGATAGGGGATCTATGGTTGAATATCGATTGTATTAAAACTTATTTTAAGGATATTTTTAAAACAAGCTAATTACATCCATATGCCAACGCTACCCTCAAAGCGAAGACATCTCCATGGAGTAATTTACCATGTATGCGAGATCTCGGATTCGAATACACCCGCCCGAGGGGGCAGTGTGTATCGTCCTCCGCTCACATCGGATCTTTCCGACCCAATCCAAATCTGCAACAAACGGACTATGATGGACCATGGTACCTTTTGGCCAGCCCCCCATGATCTCCATGCGACGCAACGGGTAGCCTCACGGGTGCTTCGGATGCTTACCCACGAGCCTAGGCACACACGACACGGGAGTTCATGCGGCCCCCGCGAGGGCAGGAAAAGCCCTTCTCTCCTAGCATCGTGACCACCATATCCCGAAGGAGATTGCTAAGCCTCCGACATGACAGAACATAACTCTCACCCGAGGGGGATGTTGAGCCATACCCTATCACCCAGAAATTCAGCAATTGGCCGTGGAGGCCAGGGGCACTCACACTGAGTCCTCTTACACATCCCTTAATTATGGTGAGGGTTATTTTAATGCAAGTATTTTAGTTCCTAGGTTGCGACAACCTAGACATAGACCCTGGTCATACCGCGCTCCCAGTAGAGTTAAGACCTCTTATAAAGTATAGATAGACTTGGAAAGGACCATAGTCCCTATCCCGTGGATACTCAGTTGTCACCTTTCTCCCGAGAATCACATTACGTACTCTCCAAGCCTTCGATACTAAATAAAATGATCATTACCCTTTGTGCTCTGGAGCCTAGCCTATGGTCTAGACATACAAGGAAAGGTCTCCCATTAGTATGACTCCTCATATGTAACTTGATGTCTGATGTCGTAGATGATCACCACATCACTATTGGTTTCGATGTCAAACCAATTAGGGACATCCGACAACCTCCGTCGGACCTCTACCTAACGGTGGCATAACCGAGTGTTATGGGATCCAACTACCATCAAACACCAATTAGACTACGGGTGTCAATAAATGGAGATCTAACCTAATGGTCGTATGGACCAAGTGGGGAATAGGCATCCCACAAATAGTGGGGAAAAGGCATCCCACAATCTAACACATACTGCATCAGATTATATTCTTTCACCGGGGTTTAAAGAAATATCCAACCAAAGAAAAAACCAAACATCCATTGATATCAAGTTCAGGGTCCGACCCCTGAACCTGACTAGCAATGCTCTGACATTTCTTCAATGGCATCTTCCAGATATTCCTTACTTTGGGCCACCGCGCTCGGTCCTCCAGTGATGAATCTCTGATCTATCCTTGTCCTCCAAGACTTCAACCTGTAACTGAAAATACTAGTACGCTCCGAGCAATTGCTCGTTCGTACACATTTTCCTAGGTAGAAGAATAAAGACAAGAATAGAAATAAGGGCCGGGAAAAACCAAGCCGTGGTCAACCTCCACGCGCTTGTCCCATTAGGCCTTACATTTATCCATCACAAAAACAATCGAAATACCATGCAATTATATTTCAGGGTCCGACCCCCGAAAGCAAACAATCACACTATAGCGGTGCCCTGCAAAACACACTATGCATAACATGCGACATATATGAATATATGATCTACGCAAACCCCGGTGACGCATTCGTTAATCAAATGCACATACGATTCGTTCCATGAAAAATTTTCTCATGAATCGCACACCAACCTGGCTCTGATACCATTTGTTGGAATGATATCGGAGGCGCAGCGGAAGGTGGAGTTGATCCCGAGGATCGTTTCGGTGTGCGGTACATTTTAAAATTTTCATTCATATTAATCATATGCGTAAATGATAAAACAAATACGAATCGAACCCCTATAGTCATCTATCGAAATGATTGACATATCTCATATGTATGCATTATGATAGATCTAGGGGTTAGTAGGTTATACCTTCATGCGGGATTTAACACCGCGAAGAATTGCTTCAATATTGATGAAGACAAATTCTGATCTACACGAACACCTTTCAGTGTAAAGGTCGTAACTTTCTATCCCGACATCGGAATAGAGCGAAACTTGATTTTCCGGAAAGAAGACTTCAACGCCAAGAGTTTGCAACTGGTTTGAAGTCATTTAGACTTATATAGCTCCTGCAGTGATCAAAACAGTGCAGATCTACCCGTAAAATCTAGGCAGCAATCTCGAGCCGGATCCTCATGCAAGAGAGAAATGAATCTCTTCGGATTCACCCGATCTCACACATCATCCCGGATCCTTGCACTCTAATATCTGAGTGCCTCAGAGTGCAAGTGATCTCCATCAATCTCACACACACTTAGAGAAGAAGATGAGGGAGAGAGAAGAGATGAACCCGAGAGAGAGAGATTACAAATATCTGAACCATAAGCGAAGGGGCTTTGGTTCTTCATCGGAAATATGAGAAGGATGCACCATTTCAGATCTGAAAATTCGTGCCCCTCACTCTTTCTTGTCATTTGAAACCGTTCCTCTCTCTCTCCCTCATTACTCTCAAATTCAATGCCCCTTTTTATTACTAGTTGCCATATTAGAATTGTTGCAATTAAGGAGTTGATTCAAAATTATTCAAATCTGAATTAATCCCTTAATTATAAGTTTGATGGCCATGCATGCTAGCCCTAGTGAGGATGGCGGCCACTAGGGCATGCGGGACATTTTGAAATGACCAAAATGCCCCCATGCATCTAGTGGTCGTTCACCTCATGCGGGACAATGTATGGCCCATCTACGTGCACGATAATGCACCCTAACACTTAGGGCACCTCATCGGCATCAGCAACAAGTCAATACACCATGGGATGATGAATAGTATTTTTACTATTTACTAGGGTGCCCTTAGTAAAAGGTGGGGTGCCCCATAGTAAAAATTACTAAACTCGCATTCTGCGTTCTAGTGCAACACGCACACACGGAATGGACTCCTCATGGTATAATGGCAACATTGTATGTCTCTACACTACTTTGGGGTTGCCCCTTAGTGAACACACTTAGTCCTGTGCTACCACCATGCTCCAGTGCGATGCACTCACGGAACACAGGACGATTAGGCATTATTTCTTCAACTCATAATATGCTGTGAGACAAGGAAAAAGTATTGATCCGTAATGATCGTGGATAGGGTGGAACCTTCAGGGACTAGGATTCATGGCTTCCAACCGAACCCGATCGACACACTACCCGAGTGTCCCAGTCAATCCTCTGGGTCCCGGTTAACCTGCGTGGCCACCCAGAGTGCGATGCAGGCTGCACTCCAATTCTCCCAGACTTATTAAGCTCTCTCGCATACCCCTGTTCTCCGCTTAGTATTGGTAATACAATGTCCCTCCACTTGGTGCCATGAGTCAACTCGAGCGGTGGAGAGCACCGTCAGACTCGAGTGACCATATGACTAGGTTCCTTCTAGGTTGACTATCAAATCGCACCTCCGATCGCTTTGGCCAAGCAACCGGATCCGGTCAACAGCTCAACTGCTGACCACCAGGCCTGGGTTTAGTGCGGTGTATGTCATACCAAGGAACGCACCTCCCGATAAGGATGTGGATGGCCTGCAAGAGTGGCGTGCCGATGCAACGTCAGCCCGGTAACCCAGCGCACCGTGGTATTGGGTCATGGTTAGATCCCTCACACGTTGGTGAACCAAAGTTACACGCAACTGGTTAGTCCACCGGTTACGGTTCCTCAGGGTTTAGGACCGATTACCCTAAGCAGAAACACGGCTATGTGCACCGGTGTCTGCTCACCGATCTGTGCACCGTGTTGGTTCTGTTCGGCCACAAATACTGTGCCTGGTAATGACCATTATGGAGATTCTTATGCTCTGTCATTCCAACAGCTTATCCTGATAGGGTGACCAACCCAAATCAGAGCTGTGAACGATTTAGGCTCATAGGACCGATCCACTGAGTCTCCCACTCAGATGGACTACTATATAGCCATGGCTCCTTAAGTTCTTTAAATAGAACACGTATAATAATACGTACCTTTATACAATCCTAAATAAATTATCAACCATATACAACCAAACCTAGGGTTTTACGAGCTCAGACTCCGAGCTCGTAGACTCAGAGCCTATATCCACTAGAGAGGGGGACTTGTAGACCAAGTCCCCCAACTCCCCTGAAAAGCTCGCCTCACCCTGGTCCTGTTTAGCAGGCGGTGTAGACGGGACTAGCCCGGGAGCTGCCAGAGGGGCGAGGGCCGCGGCAGAGGCAGGGTCCTCCAGCTCACTTGCCCCCTGGGTGTCTGCCCGAGGGGTCGGTAGCGGAGCTCCGCCTTGCAGGGCCTCCGCCCCACCGATGGAGGCCGCAACGTCCAGCCAGCTTTACCGCATTACCTGGGCAGAGGGAGGCGGGACCTGAAGCCGCTCTCCTTGGGCGATGGCGCCGGGGGTAGCTCGCAGTGGAAGGGGAGGGTTGTCGGGCTCTTCATCCTCTGAGGTCATCCATTCGATCTCCGAGTCTAGCCCCGCCTCTTCCAGGGCCTTCTGCCGCAACTCCGCCTGCGCGCTAAGAGCGGAGACTTGCGCCGGCCTCTACTTCTTCTTCCCCCGGCCCTCTATTTCTAGTGTCATCACTGCCACGCGGAGTGGGACTGCAAGGTCGCCAGGAAAATTCCCCATCAGTATGCGAGCCATACCGGACTCGACCTCCACCATGGATAGCAGGAGCTCAACGTTAGGGTCTTCGGGCTCAATAAATTGCAATTTGCGCTTGATGATGGGAGGGGGAGCTGGTGGTTGACCTGTGCCGACGTCCTGGTGAGGAGGTGGCGGGGGAAGAACGACCTCGCTCTGGCCGAGTATCTCCAGAGTGTCGGGGTCGTCGAAGCGAATGGGGGAGGCCCGCTTCAGACCGGCTTTCTTCCAGGGGTTGTCGCCCTAGCCCCTTGCTTTGCTGGTTCCCGCCTAAGGTAGGGGAACCATCTTCTTCTTCTGGGCTATCTTCTGCTTCAGCAGAATTGCGCCCGTCTTCCCATCCTTCAGCTGGAAAGCGAAGTCTGGGGCGGTGATCTTCTTTGGAGTTCGCCCTCTGAGGTAGCCGAGGATGACCTCGTCGAGTGATCGCTCCCTCTCGGAGGTGATGCACTTCTTCTTTCCTGCCCTATAGAAGGCGATCTCCCAGAAGACCGCCTGGGTGGGAATCCCGGGATGGGCGGAAACCCCACTATGCCGCCCTTGCCACCCGCCCACTGCCACGAAGGGGTAGTCCTTCCAGTAACGGTCTTTGCTCTCTATGGTGGTGAAGGGGATGACCTAACTCGGCCTCCGGGCAAGGTAAAAGACCCCACAGCCCATGTTGTTGTAGACTGGCCAGGCTTGAGGAACCACTTCTTGAGCAAGTAGCTCAAGGGGATCCTCACCTTCAGGGTGGTCTCGAGCTGAGAGAGCCCGAAGAGTATGCCCCATGAGTTCCCGGTGAGTTGGGCAGGGCAAAGCCCTGTCAACTCCAGGAACTCCCCGGCGAGATGACTTAGGGGGAACCTAAGCCTGGACCACAACAACCCCACGGAGACCACTATGCCCCCAGCCGGTATTCTTGAGAGCGGCATCTCGGTGACGAGGACCTGGTCTGGGAAATAGATCGCAGCCCGGATGCTGTCGCCCATCGGTAGGCCGACGGGGTCCTTTATCCAGACCACCATCATTTCCTGGGCGGGCTCTGAGGCTTCAGCTCCTAGGCTAGGGACGACGGGAATGGGAGCAGCAGAGGAGAAAGCCATGGGAGCAGAAATTAGAAGTTTGGGCGAGCTGGAAGGGAGAGCTAATTTAACAATGAGGGGTAAAAATCCTCACCCCCTTTTTTATAGGTGAATTAAAGGTAAATGAATCGAGTGGTAATTAATGCTCGAGTGCGCCGAGCGAGGCGACACAGCGGTGGCCGATGCTATAGTTTTCACTTCCTAATCAGGGTGTGACACGTGTCCCCCCGCGTGGCAAAAAGCTACGACGATGCCAGTAACATCCCCTCTGTCGGACCACTGGTCATTCAAGGAGTGACACGTGGCAATGAGCCACTCGAGATCTCATAATGAGATTCGGGACATCGGACCCTGGTCCTGAGCCGCCTTCAATACGATAAGAAGGGCGGAGATAAGGCACCAGATCGCCTATGGCTGGCGCCAGCAGCCCGCCCAGTGCTGACATCGACCGCATACGACTAGCTCGCACGCGAAGGAGGTCGCCCGCGACTAGAGCTCATGGCCCGCCCGGGCTTGCAGTAGCGGATCGCAGCTTCCCTCGGACAGCAGCCTCACCCTCAAGACCCCACTCATGGGGTACTGGGAGTCTAAGCTCTCGCCGCAAGGTCGCTTATGGTTGGTGCTCGTAGCTCGCCCAGAACTGGCCCGACCGCCTGCGACTAGCTTGACCTTGCCGTAAGGTTGCTTGTGGCCGGTGCCCACAGCCCGTCTGGAGTGGACCCTGACCGTGTGTGACTAGCTCGCACAGGAAGGAGGTCGCCCGTGGCAGGTGCTCCCGGCCCGCCCGACGGTTGAAGTAACGGATAGCTGCGTCCCTTGGACAAAGCAGCATCGTCCTCGAGGCCTCACTCATGTGGCGCTGCGAGTCAAAGCCCCATACACAAGGTCACCTACGGTTGGTGCCTGCAGCCCACCCGGAGTGGACCCCGATCGCGTGCGACTGGCTCACACAGGAAGGAGGTCGCTCGCGACAGGTGCTCCCGGCCCACCCGACGCTTGAAGTAATGGATAGCTGCGTCCCTTGGATAAAGCAACATCGTCCTCGAGGCCTCACATATGAGGCGCTGCGAGTCAAAGCTTCCTACGCAAGGTCACCTGCGGCTGGTGCCTACTGTTGTAGCTCATGTGTCCTTAGTGTGGATTTTCTGTATTAATATTAATAAAGATGACTTTGGTTATTGCTTTAATTAGAATACTACTCTGGTATATGATAATACTCATATAATAAAAGGACCCTAGGGAACACAGTAGGCCACTGAGGCGCATGGAGGATCCATGCTTGGGAGACCCAGTGGACCAGTTCTGTGTAGACCTAGAACTAGTTCACAGCTTTGGTGATGCTGGTCGCTTCACCGATAATAAGCTGTTGGCAGGTAGAGAATGTGGTGAAGTCTCCACCACGGGAACGTGGGATTCCCATTCACTTGACCAAGACGATGATCGTGTTGAACAGAAACCAAGATGGTGCATAGTTCAGTGATTCAGACACTCGTGCAGAAACCGTCTTACTACTATAGATAATCCGTCCTTAACCCTGAGGGACCATGTACACTGGGCCAACCAGTTGTGTGGTGCTTTGATGTCACTACAAAAAAAACAGTTATTACCGACGGACAATATCCGTCGGTAATATTAAAATTTCGTCGGTAATATTATATAGCGACGGAAGATATTTCCGTCGCTGGCTGTCGGGAAAAAAGGCGTCGGGGAAAACAATACGACGGACCAAATATTACCGTCGGTATTAATAATTAATACCGACGGTAATTAGAACGCCGTCGGTAATATTTAATCAATTTAAAACTAATATAATATAGTATTGCCGACGAACTATAAGAATCCGTCGGTAATATATAAACATTTTACCGACGAGTATAGTTTATACTGTCGGTAATACTATATATATTACCGACACATATATATATTACCCGTCGGTAATAATATATATATTACCGACCAAATTAATATCACCGTCGGTAATACTATATATATTACCGACGGATATATATATTACCCGTCGGTAATACTATATATATTACCGACGGATATTATATGCCGTCGGCAAATCATTAATAATTTAAAAAAAATAAAAATATTATTACCGACGGAATAATTTATTTCCGTCGGTAATAAGTATCTTTTTTTTTTTAATAAATTTACATAAATAATGTTATTTAATTCCTGTGATTCAATACCACAATATATTACCACAATTTATCAAATATTACCACAATTTATCAAATATTACCACAATTTATAAAATATTACCTAAATTGATAAAAAATTACAGCAAATTATCAAATATTACCACAGTTCCCGGCCGACAATTATAGATAGAAGAAAAAATAACCATATATTACAAAACAATATTTACACAATCCAGAACTGAGAGATGATACATGTCCTATCTCAACCACCCCCGCCCGCCACCAACGCCGGTGCTCTCATCGATCCCCTGACGCCGCCCTATCTCAACCACGCCCGCCCACCACCAACGCTGGTGCTCTCATCGATCCCCTGACGCCGCCCTGCTCCTGCAATTAACATGTATTTGTTAAAAAAATGGTTTATATCTATAACTGAGTCTAAGCGTTAAAAAATGATAAGTTAGCGTGTTTCGATTTTGAAATAGGTTTGGATTCGATCCGATCGTCATCGGCTCGGCATCCGGTAATTTGAACTTGGAATTATTCCGTATTTCGGACTTGCGAGCGGGTTCTAATTGGATATTTGACCAATTTACGCTCCGATTCACCGATTTAGAGTCTAAGTGTTGGAAAATCATAAGTTAGCGTGTTTCGGATATGAAATAGGTTTGGATTCGATCCGATCGTCATCGGCTCGGCATTCGATAATTCGAACTTGGAATTATTCCGTATTTCGGACTTGCGAGCGGGTTCTAATTGGATATTTGACCAATTTACGCTCCGATTCACCGATTTAGAATCTAAGTGTTGGAAAATCATAAGTTAGCGTGTTTCGGATATGAAATAGGTTTGGATTCGATCCGATCGTCATCGGATCGGCATCCGATAATTCGAAGTTGGAATTATTCCGTATTTCGGACTTGCGAGCGGGTTCTAATTGGATATTTGACCAATTTACGCTCCGATTCACCGATTTAGAGTCTAAGTGTTGGAAAATCATAAGTTAGCGTGTTTCGGATATGAAATAGGTTTGGATTCGATCCGATCGTCATCGGCTCGGCATCCGGTAATTCGAACTTGGAATTATTCCGTATTTCGGACTTGCGAGCGGGTTCTAATTGGATATTTGACCAATTTACGCTCCGATTCACCGATTTAGAGTCTAAGTGTTGGAAAATCATAAGTTAGCGTGTTTCGGATATGAAATAGGTTTGGATTCGATCCGATCGTCATCGGCTCGGCATCCGGTAATTCGAACTTGGAATTATTCCGTATTTCGGACTTGCGAGCGGGTTCTAATTGGATATTTGACCAATTTACGCTCCGATTCACCGATTTAGAGTCTAAGTGTTGGAAAATCATAAGTTAGCGTGTTTCGGATATGAAATAGGTTTGGATTCGATCCGATCGTCATCGGCTCGGCATCCGGTAATTCGAACTTGGAATTATTCCGTATTTCGGACTTGCGAGCGGGTTCTAATTGGATATTTGACCAATTTACGCTCCGATTCACCGATTTAGAGTCTAAGTGTTGGAAAATCATAAGTTAGCGTGTTTCGGATATGAAATAGGTTTGGATTCGATCCGATCGTCATCGGCTCGGCATCCGGTAATTCGAACTTGGAATTATTCCGTATTTCGGACTTGCGAGCGGGTTCTAATTGGATATTTGACCAATTTACGCTCCGATTCACCGATTTAGAGTCTAAGTGTTGGAAAATCATAAGTTAGCGTGTTTCGGATATGAAATAGGTTTGGATTCGATCCGATCGTCATCGGCTCGGCATCCGGTAATTCGAAGTTGGAATTATTCCGTATTTCGGACTTGCGAGCGGGTTCTAATTGGATATTTGACCAATTTACGCTCCGATTCACCGATTTAGAGTCTAAGTGTTGGAAAATCATAAGTTAGCGTGTTTCGAATATGAAATAGGTTTGGATTCGATCCGATCGTCATCGGCTCGGCATCCGGTAATTCGAACTTGGAATTATTCCGTATTTCGGACTTGCGAGCGGGTTCTAATTGGATATTTGACCAATTTACGCTCCGATTCACCGATTTAGAGTCTAAGTGTTGGAAAATCATAAGTTAGCGTGTTTCGGATATGAAATAGGTTTGGATTCGATCCGATCGTCATCGGCTAGGCATCCGGTAATTCGAAGTTGGAATTATTCCGTATTTCGGACTTGCGAGCGGGTTCTAATTGGATATTTGACCAATTTACGCTCCGATTCACCGATTTAGAGTCTAAGTGTTGGAAAATCATAAGTTAGCGTGTTTCGGATATGAAATAGGTTTGGATTCGATCCGATCGTCATCGGCTCGGCATCCGGTAATTCGAACTTGGAATTATTCCGTATTTCGGACTTGCGAGCGGGTTCTAATTGGATATTTGACCAATTTACGCTCCGATTCACCGATTTAGAGTCTAAGTGTTGGAAAATCATAAGTTAGCGTGTTTCGGATATGAAATAGGTTTGGATTCGATCCGATCGTCATCGGCTCGGCATCCGGTAATTCGAACTTGGAATTATTCCGTATTTCGGACTTGCGAGCGGGTTCTAATTGGATATTTGACCAATTTACGCTCCGATTCACCGATTTAGAGTCTAAGTGTTGGAAAATCATAAGTTAGCGTGTTTCGGATATGAAATAGGTTTGGATTCGATCCGATCGTCATCGGCTCGGCATCCGGTAATTCGAACTTGGAATTATTCCGTATTTCGGACTTGCGAGCGGGTTCTAATTGGATATTTGACCAATTTACGCTCCGATTCACCGATTTAGAGTCTAAGTGTTGGAAAATCATAAGTTAGCGTGTTTCGGATATGAAATAGGTTTGGATTCGATCCGATCGTCATCGGCTCGGCATCCGGTAATTCGAACTTGGAATTATTCCGTATTTCGGACTTGCGAGCGGGTTCTAATTGGATATTTGACCAATTTACGCTCCGATTCACCGATTTAGAGTCTAAGTGTTGGAAAATCATAAGTTAGCGTGTTTCGGATATGAAATAGGTTTGGATTCGATCCGATCGTCATCGGCTCGGCATCCGGTAATTCGAACTTGGAATTATTCCGTATTTCGGACTTGCGAGCGGGTTCTAATTGGATATTTGACCAATTTACGCTCCGATTCACCGATTTAGAGTCTAAGTGTTGGAAAATCATAAGTTAGCGTGTTTCGGATATGAAATAGGTTTGGATTCGATCCGATCGTCATCGGCTCGGCATCCGGTAATTCGAACTTGGAATTATTCCGTATTTCGGACTTGCGAGCGGGTTCTAATTGGATATTTGACCAATTTACGCTCCGATTCACCGATTTAGAGTCTAAGTGTTGGAAAATCATAAGTTAGCGTGTTTCGGATATGAAATAGGTTTGGATTCGATCCGATCGTCATCGGCTCGGCATCCGGTAATTCGAACTTGGAATTATTCCGTATTTCGGACTTGCGAGCGGGTTCTAATTGGATATTTGACCAATTTACGCTCCGATTCACCGATTTAGAGTCTAAGTGTTGGAAAATCATAAGTTAGCGTGTTTCGGATATGAAATAGGTTTGGATTCGATCCGATCGTCATCGGCTCGGCATCCGGTAATTCGAACTTGGAATTATTCCGTATTTCGGACTTGCGAGCGGGTTCTAATTGGATATTTGACCAATTTACGCTCCGATTCACCGATTTAGAGTCTAAGTGTTGGAAAATCATAAGTTAGCGTGTTTCGGATATGAAATAGGTTTGGATTCGATCCGATCGTCATCGGCTCGGCATCCGGTAATTCGAACTTGGAATTATTCCGTATTTCGGACTTGCGAGCGGGTTCTAATTGGATATTTGACCAATTTACGCTCCGATTCACCGATTTAGAGTCTAAGTGTTGGAAAATCATAAGTTAGCGTGTTTCGGATATGAAATAGGTTTGGATTCGATCCGATCGTCATCGGCTCGGCATCCGGTAATTCGAACTTGGAATTATTCCGTATTTCGGACTTGCGAGCGGGTTCTAATTGGATATTTGACCAATTTACGCTCCGATTCACCGATTTAGAGTCTAAGTGTTGGAAAATCATAAGTTAGCGTGTTTCGGATATGAAATAGGTTTGGATTCGATCCGATCGTCATCGGCTCGGCATCCGGTAATTCGAACTTGGAATTATTCCGTATTTCGGACTTGCGAGCGGGTTCTAATTGGATATTTGACCAATTTACGCTCCGATTCACCGATTTAGAGTCTAAGTGTTGGAAAATCATAAGTTAGCGTGTTTCGGATATGAAATAGGTTTGGATTCGATCCGATCGTCATCGGCTCGGCATCCGGTAATTCGAACTTGGAATTATTCCGTATTTCGGACTTGCGAGCGGGTTCTAATTGGATATTTGACCAATTTACGCTCCGATTCACCGATTTAGAGTCTAAGTGTTGGAAAATCATAAGTTAGCGTGTTTCGGATATGAAATAGGTTTGGATTCGATCCGATCGTCATCGGATCGGCATCCGATAATTCGAACTTTGAATTATTCCGTATTTCGGACTTGCGAGCGGGTTCTAATTGGATATTTGACCAATTTACGCTCCGATTCACCGGTTTAGAGTCTAAGTGTTGGAAAATCATAAGTTAGCGTGTTTCGGATATGAAATAGGTTTGGATTCGATCCGATCGTCATCGGATCGGCATCCGGTAATTCGAACTTGGAATTATTCCGTATTTAAAAGAAAAACAGAGGCTACATCATTACCGGCTACATCATTACCATGAGAGAGAGAGTGACCATTTACGATTCGATTTACCGATTTATAGTCTAAGTGTTGGAAAATCATAAGTGTGATAATATGATCAAAACTCAAATTAGTAAGATTCATATTTTTTGCTAATATTATAAAGATTAGTAAGTACCTGATCATGAGGATGAGCCACCGCTAGACCGGCTTATGAATTCATTAAATTTACGCTCCAGTTCCCTGCGAGCTTCTCTTTCCTCATCGAGGGCCTTCTTCTCCGCCTCAACCCTCTGCTCGAGGGCCTGCCTCTGCTCTCGCTCCGCCTCCATCCTCTGCTCGAGGGCCTGCCTCTGCTCTCGCTCCGCGTCTAGCGCAGACTGCAGCTGAGTGATAGCACCGGTCTGGGTGTCCCGTGCCCTCGAGCGCATACCCTCTCGTCCAAAGTAGGAGGAGGGCGTGACTCCAAGGCCCGTACAGAGGACACGGCCGTGCGTGGCAGGTCTCAGCACAGTATCCATCGCTGAGTCGACAGATACTGAGCTGGAGGAGGAGCCGGCCTCGCCCGACGGGGTCACCATAAGTCGCATCCTCTCCTATATAAAAACAACCAATGATATTCAATGATATTTTATGGCATATGTATAAGAATATATTAACAGTAATTTAATTACTTACCACTTGCGAGGCAACCCTGTCGTCCAGAAATGCCCCATCGATACGCCGCCTCCTAGAGGCCTCAAAAAGGTCAATCCTATTAGGCTCGTGGCCCAAGGACTGTGTCTGTTGGACATATAAAATAAATAGACGAGTTAATATAACATGTATAGAGCTTTAAATAATAACAATGTTTGTATCATTTACCAGCTGCTGGGCAAGCTGGGGCATGGAGGTCCTCCCCTTCACTGGAGCAGGTGTCGTCGAGGCACTTCTATTCTGCTTGCCTACAGCAGATTTCACCTGTGTCAATCGATTAAATTTTGAAACATCAATACAAATTTTTAGTATAACATTAAAACAAGTACGAATCAACAAAATTAAAATTATACCTGAAAGCTAGGGGTGGCCCAGTGAGCGACCAAAAACTGTAGAATGTGTAGCGGTGGCGCGTCTCTCGTCCCGGCCGCAGCCTGTACCTCCTCAGCCGGCTGGCCGACCAAGTAACCGTAGAGCTTGTAGAGCTCGTGACGGTAATCCCTGTACCGCTCACCCATCGTCTTCCACAAGTCCTCCCGATGGGTGTCGGTTTCCATGTTCTCCCATTTAAATTTCTCCTGTAAAATCAATTTAGAAACAAGTCATTTTATCAAATCAAATTATAAAGAAGTACGATATTATTCTAAAATGCTTTAATGAAACTAACGTACCAAAAACTGCTGATACATCCTCTCCTTATAGGATGCATCAATGTTCTTCCACCCCCTTAACCCCACAATCGGGGCATTCCTCTCCTCCCGTACTATCATGCCGACCCACGTGGCGGCGTCAGAAGCGTGCTCGCCCACAAAGGTATGGCCGCTCCACTGTAGGGACAGCGGCTCGCGTAAGGCCGACAAGCGCCGGGCCGTCGTCACGCCCCGGTCGCCTACGTACCTGGTCGACCCTGCAAATAAAATATACATCAGTACTGAAGAAGTATTTACAACATGTATAAAACTTTAGATCTAAACATTACCTGTGGGCGTAGACGCTGCAGCCGAGTGCTGAGCACTGCTCGAAGCTCCGGAGGCTGTGACCACAGCAGGAGCTGGTGTGGAGAGAGGAACAGCACTACCAGATCCGGACGGCTCAGCCTCGGACCCTGGGGTGGCAGCCGGAGCGCTCTGAGCTACCCCACCCCTGCCTCTGCCTCTGCCTCTACGAACATATGACCGTGATGCCATCTGAAACAATTTAATTTACATATGAAACAGTAAGATTTAAGATTTACATATGAAACAATATGAAACAGTTTGATTTATATATGAAACAGTATGATTTACATATGAAACAATATAAAACAATATGAACCCGCTCGCAATATGAAACAATATGAAACAATATGAAACAGTTAGACTCTAAATCGGTTAATCGGATCGTAAAGTGGTCAAATATCCAATTAGAACCCGCTCGGAAGTCCGAAATACGGAATATAATTCCAAGTTCGAATTATCGGATGCCGATCCGATGACGATCGGATCGAATCCAAACCTATTTTATATCCGAAACACGCTAACTTATGATTTTCCAACACTTAGACTCTAAATCGGTGAATCGGAGCGTAAATTGGTCAAATATCCAATTAGAACCCGCTCGCAAGTCCGAAATACGGAATAATTCCAACATCGAATTACCGGATGCCGATCCGATGACGATCGGATCGAATCCAAACCTATTTCATATCCGAAACACGCTAACTTATGATTTTCCAACACTTAGACTCTAAACCGGTGAATCGGAGCGTAAATTGGTCAAATATCCAATTAGAACCCGCTCGCAAGTCCGAAATACGGAATAATTCCAACTTCGAATTACCGGATGCCGATCCGATGACGATCGGATCGAATCCAAACCTATTTCATATCCGAAACACGCTAACTTATGATTTTCCAACACTTAGACTCTAAACCGGTGAATCGGAGCGTAAATTGGTCAAATATCCAATTAGAACCCGCTCGCAAGTCCGAAATACGGAATAAATCCAACTTCGAATTACCGGATGCCGATCCGATGACGATCGGATCGAATCCAAACCTATTTCACATCCGAAACACGCTAACTTATGATTTTCCAACACTTAGACTCTAAATCGGTGAATCGGAGCGTAAATTGGTCAAATATCCAATTAGAACCCGCTCGCAAGTCCGAAATACGGAATAATTCTAAGTTCGAATTATCGGATGCCGAGCCGATGATGATCCGATCGAATCCAAACCTATTTTATATCCGAAACACGCTAACTTATGATTTTCCAACACTTAGACTCTAAATCGGTGAATCAGAGCGTAAATTGGTCAAATATCCAATTAGAACCCGCTCGCAAGTCCGAAATACGGAATAATTCCAAGTTCGAATTATCGGATGCCGATCCGATGACGATCCGATCGAATCGAAACCTATTTCATATCCGAAACACGCTAACTTATGATTTTCCAACTCTTAGACTCTAAATCGGTGAATCGGTCGGATCGTAAATCGGTGAAACGGTATGATTTACATATGAAACGGTATGATTTACATATGAATCGGTGAAACAGTATGATTTAAATATGAAACAATTTGATTTACATACGGTCTAGTCATTTTCTGTCTCATCTCTGTCACTCTCATCGCTTCCCTCTTCTATTATTTGATCTGCATTCGCTGTCCAGTTTATATTGTCGACATCTTCATTTTCGTCGTGCACTGCGTCGACAATGATTATCTCATCATTCTGGTATGCATCCAAATCATCATCGACGACCCCCGCATCCTTGTCTCCCATGTCGTAAAAATCTCTGGGTGGTGACCTGACTACAATTTGCCAACCTGGAGAGGTATTATCCGGTGCATAAAATATCTGTTGCGCTTGAGAGGCAAAAATGAATGGATCTTCATATTGGGTATTCAATCTCTTGGCAGTGTTGATGCTGATAAAACCGTATTTGTCGACATTATAACCAGTCCCGCGATTATTAACATCATACCAATCGCATTTGAATAATACGATCCGATTTTGGCCAAGGAATTTAATCTCGAGAATCTCGTTGAGGACGCCGTAGAAGTCGATATTTTCTAATTCTTCTTGCTCACCGTTGACGACAACCCCACTATTTTGGGTTCTTCGTGATTTTTCACTATCTTTCGTCCGAAATCTATAACCGTTCACGATATAACCATCGTACGATATTGCGTCTTGCAAAGGACTACAAGATAAGCGCCAGAGATCCTCATTCATCAGCGGATCGTGGTTGTCGTGCAGCTCCTGTGCCTATAATAACCACACGACATTCATGATATGAACACATAATTATTGTTCGGTAATGGATGTCAATGAAATTCAGTAATGATGTGAATACTTACGTGTTTCTCGAACCACGATGGGAATTCACGATCATGAATTTGGGGAGCATTTCGAATACCCCGATTATTAATGATGGCTTTATGCTTCCTGTTTTACCGGTTATGAATTAGATTATAATTAGCACATATACTTAATGAATGGACTAAAAGAATGAGTAAATGATCGTAAAATGCTTACTCAATGAATGGCCACACTTCATCACATTGGCGCAACACATACATATGTGCCTGTTGAATCTCATCTACAGACAATCGACGGGTTTTGCCTCCTCCTACAGGTCTACCCATTTCGGCAAATATAGACAGACCCCCATCGAAGTCTATTGGACCACCGTCATAGTTCCGCTCAAGTTGATTGAATCGCGTGTCTATACCATGTAGGTATCTTGAGCAGAATGTTAGACATTCTTCTGCTAGGTATCCTTCAGCAATTGATCCCTCCGGACGACTTTTATTACGAACATATGATTTCAATGTTCGCAAGTACCTAATTTGAGAAAAAAATTTTTGTATGAATATATCAAGAACGATCAAATACATTGTGCGAATGAGACGAGACGATTACCTCTCGATAAAATACATCCACCGGTAATGAACTGGGCCGCCGAGTTTGGCCTCATTTGCCAAGTGAACGGTCAAATGCACCATGACATCAAAGAATGAAGGTGGAAATATCATCTCTAACTTGCACAATGTGAGCGCAATATCCCTCTCCATCTGTTCAAGTTGGTCCACTCTAAGTACCTTCGAGCACAACTGTCTGAAAAAAGTGCTGAGCTCAATTAACGGACCGGACACCTCTTCGGTTAAATTCCCACGTATAGCAAGAGATAACAATCGCTGCATAAGAACATGACAATCGTGGCTCTTTAATCCAGACAACTTCCGGCCGTTCTCTTGCACGCATCGTGCGATATTCGAAGAATAACCGTCTGGCGTTTTCACAGACCGTAGGAATGCACATAAGGCTGCCTTTTGCTGTGAGCTCATGGTGTAGCATGCAACTGGCAACACATACTTATCCCCAATCTCTTGGGGATGAAGTGATTTTCGGATGCCCAACTCCTTAAGATCGAGACGAGATTTAAGATTATCCTTCGTCTTACCGTCGAGATTCAGCAGTGTTCCTATAATGTTGTCACACACATTTTTCTCAATATGCATGACATCCAAGTTATGCCGCAAGAGTAGGCTGCTCCAGTACGGTAGTTTAAAGAAAATACTCTTCTTCTTCCAGTTATGCTCACGCGTAGAATCTTCATGCGTTCTCTTCTTTTTACCTTTTCCAAGTGCCACGGCATCAAGCTGATCCAATTCGCACAAGACTTCTACCCCCGAAAGCTGCTCCGGGGCCTTTGCAAGTTCCTTCTTGCCGTTGAAAGCTCTTTTGTTCTGCCTCCACTTATGGCCGTCAACAAGGAATCTTCGATGGCCCATATAACAGAACTTGCCTCCGTTCTTCAATCGTAATGAATCTGTCTCCTTATTGCATGTAGGGCACGCCAATTTTCCTTTAGTACTCCACCCGGATAAGTTGGCATATGCAGGAAAATCGTTGATGGTCCATAGAAGTGCCGCATGCATCCGAAAATTCTGGCGCAACGAGGCATCATACGTATCGGCCCCAACTTCCCATAACTCGTTCAACTCCTCAATCAACGGCTGCAAGTAAATGTCAATATCATTACCAGGCGACCTGGGTCCGGGAATGAGCAAGGAGAGCATTGTGTATGGCTTTTTTAAGTACATCCAGGGAGGCAAATTGTATGGAACTAGGACAACTGGCCAAATGCTGTACGACACACTCATATTCCCAAAGGGATTGAAGCCATCGCTAGCAAGCCCTAACCTGACGTTGCGAACTTCACATGCGAATTCAGGATATGTATGATCAAAATCTTTCCACGTCAGAGAGTCGGCCGGATGTCTCATAATCCCGTCATCTGTACGTTCTCGTGCATGCCACCTCATGTGCTCAGCAGTCTTCGATGACATAAACAACCTCTGAAGCCTGTCCCTGAGCGGGAAGTATAGGAGAACCTTTGCAGATACATTTTTCTTCCTTCGACTGGTACTAGACTCGGCATCCGTCTCTTTATATCTCGTTGCTCCGCATATGTGGCATGACCGCGCATGTTCGTACTCTTTCCGGTACAACATACAATCGTTCACGCATGCATCAATTTTCTCATAACCCAGACCGAGATCTTTAATTGTCTTCTTCGCCTCGTAGAATGATTTCGGTACTGTCTCACCCATAGGAAAAGCCTCTTTCAGCAACTCTACCAACATATTAAATGACTTATTACTCCAACCATTGAGGCACTTCAAATGAAGAAGCTTTACAGTGAAAGAGAGTTTTGAAAACTTCTCACACCCCGGGTATAGAGGTTGTTCGGCATCTTTAAGCAATCTGTAGAACTTGTCCGCTTCGATATTGGGCTGATCACCTGACGGTGTTTCCGTGCCTATTCCACCTTGCAAATCATGTATCATACCCTGCATGTCATCGTCATCGTCTGTATTAATATTATCATCAGCGATCACTGTGTTTGAAGTTTCACCGTGAGCTGCCATGGGGACTGCATCTAGCTCCTCACCGTGCGAGAACCAACGGGTATAGGTAACGTCAATGCCACGCATTACCAGATCAACCTCACATTCCTCTCGAACCTTCCTAATCACCCTTCCGCAGTCTATACAGGGACACACAATTTTTCCATCAAGCGGTGCAAGACGCTCAAATGCAAAATCCAGAAATTTCCTGACTCCTTCTCTGTACTCTTGGCTCATGCGATTCGAATTACGCATCCAACTCTTATCGATCGAAGACATCTTCGTCTATCTGGCTATACAACACCTGACATATAATTTCAAACAATGTTATAAGACTCCGCACAATTTCGGTTTCGGTTCCCGGGTATGGAACACCGAACCAAAACTTCTACAGGCCATCCACATCCCTAATGGATGAGTGTATTATGATGAGTAGACTAGTCACATAGTAAACCTAGGGTTGCTGGCCAGCATTTGAACTGCTGATAGTTCGAATGCTAGGCATAGCACCAAAGTTATGCGATAGTAAGTCAACAAGTCAGGGAGCCTCATCAAGTAAACACTTGGGGTCTGACGGTTCTCTCTGTCACTCGAGTAGATTTATGGCTTTAGCATACCTCATATCACACCGAACCGACAAAAACCGACCATTTCGGTTTCGGTTTCGGTTTTGATTTTTCGTAAACCGAAAAAAATATAACCGACAAAACCGACACCGAAATCGACCGACAAAACCGACGCTCACCCTAGTCTAAAAACTACATTTTGCCCCCTATTCCCCCATTCAATTCAGTTTTGATAGGATATAAAAAATCAATGTTTTAATTAAAACACGAAAACTCGACTCGACTCGAAACCTTAATGAGTCGAGTAGACACGACAACTCGGCTAAAACCCGACAAAACTCGAGTCGAATCGAAACTCAGCCGAGTCGGATCGAAACTCGAGTTTTGGACCGAGTCGAATCGAAACTCAGCCGAGTCGAGTCGACTCGGCCGAGTTTCGAGTGGACTCAGAGGGTGGATCAGCGAACGAAGAACACCGAATATCACATTCGAAAAACATACCATCACCCAATACATTAAATTCAACTCCAAACATATTCTATTCATGGTAGCAATAACATAATTATACAAACTGACACAACAACTCGTCTAAAACCCGACAAAACTCGAGTCGAATCGAAACTCAATCAGCCGAGTCGGATCGAAACTCGAGTTTTGGACCGAGTCGAATCGAAACTCAGCCGAGTCGAGTCGACTCGGCCGAGTTTCGAGTGGACTCGGAGGGTGGATCAGCGAACGAAGAACACCGAATATCACATTCGAAGAACATACCATCACCCAATACATTAAATTCAACTCCAAACATAATCTATTCATGGTAGCAATAACATAATTATACAAACTGCAACGACCCCAATAGAATCCGGCTCACCAACATTAAAATAAAAAAAAAATTATAGAAAACCCTAAAGGGAAAAAACCATTGTCAAACAAGCAAACCCTACAATACATTTTAAGAGAGCATTTACCAATAAATATCGATCGGGTGAAAAGAAAATCCATCCACATATGCAAAGTAGCAAACCCTACATTATATGTCTGATCATCATCTAAGCAAGCACTGCATATCCCATTACCAACCATTATAGAGAGAGAGAGAGCGAGAGAGAGAGAAATGGGTCGTCTCCCATACCTCGTCAGCGGCCAAGACCAGAAAGGAAGAGGCACCCAGAAGCTTTTCGATTTCTCCCTCGACCCAGCAGGACCCCCTCCTCTTTCCCTCGATTCGAGTAATACCGGGGTGGGGGACGGAATTAGAGAGAGAGCGAGAGAGAGGGGCGGGGCAGGATCGAGTAATACCGGGGTGGGGGACGGATTTAGAGAGAGCGAGAGAGAGGGGCGGGGCGCGCAGGAAAGATCGAAACAGATCGAACAGAGAAGGGGATCGCGCTGAGTTTAAATAGGTTAGGGTTTTTACCGACGGAACGTTTAAGTCCGTCGGTATAAATAATATTTATACCGACGGACACATAATAACCGTCGGTACAAATAATCGTTATACCGACGAAAACATCATATCCGTCGGTAAACCTATACGACGAAACTCAGGGTTCCATTTTTTCCAGAGGCTCGGTTTTTACCCTGAGTTTCGTCGGGACAATTTTCCCGACGGAAATTTTATTACCGTCGGTATGGTACCGACGGTCATATAATGTCCGTCGGTATAATTATTTATACCGACGGATATATAACGTCCGTCGGTAAAAACCGCCGACGAAACTCAGGGTTCCATTTTTTCCAGAGGCTCGGTTTTTACCCTGAGTTTCGTCGGGACAATTTTTCCGACGGACATTTTTTTACCGTCGGTATCGTACCGACGGCCATATAATTTTCGTCGGTATAATTATTTATACCGACGGACATATAACCTCCGTCGGTAAAAACCGCCGACGAAACTCAGGGTTCCATTTTTTTCCAGAGGCTTGGATTTTATCCTGAGTTTCGTCGTGACATTGTACCGACGGACTTTATTTAGCCGTCGGTATAAAGTATTTTACCGACGGTACATATATGTACTGTCGGGATAAATACTTTTACCGACGAATAATATTTGACCGTCGGTAATAAATGTGCAAAAAAAATTTAAAAAATTGAAGTTATAATACCGACGAATATTATAGTCACCGTCGGTAAAAAGTGTATTATTACCGACGGTGATAATAATGTCCGTCGGTAAAGACCCTCTTTCTTGTAGTGTGTGCCAACGTGTGTGGACCTTCCATAGTCCAATACCACGGTACGTTGGGTTACCCGGCTGGCGCTTGAGTGACATGTAATCCTTACAGGTTATCCGACGTCCAGTGTTGGATGGGTGCGTTTTGATGAGTCAATCTGTCCACACAGTTAACCCAGGCCTAGTGGTTGTCAGTATGACTGACGATGTTCCGGATGCTAGGCATAGCACCGGAAGGTGTGTGGTGTTATAGATGACAAGTCATCAATTCCTAGTCAGATGATCGATCGGGATCTGACGGTGCTCCCCACCGCCCGAGTCGTATCATGGCACCAGTAATAGAAGGGACTGAGGATTATCGGAGTATAGTAGAGAACAGGGTTACGAGGGAGTAACATAAGTTTAGGATCACTAGAGTTCAACTCGCATCGCACTCTGGGTGGCTACGCGGGTTAATCGGATTAGGGCTGATTAACGGAACTTTCGGTGTGTCACCGGAACAGTTAATCAAGGATCCGGTTGCAGCTAGAGATCCCGAACCCTGAAGGTTCCACCCTGTCGTTGTGTATAGGAATTGTTCCCCGACCTAGTTGGATACGTTGGATGCGAAGTAGCACGGTGGAGCGCAAGCCCGAAGCCCACTTGTGTTACAGGCCGTAGGGGTATTTTGGTAAATACTAAAATATGGCTCAGAACACATTGAATATGGATCTTAAAATGAGTGGAATAATTCCAGGAGCTCATAGGCACTGATGGAACTCGATTCCAAGTAGCGCACCGCACTCAGTCTCTCTTTCAGTTTTCTGCTTTTCGTGAAGGGCGTTTTCATCTAGGCTTCACGATAGACACCTGGAATCCCTAAAAACTGCCCCCCCCTTATCCCTATCCACCTAAGGGCCGGCCCTAGCCTCCTTGGAGCCATGGGAGACCGGCCCTATAAAGGAAATAGGGAGGGGAGGGGCCGGCCCAATGGTTCTACTCCCTCCCCTCCAAAAATCCGACCCCTAGTCCTCCTCCTTTGTGGTTTCGGCCAAGGAAAAGAGAGGAAGAAGAAGGGAGAAGGAAGAGGAAGGAAGGAGAAGAAAGAAAGGAGAAAAAGGAGGAGAAAATCTCGAGGCTCACCATCGTCTTTGCAACGGATTCTTCCGTCGGCTCGAAATCCCTGCACTCAGAGACAGGATTTCGAGGATTCTTCAATTCGCAAAGGACAAGGTGCTATCCAACAGTTTCCCTTACGATTCAAGTGCGGTTCTTCATCATTCCGTCATCTCTGGATCATAGATCCATAAGGTATGATGAATCTAAACACCTAAGTAGATGCATTCATGTCTTCCGTAAATCGTAGTATGCCTCTAGGGTGTCCACACATATGCTAAGATCATAGATTTGCATGTAGATTGTTTTATAGCGAAATTGTAATGAAACATACACCGTATGATCTTTGGATCTTTCTTTTGCTTCCGCTGCGACTCTGATACACGGATCCAATTCTAACACCTACAGCCTGCCCGGAGTGGACCCCGACTGCGTACGACTTGGTCGCACAGGAAGAAGGTCACCCACGACAGGTCCTCCTGGCCCGCCCAGCGCTTGCAGTAACGGTTAGCTGCGTCCCTTGGACATGGCAGCATCATCCTCGAGGTCTCATGAGGCACTGCGAGTTAACTCTCGACGCAAGGTCGCTTGTGGCTGGTGCCAACAGCCCACCCGGAGCTGACCCCAATCGAATGCGACTAGCTTGCACGCAGAGGAAGTCGCCCATGGCTGGTGCTCACGGCCCGCCCGGCGCTTGCTGTATAAACGATTAGCTGCATCCCTGGGACAAAGCCGTATCCTCCTCGAAGTCTAACTCATGAGGTACTGGGAGTCAAAACTCCCGGCGCAAGGTCGCCTGTGGTTGGAGCCATAACCCTCGGTACAAAGCCACCTGTAGCTGGTGCCAGTAGCACGCCCGGAGCTAACCCCAACCGCCTGTGACGGGCTTGCACAGGAAGGAGGACGCTCGTGGCTGGTGCACCCAGCCCGCCCGGCGCTTGCAGTAGCGGATAGCTGCATCTCTTGGACGGAGCATCACCCTTCTTGAGGTCACATTCCCACCCGTAGCTGGAGCTAGCAGCCCACCTGGAGCTGACCCCGACCGTATGTGGCTAGCTCGCACATGGAGGTCGTGCCGTAGCTGGAGCTCATAGCTGCCCGAAGCTGGAGAACGCGAATAGATCTTATGACAATAGTGAACCACTGGATTTGAATTGAAGTTTTTTAACCAGAGGAAAGGGAGACCCTGCCCCCGGCACAGAGCTTCCCAGAGGTCGGCTGACCTCAGGTGTCGGCTCATTAGCTACTTACCAGTCTGGAGCACGATCAAGAGCGGGACAACCTTGCTAGGCTCTTGAGCGAGTGGCGTGATTTCTTAGCCGCTCCCTCAGGAGGGGTAATGATGATCCCTAAAAATACCCGCTGCAGTGAGCTCACCAGAAAGAATCGTTCCCAAGATGCAGAAGGAACCTGAAGAGTCACGAGAGCAGTGCAATTGGAGTAGGACATAAAGAGAGAAGCAGCACCCATGGCCGTGGCTCGTAGCCCGCCCGGAGTCTCTACGCGAGGCCGCCTGTGGCCGTGGCTTACAACCATCCTATGGCTGACCCTGACCATATGCAACTAGCTTGCACGTGGTAGAGATCACCCAGTGGTTGGTGCTCGTAGCCCGCCCGGCGCTTGAGGTAGCGGATCGTTGCATATCTGGGATAGAGACCGCCTGCGACCGTGGTTTACAGCCCGCCCAGGGTCGACCCTGATCGCACGTGACTAGCTTGCACGTGGTAGAGGTCGCCCAGTGGCTGGTGCTCATAGCCCGCCTGGCGACCAGCTCGCACGCCAAGAGATCTCCCCTTTTGCTAATAGAATACTTAGAATGGTATCTACGAACACCCACAGCTCGCTCAGGAGCTTGTCAAACCAGACACCCACAGCTCGACCAGGAGCTCGCCTGATTACGTTAATAGCCAAGGCGATCGCCCCACCCGTGGAGCTCGACTTTTAGCGATAGGAAGTAGGTGGTGGATCAACGGAATGGGAGCTCGCCTTCTTCCCCTCAAAGGTCACCTATAGTAAGGCGGCACCAAAACAATAGGTGTCACTGCCCCCATGGAGCTACGTGGACGATTGTAGCCCACAGAAGCTGGCCAAAGTCGGTCTAGGACCTCCCAGACTTGAACTTTCCAGAACCTCCACCTGGCAACTACAAGACAAGTGCTTCCACCCCCACCCCCCCTCTCTCTTATCGCCTGGCAGGCTAGATGACAAAGGCCATCAAAGACCTATGTGGGCCGACACATGGGGGCACTGAAGGCACTAGAAAAACCACCACGCGTTATACTCTAATAGGCGACCAAAGGCTATAAAGGTACCACCTCTAGCTCCAAAGTACAGGTTCGAAACCTGAAACCCTACCACTTTCATCCACTACAGCTCTCCCCTGTTCGTACCTGTTCTGACTTGAGCGTCAGAGGGTCTGTGCTCCGGAGGGAGCCAGCCGTTCTCACGCATTCTCTATTTTGCATGACAACCATACGGACCAGCGAAAAATATCCCCAAACAGGTCTTACCATGATAGGATCTTCTTGCACTAGGCATCCTTACTTAACTTTGTAGATTATAGTTTTTAGTAGTAGATAATATTTGGATTATAGTTATAGGAGATCTTATTAGATGAGTTAACCGTTGAGAGGCTTTTATTCGTTGAGTTGTTTCGTATATCTTACCTTGGTGTAGTAGTGGGTATTGTGTTTGTCATGGATGCTTTGTCCTACGGGTCGTAGTTCCGGGAGTAGTAGATAATGTAGGTCCTATATGAGAATTCTGTCACAAATTAGACAGAAGGATGCTTGAGCTTTTAGATCTGCTATAGATGTTATCCTAGACTCTTCTTCGTAGTGTAGTTTTACCTTCCATAGTTCAGTAGTTCGTACTTCTAGTTCGCATAGTTAGAATAGGCATACCCTTATAGCTATTACACTATTGTCTTAGGTATGGTACTTGTGTTTATTACCCTTGCATGAGTTTTGTTTGATACTGGATTGACGCACTCTTACATAGTCCCTAGATTTGTGGCTACCTTGGGGCTAGCACCGACTATGACCGAGTATGTAAGAGATGTGTGCTTTCCATTGGCGGCAATGAACTCGTGGCCGACTTGATCATCCTCGACCTAGAAGGGTTGGATAACTTACTTGGGATGGACTGGATGGTGGCATACCATGCTTCACTAGACTGCTTCTTTAAGATCACCTTTTGTCCACCTAGTAACTCAGAGTTCATTCTTGCGGAAGCGAAGCTGGCTATTCTATATCCTACTCCTCGGCGAGGAACTTACCTTAGTCTCCTAGCACAAATGATTGGTGAGACCGAGGGCGAGAATCCATTGGGGTGCTCCCCAGTAGTTCTAGACTTTCTAGGTGTGTTCCTTGACCAGCTCCTGGGTCTTCCTCCTATTCGGGAAAAGGAGTTTAGCATCAAACTAGTTCCGGGGACGGTGCCGATCTCTGTTGCCCCGTTTCGGATGGCACCAACGGAATTATGGGAATTGAGTACTCAATTAGAGGAGTTGAGGAGCCTTGGGTATATTCGCTCCAGTGTCTCCCCATGGGGTGCCCCTGTTCTGTTTACCCAGAAGAAGGATGACTCGAAGCGACTCTGCATTGATTACAGGAAATTGAATGCGGTCATGGTAAAGAATAGGTATCCTCTCCTGAGGACCGAGGATCTGTTTGACCAGCTGAAGGGTGCTCAGTTCTTCTCAAAGATTGATCTAAGGACCGAGTACCACCAGCTCAGGGTAAAGGATAAAGATATCTCGAAGACAGCGTTCCGGACGTGGTACTGGCACTACAAGTTTCTAGTGATGTCGTTCGATCTAACGAATGCCCCAACAGTTTTCATAGACTTGATGAACCAGGTCTTCAGGCTTTATCTTGACGGGTTCATCGTGGTCTTCGTTGACGACGTATTAATCTTCTCAAAGTCAGAAGAGGAGCATGCAGAGCATCTGAGTATTGCCCTACAGACATTGCGAGATCACCAGCTCTATGCCAAGATCAGCAAGTCTGAGTTTTGGATGAGAGAAGTGAAGTTTTTAGGGCATATGGTTTCAAAAGGAGGCATCTCAATGGACCCAGTGAAAATTGAGGCAGTACTGAGTTAGGAGTTACCGAGGAATGTTTTTGAGATTCAGAGTTTCTTGGGTCTAGCGAGATACTACTGGAGGTTCGTAGAGGGTTTCTTGAGACTGGCATTTCCCCTGACTCGGTTGACGAAGAAGGGGTGAAGTTTGAGTGGTCGGATGCTTGCGAGCAGTCCTTCCAGGAGCTGAAGCGCTAACTCACCACCGCCCCTGTTCTTACAATGCCAGTTAGTAGGAATGGATAAATGGTCTATACAGATGCGTTTCAGTCTGGACTTGGAGGTGTATTGATGCGAGATGACAAAGTGATAACCTATGCATCGAGACAGTTGAGGCCTCATGAGCAAAACTACCCGACCCACGACCTGGAACTTGCAGCGGTGGTGTTTGTGGTGGCACTACCTATATGAAGAAGACTTCGAGATGTATTGTGATCATAAAAGTCTGAGGTACATCTGTACCCAGAAGGACCTGAATCTCCGGCAGAGGAGGTGGCGTGAGTTTCTTGTAGCTGTTGAGGGGTATGACCTGATATTGGGAGGGGAGCTCTTATGTAACCGATTGTTCAGTTTTTAGGCTCAGCCTCCCTGATCAAGCAAGTGATAAGCTCCCAGGCTAAGGATGATGAGTTGGAAGAGATGCGTTCTCGGCTGATTGGAGGAAAGACAGTGGAGGATTGGTCGCTCGACTCCGATAGTAGGCTGAGGTACAAAAGGAGGTTGTGTCTACTAAAGAACCAGGAGGTTCGAGAGGAAGTTCTCATAGAGGCACATCGCTCTCGGTACATGGTGCACCCTCGCAACCCTAAGATATACCAGGACTTGAAGAATCAATTATGGTAGAATGGTACGAAGAAAGATGTAGCTGAGCTCATAGCTAAGTGCCTGACCTGTCAATAGGTTAAGGCAGAGCACAAGAAGCCTACAGGACCCCTTCATCCCCTCCCAGTAGCTGAGTGGAAGTGGGAGCACATCACGATGGATTTCGTTTCAGGATTACCACTGACCAGGAGGAGGCATGATTCAGTATGGATGACTGTGGACAGACTGACTAACTCTGCCCAATTCCTTTCGGTCAGGATGACTTCTTTCCTACCTGAGCTGAGCAGACTCTATATAGCATAGATAGTCAGGTTGCAAGGGATTCCGATGACCATAGTCTCATATCGAGACCCCAGGTTCATCTCAGGATTCTGGAGGAGCTTACAGACTGCATTAGGGACCCATCTTAGTTTTAGCACGGCCTTTTATCCTCAGATGGACGGTCAGTCAGAGAGGACCATTCAAATCTTGGAGGACATGCTTCGGGTATGCTCTATAGACTTCACCGGTAGCTAGGATGAGCACTTGCCACTAGTGGAGTTCTCGTACAACAACAGCTTTTTGGCAAGCATTGGTATGGCTCCTTATGAGGCTTTATATAGGAGACCTTGTCGTTCCCCTATCTATTGGGCAGAGGTTGGAGAGCATAGTCTTCTGGGACTGGAGTTGGTATAGGAGACGACGAAGAAGATACAGTTGATTAGGGAAAGGCTTCACACAGCTCAAAGCAGGCAAAAGAGCTATGCAGATGTTCGTGCGCGACCTCTAGAGTTCGAGGTTGGAGACCATGTTTTCCTGCGGGTTTCCTCTAAGCATGGTGTCTTCCGATTCGGGAAGAAAGAAAGCTAGCACCAAGGTTTACGGGACCGTTCGAGATATTGGATAGAGTGGGCGAGGTGGCATATCGCCTAGTCCTGCCACCACGCCTCTTAGTAGTCCACCCGGTGTTCCATGTATCGATGCTCCGGAGGTACATGCCAAACTCGTCACACGTACTGGATTGGCAGAACTTGGAGCTCAGTATAGATGCCACATTTGAGTAGCGTCTATTCCATGTTTTGGCTTCTGATGATAGGGTTCTTCACACCAAGACTATCAGGATGGTCAAGATCCTTTGGAGTCATCGAGGCGAGGACGAGGCCACTTGGGAGGTGGAGCCTGATATGTTGCACTTGTATCCTTATATTTTCTATACCTGATTATATTTTCTATCTAATTTTCTAGGACAAAAATTTCTTTAAGGTGTGTAGGTTGTAACACCAGAGGTGTTAAATTTGAGAATAATAAAAATCCTCATTGGGCCTTTTAGTCTTTTGTTGTCAGACTTTTCCTCTGGGCTTTTTCCAGAATAATGGGTCATAAACCCATGAGATATTTTACGTTCGCTTTTTCTATATTTTCGAGCATGTCATATTGATGCATTCCGTTCAACGATCGGGTGTATGCGCAGCCTGTTTCGGCAGCCCGGTAGTTAAACCCTAGAATTTCGATAATTAGCCAACCATCAGTATTGTTTGGTTTACCACAGGAGATTGGGTGATTGGATCGTAGCAAGGCTAGATGCTTTGGGTGAGGCTCTGAGAGAGCTTTCCAACGAGCCTGAGTTGGGGTCAATCCGACACCCGAGTTATAAGTTATTGCTATTTTAAATTTTAGAGTATTTTTTTATTATTGGGAGATATACACGACAAAAAAAATATGTACCAAGCGCCAACGTGTTCGTGTCGACGAGACCTTTCCAACAGATCCTACTGTGCCTATTTCTGACCTCCAGTTTGTAACTTATGGCTGATTATTCTTTTTAGCCAGATAAGTAAACGGATTGCACCTGGGTTCCAACCGAGCCCATTTCATGGCCTGGGACTGATCCCGGCCAGCCCTAGGACCTTTCTCCTAGCCTTTTAGCTGGGTTTAGACCCTCTCGATCGCCCTCCCCGGGGTTTTAAAATTCAAAATTTGGATGGGAATGACTGTGAAGATTTGAAACGATAAACCGAATATTTTCCTTCCATAACCACCACCCTCTTTGTTAGGAAGGTCTTAACCAACCCGATCCCTAGACCTACTTACCATAACAGCTCCCTTCCCTCCCTTTTTACGTGAACCGAAGAGAGAGAGAGAGAGAGAGAGAGAGAGAGAGAGAGAGAGAGAGAGAGAGAACAGAGTGGAGTAGAGAGAAGGAGAGAGAGCGGTACAAGAGAGAATAAGAAGAGATAGCGGGAGGAAGGATCTACAGTGGCCTGGCAATCCGAGCACCGGCGAGCCACTCAGAAACTGAACCCCGAACCCATCAGGTTGGTCTTCCCCTCCTCCTTTTCTTCTCTCCTCCTCCACCCGAACTAGACCCAAAACCTGTGACCCTTTTCTCCTCCCTTCCCTGGATGCCTTTGGCCGTCGTGGTCGTCTTCTAAGCGATTTGACCGCTCCGGAGACTTTCGGCAACCTCACCGGTGACATCTACACACACACCACCATATCCATCACCACCCCTCTTCCTTCCTTGCCACGGCTAAACCCGGATGGGGACCACACCCCAGTAGTCTCTAATGCCCCCCTAGCCTCTTCACTTGAAGGAGGTGCAGATCCATGCACCTTCCCAGCTGCTCAAGGTCGGGAAATGGGTGCCATGTCTATGGGTTCCCAAAGAACCCATTCCTCTGTTTTCTGATCGTTAGAGAAGAAAGGGACATGGATGTTATTTTTTGGATTGTTATTAAGTTGGGTTATTTGAACCCAAACCCATTAACAACTTAAACCAAGTCCGACCCGCCTTATGCACTGCAGACCCGACCCGGCTTATGCACTGCAAACCCAAACCATCAACCGTAGACTCGACCCAGCACAGTGAACCAGCCTGGTTCACTTAAATCAGACCAGCGAACCAACATATTTTGGTTCAGCCGCCATTTCTCCATCCGATCTTGGAATCGGAAGAAACCAGCGGCATTTCGACCAGCTCAGAGAGCCCCATACGTTGAACCAGAATTGGTATGGTAATTTTACTATCTAGGATCCCTTTTCAGCTATGGGCCTAGTCGGTGCATTGTGGTTTGACTGCCAATTCTCCATCTGATCTCAGAATTGGACGAAACTGGTGACATCATGCTCAGATCTTTGATGCCGATGTATTAAACCTAGTTTGGGACACTAAGGATCCTTCTACCCTATTAAACCAAATATGTACCGATTTTTACCGGTTAACCCTAAAACCTCTGACCGAAGTCAGATTCAATCGAGACCGGATCTAATGGGTCCCTTACCCCTAGACCAACCTATTTGGATCCCTAGTTTGAATAATTCATAGACATAACAACTTATATATTTTAAACCATGGTGGTTAGTTTCTTTTTTGACGGTACACCGGACCGATAGGCGTGAGGGGCATATGTGGACCACCGAGCTATTCTCTAGGTGAACATTGTGGGTGCAAATTTTGGCAAGAAGTTTGCAAACCACGAAACCCACCGGCCCTGCCTGATGGGCCCACGAAGACTACCGCGGGACCCACCGGCCCAGCCTGGTGGGCCCAGAAAGACTACCGCGGGACCCACCGGCCCTGCCTGGTGGGCCCACGAAGACTACCGCGGGACCCACCGGCCATGCCTGGTGGGCCCACGAAGACTACCGCAGGACCCACCGGTCTTGCCTATGGAATCCCCAGGAGACAGCCGCGGGACCCACCAGCCCTGCTTGGGGAATCTTCCAGAAATGACCAAAAACCGCCATTTACTACCGGACTCACTCCTCGGGAATTCTATAAATAGCAGAGCCTTCAGAAGGAAAAGAGGACTGAGTTCAAAAACCAAGAGCAAAAACCCAAATTCAAGAACCAGAAATAGAATTCTGAAAATAGATCAGTGCCATCAGTTGATATCCATTTCAAAACCAGAGCTCTGAGATTTCCAGCTTTCAATCCTTCAACTCTCCTCGATCTTCTTCTTGTCTTTGAAGAAGTTGAAAAGATCAGTGACACTCGGCCTGTCGAGGTCACTTTGAACAAAGTGTTAGTGAATTCGGGTTGCTCCCTATAGTACGGAGATGTAGGCTTCGGTTGAACTCCGAGATCACACATTGTGTCAACCTTCTCTCTGATTGTATCTCTCTCTATTCACACCTCAAAAGAGTTAGCTCAAAGTCTTCAAAGCATCAACCTTCAAACCTACCTTCCAATCAACAGATCGATCAACGATCTCCAATTCCACTTCAATTGACTGGTGAGGTGAAGTCTTCGGATCGGCACAAAGATTTTTCCCCCACAATTTGGCACCGTCTGTGGGATCGAGCGAGAAGCCAAGTCCGCTCTACAATAAGTATCAGATCGGTTGAGCAGACAACCGATCTCGATAGCCACTCGATAGCCAAAACTTCCAGCCCCTTCGGTTGAGCAGACAACCGTTAGGACGTCGACACTCTCGGTTGTGTCCTTCGCCCTCTAAATGGTGAGAACTAAGCATCAGGATAATCCAGAGGGAAGTAACGCACATCAAGTTCGTCCTGAGACTCATTCAATGAGTCAAAGGCTCAACTTCGGACAGCCCCTTGCTGTCCCCGAGATGGGAGTCCGCTCAGGGAGCGGAAGATTAGTCGATCGACCGATCGCCCCACCTCCTCATCAATCAATAGGGCGTACAACCCCTACTCCTGCTGAAGACCCTCCATTGACCTATCAAATCTCGGCGGTCGATTATCAACTGCTACAATTGACTAAGCTAAACACCGCCCTCACTGCTAAGAGGGATGCCCTTAAGAAGGTAGCCTCCAAGGCCGGGATTACTCTTCCTATCCCCTCGACTAACGAGAGGGTCGATCTACCACGACAATCGATCCCCTCCGAGCCACGGAGATCAATGGGCACTGATGCCCTCGAGAGGATTCGTCACGACCTAACCCCCTCTGCTGCCCCGTGGAAGCAGAGTGTATGGGATCACATCGACGATGAGTCCTCCCAATCCTCTTCCGGTCGTAACTGCACCAGGAGGACACTTTCAAAGCCCGACATATCAAGAAGACACCAGATGAAAGCAGTGCCCTCAAAGAGTAGAGTTTCTCCATCTATTCCGCTTCAACGGGGAATCGGATCGGACCTTCGTCACTGACTCCAACCGGCTGGTACTCAAATGCCTGAGCAAGACCTTGTGATCTTGCCTCTTGACCTGCATCTAGGTCGAGGGCATGGTCGGAGGGAGGGATACTCCTCCGCCGGACCTCTCCATCGAAGTCTGTTCCAATCAATATTTCCAAGGGGATGGAGGACTCCCACTCTCCCCAAATTCAATTGCCTAAAGGAGATCTGACTCTTCACATACTCGCCTTCAAGCAAGCTCTAATGCCGCACGAGGAGAAAAACAACGTACTCTGCCGCACCTTCGCTGGGAGTCTTGATGAGCCATCCCTTGATTGGTACCATAATCTCCGAGCTGGATCCATCACCCAGTTCAGTGTCTTGGCCAATCATTTCGTGCAGTACTACCAGCTGAACTTGAAGCCGGAGAAGAAACTTGATTTCCTCTACCGGCTGAGGATGGGTGCTGACGAAAGTCTCCGCAGCTTCACAAGGAGATTCTGCAACGAGCACGCCGCCCTCTCTGGAAGGAATTTGGACAACGAGGCTATCATGCTGGCCTTCCAGAATGCCCTCTGTTTCGATCTCCATATCTACAACGACTTCATTCGCAACCCTCCTCCTTCTCTGGGTTCAATGTTCGATCGGATACAAAGAGAGATTGAAGTCGAAGATGATCAAGTCGCCAGAAAAGGGCAAGAGACGAAGCGAAGACCCGCTGAGAGAGAAGCCCCCAAGTATGCTGCCAAAACTCACAACGCAGAGGCAGGGGTTCCTCCCGCGCCCAAGCGGTCGAGAAACGATGGACTCCGCTCCCCTTCAAAGAAGACCACTTTCACGGAGTGGAACCTGCCAATCGAGCAAATCCTCGATCGCATTCAACACGAGGAATTCCTCTGGAGGCCTAATCCTCTGCAGCCCGACACCAAGGTCACTGCAGACAAAACGGTCTACTGCGACTTCCACCGGAGCCACGGCCATTCCACCAATCGGTGCTATCGACTGAGATATCATCTTGAAGACCTACTGTGAGAAGGCCATCTCCAAGAGTTCGCCAAGGGCGGACAAGATCAACACTGTTCCTCTGCAAAGGGGAAAGAGGCTTGCTGGGTCCATCAAATCTCTTCCAACCGATCACTTCTCACTGTGAATGCCAACGTCTTTGGCATTCACGGGACATTGCACAATCAATTGTTGACCGGGAAGGAAGTTGATCGACAAGTTCGACGTATCTTCCACGTCCGTTCTACGGCGGACAAAGAAGATACCTAGATCGAGAAACCCACCAAAGGCTTAGCATGGCCCTCCATCATCTTCAATGACACTGATCTTCAAGGAGTTCATACTCCACATCGAGACCCCATGTTCTTGAAGCTCATCGTCGATGGGAGCACTGTCAATCGAATCCTCATTGACACTGGAAGCTCCATCGACATAATGTTCTCAGACTGCTTCAAACGTCTGGGACACAAATATTCAAGTCTTGAAGTCGTCCCAACGGTGATCACTGGCTTCAATGGCGAGCAGAGCATCAAAATGGGCGAATCGAGGTTCACCCTCGACCTTAGCCGAGAGACTCGAGTCTCGGTAAGGTTCGCCATCGTCGAGGGGTCATCCAATTACAACATCATCCTCGGTCGACCATTTCTCCACCAGATCAATGCCATCTCATCCTCCTACCATCCTCGCAACAGGAAAGGGTATTTTCTGTATCCGAGGAGATCAACAAGCCGGGCAATCCTGCGAGGCAGCTACTGCAAGAACCGATCGCAAGATAAATATCGCTCCCCCAAAGCGATCCAGAGATGAAGCCGGTCCTTCTTCCAAATAGCAACCAAAGGAGACTCCACTGTCCGAGCCCCCACCAGTCGAGTGGGAGGCTTCGCCTTCAATCGAAGAAATCATTCCAATCAATATCGGTAGCGGAGATCTCCCTCAATAAATATTCATCGGTACCGGTCTCAGCGACGCAGAAGCGCGAGACATGGTATCCTTCCTTCAGTCCAACATCGACGTCTTCGCCTGGTGCTTCGAAGATATGCCTGGTATCAATGCAGATGACGCTTACCATCGGCTCGCAATCAAAGAAGAAGTGAAGCCTGTCAAACAAAAGCCACGCACAATCCGACCAGAACTACAAGTTGCAGTTCAAGAAGAGATTAGTAAGCTACTCGCAGCAGGCTTCATTCGTGAAGTAGAGTACCCTACTTGGATCTCCAATATAGTTGTTGTACCAAAGAAGAACGGGAAGGTCAGAGTGTGCATCGACTTCACCAACCTCAACAAGGCTTGTCCCAAAGATCCATTTCCCATGCCAAGGATAGATAGGCTCGTCGATGCCACTGCTGGCCATGAGCTATTATCTTTCATGGATGGATACTCTGGGTACAATCAAATTCTGCTTCACTCGGACGATCAAGAGAAGACATGCTTTGTGACTCACCGGGAACTTTACTGCTACAACGTAATGCCCTTCGGTCTCAAAAACGCTGGATCTACCTATCAAAGGCTGGTCACCAAGATGTTCGAAGATCAAATCGGGCGCAACGTTAAAGTATACATCGACGATCTCCTCACCAAAAGCTCCAGTCGGGGGAGCCATCTATCCGATCTGACTGAAACGTTCTAAATCCTCCGAAAGTACCGTATGAAGCTCAATCCAGCCAAGTGTGCTTTCGGAGTTCAATCGGGCAAATTCCTAGGTCACCTTGTGACCAGGAGGGGCATCGAAGCCAATCCCGACCAAATTCGAGCTATTCTGGACATGCCATCACCTACAAATCGGAAAGAAGTTCAACGCCTCACCGGAAGGTTAGCAGCCCTCAACCGGTTCATCTCGAAGTCTTCCGATAAATGCAAGCCGCTTTTCGACAAGCTACGAAAGGCAGATACCTCTGGGTGGAGTCCTACCTGCGAAGAAACTTTTCAAGATGTCAAGAAATATCTTGTGCGAGCTCTTATCCTAACAGCTCCACTCCTAAAAGAAGACCTCTGGCTCTATCTTGCCGTCACCGATCAAGCAATCAGTGCGGTCCTGGTCAGCAGAAGAGAAGGTGTCGGGTATCCGGTATACTACATCAGCCATACACTTCTTCCAGCTGAGAACCGCTACTCAAAGACGGAGAAGGTCATACTGGCCTTGCTTACAGTATCGTGTCGTCTTCAACCCTATTTTGTTTCCCACCAGATCACAGTCATCTCAGAACATCCACTCAACGATATCATCGACAAGGCGGGTCGAGCGGGTCGAATGACCAAATGGGTGATTGAGATGAGTGCTCTGGGGATCCAGTTCGAATCTCGCACTTCGCTCAAGGGACAAGCAATTGCTGATTTTCTAGCCGACTTTCCAGTTGAAGACCCCATAACTTAGGAAGAAGATATCGATATGCGCCTTGAAGATGAAGTTGAACCTCCTCTCAACCCGGCTGCAAAGACCAATTCAAACCTTGAGGCTCCTACCACTACATCAGCTCAATGGAAACTTTACACTGATGGAGCTTCAAGCATGATCGGTTCGGGAATTGGGATAGTCTTGATATCCCCCGAACTTGATCACCTTCAAAAGGCTATCCTCCTTGGATTCAATGCCACCAACAACGAAGCTGAATACAAAGCACTTGTCTCCGAACTCGAAATGGCTGAATCCCTGGGGATAGATCGACTCATCGCCTACAGCGACTCCCAGCTAATCATAAGACAGATCAACGGGGAATACACGGCGAGAGAAGAAAGAATGCAAAATTACTTGGCTCTAGTGCGACATCTTCAACAATGATTTGCTAATATTGAGTTCATTGAAATCCCAAGGGCAGAAAATCAAGAAGCAGATGCCTTGGCCAATGCTGCCTCGGTTCTTGGAGATTCGCTCGGAGGAAGTCCAATACAAATCGATTACCAAGAATCGCCAAATACCACCCCCTAAAAATAGATCATCGCCACTACAGAAAGATCTGGGGGTGGGGAACAGTTGGCTTCGAACCTTACCACGACAAATAAGCTCGAGGATTGGAGACAGCCAATCTTCGACTTTTTCAAACATGGCAAGGTACCCAAAGATCCAATGCAAGCCCGAAGACTTCAAAGAAAGCTTCCATGCTATAGCATTCAAGGAGAAGATCTATATTTCAAATCACATAATGGGATGTTACTCAAGTACATTGGTCCTTTGCAAGCAAAGGCAATCTTAGTCGACATCCATTCCGGAGCCTGCGGAAATCACTCGGGAGGACGATCTCTTGAAGCCAAGACGAAACTACAAGGTTACTACTGGCTAACAATGGCAAAGGATGCTCACCAAGTGGTTCAAAGATGCGAGCCTTGCCAACGACATGCACGAGCTATCCATCTTCCGGCAGATGAGCTCCATCAACTAACAAGTCTATGGCCCTTTCATCAATGGGGGTTGGACTTCTTGGGTCCTTTCCCACCAACACCCAGCAAGAAGAAGTATCTGCTGCTAGCTACAGATTACTTCACCAAATGGGTTGAAGCAGTGCCACTCTTTCGAGAGTTTGACGACGAAGTCATCAAGTTTATCAGACATAATATCTTCTCAAGGTTTGGCACGCCACAAGTCCTAGTTGCTGATAATAGAGCCTAATTCGACTCCGACAAGTTCCGAGAGTTCTGCCTGAACAACGGAATCAAGCTTTTCTACTCAACTCCAAGATACCCTCAGTGCAATGGTCAAGCTGAAGCCTCAAATAGAGCCATTTTGGGTATACTCAAGAAGAAACTTGATAACAAGAAGGGATTGTGGGAGCAAGTCCTACCAGAAGTTCTGTGGGGCTATCGAACAACTCCGAGAAGATCAACTGGGTTCTCACCCTTCCGCCTAACCTATGGGTCAGAAGCAGTGCTCCCAATAGAAAACATATCAAGTACTTTGAAGACCAGAGTAGTTGAAGAAGGAGTCAATGAAGAACTTCGAGCCAATGATCTGGATTTCGCTGAAGAATTACGAGATCGAGCAATCGTTCGAATTGCCAAGTATCAATAGAAGATTAAGCGAGCTTACGATCAGAAGGTCTACAAGAGACAGTTCCCGATTGGCAGCCATCTCCTCAGCCACTTGAGCAGCCGAAGAACGCGACAAGGGCGGAGGTTGTTCAACCTCCAAGCCCCCGCTCGTCGTAGCCCCCTCAAGGCGAAGGGTGCTCGGAAGTATCTGGTCGAGGGGCATAGGGTTGCTTGCAACCCCATTACTCCCCGAGAACCTGATCCGAATGCGCGTCGGGCGCTTCAGCTCCTCGAAATGGTACGTGGGCTGCACCCTCGGGCTATCACCCACGGCATCCATTACGTCCACCATACGACGGGCCTTAGCCTCGTCGATGGGAATGGGTTGCGACTCTTCATCACCCCCTTCTACGCTACCACCAGTGGGGGTGGGAGGAATTTCTTCCTCGCCACCCCCTTTGTCATCATTTCCTCCCTCTCCCTCCTCTTCATCGTCATCCTCATCATCGTCTTCGTCGTCATCATCATCTTCGTCATCTTCTTTTCCCTTCTCTTCTTCTTCTTCTCCTCCCTCTTCTTCTTCTTCTCCCTTTCCTTCTTCTTCTTCCCCTTATCCTTTTTCTTCTTCTTCTTCTTCTCCTTTCTTTTCTTCTTCTTCTTCTCCTCCCTCTTCTTCTTCGTTCTTCTCTTCTTCATCTTCTCCTCCATGAGGACTTTCCTGTTCTTCACCTGGCCTCTGCGGTTTATCACCAGCTTCTCCTCCGTTGGCAGGCGACGCCTTGCACCATACGCCTTCTGCTCGACCCGGACTTTTCTAACGATCTTGCCCGACTGAGGATCCTCCTCATAATCGGAGTACAAGACCTTGTTATCTTCATACCGGGCCTACAGTCGGTGGAGAAGGTTGGCATTGCCATGATGAACGGGGCAGTTCGAAAACTGCTTCCACGAACGCGTGCCGCACGTCAGCTCCAAAAAAAGGTTGTCCAGGGCCTCGACCCGATCAGACGTCCAAGCAAAGGCTCCCCTAGCAGAATACAACTCGATCTCTTTATGTACCTGATTTCGAGGAGTCTTAGGCACTGAGAGAGGAGTTCACGCACCGAAAATCGATATCGGCCAGTCGGTGGAGAGTTTGTCGGAGTCAATGGTGTCGACAATCGGGCGAAGAGCGGAGATGCCAGTCAGATTGAATAATAGACTATCCTTCCTCGAAGCCCACTTGTAGTGGTAGAAGAAGTAGCCCAACTCGATCCTGGCCGTCTCACCCTCCGGGATGCTGGAGTAGCACTCCCTGAGCTCCTCCTGGAAATCGGACTCCACGTGGCAGAATGCGTAGATAATCCTCCATGCATTCCCGGATATTTGTCCGGGGCAAAGTCCGGAGGTATTCAGCAACCTCGCGGCAAACGGCAGCAGTGGGAGGTGCAATCCGCAATTCAACTGGCCGATGGTGACTATCGTCCCCATCACTTGCTCCTTGCTGGCCATCGATGTGAAGATTGTCCGCTTGTCAATGCCAAACGCAGATTGGACTCCAGGAAGAGATGGTCGGACCTTTCCCTCTGTGAAGAAGGACAACAGTCTCTGCCACTTCGCCCTCTTCATGTCCGTGAGCTTCCCGCCGGTATTGTACTCGTAAGTAGGCTCCTCCATCAGAGACATCAATGGACCCAGCACGAAGCTGGCCTTCGGGATATGCTCCGGTCTGGACGGTGCCGAGACAAACCCCACTTCTTGATGCCTCTTGCCCAACACTCCAAGGGCAGCTTTGCCCTTAACCCTACCTTTCTGAACAGGCGAAACCTCAGCCCTCTCCTTCCCCTTCCTCTTCGAAGGCACAATATTCATCTTCTTCGAGCTGCTGGATGATGCCATTTCAAAGCTGATCGGGAGAACGGAAAACAGAAATTCGAGAGCACATAGTTCTGGAGTTTGAAAAATTCTGAAAGCGTGAGGCAGAAATGAGATCCAAAAGGGCTTATAAACCCCGGAGAAACTGGCGCTAAAATCGAAGAGACACGTGTCATCTCCAGGTCAAATCCCGTGTTTTCTAAAGGGACACGTGGCATCAATCCATAGCAAGCGCTCTTCCAGGCGAAGCGTTGGAACCAGACGAAACGTCGAACCAATCGAATCGCCGGTCCAATCGAACCGCCGGTCCAGGAGAATCACCGGTCCGGCTTCACACATTTTTTTGAAGACTTTACCCATTCGACAGGCAGACGAACGGGTAATTTGCCAAAGGATCAGGCAGAATACAGGCGCTTTTGCCCAATCAATTCAACCTTGACCGGTTGAACTTAACCGATCGGTCAAATTTGACTGATCGGTCAAGTTCAATCGATCGGTCAAATTTCTACTGGATCGATCAAAAAACTATGTTTTTTGACCAATCACTTCAACCTCAACCGGTTGAACTTAACCGATCAGTCAAACTTGACCAATCGGTCAAGTTCAACCGATCGGTCGAAATTCTACTGGATCGGTCAAAAAACTATGTTTTTTGATCGATCACTTCAACATCGACCCGTTGAACTTAATCGATCGTTCAAAATTGACCGATTGGTCAAGTTCAACCGATCGGTCGAATTTCTACTGGATCGGTCAAAAACTATATTTTTTGACCGATCACTTCAACCTCGACCGATTGAACTTAACCGATCGGTCAAAATTGACCGATCGGTCGAATTTCTACTGGATCGGTAAAAAAACTATGTTTTTTGACCGATCACTTCAACCTCGATCGGTTGAACTTAACCGATCGGTCAAAATTGACCGATTGGTCAAGTTCAACCGATCGGTCGAATTTCTATTGGATCGGTCAAAAAAACTATATTTTTTGACCAATCACTTCAACCCCGACCGGTTGAACTTAACCGATCGGTCAAACTTTGACCAATCAGTCAAGTTCGACCGATCGGTCAAGTTCGACCGATCGGTCGAAATTGATCGATCGGTCAACTTTGACCGATCAGTCAGAAATTGACCGATCAGTCCTTTGACGCCGACACTCGATAAGCTTCTTTGCATTTATGACAGGGGGTTGTTAGTTTTGCACCAATAATCCAAGCCAGCCAGGGTGGTCTCTAGCTAACTTGGAGGGGGTAACTGTGGGTGCAAATTTTGGCAAGAAGTTTGCAAACCACGGGACCCACCGGCCCTGCCTGATGGGCCCACGAAGACTACCGCGGGACCCACCGGCCCTGCCTGGTGGGCCCAGGAAGACTACCATGGGACCCACCGGCCCTGCCTGGTGGGCCCACGAAGACTACCACGGGACCCACCGGCCCTGCCTGGTGGGCCCATGAAGACTATCGCGGGACCCACCAGTCCTGCCTGTGGAATCCCCAGGAGACAGCCGTGGGACCCACCAGCCCTGCTTGGGGAATCTTCCAGAAATGACCAGTAACCGCCATTTACCACCGGACTCACTCCTCGAGAATTCTATAAATAGCAGAGCCTTCGGAAGGAAAAGAGGACTGAGTTCAAAAACCCAGAGCAAAAACCCAAATTCCAAAACCAGAAACAGAATTCTGAAAATAGATCAGTGCCATCAGTTGATATCCATTTCAAAACCAGAGCTCTGAGATTTCCAGCTTTCAATCCTTCAACTCTCCTCGATCTTCTTCTTGTCTTTGAAGAAGTTGAAGAGATCAGTGACACTCGGCCTGTCGAGGTCACTTTGAACAAAGTGTTAGTGAATTCGGGTTGCTCCCTATAGCACGGAGACGTAGGCTTCGGCTGAACTCCGAGATCACACATTGTCTCAACCTTCTCTCTAATTGTATCTCTCACTATTCACACCTCAAAAGAGTTAGCTCAAAGTCTTCAAAGCATCAACCTTCAAACCTACCTTCCAATCAACAGATCGATCAATTAACGATCTCCAATTCCACTTCAATTGACTGATGAGGTGAAGTCTTCGGATCGGTACAAAGATTTTTCCCCCACAAACATGATTAATTCTATTATGGTTAGAGTAGATTGTAGTTATATCTGTAAAATAATTAATAAAACCGTATGTGACATAGTATGTCCAATGCATACAGGCAGGAAACCGGTACTACATGTAAGAGGTGGGCATACTATCCCTTACCTCTGAATAATCATATAATATTTTGATAACTGCAACATTGATTGGCTCAACCTAGATTCATACTAGGATGCATGCAAACAAGTAGATACTCATACTAATTAATTATTTATATTCTGTTCAATGACTTTGTTTGGTGACCATGGGTCTCATGGTGCAGTCTAGTTGCTACTGAGCAACGAAGGCTGGTGGTCTTAGTGGAGAGATCAGTGGTCTCAGTGGAGAGACCAGTGGTTATACTTCCTCAGTCAAAGTTCTCTTCCCAGAGGAAAGACTCACTACTCATGGGCATGGGTAGGGGACTCAAGTACACAGGATGGGAGGTGAACCATCGCTTGTGCATAATCCGAATCAAGTAGGTAGGGTCATAGGGTTGGGCAGGCGGTAAAGGCCCTAGTGGCCTAGTAATCCACCCCTGGGTAATAACCCCGAAAATCAAGGTGGGCGGGAGTTCCCCATGGTGAAAGACCAAGCCCTCTTATGGCTATATGGGTATTTTTGGCTCTCTAGGTATACTTGGATCTAGGTTTCTGTTGGCAGACTCAGTTAAAAAACTACCAGTTCACTTTAGGAGTAGGTAGAACTAACATTCGGTAATTAGTTGCATACTTTTAATCTGGAGGATTACTTGTCTTATATGTGCTAGTTGTAGTTGTAATATAATAGAACTGCTATGGGTAGCTAGTTGACTTTCCTTACTTGCAGTGTGTGTATGTATGGGTCGTCGCCCTCGTAGACTTCTAGAAGGGCGTAGTACGACTATGGTTTACCCTAGCTAGTTTAGGGTTAACTGTTCACTGAGTTTACCTAGTAAACTCACCCCATTTTTGCACACTATTTTCAGGTACCGTAGCTAGTTTCTTCTCAGACGCTTTCTAGAGGGGCTTAATTAGCTATCAAGAGAGGACACTAGAGGTGTTAGCTAGTTTTTATTATATCCAGTTGTTTATGTAATAAGTGGTTAGACTTATTGAATATTTTTAAACTATTTGGGATGTTTTTAGATGCTTTGAATAATACCAAAATCAGTAATATTTCCCTGGTAAGCTTCTCCTCAAAGATTTATGCCTGATAGGCCTTTCCCCAAGGCCAAGCTATTGGTTGGCTTCTCCTCAAAGCTGTCCTCCATCAACTAGTAAGTAGTTTATGATAAATTAGTAATAAATAATTAAATAATAAAATCAATCTTGTGACCTTATAATCCTTACTTATCCTTAGAACCCCATCACCCCCGGGTTTCACTGGTTTACCCTTTTAGTTAGATCTGGGGCGGGACACAAGTCATTCTAATTCATTCGTACGAATGAAGCCATTCTAATTCATTCATACAAACAAATGTAGCCATTCGAATTCATTCGTATGAATATAGCCATTCTAATTTATTCATACAAAAGTAGCCATTCTAATTCATTCGTACGAGCCATTCTAATTCATTCGTATGAATATAGACATTCTAATTTATTCGTACGAACGAATATAGCCATTCAAATTCATTCATACGAGTGTAGCTATTCTAATTCATTTGTACGAAGGTACATATTCTAATTAATTTGTACGAGCCATTTTAATTCATTCGTGTAAATGTAGGTACTCTAATTCCATCATGCGAACAAATATAGCCATTCTAATTCATTCGTACGAAGGTAGCTATTCTAATTCATTTGTACGAGCCTTTCTAATTCATTCTTACGAATGTTGTCATTCTATTTCATTCATACGAACGAATATAGCCATTCTAATTCATTCATACATATGAATATAGCTATTCTAATTCATTTGTACGAAGGTATCTACTCTAATTCATTCATACAAGCTATTCTAATTTATTCTTATGAATATAGCCATTCTAATTCATTCATACGAAGGTAGCCATTCTAATTCATTCGTACAAATATACCAATTCTAATTTATTCATACGAAGCTAGCCATTCTAATTTATTTGTACAAACCATTCTAATTTATTCATATGAATGAAGCTATTCTAATTCATTCGTACGAACGAATGTAGCCATTCTAATTCATTCATACGAATATTGCTATTCTAATTCATTCGTACGAAGGTAGCCATTCTAATTCGTTCGCACGAGCCATTCTAATTTATTTGTATGAATATAGCCATTCTATTTTATTCATACAAACGAATATAGCCATTCTAATTCATGAGTACGAATGAAGCCATTGTAATTTATTCATACAAAGGTAGCCATTCTAATTCATTCATTAGAGCCAATCTAATTCATTCATACAAATGTAGCTATTCTAATTCATTCGTACAAACGAATATAGCCATTCTAATTCATTCGTACGAATGTATCCATTCTATATCATTCATATGAAGGTAGCCAATATAATTCATTCGTACGAGCCATTCTAATTTATTCATACGAATGTAGTCATTCTAATTCATTTGTACAAAGGAATGTAGCCATTCTAATTCATTCGTATGAATATAGCCATTCTAATTCATTCTTATAAAGGTAGCTGTTCTAATTCAATCATACCAGCTATTCTGATTCATTCATACGAACGTAGTCATTCTAATTTATTCGTACGAATGAATATAGAAATTCTAATTCATTCGTACAAATATAGCCATTCTTATTCATTCGTACGAAGGTAGGCATTCTAATTCATTGGTACGAGCAATTCGAATTCATTCGTACGAAAGTAGCCATTCTAATTCATTCGTACATCCGAAAGTATCCATTCTAATTTATTTGTACGAATGTAGCCATTCTAACTCATTCGTATGATGGTAGCCATTCTAATTCCTTTGTACGAATGTAGCCATTCTAACTCATTCGTATGATGGTAGCCATTCTAATTCATTCGTACGAGCCATTCTAATTCATTTGTATGACTATAGCCATTCCAATTCATTCGTACGAACGAATGTAGCCATTTTAATTTATTGATATAAATATAGCCAATCTAATTTATTCGTATGAAGGTAGCCATTCTAATTTATTTGTAGGAGCTATCCTAATTCATTAGTACGATTATGGCCATTCTAATTCATTCGTATGAATGAATGTAGTCATTATACTATATTTGTACGAATATAGCTATTCTAATTCATTCGTACGAAGGTAGACATTTTAATTCATTCGTCAGAGCCATTCTAATTCATTCGTACGAAGGTAGCTATTCTAATTTATTCGTACAAGCCATTCTCATTCATTTGTCCCAATGTAGCCATTCTAATTCATTCATACGAATGAATGTAGCTATTTTAATTCATTCGTACGAATATAGTCATTCTAATTCATTTGTACAAAGATTGTCATTCTAATTTATCCATACAAGCCATTCTAATACGAATGTAGCCATTCTAATTCATTCGTATGAATGAATGTAGCCATTCTAATTCGTTAGTACGAATGTAGCCATTCTAATTTATTCGTACAAAGGTAGCCATTCTATTTCATTCGTACAAGCCATTCTAATTCATTCGTACGAATATAGCCATTCTAATTCATTTGTACGAATATAGCCATTCTAATTCATTCATACGAACGAATGTAGCTATTTTAATTCATTCGTACGAAGGTAGCCATTCTAATTCGTTCGTACGAGCCATTCTAATTCATTTGTACGAATATTGCTATTCTAATTCATTTGTACAAGCAAATGTAGCCATTCTAATTCTTTCATACGAATGTAGCCATTCTAATTCATTCGTACAAAGGTAGCCATTCTAATTAATTCGTACGAGCATTCTAATTCATTCGTATGAATGTAGATATTCTAATTCATTCGTACGAATGAATGTATCCATTCTAATTCATTCGTATGAATGTAGCCATACAAATTTATTCGTATGAATATAGCCATTCAAATTTATTCGTACGAGCCATTCTAATTCTTTCATACGAATGTAGCTACTCTAATTCATTCATACGAACGAATGAATCCATTCTAATTTATTTATACAAATGTAGCCATTCTAATTCAGTCGTACAAAGGTAGTCATTCTAATTAATTCGTATGAGTCATTCTAATTTATTCGTACGAATATAGTCATTCTAATTCATTCATATGAACGAATATAGTCATTCTAATTCATTCGTATGGAAGTAGTCATTCTAATTCATTCGTACGAATGTAGCCATTATAATTCATTCGTACGAATGAATGTAACTATTCTAATTCATTCGTACAAATGTAGCCATTCTAACTCATTTGTACGAAGCTAGCCATTCTAATTAATTCCTACAAGCTATTCTAATTCATTCGTATGAATGTAGCTATTCTAATTCATTCGTACGAACGAATATAGATATTTCAATTCATTCGTAAGAGTATAGCCATTCTAATTAATTTGTACAAAGGTAACCATTCTAATCTGTTCGTGCGAGTTGTTCTTATTCATTCATATGAATATAGCCATTCCAATTTATTCATACAAACGAATATAGCTATTCTAAGTCATTCATACGAATATAGCTATTCTAATTCATTCGTACGAAGGTAGACATTCTAATTCATTCGTACGAGCCATAATAGTTCATTCGTACGAATGTAGACATTCTAATTCATTCGTACGAATGTGGCCATTTTAATTCATTCATATAAACGAATATAGCCATTCTAATTCATTATAAAAAATATATGCATTCTAATTCATTCGTATCAAGGTAGCTATTATAATTCATTCGTACTAGCCATTCTATTTCATTCGTGCGAATGTAGGAATTCTAATTCATTTGTTCGAATGAATGTAGCTATTCTAATTCATTTATACGAATGTAGCCATTCTAATTCATTCGTACGAAGGTAGCAATTCTAATTCATTCGTACGAGCTATTTTAATTCATTCGTACGAATATAGCCAGTCAAATTCATTCGTACGAACAAATATTGCCATTCTAATTCATTCGTTCGAATGTAGGCATTCTATTTCATTCGTACAAAGGTGGCTATTCTAATTCATTCGTACGAACCATTATAATTCATTCGTAGAGATATAGCCATTCTAATTCATTCGTATGAATGAATGTAGCTATTCTATTTTATTCGTATGAATGTAGCCATTCTGATTCATTCGTATGAAGGTTGCCATTCTAATTTGTTCGTAAGAGCTATTCTAATTCATTCGTACGAATATAGTCATTCTAATTCATTCATACAAATGAATATAGTCATTCTAATTCATTCGTACGAATGTAGCCATTCTAATTAATTCGTACGAAGGTAGCCATTCTAATTCATTACTACAAGTTATTTTAATTCATTTATATGAATATAGATATTCTAATTCATTCGTATGAACGAATATAGCCATTCTAAATCATTCGTACGAAAGTAGCCATTATAATTCATTTGTACAAAGGTAGGCATTCTAATTCATTCATACAAGTCATTCTAATTCATTCGTACGAATGTAGCCATTTTAATTCATTCATACGAATGAATGTAGCTATTCAAATTCATTCGTACGAATGTAGCCATTCTAATTAATTCATACAAAGGTAGCCATTATAATTCATTCGTACAAGCCATTCTAATTCATTCGTACGAATGTAGCCACTATAGTTAATTCATACGGACAAATGTAGCCATTCTAATTCATTCGTATGAACATAGTCATTCTAATTCATTCATATGAAGGCAGCCATTCTAATTCATTTGTACAAGCCATTTTAATTCATTCGTACGAATGTAGCCATTCTAATTCATTCGTACGAACAAATATTGTCATTCTAATTCATTCGTACGAATGTAGAAATTCTAAGTCATTCGTACAAGCAATTATAATTTATTCATACGAATATAGCTATTCTAATTCATTCGTATTATTGAATGTAGCCATTCTAATTTAGTCATACAAATATAGCCATTCTAATTTATTTGCATGAAAGGTAGATATTCTAATTCGTTCGTATGAGTCATTCAAATTCATTCGTATGAATGTAGCCAATCTAAATTATTCGTACGAATGAATATAGCCATTCTAATTCATTCATATGAATATATCCATTCTAATTTATTTGTACGAAGACAGTCATTCTAATTCATTTGTATGAGCCATTCTAATTCATTCGTACGGATATAGCATTTCTAATTCATTTATACGAGCCATTCTAATTTATTCATACGAATGTAACCATTTTAATTCATTTGTACGAAGGTAGTCATTTTAATTTATTCATAAGATCTATTCTAATTTATTCATACGAATGTAACCATTCTTATTCTTTTGTACGAAGGTAGCCATTCTAATTTATTCGTACGAGCCATTTGAATTCATTTATGCTAATGCAGTCATTCTAATTCATTCATATAAATGAATGTACCATTGTAATTCATTCGTACGAAGTTAGCCATTCTAATTCATTCGTACATGCTATTCTAATTCATTCGTACAAATGTAGCCATTCTAATTCATTCATACGAACGAATGTAACCATTCTAATTAATTCATACGAATATAGTCATTCTAATTCATTCGTACAAAGGTAGCTATTCTAATTCATTCGTACGAGCCATTTTAATTGATTTGTATCAATATAGACATTCTAATTCATTGTACAGACGAATATAGCCAATCTAATTCATTTGTACGAATGTAGCCGTTCTAATTCATTCGTACTAAGCAATTCTAATCCATTCGTACGAATATAGCTACTTTAATTCATTCATAGAAACGAATATAGCCATTCTAATTTATTCATACGAATATAGCAATTCTAATTCATTCGTACGAATGTAGCCATTCTAATTTATTCGTACAAAGGTAGCCATTCTAATTCATTCGTATGAGCCATTCTAATTCACTCGTACGAATATAGCCATTTTAATTTATTCATACGAATGAATGTAGCCATTCTATTTCATTCGTATGAATTTAGCCATTCTAATTCATTCGTATGAAGATAGCTATTCTAATTCATTCGTATAAGCCATTCTAATTCATTCTTACGAATGTAGTCATTCTAATTCATTTATACGAACGAATATAGTCATTCTAATTCATTCGTACAAAAGTAGCCATTCTAATTAGTTCGGACGAGCCATTCTAATTCATTAGTATGAATGTAGCTATTCTAATTCATTCATTTAAACAAATATAGCTATTCTAATTCATTCGTACGAATGTAGCCATACTAATTCATTCGTACGAAGGTAGTCATTCTAATTCATTCGTACGAGCCATTCTAATTAATTTATATAAATGTAGACATTCAAATTCATTCAAACGAACGAATGTAGCCATTCTAATTTATTCGTACGAAGGTAGCCATTCTAATTAATTTGTACGATCCATTCGAACTCATTCGTACAAATGTAGCTACTCTAATTCATTCATACGAATGAATATAGTCATTCTAATATTTCGTACAAAGGTAGTTATTCTAATTCATTCGTACGAGCTTTTCTAATTCATTCGTACGAATGTTGCCATTCTAATTCATTTATACGAACGAATATAGCCATTCTAATTCATTTGTATGAATATAGCCATTCTAATTCATTCGTACGATGGTATCTACTCTAATTTATTCATATGAGCCATTCTAATTCATTCGTACAAATGTAATCATTCTAATTCATTCGTATAAATGAATATAGTTGTGGGGGGTTCTGAATCGAACCGGGCGGTTCGGGTGGCGAGCACAATCCAACAAGCCAAAATAAAAACAAACCGGGAATTACGTGGAAAACCCCTTCGCAACGTCGAAGGGGAAAAAACCACGGGCGGGGCGAGAATGCACTAGAACTATCTTTCGGTTACAATCTCTCACCTAAACCCCAATTACATTCCCTGAGGACCGGTCTCCCAAACTACCGACCTCTGTAATTTCACTCTGTCTACCGACCGCTGCGGACAGCGTCTGTCTGCAGGTCGCTTGCAAACAGTGTCTGGCTGCTGACCGACCGACCTCCGCAGACAGACTCTGGGTGCAGACCGACCGACCTCCGCAGACAGCTTCTGGGTGCAGACCGACCGACCTCCGCAGACAGCTTCTGGGTGCAGACCGACCGACCTCCGAAGCTCCGCGAATTCCGGGACGAAACGGGCAGCGTCTCCTCCAGAAATCTTCTCTCTTTTGCTGAAGGGGTAGGTCCCCTTTTATAGTGGCGGGGTGACGGTTACACTCCGCGAAAATCGGGCGAGTGATGTGTCCCCGCAATGAGCTCAACCGCCGCGGTGACGTGGCGCGCGGTTGACACCTGGTCACGTTGGGCCGGAAAATGCGGAGCGTTGTCAGCACTACGGGCCGTGTCAGACTGCTGCTTCACTCCTCATTTCGTTACACATCCCGTCGAGAAGGGGGGCTGCTACCCTCTTTATGAACCAACCAACCGACCCCCCCCCCTTTTCTCTGTCTACATGCCGACCTCAAAAGGAGGAGGGGGGGGGGTGTGCTTCCCTTTGGTGACCGGCCGACCCCCCCCTTCCTTTTGGCTACATGCCCACCCACAAAGAGAGGGGGGGGCTGCTGCCCCCTTTGTGTAACAACCGACCGGCCCCCCTTGGCTACATGGCAACCCACAAAGAGAGGGGGGGGGCTGCTGCCTCCTCTGTGAAATAACCGACCGCCCCCCCCCCCCTTTTGGGTACATGCCGACCCACAAGGAGGGGGGGGGCTGCTGCCTCCCCTGTGAAACAACCGACCGGCCCCCCCCCTTTTGGGTACATGCCGACCCACAAGGAGGGGGGGGGGCTGCTGCCTCCTCTGTGAAACAACCGACCGCCCCCCCCCCTTTTGGGTACCTGCCGACCCACACAGAGGGGGGGGCTGCTGCCTCTTCTGTGAAACAACCGACCGGACCCCCCCCCCTTTGGGTACATGCCGACCCACAAGGAGGGGGGGGCTGCTGCCTCCTTGGTGAACCAACCGACCGGCCCCCTTGCTTGGCTACATGCCGACTTACAAAGAGAGGGGGGGGGTGCTGCCCCCTTTGTGGACCAACCGACCGGCCGACCGGCTCCAAAAAAGAATGATACACACAATACCCCCTCCTGACCGGACGGTCTTCGGTCCCGCCCGGTCAGGATGATTTGCCTCGATTTGCGTGCCCGCCTCAGTTCGGGGCTGTTGCAACTCAAAAAAGCTGTCCAGAGTTTCTTCTGACTTCTCACCATATGGCGTCGCCGGGCGCCGCCACCTCGCCTTTTCGAAATTCGAACCCACCCATCTCCAACTTCGTCTATAAATAGGAGTCAGATGGTTCGTTTTTCTCCTCTGCTTCAGATCTTTCCTCTGTGGCTGAAGGCTCATTTGGGAGGAGTTTCGCCTGAATACACGTCGACGACTTGCGTGTCGGCTCGTTTGTATACACGTCGAGTGCCTGCACGTCAGCTCGTTTGTATACACGTCGAGTGCTTGCGCGTCAGCTCCTTGGATACACGTCGAAGACCTGCTGCGAAGATGTCTTTCACCTGGTTCACAGTGCCGAACAAGTTCCCACTGATGGAGGATGTCCGGGCAGCATACGGTATTCCAGATGAAATTACGCTTTCTTTCGCTACCGATCCTCTGGACTCGTCAGACGACGACCACACCGTCGTCACGCTCGGTCAGCTTCGCTGCGGCATGCGGCTTCCCCTGGCGAGTTTCTCTGGTCGTCTACTGGAGCGCATGAGCGTGTCTCCTGGCCAGCTAGCTGGCAACGGCTGGAGGATCCTCCGCTGCATGGAAGAGATAGAGGTGCGGGCGGGGCAGCAGCTTTGCGTCGCGTACCTGCTGAAGAAGTATTTCCTCAAAGACTACAAGGTGACGCCTGGCAGCATCTTCTCATACTTCAGCCTGCAGGCGCGTGTAGGCAGTCGCCCTCCTATTGGGGGTTTAGCTGATTCAGTAAGGACTTGGAAAGAATGCCCCATTGTGGTCGGGGGACCTTGGAGGGGTGGCTTCAACGTTCCTAGTCGTCTCTCCCAACTCGCCGCGACCATTGAGGAGTACTACCCCTCCAGGCAGCTTCAGTGCCCCGGAGCTGTTGAAGAGGAGTTGGACCAACTCATCAAGGAGGTGACAAACAACGATGACGACTGGCGGTAGCTGTTTCCGAAGCTACCGGTCGTCAGGTCCTACAGCTCCACTTCGAAGAAAGGCAAACAGGGTGCGACGTCCGGTAGGGGAGAAGAACCCACTTCTTACTCTTCTGAGCTTCCTGACAGGTACGTCAGCTCCGTCAGACGCTTCAATCCAAACACCGCTACATCTAAACTCTGCGTGGTCTTCAGGCGGCGCGCGAAGTCGACTAAAGCTGCAGGCGAGAGCAGCCGACCGGCCGAGCGCAACGTAGCTGCGCCTACTGGGAAATCAAGGAGGCGAGTTTTGCTGAACGAGTCTTCCAGCGACGAAGAGGCTGGACGCGCTTTTCTCGCTCGCTCCACGTGACGTGCCGCCGCCGACGACCTTCGTTCCCTCCCCGACGACTGGGTAGAGGACGTGCTGTCGACGGGCAAGCAGTACGTGGAGGTAGAGGAGTCGGAGATGAGCCCCGGTTATAGTCCCTCTCCCTCCCTCGGGCGAGACGAGCGAGCCATACCTTCTGGCTCGGCTGGGTCGCGTAGGCGAGCTTCACCCCGCGGTCCCCCTGCTGCACCTACCATCGCACCAACTGCTGCCCCTGCCTCTAGAAAGCTTGATCGTGCTGAGGTCCGAGAGTTTCTGCCTTCACCTTGCTCCTCTGCGTCTGGGGGCGCCACCAGGCCACCCCCCCATTCTCCCTTCAGGGCCACTGAAGCTTCGTCCCATCGTCGTTCTCCCGGAGCTACTGAAGATTGCGGTGAGGAAGATGATTGTGTGGGTAGTCCTGGCTGGGAGCGTCAGCTCGACGAGTTTCATGAGGTAAGTAAGTCGTTAACGAGTTGACTGCACGTCGGCGACGCGCATGACTGCACGCCGACGATATGCATAACTACATGCCAACGATATGTTTTAACTTCACTCCTTTTTTGTCAGGCGGGCTGTCGACTTGTTGAGGGAGGCATGCAAAGGATGACGCATCTTAAGGTCTCCCTTCGGGCTCCAAGAAGCATTGGATTCTGCTAAGGTAGAAAACTACGAGGTGTGGGCAAAGTTCGAGGCGCAGGCAGCTACGATCAGGGAACAGCGTGCAGAGGCCCACGCCGTTCAAGCCGCTCACGAGGCCGAAATTGCCGCTTTGAAGGCTTCCCTTGACCAGACCGAAGCAGCCCACAAGGCTGCGCTTGACAGGCAGCAGGCTGAATACACCGCGCATTGCAAGTCGCTCCTTGCGGAGCAGGCGGATGAATGGCGCAAGAAGGTCGCGAAGCTGCGCGGCAAGCTCCCGTCGGGATCGTAGAAAGCTGAGGACGACGACTGACCACCCTTGCTTGCTGCCTTACTTTGTTTCGTGATGTAATAAAACAAAGCTCCTATTTGTACTGGGATCTCTTAACATTTCATCTGCACTTCATGACTGTTGCCTTTTTCATCAACTCTGCCTCTCAAGTTTACGTCGATGATCTGTTTGTGCTTTTACTACTCGTCGACGATGTGTGTATCTACACGTCGACGACAAGCTGAGCCACACGTCGATGCACGTAACTACACGCCGGCGACGCGCAACTACATGTCGACGCGCGTAACTACACGCCGACGACGCGCTACTACACGTCGACGACGCGCAACTACACGTCGACGCGCGTAACCACACGTCGACGACGCGCGACTACACGTCGACGACGCGCAACTACACGTCGACGACGCGCAACTACACGTCGACGACGCGCGACCAAAATCCGGTCCTTGTATTAGCACGGCTGATATACCCCGGATTATTTGCGTGAGTTGATCGGTTGTTCCCCCGCGGGTTTTGCTAACCGATTTTCCCAAGTGTTCACCGGCCGGTCTCGCCCTTCACAGGGTCCTGTCGACCGGTCGGCCAAGTGGTAGAACTCGCTCGGAGTGTTATATACCACTTGGTTTAGGTTGGTCAACCGGTCGTACCCCGACGGGGTCTGTCGACCGCTCTTTCCAGTTGTTCACCGGCCGGTCTCGCCCTTCGCAGGGACCTGTCAACCGGTCAGCCAAGTGGTAGAACTCGCTCAGAGTGTTATATACCACTTGGTTTAGGTTGGTCAACCGGTCGTACCCCGACGAGGTCTATCGACCGATCTTTCTAGTTGTTCACCGGCCGGTCTCGCCCTTCGCAGGGACCTGTCGACCGGTCGGCCAAGTGGTAGAACTCGCTCGGAGTGTTATGTACCACTTGGTTTAGACTGGTTAACCGGTCGTACCCTGACAGGGTCTGTCGACCGATCTTTCCAGTTGTTCACCGGCCGGTCTTGCCCTTCGCAGGGACCTGTCGACCGGTCGGCCAAGTGGTAGAACTCGCTCGGAGTGTTATGTACCACTTGGTTTGGGTTGCCTCGGCTAACCATTATTCATTCACATGAACAAAAACGTTGAGCAAATGCATTTTTATTGACTAGCTTCAGAGTTACAAAACGGTTACATGCATCTTGCCCATTTAACTACCCTGGTAGAACTTGCGAAGATTGGCTGCATTCCATGGCCTCGCCAGCGCGTCGCCGTCTTGAGTCTTCAGGCGGTAGGCTCCATTTTTCCCCATACCATCGATGATGTACGGTCCTTCCCAAGTAGCTCCCAGCTTGCCACTTCCCAGCTCCTTGGTGTTGTCGAAGACCTTCCGCATAACTAGGTCCCCTTGTTTGAATACCCGCCTTCTGACTTTGCGATCATATGCCCTCTTGATGGCTTGATGGTAGTTAGCTAGGCGCGCCCTCGCTCTCTCCCTCTTCTCTTCCAGCAGGTCCAGGCCATCAAGCAGGAGTTCGTCATTCAGCTTCGGGTCGGCAGCTACGACCGTTCTCTGTGTCGGGACCAGGGTCTCCGTTGGCAGGACTGCTTCAGAGCCGTAGGTAAGGCTGAACGGGGACTCTCCCGTCGGTCGCTTCGGTGTCGTCCGATATGCCCATAAAACTCCGGGTAGAGCTTCTTCCCACAATCTCTTCTTCTGCTCCAGCTTCTTCTTCAGTATGTCGAGAATGGCACGATTCGTCGACTCTGCCTGCCCGTTGCTCTGGGGGTACCGCGGTGTAGAGAAGAATAACTTGATGTTGTTACTGGCGTAGAACTTCTTGATTGACTCCGCGTCGAACTGTCGCCCGTTGTCTGCAACGAAAGCCCGCGGCAGTCCAAATCGGCAGATGATGCTGCTCCATAGGAACTTTCCTACTTGAACTTCCCCGATTTTCAGCAACGGGATTGCCTCCACCCACTTGGTGAAGTAGTCGGTGGCGACGAGGAGGAACTTCCTCCGGTTGGGCGACGTCGGGAAGGGGCCCAAGATATCCAACCCCCACTGTTGGAAGGGCCAAGGGCTGGATACTGGGTGCAGCTCTTCTGCGGGTTGATGTATGGAGGGGGCATGCTTTTGACATTGCAAGCATCTTTTTGCATATCCCCCCGCATCCGCTTCCATGGTTGGCCAGTAGTAGCCCTGCAACTTTATCTTCCGCGCCAGGGCTCTTCCTCCAGAATGGTTCCCGCACCCCCCTTCGTGTACCTCTTTCATAATTGCTGCCGCTTGTTCCTTCGTGAGGCACTTGAGGTACGGTCCGCCAAACGAGCGCTTGTACAGCTCGTCGTCGATGAGGGTATATCTTGGAGCGTGCGCCTTGGTTCTTCGGGCCTCATCGACGTCCTCTGGTAATATCCCATCAAGTAGGTACTTCTTCATGTTGCCTATCCAATCCGCTCCGACCGCAATGGTATGGGCCGCTTCAACGGCTTGTGTCCTCCTCGTCAGGCAACTATCTTCTGCGGGGCCGACTGTTCGTGGGTCAGCTTGCACCTCGATGAAGACCCGCTTCTCTCTGTCTTCTCCGAGTACCGATGCTAGATTAGCAAGGGCATCCGCCTGCTTGTTTTCCGCTCTGGGGAACTGGTTGAAGCTTATGTCTTCGAACTTGGCAATCAACTCCCGAGCAAGCTTCAGGTAGGCTTGCATCCTTGCGTCGCGGGCTTCATACCTACCGGTAATCTGATTGATTACCAGTTGGGAGTCGCCGTAGACCTGCAGGCTGGTCACCCCCAGCGCTGTCGCCATCTCCAGTCCTGTCAGCATCGCCTCGTACTCCGCTACATTATTCGTCGTCGGAAAAAGTAGCCGCACTGATTTTTCGAGCTTCGTGTGGTCGGGGGTTACTAGGACTACCCCCACACCACTCCCGACTGCGCACGACGAGCCATCCACAAACAATCTCCAGCCCTGTTCTTCGTCTTCCTGTCCTGCTGCCACACCGACTCCCACGGGTCGACCGGCAGCTATCGACAGGTCTTCTAACGTCTCTGGTACCGGTGCAGTGTCTTCCGCCGGAAAATCGCTGAGGAAGTCCGCAAGTGCTTGGCCCTTGACTGCTTTCCGAGGCACATACCGAGGACCAAACTCTTGCAGCTCTGCAGCCCACTTGCTCAGCCGACCTGCCCGAGTAGAGTTATCCAGTACTTCCTTCAGGGGGTGCTCGGTGATGACCTCGATGGGGTGAGCGACGAAGTACGGGCGAAGCCTCCTTGACACGTACACTAATGCCAGGGCAACTTGTTCGATCCGCGCGTACCGAGTTTCAGCTGACGTCATGATGCGGCTGACGTAGTAGACAGGCTTCTCCACTCCTTCACTCTCGCATATCAGTACAGCGCTGATTGCTGCCTCCGATACCGAAAGATACACCCCCAGCGTTGCACCTGGCCGGGGGGCTGTCAAGATAGGGGGTCGGCCAAGATACGTCTTTAGCTCTTGAAACGCCTCTTCACAGCGTTGGTCCCAGTCGAAAGGTGCGAGCTTACTCAGCCTCTCGAACAGGGGCCGACACCGATCTGAGGACTTGGAAATGAAGCGATTGAGGGCGTTGATCCGTCCGGTAAGCTTCTGGACTTCCTTTCGTGACTTGGGCGACGGCATCTCCTCCAAAGCTCGGATCTGCTCTGGGTTGGCTTCGATTCCCCGTCGGGTGACCAAGTATCCCAGAAATTTTCCCGACGTCACGCCGAAGGCGCACTTGGCCGGGTTCAACTTCATACTGTACCTACGCAGGGTTGCGAAGGTTTCCTCCAGGTCTTGCATGTGCGTATCCTCAGCCTGACTCTTCACCAGCAAGTCGTCGACGTAGACCTCCACGTTCCTTCCGATTTGGTCGACGAACATCTTGTTTACCAGCCTCTGGTACGTCGCTCCAGCGTTCTTCAGCCCGAAAGGCATCATCTTGTAGCAGAAAAGCCCTCGACCCGTGACAAAGGTCGTGTGCTCCTGGTCTTCCGGATTCATGGGGATCTGGTGATAGCCTGAGTAACCGTCCATGAACGAGAGCCTCTCGTGTCCCGCCGTGGAATCCACCAGGGTATCGATGCGTGGTAGCGGGTAGCTGTCCTTCGGGCACGCCTGGTTGAGATTCGTGAAGTCGATGCAGACACGAATGGCTCCTGACTTCTTGGGGACGGCAACCACGTTAGCGATCCACTTCGGGTACCGAGCCTCTCTGATGATGCCAGCTCGTAGCAGCTTCTCTACCTCCATGTTGACAGCTGCTGCTTTTTCCGGTGCTAGCGACCGGGGCTTCTGACGTACAGGCGCAGCTCCTTCTCGTATATTGAGGTGATGACAGGCTACCTCGGGGTTGATGCCTGGCATGTCCTCAACTGACCATGCGAACACGTCCAGGTTTGCCTTGAGAAATATCGTCATGGCTTCGGCAGCTGCGACCCGAGAAAAGTTATCCTCGGATGACCCGCTTCTCCTAAGTCCACGGGCAGAATTGGCTCGACGGCAGGCGACTCCTCCCACTCCGCGTTCGGGCTCTCCAACTCGTCCGGTTCTTTAAATTCAACCGGTTGGTCAGTCTTTTGGGGGTGCGTCATCCTGCTCAGCTCTTTACCTTCAGCTGGTAGGTCGATCTCCATCGGGTCGCTCGGGCTAGTTAGCTCTTTAAGTTCAGCTAACTGACCGGTCTTCTTCAAGCTCCTTGACGCATTCAGTTCTTTACGTTCAACTGAATGGTCGGTCTTCTGTAGGTCCCCCGACACCGTCAGCTCTTTACGTTCAGCTGACAGGTCGGTCTTCAGCAGGTCTTCCGACACTATCAGCTCTTTACGTTCAGCCGACAGGTCGGTCTTCAGCAGGTCCCCCGACACTGTCAGTTCTTTAAGTTCAACTGACAGGTCGGTCTTCTCAGATGCTTGGTCTCCTCGCGCTCGTACGCTTGATAGGGCGTGGTGCTGGAGCGTGGGTGCTTCTCGACTTTGCCTCGCAGTCCAGAGGTTGAGGATGCCCAACTCATCGCCGCCTTCACCTGGCTCTCCCCCTTCGATTTGGCATGTCGTCTTCAGATGGATGGCACTGAGCTCGCACTTGGCTGCCGAGGACTGGTCACCTCGAATGCTCATCACACCCTTGTCGGTCCAAAACTTTACCACCTGATGGGCCGATGAGGGGACCGCATCCAAGTGGTGGAGCCACGGTCTTCCGAGGATAATGTTGTATGCCGAATGAGCTTCGATCACAATGAACCGGGTGAGGTTAGTGAGATGTCCTATTGTGATCAGGAGGGTGATCTCACCAACCACCCTTGCAGCCTCCCCCGTGAAGCCCGTTATCGTCGATGACGATTCGGTCATTTGTCCACGATCTAGCTGCATGGCGTCGAAGGCGCTGAGGAAGAGCACATCAACTGAACTTCCGGCGTCGACCAGAATTCTCTTCACTAGGCAATTGGCTATCTGCAGCCGTATGACCAGGGGATGGTTGTGAGGCCTCTCTATTCCGACCAAATCAGCAGCCGAAAATTGTACTGCAGCTTCCACTTTTGGCTCAGGACGGATGACAGGGTCAAGCACCACATGGTGGACTTGCCTTGTTTGTTCAATACGCCGCACCTGTCGGTCGACGGCATTTGCCGACGGTACAGGGCCAGGGTACCCGTAGACGCCGTCTACCTCTCGGAGCTGGCGTCTTTCTGGTGGAGGGCCCGGTAAGCGCTGCGCCGTCGCTCCTCGCTGGACTTCCCCTACTGCTTTAGTCTCTTTGCGTTGAGGGAGGTCAATGAAGCAGCCAATATGGCCGGCCTCAATGAGATCCTCAATATGATGTTTGAGCGCCCGACACTGTAGGGTAGTGTGGCCTTGGCCCTGGTGGTACTCGCAGTACCTTGACGCATCTCTGGCTCCTCTCTCTCCAGGTTCAAGCGGTTGCGCCCACTTGAAGTATGGTTCGCCCTTGATGGCTTCCAGAATCTGGTCAATGGGGGCGTTCAGTACTGTGAACTCCCTGTTCCACTGCGGCCTCGCTGGCCTGTCTTGCCTTTGCCGCTTCGCCTCGTGCCGTGTCGCATCCCCCTGCTGCTTGTTGACGTTCTTCACAGCAGCAGGCTTGGCGTAGCCCTGGTGCGGGACCCTGGTTTCCACCGCCTTCCTCTTGCGGTCCGCGTCTTCAATCTTGATATACTTCTCAACGCGCCGCGACAGCTCGTCGATCGTCTCCGGAGTCCGCTTGATGAGCGACGCGTTGACGAGTTGGGCAGGCTGGATGGCGTTCTTGAAGGCCGCGATCACCATGCGATCCTGCCCGTCTGCGTCCGCCAAGCTCAGGTACTCGGACCTGAACCTATGGTAGAATTGTCGGAGCGTCTCCTTCTGGGTCATACTCATCCCGAAGAGTGACTCCAGAGTCTTCAGCTCCCGGCGATTACATCGGTACTGGTCGATGAACCGCGTGCTCAGCTCCGAGAAGGAGGAGATGGACGAGGGCCTAAGCTTGTGGAACCATTCGAGGGGGGTTCCCGACAAGCTGTTGGCGAAGGTCCGGCAGAGGATATGATCATCCTCATGCGGGACCAAGGCATCCCGGAAAGCCAGTACATGCTCCACCGGGTCTTTCGATCCGTCAAACTTGGGAAGGCGTGGAGGATTCCATCCTCGAGGGAACGGCTCCCGGAGTAGCCTCTCGACAAGCGGCGACCGTGCGGCTCCTCGGATGGCGACTTCCTCCAACCGGTCGGGAGCTCGGACCCCCGGTCGGTCTCGCTGGATCTCCTCTCGCTCCCCGAGTCGCTCCGACGCATGTACCCGAATGCGCTCGTGTACGCTCCTCCGATCAGTAGTATGAGCCGGCTGCCGACTAGCTGGCGTCATCCGAGTGTGGTGACTATCACTCGGTTGACGATGACATTCTTCATCTCGCTTCGGGCGACACACTTGTGCCGAGTCCGTCTTCGAGTGATGCTTGGAGGCATGCGGCTGTCGGGGGTGTGCTCCGAGCCGGGACCAGACATCCGAGCGTGCCGACGCCGCTCGCGCATGTTTGGTTCTCTCCGCAGGCTCCGGGCTGCTCGAGTCTCGCCCATCGGGATTTGCACTCTGGACCTCCACCGAGCGATTACCCCTGACCTCCACCTGAGGCACTGGTTGCGGCTGCATTTGCACTGGTGGGGCAGCTTGAGTGGGGAGACTCTGTCCCGCTTGGGCCAACATGCCCTGGTTGAGCAGACCGCCCACCGGCGTGGCCCGCACGAAGTCACGCAACTCCTCGTAGTTGCGCTGCATCGTTTGGAGCTGGGTGGTGAGAGCTTGCTGGGTCATCATCATTGTTACCAGAAAAGCTTCCGATAGACCCCCTGTCAGAGGAGCCAGGGTTGCTACCGGAGCTTGACTGGACTCCCCGACCCCCAGTACAGGATTCGCCAACGGGACTACGCGCTCCGTGTCCGTTGGTTGTTGAACAAGACGCCCGACGTCATTCGCATCTCCGAGTGGTGCGGCTTCGGACAGGAGCTGCGACGTCGAGCGAGTACGATACGGTCCACCGGCCATCGTTCTTCAACCGTGTGGTCGTGGACTGCTGGTTGCAGGTAGCTTCGGACTGATCGACACCCACGGGTCTACAGTCGAAAGCTATTAGTAGGAAGTCTCGAAGACTATCCCACAGACGGCGCCAAGATTGTGGGGGGTTCTGAATCGAACCGGGCGGTTCGGGTGGCGAGCACAATCCAACAAGCCAAAATAAAAACAAACCGGGAATTACGTGGAAAACCCCTTCGCAACGTCGAAGGGGAAAAAACCACGGGCGGGGCGAGAATGCACTAGAACTATCTTTCGGTTACAATCTCTCACCTAAACCCCAATTACATTCCCTGAGGACCGGTCTCCCAAACTACCGACCTCTGTAATTTCACTCTGTCTACCGACCGCTGCGGACAGCGTCTGTCTGCAGGTCGCTTGCAAACAGTGTCTGGCTGCTGACCGACCGACCTCCGCAGACAGACTCTGGGTGCAGACCGACCGACCTCCGCAGACAGCTTCTGGGTGCAGACCGACCGACCTCCGCAGACAGCTTCTGGAGGAGACGCTGCCCGTTTCGTCCCGGAATTCGCGGAGCTTCGGAGGTCGGTCGGTCTGCACCCAGAAGCTGTCTGCGGAGGTCGGTCGGTCTGCACCCAGAAGCTGTCTGCGGAGGTCGGTCGGTCTGCACCCAGAAGCTGTCTGCGGAGGTCGGTCGGTCTGCACCCAGAGTCTGTCTGCGGAGGTCGGTCGGTCAGCAGCCAGACACTGTTTGCAAGCGACCTGCAGACAGACGCTGTCCGCAGCGGTCGGTAGACAGAGTGAAATTACAGAGGTCGGTAGTTTGGGAGACCGGTCCTCAGGGAATGTAATTTGGGTTTAGATGAGAGATTGTAACCGAAAGATAGTTCTAGTGCATTCTCGCCCCGCCCGTGGTTTTTTCCCCTTCGACGTTGCGAAGGGGTTTTCCACGTAATTCCCGGTTTGTTTTTATTTTGGCTTGTTGGATTGTGCTCGCCACCCGAACCGCCCGGTTCGATTCAGAACCCCCCACAATAGTCATTCTAATTTATTGGTGAAAATGTAGTCATTCTAATTCATTCGTACGAAGCTAGACATTCTAATTCATTCGTATAAGCCATTCTAATTTATTCGTATGAATGTAGCCATTCTAATTCATTTGTTTGAATGAATGTAGCCATTCTAATTCATTCGTATGAATATTTTTATTCTAATTCATTCGTATAAAGGTAGACATTCTAATTCACTCGTACAAGCCATTCTAATTAATTTGTATGAATATAGCTATTATGTTTTATTTATACAAATAAATATAGCCATTCTAATTATTCGTATAAATAAAGGCATTCTAATTCATTCGTACGTAGGTAGTCATTCTAATTTTTTCATAAGAGCCAATCTAATTCATTCGTACGAATATAGCTATTCTAATTCATTCATACGAACGAATATTGCTATTCTAATTCATTCATAAAAACGTAGCCATTCTATATCATTTGTACAAAGGTAGCCAATCTAATTCATTCGTATGAACCATTCTAATTTATTTGTATGAATATAGTCATTCTAATTCATTTGTATGAACGAATGTAGCCATTCTAACTCATTCATATGAATGTAGTCATTCTATTTTATTCGTACAAAGGTAGCTATTCCAATTCAATCGTACCAGCCATTCTAAATCATTCATACGAATGTAGCCATTATAATTCATTCGTACAAACGAATGTAGCAATTCTAATTCATTCAATGAATGTAGCTATTCTTATTCATTCGTACGAAGGTAGTCATTCTAATTCATTGGTATGAGCTGTTGTAATTCATTCGTACGAATGTATTTATTTTAATTTATTCGTACGCACAAATATACCCATTCCAATTCATTCATACTAATATAGCCATTCTAACTCATTCGTATGATGGTAGCCTTTCTAATTCAGTCGTATGAGACATTCTAATTCATTTGTATTAATATAGCCATTCTAATTCATTGATACAAATATAGCCATTATAATTCATTCGTACGAAGGTAGCTATTTTGATGTATTCGTACGAGCCATTCTAATTCATTCGTATGAATGTAGCCATTCTAATTCATTCGTTTGAACGAATGTTGTCATTCTAATTCAGTCCTACGAATATAGCTATTCTAATTCATTCGTATGAAGGTAGACATTCTAATTAATTCGTACGAGTCATTCTAATTTATTCGTACAAATGTAGTCATTCTAATTCATTCATATGAACGAATGTAGCCATTCTAATTCATTAGTACGAAGGTTGCAATTATAATTCATTCGTATGAGCCATTCTAATTTATTCGTACGAATATAGGCATTCTAATTAATTCGTACAAAGATAGCCATTCTAATTTATTTGTACAAACCATTCTAATTCATTCGTACAAACGAATATAGGCATTCTAATTCATTCATCCAAATATAGCCATTCTAATTCATTTATATGAATTTAACCATTCTAATTCATTCGTATGTGTCATTCTAATTTATTTGTACGAATATAGCCATCTAATTCATTCGTATGAATGAATTAAGCCATTCTAATTCATTCATACAAATATAGCCATTCTAATTCATTCGTATGAAGGTAGTCATTCTAATTCATTTGTATGAGCCATTTTAATTCATTCGTATAAGCCATTCTAATTCATTTGTACGAATGTAACCATTCTAATTCATTCGTACAATAGTAGCCATTCTAATTCATTCGTAAGATCTATCCTAATTCATTCATATGAATGTAGCTATTCTTATTCATTCATACGAACAAATATAGCCATTCTATTTTATTCGTACGAAGGTAGCCATTCTAATTCATTCGTACGAGCTATTTGAATTCATTTGTACAAATATAGTCATTCTAATTCATTTGTATGAATATAGTCATTATAATTCATTTGTACGAATAAATATTGCCATTCTAATTCATCCGTATGAATGTAGCCTGTGATGACCTGTTGTAGCTCGTGTGTCCTTAGCGTGGATTTTCTGTATTAAGATTAATAAAGATGACTTTGGTTATTGCTTTAATTAGAATACTACTCTGGTATATGATAATATTCATATAATAAAAGGACCCTAGGGAACACAGTAGGCCACTGAGGCGCATGGAGGATCCATGCTTGGGAGACCCAGTGGACCAGTTCTGTGTAGACCTAGAACTAGTTCACAACTTTGGTGATACTGGTCGCTTCACCGAGAATAAGCTGTTGGCAGGTAGAGGATGTGGTGAAGTCTCCACCACGGGAACGTGGGATTCCCATTCACCTGACCAAGCACGATGATCGTGTTGAACAGGAACCAAGATGGTGCATAGTTCAGTGATTCAGACACTGGTGCAGAAATCGTCTTACTACTATAGATAATCCATCCTTAACCCTGAGGGACCATGTACACTGGGCCAACCAGTTGTGTGGTGCTTTGATGTGCCAACATGTGCGGACCTTCCATAGTCCAATACCACAGTACGTTGGGTTACCCGGCTGGCGCTTGAGTGACATGTAATCCCTACAGGTTATCCGACGTCCAGTGTTGGATGGGTGCGTTTTAATGAGTCAATCTGTCCACACAGTTAACCCAGGCCTGGTGGTTGTCAGTATGACTGACGATGTTCCGGATGCTAGGCATAGCACCAGAAGGTGTGTGGTGTTATAGATGACAAGTCATCAAACCCTAGTCAGATGATCGATTGGGATCTGACGGTGCTTCCCACCGCCCGAGTCGTATCATGGCACCAGTAATAGGAGGGACTGAGGATTATCGGAGTATAGTAGAGAACAGGGTTACGAGGGAGTAAGATAAGTTTAGGATCACTAGAGTTCAACTCGCGTCGCACTTTGGGTGGCTACGCGGGTTAATCGGATTAGGGCTGATTAAAGGAATTTTCGGTGTGTCACCGGAACAGTTAATCAGGGATCCGGTTGCAGCTAGAGATCCCGAACCATGAAGGTTCCACCCTGTCGTTGCGTATAGGAATTGTTCCCCGTCCTAGTTGGATACGTTGGATGCGAAGTAGCACGGTGGAGCGCAAGCCTGAAGCCTAAGAACCTAATTCATGTGTGTTACGGGCCGTAGGGGTATTTTGGTAAATACTAAAATATGGCTCATAACATATTGAATATGGATCTTAAAATGAGTGGAATAATTCCAGGAGCTCATAGGTGCTGACGGAACTCGATTCCGAGTAGCGCACCTCACTCAGTCTCTCTTTCAGTTTTCCGCTTTTCGTGAAGGGCGTTTTTGTCTTGGCTTCACGATAGACATCCGGAATCCCTAAAAACCGCCCCCCCTTATCCCTATCCACCTAAGGGCCGGCCCTAGCCTCCTTGGAGCCATGGGAGACCGTCCCTATAAAGGAAATAGGGAAGGGAGGGGCCGGCCCAATGGTTCTACTCCCTCCCCTCCAAAAATCCAACCCCTAGTCCTCCTCCTTTGTAGTTTCGGCCAAGGAAAAGAGAGGAAGAAGAAGGGAGAAGGAAGAGGAAGGAAGGAGAAGGAAGAAAGGAGAAAGAGGAGAAGAAAATCTCACAGCTCGCCATTGTCTTCGCAACGGATTCCTCCGTCGGTTCGAAATCCCTGCACTCAGAGACGGGATTTCGAGGATTCTTCAATTCACAAAGAACAAGGTGCTATCCGACAGTTTCTCTTGCGATTCAAGTGTGGTTCTTCATCATTCCGTCATCTCCGGATCATACATCCATAAGGTATGATGAATCTAAACACCTAAGTAGATGCATTCATGTCTTCCGTAGATCGTAGTATGCCTCTAGGGTGTTCGTATATATGCTAAGATCATAAATTTGCATGTAGATTGTTTTATAGCGAAATTGTAATGAAACATACACCGTATGATCTTCGGATCTTTCTTTTGCTTTCGCTGCAACTCTGATTAGCGGATCAAATTCCAACAATTGGTATCAGAGCATGATTTGGTGTATGTTTCATGCATGAATTCGTGAAAATATCATGTGAATATATGATGGCATATGTTTTCGTCGGGGTTCGGCGTAGATCATGCATATGGATTGTGCTATGTATCGTCTTTTTGCAGGTGCCGCGCTGAATAGTAATCTGTGATTGCATGCATCCGGGGGTCGGACCCCGGATTTAATTTTGCATTGATTATTATTGTGGATTTTAAGGCTCTAGATGGGCGAGGGTGGGGGTTGACTATCCTCGGTTCCCTGGCTATGTTTCTAGGATTATCTTCTTTTCTTTCTAGCGAAATTGTACACGAACGAGCACTTGCTCGGAGCGTGTTAGTTTTTCGGTCATAGGAAGAAGGAGATGATGCTACATCCACGGTTCGGGCAAGCGGTACGATGGCGTGCAAAGACCCGACGAAAGCGTGCACGTTGGCGATGAAGGGGATCGTCGTCAGAGATTGTGCAGAACGGAAGAGCGGGATATCTTGGCTGTGCTATTCAGGTTCAGGGGTCGGACCCTGGACTTGATTCAGTTTGGATGTTTTTCTGTTGTTTCTCTTTATATCGTATTTAGAGAACCCCGATGATAATATGATTATCTTGCTTGTGAGTTTGTCTCTAGATCAGGCTTAGGGTTAGTACTAAAATTATGGATTCATCGGTGTCTCTATATGCTTCTAACACATGCGAATCCGGTGGCTAGCTAAAAGGAAAGGCGGTAACCGCCCTCGTGGTAGTTCAGGTAGCCAAGTACTGTGCACCGAGATAGACGCAGTGTTAGATTTGTTTAGAGATAATTAACTAATGTCTCCATAAGAAGTATGATAACCCTAGTGGGATGCCCGTTCCCCACGTGGTCCTAGCGACCAAGTTAGGTTAGGATTTCACTGTGTGATACCCGTTTCTAGATGATGTTTGATGGTAGTATGAACTCATCACAATTTGGTTATGCCACCATTAGGTTGAGCTCCGGCGGAGGTTGTCGGATGTCCCTATTTGGCCAGCATCGAAATCTGTAATGAGATAAGGTCTACTATGACATCAGGCATCAAATTATGAACGAGGCGTCATCGTAGTGGGAGTCCTTTCCACGTTGACCTTAGGCTAGGCTCCAGATCTTAGGATTATGGACAAACTAGTGAAGTATCGGGATCCTTGGAATCTATGTAATGTGATCCTTGCAAGAAAGGCGAAAGCTGAGTATTCAAGGTAGGGACTATGATATTTTCCGAGGATACTAATGCTTTGCGGGAAGGTTTGTAATCCTAGTAGGAGCATGGTAGACCAGGGTCTAAGTCTAGGAGGTCGTGACCTTTCTAGATATGCATAAAACCTCATAAAGAAGGGATGTGTAAGAGGTTCCCTCCAAAGGGGAGCCCCTGGCCTCCACAATCAATCGGCTAAGGGTCTCGGTGGGAGGCACGCAGTTCGATATTCCCACCGGGTGAGAGCTGTGTTTCCTTCCATGCTGGTTCGCTTAATGGTTTCCTTCGGGACATGGAGGATGCCGGTGGCAGTGGGTGACGGTTTTATCCTACACCACGGGAGCCTATGAACCCCCCTGCCGACACCACCTAGATTTGTGGGAAGCATCCGAAAGCTTGTGTGAAGCCGCTGTTGCTGCACACGCGGGTCACATAAAGCTGGCCCAAAGGAGACTAGGAGGTCTTTCAGTTTACCATGGGTAATTCTGATGAAGATTGGGTCGTAAAAACCCGGTTGGCAGAAGCGGTTGCATGCTCTCACCGAGATGCTGTCTCCAATTCAAGGCCGATAGTCTCAGTGCTCCAGCCCAGGGAATTTAGATTCTTGGATGTCTCCACTTGAGGTGGTGAAGACATAGCGACTGGAGTAGACATTATCTATTTCTAAATTCCCTGAAATAGATTGTGGTAAACCCTAATTTTGCTTTGAACCATTGTTTACAGAAATCATGACCAAGCTCGACCCCCTTGCCTCCATACTTAATGATAACAAACTTACGGGACCAAACTACGAGGACTGGAAGCGTAACCTGATGCTCGTCCTAAGGGTTGGCAAACACACAATTGCCCTAAGTACCCTTCAACCGGCCATGCCGGGACCAAGTGCAACTGAGGCCCAGTTAAAGGAATGGAAAGACTGGCTAGATGCTGATGAGATGTGCAAGTGCTATATAGTGGCATCCTTGCAGACCGTCCTTAAGAAGCAAGTCGAAGACATGGCCTTTGCTTCAGACATGATGCTCTACCTGAAGGAAATGTTCGAGGGTCGTAGTCGGGTAACTCGTTACCTGACCATCAAGAAATTGGTGTCCACGAAGATGGCAGAGGGGACTTTAGTTCGGGATCATATGCTGAAGTTGTTTGGCTATGTGAACGAGCTTGGTTCCTTCGATGTCATCTTGGATGCAGAGATCCAGACCGATATTTTTCTCGCGTCTCTGTCAGGAGCGTTTGAGGGCTTCGTTACCAACTTCAACCTTAACCGGTTGGAGATGTCTAACGTAGAGCTCCTAGCGGCGCTCCAGGCGGCAGAGGACGGGATGAAGGTAGGAGCCCAATCCCTGAACGTAGAGCGGAATTCTTCTCTGAAAGCCAAAGGCAAGTTTCAGAAAAGAAAGTCTAAGAAGCCCGTGAAGATGGGCCAGGTGCAGTTGCAGGTTCCTAAGCAGAATGGTCCGGTGAAGCGCAAAGGAAAATGTTTCCAATGCAGCAAGATGGGGCACTGGAAGGGCGACTGCCGCACGGCTCCCAAGAAGGCTGAGACAGGTATATCTCAAATCCACATAGTGGAATCCCTAGTAGCATCCAGTTGTTCTCCAGTCTCATGGATTGTGGATTCTGGTTCCACTAACCATGCTTGCAATAATTTGCAGGGGTTCAAGGAGACAAGAAAACTGGGTGATGGGGAGATAATCCTAAGCATGGGAACTGAGGCCGTGGCAGAGGCTGAAGCAGTTGAAGATGTCATCTTGCAGTTCCTTGATGGAAAAAGTTTATTACTTAGAGACATACTTTATGTACCGTCCTTGAGACGAAATTTAATTTCTGTTTCCTTATTGAATAATGAAGGTTTTTCAGTTTTATTTGATGCTTCTGGTGTATCAATTAAATTGAATGGTTCCTTTGTTTGTAAGGGAAAGATACAGAATGGTCTCTATGTAATTAACTCCAATCATAAGCAGGATAACATAACTGAAGCTTGTATGATTAATTCATCTAGAAGGAAAAATCCCTTAGATAATCCAACACTCCTTTGGCATCTAAGGCTTGGACACATAGCCTCAGACAGGATTCACAGGTTGGTTAAGGTAGGACTCTTAAGTCCAGATGTTTCAGAAAGCCTACCGACGTGTGAGTCTTGCCTGGAAGGCAAGATGACTAAAAGGTCTTTCCGAGTCAAAGGTAGCGATCTAAGGAGGTATTGGAGTTGGTACACACTGATGTATGTGGGCCCATAAGTGTCCGTGCCATAGGAGGCTTCGAGTATTTCATCACCTTCACGGATGATCACTTGAGGTTTGGATACATATACCTAATGCGGCGGAAGTCTGAATCCTTTGATGAGTTCAAGGAGTTCAGAGCTAAAGCAGAAAAGTAGACGGGTAAAAGTATCAAGTCTCTTTGATCGGATCGAGGAGGCGAATACCTATCGGATGAATTTATTGGGTACCTGCGTGAGCATGGGATCGTATCCCAGTTGACTGCACTAGGGACACCACAACAGAATGGTGTATCTGAGAGGAGAAACAGAACTTTGTTAGACATGGTTCGGACTATGATGAGTTATGCAACATTGCCACCTAGTTTTTGGGGATATGCCCTAGAGACGGCAGCATATACTTTGAACTTTGTTCTATCAAAGTCAGTACCCCTAACTCCTTGGGAGCTGTGGTTGAAGCGAAAGCCAAGCCTACAGTACTTTAGGATTTGGGGTTGTCCAGCACATGTACGGAAGGACAAGCGAGATAAGATGGAGTCAAAAACAAAGGTATGTTTGTTCGTTGGGTATCCAAAAGGGACAAAGGGTGGTTTATTTTATGATCCTGAGGATAGAAAGGTTGTCATCTCGACGAACGCCGTATTCCTGGAGCAGGATTATTTAATAGACCATAAGCCCACCAGTAAAGTAGTTCTTGAAGAATTGCTTGGTACTGATGGGAGTACGCAGACAGAAAACATAGTGGGAGCCGATACCACTAAGATAAACGATACTGTAGAATCGACTCCTATGGAACCACCGCAGGCTTATCGCTGTGGGAGGACCACAAGTGCTCCTGATAGATACATTGGAGAAGCCTTTATGGTAGATCCAGAGTTTCAGGAGGATGATCCTCTGAACTATGACAAAGCGATGGTATCCTCTGAAAATGCAGCATGGCAGGAAGCCATGGAGGCAGAACTGACATCGATGTCCTAAAATTCAGTCTGGACACTTGTAACACCACCTCACAACATTAAACCTGTTGGGTGTAAGTGGGTGTACAAAAGGAAAAGAGGTCCGGATGGTACCGTTGAGACTTACAAAGCTAGACTAGTCGCTAAGGGTTATACCCAGCGAGAAGGGATCGACTATGACGAAACCTTTTCACCAGTGGCTATGCTCAAGTCTATCCGGATCCTCTTGTCCATTGCAGCCCATTATGTTTGGAAGATCTGGCAAATGGACGTCAAGACCGCATTCCTCAATGGGGATTTGGAAGAAGACATCTACATGTCTCAGCCTCCAGGCTTTGTCGCAAAAGGTCAGGAAGGTCTGGTGTGCAAGTTGCAAAGGTCCATTTATGGACTAAAACAAGCATCCAGAAGTTGGAACATGCGTTTTGATCAGGCTATCCAGTCTTATGGATTTGAACAGAACGTGGATGAACCATGTGTTTATAAAAGGAGCGATAAGACTGCAGTAGTTTTTCTAGTGCTTTACGTGGACGATATCCTGCTCATCGGAAACGATGTTGGAACGTTGTCTACAGTGAAGGTGTGGTTATCCTCTCAATTTGACATAATAGACCTGGGTGAAGCGAGTTATATTCTGGGGATCAAGGTAACTCGAGATCGTCAGAACAAGATTCTCTCGCTGTCACAGTCAGCCTACATAGATACTATCTTGGTCAGATTCAGTATGCACAACTCCAAGAAGGGACTAGTTCCATTCAGACATGGAATGAAGTTATCCAAGGATCAGGGTCCAAAGACTCCTGAGGAGAGGGCAGAGATGCAGAAGATACCTTATGCTTCGGCTGTAGGGAGTCTGATGTATGCCATGCAGTGCACGAGACCAGATATATGCTATGCAGTAGGCATGATGGGTAGGTATCAGTCAAATCCGAGTCCAGGGCACTGGACTGCTGTGAAAAGTATACTCAAGTATCTCCATAGGACGAGAGATTATGAGTTAGTTTACTCTTCACAGGAACTGATACCGATTGGATATACGGATTAAGACTTTGTGTCAGATCCGGAATCCAGGAGATCGACGTCAGGGTTTGTATTTTCATTAGGCGGAGGAGCTGTCAGTTGGAGGAGCGTGAAGCAGGGATGCATCGCGGATTCAACGACAGAGGCTAAGTATGTTGCGGCGTGCGAAGCAGCTAAGGAGGCGGTGTGGCTGAAGAAGTTCCTCACGGACTTAGGATGCGTACCGGGAGCTCAAGATCCTATTGTCCTTTACTGTGACAATAGTGGAGCGGTAGCACAATCCAAGGAGCCAAGATATCACCAGAAGAGCAAGCATATCGAGCAAAAATACTACATTATCCGGGACTTGCAGAAGCGAGGGGAGGTTGCAGTGACTCAGGTGGCGTCTGCAGATAACATGGGGGACCCTTTCACAAAGGCGTTACCGACCAAGGCTTTTGAGAAGCACGTGGATGTCATGGGAGTTAAGACTGTTGTTCCCCGCTAGGCCAAGTGGGAGATTATTGTAGCTCGTGTGTCCTTAGCGTGGATTTTCTGTATTAACATTAATAAAGATGACTTTGGTTATTGCTTTAATTAGAATACTACTCTGGTATATGATAATATTCATATAATAAAAGGACCCTAGGGAACACAGTAGGCCACTGAGGCGCATGGAGGATCCATGCTTGGGAGACCCAGTGGACCAGTTCTGTGTAGACCTAGTGTTAGGATTGATGTGTTCTAAGCTTGTAAAACTTTATGTTTTGGTCTAATAAAGATTGATAGTTATTATTATATGAGATGCATATAGGTGCGTAACATAGTTACGTGTTCTTTAGGGAACAGAGAGCCATGGTTATATGGTAGTCCACTGAGTTGAAGACTAAGTGGATTAGTCCCGTATAACCTAAATCAGTTCGCAGCTATGATCAGGTTGGTCGCCTCATCATGATAAGCTGTTGGCGATGACAGTTCATGGGATGTCTTCACCATGGTCATCACCAGGCACAGTGTCTGTGGCTGAACGGAACTAACACGGTGTACAGATCAGTGAGCAGACACTGGTACACTAAGCCATGTTTCTGCTTAGGGTAAAACGGTCCTAAACCCTGAGGAACCACGTCTGATGGACTAACCAGTTGCGTGGTGCTTTGGCGCACCAATGTGTGAGGATCCGTATGTAGTGATCCAAAACCACGGTGTACTGGGTTACCCGGCTGGCGTTGCATTAGCGTGTCACTCCTACAGGTCATCCACACCCCTGAAGGGAGGTGCGTTCCTTGGTGTGACTTATACTGTACCAAACCCAGGCCTGGTGGTCACCAGTTTGACTGTTGGCCGGGTTCGATTACTCGACGGGGTAATCAAAGGTACGATGTATAGGTCAACCTGGAAGGAACCAAGTCATATGATCATTCGAGTCTGATGGTAGTCTCCACCGCTCGAAGTGAATCATGGCATCAAGTAGAGGGACAGCGGGTTTACCACTACTAAGCGGAGAGCAGGGGTATGATGGAGAACATAGTAAGTCCGGGTGAATTGGAGTGCAGCCTGCGTCGTACTCTGGGTGGCTATGCAGGTTAACTCGAGCTCAGAGGATCGATGGTACACTCGGGCAGTGTGTCGATCGAGCTTGAGTTGGAAGCCATGAACCCCGGTCCCTGATTGTTCCACCTTATCAACATTATGTACGGTTCTTGAACCATCTCCTCGGAACACCATAAGCACTAGGAGAAAGAAAGAAGTATACGTTCCGTGTGTGCTTGGCACTAGAGCACGGTAGATGCGTAACTACTGCGAGTACTAAGGGTTATGTCCGAGACTAGTACAGAGGCGCACGTAGTAATCCCTAGCCATAAGTGAACTTCGCTGCACAGGTGCGATGCACCGGGATGTGCTGCGAGTTGACTAGTTGACTTTGCTAGAGGCACCCTCCGGTGGCCTCAGTTAATAGTAGGTAACTAGTAGATATCACTTAAGTAATGGCCGCTAGGCATCGCACGCTAGAAATGGTCAAAATGAGGCGTCAGGGCGTTTTGGTAAAAACCTCACTCTGCCGGACCTCACTGTTGGCCGACCCTAGTAGTGGGACACCTTGCTAGGGCCGGCCCTATGATGTAGGGATAAGAATCCCTCATCTATAGGGCCGGCCATATAGATAGGGATAGGGCTTTAAAATGGATAAAGTTGAGCCCTAAAAATAGGGAAAACGGATAAATACGTGGAGAGATAAAAAGGAGATAATGGAGAGATAATTGTGGGAGGTCTTTATCCCCTTGGATCCTTATCCAAGGGGGTAAGCTGGCCCTATAAAGAGGGCTATAGGGCGCCGGCCCTATGGATGCAAAAACCGAACCCCCCTCCCCTCTCATCTCTCTAGTTCTCTCCCTAATCCGTCTCCCATTTCCCGCTTGCAACTTCGTCTTCCTCGCGTGGAGTTCTGAAGAAGGAGAAGGGTCGTTCTTCGGAGGCACTCAGAGATCCGAGAGCGATGTTCCGTGCATCGTGTGAGATCGGGTGAACAAAAAGGCAATATCTTCAATCGTACCATCGGCATCTTCGCGAACGATCTTCCGTCTCCATCGACAAAGAAGATAATTCTCCGTGGTTAAAAGATCCGTACGAAAGGTATGTGTAATCTAACATGTAGATCTAGCGAGTATAATGATTTACATGCATGCTAGTTAATCATCACGCAAGATTGCCGTTAGGGTTTTCGATTCACGAGCATACACATGCACACATATGTAGACTAGTTTCTATGAAAGTAGCGGTAGGAGCAAACCGAGAGAGAGAGAGAGAGAGAGAGAGAGAGAGAGACAAGAGTGGAGACTCCAGCGGCAGCTCCGGTCTTCAGAGTGGAGACTCCAGCGGCGGCTCTGGTCCCTCCTCCGCAGCCGGCGGCTCCGGTCCCTCCTCCGCAGCCGGCGGCGCCGCACTCCCTGGCAGGCCAAAGAGAGAGATTAGAGAGAGAATATGCAGGTCCCCGGGGTTTCGGCACCCCCGGAGCCGGGGGTTCCTCTTTCGTTCGCTCAAGTGCTTTGTGGAGGGAGACACCAGCCTGGATTAGGAGGACCTCATCTTGAACTCAGATCCTATCACCTCAAGGATGGACTCCCGGCTGTAGATTTCTCCGATCGAGAGATCCATCTCTCTTATGCCCCCTTCAAGTTCACTCTAGTGGCTAAGTTCGTCTCTAGCAGGCCCTCCATTGAAGTCATCTACAACCACATTAAGAAAAATTGGGGGATGTTTAGCGCCTGTAAGGTGGGAGCGCCATTAATGGGCGTTTCTTCAAGATGATGAAAGGGGATCCCATGTTCAGCCCGGAATCAGAATCACCTCTTGTGCCAGTCTGGATCTCCCTTCCAGGTTTGCCAATCAACTTCTTCACTGAAAATTTTTTGTTTAGCCTTGTGGGCGGATTGGGCAAACCGATGGCCATCGATACACCAACCAGGAACTGGACACGACCTAGTGTGGCAAGAGTGAACGTTTTGATGGACTGCTCCATAGATCATCCAGATAAGCTTTGGGTAGGGATGGGATTGAAAGGAGGAAGGTGGCAGCACCTAGTGTTTGAGAAAATGCCGCAGTGGTGCCCTAAGTGCAAATTGATTGGACACAACTCAATATCTTGCAGAGTAGGCCGAAGCAAGCTTAGTAAAACCGTCAACAACCACCCAGTAAACCCATTGCAAGTCTACAAGCCAAGAGAGGTAGTTGACGCAGCTCTGATTGACATTGATCAAGCTCAAACAATGGGTGGTAGCAATGAAGGATTTCTCCCGACCAAGGATGACGACCCAATCCTAGAGGAAGGAAATCAGAACATAAAAGTAGATGAGACCACAGATACTTCACTTACCCCTGACATAAATGCCATATCTGTCACAGTCCAGAATCCGAGGTCGCTAGAGGCAAATACAATGGAAGATATCCCGCTAGACAATGCTTTTCAAGCCCTTAGCGAAGAGAACTTATATGGAGAGATCCTTCTAGATACAACAGAAGGAAGATCTATATATTTCAATGGACTAGCTTTTGATGGAAAGGTAGTGAATTCGACATCTGAGGTACTGTCAGGATCGCAAGAACCAAGGGATCAGGTTTTTTTCAAGACCCATGTGGAAGACCAAGCAACAACCAACGGTGAGGTTATGAGGGAAGACACTATAGCAACAGCCGATGCAAGGTCCGATCCTGACCTCAGTGAAGAGCCTATCCAAGAAGCAAGCAAGGACAGCAAGGAGAAGGGGGAAGAGGAACTAACAGCCAAAGTCTTCACTCTAGTGCCAGAGCACATAGCAGTTGAGAATCAAAAATGGAAGGATAAATATCAGAAAGAAGCAATGAAGAACCCTTCAAAACAGATGTATTCCAAGGTTAACAACACTCCTAAAAACACACCAGCAAACAACATGACTCTTCGGAGCTCTGTTGATTCAGCATCTTCATCTCGTCCCCGATAATTTGATGAACATTCTAGTCTGGAACGTGCGAGGGATCAATAAAGTGGGGAGAATCAAAACAATTTTAGACACGTGGAAGGAAAACAAGGTGAGTCTTAGCGGGCTAGTAGAAGTTAAACTTTCAGACAGGAAATTGGCTAGATTGAGAAGCAGATTCTCAGCAGGATGGAAAACCATAGGGAATGGAGGAGGGGCGGTGAAACATAGAATTCTTCTATGCTGGGACCCCAACATTTGGAGTATCAGTCTCCTTGAAATCAGAGAACAACAAATGACTGCCAAAGCCATCAGTAATAATGGCTTAGAGGGAGTGCTCACTATAGTTTATGGGTTCAATGAAGAGATCAATAGAAGAAGACTTTGGGCTGATCTAGTGAGGATATCCTATAGTTATAACTCCTTGTCTACTCCGTGGGTAGTGGTCGGTGATTTTAATGCTATTAGATATGCAAATGAGAAGGTTGGCGGTAGAGCGGTGATAGTTTCGGAGTTGGACAGATTCAATGTATGCCTTCAGAACGCCGATCTCAAAGAAATCAATTCCAAGGGGCATACCTGGACCTGGTCTAATAGACAGGACTCATGTGCGAGAATTATGAGTAAGATAGATAGGGTGTTCACTAACTCGGAGTGGACCAATAAATACCCATCAGCTTGGGCTGAGTTTCTAGCGGCAGGCGCTAGTGACCATTCCCCTATTATTATTCGCTGGACTAAAGTGCAGAATTGGGGACCCAAACCTTTCAAATATTTTAACTATTGGAGTGAGGATCAGGAATTCAGCATGGTGGTGGCCAAAGCTTGGGATATTGAAGTGACCGGGTACCCGTCTTTCAAACTCATAAGCAAAATACATAATGTGAAGAAGGGGATCAAAGATTGGCTCAAAAATAAGACTAGGAATGTTCTAAATGATGTGGCTGACAACAAATTCAAACTTCAAATGGTCCAAGAAGAAATCCAAAACAAGCCCTTAGACTTTGTACTAGCTAAAGCAGAGAAGAAAATCATTGCTGATCTGGAATTCCTTACAGCCAAGGAGGAAAGTAATTGGAGACAAAAATCTAGAGTCTCTTGGCTACAAAAAGGCGACAAAAATACCAAAATTTTCTTCTCTTCCTTCAAGAATCGTTGCAGCACCAATTCCATCAGCTCTATAGCCCTTGGAGATGGATCTACAACTCAAGATATCCAAAGTATCAAAGAATCAGCTGTTTCTTACTTTACTAATTTGTTTGCTAATCCCATGCAGTCCAATTCTTTTGAACCAATTGTGTTCAGAAAAATTCTTACCCCTGCAGCTGCGAAGTGGATTAGCCTTCCTATTCTCAGGGATGAGCTAGACTTAGTCATCAAACATGCCAATGTGAACAAAGCCCCAGGCCCGGACGGATTTAATTTCCATTTTTTCAAGAAGCATTGGAGCATTGTCGGAGAGGATGTATGGAAAGTGGTGGACTGCTTCTCTCGTACAGGTCAACTAGTATCCTCGTTAAACCACACTTTCATCACACTCATCCCCAAGCTGAAGAATGCCAATTCCTTTAAAGACTTTCGGCCTATATCGCTATGCAATGCTGTCTACAAAGTTATAGCTAAAATTTTGGCGAATCAGTTGCAAGTGGTTTTGGATCAGATCATTTCCCCGAACCAATCAGCTTTTATCAAAGGTAGAAGAATCACTAACAATATTCTATTGGCTCATGAATTAGTTAAGGGATTCCAAAGGAAAAGCGAAGCCAAAAGAGTTTGCTTGAAGCTAGACCTTGTTAAAGCTTATGACTCAGTCAATAGAGAGTTCCTACTTCACGCCTTGAAGTGTTTGGGTTTCAATTCTACTTGGGTGAGCTGGATCAGATGTTGCATTTGCTCCCCTTCATTTTCTATCTTGCTTAATGGGGTTCCCTCCGGATTCATCAAGTCTACTAGAGGTCTCAGGCAAGGAGATCCATTATCTTCCTACCTATTTACTATCGTTATGGAATGCCTCTCCTTGGAGATAGAGTGGGGAGTGGTCAGAGGGGACTGGAAGAGCTACAACATAGGTAACAGTGTACCTATCTCGCATCTGATTTTTGCTGATGACATTATGTTGTTTATCAAACCGATTAAGGAGCATGTGAGGAAGCTTGCCAGTATGTTGGAGGAGTTCGGAGACATTACAGGTATGAAAATAAGCAAGGAGAAAAGCAAAGCTTTTGTGTCTAAATCTTGCTCCGCCTTTGTAGAAGTTATAGCCAACTTAGGATTAAGCATCGGATCCCTTCCAATGAGATATTTGGGTCTACCTCTCGCCTCAAATAAAATCAGAAGATTTTTGTTTAAGCCTTTGGAGGACAAAGTGTCAAGGATGATTGATTGCTGGGCAATCAAGCACCTATCTATAGGAGGGAGGATTGAGCTGATTCGATCGGTTCTTCAAAGCTTCTCGTACTATTGGTCTGCTGCTTTTTCAATCCCAGTTGGAGTACAAAACTCGGTGGAGAGAATGATGAGGAAGTTTCTGTGGCAATCCTCAAGCATTCATGTCAAATGGAATCTAGTTTGTAAACCTAAGAATGAAGGAGGTCTTGGAGTCAGAATACTGAAAGATATCTCGACTATAAGCAGGATGAGGCTCGGGTGGCAGATTGTTACGGAGGAGTCTTCGCTTTGGGCCCGTTGGATGATGTCTAGATATTTGGGAACGAAAAATTTCTGGAAAGCTACCAAGTCCACATTGCATTCTGATATATGGAAGGACATTCTAGATATCAGAATACTGCTAAAAGCCCAATTGGTTTTCATCATTAGAGATGGCTCCAAGATCAGCTTCTGGTGGGACCCATGGATCAACGGATGTAGGCCCATCGATATTGTTGGTGAAGCTGTCATGGAGGAACAAGGACATATAATGGCGACTATTGGGCAGTTTATTCGAAACGAGCAATGGAATTTGCCCCGTCCCATCAATAGAAGAGTTAAATCCCTATTTGACCACATCCAAGTTATCCCTATAAGTCCCAGATCCGATGAAGGGGTGGTTAGCTGGAGGAACTCAAAATCCGGGTCCTTCTCATTTGCCACAGCTTGGGAGGCTTCTCGAGAAAAAGTTCAGCCGGTTGAGTGGGCCAACCTAATTTGGAAGCCACCGATCCCCCCTAGAATGGCAGTCAACTTGTGGAGAGCCATTTGGAATCGGCTAAGCATACAAGATCAACTCAAAAAGAAGGGACAACATCTCGCTAATCAATGTGGACTCTGTAGAGAAGAGGAGGAATCAGTTAAGCACATATTCTTCATGTGCAGTTTCAGCTCAAAAGTTTGGAAGCACATTTGCAAGCGATGCAAATTGCCTTACCCTCAGCTTGAAGCTTTCCCAGATACTATTAGCAGATTGTCGAAATTGGGGTATTCAGGTACTATCCAAAGCAAGATCGGCAGGACGGCACTTGCTTGCTCTGTATATCAGATATGGAGGGAGAGGAACCAGAGAATTTTTGAGGGCATGGATCGATCTGAGGAGTCAGTCGTAAAAGATATTTGTGTTGATCTATTAGATATCTTCAGCTATTCAGAAGTGCCTTCAATCTATAGCCAAGAAAGTATTGAGCTACAAGAGTGGAGAGTTAGATGGATGTAATGTTTTTTTTTTTTTTTTTTAGGGCCATCGATAGATGCTCACTTGTATATACTTTCTGATCCTTTATAATATTACCTTACTTTTCAAAAAAAAAAGTTTCTATGAAAGTTTAAATCGTGTAACGTGCACCATGAACGGTCTTTCGACCGCAAAATCGCTTTCGCTGCGAGACTCTACCATGGATTAATTTCCAACAATTAGTATCAGAGCCGCATTAGTGGTGTGCATTTCATGTTTTTTCATGAAACCAATATGTGTGCGCATGATGAATGCGTGAATTCATCGGGGTTCTTACGCTTTGATCATGCATATGTATAGATTGTGCTTGTTCTATTAATCATTCTTGCAGGGCGCCGCTATAAAAAATCTAGATCTATGTTTGTGCTTACTACTAGGGGTCGGACCCCGAGTTAGCGATTATCTGGATTTGCTTTCTGTGTGTGGATATGTAATTAAGCCGTAAATTGGGCGAGTGATGGGGGTTGACCATCCTCGGTTCCCATGGCCCTTTTCCTAGGTGTGTTTTCTTTTCTTTCTAGGAAATTGTGTACGAGCGAGCACTTGCTCGAAGCGTACTAGACTTTTTCGGTTACAGATCGAGAAGAAAGATGTGCCAAAGAAATCCACCATCGGGAGCGTAAGCGGAACCCTGGAGGATGAAGACGATCCGGCAAAGTGTTCGCGAGAGCGACGGAGGAGCCGGACTGAGGGACCTTGCGAAGAAAGCTAGAGGCCTACGCTGTGCTAATTAGGTTCAGGGGTCGGACCCTGAACTTAATTCAGTTTTAATGGTTGCTTTCTTTATTAGTTCTTTATGTTTCATATCGAACCCCGATGAGATAATGTGATTATCTATTTTCAGAGGGATGCCTTTCCCCTCCGGTCCAAGCGACTGTTTGAGGATAGGATCCCGCTAGATGATGCCTATTATTTAATTGACTTTTGATGTTAGTGGGATCCCATCACATATGGTTATGCCACCATTAGGTCAGCACCCGATTAGTCGGGTGTGCCTATTTGGCCAGCATCGAAATCAAAGATGAGATGGAGATCCATTGAACATCAATTGTCAAATTTATAAGCAAGGCACCATGACTAGTGGGAGTCCTTTCCAGTGAGTCTGACTCTAGGATTAGCTCCAGAGCATTAGCGTGATAACCAATTTTGCAAAGCATCGATATTCTTGGAATATGTAATGTAACCCTTGAATGGAGAAATCCTCTTGAGGCAGGGACTATGATATTTCGAGAATGATTAATGCTAGGCGAAGGGCTTGAACGCTAGTGGGAGCATGGTATGACCAGGGTCTAGTATATAGGAGGTCGCTACCTTTGCATTTGCATAAATTCATACTCGCAAAATAACCCTCATATATATAAGGGATGTAATAGAGGACTTTTAGAGATCCTCTGGCCTCCACGGCTAACCACTTCGTACTCGGGTGGAAGGGCATAACTCAACAACCCCCTCGGGTGAGAGTTGTGTTTTTTCTATGCCAAGCTACTTAGTGATCTCCTTCGGGATATGGCGGTTACGGTGCCAAGTGTTCAGGCTTTACTCACCCCTCGTGGGGGCCGTTAGAATTCCCGTGCCGTAATTGCCTAAGCTCGTGGGTAAGCATCCTAAGTACACGTGAGGTATTCGTTGCGAAGACAACGGTGATCACGTGGTACTGGCCAAAAGATAACCATGGTCCATCAAAGCCTGTAGTTGGCAGATTTGGATAGGGTCAAGGGAAAGACCCGTGTAAGCGGAAGACCTGCACACTGCCCCCTCGGACAGGTGTAGCCTACTCCGAGATCTTACATACATGGTTAATTAATCCATAGAAATGGCTTCGCTTGAGGGTAGCGTTGACATATGGATATAATTAGCTTGTTTTAAAAAATCCATAAAATAAGTTTTCATGCATTCTCATTATTCAATCTTTTATTTTCAGATGACTAAGTTAGGCCCCTGTCCGCTATCCTAAATGACCACAAACTTACTGGTCCCAACTATGAGGACTGGAAGTGCAACCTGTATCGGGTCTTAAGGATTGGTAAACACATGACAACGCTGAATGACCCTAAGCCGGATTTGCCAGGACCCAATGCCACAGAGGCACAGTTAAAGGCTTTCACTGACTGGAAGGAATCTAATGAAATATGTAAATGCTATATTATAGTATCCTTGCAAACAACTCTGCAGAAGCAAGTCGAGGAGATGCCCGACGCTTCTGACATGATGTTGTATCTGAAGGAGATGGTTGAAGGTCACAATCGCGTTACGCGATACCTTACCATCAAGAAACTCGTCGGCACTAAGATGTCCAATGGGACACTGGTTCGGGAACACATGATGAAAATGTTTGGGTTTCAGAACGAACTAGCTACCATGGACATTGTGCTAGAGGGCGAGGTGATGACAGACATCTTCCTCTCGTCACTGTCTGGAGCCTTTGAAGGCTTTGTCACTAACTTTAATTTAAACAAGTTGGCTATGACAAATGCAGAGCTTCTGGGAGCTCTCCAGGCAGCTGAGGATGGCTTCAAGCAGAAGGGCGAAGCACTTCACGTGCAACGCAGATCCTTCAAGAAGTCTGGTAAACCTCAGGGCAAGAAACATAAGAAAAAACCTAAGTCTGCACCTGTGCAGGACTCTGCTGGGGCCTCTGGGTCTGGAGAATCAAAGAAATCGGGCACGAAGTGTTTCCGGTATGGCCAGAAGGGTTATTGGAAGAAGGACTGCAAGAAGCCTCAGAATGCTGGTGAAGGTAATCTACAACTCTTAGTTGTTGAATCATTTCTTTCGAGTAATAGTTCTTTTGCTAGTTGGATTGTGGATTCAGGATCCACTAACCATGCCTGTAACTCTCTTCAGGGGTTTCGGGAAAGCAGAAGGTTACTTGCTGGAGAGGTGACCTTGAGTATGGGAACTGAGGCCGTGGCTGCTGCTGAAGCTATTGGAGACGTTAATATTAGTTTTTCGAATAATAAGACTTTGACTCTTAGAGATGTCTTTTATGTACCGTCCTTGAGACGTAACTTAATTTCTGTTTCTTCTTTAGTTAATGAAGGTTATTCAGTTTATTTTGATGCTTCTGGTGTGTCGTTTAAACTGAATGAAACTTTTATAATAAGAGGAATGGTTCAGAATCATCTCTATATTGTCAGTCCTAAATTTGAAAAAGATAACATAATAACTTCAGCATTTAATGTTAATTCATCTAAGCGTAAGAAACTTTCAGAGAATTTAACCCAATTGTGGCACTTACGGCTTGGGCATATTGCCTTAGACAGGATCCATAGGTTGGTAAAGGCTGGGCTTCTGGAAACAGATCCTACGGAGATCCTTCCCACCTGTGAATCCTGCCTGGAAGGCAAGATGACCAAGAGGGCCTTCAAAGGCAAAGGAGTGAGAGCTACTGAGGTATTGGAATTAATCCATTCAGATGTATGTGGACCCATGAGTGTCAAGGCGATAGGAGGCCATGAGTACTTTATCACTTTTACTGATGATTACTCAAGATATGGTTACATTTATCTTATGCATCGGAAGTCGAAATCCTTTGACATGTTCAAAGAGTTCAGGGCTGAAGTAGAAAAGCAGACAGGTAAATTTATAAAAACCCTTCGATCTAATCGAGGAGGTGAATACCTATCTGACGAGTTCCTTGGGTATTTGGTGGAGCATGGGATAATATCCCAATTAACTGCTCCAGGTACCCCACAACAGAATGGAGTCTCCGAGAGAAGGAATCGAACCTTATTGGACATGGTTCGAAGCATGATGAGTTATGCCTGTTTACCAACGACCTTTTGGGGATATGCCCTTCAGACAGCAGCATATGTTCTGAACCACGTTCCATCTAAATCAGTGCCTCAGACCCCTAGAGAACTATGGTCAAGACAAAAGCCAACACTACAGCATTTCAGAATATGGGGATGTCCTGCACATGTGCGGGTAGACAAGAGGGAAAAGATGGAGCCAAAGTCCAAAGCATGTCTGTTTGTAGGGTATCCCAAAGAGACTAAAGGTGGACTATTTTATGATCCTAAGGAAAAGAAGGTAATCGTTTCAACGAATGCCATTTTCCTAGAACATGATTATATTATAGATCATAAACCTGATAGTAAGGTAGTTCTGGATGAGCTGCTGGGTACTAGTACAGATAGCGCATCCAAAAGCATAGTGGGAGCTGACATTACAGATACTAATATACTAGAGACTGTAGAACCTATTAATCCTGTAACACAACCACCACCTCGTCGCAGTGGGAGAAACATTAGAGCTCCTGACAGATACTATGGAGAAACCTTATTGGTTGATCCAGAGGGTTAGGAGGATGACCCACTGAGCTACGATGAGGCAGTGGGAGCTTCTGACAGCTCTGACTGGCAAAAGGCTATGGAGGCAGAAATTGCATCAATGTCCCATAACGCTGTCTGGACTCTTGTTACACCGTCATCCAATATTAAACCTATTAGGTGTAAATGGGTGTATAAGAAGAAGAGAGGATCCGATGGTACAATTGAGACTTATAAAGCTAGATTAGTTGCTAAGGGTTATACCCAGAGAGAAGGAATAGACTTTGACGAAACCTTCTCGCCGGTAGCTATGATAAAGTCTATTCGGATCCTCCTATCCATTGCAGCCCATTACAACTGGGAGATCTGGCAAATGGATGTCAAGACAGCATTCCTCAATGGAAATCTGGAAGAAGACATATATATGATGCAGCCACCAGGTTTTGAGTCAGAGGGTCAGAAACATCTTGTTTGGAAGTTGCAGAAGTCCATTTATGGACTAAAGCAAGCATCTAGAAGTTGGAACATCCGTTTTGATCAGGCAATCCAGTCATATGGATTTACTCAAAACAAGGATGAACCTTGTGTATACAAGAGGAGTGATAAGACTATAGTGGTATATTTGATACTTTACTTAGACGATATTCTACTCATTGGAAATGATGTAGGAACATTGTCAACAGTAAAGGTCTAGTTGTCAACACAGTTCGATATGAAAGACCTAGGTGAAGCGAGTTATGTTTTGGGGATCAAGGTAACACGTGATCGCCAGAACAGGATTCTCTCGCTGTCACAGGCCGCTTATATAGATAAGGTTATGGCTAGGTTTGACATGCAAAACTCCAAGAAGGGTTTTGTGCTATTTAAACATGGCATAAAACTGTCTAAGGATCAATGTCCTAAGACACCTGAGGAGAGAGCAAAAATGCAGAAGATACCTTATGCTTCGGCATTAGGTAGTCTAATATATGCTATGCATTGCACAAGGCCAGATATCTGTTTCACAGTAGGCATGATTGGTCAGTTTCAGTCGAATCCGTGTCCAGATCACTGGACAGCTGTGAAGTGTATACTCAAGTACCTTTGTAGAACAAGGGACTATGAGTTGGTTTACACTGCATAAGAACTGACGCCGATTGGATACACAGATTCTGACTTTATGTCAGATTTGGAATCCAGAAAATCGACATCAGGTTTTGTGTTTATGTTAGGAGGAGCAGCGGTTAGTTGGCAGAGTGTGAAGCATAAATGCATCGCAGACTCTACCACAGAGGCTGAGTACGTTGCAGCGTACGAGGCAGCCAAAGAGGCGGTATGGCTCAAGAAATTCCTTACGGATTAGGGGTGCGTACCAGAGGCCTAGTTACCTATTGTGCTTTACTGCGACAATATTGGGGCGGTAGCACAAGCAAAGGAGCCAAGACATCACCAAAAGGGGAAGCACATCGAGCGCAAATTCCACTTGATTCGGCAGTTTCAAAAGCAAGGGCGAGTAGCGGTGACACAGATTACATCTACAGATAATGTTGCTGATCCTTTCACAAAGGCAATACCTACCAAGGCATTCGAGCGACATGTGGATGTGATGGGAGTTAAAACCGTTTTGCTACGCTAGACCAAGTGGGAGATTGTTAGGATTGATGTGTTCTAAGCATGTAAAACTTTATATTTTGGTCTAATAAAGATTGATAGTAATTATTATATGAGATGCATATAGGTGCGTAACATAGTTACGTGTTCTTTAGGGAACAGAGAGCTATGGTTATATGGTAGTCCACTGAGTTGAAGACTAAGTGGATTAGTCTCGTATAACCTAAATCAGTTCGCAGCTATGATCAGGTTGGTCGCCTCATCATGATAAGCTGTTGGCGATGACAGTTCATGGGATGTCTTCACCATGGTCATCACCAGGCACAGTGTCTGTGGCTGAACGGAACTAACATGGTGTACAGATCAGTGAGCAGACACTGGTACACTAAGCCATGTTTCTGCTTAGGGTAAAACGGTCCTAAACCCTGAGGAACCATGTCTGATGGACTAACCAGTTGCGTGGTGCTTTGGCGCACCAATGTGTGAGGATCCGTATGCAGTGATCCAAAACCACGGTGTACTGGGTTACCCGGCTGGCGTTGCATTAGCGTGTCACTCCTGCAGGTCATCCACACCCCTGAAGGGAGGTGCGTTCCTTGGTGTGACTTATACTGTACCAAACCCAGGCCTGGTGGTCACCAGTTTGACTGTTGACCGGGTTTGATTACTCGACGGGGTAATCAAAGGTACGATGTATAGGTCAACCTGGAAGGAACCAAGTCATATGATCATTCGAGTCTGACGGTAGTCTCCACCGCTCGAAGTGAATCATGGCATCAAGTGGAGGGACAGCAGGTTTACCACTACTAAGCGGAGAGCAGGGGTATGATGGAGAACATAGTAAGTCCGGGTGAATTGGAGTGCAGCCTGCGTCGTACTCTGGGTGGCTACACAGGTTAACTCGAGCTTAGAGGATCGATGGTACACTCGGGCAGTGTGTCGATCGAGCTTGAGTTGGAAGCCATGAACCTCGGTCCCTGATGGTTCCACCTTATCAACATTATGTACGGTTCTTGAACCATCTCCTCGGAACACCATAAGCACTAGGAGGAAGAAAGAAGTATAGGCTCCGTGTGTGCTTGGCACTAGAGCACGGTAGATGCGTAACTACGTGCGAGTACTAAGGGTTATGCCCGAGACTAGTACAGAGGCGCACGTAGTAATCCCTAGCCATAAGTGAACTTCGCTACACAGGTGCGATGCACCGGGATGTACTGCGAGTTAATTAGTTGACTTTGCTAGAGGCACCCTCCGGTGGCCTCAGTTAGTAGTAGGTAACTAGTAGATATCACTTAAGTAATGGCCGCTAGGCATCGCACACTAGAAATGGTCAAAATGAGGCGTCAGGGTGTTTTGGTAAAAACCTCACTCTGTCGGACCTCACTGTTGGCCGACCCTAGTAGTGGGACACCTTGCTAGGGCCGGCCCTATGATGTAGGGATAAGAATCCCTCATCTATAGGGCCGGCCATATAGATAGGGATAGGGCTTTAAAACGGATAAAGTCGAGCCCTAAAAAGTAGGAAAACGGATAAATACGTGGAGAGATAAAAAGGAGATAATGGAGAGATAATTGTGGGAGGTCTTTATCCCCTTGGATCCTTATCCAAGGGGGTAGGCCGGCCCTATAAAGAGGGCTATAGGGCGCCGGCCCTATGGATGCAAAAACCGAACCCCCCTCCCCTCTCATCTCTCTAGTTCTCTCCCTAATCCGTCTCCCGTTTCCCGCTTGCAACTTCGTCTTCCTCGCGTGGAGTTCTGAAGAAGGAGAAGGGTCGTTCTTCGGAGGCACTCAGAGATCTGAGAGTGACGTTCCGTGCATCGTGTGAGATCGGGTGAACAAGAAGGCAACATCTCCAATCGTACCATCGGCATCTTCGCGAACGATCTTCCGTCTCCATCGACAAAGAAGATAATTCTCCACGGTTAAAAGATCCGTACGAAAGGTATGTGTAATCTAACATGTAGATCTAGCGAGTATAATGATTTACATGCATACTAGTTAATCATCACTCTAGATTGCCGTTAGGGTTTTCGATTCACGAGCATACACATGCACACATATGTAGACTAGTTTCTATGAAAGTTTAAATCGTGTAACGTGCACCATGAACGGTCTTTCGACCGCAAAATTGCTTCTGCTGCGAGACTCTACCATGGATTAATTTCCAACACCTAGAACTAGTTCACAGCTTTGGTGATGCTGGTCGCTTCACCGAGAATAAGTTGTTGGCATGTAGAGGATGTGGTGAAGTCTTCACCACGGGAACGTGGGATTCCCATTCACCTGACCAAGCACGATGATCATGTTGAACAGGAACCAAGATGGTGCATAGTTTAGTGATTCAGACACTGGTGCAGAAACTGTCATACTACTATAGATAATCCGTCATTAACCCTGAGGGACCATGTACACTGGGCCAACCAGTTGTGTGGTGCTTTGATGTGCCAACGTGTGCTGACCTTCCATAGTCCAATACCACGGTACATTGGGTTACCCGGCTGGCGCTTGAGTGACATGTAATCCCTACAGGTTATCCGACGTCCAGTGTTGGATGGATGCGTTTTGATGAGTCAATCTGTCCACACATTTAACCCAGGCCTGGTGGTTGTCAGTATGACTGACGATGTTTCGGATGCTAGGCATAGCACTGGAAGGTGTGTGGTGTTATAGATGACAAGTCATCAAACCCTAGTCAGATGATCGATCGGGATCTGACGGTGCTCCCCACCGCCCGAGTTGTATCATGGCACCAGTAATAGGAGGGACTGAGGATTATCGGAGTATAGTAGAGAATAGGGTTACGAGGGAGTAACATAAGTTTAGGATCACTAGAGTTCAACTCGCGTCGTACTCTGGGTGGCTGCGCGAATTAATCGGATTAGGGCTGATTAACGGAACTTTTGGTGTGTCACCGGAACAGTTAATCAGGGATCCGGTTGCAGCTAGAGATTGTGGGGGAGGATTTCGGCCGTCGTACGTGACCCTCCTCCAACAGTCGATTGAAGGTTTGACCCTTCGGGATGTGGCGCGCTTCGAAGCGCTGAGTTGTGACTTGCTGGGCTGTCACACAAGCACTATAGAGTAGAAAGGTAGAGAAAGAGATGACACAAGATATGGTGACGAAGTTCGGCCGAAGCCTACGTCTTCGTGCAGTAAGACGCAACCTTTGAATCCACTATCTCTGAGTAAACAGTAGAGCTACTCTCGACAGGCCGAGGAGTGCTTCTTACAAGTAATCAGAGGGTAGAAAAGAAGTCTGAAAACCAGAAAGCTCGAGGAGCTCTGGAAAACAGAGAGTGGGTTTCTGGTCTGGAATTTGGGATCTGGAATCATTTACAGGGTCTATTATTTATAAGGGCTTAGTTTATTTGGAGAATATTCCAAGAATATTCTCAGGAATATCTCGGGTTTGGTAAATACCCGGGGGGATGTACCAGACCTAAGATAGTGCAATTGGGCCCCAGGCAGGGCTGCGGGTCCCACCGTCGTACCCATGGGCCCCAGGCAGGGCTGCGGGTCCCACTGTTGGGCGTTAGCCAGATTTTGCACCCACAGTTACCCCCTCCCAGCTAGATAGGTGTTAACCTAGCTGGTTGGGATTTCCTGGTGCAAAGTCGGTCGCTCGTCTGTCGATCCTCTGTCCGGGGTTGGTCGTCATCTGTCTGTCGACCTACTACATGAGGCCGACCGTTGGGCCCGCCGACCCCCTGCCAGGGGTCGGTCTGGTGCGTCTGCGGACCCGTTGTGCGGGGCCGACCATCGTCTGTCTGCTGACCCGTTGTGCGGGGCCGACTGTTATTTGCCTACCGACCCGTTGCGAGGGGCCGACCGTCGTCTACCTGCCGACCCCTGTCCGAGGCCGACTGCTATCTGTCTGCCGACCCCCTGTCCGGGGCCGACCATCGTCTGTCTGTCGACCCCCTATCCGGGGCTGACTGATGTTCGTCTGCCGACCCGTTGCGCGGGGCCGACCGTCGTCTGTCTGCCGACCCGTTGCGAGGGGCCGACCGTCGTCTACCTACCGACCCCCTGTCCGGGGCCGACTGCTGTGCGTCTGCCGACCCGTTGGGTGGGACCGACTAATGGTGTGATACCCCCTCCCAGTTGGGTAGGTGGTAACCTGGTTGACTGGGGTCACAAAAATAGCTACGCGCAAGTCGGTCCGGGCTAAAAAATCTAGGGGGCGTTGGTCAAAAAAAAAAAAGGGACATGGGGTTTTGTGCAAAAAGTTAGGAGTAGGGGTGGTTCGTGCCAAAAATCATGGGGCAAGCGGGTTCTGTGCAAAATGTCCGAGGTAGGAGGTTCTGTACAAAAAGTTAGGGGCAGGGGGGGTTTTGTGTAAAAAATCTTAGGTAAGGGGCTATGTGTAAAAATTTGGGTCAATTCTGTGTAAAAAATCAAGAGCAAGGGGGTTTGGTCAAAGATTCTGGGTGGCAGGGGTTTTTTTTGTAAAAAATCCTGGGTTAGGTTTATTGTCAAAAAGTGATAAAAGGGGTTATGGGCAGCAATTTTTAGGACTGGGGGTTTTTTTGCAAAAACCCAGGTTGGGTGGTTGATAGAAGTGTACAGGGAGCCTCCCGGGGTAGACCCAAGAGCACCCGGGGTGGTAGGTGGGGTTTTCTCCTACTGGGGGTCGGTAGAAATGCTGACCATTTGATTACATGCAATGAGATCGAAACCACACGATGGAATCATCGTGAGAATGCTCCCGAGTCAAACGGCTGTGATCTGAGCCACCTCAGCCTTTTTGTCTTTAGTGGGTCGGTATTCTTGTGAGAGAGAGGGGGGGGGGGGGGGTTGGGAGAAATGCAGCAAATGGGCGGGGGGGGAAAGGGGGAGGTCGGGGTCTGATGGCTGCGGCGGCGGAGGGGCTCGCCGGCCAGGGAAGGGGACGGACGGAGGTGGGGTGGCGCGGGGGTGGGGTCCTGCCGGAGATTGAGACGGGCGTGGAGGCGGGCCGGGTAGTAGGCGGCGGCGCCGGGCGCGGGCGGCGTCGGCCGGGGCACGGCGCGGGCGGTTCGGTGCGGCGCGGGCGGAGGCAAGAACGGGGGGGGGGTTGGGTTGGTCGCCCCTCCTCTCTCTAAACTCTCTCTTTTTCTCTCTCTCACCTGCTCTCTTTTCTCTCTCTCTCTTCGCTTTCTTTTCTTTCTCTCTCTCTCTCTCTCTCTCTCTCTCTCTCTCTCTTCAGGCCCTGTAGTTGACTACTGCAATGGTTGGTTGCCTGAAAAGCAACAGCAGACCATCCAACTTTGTTTGCCTCGCCGCTAAATAAGAGTAGGACCTTGCAGAAGAGCCCTAAAGACCCCAGAATCGGCTCCTCTAGAGTCAGTACTTTCTTTAAGTTTTGAACAAACTGAGGGTCAATCCAAGGGACACGATCTTGTGAAGGTGGCAGCCTATGTGAGTGACCACGCGTGCACTCGACCCAGAATATTATGGTCGTTTGATTTGGATGGCTCTTGATCAAATACCATTCAACCAACCCATGGATGAAACATAATTCAACATGAACTCTTTGTTTGAGTGGAGTGATTGCTTCACTTGAGTAAATGGCATTTCAATTGGATTCAATATCAGGTTGGGTCCGAGTAGGATTTCCTCACTTCAGTTGGAGATATCCCACGTATGGAAGCTATAATGAGCTAAGACTTCGCGTGCCAAGACAGAAAATTGGACTCTTTCGATCCCGAGGCAATGGCCTCGGACTTTGCGTTCGAGTGCCAAGGTGATGAGCTTGGACTCTGGTACATGCTGAGGCAGCGATGGTGCCTCAAACTGTGTATTCGAGGGTCAGGATTGTTTCCTTGGACTTTGTTAAATGCCGAGGTGACCTAAGTGCCTTGTACTTTGCATTCGAGTGCCAAGGGTAGGGCCTTGGACTCTGCTTTCGAATGCCAAGGTTGTCACATTGGGCCGAGACGATATCGACGTCTCAGGCTTCGTCAGGTGCCGAGGAAGTGAAGCCTGCCTCGGACTTTGTCTTTGAATGCCGAGGCGAAGGATGCCTAGGGCCGAGACGGTGCCGACGTCTCGGGCTTTACTTTCGAATGCCAAGGCTGTTACCTTGGGCCGAGATGATGTTATCGTCTCGGGCTTTGTCTGGTGCCGAGGCGATGAAGCCTACCTTGGTCTTTGTCTTCGAATGCCGAGGCGAATGTCTCCTTGGGCCAAGACGGTGCCGACGTCGCGGGCTTCATCAGGTGCCGAGGAAGTGAAGCCTACCTCGGACTTTGTCTTTGAATACTGAGGCGAAGGATGCCTAGAGCCGAGACGGTGCCGACGTCTCGGGCTTTACTTTCGAATGCCAAGGCTGTTACCTTGGGCCGAGATGATGTTATCGTCTCGGGCTTTGTCTGGTGCCGAGGCGATGAAGCCTACCTCGGTCTTTGTCTTCGAATGCTGAGGCGAATGTCTCCTCGGGCCAAGATGGTGCCGACGTCGCGGGCTTCATCAGGTGCCGAGGTGGCGAAGCCTGCCTTGGACTTTGTCTTCGAATACCGATGTGACTGTGACCTCGGGCCAAGACAGTGCCGACGTCTCAGGCTTTGTCAGGTGCCAAGGCAGCGAAGCTTGCCTCGGACTTTGTTTTCGAATGCCAAGGCGAAGGTCACCTCGGGCCGAGACGTTGCCGACGTCTCGGGCTTCGTCAGGTGCCGAGGCAGTGAAGCTTGCCTCGGACTTTGTCTTCGAATGCCAAGGCGAAGGTTGCCTCGGGCCAAGATGTTGTCGTTGTCTCGGGCTTCATCAGGTGTCGAGGCGGCGAAGCTTGCCTCAGACTTTGTTTTTGAATGCCAAGGCAAAGGTCGCCTCGGGCCGAGATGTTGCCGACGTCTAGGGCTTCGTCAGGTACCGAGGCGGTTAAGCCTGCCTCGAATTGTGTTTTTGAATGCCAAGGCTGTCACCTTGGGCCGAGACGATGTCGCCATCTCGGGCTTTGTCTTTGTATGCTGAGGGTGGGACCTTAGACTTACTGATTGATGGGGGTATGAATTCGAAGTACTTAGCGTGGTGCCTTTGTATCGATTGGACTTAGGCAAAGTGTCATTTCAGTCGAACCTACGTATTGGGACACGTAGCTTTGTACCGTTGCAGGTTAGTCGGTCGTGTTGTAATATGTACCGAACTAACTGTGGCAGGGCATTAGTGCATGTGTCCTTACGTGACAATGGGAGCACGTGCGATGCCAATGATTCAGAGTACTCAGCATATCGCCCTTGTATCGGTTGGACTTAGGCGAAGCGCCGTTTCAGTCGAACCTACGTATCGGGACACGTAGCTTTGTACCGTTGCAGGTTAGTCGGCCGTGTCGCAACGCGAACCGAACTAACTGTGGCGAGGCACTAATGCATGTGTCCTTACATGACAACGGGGGCATGTGCAACACCAATGATTCAGAGTACTCAACGTAGCGCCCTTGTATCGGTTGGACTTAGGCGAAGCGCCATTTCAGTCGAACCTACGTATCGGGACACGTAGCTTTGTACCGTTGCAGGTTAGTCGGCCATGTCGCAACGCAAACTGAACTAACTGTGGCGAGGCACTAATGCATGTGTCTTTACGTGACAACGGGAGCATGTGCGACGTCAATGATTCGGAGTACTCAGCATAGTGCCCTTGTATTGGTTGGACTTAGGCGTAGCATCGTTTTAGTCAAACCTACGTATCGGGACACGTAGCTTCGTACCGTTGCAGGTTAGTCGGCCGTGTCGCAACGCGAACCGAACTAACTGTGGCATTGAGTAGAAGTTGAGATAAAATTTGATAGTCTTATGTAGGACTTGAAGTAACTGTCATTTCATTGATAACTTGGAAGATGTTACATCATGGATTTCAGATGAGGGATCTTCCGAGTTGTTGATAGTCTGCAGTCTTTCACTCTGATCGGTTGACGGGCTACTTTCCTTTGGTATTTGTGGTCTTCTGAGGCTCTGCGGGTCTATCGCTTGCACGTCTTGACCTCTTGGAGGTTCTATCTTCCTCAGCCTCTGCGTTGTGAGCTTGAGCTGTTGGTCTCGTTGGTTCCTTGTCAGAAAGACGCTTCTTGAGATCACGTTTCTTGCGAGTGACTTGATCGTCCTCCACCTCGATCTCCTTTTGAATTCGATCGAATAGCACTCCGAGGGAGGCAGGAGGATTACGGATGAGGTCATTATAGATGTGGAGGTCAAAACGTAAGGCATTTTGGAATGCAAGCATGATGGCTTCATCATTGAGGTGGTGTCCGGAGAGCGCAGCATGCTCGTTCCGGAACCTTCGAGAGAACTCCCGGAGGGTTTCATCTGATCTCATCCTGAGCCGGTAGAGGGAGTCCAGCTTTTTCTCTGGCTTGAGGTTCAGCCGATAGTGTTGAACCAAGAGGTCTGCCAAATCCCTGAATTGACTTACAGAGGCCGTAGGGAGGTTGTGATACCAGTCTAGTGACATGTCGTCCAGGCTGCCAGCAAAGGTGCGGCATAGAACCTGGTTGTCTCTATCATGTGGCGTTAACGCTTGCCTGAAAGCGAGGATGTGCAGCGTCGGATCTCCAGTCAAGCAGTTGAACTTGGGGAGAGCGGGGGCTTTCCAGCTTCGAGGAAACAGGGCATAGAGAATATGCCAATGAAGTGGGCCTTCGGAGGCATGATCTTTCTGTCTATTGCCTTTCTGGTCGGAGAGGCGTCTTGGAGGAAGAGGAGGTAGAGAGGGCGTCGGAGTCCATCCTATCATCCGATGCCCAACTGGGGTTCGATTACTGTTGTAATGTTGCCGAATTTTGGAGCAGTGTCGATTATTCTGAACATCTCTCCTGGTGTAAGTATCGGAGGATGACCCAGAGCCCAGAGACTCGGGATGGCGAGCAGACTCATTTAGACGCTCCCAGACAGTCGGCCTGGGAGAAACAGGTGAGGGTCCTCTCGAGAGGGATTTAAAAGAATGTCGAGGGATGTTGATGGTGGATCGTTTGGAAGGAGCGAAAGATTGGTCGACCGACCGGCGGACGTTTGCTCCGTCGTTGATGCCGGTGGTTGACTGCGGGGGATTGATTCTTGCATTGACGGTGATTTGTCAGAGAGAGTCTCTCTCAACCATAAGAGCAGCATTCTGTTTCATAAGAGTGAGGAGCTGAAAGTCCTCTGCCATGATTTGGTACATCGCTTGAGCATCAGCACTAGGAGAGATGTGTGCTTTTCCCAAGTGCTGAGGAATTTGGTTAGCTAGTTGAGGCGACTGTCGAAGTTGAGCCTAGGCGGTGCGATCAACCGACGGACGACTCCTCAAATTGACAGCGAGTTGCTGTTCTGGATGTTGGCTCATTGTAAACCGATGACTCATTGATCGAGTCATCGGATGTCGAGCGTCTGGGTGCTTGCTGCTTTCCTCCGGCTGGTCCATCGGTGTCTTCGCCATTTAGGTGTAACGATGGAGATAGAAGGATTGCTCGGGCAACCGGTAGTAGCTACCAAAGGAGTTGGGAGGCTTAGAAGTTGTAAGTTGATAGGATCGTGATCCCACAGACGGCACCAAACTGTGGGGGAGGATTTAAGCCGTCGTACGTGACCCTCCTCCAATAGTCGATTGAAGGTTTGACCCTTCGGGATGTGGCGCGCTTCGAAGCGCTGAGTTGTGACTTGCTGGGCTGTCACACAAGCACTATAGAGTAGAAAGGTAGAGAAAGAGATGACACAGGATATGGTGACGAAGTTCGGCCGAAGCCTACGTCTCCGTGCGGTAAGACGCAACCTTTGAATCCACTATCTCTGAGTAAACAGTAGAGCTACTCTCGACAGGCCGAGGAGTGCTTCTTACAAGTAATCAGAGGGTAGAAAAGAAGTCTGAAAACCAGAAAGCTCGAGGAGCTCTGGAAAACAGAGAGTAGGTTTCTGGTCTGGAATTTGGGATCTGGAATCATTTACAGGGTCTGCTATTTATAAAGGCTTAGTTTATTTGGAGAATATTCCAAGAATATTCTCAGGAATATCCCGGGTTTGGTAAATACCCGGGGGGATGTACCAGACCTAAGATAGTGCAATTGGGCCCCAAGCAGGGCTGCGGGTCCCACCGTCGTACCCATGGGCCCCAAGCAGGGCTGCGGGTCTCACTGCTGGGCGTTAGCCAGATTTTGCACCCACAGAGATCCCGAACCCTGAAGGTTTCACCCTGTCGTTGCGTATAGGAATTGTTCCCCGACCTAATTGGATACATTGGATGCGAAGTAGCGCGGTGGAGCGCAAGCCCGAAGCTTAAGAACCTAATTCATGTGTCTTACGGGCCGTAGGGGTATTTTGGTAAATACTAAAATATGGCTCAGAACACATTGAATATGGATCTTAAAATGAGCGGAATAATTTCAGGAGCTCATAGGCGCTGGCGGAACTCGATTCCGAGTAGCACACCTCACTCAGTCTCTCTTTCAGTTTTCCGCTTTTCGTGAAGGGCGTTTTTGTCCGGGCTTCACGATAGACACCCGGAATCCCTAAAAACCGCCCCCCCCCCTTATCCCTATCCACCTAAGGGCCGGCCCTAGCCTCCTTGGAGCCATGGGAGACCGTCCCTATAAAGGAAATAGGGAGGGGAGGGGCCGACCCAATGGTTCTACTCCCTCCCCTCCAAAAATCCGACCCCTAGTCCTCCTCCTTTGTGGTTTTGGCCAAGGAAAAGAGAGGAAGAAGAAGGGAGAAGGAGGAGGAAGGAAGGAGAAGAAAGAAAGGAGAAAGAGGAGGAGAAAATCTCGCGGCTCGCCATTGTTTTCGCAACGGATTCTTCCGTCTGCTCGAAATCCCTGCACTCAGAGATGGGATTTCGAGGATTCTTCAATTCGCAAAGGACAAGGTGCTATCCGACAGTTTCCCTTGCGATTCAAGTGTGGTTCTTCATCGTTCCGTCGTCTCCGGATCATAGATCCATAAGGTATGATGAATCTAAACACCTAAGTAGATGCATTCATGTCTTCCGTAGATCGTAGTATGCCTCTAGGGTGTTCGCACATATGCTAAGATCATAGATTTGCCTGTAGATTGTTTTATAGCGAAATTGTAATGAAACATACACTTGATGATCTTCGGATCTTTCTTTTGCTTCCGCTGCGACTCTGATTAGCGGATCCAATTCAAACACGACCAAGATCCAATAGGCCAATAGCCAAGAGCTAAGACTCCTGAGGCTGTGATGTCAAGATAGATGAGGTGAGGTGAGGTGTATAAGGCCACGAGTTAGTCCCACATCGCTTGGAGAGAAGGAGATCCTGAGCTACTTATATAATTTCCTCTCTCAAACATAGAAGACGTGTTTTAAAATCGTGCGCCGTTATGGATTTCGTAAGAACTCCATAGTTAAGCGTGTTCGGGCGAGAGTACTACTAGGATGGGTGACCACCTTGGGAAGTTCTCGTGCGGGCATGGGCAAAGTGGACAATATCTTGTGTGTTTGGGGCGGATGTTACAGATTCCCTCCCCCCCCCTCTCTCTCTGATGGGGAGTTGCAGGGAGGGTTGGCTGCAGGTGGAGGTTGCAAAGGTTCTTCCTCCACTCCGATCTCTATCTTCTTCTCTGGCTCTCACTCTACTCCTATCTCTCTCTCTTGCTGTTCTGTGAAGGGGGCGATCAGGGATGGAACATTACTCTTTATAAAATCGATTTACTTCATGATTAGTGGAGCATGATCCAATTATTAATTGCCACATCAGGTGTTGGACCTAGTGCTCGAACACCTTCATTTGGTTTTGCATTTGGCCTTAAATGCTGGGGGACCATTAAGCAACTAAAGAGAAGGAGAGAGGGCCATGTGGCAGCCATAGGAATTAACTCTCAGCAGAAAAACGGGTGAACAATTATAAAAATACCAAACTTGTCCCTATTGTTTTACATAAAGCCCCCCAATATATGATTCAAAAAAATATTTTTACAATCTGGTCATTCCCTTATTTATTTCTTCATCTATTTAATTTCAACCCTCCATCTTAACAACATGCAATCTCAACCGCTCCCCCTTATCCAGATGAATCGCACTCGCCCTAACATCAGCTTATTTTACCTGCTCATTCTATCCCCCTATCAAAGACAAATCCTGATCGTTTTTTGTACCCCTATAAAACCTTCTGTTGTATTATAGATATTTTATATTTTGTTTTTGAAATTTTTTTGTTTTGGTGTATAAAGTAGTGCCTTGAAAGAGTTTTTTGGTGTATTATGAGCGAGAGAGAGTGAGAGAGATTTGCATAGGTTTCAAAACCCCATCCAATAAATACAAAGCACCGCAGCACTTTTAGCACCCGAGGTACCGGATGACGCTTATTCCCGATCAGTCCTAGGCGGTTGTAGTTAACCAACAATAGCCTGAGGGAACAGCAGAACTAAAATTCGGGGTGATATGATTTGATTAGATTTAAAGGCCTTACTTCTTCATTTATCCATCGGTCACGGTCGAAGGTGAGGGAGTTGATGCCACAAGCCGCAGAGGTATTGATTGATCCCCTACCCTCCCCATCCTAATACCCCCACACCACGAGGCTCTAGGGTTGAATTATCCGATGAATTCTGATGATGGATCTAGGGTTCTCATGTTTGAATATGTAGATCTTATTGTGGGGGGTTAATTTGTTGATTGAATCTATTATGTGATGATACTAGTGAATGCCCGTGCCGATTGGCACGGACGCCTTCGGCGCGAACCCCCCCCCCCCCCCCCCCCCCCCGCCCCGGTGGTGCAAAACCTCGCCCCCCTCCCGCCGCCCCCACCTCCACCACCACCTCCCCCTCCCCCGCCACCCCCCCACCCAATGGGTGAAGAGAGAGAGAGAGAGGTGTAGAGAGAGAGAGATGGTGTAGAGAGAGAGAAAGATGGGGAGAGAGACGGGGAGAGAGAGAGAGGTGTGCGATCGGTTTAGAAAGAGAGAACGGTGTATAGAGAGAGAGAGAGGTGTGCGATCGATTTAGAAAGAGAGAGAAAAAGAGAAATCGTGGGGAAGAGAGATTTTAGGGGGGATAGTTATTTTCGTGGATTTCTTTGAGATTTGAGGGGTGTTTTTGATCCGTTCGATTTGATCAAACGGTTTGAAAACGGCTTAAGGATATGAGGATTGGGATGTGGTTGATACATACAATTAGATCGGATGGACAATTTGTCTCCGAAACTTGTCTCGCTTGATTTTGAGGATGGCAGGGTTGTAAATAACCCGAACTGCCCTAACATGTTATATAGATTTTAGCAGCAACGACGACTCCGGTTGTTGTTATTTGCGATAATTGTTAAAGCCTAGATTAAGATTAATATAGGAATAAATCAAATTAAGAAGGCGCTGCCATTTCTGTTGAATTCTTGGCAAGAGAGGGGCCTGCCATGAGTGTTTGATGCTCATGTCATTGAGTGGTTAGGGTATTAACTGTCTGTATCGATGGCTAAACCTCAATCTGAGATTCTTTTAATCATCGCACAAGTCGGTATTCCATCCATCGATAAAGACTGCTTTTCCATCATAATGTGATGAAATTTCTGCAGCTTCGTGCCTATTTAGTTGTTTTTGTTCTAATGTCGGTATTTATTATCTGTTTGCTGTTACTTATTTGTCATTGTGGATTCAAGTTTATCATTCATGACTCATGTATGTAGGTGATCTATTTCTATTATATTTATTTAATTGATTCTTTTTTAATAGTTCAGTATCTAGCCTACTGACTACTATAGACCTTTTTTTTATTGTAGTTATAATAGCTTTTCATCAGTAATTTTAGAAAAACATGTAGTTTTGCTCTGCTTGGTGCCTTGGTATAGTTGACATGTATGATGATGAACTGCTTGGGATACAATGATACTTCAAAACAGGTGCCGTATCCGTATCGTATACTTCCCGATACTCTGATACGGTCCGATACGGCGGGATACGTATCCGATGCGGCTGGGAAGTATCAAGATTTAAAAAAATAGGAAAAAAAGATCCGATACGCCGGGAATACGGGACCGATATGTCGGGGATAAGGGATCGATACGTCGGGATACGTTTTGGGTCTAAATATACATGTGATTCGATCACAACCATCCGTTCTGCCTAGATCATCTGGTGGGGAGAATTTTCAGCACATCCCGTGTACACTACAACTGTCCGTTGCCCAGAGCCTATCAGCACCCTCTAAGTGCTGGGGGCCACTGGGGCCTACTATCCCATGTCTCTTGAATTGCAGTGGGCCCGCTGTTGTAGCGTCCGCAGGATGGCTGTTAAAGGCACGTTGATTGGATGCCATGTCAACTGGTTGGACATTTAGTATAGGTGCGTGCGGTTCACCGGTCGATTGGGTGTAAAGGACGGTTGTGATTTTTTGTTTTTAAAACTTATCTGATCCTCTGAGGTAAGTTTTTTTTAAAGAACTTATAACCTCAGAGGATCCCATGAACTCAGAGGATACCGTGCGACGCGAGGGTGAGAGGTGGAATGTGTGACGACAACAGGTGGCGACCACACCGACCAGGTGACGGCGACTGCGGCATACACAGGTTTTCTGTTTTTGTTTTCAAATCACATATGATTGAAGGTATGCTCTAAGGGTTTTTTCTAAAATCCAAAGCCTCGACTGAGTTTGCTCGGATTGTTAGTGTTTTGACCACCGAAACCTTGTCGGTTTCGGTCGAAAGCCTAATAATTCGGCCCCATACCTTGTAGTCTTCTGCTGGACAGACTGAAGTAACAGTTGATTTTTTTTTTTTCAAATCCCATGATTGAAGGCATGCAAAGTGTTTTTTTTTTAATCCAAAGCCTTGCTTGAGTTTTGCTCAGATTGTTAGGGTTTCAGCCATCAAAAACTTGCTGGTTTCGGCCAAAACCCTAACGATCTGGCCAAAACCCATACCTAAAGGCTAGTGTCACTGAATCCCTAAGGACCCTAACAAATCTGGACAGGATTAGGCCAAAACCGATTTTATCCAGCTGATCCGGATCTGTGAGTTCTGTTTGATTGCTTTGGTACTGATTGGAATGTGGGTTCTGTTTGAATTGGACTTATTAAATCTTATTGTTCCTCTTTCTTATTAATATTGGTAATGCATGATTTGTTTATAAATTGTACAGAATATAGGTAAATAGACGTATGACTTCTGCCTCTGGAAGTATGAGTTCTACCGGCGCAACTCCCTCTGGTGAGGAGCAAGATGATCATTGTTCCCTTTGGAAATATGTTAGCAATGTGAAAAAATCGTGTGAAAGGGGTGGGAACACTAAGTTCCAATGCAGCTTTTGCAACCAATCCTTCAACAGATCATATTTTTGGGTGAAGGCGTATCTTCTAAAGATTCCGAATAAGGGAATTAGAGTTTGTGTGAAAGTGACACCTTCAATTCTTGCGGAACTAGAAAGAGTGAAAGAAGAAGCTGAAGCGTGGTTAAAATCCTCAAAGTTCCTCTTCCATCTTTTAAAGATTCCGAATAAGGGAATTAGAGTTTGTGCGAAAGTGACACCTCTAATTCTTGCGGAACTAGAAAGAGTGACAGAAGAAGCTGAAGCGTGGTTTAAATCCTCACAAGTTCCTCTTCCAACTTCATCTAGCCATGCCCATGGGACTCCCCTTACTAATTTTGGAGTGGGTACGTGTGGCTTATTTAGAAAGGAGGGTTTTGACCCGAAAAAGAGGAAGACTTCTGGAAATACCGCCATAGAGAAGGCATTCAATGTTGAAGTTCGAGAGCAATTGAGAAGTGAGATTGCGAGGATGTTCTACACTGGATGGTTGCCCTTCCACTTTGCAAGGAACCCTTATTACGTGAGCTCCTACATATTTGCCGCCAACACTGCTTTGCTGGTTTTGTTCCTCCTGGCTACAATGCTTTGAGGACTATGCTCCTACAAAGAGAGAGGGCCAATATTGAACGATTAATGGAGCCTATAAAGGGAACATGGAAGGAGAAGGGGGTTAGCATTGTCACTGATGGATGGACAGATGCTCAAAGGAGGCCACTCATCAACTTTATGGTGGTGATAGAGAGCGGGCCTATATTCTTAAAAGCTGTCAATTGTGAGGGTGAGTTCAAGGACAAGTTCTTTATTGCCAATTTGATGAAAGAGACTATTCAAGAAGTCAGCCCTTAAAATGTGGTGCAAGTTGTGACTGACAATGCTCCCGTATGCAAGTCGGCGGGAATGATTTTTGAAGGGACATATCTTCACATATTTTGGACTCCATGCGTGGTGCACACACTTAATCTCGCATTTAAGAATATATGTGCATCGAAGCATTCCGAAAGAAATGATGTAGTCTACGAGTAATGCCATTAGATTACAGAGGTTGCTAGGGATGTATTGGTGATAAAAAACTTTATTTGCAACCGATATGGTTGGACTTTTTTAATGAATTTGTTAGTTTGAAGTTACTTTTGGTTGCCGAAACAGGTTTGCTTCGGTTATTATAATGTTAAAGCAATCCAAGCTCATTAAGCATGGTCTATAACAAATGGTCATTAGCGAGAAGTGGGCAACTTATAGGGAGGATGATGTGGGAAAAATGCAATTTGTGAAGGACACCATATTGAATGATTTGTGGTGGGACAAGATCGACTATATGCTATCTTTCACTGATCCAATTTATGAGATTCTTCGATTTGCCGATAAGGATAAGCCCTCTCTACATTTGATTTACGACATGTGGGATACTATGATTGAAAAGGTGAAGAAGGCGGTCTACCGATACGAAGGGAAGCAAGAAAGTGAAGAATCAAGTTTCTACATTGTGGTGCATAACGTATTAGTTGATCGGTGGAATAAAAGTAACTCACCACTTCATTGCTTGGCCCATTCATTGAATCCAGGGTAACTTTCTTGTTGGAGGTTCTTAATTATATAATTTTACATTTAAAATGTGATAAAAATCCTACTTGTTGCCTTCTACTTTCTAGGTACTATAGCAAGGAGTGGCTTATGGAGACTTTAATCGTGTTCCTCCACACAAGGATTTGGAGATTTCCGAAGAGAGGAACAAGTGCTTAAGAAGATACTTCCCAAATAATGAGGGGCGGAGGAGTGTGAACCTGGAGTATGCTAGATTCTCCTGTGCCATGGACGTGTTTGCCGAATATGATTCGTTACACGATAGAGGATGCATGGAGGCAACGCCTTGGTGGATAGTCTATGGAGCTTCTACGTCTATGCTTCAAAACATAGCAAACATAGCTCTAAAGCTACTTGGTCAACCTTGTTCCTCATGTTGCGAAAGGAATTGGAGTACGTATTCCGTCATTCATTAAATGAGGAATAAAATACAACTGCAACGAGTTGATGATTTAGTATTTGTACATACTAATCTCCGGCTTCTTTCAAGAAAGAGTGAAGCATATAAGGATGGAGAGAGCAAGCATTGGGACATAGGAGGAGACATGTTTGATCCATTGGATGGAGCTGGCGCGCTTGAGATTGCAAACCTTTCGCTTGATGAATCGGAGATAGTGGCGGTGCTTTTTACTAAGAATGACAAAGATGATGATGATGTTATATGCGTTGGAGGAATGTGACCATTTGTTTAATGATATCATTTATATGTTTTGTTTTTTGGATGATGCATATGACACTAACTTTGTATTTTGTAATGGATGGTGAATGTTAGTGTTTTTTGCTAGTGTTTTGTAATGGACAATGAATGTGACACTTGCGTAATGTTGTTAGTGTTATTTTTTTGTAATGGATGAATGTGACACTAGCTTTATAGATATCTCTATTTCTATGGATGTTACATATCTTGGTAGCCTTGTTTTGGTAGCCTTATCTTGGTAGCCTTATCTCATTTGTGATCGCGGTAAATATCTCTATTTCTATGGATGTTGTTACATATTTTGGTAGCCCTATCATCATTATCTAGTGCAAAATATGCTTTTATATTAGTCTTAACCATGGTAACATTTAATTTTCAATCTATTCACTATTCAATGTGTTCATATTCTAACACAAAAAATATTATATTTAATTATTAATATTATATACATATATATATATATATTTTAAATGATAAACGTATCACTACTGTACCGCGTATCCTACTTTTTTAAAAATCCACGTATCGTCGTATATGTATTCCTGTATCCGTATCGGTGCTTCATTGCTTCCAGATCATAGTTATTGTTGTTTCCAATCAGAGTATGGTGCTCTAAAGTATTCTAGGGTTCCAGGGGAACCCTAATGATGTATTTGTCTAACTTTCTTGTTGACAAGACTCACTATACATTACCGATTAATGCATGATTTGAATTTTCTTCTACTTAATGTTTATTACTAGTATTCTTATTGTATCCGTGATGGTGATATGATTAGAATATTGGACCCATCATATAGGTTGTGTGGAAAGCCCTCCTATATGATTATCATGCATAGTTTAATGGAATTATGTGCCGTAACCTCGGATATGTCGTACTCAGGCGAGACGGTTTGTGATACAATCAGACAAGTCGTACTTTGTTTTGGACGGTTTATACTCAGGGCAATATAGATTACCATTCTGTGGTATTATCGAGGTGGAAATCTTGATAATACCGAATTTGGAAAAGATCATCTAATTTAGCCACTAGATATAATTTGGTGAGAATAATATGGAGTTAATACTATCAATCTCATTATCATTCATATCCTTAGATTACGATGAATGAAATGGAGTTTTTTATTAGCATTAGTGCATTACCCTTGGATTAGGGATGTTAGTAATAAAACTTGAAAAATATGCTTTATTATTAGCATTACCCTTGGATTAGGAATGTTAGTAATAAAACAAGAAAAATATACTTTATTATTAACGTTACCCTTGGATTAGGGACGTTGTGATAAAATATACCATCTGGATTTATATAATTTTACATTCAAATTATGTTGCATTTCATCCGGAGAGAGATTTTATATCGCTAAAGGCAACTATGTGACCCTATTCTTTTAACCAAAAGTTCATTCCTCATTTTTAGTTTAATTTAAGTTTAGTTAATTTAATAAATTTTCATATCTTTGATTCATCCTAAATTTGTTATAGAGAACGTTACTTTACTCTCTGTGTGGGAATGATCCGGTATTAACTCTTTACTGCAATTGACCCGTCACTAATACTGGGATACACGAAAACCTAATATACGGTTGGAGCGTATCAGAGTGTTCGGTTGACATCATTAACTGCCCTCTACTGTGAAAATTGGAGTGCTATTCGGATTGCTAGCGATCCAGTGTTCCACGAGCGCATGAAGCACATCGAGGTTGATTGCCATGTCGTGCGGCATCGCTACGTGGACGACACCATTTCGCTTCCGTATGTCTTGTATAGAGCAATTTGCAAACTTCTATATGAAGACAAACACTATTCAGCGGTTTCAGTATCTTTTTAACAAATCAAGCACCTTGAGTTTGAGAGGGGAGGGGTGGCAGAGTGTATATACTTGTCCCTCTTGTATAGGTTTGTTAGTATCTTTTTTGGGGTATGTTCCCCTTGGGTGATCCCATCATATCTACATCCTATATAGGGCCATTGCCCTCATTGAGTGACATTATTCCATTCACTCCCAATCTCTCTCTCTCTCTCACTAGAGTTGTCAAGAGTTATTATGAATTTGGTGCTTGTTTGGAAGCATGCTTCTTGAGGATCATTAGAAGTCATCCACATTTGGTTTGGTGAGAGATTCACAAACAGAGGAACCTTAGTCTTTGAGAAGTCTGTGTAGTAATTTCTGTAGTATTGGTGTCCAATTTAGAATTTCTATATTTTGGATATTTATTTTCTGTAGTTTACGTCATGTCTTGCAAAATTTCAGGTCTCTTATTATGTAGTCTTCTTTCTCTCTTATTTTTTATTATTTTTGCCAAAAAAATTATTTACTGCTTCTAAATAATGGCTGTTGCTCTCTGACTCAGTTGTCCATCTTATTTGAAGGGTATAGAGAGATGTCATTTTGACAGCATATCTTACTATGCATAGGGAATTTAATTGGATTTTGTAGTGCTTGTCAAAATGCTGGTTCCTTGTTGTGCTTAATCATCAGTTTCCACTGCCTCTTTATCTGGATGTGGATAGATGAGGATGTGGAATGACAGAGTGAGGATCCTCCTCTTATCTTATGCAAGATGCATTCATCTAGACTATAATAACAAAAATCATCTCATTCAGGGACAATGCAAGGGGCTATTCAAGCAATCCGATCACATGGAAATGTTCTAAAAAGTGCTGCTCTGCAACATTTACGTGTCATAAATCCAGTTATGCGACCAACCGTATTTTGTCGTTTTGAGTCAGTTTCTTCTGCTCGATTGGAAGAGCATGGGTTTGAAAGCACTACAATTTCGGACGTTTTGAAAGCTAAAGGTAAAGGTGCTGATGGTTCCTGGCTGTGGTGCACCACGGATGACACTGTATATGATGCTGTGAAATCAGTACGTTTTTTTCTGCTCTTAGTATCTGTTTACTGGATGGTTTTCATGTGAATTATTCTAGGATTTCCCCCTTGAGCGGTAGACTTCATTTCTTGTATAGCCAAACTTATAGAGGGATTGATGGCCGAGGTATACTCCAATTTCAGATGACTCAGCACAATGTTGGAGCTTTGGTGGTTGTAAAACCTGGTGAAGATAAAGCTATTGCTGGAATTATTACTGAGAGAGGTAATCAGAATGCTCTACTGATGTTAAGTGTTCAATAATTGTTTATCAAATTTTAGATATCTATGTTGTTGTGTCACTTGATGGGGAATTTGTTTATATGTATGCTATAAGTTTCTGACTTAGCTTAGCTATCTTAATAATAGCTTGTTATAGGTATCTGCTGCTTGAATTAACTAATACCTTTTCTGGCAATAGTTGAGACCAATGTTTCATGACTTGATATTTTAAGTGGGTCACATCTTCTTGTTATATATGCCAAAATATCTTATGACTGCTAACTTCAGGAACTTCAATCTTCGAGGTTTCTCCCACATCTTAGTGCTATATAAAGGATTATCAATCTGAAATTCAGGTGTAGCATGATAAGAATCTGCATGATAAAAATTTGCAGATTTTAACGGTGACTGCGGACGACTGATTTTGCTTCTACCATTTGACCCCCCTAGAAGTTTTGGAACTTGATGAAAATTGGTGAGGATGATCATCTTATCCTAGACGACGCTCTCACCAAATTTCATCAAATTCCAAAACTTCTAGGATGGTAAAACAATGCCTGAGGTGTAGCAACGACGCTGCGCCTCTGGTCCAGGCTCCCCTTTCTCTCTCTCTCTCTCTCTATATATATATATATATATATATATATATATAGAGAGAGAGAGAGAGAGAGAGAGAGAGAGAGAGAGAGAGAGAGAGAGAGAGAGAGTAGACGGGAAATGAGCTGTCAACCTATTTCGACGAAATGGGCAGCCACTCATTTGAAGCCCTTAGGAGTTTTAGAATGTGCTGATTTTTTGTGAGCATAAGCACCTTATCCTAAGGGCTTCAAATGGGTGGCTGCTCATTTCGCCGAAATAGGATGGCAGCTCATTTCCCGTTACCTCTCTTTTTCTCTCTCTCTCTCTCTCTCTATATATATATATATATATATATATAGGGGGCTGCTATGCTGCGGCATGCGATGCGTGCGGCATCGCACCGCAGCCGTGTGATGCACTGCTGCGTGCATCGCATGCACGCAGCGCGTGCATCACACGGCTGCGGTGCGATGCCGCACGCACCGCATGCCGCATTCAAGCAAATCCCTATATATATATATATATATATATATATATATATATATATATATATATATATATATATATATATATATATATATATATATATATATAAAAAACACAGACACACACTATAATTTTTCATTCTTGTCAGCACTGCAATGGCTGTTTTCGGCGACAAATAACAGTTGACCCGACAGACACCCTCTGATATGTTTGTGAGAGAAGAGATAGAAAAGAGACTTTGATGGTGAGCATCGTGATGCCGTCGGGAATCAACGGTGCCTGCCATCGGTGAGGAACGGAACAGATATAAAATTGACATAAAAACTTGCCAAAGAAAGTTAGAACTGGCATAAAAAGATAGCCATATATAAAACTAACAGAAACCTGCATATAAAGATAGAACGCATTAGTATTTGCTACAAAGACCTGCCTGCTATAACTGTGTTAAAACAATTAATAAAAATTGTTTAAATCTGTTTACAGTCCGTTGACAATCAGATACAATCACACATGGAAATTGCATTTAAAATACATTGACACGCTCATAGAATCCCAACTCATGCACTCATCAAATATGCAGAAGTAAAATAATGAATGCAAAACCAAAATAGCACAATATCACAAATTAGGATAAAACGGAAGGATTGCAACATTCATATCATTAGATCAATATTTCTGAAGACATGGGAGGAGGGAGACAAAACCTTATCAATGACGAAATCTAGATGAATGTAACTGAATATTCTGCATCGAAATAGTTGATTTCATAAAATAAACAAAAGAACTTGGATTAAAAAATAAAAAATCTATCACTAAAATGTAAGAGAAAACAATAAAAAATAATTTAATTTGAGCATCAATAAAGCAACAATCAAAAGAACGAATTGCAGTGGTTGCCCTCAAGAGAGAGAAGCCTCCGGCAGTTCATCACCGACTGACCCACCCGCCCGCTGCCTACCACCATCATCGACGGGCGAAGAAAAAATTTAGTGGATAAAAAATAGTAAAACTTAGATTGATATAAAAAATAGTGGCTCATGGTCAACTTAGATTGATATAGTAAAACTTAGATTGATATAAAAAATAGTAAAACTTAGATTGATAAAAATATTTAATGTTTTTCTAAGCGTGGCTCAAGGTCAACTTCATAATCCCCCTATGCTTCAAGGTTTTCCATTGGACAGAAGGAATATCCTTCATATCAAAAAATAAAAAAAAAAAGAAAAAAGACCGATTAAAAGAGGAATGGAAATTCAATGTATATAGGGATCCGATCGGGTGAGAAACATACATTCATGAGAAAATATCGTGAAACCTACATAGTGGTTTAAGAATTTGCTAAAATTGGGTGGGTGTGCTATCTGTGGCAATTTGATTATCCTCACTAAAAACTAAAAAGCATCAAATTTTAAAATCTCTTGCCATAACAAAAATGCTATTTAAATTTTTGTAAATGGACGATCAATAAATCTTCAAATATTATATCCTGACCAGATTGATTCCTAGGGGATTTAAATTATCAAGCTCATAACCATCTCAATACCTATAAATAGAAAATATGTTTTTTTTCTGCAACAGGAAACAAAATAACTATAATTAATTGACGTTTGCGACCTCTGTTTACTTGTTTCATGTCTATATTAACGTAACCACTTATGTTCATGACTGTATCTGGTAATCACTATGGTTCTTCTTTTCCAGATTACCTCAGGAAAATCATTGTCCAGGGCCGATCATCCAAGTCTACTAAAGTGGGGGATATCATGACTGAGGAGGTGTATCCTGCTTTGATTATTGTTCCTGCTGCATATGCAAGCTGTTTCAATATATATATATATATATATATATATATATATGTATATATATATAGAGAGAGAGAGAGAGAGAGAGAAATGCTAAAATGCGGCGTGCGGCGTCGCACCGCAGCCGTCTGAAGCGGCGCATCAGACGACTGCGGTGCGGCGCCACATGCACCGCACGCCGCACCCTAGTATGCCCCTATATATATATATATATATATATATATATATATATATATATATATATATATATATATATATATATATATATTCTTCAGTGCGGTTTGCAGTTCGTGCAGTCCGCGTCCGCAGCCGTCCGATGCACGCGGCGCGGTGCGGTGCACCGCATCGGTGGCTGCGGGTGCGAACCGCATGGACTGTAGGACCGCATTTAAGCATCTCTCTCTCTCTCTATATATATATATATATATAGAGAGAGAGAGAGGAATGATAAAATGCGGCGTGCGGTATCGTGCCGCAGTCGTCTGATGCACCGCTGCGTGCATCGCACGCACGCAGCTGGTGCATCAGACGGCTGCAGTGCGACACCGCACGCCGCATTTTATTATTCCTCTATATATGTATATAGAGAGAGAGAGAGATGCTATAATGCGGCATGCGGTACCGCATGTACTGCATGCCGCATTATAGTATCCCCTTATATATATATATATATATATATATATATATATATATATATATATATAGGGCTGTTAGGATGCGGCTTGCATAACCGTCTGATGCGCACTCACGCAGCAGGTGTATCAGACGGTTGTGGTGCGACACCGCACGCACTGCACACCGCATTTTATCATCTCTCTTTATATATATATATATATATATATATATATATATATATATATATATATATAGGGATACTATAATGCGGCATGCGGTACATGCGGCACCGCACGTCTGTCGTCTGATGCACCGCTGCTTGCATGTGATGCACACAGCGGGTGCATCAGATGGTTGATGTGCGATGTCACACAAACTGCATGCCGCATTATAGCATTTCTATCTCTCTGTATACATATATATATATATATATATATATATATATATATATATATATATATATATATATATATATATATATAGGGTAGTGATCCAGTGAGATACCTCTTATATGAGATATCTTGTGAGAAACCTATCTAGAGGTTTTAGATTTTTGATAAAAATTGGTGGGTGTGCTGTGTATGGCAAGTTGATAATTCTCACCAAAATTCATCAAATTCTAAAACCTCTAGGTATAACAAATTTGCTATTTAAATTTATGATTTTTATAATCGGTCGATAAATCTTCTAACATTTGATGTCCCTAGGAGTTTTGAAATTGATGAATTTTGGTGAGGATGATCAACTTGCCATACATAGCACACTCAACAATTTTCATCAAATTCTAAAACCTCTAGATTGGTTTCTCACAAGGTATCTCATATAAGAGAGATCTCACAGGATCGCTACCCTATATATATATATATATATATATATATATATATATATAGGGTCAGGATCGGATGACCCATCAAATTTTGACCTAGCAAATAACCCAGCACTCTTTGATGCACCTAGAGGTTTTCGAATGGGCTGATTTTTTGTAGGTATGTTGTCTATGGTATGTTGCCCATTCTAAATCTTCTAGGTGCATCAAATGCGCTCTTCAAATCAACGGTTAAAATTGATAGTTGAAAACCGTTGATTTGAAGAGAGCATTTGATGCACCTAGAGGTTTTAGAATGGGCTGATTTTTTGTGTGGATGATTAACATACCATAGACAACATGTCTGCAAAAAATCAGCCCATTCTAAAACCTCTAGGTGCATCAAAGGGGGCTGGGTTATTGCTGGGTCAGCCGATCCCGACCCATATATATATATACATATATATATATATATATATATATATATATATATATATATATATATATATATATATATATATATATATATATATATATATATATATATATAGGGCTGTTAGGTTAAGCTGCGATTGTTTTGCCCACCCTAGAAGTTTTTGATTTTGATAAAATTTGTTGAGGGTGTTGCTTAGGGTAAGATCATCCTCACCAATTTTCATCAAATTCGAAAACTTCTAGGGTCATCAAATGGTAGAAGAAAAATCTGCAAAATTAACGGTGACCGCGGACGATAGATTTTGCTTCAACCACTTGATGACCCTAGAAGTTTTGGAATTTGATGAAAATTGGTAAGGATGATCATTTTACCCTAGACAACACCCTCTCCAAATTTCATCAAATTTCAGAACTTCTATGGTGGGCAAAACAGTCGCAACTCATTTTCTAAACTGGCAGCTCACAGCTCACTGTAACATTTCTCTATAAATATACTATGGGCCCAGGAAGCTGAACTTGAGTTCACTATTCAAATAATGAACTCGAATGGAGAAACTGCCACGGGTCCTAAGAAAGTCAACAATTGCGGCTGGTGATATTTATATATACACATATATGAGGGTATATATAAATATATATACCCAGCCGCAATTATTGACTTTCTTAGGATACGTGGCAGTTTCTCTAGTCAAATTCACCATTTAATGGTAAATTCGATTTCACCAAACCCTTTTCCATATATATATATATATAAGGCTGTTACGTTGAGCTGTGAGCTGTGGTAGAAGAAAATGAGCTGCGGGTATTTTGACCCCCGTAGAAGTATTGAAATTTGATGAAATTTGGTGAGGGTGTTGTCTAGGGTAAGATGATCATCCTCACCAAATTTCATCAAATTCCAAAACTTCTAGGGGGGTCAAATGGTCGAAGCAAAGTCCGCAGCTCACTTTCTAAACCGGCAACTCAGAACTCACTGTAACATTCCCCTCTCTCTCTATATATATATATCTATATATATAGAGAGAGTAGTGATACATTGCGGCCGATAACGTGCGGCACCCCCTTCCTGGGCATTTTGGGAATTTTTTTTTTTGAGATTGATCACCCACCCTTGGATAGCACACACAAAAAATTTCAGCCCGATCCAAGCCCTGTTGGCCGTCCAAATGTGTTGATCAAAATGACGAAAAAAATGAATGACCGATAAAAGTCGATTACATTTGTACGGCCTATAGGACTTGGATCGGGCTGAAATTTTTTGTGTGCTATCCAAGGGTGGGTGATCAATCCCAAAAAAAAAAAATTTCCAAAATGCCCCGGAAAGGGGTGGCCGCATGTTACCCGTCCGCAATGTATCACTACTATCTCTCTCTCTCTCTATATATATATATATATATATATATATAGGAGAGGGATACTCTTACTCATTGCCTCTTACTCATATAGTTACCTATGATTTGGGTCGTCCATTAGATCCCGACGTAGGGTTCGGATTAGATGGGGAGTTCAAGCAATGGTGTTCGCATTAAATGCCCGTATTAAAAGCCTGTCTTAAAAGCCCGCATTTAATGTGGATACCATTGCTTTAACTCCCCATCTAATCCGAACCGCATGTCGGGGTCTAATGGACGGCCCGGATCATAGGTAACTATATGAGTAAGAGGCCATGAGTAAGAGTATCCCTCCCCATATATATATATATATATATATATATATATATTAGGTCTGTTAGGTTGCGCTGTGCGTTGCCCGGAGGAAGTGCGCTGCGGAATGCCGGCCGTCCGATCGGTGTGAATCGGACGACACAAACCCTTTCCGCCCGGTTAAAAGCTTTAACCGTTCCCGGCCGTTCGATTGGAATGAATCGGACGGCACAAATCCTTTCTGCCCCGGTTAAAAGCTTTAACCGTTCGATTATTCGATCGAACGGATGAGATCCGTGATATCTCATTCGAATAGGACAAAAAATCGGGTCAACGTAATCATGTTTTTTGTCCTATTCGAATGAGATGTCACGGATCTCATCCGTTCGATCATTCGATCGAACGGTTAAAACTTTTAACCAGGGCGGAAAGGATTTGTGCCGTCTGATTCAAGCCAATCGGACGGCCGGGAACTGTTAAAGCTTTTAACCGAGCGGAAAGGGTTTGTGCCGTCCAATTCATACCGATCGGATAGCCGGCATTCCGCAGCGCACTTTCTCCGGGGCAGCGTACAGCGCAACCTAACATACCTCTCTCTCTCTCTCTCTCTCTCTCTATATATATATATATATATATATATATATATATATATATATATATATATATATATATATATATATATATATATATATATATATATATATATGGGGAGGGATACTCGTACTCATGGCCTCTTACTCATATAGTTACCTATGATCCGGGCCATCCATTAGGCCCCGACGTGCGGTTCGGATTAGATGGGGAGTTAAAGCAATGGTGTCCGCATTAAATGCACGTATTAAAAACCCGTATTAAAAGCCCGCATTTAATGCGGACACCATTGCTTTAACTCCCCATCTAATTCGAACCGTACGTCGGGATCTAATGGAGGGCCCGGATCATAGGTAACTGTATGAGTAAGAGGCCATGAGTAAGAGTATCCCTCCCCTATATATATATATATATATATATATATAGAGAGAGAGAGAGAGAGAGAGAGAGAAAGAGAGAGAAATGATAAAATGCGGTGTGCGGTGCGTGCAGTGTCGCACCGCAGCCATCTGATGCACCGCTGCGTGCATCGCACGCACCGTAGCGATGCATCAGACGGCTGTGGTACGACGCCGCACGCACCGCACGCCGCAGCCTAACACGCCTCTCTCTCTCTCTCTGTATATATATATATATATATATATATATATATATATATATATATATATATATATATATATATATATATATATATATATATATATATAGGTCGGGATCGGCTGACCCAGCAAATTTTGACCCAGCACCCTTTGATGAACCTAGAGGTTTTAGAATTTGATGAAAATTGGTAGGCATGCTCTCTATGGTATGTTGATCATCCTCACAAAAAATCAGCCCATTCTAAAACCTTTAGGTGCATCAAATACGCTTTTCAAATCAACAGTTTTTGACTGTCAATTTTAACCGTTGATTTGAAGAGCGCATTTGATGCACCTCGATGTTTTAGAATGGGCTGATTTTTTGTGAGAATGATCAACATACCAGAGAGAGCATGCCTACCAATTTTCATCAAATTCTAAAACCTCTAGGTTCATCAAAGGGTGCTGGGTTATTTGCTGGGTCAAAATTTGCTGGGTCATTCGATCCTGACCCATATATATATATATATATATATATATATATATATATATATATATATATATATATATATATATAGGGGGCGGGGAGCCTGCACCCGAGGTGTAGCATCGTTGCTGTACCTCTCGCTTGTTTACCTCCCTAGATGTTTTGGAATTTGATGAAATTTGGTGAGGGTGTTGTCTAGGGTAAGATGATCCTTCTCATTAATTTTCATCAAATTCCAAAACTTTTAGGGGGGTCAAATGGTCGAAGCAAAATCTGCAAATTTTAACGGTGACTTTGGACGGCTAAGTTTGCTTCGACCATTTGACCCCCCCTAGAAGTTTTAGAATTTACTGATTTTTTGTGAGGATAATCACCTTACCCTAGAGATCACCTCCACAAAAAATCACAAAATTCTAAAACTTCTAGGACCACCAAACAATGCCTGAGATGCAGCAACGACTGCACCTCAGGTGCAGGCTCCCTTTTCCCATATATATATATATATATATATATATATATATATATATATATATATATATATATATATATATGAGAATAGGGAACATGGTCCTCCCGACCACCTAACACGGTGGTCCTCCCTTCAATTTGGGCGCCACATTGCACTTTTTAACCGGGGTTAGGGGTTGGTCAAGGTGGGTACATCCCTCCTAAGAGTGATTATGAAAAAAAATTTGAAAAATAATTTTGTCAAGTGGGATTTTTAAGTTAACCATAGCAAGGGCTATTTGCACATTACAGTTTACCGTTAAATTTGTCGATCGTTGATCGGGTTGTTTTAAGTTTTTTTTTTAGATTTTTTTTTTAAATCTTGATCTAAGTAGAGTGGATTGACCATCCATAAAAAGAAATTTGGTTAAAAAGTGCCATGTGGCACCCAAATTGAAGGGAGGACCACCGTTCTTAGGTGGTCGGGAGGACCATGTTCCCTATATATATATATATATATATATATATATATATATATATATATATATATATATATATATATATATAGGAAAATGCTTAAATACGGTCCTGCGGTTCGCGTGTCGTCCGATGCACCACGCCGTGCATTCGATGCACGCGGCGGGTGCATCGGACGGCTGCGAACGCAGACCGCATTGAAGCATCACCATATATATATATATATATATATATATATATATATATATATATATATATATATATATATATATATATATATATATATATATATATATATATATATAGGGTCGGGATCGGCTAACCCAGCAAATTTTGACCCATTAATAACCCAGCACCCTTTGATGCACCTAGAGGTTTTAGAATGAGTTTATTTTTTGTAGGCATGTTGTCTATGGTATGTTGATCATCCTCACAAAAAATCAGCCAATTCTAAAACTTCTAGGTGCATCAAATGCGCTCTTCAATTCAACGGTTTTCGACTGTCAATTTTAACCGTTGATTTGAAGGATGCATTTGAGGCACCTAGAGGTTTTAGAATGGGATGATTTTTTGTGAGGATGATCAACATACCATAGACAACATACCTACAAAAAATCAGCACATTCTAAAACCTCTAGGTGTATCAAAGGGTGCTGGGTTATTTGCTGGGTCATCTGATCCTGATCCATATATATATATATATATATATATATATATATATATATATATAGTAGTGATACATTGCGGCCGGGTAACGTGCGGCTTAACGTGCGGCCACCCCCTTCCGGGGCATTTTGGGAATTTTTTTTTTTGGGGATTGATCACCCACTCTTGGATAGCACACACAAAAAATTTCAGCCCGATCCAAGTCCTGTAGGCCGTCCAAATGTGATCGACTTTTATCGGTCGTTCATTTTTTTCGTCATTTTAATCAACACATTTGGACGGCATACAGGGCTTGGATCGGGCTGAAATTTTTTGTGTGTGCTATCCAAGGGTGGGTGATCAATCCCAAAAAAAAAAAAAAAAAAAAAAAAAATCCCAAAATGCCCCGGAAGGGGGTGCCGCACGTTAAGGTTGCACGTGTTACCGGCCGCAATGTATCACTACTCTCTCTCTCTCTCTCTCTCTATATATATATATATATATATATATATATATATATATATATATATATATATAGGGTCCCAATTCAGTGAGAAACCTTTCAAGAGGTTTTAGAACTTGATGATACTTGGTGGCTGTGCTATGTATGGCAAGTTGATCATTCTCAAAAAATCATCAAATTCTAAAACCTCTAAGCTTAACAAATATGCTATTCAAATTAATGGTTTCTATGGACAGTCGATAAATCTTCTAACATTTGATGCCCCTAAAAGTGTTAGAATTTGATGAAGTTTTGTGAGGATGATCAACTTGCCATACATAACACATCCACCAAGTTTCATCAAATTTTGAAACCTCTCTATATATATTATTTTCCTACCTAGCCTCCCTCGTTAAATAGTCAATTATGTGCCTAGATGACCGACTTAAAAGTAATAAAGAATAATATATAAAAAAAAACATTTATGTTCCAAGAGTGGATTTTGCAAGAGGTTTCCTTTTCTTGTTTTTATTAGCGTTTATTGATGCAGTTTCAAGAACAAAATCTAGGGTGGGGCTCACTCTTTGTTTTGTTCTTGGCTTCGACAGAACAAGCTGATTACCGTGACACCAGATACCAAGGTTTTGCGTGCGATGCAACTAATGACAGGTTGCCATACCTCTTAGTATTTGATATTATTGTCTGGTAAGGGTCGTTCCGGGAATGGGTGGTGGTAACACATTTGCATTGGTTGTCGTCGGTGGTATAGATATGCGTATCAGGCACATCCCGGTGATCGAGGAGAAGAAGGGGATGATTGGCATGGTGTCCATCGGGGATGTTGTTCGAGCGGTGGTGAGTGAGCACCGGGAGGAGCTGAACCGCCTCAATGCGTACATCCAGGGTGGTTACTAGACAATAATTTCTGCAGTCTAATAATGATGATCACATGATGCTGATGATGGCGAAAGGAACTAGGTGTCGGATCAGCAGTTTGGCTGGGTCCTTTCTTGGATCTTGTAAGCTTGTGTAGCCTAATGTTGTGAATTTCTCGTTGTGGGTTCTGTCTTCTTGTATGTCTAAACAACCAGGAGGTACAGGCAAATGGTGAATAAGTGTATGGTTATCCCTAGCGAACCACCCAGCAACACAAGTTCTCGGGTATGGTAAATGCCGTTGCTTATCTTTTAGTTTCTGTATATGCTGATGACTGTAGTTGTAGTAGTATTGCTGATTTGTTAGTTTTTGATGTAGCTAGGTCTGTGAATGTGTGGGGTTTGGGTCGGTCCGTCCCGCCCAGGCCTGGTCTGAACTTGTGATTGTATGCCCAAACCCGGCATGTGCCTGAATAAAATATTGTGGTCTTGGTCCAAAATCGACTAGCTCGATGGGCCTCAGGCTGACCATACAGACCTAAGAGATTGAATCCTTGCGAGTGTTCTAAATTTCTCTTCTTTATATACCTCTCTCCTTTCCTACTTTCCTAGAATAAATTTTTCATCATCTAAAGAGCTTTTGAAGGGAAAGAGGATGAAAATATTTTTCATTTTTGCCAAAAGGTTTTGGTGGGAATTTTTGAAAACAATCTTTTAAATGAAAAGTTTTAGACACATTTGAGACAAGCTTATGCCTTAAAACATTTTATTCTGCTGAAGGTAAAACGACTGGTACATTGAAATACCACAACAATCGCCTCCTTTATCAATTATAAAGATGAAAAATCTCTGCCATATAAGATAAACAATGTCCATGCATGGAGAAATGTACTTTATTTTGAACATTTTGTAAAAGTAACTCAAGTTTTATCGAAATCCTGGTAGACGAAGTTTTGCACTAATTATTCATATGACAACCAGATATATCATACAAAAAATTTAATGTATCCAAAATATTTTAAATTTTCTCACTTAACACTATTAATTAACTTAACACTATTAATGGTTATGTGATTATTGTGTTTTTATGAGCGATTCCGAGAGTAACTCCAACACACATAATAGGTGGCATCACCTCTATGCTCTCATAAGTGAAGTTCTTTCGGTGTCCGTTATATTTTAGACACCTATCCCGAAGACTGAATCTCATTAAGAGTATTAAGACCTAGCCCTTAAATTATAACAGCCATCACTTTGCTTCCTTGATGGGATTCTTAACTTAATTCAGTATTAAAAACTAATCAAGTATCAATTACTTGTTCTTACCCATTGAATCTGAGAGCTATTATTGATGGATCTTTAGTTTAGGAGTTTCAACCCACATCCCTCTAGATATTTTCCTTACCGATTACCTGGGGATAGGAGAGTTGGCAAAGCAACTGATGCTTTGGTGATGAAGTTGTGGGTTCAACTCTTCCTCCCCTCGATTTACCCAGGACTGAAGTGGGAATTGCCGAGTGGGTCGGGCTTCACTCCCGGAGGGATTAGTCCGAGCCTGAAGTGGGCCATTGCCCGAAAGGTTTCGAGACACCCACCGATCTCAAAAAAAAAAAACAAAATTGCCTCATATACTAGTGTCTTAGACTAATGTGTCTGAGCTTGCAATTATATACTCGGCTGTATGCTCGAGCTAATGTGGCTTCACTATCAAAATGAAATGATATTACTGGTAAATACTTTACTATAAATGAGATTTTAATTAAAAGATCCATAAACCACTCAACCTCCTTGCCTGCTGCATCTCTAGAAGCATGTCCAGAGGAGCTCAAAGCCATTGGCAAGTGTTGGATTTGCGGCAAGAAGGGGCATTACAAGAAGGATTACAAATATGCTCGGTAACATAGGGAAGGCTTGAGTCAGGGAGTGGAAAATATTCGGTGAATCTCATTGATGGAAGCGACTCTTCCGCTGACTTAATTCTTTCTTTCTCGACGAATAATGAGTCTTGGGTGATAGACTCGAGAGCATCGTTTCCTGCTACCGGCCAGAAGGAGATCCTACAGGGCTATGTGCGAGGGAACTTCGGTAACGTATATTTGGGCAACGACGAGTCGTGTATTATATCTGACAAGGGCGATGTAGCGATAAAGTTGTCCAATGAAATAAGTTTGCAATTAAAGGATGTTAGGTATGTCCCTCAACTGAAGCAGAGTTTTATCTCCATTAGTCAGTTAGCATATTTAGGATACATAAGCACTTTCAAAGGCGACACTTGGAAAGTATCACGTGGAGCTATGGTAATTACACATGGCAGGAAGGATGGGACATTATACGTCACTAAGGGCACGATGAATTCCAATGCAGTTGCCTAGATGAGTCAAGATACAAGGCTATGGCAATGTAGACTCGGACACATAAGCAAGAATGACATGCAAGCCATGCTTACTAGAGGCAAATTATAGGGACTGAAGCATTTGGAGTTGGAATTATGCGAGAATTGCGTCTTTGGGAAGCAACACAGAGATAGATTTTAGCATATTGTTGTAGGGTTTCATTGATTTTTCTATTCCTGTATTTGCACATCGTTAATTTTTCGATTCATGCGAGTTTTTAAAATTGAGTTTCAAAATATTTCCAAGTCGTTAGTTTTCATATCTTGATATTGAACGACTAGACTTCTTAATTTCGGATTTCTACACTTTTTGGAACGATTCCATGGTTTCCTCGAGTTTGCAACGTTTTACATTTTTCTACAAATTCGGACTCGGCTTTTGGTTTTAGAATTTTCGGATCTATTATGTGCATTCTTGGCACAAGCCTCAAGTATTTGTGAGCCCCAGTGCATGTACCATCGAGTATACAGATTGCACTTGGCGGCTCTGTGGGTGCAAATTTTGGTAAGAAGGTTGCCAACAGCGGGACCCACCGGCCCTGCCTGGTGGGCCCCCGGAGACCACAGCGGGACCTACCGGCCCTGCCTGGTGGGCCCCCGGAGATCACAGCGGGACCCACCGGCCCTGCCTGGTGGGCCCCCGGAGACTACCACGGGACCTACCGGCCCTGCCTGGTGAGCCCACAAAGACTACCACGGGACCCACCGGCCCTGCCTGGTGGGCCCACGAAGACTACCACGGGACCCACCGGCCCTGCCTAGAGGATCCCCAGATACGGCAGCAGAAACCGCCATTTGCCCCGGAATTCCTCCCCGGGAAGTCTATAAATAGCAGAGCCTTCGAATGTAAAAGGATCCAAAATCCATTTTCCACTCTAAGATCTGATTTTCAGAACCAGAGCTCTGGAATTTCTATCTTCTCACCCTTCACCTCTACTTGATCATCTTCTTGTCTTTGAAGAGATCAAAAAGGCTTTAAGTAGCACTCGGCCTGTCGAGGTTACTTGGAGAAAAGTGTTAGTGAATTCGGGTTGCACCCTATAGCACGGAGACGTAGGCTTCGGCTGAACTCCGAGATCAATTCTCGTGTCAAAAACTCTCTGATTGCATCTCTCTGTTTGCATATCAAAAGACTTCTACTTCAATCAACAGATCGACCAACGATCTTCGACGTCAACTTCAACTTCAATTGACTGGTGCTGCGAAAGTCTTCGGGTCGGCACGAAGATTTTTCCCCCACAGTTTGGCGCCGTCTGTGGGATCCGATCAAAAAGTCAAGCTCTCCGCTACTACTTGATCGGTTGAGCCTACAACCTATCTTGATAGTCAAACTTCCTCACCCTCTCGGTTGATCAGACAACTGATCGGGCGGCACTCTCGTTGCACCTTTCGCTCTCTGAATGGCGAAGATGAAACATCAAGGTCAACCAGAAGGAAGTAACACTCAACAACAAGCACGTCCTGAGACTCGTTCGATGAGTCAAAGGTTCAACTTTGGGCAGCCCCTTGCTGCCCCCGAGATGGGGGTTCGTTCAGGGAGTGGAAGATCTGTCGACCGACCTATCGCCCCTCTTGCACGACAATCGGTTGGGCAAACTGCTCCCACTCCTGCTGAAGACCCTCCATAGACCTACCAAGTCTCTGCGGTCGACTTCCAACTACTCCAATTGGCGAAGCAAAACGCCACCCTCACTGCTGAGAGGGATGCCCTGAAAAGGGCAGCTTCTGAGGCTGGGATCGCTCTTCCTATCCCCTCTACAAGTGAGAGGGTCGACCTTCCTCGACATTCAATTCACTCCGAGCAACAGAGGTCAATGGGCACTGCTGCCCTCGAGAGGATCCGACACGACCCAACTCCCTCTGCTGCCCCCTGGAAGCAGAGTGTTTGGGATCGCCATAATGACGAGTCTTCCCAATCATCTTCTGGCCGCAACTGCGACAAGAGGGCACCTTCAAAGCTCAATATACCAAGGAAGCACCAAATGAAAGGCGCTCCTTCAAAGAGTCAAATTTCCCCATCCATTCCACTTCAACGAGGACTCGGATCGGACCTTCGACACCGACTTCAACCAGCAAATACTTCAATACCTGAGCAAGACCTTGCGATCTTGCCCCTTGACCCACCTCAAGGTTAAGGATATGGTCGTAGGGATGGCTATTCCTCTGTTGGACCCCTACATCGAAGCCTCTTCGAATCAACATTCCCAAGGGGCTGGAGAACTCCTGTCCTCCCTAAATTCAACTGCGTACGAGGAGATCCTACTCTCCACATCCTTGCATTCAAGCAAGCTCTAACGCCGCATGAAGAAGAAAACAACGTGCTCTGCCGCACCTTCGCAGGAAGTGTCGACGAGCCGTCTCTTGATTGGTATCACAATCTCCGAGCTGGGTCCATCACCCAGTTCGATGTTTTGGCTAAACTCTTCGTGCAGCATTATCAGCTCAATCTGAAGCCCGAGAAGAAGCTGGACTCTCTCTATCGCCTAAGGATGGGTGCTGACGAGACTCTCCGAAGTTTCACTAGGAGGTTTCGCAACGAGCATGCCGCCCTCTCTGGAAGATATCTGGATGATGAAGCCATCATGTTGGCTTTCCAGAACGCTCTCCGCTTCGATCTACACATCTACAACGACTTCATCCGCAATCCTCCTCCTTCTCTGGGTGCTATGTTCGATCGGATCCAGAGAGAGATCGAGGTTGAAGATGATCAAGTCGCTCGGAAAGGGCGAGAAACAAAGCGAAGGCCTGCAGAGAGAGAAGCTCCCAAGTATGCTGCCAAGGCTCACAATGCTGAGGCAGCAGCCAATCCAGCCAGCAAGCGATCAAAGAATGACGGGCGTCGATCTCTAACGAAGACCACTTTCACCGAGTGGAATATGCCGGTCGAACAGATACTCGACCGCATTCAACACGAGGAGTTCCTTCGAAGGCCCAATCCACTTCAGCTAAACACAAAGTTTACGGCTGATAAAACTGTTTATTGCGATTTCCATCGAAGCCATGGCCATTCCACCGATCGGTGCTATCGGCTAAAGTTTCATCTCGAAGACTTGCTGAGAGAAGGCCATCTCCATGAATTCTCCAGAGAAGGACAAGATCAACGTCGATCCTCTGCAAAGGGGAAAGAGGCTTGCTGGATTCATCAGATCTCTTCCAACCCATCACCTCTCACTGTGAATGCCAATGTCTTGGGCATTCATGGATCGTTGCATAATCAATCAGTGACTGGGAAGGAAGTCGATCGAAAGATTCGGCGCATCTTCCACGTTCGATCTACTGCAAACAAAGAAGATACCTGGATCGAGAAGCCCATCGAAGGTCTTGCTTGGCTGTCCATCGTCTTCAACGACACCAATCTTCAAGGAGTTCATACTCCATACCGAGACCCCTGGTTTTGAAACTCATCATCGACGGAAGTACCGTCAATCGGATCCTTATCGACACCGGGAGCTCCATCGACATTATGTTCTCAAACTGTTTCAAACGTCTGGGACATAAGTATCAAAGCCTTGACGTCGTCCCGACGGTGATCACTGGCTTCAACGGCGAACAAAGCATCACAGTGGGTGAGTCAAGGTTCACTCTCGATCTTAGCCGAGAGACTCGAGTCTCGGTCAGGTTCGCAATTGTCGAAGGAGTATCCAGCTACAACGCCATCCTCGGGCGACTATTCCTCCACCAGATCAATGCCATCTCCTCTTCTTATCATCAACTACTCAAGTTTGCAACTGGAGAAGGCATCGTCTGCATTCGAGGTGATCAGCAAGCTGGAAGATCTTGTGAGGCTGCTGCGGCTAAGACAAATCGAAAGATCAACATTGCTCCTCCAAAGCGACCACGAGATGAAGCTGGTCCCTCTTCCAAATAGCAATCAAAGGAGATCCCGTTGACCGAACCTCCACCAATCGAATGGGAAGCATCACCTTCAGTTGAAGAAATCATCCCAATCAATATCGGCAGTGGAGATCTCCCTCGACAAACTTTTATTGGTACCGGTCTTAGCGACGCAGAAGCGCAAGACATGGTATCCTTCCTCCAGTCCAATATCGACGTCTTTGCTTGGTGCTTTGAAGACATGCCTGGAATCAATCCAGATGACGCTTGTCACCGACTTGCGATCAAAGAAGAAATGAAGCCTGTTAAGCAGAAGCCACGCACCATTCGACCAGAGCTACAAATTGTTGTTCAAGAAGAAATCACCAAGCTACTCGCAGCAGGCTTCATCCGAGAAGTAGAGTATCCTACTTGGATCTCTAATATTGTGGCTGTTCCGAAGAAGAATGGGAAGGTCAGAGTCTGCATCGACTTCACCAATCTCAACAAGGCTTACCCCAAAGATCCTTTCCCCATGCCAAGGATAGATAGACTCGTCGATGCCACTGCTGGCCACGAGCTATTGTCTTTCATGGATGGGTATTCTGGGTATAATCAAATTCCTCTTCACGCTGATGATCAAGAGAAGACGTGTTTTGTGACTAGCCGAGGCCTCTATTGCTACAATGTCATGCCATTCGGCCTCAAAAATGCTGGTTCCACCTATCAAAGGTTAGTCACAAAGATGTTCGAAGATCAGATCGGTCGCAACGTCAAAGTCTACGTCGATGATCTCCTCACCAAGAGCTCCGTACGAAGCAAGCATCTTTCTGATCTGGCAGAAACCTTTCAAGTTCTTCGAAAATATCGTATGAAGCTCAATCCAGCTAAGTGCGCTTTCGGAGTTCAATCTGGCAAATTCCTGGGTCATCTTGTGACCAGGAGGGGTATTGAAGCCAATCCCGATCAAATTCGAGCTATCCTCGACATGCCATCACCTACCAATCGAAAGGAAGTGCAGCGACTCACTGGAAGACTTGCTGCCCTCAATCGGTTCATCTCAAAGTCTTCTGACAAATGTAAACCTCTCTTCGACAAACTACGAAAGGCGGATACTTCAGGGTGGAGTCCGATTTGTGAAGAAGCATTTCAAAGCATCAAGAAATATCTGGTGCAAGCTCCTATCTTGACGGCTCCACTTCCAAAAGAAGGCTTATGGCTCTATCTCGCCGTAACTGATCAAGCAATCAGTGTGGTCTTAGTCAGTAGAAGAGAAGGCGTCGAGCATCCAGTCTATTATATCAGTCACACTCTTTTTCCGGCTGAAACTCGCTATTCAAAACCTGAGAAGGTCATCCTAGCCTTACTCACTGCATCGCGTCGCCTTCAACCTTACTTCGTCTCCCACCAGATCACTGTCATTTCAGAGCATCCACTCAAAGATATCGTTGACAAAGCTGGTAGAGCGGGTCGTATGACCAAATGGGTGATCGAAATGAGCTCCCTGGGGATTCAGTTCGAATCTCGCACTTCTATCAAAGGTCAAGCTATTGCTGATTTTCTAGCTGACTTTCCAGTTGAAGACCCCATCACTTGGGAGGAAGATATTGATATGCGTCTTGAAGATGAAGACGAGCCTCCATCCAATACAACTGTTAAAATCAATCCAAATCTCGAGGCTATTGCTGCTAATCCCCCATGGAAACTTTACACTGATGGAGCTTCAAGCGTGATCGGTTCAGGCATTGGGATAGTCTTAATATCCCCCGAGCTCGATCATCTGCAAAAGGTTGTCCTCCTTGGATTCAACGCTACCAACAATGAAGCCGAGTACGAAGCACTCCTTTCTGGACTTGAAATTGCTGAATCTCTGGGGGTAGATCGACTCATTATCTACAGCGACTCCCAACTAGTCATAAGGCAGATCAACGGGGAATATACAGCAAGAGAAGAAAGAATGCTACATTATTTGGCCCTAGTACAACGTCTTCAACAACGTTTTACTAGTACTGAATTTATTCAAATTCCAAGAGCAGAGAATCGAGAAGCAGACGCCTTAGCCAATGCTGCCTCAGTTCTTGGAGACTCACTCGGAGGAAGGCAAATACAAATCGATTATCAAGAACTGCCCAAGACCATCCCCGATCAACAGATCCTTACTACTACAAAGAAATCTGGGGGTGGAGATCAATTAACGTTGAACCTCACTACTACAAATGAGCTTGAAGACTGGAGACAATCAATTTTCGACTTCTTCGAACATGGCAAAATGCCAGAAGATCCAAATCAAGCCCGAAGGCTTCAAAGGAAGCTCCCATGCTACATCCTACAAGGAAAAGATCTATACTTCAAATCTCACAACGGGATGTTGCTCAAGTGCCTTGGTCCCGAGCAAGCACAGGCAATCCTGATTAATATCCACTCTGGAGCTTGTGGGAATCATTCGGGAGGAAGATCTCTTGAAGCTAAAACGAAACTACAAGGTTATTACTGGCCTACAATGGCAAAAGATGCTCGACAAATTGTTCAAAGATGCGAGCCATGCCAACGACACACTCGAGCTATCCATCTCCCTGCAGATGAGCTTCATCAACTATCAAGTCCCTGGCCTTTCCATCAATGGGGGTTAGATTTCTTGGGTCCTTTCCCTCCAACTCCGAGCAAGAAGAAGTATCTACTGCTTGCCACTGATTACTTTACCAAATGGGTGGAAGCTGTGCCCCTCTTCCGAGAGACTGACGATGAAGTGATCAAATTCATTCGGCACAACATCTTCTCAAGATTTGGTACACCTCAAGTTCTCGTTGCTGACAATGGAGCTCAATTTGATTCCGACAAATTCCGAGAGCTCTGTCTGAACAACGGTATCAAGCTATTCTATTCAACTCCAAGATATCCTCAATGCAATGGTCAAGCTGAAGCCTCAAATAGAGCTATACTTGGTATACTCAAGAAGAAACTCAACAGCAAAAAAGGATTATGGGAACAGGTCTTACCTGAAGTTCTTTGGGGGTATCGCACAACTCCGAGAAGATCAACAGGGTTCTCGCCCTTTCGTCTAACCTATGGATCGGAAGCAGTGCTCCCAACAGAAAACATATCAAGTACCCTGAAGACCAGAGCAGTTGAAGAAGGAATCAACGAAGAACTTCGGATCAATGATCTAGACTCCTCTAAAGAATTACGAGATCAAGCTTCACTTTGTGTGACCAAGTACCAACAGAAGATCAAATGAGCCTACGACGAGAAAGTCTACAAGAGACAGTTCCCAGTGGGTAGTCTAGTTCTCAGAGCAGTTTTTTACAACACCAAAGAACACAGTAGTGGGAAGCTTGCTCCCAACTAGGAAGGTCCATACATCGTTGAATCAGTTGGAGGCAAAGGTTCTTACAGACTGATCTCACCAGAAGGAGATAGATTGCCTCGAGCTTGGAATTCTAGACACCTCAAGTTGTTCTATCCATGATGTAAATTCTGTGATGAATAAAGATCTCTTTCAAATGTTCAAATGTGCAAGTGTTCAGCTTTTCAATTCAAGTTCTGAAGCAGTTTCAAATTATCCATATTCAAGCTACCAAGTCTTTTAACAAGTTTGGGTGTTAGAGTTGCGACTCAACCCCTTACTGGCAAATGTTAAACTGACCTTCAAATTTCAATATTTAATTTCAATCAAATTCTTTATCGTCTAACAAGTTTGGGTGCTTGAGTTGCGACTCAACCCCTCACATACAAGTGTTACACGAATTCAAATTCAAATTTCAAGTTACAATAAGTTTGGGTAATCAAGTTGCGACTTGACCCCTTACATTCAAAAGATTGTATCTATTCTAATGCTATCCAGAACATGACATTCAAAGACATTCAACTCAAGAGATTCAATTTTCAAACACTAAAAAGATCTTTTGATTATCAAAATGAATTTGCCAAATACAATGATGAGCTGCTACATGTCAAGAGTTTATAAGTGTAAACAACAAAGAAAAGGTAGAAATACATCAGGGCTTGGCTACACTTGGAACACGCGACTTCTCTCCTTCAGATCCGCCATGAGGTTTGCTCGCAGCGAAGCTTTAGAAGATCGGACACTGCTGACATGTGCCCTGAGTGCCTCTTCCGCTTTCTAGGCCGTTTCTTTGTAACTCTTGCATTCAGACAATGCATACTCCAACGCCTTCTTGGAAGTCTCCTCCCTGACAGTAAAAGCAGCATATTGAGCAGCAAGTCGTTCTTTCAGCTCCTTGATCTCGTTGGTACGACCACAGGACACGTCCTCAATCTTAGAGAGTCGATTCTTCAAAGATTCAATTTCGTGACCCTGCGCTTCGCAACGGTCCTGCAGCCCCTTGATCTCCAGCTTCCCCTTGCGAAGATCCTCAATCTTGGCCTTGAGAGAGGTTTTCTTCAAAGTCAAGAGCTCCCTCAACCCATCTCTCTCCTCGCTCACAGCCTTCAGTTCAGCTGTCAAACGGGTTACCTCAGAGGCAGCCTCCCACTCTCCCGCCTTCCTAGAGAGGGAGCTTGCGATTCTCAAAACTGCTGAGCTCTGCAGGAGAATAGAGAGTTAGAATTATTTTGAAGATACAACTCAAATGAAAGATCAAGCAGATGCACATACCACTACATCTAGCCGATCGAAGGCTTCTTCAAAAGTCGCTTCCGGAATATTGCAAAGCTTCCGGATCACGCTGGTCGGGTGGTTGATGTCAACATCACCCAAGCTCTTCATCTTCGGAGTCGAGCCAACAGGCGCACCTGCAAACAACACAAGAGATCAAAGTGTTAGAATATTTTCAAATATTTTCAAGCTTCAAAGACAAGACAGCCAATCAAAACAAGTTAGTACAGATACCTGAAGCCTCGACTTGAGGAGCGTTTCCCTTCCCACGGTCGGAGCTCTTACCCTTGGGGGTCGATTTCTCCTTGATGGGGGTTGGCTCTAGCAAGGGTTGAGGGGTAGCATCACCCACCCGGCTTCCTCTCTCCAAGTGAGCAGGAGAGGGAACATCTCGAGGAGGTGAAACTCCCCCTTCGTCCTCGTGCCCGCTCGAATTATCGAGCCCTGCCACCATGGCAGCTACCTCCTCAGCCAGAGATCGTGAAGGGGGTGGGGGTTGTTCAACCTCCACACCCCCACTTGTAGTTGCCCCTTCCAGACGGGGAATCTTGGGAGGTATCTGATCGAGGGGTGTGGGGTTGCTTCCAACCCCACCACTCCCCGATATCTTGATCTTGAAACGCAGGGGGTTCTTCTTCAATTCCCCAAAGTGATAAGTAGGAATCACTTTGGGGCCATCGCCTGTTGCGTCCATCACTCCCTCCATCTTGCGAGCCTTACCCTCGTCTATGAGGATAGGCTGCGATTCCTCATCAGCACCACCAGTGGGGGTGGGAGGAATTTCTTCCTCACCATCCCCACGTCCTTGGCCACCATCAGTGGGGGTGGGAGGAATTTCTTCCTCACCACCCCCATCTTCATTATCATCTTCGCCATCCTCTTCATCGCCTTCGACATCTTCATTATCATCATCATCACCATCTGCATTCTCTTCATCTTTACCTCCACCTTCCTCTCTCTCTACTTCCTCTTCATCTTCCTCATCCTTTTTCTTCTCATCATCCTCCTGCTTAATCGGGATTTTCCTCTTCTTCTTTGCTGGGCCTTGGCGAGGTATCACCAATTTCTCCTCTGAGGGAAGTGCACGCCTGGCTCTATAAGCCTTCTTCTCGAATCGAAGCCTTCTAACAATTTTTCCAGACTGAGGGTCCTCCTCGTAATCTGAGTAGATGACCTCATTATCTTCGTAGCGAAGCTTCGATCGATGGAGAAGGTTGGCTTTGCCATGTCTAACCGGGCAATTCGAGAACTGTTTCCAAGATCGAGTCCCGCATGTCAACTCCAAGAAGAGGTTGTCAAGGACCCCTACTCGCTCTGGAGGCCAAGAGAGAGCTCCTCCTGTGCAGTACATATCAGTCTCTTTGTGCACCTTGTATCGGGGAACCTCCGGTACTGACAGAGGAGTCCACGCACCAGACACCGACAGCGGCCAGTTTGTGTAAAGCTTGTCGGAGCCAATGGTGTCAAAAATCGGGCGGAGGGCAGTAACACCTGTCAGATAGTAGAACGGGCTATCCTTCCTCCAGGCCCATCGGTAGTGATAAAAGAAATATCCCAGCTCGATTCGAGCTTCTTCACCTTCAGGGAGGCTGGAGTAGCATTCCCTAAGTTCCTTCTGGAAGTCCGACTCTACGCGACAGAAAGCGTAGATGATCCTCCAGGAGTTCCCAGTAACCTGTCCGGGACAGAGACCGGAGGTGTTCAGCAACCTCACGGCGAAAGGAGGCAGCGGAAGGCGCAGTCCACAGTTGAGCTGGCCGATCGTGACGATGGTTCCCATCACTTGCTCCTTGCTCGCCCACGAAACAAAGACTGTCCGCCTATCAACGCCAAAAGCGAATAAAACACCCGGAAGCGCTGGTCGAGCCTTTCCCTCTGTGAAAAATGACAGCAACTCATGCAGCTTCTTCCTCTTTGCATCTGTAAGTTTACTGCCGATGTTGTACCCAAACTCAGGCTCCGCCGCCAAAGGTAGCTACGGGAAGAGAACAAACTTAGCCTTGGGGATCTGCTCTGGCCTTGACGGTGCAGTAGCGAATCCCACTCCTTGGTGTCTCTTGCCCAGTTGGCCAAGCTTGATCAATTCGGCCTTGCCTTTGCCTCGGCCCTTCGGAGCAGAAGAGACCTCGACAACTTCCTTGCCCTTCCTCTTGGAAGGAACTGCACTCTTCTTCGAACTACCCGAAGACGCCATTTGACCGATCAAAGGGAGATGAAGAACGAGAGATGGGAAGCAAAGAATCTGGACTTCGAAAAATTCTGAGAGCGTGAGGCGAAAAAAGACAGCGAGAAAAATTATATACCCAGGGTAAAACCGGTGCAAAAATCGAGAAGACACGTGTCTTCACCATATCAAATCGCGTGTTTTTGTAGGTACACGTGGCATCCATCCGTAGCAAGCGCAAAACCAGACGAACAGTTGGGGCCAGACGAAGCGTCAGACCACCGGTCCACTCGAACCACCAGACCAAGCAAACCACCGGTCCGAGTGAACCGGTCCGCCGGTTCAAAGTTACATTCAGGCAAACCAAAGATTCAGAGCAGAAAAAATCAAACTCCATCGATATTCAAGACTGCCAAAGATCAAAGGAAAAGTACAAGCTATACCACTTCCTCAAAAGTACAGGTTCAAGACTAACCTTGACCGGCTGATTTTAGCCGAATGGGCAAACTTGACCGTTCGGTCAAAATCAACCGATCGGTCAATTTTCTACTGGATCTGGCTAAAAACTGTTGGTTTTTGCCGATCACCCAAACCTTGACCGGCTGATTTTAGTCGAACGGTCAAACTTGACCGTTCGGTCAAAATCAACCGATCGGTCAATTTTCTACTGGATCTGGCTAAAAACTGTGGGTTTATGCCGATCACCCAAGCCTTGACCGGCTGATTTTAGCCGAACGGTCAAACTTGACCGTTCGGTCAAAATCAACCGATCGTTCAATTTTCTACTGGATCAGGCGGAAAACTAAGGTTTTTTGCCGATCACCCACTCCTTGACCGGTTGAAATTGACCGTTCGGTCAAAATCAACCGATTGGTCAATTTTCTACTGGATCTGGCTAAAAACTGAGGGTTTTTGCCGATCACCCAAACCTTGACCGGCTGATTTTAGCCGAACGGTCAAAGTTGACCGTTCGGTCAAAATCAACCGATCGGTTAATTTTCCACTGGATCTGGCTAAAAACTGTGGGTTTTTGCCGATCACCCAATCCTTGACCGGTTGAAATTGACCGTTCGGTCAAATTTAACCGATCGGTCAAATTTGACCGATCGGTCAAAATTTACCGATCGATCAAAATCAACCGATCGGTCAAATTTCCACTGGATCGGTCAAAAACACCATGTTTTTTGACCGATCACCTAATCCTTGACCGGTTGAAATTGACCATTCGGTCAAATTTAACCTATCGGTCAAATTTGACCGATCGGTCAAAATTGACCGATCGGTCAAAATCAACCGATCGGTCAAATTTCCACTGGATCGATCAAAAAACCATGTTTTTTGACCGATCACCTAATCCTTGACCGGTTGAAATTAACCGTTCGGTCAAATTTAACCGATCGGTCAAATTTGACTGATCGGTCAAAATCAACCGATCGGTCAAATTTCCACTGGATCAGTCAAAAAACCATGTTTTTTGACCGATCACCTAATCCTTGACCGGTTGAAATTGACCGTTCGATCAAATTTAACCGATCGGTCAAATTTGACCGATCGGTCAAAATTGACCGATCGGTCAAAATCAACCGATCGGTCAATTTTCCACTGGATCGATCAAAAAAGCATGTTTTTTGACCGATCACACAATCCTTGACCGGTCGAAACTGACCGTTTGGTCAAATTTGACCGATCGGTCAAATTTGACCGATCAGCCTTTTTTATACTAACATTTCGACAAGCCTCTTTGTGCCTTTTCTAGACAGGGGGTTGCTGTTTTTTGCACCAAAATCCAAGCCAGCTAAAGTAGCCTCTAGCTAACTTGGAGGGGGTAACTGTGGGTGCAAATTTTGGTAAGAAGGTTGCCAACAGCGGGACCCACCGGCCCTGCCTGGTGGGCCCCCGGAGACCACAGCGGGACCCACCGGCCCTGCCTGGTGGGCCCCCGGAGATCACAGCGGGACCCACCGGCCCTGCCTGGTGGGCCCCCGGAGACTACCACGGGACCTACCGGCCCTGCCTGGTGAGCCCACGAAGACTACCACGGGACCCACCGGCCCTGCCTGGTGGGCCCACGAAGACTACCACGGGACCCACCGGCCCTGCCTGGAGGATCCCCAGATACAGCAGCAGATACCGCCATTTGCCCCGGAATTCCTCCCCGGGAAGTCTATAAATAGCAGAGCCTTCGAATGTAAAAGGATCCAAAATCCATTTTCCACTCTGAGATCTGATTTTCAGAACCAGAGCTCTGGAATTTCTATCTTCTCACCCTTCACCTCTACTTGATCATCTTCTTGTCTTTGAAGAGATCAAAAAGGCTTTAAGTAGCACTCGGCCTGTCGAGGTTACTTGGAGAAAAGTGTTAGTGAATTCGGGTTGCACCCTATAGCACGGAGACGTAGGCTTCGGCTGAACTCCGAGATCACTTCTCGTGTCAAAAACTCTCTGATTGCATCTCTCTGTTTGCATATCAAAAGGCTTCTACTTCAATCAACAGATCGACCAACGATCTTCGACGTCAACTTCAACTTCAATTGACTAGTGCTGCGAAAGTCTTCGGGTCGGCACGAAGATTTTTCCCCCACAGTTTGGCGCCGTCTGTGGGATCCGATCAAAAAGTCAAGCTCTCCGCTACTACTTGATCGATTGAGCCTACAACCTATCTTGATAGTCAAACTTCCTCACCCTCTCGGTTGATCAGACAACTGATCGGGCGGCACTCTCGTTGCACCTTTCGCTCTCTGAATGGCGAAGACGAAACATCAAGGTCAACCAGAAGGAAGTAACACTCAACAACAAGCACGTCCTGAGACTCGTTCGATGAGTCAAAGGCTCAACTTTGGGCAGCCCCTTGCTGCCCCCGAGATGGGGGTTCGTTCAGGGAGTGGAAGGTCTGTCGACCGACCTATCGCCCCTCTTGCACGACAATCGGTTGGGCAAACTGCTCCCACTCCTGCTGAAGACCCTCCATCGACCTACCAAGTCTCTGCGGTCGACTTCTAACTACTCCAATTGGCGAAGCAAAATGCCACCCTCACCGCTGAGAGGGATGCCCTGAAAAGGGCAGCTTCTGAGGCTGGGATCGCTCTTCCTATCCCCTCTACAAGTGAGAGGGTCGACCTTCCTCGACATTCAATTCACTCCGAGCAACGGAGGTCAATGGGCACTGCTGCCCTCGAGAGGATCCGACGCGACCCAACTCCCTCTGCTGCCCCCTGGAAGCAGAGTATTTAGGATCGCCTTGATGACGAGTCTTCCCAATCGTCTTCTGGCCGCAACTGCGACAAGAGGGCACCTTCAAAGCTCAATATACCAAGGAAGCACCAAATGAAAGGCGCTCCTTCAAAGAGTCGAATTTCCCCATCCATTCCACTTCAACGAGGACTCGGATCGGACCTTCGACACCGACTTCAACCAGCAAATACTTCAATACCTGAGCAAGACCTTGCGATCTTGCCCCTTGACCCACCTCAAGGTCAAGGACATGGTCGTAGGGATGGCTATTCCTCTGTTGGACCCCTATATCGAAGCCACTTCGAATCAACATTCCCAAGGGGCTGGAGAACTCCTGTCCTCCCCAAATTCAACTGCGTACGAGGAGATCCTACTCTCCACATCCTTGCATTCAAGCAAGCTCTAACGCCGCATGAAGAAGAAAACAACGTGCTCTGCCGCACCTTCGCAGGAAGTCTCGACGAGCCGTCTCTTGATTGGTATCACAATCTCCGAGCTGGGTCCATCACCCAGTTCGATGTTTTGGCTAAACTCTTCGTGCAGCATTATCAGCTCAATCTGAAGCCCGAGAAGAAGCTAGACTCTCTCTATCGGCTAAGGATGGGTGCTGACGAGACTCTCCGAAGTTTCACTAGGAGGTTTCGCAACGAGCATGCCGCCCTCTCTGGAAGACATCTGGATGATGAAGCCATCATGTTGGCTTTCCAGAACGCTCTCCGCTTCGATGTACACATCTACAAAGACTTCATCCGCAATCCTCCTCCTTCTCTCGGTGCTATGTTCGATCGGATCCAGAGAGAGATCGAGGTTGAAGATGATCAAGTCGCTCGGAAAGGGCGAGAAACAAAGCAAAGGCCTGCAGAGAGAGAAGCTCCCAAGTATGCTGCCAAGGCTCACAATGCTGAGGCAGCAGCCAATCCAGCCAGCAAGCGATCAAAGAATGACGGGCATCGATCTCCAACGAAGACGACTTTCACCGAGTGGAATATGCCGGTCGAACAGATACTCGACCGCATTCAACACGAGGAGTTCCTTCGAAGGCCCAATCCACTTCAGCCAAACACAAAGTTTACGGCTGATAAAACTGTTTATTGCGATTTCCATCGAAGCCATGGCCATTCCACCGATCGGTGCTATCGGCTAAAGTTTCATCTCGAAGACTTGCTGAGAGAAGGCCATCTCCATGAATTCACCAGAGAAGGACAAGATTAACGTCGATCCTCTGCAAAGGGGAAAGAGGCTTGCTGGATTCATCAGATCTCTTCCAACCCATCACCTCTCACTGTGAATGCCAATGTCTTGGGCATTCATGGATCGTTGCATAATCAATCAGTGACTGGGAAGGAAGTCGATCGGCAGATTCGACGCATGTTCCACGTTCGATCTACTGCAAACAAAGAAGATACCTGGATCGAGAAGCCCATCGAAGGTCTTGCTTGGCCGTCCATCGTCTTCAACGACACCGATCTTCAAGGAGTTCATACTCCACACCGAGACCCCCTTGTTTTGAAACTCATCATCGACGAAAGTACCGTCAATCGGATCCTCATCGACACCGGGAGCTCCATCGACATTATGTTCTCAGACTGTTTCAAACGTCTGGGGCATAAGTATCAAAGCCTTGACGTCGTCCCGACGGTGATCACTGGCTTCAACGGCAAACAAAGCATCACAGTGGGTGAGTCAAGGTTCACTCTCGATCTTAGCCGAGAGACTCGAGTCTCGGTCAGGTTCGCAATTGTCGAAGGAGTATCCAGCTACAACGCCATCCTCGGGCGACCATTCCTCCACCAGATCAATGCCATCTCCTCTTCTTATCATCAACTACTCAAGTTTGCAACTGGAGAAGGCATCGTCTGCATTCGAGGTGATCAGCAAGCTGGAAGATCTTGTGAGGCTGCTGCGGCTAAGACAGATCGAAAGATCAACATTGCTCCTCCAAAGCGACCACGAGATGAAGCTGGTCCCTCTTCCAAATAGCAATCAAAGGAGATCCCGTTGACCGAACCTCCACCAATCGAATGGGAAGCATCACCTTCAGTTGAAGAAATCATCCCAATCAACATCGGCAGTGGAGATCTCCCTCGACAAACTTTCATTGGTACCGGTCTTAGCGACGCAGAAGCGCAAGACATGGTATCCTTCCTCCAGTCCAATATCGACGTCTTCGCTTGGTGCTTTGAAGACATGCCTGGAATCAATCCAGATGACGCTTGTCACCGACTTGCGATCAAAGAAGAAATGAAGCCTGTCAAGCAGAAGCCACGTACCATTCGACCAGAGCTACAAGTTGCTGTTCAAGAAGAAATCACCAAGCTACTCGCAGCAGGCTTCATCCGAGAAGTAGAGTATCCTACTTGGATCTCTAATATTGTGGCTGTTCCGAAGAAGAATAGGAAGGTCAGAGTCTGCATCGACTTCACCAATCTCAACAAGGCTTGCCCCAAAGATCCTTTCCCCATGCCAAGGATAGATAGACTCGTCGATGCCACTGCTGGCCACGAGCTATTGTCTTTCATGGATGGGTATTCTGGGTATAATCAAATTCCTCTTCACGCTGATGATCAAGAGAAGACGTGTTTTGTGACTAGCCGAGGCCTCTATTGCTACAATGTCATGCCATTCGGCCTCAAAAATACTGGATCCACCTATCAAAGGTTAGTCACAAAGATGTTCGAAGATCAGATCGGTCGCAACGTCGAAGTCTACGTCGATGATCTCCTCACCAAGAGCTCCGTACGAAGCAAGCATCTTTCTAATCTGGCAGAAACCTTTCAAGTTCTTCGAAAATATCGTATGAAGCTCAATCCAGCCAAGTGTGCTTTCGGAGTTCAATCTGGCAAATTCCTGGGTCATCTTGTGACCAGGAGGGGTATTGAAGCCAATCCCGATCAAATTCGAGCTATCCTCGACATGCCATCACCTACCAATCGAAAGGAAGTACAGCGACTCACTGGAAGACTTGCTGCCCTCAATCGGTTCATCTCAAAGTCTTCTGACAAATGTAAACCTCTCTTCGACAAACTACGAAAGGCGGATACTTCAGGGTGGAGTCCGATTTGTGAAGAAGCATTTCAAAGCATCAAGAAATATCTGGTGCAAGCTCCTATCTTGACGGCTCCACTTCCAAAAGAAGGCTTATGGCTCTATCTCGCCGTAACTGATCAAGCAATCAGTGCGGTCTTAGTCAGTAGAAGAGAAGGCGTCGAGCATCCAGTCTATTATATCAGTCACACTCTTCTTCCGGCTGAAACTCGCTATTCAAAAACTGAGAAGGTCATCCTAGCCTTACTCACTGCATCGCGTCGCCTTCAACCTTACTTCGTCTCCCACCAGATCACTGTCATTTCAGAGCATCCACTCAAAGATATCGTTGACAAAGCTGGTAGAGCGGGTCGTATGACCAAATGGGTGATCGAAATGAGCTCCCTGGGGATTCAGTTCGAATCTCGCACTTCTATCAAAGGTCAAGCTATTGCTGATTTTCTAGCTGACTTTCCAGTTGAAGACCCCATCACTTGGGAGGAAGATATTGATATGCGTCTTGAAGATGAAGACGAGCCTCCATCCAATACAACTGTTAAAATCAATCCAAATCTCGAGGCTATTGCTGCAACTCCCCCATGGAAACTTTACACTGATGGAGCTTCAAGCGCGATCGGTTCAGGCATTGGGATAGTCTTAATATTCCCTGAGCTCGATCATCTGCAAAAGGCTGTCCTCCTTGGATTCAACGCTACCAACAATGAAGCCGAGTACGAAGCACTCCTTTCTGGACTTGAAATTACTGAATCTCTGGGGGTAGATCGACTTATTATCTACAGCGACTCCCAACTAGTCATAAGGCAGATCAACGGGGAATATACAGCAAGAGAAGAAAGAATGCTACATTATTTGGCCCTAGTACAACGTCTTCAACAATGTTTTACTAGTACTGAATTTATTCAAATTCCAAGAGCAAAGAATCGAGAAGCAGACGCCTTAGCCAATGCTGCCTCAGTTCTTGGAGACTCACTCGGAGGAAGGCAAATACAAATCGATTATCAAGAACTGCCCAAGACCATCCCCGATCAACAGATCCTTACTACTACAAAGAAATCTGGGGGTGGAGATCAATTAACGTTGAACCTCACTACTACAAATGAGCTTGAAGACTGGAGACAATCAATTTTCGACTTCTTCGAACATGGCAAAATGCCAGAAGATCCAAATCAAGCCCGAAGGCTTCAAAGGAAGCTCCCATGCTACATCCTACAAGGAAAAGATCTATACTTCAAATCTCACAACGGGATGTTGCTCAAGTGCCTTGGTCCCGAGCAAGCACAGGCAATCCTGATTAATATCCACTCTGGAGCTTGTGGGAATCATTCGGGAGGAAGATCTCTTGAAGCTAAAACGAAACTACAAGGTTATTACTGGCCTACAATGGCAAAAGATGCTCGACAAATTGTTCAAAGATGCGAGCCATGCCAATGACACGCTCGAGCTATCCATCTCCCTGCAGATGAGCTTCATCAACTATCAAGTCCCTGGCCTTTCCATCAATGGGGGTTAGATTTCTTGGGTCCTTTCCCTCCAACTCTGAGCAAGAAAAAGTATCTACTGCTTGCCACTGATTACTTTACCAAATGGGTGGAAGCTATGCCCCTCTTCCGAGAGACTGACGACGAAGTGATCAAATTCATTCGGCACAACATCTTCTCAAGATTTGGTACACCTTAAGTTCTCGTTGCTGACAATGGAGCTCAATTTGATTCCGACAAATTCCGAGAGTTCTGTCTGAACAATGGTATCAAGCTATTCTATTCAACTCCAAGATATCCTCAATGCAATGGTCAAGCTGAAGCCTCAAATAGAGCTATACTTGGTATACTCAAGAAGAAACTCAACAACAAAAAAGGATTGTGGGAACAGGTCTTACCTGAAGTTCTTTGGGGGTATCGAACAACTCCGAGAAGATCAACAGGGTTCTCGCCCTTTCGTCTAACCTATGGATCGGAAGCAGTGCTCCCAACAGAAAACATATCAAGTACCCTGAAGACCAGAGCAGTTGAAGAAGGAATCAACAAAGAACTTCGGATCAATGATCTAGACTCCTCTGACGAATTACGAGATCAAGCTTCACTTTGTGTGGCCAAGTACCAACAGAAGATCAAACGAGCCTACGACGAGAAAGTCTACAAGAGACAGTTCCCAGTGGGTAGTCCAGTTCTCAGAGCAGTTTTTTACAACACCAAAGAACACAGCAGTGGGAAGCTTGCTCCCAACTGGAAAGGTCCATACATCGTTGAATCAGTTGGAGGCAAAGGTTCTTACAGACTGATCTCACCAGAAGGAGATAGATTGCCTCGAGCTTGGAATTCTAGACACCTCAAGTTGTTCTATCCATGATGTAAATTCTGTGATGAATAAAGATCTCTTTCAAATGTTCAAATGTGCAAGTGTTCAGCTTTTCAATTCAAGTTCTGAAGCAGTTTTAAATTATCCATATTCAAGCTACCAAGTCTTTTAACAAGTTTGGGTGTTAGAGTTGCGACTCAACCCCTTACTGGCAAATGTTAAACTGACCTTCAAATTTCAATATTCAATTTCAATCAAATTCTATATCGTCTAACAGGTTTGGGTGCTTGAGTTGCGACTCAACCCCTCACATACAAGTGTTACACGAATTCAAATTCAAATTTCAAGTTACAATAAGTTTGGGTAATCAAGTTGCGACTTGACCCCTTACATTCAAAAGATTGTATCTATTCTAATGCTATCCAGAACATGACATTCAAAGACATTCAACTCAAGAGATTCAATTTTCAAACACCAAAAAGATCTTTTGATTATCAAAATGAATTTGCCAAATACAATGATGAGCTGCTACATGTCAAGAGTTTACAAGTGTAAACAACAAAGAAAAGGTAGAAATACATTAGGGCTTGGCTACACTTGGAACACGCGACTTCTCTCCTTCAGATCCGCCACGAGGTTTGCTCGCAACCGAAGCTTTAGAAGATCGGACACTGCTGACATGTGCCCTGAGTGCCTCTGCCGCTTTCTCGGCCGTTTCTTTGTAACTCTTGCATTCAGACAATGCATGCTCCAACGCCTTCTTGGAAGTCTCCTCCCTGACAGTAAAAGCAGTATGTTGAGCAGCAAGTCGTTCTTTCAGCTCCTTGATCTCGTTGGTACGACCACAGGACACGTCCTCAATCTTGGAGAGTTGATTCTTCAAAGATTCAAGTTCGTGACCCTGCGCTTCGCAACGGTCCTGCAGCCCCTTGATCTCCAGCTTCCCCTTGCGAAGATCCTCAATCTTGGCCTTGAGAGAGGTTTTCTTCGAAGTCAAGAGCTCCCTCAACCCATCTCTCTCCTCGCTCACAGCCTTCAGTTCGGCTGTCAAACGGGTTACCTCAGAGGCAGCCTCCCGCTCTCCCGCCTTCCTAGAGAGGGAGCTTGCGATTCTCAAAACTGCTGAGCTCTGCAGGAGAATAGAGAGTTAGAATTATTTTGAAGATACAACTCAAATGAAAGATCAAGCAGATGCACATACCACTACATCTAGCCGATCGAAGGCTTCTTCAAAAGTCGCTTCCGGAATATTGCAAAGCTTCCGGATCACGCTGGTCGGGTGGTTGATGTCAACATCACCCAAGCTCTTCATCTTCGGAGTCGAGCCAACAGGCACACCTGCAAACAACACAAGAGATCAAAGTGTTAGAATATTTTCAAATATTTTCAAGCTTCAAAGACAAGACAGCCAATCAAAACAAGTTAGTACAGATACCTGAAGCCTCGACTTGAGGAGCCTTTCCCTTCCCATGGTCGGAGCTCTTACCCTTGGGGGTCGATTTCTCCTTGATGGGGGTTGGCTCTGGCAAGGGTTGAGGGGTAGCATCACCCACCCGGCTTCCTCTCTCCAAGTGAGCAGGAGAGGGAACATCTCGAGGAGGTGAAGCTCCCCCTTCGTCCTCGTGCCCGCTCGAATTATCGAGCCCTGCCACTATGGCAGCTACCTCCTCAGCCAGAGATCATGAAGGGGGTGGGGGTTGTTCAACCTCCACACCCCTACTTGTAGTTGCCCCTTCCAGATGGGGAACCTCGGGAGGTATCTGATCGAGGGGTGTGGGGTTGCTTCCAACCCCACCACTCCCCGATATCTTGATCTTGAAACGCAGGGGGTTCTTCTTCAATTCCCCAAAGTGATAAGTAGGAATCACTTTGGGGCCATCGCCTGTTGCGTCCATCACTCCCTCCATCTTGCGAGCCTTACCCTCGTCTATGAGGATAAGCTGCGATTCCTCATCAACACCACCAGTGGGGGTGGGAGGAATTTCTTCCTCACCATCCCCACGTCCTTGGCCACCATCAGTGGGGGTGGGAGGAATTTCTTCCTCACCACCCCCATCTTCATTATCATCTTCGCCATCCTCTTCATCGCCTTCGACATCTTCATTATCATCATCATCACCATCTGCATTCTCTTCATCTTCACCTCCACCTTCCTCTCTCTCTACTTCCTCTTCATCTTCCTCATCCTTTTTCTTCTCATCATCCTCCTGCTTAATGGGGATTTTCCTCTTTTTCTTTGCTGGGCCTTGGCGAGGTATCACCAATTTCTCCTTTGAGGGAAGTGCGCGCCTGGCTCCATAAGCCTTCTTCTCGAATCGAAGCCTTCTAACAATTTTTCCAGACTGAGGGTCCTCCTCGTAATCTGAGTAGATGACCTCATTATCTTCGTAGCGAAGCTTCGATCGATGGAGAAGGTTGGCTTTGCCATGTCTAACCGGGCAATTCGAGAACTGTTTCCAAGATCGAGTCCCGCATGTCAACTCCAAGAAGAGGTTGTCAATGACCCCTACTCGCTCTGGAGGCCAAGAGAGAGCTCCTCCTGTGCAGTACATATTAGTCTCTTTGTGCACCTTGTATCGGGGAACCTCCGGTACTGACAGAGGAGTCCACGCACCAGACACCGACAGCGGCCAGTATGTGTAAAGCTTGTCGGAGCCAATGGTGTCAAAAATCGGGCGGAGGGCAGTAACACCTGTCAGATAGTAGAACGGGCTATCCTTCCTCCAGGCCCATCGGTAGTGATAAAAGAAATATCCCAGCTCGATTCGAGCTTCTTCACCTTCAGGGAAGCTGGAGTAGCATTCCCTAAGTTCCTTCTGGAAGTCCGACTCTACGCGACAGAAAGCGTAGATGATCCTCCAGGAGTTCCCAGTAACCTGTCCGGGATAGAGACCGGAGGTGTTCAGCAACCTCGCGGCGAAAGGAGGCAGCGGAAGGCGCAGTCCACAGTTGAGCTGGCCGATCGTGACGATGGTTCCCATCACTTGCTCCTTGCTCGCCCACGAAACAAAGACTGTCCGCCTATCAAAGCCAAAAGCGGATAAAACACCCGGAAGCACTGGTCGAGCCTTTCCCTCTGTGAAAAATGACAGCAACTCATGCAGCTTCTCCCTCTTTGCATCTGTAAGTTTACTGCCGATGTTGTACCCAAACTCAGGCTCCGCCGCCAAAGGTAGCTGCGGGCAGAGAACAAACTTAGCCTTAGGGATCTGCTCTGGCCTTGACAGTGCAGTAGCGAATCCCACTCCTTGGTGCCTCTTTCCCAGTTGGCCAAGCTCGATCAATTCGGCCTTGCCTTTGCCTCGGCCCTTTGGAGTAGAAGAAACCTCGACAACTTCCTTGCCCTTCCTCTTGGAAGGAACTGCACTCTTCTTCGAACTACCCGAAGACGCCATTTGACCGATCGAAGAGAGATGAAGAACGAGAGATGGGAAGCAAAGAATCTGGACTTCGAAAAATTCTGAGAGCGTGAGGCGAAAAAAGACAGCGAGAAAAATTATATACCCAGGGTAAAACCGGTGCGAAAATCGAGAAGACACGTGTCTTCACCATATCAAATCGCGTGTTTTTGTAGGTACACGTGGCATCCATCCGTAGCAAGCGCAAAACCAGACGAACAGTTAGGGCCAGACGAAGCGTCAGACCACCGGTCCACTCGAACCACGAGACCAAGCAAACCACCGGTCCGAGTGAACCGGACCGCCGGTTCAAAGTTACATTCAAGCAAACCGAAGATTCAGAGCAGAAAAAATCAAACTCCATCGATATTCAAGACTGCCAAAGATCAAAGGAAAAGTACAAGCTATACCACTTCCTCAAAAGTACAGGTTCAAGACTAACCTTGACCGGCTGATTTTAGCCGAACGGGCAAACTTGACCGTTCGGTCAAAATCAACCGATCGGTCAATTTTCTACTGGATCTGGCTAAAAACTGTGGGTTTTTGCCGATCACCCAAACCTTGATCGGCTGATTTTAGCCGAACGGTTAAACTTGACCGTTCGGTCAAAATCAACCGATCGGTCAATTTTCTACTGGATCTGGCTAAAAACTGTGGGTTTTTGCCGATCACCCAAACCTTGACCGGCTGATTTTAGCCGAACGGTCAAACTTGACCGTTCGGTCAAAATCAACCGATCGTTCAATTTTCTACTGGATCAGGCGGAAAACTAAGGTTTTTTGCCGATCACCCACTCCTTGACCGGTTGAAATTGACCGTTCGGTCAAAATCAACCGATCGGTCAATTTTCTACTGGATCTGGCTAAAAACTGAGGGTTTTTGCCGATCACCCAAACCTTGACCGGCTGATTTTAGCCGAACGGTCAAACTTGACCGTTTGGTCAAAATCAACCGATCGGTCAATTTTCCACTGGATCTGGCTAAAAACTGTGGGTTTTTGTCGATCACCCAATCCTTGACCGGTTGAAATTGACCGTTCGGTCAAATATAACTGATCGGTCAAATTTGACCGATCGGTCAAATTTGACCGATCGGTCAAAATTGACCGATCGGTCAAAATCAACCGATCGGTCAAATTTCCACTGGATCGGTCAAAAAAACCATGTTTTTTGACCGATCACCTAATCCTTAACCGGTTGAAATTGACCGTTCGGTCAAATTTAACCGATCGGTCAAATTTGACCGATCGGTCAAAATTGACCGATCGGTCAAAATCAACCGATCGGTCAAATTTCCACTGGATCGGTCAAAAAACCATGTTTTTTGACCGATCACCTAATCCTTGACCGGTTGAAATTGACCGTTCGGTCAAATTTAACCGATCGGTCAAAATTGATCGATCTGTCAAAATCAACCGATCGGTCAAATTTCCACTGGATCGATCAAAAAACATGGTTTTTTGACCGATCACCTAATCCTTGACTGGTTGAAATTGATCGTTCGGTCAAATTTAACTGATCGGTCAAATTTGACCGATCGGTCAAAATTGACCGATCGGTCAAAATTGACCGATCGGTCAAAATCAACCGATCGGTCAATTTTCTACTGGATCGGTCAAAAAAGCATGTTTTTTAACCGATCACACAATCCTTGACCGGTCAAAACTGACCGTTCGGTCAAATTTGACCGTTCGGTCAAAATTGACCGATCAGCCTTTTTTATACTAACATTTCGACAAGCCTCTTTGTGCCTTTTCTAGACAGGGGGTTGCTGTTTTTTGCACCAAAATCCAAGCCAGCTAAAGTAGCCTCTAGCTAACTTGGAGGGGGTAACTGTGGGTGCAAATTTTGGTAAGAAGGTTGCCAACAGCGGGACCCACCGGCCCTGCCTGGTGGGCCCCCGGAGACCACAGCGGGACCCACCGGCCCTGCCTGGTGGGCCCCCGGAGATCACAGCGGGACCCACCGGCCCTGCCTGGTGGGCCCCCGGAGACTACCACGGGACCTACTGGCCCTGCCTGGTGAGCCCACGAAGACTACCACGGGACCCACCGGCCCTGCCTGGTGGGCCCACGAAGACTACCACGGGACCCACCGGCCCTGCCTGGAGGATCCCCATATACGGCAGCAGAAACCGCCATTTGCCCCGGAATTCCTCCCCGGGAAGTCTATAAATAGCAGAGCCTTCGAATGTAAAAGGATCCAAAATCCATTTTCCACTCTGAGATCTGATTTTCAGAACCAGAGCTCTGGAATTTCTATCTTCTCACTCTTCACCTCTACTTGATCATCTTCTTGTCTTTGAAGAGATCAAAAAGGCTTTAAGTAGCACTCGGCCTGTCGAGGTTACTTGGAGAAAAGTGTTAGTGAATTCGGGTTGCACCCTATAGCACGGAGACGTAGGCTTCGGCTGAACTCCGAGATCACTTCTCGTGTCAAAAACTCTCTGATTGCATCTCTCTGTTTGCATATCAAAAGGCTTCTAGTTCAATCAACAGATCGACCAACGATCTTCGACGTCAACTTCAACTTCAATTGACTGGTGCTGCGAAAGTCTTCGAGTCGGCATGAAGATATTTCCCCCACAGGCTCACCAAGTTCCATATTCTAAGTGTTGGAGAGACTGCACTGGCGTCCGAACAACTACTCGGACCATGTGCCTTAGGTGTCTGAACAGTTGTTCGGACCCCTAAGCTGTGTCGTACGAACAGCCATTTGGACGGGTGACCCAGAGGTCGAACCACTATTTAGTTGTCCGGACTTTTAAGGGTCATTTGGCACATGGTATTGGAACAGTTATTCGGACCACTAAGGAGCAACCAACAAATCTTGAGTCTGGCATCCAAACAACTGTTCGGACCGCATGCTAAGGCGCTCGAACAGCTGTTCAGACCTCTAGTTGCTAGGGCTGCTAGGTATAAATTGCCCTCAGTGCAGTAGAGAAATCTAACTCTCTCGATGTTTTAATAAGTGATTTTTTGAGAGAAAATTTCATAGAGGGATTGTGGATTTTATGATTATACCCATCTTGGGTTAATTGATCTCTCATTATGGCAGCTCTCGTTATCATATTATCTTCATTAGATTGATCTCGAATTTCTCTACAAATAGATTTGAGATTCAATCTTAAGAGGCATATGAGCTAGCCCTTGGTTGCAAAGCCCTTTATTCTTTTTTGCTTTTAACTTTTAAAAGCATTTTCTTTCTCTTGCGGTAGAACTCTCTTTGGTCAGGAGTTTCCAAAGAGAGCTCAATGATGGGTTTATCCATTGAGGGCAATAGGAGTTGCAGCTCTGGTTTGCTAAACCCCCTTTTGGCAGTTAGCCGTGAGGCCCTATGGTGGGTACATCTGCATAGAGCAAAGTTCAATAGGGATCAGTTCGTGAGAGCATCAGACCGTTGAAGTGCAGGAGGGTGAAGGAGCGTTGTGATCGTTTGAGTGTACCGGTCTTGACCTATTGGGTTGCATGTCTGAACTTCAATAACTTCATATCATAGTTGATTCATGTAGGGCTCCAAGCTTGCTTGGAGAGGTTTTTCCTTGTTTGGGTTTTCTCGTGAAAGTCTCCCATGTGGTTTCTACGATTGCATTAATAGGATAAAGCCTTGTATGTTTCCACCCATGGCTTATTATATGCATCCTTGAGAGAAAGCGAGTAAGAGAGTTATCAGCATTCTTTGGTAGATCTTCTGCATACATTTGTCTATCAGAGTAGCCGCATAGCTTTGAGTAGCGAGACCAGTCCCTCCAGATCACCCCATTTAGGGATTTGGGGAACTTTCAGGTCTGCTATCTCGAGCATGTCTCATTAGACTTTTGTCAGTCTCACTCTAAGACATGGACTCAACATCTTTCTTAAGGACGGTCTACTAAGAGTATCTCCAGCATATCTTATAAGACTTACGTCTATCTAACCTGGCCTTTGAGTCTTAGCCTTAATTGCATTGGGCCCCCAACTAGTCCAGTTCGGGTTATTTAGAGCGACCATGTGTACGCCTACCCATGGGACTATAAAGTGGTCTTACTTTCAACCTACACAGTTTAGGGAACGGTTATTATGTATCATGCATGATAGAGGGCAGGGGGGCCTTGATAGGTCATTTTTTTAAAACACAATTAGTTAATATCAGAAAAATAAACACCTGTTTTATGGATTTTTAAAACAGGTAGGTTGCTCTCGCCGTGACATCTACACCACCTCAAGTGCAGATATGATTGAATGTAAATTACCTAGGCTCGAGCACCAAGACTGTTAGCCTTAAGTTGGAGAAACCATCCTAGAGAGAGTATGCAACCGCTTCAGCTAACGTGGGTACCTATAATCCTGTCTAGCTAATGCAACCCGAGCGGTGGAGACTACCACCAGACTTGAGTGCTCATATAACTCAGTTCCTTCCAGGTTGACCACATACATCGTACCTTCGATTACTATACCGAGTATCTTGATCTGGTCAATAGTCCAATTGATGACCACCTGACCAGGGTTTATTACAATGTAGGTCAGACCAAGGAATGCACCTTCCGTTAAGGGTGTGGATAGTCTACAGGAGTGGCACTCTAATGCGACGCTAGCCGGGTAACCCAGTGCACCATGGTTTTGGGTCATGTAACTGGACCCTCACACATTGATGCACCAAACCACCACATAACTAGTTAGCCCACCAGACATGGCTCCTCAGGGTTTATAACCATTTTATCCTAAGTAAAAACACGGCTTAGGACACTGGTGTCTGCTCATCGATCTGTGCATCGTGTTAGTTCCATTCGGCTACAGACACTATGCCTGATAATGACTGTGGTGGAGACATCCATACCCTGTCATACAAACAGCTTATCCTGATAGGGCGATCAACCCTAATCAAATCTGTGAACGTATTTAGGTTACATGGGACAATTCCATTGAGTCTCCTACTCAAGTAGATTACCTTGTAGCCATGGCTCTCTAGCAAGCGTCGGGTGGCCTGTAAGCTCCAGTCGCGGGCAACCTCCTCCGTGTGCGAGCTAGTCGCATGCGGTCGGTGGGTCAGCTCCGGGCGGGCTGTTGGCACCAGCCACAGGCGGCCTTGCGTAGAGAGCTTTAACTTACAGTACCTCATGCTCGAGGAAGATGCTGCTCTATACAAGGGACGCAGCGATCCGCTACTACAAGCGTCGGGCGGGCTGCGAGCACAGCCACGACACACCTCCTTTACGTGTGAGCTAGTTGCATACGGTCAGGGTCAGCTCTGGGCTGGCTGTTGGCACCAGCCACAGGCGGCCTTGCGTAGAGTGCTTGGACTCGTAGTACCTCACAAATGAGGCCTCGAGGAAGATGCTGCTCTATCCAAGGGACGCAGCGATCTGCTACTGCAAACGCCGGGCGGACTGTGAGCACCAGCCACGGTGCGACCTCCTCCATGTGCGAGGTAGTCGTATGCGGTCGGGGTCAGCTTCGGACGGGCTGTTAGCACCGGCCACAGGTGGCCTTGCGTAGAGAGCTTGGACTCGCAATACCTTACGAATGAGGCCTCAAGGAAAATGTTGCTCTGTCCAAGGGACACAGCGATCCGCTACTGCAAGTGCCGGGTGGGCTGTGAGCACCAGCCGCAGCGTGACCTCCTCCGCGTGCGAGCTAGTCGTAAGTAGTCGGAGTCAGCTCTGGGCGGGCTGTTGGCACCAGCCACAGGCAGCCTTGCGTAGAGAGCTTTTCCCTAAGGGTAAGGTTGCACCTGTGCAGATCTGTATCTCCGCTCGTTGTATCGCATTAAATACAGTGCAGGATCGGGGCCCGAGGCGCCGAATCTCATCATGAGATCTCTGGTGCTGCTGTGTCGCGTGTCACTCCTTGGGTGCTCAGGGGCCCGACAAAGGGGACGCCGCCTCAATTTTCGCCCACGCACGCGGACACGCATCGCGTTCTGATGGGGAGGCGAAATCCGTCGCATTGGCTGCCGCTGTGCCACCTCGCCCGCCGTACTCGATCATTAAATGCCGCCCGATTCACTTGCCTTCAATGCGCCTATAAATAGGGAGTGGGTGAGGATTTTTACTTCTTACTGCAAAAATAGCTCTCTTTCGCAGCTCGCTTTAGCACTCTTCTCCTCCTCCAATGGTGACTCCTCTGCTGCTCCTGCTCCCGTCGTCCCCAGCCAAGGAGGCAAAGCCTCGGAGCCCATCCAAGAGACGACGGTGGTTTAGCTTAAAGACCCCGTCGGTCTGCCGGTGGGCAACAACATTAGGGCGGCCATCGACTTCCCTGGCCAGATCCTTATCATCGAGATACCGCTCTCGAGGAGGCCGCCCAAGGGCATAGTGGTTTCTGTGGGACTGCTGTGGTCCGGGCTCAGGCTTCTTTTGAAGTACCTCGCTAGGGAGTTCTTGGAGCTGACGGGGCTTTGTCCTGCCTAACTCACCGGGAACTTGTGGGGCGTGCTATTCGGGCTCTCCCAGCTCGAGGCCGCTCTAAAGGTGGGGATCCCCTTGAGCTACCTGCTCAAGAAGTGGTTCCTGAAGCCCGGGCCGGTTTACAGCAATGTAGGCTATGGGGTATTCTACTTCGCTGGGAGGCCGGGCGAGTTCCTCCCCTTCACCACGATCAAGAGCAAGGATCGGTACTGGAAGGACTACCCCTTTGTCGCCGTGGGCGGGTGTCAAGGGTGCTTCAGTGGGGTTCCCCCCAATATGGGGACACCCTCCCAATCCGTCTTCCAGAAGATTGCCTTCTACAGGGCGGGAAAGAAAAAGTGCATCGATCCCGCAAGGGAACGATCACTCGACGAGGCCATCGTCCACTACTTAGGAGGGTGGACTCCAGAAAAAATTATCACCCCGGACTTTGCTTTCTAGATAAAGGACGGGAAGACGGGCGCCATTCTGCTCAAGTAGAAGATCGCCCGGAAGAAGAAGATTGTTCCCCCACCCAAGGCGGGGACCAGCAGGGGAGCAGGGGGCCAGGGTGACAACCCTGGAAGAAGGCCGGATGGAAGCGGGCCTCCCCTATTTGTTTCGACGACCTCGATACCCTAGAGATGCTCGGCCAGGGTGAGACTGCTCCTCCCCCGCCACTTCCTCGCCAGGATACCGGCACAGGTCGGTAATCAACTCCCCTCCCACTATCAAACACAAGTTGCTATTTCTTGAGTCCGATGACCCGAGCATCGAGCTCTTGCTGTCCATGACGGAGGTCGAGTCTGGGATGGCTCGCATACTTATGGGAAATTTTCCTGGTGACCTTTCAGTCCCGCTCCGAGTGGCGGTGATGATGCCAGAGATAGAGAGCCAAGGAAAGAAGAAGAAGTAGAAGCCGACGCAGCCCTCTGCTCCCAGTGCGCAGGCGGAGTAGTGGCAGAAGGTCCTTGAGGTGTCGGGGCTGAACTCAGAGATCGACTGGACAACCTCTGAGGATAAAGAGCCCGATAGCTCACCTTCTCCTCCTTGAGCTACCTCCAGCGTCGTTGCCCAAGTCGAGCAGCTTCCCGTCCTGCCTTCCTCGACTCAGGTAGTGGGGTTGAGGGCCCTACCAGGCGGAGTTCCATCACAAACCCCGGGTGTGATCGCTCCGGGGGACAGCGGGTTGGGAACTCCCACCACCGTTGCTGGGACGGAGGCCTTGTAAGGCGAAGTTCCGCTGCCAACCCTCAGGGCAGATGCTTTGATAGGAAGCGAGCTGGATGCTCTAGCCTCAGCTGCGACCCTCGTCCCCCCCTCTGCGTGCCTGGTTCCACTTAGCCTGCCTGCTAAGTCAGATCCGGTCGGAGCGGGCTCCCAGGGGGACCTGGGGGACTTAGTTTATAAGTTCCCCTCCTTGGTGGAAATAGGTTTCGAGTCCTCGAGCTTAGGGTCAGAGGTCGAGGGTGCAAGGGTGAGCCACCCCAGCCTGCAAGGTGGGGAAGGTCGTACTTGGGAGACTCCCCCTCCGACTCCGATGACCGTGATGCCGACTCCCCTCTTGGTTTCCGGCCCGGGCCCCAATGGGCCAAGTGATCGGGAGGCTGCCCATTCCTCGATCGAGGAAGGCAGGGCTCCCCATTATCTGTGGCAGATCTTCGACCGCAACATCTTCGCTCGAGCTCTATTCGCAGCGATTCGTGATTAGCTCGTGGAGGTAATGCACTCACCTTGCTCTCGGCCTTGTGATTTTACTCCTTATTTACTCACCCTATCTTTCCTAGGTAGAGAAGAAAAGCCAGGCCCTGGCCGAGGAGGTCGCTACCGCGGGGAGAACCCCCATTGCTTTGTTTGACGACTCTCTGTGGGACTCCGAATGCAAGGTGGATGAGCACATTCACCAGCTTCAGTGGGCAAGTCACTCCGAGGAGCTGAGGTCGGAGGCGGAGGAGCTGCGCCAGAGGGTCGCTACCCTGGTATCGGGGCTGGCGATCGTCAAGAAGGCGTAAATCTGCTCTGTTTCCCAGCTCCAAGTGACGAGAGCGAGCCAGGAGGAGGCGACCTGAGCAAAAGAGGCAGCCCAAAAGAAGGCAGCTCAACTCCAGAGCGAGGTAACTGCCTTGAAGGCAGAGATCGCCGCAATGAGGGAAGCGCACGCCAAAGGCCTCCAGGCCCAGTAGAGCCGCCTCCAAGCCCAGCTGGACGATCTCCTCAAGAAAGGCACCGCTGCTGTTGTTGAAAAATACAAGACCGAGAGGTCGAAGAAGAGGCGCCGAGGGGACGACAGCTGGGCGGATACAAGCAAACCATAAGCCCGCTATCCCCCTTGATGTAATCTTGTTTTTTTGGAATGAAATGAATCTTTCTTAGCTCGCCTGTCTCAGTTCTGCTCTTTCTCTCTATCTCCGAGTTTGCTTTTGATGTTGTTTCAGCGGTCTTGAGTGTCATACCCCGGACGAGGCAGCTAATTCGTTTTAAGAAAGCTCCGATCTAAAAAAGATGCAAGTGAAAAACATGATATGCACAATAAAAACCCCACATGATCTCCGAGCTCGGAAAAACATAAAACAACAAATCGAATAACTCGAAAACTTCCTAAGCTCAGAGATTCAAAACTTTATTTTTAAAGAAAAATTAAAGTGCTAGCTGCCCCCTGTCGGGTTAATTACCCCCTGAAACCTTGGTAACTGGACATGCCCTTAGATTGACACGGCGGTCTCGCATCTTCTTACGACTTTGCCAAGTCCGAGATTCGAGGGGTTACCAAGGGATGTTCAGGTCGCCTAAAAGGGTGGTCGCCCATTTAGGTTTCCCTAGATGATCCTGGGGTGCTTCCGATCACAGTGCGTGAATACGAAGGACCCCGGTCATGTTTAAAGTCCCCTAGACAGCGAACTTCCCCAGCGATCTCAAGGTCGCTCGAGACGGCCACTGAGAACCCCGATCTGGCTTTAAGTCTGTACAACGGTGGACTATACTTTGATGGTGCTACGTGTGAGTTGACTACGTGTGATCGATCCCTTGGTTGCTGCTCTACGGATGACTTTTTCTGAGCTCATACTCAAGTGACTCATCTTGAAATCAAAACATCTTCTATTCTTAAAACACGATTTACAGGATGGCGCATATGCGCTACGTATAATACTTTCGAAGGTGAAGGGCATTCCAAGGTCGCTTCAGGAGGTCGCCGTCCACGGTCATCAACCAGTAGGCCCCGGATCCTGTTGCTTCGTGCACTATATAGGGGCCTTCCAGTTCGCCGTGAGCTTTCCAGTATTGGGCTCCTGCGAGTTAGCGAACACCTTTCACATCACCAGGTCAACAGACTTGGATGCCCGATGGCGAACTCTCTTATCATAGGCACGCTTCATTTCCTGTCTGTATCCGTGAGGTGTAGGTTGGCATGCTCCCTTTGCTTTTTGAGTTAATCGAGAGAGTCGACGAGTAGATTATTGTTGTTGACTTCGCCCGTGGTGAGCCTTCGCTCTGTTAGCAAATCGGCTTCCACAGGTAAAATGGCCTCACACCCGTAGGCGAGGCTGAAGGGTGATTCGTTCGTTGAGCGACGTGGAGTGGTCCGATAAGCCCACAGCACCATGTCGAGCTCTTTTTCTCACAGGCCTTTCTTCCCTTCCAACCTTTTCTTTAGGTTGTCTAAGATTACTCAATTTGTGGCCTCGGCTTGCCCGTTGCTCTAGGGGTACCTCGGAGAGGAGAATCTCAGGTCGACTTCATATTCGGCGCAAAAGATTTTGATCAAGTGATTGTCGAACTGGCGACTATTGTCAGTGATGAGTACCCAGGGTAGACTGAATCTACAAAAAATGTTCTTCCAAAGGAAGTCCTTTACTTGGTTTTCGCCGATCTTGGCCAGCGGGACCGCTTCCACCCATTTGGTGAAGTAGTCCGTGGCTACCAAGATAAACTTTTTTTACTGCATCGACATGAGAAAAAGTCCCACTATGTCGAGCCCCCATTGTTGGAAAGGCCAGGGGCTCACCAAGGGGTGCAGCTCTTCTGTGGGCATGTGGTTGACTGTGGCATGCTTCTGGCACTGGACACATCTTTGGGCGACCTTCAAGACGTCTTGCTCGAGTGTGGGCTACCAGTACCCCTGCCTCCTTACCTTTCCGTCTAGAGACCGCCCACCGGTGTGATTGCCGAACTGACCAGAGTGGATGCAACCTAGCACTTCATCGGCTTCTCAGGACTCCACACATCTGAGATTGGGCCCGTCGAAGGACTTTCGAAAGAGACGGTCCTAGTGAATGAGATAGTGGCCAGCACGATTCTCCATTTGCCAGGCTTCTTCTCTGTCGTCAGGAAGCTCGCCTTTCTGAAGGTAGCGAATGATCGGCGCGGTCCAACATGTGGGCAGTACCTCAGATGAGATTTGATTTACTACGCTCTCACCAAGTTGGATCTAGGAGCGGTCCTGCACTTCGATAATTATCTACCAAGCTTCGGTACCTCCTAGTAGGGAGGCCGCGTTGGCCAGGGCATCAACCCGTTTATTATAGGATTGGGAGATTTGCTCGAACGAAATCAAGTCCATGTAGCTCGCCATTCATGTGTCTCGAGAGGCGTAGTCGCCATTGATTTGGCAAACGATCAATTGGGAATCACTGAAGACCTTCAACTTCCTGGCGCCAACCTCTTCGGCGAGCTCTAAACACGCTAAGAGTGCCTTGTATTCGGCTTCATTGTTGGTGGCGGTAAAATCAAGCCGAATGGATTTCTCAAGGATTACCTCTTTGGTGATTAGCATGACCCTGATCCCTGCTCCGGATGCGTTGGATGAGCCATCGACGAAGAGCTCCCAATCTTCCGTAGATGTTCGCTCGGCCTGGGAGGACTCCCTTGGCTCGCCCAGAAACCTTGCCTTCCTAGGGTATGCCTCAGTTGGCTCATCCTCCTCGGAAGGGATTGGCTCTTCCAAAGGGAAGTCCGCCAAGAAGTTGGCAAGAGCTTGCCTTTGACTATGGTTCGCGGGACGTACTCCAGTCCATAAACGGTAAGCTCGGTAGACCACCGATAAAGCCTCTCGGCCACCGAAGGCTTTGAGAGCACGCTCTTCAAGGGGTGCTCCATGATGACTTTGATGGAATACATCGAGAAGTAGGTATGGAGCTTTTTGCGGTCAAGACCAAGGCTAGAGCGACCTTCTCGATTGGTCGGTACAGGAGCTCGGTAGGGAGCATGGTTTGGCTCACAAAGTATACGGGCCTTTCTAGCTTTGCTTCTTTCAAAACAAAGACCCCCCTTACCACACGTTCGGTAACGGAGAGATAGACGCCGAGCTCGTCTCCTACTTTGGGTGCTGCTAAAATGGGGGGCCTAGCCAGATAATCTTTGACTTTCTTGAACGTGAGCTCGTACTTCTCATCCCAGCGAATGTCAGCTCCCATGAGGAGTAATTCGAATAAAAGCTGGCAACTATCGGAGGACTTTGAAATGAAGTGATTCAGTACCGCGATTCGTCCGCTCAGCCTCTGGACCTCCTACCGTGTCTTTGGTGAGGGTATCTCGATGAGTGCTCTGATTTGCTTGGGATCAGCCTCGATCCCACGATGGGTGACCAGGTATCCCAAGAACTTTCCAGAGGTCACTCCGAATGCATACTTCGCTGGGTTCAACCTCATTTGGAATTTCCTCAAGACGTCAAAAACTTCTCTGAAGTAGGTGACATGCCCTTCCCGCTCCCAGATCGTCACCAAGAGGTCGTCTACATAGACCTCGATATTTTTACCGATCTGATCTTTAAACATGTAGGTGACTAACCTTTGGTAGGTCGCTCCGGCGTTCTTGAGTTCGAAAGGCATCACCCGATAGCAAAATAGCTTCTGATACCCTGCTCCAGAATAGAAAGCGGTCTTCTCATAATCATCGACATAGAGGGGTATCTGATTATATCTAAAATACCCGTCCATGAAAGAGAGAGCTCGGAACCCAACAGCCGTGTCGACCAGAGCTCCGATCCTAGGGAGGGGGAACCAATCTTTCGGGCATGCTTTGTTGAGGTTGGAGAAGTCTATACACACCCTGATGGATCCGCTCTTCTTTGGCAGCCAACGATGTTGGAGATCCACTTAGGGAAGTGCGCCTCTCGGATGAATCCAGCCCACTCTAGCTTTCCACCTCTGCCGCGACTGTGGCGGCCTTTATGGCTGAGAGATGCCGAGCTTTCTGCTTGATCGAAGGAAAGTCACGCAGAGTGTGCAAGTGGTGGCAGGTGATCTCTGGGTCGATCCTAGGCATGTCGACAAATCTCGATGCGAACACGTCGTAGTAATATTTGAGAAGTTTTATCAAGGATAATACCTCGACCTCAGTCAATGACGTCCCAATGTGGATAACCCTTAGAATCCCATTATCTCCGACATCTATCTCTTGGAGGGGCTCTGTAATAAGAAATTTTCCCCTTGCAGCATCTCCTAGGCGACCTCCCATACCATGCTCTCGACTAACACCACTCCCACCCGGGTGGTCCATCCACGGGGGTGAAGTGGGTATCTCGCAAGGTTGGGGAGTTGTTATTGGATCATCTGGAAGTTCGCACGGAGTGGTAGCTAACTGGTAGGAGGGTGCCAGCCTCTTGGCCTCTGAGGTTCCAATGGTGGTGAGGTGGTGGACGTCCTGCTCGCATCTAGTAGTAGCGACCTGATCACCCCGGATGACCATAACCCCTGTTGGAGTAGGGAATTTGAGGTCCTGGTGATTAGGTGAGGACACCGCATTCATTTGCCTCAGCTAAGGTCGCCCAAGGATGGCATTGAACGCGGACTGTCTATCGACCACAGCAAAGCAGGCTTACCGAACCTCAGGGTCCGCTGTCATAGTCAGGGTGATCTCCCCTACCACTTTGGTGACCTCACCCGTAAAGCCGCTAAGGGAGCCCGTTGATGGAGACAAATCAACTTGTCGCAATCCTAATCGTTAGAAAGCCGACAAGAAGAGGATATCCACGGTACTCCCGGAATCTACCAAGATATACCGTACTTCTATATTGGCCATCATAAGGCGTATGACGAGGGGGTCATTATGTGGGGTAACGACCCCGACCATATCATCTTCTGAGAACCATAAGAAGTCGCGAGCTTCCAATCTTGTTGTTTGAAGCAAAGTAGGGATCAGGGAGATTGAGTGCACCTTTTGTATTCGCTCCACTTCTCTCACTTGCCATCGAGCTTCATTGCTGGACCATAGCTTGCCCAAGCACCCGGTGATGGTATGGCAGATCATGGGCCCGCCCGGGTGAGGTAGTGGTATAGCAGGTTCCGTTGGTCCTGATCGATCTCCTTCTCGAGGGACTCATACGGGAACCACCTCGAATCGCCTTGGTGGCTTGATGAACTGGTCCAAAAGACCCAGAGCAATGAGGTCCTCCAGATGATTTCTCAAAGATCAGCACCAATTGGTGTGGTGCCCAGTGCCTCTATGGAACGCGCACCACCGGGTCTTGTTGGTGGAGCCAGGCTCGCCCGGCTGAAGAGGAGGGGGGTACTGGACGAATGTCTCACTCCTGACCTGGTGCAGTATCTGCCCAGGAGAGAGGGTCATCATGGTGAAATCCCTCTCTCCCGATCCTAGAGGCAGGCACCAATTCGCTGATCTTCCGGTCGCAGTGATCGGAACCTCCAAGGGCTACGCAACCGGAGTTACTGGGGGGTTGGGTGTCGGCACCGCCGGGGGCACCTCGCACCGTTCCACGGCTTTAACGATGAGAGGTCGCAAAGCAGGTGAAGGCCTCTGCTTGACCGTCTTCCCCTTTCGGTCGAGCACCACATCTTTGAGTTTGATGTGCTGCTGGACAAGGGCAAAGAGCTCAACCATTGTGCGAGGGTCGGAGATAACGAGCGCATCGTGAAGCTTGCTCCCTTCAGGAAGTGCGCTCTTGAAGGCACTCACCGCTGTGTGATCTTGCCTAGCTGAGTCCTCCAGGGTGAGTTAGGCACTGCGAAACCGCATCGAGAAATATCAGAGGGTCTCTCGAGCCCCCATGGTTAGGGTGAATAGTGACTCGATCCTTTTTGGGGGTTGCCGATTGTAGTGATACTGCTCCAAGAATAGCACAGAGAGAGTGGGGAAGTTCGGAATGGAACAGGAGGGCATCTTATGGAACCAGTTCAAAGCCGAGCCGGTCAAGCTGCTGAGAAATGCCCGGTACAAGACATGGTCCTGATCCCGGAAGAACAACAATTTCCAGTAAGCCAGGAGGTAGTCCACGGGATATTGGGACCCATCGAATAGTACAAACTTTGGCGGGGTCCAGTGCTGAGGGAAACCCCCTTGGTGGACTTCGCTCGTGAAGGGCGAGCTCCCTCCACGAGCAGCAAGGTTTTCTAAGAAGTCGACGGGCATGTTAGGTAGCTGCCAGCGCCCGGGAGGACCTCCCATAGGCGGCTGCGCAGGCCCTAAGTGGTCATGCACGCTCCCCCTAGGCCGATTTGGGCCCTTATCATGGCGATACTCGAGAGTGATCTCCTAGCAACTGTTATGTCGCCTCTCCGATTGTTGCCTTGATGCCGGGGTAGGTCGGTGAGAGGCCGTTATCTCTTGAGCCTCCGCCCGAGGTAGCTCCTCGGCGGGCTCGCTCTTACATCGATGGCCGGGGTTGCGATCTCGCCCTCGAGACCTCGCCTCCGATTCGTCCGAGTTTGTACTTCAGCTTCGTCGGCGGGGGGAGGGGGGGGGGGGCGTTAGCGGGGTTGGCTTGTTGTTGGAGCGTTGGGTCATGAGTCACTGCGATCGCTTGAGTGCGGTCGCCTTCACCCTATGCACCGCTGCGTCCTCCATAGGGGGCTCCTATTGGGATGCCCGCCATGGGGGTGCCATCGTGGGTTGAAGTGACACTGAGGCCGCAGGAGGTCGTGTAGGGGGAGCGGTCCCCACCGACACTCCCGGATGTTGGGGCGGGATAGCTGATCCTCCCCTCCGTGGGGTGAGCCCAAGGGAGAGATCAGTCCTTCGGCTCGCCGTTGAAACCTGGTGCAATCGTGCCAGTTTGTCCATCATAGCCCGCTGAGTGGCCAACATCTCCAAAAGGAGCTAGTCACTGAGTGGGACAGGGGGTTGGAAGGCTTCGGCGTGTGGTCCGCTGTGTGTAAACCCGGTGTGGACTTTTGCTTGTTTCTGTTCCCACGTGGCCAGAGCCATCAGGGTATCCTCGAGGAGCACAGCTTTTAACCGTGTGGTCGTTGGGCGTTCTCACAGGAACCATTCGAAGAATCCCACAGATAGCGCCAAATATTTGGAGATATTTTTTGCTGGCTTGTGCAGTCGTCCTGCAAGACAAAGAAACCGTGAGAACGACTGGCTCCCTTAGGAGCGTAGACCCTCTGACACTCAAGTCAGTGAAGGTCAAGACAAGGGAGAGCTCTAGTAGTTGGAGATGGTTTTGGTTTCCGAGTTTTGAACCTGTACTTTGGAGCCAGGGGTTGTACTGTTATAGACTTTCTGCAGGCTGCCAGAGATTGACATGTGGCAGCTTCTTCCTACACCTTATATACCCCTATGTGTTAGCCCACATGGGTCTTTAATAGCCTTTGTCGTTTAGCCTGCCAGGCGGTGGAAAAAAAGGGGGGATGCACCGGTCTTATCTTTGCCAGGTGGAGATTCCAAAAAAGCTCTTAGTCTGGGAGATCCCAGACCGACTTTGATTGGCTTCTGCGGCCCGCAGTTATCCATGTAGCTCCATGGGGGTGGCAACACCTGTCGATTTGGTACCGCCTTACTGTAGGCGACCTCTGCAAAAGAGAGGGCGGGCTCTCTCGGGATTGCATGATCAGACGAGCTTCTGGTCGGGTGGGGGGGAAGAGACCTTCTGAACCTTCTCCATCTACTTACTCCACCTACTATCATCAGGCGAATTATGGGAAAGAGGGCGTGCTCCTTATTCATTGCACAACCTTCTTCTCCTTATTACTAATGGGCGAGTTCCTGAGCGAGTTGTGGGTATTGGGTTTTCTAAAAATGTTGCACTAGTCACGGGGCGATCTCTTCTATGAACTGGTCATATATGGGACACGATGGTCTACTACTACAAGCCCTGGGCGGGCTACGAGCACCAGCCACTGGGCGACCTCTACCACGTGTGAGTTGGTCGCATATGGTTAGGGTCAACTCTGGACGGGTTATGAGCCACGGCTACAGGCGGCCTCAGCTCATGAGTTGATCGTGATGGTCAGGGCGAGCTCCTTCAAAAGCGTTTCTTAGGGGCGGATTCTCTCCGTATCTCAAAAATGACTTTTTTCTTCTGGCGAGCCCGCCGCTCCACCATCTCGACTTGACTGTCACCGTTGATATTTTTCAAAGACCATCAAAAAGATTATCGTCTCGATGAGCGCCATATTCCTAGAGCAAGATTATTTAATAGACCATAAGCCCACCAGTAAAGTAGTTCATGAAGAATTATTTGGTACTAATGGGAGTACTTAGACAGAAAATATAGTGGGAGCTATACCACTAAGATTAACGATACTGTAGAATCGACTCCTGTGGAACCACCACAGGCTTATCAAAGCGGAAGATCACAAGAGCTCCTGATAGATATATTGGAGAAGCCTTCTTAGTGGATCTAGAGTTTCAGGAGGATGATCCTCTGAACTACAATGAAGCAATGGTATCCTCTGACCATACAACATGGCAGAAAGCCATGGAGGCAGAATTGACATCGATGTCCCATAACTCGGTCTGGACACTTGTAACACCGCCTCACAACATTAAACCTGTTGAGTGTAAGTGGGTGTACAAAAAAAAAAGAGGTCCGGATGGTACCATTGAGACTTACAAAGCTAGACTAGTCGCTAAGGATTATACCCAATGAGAAGGGATCGACTATGATGAAACCTTTTCGCCAGTGGCTATGCTTATGTTTATCTGGACCTCTTGTCCATTGCAGCCCATTATGATTGGGAGATCTGGCAAATGGACATCAAGACCGCATTCCTCAATGAGGATTTGGAAGAAGATATCTATATGTCTCAGCCTTCAGGCTTTGTCGCAAAAGGTCAGGAAAGTTGGGTGTGCAAGTTGCAAAGGTCCATTTATAGACTGAATCAAGCATCTAGAAGTTGGAACATGTATTTTGATCAGGCTATCCAGTCTTATAGATTTGGATAGAATATGGATGAACCATATATTTATAAAAGAAGCGATAAGACTATAGTAGTTTTTCTAGTTTTTTACGTAGATGATATCTTGCTTATTGGAAACGATGTTGGAGCATTATCTACAGTGAAGGTGTGGTTGTCCTTTCAATTTGACATGAAAGACCTGGGTGAAGCGAGTTATGTTCTTGGGATCAAGGTAACTTGATATCACCAAAACAAGATTCTCTCGTAGTCACAGTCAGCCTATATAGATACTATCTTGGTCAGATTCAGTATGCACAACTCCAAGAAGGGACTAGTTCCATTCAGACATGGAATGAAATTATCCAAGGATCAGGGTCCTAAGACTCCTGAGGAGAGGGTAGAGATGCAGAAGATACCTTATACTTCGGCTTTAGGGAGTCTGATGTATGCTATGCAGTGCACAAGACAGATATATACTATAAAGTAGGCATGATGGGCAGGTATCAGTCAAATCTAGGTCTAGGGCACTGGACTGCTATGAAAAGTATACTCAAGTATCTCCGTAGGATGAGAGATTATGAGTTAGTTTACTCTTGATAGGAACAGACACCAATTGGATACACGGATTCAAACTTTACAGCAGATCTAGAATCTAGGAGATTGATGTTAGGGTTTGAATTTTTATTGGGAGGAGGAGCTGTCAGTTGGAAGAGCGTGAAGCAGGGATGCATCACGGATTCGACGACAGAGGTTGAGTACGTCACGGCGTGCGAGGCAGTGAAGGAGGCGGTGTGGCTCAAGAAGTTCCTCAAGGACTTAGGATGTGTACCGAGAGCTCAAGATCCTATTGTCCTTTATTGCGACAATAGTGGAGTAGTAGCATAATCCAAGGAGCCAAGATATCACCAGAAGAGTAAGCATATTGAGCAGAACTATTACATTATCTGGGACTTGCATAAGTGAGGGGAGGTTACAGTGACTCAGGTGGTGTCTGCAGATAACATGGCAGACCCTTTCACAAAGGCGTTACCGACCAAGGCTTTTGAGAAGCACGTGGGTGCCATGGGAGTTAAGACTGTTATTCCCTGCTAGACCACGTGGGAGATTGTTGTAGCTCGTGTGTCCTGAGTTTGGATTTTCTGTATTAACATTAATAAAGATAACTTTGGTTATTACTTTAATTAAAATACTACTTTGTTGTATGTTAATTCATATATAATAAAGGACCCTAGGGAACACAGTAGGCTACTGATGCGCATGGTGGATCCATGCTTGGGAGACCCAGTGGACCAGTTCTACGTAGACCTAGATCTAGTTCACAGCTTTGGTGATGCCGTTTGCTTCACCGAGAATAAGTTGTTGGCAGGTAGAAGATGTGGTGAAGTCTCCACCATGGGAACATGGGATTCCCATTTACCTAACCAAGCACGATGATCATATTGAACAGGAACCAAGACGGTACACAGTTCAGTGATTCCGATACTGGTGCATAAACTGTCTTACTACTATAGATAATCTATCATTAACCCTGAGAGACCATGTACACTGAGCCAACTAGTTGAGTGGTGCTCTGATGTGCCAACGTGTGCGGACCTTCCATAGTCCAATACTATAGTACATTGGGTTACCCGGCTGGCGCTTGAGCGGCATATAATCCCTACAGGTTATCCGACGTCCAATATTGGATAGGTGCGATTTGATGAGTCAATTTGTCAATACAATTAACCCAGGTCTGGTGGTTGTCAGTATGACTGATGATGTTCCGGATGCTAAGCATAGCTCCAAAAGGTGTGTGGTGTTATAGATGACAAGTCATCAAATACTAGTCAGATGATCCATTGGGATCTGACGGTGCTCCCCACTGCCCGAGTTGAATCTTGGCACTAGTAATAGGAGGGACTAAGAATTATCAGAGTATAGTAGAGAATAGGGTAACAAGGGAGTAACATAAGTTTAGGATCACTAGAGTTAAACTCGCATAGCACTCTGGGTGGATACACGGGCTAATCGGATTAGGGCTGATTAACGGAACTTTCGGTGTATCACCGGGACAGTTAATCAGGGATTCGATTGGAGCTAGAGATCCTGAACCCTGAAGGTTTCACTCTGTCATTGCATATAGAAATTGTTCCCCGACCTGGTTGGACTTGTTGGATACGAAGTAACACGATGGAGCGCAAGCCCGAAGCCTAAGAACCTAATTTACATGTGTTAAGGACCATAGGGCTCACTACAAGAAATAGGGTCTTTACCGACGGACATTATTATCACCGTCGGTAATAATATACTTTTTACCGACGGTGACTATAATATCCGTCGGTATTATAACTTCAATTTTTTAAATTTTTTTTGCACATTTATTACCGACGGTTAAATAGTATTCGTCGGTAAAATAATTTATACCGACGGTACATATATGTACCGTCGGTAATATACTTTATACCGATGGCTACATAAAGACCGTCGGTAAAATGTCACGACGAAACTCAGGGTAAAAATCGAGCCTCTGGAAAAAAAATGGAACCCTGAGTTTCGTCGGCGATTTTTACCGACGGACTTTATATGTCCGTCGGTATAACTAATTATATCGATGGAAATTTTATGGCCGTCGGTACGATACCGACGGTAATTAAATATCCGTCGGTAAAATTGTCCCGACGAAACTCAAGGTAAAAACCGAGCCTCTGGAAAAAAATGGAACCCTGAGTTTCGTCGGCGAGTTTTACCGACGGACGTTATATGTCCGTCGGTATAACTAATTATACCGACGGAACTTATATGTCCGTCGGTAAGATACCGACGGTAATTAAATATCCGTCGGTAAAAGTGTCCCGACGAAACTCAGGTGAAACCAGAGCCTCTGGAAAAAAATGGAACCCTGAGTTTCATCGCTGATTTTTACCGACGGAAATTATACTACCGTCGGTATAAAGTAATTATACCGACGGAACTTATATGTTCCGTCGGTAAAAACTCTTCAATAATACACCGCAGCCTGCACCCTTTTCTTTTTGTGTTTCGACCGAAGCTCCGGCGCCCCTCTCTCAATCTCTCTCTCTCTCTCTCTTTCTCATCGACCCGACCCGTCCGGCGACCCCGTCCCCCTCCGGCAGCCCCGCGATCCCCTCCGGCCACCCATCCCCCTCCCGGCCACCCATCCCCCTCCTGACCTCCGCCCCTCCCCGGCCTCCCGGCCCTCTCTCTCTCTCTCTCTCCCCGGCCTCCTCCCCCCCTCCCCGGCCTCCCTAGCCTTCCCTCTCTCTCTCTCTCTTTATCTCTCTCTCTCTCTCTCTCTCTCTCTCTCTCTCTCTCTCTCTCTCTACTTCCTCCCCTCACCTCTTTCTCTCTCTCGATCTAAACCCCCCCTCCGGCCGGCCACCCATCCCCTCCCTTGCACCTCCGGCCACCCCTCCCCTTTCTCGCACCACCGACTGCGACACCAGTGCTCCTCCTCCTTCTCGAGGCCTGCCGACCATCGCTGGTGAGCTCCTCCTCCTCCTCCCTTTCCCCCTTAGGTTAATTTGTGGTAATATATTATGGTAATTTTTATTTAGGTAAAATCACAGGAATTAAATATATTGTGGTATTGTTGTAAATCACAGGAATATATTACCACAATATATTACCACAATATATTACAACAATACCACAAATTACCACAATATATTACCATAATATATTACAACAATACAAAATTACCACAATATATTGTGGTAATATATTATGGTAATTTATTTAGGTAATATATTGTGGTAATTTTTATGTAGGTAATATATTATGGTAATTTTTATCTTGTGGTAATATATTGTGATTTACAACAATACCACAATTTGTGGTAATATATTTGTGGTAATATATTGTGGTTAATTCCCTCATTTGGTAATTTTTACACTGTTTTAAAACTCGCCGAGTCGACTCGAAACTCGGCCGAGTCGACTCGACTTGGCTGAGTTTCGATCCGACTCGGTCCAAAACTCGAGTTTCGATCCGACTCGGCTGAGTTTCGATCCGACTCGAGTTTTGTCGGGTTTTAGCCGAGTTGTCGTGTCTACTCGACTCATTAAGGTTTCAAGTCGAGTCGAGTTTTCGTGTTTTAAAAAATTGATTTTTATCCTATCAAAACTGAATTGAATGGGGGAATGGGGGGCAAAATGTAGTTTTTAGACTAGGGTGAGCGTCGGTTTTGTCGGTCGGTTTCGGTGTGGGTTTTGTCGGTTATATTTTTTTCGGTTTACGAAAAATCAAAACCGAAACCGAAACCGAAACCGAAACCGAAATGGTCGGTTTTTGTCGGTTCGGTATGATATGAGGTATGCTAAAGCCATAAATCTACTCGAGCGACAGAGAGAACCGTCAGACCGCAAGTGTTTACTTGATGAGGCTCCCTGACTTGTTGACTTACTGTCGCATAACTTTGGTGCTTTGCCTAGTATTCGAACTATCAGTAGTTCAAATGCTGGCCAGCAACCCTAGGTTTACTATGTGACTAGTCTACTCATCATAATACACTCATCCATTAGGGATGTGGATGGCCTGTAGAAGTTTTGGTTCGGTGTTCCATACCCGGGAACCGAAACCGAAATTGTGTGGAGTCTTATAACATTGTTTGAAATTATATGTCAGTTGTTGTATAGCCAGATAGACGAAGATGTCTTCGATCGATAAGAGTTGGATGCGTAATTCGAATCGCATGAGCCAAGAGTACAGAGAAGGAGTCAGGAAATTTCTGGATTTTGCATTTGAGCGTCTTGCACCGCTTGATGGAAAAATTGTGTGTCCCTGTATAGACTGCGGAAGGGTGATTAGGAAGGTTCGAGAGGAATGTGAGGTTGATCTGGTAATGCGTGGCATTGACATTAGCTATACCCGTTGGTTCTCGCACGGTGAGGAGCTAGATGCAGTCCCTATGGCAGCTCACGGTGAAACTTCAAACACAGTGATCGCTGATGATAATATTAATACAGACGATGACGATGACATGCAGGGTATGATACATGATTTGCAAGGTGGAATAGGCACGGAAACACCGTCAGGTGATCAGCCCAATATCGAAGCGGACAAGTTCTACAGATTGCTTAAAGATGCCGAACAACCTCTATACCCGGGGTGTGAGAAGTTTTCAAAACTCTCTTTCACTGTAAAGTTTCTTCATTTGAAGTACCTCAATGTTTGGAGTAATAAGTCATTTAATATGTTGGTAGAGTTGCTGAAAGAGGCTTTTCCTATGGGTGAGACAGTACCGAAATTATTCTACGAGGCGAAGAAGACAATTAAAGATCTCGGTCTGGGTTATAAGAAAATTGATGCATGCGTGAATGATTGTATGTTGTACCGGAAAGAGTACGAATATGCGCGGTCATGCCACATATACGGAGCAACGAGATATAAAGAGACGGATGCCGAGTCTAGTACCAGTCGAAGGAAGAAAAATGTATCTGCAAAGGTTCTCCTATACTTCCCGCTCAGGGACAGGCTTCAGAGGTTGTTTATGTCATCGATGACTACTGAGCACATGAGGTGGCATGCACGAGAACATACAAATGACGGGATTATGAGACATCCGACCGACTCTCTGACGTGGAAAGATTTTGATTATACCTATCCTGAATTCGCATGTGAAGTTCGCAACGTCAGGTTAGGGCTTGCTAGCGATGGCTTCAATCCCTTTGGGAATATGAGTATGTCGTACAGCATTTGGCCAGTTGTTCTAGTTCCATACAATTTGCCTCCCTGGATGTGCTTAAAAAAGCCATACACAATGCTCTCCTTGCTCATTCCCGGACCTAGGTCGCCTGGTAATGATATTGACGTTTACTTGCAGCCGTTGATTGAGGAGTTGAACGAGTTATGTGAAGTTGGGGCCGATACGTATGATGCCTCGTTGCGCCAGAATTTTCCGATGCATATGGCACTTCTATGGACCATCAACGATTTTCCTGCATATGCCAACTTATCCGGGTGGAGTACTAAAGGAAAATTGGCATGCCCTATATGCAATAAGGAGACAGATTCATTACGGTTGAAGAACGGAGGCAAGTTCTGTTATATGGGCCATCGAAGATTCCTTATTGGCGGCCATAAGTGGAGGCAGAACATAAGAGCTTTCAACGGCAAGAAGGAACTTGCAAAGGCCCCGGAGCAGCTTTCGGGGGTAGAAGTCTTGTGCGAATTGGATCAACTTGATACCGTGGTACTTGAAAAAGGTAAAAAGAAGAGAACGCATGAAGATTCTACGCGTAAGCATAACTGGAAGAAGAAGAGTATTTTCTCTAAACTACCGTACTGAAGCAGCCTACTCTTGCGGCATAACTTGGATGTCATGTATATCGAGAAAAATGTGTGTGACAACATTATAGGAACACTACTGAATCTCGACGGTAAGACGGAAGATAATCTTAAATCTCGTCTCGATCTTAAGGAGTTGGGCATCCGAAAATCACTTCATCCCCAAGAGATTGGGGATAAGTATGTGTTGCCAGTTGCATGCTACACCATGAGCTCACAGCAAAAGGCAGCCTTATGTGCATTCCTACGGTCTGTGAAAACGCCAGACGGTTATTCTTCGAATATCGCACGATGCGTGCAAGAGAACGGCCGAAAGTTGTCTGGATTAAAGAGCCACGATTGTCATGTTCTTATGCAGCGATTGTTATCTCTTGCTATACGTGGAAATTTAACCGAACAGGTGTTCGGTCCGTTAATTGAGCTCAGCACTTTTTTCAGATAGTTGTGCTCGAAGGTACTCAGAGTGGACCAACTTGAACAGATGGAGAGGGATATTGCGCTCACATTGTGCAAGTTAGAGATGATATTTCCACCTTTCTTCTTTGATGTCATGGTGCATTTGACCATTCACTTGGCAAATGAGGCCAAACTCGGCGGCCCAGTTCATTACCGCTGGATGTATTTTATCGAGAGGTAATTGTCTTGTCTCATTCGCACAATGTATTTGATCGTTCTTGATATATTCATCCAAATATTTTTTTCTCAAATTAGGTACTTGCGAACATTGAAATCATATGTTCGTAATAAAAGTCGTCCGGAGGGATCAATTGCTGAAGGATACCTAGCAGAAAAATATCTAACATTCTGCTCAAGATACCTATATGTAATAGACACGCGATTCAATCAACTTGAGCGGAACTATGACGGTGGTCCAATAGACTTCGATGGGGGTCTGTCTATATTTGCCGAAATGCGTAGACCTGTAGGAGGAGGCAAAACCCATCGATTGTCTGTAGATGAGATTCAACAGGCACATATGTATGTGTTGCGCCAATGTGATGAAGTGTGGTCATTCATTGAGTAAGCATTTTACGATTATTTACTTATTCTTTCAGTCCATTCATTAAGTATATGTGCTAATTATAATATAATTCATAACCGGTAAAACAGGAAGCATAAAGCCATCATTAATAATCGGGGTACTCGAAATGCTCCCCAAATTCATGATCGTGAATTCCCATCGTGGTTCGAGAAACACGTAAGTATTCACATCATTACTGAATTTCATTGACATCCATTACCGAACAATAATTATGTGTTCATATCATGAATGTCATGTGGTTATTATAGGCACAGGAGCTGCACGACAACCACGATCCGCTGATGAATGAGGATCTCTAGCGCTTATCTTGTAGTCCTTTGCAAAACGCAATATCGTACGATGGTTATATCGTGAACGGTTATAGATTTCGGACGAAAGATAGTGAAAAATCATAAAGAACCCAAAATAGTGGGGTTGTCGTCAATGGTGAGCAAGAAGAATTAGAAAATATCGACTTCTACGACGTCCTCAACGAGATTCTCGAGATTAAATTCCTTGGCCAAAATCGGATCGTATTATTCAAATGCGATTGGTATGATGTTAATAATCGCGGGACTGGTTATAATGTTGACAAATACGGTTTTATCAGCATCAACACTGGCAAGAGATTGAATACCCAATATGAAGATCCATTCATTCTTGCCTCTCAAGCACAACAGATATTTTATGCACCGGATAATACCTCTCTAGGTTGGCAAATTGTAGTCAGGTCACCACCCAGAGATTTTTATGACATGGGAGACAAGGATGCGGGGGTCGTCGATGATGATTTGGATGCATACCTGAATAATGAGATAATCATTATCGACGCAGTGCATGACGAAAATGAAGATGTCGACAATATAAACTGGACAGCGAATGCAGATCAAATAATAGAAGAGGGAAGCGATGAGAGTGACAGAGATAAGACAGAAAATGACTAGACCGTATGTAAATCAAATTGTTTCATATTTAAATCAAATTGTTTCATATATAAATCATATTGTTTCATATGTATATCATATTAATTTATACTGTTTCATATGTAAATCATACCGTTTCATATGTAAATCAAACTGTTTCATATTGTTTCATAAATCATACTGTTTCATATGTAAATCAAACTGTTTCATATTGTTTCATATGTAAATCTTACTGTTTCATATGTAAATCAAACTGTTTCATATTGTTTCATATATAAATCTTACTATTTCATATGTAAATTAAACTGTTTCAGATGGCATCACGGTCATATGTTCGTAGAGGCAGGGGTGGGGTAGCTCAGAGCGCTCCGGCTACCACCCCAGGGTCCGAGGCTGAGCCGTCCGGATCTGGTAGTGCTGCTCCTCTCTCCACACCAGCTCCTGATGTGGTCGCAGCCTCCGGAGCTTCGAGTAGTGCTCAGCACTCGGCTACAGCGTCTATGCCCACAGGTAATGTTTAGATCTAAAGTTTTATACATGTTGTAAATACTTCTTTAGTACTGATGTATATTTTATTTGCAGGGTCGAGGATCATCAGGCACGTAGGCGTCCGGGGCGTGACGACGGCCCGGCGCTTGTAGGCCTTACGCGAGCCGCAGTCCCTACAGTGGAGCGGCAGGACCTTTGTGGGCGAGCACGCTTCTGACGCCGCCACGTGGGTCGGCATTATAGTACGGGAGGAGAGGAATGCCCCGATTATGGGGTTAAGGGGGTGGAAGAACATTGATGCATCCTATAAGGAGAGGATGTATCAGCAGTTTTTGGTACGTTAGTTTTATTAAAGCATTTTAGAATAAAATCGTACTTCTTTATAATTTGATTTGATAAAATGACTTGTTTCTAAATTGATTTTACAGGAGAAATTTATATGGGAGAACATGGAAACCGACACCCATCGGGAGGACTTGTGGAAGATGATGGGTGAGCGGTACAGGGATTGCCGTCACGAGCTCTACCAGCTCTACGGTTACTTGGTCGGCCAGCCGGCTGAGGAGGTACAGGCTACGGCCGGGACGAGAGACGCGCCACCGCTACACATTCTACAGTTTTTGGTCGCTCACTGGGCCACCCCTAGCTTTCAGGTATAATTATAATTTTGTTGATTCATACTTGTTTTAATGTTATACTAAAAATTTGTATTGATGTTTCAAAATTTAATCGATTGACACAGAGGAAATCTGCTATAGGCAAGCAGAATAGAAGTGCCTCGACGACACCTGCTCCAGTGAAGGGGAGGACCTCCATGCCCCAGCTTGCCCAGCAGCTGGTAAATGATAGAAACATTGTTATTATTTAAAGCTCTATACATGTTATATTAACTCATCTATTTATTTTATATGTCCAACAGACACAGTCCTTGGGCCACGAGCCTAATAGGATTGACCTTTTTGAGGCCTCTAGGAGGCAGCGTATCGATGGGGCATTTCTGGACGACAGGGTTGCCTCGCAAGTGGTAAGTAATTAAATTACTGTTAATATATTCTTATACATATGCCATAAAATATCATTGAATATCATTGGTTGTTTTTATATAGGAGAGGATGCGACTTCTGGTGACCCCGTCGAGCGAGGCCGGCTCCTTCTCCAGCTCAGTATCTGTCGACTCAGCGATGGATACTGTGCTGAGACCTGCCACGCACGGCCATGTCCTCTGTACGGGCCTTGGAGTCACACCCTCCTCCTACTTTGGACGAGAGGGTATGCGCTCGAGAGCACGGGACACCCAGACCGGTGCTATCACTCAGCTGCAGTCTGCGCTAGACGCGGAGCGAGAGTAGAGGCAGGCCCTCGAGCAGAGGATTGAGGCGGAGCGAGAGCAGAGGCAGGCCCTCGAGCAGAGGGTTGAGGCGGAGAAGAAGGCCCTCGATGAGGAAAGAGAAGCTCGCAGGGAACTGGAGCGTAAATTTTATGAATTCATAAGCCGGTCTAGCGGTGGCTCATCCTCATGATCAGGTACTTACTAATCTTTATAATATTAGCAAAAAATATGAATCTTACTAATTTGAGTTTAGATCAAATTATCACACTTATGATTTTCCAACACTTAGACTCTAAATCGATAAATCAGATCGTAAATGGTCTCTCTCTCTCTCATGGTAATGATGTAGCCTCTGTTTTTCTTTTAAATGATAGAATTTTGTTTTTTAATCATGCTAGGTGTGTACGTGCCTCGTTGGAAGAGGGATATCTCCCTCATGTGACATTTGTAGTGGACACAACAATATGCCACCCAACGGAGTTCGATTTCTATCTCTGCAGTTATGCTGGCATACAGGTAAACTTTGACTGAATCTTTGTAAGTGCAAATTATTTTAAATTCCCTCATGCAATTGGTACTTTTTATGATTATACAAAGAGAATATAGTAGAAAGATGTAATGCCAACACTTAGACTCTAAATCGGTGAATCGGAGCGTAAATTGGTCAAATATACAATTATAACTCGCTCGCAAGTCCGAAATACGGAATAATTCCAAGTTCGAATTATCGGATGCCGATCCGATGACGATCGGATCGAATCCAAACCTATTTCATATCCGAAACACGCTAACTTATGATTTTCCAACACTTAGACTCTAAATCGATGAATCCGATCATAAATTGGTCAAATATCCAATTAGAACCCGCTCGCAAGTCCGAAATACGGAATAATTCCAAGTTCGAAATCCGTTGATGATCCGATCGAATCCAAACCTATTTCATATCCGAAACACGCTAACTTATGATTTTCCAACACTTAGACTCTAAATCAGTGAATCGGAGCGTAAATTGGTCAAATATCCAATTAGAACCCGCTCGCAAGTCTGAAATACGGAATAATTCCAAGTTCGAATTATCGGATGCTGATCCGATGACGATCCGATCGAATCCAAACATATTTCATATCCGAAACACGCTAACTTATGATTTTCCAACACTTAGACTCTAAATCGGTGAATCGGAGCGTAAATTGGTCAAATATCCAATTAGAACCCGCTCGCAAGGCTGAAATACAGAATAATTCCAAGTTCGAATTATCGTATGCCGATCCGATGATGATCTGATCGAATCCAAACATATTTCATATCCGAAACACGCTAACTTATGATTTTCCAACACTTAGACTCTAAATCGGTGAATCGGAGCGTAAATTGGTCAAATATCCAATTAGAACTCGCTCGCAAGTCTGAAATACGGAATAATTCCAAGTTCGAATTATCGGATGCCGATCCGATGACGATCGGATCGAATCCAAACCTATTTCATATCCGAAACACGCTAACTTATGATTTTCCAACACTCAGACTCTAAATCGGTGAATCGGAGCGTACATTGGTCAAATATCCAATTATAACCCACTCGCAAGTCCGAAATACGGAATAATTCCAAGTTCGAATTATCGGATGCCGATCCGATGACGATCGGATCGAATCCAAACCTATTTCATATCCGAAACACGCTAACTTATGATTTTCCAACACTTAGACTCTAAATCGGTTAATCAGAGCGTAAATTGGTCAAATATCCAATTAGAACTCGCTCGCAAGTCCGAAATACGGAATAATTCCAAGTTCAAATTATCGGATGCCGATCTGATGACGATCGGATCGAATCCAAACCTATTTCATATCCGAAACACGCTAACTTATGATTTTCCAACACTTAAAATCTAAATCGGTGAATCGGAGCGTAAATTGGTCAAATATCCAATTATAACCCGCTCGCAAGTCCGAAATACGGAATAATTCCAAGTTCGAATTATCGGATGCCGATCTGATGACGATCGGATCGAATCCAAACCTATTTCATATCCGAAACACGCTAACATATGATTTTCCAACACTTAGACTCTAAATCGGTGAATCAGAGTGTAAATTGGTCAAATATCCAATTAGAACTCGCTCGCAAGTCCGAAATACGGAATAATAACAAGTTCGAATTATCGGATGCCGATCCGATGACGATCCGATCGAATCCAAACATATTTCATATCTGAAACACGCTAACTTATGATTTTCCAACACTTAGACTCTAAATCGGTGAATCGGATCGTAAATTGGTCAAATATCCAATTAGAACCCGCTCGCAAGTCCGAAATACGGAATAATTCCAAGTTCGAATTATCGGATGCCGATCTGTTGACGATCCGATCGAATCCAAACCTATTTCATATCCGAAACACGCTAACTTATGATTTTCCAACACTTAGACTCTAAATCGGTGAATCGATCGGATCGTAAATTTGTCAAATATCCAATTAGAACCCGCTCGCAAGTCCGAAATACGGAATAATTCCAAGTTCGAATTATCGGATGCCGATCCGATGATGATCTGATCGAATCCAAACCTATTTCATATCCGAAACACGCTAACTTATGATTTTCCAACACTTAGACTCTAAATCAGTGAATCGGAGCGTAAATTGGTCAAATATCCAATTAGAACCCGCTCGCAAGTTCGAAATATGGAATACTTCCAACTTCGAATTATCGGATGCCGATCCGATCGAATCCAAACCTATTTCAAAACCGAAACACGCTAACTTATCATTTTTTAACGCTTAGACTCAGTTATAGATATAAACCATTTTTTAAACAAATACATGTTAATTGCAGGAGCAGGGCGGCGTCAGGGGATCGATGAGAGCACCAGCGTTGGTGGCAGGCGGGGGTGGTTGAGATAGGGCGGTGTCAGGGGATCGATGAGAGCACCAGCGTTGGTGGCGGGCGGGGGTGGTTGAGATTGGGCGGCGTCAGGGGATCGATGAGAGCACCAGCGTTGGTGGCGGGCGGGGGTGGTTGAGATAGGGCATGTATCATCTCTCAGTTTTGGATTATTTTTTGTTCTTATCTATAATTGTCGGGTACTGTGGTAATATTTGATAATTTGCTGTAATTTTTTATCAATTTAGGTAATATTTTAAAATTTTGGGTTATATTTTATAAATTATGGTAATATTTGATAAATTGTGGTAATATATTGTGGTATTGTTGTAAGTCACAGGAATTAGATAACATTATTTAGGTAAATTTATAAAAAAAAAACATACTTATTACTAACGGACATTAATTATTCCGTCGGTAATAATGTTTTCATTTTTTTTTAAATTATAAATAATTTGCCGACGGCATATAATATCCGTCGGTAATATATATATTATTACCGACGGGACATATATATGCCTCGGTAATATATATATTATTACCGACAGTATATACCATAATCGTCGGTAAAATGCTTATATATTACCGACGGATTATTAAGGTTCGTCGGCAATAATATATTATATTAATTTTTAATTGATTAAATATGACCGACGGCTTTAATATTATCGTCGGTATTAATTATTATTACCGACGGTAATATTTGGTCCGTCGTATTGTTTTCCCCGACACCTTTTTTCCCGACAGCCAGCGACGGAAATATCTTCCGTCGCTATAAAATATTACCGACGGAATGTTAATATTACCGACGGATATTTTCCGTCGATAATAACTATTTTTTTTGTAGTGGGTATTTTGGTAAATACTAAAATATGGCTCAGAACATATTAAATATCGATATTAAATTTAGCAAAATAATTCCAGGAGCTCATAGGCACTGACGGAACTCGATTCTGAGTAGTGCACCTCACTCAATCTCTTTTACAGTGTTTCACTTTTCGTGAGGGTGTTTTTGTCCAGGATTCCCGATAGACAAGGAGGAACCCTAAAAATCACCCCCCCTCATCCCTATCTCTATAGGTCTGGCCCTAACTTGCATAGAGCACTTGGGGGCCGGCCCTATATGAGGATTAGAGAGAGAGGGGCCGGCCCTAGTGCGTCCCTCTCCTAAAACCCGACCCCCCTCTCCTCTCTCCTTCTTTGAGGTTTCAGCCAAGAAAGAAAGAGGAAGAAGAGGAAGAAGAAGGAGGAAGGAAGGAGAAGGAAGAAGATAGAAAGATAAGGAGGAAATCTCATGGCTCGCCGTCGTCTTTGCAACGTATTCCTCCGTCGGCTCATAGTCCTTGCACTCAGAGATAGGACTTCGAGGATTCCTTCATTCGCAAAGGACAAGGTGCCATCCGACAGCTTCCCTTGCGATTCACGTGCAGCTCATCATCGTTCTGTTCCCTTCAGATCGTAAATCCAGAAGGTATGATGGTTCTAAACACCTAACTAGATGCATACATGTCTTCCATAGATCGTAGTATGCCTCTAAGGTGTCCGCAGGTACATATGCTAAGATTATCGATTTGCATGTAGATTGTTTTGTAAAATTAATTGTAATGAAACATACACTATGAGATCTTCGGATCTATCTTTTGCTTCCACTGCGACTCTGATAATAGGATCTTATTCCAATATCGTAACCCTGCCTGGGGCACACGAAGATGTTGGTGGGACCCGCAGCCCTGCATGGGGCCTATGAAGATGACAGTTGGACCCACAGCCCTGCTTGGGGCTTGTACATGCTATTCGGGGAATAGTAAATTCCCCCAGATAATTATCTAAACTCCTAAAATTCTAGAGAATATTTCTAGAATATTCCCAAAACACTTATATATCGCCAATCCTGTAAATAATCCAGACCGAAATTTATTATTCCAGATTCTACTTTCTGTTTTCCAGAGTTCTCTGAGCCTTCTGGTATTAAGACTCTCAAGCCCTCTCCATCCTCTATCTACTTGTAACAAGCACTCCTCATCCTGTTGAGAGTAGCTTTATATTTTCAGTGATAGTGGATTCAAATGTCGTGTCTTACCGTATAGAGATGTAGGCTTCGATCGAACTTTGTGACCACATCTTGTGTCAATTCTCTATCTCCCTCTTTCTCTATCTCAACAGTGACTGTGTGACAGCTCAACACTTAACTCCTTAGTGCTTCATAGTGTGCCACATCCGAAAGGGTTAATCCATCAATCGACTATTGGAGGGGGGTTAGGTACGATGGCCGAAATCCTTCCCCATATGGGCGACGACAGTCACGATGTGAACGGGGAAATAAAGGGGCTAACTGGCAATGGTCATACACTATTATCGATCACGAACTGATGACAACCACGATAAGGGGAAAAGGGGATTGGCAAGTTGGTAGCTGGGCATGAGGTGATGCTCGGTCGAGGGTGGTCGATGCCACCTAGTGTTTGGCCAGCGGCAGTCAAGTCGTTGGTAGCTATCACATCAAGGTGAGAGAAAAAGGGCGCCTGAACTGGGTTGGGCCTCATTGGCTATACAGCAACCAGCCACTATGGCTGCATCAAGGGCGAGGATCACAAGGGGGTTGGGGGTCGATTAGATCCATACAGAAACAAAAAGAAAAAAAAGAAAAACAGGGTGTTGATTTGGTTGGCGGGGTCGTCGAGCTGGTCTCAACGGCACAACAGGAAGAACAGGGGAAGGAAGGGAGGCGGCTAACCTAGTGCAGTCAAGGGGGGTAGAGTCGGTTGTGCTTCCTCCTCCTCCTCCTTGCTCCTCTCCGGTGCCGCCGCTACTCCTTTTCAGTGCCGCCACACGTGGACCACAGGGGGAAGAGATCAGGGGAGAGATAAGCTCGAGAGAGGGAGAGACATGAGGGATCGGGGAGTGATAAGCGATCGGATAGAGGTAAGAGGGGATCAGGCTGGGTCTAGGGTTTATTAATAGAGGAAGGGGGTTACAGGATTTTTGGAAGAGGTAAGGCGAATCAAAGGGGTACGAGGTTGTCGAGATGGAAGGAGAGAAGGATCGGGGGAGATATGGGTAGCGGTTGTGGGGATCTCGAGGGATTGAGAGAGGATCAGATTGATGGGAAGAGGTGATATCCGAGAGAGAGGGAGAGGGAGAGTCGGATGAGGGGGATGAGAAAGATCCGAGAGAGGGAGAGGGAGAGGGAGAGAGAGATTAGGATGGTGAGGGAGAGGGGGCGACTGCGAGGTAAGATAGGAGAGAGAGAGAGAGAGAGAGAGAGAGAGAGAGAGAGAGAGAGAGAGAGAGAGAGAGAGAGAGATGGACGGTTGGGTTTTAGTTTTAGGTTTTGATTTTGATTTTTTTTAATTAAAATTGTTTTATTAATTAAATACATTTTCAAAAATTTATTTGCAGTGAAACATATGAACACATGTTTAAGTACCAATTGCAATCATTCCCTTTTCGCCTCGCAACCCTGACCCGGGACCCACTGCCCCTGGTCCAACTCAAGTTCAAACACTGCAAGCATTAACCAAACATTTTATGCAACACAATAAATGAATCCAAACACTTATTCTAGCAATGATATTATAATAATTTAAAAGAAATTGGGTTGCCCTGAGCGAAAAAACTCTGAAGTATCGGTTATTACACATGCTTAGGATTATCTTCCCTTCACCCAGTTTTCTTGTCTCTTTGAACCCCTGCAAATTATTGCAAGCATGGTTAGTGAAACCAGAATCTATAATCCATTAGACTGGAGAACAACTAGTTGCAACAAGGGATTCCACTATATGAATTTGAGATATACCTATCTCAGCCTTTTTAGAAGTCGCGCGGCAGTCACCCTTCCAGTGCCCCTTCTTGCCGTATCGGAAGCATTTTTCTTTGGGCTTCACCGGACCATCCTGCTTAGGAATTTGCAACTGCATCTGGCCCATCTTCACGGGTTTCTTTGATTTTCTTTTCTGAAACTTGCCTTTGGCTTTCGGAGAAGACTTCCGCTCTACGTTCTATGATTGGGCACCTACCTTCATCCTATTCTCTGCCGCCTGGAGCACCGCTCGGGGCTCTGCATTGGTCATCTCCAACAGGTTAAGATTGAAGTTGGTAACGAAGCCCTCAAATGTTCCTGATAGAGACTCAAGGAAAATATCGGTCTGGATCTCTGCATCTAAGATGGCATCGAAGGCACCAAGTTCGTTCATATAGCCCAATGGTTTCAGTATATAATCCTAAACTAAAGTCCCCTCTGCCATGTTCATGTACACTAATATCTTGATGGTCAGGTAACGATTCACCCGACTACGACCCTTAAACATTTTTTTTAAATAGAGCATCATATCCGAAGAAACGGCCATGTCTTTAACTTGCTTCTGAAGGACGGTCTGCAAAGAGGCCACAATATAGCACTTGCACATCTCATCAGCTTCTAGCCAGTCTTTTCATTCCTTCATCTGGACCTCAGTAGCACTTGGTCCTGGTATAGTCGGTTGAGGGGTACTTAGGGCAATCAAGTGTTTGCTAACCCTTAGGACAAGCATCAGGTACGCTTCCAATCCTTGTAGTTTGGTCCTGTTATTTTGTTATCATTAAGGATGAAGGTATGGGCATCGAGTTTGGTCATATTTTTATAAACAATGGTACAAACCTAAAATTAGGGTCTACTACAATCTATTTTATTGAATTTAAAAATAAATAATGTTTACTCAAGTTGCTATATCTTCACCACCTCCAATGGAGACATCCAGGACTCAAAGTTCCCTGGGTTCGAGCACTAAGACTATCGGCCTTGAATTGGAGACAACATCTCGGTGAGAGTATTCAACCGCTTCTACCAATGGGGTGTTTACGACTTAGTCTTTATCAGAATTACCCTTGGCAAACTGAAAGACCTATCAGTCTCCTTTTGGCCTGCTTTATGTGACCCGCCTGCACAACAGTGATGGCTTCACACAAGCTTTCGGATATTTCCCACAAATCTAGGAGGCGTCGGCACAGGAGTTCATAGGTCCCCGTAGTGTAGGTAAAAATTGTCACCTATTAGAACCGGCGTCCTCCATCTCCCGAATGAAACCACTAGGCGAACCAGTATGAAAGGAAACACAGCTCTCACCCAGTGAGAATAGCGAACTATGTACCTCCTACCCAGACCCTTAGTCGGTTGATTATGGAGACTAGGGGCTCCCCTTTGGAGGGAACCTCTTAGACATCCCTTCTTTATAAGGTTTTATATATGTCTAGAAAGGTCATGACCTCCTAGATCTAGACCCTAGTTTACCGTGCTCCCACTAGGATTACAAACCTTCTCGCGAAGAATTAGTACCCCTGAAAAATATCAAAGTCCCTACCTTGAATACTCAGCTTTCATCTTTCTCGCAAGGATTACTTTATATAAATACCAAAGATCCCAATACTCTACTAGTCTGCTTACAATCCTAAGGACTAGAGTCTAGCCTAAGGTCAACATGGAAAGGACTCCCACTAGTATAATGACTCATTCACAATTTGATACCTGATATCATAGTAGACCTTATCTCATTATAGGTTTCAATTCTGGCCAAATAGGGACATCCGACAACCTCCATCGGACCTCAACCTAATGGTGGTATAACCAAATCGTGATGAGTTCTTACTACCATCAAACGTCAACTAGGAGCGGGTATCAGTTAGTGGAATCCTAACCTAACTTGATTGCAAGGACCATATGGAGAAAGGGCATCTCATTAGGGTTATCATACTCTTTATGGAGTCATTAGTCATCTCTTAATAAATCGAACACTACATCTATCTTAATGTATAGTACTCGGCTACCTGAATTACCATGAGAGCGGTTAATACCTTTCCTTTTAGATAGCCACCAGATTTATACGTGTTAGAAACATATAGAGACACCAATAAATCCATAAGCTAAGTATTAACCCTAAGCCTGATCTAGAGACTAACTCACAAACAAGACTGATAGACAAATTATCATCGGGGTTCTCTAAACACAAAGTGAAGAGCATAACAGAAAAGCATTCAAACTGAATCAAGTCCAGGTTTTGACCCCTGCAACTGAATAACACAACCAAGATATCTTATTCTTCCGTTTTGCATGATCTCCCTATGATGATCCCGATCATCGCTAATGTGCACGCTTTCCCAAGTCCTTGCACTTTATGGTACTATTTGTCCGAATAGTGGATGTAGCATCTTGGATCGCTCATCTCCTTCTTCCTGTGACCAAAAAACTAACACGCTCCAAGTCAGTGCTCGTTCGTGTATAATTTCCCTAGAAAGAAAAAACAAACAATCTTAGAAGCATGGCCAGGGAACCAAGGGTGGTCAACCCCCCCCACCCCGCCCATCTAGAGCCTTAAAATAAACAAGCACAATAATAATCAATACATAAAATAAATCCGGGGTCTGACCTTCGGAGGCATGCAATCACAGATTATTATTCAACGCGGCACCTGCAAGAGGACGATACATAGGACAATCCATATGCATAATCTATGCTGAACCCCGACGAAAACATATGCCATTGTATATTCACATTATGTTTTCATGAATTCATGCATGAAACATACACCGAAACGTGCTCTGATACCAATTGTTGGAATTAAATCCTATTATCAGAGTCCTAGCGAAAGTAAAAAATATATCCTAGGACTCATGGTGTATGTTTCATTACAATTAATTCCATAAAATAATCTATTTGCAAATCTATGATCCTAGCTTATGTGCGGATACTCTAGAGGCGTACTACGATTTACGAAAGACATGCATGCATCTAGTTATGTGTTTAGAATCATCATACCTTGTCGATCTTTGATCCGTAGTGAACAGAATGATGATTGATGATGAAATGCATATAAATCGAGGGAAATTGTCGAATAGCACCTTGTCCTTTGTGAAGGGAGGAATCCTCGAAGTCCTATCTCTGAGTGCAAGGATTACGAGTCGACGGAGGATCACATAGCGAAGACGATGACGCTCCTAAGCTTATCTTATCTTTCTCTTTTCTTCTTTCTTCTCCTTCCTATCCTCCTTTATTCCTATTTCTTCTTCCTTTTTCTCTTGGCCAAAATCACAAAGGGAGAGTAAGATAAGGGGGCTCGATTTTCAAGGAGAAGGAGGGAGAGCCTAGGGCCGGTCACTCCCCTCCCCTTTCTACTTATAGGGGCGGTCCCCTACTTGCATAAGTAAGCTAGGGCTACCCCCTATAGGATAGGGATGAGAGGGGAGGGATAAGCCAAGTCGATTAGGGCTTGCTTTATTCATTTGACACTTCGGACGAAAATACCCTTATGTTGGTATACCACTGATAAAGAGATAGAGTGAGGTACGCTTGTTGGAATCAAGTTTCGTCAGTGCCTATAACCTCCAAAAATTAATTTTCTTATTTTAAAATCTATATTCAATATGTTCTGAGCCATATTTTAGTATTTACCAAAATACCCCTATGACCCCTTAACATATGTGAATTAGATTCTTAGGCTTCGGGCTTGCACTCTATCGTGCTACTTCGCATCCAATGTGTCTAACTAGATCGGGGAATAATTTCTATATGCAACAATAGGGTGGAACTTTCAAGGTTCATGATCTCTAGCTCCAATCGGATCCCTGATTAACTGTTCCGGTGACACACCGAAAGTTTCGCTAATCGGCCTTAATCGAATTAACCTGCGCAGCCACTCAGAGTGCGACACGAGTTGAACTCTAGTGATCCAAAACTTATATTAATCCCTCGTAACCTTGTTCTTTACTATACTCTGATAATCTTTAGTCCCTCCTATTAATGGTGCCATGATTCAACTCGAGCGGTGGGGAGCACCGTTAGATCCCCGATCATCTAATTAGGATTTGATGACCTATCATGTATAACACCACATACCTTCAGGTGCTATACCTAGCATCCGAAACGTCGTTAGTCATACTGATAACCACCAGGCCTGGATTAATTGTATTGAAAGATTGACTCATCAAAACTTGCCCATTCAACACTGGACGTCGGATAACCTGCAGGGATTGCATACCACTCTAGTACCATTCGGGTAACCCAACGTACCATAGTATTAGACTATGAGGGTCCGCACACATTGGCATATCAAAGCACCATATAACTGGTTGACTCAGCGTATATGGTCCCTCAAGGTTAAGGACATATTATCTATAGTAGTAAGACGGTTTATGTATCAGTGTCTAAATCACTGATATGTGTACCCTCTTAGTTCCTGTTCAACATGATCATCGTGCTTGGTCAGGTGAATGGGAATTATATGTTTCCGTGGTGGATGTGGGGGATGATCTCCGTGCTGACCCAAAGACTCGACCCAACCAGTCAATTGAGTCGAGTCGAAGGTCTGATCAAATGTTTGTCAAGTTTATCGGTTCGGATGTTGATATCTTTGACTTGAATTCAGAAGAGATAAATTGAAGGTAGACACGATATGTGATCTCGAAGTTCAGTCGAAGCCTATGTCTCCGTGCTGTAAGGAGAAACTTGAAATTCACTAACACTTGAACTGAAGTAACCTTGATAGGCCGAGTGTCACTGATTTCTCTTCGAAAAGAAGATCAAAAAGTTGGGATGTCAGAGCTCTGGATTTCCAAAAGTCCGATTCAGAAATAAAATATTCGATCTTATTACACTTGTTGGGTCTGCTATTTATAGTGTTTTTTGGACGGGAACCAGGGTAGAGGGCTGTTTGCAACAACTGTCGCCTGGATCCAGACGGGAGCTAGTAGGCCCCATCGTCGCCTCTGCAGACCCCCAGGCAGGGCTGGTGGGTCCCATCATCATCTTTGTGGACCTCTCAGGCGGGGCTAGTGGGTCCCATCATGGGATGTTTGGCCAAAATTTACACCCACAGTTACCCCCTCCAAGTTAGCTAGGGACCGATCTGGCAAGGGTTGGTGTCATTGAGGCCTCGTAGAACATTGCTAGCTGATAGGATTTTGGCAACCGATTGGTCAAGACCTACCGATCGGTTAATGTCGACCGATCGGTCAAAATTGACCGCTCGAGTATTGGTGACCGATCGGTCAAGATTGACCGATCGGGTGTTGTCGACCTATATAACTTTGGTCGATCAGGCAAAAAACTAAGTTTTTTGCCCGATCCTTTGAAAATTCACCTGATTGTCTGCCTGTCGATTGGGTAAAGTCTTCGACCGATCAGTCAAAGTCGATCGATCGAGTGTCTTCGACCGATCGGTCAAAGTTGATCGATCTGGTGTTTTCAATCGGTGGAACTTGGGGCGATCGGGTAAAAACTCAAGTTTTTTGCTCGATCCTTTGGAAATTCACCTGCTCATCTATCTGTCGATCAAGTAAAGTTTTCGACCGATCGGTTAAAGTCGACCGATCGGGTGTCTTCTACCGATAAGTCAAAGTTGACGGATCGGGTGTTTTCAACCGGTAGAACTTGGGGCGATCGGATAAAAAACTCAAGTTTTTTGCTCGATCCTTCGAAAAGTCACCCGATTGTATGTCTATCAATTGAGTGAAGTTTTCGACCGATCGGTCAAAGTCGACCGATTGGTGTCTTCTACCGATCAGTCGAAGTTGACCGATCGGGTGTTTTCAATTGGTGGAACTTGGGGCGATCGGGTAAAAACTCATGTTTTTGGCCCGATCCTTTGGAAATTCACCCAATTGTCTGCTTATCGAAGTTTTCGACCGATCGGGTGTCTTCTACCGATCGGTCAAAGTTGACTGATCGGGTGTTTTCAACCGGTAGAATTTGGGGCGATCGGATAAAAACTTTAAGTTTTTTGCCCGATCATTTTGAAATTCACCCGATCATCTGCCTATCAATTGGGTGAAGTCACTGATCGATCAGTCAAAGTCGGCCGATCGGGTGTCTTCTATCGATCGGTCAAAGTTGACCGATCGAATATTTTCAGCCGGTGCACTTGGGGCGATCAGGTAAAAACTCAAGTTTTTTGTTCGATCATTTGGACATTCACCCGATCGTCTTCCTGTCGATCGGGTGAAGTTTTTGACCGATCGATCAAAGTCGACCGATCGGGTGTCTTCTACCGATCGGTCAAAGTTGGCAGAACGGGTGTTTTCAACCGGTGGAACTTGGGGCGATCGGGTAAAACTCAAGTTTTTTGCCCGATCTTTTTGAAATTCACCTGATCGTCTTCTTGTCGATCGGGTGAAGTCTTCGACTGATCGGTCAAAGTCGACCGATCGGGTGTCTTCTTGGCCGATCGGTCAATATTGTCCGATCAGATATTTTCAACCAGTGGGATTTGGGGCGATCGGGTAAAAAACCAAGTTTTTTGCCTGATCCTTTGAAAATTCACTCGGTCGTCTGCCTGTTGATCGAGGAAGTCTTCTTGGCCGATCGGTCAAAATTGTTCGATCGGACATTTTCAACCGGTGGACTTGGGGCAATCGGGTAAAAAATCAAGTTTTTTGCTCGATCCTTTGGAAATTCACCCGATCGTCTGCCTGTCGATCGGGTGAAGTTTTCGACCGATCAGTCAAAGTCGGTCGATCGGGTGTCTTCTACCGATTAGTCAAAGTTGACCAATTGGGTGTTTTCAACCAGTGGAACTTGGGGCGATCGGTTAAAAACTCAAGATTTTTGCCCGATCCTTTGGAAATTCACCTGTTCGTCTGCCTGTTGATCGGGTGAAGTCTTCGACCGATCGATCAAAGTTGACTGATCGGGTGTCTTCTTGGTCGATCGGTTAAAATTGTTCGATCGGATATTTTCAACCGATGGGACTAGGGACGATTGGATAAAAAACCAAGTATTTTGCAAGATCCTTTGCAAATTCACCCGATCATCTGCCTGTTGATCAGAGAAGTCTTCTTGGCCGATCGATCAAAATTGTTCGATCGGACATTTTCAACTGGAAAGACTTTGGGGATCGGGTAAAAGACCTAGGTTTTTGCCCGATTCTTTTGAAATTCACCCGATCGTCTGCCTGTCGATCAGGGAAGTCTTCTTGGCCGATCGGTCAAAATTGTCCAATTGGATATTTTCAACCGGTGGGACTTGGGGCGATCGGGTAAAAAACCAAGTTTTTTACTCGATTCTTTGGAAATTCACCCGATCGTCTGCCTGTCGATCGGGGAAGTGTTCTTGGCCGATGAGTCAAAATTGTCCGATCGGACATTTTCAACCGGTAGGACTTGGGGCGATCGGGTAAAAAACCAAATTTTTTGCCCGATCCTTTGAAAATTCACTCGATCATCTACCTGTCAATCGGGAAGTCATCTTGGCCGATCGGTCAAAATTGTCCGATCGAACATTTTCAACCGGTGGGACTTTGGGCGATCGGGTAAAAAACCAAGTTTTTTGCCCGATCCTGTGGAAATTCACCCGATTTTCTGCCTGTCGATCGGGGAAGTCTTCTTGGATGATCCTTTGAAATTCTACCCGATCGTCTGCCTATCGATCGGGTGAGATGGAGTTGGTGTTTCGTCTAGCCTGTTGATTTGTCTGGCCTATCGATTTGTCTGGCCTGTCGATTCGGCTGGCCAGTCGATTCGTCTGGCCTGTCGCTTCGTCATCCGCCAGTCTGGTGGAGCCATGAGTCACCTAGATTTTCTTGCCAAGTTTTTTGGGACATTTAAATCCTTTCTTGGAGTTCATTTTTTCCCAGGCTGTTAGAAAATTTCTCACTTTTTTGCTTCCTGCTCTCTGCTCTTTGTTCTCTGCTCTTTCGATTAGTCGTGATGGCCTCCATAAGCTACACCAAGAATATCATCCCCCCGAAGGTGAAGCCTTCTTAGCGATATGGGTCAAAGAAGAGGAAAGCTACCGCTGAGCCTTCATCACCAAAGATCGCAGGGAAGGGAAAGGCTAAGGGCAGCCTCAGTAAGAGGCACTTAGGCATCAGATTCGCCTCTGCTCCCACCAAGCCGGAGCACATCCTGAAGGCTGAGTTTGTGTTGAGGCTGTTGAAGCCTCTGTCCGAGGAGCCTATCTTCGAGTACGGGAACGGTCGAAAGACTACTGAAGCGAAGAGGGTGAAGTGGGAGAGGCTGCTTGGGTTCTTCACCGAAGAAATCCATCGCCCAGCGCTTGCTGGGGTACAGGCTGCCTTTGGCATTGACAATCGGTTAGTGTACACAGAGGTGGTCAGCAAGGAGAATATCATGGGCACCATCATGACGATCGGCCAGCTCAACTGTCGGCTGCGTCTACTGTTGCTCCCATTTGCGGCCAGATTGTTGAATACATCTGGACTCTATCCCGGGTAACTGGCAAGGAACGCTTGGAGGATCATCTATGCCTTCTGCAAGGCTGATCACCAGGATAAGTTGAGGGCCTACTACTCTAGTATTCTTTAAAAGGAGCAGGCAAGGATTGAGTTGGGCTACTTCTTCTACCACTATCAGTGGGTCTCGAGGAAGGATAGTCCTTTCTACAACTTACACGGTGTCTCTGCTCTCCACCCCATCACCGACCCAGTCCCCTCAGATAAACTATACACCGATTGGCCTATCTCTATCTCTGGGACGTGGACTCCTCATTCGGTACCGGAGATGCCTCGCAGTCATATCCATAAGAAGGTCGAGCGGTACGGACCTGGAGGCAACCTTTGTTGGTCATCCGAGCAGGTCGGATCGATCGATAATCTATTTCTGGAGTTGACCTATGGGACCCAGTCATAGAAGTAGTTCATAAACTGCCTAGTCCGCCACGATAATGCCAATCTGATGCTTCGGTTGCTGGTGAGATACGAGGACAATGACACCTTGTACTTTAATTACGAAGAGGATTCCGAGACAGGCAGGGTGGTCCGATATGTCTGGGCCGAGAAGAAGGTGTATGGCAAGAGAAGACACTCAGGTCCAGACGAAGAGAAGCTGGTTGTTACTAGGTGAGGCCAAGTCAAGAAGAGAAGGGTCATGAAGGAGGAGGAAGAGAAGGAAGAGGTAAAAAAAGAGGAGGAGAAAGAGGAGGAGCAGCAGCACGAGGGGGAGGACAAAGGAGAAAAGGAAAAGAAAAGAGAGAAAGAAGAAGAGGGAAATGAAGAAGAGGAGGAGGAGAAAGAGGAGGAAGAGAAAGAAGAAGAAGAGGATGACGATGAGGAGGAGGAAGAAAGGGATGAAGAGGAAAGGATGAGGAATCAGGGTGATGTGCCCCTTACCCCACCTAGTGCAAGCCAGGTGCCTCCCATTGACGAGGCTAAGGCTCGGCGAATGGAGGATGAGATCGATATGGTTGACGACGGCAAGAAAGTGCCGATTATCTACCATTTTGAAACTCTAAAGCATCCCACGCGCATCAGAGTGACATATTCGGGCAGTGACATTATACTTAACCCGACGCCCGTTTCCCAAGTGGCGCCCGAAGGTCATCGCTAGGGTGAGGCCTTGATGGGGCAGGCCTCAACAAGAGGAAGTAGCGGAGTCCCAAAAGTCGACAAGCCAAGGTTAGCTCCTTGGAGCGATGTGGCCAAGGTAGCAGTAGAGGCCGTTGCTCTGATGTCTGCCTTCCTCCAGGGGGCAGACAAAATGCACGAAGAAGGAGGGGCCTCGTTGCCTCCCAACGTCCCCCCTCCCTAAACTGAAGGGGGATGAGGGTCAGGGAGAGAAGAAGATGGCCATACCGATCCCAACCCCTGGGATGAAGGCATCGGGGCAAGAGTAGGAGCGGCCTAGCCCGGTGGCTGTCCTGGTGAAGAAGACTCCCACCCCCTAAGGAGAAGGGATCAGATCAAGGGAAGGGACCAGCTCAACCTTCACATGGAGGCTCTATCTGCAAGGGTAAATTCTAACTCTTCATCTCACTTGGATTTAATTGGAAATCAAACATCTCTAAACACTCGAAAGGTTTGCATGTAGGTGCGTCTAGCAGCCCACAGCCTATGCTGCGGGACTTAGGTGAGGTAGACATCAACCGTCCCATGGAGCGTTGAGGAAGCTCTGCAACCTGCCTGACGCATCCCTTGAAGAGTCATCGGATAGGCTCAAAGTTATGGTGAGCAGTTTGACTTTGCCTTTGATATTTGTACTTCCATCTGATTTGTCCCTGTTGAAATGCAGATGTCTGCCTTGCTGAAGTTAAACAATAGGCTATTTAAGAAGGCGGTGAGAGGGAGGCTGCAGCCGAGATCGCCCACTTGAATACCCTTTTGCAGGAGGCTAACGACAATGAGAGGTTGAAGCTATCAGTAGAGCTATCCTCGAGTCAGCAGTCGACCCGCAATGAGGCGCATATTAAGAAGAAGATGGAGGTCGAATATGTAGCTGCAAATAAAGACCTCCAGAGCCTTAAGAATAGGTTCTTCAAGATAGAGAATCTAGCCTCCAAGTGCACCGAGGAGATCAAGCAGCTGAAGGCCAAGGCTACCGCAAGAGAAGAGGCCCACGTGCTCGAGATTGAGCAGTTGAACGTCGACTTAGAGAGCTACAAGTCGACAGCTGAAAAGGCCATGGATGTGCTCAGGTTAGCTCACAGCAGTGGCGCCCAATCTTCGAAGGCTTCCGTGGCAAGCAAGGCTCATGGCGGTTCCGATGGAGATAGGTCTAGGGCGCCTAGTGTGACTAAGCCTTGATGTATTCGACTCTTGTACCTGTACTTTGAATGATAGAATTTTTTTTTTTTGGATGTATAGAATGAAACTGTCTATTTGATTGGAATGCTCTGGATGGAATGGTTGATGTCTTGCATCGAATGAATGAATGAATGTTTCTGCCAGCTAGGGGTTGTGTCACAACACAAGTACCCAAGTTATTTATTGATTTGATAGTTTGGGGTTGTGCCGTATCGCAACATCCAAACTATTTATTTCTACCTGTGAGGGGTTGTATCGCAACACAAAACACCTAAACTGTTAGTCGATCTGCCAGTTAAGAGTTGCATTGTATCACAACATCAAAGCTATTTGTTTATGCCTGTGAGGGGTCATGTCGCAACACAAACATCCAAACTATTGGTCGATCTGCTAGTTAAGAGTTCTGCTGAATCACAACATCTAAACTATTTGTTTCTGCCTGTGAGGGGTCGTGTTGTAACACAAACACCCAAACTATTGGTCGATATGCCAATTAAGAGTTATGATGTATCACAATATCAGAACTATTTATCTAGTCACTTGGATTCGTAGAACTGGCATGGACAAGATTGAAGTTGGAACAGACATTATTTATTACAAGATTTACATCAGGGATAAAACATTTTGAGATGTCTAACATTCCAAGCCCTTGATAGCCTATCTCCTTCTGGCAAGATTAGGCGATATGATCCTTTGCCTCCCACGGATTCGATGATGTAGGGTCCTTTCCAGATGGAAACTAGCTACCCACTGCCATGTTCCCTCGTGTTGGAGAAGCCTGCTTGACTTTCTGTTGATAGTTGGTGATACAAATAGTGGCTTGATCACGTAACTCTTCTGAGAAATCGAGATCATTGATCCAAAGTTTGTTGTTGATCCCTTCTTCTACCGCTTTGGTCTTCAGAGTTAGAGAAATAGCTTCAGTGGGAAGAACTGCTTCTGACCCATAGGTTAAGCGGAAGGGTGAAAATCCAATGATCATCATGGATTAGTTCGATAGCCCATAGGACCTCTGACATGACTTTCACCCATAACCCTTTCTTATCACCCAACTTCTTTTTGAGTAGACCAATGATGGCTCTGTTAGAGGCTTCGGCTTGACCATTGCATTGCGGATACCTTGGTGTGGAGTAGAAGACTTTGATCCCATAGTTTAGACAAAACTTCCTAAATTTATCTGAGTCGAATTGAGCTCCGTTGTCTGTGATAAGGACTTGAGGTATACCAAATCTGGAGAAGATGTTATGTCTGATGAATTTAATAACCTCATCGTCGGTTTCTTGGAAGAGTGGCATGGCCTCGACCCACTTAGTGAAGTAGTCTGTGGCCAGTAATAAGTACTTTTTCTTTCTTGGTGATGGAGGGAATGGGCCTAGGAAGTCCAACCCTTACTGATGGAAAGGCATAGGACTTATCAAAGGATGAAGTTCATCTGTCGGGAGATGGATCACTCGAACGTGTCGTTGCTATTGGTCACATCTTTGAATGAACTAATGAGCGTCTTTCGCCATGGTTGGCCAGTAGTAGCCCTAGAGTCTGATTTTGGCTTTAAGGGATCTTCCATCAGAATGATTACCGTAAGCTCCAGAATGGATTTTGGCTAAGATTGTTTATGTTTGCCCAGGACTAACATATTTGAGAAGTATTCCACCATATGATTTGAAGTAAAGATCTTCTTCTCGAAGGAAATAGAATGGGAGCTTCCTTTGGAGTTTTTTGGCTTGGATCAGATCATCAGACATTTTGCCTTTGAAGAAGTCAAGGATAAGCTGTCTCCAATTTGAATGTCCATTGGCTAAGGCAAAAGCGAAGGTTGGATGTCTCCAATGTTGGAAATAATACTATAGTAGAGGTTTGCAGTTGAAGCGATAAGGTGGTCAAAAGACTGTTCATGGTGCACGTTACATGATTTAAACTTTCATTGAAACTAATCTACATGTGTGTGTAAGTGTGTGCACCTAATGGCAATCTAGTGTAATGATTATCTAGCATGAATGTAAATAAAAGGACTCACTAGATCTATGCATTAGAATATTCATACCTTTGTGCAGATCTTTTAACCGCGGAGAATTGTCTTCTTTGTCGATGGAGACGGAAGATCGTCTGCGAAGAAGCCGATGATATACCGAAATATAATGCCTTCTTGTTCACTCGATCTCGCATGATGCATGGTACGTCACTCTCGGATCTCTAAGTGCCTTTGAAGAACAACCTTTCTTCTTCTACAAAACTCCACGCGAGAAAGACGAATTCGCAAACGGGGAAGTAGGGAGAGATGAGAGAGAGAACTAGGGAGAAGAGAGAGAGGGGGTTTTAGTTTTTGGAGCACACATGGCCGGCCTCCCCTTGATCCTTTATAAGGGTTGTCCTACCCCCTTGGATAAGGCTCCAAGGGCATAAGATCATCCCCCAAAAATCTCCCCAAAAATATCCCTTTTATCTCTTATTTTATTTATTCGTTTTTTCCACTTTTAGGACTTGGATTTAACCAATTCAAACCATGTCCCTATCCCTATGGACAGGCCAATTAATAGGGGATTCTTATCCCCACAATATAGGGGCCGGCCCTGCATGGTCTCTCACTGCTAGGGTCGGCCACTAGTGAGGGTTTGCCATGGTGTATTTTTACTAAAATACCCTTATGCCTTAATTTGACTATTTCTAGTGTACGAGACCTAGTGACCATTCCTTAAGTGATCTTTACCAGTTACTTCACTATTAACTAAGTCTACCGGAGGGTGCCCCTAGTAAAGTTAACTATTTAACTCGCAACATATCCTGGTGCATCGTACCTATGCAGCGAAGTTCACTTATGGCTAGGGATAACTACTTGCGCCTCTGTACTAGTCTCGGGCTTACCCCTTAGTACTCACATATAGTTATGCATCTACCGTGCTTTAGTGCTAAGCACACATGGAGCGTAGAATTCTTTCTTTCTCTTATTGCTCACTGTGTTCTGAGGAGATGGTTCAAGAACCATACATAATAAGGATAAGGTGGAACCTTTAGGGACCGGGGTTCATGGCTTCTAATTCAAGCTCGATCGACACACTACCTGAGTATACCATCGATCCTCTGAGTTTGAGTTAACTTGTGTGGCCACCCAGAGTGCGACACAGGTTGCACTCCAATTCACCCGGACTTACTATGTTCTCCGTCATACCCCTGCTCTCCGCTTAGTAGTGGTAAACTCGCTGTTCCTCCACTTGATGCCATGATGCACTTCGAGCGGTGAAGAATACCGTCAGACTTGAATGCTTATATGACTTGTTTCCTTCTAGGTTGACCTATACATCGTATCTCTGATTACCCCATCGAGTAATCAAACCCGGTCAACAGTTAGACGGATGACCACCAAGCCTGGGTTTGGTACAATGTAAGTCAGACCAAGGAACGCACCTCCCGTCAAGGGTATGGATGGCCTGCTGGAGTGACACACTGATGCAATGCTAGCTGGGTAACCCAGTACACCATAGTTTTGGATCACTGTATTCGGATCCTCACACATTGGTGCACCAAAGCACCACTCAACTGGTTAGTCCATCGGACGTGGTTCCTTAGGGTTTAGGACTGATTTACCCTAAGCAGAAACACGGCTTAGTGTACCCGTGTCAGCTTACTGATATGTACATCGTGTTAATTCCGTTCGACCATAGACACTGTGCCTAGTGATGACCATGGTGAAGACTCCCTATGAACTGTCACCCCCAACAGCTTATCATGATGAGGTGACCAACCTGATCATAGCTGTGAACTGATTTAGATTATATAGGACCAATCAACTTAGTTTTCTACTCAGTGGACTACCATATAACCATAGCTCTCTATTCTTAAAAGAACATGTAACTATGTTACGCACCTATATGCATCTCATATAATAACTATCAACCTTTATTTATTAGTTCAAAACATAAAGTTTTACAAGCTTAGAACATATCAATTCTAACATCCATCCCCCACAACCTTTCACCGTGGCAATGAGTTGTTGTCTGATGGTAGCTTTAGGCAACTCTTGATAGTTAATCTGAATTTTACTTTCTTTAATAGGATCTCCGAGTACTGAGGCAGCGTTGGCTAGAGCATCGACTTTTGATTTTCTACTCTTGGGATTTGCACGAATTCGATATCAGAGAATCATTGTTGGTGGTGCTGCACTAGAGCTAGATAATATTGCATCATCTCTCTTCATGCTATATAAACTCCATTGATCTATCGAGGATTTCTTTGAGTGGATGTTCCGAGACGACCGTGATCACGTAAGGAACGAAGTAGGATCGGAGTCGTAGCGACGCCGTTAGTAGTACCAGTGTGACTTTCTCAATCTTTAAATAGTGAGTCTTTACCGGAAGAAGAGTATGGCTGATGTAGTAGACGGGGCGCTCAATGCCTTCTCTTCTACTGACCAAAACTGTGCTGATAGCTTGATCAGTGACAGTAAGATAGAGCCAGAGGTTTTCTATTGACAGTGGAGCCGTTAGGATAAGAGCCCGGGTGAGATAGTATTTGACACTTTGGAAGGCTTACTCGCAAATTAGATTCCACCTTGAAGTGTTTGCTTTCCGTAGTATGTTGAAGAGGGTCTTGTACTTGTCAAAAGATTTAGAGATGAATCGATTGAGGGCCACTAGTCTTCCTATGAGGTGTTGCACCTCCTTCCTATTGGAGGGCGAAGGCATTTCGAGGATTGCTTGAATTTGATTGGGATTCGCTTCAATGCCCCTCCTAGTTACCAGATGACCTAGGAATTTACCCAATTGAACTTATAAAGGCACACTTGGCTGGATTCAGTTTCATATGAAACTTTTGGAGGACCTGGAATGTCTCTGTAAGATCGAAGAGATGATCCTCATGACTGCAACTCTTGGTGGGGAGATCGTCAATATAGACTATGACGTTACGGCCAATTTATTCTTCGAACATTTTTATGATTAGCCTCTGATAAGTAGATCCAGCGTTCTTGAGGTAGAAGGGAATGACATTGTAGCAGTAGAGGCCTCTTTCTGTCATGAAGCATGTTTTCTCTCGATCGTCAAGATATAGAGGAATCTAGTTTTACCCTGAATAGCCATCCATGAAGGATAGGAGCTTGTGGCCAGTAGTGGCATCAATGAGCCTGTCTATTCTTAGCATGGGGAATGGGTCTTGGGGCAAGCCTTATTGAGGTTGGTAAAGTCAATGTAGACCCTGATCTTTCTACTCTTCTTTGGAACTGCAACGATGTTGGAGATCCAAGTTGGGTACTCTACTTCATGAATAAAGCCTGTCACGAGCAACTTGTTGATCTCCTCTTGAACCATAGGTAAGCACTCTGGCCGGATCATCTGGAGCTTTTGTTTTATAGGTTTTGCTCCTTTTTTGATGGCGAGTCGATGGCATGCATCATCCGAATTGATCCCGGGCATGTCTTAGAAATACCATGCGAAAACGTCGATATTGAACTGGAGGAAGGATACCATGTCTCGAGCTTGTGCGTCGCTGAGACTGGTTCTGATGAATGTCTCTCGAAGGAGATCACCGCCACTAATGTTTACTTAGGTGATCTCTTCGATTGAAGGTGAAGCCTCCAACTCGACAGATGGAGGTTCTGATAGTAGGGGCTCCTTTGGTTGCTAGCTCGTAGAAGGGCCAGCTTCATCTCTTGGATGCTTTGGTGGTATAAGATCCACTCTGTGATCCGTCTTTGCTGCAGCGACCTCGCAAGATCGCATGACTTGTTGGTCACCTTGAATACAGATAATGCCCTCTTTCGTTACCAATTTGAGAAGTTGATGATATGAGGAGGATATAGCATTGATCTGGTGAAGAAAAGGTTGCTTGAGAATGATGTTGTAATTGGAAGTATCTTCGACAACGGAGAACCTCACGGAGACTCGAATCTCTCTATTTAGGTCCAGGGTGAATCTGGATTCAGCCATGGTCATGCTTTGCTCGACATTGAGAACATACTTATGCCCCAGACGCTTAAAGCAATCTGAGAACATAATGTCGATCGAGCTGCCGACGTCGATGAGGATTCGGTCAACGGTACTCCCGTTAATGATGAGCCGCATAACCAGGGGATCCCAATGAGGAGTGTGCACTCCTTGAAGGTCTGAGTCGTTGAAGACAATCGATGGCCATGTCAAGCCCTTGGTGGGTTTCTTGACCCAAGTGTCTTCTTTGTTCGCTGTTGAGTAAACATTGAAGATGTGTCAAACTTGCCGATCGACTTCCTTCTCGGTCAACATTTGATTGTGCAATGCTCTATGGATGCCAAAGATGTTAGCTCGCATGGTGACTGACGATGAGCTAGAGGAGATATGGCAGACCCAATAGGCTTCCTTCCCTTTTGCTGAGAAGGTTGGCGTTGGTCCAGTCCATTCTTGACGAATTCTTGAAGATGGTCTTCACGCAAGAGGTCCTCTAAATAATACTTTAGTTAGAAGCATCAAGTGGTTGGATGGCCATGACTGCAATAAAAGTCATAGAAAACAGATCTGTTGGCGGTGAGTTTAGTATCTGGTTATAGAGGGTTCGGCCGCCGAAGGAATTCTTCATGTTGAATTTGATCAAGAATTTGCTCGATCGGAAGGGTCTAATCGGTGAATGTCATTTTCTTCGGAGGTGATCTGTGACCATATTGTCTTGCTCGCTTTGCAGGTGGAGGTGCTGGTACTTCGGCATTATGAGCATTGGCCATTTGTCTCGGCGTTTCTCTTTTGACGGGTGGTCATCCGGACTCGTGTCCCTTTCGAGCAGTTTGGTCGTCTTTGACCTCTATCTCCTGCTGGATCCGATCGAACATCGCACCGAGGGAAGGTGGAGGATTACGAATGAAGTCGTTGTAGATGTGCAGATTGAATCATAGAGCATTTTGAAAGGCCAACATGATGGCTTCGTCGTCAAGATGTCGTCCAGAAATAGCAGCATGCTCATTGCGGAATCTTCATGTGAAGTTACGAAGACTCTTATCGGCTCTTATCCTCAACCGATAAAGAGAATCAAGTTTCTTCTCAGGTTTGAGGTTGAGTTAATAATGCTGGACGAAATGGTTCGCAAGGACTCTGAACTGTGTGATCGACTCAGCTCGAAGGTTGTGATATCAATCGAGAAAAGGCTTATCGAGGATATCAGTGAAGGTCCGGTAAAGTACGTTGTTTTCCTCCTCGTGTGGCATCAAAGCTTGTTTGAATGCTAGAATATGAAGAGTTGGGTCTCCCTTGAGGCAATTGAACTTCGATAAAGTCAGGGTTCTCTAGCCCTTTGGGAAGGGCACTTGGAACAGGCTTCGATGGAGAGGTCCGACCGAAGAATATCCTTCCCTACGACCGAGTCCCTGAACTTGTTGTTGGTCTAGGGGCAAGATCAAGGGGTCTGAGTCTCCACCTTGAACTGCTGCCTGGTGGCTCCAGTGATGAAGATTGATTTAGGAGTCTCGATGGAGGGGAAGAGATGGAGAGGACTGGCCTTTTGACGCGGACTCTTTCATCCGATGACTCACTCGCAGATTGGGTTTTGCCTATGCCTGCCTAACACAGTTGTGACCCAAGGATGATTGCGAAGATTGGTCATCTATGCAATCCCAGACGCTCTATTTCCAAGGACCTACCGAGGAGGTTGGCTCGTGGTGACTTCTCTCTTGGGTTGCATAGCCTAAAGACCTCCGTTGTTCAGAGTGGATGGGTTATCGTGGTGGGCTAGCTCCTTCGTTGGTGGAAGGGATAGGAAGAACGACCCCAGCATTAGAGGCTGCTTTCTTGATCGCGTCCCTCTCAGTAGTGAGCATGGCATTCTGTTTTGCCAACTACAGCAGCTGAAAGTCGAGCGCCGAGATCTGGTAAGTTGGTGGAGGATCTTCAGCTGGAGCGGGAGTGGTTTGACCGATTGACTATAGAAGTGGTAGAAGGATCGGTCGGTTGATTAATCTCCTATTTCCCGAATGAGCTGCTATCTCGGGGTGAGTAAGAGGCACTCTGAAATTGAGTCATTGACTCATCGATCAAGTTTCTAGATAAGGTTGATTGCTTTGAGTGTTACTTCCCTCTAGATGATCCTGCTGCCTCGTCTTTGCCATTTAGGGAAAGCGGAGGTTGCAACCAGATCACCGGTGTCCAATCGGTTGTCTGCTCAACCGAGGGGGCTGGGAAGTTTAGTTATTAAGGTCGGTTGTTTGCTCAACCGATCCGATATTGTCGTAGAGCAAACTGAGCTTCTTGAATGATCCCATAGACGAAACCAAACTATGGGGGATGATCTCTGTGTCGACCCAAAGACTCTGCCCAACAAGTAAATTAAGTCAAGTCGAAGGTCTGATTGAACTTTTATCAAGTTTGTCAGTTGGGATATTAATGTCTTTGACTTGAATTCAGAAGAGATAAATTAAAGGTAGACACGAGATGTGATCTCAGAGTTCATCCGAAGCCTACGTCTCCGTACTAAAGTAACTGTTGGAATTAAATCCTATTATCAGAGTCGCAGTGGAAGAAAAAGATAGATCTGAAGATCTTACGGTGTATGTTTCATTACAATTAATTCTACAAAACAATTTTCATGCAAATCTATGATCTTATCATATGTGTGGACACCCTAGAGGCATACTACGATCTACGGAAGACATGCATGCATCTAGTCAGGTGTTTAGAATAATCATACCTTGTGGACCTATGATCCGAAGAGAATGGAACGATGGTGAACTGCACGTGAATCGCAAGGGAAGCTGTCGAATGGCACCTTGTCCTTTGCGAAGGGAGGAATCCTCGAAGTCCTATCTCTGAGTGCAAGGACTAAGAGCCGATGGAGGAATTCATTGTGAAGACGATGGAGAGACATGAGATCTCCTCCTTCTCTTTCTCTCTTCTTCCATCCCCTTCCTCCTTCTTCTTCCTCTTTCTTCCTTGGCCGAAACCACAAAGAGGGAGAGAGGGAGAGGGGTTCGGGTTTTTTTGAGAAGGGAGAGCTAGGGCCGTCCCCTCTCTCTCTATTCCTCATATAGGGCTGGTCCCTAATTGCTCTATGCAAGCTAGGGATGTCCCTAAGGGGATTAGGATGAGGGGGGGTCGGTTTTAGGGTTTCAGTATGTCTATCGTGAAGCCTGGATGAAAATGCCCTTCACAAAAAGTGAAACACTGTAAGAGAGATTGAGTGAGGTGCGCTACTAGGAATCGAGTTCTGTTAGCACCTATGAGCTCCTGGAATTATTCCGCTCATTTTAAGATCCATATTCTGTTGTAGCTCGTGTGTCCTTAGCGTGGATTTTCTGTATTAACATTAATAAAGATGACTTTGGTTATTGCTTTAATTAGAATACTACTCTGGTATATGATAATACTCATATAATAAAAGGACCCTAGGGAACACAGTAAGCCACTGAGGCGCATGGAGGATCCATGCTTGGGAGACCCAGTGGACCAGTTCTGTGTAGACCTAGAACTAGTCCACAGCTTTGGTGATGCTGGTCGCTTCACCGAGAATAAGCTGTTGGCAGGTAGAGGATGTGGTGAACTCTCCACCATGGGAACGTGGGATTTCCATTCACCTGACTAAGCATGATGATCGTATTGAACAGGAACCAAGACGGTGCACAGTTCAGTGATTCAGACACTGGTGCATAAACCGTCTTACTACTATAGATAATCCATCCTTAACCCTGAGGGACCATGTACACTGGCCCAACCAGTTGTGTGGTGCTTTGATGTGCCAACGTATGTGGACCTTCCATAGTCCAATACCACGGTACGTTGGGTTACCCGGCTGGCGCTTGAGTGATATGTAATCCTTACAGATTATCCAACGTCCAGTGTTGGATGGGTACGGCTTGATGAGTCAATCTGTCCATACAGTTAACCCAGGCCTGGTGGTTGTCAGTATGACTAACGACGTTCCGGATGCTAGGCATAGCACCGGAAGGTGTGTGGTGTTATAGATGACAAGTCATCAAACCCTAGTCAGATGATCGATCGGGATCTGACGGTGCTCCCCACCGCCCGAGTCGTATCATGGCACCAGTAATAGGAGGGACTGAGGATTATCAGAGTATAGTAGAGAACAGGGTTACGAGGGAGTAACATAAGTTTAGGATCACTAGAGTTCAACTCGCGTCGCACTCTGGGTGGCTACGCGGGTTAATCGGATTAGGGCTAATTAACGGAACTTTCGGTGTGTCACCGGAACAGTTAATCAAGGATCCGGTTGCAGCTAGAGATCCCGAACCCTGAAGGTTCCACCCTGTCGTTGCGTATAGGAATTATTCCCCGACCAAGTTGGATACGTTGGATGCGAAGTAGCACGGTGGAGCGCAAGCCCGAAGCCTAAGAACCTAATTCACGTGTGTTACGGGCCGTAGGGGTATTTTGGTAAATACTGAAATATAACTCAGAACACATTGAATATGGATCTTAAAATGAGCGGAATTATTCCAGGAGCTCATAGGTGCTGACGGAACTCGATTCCGAGTAGCGCACCTCACTCAGTCTCTCTTTCAGTTTTCCGCTTTTCGTGAAGGGCGTTTTCGTCCGGGCTTCACGATAGACACCCGAAATCCCTAAAAACCGCCCCCCATTATCCCTATCCACCTAAGGGCCGGCCCTAGCCTCCTTGGATCCATGGGATACCGGCCCTATAAAGGAAATAGGGAGGGGAGGGGCCGGCCCAATGGTTCTACTCCCTCCCCTCCAAAAATCCGACCCTTTGTGCTCCTCCTTTGTGGTTTCGGCCAAGGAAAAGAGAGGAAGAAGAAGGGAGAAGGAAGGGGAAGGAAGGAGAAGGAAGAAAGGAGAAAGAGGAGGAGAAAATCTTAAGGCTCACCATCGTCTTCGCAACGGATTCTTCCGTCGGCTCGAAATCCCTGCACTCAGAGACGGGATTTCGAGGATTCTTCAATTCGCAAAGGACAAGGTGCTATCCGATAGTTTCCCTTGCGATTCAAGTGCGGTTCTTCATCGTTCCATCATCTCCGGATCATAGATCCATAAGGTATGATGAATCTAAACACCTAACTAGATGCATTCATGTCTTCCGTAGATCGTAGTATGCCTCTAGGGTATCCGCACATATGCTAGCATGTAGATTGTTTTATAGCGAAATTGTAATGAAACATACATCGTATGATCTTTGGATCTTTCTTTTGCTTCCGCTGCGACTCTGATTAGCGGATCCAATTCTAATAATTGGTATCAGAGCACGCTTTGGTGTATGTTTCATGCATGAATTCATGAAAACATCATGTGAATCTATGATGGCATATGTTTTCGTCGGGGTTCGACGTAGATCATGCATATGGATTATGCTATGTATCATCTTTTTGCAGGTGCCGCGCTGAATAGTAATATGTGATTGCATGCATCCGGGGGTCGGACCCCTGATTTAATTTTGTATTGATTATTATTATGGATTTTAAGGCTCTAGATGGGCGAGGGTGGGGGTTGACCATCCTCGGTTCCCTGGCCATGTTTCTAGGATTGTCTTCTTTTCTTTCTAGCGAAATTGTACACGAAAGAGCACTTGCTCGGAGCGTGTTAGTTTTTCGGTCACATGAAGAAGGAGATGATACTACATCCACGGTTTGGGCAAGCGGTACCATGGCGTGCAAAGACCCGGCGAAAGCGTGCATGTTGGCGATGAAGGGGATCGTCATCAGAGATCGTGCAGAATGAAAGAGCGGGATATCTTGGCTGTGCTATTCAGGTTCAGGGGTCGGACCTTGGACTTGATTCAGTTTGGATGTTTTTCTGTTGTTTCTCTTTATTTCGTATTTAGAGAACCCCGATGATAATATGATTATCTTGCTTATGATTTTGTCTCTAGATCAAGCTTAGGGTTAGTACTAAGATTATGGATTCATCGGTGTCTCTATATGCTTCTAACACGTGCGAATTCGGTGGCTAGCTAAAAGGAAAGGCGGTAACCGCTCTCGTGGTAGTTCAGGTAGCCAAGTACTGTGCACCGAGATAGACGCAGTGTTAGATTTATTTAGAGATAATTAACTAATGTCTCCATAAGAAGTATGATAACCCTAGTGGGATGCCCTTTCCCCACGTGGTCCTAGCAACCAAGTTAGGTTAGGATTTCACTGTGTGATACCCGTTTCTAGATTATATTTGATGGTAGTATGAACTCATCACGATTTGGTTATGCCACCATTAGGTTGAGGTCCGGCGGAGGTTGTCGGATGTCCCTATTTGGCCAGTATCGAAACCTGTAATGAGATAAGGTCTACTATGACATCAGGCATCAAATTGTGAACAAGGCGTCATCATAGTAGGAGTCCTTTCCACGTTGACCTTAGGCTAGGCTCTAGATCTTAGGATTATGGGCAAACTAGTGAAGTATCGGGATCCTTGGAATCTATTAATGTGATCATTGCAAGAAAGGCGAAAGCTGAGTATTCAAGGTAGGGACTATGATATTTTCTGAGTATACTAATGCTTTGTAGGAGGGTTTGTAATCCTAGTAGGAGCACGGTAGACCAGGGTCTATGTCTAGGAGGTCATGACCATTCTAGATATGCATAAAACCTCATAAAGAAGGGATGTATAAGAGGTTCCCTCCAAAGGGGAGCCCCTGGCCTCCACAATCAACCGGCTAAGGGTCTGGGTGGGAGGTACGCAGTTCGATATTTCCACCGGGTGAGAGCTGTGTTTCCTTCTATGCTGGTTCGCCTAGTGGTTTCCTTCGGGACATGGAGGATGCCGGTGGTAGTGGGTGACGGTTTTTCCTGCACTGCGAGAGCCTATGAACCCCCCTGCCGACACCACCTAGATTTGTAGGAAGCATCCGAAAGCTTGTGTGAAGCCGCTGTTGCTGTGCACGCGGGTCACATATAGCTGGCCAAAAGGAGACTGAGAGGTCTTTCAGTTTACCATGGGTAATTCTGATGAATACTGGGTCGTAAAAACCCCGTTGGCAGAAGCGGTTGCATGCTCTCACCGAGATGCTGTCTCCAATACAGGGCCGATAGTCTCAGTGCTCCAACCCAGGGAATTTAGATTCCTGGATGTCTCCACTTGAGGTGGTAAAGACATAGTGGCTGGAGTAGACATTATCTATTTCTAAATTCCATGAAATAGATTGTGGTAAACCCTAATTTTGCTTTAAACCATTGTTTACAGAAATCATGACCAAGCTCGACCCCCTTGCCTCCATACTTAATGATAACAAACTTACGGGACCAAACTACAAGGACTGGAAGCTTAACCTAATGCTCGTCCTAAGGGTTGGCAAACACACAATTACCCTAAGTACCCCTCAACCGGCCATACCGGGACTAAGTGCAACTGAGGCCCAGTTAAAGGAATAGAAAGACTGGCTAGATGCTGATGAGATGTGCAAGTGCTACATTGTGGCATCCTTGCAGACCGTTCTTCAGAAGCAAGTCGAAGACATGGCCTTTGCTTCAGACGTGATACTCTACCTGAAGGAAATGTTCGAGGGTCGTACTCGGGTAACTCGTTACCTGACCATCAAGAAATTGGTGTCCACAAAGATGGCAGAGGGGACTTTCGTTCGGGATCATATGCTAAAGTTGTTTGGCTATGTGAACGAGCTTGGTTCCTTCGATGTCATCTTGGATGTAGAGATCCAGACCGATATTTTCCTCGCGTCTCTGTCAGGAGCGTTTGAGGGCTTCGTTACCAACTTCAACCTTAACCGGTTGGAGATGTCTAACGCAGAGCTCCTAGCGGTGCTCTAGGTGGCAGAGGACGGGATGAAGGTAGGAGCCCAATCCCTGAACGTAGAGCGGAATTCTTCTCTGAAAGCCAAAGGCAAGTTTCAAAAAAGAAAGTCTAAGAAGCCCGTGAAGATGGGCCAGGTGCAGTTGCAGGTTCCTAAGCAGAATGGTCCGACGAAGCCCAAAGGAAATTGTTTCCGATGCGGCAAAAAGGGGCACTGGAAGGACGACTGCCGCACGGCTTCCAAGAAGGCTGAGACAGGTATATCTCAAATCCACATAGTGGAATCCCTAGTAGTATCCAGTTGTTCTCTAGTCTCATGGATTGTGGATTCTGGTTCCACTAACCATGCTTGCTATAATTTATAGGGATTCAAGGAGACAAGAAAACTGGGTGATGGGGAGATGATTCTAAGCATGGGAACTGAGGCCGTGGCAGAGGCTGAAGCAGTTGGAGATGTCATCTTGCAGTTCCTTGATGGAAGAAGTTTATTACTTAGAGACATACTTTATGTACCGTCCTTGAGACGAAATTTAATTTCTGTTTTCTTATTGAATAATGAAGGTTTTTCAGTTTTATTTGATGCTTCTGGTGTGTCAATTAAATTAAATGGTTCCTTTGTTTGTAAGGGAAAGATACAGAATGGTCTCTATGTAATTAACTCCAATCATAAGCAGGATAACATAACTGAAGCATGTGTGATTAATTCATCTAAAAAGAAAAATCCCTTAGATAATTCAACACTCCTTTGGCATCTAAGGCTTGGACACATAGCCTCAGACAGGATTCACAGGTTGGTTAAGGTAGGACACTTAAGTCCAGATGTTTCAGAAAGCCTACCGACGTGTGAGTCTTGCCTGGAAGGCAAGATGACTAAAAGGTCTTTCCGAGCCAAAGGTAGCAGATCTAAGGAGGTAATGGAGTTGGTACACACTGATGTATGTGGGCCCATAAGTGTCCGTGCCATAGGAGGCTTCGAGTATTTTATCACCTTCACAGATGATCACTCGAGGTTTGGATACATATACCTAATGTGGCAGAAGTCTGAATCCTTTGATAAGTTCAAGGAGTTCAGAGCTGAAGCAGAAAAGCAGACGGGTAAAAGTATCAAGTCTTTCGATCGGATCGAGGAGGCGAATACCTATCGGATGAATTTATTGGGTACCTGTGTGAGCATGGGATCGTATCCCAGTTGACTGCACCAGGGACACCACAATAAAACGGTGTATCTGAGAGGAGAAACCAAACTTTGTTAGACATGGTTTGGACTATGATAAGTTATGCAACATTGCCACTTAGTTTTTGGGGATATGCCCTAGAGACGGCAGCATATACTTTGAAATTTGTTCCATCAAAGTCAGTACCCCTAACTCCTTGGGAGCTGTGGTTGAAGCGAAAGCTAAGCCTACAGCACTTTAGGATTTGGGGTTGTCCACCACATATGCGGAAGGACAAGCGAGATAAGATGGAGTCAAAAACAAAGGTATGTCTATTCGTTGGGTATCCAAAAGGGACAAAGGGTGATTTATTTTATAATCCTGAGGATAGAAAGGTTGTCGTCTCGACGAACGCCATATTCCTGGAGCAGGATTATTTAATAGACTATAAGTCCACCAGTAAAGTAGTTCTTGAAGAATTGCTTGGTACTGATGGGAGTACGCAGACAGAAAATATAGTGGGATTCGATACCACTAAGATAAACGATACTGTAGAATCGACTCCTATGAAACCACCTCAGGCTCGTCGCAGTGGGAGGACCACATATGCTCCTGATAGATACATTGGAGAAGCCTTTATGGTAGATCCAGAATTTCAGGAGGATGATCCTCTGAACTATGACGAAGCGATGGTATCCTCTGACCATGCAGCATGGCAAGAAGCCATGGAGGCAGAACTGACATCGATGTCCCAAAATTCGGTCTAGACACTTGTAACACCACCTCACAATATTAAACCTGTTGGGTGTAAGTGGGTGTACAAAAGGAAAAGAGGACCGTATGGTACCGTTGAGACTTACAAAGCTAGACTAGTCGCTAAGGGTTATACCCAACGAGAAGGGATCGACTATGACGAAACCTTTTCGCCAGTGGCTATGCTTAAGTCTATCCGGATCCTCTTGTCCATTGCAGCCCATTATGATTGGGAGATCTGGCAAATGGACGTCAAGACCGCATTCCTCAATGGGGATTTGGAAGAAGACATCTACATGTCTCAGCCTCCAGGCTTTGTCGCAAAAGGTCAGGAAGGTCTAGTGTGCAAGTTGCAAAGGTCCATTTATGGACTGAAGCAAGTATCCAGAAGTTGGAACATACGTTTTGATTAGGCTATCCATTCTTATGGATTTGAACAAAACGTGGATAAACCATGTGTTTATAAAAGGAGCGATAAGACTGCAGTAGTTTTCCTAGTGCTTTACGTGGACAATATCCTGTTCATCGGAAACGATGTTGGAACGTTGTCTACAGTGAAGGTGTGGTTATCCTCTCAATTTGACATGAAAGACCTGGGTAAAGCGAGTTATGTTCTGGGGATCAAGGTAACTCGAGATCGCCAGAACAAGATTCTCTCGCTGTCACAGTCAGCCTACATAGATACTATCTTGGTCAGATTCAGTATGCACAACTCCAAGAAGGGACTGGTTCCATTTAGATATGGAATGAAGTTGTCCAAGGATCAGGGTCCAAAGACTCCTGAGGAGAGGGCAGAGATGCAGAAGATACCTTATGCTTCGGTTGTAGGGAGTCTGATGTATGCCATGCAGTGCACGAGACCAGATATATGCTATGCAGTAGGCATGATGGGCAGGTATCAGTCAAATCCGGGTCCAGGGGACTGGACTGCTGTGATAAGTATACTCAAGTATCTCCGTAGGACGAGAGATTATGAGTTAGTTTACTCTTCACAGGAACTGATACCGATTGGATATATGGATTCTGACTTTGCGTCAGATCCGGAATCCAGGAGATCAACATCAGGGTTTGTGTTTTCATTAGGAGGAGGAGCTGTCAGTTGGAGAAGCGTGAAGTAGGGATGCATCGCGGATTCGACGACAGAGGCTGAGTACGTTGCGGCGTGCGAAGCAGGTAAGGAGGCGGTATGGCTCAAGAAGTTCCTCACGGACTTAGGATACATACCAGGAGCTCAAGATCCTATTGTCCTTTATTGTGACAATAGTGGAGTGGTAGCACAATCCAAGGAGCCAAGATATCACCAGAAGAGCAAGCATATCGAGCGGAAATACTATATTATCCGGGACTTGCAGAAGCGAGGGAAGGTTGCAGTGACTCAGGTGGCGTCTGCAGATAACATGGCGGTCCCTTTCACAAAGGCGTTACCGACCAAGGCTTTTGAGAAGCACGTGGATGCCATGGGAGTTAAGACTGTTGTTCCCCGCTAGGCCAAGTGGGAGATTGTTGTAGCTCGTGTGTCCTTAGCGTGGATTTTCTGTATTAACATTAATAAAGATGACTTTGGTTATTGCTTTAATTAGAATACTACTCTGGTATATGATAATACTCATATAATAAAAGGACCCTAGGGAACACAGTAAGCCACTGAGGTGCATGGGGGATCCATGCTTGGGAGACCCAGTGGACCAGTTCTGTGTAGACCTAGAACTAGTTCACAGCTTTGGTGATGCTGGTCGCTTCATCGAGAATAAGCTGTTGGCAGGTAGAGGATGTGGTGAAGTCTTCACCACGTGAACGTGGGATTCCTATTCACCTGACCAAGCATGATGATCGTGTTGAACAGGAACCAAGATGGTGCACAGTTCAGTGATTCAGACACTGGTGCATAAACCGTCTTACTACTATAGATAATCCGTCCTTAACCCTGAGGGACCATGTACACTGAGCCAACCAGTTGTGTGGTACTTTGATGTGCCAACGTGTACAAACCTTCCATAGTCCAATACCACGGTACGTTGGGTTACCCGGCTGGCGCTTGAGTGACATGTAATCCCTACAGATTATCCGACGTCTAGTGTTGGATGGGTGAGGTTTGATGAGTCAATCTGTCCACACAGTTAACCCAGGCCTAGTGGTTGTCAGTATGACTGACGACGTTCCGAATGCTAGGCATAGCACTGGAAGGTGTGTGGTGTTATAGATGACAAGTCATCAAACCCTAGTCAGATGATCGATCGGGATCTGACGGTGCTCCCTACCGCCCGAGTCGTATCATGGCACCAGTAATAGGAGGGACTGAGGATTATCGGAGTATAGTAAAGAATAGGGTTACGAGGGAGTAACATAAGTTTAGGATCACTAGAGTTCAACTCGCGTCACACTCTGGGTGGCTACGCGGGTTAATCAGATTAGGGCTGATTAATAGAACTTTCGGTGTGTCACCGGAACAGTTAATCAGGGATCTGGTTGCAGCTAGAGATCTCGAACCCTGAAGGTTCCACCCTGTCGTTGCGTATAGGAATTGTTCCCCGACCTAGTTGGATACGTTGGATGCGAAGTAGCACGGTGGAGCGCAAGCCCGAAGCCTAAGAATCTAATTCACGTGTGTTACGGGCCATAGGGGTATTTTGGTAAATACTAAAATATGGCTCAGAACACATTGAATATAGATCTTAAAATGAGTGGAATAATTCGAGGAGCTCATAGGTGCTGACGGAACTCGATTTCGAGTAGCGCACCTCACTCAGTCTCTCATTCAGTTTTCCACTTTTCGTGAAGGGCGTTTTCGTCCGGGCTTCACGATAGACACCCGGAATCCCTAAAAACCGCCCCCCCTTATCCCTATCCACCTAAGGGCTGGCCCTAGCCTCCTTGGAGCCATGGGAGACTGGCCCTATAAAGGAAATAGGGAGGGGAGGGGCCGGCCCAATGGTTCTACTCCCTTCCCTCCAAAAATCCGACCCTTTGTGCTCCTCCTTTGTGGTTTCGGCCAAGGAAAAGAGAGGAAGAAGAAGGGAGAAGGAAGAGGAAGGAAGGAGAAGGAAGAAAGGAGAAAGAGGAGGAGAAAATCTCGAGGCTCGCCATCATCTTCGCAACAGATTCTTCCGTCGGCTCGAAATCCCTGCACTCAGAGACGGGATTTCGAGGATTCTTCAATTCGCAAAGGACAAGGTGCTATCCGACAGTTTCCCTTGCGATTCAAGTGCGGTTCTTCATCGTTCCATCATCTCTGGATCATAGATCCATAAGGTATGATAAATCTAAACACCTAACTAGATGCATTGATGTCTTCCGTAGATCGTAGTATGCCTCTAGGGTGTCCGCACATATGCTAAGATCATAGATTTGCATGTAGATTGTTTTATAGCGATATTGTAATGAAACATACACCGTATGATCTTCGGATCTTTCTTTTGCTTCCACTGCGACTCTGATTAGCGGATCCAATTCCAATATATTCAATATGTTCTAAGCCATATTTTTATATTTACCAAAATACCCCTACAGCCCCTAACACATATGAATTAGGTTCTTAGGCTCCGGGCTTACGCTCCATCGCGCTACTTCGTATCCAACATATCCAACCCGGTCGGGGAACAATTCTTATAGGCAACAACATGGTGGAACCTTCAGGGTTTAGGATCTCTAGCTCCAACCGGATCCCTGATTAACTATTCCGGTGACACACTGAAAGTTCTATTAATCAACTCTAATCTAATTAATCGGCGTAGCCACCCAGAGTGCGATGCGAGTTGAACTCTAGTAATCCTAACCTTATGTTACTCCCTCGTAACCCTGTTCTCTACTATACTCTGATAATCCTTAGTCCCTCATATTACTGGTGCCATGATTCGACTCGGGCGGTGGGGAGCACCATCAGATCCCGATCAATCATCTGACTAGGATTTGATAACTTGTCATCTATAACACCACATACCTTCCAGTGCTATGCCTAGCATCCGAAACGTCGTTAGTCATACTGACAACCACCAGGTTTGGATTAATTGTGTGAACAGATTGACTCATCAAAACGCACCCATCCAACATTGGACGTCGGATAACCTGTAGGGATTACATGCCACTCAAGCGCCATCCGGGTAACCCAACATACCATGGTATTGGGCTATGGAAGGTCCACACACGATGGCACATTAAAGCACCACACAACTGGTTAGCCTAGTGTACATGGTCCCACAGGGTTAATGACAGATTATCTATAGTAGTAAGACGGTTTATGCACCAGTGTCTGAATCACTGAACTGTGCACCGTCTTGGTTCCTGTTTAATACGATCATCGTGCTTGGTCAGGTAAATGGGAATCCCACATTTCCATGGTGGAGACTTCACCACATCCTCTACCTTGCCAACAGCTTATTCTCGATGAAGCGACCTGCATCACCAAAGTTGTGAACTAGTTCTAGGTCTACACAGAATTGGTCCACTGGGTCTCCCAAGCATGGATCCACCATACGCCTCTTTGGCCTACTGTGTTTCCTAGGGTCCTTTATTATATATGTATTAACATATACCAAAGTAGTATTCTAATTAGAGAAGTAACCAAAGTCATCTTTATTAATGTTAATACAGAAAATCTACACTCAGGACACACGAGCTACAACAATCTCCCACTTGGCATGGCTGGGAATAACAGTCTTAACTCCCATGGCATCCGTGTGCTTCTCAAAAGCCTTGGTCGGTAACGCCTTTGTGAAAGGTTCGCCATGTTATCTGCAGATGCCACCTGAGTAACTACAACCTCCCCTCGCTTCTGTATGTCCCGGATAATATAGTATTTCTGTTTGATATGCTTACTCTTTTGGTGATATCTTGGCTCCTTAGATTGTGCTACTGCTCCACTATTATCGTAGTAAAGAACAATAGGATCTTGAGCTCCTGGTACACATCCTAAGTCCATGAGGAACTTCTTGAGCCACACCGCCTCCATGGCTACTTCGTACGCCGCAACGTACTCAGCCTCTGTCGTTGAATCCGTGATGCATCCCTGTTTCACGCTCCTCCAACTGACAGCTCCTCCTCCCAATGAAAACACAAACCTTGACGTCGATCTCCTGGTTTTCGGATCTGCTGCAAAGTCAGAATCCGTGTATCCAATCGGCATCAGCTCCTATGAAGAGTATGTGGGGGAAAATCTTCGTGCCGACCCGAAGACTTTCGCAGCACCAGTCAATTGAAGTTGAAGTTGACGTCGAAGATCGTTGGTCGATCTGTTGATTGAAGTAGAAGCCTTTTGATATGCAAACAGAGAGATGCAATCAGAGAGTTTTTGACACGAGAAGTGATCTCGGAGTTCAGCCGAAGCCTACGTCTCCGTGCTATAGGGTGCAACCCGAATTCACTAACACTTATGTCGAAGTGATCTCAACAGGCCGAGTATCACTAGAAACACTCTGATCTCTTAGAAGGAGAGAAGAAGATCAAAGAGAGATGGTCGATGAGAAGTTGGAAATCCCAGAGCTCTGGTTTTAGAACTGAGAGTTCGATCCTCTTACATTCGAAGGCTCTGCTATTTATAGGATTCTCTGGAAGGAATTTCGGGGTAAATGGCGGTTTCTGCAGTCGTATTTGGGGATCCTCCAGGTAAGGTTGGTGGGTCCTGCTGTTATCTTTGGGGGCCCACCAGGCAGGGCCGGTGGATCCCGCTGTAGTCCTCGAGGGCCTACCAGGCAGGGCCGGTGGGTCCCGCTGTAGTCCTTGGGGGCCCACCAGGCAGGTCCGGTTGGTCCCGCTGTTTGCAGACTTCTTGCCAAAATTTGCACCCATAGAGTAAACTAACTCATAATATCTCATTCTACAGAGATACTTGAGTATACTTTTTACAGCAGTCCAGTGCCCTGGACCCGGATTTGACTGATACCTGCCCATCATGCCTATTGCATGGTATATATTTGGTCTCGTGCACTGCATTGCATACATCAGACTCCCTACAGGTGAAGCATAAGATATCTTCTGCATCTCTGCCCTCTCCTCAGGAGTCTTAGGACCTTGATCCTTGGATAATTTCATTCTATGTCTGAATGGAACCAGTCCCTTCTTGGAGATATGCATACTGAATCTAATAAAGATAGTATCTATGTAGGCTGACTGTGATAGCAACATAGTCTTATTCTAGCGATCTTGAGTTACCTTGATCCCTACAACATTACTCGCCTGACCTGGGTCTTTCATATCAAATTGAGAGGATAACCACACCTTTATTGTAGACAATGTTCCAATATCATTTCCAATAAGCAAGATATTGTCTACGTAAAGTACTAGAAAAACTACTGTAGTCTTATCGCTCCTCTTATAAACACATGGTTCATCCAAGTTCTGTTCAAATCTATAAAACTGGATAGCCTAATCAAAACATATGTTCCAACTTCTGGATACTTGCTTCAGTCCATAAATGGACCTTTGCAACTTACACACCAGACTTTCTTGACCTTTTGTGACAAAGCCTAGAGGCTGAGACATATAGATGTCTTCTTCCAAATCCCCGTTGAGGAATGCAGTCTTGATATCCATTTGCCAGATCTCCCAATCATAATGGGATGTAATGGATAAGAGGATCCGGATTGACTTAAGCATAGCTACTGGCGAAAAGGTTTCATCATAGTCGATCCCTTTTCGCTGGGTATAACCCTTAGTGATTAGTATAGCTTTGTAAGTCTCAATGGTACCATCCGGACCTCTTTTTCTTTTGTACACCCACTTACACCCAACATGTTTAATGTTGTGAGGTTGTGTTACAAGTATCCAGACTGAGTTTTGGGACATCGATGTCAGTTCTGTCTCTATGGCTTTCTACAATACCACATGGTCAGAAGATACCATCGCTTCGTCATAGTTTAGTGGATCATCCTTCTGAAACTCTAGATCGACCAAAAAAGCTTCTCCAATGTATCTATCAGGAGCTCTTATGGTCCTTCCACTATGATGAGCCTGTGGTGGTTCCATAGGAGTCGATTCTATAGTATGATTTATCTTAGTGGTATCGGCTCCCACTACGTTTTTTGTCTGCGTATTCCCATCAGTACCAAGCAATTCTTCAAGAACTACTTTACTGGTGGGCTTTTGGTCTATTAAATAATCCTGCTCTAGGAATATGACGTTCGTTGAGACGATAACCTTTCTATCCTCAGGATCATAAAATAAACCACCCTTTGTCCCTTTTGGATATCCAATGAATAGACATACCTTAGTCTTTGACTCCATCTTGTCTCGTTTGTCCTTCCGTGCATGTGCTGGACAACCCCAAATTCTATAGTGCTGCAGGCTTGGCTTTCGCTTCAACCACACCTCCCAAGGAGTTAGAGGTATGGAACAAAGTTCAAGGTATATGCTGCCATTTCTAGGGCATATCCCTAAAAACTAGGTGGCAATGTTGCATAACTCATCATAGTCCAAATTATGTCTAACAAAGTTTGGTTTCTCCTCTCAGATACACCATTTTGTTACGGTGTCCCTGGTGCAGTCAACTAGACATGATCCCATGCTCACACAGGTACCTAATAAATTCATCCGATAGGTATTCGCCTCCTCGATCTGATCGAAGAGACTTGATACTCTTACCCGTCTACTTTTCTGCTTCAGCTCTGAACTCCTTGAACTTATCAAAATATTCAGACTTTCACCGCATTAGTTATATGTATCCAAACCTCGAGTGATCATCCGTGAAGGTGATGAAATACTCGAAGTCTCTTATGGCACGGATACGTATGGGCCCACATACATCAGTGTGTACTAACTCCAATACCTCCTAAGATTTGCTACTTTTGGCTTGGAAAGTTCTTTTAGTCATCTTGCCTTCCAGGCAAGACTCACACGTTGGTAGACTTTCTGAAACATCTAGACTTAAAAGTCCTGCCTTAACCAACCTGTGAATCTTGTCTGAGGCTATGTGTCCAAGCCTTAGATGCCAAAAGAGTATTGGATTATCTAAGGGATTTTTCCTTTTAGATGAATTAACCACATAGGCTTCAGTTATATTATCCTACTTATGATTGGAGTTAATTATATAGAGACCATTCTATGTCTTTTCCTTACAAACAAAGAAACCATTCAATTTAATTGACACACTAGAAGCATCAAATAAACCTGAAAAACCTTCATTATTCAATAAGGAAACAAAAATTAAGTTTCGTCTCAAGAACGGTACATAAAGTATGTCTCTAAGTAATAAACTTCTTCTATCAAGAAACTGCAAGACGACATCTCTAACTACTTTAGCCTCTATCATGGCCTTAGTTCCCATGCTCAGGGTGATCTCCCCATCATACAGTTTTCTTGTCTCCTTGAACCCCTGCAAATTATTGCAAGCATGGCTAGTGGAACCAGAATCCACAATCTATGAGACTGGAGAACAACTGGATGCTACGAGAGATTCCACTATATAGATTTAAGATATACCTGTCTCAGCCTTCTTGGGAGCCGTGTGGTAGTTACCCTTCTAGTGCCCCTTCTTGCCGCATCGGAAATATTTTTCTTTGGGCTTCGCCGGACCATCCTGCTTAGGAACCTGCAACTGCACCTGGCCCATCTTCACGGGCTTCTTACACTTTCTTTTCTAAAACTTACCTTTGGCTTTAAGAGAAGACTTTCGCTCTATGTTCAGGGATTGGGCTCCTGCCTTCATCCCGTCCTCTACCATCTGGAGCGCCGCTAGGAGCTCTCCGTTAGTCATCTCCAACCGGTTCAGGTTAAAGTTGGTAACGAAGCCCTCAAATATTCTTGACAGAGATGTAAGGAAAATGTTGGTCTGGATCTCTGTATCCAAGATAACATCAAAGAAAACAAGTTCATTCATATAGCCAAACAATTTCAGTATATGATCTCGAACTAAAGTCCCCTCTGCCATCTTCGTGGATACCAAATTCTTGATTGTCATGCAACGAGTTACCTGACTATGACCCTCGAACATTTCTTTTAAATAGAGCATCATGTCTGAAGCGAATGCCATATCTTCAACTTGCTTCTGAAGGACGGTCTGCAAGGATGCCACTATGTAGCACTTGCATATCTCATTAGTATCTAGCCAGTCTTTCCATTCCATCAATTAGGCCTCACTAGCACTTGGTCTTGGCATGGCCGGTTGAGGGGTACCAAGGCAATTGAGTGTTTGCCAACCCTTAGGACGAGTATTAGGTTACGCTTCCAGTCTTTGTAGTTTGGTCCCATAAGTTTGTTATCATTAAGGATGGAGGCAAGTGGGTCGAGTTTGGTCATAATTTCTGTAAACAATGGTTTAAATCAAAAATTAGGGTCTACTATAATCTATTTTATAGAATTTAAAAATAGATAATGTTTACTCCAACCGGTATCTCTTCACTACCTTAAATGGAGACATCCAGGAATTTAAATTCCCTGGTGTTAAGTCTCCAATTAATGCATTTTATCGCTTATTTCTTACTGCATTATCATCGCTTTCCTACGTAAAACTTTTTATATACTCGTAAAGCGCATCATTTTCTTTGCACTACTGCATAGTAGATTTTATTACGGACATAACGGTATATTGGTTCTCACTCATCGATACATGCATGAAAAATACGGAGCCCGGAAGTCCTAATTATTCTTTTTATCGATAATTGCACTGTAACCTTATACTCGTTATTTCATGTGTGTATTTCAGGGAACTGACCCGGTACTCGACACAGTCAGATAGGAGGCATCATAATTGAGCGATGGATAGTCTCATGACAATTCAATAGAGGATGCACAGTCCGTTTGAAGGCCCTTGTGAAGAATAGTGCAGAAAAGAATAGTTGCAAAAAGTCGACTGAGATGACATCACTGACTCAACACATTGCTAGCATCGAATAAATGGAGGAAGATTACGAGCAAGAGAATGGCCTGGCATTGGGTATGGTCGCTGGCTCAGATGGTTCGGAAGGGAATGGAGCTTGCAAAGGATAATCACCGACATCGTTCTACATGTCTAGTTCAGACTCTATCTTGCATCGCACCCAATGAGCTCCCGTCCCTAACTTAGCATGATTGCACCCATGCATGCTCTTCTCTTTCATTATGCTATTTGGAAAAAGCATCACAGCCGTCCGTGTCCCCTACACCCGACGTGATCTTTTCTTTACAACACCCAAGATCATCCCATCCATACAAATTAATCATAGCCATCCGATGGCCTAACTAGTCCCAAGCAAAGCCATAACGTCCTGTGCATCAGCTCCCTCTAAACCGAATGCCCAACTCCCCTGATTTTTCTCTCTCTTGAAACCCATCATAGCCATCCCTCTCCTTTTCCCATCTCGTTCCCTCCATTCCGGATTTAATCGCAGCCGTCCGTGTGCTCCCTCATTCACATGCAGCCATCCCTTTGTTTTGGAATCCATGCTTTTATTCTCCCCCTCTTCTAACTAATCGCAGCCGTCCGTATACCGAGAACACATGCACCCAGTCCCGTCCGATTTCCTATCTCTCTCTCGCATAATAAACTCCCTGGTTTCTCTCTCTCTAAACCGACCCATCAGCCCCGAACGCCCAGCTCCCGTTTTTTTCTCTCTCATCCCCTACCCGACCGCCACCTTTCTCTCTCTCGGATTCTCTCTCTCTCCGGGATCCTCTCTCTAACCCAACCGAACGTCTTTCTCTTTCTCCCGTTTCTTTCTCTCTCTCCGGGATTCTCTCTCTTCCGATCTTCTCTCTCTCTTAGAATCTCTCTCTTTCCATAACCAGCCCTCAACTTCTCTCTCTAAAACCCAATTCCGAGACCCATCACAGCCGTCCGGTGTAACTGATCACCACCCGAGCACCTTCCTCTCGTTCAAGCCATACAGCCGGCCCATTCATCCCAGCCGTCCATGCACTGAGAATCCATGCAGCCGTCCGAACGCCCAGGCCCCAGCTCTCCATTTCTTTCTCATTACCGCACCTTTATCTCTCTAAAATCGAATCTCTCTATTTCCTTTTCTCTCTCTCTCGATCATGTCTCTCTCCTCCTACAAACCGGGCACGTACCTTTCTCCCTTACTCCCTAAGTCCCTATATATTGCATACCCTATAGAGCATGGAGGAGGGCCGAACTTCATCGAACCAACCCGGACCATCAAGGACGACCCAAACCATCAATCCGAAATTCTTCCACCATCTAGATCGAACGATCACCACCCGAAAATCTTCCATCACCCCCGGACCTTCATCGTTTCATCACCACCTCGGATACATCATCTTCCATCCGCCAAGCTCCGAGCCACGCTTCATTCTTGCAAAAGTCACACCGCACTCCATCGTCCTTGCCGTGGAAGACAATCATCGCCGGACGCCGTCACCATCTCGAAGCACGCTGTCATCATCATCGCGCATCGTCATCATCGCCGGAAGCCATCATCCACGCTCGTCAACCTTCGTATCGTCATTAATGGAGTTTGCTTGCATTTATGTTTTTATGTTAAAACCTATGAACATGTGTGGCTAAACCCCTAGCTAAGGCTATGGGGGATGCCTAGTAGTATGCTATGTTTTTCGTTTGATCAATGACAAGCTTTAATTTCTTATGAATGAATCCTATATGAATGATACTGCCTGATGATGAATGTTATTTTACTTGCACATTTGTTTGACTCTGTATTGACTCCGGGCATACGGAATACTTATGAATCCCTGTGGTAAGATAGCGCACTAGCGTAACGAGTCCCTTGTCATATGACTTTCAATCTATTTTAGTATGTTGGATGCTTATCACTAGAAATCGATGTATGTGTATAAGTCCTTTTGATTTTATATCGACTCCGTGCATATGTAATGCTTAAGGACCTCTGTAGCATGCATCCGAGCTTAACTTTGATATTTTCCTCATACGAATCATTGATCAAAAGAATACATAATATATTACTAGGTTGAACTCAGACGCCTTAGCCTCATCTCCATCGTAACCTCCTTTAATTAATTGCAATATTTAGTTCTATTTAATTTAGTAACGTAGTTTCATTCTTTCGTGCTCCACTCTCAGTGGAAAACCCTGATTTGCACTCACGTTCACGCACTATCATCACATTAGTTCCCATTAGTCCTTCAGTCCCTGTGGAATCGACCTCGGACTCACCGAGATTACTATTTCGCTACACACCCTATACTTGGGGTTAAATTGCACTTTTTAGTCCCTTAATTACGACTACTTAAAGTTGTAGCAAGTTTTTGGCGCCGTTGCCGGAGATTGCAACGAACGAATAGGAACTCCGCATCCATGTTTTTCTTTCTTCTTTGTTTTTTTCTTTGCATTCAATAGACTGAGTACTTTTATTTCTTTCGTTTCAAGTAAAAAAAAAAAAACTTTGACAAAAGGAAGAGGAGTAAACCGTTGATTGTGAAGGAGGAGTATTACGTGCTTGCCTAAATAAAGAATTGCTTCTCTCTGGTATACTCATTCTTTAAATTCTCTGTATTTGCTATCTCGCATCAACTTACGCTCTCGTGGGAAAGCTCGGCACATACGTCTCGGTGTAGGCGTATGTATGTCTAGTCTGTAATCCCCTTCAAACGAAAGCGTTTGTATAGAAGGCTTTAGGTGGTGCATACATTTGATTGTGAACCCCTGACTTATCCTTTGCCTCTGAATCTTGTGTATATTCTTGTGGTATCGGGATTATACACAAAAATTAAGCAAAGCTGAATCTGAATCAAATCTGTCTAAAAAATTATTATGAAAATATGGCTGATAATGCAAGTAACCATGATGAGCAACAATTTAGAACCTTGCGTGATTATTTACAACCTAGTAGAATGACTACCCCGTCATGCTTTATTTTTCCTACCAATGCGGGAACCTTTGATATAAAACCGGGAGTGATTCAATTACTCCCTAAGTTCTATGGCTTAGACTCTAAAAGTCCTTACCTACATCTTAAAGAATTTGAAGAAGTTATTGCAACCTTTCAATACAATAATGTAACTGAAGATGTAGTTAAACTGAAGCTTTTTCCATTCTCCCTAAAAGAGAAAGCCAAATCATGGTTTCATTCTTTAAGGCCGAGAAGCATTGGGACATGGCAAGAGATGACACGAGAATTCTTAAAAAAATTCTTTCCGACTCATAAAACAAATACCTTGAGAAGGAATATCATGAATTTCTCTCAAAAAGAACATGAAACATTTTTCCAATGTTGGGAGAGATTTAAGGAACTTCATCTCTTATGCCCACATCATGGCTTCGAAGATTGGAGGATCATTAGTTTCTTTTATGATGGATTAGCCTCCAATATGAGACAATTTGTAGAGATGATGTGTAATGGTGAATTCATGAATAAAGGCCATGATGAAGCTTGGGAATATTTTGATCAACTAGAAAATGCTCAAAGCTGGGATACAAGCGATCAAACTGCCAAATCTAAACAAGTGTCTAACTCTAAGGGAGGAATCTATCAATTATCTGAGAAAGATGATGTCAACGCAAAAATTGCCAACCTAACTAGAAAGCTTGAAGCCCTAGAATCACAAAAAGTTAACATAGGAAGAACCACAACTTCTGTTAATAGCATATGTGAAATCTGTGAGAGTAATGTACACTTAACAAAGGATTGTCCTACAATCCCTGCTTTTCAAGAAGTATTGCACGACCAAGCAAATTTCACTAATGCTTACAAAAGGTCATTTAGTTCCCTATATTCTGATACCTATAATCCTAATTGGAGGAATCATCCTAATTTCAGTTGGAAGAATAATCCATCTACCGATAATCCTCCGGGACCTTCTAATCAAACTTCTTTGTGCCACCACACATGAAGTCCCTCGAGGATAAATTAGATATGATTATGGCAGGGCAATCTATGATAAACCACTTCATAGAAGGGCAAACTCAAATAAACCAGAATAATGCACAGGCTATTCAAGAACTTAAAACCTCAGTCAATAGGATTGAATCACAAATTAATGCTAGGGAAAAAGGAGTTTTTCCTTCTCAATCTCAGCCTAATTCTAAGAATCAACATAAGGTTAATAAGCCTAGTCCATCTTATTCTCATTTAGAGCATGCTAAGTCTGTCACCACCCTTCGGAGTGGAAAAGTCATCAATAAAGAAATCTCTAAAATGACTGATAAGCTTGAGAAATCGTTTCTAGATAAGTGTGAAGATAGCACTGCTAAACAAAAAGATGATGAACCAATGCCTGCGTATAAACCTGTTGCCACATTCCCCCATAGATTGTTTGCGGCTAAAAAGGGAGCGTCTGATCAAGAAATCCTTGATGTATTCAAACAAGTTAAAATCAATATTCCCTTGTTGGATGCAATTAAACAAATACCGTTAGATGCTAAGTTTTTGAAGGACCTTTGTATAGTTAAGCGAAAGCTTTATGTACAAAAGAAGGCCTTTATGACGGAACAGGTTAGTGCTATCCTTAAGCAGAGTGCTCCCCTAAATATAAAGATCCTGGTTGTCCTACTATTTCATGTATCATAGGGAACTTTAGGATAGAACAAGCTTTACTTGATATAGGGGCGAGTGTGAACCTGTTACCTTACTCGGTTTATGAACAGTTGGGACTTGGTGAATTAAAACCCACCAGAGTCACTCTCCAACTTGCCGATAGATCTGTCAAAATTCTGATAGGAATCATAAAAGATGTGCTTGTTCAGATAGATAAATTCTACTTTCTAGTAGATTTTATTATTTTGGATACTCAACCTGTGGTATATGGTAGCACCCCTATTCATGTCATTCTAGGTCGACCATTTCTGGCTACATCGAATGCCATTATTAATTGCCGGAATGGGGTCATAAAACTTTCATTTGGCAATATGACTATTGAGCTGAATGTTTTCAATATTTGCAAACAACTAGATGATGATAATGATGATGAACCTGAGGAAGTAAACTTGATTGAGGCTTGTATAGAGGATAAATTGGTTATGTCTACTTCTGATCCATTAAAAACTGGTTTGACTTATTTTTATGGTCACACTGATGATAAGATTTTTGAGGATGTTAATGCTTTGTTAGATTTTGTCCCATTGTTTGATACCTATAGATGGAAAGCTTACTTTGAAGACTTGTCTCGAGATACTAACAAATCAATTCCATCTAATATGGAAGCACCAAAACTTGACCTAAAACAATACCATCTAAATTAAAGTATGCTTATTTGAGTAAAGAAGAAACATTTCCTATTATTATATCTTCTGATTTAAATAAGAACCAGGACACAAAACTGTTTGAAATTTTGAGAAAACATGAAGAAGATATAGGGTGGAATATAAATGAAATTTATATTCTCCATTTTGAGGAGAATACAAATTCAGCTCATACACAACAATGTAAGATTTTCCCCAATAGAAAGGATGTGGTGGGAGAATATAAGCATCCACAATATATCTCAAGATATGTCTTTTGTATGCATGACTATTCTTTATTTTTTTTGAAAATTCCAAAAGATCTTGTTTCTAAATATTGATCTCTATATCTGCTAGAGATCCTTTGCTTTGTTTTTCTTGTTATTCTATTTTCTTTCTAGTAATATTCTTGGAAAGCAGTGGAAATATGTGCAACCATCTTTTCAGGTAATCTCTAACCCTTCTCTATGTCTTTCTTGCAAAATGATATATCCTTCCTGTTTCTATATTTGAATCTCTATGAAATATCATTATGTGCATCATTTTTTAAACATTAAGGACAATGTCATATTTAGGTTTGGGGGTGGGAATCCTGACGAATTCTAATTTTGTGCATTTTCTATACTTTTCCAAATATCTATTTATTATGTTTATTCATTTCTCAAAAAAAAAAAATTCTTTTCTTGCGTATGATTATAAAATTTGTTTGTTTTTAACTTCTTGTCTATTATTAAAAAAAAATATATTATTTACTTTGGAAGTTTTGGAGTATAATTTTTATGTACTCTTGCTAGTACTATATGGCACTTAGTGACATAGATTATAAAAGGCTTAAGTTCTAGTCGAAAGGTGTTGACGTTGAATTCCTTTTATTAATTCCTTCTTATGGAGTATCAGGTTAATTATACTTTGAAACCTTCACTACACTTCTTGTTTGCACCTTTGGAGTATAGGTTCGATAGGTTGTTGTTGATCTGATAATACTTAGAGGCCTGATGAACCGCGATTGTCTTGTTCACTTAGTTTGCTCTATGGAGAGATAGGGTGAAAAAAAAAGGCAACTAGTGGATTAGACCAGGTACAGCGAAAATGGCTACCTATTACAAGGTCTAGGGTCGAGTTATGTAAAAGTCCTAACTTACATGCAACTATATTAGTGAAGCATGGTGTATAGGGTTATGAGAATGATCGTATATACACATAGTGAATCTAATGTAGAAGCAACATGGGGATGGCTACCTGACTTATGAGAGCGTTGGCAGCGTGTCATGGGCACAGAGTGCAACTACCATGGTGTAAATTAGGAAGGGATAAATAATTAGATTCTTTAAAAAAAGGAGACCTGAAAAAAAAAAAAAGAGAAAAAAAAAAAAAGATAGTGTGAAAGCCGTCGCTGTAAAAACACGAGTAAGCATGGAATATCATATATAAAGCCCTTGTGGTATTATAGTGAACATCTACACCTCTCGTAAACCTGGACAGACAGCGGGGTTTTGAATCAGTGTTCAAGGTCTGTTGATCGTTCTTGGTGTTTATTAGTATTGATGCATCCTTGAAAACCAAAGCTCTAATCGTGTTAAGTCCAGATATCACCGAGCACTCGAGTACAGTCAGTTTGATATTTCATACCGGAGGGTTAAAAACCGAAACTCAATCGATGACTCGGTAAACTAGAAATTGGCTAATACTACTCTACAAACTTTGTGCCGTAGAATCTCTAGTCTTGGGTACTATAAATTATTCATCAAAACTTTCTGTTAAAAAAATAATAATAATAAATAATTGCTTTATGTTGTTTTACCATTTAATAAAATAAAAAAAAAACTTTTTGGGGATAGAAATCATGCATTATTATCGAAAATCTTTGCATCGAATTCTCGCTTATTTTGCTCGAGGACTAGCAAAAAGCTAGTTGGGGGGTGTGTTAAGTCTCCAATTAATGCATTTTATCGCTTATTTCTTACGGCATTATCATCGCTTTCCTACGTAAAACTTTTCATATACTCGTAAAGCGCATTATTTTCTTTGCACCACTGCATAGTAGACTTTATTACGGACATAACGGTATATTGGTTCTCACTCATCGATACATGCATGAAAAATACGGAGCCCAGAAGTCCAAATTATTCTTTTTATCGATAATTGCACTGTAACCTTACACTCGTTATTTCATGTGTGTTTTTCAGGGAACTAACCCGATACTCGATGCAGTCAGACAGGAGGCATCATGATCGAGCGATGGATAGTCTCACGGCAATTCAATGGAGGATGCACAGCCCGTTTGAAGGCCCTTGTGAAGAATGGTGCAGAAAAGAATAGTTGTAAAAAGTCGACTGAGATGACATCACTGACTCAACACATTACTAGCATTGAATAAATGGAGGAAGATTACGCGCAAGAGAATGGCCTGACATTGGGTGTGGTTGCTGGCTCAGATGGTTCGGAAGGGAATGGAGCTTGCAAAGGATAATCACCATCGTTCTACATGTCTAGTTCAGACTCTATCTTGCATCGCACCCAACGAGCTCCCGTCCCTAACTTAGCACGATTGCACCCATTCATGCTCTTCTCTTTCATTATCCTATTTGGAAAAAGTATCACAGCAGTCCGTGTCCCCTGCACCCGACGCGATCTTTTCTTTTCAACACCCAAGATCATCCCATCCATATAAATTAATCATAGCCATCCGATGGCCTAACTAGTCCCAGGCAAAGCCATAACGTCCTGTGCATCAGCTCCCTCTAAACCGAATGCCCAACTCCCCTGATTTTTCTATCTCTTGAAACCCAGCATAGCCATCCCTCTCCTTTTCCCATCTCGTTCCCTCCATTCTAGATTTAATCGCAGCCGTCCGTGTGCTCCCTCACTCACATGCAGCCATCCCTTTGTTTTGGAATCCATGCTTTTATTCTCCCCCTCTTCTAACTAATCGCAGCCGTCCATATACCGAGAGCACATGCACCCAGTCCCGTCCGATTTCCTATCTCTCTCTCGCATAACCAACTCGATCCCTGGTTTTTCTCTCTCTAAACCGACCCATCAGCCCCGAACGCCCAGCTCCCGTTTCTTTCTCTCTCATCCCCTACCCGATCGCCACCTTTCTCTCTCTCGGATTCTCTCTCTCTCCGGGATCCTTTCTCTAACCCAACCGAACATCTTTCTCTTTCTCCTGTTTCTTTCTCTCTCTCTCCGGGATTCTCTCTCTTCCGATCTTCTCTCTCTAGGAATCTCTCTCTTTCCATAGCCAGCCCTCAACTTCTCTCTCTAAAACCCAATTCCGAGACCCATCACAGCCGTCCGGTGTAACTGATCACCACCCGAGCACCTTCCTCTCGTGCAAGCTATACAGCCGGCCCATTCATCCCAGCCGTCCGTGCACTGAGAATCCATGCAGCAGTCCAAACGCCCAGGCCCCAGCTCTCCGTTTCTCTCTTATTACCGCACCTTTATCTCTCTAAAACCGAATCTCTCTCTTTCCTTTTCTCTCTCTCTCGATCGTGTCTCTTTCCTCCTATAAACCGGGCACGTACCTCTCTCCCTTACTTCCTAAGTCCCTATATATTGCATACCCTATAGAGCATGGAGGAGGGCCGAACTTCATCGAACCAACCCGGACCATCAAGGACGACCCAGACCATCAATCCGAAATTCTTCCACCATCTAGATCGAACCATCACCACCCGAAAATCTTCCAACACCCCCGGACCTTCATCGTTTCATCACCACCTCGTATACATCATCTTCCATCCGCCAAGCTCCGAGCCACGCTTCATCCTTACAGAAGTAACGCCGCACTCCATCGTCCTTGCCGTGGAAGACAATCATCGCCGGACGCCGTCACCATCTCGAAGCACGCTGTCATCATCGTCGCACATCGTCATCATCGCCGGAAGTCGTCATCCACGCTCGTCAACCATCGTATCGTCATTAATGGAGTTTGCTTGCATTTATGTTTTTATGTTAAAACCTATGAACATGTGCGGCTAAACCCCTAGCTAAGGCTATGGGGGATGCCTAGTAGTATGCTATGTTTTTCGTTTGATCAATGACAAGCTTTAATTTCTTATGATTGAATCCTATATGAATGATACTGCCTGATGATGAATGTTATTTTACTTGCACATTTGTTTGACTCCGTATTGACTCCAGGCATACGGAATACTTATGAATCCCTGTGGTAAGATCGCACTAGCGTAACGAGTCCCTTGTCATATGACTTTCAATCTATTTTAGTATGTTGGATGCTTATCACTAGAAATCGATGTATGTGTATAAGTCCTTTTGATTTCATATCGACTCCGGGCATGTGTAATGCTTAAGGACCTCTGTAGCATGCATCCGAGCTTAACTTTGATATTTTCCTCATACGAATCATTGATCAAAAGAATGCATAATATGTTACTAGGTTGAACCCAGACGCCTTAGCCTCATCTCCATCGTAACCTCCTTTAATTAATTGCAATATTTAGTTCTATTTAATTTAGTAACGTAGTTTCATTCTCTCGTGCTCCACTCTCAGTGGAAAACCTTGATTTGCACTCACGTTCACGCACTGTCATCACATTAGTTCCCATTAGTCCTTCAGTCCCTGTGGAATCGACCTCGGACTCACCGAGATTACTACTTCGCTACACACCCAATACTTGGGGTTAAATTGCACTTTGTAGTCCCTTAGTTAGGACTACTTAAAGTTATAGCAAGTTTTTGGGGCTCGAGCACTAAGACTATTGGCCTTGAATTGGAGACAATATCTCGGTGAGAGCATGCAGCCGCTTCTACCAACGGGGTATTTATGACCCAGTCTTCATAAGAATTACCCATGGTAAACTAAAAGACCTCCCAGTCTCCTTTTAGTCAGCTTTATGTGACCCGCCATGCGTAGCAATGATGGCTTCACACAACCTTTCGGATGCTTTCCACAAATCTAGGTGGTATCGGTAGGGGGGTTCATAGGCTACTGCGGTGCAGGAAAAAAACTGTCACCTACTGCCACCGACATCCTCCATGTCATGAAGGAAACCATTAGGCGAACCAGCATGGAAGAAAACACAGCTCTCACCCGGTGGGAATATCAAACTGCATACCTCCCATCTAGATCCTTAGCTGGTTGATTGTGGAGGCTAGGGGCTCCCCTTTAGAGGAAACCTTCTTTATGAGGTTTTATGCATATCTAGAAAGGTCACAACCTCCTAGACCTAGACCCTGGTCTATCGTACTCCCACTAGAATTATAAACCTTACCGCAAAATATTAATATCCTTGGAAAATATCATAGTCCCTACCTTGAATACTCAGCTTTCGCTTTTTTTGCAAGGATCACATTATATAGATTCCAAGGATCCCGATACTTCACTAGTTTGCCTATAATCCTAAGAACTGGAGCCTAGTCTAAGGTCAACATGGAAAGGACTACCACTACAATGACGCCTCATTCATAATTTGATGCCTGATATCATAGTAGTCCTTATCTCATTATAGGTTTCGATGCTGGCCAAATAGGGACATCTGACAACCTCCGTCGGACCTCAACCTAATGGTGGTATAACCAAATCGTGATGAGTTTATACTACCATCAAATGTCAACTAGAAACGGGTATCACTTAGTGGAATCCTAACCTAACTTGGTCGCTAAGACCATGTGGGGAAAGGGCATCCCACTAGGGTTATTATATTTCTTATGGGGACATTAGTTATCTCTAAACAAATCTAATACTGCGTTTATCTTGGCGCATAATAATTGGCTACCTGAACTACCACGAGGGCGGTTATCACCTTTCCTTTTACTTAGCCATCAGATTCGCACGTGTTAGAACCATATAGAGACACCAATGAATCCATAAGCTAAGTACTAACCCTAAGCCTGATCTAGAGACTAACTCACAAGAAAGATAGATAATTAAATTATCATCAGGGTTCTCTAAACACTAAGTAAAGAGAACAACAGAAAAATATCCAAACTGAATCAAGTCTAGGGTTCGACCTCTGAACCTGAATAGCACAGCCAAGATATCATGTTCTTCCGTTCTGCACGATCTCCCGATGACAATCTCGATCATCGCCAACGTGCATGCTTTTGTCGGGTCTTTGCACTCCATGGTACTGCTTGCCCGAACCTTGGATGTAGCATCATCTCCTTCTTCCTATGATCGAAAAACTAATATGCTCCAAGAAAGTACTCATTCGTGTACAATTTTGCTAGAAAGAACAGAAACAATCCTAAAAAAAAACATGGCTATGGAACCAAGGGTGGTCAACCTCCACCCCCGCCCATCTAGAGCCTTAAAATCCACAAGCACAATAATAATCAATGCAAAAATAAAATCCGGGATCCGACCCCCCTAGGTATGCAATCACATATTATTATTTAGCGCGACACCTGCAAAGAGACGATACATAGCACAATCCATATGCATGACTACGTCAAACCCCGATGAAAACACACTACAAAAAAAATGTTTTTTACCGACGGAAATATTCTGTCGGTAATAATATATTCCCGTCGGTATAGATTTATGGCGACGGAACGAATTTTCGTCGCTGGCCATCGAGAAAAAAGGCGTCGGGAAAAATAACGGCGATGGAAAAAAAATTTCGTCGGTATTACAGGTTAATACCAACGGATTTTATCTATCCGTTGGCAATTTATAAATATTTTAAAAAAATATAACTGCTTATTACCGACGGTTACTATGTGATCCGTCGGTACAAATGAGTATATTACCGACGGATATTTAATGTCCGTTGGCAATATATTAATTTTTTTAAAAAAAATAATTGATTATTACCGACGGTCAGACGTTATTCCGTCGGCAAAAATATATGCATATTTTTTAAAAATATATATTATTACCAACGGATTATATAATTTCTATTGGTAATAAAACTTGAATTTTTTTTAAAAAAATACTAAAATCTTGTAATTTAATTCTTGTGATTTATAATAATTAATTCCTATGATTTACAACAATACCACAATATATTCAAATATTACCGCAAATTACCACAATATTACCACAAATATTATGATAATTGACTAAATCAAATATTACCATAATTTATCAAATATTATCACAAATTACCAAATTTTTCTATAATCACAGACAATACCATAATACTAGAAAATTACCACATATTTATTATAAAATTATATTTACACAATCGAAAACTGAGGGAAGCTGGGTGCCCTAGCTTAACCACGTACCCCACACCGCTTGGCACCAACGCTGGTGCTCTTATCCCTTAACGCTGCACATTCTGCAATTAACATATATATGTTAAAAAAATGATTTACATATATACATATATATATATATATATATATATATATGTATATATATATATATATATATATGTATATATATATATATATGGCATGGTACAGTTGGGCTCAGTGCAATGTATTTTCGTGGTGACTTAATCATGTGGTTATGAATCAGTGGTACTGGGGCTGAATGATGCTCCAGCGTTTGATCGGCCGTGATATTTGCTGACTTGAATGATGCTCCAGTGATATTTCGTACTTGGATGTGTTTTCGTATTTCGAACTTACGAGCAAGTCTTAATTAGAAATTTTAAGAATTTACCCTCCGATTGACTAATTTAGGATCTAAACGTTGAAAAATCATAAGTTAGTGTGTTTCGGATTTTGAAATTGGTTTGGATTCGATCGGATCGTCATCAGATCGCATCCGATATTTTGGACTTGGATGAATTTTCATATTTCGGACTTGCGAGCAAGTCTTAATTAGGTATTTTAAGAATTTACCCTCCGATTGACTAATTTAGGATCTAAGCGTTGAAAAATCATAAGTTAGCATGTTATGGATTTTTAAATTGGTTTGGATCATTATCGGATCGTATCTGATATTTCAGACTTGGATGTATTTTCGTATTTCGGACTTGCGAGCATGTCTTAATTAGATATTTAAAGAATTTATCCTCCGATTGGCTAATTTAGAGTTTAAGTGTTGAAAAATCATAAGTTAGCGTGTTTTGGATTTTTAAATTGGTTTGGATTCGATCGGATCGTCATTGGATCATATCCGATATTTCAGACTTTGATGTATTTCCATATTTCGGACTTGCGAGCAACTCTTAATTAGAAATTTTAAGAATTTACCCTCTCGATTGATTAATTTAGGGTCTAAGCGTTGAGAAATCATAAGTTAGCGTGTTTCGTATTTTTAAATTAGTTTGGATTCGATCGGATCGTCATCGGATCGCATCCGATAATTTATACTTGGATGTTTTTTCATATTTCGGACTTGCGAGCAATCTTAAGTGGATATTTTAAGAATTTACCCTCCGATTGACTAATTTAGGCTCTAAGCGTTGAAAAATCATAAGTTAGCGTGTTTCGGATTTTGAAATTTGTATGGATTCGATCGGATCGTCATCGGATCGCATCCGATATTTCAGACTTGGATGTGTTTTCGTATTTCGGACTTGTGAGCAAGTCTCAATTATAAATTTTAAGAATTTACCCTCTGATTGACTAATTTGGGGTCTAAGCGTTGAAAAATCATAAGTTAGCGTGTTTCGGATTTTGAAATTGGTTTGGATTCAATCGTATCATCATCGGATTGCATCCAATAATTCGTAATTGGATGTTTTTTTATATTTCAGACTTGCGAGTAAGTCTTAAGTGGATATTTTAAGAATTTACCCTTCGATTGACTAATTTAGGGTCTAAACATTGAAAAATCATAAGTTAGCGTATTTCGGATTTTAAAATTGGTTTGAATTTGATCGGATTGTCATCGGATCGCATCTAATATTTTGAACTTGGATGTTTTTTCATATTTTGGATTTGCGAACAAGCTTTAATTAGAAATTTTAAGAATTTACCATCCGATTGACTAATTTAGGGTCTAAGCGTTGAAAAATCATAAGTTAGTATGTTTCGGATTTTGAAATTGGTTTGGATTCGATTGGATTGTTATCGGATCGCTTCCGATAATTTGTACTTGGATATTTTTTCATATTTCAGACTTGCGAGCAAGTCTCAAGTGGATATTTTAAGAATTTACCCTTCGATTGACTAATTTAGGGTCTAAGCATTGAAAAATCATAAGTTAGCGTGTTTCGGATTTTGAAATTGGTTTGGATTCGATCGGATCGTCATCAAGTCACATTCGATATTTCAAACTTGGATGTTTTTTCGTATTTTGGACTTGCTAACAAGTTTTAATTAGAAATTTTAATAATTTACACTCCGATTGACTAATTTAGGGCCTAAGCGTTGAAAAATCATAAGTTAGCGTATTTCGGATCTTGAAATTGGTTTAAATTCGATCGGATCAGCATCGGATCGCATCCGATAATTCGTACTTAGATGTTTTTTCGTATTTTGGACTTGCGAGCAAGTCTTAAGTGGATATTTTAAGAATTTACCCTCCGATTGACTAATTTAGGGTCTAAGCGTTGAAAAATTATAAGTTAGCGTGTTTCGGATTTTAAAATTAGTTTAGATTCGATCAGATCATCATCGGATCGCATTCGATATTTTGAACTTGGATGTTTTTTTGTATTTCGGACTTGCGAACAAGTTTTAATTAGAAATTTAAATAATTTACCCTCCGATTGACTAATTTAGGGTCTAAACATTGAAAATTCATAAGTTAGCATGTTTCGGATTTTAAAATTGGTTTGGATCATCATCGGATCGTATCTGATATTTCAGAATTGGATGTATTTTCATATTTTGGACTTGCGAGCAAGTCTTAATTAGATATTTTAAGAATTTTCCCTCCAATTGACTAATTTAGGGTCGAAGCATTAAAAAATCATAAGTTAGCATATTTTAGATTTTTAAATTGGTTTGGATCATCATTGGATTGCATCTGATATTTTGGACTTGGATATATTTTCATATTTCGGACTTGCTAGCAACTCTTAATTAGATATTTTAAGAATTTACCCTCCAATTGACTAATTTAGGGTCTAAGCGTTGAAAAATCATAATTTAGCGTGTTTTGGATTTTGAAATTGGTTTGGATTTGATCGGATCGTCATCGGATCGCATCCGATATTTGGTACTTGGATGTATTTTTGTATTTCGGATTTGCGAGCAAGTCTTAATTAGAAATTTTATGAATTTACCCTCCGATTGACTAATTTAGGGCTTAAGCGTTGAAAAATTATAAGTTAGCGTGTTTCGGATTTTGACATTTTATTTGGATTCGATCGGATCGTCATCGAAGGGAATTTGATATTTTGGACTTGGATGTGTTTTCGTATTTCGAACTTGTGAGCAAGTCTTAATTAGAAATTTTAAGAATTTACCCTCCTATTGGCTAATTTAGGGTCTAAACGTTGAAAAATCATAATTTAGCGTGTTTCGGATTTTGAAATTGGTTTGGATTCGATCGGATCGTTATTGGATTGCATTCCATATTTTAGACTTGGATGTATTTTCGTATTTCGGACTTGCGAGCAAGTCTTAATTAGAAATTTTAGGAATTTTCCCTCTGATTGACTAATTTAGGGTCTATGCGTTGAAAAATCATCAGTTAGTGTGTTTCGGATTTTGAAATTGGTTTGGATTCGATCAGATCATCATCGGATTGCATCCGATATTTCAGCCTTGGATGTATTTTTGTATTTCGGACTTGCGAGCAAGTCTTAATTAGAAATTTTAAGAATTTACCCTCCGATTGACTAATTTAGGGTCTAAGTATTGAAAAATAATAATTCGCGTGTTTCGGATTTTGAAATAGATTTGGATTCGATCGGATTGTCATCGGATCGTATCCGATAATTTGTACTTGGATGTTTTTTCGTATTTCAGACTTGCGAGCAAGTCTTAAGTGGATATTTTAAGAATTTACCCTTCGATTGACTAATTTAGAGTCTAAGCGTTGAAAAATTATAAGTTAGCGTGTTTCGGATTTTGAAATTGGTTTGGATTCGATCGGATCGTTATCGGATCGCATCCGAAATTTCAGACTTGGATGTGTTTTCGTATTTCGGACTTGCGAGCAAGTCTTAATTAGAAATTTTAAGAATTTACCCTCCGATTGACTAATTTAGGGTCTAAGCGTTGAAATATCATAAGTTTGCATGTTTTGGATTTTGAAATTGGTTTTGATTCGATTGGATCATTATCGGATCGCATTCGATAATTTGTACTTGGATGTTTTTTCGTATTTTGGACTTACGAGCAAGTCTTAAGTGGATATTTTAATAATTTACCCTCCGGTTGACTAATTTAGGGTCTAAGCGTTGAAAAATCATAAGTTAGCGTGTTTCGGATTTTTAAATTGGTTTGGATTCGATCGGATCATATCCGATAATTCAGACTTGGATGTTTTTCGTATTTCGGACTTGCGAGCAAATCTTAAGTAGATATTTTAAGAATTTACCCTCCAATTGACTAATTTAGGATCTAAGCGTTGAAAAAGCATAAGTTAGCGTGTTTCAGATTTGGAAATTGGTTTGGATTCGATCGGATCATCATCGGATTGCATCCGATAATTCGGACTTGGATGTTTTTTTATATTTCAGACTTGCGAGCAAGTCTTATATAGATATTTTAAGAATTTACCCTCTGATTGACTAATTTAGGGTCTAAGCGTTGAAAAATCATAAGTTAGCGTGTTTCGGATTTTGAAGATAGAATGGTGTCAATCGGATTATCATCGGATCATATCCGATAATTCGTATTTGGATGTTTTTTCGTATTTCGGACTTGTGAGCATATTTTAAGTATATATTTTAAGAATTTACCCTCCGATTGTCTTATTTAGAGTCTAAGCATTGAAAATTCATAAATTAGCGTGTTAAATATGATAATCGTGCTAAGCTCAAATAACATAGCATTCGTACTTGTATTAATTTTAGTAAGATGCATACTTTATATTAATATTATAAAGATTAGTAAGTACCTGATAATGAGCATGAGCCACCACTAAACCAGCTCATGAACTCATCAAGCCGACCCTCCAATGTCCTACGAGCTTCTCTTTCCTTCTCAACTCGCCGCTCGAGGGCCTGCCTCTCCTTGCGCTCCACCTCAACCCTGTGCTCGAGGGCCTGCCTCTGCTCATGCTCCACATCTAGCACAGATTGCAACTGCGTGATAACCCCGGTCTGGGTGTCCCGTGCCCTCGAGCACATATCCTCTCGTCCAAAGTAAGAGGAGGGCGTGACTCCAAAGCCCGTACAGAGGATGTAGCCGTGCATGGCAGGTCTGAGCACAGTATCCATCGTCGAGTCGATAGATACTGAGCTGGAGGATGAGCCAGCCTCACTCGATGGGGTCCCCATAAGTCTCATTCTTTCCTATATGAAAACAACCGTTGATATTCAATGATATTTGATGGCATACGTATACGAATGTATTAACAATAATTTAATTACTTACGACTTGCGTTGCAACCCTTTCATCCAGAAATGCCCCATCGATGCACCGCCTCCTAAAGGCCTTAAAAAGGTCAATCCGATTAGGCTCATGGCCCAAGGACTATATCTGTTTTTTCGTATATAAAATAAATAGATGAGTTAACATAAGATTTATAGGGTTTTAAAGAATGAAATATATGTATCATTTACCAACTACTGGGCAAGCTGGGGCATGAAGGTACTCCCCCTCACTGGAGTAGGTGTTGTCGAGTCATTTCTATTATGCTTGCTTTTAGCCGAACTCGCCTGTGTCAATCGAATAAATTTTCAAACATCGATACAAATTTTTAGTATAAAACAAGTACGAATCAACAAAATAATAAATATACCTGAAACTGAGGGGTGGCCCAGTGAGCGACCAAAAACTATAGAACGTGTAGTGGAGGTGCGTCTCTCATCTCAGTCGCAGTCTGTAACTCCTTAGTCGGTTCGCCGACCAAGTAACCGTAGAGTCGGTAGAGCTCGTGACGGTAATCCCTATACCGCTCACTCATTGTCTTCCACAAGTTCTCCTGGTGGGTGTCGGTTTCCATGTTCTCCTATTTAAATTTCTTCTGTAAAATCAATTTAGAAACAAGTAATTTTATCAATTCAAATTATAAAGAAGTACGATATTATTCTAAAATACTTTAATGAAAACTAACGTACCAAAAAGACCTGATACATCCTCTCCTTATAGGATGCATCGATATTCTTCCACCCCTTTATCCCCACAATAGGGGCATTCCTCTACTCCCATACTATCATGCCGACCTACGTGGCGGTGTCAGAAGCGTGCTCGCCCATAAAGGACTTGCCGCTCCACTGTAGGGAAAGCGGCTCACGTAAGCTCGACAAGCGTCGGGCCGTCGTCACACCCCGGTCACCTACGTGCCTGGCGATCCTCGACCCTGCAAATAAAATATATATCAGTACTGAATATGTATTTACAATATGTTTAAAACTTTTGATCTAAATATTACCTATGGGTGTAGACACACTGTAGCCGATCGAGTATTGAGTGCTGCTCGAAGCTCCAGAGCCTGTGACCTCAGGAGCTAGTATGGAGAGAGGAACAACACTCGTAGATCCAGAGGGCTCGGCCTCGGACCCTGGGGTGGCAGCTGGAGCTAGCGCTCTGAGCAAGCCTACCCCTGCCTCTACGAAACCTCGACCATGATGCCATCTAAAAGTAGTAATATTTTTCTATACGAAATAACATGATATAAATATAAAACAGTTTGATTTACATATGAAACAGTATGATTTACATATGAAATAGTTTGATTTACATATGAAACAGTATAAAACAATATGATATACATATAAAACAATATGATTTATATATGAAACAGTTTGATTTACATATGAAATAATAAGATATTCATTTTATAACATTTCAATATATATATGAAATAATCTGGTTTATATATGAAATAGTCCAATTTACATATGAAACAATCTAATTTACATATGAAACAATCTAGGTCTAGTCATTTTATGTCTCATCTCTGTCACCCTCATCGCATCCCTTTTCTATATAATATTATAAAGAACAATAGAGGTTCATAATATTTTATCATAATACAATAGAGTTTCGGATTATGAAGTTGGTTTGGATTCGATCGGATCGTTATTGGATCGCATTCAATAATTCAAACTTAGATGATTTTTCAAATTTCGGACTTGCAAGCAAGTATTTAGTAGATATTTTAATATTTTACCCTTCGATTGACTAATTTAGAGTCTAAGCGTTTCAAAATCATAAAATAGCATGTTTTGGACTTTGAAATTGGTTTGGATTCGATCGGATCGTTATCGGATCACATCTGATAATTCAAACTTGGATAATTTTTCATATTTCAGACTTGCGAGCAAGTATTTAGTAGATATTTTAAGATTTTATCCTTCGATTGACTAATTTAGAGTCTAAGCGTTGAAAAATCATAAGTTAGCGTGTTTCAGATTATGAAGTTGGTTAGGATTCAATCGAATCATTATCGGATCGCATCCGATAATTCAGACTTGGATGATTTTTTATATTTCGGACTTGCGAGCAAGTTTTTAATAGATATTTTAATATTTTACCCTCCGATTGACTAATTTAGAGTCTAAGCATTAGAAAATAATAAATTAGCGTGTTTCGAATTTTGAAGTTGGTTTGGATTCGATCAGATTGTCATCGGCATCCGATAATTCAGACTTGGATGATGTATTTCGGACTTGCGAGCAAATATTTAGTAGATATTTTAAGATTTTACCCTCCGATTGACTAATTTAGAGTTTAAGTGTTTGAATATCATAAGTTTTCATCTTTCGGATTATGAACTTGGTTTTGATTCAATCAGATTGTTATCGGATCGCATCCAATAATTCGGACTTGAATGGTTTTTCGTATTTCGGATTTGCGAGCAAGTATTTAGTAGATATTTTAAGATTTTACCCTCCAATTGACTAATTTAGAGTCTAAGTGTTTGAAAATCATAAGTTTAATTATTTTGGATTATGAAGTTGGTTTGGATTCAATCGGATCATTATCAGATCACATCCGAGAATTCGGACTTGGATGGTTTTTCGTATTTCAGATTTGTGAGCAAGTATTTAGTAGATATTTTAATATTTTACCCCCCGATTGACTAATATAGAGTCTAAGCATTTAATAATCATAAGTTATGGTGTCTTGCGGCTATTATTGCAAAATAGTTGAGGACCTATACTTAATATGTCATATGGGGAAGTTTGACATAAACCCTAAACCTAACCTAAATCCTAAACCAAAAACTAAACACTAAACATAACCCTAATCCGGCCTAAACCCTAAACCTAACCTAATATAGCAAACTATGGGTACCGAACATTGCACCTTAGCTAATATTAAACCTAAACCCTAAACTCTAAACCTATACCTAATATTGAACCTAAGCTAATAAAGCAAATTATGGTGTCCTGCGGCTAATATTGCAAAATAGTTAAGGACCTATACCAAATTTGTCATATGCAGAAGTTTGACATAAACCTGGCCTAAAGCCTAAACCTAACCTAAACCTAATTTCCGAAAATGTAACATTCCGAAAAATTCCAATAATTCCGAATCGGAATTGGATTTTGAAATTCTGAAATTTCGGAATCGGAATCAAAATACCATTAGGGATTTCGAAACCCTAAACCTAAACTTAACCTAAACCTAATTTTCGAAAACGTAACATTCCGAAAAATTCCAATAATTCCGAATCGGAATTGGATTTTGAAATTTTAAAAATTTGGAATCGGAATCAGAATACCATTTGGGATTCTGAAACCCTCAACCTAAACCCTAAACCTAATTTCCGAAAATGTAACATTCCGAAAATTTCTGAAATTCTGAATCGGAATTGAATTTTGAAATTCCAAAATTTCAGAATCGGAATCAGAATACGTTTTGGGATTCCGAAACCCTAAACCTAAACCTAACCTAAACCATAACCCTAAACCTAATTTCTGAAAATGTAACATTCTGAAAAATTCTGATAATTCCGAATCGAAATTGGATTTTGAAATTCAAAAATTTCGGAATCAGAATCAGAATACCATTTGGGATTCCGAAACCCTAAACCTAAACATAATTTTCAAAAATGTAACATTTCGAAAACTTCTGATAATTCCGAATCGGAATTAGATTTTGAAATTCCAAAATTTTGGAATTGGAATCAGAATACCATTAATTTGGGATTCTGAAAATTTTTGAAAATTTTTCGAACACCTCTATTTCGATTCGATCCATCCGAACACCTTTATTCCGATTCAATCCATCCGAAAATCAACCATAGATAAAAATGATCAAATCAAAAATTAAGTAATTTATAAAAGAGGTATTGTGCTAACATTTCAAACTTTAGGGTGCGATTTAGAACAAAATAATTGACAAAAGGGGTGTTGTGCTAACATTTCAAACTTTAGGATGCGATTTAGAACAAAATAGTTGACAAAAGGGGTGTTGTGCTAACATTTCAAACTTTAGGGTGCGAATTGGAAAAAATTAGAGAGGGAGTATGAGGAGGAGGAGAAGGAGGAGGGAAACTCACCGGAAGAGAAGGATGTCTCAGCCGGAGGAGGAGGAGGAGGAGTCACCGGAGGAGGAGCAGAGGTCGGAGGTGCGCGGGAGGGGAGGCCGGAGGTCGGAGGCGCGTGGGAGGGCTTGGGAGGGGAGGCCGGAGGTGCGTGGGAGGGCTCGGGAGGGGGATCCGGGGCTCAATTCGAGAGAGAACATAGAAAAGGTGGATCGGTTTCGGTATTTAGTAGCAGGCTTTTTGCCGACGGATATTAAATATCCGTTGGTAAAAATATATTCAATACTGACGGACAAGTATACTTATAACCGTCAGTAATATATATTAGTACTTGTCGATATTAATTTATAATACCGATAAGTATACTTATAACCATCAGTAATATATATACTTTACCGACGGAATTAATATTGTCCGTTGGTAAAGATATTTTACCGACGGATTTTATTTTACTGTCGGCAATTAAAATGATAAAACTAATTAAAATTTTAAAGTTATAATACCAACGGATTTTATTATTACCGTCGGTAAATATAATATTATTACCGACGGTAATAAAAAAGTCCTTCGGTAAAATACATCTTTTTTGTAAATCTACATGCAAATCTATGATCTTAGCATATGTGCGGACACCCTAGAGGCATACTACGATATACGGAAGACATGCATGCATCTAGTTAGGTGTTTAGAATCATCATACCTTGTGGACCTATGATCCAAAGAGAATGGAACGATGATAAACCGCATGTGAATCGCAAGGGAAGCTGTCGGATGACACCTTGTCCTTTGCGAAGGGAGGAATCCTCGAAGTCCTATCTCTGAGTGCAAGGACTACGAGCTGACAGAGGAATTCGTTGCGAAGATGATGGCGAGCTGCGAGATCTCCTCCTTCTCTTTCTCCCTTCTTCCTTCTCCTTCCTTCCTCCTTCTTCTTCCTCTTTCTTCCTTGGCCGAAACCACAAAAAGGGAGAGAGGGAGAGGGGTTCTGGTTTTTTTGTGAGGGGAGAGCTAGGGCCGGCCCCTCTCTCTCTATTCCTCATATAGGGCGGGTCCCCAACTACTCTATGCAAGCTAGGGCCGGCCTCAAGGGGATTAGGATGAGGGGGGGGTCGATTTTAGGGTTTCAACATGCCGATCGTGAAGCCTGGACGAAAATGCCCTTCACAAAAAGTGAAATATTGTAAGAGAGATTGAGTGAGGTGCGCTACTCGGAATCGAGTTGTCAGCGCCTATGAGCTCCTAGAATTATTCTGCCCATTTTAAGATTCATATTCAATATGTTCTGAGCCATGTCTTGGTATTTACCAAAATACCCCTATGTCCCTTAACACATGTGAATTAGGTTCTTAAGCTTCGTGCTTGCGCTCCATCGCGCTACTTTGCATCCAACGTATCCAACCAGGTTAGGGAACAATTCCTATATGCAACAACAGGGTGGAACCTTCAGGGTTCAAGATCTCTAGCTCCAACCGGATCCCTGATTAACTGTTTCGGTGACACACCGAAAGTTTCATTAATCAGCCCTAATCTGATTAACCTACTTAGCCACCAAGAGTGCGATGCGAGTTGAACTCTAGTGATCCTAAACTTATGTTACTCCCTCGTAACCCTGTTCTCTACTATACTCTGATAATCCTTAGTCCCTCCTATAACTGGTGCCATGATTCAACTCGGGCGATAGAAAGCACCGTCAGATCCTGATCGATCATCTGACTAGGATTTGATGACTTGTCATCTATAACACCACACACCTTCCGATGCTATGTCTAGCATCCAGAACGTCGTCAAACATACTGACAACCACCAGGCCTAGATTAATTATGTGGACAGATTGACTCATCAAAATGCACCCATCCAACACTGGTCGTCAGATAACCTGTAGGGATTGTATGCCAATCAAGCGCCAACCATGTAACCCAACGTACCGTGGTTTTGGACTATGGAACGTCCGCACACGTTGGCACATCAAAGCACCACACAATTGGTTAGCCCAATGTACATAGTCCCTCAGGGTTAATGATAGATTATCTATAGTAGTAAGACGATTTATGCACCTGTGTCTGAATCACTGAACTGTGCACCATCTTGGTTCCTGTTCAACATGATCATCGTGCGTGGTTAGGTGAATGAAAATCCTGTGTTCCCGTGGTGGAGACTTCACCACATCCTCTACCTGCCAACAGCTTATTCTCGGTGAAGCAACCAGCATCACCAAAGTTGTGAACTAGTTCTAGGTCTACACAGAACTAGTCCACTACGTCTCCCAAGCATGGATCCACCTTGCGCCTCAGTGGCCTACTATTTTTCCTAGGGTCCTTTATTATATATGTATTAACATATACCAAAGTAGTATTCTAATTAGATTAATAACCAAAGTCATCTTTTTTAATGTTAATACAGAAAATCCACACTCATGACACACGAGCTACAATAGTAACCTCGACAGGCCGAGTGTCACTGATTTCTCTTCAAAAAGAAGATCAAAAGGTTGGGATGTCAGAGCTCTGGATTCTCCATCTTGCGAGGTTGGGGTCGAATTCTCCCTCTTCCTCCTCCTTTTCTTCTTCCTCCTCCTCTGACCCTTCATTGTTTGATCTCTATATGTGAGTGCTTAGCTTTTCGATTTCCTCTTGGGTCAGGAGAGGTAGGGACTTCGACTTCTTCTCCTTCTGGACTCGCTTCGGAGTCGCTCTGGGCTTTGCGATAACTTTTTCTGTCGAACGAGAAGGCCTGGCGCTCTCGGGAATAAACTTTTGCTGGACCAATCGCTTTCTCGGCCGCTCCATCATCTCCCAGGTCTGATAGTTGATCAGCAGGTACTTCTCCCACTTCTCATCTTCGTAGTCCGAGTACACGGTATCATTGTCCGTGTATACGGTAGAGATGATTTGCCCCTCTGAATCGAACCAGACAAAAGTGGAATTGCTTCCGAGAGCGTGTCCCACAAGTCAGCTTGAGGAATATATTGTCGATCACCGCTGCCCACTCCGACGACCATGCCCTGTCACCTCCAGCCTAGTAGTGCTTTACCTTGTCGGCTACAGTGAACTTCGCCCCCTCTAGGACTTGGAACGGCGACCAGGCTCCTGCCACAGACAAAGGCCAGTTGGCGAAGGCCTTGTCCGAATCCACAGTGTCTTTAATGGGGCGCAGAGCAAAAGTCCCAAGGAGGTGCCAGAAGCCGCTGTAGCTGTTCTTCAACTGCCACTTGTAGTGGTAGAAGAAATAGCCCAGCTCGATGTGGGCCCACTGTTGAGCGGCACTTTGGTGCGAATTATCCTTTTATTATCATGCACATAACATCACTTTGCCACGTAAAACTTTCATACTACACGTAAACTGCATGATTCTAGCTCTTTGCACCACTGCATAGTACACTTCCATACGAACATAATAGCATATTGGTCCGCTCTCATACATCTCATGTATGAAAATTACACAGCCCGATAGTCTATTTTTATTTTTCAATCAATTTTTGTATACGGAACTGATCAACATCATTTTATGCTTGCTTCGCAGGGAATAAAGCTCCCTCTCAGTGTAATGAACCAGAAAAATGATGTTGGCATCAGGCGTAGGGCACACACTGATAACCAGTGAACCGGACGACGGACAATGGATGAACAAGCGACGAATAAGGGAAGACTTATTATCTACAGTGGTTTACCAAAGGAAGTCTATAAGCGTGCTAATTGATAGACAATGGATGCATGCGATGACGGGTTCAATGGTTCGGATAAGAATTGAGCTCGTAAAGGAGATATTTGACCTCCTACACGCTTAGTACATACCCGACCGTTTAGCTTTTGAAGCATCGACTCACCTCATCTCATGACCCAACCTGAATGCAAGCTTCACAAATTCTGTCTCTAGCTTCATCCCCCACCAAACCACTAGTTACCACCCTTTCTTAATTACCAATCCAGCGCACCAAGATCTCATTGCATCCAAACTAAAAGCCCAACGTGAGAACCATCTCCTGCATGGCATGCATGCATGCGCCTAACCCAATTTCGTCACCGTTTCTTCTCTCTAGTGAACCCAACCCCCAGCCATGCATGCATGGTTTTTTCTTTTCTGATAGAAAACCAAAATCCATGTTGTCCCCATCCTATATCCATCCCTACTACTACATCACAGCCATCCGTTTCAAGAAAAAACCCATACAATCAATCACAGCGTACACCTAACAACCCAATATCGCACGATCGTAAGCCATGCACAACCCCGATCCCATCCGATTCCATCACGTTCTAGGACTCCCTATTTCCTTATCCCACCACTCCATCACAACTGTTGCTCTCCATCTCCCTTAAAACCTGATCATCTACACCAATCCTCTCTCTATCTTTCTCTCCAGCCAGTACCCAGCCCCGACCCGATCGCGAGCCTAGATCCGAACGTCTCTCTCTCTCTCTAACCTGGCTTCCGAGATCCCATGATTCCCATCTCTCTTTCTACCGAATCCCCTATTTTTCTTCCGATCCAAACAACATCAAAGCCGTCCCTTTTGTCCCCATGCATGATCCCAGCCACCCGAGTCAGCCCACGTCCGACCCTCCCTTAACTGCTCCCCGTCTCTCTCTATCTCTTCTACGATTCCCCTTATCTCCTTTTCCTTATCTGATCTCTAACGACCTGGACCCAAACCCGATCCCAACCGAACTTCTCGCTCTCTTCTCCTAAAATTTCTGCAATCCACTCCTTTTAGATCTCTGGAGAGCGATCATTTTTCTCTCTAGCCCGACTCGACCTGATCACTGTCGTACGTCCATCTATCTCTTCTCTCTTTCCTTAACCACCCATACCTTACGAACCTCTCGGACTCCCCTTCTCTTTGGACGAACTCCACAGTCTCCACGCCTCCTCTCTCTATATAAGAGGGACTCCGAAACCCTAAAGAAGGGGGCATTACCATTCACCATTAGTCGAGGCCACCATCACCATCTTCACCGACCATCATCATCCAGAGTCTATCATCACCATCGATCATCTTCATCCACAAGGCATCGACCATCACACCACGACGTTTCGTCAGGAGCGTGGAGCGGAAGCCGAGCATGTACTTCCACCTTCATTTGGGTTCTATCGTTCTATTCTCATGCATGATGAAGATGTACTCAAATAGCATGCTAGGCTAAACTCCTAGCTTAGGCTAGGGGGAAGACTTGGAGTTTTATGGAATTTTATTTTCTTGGTTAATTATCTGAGTGCTTCAAAGTTTATAATTAAATTTCATGTGCAATAGACATTGAAGATGGTTTTGTGTTCATGAATTATCTCTATATTGTATCGACTCAAAGCATACTTTATGACTGATAATCTATGTACCACAATACCTAAATTTATGTCTATTTCTCATGATGTTTAATCTATTATAAAATTTGAACGTTAATGTTTAGGATTAAATTTTAGATCACATCATATATTATTGTGTTCTCTTAATCTTGCATGAACTTGATGGAAAATATAACCGTTCTATACTAGCAAACTTAGGAACTAATCAAATTCATAATATTAAACGATTGGTTGTTTAGCAATTATAATATTTGTAAGCAAAGGCACATCACAAATTTCTTTTCGAAATTGTTTGCCAAGGCAAAGCGGGTTCTATGGAACCGTCGTTCACCTTGCCGAACTTTTCTAAAAGAGAGAAATAGACTATCTAAATTATCTTTAATTATTTAGTGTTTAGAATTAGATGCAAATCGTTTTTCTATGGATCTAGTAATAGCAAGAAATTAGAGTTAGAAACTCTAGCCTGATTGTCGAAGCACGCTAGGCGCTGTCCCAAAAAACTTATTGCCCCCCTCGTGCGGGTCTCGTGGCAATGGTTCTCGGAGATACGACGACCCCGGTCAGGCGACCTCCTTCTCGTCGGCACGACTCCAAGAAGGCTTTGCGAACCTCGATGTACTTTCAGGAAACCAGCGACTCGATGAAGAACTTTCCGAAGCAGGGAGGCAGCACTGTAGCAGAGCTTTGATCCGAGAGAGGGAGTCTTCTCGGAGCAAAGGGGCAGCACTACAGCACCACAACACGAGAGAATGGGAGAGGGAGAAGCAGAAAGCAGGGAGGAATTCCGATATTCGGACTGTAACTTCTCTATGGCTGCACTGGGCCTTATATAGGCCTCGGGCAGTTAATAGAGGGCTGAAAGAGGAGAGCGGTTCATGGGCTGCGATTAAGCCCTTTAACCTCGCACGTTACAGCTCGCAGAGAGCCTGTCAGTAATGGCTAGCATGCAACGCTTCTCGCGTAATGGCTAGTGTCCCAAATAGAAAATAATAAATAATGGAGGACTTAAAAGTAAAAAACAAATATAGGACAGGTGCAGACCAGCCCATTTCGGAGGTACTATCATGTTCGGGTCCGCGGTCGCACACACACGCGCCGCCCAGCCCATGCCCAAGCCCGGCCCGGCTCGGCTCGGCACGGCACGGCATGCACGCGCGCGCGTGTGTGAGCTAGTGGAGACCCTCCTCTAGTGTGATGACTAGTGGGGGGAAGTGGGCAATCCTTTTTAAGTTGGTAGGGGATTTCTCCCCTTACCGATATGGGACTAAACCCATTGGTGTTTGTGTGGTTTTAAAACACACACCCAACAATCCCTCACATGTGTTTAAAACTACTAAATATTAAATAATTAAAAAATTCAAAATGTAAAGTAAAAAGACTTTGCTGGATTCCTTATACTACGTAGTAGGTGTAGGTACCTTCCGGTTTGAACCTCCACTTAGTACAGTTGTATACATATCTGTGAGGACTTGGTGGACTACGCCTTGAACCAGCCTCATTTATCGGGTTTCTACAAGTAGTACAGTTTTCGATGGTTCTAATCGGGTTGCGCTATTAATGATCTTGCGCATATATCTTTTCTTGTATGTTTCTAGGGAGCAGCCCTGGTCCCAGAGTTGCGGCCTCACAACGACATATATATTGGTAAGTCCTAATAGGGGTGTGAGCAAGGCGACACCCCGCCTCATGGGTCTTGGACTTATTAAGAGTTTTAAACTCATCCTACCCCTTGATTTTAATAAGCACTGACGTCATAGGGACGGGAGCATTATTCAGTGCTCTTTATTTTCAATCACTACTACAGTTTGTTTCTACCCATTGAACCTCCGTGAGGTTGGGTTTCCACTGCGGTGATCTTTCTTATGGGCTTAATCCCATCCCCCTCGATGATTCTAAGACCACTGTCCTAGAAAGACCCTTAGTTAGATGATCCGCCAAATTCTTTTCGGATCTAACAAAGTCTAGGGCAATTATTTGATTTTTTATCTTATATCTGAGAGATCTATGTCTCACTTTCAGATGTCGATTTATTTTCACATCAACGTTTTCTTGATTATATTTATCAATAGCTGATCAACAATCACAATGGATAGATATAGCCGGTAAAGACTTTTCTATCAGTGGGATCTCATATAGGAGATCTCGAAGCCATTCTACTTCTGTGCTAGTGGTATCTAGCGCTATCATTTCTGATTCCATAGTACTCCTAGCTATAACGGTCTGTTTGGTGGATTTCCAAGATATGGCTCCACCTCCTAGTAGGAATACATATCCGGTTGTGGACTTAATATTTATTGAGTCACTAATCCAGTTAGCATCAGAGTATCCCTCTAATACAGCTGGATATCCACTATAGTGGAGACCATATGATATGGTTTTCTTAAGGTATCTAAAAACTCTTTCTAACGTGTTCCAATGAGACTCATTCGGATTAGACGTATAACGACTAAGTCTATTTATCGCGTAAGCGATATCGGGTCGAGTATAGTTTGCTAGAAAACTTAGCGATCCTATGATTTGAGCATACTCGCTCTGTAGTCTAGGAAGTCCAGTGTTCTTTGTCAGATGGGTATTTGGATCATATAGTGTGGATACCGGTTGGCAATTGGGGTCGTAAAATTTCCTAAGGATTTTCTCGACATAGTGGGATTGGGATAGCACTAAACCATTGTTCTTCCTAATGATCTTAGTGTTCAAAATAACATCGGCTTGTCCTAGATCTTTCATGTCGAAGTTTTGGGATAAAAAGTGTTTGATATCATTTATGATTTGTATGTTTGAACCGAATATTAGGATATCATCAACATACAAACATAAGATGACAATATTATTACCATCTACTTTATGGTATACACATTCATCCGTTGTATTGATATCAAATCCATAGGATAAGATAACTTCATCGAATTTCATGTGCCATTGTTTTGGGGCTTGTTTAAGTCCATAAAGGGATCGAATTAGCTTACACACCTTTCCTTCTTGTCCAGGTGTAGTAAATCCCTCGGGTTGGTCCATGTATATTTCCTCATTAAGGTCGTCATTCAAGAAAGCAGTCTTAACATCCATTTGATGTATGACTAGCTTATAGATTAAAGCTAAGGCGATGAGGATCCTAATCTTAGTTATCCTAGCGATAGGTGAGTAGACATCAAAGTAGTCTACCCCAGGTTTTTGGGTAAAGCCCTTGGCTACAAGTCGTGCCTTAAATTTATCTATGGTACCATCGGGTCTAAGCTTCTTCTTAAACACCCATTTACATCCTATGGTTTTACAACCAGGATGTAGATTGGTGAGTTCTCAGGTATGGTTTTGAAGTATGGATTGGATCTCATTATCTATGGCTTTTTTCCAAAAGGATGAGTCTATGGACTTCATTGCATCTGTATAGGTAGAGGGAGAGTTCTCCACTATAAGTGCATAAAAGTCATCAAAAACTTTTTCTACACGGGCACGTTTACTCCTAGGTTCGGTTTGGGTTACCGGTTCAGTCTGGTCTTCAGGTTCTAATTGGACTTCGGGTTCGATCTGAGTTACCTGATTAGAACTGGAGGCTTGGTTATTAGTATTAATCCTAGTGTTGATCCTAGTCTTATAAGGAAAGATATATTCGAAGTATGAGGCATCTCTAGCTTCGATTATGGTGTTATTGGCTATTTCACTTATTTCAGAGTTAAACACTAAAAAACGATTAGCGTTACTGTCTGAAGCGTAGCCAATAAAGATGGCATCTACAGTCTTAGGTCCTATTTTCTTCCTTTTGTTATCGGGGATTTTTACTATAGCTAGGCACCCCCACACTTTTAGATATTCTAAGTTAGGTTTTCTATGTTTCCATACTTCGTATGGGGTCAAGTTATTGTGTTTGAAGGGAATAGGTTAAGGATAAAATAGGCCATCATTAGGGCTTCCCCCCACAAGTTCTCTAGCGCTCCAGAGCTTAGTAACATGGAATTAACCATGTTCATTAGGGTCCTATTTTTCCTCTCCGCTACACCATTGGATTGGGGAGTGTAAGGAGCTGTGACTTCATGGAGTATTTCATAGTCTTCACAGTACTCACTTAACTCATTTGAAGTGTACTCTCCTCCTCGGTCTGACCTAAGGATTTTAATGTTTTCGTCTAATTGGTTCTCAACCAGAGCTCTGTAAATTTTAAATTTACTGAGTACTTCATCCTTAGTTTTAATAAGGTATAGGTGGCAATATTTTGATGCATCATCTATGAACGTTACAAAATATCTGTTGCCACCTCTCGAGGTTCTCCTAGAATCACAGACATCGCTGTGAATTAGTTCAAGTATTTTGGAGTCTTGATCGATGGTTTTAAAGGGTTTCTTAGATTGTTTGGCTTCTACGCATATCTTACACTTGTTAAGATTCCTAGTATCGGATTTATGAATAATATTTAAGGTCATGAGTTTCTTGATAGAATTATAGTTCACATGACCTAGTCTTTGGTGCCAAGTAAACCAAAAACTCAACATTCAGAATTGTAGACGAAGGATTAAAGACATTAAATTTAAATAAGCCATCACAGAGAAATCCTTTTCCAATAAAATTTGTTCCCTTAATTATTACAACTTTATTGGACTCAAATACAAGCTTATACCCATATTGTACTAACAAAGACCCACTAATAAGATTTCTCCTAATCTCCGGAATGTGGTGGACTCCGTGCAGGGTTAGGGTCTTCTCTGACGTCAGCTTCAGGTCGATCCATCCTATCCCTAGCACACGAGCCTCAGTATTGTTCCCCATGCTTATAGCTCCTCCACCTGAGACCTGATAGGTGGAAAATAAAGATTGATCAGAGCAAACATGAATGTTAGTTCCTAAGTCAATCCACCAATCAAATGCTTAAAAGGTCATGTTAACTTCAGGGGTGAAGAGAACAGACTTGAAAGCGGTCCTAGAAGAGCCAGCTCCAGAGGTCACCATGTTGACTTGGGAGCCGGGTGGCATTTGACCATTCCTTCTTGGATTTGGAGGTGGTGCTGTCTTCTTGTAGAAGCATTGGTTGGCCATGTGATTGGTCCGATCGCAGACGTAGCAGCAACGCACTCCTTCCTTCTTTTGGTCCTTAGGATGGTTTGGGTTATGGTTGCTATGGTATGGCTTCTTGGTATATGGTTTAGCTTAGGATGGAAGGGTTTCTTCTGAAACTTGTTTCTAGGTTTTTGGAATGGCTTGGATGGTTGACCCTCTATGTTGTTGACCTTGGGTTTGGATTCAGAAGATTCATTTTCCCTGAGCCTATGTTGCTCCTCAATTCTAATAGAGTTTAGAACTTGAGTTAGGGTTAGGTCACCTTGGGTATGACTTAGGTGCTTAGAAAACTCAGACCAAGAAGCAGGTAGTTTATCTATAAGGCAGGCTATTTGGAAGGTTTCATCAATAGTGGAACCATTCGTCTTCAAGTGTTGGACTAGGTTCTCAAACTCATGAATCTGATCATTCATGGGTTTGGAGTCAACCATTTTGAAGCTGTTGAATTCTGATGCTTTGAAGCATTTTACTCCAGCATCATCTAGGCCATACTTACGCTCTAGGCTATCCCATAGGTCCTTAGGGTTTTGAATGGTATAATAGATATCATAGAGTCTATCAGATAATGCCCCTAGGATCCTATGAAGGCCATGGTAGTTGATTTCTTCTGGGGTCCTAGTGGGAATGCCAGAAGTCGGTTCGGGATCAGGTTGGGAAGTGGAGGCTCGGGTTCGACATGTTTGACTAGACCCATTGGATACTCCTGGTACGGTTTCACCTATGGCTGACAGTAACCCAAGTGTGGTTAGCTAGAATCGCATCTGGTTTTGCCACCTCTTGAAGTTAGACCCGTCAAACTTCTCGGGTTTGGCACTAAGGGTTTCACAGTTTGGTGAGGCCATTTCGGACCAAAGTAAGGAGTTAAAATCTGAGGATTGAAAAATAAGTTTTGTCAAATTTAAAGCACACATAGATAGATTTGACTTTTAGAAGTCCAAATGAAACTTCCAAATCCTAACGGCCAGATGGGCTCCAGGTAGGAGGTGGAGCACTAGGCTCGCTCAAATACCAAGCTACCTTGGGCAATTTAATGCCAGTTTGTCAAGCCTTTCTAGACACCGTAGGCAGTGGAATATTCCAATGACGACTTTTAGTCTTTTCGATAATCTATGCTTTTAATTTACTTTTGTAGAAAATAATTTTGTAACTAGTAGCGACTAATAGATAGCACGGAATAACGTCTAATAGATGATCACGTAGGCTAACAGATGATTAGTGAGCACGTTACAAAGAAAATAATGATTAATCCTTTTCACTAATATAGATACTTATTAACGATTAAATTATAACAAAATGTTTCTTGGATTGATGGAAAATATAATTGTTCTATACTAGCAAACTTAGGAATTAATCAAATTCTTAATATTAAACGATTGGTTGTTTAGCAAATATAATATTTGCAAGCAAAGGCACATCACAAATTTCTTTTAGAAATTGTTTGCCAAGGCAGAGCGGGTTCTATGGAACCGTCATTCACCTTGCGGAACTTTTCTAAAAGAGAGAAATAGACTATCTAAATTATCTCTAATTATTTAGTGTTTAGATTTAGATGCAAATCGTTTTTCTATGGATCTAGTAATAGTAAGAAATTAGAGTTAGAAACTCTAGCCTGATTGTCGAAGCACGCTAGGCGCTGTCCCAAGAAACTTATTGCCCCCCTCGTGCGCGTCTCGTGGCAATGGTTCTCGGATATACGACGACCCCGGTCAGGCGACCTCCTTCTCGTCGGCACGACTCCAAGAAGGCTTTGCGAACCTCGATGTACTTTTAGGAACCCTGCGACTCGATGAAGAACTTCCCGAAGCAGGGAGGAAGCACCGCAGCAGAGCTTTGATCTGAGAGAGGGAGTCTTCTCGGAGCAAAGGGGCACCACCACAGCACCACAACACGAGAGAATGGAAGAGGGAGAAGTAGGAAGCAGGGAGGAATTCCGATATTCGGACTGTAACTTCTCTATGGCTGCACTGGGCCTTATATAGGCCTCGGGCAGTTAATAGAGGGCTGAAAGAGGGGAGCGGTTCATGGGTTGCGATTAAGCCCTTTAACCCCGCACGTTACAGCTCGCACAGAGCCTGTCAGTAACGGCTAGCATGCAGCGCTTCTCGCGTAACGGCTAGTGTCCCAAATAGAAAATAATAAATAGTGGAGGACTTAAAAGCAAAAAACAAAAATAGGACAGGTGCGGACCAACCCATTTCAGAGGTGCTATCGTGTCCGGGTCCGCGGGCGCACACACACGCGCCGCCCAGTCCATGCGCAAGCCCGGCCCGGCTCGGCTCGGCACGGCACGCACGCGCCCGCTTGTGTGAACTAGTGGAGCCCCTCCTCTAGTGTGATGACTAGTGGGGGGAAGTGGGCAATCCTTTTTAAGTTGGTAGGGGATTTCTCCCCTTACCGATATGGGACTAAACCCATTGGTGTTTGTGTGGTTTTAAAACACACACCCAATAGAACTATGGGTATATTGAATGCTTGAGTAGCTCTCTTGATTCGTTATTAACTGTGGATATGCATGATGCTTTAGACTATGTGATGTATGATGATGTTTTCTGATATTTTAATCCATCTTTTAGAGTAACAAACGTTCCTAAATTCCAAATCCACCAGTTAAATCCTATTGACTCTAGGATTTAACTGAGATAAAAACAGGTGATAACAAAGAGAATAATACCATAAGATATCCCTAGTTGAACCCGATGCCTAAGCTCCGTAATCCATCAGTTTTCCCCTCTCAATTTAATTTGTTCACTTCTAATTATTTTCTGTTCGCACTATTATTCTTTGATCAACTATTCAAAACTTTTGTCAACTAGGTTAGGATAGATTTGAACTAGATTTAAGCATAGTTTCTGACATATAACAAGTTTCTGTGGGATCAACCTCGCTTTGCTGTACTACAAGTTTCACAATTCATATACTTATGAGTGAGTAATTTATTATTTTACCACACCCACTCGCCCTTCTTCAAACCCAAGTAGCACTGCCGAAGCTCCTTCTAGCAGTCCAACTCTACTCGACAGAAAGCGTATATTACACTTCACGCGTTTACCCCCACTTGCCCCGGGCAGATCCCAGAGGTGTTCAGCAGACAGGCGGTAAAGGGGGGAGGTGGCAGTCGGAGGCCGCAGTTAAGCTGACCTATGGAGATGACTGTTCCGGATGCCTTCTCCGCGCTAGCCTTGGCCAAAAAGATCGACCTGGTATCGATGCCGAAGGCGCTGCAAATGGTGGCAAACTTGGGGAACAGACTCTTAATGGGCACGCTGAAAATCGCCACCAATGCAGCCCAATCATCCCGACGACTCGCCAACTTGAAGTAACCAACGTTGTAGGTGAAGAGAGTCTCCTCACTCACCCTCATCATCAGCCCCACCTCCGCTGCCAGGTGAGGAATCTGACTCGGCTTCATCATCGAAGACTAGCTCGTTATCAAGTTGCCTCTTCAAAACTTTGCTTCTCCTTTCGCCCTAAGAGTACTGCCGGAGGGGGCAGACGGCTTCGGTACCTGAGCAGACGGTCGAGCAGAGACTTGGGCCTTCTCACCCACCTTTACCCCCTTTACAACAATAATAATCTTCTTCTTCCCCTTGGACCCTAAAGCTCTAAAGCTCCGGCAGCCATCTAGACAGGATGAGGAGGTGAGTACACTCGAAGTTTAGTGGAAGGAAGGTCGAGGAAACGGGAGCGAATACTCAAATCTTGAGAGAAAGTTTGAGAATTCTAATAGTACATAAGAATTTTTGAGCCCCCCGGGTCCATTTATAGATCCGGATTTCATTTTACCACCAAAATCTTGGAGGCGGGAAACAAAAAGCTGAACCAAATTCAATGAATCTATCCAGAAATTTCATGTTTTCCAGTGTCACGTCAGCACCTGGCCATCCCCAGTGCCACGTCAGTACCTGGCCACGTCAGCCCAAGGGGTCACGTCAGACGCCATATCAGCGCAGAGTGCACTCGTGGCTCATAGGTTATTTCGAGGGAAAACATCAACTCCTGGCACCGTGATCGATCGTGTCGTCCGACCAATTGCCTCGACCAACCACCCCGCCCGACCGATCACCTCAACCGATCACTACAGTCGAGTGCAGAATCAACTGGGTCAGGCGCTAGGAGCTTTTTGGCACCCGACCACCAAAAGTCGATCGATCGGTCAAACCCAATGACCGATCGCCTCGCCCGACCGATTGCCTTGACCGATCGCCTCGATCGACCGCTTCGCCAGACCGATTGCCTTGATCGATTGTTGCGGTCGGGCACAGAATCAACTGGGTCGGGTTCGAGGAGCTATCTGTCATGCAACCACCAAAGTCCGATCGATCGATCAAGCGTGATTGACCGATCGTCACGACCGATCCCCGCGACCGACAAATCACCAAGACCGATCGGTTAGTCCTTCGGCTGACTGGTTCGTCCCTCTACTGGCTACCTCTGCACCCTTCTCGGTCGGCCCTTGGTAGGGGGTCGACAGACACTTAAGTCAGCCCTTAGCAATGGATCGACAAACGCAACGGTATGCCCCAGACAACAGGTTAGCAGACATTTGGTCGGCCCTTGGCAGGGAGTCGGCAGATTCCTTGAGAGACACATCGCCAAGGTTGCCTAGGCATCAAAAACCATGGATTTGAAACCAGTTCAGCTCAAGCTCATGACAGATCTCACATCAAAGGCAGCGGATAGATATCCAAGCTTGGGAGCTATTTCCTTCATCAATGTAACCAGGTCGGCCCTCGGTACGTAGGGGGTCAACAGACGCAACGGTCGACCCCGGACAATGGGTCAGCAGACATGTGGTCGGCCCTAGGCAGGGGGTCGGCAGATTCATTCCAATACTCGCCTAGCTACCTCGACATTACTTATAACTTTAACTACTTCCTCAGGTCATATCCTAGGCTCTGATACCATGTTATCACGCCCCAAGTTTTGGGCTAATAAGAGGGTCAAAAATTTGGAGGTGATTAAAGGTAAATAGAAACCTCAAAGAATATCAATTATCATCATCTACAAAACACAACTCATATCCATTCCACTAATAATGATAACCCAGTGTCCCAAATCCAAAACAGATTAATACAAATCTCATATTACATAAATACTGAATGAGGAAACTACTAACTACTAATAAAATATCTGACTATCGCCGCTTCAAGACCACGCATGTCTCTAATCACCAATTATTGCTGACCTGAAACTGGATCTGCCCATGGGAATGGGTAGCCCCCATAGAAATGAGAAATTAGTCTACGTAAAGACTAGTAAGACTACTAATACTAAGCTACTACTCTAGCATACAATTTAGTATATCTAAGCATGCATTCTAACATATAATGCCGATGATATAAAATATGCCACAATTGCTAATTCCATGCTCATATAGTAATTTAGTTTTGCAAAAAAGATATCCATATATTTATTTTAAACATTTATGAATCATCAGTTTTCTACCAGTTCCGACAACAGAAACCTACTGGACATAAGTTACCTTGGATCCTCCAGTAGAAAGTTTACCCAAATGGCCAAGAGGGGTTTTCCGTCTCTCACGGAGGAGCTCTAAAACCCAACTTACTTTTCGAGCTCAGACCCCAGGGGTCGACTACTAGGCCGAGGTTCTCAATTCCTTGGCTTTACCGCATGTCCAACCCCATGACCCTACCTACTTTATTTGGACTGTGCACAAGTAGTGGTTCACCTTCCACTTGTACACACGGGACTTCTTACCTACTTCCCTCTAGGAAGTGACAATGTTATATTTCAATCAAGTGATGATTCAATACTATCTATCATGCCCTAACTACTGAGACAGCCGGTCTCGTTGCTCACTAGCAACTCAATCATGTTTTCATATATCAATCATAATTCAGCTGTATCTATCATATCTATATTCATGCGGTGATCAACTGCTCAATATAATGCTTCTATAATTACACATATAATTGTTCATGTTTAGAGAGACTAGATGGTAATCACAGTTGTATGTAATGATGTGCCCACCTCCCACATGTGATAGAACACATGCATTGAACACATCATTTCATATAAAATTTAGAATACCACCAGCTATACTAAATAGTCTACTATTGTAGATAGCATAGTAAAAGTAACTTACCTTGGTCGAGGTAGTGAGCTCCTGTACTGGGTGTTATAAGGTGCACGCCCCGATATTCAAGTGCACGGTCACCCCTAGAAGGCTCCAAAGCTAAATATACCACAAACAAAAAGGGATTACGACTAAGACAATTAAACGATGCTAGGTCGATAGGTTAAATCGCATATGTGCGTTTGATAGAGTGAAGGCTCATAGGGGAGTCAAACCGATGTTATGCGACTGTTAGACCTACCCTCAATATGGACACACATGCACGGGGGTGATAACTAACCTTCAACTTATACACCCTAAAGGATCATCATAAAAATATGGCATAAGGAAGCAAGCCAGGTCACCCTCAATAAGGGATCGGCCCTCGGTCGGGACACAAAAACCCGTGCAACTGAACATTCCTAATATTAATTCTATTATCTGATATTGGAATCTGGGCATAAGACCATACCATCAGGTTTGTTTTGGAAAAATAATTTCTACACCTTTAGTTTTACCTAAATCCGAGTTCGGACAGAAAATTGATGACCAAACCACGGAATCCGACTAGATCAGTTCCATGGCTAGAAACTGAATACTTAGTAGAGTCTTCAATATCTCAAGCTAGTGTCATCAAGTTGTATTCTCCAAGCAAGTTCTAATGCCGCCAATTTCGCTGCATCCTGCTACCGGATGGAGAGTCTATGGTCGAACCAAAATGGGATGGTTTAAGTATTATTTTAATTCGAATTGGGAGTTTTAGTACAACATGAGTGCTGTATTCAAAAATATAGGTTGTAATAGCATGACTTTAACTTAACAAATTAAATAATCCTCTCATACCCCCTTTATTCTTCCTCTCTACACCAAACCAGGTGATGGGTTTCTAAGAAACCCCACCACCCAAGCTACCATGTCACACCATTGGATGCCCTATCTAGACGCCTGGAGGTGGTCGGAAGGCCACCCCGGAGCATCTAGGGTCGCTAGGAACCGTTAAGTGGCGGTCGTGTAGGCTCACCAAAAGAGAAAAAGTTTGGGGAAATGGCTATGGCCGAGGAGTTGAGCTTGGGCTTTCGGCTGCATCGGTGGTGTCTCTGGCTACCGGGCGCCTGGTGCAGGTCGGGGTTGGGTACCCTTCGCCCCCACACATGACGTTGGTTCGCTGGCGAGGAGGAGGAAGAAAGGTGATGGGTGGCTTACCTTGGTGGGCTCGAAGATGAAGATGCTGTCGTGGGTGGTTGGAGGGGAGTCATATGGAAGGGTTGCATGGTGGAGGTGCTCCTCTCTCTTTCCCTCTTCATCTTAATGTTGCTCTCTATATCTTATTTTCCCTTTACTTCTCTTCCTCTCCCTCTTTATACTTCGCTCAGTCATCCGGCAATGATAGGTGAGTGGGGATGCTTTAAATAGAATATGAGGAGACATGATGCATGGACATGCCAAAATTTTGGGGTGACGGATCAGATCTGCTAGACTTGATTTGGGTGGCTACTGATCCTCTTCTTCAAAAAAGTACGGCTAGCATGGAGGGAATTGAATGGTGATTTGGGTCTTTGTCAAAAAGTGACAGCTAATACATAAATGAGGAGAGAAGGTTTTCAAAAAAGTTAACAGATGGGTTTTGGTTTTTTTTTATTTAATATTATTTAATTTTATTTTATTTTCTAGGAAAACAAGCCTTGGGGATTTAGACTTTCCACTGACACCATGCAATGTTGGGTATAACGGGTCGGGTTGCTCCTACAAGTTCCACATGCTGTCATTCTTGCTCGTAACCAGAAATTACTCTTAATTTATCATATGAACTCCGATTTACATATGCGAATAACCCACAGAAAAGGATTCGACGAGCCAGACATAAGTACGCTAGTCTTGTCTACATCCGAGCATTCTATACTATCTAGATTTGGAGAGCCTAAAATAAAGAAACTAATACCACTAGCCATCGGGGCTCTAGTTCAACTCCAGAAAATCCCACTGAGACGGTCTTTAATGAGGTGGGTTAACGGTGAGGTCATGTTGAATTTTGAAAGTCCTAGTTATGTCAAATATAATATCCCATGAGCATGGTGCTATTTTTGTACTATTCATACTCACCTTAAACCGATGCAGACAAACCGATGTTGCGACGGTCCAGCAACCCTGGTCACAACAGTGTGATATGTATACGTAATTAAATCACATTGTCTCAAAAATGACAATCACACATATAAACTATTTATTAAAATAGTCCGAAATATCCGGGTATTACATGGAGAGACTAGACCTAGAAGGAGCAAAAGATGCTAATATGTTTACAACCTTAATTAAGGGTAGTCAAGGGACCCCCTCTATCAACTAAAGCCTATAATGGTTATTTCTTGGTGATGATAAACTGCATCTATCATTAGAAACAAAATCACATCGAGGGGGATGGAGCTAAGGCCCATATAAGCAAAAATATCTCAAATAATGAAAACTCAACTTATGTAACTGAAGATCCCAAGAACTAGGTTCAATGGAACAACAAGCTAACCAAGGGACGTCTGAGGTGCTACAAATTAGTTTTACCCCACCCTATGATGTTGTACTACAATTTGTACTATTGTGAGGTTTAGTTTGTACCTCTTAACTCAACCCCAATTAAGGTTGTAAAATTGAGAGTTACAACTCTTAATATCATCTATAGTTGGTTATTTAATCGAGTGTATAAGTACAGATCACTCTTAATGGATGATACCTTTACGAGCGTAGAAGTGTGGTCGCTTCTATGATAATTGGGGCCAATTCTCTTAGACCTTGTCATATAATACGGAAGACTTCTCTGCGGGTTCAATTTTCAATAAAATCATTAAAAACACATGTTTGACAAGGGAGGCCGTTCAAAACTCAAATGCGTGTTTCCTTAAAATTGATGAAAAATGGGTTCGATCCAAACCCTATTCTACGCATTTCAACAAAATCCTTAGCGAAGGTAGAGGATATCATATTGTGTCTTGTGGTCTACTGTAACAAAAATAATCAGCCTCATCCTCAACTCAGTCGTTCCTTTTGAGAAACCCTAGCAGAGGTCAGACGGTTTTCGATGGATCTTCATCATTGACGACTACGAAATTTGCTCCAGGCTAAGAAGTTCGTCGATTTACATCTGGCCACCACGAGATCGTCTCCGACCTGCCAAGCCAATCAAATATGCCCATATCTCCCTTTTTTTTTGTTAGAATAACAATTTTGGGGTTGCTCAAGATCATATTTCGGGGTTGCTTGAGATGATATTTGTGTTGAAGATCATATTTTGGCGTTGCTCGAGATCGTGTTTTGCAGCAAATAGGTGGTGACCAGTGTTTCATTGATCTTGAGCTAATTTTGCTCAAAGTCATGATCTTTGATCTTTTGATGTGTGTTGCTCGAGATCATATTTTATTGTAATATCTGGTGACTAATGTTTCGTTAATATTGAGCTAATTTTACTCAATGTCATGCTCTTTGATCTTTTGGGGATGCTCAAGATATTGGGGTTTTGTATTTTGTTGTCTTGGAGATGCTAGTTTGTGTTATCAAACTAGGGCAGTGAGAATTTTGTTGTTGTTAGAGGATCTGCAATGAAATGAATGAATGAATCCAATGTGGGACAAACATAAAGCTATTGATAGTGAGGGTTTGATATTGAGAATTTTGCCTTGTTATGGATCATAAAAGTAATTTAATCAATTTGATGATAGTAAAAATTTGACCATAATAGTAATTTGATTATAATAAGAATTTTGCTTTTGTTATAGATCATATTAGTAAGTTTGCTTTTCTATGGATCATATTTTGCTTTTGTTATAGATTATATATTGTTCAACCTCATTGTTATGGACCATATTTTGATATGGACCATACATTGTTCTTCATTTATATGCATATGGATCATAACTTGCATGCTTTCTTTCATTCGAACCCCATAGAATGACTAAAATATCCAAGCCCGATTGGAACACTGTTGGAAAAATTCTATAGTAGAGACCCACAATGGAAGTGGTTTACCGGTCAAAAGACCGTGTATGGTGTGCGTTACATGATTAAAACTTTCATTGAAACTAATATACATGTGCGTGCACTTGTATGCACATGAATCGAACATCCTAATGACAATCTAATGATGAGAATATCTAGTATGCATGCATTTTGAGTCTACACTACATCTATATGTTAGAGTATTGCATACCTTCATGTGGATGTTTTAACTGCAGAGAATTGTCTTCTTTGCCGATAGAGATGGAAGATTGCCTGCGAAGAAACTAGTGGTATGCGACAGGATAAATTCTTCTTTGTTCACCCGATCTCACATGATGCACGGCTCGCCAACGAAGGGTCTCTGAGTGCCTTCTTTCGTTAGCCCTTCTCCGTCTACGAAACTCCACACGAGGAAGAAACGTCAGGGCTCAAAGCTGCAAGCGAGGAAGAGAGACAAGAGATTGAGAGATGAACAAAGGGGGTCAGGCAAGCCTTGTACTAAGGCAGACACCCCTTCTCCCTGTGGCGACCAAGATCCAATAGGACAAGCGCTAAGAGCCAAGACTCCTGAGGCTAGAATGCTAAGATGGATGAGGTGAGGTGACGTGTACAAGGCCATGAGTTAGTGTTGCGATCTAAACTAATCCTAAATTAAGGGCTAATTTGATCTAAATTATAACTCGCAAGTGCACGAATCGCTTTGTAGGAGCGGTACGTATTACGAGGTCGATCCCACAGGGATTGCTAATGAGGGAACTATCTAATCTAAGGTTATTAATCTATCTACCTAAGTTACTTAATGAACAATGTTGTTGATTTGGTTCTATGAGATTGTGAAAAAGTAAACTAATCAAGATTAAAGCATGCAGATTAACTAATTAAGGTAATGTGGTGCAGTGTGGAAGTTCAGATATGGATGTGATATTCTAAGCCCTAGAATCCGCACATGTAGCGATCTAAACCGTATTTTTATATGATTTCCAGGATTCTCACGGAGATGCGAAGTCAATCTCTCTCCGCGCATGATATTCAATATAGCACTATTAGGACGAACTAATGTAGCGATCTTTCTCGCTTCATAGGAATAAGATGGAGTAATCCTCCGTAAAATTCGTAGTAATAACAAAAGCCAAGACTATGTAATGATTCCCCGTAAAACTTTCCGTAATAACGAAGAATAAAACTATGAAATCGACCTCTGTAAAACCCTGATAATAACGGAGCATATAAATCGGACTTAATGCATGCAATTCCTATCAAGGTTTCATGAGATAAATAAGATCACAATATTTCATTGAACGAACGGAAATATAGAAATAACATAAAAACAGAGTTTAGATCTGACTACAGGGCTTCATCCAGGTCTTAGAATAGGATGATTAGCCTCGCATGGCCATGTGAGCGCTAATGGCGGATGCTTCTTTCTTGATGACGAACCCGGCGATGATTGCGACGTGCGACGATGATGACGGAATCCGCCGGCGAGGATTGTAGCGTGACGTAGTCGGCGAAGATGGCGTGACCGGCGGAGATGGTACGGGTTGTAGATGAACGATGGTAGTAGGTGTACGGTGGTGAGATGGAGATGATGATAGGTTCGGGTCCGTAGATGATGGTCTAAAAAGCCCCGGTGGTAATGAAGATGGAAGATGGTGGTAAGGGTTTTTGGTCGTCCCCTAGGTGCGTCCAAAGCTTCTCCTTATATAGGAGATGAGATAGAGAAAAAGAGAGAGCGGAAAGTCCGGCTAGGATGAGTGCATGGGTCGGGTCTAGAGAGAGAAGACGTAGAGAACGGGAGAGAGATTCGGAGAGAGAAAGACACGTTCGGTATAGGGTCTAGATCTAGAGAGAGAAAGAGATAGAGAAAGATAAGGAAAGAGAGAGAGAGAGTATCGGACTTTAGAGAGAGAAAATCAAGGAGGGATAATGAAGGAAGTTCGGTGGGGTGCGGTTTAGGAAAGAGAGAGAAAATCGGGCTCGCATGGCTGGGTTTCGGTTCTAGAGAGAGAAAGGCTCGGGCGGTTAAGGAAAGAGAGGGAGATGGTGCGGTTAATGAGAGAGAAACGGGAGAGGGCTCGGCTACAGCTGGGGGTCCGATTTAGAGGGAGAAAGGAGAGAAGTCCGGCTTGCAGGCTGTACTCGGGTACAGCTGGACGGCTCGCATGGTTCCGGTTTTTGAAAGCCTGCATGTGATCTAATCGGACGGCTATGATTGGTTCGGTGGTATGCAGCTGGGCCTGCATGCGTTCACATGCATGCGGTCAGTTTGCATGCATGGGCTGGACCGGACGGCTGTGATTATGGGCTTGGAGAGATGTTCGGCTGGGTGCAATGGTAGGGAGTCCGATGCTATCGGACGGCTGCGATTAGTTGAGTTGGGGCTATTGCATGCAATGTGGATATTTATGATAAGATCAAACGAACAGTTATGATAAGATCAAGCATGGGTTTGGACAAGGTTTGCACGGAGTGTTTTGGCTTTGCACGACTATCTAGGCCATCGGATGGCTCTGATTAAATGAAAATAAAGAAAAGAAAGAGAATGAGGATATGAGGAGTTTGGGCGATTGGGATTGATTCGGATGCAAGAGATGACTCGGTTGGAATCATGATCGACGGGGTATTGCACGGCTATGATGGAAAAAGAGAGTAGAATAGGGAGAAGAAAGGTGGTAGGTTCGGGTGTTCTCCGTGCCACGTTTGTAAGTCACCATCATGCCTCATTAAGCTCCGTAGAATGTCCGGGGGTCTTCGTCCGCCCGATGAAGTCAATTCTCCGCCAAATCATGTACTTAGTCTTTGCTCCATTGTTCTTCAGAAACTGCTTCAAAACATATTATGCATCCTTCATCGGGTCATCGTGAGAGTATCCAACGCTTCAGTATGATGCCCTTGAGCTGACTGCATCGCTTACCGGGTCGATTCCCTGAGAAACACACATGAAATGACGAGTGTAAGATTCAAATGCGATTATCGATAAAAGGATAATTTGGACTATCGGGCTCCGTATTTTTCATGTATGCAATGTATGAGAGCGAACCAATATGCCACTGTGTTCGTATGAAAGTCTACTAAGCAGTGGTGCAAAGATAATTATGCAGTTTACGTGTAGTATGAAAGTTTTACGTAGCAAACTGATGATATATGCATAATACTAAAAGGATAATTCGCACAAATTGGCCGCTCAACACACCCCCAAACTTAAATCTTGCTCGCCCTCGAGTAAGAAAAGAAAAATAAACAAAATAAATGACAAAATAAAAACTCCTAACTCACTTTCGCAGGAATCGCGACTGCACTTAGCACGTGCAACAAGCCGTTAAACCCCTGGGTTACCCCAGTGGACGAGTTTCGTCTCGTGAGGGTTTACAGTGAATCTACCCACAAAATTCAAAATTTTTTTTTTTTTAAATAAAAAAAAAATAAAAATAAGATATAAGAAAGGTCGGTTTCGCAGAATAATTAAAAAGTACTCAAAAATAGAATTTCTAAGGTACAAGACTCACAAGGTATCTAACCCAAGCTTCGGCTTTCGAAGTACGCACTTTAGGTTCTAACTATTAGTTTCCCGCTAGAAAAGGTCAAGGTCAACTATGCTCGAGTGCACGGTGCTGTCTGGGCTAAACACAACTGGGGGTTTGGTTCTCTACATTCATAACATTCTAACAGTCTCCTAGAATGGTCAAAGTCGACCTTAGAACCTGAGTCAAAACCAGCTAATCTAGACAGGCTAGTGAGAGTTGTGGATATTCACCTTAATACCTTTCGGCTTTATATGTGATATTCCAGTTTCCCCACATTGTTTATAGCGATGGCTTTCACACTATTTTCTTTTTCTTTCCCTTTTTTTTTTTTTTTTTTTTTTCCGGTCTCATTTTTTTCTGGATCTAATTATATATCCCTTCTTAACTTGTACCATGCTAGCTGCACTCTATGCCCATGACACGCTGCCAACGCTCTCATGAGTTAGGTAGCCATCCTCATGTTGCCTTTTTATTTGATTCACTCTGCATCCATAGGATCATTCTCATAACCCTATCGACCAGGCTTCACTCATACTAGGGCATACAAGTTAAGACTTTTACATAATTAGGTCCTAGACCATGCTAATAGGTAGCCCTTTCCGCTATACCTTAGAATTCACTGGTCGCTTTTCTAATGATATTTTTTTTTTTTTTTTTTTCAAACCAAGTGAACCAGATCCGTATGGTTCATCAGGACTCTAGTTGACTATTAGACCGATATGAAAGCTTTGAATCTAGACCCTAGAGGTGTAAGCCAGATGTGAAGTGAAAGGTCAAGTCTAGTTTGTTTTGACAATCTCTAAAAAGGTTACTAAGGGTCAGAACCATATTAGACATACTTTTTCTAGCTAATCCTTAGACTTTATACCTTGATTACCATGTGCCTTATGGTCCTATTCTAGTACAATAAAATTATATTACAAAACCTGAAATAAAGGTGAAATATAGATAGATTTTTTTTTTTTTTTTTTTGAAAAAACGAAAGGGAAGGCAAAAGTAATACGATAAGAAACTAAAATATGAAAAAGAAAATAAAAACATGCAAATGCAAATTCCTACAGATTTCTATACGAACGCTGTAGTTTTGGTAGGGGACTACAGACTAGACACACATACACGAAGATGTATGTGCCGAGCTGTCCCACTACAGCGTAAGTTGATGCATTATTACTATTATATTTAAAAAAAACAATTTTTTTTTTTTTTTAAATTCAAAATGAGAACAGAAAAATTTCATTTTTTAAATTCAAAATGAGAACAGAAAAATTTTGTGGAAATTGAATACATACAGGATTTTGCAAAAAGGTACATCACACCCCCAAACTTAAATTAAACATTGTCCTCAATGTATGAATTAGACATGCTCATGAATGAGATGATGACATTATATGATAGCATTTTTACAGGACATGTATATAAAATAAAAGTACGAAGTTTTAAGGATGGATAGTACCTCATAAGTTCTTTGTAGCCTCGTTTCCTGCAAACTATTAGTACTACAAAGGAAAAAAAACAAAGCGACTAAACAGACTAATAAAGACGAGCAGATGCAAATAAATAAAAATAAATAAAAAAAATTAACTGCTATAATGCAAATATGTTTTTCAGCATATGGAATTTTTAAAAAGAAAAGAGAGTAGTCATCAATTGAGAAATTATATTCTATAGTATATTTCGGGCATGTTTCTGCATGACTATCCATTCTTCTATTAGGATTCATCCTATATTGTTCTTCATGATTTTTCTTTTCAAATTGAACAATATAAGATTCATTATTATACTCCATATTCCAACATGTATCATCAATATTATCTTTGAAAAGTTTACAAAATTGAATTTTCTGATTTTGGATGAATTTAGAAAAAATTAAATCAGAAAATATATATTCTTCACCCAAATGTGTATGTGGAAACTCAGATGGCAGAATTTGTAGATCACTGTATGATTTTTCGATAATAGATGGGTGATCAATCATGTTATTTTTTATTTCAAGATTCATTGATAGAGCATTGGCCTCTTTAGCAAATATATCATCATCAATGTCATAAGGAAGATCATGGGTGACATCAAATATAATATTGGTCAGATCGTCATCCGGGTCACAAAAAATTTTTAAACATGCCTCCAATGGATCATTAAAAGATGATTTAAGAATCTTGTCCTCCATAAGATTGTCGATCATATGCATCTTATAGATTTTATTATCATTAGTAACTTTTAGAATGGATGGGAGAACATTACTTTCTTTAATAATCTCATCATCATCGTCATAGGGGGGAGCATAGACTTCTTCATCAATTATACTATCTGTAGTGGCACCATTGATGACGTTAATGTTGGATGAGAGATCATAAGTATCCTTAAAAATCATATCCGTATTAATGTCATCAATATTGCTCGGACAATCTTCCAAAGGATTAAGAAAATCAGATTGGGTAAGTTCATCTTCTGTAGGGATGTCCATCTTGGTCTCCTCATCAGCTCCATTATCTATTGAGATGCTAATTATGTTCTCATAATCCTCATAATCTTCATCGGAGTTAGACTCAGGTTGCAGTTGATATCGAAGTATTGCTTCCTTAATAACATTAAAATGTGATTCAATTCTGTCGAAAGCGTTAATTTGCTCTTGTATATTGCTTTGACAGTTCTGCATAAGTTGATTGCGCATAGACATTTGTAGTGTATTTTCAAGAGTTTCCTCATTTAGTGGCATATAATCATAAGGCTCTTGAAAATTCGTAGCAGATGATTCATTTTTCCAACTATAGTCTTGATGATTTTGCCAATAAGAATTTTGATAATATTGCCTACTTGGATCTTGAAAATTTTGCCATCTAGAATCATGATAATTTTGCCATCTAGGATCATGTGTGTCATAGCATGGTGAATTATATTGTATATGGCCATGTAAACTCCTAATCGGTGAATTTCTTTCAGGATATTCTATTTCAGTTGAAAAGTTTATATAATCCTGATGTCTGGTGGTTCTTGTTTTGTTCATATACTCCTCCAGGGTCATTTCTTGGGGTGAATGTGAGTTGGCCATTATTGTTAAAAATGGATCTTGATATTTTGTTGACCTTGTTAGATTCATATATTCTTCTAGGGTCATTGTTTGGTTAGTCATTTTCGTTAAAGATTAAGAAACTAATATACTCTAAAGATAAAATTAAATTAACAAAAACTAATAAAACTAACTAAGGCAAGTAAGGAATAACCTAAATTCGAAAGCTCCGTTGCAATCCCCGGCAACGGCGCCAAAAACTTGTTGCGATCTAAACTAATCCTAAATTAAGGGCTAATTTGATCTAAATTATAACTCGCAAGTGCACGAATCGCTTTGTAGGAGCGGTACGTATTACGAGGTCGATCCCACAGGGATTGCTAATGAGGGAACTATCTAATCTAAGGTTATTAATCTATCTACCTAAGTTACTTAATGAACAATGTTGTTGATTTGGTTCTATGAGATTGTGAAAAAGTAAACTAATCAAGATTAAAGCATGCAGATTAACTAATTAAGGTAATGTGGTGCAGTGTGGAAGTTCAGATATGGATGTGATATTCTAAGCCCTAGAATCCGCACATGTAGCGATCTAAACCGTATTTTTATATGATTTCCAGGATTCTCACGGAGATGCGAAGTCAATCTCTCTCCGCGCATGATATTCAATATAGCACTATTAGGACGAACTAATGTAGCGATCTTTCTCGCTTCATAGGAATAAGATGGAGTAATCCTCCGTAAAATTCGTAGTAATAACAAAAGCCAAGACTATGTAATGATTCCCCGTAAAACTTTCCGTAATAACGAAGAATAAAACTATGAAATCGACCTCTGTAAAACCCTGATAATAACGGAGCATATAAATCGGACTTAATGCATGCAATTCCTATCAAGGTTTCATGAGATAAATAAGATCACAATATTTCATTGAACGAACGGAAATATAGAAATAACATAAAAACAGAGTTTAGATCTGACTACAGGGCTTCATCCAGGTCTTAGAATAGGATGATTAGCCTCGCATGGCCATGTGAGCGCTAATGGCGGATGCTTCTTTCTTGATGACGAACCCGGCGATGATTGCGACGTGCGACGATGATGACGGAATCCGCCGGCGAGGATTGTAGCGTGACGTAGTCGGCGAAGATGGCGTGACCGGCGGAGATGGTACGGGTTGTAGATGAACGATGGTAGTAGGTGTACGGTGGTGAGATGGAGATGATGATAGGTTCGGGTCCGTAGATGATGGTCTAAAAAGCCCCGGTGGTAATGAAGATGGAAGATGGTGGTAAGGGTTTTTGGTCGTCCCCTAGGTGCGTCCAAAGCTTCTCCTTATATAGGAGATGAGATAGAGAAAAAGAGAGAGCGGAAAGTCCGGCTAGGATGAGTGCATGGGTCGGGTCTAGAGAGAGAAGACGTAGAGAACGGGAGAGAGATTCGGAGAGAGAAAGACACGTTCGGTATAGGGTCTAGATCTAGAGAGAGAAAGAGATAGAGAAAGATAAGGAAAGAGAGAGAGAGTATCGGACTTTAGAGAGAGAAAATCAAGGAGGGATAATGAAGGAAGTTCGGTGGGGTGCGGTTTAGGAAAGAGAGAGAAAATCGGGCTCGCATGGCTGGGTTTCGGTTCTAGAGAGAGAAAGGCTCGGGCGGTTAAGGAAAGAGAGGGAGATGGTGCGGTTAATGAGAGAGAAACGGGAGAGGGCTCGGCTACAGCTGGGGGTCCGATTTAGAGGGAGAAAGGAGAGAAGTCCGGCTTGCAGGCTGTACTCGGGTACAGCTGGACGGCTCGCATGGTTCCGGTTTTTGAAAGCCTGCATGTGATCTAATCGGACGGCTATGATTGGTTCGGTGGTATGCAGCTGGGCCTGCATGCGTTCACATGCATGCGGTCAGTTTGCATGCATGGGCTGGACCGGACGGCTGTGATTATGGGCTTGGAGAGATGTTCGGCTGGGTGCAATGGTAGGGAGTCCGATGCTATCGGACGGCTGCGATTAGTTGAGTTGGGGCTATTGCATGCAATGTGGATATTTATGATAAGATCAAACGAACAGTTATGATAAGATCAAGCATGGGTTTGGACAAGGTTTGCACGGAGTGTTTTGGCTTTGCACGACTATCTAGGCCATCGGATGGCTCTGATTAAATGAAAATAAAGAAAAGAAAGAGAATGAGGATATGAGGAGTTTGGGCGATTGGGATTGATTCGGATGCAAGGGATGACTCGGTTGGAATCATGATCGACGGGGTATTGCACGGCTATGATGGAAAAAGAGAGTAGAATAGGGAGAAGAAAGGTGGTAGGTTCGGGTGTTCTCCGTGCCACGTTTGTAAGTCACCATCATGCCTCATTAAGCTCCGTAGAATGTCCGGGGGTCTTCGTCCGCCCGATGAAGTCAATTCTCCGCCAAATCATGTACTTAGTCTTTGCTCCATTGTTCTTCAGAAACTGCTTCAAAACATATTATGCATCCTTCATCGGGTCATCGTGAGAGTATCCAACGCTTCAGTATGATGCCCTTGAGCTGACTGCATCGCTTACCGGGTCGATTCCCTGAGAAACACACATGAAATGACGAGTGTAAGATTCAAATGCGATTATCGATAAAAGGATAATTTGGACTATCGGGCTCCGTATTTTTCATGTATGCAATGTATGAGAGCGAACCAATATGCCACTGTGTTCGTATGAAAGTCTACTAAGCAGTGGTGCAAAGATAATTATGCAGTTTACGTGTAGTATGAAAGTTTTACGTAGCAAACTGATGATATATGCATAATACTAAAAGGATAATTCGCACAAATTGGCCGCTCAACAGTTAGCCCCACATCGCCTGGAGAGAAGGAGATCCTGAGCTACTTATATAATTTCCCCTCCCAAACATAGAAGACGCGTTTTAAAACCGTGAGCCGCTACGGATTTCGTAAGAACTCCGTAGTTAAGCGTGCTCAGGAGAGAGTAGTACCAGGATGGGTGACCAGCCTGGAAAGTTCTCGTATGGGCAAGGGCAAAGCAGACAAAATCTTGTATGTTTGGGGTGGATATTACAAAATGATATCAGAGCCAGGTTCTCCTCGGGATAACCCTACACGAGGACGTGTAGCCCTAAAGGGTGTGGATTGTGACGACCAAGATCTAATAGGCCAAGAGCCAAGACTCCTAAGGCTAACTCGTGGCCTTGTACACCTCACCTCATCTCATCCATCTTGACATCCCAGCCTCAGGAGTCTTGGCTCTTGGCTCTTGGCCCTTGGCCTATTGGATCTTGGTTGTCACAATCCACCCCCCTTAGGGCTACACATCCTTGTGTAGGGTTAGACCCCCCCATTGCGAGGAGAACCAGCTCTGATACCATTTTGTAACATCCGCCCCAAACACACATGATATTGCAGGCTACCTTCGGTATTGATAAATGATCAGTGTACATCGAGGTGGCCAGCAAGGACAAGATCATAGGCACTATCGTGACGATTGGGCAGCTTAACTGTGGACTGCGTCTGCCATTCTACCCCTTCGCGGCCAGGCTGCTGAACACGTCCAGACTCTGCCCCGGGCAGTTGATAGGAAATGGCTGGAGAATCATCTACGCCTTCTGTAGGGCAGAGACAAATTACCAGGATAAGTTGAGGGCCTGCTATTCCAGCGTTCCTGAAGACGAGTAGGCCAGGATTGAGTTGGGATACTTCTTCTACCACTAGCAGTGGGTATCAAGGAAGGACAGTCCTTTCTTTAATTTGCCTGGTGTTTCTGCCTTCCGCCCAGTCACCGACACAGTCCCCTCAGACAAGCTATACATCGATTGGTCGATCTCCATCTTTGGGGCATGCATTCCCCTATCGGTATCGGAGACACCTCGCAACCATGTTCACAAGGAGGTTGAGCGGTACGGGCCTGGAGGCGACCTTTGCTGGACATCCGAGCAAGTTGAATCCGTTGACAACTTGTTTTTGGAGCTGACCTACGGGACCAGGTCCTGAAAGCAGTTTGTACACTGCCCGGTTTGCCATGGGAACACTAATATGCTGCACCGGCTGTCAGTGGGATACGAGGACAATGACACCCTATACTCTGATTACGAGGAGGATCCCGAGACGGGTGGGGTTGTCCGATATGTCAGAGCCAAGAGAAAGGTGTATGGCAAAAGGAAGCGTATAAGGGCAGTCGAAGAAAAATTGGTCATAACCAGGCAAGGCCACGTCAAAACGAAAAAGGTCGTAAAGGCAGCCAAGGAGGAGGAGGAAGAGAAAGGGAAGGAGCAGCAACACGAGGGAGAGGGTGAAGGAGAGAAGGAAGAGGAAGAAGGAGAGAAAGAAGAAGAAGAAGAAGAAGGGAAGAGAGAAGAAGAGGAAGAGAAGGAGGATGAAGAGGAAGAAGAAGAAGAGGAAGACGATAAGGAGGAGGAGAAAGAAGGGGGTGAAGAGGAAGGGGTGAATGATCAGGGCGATGTGCCCCCTACCCCGCCAGGTGCAAGCCAGGTGCCTCCCATCAATGAGGCTAAGGCTCGGCGAATGGAGGACGAGCTCGATACGGTAGATGACGGCAAGAAAGTGCCAATCGTCTACCATTTCGAGACACTAAAGCGTCTCACGCGAATCAGAGCAAAATATTCAGGCAGTAATGTTATACTTAACTTGACACCGATCTCCCAAGTGGCACCCAAAGGTCACCGCCAGGGTGATGCCTTAATGGGACAGGCCTCGACAAGAGGAAGCAGCGAAGGCCTAGAGGTTGACAAGCCCTGGCTGGCTCCCGGAAGCGACGCAGCCAAGGTTGCCGCCGAGCTGCTGCTCTGATGTCTGCCCTCCTCCATGGAGCAGACGAAATGCACGAAGAAGGTGGGGCTTCGATGCCTTCCAAAGTCCCTCCTACTGACCCGAAGGGGGACTAGGTCAGGGCGAGAAGAACTTGGCCAATCTGGTCCCAAACCCCGGGATGGAGATACCGGATCAGGAGCAGGAGCAGCCTAGTTCGATCCCGTCTTCGGTGAAGAAGACTCCCACCCTAAAGGGGAAGGGATTGGATCGAGGGAAGGGATTTGTCCCACCCTCGTAGGGAGGCTCCAGCGGTAGAGGTAAATTCTAACTCCTTCCTTCACTTAAATTGAATTGGATTGTGAATGTCTCTGACCACTTGAATGGTTTGAATGTAGGCGCGCCCGGTAGTCTATAGCCTATGATGCGGGACTAGGGTGAGGTGGACATCAACTGTCCTACTGGGGCATTAAGGAAGCTATGCAACCTGCCTAACTCGACCGTTGAAGAGTCATCGAATAGGCTCGAAGTTATTGTGAGTAGTTTGATTTAATCTTTGATAGCACTCCGTTTGATTTGTCTCTGACTTGTCTCTGTTGATTTGCAGATGTAGGCCTTGCTGAAACTAAATAGCAGGCTCTTCAAGAAGGTGAGCGAGAGGGAAGCTGCAGCCAAAATAGCCCAATTGAATGCCCTCTTGTAGGAGGCTAACGATGAGAGGATGAAGCTATCAGCGGAGCTATTCTTGAGTCAGCAATCAACCTACAATGAGGCACATATGAAGAAGAAGATGAAGGCTGAATATGTAGCTATGAATAAAGACCTCCAAAGCTTGCAGAATTAGTTCTTCAAGATGGAGAATCTCGCCTTTCAGCGCGCTAAGGAGATCAAACAGCTGAAGGCTACGGCTGCTGAAAGGGAAGAGGCCCATGTGCTCGAGATTGAGCAATTGAATGTCGACTTGGCGAGCTACAAGTCGACAGCTGAAAAGGCCGAGGAAGCCCTCAGGTTAGCTCACAGCAGCGGTGCACAATCTTCGAGACTTCCGTGGCAAGCAAGGCTCGCACGGTTTCGATGGAGATAGGTCTAGGGCGCCGAGCGTGGCTTAGCCTTGATGTATTTGACTCTTGTTCCTTTTATTTGAATAATAGAAATTTTTTGGATATTTAGAATGAAAATGTCTCTTTGATATTGAATGTTCTGAATAGAATGGTTGGTGTCTTGTATTGAATGAGTGAATGAATGTTTCTGCCAGCTAGGGGTTGTGTCGAACACAAGCACCCAAGCTATTTGTCGAATTGTTGGTTAGGAGTTACGCCGTATCACAACACCCTAACTAGTTATTTTTGCTTGTGAGGGGTTGTGTCGCAATACAAACACCCAAATTGTTGGTCGATCTGCCAGTTAAGAGTTGCACTGCATCACAACATCCAAACTATTTATTTCTGCCAGCTAGGGGGTTGTGTCGCAACAGAAGCACCCAAGCTATTTGTCGATTTGTCGATTAGAGGTTGCACCGTATCACAACACTCAAACTAGTATTTATGCCTGTGAGGGGTTGTGTCGCAACATAAACACCCAAACTGTTAGTCGATCTGCCAGTTAAGAGTTGCGCTGTACCAACATCAAAACTTTTAATATAGTCATTTGAATGCGTAGAACTAGTATGGACAAGATTGAAATTGGAACAAACACTATTCATTACAAGATTCACATCAGGGATAAAATATTTTGAGATGTTTGATATTCCAAGCCCTTGGTAGCTTATCTTCTTCTAGCGAGATTAGGCGATAAGATCCTTTGCCTCCTATGGATTTGATGATGTAGGATCCTTCCCAGTTGGGAGCTAGTTTTTCACTGCCATGTTCCCTTGTACTGGAGAAGGCTGCTCTGTGAACCAGGTCTCTAGTGTGGAACTGTCTTTTGCTAACCTTTTGATCATATGCATGTTTGATCTTCTGTTGATAGTTGGCGATACGAATAGTGGCTTGATCATATAATTCTTCTAAGAAATTGAGATCATTGATATGAAGTTCACTGTTGATCCCTTCTTCGATCGCCATAGTCTTCAGAGTTGGAGAAATAGCCTCGGTTGGAAGAACTGCTTCTGACCCATAGGTTAGGCAGAAAGGCAAAAATCCAATCAATCATCGTGGAGAGGTCCGATAGCCCCATAGGACCTCTGGCAGGACTTTCTCTTATAACCCTTTCTTATCACCCAACTTCTTTTTGAGTAGACTAAGGATGGCTTTGTTGGAGGCTTCGACTTAACCGTTGCATTGTGGATACCTCAGTGTGGAGCAGAAGAGTTTGATCCCGTAGTTTAGACAGATCTCTCGAAATTTATTTGAGTCGAATTGAGCTCCGTTATTGGTGACAAGTACCTAAGGTATACCAAACCTGGAGAAGATGTTATGTCTGATGAATTTAATAACCTCGTCGTCAGTTTCTTGGAAGAGTGGAACGACCTCAACCCAATTGGTGAAGTAGTCTGTGGCCAAGCAATAAGTACTTCTTCTTGTTTGGTGATAGAGGGAATGGGCCTAGGAAGTCAAACCCCCATTTATGGAAAGGCTAAGGACTTGTCAAAGGATCAAGTTCATCTACCGGGAGATGGATCGCTCGAGTGTGTCATTGACATGTCTCGCATCTTTGAACGAACTGACAAGCGTCCTTCGCCATAGTTGGCCAGTAGTAGCCCTGGGGTCTTGTTTTGGCTTCGAGGGATCTTTCACCAGAATGATTGCCGCAAGTTCTAGAATGAATGTCGGCTAAGATTGTTTCTGTTTGCCCGGGACTAACACATTTGAGAAGTGTTCCATTATGTGATGTGAAGTAAAAATCTTCTTATTGGAGGCTATAGAACGGAAGCTTCCTTTGGAGGTTTTTAGCTTGGATCAAATCGTCAGGCATTCTACCTTGTTTGAAGAAGTCAAGGATTGACTGTCTCCAATATATCTGAATATCCATTAGCTAAGGCAAAAGCGAAGATTGGCTGTCTCTAACCCCCATAACTTTTCGTCGTGGCAGCAAGTTGTCTGATGGTAGCTTTAGGCAATTTTTGATAGTCAATCAGAATTCGACTTTCTTTAATAGAATCTCGGAGTACTGAGGCACCATTGGCTAGTGCATCGGCTTTCTAATTTTCTGCTCTCGGAATTGGCACGAATTCGATATCAGAGAATCGTTATTGGTGATGCTGCACCAGAGCTAGATAATGTTGCATCATCTCTCCTTGTGCTTTATAAATTCTATTGATCTGCCTGATTACTAACTGGAAAATACTATATACAGTGAGATGATCTACCCCCAGGATCACGGTAATCTCCAACCCAGAAATGAGCGCTTTGTACTCAACTTCGTTGTTGATAGCGTTGAATCCAAAAAGAATTACCTTTTGAAGATGGTCGAGTGCGGGGGATATCACAACTATCCCAATTCCTGAACCGATCGTGCTTGAAGCCCCATCAGCATAGAGCTTCCATCGAGTAGGTGAAGTAGTAGGAACCTCAGGGCTTGGATTGAAGGCTGCAGGACCTAGGTTGAGATGAGATTCGTCACCGTTGTCGAGATGCATCTCGAGGTCATCCTCCAAGGTAATGGGATCCTCCATAGGGAAGTTGGTAAGGAAATCAGCAATGGCTTGCCCGTTGAAGAAGACACGAGGCTTGAACTGAATACCGAGGGAGCTCATCTCGATCACCCACTTAGTCATCCGACCAGCTCGACCTGCCTTATCGAGGATGTTCCGAGACGACTGTGATCAAATAAGAAATGAAGTAGGGTCAGAGTCACCGCGACACTGTTAGTAGAGCCAGTATGACTTTCTCGATCTTCAAATAGCGAGTCTCTGCCACAAAAAGATATAGCTGATGTAGTAGACGGGGCGCTCAATGCCTTCTATTCTACTGACCAGAACTATATTGATGGCTCGATCAGTGACAGTAAGATAAAGCCAGAGGTTTTCTTTCGCCAGTGGAACCATCAGGATAGGAGCTCGGGCGAGATAGTATTTGATACTTTGGAAAGCTTGCACGCAAGTTGGATTCCACCCTCAAGTGTCTGCTTTCCGTAGTTTATCGAAGTGGGGCTTGCACTTGTCAGAAAATTTAGAGATGAATCGATTGAGGGCCGCTAGTCTTCCTGTGAGGCGTTGCACGTCCTTCTAATTGAAGGGCGAAGGCATTTTAAGAATCACTCGAATTTGATCGGGATTTGCTTCAATACCCTTCCTGGTCACCAAATGGCCTAGGAATTTACCCGATTAAACCCCAAAGGCACACTTGGCCGGATTCAGCTTCATGCGATATTTTCAGAGGACCTGGAATGTTTCTGCAAGATCGGAGAGATGATTCTCACGACTGCGGCTCTTGGTCAAGAGATCGTCGATATAGATTTTGACGTGCGGCCAATTTGTTCTTCGAACATCTTTGTGACTAACCTCTGATAAGTAGATCCAGTGTTTTTGAGGTCGAAGGGTATGACATTGTAGTAGTAGAGGCCTTTGTCTATCATAAAGAATATTTTCTCTTGATCATCAAGATATAGAGGAATCTAGTTATACCCTGAATAACCATCCATAAAGGACAGAAGCTCGTGGCCAACAGTGGCGTCCACGAGCCTATCTATTCTCGGCTTAGGGAATGGGTCTTTGGGGCAAGCCTTATTGAGGTTGGTGAAGTCGATGTAGACCCTGATCTTTCCATTCTTTTTAGGAATTACGACGATGTTAGAGATCCAAGTTGGGTACTCTACTTCACGAATAAAGCCTACCGCAAGTAACTTGTTGATTTCTTCTTAAACTGCAGCTAAACGCTCTGGTCGGATCGTTCGGAGATTTTGCTTGATAGATTTTACCCCTTCTTTGATAGAGAGTCGATGGCATGCGTCATTCGGATTGATCCCGGGCATGTCTTCGAAACTCCATGTAAAACCATCGATGTTGGACCTAAAGAAGGATACCATGTCTCGTGCTTCTGCATCGCTGAGACAAGTTTCGATGAATATCTCTTGAAGGAGATCACCGCCGCCAATATTTATTCGGGTGATCTCTTCGATTGAAGGTGAAGCCTCCCACTCGACAAACGAAGGTTCTGACAGTAGGGGCCCCTTTGGTTGCTAGCTAGTAGAAGGGCCAGCTTTGTCTCTCGGACGCTTCGGTGGTACGATATTCTCTCTGTGATCCGTCTTTGCTGTGGTGGCTTCGCAAGTGTGGGTGCAAATTTTGGCAAGAAGTCTACAAACAAACGGGACCCACCGGCCCTGCCTGGTGGGCCCACGAAGACTACCACGGGACCCACCGGCCCTGCCTGGTAGGCCCACGAAGACTACCGCGAGACCCACCGGCCCTGCCTGGTGGGCCCATGAAGACTACCGCGGGACCCACCGGCCCTGCCTGGTGGGTCCACAAAGACTATCGCGGGACCCACCGGCCCTGCCTGGTGGTCCCCCGAAGACTACCGCGGGACCCACCGGCCCTGCCTGGGGGGCCCACGAAGACTATCGCGGGACCCACCAGCCCTGCCTGGTGGGCCCATGAAGACTACAGGGGGACCCACCAACCCCTCCTGGAGGATCCCCAGATACGACAGCAGAAACCGCCTTTTACCACCAGAAAATTCTATAAATAGCAGACCCTTCGAATGTAAAAGGATCCGATTTCAAGTTCTGAGATCTGATTTTCAGAAACCAGAGCTCTGGAATTTTCTAACTTCCCATCCTTCACCTCTCCTCGATCTTCTTCTTCTTATCTTCGAAGAGATCGGAGAGGCATCAGTGACACTCGGCCTATCGAGGTCACTTCGAGAAAAGAGTTAGTGAATTTGGGTTGCTCCCTATAGCACGGAGACGTAGGCTTCGGCTGAACTCCGAGATCATATCTCGTGTCTATACTCTGATTGCATCTCTCTCTACTTGTGTATTGAGAACGACAACTCCAATCAACAGATCGAACAACGATCTTCGATTCAAACTTCAATTGACTGGTGCGGCGAAATCTTCGGGTCGGCACGAAGATATTCCCCCACAGTTTGGCGCCGTCTGTGGGATCCAAACGAAAAGCCAAGTCCTCTCTACAACGACTATTAGATCGGTTGAGCAGACAACCGATCTAGATAGCCAAACTTCCTCGCCCCTTCGGTTAAGCAGACAACCGTTAGGACACCGGCACTCTCGTTGCACCCTTCGCTCTCTAAATAGCGAGGACGAAGCATCAGGGTCAACCTGAAAGAAGTAACACTCAACAAGCTCATCCTGAGACTCGATCAATGAGTCAAAGGCTTAACTTCGGACAGCCCCTTGCTGTCCCCGAGATGGGAGTTCGCTCAGGAAGCGGGAGATCAGTCGATCGACCGATCGCCCAACCTACACGACAGTCGATTGGGCAAACTGCCCCCGTTCCTGCTGAAGACCCTCCATCGACCTATCAAATCTCGGCGATCGACTTCCAATTACTTCAATTGGCAAAACAGAACGCCGCCCTCACCGCTGAGAGGGATGCTCTCAAGAAGGCAGCCTCCGAGGCTGGGATCGCTCTTCCTATCCCCTCTACTAATGAGAGGGTCGATCTTCCACGACAATCAATCCACTCCGAGCAACGAAGGTCAATGGGCACTGCTGCCCTTGAAAGGATTCGTCACGACCCAACTTTCTCTGCTGCCCCATGGAAGTAGAGTGTTTGGGATCGCCTCGACGACGAGTCCTCCCAATCCTCTTCTAGTCGCAACTGCGACAGGAAGGCACCTTCAAAGCCTGAAATATCAAGGAGACACCAGATGAAAGGGGCTCCCTCGAAGAGTAGAGCTTCTCCATCCATTCCGCTTCAGCGTGGACTCGGATCGGACCTTCGTCACCGACTCCAACCTGCTGATACTCAAAGGCCTGAACAAGACCTCTCGATCTTGCCTCTCGATCTACATCCGAGTCGAGGACATGGCCGTAGAGACGGAATCTCCTCTGCCGGGCCACTCCATCGAAGTCTGTTCGAAACTACATTTCCAAGGGGATGGAGAACTCCCACTCTCCCCAAATTCAACTGCATCAAGGGAGATCCAACTCTCCATGTACTCGCCTTCAAGCAAGCTCTGACGTCGCACGAGGAGGAAAACAATATACTCTGCCGCACCTTCGCGGGGAGTCACGACGAACCATCCCTCGATTGGTACCATAATCTCCGAGCTGGGTCCATCACCCAGTTTAGTGTTTTGGCCAATCTCTTCGTGCAGCATTATCAGCTGAACTTGAAGCTTGAGAAGAAACTCAACTCCCTCTACCGGCTGAGGATGGGTGCTGACGAGAGTCTCCGCAGCTTCACAAGGAGATTCCGCAACGAGCACGCCGCCCTCTCCGGAAGGCATCTGGATGATGAAGCCATCATGTTGGCTTTCCAGAACGCTCTCTGCTTTGATCTACACATCTACAATGACTTCATCCGCAATCCCCCTTCTTCCCTGGGTTCAATGTTTGATCGAATCCAGAGGGAGATTGAGGTTGAAGACGATCAAGTCGCCCGAAAAGGGCGAGAGTCAAAGCGAAGGCCTGCTGAGAGAGAAGCTCCAAAATATGTTGCCAAAGCTCACAACACTGAGGCAGCAGCCCCCCCTGCCAACAAACGGTCAAAGAACGACGAACGTCGATCCCCTACGAAGACCATTTTCACCGAGTGGAATTTACCGATCGAGCAGATGCTCGACCGCATTCAACACGAAGAATTCCTTCGAAGGCCCAATCCTCTTCAGCCAAACACTAAATTCACGGCTGACAAAACGGTTTATTACGACTTCCACCGAAGTTACGGCCATTCCACTGATCGGTGCTATCGGCTAAGATTTCATCTCGAAGATTTGCTGCGAGAGGGCCATCTCCAAGAGTTCACCAAAGATGGGCAAGATCAACGCCGATCCTCTGCAAAGGGGAAAGAAGCTTGCTGGGTCCATCAAATCTCTTCCAACCGATCTCCTCTCACTGTGAGTGCCAACGTCTTCGGCATTCATGGATCATTACACAATCAATCGGTGACCGGGAAGGAAGTCGATCGACAAATTCGACGTATCTTTCACGTTCGCTCTTCTGCAAACAAAGAGGACACCTGGATCGAGAAGCCTATCAAGGGTTTGGCTTGGCCCTCCATCGTTTTCAATGATACTGATCTTGAAGGAGTTCATACTCCACATCGAGACCCCCTGGTCTTGAAGCTCCTCATCGATGGAAGCACTGTCAATCGAATCCTTATCGATACCGGACCATCGACATTATGTTCTCAGACTGCTTTAAACGTCTGGGACATAAATACTCAAGCCTCTACATTGTCCCAATGGTGATCACAGGCTTCAATAGCGAACAAAGCATCACTATGGGCGAATCAAGATTCACTCTCGATCTCAGCCAAGAAACTCGAGTCTCGGTGAGATTTGTATCGTCGAAGGAACATCCAGCTACAACGCCATTCTCGGACGACCATTCCTCCACCAGATTAATGCTATCTCCTCTTCTTATAATCAACTCCTCAAGGTTGCAACGGGAGAAGGCATTGTCTGCATATGAGGCGATCAACAAGCCGGGCGATCTTGCGAAGCTGCTGCGACAAAGACAGATCGAAAGATAAATGTTGCTCCTCCAAAGCGACCACGAGATGAAGCTGGTCCCTCTTCAAAATAGCAATCAAAGGAGATTCCTCTGACCGAACCCCCACCAATCGAGTGGGAGGCCTCACCTTCAATCGAAGAAATCATTCCAATCAATATCAGCAGTGGAATCTCCCTCAATAAACCTTCATCGGTACCGGTCTCAGCGATGCAGAAGCGCGAGACATGGTATCCTTCCTCCAGTCCAACATCGACGTCTTCGCTTGGTGCTTCGAAGACATGCCTGGGATCAATCCAGATGATGCGTGCCATAGACTAGCAATCAAAGAAGAAGTAAAGCCTGTCAAGCAAAAGCCACGTACAATCCGACCAGAGCTGCAAGTTGCAGTTCAAGAGGAGATCAGTAAATTACTCATAGCAGGCTTTATTCGTGAAGTAGAGTACCCTACTTGGATCTCCAATATAGTTGCTGTCCCAAAGAAGAACGGGAAGGTCAGAGTGTGCATCGACTTCACCAACCTCAATAAGGTTTGTCCCAAAGATCCATTTCCCATGCCAAGGATAGATAGACTCGTTGATGCCACTGCTAGCCACGAGCTATTATCTTTCATGGATGGATACTACTCTGGGTACAATCAAATTCCGCTTCATCCGGATGATCAAGAGAAGACGTGATTTGTGACTAGCCGAGGTCTCTACTGCTACAACGTAATGCCTTTCGGCCTCAAAAATACCGGATCTACCTATCAACGGCTAGTCACAAATATGTTTGAAGATCAGATTGGGCGCAACGTTGAAGTCTACGTCAATGATCTCCTTACCAAAAGCTCCAGTCGGGGAAACCATCTATCCGATCTAACTGAAACATTCCAAATCCTCCGAAAGTATCGCATGAAGCTCAATCCAGCCAAGTGTGCTTTCGGAGTACAATCGGGCAAATTCCTAGGTCACCTTGTGACCAGGAGGGGCATCGAAGCCAACCCAGATCAAATTCGAGCTATTCTGGATATGCCCTTACTTACAAATCGAAAGGAAGTTCAACGCCTCACTGGAAGGTTGGCAGCTCTTAATCGATTCATCTCAAAATCTTCCGACAAGTGTAAACCGCTCTTCGACAAGCTACGAAAGGCGAATACATCTGGGTGGAGTCCAATTTGCGAAGAAGCTTTTCAAGACATCAAGAAATATCTAGTGCAAGCTCCTATCCTGACGGCTCCACTTCCAAAAAAAGACTTATGGCTCTATCTCGCCGTCACCGATCAAGCGATCAGTGCGGTCCTAGTCAGTCGAAGAGAAGGCATCGAGCATCCGGTCTACTACATCAACCATACTCTTCTTCCAACTGAGACTCGCTACTCAAAAACTGAGAAGGTCATACTAGCCTTGCTCACTACATCACGTCGTCTCCAACCCTACTTTGTCTCTCATCAGATCACAGTCATTTCAGAACACCCACTCAAAGATATTGTTGACAAAGCTGGTCGAGCGGGTCGAATGACCAAATGGGTGATCGAAATGAGTGCTCTGGGGATTCAATTCAAACCTCGCACCTCAATCAAGGGGCAGGCAATTGCTGATTTTCTAGCTGACTTTCCAGTCGAAGACCCCATAACTTGGGAAGAAGATGTCGATATGCACCTTGAAGATGAAGCTGATCCTCTGTTCAACCCGGCTACAAAAGTCGATCCAAGCCTTGAGGCTATTGCCATAACTCCTCCGTGGAAACTTTATACAGATGGAGCTTCAAGTGCTATCGGTTCAGGAACTAGGATAGTCTTGATATCCCCCGAATTTGATCATCTCCAGAAGGCCACTCTCCTTAGATTCAATGCCACCAACAACGAAGCCGAATACGAAGCACTCATTTCCGGACTCAAAATGGCTGAATCCTTGGGGGTAGATCGAATCATCGTCTACAGCGACTCCCAGCTGATCATAAGGCAAATCAATAGGGAGTACACAGCTCGTGAAGAAAGAATGCAGAATTACTTGGCCCTAGTGCAACGTCTTCAACAACATTTTACTAGCATCGAATTCATTCAAATTCCAAGAGCAGAGAATCGAGAAGCAGATGTTTTAGCCAACGTCGCCTCAGTTCTTGAAGATTCGCTTGGAGGAAGACAAATACAAATTGATTACCAAGAAGCGCCCAAGACCACCCCCGAACAACAGATCGTCGCCACTATAGAAAAATCTGGGGGTGGAGGACAATTGGCCTCAAACCCTACCACTTCAAATGAGCTCGAGGATTAGAGATAGTCAATCTTTGACTTCTTCAAACATGGCAAAATGCCCGAAGATCCAAATCAAGCCCGAAGACTTCAAAGAAAGCTTCCATGCTATACCATTCAAGGAGAAGATCTATACTTCAAGTCTCACAACGGGATGTTGCTCAAGTGCATTGACCCTGAACAAGCAAAGGCAATCTTGATTGATATCCACTCTGGGGCCTACGGGAATCATTCGGGAGGAAGATCTCTTAAAGCCAAGACGAAGCACAAGGTTACTACTGGCCAACAATATCAAAAGATGCTCGCCAGGTGGTTCAAATATGTGAGCCTTGCCAAAGACACGCTCGAGCTATCCATCTTCTAGCTGATGAGCTTCATCAATTAACAAGCCCATGGCCATTCCATCAATGGGGGTTGGACTTCTTAGGTCCCTTCCCACCAACTCCAAGCAAGAAAAAGTATCTGTTGCTAGCTACAGATTACTTCACCAAGTGGGTTGAAGCAGTGCCACTCTTTTGAGAAACTGACGATGAAGTCATCAAGCTCATCAGACACAATATCTTCTCGAGGTTTGGTACCCCACAAGTCCTAGTTGCTGACAACGGAGCCCAATTCGACTCCGACAAGTTCCGGGAGTTCTGCCTGAACAATGGAATCAAGCTCTTTGACTCAACTCCAAGATATCCTCAGTGCAATGGTCAAGCCGAAGCCTCAAACAGAGCTATTCTGGGTATACTCAAGAAGAAACTTGATAACAAGAAAGGATTGTGAGAGCAAGTCCTACCAGAAGTTCTGTGGGGCTATCGAACAACTCCTAGGAGATCAACTGGGTTCTCACCTTTCCGCCTAACATATGGGTCTGAAGCAGTACTCCCCATAGAAAACATATCAAGTACTTTGAAAACCAGAGCAGTTGAAGAAGGAATCAATGAAGAACTTCGTATCAATGATCTGGACTTCTCTGAAGAACTACGAGACCAAGCATCCCTTTGTGTGGCCAAGTATCAGCAGAAGATCAAACAAGCCTACGATCAAAAGGTCTATAAAAGACAGTTCCCTATTGGCAGTCTGGTCCTCAGAGCAGTCTTCTACAACACAAAGGAGCACAGCAGCGGGAAACTAGCTCCCAACTGGGAAGGACCCTACATCGTTGAATCAGTGGGAGGCAAAGGATCTTATCGACTGATCTCACCAGAAGGAGATAAATTGCCACGAGCTTGGAATTCTAGACACCTCAAATTGTTTTATCCATGATGTAAATTCCATGATGAATAAAGATCTCTTTCAAATGTTCAAATGTTCAATGATCACTTCCCAATTCAAATTCTGGAGCAGTTTCAAGTCATCTATGTTCAAGTTCAAAATTACCTGCAGTCAAATTACTAGGTCGTTTAATAAGTTTGGGTGCTTGAGTTGCGACTCAACCCCTTACAAGCAAATGTTAAACGGTTTCGGGTTGTGCTACAACACAACCTTCAAGTCACTACGTCAATTTAACAGGTTTGGGAGTTTGTGTTGCGACAATACCCCTTACTTACAACTGTTAAATGACCTTTAATTTCAATCAAATCCAATATCGTCTAACAAGTTTGGGTGCTTGAGTTGCGACTCAACCCCTCACATACAAATGTTAATGATTTCAAGTTGTGCTACAATACAACCTTCAATTTTCGAGTACTTAACAAGTTTGGGTGATCGAGTTGCGACTCGACCCTTTACATTGAAGTGTATGAATATTCAAATATTCCAAGACCATCCAGAACACAACATTTCAAAGAGTTCAACACCAGACATTGAATTTCTAACAACCAAAAAGATAACTTTATTATAAAAAAGTTTTGAGTACAGGAGTAAGCTTCTATCTGAGAAGAGTTTACAGGTACAACAAACAAAGAAGAGATAGACTACATCAGGGTTTGGCTACACTTGGGGCACGTAACCTCTCTCCTTCGGATCCACCATGAGCTTTGCTCGCCGTAGAAGCCTTAGAAGACCGGACGCTGCTGGCATGAACCCTGAGTGCTTCTACCGCCTTCTCTGCTGTCTCCCTAAAGCTCTCGCATTCAGCCCGCGTATGCTCCAACTCCTTTTTTAAGGACTCTTCCTTGGCAGCGGAAGCAGCATCCTTGGCAGCAAGTTGAGCCTCCAGCTCCTTTATTCGAGTCGTGCGATCGAAGGACAAGGTCTCGATCTTAAAGAATCGGTTCTTCAACTCTTCAAGCTCATGACCCCGAGCCTCATAGCCATTTTGCCACCCCTTGCTCTCCAACTTCTCCTTGCGAAGGGCCTCGATCTTGGCCTTCAAGGCCTCCTTCTTGGAAGAAAGAATTTCTCTCAGCTTATCCTTCTCTTCGTTCGTAGCCTCCAGTTCAACTGTCAAACGGGATACCTCAGATGAAGCTTCCCGCTCTCCTGCCTTCCTGAAGAGCTTGCTAGCGAACTTCAAAACTGCTGAGTTCTGCAAGTAAACAGAAGAGTTAGAATTATTCTGAAGATACAACTCAAAGATCAAGTCAAGCAGATGTACATACCACTACTTCAAGCCTGTCAAAGGCTTCTTCTAGAGTAGCATCCGGAAGGTTGCAGAGCTTCCGGATCACACTCGTTGGGTGGTTGATATCAACCTCACCCAAGTTTTTCAATTTCTGAGCCGTGCCAGTAGGAGTACCTACAATCAACACAAAAGTTCAAAGAGTTAGAATATTTTCAAACTTCAAAGACAAGGCAATCAAGAAGGTGAGTTAGTATGGATACCTGTGGCATCGACTCGAAATGCTTTCCCCTTCCCACGGTCAGAGCTCTTACCCTTGGGGGTCGACTTCTCCTTGGCGGGGGTTGGCTCCGGCTGAGGTTGGGAGTCCCATTGCCCACGCGGCTCTCTCTCTCTCTCTCTCCATATGTACGGGAGAAGGAACACCTCGAGGAGGTGAGATCTCCCCTTTATCTTGTTGCCTGCTTGACTGCTCGAGCCCGGCCACAATGGCTTCCATTTCCTCTGCCAAAGAACGCGACGGCGGCGGAGGTTGCTCAACCTCCAGACCCCCGCTTGTCGTCTCACCTTCAAGGCGGAGAACATCTGGAGGCATTTGGTCGAGGGGCGTGTGGGAGAAAATCTTCGTGCCGACCCGAAGACTTCTACTCACCAGTCAGTTGAAGTTTTGAGTCGAAGATCTTTGTTTGATCTGTCGATAGGAGTTGGAACTCTCAATATACAAGCAGAGAAAGTTGGACACAGTGATGTGATCTCGGAGTTCAGCCGAAGCCTACGTCTCCGTGCTATAGGGAGCAACCCGAATTCACTAACACTTGTATCGAAGTGATCTCGACAGGCCGAGTATCACTGAATCCACTCTGATCTCTTCAAAGGAGGGAAGAAGATCAAAGAGAGGTGGAAGAGGGAAAGCTGAGAAATTTCAGAGCTCTGGGTTCTGAAAATCAGATCTCAGGAATGGAAATCAGAATTTTCGGGGATCCTTTTACATTCGAAGGCTTTGCTATTTATAGAATTCCCGGGGATGAATTCCGGGGTAAATTGTGGTTTTTGCTGTTGTATCTGGGGATCCTCCAGGGAAAGCTGGTGGGCCCCGCTACCGTCTCCTGGGAAATTTCACAGGCTCTTGGGCCCACCATACAGGGCCGGTGGGTCCCTCTGTTGTCTTCGTGGGCCCACCAGGCAGGGCCGGTGGGTCCCGCTGTTTGCAGACTTCTTGCCAAAATTTGCACCCACAGTTACCCCCTCCAAGTTAGCAAGAGGTCATCTTGGCTGGCTTGGATTCTTGGTGCAAAAGCTATCAACTCCCTGTTCACGAAAAAAATATGAAGAAGCTTGTAACGACCATGAATTTTAAAAATATTATAAATTATGATCCTTGTAATGAGATAATATTTAATTCTAGTGCTTTAGTGTCTGCATCATCGATAGGATTCTAACGGATCTTGTTTCACTCAATTTTGACTTACGGAGGAATAGTTACAACCATTTGCATATTTTTGATGAAGACGACGGAATCCGAAATTCTTCTAAATTGAACCGGACGTAATTCCGTAATTTGAAATCTTACAACTAGACACCCGTGTGCGACTCAACTGTTTCTTTTTCTAGATTTTTAGAAAAAAAAATAATATATATAATTTTCGGATGCAAAACTAATTTACAATGGATTTATTAGTATTTAGTATAGATCTATAGATTAATATATATAAATAATAAGTAATAAAATAATAATAGAAGAGAGGATATGAGCAAGTGTTGAAATAGGCTTCTTTGTGGAAGAAGCTAAGAAGCTTTGGCCCCATCCTTTTAATCACAGCCGTCCATTTTACCTCGATCCGACGGCCCAAACTCCTCCCCCAATTAAAAAAAAAAAAAAAAAAAAAAAAAAACACATCAGCCCCCCCTTCTCCACTCACACCGAACTCCCTTTCTCTATCTCTTACTCTATATCTCTCTCTCTCTTTTACTCTCATCCATACCATTCGGCCAAACCCTTCAACCAAACCCCTTCAAACCCCACCCAACCGAACCATCTCTCTCTCTAACCCATCACAGCCGTCCCCTTCAACCCTCTCAGCCGATCTCTCTCTCTCAATGGTCTTAAACCCGGACCGGACCGTCCGGTTGAACCGGATTAGACCGGAACCGGTTTCCTTTCCGGTTCGGATGTACCACCAAACCCAGAATCATAGTAAGTTCGGTTTTAAACCGGCCGACCGTTCAAACCGGCAGTAAACCCGTCGACCCGTCCGACCCGTCACCGGTTTACAGCCAAACCGGTTTTGGGGTTTTCAGCCTTTTTGACTTTTGACTCTTTTGAAGAGATCAATGATTCAATATCCCGTGATTCACGTGACCTGTGATAACAGCAAATCCTGCAAAACGCCAAAACCCATTAGGAGAAAAAAAAAAAAAAAAATCCCGTGAATCACTGAATCCTGCAAACCCGAGCCGATCGGGTGTGCCGTGTGCCGTTGTGCGATCAATCCCGAGCCGATCGTGTGTGCCGTGTGCCGCTGTGCGATCAATCCCGAGCCGATCGTGTGTGCCGTGTGCCGCTGTGCGATCAATCCCGAGCCGATCGTGTGTGTCGTGTGCAATCAAGAGCCGATCGTGTGTGCCGTGTGCAATCAAGAGCCTTCTTTGAGTTCTCTCTCTCTCTCTCTCTCTCTCTCTCTCTCTCTCTCTCTCTCTCTCTCTCTCTCTCTCTCTGCCACGGCAACTGCTGTTACTGCTCCGACTCTAAGATCTCGCCAAACATCTCGGCCGACGACCTGCATCGTTCGCCCACTTTTAGTTCAACTGCGGCCGTGAGATATCGATGATGTCACGGTTCAACAACAGTTGACCCGACGGTTGAACCGTTGACCCGTAACTCGATCCTCTTTCCGGTTCGATCAACGGTCCGGGTTTAAAAACATTGCTCTCTCTCTCTCCTCAACCCCCAAACCCGGCGACGTCGCCGCCTCAAATCCCGCTGCCACTGCCGCCTCGAATCCCGCCCCGAATCCCGCTGCCACTGCCGCCCCGAATCCCGCCGCCACCGCCGCCCCGGATTCCGCCCCGAATCCCGCCGGCCGCCGCCCCTTCCTCCTTTAAATCATCAATTCTGGCCCTCTCCCATCAGCCCCTCATCTCCTCTCCCTCACCCTGTTGAAAACCGAATCCCATCCCCCCCATTGCAGTAGAAAAGAAAGTGAGAAACTAGAGAAGAGAGAGGAGAGGAAAAGAGAGAGAGAAACCAGAGAAGAAAGAGGGGAGGAAAAGAGAGAAGAAAGAGGGAAACTAGAGGAGAGTGGAAGAAGTAGGAGAAGAGGAGAGGGAGGCACGTGGTGGCTGCAGTGGTGGCTCTTCCTCCCGGGTGATGGCCCGACCCTACCACCATCTCCTCCTCGGCTCGCATCGCACCAGCAGCGACAACAACGACCCCAAACCCAACTCCGGCAGCTTCTTCCCGACACCCCAAGGCAAGCCCCTACACTCTGTCGAATTTCCCTTTCTATGCGTGCACTCATGCGATCGTCACATGCATGCACCATGCACTTCCACACCACGGCACCTGCGGTAAGAAACTAAACCATCCCGGCTCGAGCGGTCGCTCTCCAGTGGTACCCCTTGGCGCCCATTTCACGTAGATGGCACTGGGGACGACAATCGAGGACCGGAGGTGGAGGGGCTCTGGTTCGGTACGTTGGAGAAGGGACAAATCCGTCATTGTCGGATTTGTCCCGGGTTAAATGGTAATAAAATAATAGTATAAAAATTAAAATAAGGGTTGTGTATATAGGGTGTTATGTATAGTTGGATGGGTTGCCCTTAGCAACTACCTAAGTAGTCGGGCTTCACTTGGTGGGAGGGCCCCACTCAAGGTGGCCGGGTCCCACCACCAAGTGGTAAATAGTTGCCGAAACGGTTTTAGCTATCATTTTGCCGTCTAATGTCGGAATACGACAAAACTGGCGGCATTGGACTCGGTTCTTAGAGACCTATCCGTTGGCGATGGGTTGACAATGACCAAACATAATTACCAAAATGCCCCTACTTGGGGTCCGGTTCAGCAAATCTTTCATCGACCATAGCTTTTAGGATCGGACTCCGATTGTCATGAAATCGTTGGCAATGAATTCCAAACTTCGAGACCTACTTGTTGATAGTAGATTGGACCCTACTAGTCATAGTTACCAAAATCCCCCTACAGCGGGGCCCTGTTTAGTCGATCTTGCATCGATCGCAAACTTGCGGTCCGGACTCCGACTTGTCGCAATACTGGCAATAACGGGTTCTAATTCTCGAGACCTATTCAATTATTATGCTACTGGAATCTAGTGAGTACCATCTGAGACTTAGGGGTCCACTTTGGCCTATAAGACATACCTTTTGAGGACCGAACCTATTTTGGAGCCGAGTTTCCCCATACCCTATATTGTATAAACATCGTACCTGATATCGTTAGGAAGGTTGTACCCTACTCTTATTTAGAAGTTTGAAATAGATTCCATAACCAGGGTCTAATGGCCCATCGATAACCATGGATTAATGATGCCTAAAATTCTCGACTCGGCCAACTCGGCCCTAAACCCGTATCACTCGGTAGCAAGCATTAACCATGGGTCCACTGTGTATGAATTTGGCAGTGCATAACCGAGATGATCCAGCCATAGATGGAGCAGAGACGGATCGAGAACAGTTAACGGGAGTTTGTACATGATCTACAACCAGGTGACATCTACTCCCCTTCCCGTGGTCTTTGATAGTGGGAAATGAGAACAACTAGGGTAGGTGCCCTCGATACTACATGCGGGTCCCGTCGGGCATCGCCGCATGTGGTCACGTGGACCCCTCCTTGCATGCGAAGTTGCGAGTCTGGCAATGCATGCTTTAAAATATTATTAAAATAATCATGCTTTAAAATATTATTAAAATACATCATGTTTTAAAATGTTATTAGAGAATAATTATTTCTGCTGATTGCTTGGACACCGTAAGTAGGAATTCCTTTAAGTTTTGAAACTTAATAATAATTATCGGGGCCCTACCCTCCTGAGTGGAGTGTGGAGACCCGGGCACACGGGAATACGGGCAAGAGTAATTTAGGCTTATTGTGATGCATGGGTTGCGAGAGCAGTGCGGGACCAGGGTTAAAACGTTGTAAATCATTAATTAACGCATGTACCCTTTTTATCTGTCTCGGTATATATTTAAAAGTAGTTATTCATTGTGTTGAGTTTTTGGTACTTTATTAAAATAATAGAATATGATAATCTATATTGTGGAAAGATTGGATCCCGTGCGCGCAAGGGCCGTGAACCACCCTGCGCGCACAGCTGAAGATCAGTAGGTTAGGGGTCACGGGCAGGGATTGTGGTAAAGCCAATAGGTGGTGCCCTCAAAGAGGGATTGGCCTAGCAATCCTGTCCCAGGGTAGTTGAAGCCCCCAAGGAAAGCAAGTTGGGCGGTAGAGCTCCACCGTGAAAGACAGGAAACCCCTTATGATCATATGGGTGACTTTGCGCATGGTGTCGGAGTATGCGCGGCGAGAGAGTTGGCCCTCTACATCGAAATAAAAGGCCCTATAGTAATGCCCGACCGGGGGCAGGATGAACAAAATATCCGGGGTTCACATTAGGATAGATATTTTATATGATTACTAATTGACAAGTATGGAGTCTTACTATTGAATTGTGGAATTCTAGAGCATTGACAAATCTGGTAACATTTAGGTGATCTTTTTGTTTAAATAGTTTATTAATACTATAAAATATTGAGTGAACTTTATGTTAGACAATCTAGTGACAGTAGGTATTGCATGAGAACATAGACTGCTGGTAGGATTAGGATTTTCAGCTGTAAATATTATATTATGTAATAGGACTGCTAAAATTAATTCAATTAGCTCGGTTGTCTCATAGTATTAAAGACTATTAGATGTCACTAGCCATTAATTTGGCTAATCTTCCAATTTCCTATTGGGGGCTACTCTTTCCCACGAGTAGGCTCTTATGCAGGTTTTAGAGGCTCAGGACCGGAGTAGCGGTGGTAGTTCAGAGACAGAGTTGGAGTCCTAGCTTGTCTTCCTTTTTAGTATGTCAAATTTTGTAGTAGTACTTTTCATTCGATGTAATCGACATGAATTGGATTAAGAGTTTATAAGTTCTTTAGTTTAGTGCTCTGAGTTTGATAGTAGTAATGTGCCAGTTGAATTTTTGGGTAAGCCTCTCCTCAAGGCCCCAAGCCTAGTTTAGACCACAATGAAAATATAAGAAAAGATTGACCTAATTTGATAAGCCCTTAGGTAGGACCCATAAACCACTGCCCAAGTGTTAGGGAGTGGGTGAGGCTACTTGGCTCGCCATCAGAGGCTTGAGTCTCGTGCTCCCTTAAGAGGGACTTCTGTCAGCATGTGGGACACCGGCAGGCCGCACATGCTGAGAGGATAGCCCGGTTGAAGGTCGAGCGTGATAATCTCTTTGTCGACAAAAATTTTCTCTTTTAAAAATAAAAATATTTTTCACAAAAATCAAGTTTTAAAATACCCCTTGTTTCTCTCTCCTAGTTCTTCATTTAGGAGAGAGTTGCAGTCCTGTGAGAAACCCTACTTAGTGTAGTTAGTCGACCAAACCCTAAATCCCTTGGTTTTTCTCACCTCACACCCCAGGGATCGATTTCAGATTTCTGGGGCGTGACAGCTGGTATCAGAGCCTAGGGATATGATTCTAGGGGTTAGGATTGTAGCAGTATAAGTTTATGTCTTAGAGTAGTTCTCTAATGGGTAGTTGTATTGATGATGATTGATACTAGAAGTGGGATCATGGTATGGTTTATGATCTTTATCTTTGGTCTAGGAGTCCATCGTAGGTTTTATCTCTCTCTTCTCGGAGCATGGAGATATATTCCTAGGCGTTTCATTAGGATATTATCTTGTGATTATTTTAACAGGAGGTTTAGGTCGTAAGGGTGATTCTAGAGATAGTCGGGAGATTGATTTGGTAGTATTTCTTAGAGTAGTCAGTGGTAGCTTAGTGTGTGTATCTAAGGATGAGAGTCTAGGGTTTATTGTACTTGAAGAATTGGATAGATTGAGGGAATTGATTGGTAGCTAAAAATTTATCCATACTTAGATATTTGATTGATAGGGACTTAGAGTCAAAATAAATATTATACAGATTGATCAGGATTATATTTATCTCAAGACCTTAATGTTTAAGCTCAGATGTTAGTTGCGATGACTCAGGTAAGAAACCGCCTAGAATATCTTAACCAATGATAGTGTTGAGTCAATCTTGGAGTTTTTGTTTGGAGTCTAATGCTTATTGGATTTGCTAATTGTGGGCCTGATGTCGAGTTGACTAAGAATTGGATTATGATCGGTACTTGAGAAATTCGTCCATACTTAAGAAATTGATTGACTAATGCTAGAGGACTTAAATTGTATTATACAGATTTATAAGGGATACAATTATCTTAGAACTTAGATGATAGTTAAGTACACAAGATTAACTTCCAGCGTAGAGAAATCTAATTTGGAGCCATCTAAATAATTCAAGGGTTATTATATACTAGCTACTATTCTAAGTATATGTCTTTAAAGCATATTACTGCATGCTTTGAAATTAAGACCCTAAAGGTGACATTGAGATTTCTTAGCACAAGTACAGCGATGAAATCAAAATAAAAGTATAAGATATTGTGATCTTTCTAGTGACAACATGTTGATCAAGTTTTAGATATTCGTGTTTAGTTTGAAACTTAGTGAATTTGATTAGGAGAATGTATCTGACATAGTTGATGTAATTTTTAGATTAGAGACTTAGTTGGTAATCTTGGATCTTCAAAAAAAAAAAATTGGTTCTCTTGAAATTATGGCAACTGCTCTACCAAAGGGGACGCTTTTTGGGTAAGAAAAGTAGCCACCGTTTTTTGAGAACTTTAATTATTCCAATATAGCTCAAAATTAGTCACTATGTTTTGTATGTCAATTATGAAACCTAGCTAGTGATCTATCTATTCTGAATTCTTAGGATATTAAATTTTAGGAATAATATTTTTATAATGGTTGTTAGTAGTTTTCAGAAATAATATCGATTGTGGTGTCTCTTATACTCCTTCCCTACTAGTTTTCCTTTAAAGGTTTTGGGATCTTCTACGGACACTTAGCAAAATATTTAAGAATCCTTAGGATACTCTGTTGAGGTTAGAAAGATAGAAAAATATAGATTGATTTTCAAATTCTTCCTTTGGTATGTTTAGAATCAGTGATTATAAGACTTATTGGATGATAGGGTGGCTCGTTGAATTATTAGACTTTCATTGTATAGGACTTGCTCTCTAAGAGTGCACCGTAGGAAATTCCTATAGCGATTAGTACATATGTGGAATAGCTGAACCTACACTTTTTATTTGAAAACTATAATATTTGGAAATTGCACTTGTGACTGATTGTGTACTGTTCTGGTATAAAACTTGGGTGGTTTTGCACACTGGTCAGATGGCAATGGCACATGGTTTGATACTTGTGATGTGCGCATTGGCTTGTGGAAAAAAAAAAAAAAAACCCCCAAATTTTGGGTTGTTGAAATGAATTACATATAGTTGTCGATACTGTGGTACCAAGGTTGACTTTATCTGCTACAGGTTCTACTGGATTGTTAAACTTATACACATGTGAGTTACTTAAAAACCACTTCTAAATGTGTATCTCTTGTAGACACGAATGCGTATGGGACTTCTATTACTTGATATAAACTTTATTATATCAGATTCATACTTCTGAAATAATTTTCAGCGAAAGTGTGATGATTATATCATAAATCCTATAAGTGTGTTTAAATTTCGAGGACGAAATTCTTTTAAGGAGGAAAGGATGTAACGACCATGAATTTTAAAAATATTATAAATTATGATCCTTGTAATGAGATAATATTTAATTCTAGTGCTTTAGTGTCTGCATCATCGATAGGATTCTAACGGATCTTGTTTCACTCAATTTTGACTTACGGAGGAATAGTTACAACCATTTGCATATTTTTGATGAAGACGACGGAATCCGAAATTCTTCTAAATTGAACCGGACGTAATTCCGTAATTTGAAATCTTACAACTAGACACCCGTGTGCGACTCAACTGTTTCTTTTTCTAGATTTTTAGAAAAAAAAATAATATATATAATTTTCGGATGCAAAACTAATTTACAATGGATTTATTAGTATTTAGTATAGATCTATAGATTAATATATATAAATAATAAGTAATAAAATAATAATAGAAGAGAGGATATGAGCAAGTGTTGAAATAGGCTTCTTCGTGGAAGAAGCTGTGGCCCCATCCTTTTAATCACAGCCGTCCATTTTACCTCGATCCGACGGCCCAAACTCCTCCCCCAATTAAAAAAAAAAAAAAAAAAAACACATCAGCCCCCCCTTCTCCACTCACACCGAACTCCCTTTCTCTATCTCTTACTCTATATCTCTCTCTCTCTTTTACTCTCATCCATACCATTCGGCCAAACCCTTCAACCAAACCCCTTCAAACCCCACCCAACCGAACCATCTCTCTCTCTAACCCATCACAGCCGTCCCCTTCAACCCTCTCAGCCGATCTCTCTCTCTCTCTCCTCAACCCCCAAACCCGGCGACGTCGCCGCCTCAAATCCCGCTGCCACTGCCGCCTCGAATCCCGCCCCGAATCCCGCTGCCACTGCCGCCCCGAATCCCGCCGCCACCGTCGCCCCGGATTCCGCCCCGAATCCCGCCGGCCGCCGCCCCTTCCTCCTTTAAATCATCAATTCTGGCCCTCTCCCATCAGCCCCTCATCTCCTCTCCCTCACCCTGTTGAAAACCGAATCCCATCCCCCCCATTGCAGTAGAAAAGAAAGTGAGAAACTAGAGAAGAGAGAGGAGAGGAAAAGAGAGAGAGAAACCAGAGAAGAAAGAGGGGAGGAAAAGAGAGAAGAAAGAGGGAAACTAGAGGAGAGTGGAAGAAGTAGGAGGAGAGGAGAGGGAGGCACGTGGTGGCTGCAGCGGTGGCTCTTCCTCCCGGGTGATGGCCCGACCCTACCACCATCTCCTCCTCGGCTCGCATCGCACCAGCTGTGGGTGCAAATTTTGGCATAAATCTACCACGGGACCCACCAGCCCTGCCTGGTGGGCCCACGAAGACTACAGCGGGACCCACCGGCCCTGCCTGGTGGGCCCACGAGGACTACAGCGGGACCCACCGGCCCTGCCTGGTGGGCCCACGAGGACTACAGCGGGACCCACCGGCCCTGCCTGGTGGACCCACGAAGACTACAACGGGACCCACCAGCCCTGCCTGGTGGACCCCCGAAGACAACCGCAGGGCCCACAACTTTACCTGGAGAATCCCCAGATACTACAGCGGAAACCGCCATTCGCCACCCGGAGTGCCTATAAATAGCAGAGCCTTCGAATGTAAAAAGGATCGAGATCCAAATCTACAAATCTGATTTTCACTCTGAGATCTGACTTTCAGAACCAGAGCTCTGGGATTTCACACTTCCGATCTGCCATCTCCCTTTGATCTTCTTTTAGAAAGATCAGTATTTACAGTGATACTCGGCCTGTCGAGATCACTTCAATATAAGTGTTAGTGAATTCGGGTTGCACCCTATAGCACGGAGACGTAGGCTTCGGCTGAACTCCGAGATCACTTCTCGTGTCAAACTCTCTCTGATTGCATCTCTCTGTTTACAAATCAAAAGCTTCAACTTCGATCAACAGTCGATCAACAGATCGACCAACGATCTTCGACGTCAACACGAACATTCAACTGACTGGTGCTGCGAGAGTCTTCGGGTCGGCACGAAGATTTTCCCCCACAGTTTGGCGCCGTCTGTGGGATCCGAGCGAGAAGCCGTGTCCTCTCTACTTCGACTACCAGATCAATAGCCAAACTTCCTCGCCCCCTCGGTTGACCAGACAACTGATCGGACATCGGCAATCTCGTTGTACCTTTCGCATTCTGAATGGCGAGAACCAAACATCAGGGTCAACCAGAAGGAAGTAATACTCAACATCAACCTCGTCCCGAGACTCGTTCAATGAGTCAAAGGCTCAACTTCGGGCAGCCCCTTGCTGTCCCCGAGATGGGGATTCACTCAGGAAGCGGAAGATCAGTCGATCGACCGATCGCCCCTCATCCCCATCAATCAATTGGGCAGACTGTCCCTGCTCCTGCTGAAGATCCTCCATCGACTTACCAGATCTCTGCAATCGATTTCCAACTACTCCAATTGGCGAAACAAAACGCCACCCTCACTGCTGAGAGGGATGCTCTGAAGAAGGCAGCTTCCGAAGCTGGAATTGCTATTCCGATCCCCTCCGCAAGTGGGAGGGTTGATCCTCCTCGACATTCAATTTACTCCGAACAACGGAGGTCAATGGGCACTGATGCGCTCGAGAGGATTCGACGCGACCCAACTCCCTCTGCTGCTCCTTGGAAGCAGAGTGTCTGGGATCGTCTTGAAGACGAGTCCTCCCAATCTTCATCTGGTCGTAACTGCGACAAAAGAGCACCATCGAAGCTCAACCTGTCAAGGAAGCACCAAATGAAAGGCGCTCCTTCAAAGAGTAGAGTCTCCCCTTCCATTCCACTCCAACGTGGACTTGGATCAGACCTTCGACACCGACTTCGACCAGCAAACACTTCAATGCCAGAGCAAGACCTTGCGATCTTGCCCCTTGACCCACCTCTAGGTCGAGGACATGGTCGTAGGGATGGCTACTCTTCTGCCGGGCCACTACATCGAAGCCTTTTCGAATCAGTATTTCCAAGAGGATGGAGAACTCCTACCCTCCCCAAATTCAACTGCGTCCGAGGAGATCCAAGCCTCCATATACTTGCCTTCAAGCAAGCTCTAACGCCACACGAAGAGGAAAACAACGTGCTCTGCCGCACCTTCGCGGGAAGTCTCGATGAGCCTTCACTCGACTGGTATCACAATCTCCGAGCTGGGTCCATTACCCAGTTCGGTGTTTTGGCTAACCTCTTTGTGCAGCATTACCAGCTTAACCTGAAACCCGAGAAGAAGCTCGACTCTCTATATCGACTAAGGATGGGTGCAGATGAGACTCTCCGCAGCTTCACGAGGAGGTTTCGCAACGAGCATGCTGCTCTCTCTGGAAGGCATCTGGATGATGAAGCCATCATGTTGGCTTTCCAGAACGCTCTCCGCTTTGATCTACATATCTACAACGACTTCATCCGCAATCCCCCTCCTTCTCTGGGAGCTATGTTCGATCGAATTCAGAGGGAGATTGAGGTGGAAGACGATCAAGTCGCTCGAAAAGGGCGAGAAACTAAAAGAAGGCCTGCTGAAAAAGAAGCACCTAAATATGCTGCAAAGGCTCACAACACTGAAGCAGCAGCCCCTCCGGCCAACAAAAGATCAAAGAATGATGGGCGTCGATCTCCGACGAAGACCACTTTCACCGAGTGGAACATGCCAGTCGAGCAGATACTCGACCGTATTCAACACGACGAGTATCTTCGGAGGCCCAATCCTCTTCAACCGAATTCCAAATTCACAGCAGACAAAACAGTCTACTGTGAATTCCATCGAAGTCACGGACATTCCACCGATCGGTGTTTTCGGCTGAAATTCCATCTTGAAGACTTACTACGAGAAGGCCACCTTCAAGAATTCGTCAACAATGGGCACGATCAACGTCGAACCTCGGCCAAGGGGAAAGAAGTGTGTTGGATACATCAAATCTCATCCAACCGGCAACCAATTTCTGTGAATGCCAATGTCTTTGGCATTCATGGAACCCTGCACAATCAAGCTTTGACCGGGAAGGAAGTCGATCGGCAGGTTCGACGCATCTTCCATGTTCGATCTACTGCAAACAAAGAAGATACCTGGATCGAGAAGCCCATCGAAGGTCTGGCTTGGCCATCCATAGTCTTCAATGACACCGATCTTCAAGGAGTTCACACTCCCCATCGAGACCCCCTGGTCTTGAAACTCATCATCGACGGAAGCACCGTCAATCGAATCCTCATAGACACTGGAAGCTCCATTGACATTATGTTCTCCGACTGTTTCAAACGTCTGGGACATAAGTATCAAAGTCTCGACGTCGTCCCCACTGTGATCACCGGCTTCAATGGTGAACAAAGCATCACAGTGGGCGAATCCAGATTCACCATCGACCTCAGCCGAGAGACTCGAGTCTCGGTGAGGTTTGCGATCGTCGAAGGAATGTCTAGCTACAACGCCATTCTTGGGCGACCATTCCTCCATCAGATCAATGCCATCTCCTCCTCTTACCATCAACTACTCAAGTTTGCAACTGGAGAAGGCATCGTCTGCATTCGAGGCGATCAGCAAGCTGGAAGATCTTGTGAAGCTGCTGCTGCTAAAACAGATCGAAAAATCAATATTGCTCCTCCAAAGCGGCCACGAGATGAAGCTGGTCCCTCTTCCAAATAGCAATCAAAGGAGATTCCGCTGACCAAACCCCCACCCATCGAATGGGAAGCATCACCTTCAATTGAAGAAATCATCCCGATCAACATAGGCAGCGGAGATCTCCCTCAACAAACATTTATTGGTACCGGTCTTAGCGACGCAGAAGCGCAAGACATGGTATCCTTCCTCCAGTCCAATATCGACGTCTTCGCATGGTGCTTCGAAGACATGCCTGGGATCAATCCAGATGACGCTTGTCACCGACTTGCGATCAAAGAAGAGGTGAAGCCCGTCAAGCAAAAGCCTCGCACCATTCGACCAGAGCTACAAGTTGCTGTTCAAGAAGAAATTACCAAGCTACTCACAGCCGGATTCATCCGAGAAGTAGAGTATCCAACTTGGATCTCTAACATAGTGGCTGTTCCAAAGAAGAATGGGAAAGTCAGAGTCTGCATCGACTTTACCAATCTCAACAAGGCTTGCCCCAAAGATCCTTTTCCCATGCCAAGGATAGATAGACTCGTCGACGCCACTGCTGGCCACGAGCTGTTGTCTTTCATGGATGGATATTCTGGATACAATCAAATTCCACTCCACGCTGATGATCAAGAGAAGACATGTTTTGTGACTAGCCGAGGTCTTTATTGCTACAATGTCATGCCATTCGGCCTCAAAAATGCTGGTTCCACCTATCAAAGGCTAGTCACCAAAATGTTCGAAGATCAGATCGGTCGCAACGTCGAAGTCTATGTCGATGATCTCCTCACCAAGAGTTCCGTTCGGAGCAAACATCTATCTGATCTGGCTGAAACCTTCCAAGTCCTTCGAAAGTATCGAATGAAGCTCAATCCAGCCAAATGCGCCTTCGGAGTTCAATCTGGCAAATTCCTGGGTCATCTTGTGACCAGGAGAGGTATTGAAGCCAATCCTGATCAAATTCGAGCCATCATCGATATGCCTTCACCTACAAATCGAAAAGAAGTTCAACGTCTCACTGGAAGATTAGCAGCACTCAATCGATTCATTTCAAAATCTTCAGACAAGTGCAAGCCACTCTTCGACAAACTACGAAAGGCGGATACATCTGGCTGGAATCCAATCTGTGAAGAGGCATTTCAAAGCATCAAGAAATATCTGGTGCAAGCTCCTACCCTGACTGCTCCACTTCCAAAAGAAGACTTGTGGCTCTACCTTGCCGTGACCGATCAAGCAATCAGCGCGGTCTTAGTCAGTAGAAGAGAAGGCATCGAACATCCAGTCTACTACATCAGCCACACTCTTCTTCCGGCTGAGACTCGCTACTCAAAAACTGAGAAGGTCATATTGGCCTTGCTCACTGCATCGCGTCGTCTTCAACCGTACTTCGTCTCCCACCAGATTACTGTCATTTCAGAACACTCACTCAAAGATATCATTGACAAAGCTGGTCGAGCTGGTCGAATGACCAAATGGGTGATCGAAATGAGTGCTCTGGGGATTCAATTCGAATCTCGCACTTCTATCAAAGGTCAAGCAATTGCTGATTTTCTAGCTGACTTTCCAGTTGAAGACCCCATCACTTGGGAAGAAGATGTCGATATGCGCTTGGAAGATGAGGATAAACCTCCGATCAATCCTACAACGAAAATTGATCTAAGTCTTGAAGTTATTGCTGCAACTCCTCCTTGGAAGCTATATACTGATGGAGCATCAAGTTCGATCGGTTCGGGAACTGGGATAGTCTTAATATCCCCCGAACTTGATCATCTCCAGAAGGCCACTCTCCTTGGGTTTAATGCCACCAACAACGAAGCTGAATATGAAGCACTCATTTCCGGACTCGAAATGGCAGAATCTCTGGGGGTAGATCAAATCATCATATACAGCGACTCCCAATTGATCATAAGGCAAATCAATGGAGAGTACACAGCTCGAGAAGAAAGAATGCAACTCTACTTGGCCTTAGTACGACGTCTTCAACAACGTTTTACTAGCGCTGAATTCATTCAAATCCCCAGAGCAGAGAACCGAGAAGCAGATGCCTTAGCTAATGCTGCCTCAGTTCTTGGAGACTCACTCGGAGGAAGGCAAATACAAATTGATTATCAAGAAGTGCCCAAAACCATCCCCGATCAACAGATTCTTACCACTACAGAAGGATCTGGGGGTGGAGATCAGCTTGAAGATTGGAGACGACAAATTCTTGACTTCTTTAAACATGGCAAAATGCCAGAAGATCCAAATCAAGCCCGAAGGCTCCAAAGGAAGCTCCCTTGCTACACTTTACAAGGTGAAGATTTATATTTCAAATCTCACAACGGGATGTTACTCAAGTGCCTTGGTCCTGAACAAGCACAGGCAATCCTGATTGATATCCACTCCGGAGCTTGTGGAAATCATTCGGGAGGAAGATCCCTTGAAGCCAAGACGAAGCTACAAGGGTACTACTGGCCAACAATGGCAAAGGATGCTCAACAAGTCATTCAAAGGTGCGAACCTTGTCAACGGCACGCTCGAGCTATTCATCTCCCTGCAGATGAACTCCATCAATTATCAAGTCCCTGGCCCTTCCATCAATGGGGTTTAGACTTCTTGGGTCCTTTCCCTCCAACTCCAAGCAAGAAGAAGTACCTACTGCTGGCCACAGATTACTTCACCAAATGGGTTGAAGCTGTGCCCCTCTTCCGAGAGACTGATAACGAAGTGATCAAATTCATTCGGCACAACATCTTCTCAAGATTTGGTACACCTCAAGTTCTCGTTGCAGACAATGGAGCTCAGTTTGACTCCGACAAGTTTCGAGAGTTCTGTCTGAACCATGGTATTAAGCTATTCTATTCAACTCCAAGATATCCTCAATGCAATGGCCAAGCAGAAGCCTCCAACAGAGCTATTCTTGGTATACTCAAGAAGAAACTCAATGATAAGAAAGGATTGTGGGAGCAAGTCCTACCTGAAGTTCTTTGGGGGTATCGCACAACTCCGAGAAGATCAACTGGGTTCTCGCCTTTTCGCCTAACATATGGATCAGAGGCAGTACTCCCAGCAGAAAACATATCAAGTACTTTGAAGACTAAAGCTGTTGAAGAAGGAGTCAATGAAGAACTTCGGATCAATGATCTAGACTTCTCTGAAGAACTACGAGATCTAGCATCACTTCGTGTGGCCAAATATCAACAGAAGATCAAAAGAGCCTATGACAAGAAAGTCCACAAGAGACAATTCCCAGTGGGTAGTTTAGTTCTCAGAGCAGTTATTTACAATACCAAAGAACACAGCAGTGGAAAGCTTGCTCCCAACTGGGAAGGTCCATATATCATTGAGTCAGTTGGAGGCAAAGGTTCTTACAGACTGATTACACCAGAAGGAGATAGATTGCCTCGAGCTTGGAATTCTAGACACCTCAAGTTGTTCTATCCATAATGTATATTCTGTGATGAATAAAGCTCTCTTTCAAATGTTCAAATGTACAAGTGTTCTGATTTTCAATCCAAGTTCTGAAGCAATTACAAGTTATCCATATTCAAATTACCAGGTCTTTTAACAAGTTTGGGTGTTAGGGTTGCGACCCAACCCCTTACTAGCAAATGTTAAAAACTGACCATTTTCAAGTTACCAGGTCTTAACATGTTTGGGTGTTAGAGTTGCGACTCGACCCCTTACTAGCGAATGTTAAACTGACCTTCGAAATTCAATATCCAATTTCAATCGATTCGATATCGTCTAACAGGTTTGGGAGTTTGAGTTGCGACTCGACCCCTTACATTCAAATGTTATTCGAATTCAAATTCAATTTTCAAAGTTACAAAGTTTGGGTGATTGAGTAGCGACTCAACCCCTTACATTCAAGTATACACATATTCAATTTACATTCAAATGTATGTATACTCAATCATTTCAAATAGCATTCCAGAATTCAACATTCAAAGACATTCAACTCAACAGAAGTGCAAGTTTTAAATACAAAAAAGATGTCTTCTATTATTATCAAAATATGTCAGATACAAGGAGCTGTTACATTCCAAAAATTTACAAGTACAACAACAAAGAAGAAGAAAAGTCTCAGGGCTTGGCCACACTCTTCGCATGCGACTTCTCCCCTTCAGATCCAGGACGAGCTTTACTCGCCACTGATGCCTTGGAGGATCGGACGCTAGCTACATGAGTCCTGAGCGCTTCTGCCGCCTTCTCTGCTGTCTCCTTGTAAACCTTGCACTCAGACAACGCGTGCTCCAGTGCCTTCTTCGAAGTCTCTTCTCTGGCAACAAAGGCAGCGTGCTGAGTAGCAAGTTGTTGCTTCAGCTCTTGGATCTCGATGGTACGGCCACAGGACACATCCTCCACCTTTGAGAGTCGAGTCTTCAGAGATTCGAGTTCATGACTCTGTGCCTCACATCGATCCTTCAGCCCTTTGATCTCCAGCTTTCCCTCCCGAAGTTCCTTAATCTTGGTTTTGAGAGAAGCTTTCTTCGAAGTCAGGAGATCTCTTAGCTCATCTCTCTCCGCGGTCAACTGATTTATTTCAGCCACAGCTTCTTTTGCTCCCGCCCTCAAAGAGAGTTTGGTTGCAACATTCATAAGTGCTGAGTTCTGCAAAAGAACAAGAGAGTTGAATTATTCTGAAGAAAGATAAGATTCAAATGATCGATCAAGCAGATGCACCTACCAACAGGTTAATTCTATCAAAAGCTTCATCCAAAGTGGCACTCGGAAGGTTGATGAGTTTTCTGATCGCAGCAGTGGGGCGGTTGATATCAACTTCACCCAAGTTTTTTATTGTCGGAGTCAATCCAACAGGCGTACCTGCAATCAAAGGGAATCAAAGTGTTAGATCATTTTCGAACTTCAGAAACAAGACATTCAAAACAAGTTAAGTTCAATTACCTGATGTTTCGACCTTCGGCTCTTTGCCTTTCCGACGATCAGAGCCACTCTTAGGAGTTGATTTCTCCTGAGTCGGGGTTGGCGCTGGTTGAGGTTGAGGAGCCCCATCCCCCACTCGACTTCCCCTCTCCAAATTAACAGGGGGGGAAGCATTCCTGGGAGGTGAGGCTCTCTCTTCTTGCGACCCGCCTGGCGGGATAAGCCCGGCCAGCATGGCCTCCACCTCGTTGAGCAGAGAGTGAGAGGGGGGAGGGGGTTGCTCAACCTCTACACCCCCACTCATTGTTGCTCCCCCAATGCGAGGAGCGTCGGGGGGGATTTGATCCAGAGGTGTGGGGTTGCTTCCAACCCCAGCACTCTTCGACAGCTTTATCTTGAAGCGCATCGGCTTCTTCAATTCGTCGAACTTGTAGGTGGGAACCGCTTTTGGGCCATCACCTTCCATGTCAAGCACTTCTTCCATTTGACGAGCTTTGACCTCGTCAATGGGAATTGGAATCGAATCCTCCCCTGTTGCACCACCAGTGGGGGTGGGAGGAATTTCTTCCTCACCACCCCCGTTTTCATTCTCACCATCCCCATTGGAGGAGGTAGTAGACGGATCATCCTCGCCGTCCCCGTCCTCGTCTTCATCATTGCCACTAATGTCGTGGCTGATATTCTCTGTCTCTTCTTCTTCTTCATTTTTCTTCCCTTCTTCTTCCTCTTCGTTCTTCTTCTTTTCTTCTTCTTCATCTTCCTTAGGCTTGACGAGTGTTTTTCGCTTCTTCTTCGCGGGGCCTCTTTGGATAACCAACTTCTCATCCATAGTGGGCAATCGGCGCCTCACGTTGTAGATTTTCTTCTCGACCCTAATCTTCCGGATGATCTTGCCCGAGCTGGGATCCTCTTCATAATCAGAGTATAGGACTTCGTTGTCCTCATACCTGTCCTTCGATCTGTGGAGGAGATTGGCCTTGCCATATCTCACAGGACAGTTAGAAAACTGTTTCCACGACCTGGTTCCACAGGTCAGCTCGAGGAACAAATTATCTATGGCTCCCGCCCTCTCAGAACTCCAGGCGAAGATGCCTCCAGCGCTGTACATCTTAACTGCGTCGTGTACGCTGTCTCGGGGGGTGTCTGGCACTGACATGGATGTCCACGCGCCGGAGACAGAGATTGGCCAGTCAGTGTACAATTTGTCCGAAGGGACTGTATCGGTGAGTGGGCGCAGTGGAGATACTCCAGTCAAATTATAGAAAGGGCTGTCCTTCCTGTAGCTCCATCGATAGTGAAAGAAGAAATATCCAAGCTCGATCCGGGCAGGTTCTCCTACCGGGATACTGGAGTAGCAGGCCCTTAAGTCCTCTTGAAAATCTGACTCCACTCGGCAGAAGGCGTAAATGATTCGCCATGCGTTCCCAGTGACCTGCCCCGGGCAAAGGCCAGAAGTATTCAGCAATCTGGCAGCGAAGGGTGGCAGAGGCAGACGTAGACCGCAGTTGAGTTGGCCAACGGTCACTATAGTTCCCATGACCTGCTCTTTGCTAGCAAAATTGGTGAAGACTGTCTTCTTGTCGATGCCGAATGCAGTCTGAATGCTGGGGAGCGAAGGCTGCGCCCCCTTCCCTTCTGTGAAGAAAGAGAGCAATGCTTGCCACTTCTTTCTCTTCGTATCCGTGAGCTCGCTACCTACATTATACATGTACTCCGTCTCCTCTGTCAGGGGCATGAGAGGGCCCAGAACAAACTTCACCTTGGGGATGAACTCTGGCCTTGATGGCGCCGAAGCAAACCCAACCCCTTGGTGCCTTTTGCCAAGCTGGCCAAGTTCAGCGAGAGCAGCCTTGCCTTTGCCACGGCCCCTCGGAGGAGATTGGACCTCGACGATTTCCTTTCCCTTTCTCTTCGAGGGAGTTGTACCGGACTTCTTCGAACTGCCCGAGGAAGCCATTTCACCGATCAGACAAGCGCAGAGAACAGAGAGCAGAAATCAAGAGAGCAAGAGTCTGGACTTCGAAAAATTTTGGAAGCGTGAGGCAAAATGACAGCCGGTGAAAGCTTTTTGTACCCAGGGTAAAACAGGTGCGCAAATCGAGAAGACACGTGTCTTCACCATATCAAATCGCGTGTTTTTGTAGGTACACGTGGCATCCATCCGTAGCAAGCGCAAAACCAGGCGAACAGTCGCGACCAGGCGAAACGTCGGACCTACCGGTCCACATGAACCAACGGTCTAATCAAGCCACCGGTCTAGGTAAACCGGACCGCCGGTTCAAAGCAACCATCAAGCCAATCAAGGATTCAAAACAAGAAGAATCAAGCTCCATCAATGTTCAAAACTCTGCCAAAATATCGAGGAACAAAGCAGCAAACTTTCTCTGAAGGGCAGGTTCAAACTTTACCTTGACCAGATATTTTTTCACCGATCGGACAAACATGTCCGATCGGCGAAAGTTATCTGATCGGTCAAAATTCTACTGGATCTGACAAAAAAAACCAAGGTTTTTTGCCGATCATTCGAACCTTGACCGGATATTTTTTCACCGATCGGACAAACATGTCCGATCGGCGAAAGTTATCTGATCGGTCAAATTTCTACTGGATCTGGCAAAAAACCAAGGTTTTTTGCCGATCATTCGAACCTTGACCGGATATTTTTCACCGATCGGACAAACATGTCCGATCGGCGAAAGTTATCTGATCGGTCAAATTTCTACTGGATCTGGCAAAAAACCAAGGTTTTTTGCCGATCACTCGAACCTTGACCGGATATTTTTCACCGATCGGACAAACATGTCCGATCGGCGAAAGTTATCTGATCGGTCAAATTTCTACTGGATCTGGCAAAAAACCAAGGTTTTTTGCCGATCACTCGAACCTTGACCGGATATTTTTTTTTACCGATCGGACAGATATGTCCGATCGGCGAAAGTTATCTGATCGGTCAAAATTCTACTGGATCTGGCAAAAAACCAAGGTTTTTTGCCGATCACTCGAACCTTGACCGGATATTTTTCACCGATCGGACAAACATGTCCGATCGGCGAAAGTTATCTGATCGGTCAAATTTCTACTGGATCTGGCAAAAAACCAAGGTTTTTTGCCGATCACTCGAACCTTGACCGGATATTTTTTTACCGATCGGACAGACCTGTCCGATCGGCGAAAGTTATCTGATCGGTCAAAATTCTACTGGATCTGGCAAAAAACCAAGGTTTGTTGCCGATCACTCGAACCTTGACCGGATATTTTTCACCGATCGGACAAACATGTCCGATCGGCGAAAGTTATCTGATAGGTCAAATTTCTACTGGATCTGGCAAAAAACCAAGGTTTTTTGCCGATCACTCGAACCTTGACCGGATATTTTTCACCGATCGGACAAACATGTCCGATCGGCGAAAGTTATCTGATCGGTCAAATTTCTACTGGATCTGGCAAAAAACCAAGGTTTTTTGCCGATCACGCGAACCTTAACCGGATATTTTTCACCGATCGGACAAACATGTCCGATCGGCGAAAGTTATCTGATCACTCGATTCTTGACCGATCACTCGATTCTTGATCGGTTGAATTTTGCCCGATCGGTCAAAATTTGACCGATCGGTCAAAAGTGACCGATCGGTCAAAAGTGACCGATCGGTCAAAAAGTGACCGATCGGCCAAATTTCAGCTGATCGGTCAAAATTATTACTGGATCGGTCAAAAAACTCTGTTTTTTGACCGATCACTCGATTCTTGACCGGTTGAATTTTGCCCGATCGGTCAAAATTTGACCGATCGGTCAAAAGTGACCGATCGGTCAAAATTTAACCGATCGGCCAAATTTCAGCTGATCGGTCAAAAATACTACTGGATCGGTCAAAAAACTCTGTTTTTTGACCGATCACTCGATTCTTGACCGGTTGAATTTTGCCCGATCGGTCAAAATTTGACCGATCGGTCAAAAGTGATCGATCGGTCAAAATTTAACCGATCGGCCAAATTTCATCTGATCGGTCAAAATTATTACTGGATCGGTCAAAAAACTCTGTTTTTTGACCGATCACTCGATTCTTGACCGGTTGAATTTTGCCCGATCGGTCAAAATTTGACCGATCGGTCAAAAGTGACCGATCGGTCAAAATTTAACCGATCGGCCAAATTTCAGCTGATCGGTCAAAAATACTACTGGATCGGTCAAAAAACTCTGTTTTTTGACCGATCACTCGATTCTTGACCGGTTGAATTTTGCCCGATCGGTCAAAATTTGACCGATCGGTCAAAAGTGATCGATCGGTCAAAATTTAACCGATCGGCCAAATTTCAGCTGATCGGTCAAAAATACTACTGGATCGGTCAAAAAACTCTGTTTTTTGACCGATCACCCGATTCTTGACCGGTTGAATTTTGACCGATCGGTCAAAATTTGACCGATCGGTCAAAATTTGACCGATCGGTCAAATTTGACCGATCGGTCCAAATTGACCGATCAGTCACTTTTTTCTCTAACATGCGGCAAGTTTCTTCGTGTCCGTTTTTCTAAACAGGAAGTTGCTATTTTTTGCACTAAAATCCAAGCCAGTTGCACCAAAGTCCAAGCCAGCTAGAATGCACTCTAGCTAACTTGGAGGGGGTAACTGTGGGTGCAAATTTTGGCATAAATCTACCACGGGACCCACCAGCCCTGCCTGGTGGGCCCACGAAGACTACAGCGGGACCCACCGGCCCTGCCTGGTGGGCCCACGAGGACTACAGCGGGACCCACCGGCCCTGCCTGGTGGGCCCACGAGGACTACAGCGGGACCCACCGGCCCTGCCTGGTGGACCCACGAAGACTACAACGGGACCCACCAGCCCTGCCTGGTGGACCCCCGAAGACAACCGCAGGGCCCACAACTTTACCTGGAGAATCCCCAGATACTACAGCGGAAACCGCCATTCGCCACCCGGAGTGCCTATAAATAGCAGAGCCTTCGAATGTAAAAAGGATCGAGATCCAAATCTACAAATCTGATTTTCACTCTGAGATCTGACTTTCAGAACCAGAGCTCTGGGATTTCACACTTCCGATCTGCCATCTCCCTTTGATCTTCTTTTAGAAAGATCAGTATTTACAGTGATACTCGGCCTGTCGAGATCACTTCAATATAAGTGTTAGTGAATTCGGGTTGCACCCTATAGCACGGAGACGTAGGCTTCGGCTGAACTCCGAGATCACTTCTCGTGTCAAACTCTCTCTGATTGCATCTCTCTGTTTACAAATCAAAAGCTTCAACTTCGATCAACAGTCGATCAACAGATCGACCAACGATCTTCGACGTCAACACGAACATTCAACTGACTGGTGCTGCGAGAGTCTTCGGGTCGGCACGAAGATTTTCCCCCACACCAGCAGCGACAACAACGACCCCAAACCCAACTCCGGCAGCTTCTTCCCGACACCCCAAGGCAAGCCCCTACACTCTGTCGAATTTCCCTTTCTATGCGTGCACTCCTGCGATCGTCACATGCATGCACCATGCACTTCCACACCACGGCACCTGCGGTAAGAAACTAAACCATCCCGGCTCGAGCGGTCGCTCTCCAGTGGTACCCCTTGGCGCCCATTTCACGTAGATGGCACTGGGGACGACAATCGAGGACCGGAGGTGGAGGGGCTCTGGTTCGGTACGTTGGAGAAGGGACAAATCCGTCATTGTCGGATTTGTCCCGGGTTAAATGGTAATAAAATAATAGTATAAAAATTAAAATAAGGGTTGTGTATATAGGGTGTTATGTATAGTTGGATGGGTTGCCCTTAGCAGCTACCTAAGTAGTCGGGCTTCACTTGGTGGGAGGGCCCCACTCAAGGTGGCCGGGTCCCACCACCAAGTGGTAAATAGTTGCCGAAACGGTTTTAGCTATCATTTTGCCGTCTAATGTCGGAATACGACAAAACTGGCGGCATTGGACTCGGTTCTTAGAGACCTATCCGTTGGCGATGGGTTGACAATGACCAAACATAATTACCAAAATGCCCCTACTTGGGGTCCGGTTCAGCAAATCTTTCATCGACCATAGCTTTTAGGATCGGACTCCGATTGTCATGAAATCGTTGGCAATGAATTCCAAACTTCGAGACCTACTTGTTGATAGTAGATTGGACCCTACTAGTCATAGTTACCAAAATCCCCCTACAGCGGGGCCCTGTTTAGTCGATCTTGCATCGATCGCAAACTTGCGGTCCGGACTCCGACTTGTCGCAATACTGGCAATAACGGGTTCTAATTCTCGAGACCTATTCAATTATTATGCTACTGGAATCTAGTGAGTACCATCTGAGACTTAGGGGTCCACTTTGGCCTATAAGACATACCTTTTGAGGACCGAACCTATTTTGGAGCCGAGTTTCCCCGTACCCTACATTGTATAAACATCGTACCTGATATCGTTAGGAAGGTTGTACCCTACTCTTATTTAGAAGTTTGAAATAGATTCCATAACCAGGGTCTAATGGCCCATCGATAACCATGGATTAATGATGCCTAAAATTCTCGACTCGGCCAACTCGGCCCTAAACCCGTATCACTCGGTAGCAAGCATTAACCATGGGTCCGCTGTGTATGAATTTGGCAGTGCGTAACCGAGACGATCCAGCCATAGATGGAGCAGAGACGGATCGAGAACAGTTAACGGGAGTTTGTACATGATCTACAACCAGGTGACATCTACTCCCCTTCCCGTGGTCTTTGATAGTGGGAAATGAGAACAACTAGGGTAGGTGCCCTCGATACTACATGCGGGTCCCGCCGGGCATCGCCGCATGTGGTCACGTGGACCCCTCCTTGCATGCGAAGTTGCGAGTCTGGCAATGCATGCTTTAAAATATTATTAAAATAATCATGCTTTAAAATATTATTAAAATACATCATGTTTTAAAATGTTATTAGAGAATAATTATTTCTGCTGATTGCTTGGACACCGTAAGTAGGAATTCCTTTAAGTTTTGAAACTTAATAATAATTATCGGGGCCCTACCCTCCTGAGTGGAGTGTGGAGACCCGGGCACACGGGAATACGGGCAAGAGTAATTTAGGCTTATTGTGATGCATGGGTTGCGAGAGCAGTGCGGGACCAGGGTTAAAACGTTGTAAATCATTAATTAACGCATGTACCCTTTTTATCTGTCTCGGTATATATTTAAAAGTAGTTATTCATTGTGTTGAGTTTTTGGTACTTTATTAAAATAATAGAATATGATAATCTATATTGTGGAAAGATTGGATCCCGTGCGCGCAAGGGCCGTGAACCACCCTGCGCGCACAGCTGAAGATCAGTAGGTTAGGGGTCACGGGCAGGGATTGTGGTAAAGCCAATAGGTGGTGCCCTCAAAGAGGGATTGGCCTAGCAATCCTGTCCCGGGGTAGTTGAAGCCCCCAAGGAAAGCAAGTTGGGCGGTAGAGCTCCACCGTGAAAGACGGGAAACCCCTTATGATCATATGGGTGACTTTGCGCATGGTGTCGGAGTATGCGCGGCGAGAGAGTTGGCCCTCTACATCGAAATAAAAGGCCCTATAGTAATGCCCGACCGGGGGCAGGATGAACAAAATATCCGGGGTTCACATTAGGATAGATATTTTATATGATTACTAATTGACAAGTATGGAGTCTTACTATTGAATTGTGGAATTCTAGAGCATTGACAAATCTGGTAACATTTAGGTGATCTTTTTGTTTAAATAGTTTATTAATACTATAAAATATTGAGTGAACTTTATGTTAGACAATCTAGTGACAGTAGGTATTGCATGAGAACATAGACTGTTGGTAGGATTAGGATTTTCAGCTGTAAATATTATATTATGTAATAGGACTGCTAAAATTAATTCAATTAGCTCGGTTGTCTCATAGTATTAAAGACTATTAGATGTCACTAGCCATTAATTTGGCTAATCTTCCAATTTCCTATTGGGGGCTACTCTTTCCCACGAGTAGGCTCTTATGCAGGTTTTAGAGGCTCAGGACCGGAGTAGCGGTGGTAGTTCAGAGACAGAGTTGGAGTCCTAGCTTGTCTTCCTTTTTAGTATGTCAAATTTTGTAGTAGTACTTTTCATTCGATGTAATCGACATGAATTGGATTAAGAGTTTATAAGTTCTTTAGTTTAGTGCTCTGAGTTTGATAGTAGTAATGTGCCAGTTGAATTTTTGGGTAAGCCTCTCCTCAAGGCCCCAAGCCTAGTTTAGACCACAATGAAAATATAAGAAAAGATTGACCTAATATGATAAGCCCTTAGGTAGGACCCATAAACCACTGCCCAAGTGTTAGGGAGTGGGTGAGGCTACTCGGCTCGCCATCAGAGGCTTGAGTCTCGTGCTCCCTTAAGAGGGACTTCTGTCAGCATGTGGGACACCGGCAGGCCGCACATGCTGAGAGGATAGTCCGGTTGAAGGTCGAGCGTGATAATCTCTTTGTCGACAAAAATTTTCTCTTTTAAAAATAAAAATATTTTTCACAAAAATCAAGTTTTAAAATACCCCTTGTTTCTCTCTCCTAGTTCTTCATTTAGGAGAGAGTTGCAGTCCTGTGAGAAACCCTACTTAGTGTAGTTAGTCGACCAAACCCTAAATCCCTTGGTTTTTCTCACCTCACACCCCAGGGATCGATTTCAGATTTCTGGGGCGTGACAAAGCTCATCGAGTTTTTAGCATAAAAAGGTTTGATCGGTCAAAGTTGACCGATAAGTCAATTTTAGCCGATCGATCAAATTTGACCGATCGGTTGATTTTGACCGATCGGTCATATTTGACCGATCGGTTAAAATCAACCGGTCAGGGTTCGAGTGATCGGGCAAAAAACTAAGTTTTTTGCCCGATCCAGTAGAAAATCGACCGATCGGTTGATTTTGACCGATCGGTCATGTTTGACCGATCGATTAAAATCAGCCGGTCAAGGTTCCAGTGATCGGGCAAAAAACTAAGTTTTTTGCCCGATCCAGTAGAAAATCGACCGATCGGTTGATTTTGACCGATCGGGTAAAATCAGTCAGTCAAGGTTTGAGTGATCGAGCAAAAAACTAAGTTTTTCGCCCGATCCAGTAGAAAATCGACCGATCGGTTGATATTGACCGATCGATCTTGTTTGACCGATCGGTTAAAATCAGCCGGTCAAGGTTTGAGTGAGGCAAAAAACTAAGTTTTTCGTCCGATCCAGTAGAAAATCGACCGATCGATTGATTTTGACCGATCGGTTAAAATCAGCCGGTCAAGGTTTGAGTGATCGGGCAAAAAACTAAGTTTTTCGCCAGATCCAGTAGAAAATCGACCGATCGGTTGATTTTGACCGATCGGTCATGTTCGACCGATCGGTTAAAATTAGCCGGTCAAGGTTTGAGTGATCGGGCAAAAAATTAAGTTTTTTACCCGATCCAGTAGAAAATCGATCGATCGGTTGATTTTGACCGATCGGTCATATTTGACCGATCGGTTAAAATCAGCCGGTCAAGATTTGAGTGATTGGGCAAAAAACTAAGTTTTTCGCCCGATCCAGTAGAAAATCGATCGATCGATTGATTTTGACTGATCGGTCATGTTTGACCGATCGGTTAAAATCAGCCGGTCAAGGATAGAGTGATCGAGCAAAAAACTAAGTTTTTCGCCCGATCCAGTAGAAAATCAACCGATCGGTCTTGTTTGACCGATCGGTTAAAATCAGCCGGTCAAGGTTTGAGTGATCGGGCAAAATACTAAGTTTTTCGCCCGATCAAGTAAAAAATCGACCGATCGATTGATTTTGACCGATCGGTCATGTTTGACCGATCGGTTAAAATCAGCCGGTCAAGGTTTGAGTGATAGGGCAAAAAACTAAGTTTTTCGCCCGATCCAGTAAAAAATCGACCGATCGATTGATTTTGATCGATCGGTCATGTTTGACCGATCGATTAAAATCAGCCGGTCAAGGTTTGAGTGATCGGGCAAAAAACTAAGTTTCTCGCCCGATCCAGTAGAAAATCGACCGATCGATTGATTTTGACCGATCGGTCATGTTTGACCGATCGGTTAAAATCAGCCGGTCAAGGTTTCAGTGATCGGGCAAAAAACTAAGTTTTTCGCCCGATCCAGTAGAAACTCGACCGATCGGTTGATTTTGATCGATCGGTTATGTTTGACCGATCGGTTAAAATCAGCCGGTCAAGGTTCGAGTGATAAGACGAAAGAGCCTGCTTTTCGTCCGATCCTCTGGTAAATTACCCACCATCCTGCCGGTTGATCGGATAATATGTTTGTGCAACGAGTTGAATCTTCTGACCCAGTGGTTTGAACCGGTGGTTCGCTTGAACCGATGGTCCGGCTGGTTTCGACGTTTCATCTGGTCGCGACTGTTTGCCTGGTTTTGCGCTTGCTACAGATAGATGCCATGTGTACCTGCAAAAACATGCGATTTGATATGGTGATGACACGTGTCCTCTCGATTTGTGCGCCTAATTCCCTCAAGATACTTAAGCTTCTCTGGCTGTCATTTTCGCCTCACGCTTTTAGAAAATTTTTGAAGTCCAGAGCTTTTGTTTCCAATTTCTCGTTCTTTGTCCTTTCTCGATCGATCGAATGGCCTCCTCAGGTAACTCGAAGAAGATGAGCGCGATCCCCTCGAAGAGGAAGGGGAAGGAGATTGCTGAAGAATCATCCCCCCCCAAAGGTCGCGGCAAGGGCAAGGCGGTGCTGGTGGAGTTGGGCCAACTGGGCAAAAGGCACGCTGGAGTTGGATTCGCTTCCGCTCCATCAAGGCCGGAGCATATCCCGAAGGAAAAGTTTGTCTTGGCTCCCCTGATGTCTCTGGCAGAGGAGCCTGCCTACGTCTACAATACGGGTGGCGAGCTTATCGACAAGAAGAGGGCAAAGTGGCAAAAGCTGCTGGCGTGCTTCACCAAAGGAAAGATCCGGCCTTCGCTGTCTGGGATTCAATCTGGTTTTGGCATCGACAAACAGACAGTGTTTGTGAACGTTGCCAGCATGGAACAGGTGATGGGGACAGTGGTCTCCGTGGGTCAGCTGAACTGCGGACTTCGTCTTCCGCTGCTGCCGTTTGCCGCGAGGTTGCTAAACACCTCCGGCCTTTGCCCAGGACAGATCACCGGCAACGCATGGAGGATAATCTACGCCTTCTGCTGCGTAGAGTCAAATTTCCAGAAGGAGTTGAGGGAATGCTACTCCAGCCTTCCAGATGACGAAGAGGCCTGGATCGAATTGGGCTACTTCTTCTTCCATTACCGATGGATTTCGAGGAAAGACAGCCCTTTCTTCAACCTTACAGGGGTTTCTGCTCTACGCCCCCTTACCGACATAGTTGCCTCCGACAAGCTGTATACTGAGTGGACGCTCTTAGTGGCTGGTGCCTGGATGCCACTCTCAGTGCCGGAGACTCCTCGCGTTGAGGTAAACAAGGAGATCAAAATGTATTACACAGGAGGAGAGCTGGCTTGGTCTTCGGAGAGGGTTAGGGCTATCGATAACTTGTTCCTGGAGTTGACCTGTGGCACTAGGTCATGGAAACAATTTTCAAACTGCCCAGTCAGGTATGGCAACGCCAACCTCCTCCACCGATCGCAGGCCAGATACGAAGACAACGAGGTCTTGTACTCAGACTACGAGGAGGATCCTCAGTCTGGTAAGATTATCAGAAAGATTAGAATCGAGAAGAAGGCCTACGGTGCAAGGCGCCGATTGCCCACCTCTGAGGAAAAGCTGGTGATACAGAGGGGCCCAGCGAAGAAGAAAAGGAAAATCCTCGTCAAGCAGAATGAAGATGAGGACCAAGAAAAGAAGGAGGAAGATGAAGAAGAAGAGGAAGAAGAAAAGAAGAAGAAGAGGAAGAAGAAGAAGAAGAGACCGAAAACGGTAGCAACGGCAACGGCGGCGACGATGAAGATGAGGAGGATGGGGGTGGTGAGGATGATCTTTCTCCCACCCCCACTGGTGGAGATGATGGAAACGGGGGTGGTGAGGAAGAAATTCCTCCCACCCCCATTGGTGGTGACCAAGGACAGGGGGGTGGTGGGGATGAACTTCCTCCCACCCCCACTGGTGGTGCAGAAGAGGAAGATTCTCTTCCTATCCCCATCGATGAGGCTAAGGCCCGTCGAATGGAGGGAGTCATGGATGCGGAGGGCGAAGGCCACAAGGTGGTTTCCGCCTACCACTTTGACGAGTTGAAGAAGCGCCCGATGCGCTTGAAGATAAAGTTCTCGGGGAGTGGTGGGGTTGGAAGCAACCCCACGCCCCTCGATCAAATACCTCCAGTCACTCCCCGTCTCGAAGGCACGACTACAAGCGGGGGTTTGGAGGTTGAACAACCCCCACCCCTGTCGCGCTCTCTGGCCGATGAGATGGCACTCATCATGGCCGGGCTCGAGCATTCGAGCGGGCACCAAGATGAAGGGGGGGTCTCCCCTCCTCGAGATGTTCCCTCTCCCGAACACTTGGAGAGAGGAAGCCGGGTAGGTGATGAGACTCCCCAACCCCAGCTGGAGCCCACCCCCACCAAGGAGAAGTCTACCCCCAAGGGTAAGAGCTCCGACCGTGGGAAGGGCAAGGCATCTCAGGTCGATGTCTCAGGTATCCTCACTAGATTCTACTTCTAACGATACTGCCTTTGAAGTTTGAAAATTTTCTAACTCTTTTGAACTTTTGTTCGATTTGCAGGGACTCCTGCTGGCATGGCTTCACTTTTGAAAGATTTGGGTGAGGTCGACATCAACCACCCAACTCCCGTAATCCGGAAGCTCTGCAACCTTCTGGGGGGCCCGATCGAGGAAGCCTTTCATAGGCTCGAAGTGGTGGTAAGTGCACCAGCTTGAATTGTCTTTTGAATTGAATCCTCCGATATATTTCTATCATTTCTTGTCTGTTCGCAGAACTCAGCGGTTCTGAAATTCGGCACGAAGCTTTTCAAGAAGTATGGAGAGCGAGAGGCTTCAGCTGAAGTCTCTCGCTTAACTGCTGAACTGGGAGCTGCCCAAGAGAAAAAGGATAAGCTGAGGGAGCTTCTATCCTCTAAGAAGGAGGCCTTGAAGGCCAAGATCGAGGCCCTTCGTAAGAAGAAACTCGAAAGCAAGGGCTGGCAGAACGGTTACGAGGCTCGGGGTCATGAACTTGAATCGTTGAAGAAACGTTTCTTCAGGATAGAGACCCTGGCCCACGACCGAGGGGTGGAGCTCCAGGAGTTGAAGGGCAAACTTGACGGCAGGGAAGCTGCTCTTGATGCAAGAGAGGCTGCTCTAGCTGCTAAAGAGGCTGCTTCTTCTGCTAAGGAGGAGGCCCTTCAGAAGGAGTTAGAGCATATGCGCACTGAATGCGCGAGTTACAGGGAAACGGCCGAGAAGGCGGTGGAGGCACTTAGGATCCATGCTAGCAGTGTACGATCTTCCAAGGCTTCCGTGGTGAGTAAAGCTCGAGGCGGATCCGAAGGAGAGAAGTCGCGCGCTCCCAGTGTGGCTAAACCCTAATGTACTTCTACCTTCTTCTCTATTATTGCACTTGTAAACTCTTGATATATACAAGCTCACTCCTGTACTTAGCAAATTTTTGATAATAGAGATCCTTTTGGTGTTTGAAAATTGAATGTCTCTGGTATTGAATTCTTTGAATGTTGAGTTCTGGAATGTTATTGGAATGTTTGCATATTCATATACTTGTAAATAAATGGTCGAGTCGCAACTCAATCACCCGAACTTGTTAAGTATCTTGAAAATTGAACTTGAATTCGTTTAACATTTGTACGTGAGGGGTCGAGTCGCAACTCATACACCCAAACTTGTTAGACGATATCAAAATTGATTGAAATTGAAGGTCGAAATTGAAGGTCAGTTTAACATCTGTAAGTAAGGGGTAGTGTCGCAACACATACTCCCAAACCTGTTAAACTGACTAGTGACTTGAAGGTTGCTTTGTATGACAACCTGAAATCCTTTTAGCATTTGCCCGTAAGGGGTTGAATCGCAACTCAAGCACCCAAACTTGTTAAAAGACCTTGTAATTTGAATATAGATAATTTGAAACTGCTCCAGAACTAGGACACTTGAACAATTGAAAGAGATCTTTATTCATCATAGGATTTACATCATGGATAGAACAATTTGAGGTGTCTAGAATTCCAAGCTCGTGGCAATCTATCTCCTTCCGGTGAGATCAATCGATAAGAGCCTTTGCTTCCCACTGATTCGACGATATATGGACCTTCCCAGTTGGGAGCAAGTTTCCCACTGATGTGTTCCTTCGTGTTGTAGAAAACTGCTCTGAGGACCAGACTGCCAATTGGGAATTGCCTTTTGTAGACTTTTAGATCGTAGGCTTGCTTGATCTTTTGTTGATACTTGGCCACGTGAAGAGATGCTTGATCTCTTAATTCTTCAGAGAAATCCAGATTATTGATGCGAAGCTCTTCATTGATTCCTTCTTCAACTGCCCTGGTCTTCAAAGTATTTGATATATTCTCTGTCGGGAGTACTGCTTCCGATCCGTACGTCAAACGGAAAGGTGAGAACCCTGTGGATCTTCTTGGAGTTGTGCGATATCCCTAAAGAACTTCAGGTAGGACTTGTTCCCACAATCCTTTCTTGTCGTTGAGCTTCTTCTTGAGTATACCAAGAATAGCTCTATTGGAGGCTTCAGCTTGACCATTGCATTGAGGATATCTTGGAGTTGAATAAAAGAGTTTGATCCCGTTGTTTAGGCAGAACTCTCGAAACTTGTCGGAGTCAAATTGAGCTCCATTGTCAGCAACAAGAACTTAAGGTGTACCAAACCTTGAGAAGATGTTGTACCGAATGAATTTGATCACTTCATCATCGGTCTCTCGGAAGAGTGGCACAGCTTCAACCCATTTGGTGAAGTAGTCCGTGGCCAGCAGTAGATACTTCTTCTTGCTTGGAGTTGGTGGGAAGGGACCCAAGAAATCCAACCCCCATTGATGGAAAGGCCACGGACTCGACAATTGGTGAAGCTCATCTGCAGGGAGATGGATAGCTCGAGCATGTCGTTGGCATGGTTCGCATCTTTGAACAACTTGCTGAGCATCCCTTGCCATTGTTGGCCAGTAGTAACCTTGTAGCTTCGTCTTGGCTTCAAGAGATCTTCCTCCCGAATGGTTTCCACAAGCTCCAGAGTGGATATCAATCAGGATTGCCTTTGCTTGTTCAGGACTAATACACTTGAGCATCACCCTGTTGTGAGATTTGAAGTATAGATCTTCTCCTTGAATGGTATAGCATGGAAGCTTTCTTTGAAGTTTTCGGGCTTGATTGGGATTTTCTGGCATTTTGCTATTTTTGAAGAAGTCGAAAATTGGCTGTCTCCAATCCTCAAGCTCACTTGCATTAGTGAGGTTCAATGTCAGTTGATCTCCACCCCCAGATCTTTTTGCAGTATCAAGGATCTGTTGTTCGGGGGTGGTCTTGGGTACTTCTTGATAACTGATTTGTATTTGTCTTCCACCAAGTGAGTCTCCAAGAACTGAGGCAGCATTGGTTAAGGCATTTGCTTCTTGATTCTCTGCTCTTGGGATTTGAACGAATTCAGTATTAGTAAAACATTGCTGAAGACGTCGTACTAAGGCTAAGTAGAGTTGCATTCTCTCTTCACGAGCTGCGTATTCCCCATTGATTTGCCTTATGATCAGCTGGGAATCGTTGTAGACGATGATTCGATCTACCCCCAGGGATTCAGCCATTTCGAGTCCGGAAATGAGTGCTTCGTATTCAGCTTTGTTGTTGGTGGCATTGAACCCGAGGAGAGTGGCCTTCTGGAGATGATCAAGTTCGGGGGATACCAAGACTATCCCAGTTCCCGAACCGATCGTACTTGAAGCTCCATCAGTATAAAGCTTCCATAGAGGAGTTGTGGCAATAGCCTTAAGGCTTGGATCGGTTTTCGTTGCAAGATTGATCGGAGAATTAGCCTCATCTTCCAAGCGCATATCGATATCTTCTTCCCAAGAGATGGGGTCTTCAATCGGAAAGTCAGCTAGAAAATCTGCAATAGCCTGACCTTTGATGGAAGTGCGAGATTCGAATTGAATCCCCAGAGAGCTCATTTCGATCACCCATTTGGTCACTCGACCAGCTCGACCAGCTTTGTCAACAATATCTTTGAGTGGGTGTTCTGAAATGACAGTGATCTGATGAGAGACGAAGTAGGGTTGGAGGCGACGTGATGAAGTGAGCAAGGCCAGGATGACCTTCTCAGTTTTTGAATAGCCAGTTTCAGCCGGAAGAAGAGTATGGCTGATGTAGTAGACTGGATGCTCGATGCCTTCTCTTCTGCTGACTAGGACCGCACTGATTGATTGATCGGTCATGGCGAGATAGAGCCATAAATCTTCTTTGGGAAGAGGAGCAGTCAGGATAGGAGCTTGCACCAGATATTTCTTGATGTCTTGGAAAGCTTCTTCACAAATTAGACTCCATCCCGATGTATCTGCCTTTCGGAGCTTGTCGAAAAGAGGCTTACACTTGTCGAAAGACTTTGAGATGAACCGATTAAGGGCAACAAGTCTTCCAGTGAGACGTTGCACTTCCTTCCGATTAGTAGGTGATGGCATGTCGAGGATGGCTCGAATTTGGTCGGGATTGGCTTCAATGCCCCTCCTGGTCACAAGATGACCCAGGAATTTGCCAGATTGAACTCCGAAAGCGTACTTGGCCGGATTGAGCTTCATACGATACTTTCGAAGGACTTGAAAGGTTTCCACCAGATTGGATAAATGCTTTCCTCGAATGGAGCTCTTTGTGAGGAGATCGTCGATGTAGACTTCGACGTTACGACCGATCTGACCTTCAAACATCTTTGTGACTAGCCTTTGATAGGTAGAACCAGCATTTTTGAGGCCGAACGGCATTACGTTGTAGCAGTAGAGACCTCGGCTAGTCACAAAACATGTCTTCTCTTGATCATCAGCTTGAAGCGGAATTTGATTGTACCCAGAGTACCCATCCATAAAAGACAATAGCTCGTGGCCAGTAGTGGCATCGACGAGTCTATCTATCCTTGGCATGGGGAATGGGTCTTTGGGACAAGCCTTGTTGAGATTGGTAAAATCGATGCATACTCTGACCTTCCCGTTCTTCTTTGGTACAGCAACTATATTAGAGATCCAAGTAGGATACTCTACTTCACGGATGAAGCCTGCTGCGAGTAGTTTGCTGATTTCTTCTTGAACGGCAATTTGTAATTCTGGTCAGATATTGCGTGGCTTTTGCTTGACGGGTTTCACTTCTTCTTTGATAGCGAGCCTGTGACAAGCGTCATCTGGATTGATCCCAGGCATGTCTTCAAAGCACCAAGCAAATACATCGATATTGGACTGGAGGAAGGATACCATGTCTTGCGCTTCTGCGTCGCTAAGACCGGTACCAATGAAAGTTTGTCGATGGAGATCTCCTCTGCCGATATTGATAGGGATGATTTCTTTAATTGAAGGTGAGGCTTCCCATTCGATTGGTGGAGGCTCGGTCAGTGGAATCTCCTTTAATTGCTATTTGGAAGGACCAGCTTCGTCTCGCGGCCGATTTGGAGGAGCAATATTGATCTTACGATCTGTTTTAGCTGTAGCAGCCTCACAAGACCTCCCAGCTTGCTGATCGCCTTGTATGCAGACAATGCCTTCTCCCGTTGCAAACTTGAGTAGTTGGTGGTAAGAAGAGGAGATGGCATTGATCTGGTGGAGGAATGGTCGCCCAAGAATGGCGTTGTAGCTGGACACTCCTTTGACAATTGCAAACCTCACCGAGACTCGAGTCTCTCGGCTAAGGTCGAGAGTGAATCTCGATTCGCCCACCGTAATGCTTTGTTCACCATTGAAGCCTGTGATCACAGTCGGGACGACGTCGAGGCTTGAGTATTTATATCCCAGACGTTTGAAACAATCTGAGAACATAATATCGATGGAGCTCCCGGTGTCGATGAGGATTCGATTGACGGTGCTTCCGTCGATAAGGAGTTTCAAAACCAGGGGGTCTCGATGGGGAGTATGGACTCCTTGAAGATCGGAGTCGTTGAAAACAATGGATGGCCAAGCCAAACCTTCGATAGGCTTCTCGATCCAGGTATCTTCCTTGTTCGCAGCAGAACGAACGTGGAAGATGCGTCGAACTTGCCGATCCACTTCCTTCCCAGTTAAGGTTTGATTGTGCAATGTTCCATGAATACCAAAGACGTTGGCATTCACAGAGATAGCTTGCCGGTTGGAGGAGATTTGATGGATCCAACATGCTTCTTTCCCCTTTGCAGAGGTTCGACGTTGATCTTGTCCGCCTTTGACGAACTCTTGAAGATGGCTTTCTCGCAATAAGTCTTCAAAATGGAATTTCAGCCGATAGCACCGATCGGTGGAATGGCCATGACTTCGGTGGAAGTCGCAATACACTGTTTTGTCAGCCGTGAATTTTGAGTTTGGCTGAAGAGGATTGGGCCTTCGAAGGAACTCCTCGTGTTGAATGCGGCCGAGTATCTGCTCGATTGGTAAATTCCACTCGGTGAAAGTGGTCTTCATTGGAGATCGACGTCCGTTATTTTTTGATCTTTTGTTCGCTGGAGAGGTTGCTGCCTCAGCGTTGTGGGCTTTGGCAGTAAACTTAGGAGTTTCTCTCTCCGCAGGTCTTCGCTTTGTTTCTCGCCCTTTTCGAGCGACCTGGTCATCTTTAACCTCAATCTCTCTCTGGATTCGATCGAACATTGAACCCAGAGAAGGAGGGGGATTTCGGATAAAATCATTATAGATATGCTGGTCGAAGCGGAGTGCATTCTGGAAAGCTAACATGATAGCTTCATCATCCAGATGTCTCCCAGAGAGGGCAGCGTGCTCATTGCGGAATCTTCTTGTGAAGCTGCGGAGACTTTCGTCGGTGCCCATCCTCAATCTATAGAGAGAGTCGAGCTTCTTTTTCGGCTTCATGTTAAGTTGGTAGTACTGTACGAAGAGGTTGGCCAAAATTCCGAACTGAGTAATGGACCCAGATCGAAGATTATGGTACCAGTCGAGGGACACAGCTTCTCGTTCGATCCCACAGACGGCGCCAAACTATGGGGGAAAATCTTCGTGCCGACCCGAAGACTTCTCCTCACCAGTCAGTTGAAGTTTTGAGTCGAAGATCTTTGTTTGATCTGTCGATGGAAGTTGGAACTCTCAATATACAAGCAGAGAAAGTTGGACACAGAGATGTGATCTCGGAGTTCAGCCGAAGCCTACGTCTCCGTGCTATAGGGAGCAACCCGAATTCACTAACACTTGTATCGAAGTGATCTCGACAGGCCGAGTATCACTGAATCCACTCTGATCTCTTCAAAGGAGGGAAGAAGATCAAAGAGAGGTGGAAGAGGGAAAGCTAAGAAATTTCAGAGCTCTGGGTTCTGAAAATCAGATCTCAGGAATGGTAATCAGAATTTTCGGGGATCCTTTTACATTCGAAGGCTCTGCTATTTATAGAATTCCCGGGGATGAATTCCGGGGTAAATGGCGGTTTTTGCTGTTGTATCTGGGGATCCTCCAGGTAAAGCTGGTGGGCCCCGCTATCGTCTCCTGGGGAATTTCACAGGCTCTTGGGCCCACCATACAGGGCCGGTGGGTCCCGCTGTTGTCTTCGTGGGCCCACCAGGCAGGACCGGTGGGTCCCGCTGTTTGCAGACTTCTTGCCAAAAGTTGCACCCACAGGGCGTGGGGTTGCTACCAACCCCACCACTCCCCGAGAACTTGATCTTCAGGCGCACTGGGTGCTTCTTCAACTCTTCGAAGTTGTAGGCGGGAACCACCCTCTGACCATCACCCACCGCGTCCATCACCAATTCCATACGACGGGCCTTAGCCTCGTCAATAGGTATGGGCTGCGGATCCTCCTCTTCACCACTAGTGGGGGTGGGAGGAATTTCTTCCTCACCACCCCCTTTCACTTCATCGCCACCAATGGGGGTGGGAGGAATCTCTTCCTCACCTCCCCCTCTTCCATCATCACCTCCAGTGGGGGTGGGAGGAATCTCATCACCCCCTTGGTCTCCCCCGTCATTATTATCATCATCATCACTGTTATTGTCTTCATCATCCTCGTCCTCCTCATCTTCCTTCTCCTTCTCTTCCTCTTCTTCTTCTTCTTCATCTTCTTCTTCTTCTTCTCCTTTCTTCTCTTCTTCTTTTTCTTCTTCTTCCTCTCCTTTTTTCTCTTCTTCTTTTTCTTCTTCTTCCTCTCCTTTCTTCTCTTCTTCTTCATCTTCCTTCTGCTCGACGAGGATTTTCTTTTTCTTCACCTGGCCCCTCCGGCTTATCACCAGCTTCTCTTAAGTGGTGGGCAATCGACGCCTCGCACCATGCGCCTTCTTCTCAGCCTGAATTCTTCTGATAATCTTGCCTGATTGAGGATCCTCCTCATAATCGGAGTACAAGACTTCATTATCTTCGTACTGGGCCTGTAGTCGATGGAGGAGATTGGCGTTGTCATACCTGACCGAGCAGTTCGAAAACTGCTTCCATGATCTATTACCACATGTCAACTCCAAGAACAGATTGTCGATGGCACCAACCCGCTCCGAAGGCCAAGCTAAGTCACCTCCCACGTAATACATCTTTATCTCCTTGTTCACCTCGTTACGGGGAGTCTCGGGCACTGAGAGTGGGGTCCAGGCACCGGCAACCGAAAGCGGCCAATCAGTGTAAAGCTTATCAGAGGAGACAGTGTCGGCGATAGGGCGTAAGGCAGAGACACCTGTCAAGTTGAAGAACGGGCTGTCTTTCCTCGAAGCCCATCTGTAGTGATAGAAAAAGTATCCCAGTTCGATCTGGGCCTCTTCATCATCAGGGATGCTGGAATAGCACTCCCTGAGTTTCTTCTTGAAATCAGATTCTACGTAGCAGAAAGCGTAGATTATCCTCCATGCGTTCCCGGTAAGCTGTCCGGGGCAAAGGCCTGAAGTATTTAGCAGCCTCGCGGCGAACGGTAGAAGTGGAAGGCGCAGTCCGCAATTCAACTGGCCTATTGAGACCACTGTCCCCATCACCTGTTCCATACTGGCGATATTCACAAAGACTGTCCGCTTGTCAATACCAAAAGCAGACAGAACTCCAGGTAGAGATGGCTTATTCTTCCCCTCCGTGAAACAGGCCAGCAGCTTCTGCCACTTCGCCCTCTTCACATCGGTGAGCTTGCCACCAGTATTGTATACATAGGCAGGCTCCTTCGTCAGTGACATCATAGGAGCTAGAACAAAACTTGCCTTGGGGATGTGCTCAGGCCGGGATGGTGCAGAAGCAAATCCAACTCCCACGTGCATTTTGCCCAATTCACCAAGCTCGACAAGCACAGCCTTGCCCTTGCCATGACCTTTCGGAGTGGATGAAACTTTGACAATCTCCTTCCCCTTCCTCTTCGAGGGGACGACATTCACCTTCTTCGCGCTACCAGATGAGGCCATTTCGACCGATCGAGAGAAAACAGAGAACAAGAAATCGAGAGCAAAGATTCTTGACTTCAAAAAATTCTGAAAGTGTGGGGCGAAAATGACAGCCAGAGAAGCTTATATACCCAGAGGAATCTGGCGCGCAAATCGAGAGGACACATGTCCTCACCAGGTCAAATCTCGTGTTTTTGAAAGAACACGTGGCATCAATCTGTAGCAAGCGCAAAATAAGGCAAACCGTCGGACCAGACAAAGCGTCGAACCATTTGGACCACCGGTCTAGGCAAACCGCCGGTCCAACCGGACCGCCGGTTCAGGAGATTCACCGGTCCAAATGGACCACCGATTCAAGCAGAAGAGTCTACTCCAAATTATCGATTCAAAGACTTTACCCATTCGACAAGCAGACAATCAGGTAAACTTTCCAGAGGATTGGGTAAAAAACAGGCTCTTTTGCCCAATCACCTCGACCGGTTGAATTTAACCGATCGGTCAGACTTGACCGATCGATCAGATTCAACCAATCGGTCGATTTTCTACTGGACCGGGCAAAAAACTTGGCTTTTTTCCCGATCCCTTCAACCCCGATCGGTTGAATTTAGCCGATCGGTCAACCTTGACTAATCGGTCAGATTCAACCGATCGGTCGGTTTTCTACTGGATCGGGCAAAAAACTTAGCTTTTTGCCTGATCCCTTCAACCCCGACCGGTTGAATTTAGCCGATCGGTCAACCTTGACCGATCGGTCAGATTCAACCGATCGGTCGATTTTCTACTGGATCGGGTAAAAAACTTAACTTTTTGGCCGATCCCTTCAACCCCAACCAGTTGAATTTAGCCGATCGGTCAACCTTGACCGATCGGTCAGATTCAACCGATCGATCGATTTTCTACTAGATCGGGCAAAAAACTTAGCTTTTTGCCCGATCCCTTTAACCCCGACAGTTGAATTTAGCCGATCAATCAACCTTGACCGATCGGTCAGATTCAACCGATCGGTCGATTTTCTACTGAATCGGGTAAAAAACTTGGTTTTTTGCTCGATCCCTTCAACCCCGACCGGTTGAATTTAGCCGATCGGTCAACCTTGACCGATCGGTCAGATTCAACCGATCGGTCGATTTTATACTGAATCGAGTAAAAATCTTGGTTTTTTGCCCGATCCCTTCAACCTCGACCAGTTGAAATTAACCGATCGGTCAAATTCAACCGATCGGTCGATTTTCTACTGAATCGGGCAAAAAACTTGGTTTTTTGCCCGATTCCTTCAACCTCGACCGGTTGAATTTAACTGATCGGTCAAACCTTGACCGATCGGTCAAATTCAACCGGGGTCGATTTTCTACTGAATCAGGCAAAAACCTTGGCTTTTTGCCCGATCCCTTCAAACACGACCGGTTGAATTTAACTGATCGGTCAAACCTTGACCGATCGATCAAATTCAACCAATCGGTCAGTTTTCTACTGAATCGGGCAAAAAACTTGGTTTTTTGCTCGATCCCTTCAACCTCGACCGGTTGAATTTAACTGATCGGTCAAACCCTGATTGATCGGTCAAATTCAACCGATCGGTCGATTTCCTACTGAATCGGGCAAAAAACTTGATTTTTTGCCCGATCCCTTCAACCTCGACCGGTTGAATTTAACTGATTGGTCAAAATTGATCGATCGGTTAAAATTCAACTGATCGATCAATTTTGTACTGGATCGGTCAAAAAACAGAGTTTTTTGACCGATCACTTCGACCCCGACCGGTTGAAATCGACCGATCGGTCAACTTTGACCGATCGGTCAAATTCGACCGATCGGTCGATTTTGTACTGGATCGGTCAAAAAACAGAGTTTTTTGACCGATCACTTCAACCTCGACCGGTTAAAATCGACCGATCGGTCAACTTTGACCGATCGGTCAAATTCGACCGATCGGTCAAAATTGACCGATCAGTCCTTTTTTAACGCTGACGCTTGGCAAGCTTTTTCTCGTGTTTATTCGTGACAGAGGTTGATAGTTTTTTGCACCACGAATCCAAGCCAGCCAGGTTGGCCTCTAGCTAACTTGGAGCGGGTAACTGTGGGTGCAAATTTTGGCAAGAAGTCTGTAAACAAACGGGACCCACCGGCCCTGCCTGCTGGGCCCATGAAGACTACCGCGGGACCCACCGGACCTGCCTGGTGGGCCCACGAAGACTACCGCGGGACCCACCGGCCCTGCCTGGTGGGCCCATGAAGACTACCGCGGGACCCACGGGCCCTGTCTGTTGGGTCCACAAAGACTACCGCGGGACCCACCGGTCCTGCCTGATGGGCCCACAAAGACTACCGCGGGACCCACCGGCCCTGCCTGAGGGGCCCACGAAGACTACCGCGGGACCCACCGGCCCTTCCTGGTGGGCCCATGAAGACTACAGGGGGACCCACCAAGCCCTCCTGGAGGATCCCCAGATACGACAGTAGAAACCGCCTTTTACCACCAGAAAATTCTATAAATAGCAGACCCATCGAATGTAAAAGAATCCGATTTCAAGTTCTGAGATCTGATTTTCAGAAACCAGAGCTCTGGAATTTTCTAACTTCCCATCCTTCACCTCTCCTCGATCTTCTTCTTCTTATCTTTGAAGAGATCGGAGAGGCATCAGTGACACTCGGCCTGTTGAGGTCACTTCGAGAAAAGAGTTAGTGAATTTGGGTTGCTCCCTATAGCACGGGGACGTAGGCTTCGACTGAAGTCCAAGATCATATCTCGTATCTATACTCTGATTGCATCTCTCTCAGCTTGTGTATTGAGAACGAAAACTCCAATCAACAGATCGAACAATGATCTTCGATTCAAACTTCAATTGACTGGTGCGGCGAAATCTTCGGGTCGGCACGAAGATTTTACCCCACAGCAAGATCCCCCGGCTTGTTGATCGCCTCGAGTGCAGATAATGCCTTCTCCCGTTGCAAATTTGAGGATTTGATGGTATGAGGAGGATGCAACATTGATCTTGTGAACGAAATATCGCCCAAGGATGATGTTGTAGTTGGATGTTCCTTCGACAACGGCGAACCTCATGGAGACTCGAGTTTTCGTGCTGAGATCCAAGGTGAATCATGATTCTCCTATAGTCATACTTTGCTTGCCATTGAAGCCAGTGATGACAGTGGGGATGATGTCGAGACTTGAATACTTATGCTCCAGGCGCTTAAAGCAATCTGAGAACATAATATCTATTGATCTGCCGGTATCGATGAGGATTCGGTTAACAGTACTTCCGTCGATGATGAGACACAGGACTAGGGGATCCCGATACAGAGTATGCACTCCTTGAATGTCCGAGTCATTAAAGATGATTGATGGCTATGCCACGCTCTTAACGAGTTTCGCGATCTAATTGTCTTCTTTGTTCACTGCCGAGCGAACATTGAAGATGCGTCGAACTTGCCGGTCGACTTCCTTCCCGATCAACATTTGATGGTATAATGCTCTATGAATGCCAAAGACGATGGCTCGCACGATGACTGACAATGAGCTAGTGGAGATATGGTGGACCCAACATGCTTCCTTCCCTTTTCCTGTAGAGGGTTGGCGTTGATCCCATCCGTTCTTGACGAATTCTTGGAGATGGCCTTCACGCAACAAGTTCTCCAAATGATACTTTAGTCGGAAGCATCGAGTGGTCGGATGTTCGTGGCTGTGATGAAAGTCGCAGTATACAGATCTGTCAGTAGTGAGTTTAGTATCCGGTTGCAGAGGGTTCAGTCGTCGAAGGAATTCTTTTTGTTGAATTTGATCTAAAATTTGCTTGATTGGAAGGGTCCAATCGGTGAACGTTGCTTTCTTCGGAGTCGATCTACGACCCTTCCAATCACAGTTGCGACTCAAGGATGATTGTGAAGATTGGTTCTTGATACGATCCCAGACTCTCTGCTTTCGAGGACCTATCTAGGGGGTTGGCTCGCGATGACTCCTCTCTTGGGTTTTGCATTATCCAAAGCCTCCGTTGTTCAGAGTGGATGGATTGTTATGGTGGACAGGCTCTTTCATTGGCGAAAGAGATGGGAAGAACGACCCCAGCATCAGAGGCCGCTTTCTTGATCGCGTCCCTCTCAGCAATGAGAGTGGCGTTCTGTTTTGCCAACTGCAGTAGTTGGAAATTGAGCGCTGAGATTTGGTAAGTTGGCGGAGGATCTTCCATTGGAGTGGGAGTGGTTTGCCTGACTGACTGTTGAAGTGGTGGAGGGATCGATCGATCAACCGATCTCCCATTTCTAGAATGAGCTGTTATCTCGGCGTAAGTAAGAGGCACTCCGAAATTGAGTCGTTGACTCATCGATCGAGTTTCTGGACGAGGTTGATTCCTTTGAGTATTCCCTCTAGATAATCCTGATGCCTTGGCTTCGCCATTTAGAGAAAGCAAAAGAAGCAACCAGATCACTGATGTCCGATCGGTTGTCTTCTCAACCGAGGGGGTTGGGAAGTATAATTATCAAGATCGGTTGTCTGCTTAACCGATCCGATATTGTCGAACTGAGCTTCTCGATCGATCCCACAAATGGTGCCAAACTTAAGGGAATGATCTTTGTGCTGACCCAAAGACTTTGCCCAACCGGTCAATCGAGTCGAGTCAAAAGTCTGATCGAACATTTGTCTAGTTTGTTGGTTCGGATGTTGGTGTATTTGGCATAAACTTCTGATTAGTCGAAGGGTTGTTGATTTAGATTCAGAAGAGAAAAGTTGAGAGTTGACACGAGATGTGATCTCGGAGTTCAGTCAAAGCCTACGTCTCCGTGCTATAAGGAGCAACCTGAACTCACTAACACTTGAACTGAAGTGACCTCGATAGGCCGAGTGTCACTGGTTTCTCTTCGAAAAGAAGATCAAAAGGTTGGGATGTCAGAGCTCAAGATTTTCAGAAGTTCGATTCGAAAATCAGATATTTGATCCGTTACACTTGTCGGGTCTGCTATTTATAGAGTTTTTTGGACGAAAACCAGGGTAGAGGACGGTTTTCTACAACTGTCGTCTGGATCCAAGCGAGGGCTGGTGGGCCCTATCGTCGTCTCTGTGGACCCCCAGGTAGGGCTGGTGGGTCTCGTAGTCGTCTCTGTGGACCCCCAAGTAGAGCTGGTGGGTCCCGTAGTCATCTCTATGGACACCCAGGTGGGCTGGTGGGTCCCGTAGTCATCTCTGTTGACTCCCCATGCAGGGCTAGTGGATCCCATCTTTATCTCTGTGGACCCCCAAGCAGGGCTGGTGGGTCCCGTAGTCGTCTCTGTGGACTCCTTAGGCAGGGCTAGTGGGTTCCATCTTCATCTCTGTGGACCCCCAGGTAGGGCTAGTTGGTCCCATTATGGGGTGTTGGCCAAAATTTGCACCCACAGGTGATCTCATCGTCGCATGCTTGGACATAATCTACTACATAAAACTAGAAATATATTATGCTTAGGCTCTTATGAGTGACTTGGAGGTAGGTCATCCCCTACTCTCCTTGTTGGTTACACAAACACGTAGACGTGTGTTTTGTATTTTTAGCCCTAGTTTAGTGGAATAATGACACCATAATAATCATTTAACTCGTAACCTTGCCTTTGGCGTGGAGTTAAAATTGACATGGTAGTGTCGGACCCTTTTGGTTGGCTTGGTTGATTCATGTACATTCCTGATCAATTAGGGGATGCGTCTTTAGGTGGTGGTTGTCTCTTTCTAGTACCCTAATACTAGTAGCGTTTAGCCTTTTAGAGTTTGATTTGGATTAAGATTAGACAGTTAGCTTGGCAATAGGAGTTAGGGTTACTTCCTAACTATCATTTGGATAATTTGGATCACGGTTGTGATTATAGGATTAGCCCTAGTTTAGGGGAATAGTGGCACCAGAATCATCGTCTAACTCGTTGTATCGTCTTTGGCATGGAGTTGAGATTGACATGGTAGCACCGGACCGGTTTGGTTGGTGTGGTTGACTCATGCAAAATCCTGACCAGTTGGGGGATGAGTCTTTAGGTGGTGGTAATCTCTTTCAAGTACCCCAAGTCTAGTGGTTAAATATTGTAATAATATGAGTTATTGTTCTAGCCCTAGATTAGGAAAATTAGAGACACACGGATACACCAGACCAGTTGGGTTGGTGTATAAACTTGTAGGTCTGGCTTGTAGTCAGATGTGTCTTTGGTTGTAGTGTTCTTTCTTGAGTATTCTAAGACTAGTTGTTAGATTTATGATCTTGATCGTATGATAGGGCTTTCGGTTGTAGAAATATATGCTAGATCATAATGAGTATAGCAGTATTAGCATAAATGATAAAGGTCTTAGGACAAGTCAAGACTCGGTATTCTCCGAGAGATGACATTTCATGAGATTCGATATTATTAGAATAATGATATTCTTGTAGTATCTAAGGAACTAGAGGTATGACTTTAATTGAGATATGAGTGAGATTAGATATTATTCGAACAGTGACATACATATAACGTTAAAAATAATAATGGTATGATACTAACCGAAATAAGATTAAGAATTGGTATTAGTAAAGATAATATGATTTAAAGTCAAAAAATAATAAGAGGTATAATATAACTCAAAATATGGTGCTGGAAAGAAATGATCTGATTAGGTTGAACTAAAGGATGATATCGATTAAAGCACCAATTATTATGTTTTTCAGTTTCTTTTCATAGAGTTAGTGTGGCTCTCACTGAGTCACTTAATAGTCTAAGCGACTCAGGATTTGTGTGTATGGTCTTGTTGGGCATAAACCCAGGTATAAGGAAGAATTGAGTTATTGGATCAGACAGACGGATGAAGCTGATAGAGTAGCGGAGCTAGAAGCTATGGAGCAGCTGTGGAGCGGGCTGTTAAGAGCTGGCGCAGGAGCTAGGGCATGACCATTAGATTCAGTATTGGTCTTAGTTAGACCAGTAGGATATTATAGTGAATTCCAAATAATGAAATATAAAGTTTGTTGATACATATATAGAGAGAGTTTACTTCTAGTGGTGTGTTATTTTGGCTCGAGATACCAAATACTTCTATTAATCTGAATTTTAAAATAAATGAGTATGAGGATCCTCTTAGGCTAATTCAAAGTGACATAAGGAATGACTCACCTTCTGGGCTTGAGTCTCGTGCTCCTATGAGAGCAACAATCTTAGAAAAGTTTAGGAAATTACCTCCCTTCTTTCAAGAGTGATGCCCTCTGACGGTCGAGCAGTACTTCTCTTTTATAAATAGTTTTCTTATCTTCCTTGCGTGGGCGGTTATTCCATCATCTTCAGGCATTGGGTCGGTTCGATCAAGGAAGAACAAACTAGACTTAAAACTATTTTTACCTTTCTTTAAAAAAAAAATTTTTTGGCAGTGAAATAGTTCACACCTGGGGGTTCTCGCACTGTAGAGCAGAATTCTGGGGTGTGACAAGTTGAGTTCGTAGATAAGACAGATGTTTGTAGCTGATGAAGTAGCTAGGAGCTATGGAGCAGCTGTGGAGCATAGGAGCTGGAGCTGGAACTGGAGTAGGAAACTTAGAGTTCTTTCTGGGTCGTATTTAGACCACGAGAAAGCTGTATTTGTACTTTATGGATGAGATGTAAAGACTATTATTGATGTATATAGAAGCTTACTTCTAGTGGTGTGTTATTCTGGCTCGAGATACCAACTGCTTTTGTTAATCTAAATTATAAAATAAATGAGCGTGAGGAGCCTCTTCAGGCTAGTTCAGAGTGACATAAGGAATGACTAGCCTTCTAGGCTTTAATCTTGTGCTCATACAAGTGCTAAACTATTAGAAGAGTTTAGGGAGTTATCTATTTCCTTCCAAGAGTTATGCACTCGATCAGTCGAGCAGTACTCATCTTTCACGAATGGTTTTCTTATCTTCCTTGTGAGGACTGGTGTTCTAGTATCTTCAAGCATTGGATAGGTCCGAGCAAGGAAGAACAAACAAAAATTAAAACTCTATTCCTTTTATTTAAAAAAAAAAATTTGGCAGTAAAATCTCACGTCCGGGGTTCTTCGGTAGCTGAAGAAAATTCGGGGCGTGACACGTTTAACCTTTTAGGGTTTGGTTTTGATTAAGATCATACAGTTAGCTTGGTAGTAGGAGTTAAGGTTACTTCCTAACCATCATTTGGATAATCCGGATCACGGTTGTGATTATAGGATTAGCCCTAGTTTAGGGAAATAGTGATACAATAATCGTCGTCTAAATCGAAGTATCGTCTTTGGTATGGAGTTGAGATTGACATGGTAGGATCGATTTGGTTGGTGTAGTTAACTCGTGCAAAATCCTGACCAATTGTTGGATGAGTATTTGAGAGGTGGCAGTATCTTTCAAGTATCCTAAGTCTAGTGATTAAATATTGTGATAGTATGAGTTATTATTCTAGCCCTAGATTAGCGAAATCAAAGACACACGGATGCACCAGACCAGTTGGATTGGTGTATAGACTTGTAGGTCTGGCTGGTAGTCAGATGAGTCTTTGGTTGTAGTGTTCTTTCTTGAGTACCCTAAGGCTAGTGGTTAGATTTATGATCTTGATCATATGATTGAGGATTCAGTTGTAGAAGTCTATACTAGATCATAATGAGTATAGCAGTACTAACATAAATGATAAAGGTCTTAAGACAAGTCAGACTCAGTATTCTTCGAGAGAGAATATTTCATGAGATTCAATATTATTCAAATAATGATATTCTTGGATTATCTAAGGAACCAGAAGTATGACTTTAATTGAGATATGAGTGAGATTCAATATTATTCGAACAGTAGCATTCAGGTAACATTAAAAGTAACAAAGGTATTATAGTAACTGAAATAAGATTCAGAATTGGTATTAGTCAAGATAATATGATTTAAAGTCAAGAAATAATAAGAGGTGTAATATAACTCAAAATACGGTGCTAGAAAGAAATAATCTGATTAGGTTGAACTAAAGGATGATAACGATTAAATCACCATTCATTATGTTTATCAATTTCTTTCCATATAATTAGCGTGACTCTCCCTGAGTTACTTAGTTGTCTAAGTGACTCAGGATTTGCACGTGTGGTCTTGTTGGGCACAAACCCAGGTATAAGGAAGAGTTGAGTTCGTGGATCAGACAGACGAATGAAGCTGATAGAGTAGCAGAGTTAGAAGCTATGGAGCAGCTGTGGAGCTACTGTGGAGAGCTGGAGCAGGACCATTAGATTCAATACTAGTCTTAGTTAGACCAATAGGATATTGTAGTGAATTTCAAATGATGAAATGTAAAGACTATTGATACATATAAAGAGAGAGTTTGCTTCTAGTGGTGTGTTATTGTGGCTCGAGATACCAACTACTTTTATTAATCTAAATTTTAAAATTAATGAGTATGAGGAGCCTCTTGGGCTAACTCAGAGTGATATAAGGAATGACTTGCCTTCTGGGCTCGAGTCTCGTGCTCCTATGAGTGTAACTCTTAGTAGAGCTCAGGGAGTTTTTTCTTCTTTCAAGAATGATACACTCGACCAGTCGAGCAATACTTTCTTTCATGAATGATTTTCTTATCATCCTTGCGAGGACTGGTGTTCTCGTATCTTCAGACATTGGATAGGTCCCAAGCAAGGAGGAATAAACTTGAAACCCTTTTTTTATTTCAAAGAAAAATAATAATAAAATCACTTACTAGGGGTTTTTCGACAGCTGATGGAAATCCGAGGCGTGTTAGCTTGGTATCAGAGCTTAGGGACATGACCATAGGAATGGACATAAAGAAGGATGTTAGTAATGAGGAACAACTTAGGACGTTGTGCAAGTATCAGGTTCAGGATGATCTGACCTGAGTATTAGATTTTGATTATAGAAGCTAGTAGCTAGGATAACACGTCGTTACCATGACATGAGTCAGCTTGGTTGAAGTTTCAGTTCCAGTACCAAGTCTTCTTCCTTGATGATCACAAGGATTAGGAGATAACTGAGTTAGGTAGAACCTAGTAGGATTGAATTTGCATAAGTTATTTGAGTTAGGAGTTTCGTATAGAAACTAGTCGTTTTAGTCCTTAGGGGATTCAGTTATATTTCTACACTATTAAAGGGTTACCTTTCAGTAGCTATGGTTAACTTTTCTTAAACCTGGTGAGAATATATAACTGATTATCCATCTTGAGATAGGATATTCAACTCTCATATAAAATATCTCGAGGGGGGGGACAACGAGTTCTCTCACGAAGTAGAATGGGACACCTCTTGAGGGAATCCCATTTGACATACCCTCATGCGTTATAATTTGGTAGAGGCAAATGTTTGATAGTTTTGTTTGCTATGTTTGTTATCTTAGGACAAGTATTGATTAATAATTGTGCTAGGATATTCAATTCTTGGGTAAAATATATCGGAAGGGACAATGAGTTCTATTATGAAGTGGAATAGGACGCCTCGTGAGGGAATTCCATTTTTCGTACTCTTTCGCAATATAACCTGGAGGAGATGAATATCCTATTGTGATGTGTGTCATGAGTGTTAGTTTAGAATTTGTGTTTGATAAGTATAGAATGAATTAACTCATGAAGTGTTATATGACACTTCATAAGGGAACTCTGCTTACCATCTACCATAAGTATTTTATAATATATTTAAATTTTAGGAATGGTAGATTTTAGGGGTATTGCAAACTAGTAGTTATAAATTTGGAGCGGAAATAGGTACCTTGAGATTAGTCGGGATTGTCGATAATAATTCTAGCGTGGAAAGTAACAATATTGAGAGGTGTGATTTCTTAGTTACCTTTGGACATTACCGGGAACTGACTTCAAGTCCAGTATTCATCATGATTCCGGTAATGCTAATTTCGAGGATGAATTTTCTATAAGGAGGGAATGATGTAAAGACATATTTTTCCTTGTAATAAAATAATATCAAAATATTATTTTTCTTCTGTGGAATACTGGTGGAGTATAATGTGGCACGTGCGGGACTATTCTATAGCGCCTACGGTAACGTAAGTGCACAGCGGTTAAGTCCGAGAGATGGTGCGCATAGGCTGCTGTGCACGGGAAAACACAGACTTTTCGTCCGATCAGGGCTGTTAGGCTCTAACTCTGGAACTCAGGTGAGACTTCCAGGAACACTTTAACATCACCTCAGGGGTTGGAAACATTCCCCCAGGTATGTTTTTACTACGTATGGGAGCTGGGCTCGCGTAGAGAGAAATCGGGCACCTTTCGCACACGAAGGGTAAAATGGTCATTTTCAAAAAATGGACTATTCTGCAAAATTACCAATTTTTTTTTTAGACCTAAGTGTAATATAAAAATAGATGTTTTGGGTATTATATATATATATATATATATATATATATATATATATATATATATATATATATATATATATATATATATATATATATATATATATATATATATATATATATATATATATATATATATATATATATATATATATATATATATATATATATATATATAGAGAATACGGGGTATGAGCTGACAGCCCATTTGCTGAAATGGGCTGTCAGCAGGAGCCGTCCGATTGGATGATCACCACCGTTTAAAAAAAAAAATAAAAAAAAAACTGTGTTCTGTTAACACAGACAGCTGGCCCTTTCTCTCTCTCTCTCTCTCTCTCTCTCTCTCTCTCACGAGCTCGAGCAGCAGGCTAGCAGCCGGCTGTTAAAACCCGGCGGACATCCGACGAGCCCCGACCCCTCCGGCGGCCTCCGTCCCCACCCGGCGGACATCCGACGAGCCCCCGGCGGACATCCAACAGAAACCCGGCGGATACCCGACGCCCCGGCGGACATCCGACGAGCCCCGACCCGCTCCGGCGACCCTGTCCCCCTCCGGCAGCCCTCCGAAGCCCTCCGACAGCCACCCCGGCGCCGGGGTGGCTGTCGGAGGGCGTCGGAGGGCTGCCGGAGGGGGACAGGGTCGCCGGAGCGGGTCGGGGCTCGTCGGATGTCCGCCGGGGCGTCGGGTATCCGCCGGGTTTCTGTCGGATGTCCGCCGGGTGGGGACGGAGGCCGCCGGAGGGGTCGGGGCTCGTCGGATGTCCGCCGGGTTTTAACAGCCGGCTGCTAGCCTGCTGCTCGAGCTCGTGAGAGAGAGAGAGAAAAAGGGCCAGCTGTCTGTGTTAACAGCAACACAGTTTGTTTTTTTTTTTTTTTTTAAAGGGTGGTGATCATCCAATCGGACGGCTCCTGCTGACAGCCCATTTCAGCAAATGGGCTGTCAGCTCATACCCCGTATTCTATATATATATATATATATATATATATATATATATATATATATATATATATATATATATATATATATATATTTAGGGTTTTTAGTGATAAAGCCTAATCCTAAGGTCAGTTAGCCCTAAGCCGAGTCTTAATCGGATTTTAGCCCCTCTAATTGCGCTTAGCACTAATCAAACCCTAAGTCATCTCATGATAAGTCTTGTGGGACTCACATGCTATCACATGACATCACACCCATGTGCATGCCATGTGAAAATAATTAGTAAAACTAGTTAGGAACTAACCTAAGTTAGGGACTAAACTAGGTTAGTTTATACCCTAATCTAGCCTAAATTTCATCCTTAAAACCTAACTAGACTTAACCTAAACCTAAAGGAGACTAAATGGATGGAAAGTGGGGCCCACATGACATCATTCCATGTGCTCCCACGGTGAAATAAACTACAAAATCGTAATTTGGGATTAACCTAACCTAGTAAGAAAACTAGGTTAGATTAACACCTAATCTAGCCTAAATTAGATCCTAGAAACGTAATTAAACCTAAACAAAACCTAATAAAAATTTAATGAAAGCAAGGTGTGGCCCACATAAAGTCATCTCCACCCCCTCCATGTGCTAAGCAAAGACTTTGATGATAGTTTAGGTTTGGCCTTATCAAAAATGACAAAACCATTTGATTTTTCCTTTTTTTTTACCCCTTCACTTCCCCTTCATCAAAGCCACGAAAATGCCTCCCCCTCCTCTGATATGTTCAGTCCCTAGGATCCCATGAAACCCAAAACCCAGCTCCTTTGAGCTTCCAAAAATGCCATGGTTGCTTACTAGTTTTGCTTGGTAAAAACAGGGAAAAAGAGAATAAAAAGAAGGAGAAGAAGAAGAAGAGAAGGAGAGGAGGGCCAAGGATTTGAGGAACTTCCCACATGTACAAAAGGTAAGCTACAATAGGTTGGTTTAGGGTGCCATGATAGTTTAGATCAAATTTTAGGTGATTTCATCCATGAGTTTTAGGTTTAAATCCATGATTTTAATTAAAAAGCATGCTAGCTAGTATTCTTCATTTTTGAACCTATAGTCCATGCTTAAAAATAAAATTTAAGCATGTTATTACTAAATCTAATGCTTTGCTAAATTCGATTCAGAGAGATTTGCTTCTCCGAATCTCGTACTTTCGAAGAACGAGTCGTGTTCTTGAGATTTCTAAAATTTTGAGATGAAAACCACACAAATAGTGGTTTTCGATTCGAAAAATCTAAATCCTTTTATCCTAACTTGTTTGTGGATTAATTAGGTAAAATAATAAATGACATTATCATGATATATTTTGGTAAATAGGTAAATAGCATTATAATGACATCGTGATGACCTATTTTGCTAAATAACTTAAAAAACCCTATTTATGACTCCATAATGACTTCATCTCAAATAAATCAATTAAATAACTTCATGACATCATCCATACTTGTTCAGGGATAGTACGGTATGAAGACGAGTATAATACGATGGATTTATACACGTATTCCGCCCATATAAAACGTGTATTATACTGTATTATGTCCGTATAAGAACCGTATTAAAATGAATTAAACAAATAATTCAATAAATCCTTTATGACATCATAATGACATCATTTAAATAAAAAAATAAAATAAACTAATTAATAAATAAATTAAATAATTAAATTAATAAATGATTATTAAATTAAATTATTAATTAATTAATTAGTTAATTAATTAATTAATTTAAAAAATTAAAAGAAAAATATTATTTGCTCGAGTCATGTGCAGTCGACTTAATATAGTAGTGGACCAGTTAGAACGATGAAATAGACTGTTCGGGCCATCTATTCGGGCCGGGAGAAAATTTGGGTTTAAACCTATAGACGTTAGATTAGGTGGTCAAACTGTCGTTCGTGACAGTTAAACCCACCACATAATCTAATATAAGAAAATCCTATATATTTTAAGGACATGTGCAACTTGATCATAGCTGATGGCCAACCTTCGGGCCGGGGACCGCATTAATATCCGAGAAAAGGGGCGGAAGCTCTGCCCGTTTTTTCTCCAAGTATTGAGTCAAGTCTCTAGCCTATCTAAAGGTGTTATCTTACTCTCTTTGAAGTGTGTGTCACCTATAGGTCTAAGGATACGTGTGGCCTGACCACAGCCAATGAACGACTTTCGGGCCGGGGAATATTTAAATATACTGAAAAGGGGGCAGAAGCTCTGCCCGTTTTTCTAGTTTATATTGATCTAACTCCCTGAACCTATCCAAGTTTACCAAAATTAGGGCTAGTTTCTATCTATTATTTAGACCTCTCAGAATGCCTTTATAGGTTATCCAAGTGTAACCCTAGTTAAGGGAAGTAATGACCACACATAGTTCCAGTTAGGTCCAACTCATAACATCGCTTATCACATAGTATGAGGGTGAACTTGGTTACCTTGGACTTGTACAATTATTGCATTTGACTCGAAAGGTCCTCATGACCCTTTGGGTAGGGACGAGTCGGTTGGATGGTGGTGGTTCCTTGTGGGTACCCTAGACTAGTGGTGTTTCGTATTATAAGGACGTCCCTTATAGAATTGATAGTTGGAACTAAGGTACCTCTATAGCGTGCAGAGGATTATCCTCTACCGAGTTTAGGTCGAAATATATTGTGTCGCCTTCTTCTTGAGAATGACGCATCATGTCATCGTTAGGTTAGGGTAGAGGAGTCATACATTAGCATAGGTAAATCCGGGTGTGCCTACGGTACCGTTATCGTACTGTAGGAGTCATGTTCCCTATCCCTATTGGGTTAGGGGGATACCTCTCCTGCTTACTGATGACGATACTTAGCAACGTAGGTGATTTAGAAAAGACTAAATAAGAATAGCATATGAAAAAGCATTGCATAACCCTTGTACCGTTATCGTACTATAGGAGTCGTGTTCTCTGTCCTTATTTGGTTGGGGAGTGACTCCCCTACTCATCAACGACGTTGCATAGACATACAAGCAAATTAGGTAGTTGGATTGTATAGGTGGGATAGGAAACCATAACATTACGGCGGTATCACTATCGTGCTGTAGGAGCCGTGTCCCCTATCCCTATCGGGTTAGGGGGATGCCCCTCTTGCTTATTGACGATGATGCAAGGTCACATAGTCAGATTAGGGATTTTTAATATGAAGTATTCTGTATAGTTATGTGGATGCATTAGGAGTTGATTTGATGGTTAAGTAGGACTAAAGTTTCTTAGCGAGTTTAGAGCAATACCTGGTATAGTTAGGGGCATGTCTTATGTCTGGATATGGTTGGGAGGACACGTCCTCTAGCCACTGAAGGTATTTGTATATTTATGTGAGCAATACATTAGGTATTGCTTTGTGTATGTGATTGAATTCTTCTCGAGTAGCTATGCCACGAAGGACGACCAGACCCTAGGGTCTGGTATTAGTCTTTAGTCTATGACTTATACTAGTAGGGTAGGAGTTGTTTCTAACGTAGTAGGTCCTAACTAAGCATACGGAAAATAAGGAGATTGCCACGTGCGGATAGGTGTAAACCTATATCACACGCAGTTGGTGATCCCGTTGTTGTATGCTAGGATAGAATGTACTATATAAAACTAGAAATATATTATACTTAGGCTTTTACGAATGACTTGGAGGTAGGATCATCCCCTACTCTCTTTGTTCGTTACACAGATACGTAGACGTGTGTTCTGTATTCTTAGCCCTAGTTTAGGGGAATAGTGATACCATAATCATCGTCTAACTCATAATCTCGCCTTTGGCATATATGGAGTTGAGGTTGACATGGTAGTGCCGGACCATTTTGGTTGGCATGGTTGACTTGTGTACAATCCTGACCAATTGGGGGATGAGTCTTTGGGTGGTGGTAGTCTCTTTCTAGTACCCTAAGACTAGTAGCGTTTAGCCTTTTAGGGTTTGGTTTTAATTAAGATCAGACCGTTAGCTTAGTTGTAGGAGTTAGGGTTACTTCCTAACCATCATTTGGATAATTCAGATCTATATTGTGATTATAGGATTAGCTATAGTTTAGGGAGATAGTGATACCATAGTCGTCATCTAACTCGTAGTATCGTCCTTGGCGTGGAGTTGAGGTTGATATGGTAGCACCGGACTGGTTTGGTTGGTGTGGTTGACTCATGCAAAATCCTGACCAATTGGGGGATGAGTCTTTGGGTTGTGGTAGTCTCTTTCAAGTACCCTAAGTCTAGTGATTAAATGTTGTGATAGTGTGAGTTATTATTCTATCCCTAGATTAGAGCAATCAAAGACACACGGATGCACCAGACCAGTTGGATTGGTGTATAGACTTGTAGGTCGGGCTGGTAGTCAGATGAGTCTTTGGTTGTAGTGTTCTTTCTTGAGTATCCTAAGACTAGTGGTTAGATTTATGATCTTGATCGTATGATAAGGGCTTTGGTTGTAGAAGTCTATGCTTGATCGTAATGAGTATAGTAGTATTAACATAACTGATAAAGGTTTTAGGACAAGTCAAGACTCAGTGTTCTCCAAGAGATGACATTTCATAAGATTCGATATTATTCGAATAATGATATTCTTGTATTATCTAAGGAACTAGAGGTATGACTTTAATTGAGATACGAGTGAGATTTGATATTATTCGAACAATGATATTCATTGAATATTAAAAATAACAAAGGTATGATACTAACCGAAATAAGATTAACAATTAGTATTAGTCAAGATAATATGATTTAAAGTCAAGAAATAATAAAAGGTGTAATATAACTTGAAATATGGTGCTAGAACGAAATGGTCTGATTAGGTTGAACTAAAGGATGATATCGATTAAAGCACCATTCATTATGTTTATCAGTTTCTTTTCATAGAATTAGCGTGGCTCTTACTGAGTCACTTAGTTGTCTAAGTGACTTAGGGTTTGTGCGTGTGGTCTTTTTGGGCACAAAACCAGGTATAAGGAATAGTTGAGTTCGTGGATCAGACGAACGGATGAAGCCGATAGAGTAGCGGATCTAGGAGTTATGGAGCAGTTGTGGAGCTGCTGTGTGGAGAGCTAAAGCAGGAGCTAGAGCAGGACTTGTGGGGGAAAATCTTCATGCCGACCCGAAGTCTTCGCCTCACCAGTCAATTGAGGTTTGATTCGAAGAGATCGTTGCTCGATCTTTTGATTGGAGTTGCAGCTTTTGATATGTAAACAGAGAGATGCAATCAGAGATAGTGTTGACACGAGAAGTGATCTCGGAGTTCAGCCGGAGCCTACGTCTCCGTGCTATAGGGAGCAACCCGAATTCACTAACGCTTTTCTCGAAGTAACCTCGACAGGCTGAGTGTTACTAAAGTCTCTTTGATCTCTTCGGATACAAGAAGAAGATCAAGAAGAGTTGAAGGTTGAGAGGGTTGGAACTTCTATCTCTCTAATTTTTGAAATCAGATATCAGATGATGATGGCACTGGACTTTCTTTCTGGATTTTCTCTCTGGATTTCAGATCGGGATCTCGGGCCCTTTTACATTCGAAGGCTCTGCTATTTATAGAATTCCCGGGGAGGAATTCCGGGGTAAACGGCGGTTTTTGCTGTCGTATCTGGGGATCCTCCAGGTAAAGCTGATGGGTCCCGCTGTTGCCTTCGGGGGCCCACCAGGCAGGGCCAGTGGGTCCCGCTGTGGTACTCGGGGGCCCACTAGGCAGGGCCGATGGGTCCCGCTGTTTGTCTTCAGGGGCCCACCAGGCAGGGCCAGTGGGTCCCGCTGTAGTCTTTGGGGGGCCACCAGGCAGGGCCAGTGGGTCCCGCTGTAGTACTCGGGGGGCCCACCAGGCAGGGCCGGCGGGTCCCGCTGTAGTCTTTGGGGGCCCACCAGGCAGGGCCAGTGGGTCCCGCTGTAGTACTCGGGGGGCCCACCAGGCAGGGCCGGCGGGTCCCGCTGTTTGCAGACTTCTTGCAAAAATTTGCACCCACAGGACTATTAGATTCAGTACTGGTCTTAGTTAGACCAGTAGGATATTGTAGTGAATTCTAAATGATGAAATATAAAGACTGTTGATACATATATAGAGAGAGTTTGCTTCTGGTGGTGTATTATTTTGGCTCGAAATATCAACTGCTTCAACTAATCTAAATTTTAAAATTAATGAGTATTTGGAGGCTCATGGACTAATTCAGAGTGACGTGAGGAATGACTCACCTTCTAGGCTCGAGTCTCGTGATCCTATGAGAGTGACACTCTTAGAAGAGTTGAGGAAATTGCCTTCCTCCTTTCAAGAGTGATGTCCTCTGACAGTCGAGCAATTCCTCTCTTTTATAAATAGTTTTCTTATCTTTCTTGCGAGGGCGGTTGTTCCAATGTCTTCAGGTATTGGGTCAATCCGAGCAAGGAAGAACAAACTAAACTTAAAACACCTTTTCTTTTTTTTCAAAAAAAAAAAAAATGGCAGTGAAATAGTTTATGCCCGGGGGTTCTCGCGCTACAGAGCTGAAATCTAGGGCGTGACAGATCGGCCCCAGCCCCACCGGTCCGGCTAGCTAGACCAACATGCCAAGTCGAGCCGAGCAACACGTGTCGTCATCTGATCGGCGTGGCGGGAACCCCTTCTAAAGTGGTCAGAAATAATCAATAACTCTTGTTGAGATTCTGTTATTCTTTCTAATCATAACGGATCGAAAACACTCTATTGAGATAACAACCATAATTGGCGTAAAGGAAGCTAGTTCAGAGCTAGTGGTGGATTCTCCGCCCTAGATCTTCCCTACTTGATATCTCTTCTTAGTTTAATCGCTTAATATTAGTTTTTATTAAATTTGCAAATCACTACACAACTCTATTTCTCTAATTCCTTTAATCCATAAAATTAAACTTAAAGTTACCTAATCACAATCCCTGATGACGATACCGGTATTAACCCTTTAACAATTCCGCTAAAGATAGCAGTGTGGTTGGAATCGATCAAGAATCAAAAAGCAAAACAAGATAATTTAATTATAAATAGCAAAAGCGCACAACAAAGGGTCTTCCCAAAAGAATTTAGGGTTGGAAGTCACGATTAATGCTGTAGGAATTAACCCTTCGTAGGTCTCCTCATGTCATTTACAAAAACACGTCATAACAACAAATGTGATAACCAAGTGCAAAGTTATGCTCGTTTAAACTTCTGACGATCATAGACATCAAGGTGGGGCATGACCCACTGAAAAGTGGCAAAAAAAGGAGCAAACAACAAATTTACAAAATATTACTATAAATAGAAAAGGTGTTCGAAAAAGGGTCTTCATAAAAGATTTTGGGCTTGAAAGTCATGGCTAATCCTGTTAATATTTATTCCTCGTATAACTCATCATACTATTTTCTAAAATAGGTCATAATAGCAAATGCGCTAACCAAGTGTAAAGTTACGTTTGTTCAAACTTTCAATGATCCTATACCATAAAGTGGGGCACGACCCTCTAAAAAGTGGCAAAAAAAGGGGCAAATACAAAAACTAGAAAAATTTACTATAAACAAAAAAAAATGTATAAAAAATGGTCTTCCCAAAAGATTTTGGGCTTGGAAGTTGCGATAAATCCCGGTGCATTTACCCCACGTATGGCTCATAATGCCATTTTCAAAAATAGGTCATAATAGCAAATGGGCTAATCGAGCGCAAAGTAACGCTTTTTCAAACTTCTAACAAACCTAGACCTCTAGGTGGGGCCACGACCCGCTTAAAAGTGGCAAAAAAATGACTAAACACCAAAACAAAAATATATTACTATAAATAGAAAAAGTGCCTGAAAAATGAACTTCACAAAATATTTTGGGCTTGGAAGTCATAGTTAATCCATTCGGCATTAATCCCTCGTAGTGCTCGTCATGTCATTTCCAAAAATATGTCATAATAGCAAATATGCTAACCGAGTGCAAAATTACGCTCATTCAAACATTCGACGATTCTTGCCCTCCAAGTGGGCCATGACCTGCTGAAAAGTCGCAAAAAAATGGACCAAACACCAAAACAAAAAAATTATATTATAAATAACAAAAGTGCACAGAGGAAGGGCACAAAAAGGTCCAAAGATCGAAATGGGGCCCCAGTAAGCAACATATTTGCTATTTAGTAAATTTCATAATCCCGACATCAATGGCCCTAATTCACATATGCGAACAAGGCACAATGGCCTTGAGGAAAAGTTCGCTCCAAAGTGTCCATACCGAGAGTCGAACATGGAAGCTCAATAATTTTTTTTTTTTGAGAACCCCTCCAAGAGGAGGGAGGGTTAGGCATCCCCTGACCAGTTATATTAACAAAAGATCAGGTTACAATGCGGTTACAAAGAGTACATGCTTCTACACTAAAGTACTGTACCCAAGGGATGATCCACAACTTAAAGATCGAAACAACGGATGTCCGAAGTTCCTCCTCCCCTACTGCTTTGCCGTTGAAAATATGATTGTTCCTCTCGAGCCAAATTACCCAAAGCACCGCCATTTCCAAGATGTCCCACGAGGCTCTAATTTTTTTCTTGACCCTCCTCTTTCTCCAGGTATACCATAGGGCTTTTAAACTTCTTGGGTGGGATGCTATATCACAGTTACTCTTGAAATGGTCCCACACTCCCTTTGCCAAAGGGAATCCGAGAAGGAGGTGGGAAGCACTCTCTTCTTTGGTGTAATAGACACTACAAAAAAAACAGTTATTACCAACGAACAATATCCGTCAGTAATATTACATTTCCGTCGGTAATATTTTATAGTGACGGAAGAAATTTCCATCGCTGGCTGTCGGAAAAAAAAGCGTCGGAAAAACAATACGACGGACCAAATATTACCGTCGGTAATAATAATTAATACCGACGGTAATATTAAAGCCATTGGTAATATTTAAATAATTAAAAATTAATATAATATATTATTACCGACGATATATAATATGCCGTCGGTAATAATATATATAAGCATTTTACCGACGGTTACTGTACATACCGTCGGTAATAATATATATATTACCGACGGCTATATATTTACCGTCGGTAATAATATATATATTACCGATGGATATTATATTCCGTCGGCAAATTTTTAATAATTTAAAAAGAGTAAATACTTTATTACCGACAGAATATTAATTTCCGTCGGTAATAAGTATATATGTTTTTTTTTAATAAATTTACCTAAATAATGTTATTTAATTCCTGTGATTTACAACAATACCACAATATATTACCTTAATTTATCAAATATTACCACAATTTATAAAATATTACCGCAAATTATCAAATATTACCTAAATTGATAAAATATTACAGCAAATTATCAAATATTACCACAATACCCGACAATTATAACAATTAATACCCGACAATTATAGACAAGAACAAAAAATAACCACATATTACAAAATAATATTTACACAATCCAAAACTGAGAGATAATACATGCCCTATCTCAACCACCCCACGCGGCCCGCCACCAACGCTGGTGCTCTCATCGATCCCCTGACGCCGCCCTGCTCCTGCAATTAACATGTATTTGTTAAAAAAATGGTTTATATCTATAACTGAGTCTAAGCGTTTAAAAATCATAAGTTAGGGTGTTTCAGCTTTGAAATAGGTTTGGATTCGATCGGATCCGTATCCGATAATTCGAAGTTGGAATTATTCCTTATTTCGGACTTGCGAGCGAGTTCTAATTGGATATTTGACCAATTTACGCTCTGATTCACCGATTTAGAGTCTAAGTGTTGGAAAATCAAAAGTTAGTGTGTTTCGGATATGAAATAGGTTTGGATTCGATCAGATCGTCATCGGATCGATCGGCCTTTGATAATTCGAAGTTGGAATTATTCCGTATTTCAGACTTGCGAGCGAGTTCTAATTGGATATTTGACCAATTTATGCTCCGATTCACCGATTTAGAGTCTAAGTGTTGGAAAATCATAAGTTAGCGTGTTTCGGATATGAAATAGGTTTGGATTCGATCGGATCATCATCGGATCGGCATCCGATAATTCGAACTTGGAATTATTCCGTATTTCGGACTTGCGAGTGGGTTCTAATTGGATATTTGAACAATTTACGATCCGATTCACCGATTTAGAGTCTAAGTGTTGGAAAACCATAAGTTAGCGTGTTTCGGATATGAAATAGGTTTGGATTCGATCGGATCGTCATCGGATCGGTATCCGATAATTCAAAGTTGGAATTATTCCGTATTTTGAACTTGCGAGCGGGTTCTAATTCGATATTTGACCAATTTACGATCCGATTCACCGATTTAGAGTCTCAGTGTTGGAAAATCATAAGTTAGCGTGTTTCAGATATGAAATAGGTTTGGATTCGATCGGATCGTCATCCGATAATTCGAAGTTGGAATTATTCCGTATTTTGGACTTGCGAGCGGGTTCTAATTGGATATATGACCAATTTACGATCCGATTCACCGATTTAGAGTCTAAGTGTTGGAAAATCATAAGTTAGCGTGTTTCGGATATGAAATAGGTTTGGATTCGATCGGATCGTCATCGGATCGGCATCTGATAATTCGAAATTAAAATTATTCTGTATTTCGGACTTACGAGCGCGTTCTAATTGGATATTTGACCAATTTACGCTCCGATTCACCGATTTAGAGTATAAGTGTTGGGAAATCATAAGTTAACGTGTTACGGATATGAAATAGGTATGGATTCGATCTGATCGTCATCGGATTGGCATCCGATAATTCAAATTTGGAATTATTCCGTATTTCGGACTTGCGAGCGGGTTCTAATTGGATATTTGAACAATTTACGATCCGATTCACCGATTTAGAGTCTAAGTGTTGGAAAATCATAAGTTAGCGTGTTTCGGATTTGAAATAGATTTGGATTCGATCGGATCGTCATCAGATCGGCATTCGATAATTCGAAGTTGGAATTATTCCGTATTTCGGACTTGTGAGCGGGTTCTAATTGGATATTTGACCAATTTATGATCCGATTCACCGATTTAGAGTCTAAGTGTTGGAAAATCATAAGTTAGCGTGTTTTGGATTTGAAATAGGTTTGGATTCGATCGGATCGTCATCGGATAATTCGAAGTTGGAATTATTCTGTATTTTGGACTTTCGAGCGAGTTCTAACTGGATATTTGACCAATTTACGCTCCGATTCACCGATTTAGAGTCTAAGTGTAGGGAAATAATAAGTTAGCGTGTTTCGGATATGAAATAGGTTTGGATTCGATCCGATCGTCATCGGATAGGCATCCGATAATTCAAACTTAGAATTATTCCGTATTTCGGACTTGCGAGCGCGTTCTAATTGGATATTTGACCAATTTACGCTCCGATTCACCGATTTAGAGTCTAAGTATTGAGAAATCATAAATTAGCGTGTTTCGGATATGAAATAGGTTTGGATTCGATCCGATCGTCATCGGATCGGCATCCGATAATTCGAACTTTGAATTATTCCGTATTTCAGACTTGCGAGCGCGTTCTAATTGGATATTTGACCAATTTACGCTCCGATTCACCGATTTAGAGTCTAAGTGTTGGGAAATCATAAGTTAGCGTGTTTCGGATATGAAATAGGTTTGGATTCGATCCGATCGTCATCGGATCGGTATCCGATAATTCGAAGTTGGAATTATTCTTTATTTCGGACTTGTGAGCGAGTTCTAATTGGAAATTTGACCAATTTATGATCCGATTCACCGATTTAGAGTCTAAGTGTTGGAAAATAGTAAGTTAGCGTGTTTCGGATATGAAATAGGTTTGGATTCGATCAGATCGTCATCGGATCGGCATCCGATAATTTGAACTGGGAATTATTCCGTATTTCGGACTTTCGAGCGAGTTCTAATTGGATATTTGACCAATTTACGCTCCGATTCACCGATTTAGAGTCTAAGTGTTGGAAAATCATAAATTAGCGTGTTTCGGATTTGAAATAGGTTTGGATTCGATCGGATCATCATCGGATCAGCATGCGATAATTCGAAGTTAGAATTATTCCGTATTTCGGACTTACGAGCGGGTTCTAATTGGTTCTTTGACCAATTTACGCTCCGATTCACCGATTTAGAGTATAAGTGTTGGAAAATCATAAGTTAGCGTGTTTCGGATTTCAAATATGTTTGGATTTGATCGGATCGTCATCGGATCGCCATCCGATAATTCAAAGTTGGAATTATTCCGTATTTTGGACTTGCGAGCGCATTCTAAGTGGATATTTGTCCAATTTACGCTCCGATTCACCGATTTAGAGTCTTAGTGTTGGGAAATCATAAGTTAGCGTGTTCCGGATATGAAATAGGTATGGATTCGATCCGATCGTCATCGGATCGATATTCGATAATTCGAATTTGGAATTATTCCGTATTTTGGACTTGCGAGCTGGTTCTAATTGGATATTTGAACAATTTACGATCCGATTCACCGATTTAGAGTCTAAGTGTTGGAAAATCATAAGTTAGCGTGTGTCGGATTTGAAATAGGTTTGGATTCGATCGGATCGTCATCCGATAATTCGAAGTTGGAATTATTCCATATTTCGGACTTGCGAGCGCGTTCTAATTGGATATTTGACCAATTTACGCTCCGATTCACCGATTTAGAGTCTAAGTGTTGGGAAATCATAAGTTAGCGTGTTTCGGATATGAAATAGGTATGGATTCGATCCGATCATCTTCGGATCGGCATCCGATAATTCGAATTTGTAATTATTCCGTATTTCAGACTTGCGAGCGGGTTCTAATTGGATATTTGAACAATTTATGATCCGATTCACCGATTTAGAGTCTAAGTTTTGGGAAATCATAAGTTAGCATGTTTCGGATATGAAATAGGTTTGGATTCGATCCGATCGTCATCGGATCGGCATCCGATAATTTGAACTTGGAATTATTCCATATTTCGGACTTGCGAGCGCGTTCTAATTGGATATTTGACCAATTTACGATCCGATTCACCGATTTAGAGTCTAAGTGTTGGAAAATCATAAGTTAGCGTGTTTCGGATATGAAATAGGTTTGGATTCGATCCTATCGTTATCGGATCGGCATGCGATAATTCGAACTTTGAATTATTCTGTATTTCGGACTTGCGAGCGGGTTCTAATTAGATATTTGACCAATTTACGATCCGATTCACCGATTTAGAGTCTAAGTGTTGGAAAATCATAAGTTAGCGTGTTTCGGATATGAAATAGGTTTGGATTCGATCGGATCGTCATCGGATCGGCATCCGATAATTTGAACTTGGAATTATTCCGTATTTCGGACTTGCGAGCGGGTTCTAATTGGATATTTGACCAATTTACGCTCCGATTCACCGATTTAGAGTCTAAGTGTTGGAAAATCATAAGTTAGCGTGTTTCGGATATGAAATAGGTTTGGATTCGATCGGATCGTCATCGGATCGGCATCCGATAATTCGTAGTTGGAATTATTCCGTATTTCGGACTTGCGAGCGGGTTCTAATTGATATTTGACCAATTTACGATCCGATTCACCGATTTAGAGTCTAAGTGTTGGAAAATCATAAGTTAGCGTGTTTCAGATATGAAATAGGTTTGGATTCGATCGGATCGTCATCCGATATTTCGAAGTTGGAATTATTCCGTGTTTCGGACTTGCGAGCGCGTTCTAATTGGATATTTGACCAATTTACGCTCCGATTCACCGATTTAGAGTCTAAGTGTTGGAAAATCATAAGTTAGCGTGTTTCGGATTTAAAATAGGTTTGGATTCGATCGGATCATCATCGGATCGGCATCCGATAATTTGAAGTTGGAATTATTCCATATTTCGGACTTGCGAGCGCGTTCTAATTGGATATTTGACCAATTTACGCTCCGATTCACCGATTTAGAGTCTAAGTGTTGGGAAATCATAAGTTAGCGTGTTTCGGATATGAAATAGGTATGGATTCGATCCGATCATCTTCGGATCGGCATCCGATAATTCGAATTTGGAATTATTCCGTATTTCAGACTTGCGAGCGGGTTCTAATTGGATATTTGAACAATTTATGATCCGATTCACCGATTTAGAGTCTAAGTGTTGGAAAATCATAAGTTAGCGTGTTTCGGATTTGAAATAGGTTTGGATTCGATCGGATCGTCATCGGATCGGCATCCGATAATTCGAAGTTGGAATTATTCTGTATTTCGGACTTGCGAGCGGGTTCTAATTGGATATTTGACCAATTTACGATCCGATTCACCGATTTAGAGTCTAAGTGTTGGAAAATCATAAGTTAGCGTGTTTCGGATTTGAAATAGGTTTGGATTCGATCGGATTGTCATCGGATCGGCATCCGATAATTTGAAGTTGGAATTATTCCGTATTTCCGAATTTCGAGTGAGTTCTAATTGGATATTTGACCAATTTTCGCTCCGATTCACCGATTTAGAGTCTAAGTGTTGGGAAATCATAAGTTAGCGTGTTTCGGATATGAAATAGGTTTGGATTCGATCCGATCGTCATCGGATCGGCATCCGATAATTCGAACTTGGAATTATTTCGTATTTCGGACTTGCGAGCGCGTTCTAATTGGATATTTGACCAATTTATGCTCCGATTCACCGATTTAGAGTCTAAGTGTTGGGAAATCATAAGTTAGCGTGTTTCGGATATGAAATAGGTTTGGATTCGATCTGATCGTCATCGGATCGGCATCCGATAATTCGAACTTGGAATTATTCCGTATTTCGGACTTGCAAGCGCGTTCTAATTGGATATTTGACCAATTTACTCTCCGATTCACCGATTTAGAGTCTAAGTGTTGGGAAATCATAAGTTAGCGTGTTTCGGATATGAAATAGGTTTGGATTCGATCCGATCGTCATCGGATGGCATCCGATAATTTGAACTTTGAATTATTCCCTATTTCGGACTTGCGAGCGCATTCTAATTGGATATTTGACCAATTTACGCTCCGATTCACCGATTTAGAGTCTAAGTGTTGGGAAATCATAAGTTAGCTTGTTTCGGTTATGAAATAGGTTTGGATTCGATCCGATCATCATCGGATCGGCATCCGATAATTTGAGCTTGGAATTATTCCGTATTTCGGACTTGCGAGCGCGTTCTAATTGGATATTAGACCAATTTACGCTCCGATTCACCGATTTAGAGTCTAAGTGTTGGGAAATCATAAGTTAGCGTGTTTCGGATATGAAATAGGTTTGGATTCGATCCGATCGTCATCGGATCGGCATCCGATAAGTTGAAGTTGGAATTATTACGTATTTCGGACTTGCGAGCGAGTTCTAATTGGATTTTTGACCAATTTACGATCCGATTCACCGATTTAGAGTCTAAGTGTTGGAAAATCATAAGTTAGCGTATTTCGGATATGAAATAGGTTTGGATTCGATCGGATCATCATCGGATCGGCATCCGATAATTCGAACTTGGAATTATTCCGTATTTTCGACTTTCGAGCGAGTTCTAATTGGATATTTCACCAATTTACGCTCCGATTCATCGATTTAGAGTCTAAGTGTTGGAAAATCTTAAGTTAGCGTGTTTCGGATTTGAAATAGGTTTGGATTCGATCGGATCATCATTGGATCGGCATCCGATAAATTGAAGTTGAAATTATTCCGTATTTCGGACTTGCGAGCGGGTTCTAATTGGATATTTGACCAATTTACGCTCCGATTCACCGATTTAGAGTCTAAGTGTTGGAAAATCATAAGTTAGCGTGTTTCTGATTTGAAATAGGTTTGGATTCGATCGGATCGGCATCCGATAATTCGAAGTTTAAATTATTCCGTATTTAGGACTTTCGAGTGAGTTCTAATTGGATATTTGACCAATTTACGCTCCGTTGGAAAATCATAAGTTAGCGTGTTTTGGATATGAAATAGGTTTGGATTCGATCGGATCGGTATCCGATAATTCGAACTTGGAATTATTCTGTATTTTGAACTTGCGAGCGCGTTCTAATTGGATATTTGACCAATTTACGCTCCGATTCACCGATTTAGAGTCTAAATGTTGGGAAATCATAAGTTAGCGTGTTTCGGACATGAAATAGGTTTGGATTCGATCCGATCATCATCGGATCGGCATCCGATAATTCAAACTTGGAATGATTCTGTATTTCGGACTTGCGAGCGCGTTCTAATTGGATATTTGACCAATTTACGCTCCGATTCACCGATTTAGAGTCTAAGTGTTGGGAAATCATAAGTTAGCGTGTTTCGGATATGAAATAGGTTTGGATTCGATTCGATCGTCATCGGATCGGCATCCGATAAATCGAACTCAGAATTATTCCGTATTTTGGACTTGCGAGCGCGTTCTAATTGGATATTTGACCAATTTACGCTCCGATTCACCGATTTAGAGTCTATGTGTTGGGAAATCATAAGTTAGCGTGTTTCGGATATGAAATAGGTTTGGATTCGATCTGATCGTCATCGGATCAGCATCCGATAATTCAAACTTTGAATTATTCCGTATTTCGGACTTGCGAGCGAGTTCTAATTGGATATTTGACCAATTTACGCTTCGATTCACTGATTTAGAGTCTAAGTGTTGGGAAATCATAAGTTAGCGTGTTTCGGATATGAAATAGGTTTGGATTCGATCCGATCGTCACCGGATCGGCATCCGATAATTCGAAGTTAGAATTATTCTGTATTTCGGACTTGCGAGCGGGTTCTAATTGGATATTTGACCAATTTACGATCTGATTCACCGATTTAGAGTCTAAGTGTTGGAAAATCATAAGTTAGCGTGCTACAGACATGAAATAGGTTTGGATTCGATCGGATCATCATCGGATCGGCATCCGATAATTCAAGGTTGGAATTATTCCGTATTTCGGACTTGCGAGCGGGTTCTAATTGGATATTTGACCAATTTACGCTCTGATTCACCGATTTAGAGTCTAAGTGTTGGAAAATCATAAGTTAGCGTGTTTCGGATTTGAAATAGGTTTGGATTCGATCGGATCGTCATCGGATCGACATCCGATAATTTGAAGTTGGAATTATTCCGTATTTCGGACATGCGAGTGGGTTCTAATTGGATATTTGACCAATTTATGATCCGATTCACCGATTTAGAGTCTAAGTGTTGGAAAATCAAACGTTAGCGTGTTTCGGATATGAAATAGGTTTGGATTCGATCGGATCGTCATCGGATCGGAATCCGATAATTCGAAGTTGGAATTATTCCGTATTTCGGACTTGCGAGCGGGTTCTAATTGGATATTTGAACAATTTACGATCCGATTCACCGAATTAGAGTCTAAGTGTTGGAAAATCATAAGTTAGCGTGTTTCGGATATGAAATAGGTTTGGATTCGATCGGATCGTCATCGGATCGGCATCCGATAATTCGAAGTTGGAATTATTCCGTATTTTGGACTTGCGAGCAGGTTCTAATTGGATATTTGACCAATTTACGATCCGATTCACCGATTTAGAGTCTAAGTGTTGGAAAATCATAAGTTAGCGTGTTTCGGATATGAAATAGGTTTGGATTCGATCGGATCGTCATCGGATCGGTATCCGATAATTCAAAGTTGGAATTATTCCGTATTTCGGACTTGCGAGCGGGTTCTAATTGGATATTTGACCAATTTACGATCCGATTCACCGATTTAGAGTCTAAGTGTTGGAAAATCATAAGTTAGCGTGTTTCGGATATGAAATAGGTTTGGATTCGATCGGATCGTCATCGGATCGGCATCCGATTATTCGAAGTTGGAATTATTCCGTTTTTCAGACTTGCGAGCGGGTTCTAATTGGATATTTCACCAATTTACGATCCAATTCACCGATTTAGAGTCTTAGTGTTGGAAAATCATAAGTTAGCGTGTTTCGGATATGAAATAGGTTTGGATTCGATCGGATCGTCATCGGATCGGCATCCGATAATTTGAAGCTAGAATTATTCCATATTTCAGACTTGCGAGCGCGTTCTAATTGGATATTTGACCAATTTACGCTCCGATTCACCGATTTAGAGTCTAAGTGTTGGGAAATCATAAGTTAGCATGTTTTGGATATGAAATAGGTATGGATTCGATCCAATCGTCATCGGATCGGCATCCGATAATTTGAACATGGAATTATTCCGTATTTCGGACTTGCGAGTGTGTTCTAATTGGATATTTGACCAATTTACGCTCCGATTCACCGATTTAGAGTCTAAGTGTTGGGAAATCATAAGTTAGCGTGTTTTGGATATGAAATAGGTTTGGATTCGATCCGATCGTCATCGGATCGGCATCTGATAATTCGAACTTGGAATTATTCTGTATTTCGGACTTGCGAGCGTGTTCTAATTGGATATTTGACCAATTTACGCTCCGATTCACCGATTTAGAGTCTATGTGTTGGAAAATCTTAAGTGTGATAATATGATCTAAACTCAAATTAGTAAGATTCATATTTTTTGTTAATATTATTAAGATTAGTAAGTACCTGATCATGAGGATGAGCTACCGCTAGACCGGCTTATGAAGTCGTAAAATTTATGCTCCAGTTCCCTGCGAGCTTCTCTTTCCTCATCGAGGGCCTTCTTCTCCGCCTCAACCCTCTGCTCGAGGGCCTGCCTCTGCTCTCGCTCCGCCTCAACCCTCTGCTCGAGGGCCTACCTCTGCTCTCGCTCTGCGTCTAGCGCAGACTGCAGCTGAGTGATAGCACCGGTCTGGGTGTCCCATGCCCTCGAGCGCATACCCTCTCGTACAAAGTAGGAGGAGGGCGTGACTCCAAGGCCCGTATAGAGGACATGGCCGTGCGTGGCAGGTCTCAGCACAGTATCCATCGCTGAGTCGACAGATACTGAGCTGAAGGAGGAGCCGGCCTCACCCGACGGGGTCACCAGAAGTCGTATCCTTTCCTATATTAAAACAACCAATGATATTCAATGATATTTTATGGCATATGTATAAGAATATATTAACAGTAATTTAATTACTTACCACTTGCGAGGCAACCCTGTCGTCTAGAAATGCCCCATCGATACGGCACCTCCTAGAGGCCTCAAAAAGGTCAATCCTATTAGGCTCGTGGCCCAAGGACTGTGTCTGTTGGTCATATAAAATAAATAGATGAGTTAATATAACATGTATAGAGCTTTAAATAATAACAATGTTTGTATCATTTACCAGCTGCTGGGCAAGCTGGGGCATGGAGGTCCTCCCTTTCACTAGAGCAGGTGTCGTCGAGGCACTTCTATTCTGCTTGCCTTTAGTAGAACTCGCCTGTGTCAATCGATTAACTTTTGAAATATCAATACATATTTTTAGTATAACATTAAAACAAGTACGATCAACAAAATTATAATTATACCTGAAAGCGAGGGGTGGCCCAGTGAGCGACCAAAAACTGTAGAACGTGTAGCAGTGGCGCGTCTCTCATCCCGGCCGCAGCCTGTACCTCATCAGCCGGCTGGCCGACCAAGTAACCGTAGAGCTGGTAGAGCTCGTGACGGTAATCCCTGTACCGCTCACCCATCATCGTCCACAAGTCCTCCCGATGGGTGTCGGTTTCCATGTTCTCCCATTTAAATTTCTCCTGTAAAATCAATTTAGAAACAAGTTATTTTATCAAATCAAATTATAAAGAAGTACGATATTATTCTAAAATGCTTTAATGAAACTAACGTACCAAAAACTGCTGATACATCCTCTCCTTATAGGATGCATCAATGTTCTTCCACCCCCTTAACCCCACAATCGGGGCATTCCTTTCCTCCCTTACTATAATACCGACCCACGTGGTGGCGTCAGAAGCGTGCTCGCCCACAAAGGTCCTGCCGCTCCGCTGCAGGGAAAGCGGCTCGCGTAAGGTCGACAAGCGCCGGGTCGTCATCACGCCCCGGTCGCCTACGTGCCTGGTAATCCTCGACCCTGCAAATAAAATATACATCAGTACTGAAGAAGTATTTACAACATGTATAAAACTTTAGATTTAAACATTACCTGTGGGCGTAGACGCTGTAGCCGAGTGCTGAGCACTGCTCGAAGCTCCGGAGGCTGCGACCATATCAGGAGCTGGTGTGGAGAGAGAAACAACACTACCAGATCCGGACGGCTCAGCCTCGGATCCTAGGGTGGTAGCCAGAGCGCTCTGAGCTACCCCACCCCTGCCTCTACGAACATATGACCGTGATGCCATCTGAAACAGTTTAATTTACATATGAAACAGTAAGATTTACATATGAAACAATATGAAACAGTTTGATTTACATATGAAACAGTATGATTTATAAAACAATATTAAACAGTTTGATTTACATATAAAACGGTATGATTTACATATGAAACAGTATAAATTAATATGATATACATATGAAACAATATGATTTATATATGAAATAATTTGATTTAAATATGAAACAATTTGATTTACATACGGTCTAGTCATTTTCTGTCTCATCTCTATCACTCTCATCGCATCCCTCTTCTATCATTTGATCTGCATTCGCTGTCCAGTTTATATTGTCAACATCTTCATTTTCGTCGTGCACTGCGTCGACAATGATTATCTCATCATTCTGGTATGCATCCAAATCATCATCGATGACCCCCGCATCCTTGTCTCCCATGTCATAAAAATCTCTGGGTGGTGACCTGACTACAATTTGCCAATTTGAAGAGGTATTATCCGGTGCATAAAATATATGTTGCGCTTGAGAGTCAAGAATGAATGGATCTTGATATTGGGTATTCAATCTCTTGCCAGTGTTGATACTGTTAAAACCGTATTTGTTGACATTATAACCAGTCCCGCGATTATTAACATCATACCAATCGCATTTGAATAATACGATCTGATTTTGGCCAAGGAATTTAATCTCGAGAATCTCGTTGAGGATGTCGTAGAAGTCGATATTTTCTAATTCTTCTTGCTCACCGTTGACGACAACCCCACTATTTTGGGTTCTTCGTGATTTTTCACTATCTTTCGTTCGAAATCTATAACCGTTCACGATATAACCATCGTACGATATTGTGTCTTGCAAAGGACTACAAGATAAGCGCCAGAGATCCTCATTCATCAGCGGATCGTGGTTGTCGTGCAGCTCTTGTGCCTATAATAACCACATGACATTCATGATATGAACACATAATTATTGTTCGGTAATGGATATCAATAAAATTCAGTAATGATGTGAATACTTATGTGTTTCTCGAACCACGATGGAAATTCACGATCATGAATTTGGGGAGCATTTCGAGTACCCCGATTATTAATGATGGCTTTATGCTTCCTATTTTACAGGTTATGAATTAGATTATAATTAGCACATATACTTAACGAATGGACTGAAAGAATGAGTAAATGATCGTAAAATGCTTACTCAATGAATGGCCACACTTCATCACATTGACGCAACACATACATATGTGCCTGTTGAATCTCATCTACAGACAATCGACGGGTTTTGCCTCCTCCTACAGGTCTACCCATTTCGGCAAATATAGACAGACCCCCATCGAAGTCTATTGGACCACCGTCATAGTTCCACTCAAGTTGATTGAATCGCGTGTCTATACCATGTTGGTATCTTGAGCAGAATGTTAGACATTCTTCTGCTAGGTATCCTTCAGTAATTGATCCCTCCGGACGACTTTTATTACGAACATATGATTTCAATGTTCGCAAGTACCTAATTTGAGAAAAAAATATTTGGATGAATATATCAAGAACGATCAAATACATTATGCGAATGAGACGAGATGATTACCTCTCGATAAAATACATCCAGCGGTAATGAACTGGGCCGCCGAGTTTGGCCTCATTTGCCAAGTGAACGGTCAAATGCACCATGACATCAAAGAAGGAAGGTGGAAATATCATCTCTAGCTTGCACAATGTGATCGTAATATCCCTCTCCATCTGTTCAAGTTGGTCCACTCTAAGTACCTTCGAGCATAACTGTCTGAAAAAATTGCTGAGCTCAATTAACGGACCGGACACCTGTTCGGTTAAATTCCCACGTATAGCAAGAGATAACAATCGCTGCATAAGAACATGACAATCGTGGCTCTTTAATCCAGACAACTTCCGGCCGTTCTCTTGCACGCATCGTGCGATATTCGAAGAATAACCGTCTGGTGTTTTCACAGACCGTAGGAATGCACAAAAGGCTGCCTTTTGCTGTGAGCTCATGGTGTAGCATGCAACTGGCAACACATACTTATCCCCAATCTCTTGGGGATGAAGTGATTTTCGGATGTCCAACTCCTTAAGATCGAGACGAGATTTAAGATTATCCTTCGTCTTACCATCGAGATTCAGCAGTGTTCCTATAATGTTGTCACACATATTTTTCTCGATATGCATGACATCCAAGTTATGCCGCAAGAGTAGGCTGCTCCAATCGGTAGTTTAAAGAAAATACTCTTCTTCTTCCAGTTATGCTCACGCGTAGAATCTTCATGCGTTCTCTTCTTTTTACCTTTCCCAAGTGCCACGGCATCAAGCTGATCCAATTTGCACAAGACTTCTACCCCCGAAAGCTGCTCCGGGGCCTTTGCAAGTTCCTTCTTGCCGTTGAAAGCTCTTTTGTTCTGCCTCCACTTATGGCCGTCAACAAGGAATCTTCGATGGCCCATATAACAGAACTTGCCTTCGTTCTTCAACCGTAATGAATCTGTCTCCTTATTGCATGTAGGGCATGCCAATTTTCCTTTAGTACTCCACCCGGATAAGTTGGCATATGCAGGAAAATCGTTGATGGTCCATAGAAGTGCCGCATGCATCCGAAAATTCTAGCGCAACGAGGCATCATACGTATCGGCCCCAACTTCCCATAACTCGTTCAACTCCTCAATCAACGGCTGCAAGTAAACGTCAATATCATTACCAGGCGACCTGGGTCTGGGAATGAGCAAGGAGAGCATTGTGTATGGCTTTTTTAAGCACATCCAGGGAGGCAAATTGTATGGAACTAGGACAACTGGCCAAATGCTGTACGACACACTCATATTCCCAAAGGGATTGAAGCCATCGCTAGCAAGCCCTAACCTGACGTTACGAACTTCATATGCAAATTCAGGATAGGTATGATCAAAATCTTTCCACGTCAGAGAGTCGGCCGGATGTCTCATAATCCCGTCATTTGTACGTTCTCGTGCATGCCACCTCTTGTGCTCAGCAGTCTTCGATGACATAAACAACCTCTGAAGCCTGTCCCTAAGCAGGAAGTATAGGAGAACCTTTGCAGATACATTTTTCTTCCTTCGATTGGTACTAGACTCGGCATCCGTCTCTTTATATCTCGTTGCTCCGCATATGTGGCATGACCACGTATGTTCGTACTCTTTCTGGTACAACATACAATCGTTCACGCATGCATCAATTTTCTCATAACCCAGATCGAGATCTTTAATTGTCTTCTTCGCCTCGTAGAATGATTTCGATACTGTCTCACCCATAGGAAAAGCCTCTTTCAGCAACTCTACCAACATATTAAATGACTTATTACTCCAACCATTGAGGCACTTCAAATGAAGAAGCTTTACAGTGAAAGAGAGTTTTGAAAACTTCTCACACCCCGGGTATAGAGGTTGTTCGGTATCTTTAAGCAATCTGTAGAACTTGTCCGCTTCAATATTGGGCTGATCACCTGACGGTGTTTCCGTGCCTATTCCACCTTGCAAATCATGTATCATACCCTGCATGTCATCGTCATCATCTGTATTAATATTATCATCAGCGATCACTGTGTTTGCAGTTTCACCGTGAGCTGCCATGGGGACTGCATCTAGCTCCTCACCGTGCGAGAACCAACAAGTATAGCTAATGTCAATGTCACGCATTACCAGATCAACCTCACATTCCTCTCGAACCTTCCTAGTCACCCTTCCGCAGTCTATACAGGGACACACAATTTTTCCATCAAGCGGTGCAAGACGCTCAAATGCAAAATCCAGAAATTTCCTGACTCCTTCTCTGTACTCTTGGCTCATGCGATTCGAATTACGCATCCAACTCTTATCGATCGAAGACATCTTCGTCTATCTGGCTATACAACACCTGAAGTAATTTCAAACAATGTTATAAGACTCCGCACAAATTCGGTTTCGGTTCCCGGGTAGGTGGAGAATTAAATAGATGGGGTAATACTGAAATTAACAAATGGAGGCAACATAATTTAAACCTAGGACCTCGCAGAAACCAAAACTCTGATATCACGTGACCATCTTAAGCTTTTGGGTAAGATAGTTATCTAACATCTAGCTAGGCATTCCCTGTGACCATGACCTGACTGTCGAGCTGCTTAACTATGCTCATGAGTCGTCTCTAGCTTAATTAAGACCACTTACGTACAAACCCAGTTAGCCATATGTGTTTGGGACATATCCAGAGTTGCTTGGCTTAACCAAGATTGTCGGATTTTGATCCAAATCCGATTTGTTAAGTCGATATTTAATATAAACAAAAAACTCTACAGATTGGAAATGGGGTTTATTTCTGTTTGATGGGAAACATTGACTGTTTATAGATGAAGTAATGTTATTTAACCAACTCCATCACCAACCCCATCATCAACCTATAGGTTATGTCTTTCGATTGGTGGAACTATGGAGAATGGGATGAAACCTAGGGGGCTGCCACAACCACTGATCGTTGCCATCCTGCCAGCCACCGCAAAAGGGGCAAAAATGCTAGGGCCTTTATAGAAAAAAGGGATTTTGCGATGAAGCCATATGCAAACAGCAAGGCCGCCATTACGACTTTTTTTTACCACAGAAAAATGGGATTTGTGTTGTAGTGCCATGTGTTTTTGGTTAGTGTTTCTTGACTCCGTCATTTCTTTTCCATCTATGTTTGTTGATTGAACTCTAGAGTAGGTGTGTGAGGGGATATCGTGGGCTAAATTTTCCACACATTTTCCATAGAATTTGCGTTTCACCATTAGATTTCATACCTCAAGTAAAACATAAGAGTTTTCAAAAAAAAAAACATAAGATTTATTAATCCCATTGTATCTCCACCATCCTCATGGTGAAAGCATACATGCTATAAAACCAGGTGCGAGAATGAGCCCATTGCTAAGACCCAGAAAAAGAATACAGGTATAAAATTTTATTAATTCCATGCATTGTTAGAGAGCTACACTAACAATATTAGCTCCCATTACAAAAATTTCTAATTTCTAAAATCTTATTTGTTTTATGAAAACTCTTTATTAAATTAAAAAAGGGTTTTCAAATAACTTTTAAAAAATATATTGAATTATATGAATTTCTACCAACATTTTATTTCCCCAACCTACAATATAAGACTAAAAACTAGGTCTGTCTCAATTAAAAGGTGATCCATGTCACTCTTCAAATCTATTAGGTCAAACCCAAAACAGAAGGAAAATCAATGTGCATTCAAGGAGGAGGAGCTCATTGGGGGAAGGAGGATGTAATGACTGGGATTTAAAAAAAAAAAAAAAAAACCAAAAACCTGACCCACCCACTACCCATTCCCAACCCCGACCCACCACCCGTGACCCCCCCATCCCCCTTCCTCTCTCTCTCCCTCTCTCTCCCTCTCCCTTCTCTCTTTCTCTCTTCTCTCTCTCTCACTCGGATCCCCACTCTCACCCGACCTTCTCTCTCTCTCCAATCCGACCTGGCCCCTCCCCAAACCCGACGCCGTCGCCGCCGCTCCCGCCCCGAATCGCGCCCCAAATTCCGCCACTGTCGCCGCCCCGGATCCCGCCGCCGTCGCCGCCCCGAATCGTGCCCCGGATCCCGCCGCCGTCGCCGCCCCGAGTCACGCCCCGGATCCCGCCGGCCGCCGCCCCCTACCTTGCAGTCACCACCCCTCCGTTCCCCGTTTTAAAACCCCTCATCCGACCCCTTCCCTCCCTTCCCCATCTGATCCCCCACTCCCCCTCTTCCCCTTCCTCAGTCCAGCCCAACCCCCCTTCTCCCCTATCCAAACCCCTCACCCCTATCCGATCCATTTCTTCCCTCCCCGATCTCTCTCTTCCTCTCTCTATCTCTCCCCTGGTTCTTTTCCTCCCCTTGTGGCTCGCGCACGGCAGTCAGCACCGGAGAAGGTCGGCTGGCCGTAGAGAAGCGAGGAGGAGGAGCCGCAGCAACTGACCCCTCCCCACTGAGCGGGACAACCCGACCCTCAGATCTCTCTCTCATCGTCTTGCGCATGACGGACGGAGCAAGAGGCGGCAGCCTCACCTGAGCGACGACTGACGATCTCCCCAAGCTCCGACGACCTCCCCTTCCGCCTCCTCGACGTCCGGATGCCCAACCGATCCGGCCTCTTCTTCACGTCAAGGCAAGCCCCTCTACACCTCCTCGTTGCATCGAAACCGCCCAACTCCGGGTCATTTTCCGGACCGCACCGGCTAGGAACTAGGCCGCCCCGGCTCGCATGGAGGGTTCTAGGCCGCTCTCCGTAGCGCCCTCTACGGATCGCCGTTGATGGCGAGGCCGGCCGACCCCTGTGCGAGACTCGGGAGCATCATAAAAACCCCCTCCCAAGCTCATTCCTTGTAACAATGGGGAGTGGTTGGTTTTGAAAATTTGAATGCCCTAGTGGGCATTCAAGTAATTTTCTATAGTTTACCAATATTTAAATGATTAAAAATTGTAAATAGTGGCCCCCACCTAAAGGCGTGGCCCCATCTTGAAGGAGGCCCCCACGGGTCCCACTTAAGTGTGTGGACCCCACTTCGGTATGTACACCCATTTTATGTTGGTGGGCCCCAAATTTTTCTAAGTGGCATAACCTACAATTGCACATAGTGCATAGTGTCGGAATTGTCTGTCGTCATTTCACCGTCCGTTGACGCTGTCTTTGGCACCTCGGTTTGCGTGCCAGTAGACCGGCGTTCGATGACGCTACCCTTGGCACACCGGTTTGCGTGCCAGTAAACCGATGTCCGATGACGCTACCCTTGGCACACCGGTTTGCGTGCCAGTAGATAGGCGTCCGATGACGCTATCTTTGGCACCTCGGTTTGCGTGCTAGTAGACCAGCGTCGATGACGCTACCTTTGGCATATCGTTTTGTGTGCCAGTAGATCGGCATCCGATGATGCTATCTTTGGCACATCGGTTTACGTGCTAGTAAACCAGTGTCCGATGACGCTACCTTTGGCGCATCGGTTTGCGTGCCAGTAGGCCGGCGTCCGATGACGCGTAAATTCTTGACTCGGCCAATCAGGGCCTAAGCCAACAATATTTTAGTAGCACTTAATGACCATAGGCCGCTGGTATGTTTGGCAGTTGGTGAGCACGTGGACCGAGTCGGAGGCGGAGCAGAGGGCGCTTAGCAGCATCAGCCCGAGCACACTTTTCAGGTGACACTGCACACTGTTTAGCTAATTAATTATGCTATTATAGAAATTAAGGGTAGGTGTCCATAACGCTGCATGCGGGTCCCGCCAGATATCATCGCATGTGATCGAGTGGACCCCGCCTTGCATGCGGAGTCGCGAGTCCGGCGACGCATGCTTAATAATATAATTTAATAATAAATTTTCTGATTGCTTGGACACCGTAAGTAGGAATCCCCTTAATATTAAGAATTAATGATAAAAAAATAATTATCGGGCTTACTCTCCAGGATGGAGTGAAGAGACCCGGGCACACGGGAATACGGGCAAGAGTAAATTATTATGATGCATGGGTTGTGAGCACGGTGCGAATCCCGGGGTAAAACATCGAAATCACTTAATTATTATAAATTGTGTGATATTATATCCTGTGAAAGATTCGGACCCCGTGCGCGCAAGGGCCGTGAACCACCCTGCGGGCACAGCCGAAGATTAGTAGGTCAGGGGGTCACGGGCAGGGGTTGTGGTAAAGCCCATAGGTGGTGCCCTCGACGAGGGATTGGCCTAGCAATCCTGTCTCGGGGTAGTTGAAGACCCTAAAGAAAGCAAGTTGGGCGGTAGAGCTCCACCGTGAAAGACGGGAAACCCCTTATGATCATATGGGTGACTTTGCGCATGGGGTCGGAGTATGCACGGCGAGAGAGTTGGCCCTCTACATCGAAATAAAAGGCCCTATAGTAATGCCCGACCGGGGGCAGGATGAACAAAATATCCGGGGTTCACATTGTGTGTGCTTAATTTTATTAACTGTAAAATGGTACTCTCGATAACCTAGTGACAGTAGAAATTGCATGCAAATGTAGAAAATGCATGGACACTTAGGGCGTGATTGAGAATATAGTCGGACAATTAGGTTAATCAGTAAATTGTTTATAAAATACGGGAGTCATTGATTACCTAGGCAGTTAGCTTGTCACTAGCCATTTATTTGGCTAATCTCCCAATTCATTTTGGGGGCTACTCATTCCCACGAGTAGGCTCTTCTGCAGGTTCGGAGACTCAGGGGTAGCCGCAGTACGGGACCAGCGGCGGAGTGAGGACGGTGGTAGAGTTTAGACTTCCGTATTTCGTGTAGCAGTACTATTTCTTTCTGGCATTGTAATCGAACTAGGTTTGAGTTAGTGTATGTTATTAGTGGCAATGATCTAGCTGTAATCTTTTTGGGTAGGCCTCTCCTCAAGGCCCTAAGCCTAAGATAGCTCATAATAAAATATAAATCTTAAAGAGACCAAATTGACTAGCCCATTAGATAGGACATGTGAACTAGTGCCCGAGTGCTAGAGAGCGAGCGAGGCTGCTTGGCTCGTCGTTAGAGGCTTGAGCCTCGTGCTCTCTTCAGAGGGACTTCTGTCAGCATGTGGGGCACCAGCAGGCCGCACATGCTGAGAGGATAGCCCGGTTGAGGGTCGAGCGTGATCACCCCTCTATCTGATAAAATTGTATGTCTATATTTTCTTTGAAAATAAAAATGTTTTCGTAAGTTTTAAAATATTTCTTGAGAGAGTAGAAGCTTGGTGAGAAACCCTAATAGAAGTAGGCAGTTGACCAAACCCTGAATCCCTTGGTTTTTCTCAATTCACACCCCAGGGATCGGTTCCGGATTTCTGGGGCGTGATAGCTGGTATCAGAGCCTAGGGATATGTTCCTAGGAGTAGTTTCTTGTTAGGTCTAGAGTCTTATTAGGAGGTTAGCGTTAGACTAATTTATTTTCATTTCAGATGGCGGGTACCAGAAGTGGTAATGGTGCTAACAACGGAGCAGGATCGCCCGTTGGGTCTGCCAGCACGGCGATGATGATGGATATGCTCCAGGGGATGGCCGCCATGGTCCAGCAGCAGCAGGCTGCTGTTACCCAGCAGTAGACGGCTGCTCAGCAGCAGGCCGAGCTAGCTCAGACTGCCCTTGCCCAGGCCCAGGCTCGTCAGCAGGCCGAGGGTGAGCGGCAGGGGAAGTTGCTGAAGGACTTCAAGGCGATAGGACCACCGAGCTTCAGGGGTGAGCCAGACCCCTTGGAGGCCGATCGATGGTTCCAGCAGACGGAGAAGATACTGAACGCATTGGGCATCACCGGCGATAAGAGAGTCACCTTTTCCTCCTACCAGTTCGAGGCGGAGGCAGACTTCTGGTGGTAGACGGTTCAGCGCACCCGAGCAGCAGATCGAGGAGCGATCACTTGGCCAGAGTTCGAGGAGATCTTTTGGAAGAAGTTCTTTCCGGTCACCGTGCAGAACCGGATGGAGATGGAGTTTCTAGCGCTTTACCAGGGCTCTCGTACTGTGTCCCAGTATGAGGCCAAATTCTTGGAGCTTGCGAGGTATGCTCCTCACCAGGTGGCGACCGATGGCAGAAGGGCTATGCGCTTTGAGCATGGCTTGAACCCGGCGATCAGAGGTAGGGTTGCTGCCTTCCTGGGGCAATCCTATGAGGAGTTGGTCAACCGGTCCCTGGCGGTAGAGCAGGAGCTGAAGGAGTCCCGTGCTATCTTGGAGAAGCGGGGAAATGGCAGTCGCCATGGCCCACCGGCTCAGAAGAAGTTCAGGCCCATGGAGGTTCGACCCCCGCCTCGCCAGCCTCAGCATTTCCATGGTCCTCCAGTTCCTGGACCCCTGAGGTGTGGCTGTTTCCAGTGCGGCTCGCTTGAGCATCTGAAGTGGAGCTGCCCACAGCTCCGTCGGCAGCTGCTTTTACCAGCTCCACCTCTTAGGCCTGCACTACCGGCACCACCTGTGCAGCAGCAGAGGCCCCCGTAGAGAGTTCAGCAGCAGCAGAGGCCTTTCCCCCGTCAGGGCGGAGAAGGCAATCAGGCCCAGGGCAGGGCATACTTGTTGGTCGGTCAAGACCCAGAGGCTTCTGGGGGAGCGATCGAAGGTAACCCTGAACTTAGTAGTTTAATTCTTAGTCGTAGCTGTCTTACTGCTTTTGATTATTTGGGGCTTGTTAGGATTAGTTTTGGTCATAGCTAGCTTAGCCTCTTACGTTCTTTCGATATTGTTAGGCACCCTCCCTGTCTTCTCGACCCTGGCCTACGTTCTTTTCGACAGTGGGTCCACACACTCCTATATTGTCCCTAGTTTTGTCAAAACCTTGGGACTGGAGTCAGTTCTATTGGGTTACACTCTGTCGGTGTTTTCACCGCTCGGAGTGAGTATCGATGTGGACCGGGTCTGCCGAGACTGCATCATTCTTGTTGGAGACAGGGAGCTCTCGGCTGACCTTATTATCTTAGACTTGGGAGGAGTGGACGTGTTGCTCGGGATGGACTGGATGTCGGCTTACCACGTCACCCTCGACTGCTTCTCGAGAAAGGTCACCTTCTCACCTCCGGGGAGCGAGGTCTTCTACTTTATGAGAGACAAGCAGAGGTTTTTGTGCCCGGTACCGCTGCAGCAGATCTCCCTCAGCTTACTGGCGCAGCTACCGAGCAGGGATCGAGATGGGAACCCAGTAGTACTCCCGCCAATGGTTCGTGAGTTCCCAGACGTCTTTCTAGATGAGCTCCCATGCTTACCTCCACCTCGGGAGGTCGAGTTTGCTATAGATCTGGTACCGGGAGCAGCACCGGTCTCGATTGCTCTGTACCGGATGGCTCCTGCTGAGCTGAAGGAGTTGAAGACTCAGTTGGAGGAGTTGCTTGACCGAGGCTTCATTCGTTCTAGCACATCTCCTTGGGGAGCCCCGGTCCTCTTTGCTCAGAAGAAGAATAGGACGAAAAGGCTTTGCATCGATTATCGCAAGCTGAATAGCCTCACGATAAAGAACAAGTACCCATTGCCGCGGATAGAGGATCTGTTTGATCAGCTGAAGGGTGCTTGTTGCTTCTCGAAGATTGATCTGAGGACTGGATATCACCAGCTGGCTGTGAGGGCAGAGGATATTTCGAAGACAGCGTTTCGGACGCGATATGGGCACTATGAGTTCTTAGTCATGCCCTTCGGTCTGACGAACGCTCCTGCAGCATTTATGGATCTGATGAACCGCGTCTTCAGTATGTTCCTGGACAGATTTGTGGACGATGTCCTCATTTACTCCAAGACGGAGGAAGATCATCGGGAGCACCTGAGTGCAGTATTACAGACCCTCAGAGATCACCAACTGTATGCCAAGCTCAGTAAGTGTGAGTTCTGGATGCAGGAGGTGAAGTTCCTCGGACACGTTGTCTCGAAGGAAGGTATCTCTGTAGATCCAGCGAAGATAGAGGCCATTATGGACTGGGAGCAGCCAAGGAATGTCTTCGAGATCAGGAGTTTCTTGGGGCTAGCAGGCTACTATCGACGCTTCGTGGAGGGATTCTCACGTCTGGCTGCACCTCTCACCCGTCTGACTAAGAAGGGTGTCAAATTCGAGTGGTCGGAAGATTGTGAGAAGTCCTTCCGAGAGTTGAAGTGGCGTCTCACTTCGGCCCCAGTGCTGACGATTCCAGCTAGCAGCAAGGGTTATGTGGTCTTCACCGACGCCTCACTGATGGGGCTTGGAGCAGTTCTGATGCAAGACGGTAGAGTGGTCGCATATGCCTCGAGACAGCTGAAGACTCACGAGAAGAATTATCCCACCCATGATCTGGAGTTGGCAGCAGTGGTCTTCGCCCTGAAGATCTGGAGGCATTACCTGTATGGTGAGGAGTTTGAGATGTATTGCGATCACAAGAGCCTGCGGTACATCGCGAGTCAGAAAGATCTGAACATGCGGCAGAGGAGGTGGATCGAAGTCCTGAAGGACTTCAACTATTCGCTCTTTTACCATCCTGGTAAAGCGAATGTTGTTGCTGATGCCCTAAGCCGGAAGTCCCGTAGCCAGCTTGCCAGATTGTTGACAGATCGACATGACTTTTTGACTACGATAGAGGGCTTTGATTTGTGGGTTCGGTGGGAGCCTTCTCGTACCATGTTGCGCACCATACGAGTACAGCCCAGCCTACTTCAGAAGGTGATTGCAGCACAGAGGTTGGATTCAGAGCTGGAGGAGATGAGGGCACGGTGCGATAGTGGGGAGTCTGTTCCAGACTGGTCAGTTGACGCTGATGGAGGTCTGAGGTTCCAGAGGAGGTTATGCCTCCCCACAAATAAGGAGGTTCGGGAGGAGGTGCTATCAGAGGCGCATCGATCTAGATTCTCAGTGCACCCCGACAGTACCAAGATGTACCACGACTTGCGGAGGCAGTTCTGGTGGAAGGGCATGAAGCGGGATGTGGCCGCCTTCGTGTCCAGATGTTTGACTTGTCAGCAAGTCAAGGCTGAGCACCAAAGACCGGCTGGATTGCTGCAGCCACTCCCAGTAGCTGAGTGGAAATGGGAGCATATTACGATGGACTTTGTTTCGGGGATTGACTTTGACCCAGAACAGGCATGACTCAGTTTGGGTGATTGTGGACAGACTGACAAAGTCAGCGCACTTTCTTCCTGTGCGGATGACGATGACGTCCATCGACAGGGCAAAGCTATACGTGAGGGAGATTGTTAGACTGCACGGAGTTCCAGTTTCCATCGTCTCAGATCGGGATCCTCGGTTCGTTTCTCACTTTTGGGAGACCCTGCAGACAGCCTTGGGGACTGAGCTCAGCTTTAGCACAGCCTTCCACCCTCAGACAGATGGCCAGTCCAAGAGGACGATTCAGATTCTGGAGGATATGTTGCGGGCATGTTCTGTGGATTTTGGAGGCAGTTGGGAGGAGCATCTACCACTTGTGGAGTTTGCCTACAACAATAGCCACCAAGCTAGCATCGGCATGGCCCCCTATGAGGCCTTGTACGGGAGGCCGTGTCGGTCACCTCTTTGTTGGGCAGAGGTAGGAGAGCGGAGCCTTTTGGGACCAGAGCTGGTGCAGGAGACGACGGAGAAGATCCAGCTGATCAGGGAGCGACTTCGAGCAGCGCAGAGTCGACAGAAGAGCTATGCTGATATGCGTCGACGCCCGCTCGAGTTCACCGTTGGAGACCATGTCTTCTTGAAGGTTTCCCCTCGTCGAGGCATCATGAGGTTTGGGAAGAAAGGGAAGTTGGCTCCGAGATTCATCGGCCCCTTCGAGATCTTGGAGAGAGTTGGTGAGGTAGCATATCGGCTGGCGCTGCCTCCACAGCTCTCTTGTGTCCACGGTGTATTCCACGTATCGATGCTACGGAGATACGAGCCAGACCCTTCCCACGTGCTGGATTGGTAGGACCTGGCACTCAGTTCAGATGCATCCTACGAGGAGCGACCGATCAGGATTCTGGCTAGCGAGGATCGAGTGCTTCGTACGAAGACCATCCCCATGGTGAAAGTGCAGTGGCAGCACTGCAGAGAGGAGGAAGCTACTTGGGAGCTTGACTCCGTGATGCGATCCCTGTACCCATCTTTGTTTGATGACTAGTGTTATTTAATTTTCGGGATGAAAATTCTATTAAGGTGGGTAGGATGTAATGACTGGGATTTAAAAAAAAAAAAAACCAAAAACCAAAAACCTGACCCACCCACTACCCATTCCCAACCCCGACCCACCACCCGTGACCCCCCATCCCCCTTCCTCTCTCTCTCCCTCTCTCTTCTCTCTCTTTCTCTCTTCTCTCTCTCTCACTCGGATCCCCACTCTCACCCGACCTTCTCTCTCTCTCCAATCCGACCTGGCCCCTCCCCAAACCCGACGCCGTCGCCGCCGCTCCCGCCCCGAATCGCGCCCCAAATTCCGCCACTGTCGCCGCCCCGGATCCCGCCGTCGTTGCCGCCCCGAGTCACGCCCCGGATCCCGCCGGCCGCCGCCCCCTACCTTCCAGTCACCACCCCTCCCTTCCCCCTTTAAAAACCCCTCATCCGACCCCTTCCCTCCCTTCCCCATCTGATCCCCCACTCCCCCTCTTCCCCTTCCTCAGTCCAGCCCAACCCCCCTTCTCCCCTATCCAAACCCTCACCCCTATCCGATCCATTTCTTCCCTCCCCGATCTCTCTCTTCCTCTCTCTATCTCTCCCCTGGTTCTTTTCCTCCCCTTGTGGCTCGCGCATGGCAGTTAGCACCGGAGAAGGCCGGCTGGCCGTAGAGAAGCGAGGAGGAGGAGCCGCAGCAACTGACCCCTCCCCACTGAGCGGGACAACCCGACCCTCAGATCTCTCTCTCATCGTCTTGCGCATGACGGACGGAGCAAGAGGCGGCAACCTCCCCTGAGCGACGACTGACGATCTCCCCAAGCTCCGACGACCTCCCCTTCCGCCTCCTCGACGTCCGGATGCCTAACCGATCCGGCCTCTTCTTCACGTCAAGGCAAGCCCCTCTACACCTCCTCGTTGCTTCGAAACCGCCCAACTCCGGGTCATTTTCCGGACCGCACCGGTTAGGAACTAGGCCACCCCGGCTCGCATGGAGGGTTCTAGGCCACTCTCCCTAGCGCCCTCTACGGATCGCTGTTGATGGCGAGGCCGGCCGACCCCCGTGCGAGACTCGGGAGCATCGTAAAAACCCCCTCCCAAGCTCATTCCTTGTAACAATGGGGAGTGGTTGGAATTTTCTATAGTTTACCAATATTTAAATGATTAAAAATTGTAAATAGTGGCCCCCACCTAAAGGCGTGGCCCCATCTTGAAGGAGGCCCCCGCGGGTCCCACTTAAGTGTGTGGACCCCACTTCGGTATGTACACCCATTTTATGTTGGTGGGCCCCAAATTTTTCTAAGTGGCATAACCTACAATTGCACATAGTGCATAGTGTCGGAATTGTCTGTCGTCATTTCACCGTCCGTTGACGCTGTCTTTGGCACCTCGGTTTGCGTGCCAATAGATCGGCGTCCGATGACGCTACCCTTCGCACACCGGTTTGCGTGCCAGTAAACCGGCGTCCGATGACGCTACCCTTGGCACACCGGTTTGCGTACTAGTAGATAGGCGTCCGATGACGCTATCTTTGGCACCTCGGTTTGCGTGCTAGGAGACCGGCGTCGATGATGCTACCTTTGGCATATCGTTTTGTGTGCCAGTAGATCGGCATCCGATGATGCTATCTTTGGCACATCGGTTTACGTGCTAGTAAACCGGTGTCCGATGACGCTACATTTGGCGCATCGGTTTGCGTGCCAGTAGGCCGGCGTCCGATGACGCGTAAATTCTCGACTCGGCCAATCAGGGCCTAAGCCAACAATATTTTAGTAGCACTTAATGACCATAGGCCGCTGGTATGTTTGGCAGTTGGTGAGCACGTGGACCGAGTCGGAGGCGGAGCAGAGGGCGCTTACCAGCATCAGCCCGAGCACACTTTTCAGGTGACACTGCACACTGTTTAGCTAATTAATTATTCTATTATAGAAATTAAGGGTAGGTGTCCATAACGCTGCATGCGGGTCCCGCCGGATATCGTCGCATGTGATCGAGTGGACCCCGCCTTGCATGCGGAGTCGCGAGTCCGGCGACGCATGCTTAATAATATAATTTAATAATAAATTTTCTGATTGCTTGGACACCGTAAGTAGGAATCCCCTTAATATTAAGAATTAATGATAAAAAAATAATTATCGGGCTCACTCTCTTGGATGGAGTGAAGAGACCCGGGCACACGGAAATACGGGCAAGAGTAAATTATTATGATGCATGTGTTGTGAGCGCGGTGCGAATCCCGGGGTAAAACTTCAAAATCACTTAATTATTATAAATTGTGTGATATTATATCCTGTGAAAGATTCAGACCCCGTGCGCGCAAGGGCCATGAACCACCCTGCGCACACAGCCGAAGATTAGTAGGTCAGGGGGTCACGGGCAGGGGTTGTGGTAAAGCCAATAGGTGGTGCCCTCGACGATGGATTGGCCTAGCAATCCTGTCCCGGGGTAGTTGAAGACCCTAAAGAAAGCAAGTTGGGCGGTAGAGCTCCACTGTGAAAGACGAGAAACCCCTTATGATCATATGGGTGACTTTGCGCATGGGGTCGGAGTATGCGCGGCGAGAGAGTTGGCCCTCTACATCGAAATAAAAGGCCTTATAGTAATGCCCGACCGGGGGCAGGATGAACAAAATATCCGGGGTTCACATTGTGTGTGCTTAATTTTATTAACTGTAAAATGGTACTCTCGACAACCTAGTGACAGTAGAAATTGCATGCAAATGTAGAAAATGCATGGACACTTAGGGCGTGATTGAGAATATAGTCGGACAATTAGGTTAATCAGTAAATTGTTTATAAAATACGGGAGTCATTGATTACCTAGGCAGTTAGCTTGTCACTAGCCATTTATTTGGCTAATCTCCCAATTCATTTTGGGGGCTACTCATTCCCACGAGTAGGCTCTTCTGCAGGTTCGGAGACTCAGGGGTAGCCGCAGTACGGGACCAGCGGCGGAGTGAGGACGGTGGTAGAGTTTAGACTTCCGTATTTCGTGTAGCAGTACTATTTCTTTCTGGCATTGTAATCGAACTAGGTTTGAGTTAGTGTATGTTATTAGTGACAATGATCTAGCTGTAATCTTTTTGGGTAGGCCTCTCCTCAAGGCCCCAAGCCTAAGATAGCTCACAATAAAATATAAATCTTAGAGACCAAATTGACTAGCCCATTAGATAGGACATGTGAACTAGTGCCCGAGTGCTAGAGAGCGAACGAGGCTGCTTGGCTCATCGTTAGAGGCTTGAGCCTCGTGCTCTCTTCAGAGGGACTTCTGTCAGCATGTGGGGCACCAGCAGGCCGCACATGCTGAGAGGATAGCCCGGTTGAGGGTCGAGCGTGATCACCCCTCTATCTGATAAAATTGTATGTCTATATTTTCTTTGAAAATAAAAATATTTTCGTAAGTTTTAAAATATTTCTTGAGAGAGTAGAAGCTTGGTGAGAAACCCTAATAGAAGTAGGCAGTTGACCAAACCCTGAATCCCTTGGTTTTTCTCAATTCACACCCCAGGGATCGGTTCCGGATTTCTGGGGCGTGATAGAGGATGAGGAGGAGGAGGATCACCGGTGCCCACGAGGAGGAGGAGGAGGAGGATGACCTCGTCGCCGGTCGATCGGAGGCGCAAGAGAGGGGAGGGGTGGCCGGCTGGAGGGAAGCAAGGGAGTCCGGGGAGGGGGGGGGAGGCCGGGGAGGGGGGGAGGGGGGCCGGGGAGGGGGGAGATTTAGAGAGAGAGAGAGAGAGGGGCGGGGAGATTTAGAGAGGGAGTTTCAGATCGAAACAGAACAGAAGGGGATCGCTGGAAGTAAAATATAAAAGGATGTTTACCGACGGACATTGTTACTTCCGTCGGTACAAATAACATTTTTACCGACGGTAACAAAATATCCGTCGGTAAACCTCAACGATGAAACTCAGGGTTCCATTTTTTCCAGAGACTCGGTTTTTACCCTGAGTTTCGTCGTGATATTTTTACCGACGGACATTTACTTTCCGTCGGTATGTTGCCGACGGACATGTAATATCCGTCGGTATAATGGATTTATACCGACGGAAATTAAATGTCCGTCGGTAAAATATCTCGACGAAACTCAGGGTTCCATTTTTTCCAGAGACTCGATTTTTACCCTGAGTTTCGTCGTGACATTTTTACCAACGGACATTTAATTTCCGTCGGCATGTTGCCGACGGACATGTAATATCCTTCGGTATAATGCTTTATACCGACGGACAAATAACGTCCGTCGGTAAAATATCACGATGAAACTCAGGGTTCCATTTTTCCCAGAGACTTGATTTTTACCCTGAGTTTCGTCGTGACATTTTACCGACGGACTTTATTTGTCCGTCGGTATAAAGCATTTTACCGACGAATCTATACGTTCCGTCGGTATAAACCATTTTACCGACGGAGGATATATGACCGTCGGTAATAAATGTGCAAAAAAAATTAAAAAAATCGAAGTTATAATACCGACGGATATTATTGTCACCGTCGGTAAAAAGTATATTATTACCGACGGTAATGATAATGTCCGTCGGTAAAGAACCTATTTCTTGTAGTGAGAAGGTGCACATAGACTTCGGAACATTGGGGTTCCTTCCCTTTAGCAGGTTAGCCTTGGGAAGAATCTTGTTCCTTGTAGGCAAAAGGGAGTAGACCTTGATCTTCATTAGTACCTTAGTCTTCCAGATCGCTCTAGATGGCAAGATGCTTATACTTTCTGGCACAAGATTTTGATAAAAGGGCTTTACGGGGATCGAAAACCTCAGAAATGTGCCATCTCCACTTGACTCCATTTATGGCTGGCTGAAAGGTCGCTGCCGAGTGTATTTACCTCAAATCCTCCAGCTCTTGTAGCCTCTCTGGAGAGTAGGGCAAGGCAAGGTTAGCTACACATTCCATAGGCAGTCGTTCCTTGATTGGCATGCTTGATACCGGACAGAGGCCCCTTGGTTGTAAGCAATGGAGAAGAGATTCTGAAATAAAAGTTTCAGCGCAAGCATCCATAAAAAGTATTTAAAAAATAAATAAATGATGTATAAATAACCATGAATGACTTGATAAAAGCTTTAGAGTGGTAATTAATAAGAATTGTGGTTCAGGTGTAACCTCATGTGGCCATCAAGGCCATCAAAAATATCCCAATAGCCAAAAGGGAATACTAACGTCAAGTATGTCTTGCCCTGAGCTCTGAAATTTATAACCCTATGAGTTGACATACTTTATGGTAAGGGGGGACTGGTTTTCTAGTCCATTGGACTAGCTTCGTTGTTGATCCAGTTGACCACCTTACAAGTTATAGAATTTGTTGAAGTTTGGTGGGTGTGTTATCTAGGGTATAATGTGATCATTCTCACAACAATTCATCAAATTCTAAAGCTTCTAAAATAATCAAATGTGCTAACCAAAATTAAATGTTATAGTGGACGGTGGATAAAGCTAGCTTCTAATATTTGACGACCCTAAAAATTTTAGAATTTGTTAACTTTTTTTTTTGTGAGAATGATTATCTTATCCTAGATAACATAATAATCAAGTTTCAACAAATGTTTCAGAAAATTCTGAAACTTGTAGGGTGGCCAACTGATCTATTGGACCAGAAATAAAGTTAGTCCAGTGGACCACGAAATCTTTCCATAGGGTAGGGTAGCTTGAGACGAGGGTCAGCTCCAGTATTCGGCCAACCCGTAGCATTGTCACAGGCTCTTATGGCAGGCTCTCCGGTAGATGGATCGGATCGGACGATTGCAGCGTATCACCGGCCTAGTTAGGGGTTGCATCCAGATGGTGTGGGCCTTGGCTTGATAAGAAGAAGCTTCCAAAGAAAATGAGAAGCAGTGCAGGCTGCTCGCACTACATGGCATCTAGTACCCCTAATTTCCATGAGAAGAAAGGTAGGGTTGGGACGGAGGAAAGAAATGAAAAAAGAGAGACAAGGATCAGTAGAGTGGAAGAGAGAGGGTGGCACTTGGGAGACAACCAGTGATGGGCCGGCTCAGCAAAGTAAGCAGTGCCCAACAATGTACTTTTCAGAGTGCGGGCTATGGATGGATCCGAAGACAACCCTTATTCGTTGTGTGTGTGTGTGTTTTTTTTTTCAAGCAATTTTGTGCTCGTGTTTTGGTTGCGGACATATACACTCAAATGCGTGATGGGTCCCACCTGGATCTGGTGCCTAGCTGCGATCCTTTTGAGACTTCACCAGGGCCGGCCCTAGGAGTTTGGGTACCAAAATGGACTTTCAAAGTAGTGCCCTTTTATACATATACATAAAATATATAGGGTTAATTAATCTTAAATCCCTCCACAAGTCGTTATTTAAGTTAAAGGATAAAAGTTGCTAGGATATTAGCTGAAGTCCCTCTCGAAGGACGCGTTTGTACAACAAGTCCTTAACAAAAATGTTGACTTTTTTTATCCTTTAAATTACAAAACTGTCCCTCCAGCAAAAGTATACATTCGTTTCTAGTAAGAGTATCCATTCGTCTTTGGCATGCGTATCCATTCGCCAATTAACACTATACATGTAATGATTGCTACAGTGATTTCACTGTAGCTACTACAACAAAAACACTGTAGGAAGAGTACATTCGTCTCCGGAAAGAGTATCCAGTCATCATCAACAAGAGTATCTATTCACCGGGTGACACTGTGCATGTTGCAGTTGCTACAGTGATGTCACTGTTGCAAGAGTATCCATTGGGCTAATTGATACTCTTTCTACATTGAAATCACTATAGCAGCTACAGTGAAATACTGTAGCAACAAAACTTTCGCTAAATTGATAATCTTACCAAATTGAATTGATACTATTGATACAATAATTTCACTATAGCAGCTACAACAAAATCACTTTAGCAGCTATAGTGAAAATCACTGTAGCAACAGCTACATGAACAGTGTCAACCAGCGAATGAATACTCTTTCTGGAGACGAATGAATACTCTTTTTTGTAGCATGTGAGGGGGTAAATAAGTACGAGGGACTTGCTGTAGCACATAATGTTCAGGAGGGAATTGGTGCAATATTAAAACATAGCATGTCCTTTAGCTAATATAACATCTGCTAAAAGGACTTAAGGTTAAGTCTAAAAAAAAAATGCAAGTATCTAGATTTTTTTTAGCGAAGTGAGCATACCAACATAAATTTTTTTTAAAACCAATCAAAATCTAAGTTATAATCCTTAACAAATGATTGAATCACAAGCAAAAAGAGATTAATGAACGAGATAAACGAGGCAAGATTTGCCTTTAATTGATTGAGTTTTTCAATAAAAAAAGCAAATAAAGAATAAGAAGAGAAAGAGAGAGGAAAAGAAGGATCTTTTGCTTCTGGTGTAGAGCAAGAAAAGAAGACAATCATCCAGTAACACATGAACATAGGAGAGAGAGAGAGAGAGAGAGAGAGAGAGAGAGAGAGAGAGAGAGAGAGAGAGAGAGAGAGAGAGAGAGAGAGAGAGAGAGAGAGAGAGAGAGAGAGAGAGAGAGAATGAGGGTGGATTACCGAGTACAGAGCATCCCAATGTTGAAGTAGAGAGGAAACCAAAAAATATGATCCAATTTTAACATGAAATGCCTCATGATCCCCAAAAATAATGAAGACTAATGCTCAGAAGGAATGGTATGAATCATTAGAATTCACATCAACAACAAATTTCAATAATTAAATAGAAATTTAACTATTATTACTTTCATTTCCTCTTGGGCATACCTCAAAAATTTGGAACATTCCTTCAAATCTTGTAATATGATTAGAGAGAGAGAGAGAGAGAGAGAGAGAGAGAGAGAGAGATGACAAGGAAATTTTAGAAAGAGAGAAAAGGAGAGCAAGAGAAAATCTGTGTGTGTGAGAGAGAGAGAGAGAGTTGTCGGAGGTCTAGAGCCGGAGGGAAAAGGGGACTCAGGGGAGAGTCAAAGACTCAAGAGCGACTGGAGAATCGATTCACCCGGCCGAGAGCCAGTGCCGAAAGCGGAGAGCAGCAAGAGGGGGCTAACTACACGAGGGAAGGCGGCTTGGTGGTTGAGTGTATGTTTTTTTTTATCGAATGAGAGTGGGGTTTTCAGTTTTTAATTTTTTAAATGTATAACATCATGGTCTTTGACTATGAGTTGGGCCCAATATAATTATATATGGGGATTTTATTTTTTTGATGCACTGATCTTGGGTGAGACAAAAGCAATTACTTTGGTGGCTTTGCCCAAAGGTCGGCTCTGAACTTCACTTATGACTTTAACACAAAGATATATTGATATTGTTAGTTGTATTTGACAAACAACATGTTTAATTCTGTGCAGTTGGTACTTCACAGTATAGTGGGGATGCAACACGTGTAGTTGGAACATACAGTTTTTGTTGTGTGTTCCAATTACACGTTTTTTGGCATATGAAGACACAGATTTCTCATCCTTAATCGGTATGGGACTATCCGGCCACACAACACCCACTTGCCCACATAGCAGGTTTCAATGGGGCCACACAAGGGGTGACAGAGTGGGGCCTTCATACCAAGTCACTAGTTCCGTACCCGCTCAAAACCGTTTGTAAGCAGGAAGGGACGACATGTGTATGAAAACAAGGCTCCCACCCCTAATCGATGTGAGACTACACGCTCAACACATATATTTACATAAATCTCTATCTTGACCCTCATGCGGACTCGATCATGCTTTGTCTTCAAGGTCCTTCGTTTTGGAGTCTAGATTTGGGTGGTGTGGGCTCCCTTTTTGGTGCATACTTTGGCCTTTTGACTTGGCTGGTGTTATTTTCTTAGTTTTTTGTGTGATACTCCCGCATGAAGCACTCCCATTGCACATCCTTTGCGGCATGGATGTATATTATTTCTCTATTTTTTAATACATGCAGGGCTGTGCCCTAATTAACCCCTTCGAAAATTCTTCTCTCAAAAAAAAAAAGAAAAATACTGCACTTGATCGAAAAGAACTCTCCCGAGCTTAGTCTGCTAATCTGAATTGACGGCCACCACAGAGTGATTATCACTGGGAATTGAGAAGGTAAAACAGATCGATCGACGGACCAGGTTCAATTCTTGCATCCGAGTACTGCACTTTGGAACAGTGGTGGCTGCTGGTGGGTTATGACTCAGCCAAGCACATGGCGGCTCTCCTAAGACCCTACACACCCATCAACTACTTACCACTTGAAGGCCAGGCATGCCCATGAATGATAAGCATATGTGGCGCCCGTAGTTGGAGACAAATGGTTTGGCGACAGACATCGACACCATCACCCGCCCTTTCCCCTCCCCTCTGAACATGATGACAGTGAGCAGCTAGGGGCCCTAACCCTGCCTTGTTGCCCCGCATCGCCTTGCACGAAAGAGGCCATCGCGCGGGACAAGTCCTAGAAAACAAACAAAACCCTAAACCCTAAAAGGCCAGCTAGCATCACACCATGGCCCATGCCCTCCACCTTCGGTGATGTCGCCATGTGAGGGAAAACAACAATGGCCAGCATCCCAAATCATAACGCAAGGCCATTATCACAGACAAGGATAAGTAGTGCTCATCTTCTCATTAATTTCATAGGGTCGTTGTTTGGCATTGGTTTTGGACGCCTGCTTTTAATTGGGTCAATATTGAATCCACTTGCCCAACTGATTTTGAAAATGTTTTTGGATATGTTTTAGATCCGGTTTAAAAGTTGGTATTTCAAAACTAAAATATGAAACTCATCAAAATCCAAAAGGATACTTTTTTAAAAACCTTTTGTGCTGCTTTTTGGTTCTTGAGGCAGGGTGGCAAAACAATAATTAAGAGAGTATTGTGAATAATGTTGTATAAAGAAACTACGATAAAGAAAGAAAATATTGTAGAGAAAGAATATATATAGAAAATAGATTATAGATAGAGAAAATTATTATCGAGAGAATATTCTAGAGGGAAAATATATCAAAGATATAAAAAATATTGTAGAGAGAAAATAATATAGAAGAAATATTGTGGAGAGAAAAAATATTGTAGAGAGAAAGTGTTGTAGAAAAAAAAAAATGGTAATAGGTGTGGAAGGAGGTTAGACTACGCAGATCGGGAAGAGGCCTCCTCCGATGTAAGGAGCCCCTATCTCGGGAGGCGAGGGTGGTGATCCCTCCCATGGGGGTTTTCTGCCTCCATCTTCTTCGGGAGGAGGGTTGAGATCCGTGTGGGATCGGCGTGTCTTGGGGAAAAATCTTTGCCGTCGGAAGATATCCTTCCACGGTCAATTGATGTGGTGTTGAATGAGTGGTAGGTGTGTAGCTTGAGGTGAGAGTGAGGGAACTAGAGAGTAAAAAGAGTAGACACATGTTTGTTGTCAAAGTTCGGCCTTAGTCTACGTCTCCATACGGTAACTAGCAACCTCAATCCACTAGATCCGAAGGAGTAGAGCTACCCCTTGACAGATCAAGGGGGGCTTGTACAAGTGGATTAATTGGCTAGAGCAAGAGGGGTACGTGTAGAAATAGAAAGTAGAGTGAGAGACATGTCATTTCTTTGGTCAGCTTGGTTATGGAGCTCTGCTACTCTCACACTGGCCTAATTTTTCCTAAAATAGTAAGAAATCTAAAAAAGGTCCAAAAGTCTCGGAGGAGTTCCCAATAGTGTTGCTTTCTACTATATTTATAGATGATTCTCCCCGTAGAGGTGTCGGGCTGCGATTGCTCCATGCGGTGCCCCGTGGATGCTCCATATGTCACTCTCCACTGGCTGCTCTCCATCGAGAGGTGGCGGGCTGTGATTGCTTCATGTGGCATCTCGTGGCTAGTCCACTGCCATCCTACTGGCGATCCATGTGATGCACTTGTAAGCCTTGTTCTGCTAGGACGAGTTTCAGAGTTGGGACTGTTCCATGCATATCTCATCTCATGTTTGCAGATGACTTGATGATCTTTTCTTTGGCATCCAAGCAATCCTTCAGTGGTATTGCTAGAATACTGGAGGAGTTTGGGAAGGAGACTGGTCTTCTTGTGAGTTCGGACAAGAGCTTGGTTTATCTGTCTAAGGCTGTTACTAATGGTACGGAGATTACTGAGGGATTGGGCATAGCCATTGGTACACTCCCAGTCAGATACTTAGGACTCCCTCTATTTCCGGCCAGGAAAAATCTGCGATTATTTTATCCTTTGATGGAAAAGTTTCGGTTGAAATTGGCTTCTTGGGAAACTAGCAAATTATCTTTTGGAGGGCGACTTATGCTTATTAAGTCGGTCCTTTATGCTTATTTGTACTATTGGGCAGTAGTTTTTGTCATTCCGGTTTGTATTATATCTGTACTTGAACGATGGATGCGTAAGTTTCTGTGGGGAACTGCGTCGGTGCATGTCAAGTGGTCGGAGGTATGTCTTCCAATTTGTGAAGGAGGCTTGGGCATTCGGCGCATTTCAGATATTAGTAAGGCTAGTTACCTGAAGCTTGGGTGGACTTTCTTGCATGACAAAGACAATTTATGGTCCAGGTGGATGAGAGATCGTTATTTGGGAGCTAATTCGTTTTGGGAAATGACTGCTCCCCAATCGGCTACGACTGTTTGGAGGGGCATCCTCCAAAGGAGAGAGGATTTGGCCCGTAATCTTAATTATGGCATAGCTGATGGTAGAAGTATTGATAGATGGCGAGATCCGTGGGTGGATGGGCGAAGCCCTTTGAATATTGTGGGTGTATATTCTGTCCCGGATCTTCAGCACGGATGGCCTGATCTTAGCGGTTGGATTGTGGATAGAAGATGGAATCTTTCTATACCGAATAATAGAGAGATGGCTGATTTTTTGGAACTCGCTCGGGTTATTGACATTGATCAGGAAAAGCCAGTTGATGTTTTGATGTGGAGTGGTTCGAGATCTGGCTGCTTCTCCCTTAGGGCAGCGTGGGAAGCTATTCGGAATTCTGGGACCTTAAAATTTTGGGCCAAATTAATCTGGAATCTAATATCCCCCCCAAACCATAGCTTCTGTGTTTGGAGGGCAGTGCGTAACCGATTACCTACCATTCCATGGATTCAACGCCGAGGAGTTCACTTTATTAATAGATGTCTTTTCTGCGAAGCAGATGCGGAGGATATTAAGCATTTGTTTTTTCGGTGCCCGTGGACATATGCTATATGGGAGAATTGTTGTTCCAATATGAGATGGAATCATGCAGGAACTGGTAACACAATTAAGAAGATTTGCAATTTCTTGGGAACCATTCCGAAGGGACCTCAGCGATTAGTTGGGCAGGTGCTTCTGACTACAATAATTTATGTACTATGGAGGGAACGTAACAGTAGACTGTATGATGGTGTCTTTGGATCCAATGTAGAGATTATGTCTAAAGTGACGTATAGTTTTTTGGAAATCCTTTCCAACTGTTCTAGTGCAGCAGTGCTCATCACAATGGAACCTCTAGCTCGAGTATGGCACCCATTCATCCAATCGGATTTTACTTGGGGTGCGGACGTGGTCACAGAATCAGAAATTCAGAACTTCAGAGACGCCTAATTACTGCAGTACAATTCTGTAGGTTGGGTTTCGAGTTTGTTTGGCACTTTGGTGAAGTGGCCTGTTTGGAGTTTTTATTGGTGAGCTCAGCACAGGTGTTTTGCCGGGATTTGTGGAGCATTTGGAGGAGAGGTTAAGTTGGAGAAGAGTTTTGACATCACAGCGGTTTGGATGCATTTGAAGCTCTCTAGGAAGGATCAGTGGGTGGGTTATGGTAGGCGACTTTTTCTTGGGTAGTAGGAGTGGTCTCAGTTCAGAATTTCAGAACTTCTTTGACGGCTAATTCCTGCAGTACATGTCTGTAGGATGGTGCATTGAGTGTGATTGGGGCAGTGATGCAGTGTCGTGTTTGGAGTAAGTTTTGGTGAGTCCGGAACAGATTTTTGCCAGATTTGTGTAGCTTTCGGTGAAGAGGGTTCAGCTGGTGTAGATCTATGACATTTTAGTGGCTTGGTGGGGTGTGGAAGTGGTTTCAGATTTAGTAATTCAGATATCCAGAGACGTCTAATTACTGCAATACAATTCTGGAGGTTGGTGGTTCGAGTGTGTTTGGGACCTTGGTGAAGTGACCTGTTTGGAGTGATAATTGGTGTATTCAGCACAGGTATTCTGCCAGATTTTGTGGAGTATTTGGAGGAGAGTTTTAGTTGGAATAGAGTTTTGTCATCACAGCGTTTTGGATGCATACGAGGCTCGTTAGGAGGGCTCAGTGGGTGTGTTATGAAAGGTAGATCAGATGTAAGCTTGTCTTCGGGGAAAATTACCATTGGGGAAACCTTACCTTGGGGAAATTTACCTCTGGGGAATCTTACCATTGGGGAAACATTACCATGGGGAAACTTACAATGGGATATTGCTGTCAGTTGATCTACTGCAGCAGTATTCACTTATATGGAAATTGCAGCTCGAGTTTGGTATCCATCCATGCAGGCGAATTGGTGTGCTGTGGATGGTGCTAATGCTGTAGCTGTTGTTACGCAAGGTGGAGATGGCAGAGTTGAGGCTAATGATAGTGCTGAAGCTGATGTTACGCTAGGTGGAGATGGCAGAGTTGCTGTTATGCATGCTGGAGATAGCAGAGATGCTGAAGCTGCTGTTGTTACGCAAGGTGGAGATGGCACAGTTGAGGATAATGTTAGTGCTGAAGCTGATGTTACGCAAGCAATTACTGATGTTACGCATGCTGATGCTGGCTGGAGTGGTAATTGGTGCTGAAACAGGTGCTGAATTGATTTGTGATGGTGGTTTGTTCAGCGAGCCGGCTTCGGGGTGATGCGGACGTAACCATAACAGTGAAAGGTGGGGATTCTACAACTGTGGAAGACCCTCTAGTGGTGCAAGCTTCATCTCAGATACACAGGTCTTCTGTTCGGAAGAGTAGGAGCTTCGTTGTTGTTCCCTGTAGGTAGAGGAATGGTTTGTGGTGATGTTTTTGATCACCTATTTCAGCTTCAATCTTATTGGAGTATTGTAACTCACTTCAGTGAGATAGTGTTTTCTTCCTTTTTGGGTTAGAGCCTGTGGGTGGCCTATTTGGTCTGATGTACTGCTTACTCACCCAGAGTTAAGCCGAGTCCTGTAACTGTCTTTCTTTTTCAGTAATATATTCGTTTTTTACCCTTCAAAAAAAAAAAAAAAAAAAAAAGCCTTGTTCTGCTAGGGCCTTTGTTGGCTTGTCAATGTCCCACGAGCTGTACTCATAGGCCTTATTTAGCTTGGGCCTCTGCTGGTCCATTGGTGATCCATGAGCTACCCTCATGGACTTTGGAGATGTGGGCATTTGCTGTCTTGCATGCCTTAAACATTTTTTGCACCCACAATTATCCCATTCCTGGTTAGCTTGGTGGTTACCTGGCTGGCCGGGATCTTGGTGCAGATCTGCTTTGATTTCTTGTCTACCGTTGCTTGTTTGTTGCTGGTTCATGTATTGTTGCTTGTCGTCGTGTCAAAAGAGGGGATGATTAACCCTTGAGAGGTCTTGAGAATTAGAGACTGAACTAAGAACCTGTCTCCAGGGTTGATTAGTTTCCACGATCGACTTGGAGAACCCTTTTGGAGGGGTGCCCAAGCCGATTGGTTCTTGTGATCTCCCTTAGAGGCACTACCGCCCTTGTACATAAGTCAAACGATTTCCGAGACTTACTGTTGGAGTTTTGCTACAACTCATCTTGAGGTCGATTGGTTTAATGACATTGCCGATTGGTTTCGATGATCTATCGCTTGAACTTTCACCGCAACTTGCTTTGAGACCAATCGGTTTTGTGACCTTGTCGATCGGTTTCGGTGATCTATCGTTTGAGCCTCCACTGAAACTCACTTTGGGAATCGGTTTCGTGACTTGCCGATTGGTTTCAAAGATCTGTCGTTGGAGCCTTCATGCTACTCGCCTTAGGATCAATCGGTTTCATGGCTTGGAGATCAGTTTCAAAGGTTTGCCATTAGAGCGATTCGCCTTGAGACTGACTGATTTCGTGGCTTGGAGATCGGTTTTGAAGATCTATCGTTCGAGCCTTCGTGTGACTCACCTTAGTACTGATCGGTTTCGTGACTCGTCGATCAATTTCAAAAATCTGTCGTTGGAGCCTCCGTCGAAACTTGCTTTGGGACTGATTAGTTTTGTGGCTTGGAGACCTGTCGTTCGGGCCTTCGTGTGACTCAGCTAAGGACTCACAGAGATTCCAACGGTAGATCTCCGAAACCGATCGACGACTCACGAAACTGATCAGTTTCGGAGATCTGCTGTTGGAGCGTCTCGACTCAGGGCCGATCGGTTTTATGACTCATCGATCAATTTTGGAGATCTACCATTAGAGCCTCCGTTGGAACTTGCTTTGGGATCGATCAGTTTTGTGGCTTGGAGATCAGTTTTGAATATCCGCCATTGGAGCAACTCTCCTTGAGACCGATCAGATTCGTGTCTTGGAGATTGGTTTTAGAGATCTACCATTTGATACTTGGTGTGACTCGCCTCAGGATAGATCCGTTTCGTGACTCTCCGATCGGTTTTGGAGGTCTATCATTGGAGCGACTCGTCTTGAGACTGATTGGTTTTGTGACTCGCCAATCGGTTTCGGAGATTTACCGTTGGAGCTTCGCCATGACTCACCTCAGGACAGATCGGTTTTGTGACTCGCCGATCAATTTCGTCCTTCTCCCCTTGAAGGTTCGTTCGATATTGCACCTAAGCTGATCGGTTGGAGGATCACCAATTGGTTTAGTCGATCTTTCCTATTATGGACTTGGTCATTTTCCACTTGATATTGATGTGGTACACACACACTGTTGTTGACATGGCATCAACGGTTGCTGATGTGGCTCTCTTTTATTGCAGGGTATCCGTTTGGGTCCCACCTTGAGTGCTATGCTTCCCTTCGGCTCCCGCTTTTTTTGGTGGGTGAGGATTTTCATCTATAAATTCCTCGATCTTAACTTCATTTCTCACGCTTTCATTCCAAGTTTTCATCTTCTCCTTTGAGGTTTTGCTTTCTCTTGTGAAATTGCTTTTCTTCTTTTAGCCACTCCCTCCCGCTCGATGTCTTTGCATGGTGGCAAGCAAGTCACCAAGGGCCCTCCGAAGGGTCGCCGACTCCTTGAGCCACTTGGTATACTTAGTTGGAGTTGGGCCCCCTCATGCTGCTCTATGAGGAGGAGTTGTTCGGGTATAATGCTGGCTACTCCGAGGTTGCGACCTTGCGCTCGGAGTGGTCCTTGTTGCTGAAGATGTTTTGTGAGCCTCATAATTGTCCCACCATTCTCGAGATCTACAGAAGATTCTGGATAGACCAGAACCAGGTCTTCCTGAGCGAGGTGAGCGTCGAGAAGGTGATGGGGATGATCATCTCTATGGGCCAATTGAATGCGGGGGCATGTACCTGCTGTTGCCTCTTTTCGCCACCCAACTGCTCAACACATCTGGCCTCTGCCCATGCCAGGTCATCGGCAATGTGTGGAGGGTCATCTATGTATTCTGTCGCGTTGAGTCGGATATGGGGGAGGAGCTGAGTCGATGCTCTTCGGGCCTTGGCGAGCACGACATCCCCAGGATTGAGCTGGGCAACTTTTTCCACCACTACCACTAGGACAAGCAGACCTACAGTCGCTTATTAAATCTCCATTACGTGTCCACTTTTCAGCCGCTCAAGTCCTTTGTGGGTGCAAATTTTGGCCAACGCCTCACAACGGGACCCACCAGCCCTTCCTGGGGGTCCACAGAGATGACAGCGGGACCCACCGGTCCTCCTCCAAAACCCAGACGACGGTGGTAGAAACCACCTTCTACCCCATTTTCTTTCCAAAAAACTCTATAAAAAGCAGACCCTACAAGTGTAAAAGATCGAATATCTGATTTCTCAATCAAACTTTCAAAAAATCCAGAGCTCTGACCTTCCAATCAATCGATCTTCTTTTAGGAGAGAAACCAGTGACACTCGGTCTGTCAAAGTCACTTCAGTTCAAGTGTTAGTGAATTCAGGTTGCTCCTTATAGCACGGAGACATAGGCTTCGGCTGAATTCTGAGATCATATCTCGTGTCAACAATCTTTCGACTATTCAGAAGTTCAACTCGAAAAAATCAATATCCGAACCTGTAAACTAGACAAACGTTCGATTAGACTTTCGACTCGACTCGATTGACTGGTTGGGCGGAGTCTTTGGGTCGACACGGAAATCATCGCCCACAGTTTGGCGTTGTTTGCGGGATCGGTCGAGAAGCTTATTTCGTTCTACGACAATATCAGATCGGTTGAGCAGACAATCGATCTTGATAACCATACTTCCCAGCTCCCTCGGTTGAGCAGACAACCGATCGGACGACGGCGATCTGGTTGCTTCCTCCGCTTTCCCTAAATGGTTCAGGATCATCCAGAGGGAAGTAATACACAACAGAACCAACCTCGTCCGGAAACTCAATCGATGAGTCAAAGGCTCAACTTCGGGTTGCCTCTTACTTACTCCGACGCAACATCACATTCGGGAAACGGAAGATCGGTCGACCGACCAATCCCTCCGCCACTTCGACAATCAGTCGGGCAAACTAATCCCAAGCCAACGGAAGATCCTCCACCAACTTATCAGATCTCGGTGCTCGACTTCCAACTGCTGCAGTTAGCGAAACAGAACGCCACTCTCAATGCTGAGAGGGACACTATCAAGAAGGCAGCCTCCGATGCTGGTGTGGGTGCAAATTTTGGCAAGAAGTCTGCAAACAGCGGGACCCACCGGCCCTGCCTGGTGGGCCCCCGAAGACCACAGCGGGACCCACCGGCCCTGCCTGGTGGGCCCCCGAAGACCACAGCGGGACCCACCGGCCCTGCCTGGTGGGCCCCCTAAGACGGCAGCGGAGCCCACCAGCCTTACCTGGAGGATCCCCAGATACGACAGCAGAAAACCGTCATTTACCACCAGAGAATCCTATAAATAACAGAACCTTCGAATGTAAATGGATCCGATTTCAAATCCAGAGAGAAAATCCAGAGAAAGATCAGTGCCATCATCATCTGATATCTGATTTCAGAAATCAGAGCTCAGAGGTTCCAACTCTCTCAACCTTCAACTCTCCTCGATCTTCTTCTTGTCTTTAGGGAGATTAGAGAGGCTTCAGTGACACTCGGCCTGTCGACGTCACTTTGATCAAAGTGTTAGTGAATTCGGGTTGCTCCCTATAGCACGGAGACGTAGGCTTCGGCTGAACTCCGATATCACATCTCTCGTGTCAAATTCTCTCTGTTTGCATATCGAAAGCAACAACTTCAACCAAACAGATCCAACAACGATCTCTTCTACTCAAACATTCAACTGACTGGTGAGGCGAGGTCTTCAGGTCGGCACGAAGATTTTCCCCCACAGTTTGGCACCGTTTGTGGGATTCGTTCGAAAAGCTCAGTACGCTCGACGACAACATCGGATCGGTTGAGCAGACAACTAATCTTCAAAGTCAAACTTCTCAGCTCCCTCGGTTGAGCAGACAACCGAATGGACACGAGCGATCTGGTTGCTTCCTCCGCTTTTACTGAATTGCAAAGACTCTATCAGGATCATCCAGAGGGAAGTTACTCAGAACGATATCAGTTTCGACCCGAGACTCACTCAATGAGTCGACGGCTCAACTTCAATCCAACAACCCGTTCTTTCTAGACAATCAGTCGTCGACATCTCCCATTGATATCCTAAGCCTTTCAATTCTGACTCTCCTCCAATCCCTATCTTGGGGGTGATGTTTGAAACGAAAGGGCTCACCTAAAGACTACAACGAGGTGATAGGCAAAGGCATGTGCTATATATCCACGAAGTCCGGGGTGCACTCGCTGCCTCGGTATTCGGTGAAGCCCAAGGAGACAGCCTTGGCACTCGAATGCAAAGTCTGAGGTGCACTCGTTGCCTCGACATTCGGCGAACCTCAAGGAGACAGCCTTGGCAATCGAATGCAAAGTCCGAAGCGCTTATCTAGGCAAATACAAATCGACTATCAAGAGTCGCCTAAAGTTACCATCGAACAACAAATTATCGCCTCCACAGATAGGTCTGGGGGTTGGAGACTCCCAACCTTCAATCTTACTATGGCGCACGAACTCGAAGATTGGAGATAGCCAATCTTCGACTTCTTCAAAGAAGGCCGAATGCAGAAGATTCAATTCAAGCCAGAAGACTTCAAAGAAAACTTCCGTACTACAGTCTTCAAGATGCAGATCTCTACTTCAGGTCACACAATGGGATACTGCTCAAATGTATTGGCCCCACACAAGCAAAGGCGATTCCAATCAACGTCTACTCTGGATCCTGTGGAAATCATTCCAGAGGAAGGTCTCTCGAAGCCAAGAAGAAGCTACAAGGCTACTGACACCTTGAAGACCAGAGCAGTCGAAGAAGGGATAAACGATGAGCTCCGAATCGACGATCTTGACTTCTCCGAAGAACTGCGAGATCAGGCGATCATTCGTATTGCGAACTACCAACAGAAGATCAAGCGAGCCTATGACCAGAGGGTTGTCAAGACAATTTCCTATCGAAAGCCTGGTACTCAGAGCAGTCTTTTCCAATACAAGAGAGGAGCAGTGGGAAACTAACTCCCAACTGGGAAGGATTCTGAGTTATGAGACAGCGCAACATTCAGTTTCAAACCTTCAAGCAAATCCAAGTTGAGCCAGCTCAACCTTCAAGCAACAAGGTCGTTTAACAAGTTTAGGGCCTCGTGTTGCGACACGACCCTTTACGTGCAAATGTTAAACGGTTTCGGGTTGTGAAACAGCACAACTCTCAATTTCAATCTCCAATGTCGTTTAACAAGTTTAGGGCCTCGTGTTGCGACACGACCCTTTACGTGCAAATGTTAAACGGTTTCGGGTTGTGAAACAGCACAACTCTCAATTTCAATCTCCAATGTCGTTTAACAAGTTTAGGGCCTCGTGTTGCGACACGACCCTTTACGTGCAAATGTTAAACGGTTTCGGGTTGTGAAACAGCACAACTCTCAATTTCAAGCTACCAGGTCGTTTAACAAGTTTAGGGCCTCGTGTTGCGACACGACCCTTTACGTGCAAATGTTAAACGGTTTCGGGTTGTGAAACAGCACAACTCTCAATTTCGAGCTACCAGGTCGTTTAACAAGTTTAGGGCCTCGTGTTGCGACACGGCCCTTTACGTGCAAATGTTAAACGGTTTCGGGTTGTGAAACAGCACAACTCTCAATTTAAAGCTACCAGGTCATTTAACAAGTTTAGGGCCTCGTGTTGCGACACGACCCCTTATGTGCAAATGTTAAACCTATTCAATCATTCTATTTTATTCAGAATATCAACACTCAGATACATAATCCGAGGCACCTTCGCTGCCTCGACTCGCAGACAAAGTCCGAGGCGACCATCGCCTCGGCACTCAGCAAGTCCAAAATTCGAGACTTGCTCTCGGCACCCTAGCGAAGCCCCAAGCTCTCAGCCCCAACACATCTCGACATAAAGATCAAGGTCCAACGCGTTCTGCAGCATTCAGCCAACGTCACTCCAGAGGCAAAACATCCCTCAACTTACCAAGTCACTACAGAAGACTTCTACCACTCGACACTCATATAAGAGAGCATCACGCGCTCTCATGCTCGAGGAAGATGCGTTCTGGAAGTCCACCATCGATGAGGGGGTGAATCTACAATCTTTCATAGCCAGCATCAACGACGACACGACTATCACCCAGGAGTCGCGTGATCTTCCGACCAACCCTCAAAAATCTTCCGACGTTGCAGATCGTCCTAAGATTCAAAAGTCGATGACAAAGGCGAAAACTCATCAACCATTCGAGGGCGAAGTCTGAGGCATGAACCGCAGCATTCGAACAAAGTCCAAATTTAGTCCTATTATTTGGTAGTAAAATCCGAGACCGACATCTTAGCATTTGATCGAAAGTCCAAGCTCGCAACCTTGGCATGAGGCAGCAAAGTCCGAGACCTGAGTCTCGGCATTCAATCGAAGTCTTCGCTCATAGCCTCAGCGCTATTCAGTAGCAAGACATTCGAATTCTATTTTAGAGCACACAAACATTCAATTGCTTTCTAAAGGCACTCTCTAACCTGGTTAGTCCACCAGTGGAAGACAACTAGTTCGTAGTATCGACATTCGATCGATCCAAACTTCCTTACGACGAGGATTAGCCCTGCCCAACTGACTCATATGACCTCCCGTGGCATGGCTTTCAATGCTACGGATTATCGGCCGACCTTCGTCGTCCGATCTTCCAATAGTAGTCGACCCTCGTGACCGTTACCGATTAGTGGCGATCAATCGAAGGATCGACCCTTGGCCAGGAGTTGCCCATGTTCGTCTACGCATTCGACGCTAGATGAAAGATGACGGACTCCAGAATGCATCTCCTAGAGACAACTATACAGATACATCAAACCACACTCAAGTCCGATCGTTGACTCACTCTCAGACCAGCAATGCCATGGCATTACAACTTCGAGACAGACCCCTAGAGCCCGAGAGAGAAAGTCCCACTTGGAACCCAAGTTGCCATTCAATCCAATTCAAAGTCCCACTTGGAACCCAAGTTGCCATTCAATCCAATTCAAAGTTCCACTTGGAACCCAAGTTGCCATTCAATCCAATTCAAAGTTCCACTCGGAACCCAGCTTGTCGTTCAAATCCAATTCACAGTGTCTCTCAAACAGGAGTAAACACCAAACATCCATCAAACGGCCATCATTTGTGCATCAATGCCATCACAACAACAATGCCATCACAACAACAGTGCCATCATAGCAACGATGGCATTATGCATCATCACTCAGCCTTCTGCGTGGCGATCGATCACGGTCCCATTGACCCAATCAACGGCCACAGTTGAAGCCCATGACACATCATTCACCAAAGTGAGGCAGCGGCAGCAGTTGAAGCCCGTGACAGCCGTACCCAGAGCTCTCCTTCTCTCCCACTGACGACGACGAAGCGCTGAAGCTCCGCCCCGCACCAAATCGAACCCGGCTGCAACATCTCCCACGGCACCGACAACAGCACTCCGCCTCAGATCGGCTGCCGGCGATCGATCGGGCAAAACCAGCCGGTGAAGGTTTCAGCGATCGGTCGCAGAGAGGGTTTTTCTCCCGATTTAGGCAAAAATCACCCGATCAGTGCCACCGATCGGTCGAATTTGACCGATCGGCAAACCTCGATCCCCTTCTTCCCCTTCGTCCTCCATCTGATCGGCCAAAAACCTACTGGATCTGGTGCCAAACCCGTCCTTCCAACCGATCAACCATTTCCTGACCGGCTGTGTTTTTCCGATCGATGACCACCTCCCGATCGGTGAAATTCACCCGATTGGTGAACTTCTCCCGATCAGTGATCTGTGTTTGTTCGATCGATGACCACCTCCCGATCGGTGAAATTCACCCGATCGGTGAACTTCTCCCGATCAGTGATCTGCACCCGATCGGCTACCTCCACCCGATCGACGATTTTCACCCGATCGATTTCTCCAACAGCCCTTCTCCAACATCCTCGAATTTCAACAATCATGGGTCGAGGCCCTCCTCCCCTCTTCGATCTAATCCATTAGATCTAATCCGCGACCCTGGCAGAGGGTCTTCCGTTGATCGGTCAAATTTGACCGATCACTTTGACCGATCAAATTTGACTGATCAAATTTGACCGATCAAATTTGACCGATCAACTTTGACCGATCACTTTGACCGATCAAAATTTGACCGATCACTTTGACCGATCACTTCGACCGATCACTTTGACCGATCACTTCGACCGATCACTTTGACCGATCGGTCGAATTTCAACTGGATCGGTCAGAAAACTGTGTTCTCTGACCGATCACTCCAACCTCGACCGGTTGAATTTAACCGATCGGTCAAACTTGACCGATCGATTATAATCAACCGATCGGTCGAATTTCTACTCGATCAGTCAGAAAATGGTGCTTTCTGACCGATCACTCCAACCTTGACCGGCTGAATTTAACCGATCGGTCAAACTTGACCGATCGGTCAAATTCAACCGATCGGTCAAAATTGACCGATCGGTCAATTTTGACCGATCAGTCAGAAGTTGACCGATGAAAATCTTATTTTTCAAAAAAACGCTAACACTCGGCAAAAGCTCCTCTGCATGTGTAACAGGGGGTCGTTAGCTTTGCACCACGAATCCAAGCCAGCCAAGGTGGCCTCTTAGCTAACTTGGAGGGGGTAACTGTGGGTGCAAATTTTGGCAAGAAGTCTGCAAACAGCGGGACCCACCGGCCCTGCCTGGTGGGCCCCCGAAGACCACAGCGGGACCCACCGGCCCTGCCTGGTGGGCCCCCGAAGACCACAGTGGGACCCACCGACCCTGCCTGGTGGGCCCCCTAAGACGGCAGCGGAGCCTAACAGCCTTACTTGGAGGATCCCCAGATACGACAGCAGAAAACCGCCATTTACCACCAGAGAATCCTATAAATAACAGAACCTTGGAATGTAAATGGATCCGATTTCAAATCCAGAGAGAAAATCCAGAGAAAGATCAGTGCCATCATCATCTGATATCTGATTTCAGAAATCAGAGCTCAGAGGTTCCAACCCTCTCAACCTTCAACTCTCCTCGATCTTCTTCTTGTCTTTAGGGAGATTAGAGAGGCTTCAGTGACACTCAGCCTGTTGAGGTCACTTTGATCAAAGTGTTAGTGAATTCGGGTTGCTCCCTATAGCACGGAGACGTAGGCTTCGGCTGAACTCCGATATCACATCTCTCGTGTCAAATTCTCTCTGTTTGCATATCGAAAGCAGCAACTTCAACCAAACAGATCCAACAACGATCTCTTCTACTCAAACATTCAACTGACTGGTGAGGCGAGGTCTTCGGGTCGGCACGAAGATTTTCCCCCACAGCTGGGGTTATTCTTCCTGTCCCTTCTCTCAACGAAGGGGCTAATCCGCCTCGACGATCCGTCCACTCCAAACAACAGAGGTCTATGAGCCAGGTGATCGGTCGCGTGGTCTAAGAGAGAAGCCAACGTGAGCCCACCTCCTCAGTTACTCCGCGAAAGCAGAGTGTTTTGGATCGAATCGACGATCAATCCTCGCAATCATCTTCGGGCCATAACTGTGTTAGGCATGCACAGTCCAAACCCAATCTACGAGTGAGGCATCGGATGAAAGAAACTACATCGAAAGGCCGTTTCTATCCATCTCCTCCTCTCCAACGAGACTCTTGAATTGATCCTCATCCCCAAGGCTACCCGACAACAGTTCAAGGTGGAGATCAAGACCTCTCGATCTTACCCCTGGTCCAACAGCAAGGACAGGGACTAGGTCGAAGGGAAGGATACTCTTCGGCCGGGCCTTTCTACCTAAGTCTGTTTCAAATGTCTTTCCCGAAGGGCTGGAGAACCCTGCCAAAGTTCAAATCCAACCCTTCACATTCTACCATTCAAGCAGGCTTTAATGCCACACGAGGATGAAAACAATGTGCTCTGCTAAACCTTCGCTAGAAGCCTTGACGAGTCCACTCTCGATTGGTACCACAACCTTCATACTGGATCAATCACCCAGTTTGGAGTCCTTGTGAACCACTTCGTGCAATACAATCAACTCAACCTCAAACCAGAGAAACAACATGATTCTTTGTATCGGATGAGGATGGGAGCTGATGAGAGTCTTCGCAACTTCACGCGGAGATTCCGCAACGAGCATGCCGCCCTTTTCGGACGACATCTCGATGACGAAGCCATTATGTTGGCATTCCAAAATGCTCTCCGATTCGATCTGCACATCTACAATGACATTATCCGCAACCCTCCGCCTTCCCTAGGCACGATGTTCGATCAGATCCAGTGGGAGATAGAGGTCGAAGATGATCAAATCACCCGAAAGGGACACGAGACCAGACGGCGACCTGCCGAAAGAAACATCCAAGCATACAGCCAAAGCTCACAATGCAGAAGCACCAGTACCTCCGCCAGCCAAGCGACCAAGAGAAGACGGTCGTAGATCACCTCCGAAGAAAACAACATTCACCAATTGGACCCTCCCGATCGAGCAGGTTCTCGACCAAATTCAACATGAGAAATTTCTTCGACGGCCGAATCCTCTACAACCCGATACCAAGCTCACTGCCGACAGATCTGTTTACTGTTACTTTCATCACAGCCATGGTCATCCAACCACTTGATGCTTCTGACTAAACTATCATCTGGAAGACCTATTGCATAAAGGCCATCTTTGGGAGTTCGTCAAGAACGGACATGACTAATGCCAACCTTCTTCAGCAAAAGGGAAAGAAGCCTGTTGGGTCCACCGGATCTCGACTAGCTCATCGCCTATCGTCGTGCAAGCCAATATTTTTGGTATCCACGGAGCATTTGACAATCAAATACTGATCGGAAAAGAAGTCGATCGGCAAGTTCGACGCATCTTCAATGTTCGCTTTGCAGCAAACAAAGAAGATACCTGAATCGAGAAACCCGTCAAGGGTTTGTCGTGGCCATCGATCGTCTTCAACGATTTTGACCTCCAAGGAGTGCATACTCCACATGGGGATCCCCTGGTCCTTTGGCTCATCATCGATGGGAGTACCGTTAATCGAATCCTCATCGACACCGGTAGCTCAATCGATATTATGTTTTCAGATTGCTTTAAGCGTTAGGGGCATAAGTACTCAAGTCTCGACGTCATCCCCACCGTCATCACAGGCTTCAACGGCGAGCAAAGTATGACCATGGGAGAGTCGAGATTCACCTTGGACCTAAGCAAGGAGACTCGAGTCTCTGTGGGATTCGCCATCATCGAAGGAACATCCAATTACAACGTCATCCTTGGGCGACCCTTCCTGCACCAAATCAATACCGTATCCTCCTCTTACCACCAACTCCTCAAGTTCACAACGGGAAAGGGCATTATATACATTTGAGGTATTAGCAAGCTGGGCGATCTTGTGAAGCTATCAGTCAAGACAGATCGTAGGGTACATCTCGCTCCACCAAGGCATCCAAGAGAAGAAGCTGGCTCATCCTTGAGCTAGCAACCAAAGAATCCCCCACTGGCAGAACCTCCGTCTATCGAGTGGGAGTCTTCCCCTTCAATCGAAGAGATCACCCGAGTAAATATTGGCAGTGGTGATCTCCTTTGAGAGACATTCATTGGTATCGGTCTCAGCGACGCAGAAGTGCGAGACATGGTATCCTTCCTCCAGTCCAACATCGACGTCTTCGTATGGTGTTTCGAGGATATGCCAGGGATCAATCTGGATGATGCATGCCATCGACTTGCCATCAATGAAGGAGCAAAGCTTGTCAAACAAAAGCTCTGGGTGATCCGACAAGAACGTTCAGCAGCGGTTCAAGAGGAGATCAACAAGTTGCTCATGGCAGGCTTCATTCGTGAAGTAGAGTACCCAACCAGGATCTCCAATATTATTGCGGTTCCTAAGAAGAATGGAAAGATCAGGGTCTATATTGACTTCACCAATCTCAACAAAGCTTTCCCTAAAGACCCATTCCCTATACCAAGAATAGACAGACTTGTCGACGCCACTGATGGACACGAACTTCTGTCCTTTATGGATGGTTATTCCTGGTATAACCAGATTCCCCTGCATCCTGACGATCGAAAGAAGACCTGCTTTGTGACATATAGAGGTCTTTACTGTTACAATATCATGCCCTTTGGACTCAAGAATGCAGGGTCAACTTATCAAAGGCTAGCCACAAAGATGTTCGAAGAGCAAATCGGCTGCAACATCGAAGTCTATGTCGACGATCTTCTCACCAAGAGTCGCAGTCGTGAGAACCATCTCTCTAACCTTGCCGAAACATTCGAAGTCCTCCGAAAATACCGCATAAAACTGAATCCAGCCAAGTGCGCCTCCCGAGTTCAATCGGGTAAATTCCTAGGTCACCTGGTGACCAGAAGGTTTATCGAAGCGAACCCTGACCAAATTTGAGCAATCCTTGAAATATCCTCGCCCACCAATCGAAAGGAGGTCCAGTGCCTCACAGAAAGATTAGCTGCTCTCAACCGATTTCTCTCTAAGTCTTCCGACAAGTACAAGCCACTCTTCGATAATTTACAGAAGGCAGACACCTCCGGATGGAATCCAACTTACGAGCTAGCCTTCTAGAGTGTCAAATACTATCTCGCTCGGGCTCTTGTCTTAACGGCTCCACTATCAAAAGAAGACCTCTGGCTCTATCTTGCTGCCACAGATCAAGCCATCAGTGTAGTTCTGGTCAGTAAAAGAGTAGGCATTGAGCATCCTATCTACTACATCAGTCATACTCTTCTTTTGGCAGAGACTCGCTATTTGAAGATCGAGAGTCACATTGGCTTTGCTCATAGCATCACGACAGCTCTGACCCTACTTCATTTCTTACTCGATTACAGTCGTCTCACAATACCCACTCAAGGACATCCTCGATAAGGCAGGTCGAGCGGGTTGAATGACTAAGTGGGTAATAAAGATGAGTGCTCTCGGAATTTAGTTCGAGCCTCGCATGTCACTCAAAGGGCAAGCCGTTGCTGATTTCCTTGCCGACTTCCCCATGGAGGATCCTATTACCTTGAAGGATGATGTTGAGATGCATCTCCACGACGACGATGAACTTCCTCTCATTCCCGATCCTGCAAATTTCAATCCGAGCCCTGAGGCTCCCACTACCTCACCAACACGGTGGAAACTCTATACTGACGGAGCTTCAAGTGCGATCAGTTTGGGAATTGGGATAGTTCTGATATCCTCCGAACTTGACCATCTTTAAAAGGCAATTCTTCTCAGATTCAACGCTACCAACAATGAAGCCAAATATGAAGCACTTATTTCCGGGCTAGAGATTGCTGAAACTCGGGGGTCGACCATCTCACCGTCTATAGCGATTATCAACTAATAATCAGGCAGATCAACGGAGACTACGAAGCGTGAGGAGAAATGATGCAACACTATCTGGCTCTAGTACAGCATTACAAATAATGATTCTCAGACATCGAATTCGTGCAAATCCCGAGGGCAAAAAATGGAAAGGCTGAAGCTCTAGCCAACGCAGCTTTAGTACTCAAAGACTCTCTCAAAGAAGGTCGAATTCAGATCAACTATCAAGAGTTTCCATAAGCTATCATTGGACAACAACTTGTCACCACAACGAAAGGTAGTGGGAGTAGGAAACAACCAACCTCCATTTTTTCCCTTGTTTGTGAACCCTCAGATTTGAGACAACCAATTTTTGACTTCCTCAAACAAGGTAGAGCACCTAAAGACCTTGTCCAAGCCAAAAGACTTCAAAGGAAACTCCTGTTCTATAGTCTTCGAGAGAAAGATCTTTATTTAAAATCACATGGCGGAATACTTCTTAAGTGTATTAGTACCCTGCAAGAAGAAGCAATCCTAGCTGATATTCATTCTGGAGCTTGTGGCAATCATTCTGGCGGAAGATCACTCGTAGCCAAAATAAAACTCCAAGGCTACTATTGGCCAACTATGGCAAAGGACGCTCGTCAGTTCGTCCGAAGATGCGAGCCTTGTCAACGACATGTTCGAGCTACTCATCTCCCTGCAAATGAACTTCATCCTTTGACAAGTCCCTGGACTTTCAATCAATAGGGGTTGGACTTCCTGGGCCCATTCCCTCCATCACCAAGCAAAAAGAAGTACTTACTATTGGCCACCGACTACTTCACCAAATGGGTTGAGGCTGTATCGCTTTTCTGAAAAACGGACGACGAGGTTATAAAATTCATCAAACATAACATCTTCTCCAAATTTGGTGCACCTCAAGTACTTATAGTCGACAACGGAGCTCAATTCGACTCAGATAAATTTCAGAAGTTCTGTCTGAACTACAGAATCAAACTCTTCTACTCCACTCCGAGGTACCCATAATGCAACGGACAAGCCAAAACTTCCAACAGAGCAATCCTCGGTCTACTCAAAAAGAAGTTAGGTGACAAGAAAGGGTTATGAGAGAAAGTCCTACCAGAGGTCCTATAGGGCTATCGGACCACTCCTCGACGATCGATTGGATTTTCCCCCTTTCGCCTAACCTATGGGTCAGAAGCAGTTCTTCCAACCGAGGCCATATCTCCAACTTTGAAGACTAAGGCGATTGAAGAATGAATGAACAACGAGCTTTGGATCAATGGTCTTGACTTCTCAGAAGAGCTACGTGACCAGGCAGTTATCCGTGTCACCGACTATCGACAGAAGATCAAGCAGTCCTATGATCGAAAAGTTAGGAGAAGACAGTTCCACATTGGAGATCTAGTCCTCAGAGCAGTCTTCTCTAACATAAGGGAACATGACAGTGGAAAACTAGCTCCCAACTGGGAAAGACTCTACATCATTGAGTCAGTTGGGGGAAAAGGATCCTATTGCCTAATCTCGCTAGAAAGAGATAGGCTATCAAGAGTATAGAATGTCAAATATCTCAAAATATTCTACCCCTGATATAAAACCTATACTGAATGAATATTTGTTTCAATTTTAATTTTGTCTATTTCAATCCTATATGCTCACAAAATCACAAAAAGTTTTGATGTTGTGAGACAACACAACACTTAATTAGCAGATCGATTAATAGTTTGGGTGTTCGTGTTGCGACATGACTCCTTAAAGGCAGAAACAAATGGTTTTAACATTGTAAGATAGCACAACTTTTAACTGGCAGATCGATTAATAGTTTGGGAATTCATGTTGCGACACGACCCCTTACAGGCAAAAACAAATGGTTTTAACGTTGTGAGACGCCACAACTTTTAACTAGCAGATCGATTAATAGTTTGGGTGTTCGTGTTGTGACACGACCCCTTACAGGCAGAAATAAATAGTTTTAACGTTGTGAGACATCATAACTTTTAACTGACAGATCGATTAATAGTTTAGAAGTTGCAACACGGTACAACTTCTGACTGACTAATCCATAAAACAGCTTGGGTGTTTGTGTTGCAACTACTCATTTGATCATTTAACGCAAGACATTAACCATTCCATTCAAAACATTCAACATAAAAGAGACAGTTCATTCCAAAAAAAACAAGTATTTTCTATCACTCAAGAGTACAGGTACAAGAAAGGAAATACATCAATGCTTAGCTACACTTTGCGCACGTGATCTATCTCCTTCAGAACCTCCTCAGGCCTTACTGGCCATAAAAGCCTTCGAAGATGGAGCGCCGCTACCGTGAGCTAACCTGAGGGCTTCCACGGCTTATTCTGTCGTCGATTTGTAGCTTGCTAAGTCGATATTCAACTGTTCCATTTCGAGTGCATGGGCCTCTTCCCTCGCAGCTGCTTCAGCCTTCAGCTGCTTGATCTCTTCAGAGAGCTGCTTGATCTCCTTGGAGCGCTTAAAGGCAAGAGTCTCCATCTTGAAGTAGCTATTCCTCAGACTGTGGAGCTCTTTATCCAAACTCGCATGAAGCCTCCAAATTTTTCTTCAGGTACTCCTTGTTGTGAGCAGACTGCTGACTCAAGGCGAGTTCCTCCGCTAGTTTCGACCTCTCGTCGTTGGCCTCCTCCAGGAGAGCGTTCAAGCGCGAGATCTCATCGACGGCCACCCTCTCTTCGGCCTTCTAAAGACTCTGCTGTTTAGCTTCAGCAGGGCAAACATCAGCATAGCAACAAGAACAAGTTAGAAACATCGGATGGAACTACTACAACCTAAAGCGAAGTTGAAACTACTCACAATCACTTCTAGCCTATTAGATGTTTCTTCGAGGGTCGCATCTGGCAGGTTGCAAAGCTTCCTCAATGCCCCAGTTGGGCGGTTGATATCCACCTCGTCCAAGTCCCGCAGCATTGGCTTCGGGCTGCCAGGTGCACCTGCAGGCAGAATACTCCAACTTCTCAGACATGTTCAAACTTCTGATTCAATGAATAGGAGATAAAGAGTTAGTGCTTACTCACAGATAGAGCCCCTGTGGGAGGGTTGAGTCGGACCCTTCCCTCGATCAATGCCTTTCCCCTTGGGGGTGGGAGTCTTCTGCGCCGGGATTGCGATCAGAGCCGGCTCAGTCATCTTTTTCTCTCCCTAACCCTCGTTCGGCTTCGGTTCGAGGAGATGGACTTCCAGAAGAGACGAATTTCCTTCTTCGTTTTGCATTTCGCCAACCCCCTGGAAGAGAGTAGACATTAGCGTGGTGGCCTCTGCTGCCACATTGGTCGCGTTGCCCTGAGGCACCAGCCTCAGCTTCTCCACGTCTGGCCCTCCGTTCATTGTGGCCTCCCCATGCCTGAGACCTTCAGGCGGTACTGAGTAGATGGGCGTTGGGTCATACACCGTATCGCTCCCCGAATACTTAGCCTTGATGCGCGTAGGATGCTTCAGGGTCTCGAAGTGATAGATGATCGATACTTTCTTGCCGTCGTCTATAGTATCAAGATCGTCCTCCATTTGACAGGCCTTAGCCTCATCGATAGGAGGCACTTGGCCAGCAGGTGACAAGGAGGGGGGCATGTCTCCCCGATCTCCAGCCTCCTCCTCCTCTTCTTCTTCCTCCTTCCCATTTTCTCCTTCTTCATCTTTATCTTTCTCCTCTTCTTCTCCTTTTTTCCTTTCCTCCCCCTCTTTTTCCTCTCGATCTTCTTCTTCTTCCTCTTCTTTTTTCTCATCCTCCTTCTTCTCTTCCTTCATCACTTTCCTTTTCTTCACCTGACCCCTTCGAGTTACAACCAATTTCTCCTCACAAGGCCCCGAACGTCTCATCTTGCCGTAGATTTTCTTTTCGGTCTGTATGTATCGGACCACCCCCTTATCTCAGGGTACGCCTCATAATCCGAGTACAACATGTCGTTGTCCTCGTACCTTATCGGCAGCCTGTGCATCAAGTTGGCGTTGCCATGGCGGACCCGCCAGTTCAAAAACTGCTTCCACGATTGGGTCCCACAGGTTAACTCCAGAAACAGATTATCGATCGCCCTAACCTGTTCGAACGACCAGCACAGATCGCCACCTAGTCCATACCGCTCTACCTCCTTGTGAATTTGGTTGCACGGAGTCTCCGGAACCGAAAGGGGAGTTCATGCACCTGTGGGTGCAAATTTTGGCAAGAAGCCTACAGATAGCAGGACCCACTAGCCCTGCCTGGTGGGCCGACAGAGACTACCGCGGGACCCACCAGCCCTGCCTGGCGGACCCACAAAGACTACCGCGGGCGACCCACCAGCCCTGCCTGGTGGGCCCACAAAGACTACCGCGAGACCCACCAGCCATGCTTGGCGGACCCACGAAGACTACCGCGGGACCCACCAGCCCTACCTGGTGGGCCCACAGAGACTACCGCGGGACCCACCAGCCCTGCCTGGTGGGCCCATAGAGGCTACCGCGGGACCCACCAGCCCTGCCTGGTGGGCCCACAGAGGCTACCGTTGGACCCACCAGCTCTGCCTCGCGGACCCACAGAGACTATCGCGGGACCCACCAACCCTGCCTATGGAATCCCCAGAGACAACAGCGGGACCCACCAGCCTTGCCTAGGGAATCCCCCGGATACAACAACGAAAACCGCCATTTGACCCAGATTTCCTCCCAGGAAATCCTATAAATAGCAGAGCCTTCAAGTAAAAAAGGATCCAGATCCCAGTTCAAAATCCAAAAACCAGAGCTCTGGAATTCCGGCTTTCAATCCTTCAATTCTCCTCAATCTTCTTCTTGTCTTTAAAGAGTTCAAAGAGATCAGTGATACTCGGCCTGTCGAGGTCGCTTCAAGTAAAATATTAGTGAATTCGGGTTGCTCCCTATAGCACGGAGACGTAGGCTTCGGCTGAACTCCGAGATCAACTCTTGTGTCAATCTCCTCTGTTTGTATCGAAAGAGCTAACTCAAAGTGACTAAGGCATCGACCTTCGGAGCCATCTTTCAATCAAAGAAGTACCATTCAACTTCAATTGACTGGTGGAGTGAAATCTTCGGATCGGCATGAAGATTTTTCCCCCACAGTTTGGCGCCGTCTGTGGGATCGAGCGAGAAGCCAAGTTCGTTCTGCAACAAGCATCAGATCGGTTGAGCAGACAACCGATCTAGATAGTCAAACTTCCCAGCCCCTTCGGTTGAGCAGACAACCGTTAGGATACCGGCAATCTTGTTGAATCCTTTGCTCTCTCTAAATGGCGAAGACGAAACATCAGGATCATCCAGAGGGAAGTAACACGCGTCAACCTCGTCCGGAGACTCGTTCGATGAGTCAACGGATCAACTTCGGGCAGCCCCTTATTGTCCCCAAAATGGGGGTTCGTTCAGGGAGTGGACGATCGATCGATCGATCGATCGCACCACCTCCTCGACAGTCGATAGGGCAGACTACCCCTGTTTCAGCTGAAGACCTGCCATCTACCTATCAAATCTCGGCGGTCGACTTTCAGCTGCAACAATTGGCTAAGCAAAATACCACCCTCACAGCTGAAAGGGATGCTCTCAAGAAGGCAGACTCCGAGGCTGGAATTGCTCTCCCCATCCCTTCACTCGGAGAAAGAGCGGATCTGCCACGATAATTGATCCACTCCGAACCACGGAGGACAATGGGCACCGCTGCCCTTGAGAGGATCCGTCGTGATCCAATCCCCTCTGCTGCTCCATAGAAGCAGAGTGTCTGGGATCGTATAGATGATGAGTCCTCTCAGTTATCCTCGGGTCGCAACTGTGTCAGGCCGACACAGTCGAAGCCCAACTTACAAAGAAGGCACCAGATGAAAGGGGCGCCCTCAAAGAGTAGAGCTTCTCCGTTCTTTCCACTCCAGCATGAAGCAGGAACGGATCTTCGTCACCGGCTCCATCCGACCGCTACTCAAAGGCCCGAAGAAGACCTCGCGATCTTGCCTCTTGATCTGTATCCAGGTCAAGGGCATGGTCGTAGGGAGAGATACTCCTCTGCTGGACCTCTCCATTGGAGTTTGTTCCAATCAATATTTCTAAGGGGATGGAGAATTCTAACTCTTCCCAAATTCAATTGCCTCAAGGGAGATCCGACTCTCCACATACTGGCATTCAAGCAAGCTTTGACGTCGTATGAGGAAGAGAACAATGTGCTCTGCCACACCTTCGTCGGAAGCCTCGATGAGCCATCCCTCGATTGGTACCATAACCTCCGAGCTGGATCCATCACCCAATTCGGAGTCTTGGCTAACCATTTTGTGCAACATTATCAGCTCAACTTGAAACCGGAGAAGAAGCTAGACTCCCTCTACAGGCTGAGGATGGGTGCCGACGAGAGTCTCCGCAGCTTCACACGAAGATTCTGCAACGAGCGAGCCGTTCTCTCGGGACGATATCTGGATGACGAGGCTATCATGCTAGCCTTCCAAAATGCTCTCTGTTTCGATTTGCACATCTATAATGACTTCATTCGCAATCCTCCCCCTTCCTTCGGTTCAATGTTCGATCGAATCCAAAGGAAAATCGAAGTTGAAGATGATCAAGTCACCTGAAAGGGGCGAGAAACGAAGCGACGACCCACCGAAAGAGAAGCCCCAAAGTATGCAGCCAAAGCTCATAATGCAGAGGCGGTGATTCCCCCTGCACCCAAGCGGTCAAAGAACGACGGACGTAGATCCCCTCCGAAGAAGACTACATTCACTGATTGGACTCTACCAATCGAGCAGATCCTCGATCGAATTCAAAATGAAGAGTTCCTCCGAAGGCCGAACCCTCTACAGCCTGATACCAAGGTCACGGCTTATAAAACAGTCTACTACGATTTTCACCGCAGCCACGGCCATTCTACTGACCGATGCTATCGACTGAGATATCATCTCGAGGATTTACTGCGAGAAGGCCATCTCCAAGACTTTGTCAAAGGCGGACAAGATCAACGCCGACCTTCCGCAAAGGGGAAAGAAGCTTGCTGGATCCACCAAATCTCTACCAATCAGTCACTTATCACAGTGCATGCTAACGTCTTTGGCATTCATGGGTCATTGCACAATCAAACATTGGCGGGGAAAGAAGTTGATCGGTAGATATGGCGTATCTTCAATATTCGCTCTGCAGCGAATAAAGAAGACACCTGGATCGAGAAACCTATCAAGGGCTTAACTTGGCCCTCCATCATCTTTAGTAACTCAGACCTCCAAGGAGTCCATACTCCATACTAGGATCCTCTGGTCCTGAAGCTCATCATCGATGGAAGCACTGTCAACCGCATCCTCATCGACACCGGAAGCTCCATCGACATCATATTCTCAGACTGTTTCAAGCGTCTGGGACATAAGTATTCAAGTCTCGAAGTCATCCCAACAGTGATCACGGGCTTCAACGAGGAGCAGAGCATAACAATGGGGGAATCAAGATTCACCCTCGACCTCAGCCGAGAGACTCAAGTCTCGGTAAGGTTTGCTATCGTCGAAGGGACATCCAACTACAACATCATCCTTGGTCGACCATTCCTCCATCAGATCAATGCCATCTCCTCCTCCTACCATCAACTCCTCAAATTTGCAACAGGAGAAGGCATTGTCTGCATTCAGGGAGATCAACAAACTGGGCGATCCTGTGAAGCAGCCACTGCCAAAACAGATCGCAGGATAAACCTCGCTGCCCCAAAGTGACCTAGAGATGAAGCAGGTCCTTCTTCAAGATAGCAACCAAAGGAGATCCCACTGTCCGAACCCCCGCCGATCGAGTGGGAGGCCTTACCTTCAATCGAAGAGATTATTCCAATCAATATCGGTAGCGAAGATCTCCCTCAAGAAACCTTCATTGGTATCGGTCTCAGCGATGCAGAAGCATGAGACATGGTATCCTTCCTTCAATCCAACATAGACGTCTTCGCCTGGTGTTTCAAAGATATGCCTGGGATCAACCCAGATGACGCGTGTCACCGCCTAGCAATCAAAGAGGGTATGAAGCCCGTCAAGCAAAAACCACGCACAATCCGACCAGAACGACAAGTTGTAGTTCAAGAAGAGATCAGTAAGCTACTTGCAGTAGGCTTCATTCATGAAGTAGAGTATCCTACTTGGATCTCCAATATAGTTGCTGTCCCAAAGAAGAATGGGAAGGTCAGAGTGTGCATCGACTTTACCAACCTCAACAAAGATTGTCCCAAAGATCCGTTCCCCATGCCAAGGATAAATAGACTCGTCGATGCCACTGCTGGCCACGAACTCCTATCTTTCATGGACGGATACTCGGGGTACAATCAAATTCCGCTACATCCGGACGATCGAGAGAAGACTTGCTTTGTGATTGACCGAGGTCTTTACTGCTACAACGTAATGCCTTTCGGCTTCAAGAATGCTGGATCCACCTATCAAAGGCTAGTCACAAAGATGTTCGAAGATCAAATCGGACGCAACGTCAAAGTTTATGTGGATGATCTCCTCACCAAAGTTCCAATCGTGAGAGCCACCTCTCTGATCTGGCAGAAATATTTCAAATCCTCTGAAAGTACCGCATGAAGCTCAACCCGGCTAAATGTGCCTTCAGTGTTCAATCGGGCAAGTTCCTGGGACACCTTGTGATCAGGAGAGGAATTGAAGCCAACCCTGATCAAATTCGAGCTATCCTCGATATGCCATCGCCTACCAATCGGAAGGAAGTGCAACGCCTCACTGGAAGATTAGCTGCTCTTAATCGATTTATCTCAAAATCTTCTGACAAGTGCAAACCGCTCTTCAACAAGTTGCGAAAGGCTGATACCTCTGGGTGGAGTCCAACTTGCGAACAACCTTTTCAAGACGTCAAGAATTATCTCATACGTGCTCCCATTTTAACAGCTCCGCTCCCAAAAGAAGATCTCTGGCTCTATCTTGCCGTCACCGATCAAGCAATCAGTGCGGTCTTGGTCAGCAGAAGAGAAGGCATCGAACATCCGGTCTACTACATCAGTCATATACTTTTCTCGGCCGAAACTCGCTACTCAAAGATTGAGAAGGTCATACTAGCCTTGCTCACCGCATCACGTCGTCTTCAACCCTATTTTATATCCCACCCGATCACTGTGATCTCGTAACACCCACTCAAAGACATCCTCGACAAGGCAGGTCGAGCAGGTCGAATGACCAAATGGGTGATCGAAATGAGTGCTCTTGGGATTCAATTCGAACCTCGCACTTCAATCAAAGGACAGGCAGTCGCTGACTTCCTAGCCGATTTCCCTATGGATGACCCTATAATTTAGGAGGAAGACGTCGATATGCGTCTTGAAGACGGAGATGAACCTCCCTTTAATCTGATTCCCGAGACCAACCCTAGTCTTGAGGCTCCTGCTACCTGGCCAACTCGGTGGAAACTCTATACTGATGGAGCATCTAGCATGATTGGTTCGGGAATTGGGATAGTCTTGGTATCCCCCGAACTTGATTATCTTCAAAAGGCTATTCTCCTCGGATTCAATGCTACCAACAATGAGACCAAGTACGAAGCACTTATCTCTGGGCTTGAAATGGCTGAATCCCTGGGGGTAGATCAACTCACCATTTACAGCGACTCCCAGCTAATCATAAGATAGATCAACGGGGAGTACACGGCGCGAGAAGAAAGAATACAACATTACTTGACTCTAGTGCGACATCATCAATAGCGTTTTGCTACCACCGAGTTCATCCAAGTCCCGAGAGCAGAAAATTGGGAGGCAGATGCCTTGGCTAATGCTGCCTCGATTCTTGGAGACTCACTCGGGGAGAGGCGAATATAAATCGACTATCAAGCATCGCCCAAGATTATTCTTGAGCAACAAGTCATCGCCACTACAGAAAGATCCAGGGGTGGAGAACAGCCAGCCACCGATCATGCCACAATACATGAACTCGAAGATTGAAGATGGCCAATCTTCAACTTCTTCAAACAAGGTACAACACCAGAAGATCCAATTCAAGACCGAAGACTTCAAAGGAAGCTTCCATGCTATAGCCTCCAAGGGAAAGATCTATATTTCAAATCGCACAATGGGATGTTGCTCAAATGCATAGGTCATTTACAAGCAAAGACAATCTTAATCGACATCCACTCCGGAGCCTGCGGGAATCATTCGGGAGGAAGATCTCTTAAGGCCAAGACAAATCTTCAGGGTTACTATTGGCCGACAACGGCAAGAGATGCTCACCAAGTGGTTCAAAGATGCGAGTCTTGCCAGCGACACACTCGAGCCATCCATCTCCCAGCAGATGAACTCCATCAATTAACAAGTCCATGGCCCTTTCACCAATAGGGGTTGGACTTCTTGGGTCCTTTCCCACCAATGCCAAGCAAGAAGAAGTATCTGCTGTTGGCTATAGATTACTTCACCAAATGGGTTGAAGTCGTGCCACTCTTCCGAGAGACAGACGATGAAGTCATCAAGTTCATCAGACATAATATCTTCTCAAGATTTGGCACACCACAAGTTTATATTGCTGACAATGGAGCTTAATTCGACTCCGACAAGTTCCGGGGGTTTTGCCTAAACAACGGGATTAAACTCTTCTACTCAACTCCAAGGTACCCTCGGTGCAATGGCCAAGCTGAAGCCTCAAACATAGCCATCCTGGGTCTACTCAAGAAGAAGCTCGATGACAAGAAAGGATTGTGGGAACAAGTCCTACCAGAAGTCTTGTGGGGTTATCGAACAACTCCGAGAAGATCAACTGAGTTCTCACCCTTTCGCCTAACATATGGGTCAGAAGCAATCCTCCCAACTGAGACCATCTCAAACACTTTGAAGACCAGAGCAATCGAAGAGGGGGTTAACAAAGAGCTTGGAGTCAATGACCTTGATCTCTCTGAAGAATTACGAGATTGAGCAACCGTTCGTATTGCCAAGTATCAACAGAGGATCAAACGAGCCTACGATCAGAAGGTCAATAAGAGACAGTTCCCAATTGACAGCCTGGTCCTTAGAGCAGTCTTCTACAACACAAAAGACCACAGTAGCGAAAAACTAGCTCCCAACTGGGAAGGTCCCTACATCATCGAATCGGTAGGAGGCAAAGGATCATATCGACTGATTTCACCAGTAGGAGATAGGCTACCACGAGCTTGGAATGCTAGATATCTCAAAATATTCTATCCTTAATGTAAACTCCATGTTGAATAAAGGTCGCTTTCAAATGTTTATCTTGTCAACTCAAGTTCTGAAGCGGTTCCAAGTCATTTGCATTCAAGTTACCAGGTCGTATAACAAGTTTGGGTGCTTGAGTTACGACTCAACCCCTTACAGGCAAATGTTAAACAGTTTCGGGTTGTAAAACAAAACAACCTTCAAGTCACTGGGTCAATTTAACAAGTTTGGGAGCTCGTGTTGCGACACGACCCCTTACATGCAAATGTTAAATAACCCTCAATTACCAGATCGTTTAAATAGTTTGGGTGCTTGAGTTGCGACTCGACCCCCTTACAGACAAATGTTAAACGGTTTTAAGTTTTATTACAACACAACCTTCAATTATCAAATTACTTAATGAGTTTGGGTGATCGAGTTGCGACTCGACCCCTTACCGTCAAGTGTTAAGTATATTCAAGCATTCCATCCAGAGCACATTCAGAGGATTCAACACAAGAGACATTCAATTTCAAGCACCAAAAGGAAGTCTTTATTTCTCAAAAATTACAGGATACAAGTAAGCTGTTACATATGCAGAGTTTACAGATACAAAAACAAGAGAAGGAAGAGGGATACATTAAGGCTTGGCCACACTTAGAGCACGCGACTTATCTCCTTCAGATCCACCATGAGCCTTGCTCGCTGCAGAAGCCTTGGAAGACTGGACACCGCTAGCATGAAGCCTGAGGGCTTCCACCGCCTTCTCTGTTGTTGATCTTAAGCTCTCGCACTCCTGAAGCGCCTGCTCGAGCTTCTCCTCCTTATTCGCAAGAGCTGTCTCCTTCGCAGCAAGCTCCGCTTTCAACTCGTTGATCTCCGTCAGTCGGTTAAAGGCCGTAGTCTCCATCTTGAAGAACCTGCTCTTCAAGTCAGAAAACTCCTTGTCCAAGTCGACGTAAGAGGCATTCAAATTCTTCTTCTCCAGCCGTTCCTGACGAACAAGCTTCTTACTGGCAAAAAGAGATTCCTTCAGCTTCTCCTTCTCCTCGTTCGCGGCCTCTAGTTCGGCAGTCAAACGAGAGACTTCTGCCGAAGCCCCCCGCTCGTCGGCCCTCCTGAAGAGCCTGCTAGCGAGTTTCAGGACCGCTGAATTCTGCAAAACAATCAAGAAAAAGTTAGAAATGTCTCGGAAGAAACAACTCATATGCCAAGTCATGCTGATGCACTTACCACAACTTCAAGCCTATTATAGGCTTCGTCCAGGGTAGCATCGGGAAGGTTGCAAAGCTTCTGGATCACACCCGTTGGGTGGTTGATATCAACCTCACCCAAGTCTCTAAGCAGCTGAGCAGAGCCAACAGGGACGTCTGTAATCAATTCAAACATTCAACAGTTAGAATATCGAAAGCCAAGAGCAATGAAGTCGAGAAGAGAAGTTAAAAGTGACATACCTGCGGCGTCGACCCGGGATGCTTCGGCTTTACCCTTTCCCCGATCGGAACTTTTACCCCCGGGGGTCGACCTTTCCTTCACGGGGGATAGAGTAGGAGGAGGTTAGGGTGTCACAGCCTCCACGCGACTCCCACCCTTCTTTTGCAAAGAGATAGGAATGTCGCATGGAGGAGTGATCTCCCCTTCCTCACACTGCCCACTAGCCTGCTCGAGCCTGGCCATGAGCATGGCCGTCTCCTCTGCCATCTGGGCAGCTGAGGGACGGAGCACAGGTGGAGGTTGCTCAACGTCCAAACCCCCGCTCGTCGAGGCGCCTTCCAAACGAGCGATGCTCGGAGGTACTTGGTTAAGGGGAGTAGGGTTGCTTGCAACCACATCACTCCCCGAATACCGAATCCTGATGCGCGTTGGGCGCTTCAGCTTTTCGAAGTGATAGGTGGGCGACACTTTCTTACCGTCGCCCACCGTATCCATGACGTCCTCCATCCGACGGGCCTTAGCCTCATCGATGGGGGTGGGCGGAACTTCCTCCTCGCCACCGTCTCTTCCCCCTTCCTCCTCATCATCCCCATCATCACCATCATCATCACCACTACCTTCCTTCAACATCGTCATCATCGTCTTCATCCTCCTCCTCTTCTTCTTCTTCTTCTCCTTTTTCTTCTTCTTCTTCCTCTTCTTCTTCTTCTTCTTCTTCTCCTTCTCCTTCTCCTTTCTTCTCCTCTTCTTCTTTCTTCTCTTCCCCTTTCTTCTCCTCCTCTTTGAAGACCCTTCTTTTCTTCACCTGACCTCTATGGGTCACCACCAGCTTCTCCTCCGTTGGCAAGAGGCATCTCGCCCCGAACACCTTCTTCTCAACCCGGACGGTTTTAACTATCTTGCCCGATTGAGGATCCTCCTCATAATCGGAGTACAAGACGTCGTTGTCCTCGTACCTGGCCTGCAGTCTGTGGAGGAGGTTGGCATTGCCGTGCCTGATCGGGCAGTTTGAAAACTGCTTCCACGATCGAGTACCGCAAGTCAACTCCAAGAAGAGGTTATCGAGGGCCCCGACCCTCTTCGATGGCCATGCGAAGACCCCTCCTAGAGAGTACATGTCAACCTCCTTGTGTACCTGAGAACGAGGAGTCTCAGGCACAGAAAGGGGGGTCCATGCCCCAGCGACGAAAATCGGCCAGTCGGTGTACAGCTTGTCGGAGGGTACGGTGTCGATGATTGGGCGGAGCGCGGCTACGCCGGTCAGGTTGAAGAATGGGCTGTCCTTCCTCGAAACCCACTTGTAATGGTAGATGAAGTACCCTAGCTCTATCCTGGCCACTTCACCTTCAGGGATGCTAGAGTAGCATGCCCTGAGCTCCTCCTGGAAGTCAGACTCCACCCGGCAGAATGCATAGATTATCCTCCATGCATTCCCCGATATCTGCCTCGGGCAAAGACCCGAAGTGTTCAGCAGCCGGGCAACGAACGGCAGCAGAGGAAGCCGCAGCCCGCAGTTTAGCTGGCCGATGGTGACCACCGTCCCCATCACTAGCTTCTTGCTGGCGATCCCTGTGAAGACAGTCCGTTTGTCGATCCCGAAAGCAGATTGAATTCCTGCCAAAGCTGGTCGGTGATTTCCCTCTGTGAAGTAAGCAAGCAACTTCTGCCACTTAGCCTTCTTCACATCAGTTAGCTTGCCACTGACGTTATATTCAAAGATGGGCTCCTCCGACAGCGGCATGAGAGGTTCCAGAACAAAGCTGGCCTTTGGAATGTGCTCGGGCCTTGACGGTGCAGAAGCGAACCCCACTCCCATGTGCCTCTTTCCGAGCACACCAAGAGCGCCTTTGCCCTTGCCCCGGCTAATAGGCTTGGGCGACACCGGAGCCTTCTCCTTCCGAGCCTTCTTGGACGAGACCACATTCTTGCTCTTAATGCTGCTAGAAGATGCTATTTCGATCGATTGGGAAAGCACGGAGAGCAGGAAATTCGGGAGCAAAAAGTTTTGGACTCGAAAAATTTTTAGAAGCATGAGGCAAAAATAAAATCCAGAAATGGCTTATAAACCCCAAAGAAACTGGCGCAAAAACTGAAAAGACATATGGCATCACCAGGTCAAAAGCTGTATTTTCAAAAGGGACACGTGGCGTCAATCCGAAGGAAGCGCTCTTCCAGGCGAAACGTCGGAATCGGACGAAACGTCGAACCAGATGAACAGCCGGTCCAAGCGAACCGCCGGTTCAGAAGAATCATCGATCCACATGAACCACCAGATCAAGCAAAACAACAAAAACTGAAGAAGCTACCGCTCCAACTTCAATCGCCGTTCGAAGACTTTACCTGTTCGACAGGTAGACGATCGGATAATTTTCCAAAGAATCAGGCTGAAAATAGGCTCTTTTGCCCGATCACCTCAACCTCAACCGGTTGAATTCAATCGATCGGTCAGACTTGACTGATCGGATAGATTCAACCGATCGGTTCGTTTTCTACTAGATCGGGAAAAATACTTAGGTTTTTGCCCGATCGCCTCAACCTCCACCAGTTGAATTTAACCGATCGATCAAACATGACCAATCGGTTCGTTTTTTACTAGATCGGGCAAAATACTTAGGTTTTTACCCGATCGCCTCAACCTCCACCAGTTGAATTTAACCGATCGGTCAAAGATGACTGATCGGATAGATTCAACCGATCGGTCCGTTTTTTACTAGATCGGGCAAAATACTTAGGTTTTTGCCCAATCGCCTCAATCTCCACCGGTTGAATTTAACCGATCGGTCAAATATGACCGATCGGATAGATTCAACCGATCGGTTTGTTTTCTACTGGAACGGGCAAAATACTTAGGTTTTTGCCTGATCACCTCAACCTCCACCGGTTGAATTTAACCGATCGGTCAAACTTGACTGATCGGATAGATTCAACCGATTGGTTTGTTTTCTACTAGATCAGGCAAAATACTTAGGTTTTTGCCCATTCGCCTCAACCTCCACCGGTTGAATTTAACCGATCGGTCAAACATGACCGATCGGATAGATTCAACCGATCGGTTCGTTTTCTACTAGATCGGGCAAAATAATTAGGTTTTTACCCGATAGCTTCAACCTCCATCGGTTGAATTTAACCGATCGGTTAAACATGACCGATCGAATAGATTCAACCGATCGGTTCGATTTCTACTGGATCGGACAAAATACTTAGGTTTTTGCCCGATCGCCTCAACCTCCATCGGTTGATTTTAACCGATCGATCAAACATGACCGATCGGATAGATTCAACCGATCGGTTCGTTTTCTACTAGATCGGGCAAAAAACTTAAGTTTTTGCCCGATCACCTCAACCTCCACCGGTTGAATTTAACCGATCGATCAAACATGATCGATCGAATAGATTCAACCGATCAGTTCGATTTCTACTGGATCGGGCAAAATATTTAGGTTTTTTCCCGATCGTCTCAACCTCCACCGGTTAAATTTAACTGATCGGTCAAACATAACCGAACGGATAGATTCAACCGATCGGTTTGTTTTCTACTAGATCAGGCAAAATACTTAGGTTTTTGCCCGATCTCCTCAACCTCCACCGGTTGAATTTAACCGATCGGTCAAACATAATCGATCAGATAGATTCAACCGATCGGTTTGTTTTCTACTAGATCGGGCAAAATACTTAAGTTTTTGCCCGATCGCCTCAACCTCCACCGGTTGAATTTAACCGATCGGTCAAACATGACCGATCCGATAGATTCAACCAATCGGATCCTTTTTTACTGGATCGGTCAAAAATGTTTTTTGACCGATCACCTCGATCTCCACTGGTTGAATTTAACCGATCATTCAACTTTGACCGATCGGTCAAATTCAACCGATCGGTCAAGTTTCTACTGGATCGGTCAAAAAACTATGTTTTTTTGACCAATCACCTCGACCTCCACCGGTTGAATTTAATCGATCGGTCAACTTTGATCGATCGGTCAAGTTCAACCGATCGATTAAATTTCTACTGGATCGGTCAAAAAACTATGTTTTTTGACCGATCACGTCGACCTCCACCGGTTGAATTTAACCAATCAGTTGAAATTTGACCGATTGGTCAAATTCAACCGATCGGTTGAATTTAACCGATCGGTTAAAGTTAGCCGATCGGTCAAATTCAACCGATCGGTCGGAATTGACCGATTAGTCCATCAGTACTGACACTCAAGGATTTTTTTACACTCATGACAGGGGGTTGTTACTTTTACACCAAGAATCCAAGCCAGCCAGGATGACCTCTAGCTAACTTGGAGGGGGTAATTATGGGTGCAAATTTTGGCAAGAAGCCTATAGATAGCAGGACCCACTAGCCCTACCTGGTGGGCCCATGAGACTGCCGCGGGACCCACCAGCCCTGCCTAGCGGACCCACGAAGACTACCGCGAGACCCACCAGCCCTGCCTGGTGGGCCCACAGAGACTACCAGGGGACCCACCAGCCATGCCTAGCGGACCCACGAAAACTACCGCGGGACCCACCAGCCCTGCCTGGTGGGCCCACAGAGGCTACCGCGGGACCTACCGTGGGACCCAGCAGCCCTGCCTGGTGGGCCCACAGAGGCTACCGCTAGACCCCCCAGCTCTGCCTGGCAGACCCACAGAGACTACCGCGGGACCCACCAGCCCTGCCTGTGGAATCCCCAGAGACGACAGTGGGACCCACCAGCCCTGTCTGGGGAATCCCCCGGATACGATAGTAGAAACCGCCATTTACCCCAGATTTCCCCCCAGGAAATCCTATAAATAGCAGAGCCTTCAAGTAAAAAAGGATCCGGATCCCAGGTCAAAATCCAGAAACCAGAGCTCTAGAATTCCGGCTTTCAATCCTTCAATTCTCCTCGATCTTCTTCTTATCTTTGAAAAGTTCGAAAAGATCAGTGACACTCAGCCAGTCGAGGTCGTTCCAAGTAAAGTGTTAGTGAATTCGGGTTGCTCCCTATAGCACGGAGACGTAGGCTTCGGCTGAACTCCGAGATCAACTCTTGTGTCAATCTCCTTTGTTTGTATCGAAAGCGCTACGTCAAAGTGACCAAGGCATCGACCTTAGGAGCCATCTTTCAATCAAAGAAGTACCATTCAACTTCAATTGACTGGTGGAGTGAAATCTTCGGATCGGCACGAAGATTTTTCCCCCACAGCACCCGCGATGGAGACCGGCCATTCGGTGTACAGCTTGTTAGAAGGGACCGTGTCGGTGATAGGGAGAAGGGTGGAGACACCGTGCAGGTTGAAGAAGGGACTATCCTTCCTTGACACCCATTGGTAGTGGTAGAAGAAGTATCCCATCTTAACCTGGCCTGCTCGCTGTTAGGGACGCTGGAGTAGCAAGCTCTCAACTTGTCCTGATGATCAAACTTTGCCCTGCAGGAAGGCATAGATTATCCTCCATGCGTTCCCCGTCAGCTATCCGGGGCAGAGGCTAGACATATACAGTAGCCTAGCCACGAAAGGAAGTAAAGGTAGTCACAGCCCACAGTTAAGTTGCCCGATCATAACGATCGTGCCCATTATTTTATCCTTACAGGCCACCTCCATGAAAACCGATCATTTGTCGATCCCAAAGGCCGCCTATACACTTGCGAGCGCAGGGCGATGAACACCTTCAGTGAAGTAGCTCAACAATCTCTCCCACTTCTCCCTCTTCGCGTCAGTGGGCATTCTACTAATCTCGTACTCAAAGACGGGTTACTCAGACAAAGGCCTCAGTGGCCTTAACACGAACTCGGCTTTGGAGATATGCTCCGACTTGGTGGGCACGGAGGCAAATCCCACACCAAGATGCCTCTTGCCAAGGACGCCGAGGCTACCCTTGGCCTTGCCTTTCCCCGCTATTTTCGGCGATGAGGGTTCAGTGGTGGCCTTCCCCTTCTTCGATGGCCTTACCTTAGGAGGAACAATATTCTTGGTGCAGCTCGCAGATGCCATCGCGATCGAACGGAAAAACAGGGAAAACATAAAGCAAGAACTCAGGAGCAAAAACAGAGAAGTCAGAAAATTTCGAACAACGTAAGGGAAAAATAAACTCCAGGACGGGATTTATAAGCCCCGAAAAATTTGGCGGGAAAATCTATGTCACACGTGGCACCACCAGACTGGTGGATGATGAAGCGATAGACCAGACGAAGCGATAGGCTAGACAAAGCGGTAAGAAGACAAAACACCAACTCCACCTCACCCGATCGACAGGCAGATAATCGGGTGAAACTTCAAAGTTCAACAAAAAAGACTTCGCCCAATCAACAGGCAGATGATCGGGTGATTTTCCAAAGGATCGGGCAAAAAATTTAGGTTTTTTTACCCGATCGCTCCAAGTTCCACTGGTTGAATTTGATCGATCGGACAAATTTATCCGATTGGACAACTTTGATTAATCGGCTACAAGACTTTGGCCAATCGATAGGCAGACGATCGGGAGATTTTCCAAAGGATCGGGTAAAAAATATAGTTTTTTACCCGATCGCCCCGAGTTCCACCAGTTGAATTTGACCGATCGGACAACTTTGACCGATCAGCTACAAGACTTCACCAAATCAACAAGCAGACGATCGGGCGATTTTCCAAAGGATTGGGCAAAAATCATAGTTTTTTACCCGATCACCCAAAGTTCCACCAGTTGAATTTGACCGATTGGATAAATTTATCCAATCGGACAACTTTGATCGATCGGCTACAAAACTTTGCTCAATCGACAGGCAGACGATTGGGCGATTTTCCGAAGGATCGACAAAAAAATATAGTTTTTTACCCGGTCGCCCTAAGTTCCACTAGTTGAATTTGACCGATTGGACAAATTTATCCGATCGGACAACTTTGACCGATCGGCTAGAAGACTTCGCCCAATCGACAGGTAGACGATGTGGCGGTTTTTCAAAGGATCGGGCAAAAAACATAGTTTTTTACCCGATCGCTCCAAGTTCCACCAGTTGAATTTGACCGATCAGACAAATCTATCCGATTAGACAATTTTGACCGATCGGCTACAAGACTTCGCCCAATCGACAGCCAGACGATCGGGCGATTTTCTAAAAGATAGGGCAAAAAATATAGTTTTTTACTCGATCGGCTCAAGCTTTATCAGTTGAATTTGACCGATCGGACAAATCTATCCGATCGGATAACTTTGATCGATCGGCTACAAGAGTTCGCCCAATCGACAGGCTGACGATCGGGCGATTTTCCAAAGGATCGGTCAAAAAACATAGTTTTTTACCCGATCGCCCCAAGTTCTACCGGTCGAATTTGACCGATCGGACAAATTTATCCGATTGGACAACTTTGACCGATCGGCTACAAGACTTCGCCCAATCGACAGGCAGACGATCGGGCGATTTTCCAAAGGATCGAGCAAAAAACATAGTTTTTATCCGATCGCCCCAAGTTCCACCAGTTGAATTTGACAGATCGGACAAATTTATCCGATTGGATAACATTGATCGATCGGCTACAATACTTCGCCCAATCGACAGGCAGACGATCGGGCGATTTTTCAAAGGATAGGGTAAAAAACATAGTTTTTTACCCGATCATCCCAAGTTCCACCGGTTGAATTTGACCGATCAGACAAATTTATCCAATCGTACAACTTTGATCGATCAGCTACAAGACTTTGCCTAATCGATAGGCAGATGATTGGGTGATTTTCCAAAGGATCGGGTAAAAAACATAGTTTTTTACCCGATCGCCCCAAGTTCTACCGGTTGAATCTGACCGATCGAACAAATTTTATCTGATCGGACAACTTTAACCGATCGGCTACAAGACTTCGCCCAATCGACAGGCAGACGATCGGGCGATTTTCTAAAGGATCGGGCAAAAAACATAGTTTTTTACCCGATCGCCCTAGGTTCCACCGGTTGAATTTGACCGATCGGACAAATTTGACTGATAGGACGAAGACAACGCCCGATCGACCCAAGCTCCACCGGTTGAATTTGACCGATCGGACAAATTTGACCGAACGGACAAATTTGGCCAATCGACTAACAAGCAACCTATCAATGGGTCTTGTCTAGTCTATTGCCTGAGTCCTAGGAGAGCTCGATAACACCAACCCTTGGCAGGGGGTTTGCATTTTGCACCTGGGTTCCAAGTTATCCAGATCAGCCTTTAGCTAACTTGGAGGGGGTAACTGTGGGTGCAAATTGGTGCCAACGCCCCACAGCGGGACCCACCAGCCCAACTTGGGGGTCCACAGAGATGACAGCGGGACCCACCAGCCCTGTATGGTGGTCCACAGAGACGACAACGGGACCCACCAACCTTGCCTGGGGGTCCACAAAGATGACAGCAGGACCCACCAGCCCTCCGCCGAAACCCAGACGACAGCGGTAGAAACCGCCTTCTATCCCATTTTCTTTCCAAAAAACTCTATAAATAGAAGACCCTACAAGTATAAAAGATCGAATATCTGATTTCTGAATCAAACTTTCAAAAAATCCAAACCTCTGAACTTCCAACCAATCGATCTTTTTTTAGGAGAGAAACCAGTGACACTCGGTCTGTCGAGGTCACTTCAGTTCAAGTGTTAGTGAATTCAGGTTGCTCCTTATAGCATGGAGATGTAGGCTTCAGCTAAACTCTGAGATCATATCTCGTGTCAACAATCTTTCGATTATTTAGAAGTTCAACTCGAAGACATCAATATCCGAACCTGTAAACTAGACAAATGTTCAATTGGACTTTTGACTCGACTCGATTAACTGGTTGGACGAAGTCTTCGGGTCGGCACGGAGATCATCGACCACATCCTTCCTCAAGTTCGACTAGCACTACTCTCAGAGGCCACTGTTGATTTTTCGTCAGTTCTCGTCGATCAGTATCCATGAGCTCCCCTGCATTGCTGTGACGGAGGAGGCCAAGCACTACATAGTTGGTGGTGACCAGTCATACATCGCCACCCGAGCGAGGATCTATGATAACATATTCCTCAACTTGACATTGGGCACCTGCTCCTAGAAGTAGTTCCGCTTCTACACGACTAGGATATGCATTCATGGTCTGTTCGACAGGAGCCCTAACCGAATCATTGGGAACAATGCGGTTTACTCCGACTACAAGGCAGAGGATGCTCCACGGGGGAGCTTCATGACCACTGAGGCTGTTGACAACATGTGCTTAGCATTGGTGGAGAACCCTTTCCTGTGCATCATTAGCAAGAAGTCAACTGGCAAGAAGAGGTAGGCAGTAGTTGAGGATGTCGAGCCAAGAATCATGGCCAACAATGAGAGGATCATGTGCCACTGCCGATTGACCAACATTCTTAAGGCAGACTGGCCGGTGAAGTAGTTGCATATGATGCCACCACTGGGGTCTTCCCATTCTGCTAAGGAGGAGGACGAGAAGACTATGTCTGACGAGGATTCGGGCAAGTACGAGTACAAGGCCACACCTCCATGTCCGGTGCTCTAGCCCGATGTCGATATGAAGTCACAAGCTTTGGAGGTGGGCCTAGAGAATATCGCGTCGGGCAAGCAAGCTCAAACGAAGTTTGTTGTTTCTTACTTGGAGGAGGAAAATTCGTGGGTCGGAAGCATTCAACTCCACGCGTTGAGAAGGATTCCCGCTTCACCCACCTTCTTCGGCCGGAGCTACCTCAAGCTCTGGCGCCAATGCTCCTATGGGGGGTGTTGCGGTCTGCTCGTGCGATACTGGATGCCTTGCTGGCATTGGGTCATTCTGCAATGAGGGCCGAGACGCCCATGATTCAGCCTGCTCTGGAATGGGAGTCTTCCGCCTCTCGCTTGAAGATAGTCGCATTAGGGATTGACCGGTCCATCAAGGGCCCATAATTGTCATCGGCTCGATCTTCGCCCATGTCACTTTCTCCTCCAGTGTCAAGCGTCCCTCCTTCCAAGGGGTCTTAGGAGGTGAATTTTAGTGATTCTAGTATTAGTCGATTTCTGCATCAATGTGGATACTTCTTGTCTTCTGATTAGACTTCCATTGTAGGGGTTCTGGAGGCCTAGGGATCTGGTGTGCCAGTGGCTGCTCTCGTTCCATGGAGTGTGGATGTCTATACTTCGGTCATCCACTATCACATAGTGGGTACGACCTTCCCTACGATGTCATGTCAGGGCGGATGCATGACATGGTAAGCTCCATCCGACTCAGTCTTGATGCTTTGTGTGATGTTACTCACTAATGTTGATCTTTGCTTTAATACCAACTGAGTGCGATGTTCGACATCCTTGCCAATTAAGGAGAATCGCTCGACTCTTCGGTAGTAGCGAAAGGATGTCCATTCGGCGCTGGCCGAGGCCCTCGTAGCAAAGGACCGGGCAACGTCTGATCAGGCTGAGGCGGTGAACCTTGCAACCTGAGATAAGAAGTTGGCTACCTCACGCTTGAAGGAGCTTGCCTACCGGGAAGAGCTGATCACAAAGCTCAAGGAGTCAGTCTCTCAGTGCAACAAGGAGATCGCATCGCTGAAGACGAAGCTCCAGCTCGTGAAGGTGGATCGCAACGGCTTCCAGGACGTCTGCGAGTGAGCGACCCTTGTGCTGAAGGACAAAATCGAGTCTAATAAGCTCTCATCGAAGGGTTCTGCTCAGAGCAGCTAGTGATTGTATTTCCTTCCTATTGCCTTTTTGTGCATCGCCTGTGGGTTGCTTTTGTAATCAAAATTCTTATCTATGAAATAAGTCTTTTTCTACCTGTTCGTAACCCCCCAGATGGCTCAGAGACACTGTTGCACAACCATCATTCACCAGTTCTAACAAGTCATACATAACCCCCCACCAACAGTCGATTGCGTTGATCTATTGAATGCTGAGCTATCACTCAAGCACTGTTGTGATAGAGAGAGACAAAGAAGGATAGAGAGAGAGAGAGAGAGAGTTGACACAGGATATAGTGATGAAGTTTGACCGAAGCCTACGTCTCTGTGCGGTAAGACACAACCTTTGAATCCACTAACTCTAAGAAAGTAGAGCTATTCTCAACTGGCCGAGGAGTGCTTCTTATAAGTAGACAGAGGGTGGAGAAGGCTTGAGAGTCTGAAAACCAGAAGACTTGATTATTTATAGGGTTGGCTATTTATAGAGGTTTTGGGAACATTCATAGAATATTTTGGAGAATATTCTAGGGATATTCACAGGAATATTTGGAGAATATTTTAGGGAATATTCTGGGAACATTTCTGGGAGTATCTGGGGAATATTCTAGAAATATTTCCAAAATTGCATCAATAGACTCTAGGCAGGGCTGCAGGTCTCACTATCATCTCCGTAGGCCCCAGGTAGGACTATAGGTGCCACTATCAGGCAGTAGCTAGATTTTGCACCCACATGTAGCCCCTCCCAACTAGGGAGGTGCTAACCTATCTGGTTGGGAGTCCATGGTGCAAAATTGGTTTTTCGATGTCGTGGCGGTTTGAAGAGCGTTGGAAAGGATCTGCCGACCCCTACCAAGGGCCGACCAAGAGTTTGTCTGCTGATCCACTGTCCGGAGTTTGTGTGTCGACCCGCCGTCCGAGGCTAAACAACGCATCTGCCGACCCCCTACCAAGGGCCGACCATTGTGCCTGCTGACCCACTGCCAAGGGCCGACCAGGAGTTTGCCTGCTGACCCACCGTTCGGGGCCAACCATCGTGTTTGCCGACCCACTGCCAAGGGCTGATCATTGTGCCTATCGACCCCCTGCCAAGGGCTGACTAGGAAGATGCTCGAGTCACCCTACCAAAGGGGCTGACCGACGAGACGAAGGGCCGACAAGAGGGGCAACCTATTGGTCGTTCTCCGATCGGTCGGTCATGGTCAACTGATTGATCGGTCGGTTACTATTGACCGACTGATTGGTCAGTCGGTTGCTGATGACCGATCGATCGGTAGGTCAGTCACTGTCAGTCGATTGCAAAATAGGGGGCTGGGCACTAAAGAGGTCCAAGTGCCTGACCCAGGCAGGAACGGGATCGACCGACGGTCAATTGGGTACGGATGACTGACTGATCAATCGGTCAGGTGCTGACAGTCGGTCGCCGCCAAATGATCGTGAAACAGGGGGTCGGGCGCCAGAAGGGTCCTCGCGCCCGATCCAGCCAGAATCTAGACCAACCGATCGATTGGTTGGGTGTGGGTTACCGACTGATCGGTCGGTCGGGTGCTGATGGTCGGTCGTCGCCATTCGACTTTGAAACAGAGGGTTGGGCGCCAGAAGGGTCCTAGCGCCTAACCCTTGCAAGATCTGAGCCGATCGATAGATCGATTGGGTGCTGACGACCGACCGATCATGGCTCTTGGAGTTTGGCTTTTCTTTGAAGAAGTGCCTCATTACTGACGTGGCCTGGTGATGACGTGGTGTTGACGTAGCTTGGTGATGATATGGCGCTAACGTGGCCTAGTAATGACATGGTGCTGATATGGCCTCTCAGGGTTGGAAGGGTCTAGCCCAGGTTCATTGAATATGGTCCAACTTGCTCTTATTTTTGTCTTGATAAAGGGTAGGATTTTTGAATTTGAAGTCTATAAATAAATTAGAGGAGGTTTCAAAAAACTTTCACACCTTTGAGAATTTTTGAACTTTTGAGCTCTCTGAGTACGTGCTCATTCGAGTTACCTTCTCTTTGAGTCTTCAATCCTTACTTTCTTTGAGTTCGATAGCATCGGTTGAAGCTTCTGTGGGTGCCAAATCTGGCTGACGCTCGACAGTGGGACCTGCCAGCCCTATCTGGGACCCACGAAGATGACAATGGGACCCGCAGCCCTGCCTGGGTCCCAAAAAGATGACAGTAGGTCACGCAGCCCTGCTTGGGCCCTATAAAGATGATAGTGCGATCCATAGCTTTGTATGGGGCCCACAAATATGACAGTGGAACCAGTAGCCCTACTTAGAGCCCTCGAAGATGATAGTGGGACCCGCAGCCCTGCTTGGGGCTCATAAAGACGATAATAGGACCTGTAGCCCTGTTTGGGGCCCACAAAGATGACAGTGGATCCCACAGCCCTGCCTGGGGCCCATGATGATGACAATGGGACCCGCAGCCTTGCCTGAGGCCCACGAAGATGAGAGTGGGACCTATAGCCCTACCTATGGTCGACGAAGACGACAGTGGGACTCGCAGCCCTGCCTCGGGCCTGTACATCCCATCTGAAGACTGGTAAATCCCTCGGATAATTGCCTAAACTCCTGAAGTTTCCTAGAATATTCCTAAACCCTTATTTGGCATGCCCTGGATTTCTGCTCTGCAGCGTGAGAACCCCCGAGCATGAACTATTTCAATGCCAATTTTTGTTTTTTAAGAAAACGTAAAAAGGTTTTAAGTTTAGTTTGTTCTTCCTTACTCGGACCGACCCAATGCCTGAAGACATTGGAACAACCGCCCTCGTAAGGAAGATAAGAAAACTATTTATGAAAGGGTAGTACGGCTCGACTGTCTAAGGGCATCACTCTTGGAAGGAGGAAGGTAACTCCCTCAACTCTCCTAAGATTGGTGCTCCCGTAGGAGTAGGAGGCTCGAGCCTAGAAGGCGAGCCATTTTTCATGTTACTCTGAATTAGCCTAAAAGGCTCCTCATACGTATTTATTTTAAAATTTAGATTTATAGAAGCAGTTGATATCTCAAGCCAGAATAACACACCACCAAAAGCAAACTCTCTCTATATATGTATTAGCAATCTTCATATCTTATCATTTGAATATATTACAATATCCTCCTGGTCTAAATAAGACCCAGGTTGAAATCTAAGGTTCCTACCCTATCTCTAACTCCAACGCTCCACAGCAGCTCCACTGCTGCTCCAAGCTCCTAGCTCCCGCTACTTCATCAGCTACATTCGTCCTTCTGATCCACAAACTCAACTCCTCCTTATACCTAGGTTTATGCCCAACAAGACAACACACACAAACCCTGAGTCACTTAGACAACTAAGTGACTCAGTGAGAGTCACGCTAACTCTATCAAAAGAAACTAATAAAATATGTGTATGGTGATTTAATCGATATTATCTTCTATTGTTCAACTTAAATCAAATCAATCCTCTTTGGCACCGAATCTTAAGTTATATTATACCTTTAGTAATTTATTTGACTAAATCAATATCACTTTTGACTAATATCAATTCTTAATTTTATTTTAATTAATATCATACCTCAATTGCTTCAATTGTTTTAAGGATATTGTTATTCGAAAAATATAGAATTTCATTAAAGATCATATCTCGTAGAATATCGAGTCTTGACATGTCATAAACCTTTATCAGTGATGCTAGCACTGTTACTACTCATCATGATCTAGCATAGGCTTCTATAACCGAAGCCTATCCTAGAATCATTATCAAAATATCAACTACTAGACTTTATGGTACTCAGAAGAACTACCACCAATCAAAGACTCATCTGAACAATGGTCAGATTTTTAAGTCAATTATACTAACCATACCGGTTCGGTGCTACTAAGTAATCTCAACTCTACGTCCGGTATTACGAGTTAGACATTGATTATGGTGTCTTTGTCTTCCCTAATCTAGGGCCAGAACCTAATTCATATTATCACAACATTAACCACTAGACTTAGGGTACTTGAATCGACTACCACCACCTAAAGACTCATCCTCCAATTGGTCAGGATTTTGCACGAGTCAACCACACCAACCAAATCGGTCCGGTGCTACCATGTCAATGTCAACTATACGCCAATGACGATATTACGAGCTAGGCAACGATTATGGTGTCACTATTCTCCTAAACTAAGGCTAATCCTATAATCTCAACCGTGATCCAGAGTATCCAAACGATGGTTAGGAAGTAACCCTAACTCCTACTGCCAAGCTAACGATCTGATCTTAATCAAAACCAAACTCTAAAAGGCTAAATACCACTAGTATTAGGGCACTAGAAAGAGACCACCACTACCTCAATACTCATCCTCTAATTGGTCAGGATTATACACAAGTCAACCATGCCAACCAAAACGGTCCGGCACTATCATGTCAATCTCAACTATACGCCAAAGACGAGATTACGAGTTAGACGACAATTATGGTATCATTATTCCCCTAAACTAGGGCTAAAAATATCGAACACATGTCTACGTGTCTATATAAATAACAAGGAGAGTAGGGGATGACCCTACCTCCAAGTCACGTGTAAGAACCTAAGCATAATCCATTTTTAGTTTTACGTGGTAGATTCTACCTTAGCATGCGGCGACGGGATTATCAATTGCATGCGATATAGGTTTACACCTGTCCGCACGCGGCCATCACCTTGCTTTTCGCATGCTTAGTTAGGACCTACTACGTTACAAACAACTCCTACCCTACTAGTATAAGTCATAGACTAAAGACCAACACCAGACCCGAGGGTCTGGTCTTCCTCCGTGGCATAGCCACCCGAGGAGAATTCAATCACACATACAATGTAATACCTAATGTATTGCTTACCCAAATATACAAATACCTTTAGTGGCTAGATGACATTACCTCTCAACTAAGTCCAAACAGGAGATACGCCCCCTAACTATACCAGGTACTACTCTAAACTCGCTGAGAAACTTCTATCCTACGTACTTAACCTTCTAATCAACTCTTAATGCATCCACATTACCATATAGAATCCTTATATTAAAAATCCCTAAACTGACTATGTGACCGTGCATCGTCGTCAGTGATCAGGAGGGGCAGGCCTCTAACCCGATAGGGACAGGGCATATGAGTCCTATAACACGATAGCGATACCACCGTCAAATCAGGGTTTCCTATCCCACCTGTACTACCCAACTATCCTAATTTACTTGCATTCAGTGCAACATCGTCGATGAGCAGGGGAGGCAGTCCCCCAACCACACAAGGACAGAGAATATGACTCCTACAGTACGATAACAGTACAAGGGTTATGCAAGGCTTTTTCCTATGCTACTCTCAATTAGTATTTTCTAAATTACCTATGTTTTTACGTATCATCATCAGTGAGCAGGAGATGCATCCCCAAAACCTAATAGGGACAAGGTACACAACTCCTACTGCACGACAACAGTATCGTAGGTATGCCCGGATTTACTTATCCTAATGTATAACTCCTCTACCATAACCTAATGATGATATAATGCGTCAATCCTAGGGAGAAAGCGACATGATATCTTTTGACCTAAACTTGGTAGAGGATAATCCTTTATACGCTGTAAAGGTACCTCCTTCTTAACTATTCACATTATAAGAAAAAGTCCTTAAAACACCAAACAACCCTAGTCTAGGGTACCTGCAAGGAACCACCATCATTCAAATGACTCGTCCCTGCCCGATGGGATACCAGGGCCTCCTGAGTCAAATACACTAACCGTGTAAGTCCAAGATAATCAAGTCCCCCCACATAGCACGCTATAAGCGATGATATGACTTGGACTTAACTGGAACAACGTGTAGTCATTGCTTCCCCTAGCTAGAGCTAACACCCAGATGACCTATAAAGGCATCCTGGGTAATATAAATGGCGGATAGAAACTAACCCTAACTTTAGTAAATATGGATAGGCCCAGGGAGATGGCTCATTATAAACTAGAAAAACGGGTAGAGCTTCCACCCCCTTTCCAGCATATTAAAATGTTCCCTGGCCTGGAGGTCGCTCCTCGGCTGTGGTCAAGCCTCACCTATCCTTAAACCTACAGATTCCACACTCTTCAAAGAGAGGTGGGATAACACCTTTAGATAGGCCAGGGTTTTCACTTAATATTTTAAGAAAAAACGGGCAGAGCTTTCGCCCCCTTTTTCCGGATAATGTTGTGGTCCTCGGCCCGAAGGTCAGTTATTGGCTATGGTCAAGCCGCACCAAGCTTTAGAATCTAAAGGGTTTCCTTATGTTAGATTATGTGGTGGGTTCAACCGTCACGAACGACGGTTTGACAACCTACTCTAACGTCTACAGTTTCAAACCCTAATTCTCTCCCGGCCCGAATAACCTATTTCATCGTTCTAATTAGTCCCCCACTATATTAAGCCGACTGTGCACGAGTGGGGAAAATAATATTTTTATTTTTATTTTTGATTTTCAAAATTAATTAATTAATAATTTAAATAATTATTTATTTAATAATTTATTTTATTTATTTATTATTTTAATGAATTTATTATGATATTATAAAATTATTTAGTTTATTTATTTAGGATGAAGTCATTATAGAGTCATACATAGGTTTATTTAGGTTATTTAGCAAAATATATCACTATAATGTCATTATTTATTATTTAATAATTTACTAAAATATGTCATAATGATGTCACTATTATTTTTCATTTACTTCATCCACAAACAAGTTAGGATGAAAGATTTAAGGTTTTTCGGATCGAAAACCACCATTGGTGTGGTTTTCATCTCGAAAATTCAAGATCCGGAAGAACTCAACTAGTTTTCCGAAAATACAAGATTCGGTGAAGCAAATCTCTCCTAATCAAATTGAGCAAAGCATGAAATTTAGTGCTAACATGCTAATAAATAAGCTCATGGTCTCAATTTTTACTTTTAGGCAAGATCCCTAGGACTGAAATTAAAGAACATAACCTACCATGCATTTTGCAAAAATATGAGATTCGGAGAAGTAAATCACTCCGAATCGAAATTAGCGAAACATGAAACATAGAGCTAACATATTAATTAAGATGTCCATGATATCAATTTTAATTATTAAGAATGATTTGTAGGACTGAAATTGAAGAACACACCTAGCATGCTTTTTCGATCAAAATCTATGGATTAAAACTAATTCTTATAGATGCAATCATATAGAACTTGCTCTAAATTATCATGACACCCTAATCCAACCCATTGTAGCTTACCTTTTGTAGTTATGGGGAGTTCCTCAAATCCTTGGCCCTCCTTTCTTTCTCTTCTTCTACTTTTCCTTTTTTTCCTCCTTTTTTTCTTGCAAACCGAACTAGGAAGCTAGATCTTCCACCTTGGGATTTTCTCTAAGATTTCATGGGAAAGGGAGAACTTCTAAAGGACTATTTTTGGCATCCATAGATAAAGAAAAATCATGGTTAATGAATAGGAGGGGAAGAGATAAGGAAAAAATAAAAATCAAAGGGTTTTGTCCTTTTTGAAAAGACCAAACTTAAATTCTCCTCAAAGTCTGTTTTTAGCACATGAGGGGTGTGAAAATAAGGTCATGTGGGCCCCACCTTGCTGCCATCCAAGTTTAATTAGGTTTGATTTATGTTTATTTAGGCTTCATGGATCTAATTTAGACTAGATTCGGTGTTGATCTAATATAGTTTTGTTACTAAGTTAGGTTAATCCCAAATTAGGATTTCTTAATTTCTTTCATCATGGGAGCACATGAAATGATATCATGTGGGCCCCACTTTGCAGCCATTTAGTCTCCTTTAGGTTTAGGTTAAGTCTAGTTAGATTTTAAGGGTGGATTTTAGGCTAGATTAGGGTTTAAGCTAATTTTGTTTAGTCCCTAACTTAGGTTAGTTCTTAACTAGGTTTATTAATTATTTTTGCATGGCATACACATGGGTGTGATGTCATGTGATCCCCACAAGACTTGTCATGAGATGGCTTAGGGTTTGATTAATGTTAATCGTGATTAGAGAGCCCAAAATCCGATTAAGACCTGATTTAGGGCTAACTGAACCTTGGATTAGGCTTTAGCACTAAAACTCCAAAAAAAAATATAATCCCAAAAACACCCATTTTTGTTATATTTAGGTCCAAAATAAGTTTTGATAATTTTATAAAAAAGTTCATTTTGGAAAAATGATGATTTTACCCTTCGTGTGCGAAAGGGGCCCAATTTCTCTGTGCGCGAACCCAAATCCCAGACGAAGTGAAAACTCATATGGGGATCTAATTTAGGCTAGATTAGGTGCTGATCTAACATAGTTTTGTTACTAGGTTAAGTTAATCCCAAATTAGGATTTCTTAATTTCTTTTATCATGGGAGCATATGGAATGATATCATGTGGGCCCCACTTTGCAGCCATTTAGTCTCCTTTAGGTTTAGGTTAAGTCTAGTTAGATTTTAAGGGTCGATTTTAGGCTAGATTAGGGTTTAAAAGAATTTTGTTTAGTCCCTAACTTAGGTTAGTTCTTAACTAGGTTTATTAATTATTTTCATGTGGCATACACATGGGTGTGATGTCATGTGAGCTCCACAAGACTTTTCATGAGATGGCTTAAGGTTTGATTAGTGTTAAGCGTGATTAGAGAGCCCAAAATCCGATTAAGACCTGATTTAGGGCTAACTGAACCTTGGATTAGGCTTTAGCACTAAAAACACAAAAAAAAATATATAATCCCAAAAATATCCATTTTTATTATATTTAGGTCCAAAATAAGTTTTGGTAATTTTACAAAAAAATTCATTTTTGAAAAATGATGATTTTACCCTTCGTGTGCGAAAGGGACCCAATTTCTCTGTGCGCGAACCCAAATCCTAGACGAAGTGAAAACTCATATGGGAAGAATATTTCCTACACCCTAGGTGATGCTAAATCATTCCAGGAAGACTCACATGAGTTCCGGAGTTAGGGCCTAACAGCCCAGATCGGACGAAAGGTTCGTATTTTTTAGTGCGCAGCGTCTGCACACCATCTCCCAGACTTAACCCTTGTGCACTTATGTTCACGTAAGCACCTCAGGATAGTCCCGCACATGCCACATGACATTACACTAATGTTCCACAAAAAGAACATAATATATTCATATTATTTTATTATAAAAAAAATCAGATCTTTATACCCTTCCCTCTATTTAGAAATTTCATCCTCGAAATTAGCACTACAGGAATCGTGATGAATACCGGACTTAAAGGCAGTCCTAGGTAATATCCAATGGTAACTGAGAAATCACCCATCTCAATATTGTTACCTTCCACACTAGAAATAGCATCGATAATTCTGACTAATTTTGAGGTGCCTATTTTCTCTCCAAATTAATAACTACTAGTTTGCAATATCCCTAGAATATACCCTTCCTATAACTTAAATATATTAGAAAAACACTTATGGTAGATGGTAAACGGAGTTTCCTGATGAATTATCCCATAACACTTCATGAGTGAGCTCATTGTCATCTGCTCTTACTAAATATAATTTCTAAACAAACAATCATGCCACACATCACTATATGATGATTATCTCCTCCAGGTTATAACGTGAAAGGGCATGACAAATGGAATTCTCTCATAAGGCCTCCCATTCCACTTCGTGAGAGAACTCATTGTCCTTTTCGAGATATTTTACCTGAAAATTAAACATCTTAGCACAATTATCATTCACCATAAGTCCTAATCTAACAATCATAGCAAATAATACTTTCGGACCTCTACCAGATTATACGTAGGAGGATACGTCAAATGGAATTCCCTCACGAGGCGTCCCATTTCACTTCGTGAGAGAACACGTTGTCCCTCCTGATTTATTTTATCCGTTAGTTAAATATCCTATTTCGATATGGATAAGCAGTTATATGTTCTCACAAGATTAAGAAACGTCTTTCTTAACCATAACTACTGAAAAGTAACCCTTTATAAACTAGTTTCAATACGAAACTCCTTACTCGAATGACTTATGCAAATTCTATCCTACTAGAGTCCACATACCTCAGTTGCCTTCTGATTCTCGTGATCATCGAGGAGGAAGGACTTGGTACTGAAACTGAAACTTCAACTAAGCTGACTCCCGCGATGGTTTAGACATGATATCCTGACTATTAGCTTCTACAATCTATATCCAATACTCAGGTTAGATCATCCTAAACCTGATACTCACACAACTTTCTAAGTTGCTCTTCACTACTAACTTCCTGCCTTATGTCCATTCCTAGGGTCATGTCCCTAAGCTCTGATACCAAGCTGTCACGCTCTGGATTTCCGCTCTGCAGCGCAAGAACCCCAGATCGTGAACTATTTTACTGCCAATTTTTTTTTTTAAAGAAAAGGTATAAAGGTTTTAAGTTTAGTTTGTTCTTCCTTGCTCGGACTAACCCAATGCCTGAAGACATTGCAACAACCACTTTTGCAAGGAAGATAAGAAAACTATTTATGAAAGGGTAGTACTGATCGATTGTCTAAGGGCATCACTCTTGGAAGGAGGAAGTTAACTCCCTCAACTCTTCTAGGAGTGGTGCTCTTGTAGGAGCATGAGGCTCGAGCCTAGAAGGCGAGCCTTTCCTCACATCACTCTGAATTAGCCTAAGGGGCTCCTCATACTTATTTATTTTAAAATTAAGATTTATAGAAGCAGTTGGTTTCTCAAGCCAGAATAACATACCACCAGAAGCAAACTCTCTCTATATATGTATCAACACTCTTTATATCTTATCATTTGAATATATTACAATATCCTCCTAGTCTCAATAAAACCCAGGTTGAAATCTAAGGTTCCTGCCCCAGCTCAAACGCTCCATAGCAGCTCCACTGGTGCTCCAAGCTCCTAGCTCCCGCTACTTCATCAGCTGTATCCGTTCTTCTGATCCACAAATTCAACTCTTCCTTATACCTAGGTTTGAGCCCAACAAGACCACACGCATAAACCTTGAGTCACTTAAACAACTAAGTGACTCAGTGAGAGCCACGCTAACTCTATAAAAAAAATTGATAAAAATATATGTATGGTGCTTTAATCGATATTATCTTCTATTGTTCAACTTAAATCAGATCAATCCTCTTTGGCACCGAATCTTAAGTTATATTATACCTTTAGTAATTTCTTTAACTAAATCAATATCACTTTCGACTAATATCAATTCTTAATTTTATTTTAATTAATATAATACCCCTATTGCTTTAATTATTTTACGGATATCATTATTTGAATAATATCAAATCTTATAAAGATCAAATCTCCTAGAATATCGAGTCTAGACTTGTTATAAACCTTTATCAGTGATGCTAACACTGTCACTACTTATCATGATCTAGCATAGACTTCTATAACCGAAGCCTATCCTAGAATCATTATCAAAATATCAACTACTAGACTTTATGGTACTGAGAAGAACTACCACCAATCAAAGACTCATCTGAATAATAGTCAGATTTTCAAGTCAACTATGCTAACCATACCGGTTCGGCGATACCATGTCAATCTCAACTCTACGCTCGGTATTACAAATTAGACATTGATTATGGTGTCCCTGTCTTTCCTAATCTAGGTTTAGAACCTAATTCACATTATCACAACATTAACCACTAGACTTAGGATACTTGAAAGCGACTACCACCACCTAAAGACTCATCCCCCAATTGGTTAGGATTTTACACGTGTCAACCACACCAACCAAATCAGTCTGGTGCTACCATGTCAATCTCAATTTTACATCAATGATGACATTACGAGTTAGACAATGATTATGGTGTCACTATTCCCCTAAACTAGGACAAATTCTATAATCTCAACCGTGATCCGGTCCCCTAAACTAGGGCTAAAAACATAGAACACACATCTACGTGTTTGTGTAAACAACAAGGAAAGTAGGGGATGACCCTACCTACAAGTCACTTGTAAGAACCTAAGCATAATCCATTCCTAGTTTTACATGGTAGATTCTACCCTAGCATGCTTCGACGGGATCGCCAACTGCATGCGATATAGGTTTACACATGTCTGCACACAGCCATTACCTCGCTTTCCGTATGCTTACTTAGGACCTGCTACGTTACAAACAATTCCTACACTACTAGCATAAGTCATAGACTAAAGACCAACATCAGACCCGAGGGTCTGGTCATCCTCCGTGGCATAGGCACTCGAGGAGAAATCAATCACATATATTATGCAATACCTAATGTATTTCTCACCTAAATATGCAAATACTTTCAGTGGCTAGATGATGTGTCCTCCTAACCAAGTTCGAACAGGAGACACGCCCCTTAACTACACCAGGTACTGCTCTAAACTCACTAAGAAACTTCTATCCTACATAACCTTCTAATCAACTCCTAATGCATCCACATAACCGTACAAAATACCATATATTAAAAATCCTTAAAGTGACTATGTGACCATGTATTGCCGTCAATGAGCAGGAGGGGCATGCCCCTAACCCGACAGGGACAGAGGATATGACTCCTACTACACGATAGCGATTTTGGGTGTAAAATTTGGCCAACGCCCAGCGATGGGACCGACTAGCCCTGCCTAGGGTCCACAAAAACGATGACAGGACCCACTAGCCCTGCCTAGGGATCCACAGAGACAACGAGGAGACCCACTAGCCTTGCCTGGGGGTTCACAAAGACGACGACAGGACCTACCAGCCTTGCCTGGATCCCGACAAATAGCTACAGAAACCGCCCCTTGCCCTGGTTCCTTTCCAAAAAAACTCTATAAATAGCAGACTGGACAAGTGTAACACGATCAAATATCTAATTTCTAAATTGGACTTTCAAAAATCCAGTGCTCTGACATCCTAACCTTTCGATCTCTTTCCGAAGAGAGACAAGTGACGCTCGGCATGTCAAGGTCACTTCAGCTCAAGTGCTAGTGAATTCACATTGCTCGTCATAGCACAGAGTCGTAGGCTTTGGCCGAACTCCGAGATCATATCTCATGTCAACTCTTAAATGGTCTCCCTCAACTTATCTCCTCTGAATCTAAGTCCACACCCTTTTGACTACTCAGAAGTTTAACTCAAAGACACTAGTATCTAGTAACCAATGAACTAGACTAACGTTCGATTAGACTTTCGACTCGATTCGATATACTGGTTGGGTAGAGTCTTTGGATCGGCACGGAGACCATCCCCCATAGTTTGGCACCGTCTGTGGGATCCGTTCGAAAAGCTCAGCCCGCTTGACGACAACATCGGATTGGTTTAGTAGACAACCGATCCTGACAGTCATACTTCCTAGCCCCCTCGGTTGATCAGATAACTGATTGGACACGAGTGATCTGGTTGCTTCCTTCGCTCTCCTTTAATGGCGAAGATAAGGCATCATGATCATCTAGAGGGAAGTAACACTCAATGGAATCAACCTCGCTTGGAAACTCGATTAATGAGTCAACAACTTAATTTCTGGTTACCTCTTAGTTGCCTAGAAATAGTAGCTAACTCCGAAAATGAGAGATCGGTCGACTGACCGATCCCTCCGCCACTTCGACAGTCGATTGGGCAAACCACTCCTTCTTCAGCGAAGGATCTTCCACCAATTTATCAAATCTCGGTGCTCAACTTTCAACTACTACAGTTGGTAAAACAGAACGCCTCTCTCACTGCTGAGAGGGACGCTCACAAGAAAGCAGCCTCCAACACCGGAGTCGTTCTTCCCATTCCTTCCAACAGCAACACCGAAGTCGATCCACTACACCAATCCATCCACTCTGAACAGCGGAGGTCTTTCAGCCACGCTACCCAAGAAAAGAATCATCACAAACCAACTCCCTCGGTATGTCCTCGGAAATAGAGTGTCTGGGATCGTATCGAGGACTAATCCTTACAATCGTCTTCAGATCGCAACTGTATTAGGCAGGCACAGGTGGAACCCAACCTACGAGTGAGGCATTGGATGAAAAAGTCGGCGTCGAAAGACTGGGTCTCTCCATCCCTCTCTCTCCATTGAGACTCTCAAATTGATCTTCATCACCAGAGCTATCCTGCAGCAATTCAAGGTGAAGACCAAGACCCCTCAATCTTTCCCCTGGACCAACACCAAGGTCGGAGACTCGGTCGTAGAGAATGATATTCTTCAGCTGGACCCCCTTATCGAAGCCTACTTCAAGTGCCTCAAGGGAGTTTACACTCTTCACATTCTAGGATTCAAACAAGCTTTGACACTGCATGAGGAAAAGAATAATATACTCTGCCGCACCTTCGTCGGCAGCCTCGACGAGCCTTCTCTCGATTGGTATCATAACCTTCGTGCTGGATCGGTCACCCAGTTTAGGGTTCTTGCAAACTACTTCATCCAACATTATCAACTTAACCTCAAGCTGGAGAAGAAACTTGATTCTCTTTATCGATTGAGGATGGGAGCCGATGAGAGTTTTCATAACTTCACGCGAAGATACAGCAACGAGCATGCCGCTCTCTCTGGACGACATCTTGATGATAAAGCCATTATGTTGGCCTTTCAAAATGTTTTTCGCTTTAATGTACACATCTATAATGACTTCATTTGCAATCCTCCACCTTTCCTTGGTGCGATATTCGACCGTATCCAATGGGAGATAGAAATCGAAGATGACCAGATAGCTCGGAAGGGATATGAATCCAGACGACGACCTGTCAAAAGAGAAGCACCAAAGCAAATGGCCAAAGCTCACAACGTAGAAATACCAGGGCCTCCACTATTCAAGCGACCAAAAATGACATACACCGATTGGACTCTTCTGATCGAGCAAATTCTGGATTAAATCCACCATGAAGAATTCCTTCGACGGCCGAACCCTCTGTAACCGGATACTAAACTCACTGCCAACAGATTTGTATACTGCGAATTTCATCGCAGCCACGGTCATCCAACCACTCGATGCTTCCGACTAAAGTATTATTTGGAAGACTTGTTGCGTGAAGGCCATATCCAAGAGTTTGTCAAGAATCGACAGGATCAGTGTAACATCTGCCCCAAACATATAAGATATTGTCCGCTTTGTCCGTCCCCACACAAGAACTTCCCAGGGGGTTACCCATCCTGGTTCTACTCTCGCCCGAGCATGCTTAACTACGGAGTTCTTACGAAATCCATAGCGACGCACGGCTTTAAAACGCGTCTTCTATGTTTGGGAGGAGAAATTATATAAGTAGCTCAGGATCTCCTTCTCTCCAGGCGATGTGGGGCTAACTCGTGGCCTTGTACACCTCACCTCACCTCATCTCATCCAACTTGGCATCATAACCTCAGGAGTCTTGGCTCTTAGCCTATTGGATCTTGGTCATCACAATCAGCATTAACTTTCTTTAGCGAAAGGGAAGGAAGCATGTTGGGTCCACTATATCTCCGCTCACTCATCTCCAATCGTTGTGCGAGCCGACGTCTTCGGCATCTATGGTGCATTGCACCATCAAATGTTAACCGAGAAGAAAGTCGATCGGCAAGTTCAATGCATCTTCAATGTTCGCTCGACAGCGAACAAAGAAGACAGTTGGGTTGAGAAACCCATCAAGGGCTTGGCGTGGCCATCGATCCTCTTCAATGACTCAGACCTTCAAGGAGTGCATACTCCGTATCGGGATCTCCTTATCCTACGGCTCATCATCGACGGGAGTACTATTAACTGAATCCTTATCGATACCGGCAGTTCAATCGATATTATGTTCTCAGATTGCTTTAAGCGTCTGGGACATAAGTATTCAAGCCTCGACGTTGTCCCCACCATCATCACCAGCTTCAATGACGAGCAAAGAATCACCATGGGAGAGTCAAGATTCACTCTGGACCTTAGCACAGAAACTCGAATCTTCATGAGGTTCGCCGTCGTCGAAGGAACATCCAACTACAACATCATTCTGGGGCAACCTTTCCTCCACCACATCAATGTCGTATCTTCATCATGTCACCAACTCCTCAAATTTGCAATGGGAGAAAGCATTATCTGCATTCGGGGTGATCAACAGGTTAGGCGATCTTACGAAGCCACCGTAGCAAAGACGGATCACAGAGATAATCTCGCACCACCAAAGCGTCAGAGAGATGAAGCTGGCTTTTCTACAAGCTAGCAACTAAAGGAGCCCCTACTAATAGAACCTCTATTTGTCGAGTTGGAGGCTCCACCTTCAATCGAAGAGATCTTTCGAGTAAACATTGGCGGTGGTGATCTCCTTCGAGAAACATTCATTGTTACCAGTCTCAGCATTGCAGAAGCACAAGACATGGTATCCTTCCTCTAGTCCAAAGCCGATATTTTCACATGGGGTTTCGAAGACATGCCCGAGATTAATCTAGATAACACATGCCTTCAACTCGCCGTCAAAGAAGGAGTAAACCCTGTTAAGCAAAAACTTCAGACGATCCAGCCAGAGCTTTTTTTTGCCATTCAAGAAGGGATCAATAAGTTGCTCGTGGTAGGCTTCATTTGTGAAGTAGAGTACCTAACTTGCATTGGATCTCCAACATCGTCGCAGTCCCTAAGAAGAATGGGAAGATCAGAGTATGCATCAACTTCACCAACCTCAATAAGGCCTATCCCAAAGATTCATTCCCCATGCCAAGAATAGACAGTCTCGTCTATGCCACTACAGGCCACGAGCTCCTGTCCTTCATGGATGGTTACTCAGGATACAACCAAATTCGTCTGCATCCTGATAATCGAGAGAAAACATACTTTGTAACAGATAGAGGCCTCTACTGCTATAATGTCATGCCCATCGACCTCAAGAATGCTGGAGCTACTTATCAGAGGCTAGTCACGAAGATGTTCGAAGAATAAATTGGTCGTAATGTCAAAGTCTATGTCGACAATCTCCTCACCAAAAGCCGCAGTTGTGAGAATCACCTCTCTGACCTTGCTGAAACATTCCAGGTCCTCAGAAGATATCATATGAAACTGAATCCAACCAAGTATGCCTTTGGAGTTCAATCGGGTAAATTCCTAAGCCATCTGGTGACCAGAAGGGGCATTGAAGCAAATCCCGATCAAATTCGAGTGATCCTCGAAATATCATCACCCTCTAATCAAAAAGAGGTACAATACCTCACAAGAAGATTGGCGGCCCTCAACCGATTTATCTCTAAATCTTCTAACAATTGCAAACCTCTCTTTAATAAACTAAGAAAAGCGGACACTTCAGGGTGGAACTCAATTTACGAGCAAGCCTTCCAAAGTATCAAATACTATCTCACACGAGCTCCTATCCTGACGGCTCCACTGTCGAAAGAAAATCTCTGGCTCTATCTTGTCGTCACCAATCAAGCCATCAGTGCGGTCTTAGTAAGTAGAAGAGAAGGCATTGAACGCCCCGTCTACTACACAGCCACACTCTTCTGCCGGCAGAGACTCGCTATTTAAATATCGAGAAGGTTATACTAGCTCTACTAACAGCGTTGCGGTGACTCCGACCTTACTTCGTTTCTCACTTTGTCATGGTCATCTCAAAACATCTACTCAAAAACATCCTCGATAAGTCAGGTCGAGCTGGTCGGATTATTAAGTGGTAATCGAGATGTGTTCCGTCGGTATTCAATTTGAACCTCGTATCTTCGTCAAGGGGCAACCCATTGCTGATTTCCTTGTCAACATCCCTGTGGAATATATATCCTATCATCTTGGAGGACGACCTTGAGATGTATCTCGATGACAGTGACAAATCTCATCTCAATCCAGGTCCTGAGACCTTTAATCCGAGCCCTGAGGCTCCCACTACTTCGCCTGCTCAATGGAAGCTCTATGCTGACGGGACTTCAAGTGCGATCGGTTCAGGAACTGGGATAGTTTTGATATCCCCCGATCTTGATCATCTTCAAAAGACAATTCTTCTCGGATTCAACGCTACCAACAACGAAACCGAGTACGAAGCGCTCATTTCTGGGTTGGAGATTGTCGAGACCCTGGGGGTAGATCATCTCACTGTCTATAATGATTCCTAGTTAGTAATCAGGCAGATCAACAAAGATTATGTAGCACGAGGAGAGATGATGCAACATTATCTGGCTTTGGTTCAGCATCACCGATAACGGTTCTCTGATATCGAATTCATTCAAATTCCAATGGCAAAAAATCGAGAAGCCGATGCCCTAGCCGACACTGCTTCAGTACTCGGAGATACTATCAAAGAAAGTCAAATTCAGATTGACTATCAAGAGTTGCCTAAAGATACCATCAGGCTACAACTCGCTGCCACGATGAAAAGCTATGGGGGTTGGAGACAACCAATTTTCATCTTTGCCTTAACTAATAGACAATCAAATTGTAGACAACCAATCCTTGACTTCGTCAAACAAGACAGAATGCCCGAAGATCTGGCTTAGGCTAAAAAACCCCAAAGAAAACTTCCATTCTATAGCCTCCAAGAAGATGATCTTTACTTCAAATCGCATGGAGGAATGCTTCTCAAATGTGTCGGTCCCGGATAGACATAAACAGTTGTAGGGTCACCCACTTAAGTGGGGCCCACCTCCCTTATGTGGGGCCCACCTCCCTTATGTGGGGCCCACCCACTTGAGTGAGAGCCCCACCACTTAAGTGGCTACTATAGGCAGCCCTATTTAAAACGCATAAGTACAACCCTTTATTCATTTTATTTATAATTTTAAAACAAACTCTTATTACTGAAACCCAAAAACCCTTTTAAATTTTCAAACCCATACCCCTCTCTTCTTTCACCGAACTCATGCAACGGGGGTGGGTTTGCGTCTCTACGGCGTCCCACACAGTGGCCGGCTGACCTTGCCGTTTGCGGCGATCCTAAGAACACGCCGAGGAGAAAGGCGGGATGGTGTGCTCGAAGCGATATAAATCCTAGCCGGCCCGTTCCGGCCGGAGTCTTAATGGTGGAGGGAGTTGGCTGGGTTTGAATGTGAGGAGGGGGATCTAATGTAAAAGGGAAACTAGTACTGGGTCAAGGGCCAGGTGGAGGTGCTAATCGGGTTGGGTTTGGACTGGGTTGGGTTGAGTCAAGTTGGGTCGAGACTCGAGATTGGCTAAGGCCAGGGGGTTGATACGGGGTGAGGTTGGCTGGGGTTAGATTATTAGCACCATAAGTCCCATCTCAGCCTTCCCTCAATTTCATTTTCTTGTAATCCTAACGGCTAAAACATTACTCAGTGGTGGGCCATGGGATGGGTTCATCACCACCGTCCGATTCATTTTCCTTGCATCCCAACAGTGCAAGCATTTTCTTTTATTTTAATATTATATTATATGTTCTTTCTAAATTTAAAATCAATTTACAGGGTATCGACAGCCTAGGTTTGCGTATGTTGATAGGTGTCGCGTAACACCCACACTTAGATTCACACGCGTATGCAGTACGCATGTCGAGAATCAACATCCAGCATCACACTCATAAGGGTGGCACGATGGCCTGGAGGAGACACGTTGTAAGCCTACCCTGGGAATTGATTATCGAATTAGGTCTTGAAACGTTTGAACGTACATAACTTGGGATTCCGGATTCGGAATCCAACGCGGTTGGATCCATTGGAAATGTATCAATGAGATGAACGCATTGTCGTCAGTTTCACCAAGATCGGACCCTTGAATAAAATCGAGGAATAATAAAGGATTAAAATTATAAATATTATAACTATATTTTAAGCCGAAAAATCCGATCTTTATAGGAGGGGCCGGCCCTAGCTTCTAGGGTGTCTCTCCCTAAGGAGGCCGACCACATAAAATGGTAGAGAGAGAGGCGGACCAGCCAAGCACTTGTGGGGAAACCCTAGCCACCCCTCACTCCTCTCTTCTCCTCTCCTCTCTTGTCTCTCTCACTCGCTTGCGCCATTAGATGGTGACTCGTATTCCTTGCATGTGGTTTCGTAGAAGGAGAAGGCTCGTTGTATGGAGGCACTTAGAGATCCATCGACGAGGTGCCGTGCATCGTGCGAGATCGGGTGAACTAGAAGGTGCTTCCTGCAATCATTTGCTGTCAGATTTTGCACAGAATATCAACGATACTTCTACGATTGTTAGAGCTATAGAACTCCAAACGACCTCAAATCAGATGAAAAAGTTGTGACTCGAAGTCCTCTAACTGTAGTCCAAATTTCAACCCAATTGGAGTTCGGGGTGAAAAGTTATGGCCGTTGTATCGAAGCTATATCGAGCAGATCCGAGGCCGTCTCCATCAACAAAGAAGAAATTTGTCGCGATGAAAGAATCCGCACGGAGGTATGATCCCTATCATGTTGATCTAGTGTGGAGATAGAACATGCATACATGCGAGGTTGTTCATCACGCTAGATCGACGTTAGGAGGTAGCGCAGTTGCCAGGCAAGATTCATACACGTATGTGTAGGATTTCGATGAAAATTTTGATACGTAATGCACACCACCAACGGTCTTCGGACCTATCATTTGCTTCCGCTGTGGGCCTCTACTATAGAATTATTTTCAACAAATTAACCACGCATAAATACTTATGTTGCCTACTCTGATGTTCTTAAAAATATAAGTTATATATCAATAATTTAAACAAAACATCATACATGTTCATGATGTCAAACTTAAATCCTAAGATAAAATTCTAAGTTTGCATGCACCCTATTTTTTTCTACGCTCTTACCTAAGTAAACCTATTGGTCCTCTAATTCTTCAATGTGATCCTAATGTTCAGTTGCCACACTTTATGAATTATCACGTTTTATGTCCCTAAAGGATACGTACGTGTACACACTCCTAAGATTTGAATACGTTGATACCATTTGTAATATCTATTTGTAACACTCATAGAATCTTAATGCTCTGATACCAATTGTAACACCCCGCACTCCGGATCGCCCATGAAACCGCCTCCGAGTCGAACCGAACTGTGGTTCATTAAGAGTGTTTTGGAAAAGAGAGGGGAGAATAAAAAAATAAAATTTTACATTTTGAGTAAGCCTGTATAGAGCAAAACCAATGTTCAATATACGCTACAATATCGTAGAGTTCCTTGTCATTTATACAATGTGTATCTACAACAAGAATAATAATAAACATAAATATCCTTCAACCACGTGAAATTAATCATTGCTTAAATCCGTTCACTTGGATACCAGCTTCTTCTCTGTGACCTAAGGCATTTTATAAGAAAAATACCTCAGAAATCTTACGGTTTCAACATACTAAACGAATCATAATAACTTTAAAAGATAATATTAACAATGATATTTAAATTTGTTAACAGAATATAAAATAGAATTATATCAATATGTGTACTATTCTATTATCATAAAACAAAAACTGTCAGATTTCCACATAATCAACTATATTTACCAAACTGTCTAAAATATATCATAGTATGTTTATCTAACCTATTGTGAACCCTGGTATTATTTTATTCATCATGCCCCCAGTAAGTATTACTATTGGGCCTTTCTTTCACACCACAGGGCCAGCTCTATCCCTGCATGGGATCCATTCATGCAAACTTTAACTAAATGACCAAGTGGGATTTCTCATCTTTTACGGCGGAGCTTACAAGCTCATCTTGCTTTTCTTTGGGGGCTGCTAAGATCCCAGGTCGGGGTACCCAACCAAGTCCCTTTTTTGAGGGTACTAACTTGCCCGTGACCCCATGCCTACTTTTGCCTTTCGGTACATACCCTGGGAGGCTCACATTTCCAGTGTGCGTGGGGTCCCTATCTCTATAGGGAGATTAGTACATTTTCTCTCTTTATTTATACAGATTTGTAATTATAACAAGCTTAACAATTAAACAAATGTCTATAACTATCATGAAACATCAATTGATCATAATACTTTAGCAAAGGAACATAATTTTATTTTCAATAAAGTAATTATATTTTGTTTAGCTTGGTGGTGTTCAAGTGATGTAAATCTGGTGGAGCTTACCTTAGTAGGGATAGTGATCTCCGGACCATGCATTTCAGGGTAGAAACTCTGACTTTCAAGTATAATATGACCCATATCGTCCTAAGCTGAAATAAAAGTATACTAAAAGGCTACTATTGATATGATTGGCAGTATAGAAACGATTGACTTATACTATACTTGCATAACCGGCAGGTCCAATGGGTTTTCTCAGGTTTGTCAATACTGTTGACAGGTAGCAAGTTATCTCACAAGGGTTAGATCAAAGTGGTTAAATCATCCTTAGCAGGTGACTAGCATTTCCCCTTGACTAAAGGATCGGTTTACCCTTGAAAGGGGACCAATGTCATGCCCCGGATTTTTGCTCTGCTGCATGAGAACCCCCGAGCGCGAGCTATTTTACTACCAATTTTTTTTTTTGAAAGAAAATAAAAGGTGTTTTAAGTTTTAGTTTGTTCTTTCTTGCTTGGACCGACCCAATTCCTGAAGTTATTAGAACAACCGCCCTCGCATGGAAGATAAGAACAATATTTATAAAAGAGAAGAACCGCTCGACCGTCAGAGGGCATTACTCTTGGAAGGAGGGAGGCAATTTCGTCAACTCTGAGGGGGAAAATCTTCGTGCCGACCCGAAGATCTCACCTCACCAGTCAATTGAAGTTGAAGATTGTAGTTTGATATGTCGGTGGTAGTTGGAACTCTCAATATGTAAGCAGAGAAAATTGGACACGAGAGATGTGATCTCGGAGTTCAGCCGAAGCCTACGTCTCCGTGCTATAGGGAACAACCCGAATTCACTAACACTTTTTAGAAGTGATCTCGACAGGCCGAGTATCACTTGAAATACTCTGATCTCTTCAAAGGAGAGAAGAAGATCAAAGAGAGATGGAAGAGGGAAATGCTGAGAAATTCCAGAGCTCTGGTTCTGAAGATCAGATCTCAGAGTGGAAATCAGAATTTTCGGGATCCCTTTTACATTCAAAAGCTCTGCTATTTATAGGATTCTCTGGTGGTAAATGGCGGTTTCTGCTGCAGCATCTGGGGATCCTTCGGGTAGAGCTGGTGGGCTCCGCTGCCGTCTTTAGGGGGCCCACCAGGCAGGGCCGGTGGGTCCCGCTGTAATACTCGGGGGCCCACCAGGCAGGGCCGGTGGGTCCCGCTGTTGTCTTCGGGGGCCCACCAGGCAGGGCTGGTGGGTCCCACTGTGGTACTCGTGGGCCCACCAGGCAGAGCCGGTGGGTCCCGCTGGGGTACTCGGGGGCCCACCAGGCAGGGCCGGTGGGTCTCGATGTTGTCTTCGGGGGCCCACCAGGCAGGGCCGGTGGGTCCCGCTGTGGTACTCGTGGGTCCACCAGGCAGAGCCGCTGGGTCTCGCTGTGGTACTCGGGGGCCCACCAGGCAGAGCCGGTGGGTCCCGCTGTGGTACTCGGGGGCCCACCAGGCAGGGCCGGTGGATCCCGCTGTTTGCAGACTTCTTGCCAAAATTTGCACCCACAGTTACCCCCTCCAAGTTAGCTAAGAGGCCACCTTGGCTGGCTTGGATTCTTGGTGCAAAGCTAATGTTCCCCTGTCACAAATGCAACGGAGCTTATCGAGTGTTAGCGAAAAAATAGACTGATCGGTCAAATTTGACTGATCGGTCAAATTTGACTAATCGGTCAAATTTGACTGATCGGTCAATTTTGACCGATCGGTCGAATTCAACCGGTCAAGGTTGGAGTGATCGGTCAAAAAACATAGTTTTTTGACCGATCTAGTAGAAAATCGACCGATCGGTTGATTTTGACCGATTGGCCAAGTTTGACCGATCGGTTAAAATCAGCCGGTCATGAATTGGGTGATCGGCAAAAAACACAGGTTTTTTGCCCGATCCAGTAGAAAATCGACCGATCGGTTGATTTTGACCGATCGGTCAAGTTTGACCGATCGGTTAAAATCAGCCGGTCAAGGTATGGGTGATCGGGCAAAAAACCATGTTTTTTGCCTGATCCAGTAAAAAATCGACCGATCGGTTGATTTTGACCGATCGGTCAAGTTTGACCGATCGGTTAAAATTAGCCGATCAAGGATTGGGTGATCGGGTAAAAAACCAAGTTTTTTGCCCGATCCAGTAGAAAATCGACCGATCGGTTGATTTTGACAGATCGGTCAAGTTTGACTGATCGGTTAAAATCAGTCGGTCAAGGTTTGGGTGATCGGGCAAAAAATATAGTTTTTTGCCTGATCCAGTAGAAAATCGACCGATCGGTTGATTTTGACCGATCGGTCAAGTTTGACCGATCGGTTAAAATCAGCCGGTCAAGTTTTGGGTGATCGGGCAAAAAACATAGTTTTTTGCCTGATCCAGTAGAAAATCGACCGATCGGTTGATTTTGACCGATCGGTCAAGTTTGACCGATCGGTTAAAATCAGCCGGTCAAGGTTTGGGTGATCGGGCAAAAAATATAGTTTTTTGCCTGATCCAGTAAAAAATCGACCGATCGGTTGATTTTGACCGATCGGTCAAGTTTGATCGATCGGTTAAAATCAGCCGGTCAAGGTTTGGGTGATCGGGCAAAAAACATAGTTTTTTTTTTCCTGATCCAGTAGAAAATCGACCGATCGGTTGATTTTGACCGATCGGTTAATATCAGCCGGTTAAGGTTTGGGTGATCGAGCAAAAAGCCAAGTTTTTTGCCCGATCCAGTAGAAAATCGACCGATCGGTTGATTTTGACCGATCGGTAAAGTTTGACCGATCGATTAAAATCAGCCGGTCAAGGATTGGGTGATCGGGCAAAAAGCCAAGTTTTTTGCCCGATCCAGTAGAAAATCGACCGATCGGTTGATTTTGACCGATCGGTCAAGTTTGACCGATCGGTTAAAATCAGCCGGTTAAGGTTTGGGTGATCGAGCAAAAAGCCAAGTTTTTTGCCCGATCCAGTAGAAAATCGACCGATCGGTTGATTTTGACCGATCGGTAAAGTTTGACCGATCGGTTAAAATCAGCCGGTCAAGGATTGGGTGATCGGGCAAAAAGCCAAGTTTTTTGCCCGATCCAGTAGAAAATCGACCGATCGGTTGATTTTGACCGATCGGTCAAGTTTGACCGATCGGTTAAAATCAGCCGGTCAAGTTTGAAGTTTTAAACCTGTCCTTCAGAGAACGTAATATATTGATGGAGTTGGATTCTTCCTGCTTTTCGAGTCTTTGGTTTGTCTTGAATGGTTTCTCTGAATCGGCGGTCCGGTTCACTCGGACCGGTGGTTTGCTTGGACCGGTGGCTTTTCTGGACCGGTGGTCTGACGCTTCGTCTGGTTCCGACTGTTCGCCTGGTTTTGCGCTTGCTACGGATAGATGCCACGTGTACCTGAAAAAACACGCGATTTGATATGGTGATGACACGTGTTTTCTCGATTTGTGCGCCTAATTCCCTCAGGATACTTAAGCTTCTCTGGCTGTCATTTTCGCCTCACACTTTCAAAATTTTTTCGAAGTCCAGACTCTTTTGCTCCCGATTTCTTATTCTTTGCTTTCGCTCGATCGGTCAAATGGCCTCCTCCGGAAGTTCGAAGAAGTCGAGTGCGGTTTCCTTGAAGAGGAAGGGGAAGGAGATCGCTGAGGTTCCCTCTCCTCCGAAAGGACGTGGCAAGGGCAAGGCGGTGCTTGCTGAACTTGGACAGCTGGGAAAAAGACATCAAGGAGTAGGGTTTGCTTCAGCGCCATCGAGGCCCGAGCATATCCCCAAGGCAAAATTCGTTCTGGGCCCACTCATGTCTCTGACAGAGGAACCGGAGTATGTATATAATACCGGTGGCGAATTCACAGATGCAAAGAGTAAGAAGTGGCAGACACTGCTCGCTTGCTTCACAGAAGAAAAAGTTCAACCCTCACTCCCGGGGATTCAGTCTGCCTTCGGTATTGACAAGAAGACGATCTACACCCACTATGCCAGCAAGGAGCAGGTCATGGGAACCATAGTGATGATTGGCCAGCTCAATTGTGGTTTGCGCCTTCCGTTGCCACCCTTCGCTGCTAGGTTATTGAACACTTCCGGCCTTTGCCCCGGACAGGTCACTGGGAATGCCTGGAGGATTATCTACGCTTTCTGCCGCGTAGAGTCAGACTTCCAGGAGGATCTGAAGGCATGCTACTCCAGCATACCAGAGGATGAAGTTGCCCGGATCGAGCTTGGATATTTCTTTTATCATTATCGATGGGCTTGGAGGAAGGACAGTCCGTTCTATAACTTGACCGGCGTCTCTGCGCTGCGTCCGCTTACTGACACAGTCGCCTCGGACAAGCTATACACTGATTGGCCTATATCTGTTTCCGGCACCTGGACTCCTCTCTCCGTACCCGAGACCCCCCGGAACGAAATACACGATGAAGTGAAGATGTACTGCGAGGGAGGCGTCTTTGCTTGGACTTCTGAGAGGGTTGGAGTCATTGACAACCTGTTCCTCGAGTTGACCTGCGGTACCAAGTCATGGAAGCAGTTTTCAAACTGCCCAGTGAGGTATGGTAAAGCCAATCTCCTTCACCGATCGCAGGTCAGATACGAAGACAATGATGTCTTGTATTCCGACTATGAGGAGGATCCTCATTCGGGCAAGATCGTCAGGAAGATTCATGCCGAGAAGAAGGCATACAGTGCGAGGCGTCGATTGCCTACTGTGGAGGAGAAGCTGGTGATACAACGAGGCCCAGCGAAGAAGAAGAGGAAAACCCTCATCGAGCCTCAACAGGAAGAAGGAAAGAAGAAAGAAGAAGATAGAGAGGAGGAAGATGATGATGAAGATGAAGAAGAGGATGGCAGTGATGATAATGACGAAGATGGGGGTGGCGAGGATGATCTTCCTCCCACCCCCACTGATGGAGATGGTGGAAACGGGGGTGGTGAGGAAGAAATTCCTCCCACCCCCACTGGTGGTGACCAAAGGCAGGGGGGTGATGGGGATCTTCCTCCCACCCCCACTGGTGGCTTGGAAGAAGAAGATTCCCAGCCTATCCCCATTGATGAGGCGAAGGCCCGTCGTATGGAAGGGGTGATGGATGTAGAAGGCGACGGCCACAAGGTGGTTCCCGCCTATCACTTTGACGAGTTGAAGAAGCGCCCGGTGCGTTTTAAGATAAAATTCTCAGGGAGCGGTGGGGTTGGAAGCAACCCCACGCCCCTTGATCAAATCCCTCCTGAAGTTCCTCGTCTCGAAGGGGCTACTACGAGCGGGGGTTTGGAGGTTGAGCAACCTCCACCCCCCTCGCACTCTCTGGCTGAGGAGGTAGCTGCTATCATGACGGGGCTCGTTCAGCCAAGCGGGCCACAAGAGGAAGGGGGAGTCTCACCTCCTCAGGGTGCTCCCTCTCCTAATTACTTGGAGAGGGAGAGCCGTGTGGGTGATGGGGCTCCTCAACCCCAACCAGAGCCAACTCCCTCTAAAGAGAAGTCGACCCCTCGGGGTAAGAGCTCTGATCGTGGGAAGGGGAAGGCTCCTCCAGTCGATGTCTCAGGTATCTATAGTAACTTGCCTGGGTTATCTTGCCTTTGAAGCTTGAAAATATTCTAACTCTTTTGAACTTCTGTTTGATTTGCAGGGACTCCTGCAGGCATGGCTTCACTTTTGAAGGATTTGGGTGAGGTTGACATCAACCACCCAACTCCCGTGATCCGGAAGCACTGCAACCTTCCGGGGGCCCCAATCGAAGAAGCCTTTCATAGGCTAGAAGTGGTGGTAAGTGCACCAGCTTGAATTGTCTTTCGAATTGAATCCTTCAATATACTTCTATCATTTCTTGTTTGTTCGCAGAACTCAGCGGTTCTGAAATTCGGCACGAAGCTCTTCAAGAAGTACGGAGAGCGAGAGGCTTCATCTGAGGTTTCTCGCTTAACGGCTGAATTGGAAGCTGCCCACGAGGAAAAAGATAAGCTGAGGGATCTTCTATCCTCCAAGAAGGAGGCCTTGAAGGCTAAGACTGAGGCCCTTCGCAAGGAAAAACTGGAGAGCAAGGGCTGGCAGAACGAATACGAGGCTCAGAGTCATGAACTTGAGTCGCTGAAGAATCGTTTCTTCAGGATAGAGACCCTGGCCCATGACCGAGGGGTGGAGCTCCAGGATTTGAAAAGCAAACTTGACAGCAGAGAAGCTGCTCTTGATGCAAGAGAAGCTGCTCTAGCTGCTAAGGAGGCTGCTTCTTTTGCTAAGGAGGAGGCTCTAAAAAAGAAGCTGGAGCATATGCGTGCCGAATGCACGAGTTACAGGGAGACAACTGAAAAGGCGGTGGAGGCACTCAGGATCCATGCTGGCAGCGTCCGATCTTCTAAGGCATCAGTGGCGAGCAAAGCTCGAGGCGGATCCGAAGGAGAGAAATCGCGTGCGCCAAGTGTGGCTAAACCCTGATGTATTTCTACCTTTTTTTCTTTGCTGTACTTTATAAACTTGTGATATAAAAAGGCTCAATCTTGTACTTGGCAATTTTTTGATAATGGGAATCTTTTTGGTGTTTGAAAGTTGGATGTCTCTTGAGTTGAATATCTTCTAATATCATGTTCTGGATAGCATTGGAATAGATACAATCTTTTGAATGTAAGGGGTCGAGTCGCAACTCGATTACCCAAACTTGTAACTTTGAAAATTGAATTTGAATTCGTGTAACACTCGTATGTGAGGGGCTGAGTCGCAACTCAAGCACCCAAACATGTTAGACGACATCGAAATTGATTGAAATTGAATATTAAAATTGAAGGTCAGTTTAACATTTGTAAGTAAGGGGTAGTGTCGCAACACAAATTCCCCAACTTGTTAAACCGACCAGTGTCTTGAAGGTTGCTTGGAATGACAACCTGAAATAGTTTTAACATTTGCTAGTAAGGGGTTGAGTCGCAACTTTAACACCCAAACTTGTTAAAAGACTTGGTAACTTGAATATGGATAATTCGAAACTGCTTCAGAACTTGAATTGAAAAGCTGAACACTTTGCACATTTGAACATTCGAAAGAGAACTTTTATTCATCATGGTATGTACATCATGGATATAATAATTTGAGGTGTCTAGAATTCCAAGCTCGTGGCAATCTATCTCCTTCTGGTGAGATCAGTCGATAAGAGCCTTTGCCTCCCTCTGATTCGACAATATATGGTCCTTCCCAGTTGGGAGCAAGCTTTCCACTGCTGTGTTCCTTCGTGTTGTAGAAGACTGCTCTAAGGACCAGACTGCCGATTGGGAATTGCTGTTTGTAGACTTTCTCATCATAGGCTCGTTTGATCTTCTGCTGGTACTTGGCCATACGAAGGGAAGCTTGGTCTCGTAGTTCTTCAAAGAAGTCTAGATCATTGATCCGGAGCTCTTCGTTGATTCCTTCTTCAACTGCCCAGGTCTTCAGAGTACTTGATATGTTTTCTGTTGGAAGTACTGCTTCCGATCCATATGTCAGACGAAAGGGTGAAAACCCTGTTGAACTTCTCGGGGTTGTGCGATACCCCCAAAGAACTTCAGGTAGGACTTGTTCCCATAATCCCTTCTTGTTGTTGAGTTTCTTCTTGAGTATACCAAGAATAGCTCTATTGGAGGCTTCAACTTGACCATTGCATTGAGGATATCTTGGAATTGAATAAAAGAGTTTGATCCCGTTGTTTAGACAGAACTCTCGAAACTTGTCGGAGTCAAATTGAGCTCCATTGTCAGTAACAAGAATTTGAGGTGTACCAAACCTTGAGAAGATGTTATATCGAATGAACTTGATCACTTCATCATCGGTCTCTCGGAAGAGGGGTACAGCTTCGACCCATTTGGTGAAGTAATCGGTGGCTAGCAATAGATATTTCTTCTTGCTAGGAGTTGGAGGGAAAGGCCCCAAGAAGTCCAACCCCCATTGATGGAAGGGCCATGGACTTGACAGTTGGTGAAGCTCATCTGCAGGGAGATGGATAGCTCGAGCGTGCCGTTGGCATGGCTCGCATCTTTGAACAACTTCCTGATCATCCCTTGCCATTGTAGGCCAGTAGTAACCTTGTAATTTCGTCTTGGCTTCAAGAGATCTTCCTCCCGAATGGTTCCCACAAGCTCCAGAGTGGATATCAATCAGGATTGCCTGTGCTTGCTCGGGACCAAGGCACTTGAGCAACATCCCATTGTGAGATTTGAAATATAGATCATCTCCTTGAATAGTATAACAAGGAAGTTTTCTTTGGAGTTTTCGGGCTTGATTTGGATCTTTCGGCATTTTGCCACACTCGAAGAAGTTGAAAATTGATCGTCTCCAGTCTTCAGGCTCACTTGTAGTAGTGAGGTTCAATGTTAGTTGATCTCCACCCCCAGATCCTTTTGTAGTAGCAAGGATCTGTTGATCGGGGATGGTCTTGGGCGCTTCTTGATAATCGATCTGTATTTGCCTTCCTCCTAGTGAGTCTCCAAGAACTGAGGCAGCATTGGCTAAAGCATCTGCTTCTTGGTTCTCTGCTCTAGGGATTTGAATGAATTTAGTATCAGTAAAATGTTGTTGAAGACGCCGTACTAAGGCCAAATAAAGTTGCATTCTTTCTTCTCGAGCTGTATATTCTCCATTGATTTGCCTTATGATCAGCTGGGAATCGCTGTAGACGATGATTCGATCTACCCCCAGGGATTCAGCCATTTCGAGTCCGGAAATTAGTGCTTCGTATTCGGCTTCGTTGTTGGTGGCATTGAATCCGAGGAGAGTGGCCTTCTGGAGATGATCAAGTTCAGGGGATACCAAGACTATCCCAGTTCCCGAACCGATCGCACTTGAAGCTCCATCAGTGTAAAGCTTCCATGGAGGAGCTGCAGCAATAGCCTCGAGACTTGGATCAATTTTTGTTGCAAGATTGATTGGAGGATTATCCTCATCTTCTAAGCGCATGTCGACATCTTCTTCCCAAGTGATGGGGTCTTCAACTGGAAAGTCAGCTAGAAAATCAGCAACAGCTTGATCTTTGATAGAAGTGCGAGATTCGAACTGAATCCCCAGAGCACTCATTTCGATCACCCATTTGGTCATTCGACCAGCTCGACCAGCTTTGTCAATGATATCTTTGAGCGGGTGTTCTGAAATGACAGTGATCTGGTGAGAGACGAAATAAGGTTGGAGACGACGCGATGCAGTGAGTAAGGCCAGGATGACCTTCTCAGTTTTTGAGTAGCGAGTTTCGGCAGGAAGAAGAGTGTGGCTGATATAATAGACTGGATGCTCGACTCCTTCTCTTCTACTGACTAGGACCGCACTGATTGCTTGATCGGTCACGGCGAGATAGAGCCACAAGTCTTCTTTTGGAAGTGGAGCAGTCAGGATAGGAGCTTGCACCAGATATTTCTTGATGACTTGAAAAGCTTCTTCACAAACAGGACTCCATCCCGATGTATCTGCCTTTCGTAGCTTGTCGAAAAGAGGCTTACATTTGTCGAAAGACTTTAAGATGAACCGATTGAGGGCAGCAAGTCTTCCAGTGAGACGTTGCACTTCCTTCCGATTAGTAGGTGATGGCATGTCGAGGATGGCTCGAATTTGATCGGGATTGGCTTCAATGCCCCTCCTGGTCACAAGATGACCCAGGAATTTGTCAGATTGAACTCCGAAAGCACACTTGGCCGGATTGAGCTTCATGCGATACTTTCGATGGACTTGAAAGGTTTCAGTCAGATCAACTAAATGGTTTCCTCTGTTGGAGCTTTTTGTGAGGAGATCATCGACGTAGACTTCGACGTTGCGACCAATCTGATTTTCGAACATCTTTGTGACTAACCTTTGATAAGTGGAACCAGCATTTTTGAGACCGAATGGCATTACGTTGTAGCAGTAGAGACCCCGGCTAGTCACAAAACATGTCTTCTCTTGATCATCAGCGTGAAGAGGAATTTGGTTGTACCCAGAATATCCATCCATAAAAGACAATAGCTCGTGGCCAGCAGTGGCATCGACGAGTCTATCTATCCTTGGCATGGGAAATGGATCTTTGGGACAAGCCTTGTTGAGGTTGGTGAAGTCGATGCACACTCTGACCTTTCCATTCTTCTTTGGGACAACAACAATATTAGAGATCCAAGTAGGAAACTCTACTTCACGGATGAAGCCTGCTGTGAGTAGCTTGTTGATCTCTTCTTGAACGGCAATTTGCAGTTCTGGTCGGATGGTGCGTGGCTTTTGTTTGACAGGCTTTACTTCTTCTTTGATCGCAAGCCGGTGACAAGCGTCATCTGGATTGATACCAGGTATGTCTTCGAAACACCAAGCGAAGACGTCGATATTGGACTGGAGGAAGGATACCATGTCTTGCGCTTCTGCGTCGCTAAGACCGGTACCGATAAATGTTTGTCGAGGGAGATCTCCACTGCCGATATTGATAGGGATGATTTCTTCGATTGAAGGTGAAGCTTCCCATTCGATTGGTGGAAGCTCGACTGGTGGAATCTCCTTTGATTGCTATTTGGAAGAGGGACCAGCTTCATCTCGTGGCCGCTTTGGAGGAGCAAGATTTATCTTACGATCTATTTTAGCCGCTGCAGCCTCACAAGATCTCCCAGCTTGCTGATCACCTCGAATGCAGACGATGCCTTCTCCCGTTACAAACTTGAGAAGTTGATGGTAAGAAGAGGAGATGGCATTGATCTGATGGAGGAATGGTCGCCCGAGAATGGCGTTGTAGTTAGACACTCCTTCGACAATTGCAAACCTCACCGAGACCCGAGTCTCTCGGCTAAGGTCGAGAGTGTATCTCGATTCACCCACAGTAATGCTTTGTTCACCATTGAAGCCTGTGATTACGATCGGGACGACATCGAGGCTTGAGTATTTATGTCCCAAACGTTTGAAACAGTCTGAGAACATAATGTCGATGGAGCTTCCGGTGTCGACGAGGATTCGATTGACGGTGCTTCCGATGATGAGGAGTTTCAAGACCAGGGGATCTCGATGGGGAGTATGAACTCCTTGATGATCGGAGTCATTGAAAACGATGGATGGCCAGGCCAAACCTTCGATAGGCTTCTCGATCCAGGTATCCTCCTTGTTCGCAGCAGAACGAACGTGGAAGATGAGTCGAACTTGCCGATCCACTTCCTTCCCGGTCAAAGCTTGATTGTGCAATGTTCCATGAATACTAAAGACATTGGCATTCATAGAGATAGGTTGCTGGTTGGAGGAGACTTAATGGACCCAACACACTTCTTTCCCCTTTGCAGAGGCCCGATGTTGATCTTGTCCGCCTTTGACGAACTCTTGAAGATGGCCTTCTCGTAACAAGTCCTCAAGATGGAACTTCAGCCGATAGCACCGATCGGTGGAATGGCCATGACTTCGATGGAAGTCGCAGTAAACCGTTTTGTCAGCCGTGAACTTTGAGTTTGGTTGAAGCGGATTGGGCCTTCGAAGGAATTCTTCGTGTTGAATGCGGTCGAGTATCTGCTCGGTTGGTAAATTCCACTCAGTGAAAGTGGTCTTCATTGGAGATCGGCGTCCGTCATTCTTTGATCGCTTGTTGGTTGGAGGAGCTACTGCTTCAGCATTGTGGGCTTTGGCAGCGTACTTGGGAGCTTCTCTTTTCGCCGGTCTTCGCTTCATTTCTCGCCCTTTGCGAGCGACTTGATCATCTTCAACTTCAATTTCTCTCTGGATTCGATCGAACATAGCACCCAGAGAAGGAGGGGGATTGCGGATGAAGTCGTTGTAGATGTGTAGATCGAAGCGGAGGGCATTCTGGAAAGCCAGCATGATGGCTTCATCATCCAAATGTCTTCCAGAGAGAGCAGCATGCTCATTGCGAAATCTCCTTGTGAAATTACGGAGAGTCTCGTCAGCACCCATCCTTAGCCGATAGAGGGAGTCGAGCTTCTTCCCTGGCTTCAGATTGAGTTGATAGTGCTGCACAAAGAGGTTAGCCAAAACACCGAACTGGGTGATGGACCCAGCTCGGAGATTGTGATACCAGTCGAGTGACGGCTCATCGAGACTTCCGGCAAAAGTGCGACAAAGTACTTTGTTTTCTTCTTCGTGTGGTGTCAGGGCTTGCTTGAAGGCAAGTATATGGAGAGTTGGATCTCCTCTGATGCAATTGAATTTGGGGAGAGTGGGAGTTCTCAATCCTCTTGGAAATGTTGATTCGAATAGACTCCGGTGGAGAGGCCCGGCAGAGGAGTACCCATCTCTACGACCATGCCCCCGAGCTGGATGTAGATCGAGAGGTAGAATCGAAAGGTCTTGTTCAGGCCTCTGAATATCAGCAGGTTGGAGTCGGTGGCGAAGGTCCGATCCGAGTCCACGTTGGAGTGGAATGGAAGGGGAGACTCTACTCTTGGAAGGAGCGCCTTTCATCTGGTGTCTTCTTGGTATATCGGGCTTTGAAGGAGCCTTCCTATCGCAGTTGCGACCAAAAGATGATTGGGAGGACTCATCGTCGAGGCGGTCCCAAACACTCTGCTTCCAGGGGGCAGCAGAGGGAGTTGGGTCGCGTTGAATCCTCTCGAGGGCAGCAGTACCCCTTGACCTTCGTTGCTCGGAGTGGATTGAATATCGAGGAAGATTGACCCTCTCACTTGTAGAGGGGATAGGAAAAGTGATCCCGGCCTCGGAAGCTGCTTTCTTAAGAGCATCCCTCTCAGCGGTGAGGGTGGTGTTTTGCTTCGCTAATTGGAGCAATTGGAAGTCGACCGCAGAGATTTGGTAGGTCGATGGAGGGTCTTCAGCAGGAGCGGGGGCTGTTTGCCCAATTGACAGTCGTGCGGGATGGGCGATCGGTCGATCGACAGATCTCCCACTCCTTGAGCGAATCCCCATCTCGGGGACAGCAAGGGGCTATCCGAAGTTGAGCCTTTGACTCATTGAACGAGTCTCAGGACGAGCTTGTTGTTGAGTGTTACTTCCTTCTGGTTGACCCTGGTGCTTAGTTTTCGCCATTCAGAGAGCGAAGGGTGCAACAAGAGTGCCGACGTCCGATCAGTTGTTCGATCAACCGAGGAGGCGAGGAAGTTTGGCTATGAAGATCGGTTGTATACTCAACCGATCTGATAGTAGTGGAGAGAGCTTGACTTTTAGTTTTGATCCCACAGACGGTGCCAAACTGTGGGGGAAAATCTTCGTGCCGACCCGAAGATCTCACCTCACCAGTCAATTGAAGTTGAAGATTGTAGTTTGATATGTCGGTGGTAGTTGCAACTCTCAATATGTAAGCAGAGAAAATTGGACACGAGAGATGTGATCTCGGAGTTCAACCGAAGCCTACGTCTCCGTGCTATAGGGAGCAACCCGAATTCACTAACACTTTTTAGAAGTGATCTCGACAGGCCGAGTATCACTTGAAATACTCTGATCTCTTCAAAGGAGAGAAGAAGATCAAAGAGAGATGGAAGAGGGAAATGCTGAGAAATTCCAGAGCTCTGGTTCTGAAGATCAGATCTCAGAGTGGAAATCAGAATTTTCGGGATCCCTTTTACATTCAAAAGCTCTGCTATTTATAGGATTCTCTGGTGGTAAATGGCAGTTTCTGCTGCAGCATCTGGGGATCCTCCGGGTAGAGCTGGTGGGCTTCGCTGCCGTCTTTAGGGGGCCCACCAGGCAGGGCCGGTGGGTCCCGCTGTGGTACTCGGGGGCCCACCAGGCAGGGCCGGTGGGTCCCGCTGTTGTCTTCGGGGGCCCACCAGGCAGGGCCGGTGGGTCCCGCTGTGGTACTCGTGGGCCCACCAGGCAGAGCCGGTGGGTCCCGCTGGGGTACTCGGGGGCCCACCAGGCAGGGCCGGTGGGTCCCGCTGTTGTCTTCGGGGGCCCACCAGGCAGGGCCGGTGGGTCCCGTTGTGGTACTCGTGGGCCCACCAGGCAGAGCCGGTGGGTCCCGCTGTGGTACTCGGGGGCCCACCAGGCAGAGCCGGTGGGTCCCGCTGTGGTACTCGGGGGCCCACCAGGCAGGGCCGGTGGGTCCCGCTGTTTGCAGACTTCTTGCCAAAATTTGCACCCACAAACTCTTCTAAGAGTGTTGCTCTCATCGGAGCACGAGACTCAAGCCCAGAAGGCGAGTCATTCCTCACATCACTATGAATTAGCCTAAGAGGATCCTAACACTCATTAATTTTAAAATTCAAATTAATAGAAGCAGTTGGTATCTCGAGCCAGAATAATACACTACCAGAAGCAAACTCTCTCTATATATGTATCAACAGTCTTTACATCTCATCATTTGAATATATTACAATATCCTCCTGGTCTTAATAAGACCCAAGTTGAAATCAAAGGTTTTTGCTCCAACTCCCGCTCCAACGCTCCACAACAGCTCCATTGCTGCTTTAAGCTCCTAGCTCCCGCTACTTCATCAGCGATATCCGTCCGTCTGATCCACCAACTCAACTCCTTCTTATACTTGGGTTTGTGCCCAGCAAGACCATACGCACAAACCCTGAGTCACTTAGACAACTAAGTGACTCAGTTAGAGCCACGCTAACTCTATTAAAGAAACTGATAAACTTAATGAATGGTGTTTTAATCGATATTATCTTCTAATATTCAATCTGGATCAAATTATCTCTTTCTAGCACCGTATTTCGAGCTATATTACACCTCTGTTTATTTCTTAACTTCAAGTCAAATTATCTTGACTAATATCAATTCTTAATCTTATTTCAATTAAAACCACATCTTTATTACTTTTAATGTTAAATGAATATCATTATTCGAATAATATCGAATCTCATACAACATCATCTCTCGAAAAATATCGAGTCTTGACTTGTCCTAAGACTTTTATATGTGATTTTAATATTGTCACACTTATCATGATCTAGCATAGACTTTTATAGCCGAAGCCTATTATAGAATCAAGATCATAAACCTAACCACTAGTTTTAGGGTACTCAAGAGAGAACACCATAAACAAAGACTCATCTGACTACCAGCCAGATCTACAAGTCTATACACCAACCCAACTGGTCAGGTGCATCCGTGTGTCTTTGATTTCTCTAACCTAGGACTAGAACCATAACTCACACTATCACAACATTAACCACTAGACATAGGCTACTTAAAAGAGACTACCACCACCCAAAGACTCATCCCCCAATTGGTCAAAATTTTGAACAAGTCAACCATACCAACCAAACCGGTCCGGTGCTACCATGTCAATCTTAACTCCACGCCAAAAGCGATACAACGAGTTAGACGACGATTGTAGTGCCACTATTCCCCTAAACTAGGGCTAATCCTATAATCACAACCATGATCTGGATTATCCAAACGATAGTTAGGAAATAACCCTTAACTCATACTGCTAAGCTAATGGTCTGATCTTAATCAAAACCAAAACATAAAAGGCTAAAATCCACTAGAATTGGGGTACTAAAAAGAGATTACCACGTCCCAAAGACTCATCCCCCAATTGGTCAGGATTGTACACGACTCAACTATGCCAACAAAAACGGTCCGTCACTACGATGTCAATCTCAACTCCACACCAAAGGTGAGATTATGAGTTAGACGATGATTATAGTGTCACTATTCCCCTAAACTAGGGCTAAAAACACAGGACACACGTCTACGTGTCTGTGTAACCAACAAGGAGAGTAGGGGATGACCTTACCGCCAAGTCACTCGTAAGAGCCTAAGCATAATATATTTTAAATTTTATGTAGTAGATTATATCTTATTATGCGGCGATGGGATCACCAATTGCGTGCGATATAGGTTTACACCTATCCGCACGCGGCCATCACCTCGCTTTCCGCATGCTTAGTTAGAACCTTCTAATTTTACAAGCAACCCGTGGTAGATTCTACCTAGCATGCGGCGACGGAATCACCAACTATATGCTACATAGGTTTACACCTGTCTGCACGTGATCATCACCTCGTTTTCTGGATGCTTAGCTAGGATCTACTACGTTACAAACAACTCCTACCCTATTAGCATAAATTATAGACTAAAGACCAATACCAGACCCGAGGGTCTGTTCGTCCTCTGTGGCATAGCCACTCAAGGATAATTCAATCACATATATAATCCAATACCTAGCATATTGCTTACCTAAATATGCAAATACCTTCAGTGGCTTGATGATGTGTCCTCCCAACCAAGTCCGGACAAGAGACACGCCCCCTAACTCACCAGGTACTGCTCTAAACTCGCTAAGAAACTTCAATCCTACTTAACCATCAAATCAACTCCTTAAGCATCCGTATAACTGTACATAATATTTCATATTAAAAATCCTTAACCTGACTATATAACCTTGCATCGCCGTCAGTGAGCAGAAGGAGCATCCCCCTAACCCGACAGGGATAGGGGACACAGCTCCTACAGTACGATAGCGATACCACCGTCACGTTAGGGTTTCTATCCCACCTGTATAATCCAACTATCCTAATTTGCTTGCATGTTCATGCAATGTCGTCGATAAGCAGGAGAGGCACTCCCCCAATCAAACAAGGACAGGGATACTACTTCTACAGTACGATAACAGTACAAGGATTATGCAAAGCTTTTTCCTATACTATTCTCAATTAGTCTTTTCTAAATCACCTGCATTACTAAGTATCATCATTAGTAAGCAAGAGAGGCATCCCCCTAACCCAATAGAGACAGGGTACACGACTCCTACAGTACGACAACGGTACCATAGGCATGTCCAGTTTTACTTATGCTAATGTATGACTGATCTAATCCTAACTTTAACCATGACATAATGCATCGCTCCCGGAGAAAGGGCAACCCGATATATTTTGACCTAAACGTGGTAGAGGGTGAATCCTCTACACGCTGCTGAGGTACCTTAATTCCAACTATATATTCCATAAGGGAAGTCCTTATACTTCTAAGCACTACTAGTCTAGGGTACCCGCAAGAAACCACCACACTCCAAATGACTCGCCCCTACCGAAAGTGCCATGAGGATTTCTTGAATCTAATGCACTGACCGTGCAAGTCCAAGATAGCCAATTCCACCCTCATAACACACGACAAGCTACGTTATTAGTTAGACTTATCTAGAACAATATATGGTCATTACTTCCCATAGCTAGGGCTAACACCCGAATAACTTATAAAGGCATCCTGGGTAATCTAAACGACGGACAGAAACTAACTCTAACTATGGTAAACTTGGATAGGTTGAGGGAGTTGGCTCAATATAAACTAGAAAAAAGGGCAGAGCTTCCGCCTCCTTTCTAGCATGTTGAAACATTTCCCGGCCTGGAGGTCGTTCCTCGATTGTGGTCAAGCCACACATATCCTTAAACCTACAAGTGCCATACTCTTCAAAGAGAGTGAGATAATGCCTTTAGGCAGGCCAGGGACTTAACTTAATACTTGGAGAAAAAATGACCAGAGCTTCTGCCCCCTTTTCCCAGATATTATTACGGTTCTCAGCACGAAGGTCGGTCATCGGATACAGTCAAGCCACACCTGTCATTAGAATTTACAGGGTTTCCTAATGTTAGATGACATGGTGGGTTCAACTGTCGTGAACGACGATTTGACCACCTACTCTAACATCTATGATTTCAAACCATAATTCTCTCTCGGTCCGAACAAGTGGCCCGAACAGGCTATTTCATCGTTCTAACTAGTCCCCCATTATATTAAGTCGACTGTGCACAACTCAGGAAAATAATATTTTTATTTTTATTTTTGATTTTCAAAATTAATTAATTAAATAACTAGTTAAATAATTATTTAATAAGTTAATTAATTAATTAATTAATTAATTACTTAATTTATTTATTTAATAATTTATTTAAATAAGGTCATTATGATGTAATAAAGGTTTATTCAAAGTATTATGTCATTATGAGGTCATAAAGGAATTTTGTAAGGTATTATTTCATACTGATGTCATAATTAGATTTTTTTATATTTTTTTTATATATGGCATTATTATGTCATAAATAATTTTATTTAATTAATCAAAAACAAGTTTGGATGAAGGATTTATAAGATTTTGGATGGAAAACCACCTTTGTTGTGATTTTTATCTCGGATCTTCGAGAAACCAAAAAATTAAACCCTTCTTCGAAAATTTTGAAATCGGGAGTTCGATTTACTACGAATCGAATCCCACCGAGAACAAAAAGTGTTCATAACTGTTGGAATTAAATACTATTATCAGAGTCGCAGTGGAAGCAAAAGATAGATCCGAAGATCTCATGGTGTATGTTTCATTACAATTAATTCTACAAAATAATTTACATGCAAATCTATGATCTTAACATATGTGCGGATACCCTAGAGGCATACTACGATCTACGAAAGACATGCATGCATCTAGTAAGCTGTTTAGAATCATCATACCTTGTGGATCTATGATCCAAAGAGAATGGAACGATGATGAACCGCACGTGAATCGCAAGGGAAGCTGTCGGATGTCACCTTGTCATTTGCGAAGGGAGGAATCCTCGAAGTCCTATCTCTGAGTGCAAGGACTACGAGCTGACGGAGGAATTTATTGCGAAGACGACGACGAGTCACGAGATCTCCTCCTTCTCTTTCTCTCTTCTTCCTTCTCCTTCTTTCCTCCCCCTTCTTTCTTTTTCTTCCTCTTTCTTCCTTGGCCGAAACCACAAAGAGGGAGAGAAGGAGAGGGGTTCGGGTTTTAGAAGAGGAGAGAGCCTTAGGTGCTGCCCCTCCCTCCCTAATCTTTATATAGGGCTGGCTCCAACTCACATACGCAAGCTAGGGCCGGCCCCCTAAAGATTGGGATGATAGGGGGGCAGTTTTTAGGGTTTCCACATGTCTATAGTGAAGCCTGGACAAAAACGCCCTTTACGAAAAGTGAAACACTGTAAGAGAGATTGAGTGAGATGCGCTACTCGGAATCGAGATCCGTCAGCGCCTATAAGCTCTTGGAATTCTTCCGCTCATTTTAAGATTTATATTCAATATGTTCTGAGGCATTTTTCAATATTTACCAAAATACCCCTATGACCCCTAATACATGTGAATTAGGTTCTTAGACTCCGGGCTTGCACTCCATCGTGCTACTTCGCATCCAATGTATCCAAACAGGTCGGGGAATAATTTCAATATGCAACAACAGGGTAAAACCTTTAGGGTTCAGGATCTTTAGCTCCAACCAAATCCCTGATTAAATATTCCGGTGACACATCGAAAGTTCCGTTAATCAGCCCTAATCCGATTAACGCGCGTAGCCATCTAGAGTGTGATGCGAGTTGAACTCTAGTGATTCTAAACTTATGTTACTCCCTCATAACCCTGTTCTCTACTATACTCTGATAATCCTTAGTCCCTTCTATTACGGGTGCCATGATACGACTCGGGCGGTAGGGAGCACCGTCAGATCCCGATCGATCATCTAACTAGGAGTTGATGACTTATCATCTATAACACCACACAGCTTCTAGTGCTTTTCCTAGCATCTGGAACGTCGTCAGTCATACTGACAACCACTAGGCCTGGGTTAATTATGTGGACAGATTGACTCATCAAAACGCACCCATCTAACACTAGATGTCGGATAACCAGTAGGGATTGCATGTCACTCAAGTGCCAGCCGGGTAACCCAACGTACTGTGATATTGGACTATAGAAGGTCCGCACATACACATCAAAGCACCACACAACTGGTTGGCCCAGTGTACATGGTCCCTTAAGGTTAAGGATAAATTATCTATAGTAATAAGACGATTTATGCACCAGTGTCTGAATCACTGAACTGCGCACCATCTTGGTTCTTGTTTAACACGATCATCGTGCTTGGTCAGGTGAATGAGAATCATACGTTCCCGTGGTGGAGACTTCACCATATCCTCTACTTGTCAACATCTTATTCTCGGTGAAGCGACCGACATCACTAAAGCTATGAACTGGTTCTAGGTCTATACAGAACTGGTCCATTAGGTCTCCCAAGCATGGATCCACCATACGCATCAGTGGCCTACTGTGTTCCCTAGGGTCCTTTATTATATGTGTATTAACATATGCCAAAGTAGTATTCTAATTAAAGTAATAACCAAAATTATTTTTATTAATGTTAATACAGAAAATCCACGCTCAGGACACACGAGTTACAATAATCTCCCACTTGGCCTAGCGGGGAATGACAGTCTTAACTCCCAAGGCATCTACGTGCTTCTCAAAAGCCTTGGTCGGTAATGCCTTTGTGAAAGGGTCCTCCATGTTATCTGCAGATGCCACCTTAGTTACTTCAACCTCCCCTCGCTTCCGCAAGTCCCGGATAATGTAGTATTTCTGCTCGATATACTTACTCTTCTGGTGATATCTTGGCTCCTTGGATTGTGTCATTGCTCCACTATTGTCGCAGTAAAGTATAATAGGATCTTGAGCTCCCAATACACATCCTAAGTCCGAGAGAAACTTCTTGAGCTACACCGCCTCTTTAGCTGCTTCGTATGCTGCAACGTACTCAGCCTCTGTCGTCAAATCCGTGATGCATCCCTACTTCACGCTCCTCCAACTGACAGCTCCTCCTTCCAATGAAAACACAAGCCCTGACGTCGATCTCTTGGATTCCGGATTTGCTGTAAAGTCAGAATCCGTGTATCCAATCGGCATCAGTTCTTGTGAAGAGTAAACTAACTCATAGTTTCTCATCCTATGGAGATACTTGAGTATACTTTTCACAGCAGTCGAGTGCCCTGGACCCGGATTTGACTGATACCTGCTCATCATACCTACCGCATAGCATATGTCTGGTCTCGTGCATTTCATAATATATATCAGACTCCCTATAGCCGAAGCATAAGGTATCTTCTGCCTCTCTACCCTCTCCTCAGGAGTCTTAGGACCTTGATCCTTAGATAATTTCATTCTATGTCTGAATAGAACCAGTCCCTTCTTGGAGTTGTGCATACTGAATCTGACTAAGATAGTATCTATGTAGGCTGATTGTAACAGCGAGAGAGTCTTGTTCTGGCGATCTCGAGTTACCTTGATCCCCAAAACATAACTTGTTTCAACTAGGTCTTTCATATCAAATTAAGAGGATAACCATACCTTCACTGTAGACAATGTTCCAATATTGTTTCCAATGAGTAGGATATCGTCTACGTAAAGTACTAAAAAAATTACTGCAGTCTTATCGCTCCTCTTATAAACATATGGTTCATCCACGTTCTGTTCAAATCCATAAGACTGAATAGCCTGATCAAAACACATGTTCTAACTTCTGGATGCTTGCTTCAGTCCATAAATGGATCTTTGCAACTGCACACCAGACTTTCCTGACCTTTTGTGACAAAGCCTGGAGGCTGAGATATATAAATATCTTCTTCCAAATCCCCGTTGAGGAATACGGTCTTGACGTCTATTTTCCAGATCTCCCAATCATAATGGGCTGCAATGGTCAAGAGGATCCGGATAAACTTAAGCATAGCCACTGGCGAAAAAGTTTCGTCATAGTCGATCCCTTCTCGCTGGGTATAACCCTTAGCGACTAGTCTAGCTTTGTAAGTCTCAACGGTACGATTCGGACCTCTTTTTCTTTTATACACCCACTTACACGCAATAGGTTTAATATTGTCAAGCGGTGTTACAAGAGTCCAGACTGAGTTTTAGGACATCGATGTCAGTTCTGCCTTCATGGTTTTCTGTCATGATGCATGGTCAGAGGATACCATCGCTTCATCATAGTTTTGAAGATCATCCTCTTAAAACTCTGGATATACCAAGAAGGCTTCTCCAATGTATCTATCAGGAGATCTTGTGGTCCTCCTACTACGACGAGCCTGCGATGGTTCCGTAGGAGTCGATTCTACAATATCGTTTATCTTAGTATTGTCGGCTCCCACTGTGTTTTTTGTCTGCGTACTCCCATCAGTACCAAGCAATTCTTCAAAACTACTTTACTAGTAGGCTTATGGTCTATTAAATAATCCTACTCTAGGAATACGGCGTTTGTCGAGACGACAACCTTTCTATTCTCAGGATCATAAAATAAACCACCCTTTGTCCCTTTTGGATACTCAACGAATAGATATACCTTAGTCTTTGACTCTATCTTATCTCGCTTGTCTTTTCGCACATGTACTTGACAACCCCAAATCCTAAAGTGCTACAGGTTTGGTTTTTACTTCAACCATAAAGGAGTTAGAGGTACTGACTTTGATGAAACAAAGTTTAAGGTATATGCTACCGTCTCTAGGGCATATCCCCAAAAACTAGGTGGCAATGTTGCATAACTCATCATAGTCCGAACCATGTCTAACAAAGTTCGGTTTCTTCTTTCAGATACACCATTTTATTACGGTGTCCCTGGTTGAGTCAACTAGGATACGATTCCATGCTCATATAGGTATCCAATAAATTTATCCGATAGGTATTCGCCTCCTCGATCTGATCGAAGATACTAGATACTCTTACCCGTCTGCTTTTCTGTTTCAGTTCTGAACTTCTTGAATTTATCAAAGGATTCAGACTTCCGCCGCATTAGGTATATGTATCCAAATCTCGAGTGATCATCCATGAAGGTGACGAAATACTCAAAGCCTCCTATGGCACGAACACTTATGGGCCCACATACATCAGTGTGTACCAACTCTTATACCTCCTGAGATCTGCTACCTTTGGCTTGGAAAGTTCTTTTAGTTATATTGCCTTCCAGGCAAGACTCACAAGTTTGTAGGCTCTCTGAAACATCTGGACTTAAAAGTCCTACCTTAACCAACCTGTGAATCCTATCTGAGGCTATGTGTCCAAGCCTTAGATACCAAAATGTGTTGTATTATCTGAGGGATTTTTTATTTTAGATGAATTAACCATACAGGCTTCAGTTATATTATCCTGCTTATTATTAGAGTTAATTATATAGAGACCATTCTGTGTCTTTCCCTTACAAACAAAGGAACCATTCAATTTAATTGACACACCAGAAGTATCAAATAAAACTGAAAAACCTTCATTATTCAACAAGGAAACAAAAATTAAGTTTCTTTTCAAGGACGGTACATAAAGTATATTTCTAAGTAATAAACTTTTTCCATTAAGAAACTACAAGACGACATCTCCAACTGCTTCAGCCTCTGCCACGGCCTCAGTTCCCATACTCAGGATGATCTCCTCATCACCCAATTTTCTTGTCTTTTTGAACCCCTGCAAATTATTGTAAGCATGGTTAGTAAAACCAGAATCCACAATCCATGAGACTGGAGAACAATAGGATGCTACAAGAAATTCCACTATGTGGATTTGAGATATATCTATCTCAGCCTTCTTGGGAGCCGCGTCGCAGTCACCGTTCCATTGCCCCTTCTTATCACATCGGAAATATTTTCCTTTGGGCTTCGCTGGACCATCCTGCTTAAGAACTTGTAACTACACCTGGCCCATCTTCACGGGCTTCTTAGACTTTCTTTTTTGAAACTTGCCTTTGGTTTTCAAAGAAGACTTCCACTCTATATTCAGGGATAGGGCTCCTGCCTTTATCCTGTCCTCTGCCGCTTGGAGTACCGCTAGGAGCTCTGCGTTAGTCATCTCTAACCAGTTAAGGTTAATATTGGTAACGAAGCCCTCAAACATTCTTGACGGAGACGCAAGAAAAATATTGGTCTGGATCTCTGCATCCAAGATGATATCGAAGGAACCAAGTTCATTTACATAGCTAAACAATTTCAGTATATGATCCCAAACTAATGTCCCCTTTTCCATCTTCATAGACACCAATTTCTTAATGGTTAGGTAACGAGTTACCCGACTATGACCCTCGAATATTTCCTTTAAATAGAGCATCATGTCTGAAGCGAAGGCCATGTCTTCGACTTGCTTCTGAAGGATAGTCTGCAAGGATGCCAATATATAGCACTTGCACATCTTATCAGCATCTAGCCAGTCTTTCTATTCCTTAAACTAGGCCTTAGTAGCACTTAGTCCCAGCATGGCCGATTGAGGGGTACTTAGGGCAATTGAGTGTTTGCCAACCCTTAGAATGAGCATTAGGTTACGCTTCTAGCCCTCGTAGTTTGGTCTCATAAGTTTGTTATCATTAAGGATTGAGGCAAGGGGGTCGAGCTTGGTCATAATTTCTATAAACAATGGTTTAAAGCAATAATTAAGGTCTACTATAATATATTTTATAGAATTTAAAAATAGATAATGTTTACTCCAGCCACTATGCCTTCACCACCTCAAGTAGAGACATCCAGTAATATAAATTCCCTGGGCTCGAGTAGTGAGACTATCAGCCTTGAATTGGAGACAGCATCTTGGTGAGAGCATGTAATCGCTTTTGCCAACGGGGTGTTTACTACCCAGTCTTTATCAGAATTACCCATGGCAAACTAAAAGACCTCCCAGTCTTCTTTTGGCCAGCTTTATGTGACCCGCCATGTGTAGCAACCGCGACTTCACACAAGCTTTTGGATACTTCCAACAAATCTAGGTGGTGTCGGCAGGGGGATTCATAAGCTCCCGCGGTGCAGGAAAAAACTGTCACCTACTGCCACCGGCATCCTCCATGTCCCGAAGGAAACCACTAGGTGAACCAGCATGGAAGGAAACACAGCTCTCACCCGGTGGGAATATCGAACTGCGTACCTCCTACCTAGACCCTTAGCCGATTAATTGTGGAGGCCAAGGGCTTGCCTTTAGAGGGAACCTCTTACACATCCCTTCTTTATAAGGTTTAATGCATATCTAGTAAGGTCACGACTTCCTAGACCTAGACCCTGGTCTACCGTGCTCTAACTAGGATTACAAACCTTTACACAAATCATTAGTATCCTTAGAAAATATCATAGTCTGTACCTTGAATACTCAGCTTTCGCCTTTCTTGCAATGATCATATTACATAGATTCGAAGGATCCTGATACTTTACTAGTTTGCCCATAATCCTAAGATCTGGTGCCTAGACTAAGGTCAACGTGGAAAGGACTCCCACTAGAATGATGCCTCGTTCATAATTTGATACCTGACATCATAGTAAATCTCATCTCATTATAGGTTTTGATGCTGGCCAAATAGGGACATCCGACAACCTCCATCGGACCTCAACCATAACCAAATCATGATGAGTTCACACTACCATCAAACGTCAACTAGAAATGGGTATCACTTAGTAGAATCCTAACCTAACTTGGTAGCTAGGACCATGTGGGAAAAGGGCATCCCACTAGGGTTATCATACTTCTTATGGGGACATTAGTTATCTCTAAACAAATCTAACACTGCGTCTATCTCGGCGCATAATACTTGGCTACCTGAACCACCACGAGGGCGGTTACCACCTTTTCTTTTAGTTAGCCACCGGATTCGCACGTGTTAGAACCATATAGAAACACCGATGAATCCATAAGATAAATACTAACCCTAAGCCTGATCTAGAGATTAACTCATAAGCAAGATAGATAATTAATTAAATTATCATCAGGGTTCTCTAAACACTAAGTAAAGAGAACAACAGAAAAAGCATCTAAACTGAATCAAGTCCAGGGTCCGACCTCAGAACCTGAATAACACAGCCAAGAGATCATGTTCTTCCATTCTGCATGATCTCCGACGATGATCCCAATCATCGTCAATGTGCACGCTTTCGCCGGGTCTTTGCACTCCATGGTACCGCTTGCCCGAACCATAGGTGTAGTATCATCTCCTTCTTCCTGTGATCGAAAAACTAACACGCTCCGAGCAAGTACTTGTCGTGTATAATTTCACTAGAAAGAAAAGAAACAATCCTAGAAAACATGGTCAGGGAACCAAGGGTGGTCAACCTCCACCCACGTCCATCTAGAGCCTTTAAATCCACAAACACAATAATAATCAATGCAAAAATTAAATCCAGGGTCCGACCCCGGAGGCATGCAATCACAGATTATTATTCAACGCGGCACCTGCAAAGAGATGATACATAGCATAATCTATATGCATGATCTATGCCAAACCCCAAAGAAAACATATGCCATCATATATTCATATGATATTTTCACGAATTCATACATGAAACACACATCAAAGCGTGCTCTGATACCAATTGTTAAAATTAAATCCTATTATCAGAGTCGCAGCGGAAGCAAAAAATAGATTAGAATATCTCATAGTGTAATTTCGTTATAATTAATTCTACAAAACAATCTACATGCAAATCTATGATCTTAGCATATGTACGGACACCTTAGATACTACGATCTACGGAAGACATGCATGCATCTAGTTAGGTATTTAGAATCATCATACCTTGTGGATCTATGATCCGAAGAGAACGAAACGATAATAAACCACATGTGAATCGCAAGGGAAGCTATCGGATGGCACCTTGTCCTTTGCGAAGGGAGGAATCCTCGAAGTCCTATCTCTAAGTGCAAGGACTACGAGCCGACGGTGGAATTCATTGCTAAGACAACGACGAGCCGCGAGATCTCCTTCTTCTATTTCTCTCTTCTTCCTTCTCCTTCCTTCCTCCTTCTTCTTTCTTCTTCTTCCTCTTTCTTCCTTGGCCGAAACCATAAAGAGGGAGAGGGGTTCAGGTTTTAGGAGAGGGGAGAGCCTTAGGGCTGACCCCACTCTCCCTAATCCTTATATAGGGCCGACCCCAACTCACATACACAAGCTAGGACCGGCCCACTAAAGATTGGGATGAGGGAGGGGGGGCGGTTTTTAGGGTTTCCACATGTCTATCGTAAAACCCGGACGAAAACACCCTTCATAAAAAGTGAAACACTATAAGAGAGATTGAGTGAGGTGCGCTACTCGGAATCGAGTTCCATCAACCCCTATGAGCTCCTGGAATTATTCCGCTCATTTTAAGATCCATATTCTGTATGTTCTAAGACATATTTAAGTATTTATCAAAATACCCCTACGGTACCTAACACATGTGAATTAGGTTCTTAGGCTCCAGGCTTGCGCTCCATCGTGCTACTTCGCATCCAACATATCCAAACAGGTTAGGGAATAATTCCAATACACAACGACAGGGTGGAACCTTCAGGATTTAGGATCTCTAGCTCCAATCGGATCCCTTATTAACTATTCCGGTGATACATCGAAAGTTCCGTTAATCAGTCCTAATCCGATTAACCCGCGTAGCCACCCAGAGTGCGACGCGAGTTGAACTCTAGTAAATGTAAACTTATATTACTCCCTCGTAACCCTGTTCTCTATAATACTATGATAATCCTTAGTCCCTCCTATTACTTGTGCCATAATATGACTCAGGCGGTTGGGAGCACCGTCAGATCCCGATTGATCATCTGACTAGGATTTGATGACTTGTCATCTATAACACCACACACCTTCCGGTGCTATACCTAGCATCCGGAACGTCGTCAGTTATACTGACAACCTCTAGGCTTGGGTTAATTGTGTGGACAGAGTGACTCATCAAAACATACCCATCCAACACTGGATATCGGATAACCTGTAGGGATTGCATGCTACTCAAGTGCTAGCCGGGTAACCCAATATACCATGGTATTGGACTATGGAAGGTCCGCACATATTGGCACATCAAAGCACCACACAACTGGTTGGCTCAATGTACATGGTCCCTTAGGGTTAAGGACAGATTATCTGTAGTAGTAAAACGGTTTATGCACCAGTGTCTGAATCACGGAACTATGCACCGTCTTAGTTCCTATTCAACATAATCATCATGCTTGGTCAGGTGAATGGGAATCCTGTGTTCCCGTGGTGGAGACTTCACCACATCCTCTACCTGCCAACAGCTTATTCTCGGTGAAACGATCGATATCACTAAAGCTATGAACTGGTTCTAGGTCTACACAGAACTGGTCCACTGGGTCTCCCAAGCATGGATCCACCATGCGCTTCAGTGGCTTACTATATTCCTTAGGGTCCTTTATTATATGTGTACTAATATATACCAAAGTAGTATTCTAATTAAAGCAATAACCAAAGTCATCTTTATTAATATTAATATAGAAAATCCACGCTTAGGACACACGAGCTATAACAATGACATCCTAAACATCAAGCCTAACAAGTTTTGCACAAAATATTTTATGACATCCGGATCAAAATCCGAGGGTTTGTAGGTTTTCATCGCTAGTTTTCAAAAACCTGAAGAACTCGATATGTTCTTCGGAAAATATGAGATTTAGGGATCGAATCGACCCCGAATCGAATTATATAAAACATGAGAGTTGATGGAAACATGCATATGAACATGCTCATGGAACCAAATTTGAGTTCTAATCTTTCTAAATAGATCATAACCAAGGTTGAAGCTCATGGGTTAAAAACTAGTAAAAATCATGGATTCAAAAGCATGAATCATGGTTGAAAACTCCAAAGAACCTTTCTAAACTATCATGAAACCTAGATTCTACCCTTTGTAGCTTACTTTGCTTGGTTTGGATGAAGTTCCATAATCTTTGGCCCTCCTCTCCTTCCTTTCTTCTTCTCCTCCTTTTCTTTTTTATCTTTTTCCTCCGAATCCAAACTAGTAAGCTAAAGTACCTTACTTAAGATTTTTCTCAAGGTTTTTGGGGATGGAGAGAGATTCTTGGTGACAGATTTTGACAGCCAAAGAGATATAAATTTGTGGCTTGGATGAAGAGGGGTGAAGGGATAAGGAAAAAATGGTAAAAAAGGGATTTAATCCCTTTTCTAATGGGTGTCAACACCCTATTGGCCATGGCTTGTCTCCCCATGTGGGAAGCACATGGGGGGGTGGGGATGACCTCATGTGGGACTTACCTTGCTTCCATCCAAGTTTGATTAGGTTTGATCAAGTTTTTGGGGTCTAAATTAGGTAGTTTAGGTGCTAATTAGGCCTAGTTCAACACCTAGTTTAACTTAATCCTAAATTCGGTTTTCCCTAATCCTCTCATGATAACAAGATCATGGATGATTTCATGGGGGACTCACATGCTTCGTCACGTAGTGCCATGTGGTTTAGATTTGTGATAATCGTGATTAGGGCGAGCCAATTTCGTTTAGAACCCGATTTAGGGCTAATTAACACTGGATTAGGCTTTAGCACTAAAAACCCCAAAAAATATACATAATCCCAAAAACACCCATTTTTTTATAAAAGTTAAGTCCAAAATAAGTTTTGGTAATTTTGTAAAAAAATTCATTTTTCAAAAATAACCGTTTTAACCTTCATGTGCGAATGGGTCCCGGTTTCTCTATACGCGAGTCCAGATCCAAGACAAAGTGAAAACGCACCTGGGGAGAATGCTTCCTACCCCTGAGGTGATGCTAAAGTATTTTTGAAATAATCACATGAGTTCCGTAGTTAGGGCCTAACAGCCCCGATCAGATGAAAAGTCTGTATTTTCTCGTGTGCATCCTATGCGGACCACCTCTCGGACTTAACCTTGTGCATTTATGTTCCCGTAAGCACCTCAAGATAGTCGAGCACATTCCACATGACACTCTACTAACTTTTCACAGAAGAAAACAATATATTAATATTATTTTATTACAGGGAAAAATAATGTCTTTACACCCTTCCCTCATTATAGAAACTTTGTTCTCGAAATTAGCACTGCAGGAATCATAACGAATACCTGGCTTAAAGCTAGTCCCCCGGTAATGTCCAAAGGTAACTGAGAAATCACCCATCTCAATATTATTACCTTCCACGCTAGAATTAGCATCGATAATCGTAACTAATTTTAAGGTACCAATTTTATCTCCAAATTTATAACTACTAGTTTTCAATACCCTTAAAACATATCATTCCTATAACTAAAATACATTATAAAAACTGATGGTAGATGGTAAACTGAGTTTTCTTATGAAGTGTCCCATAATACTTAATAAGTGAACTCATTTCCATCTACTCTCATCAAACATAAATTCTAAACTAACAATTATAAGATACATCATTATAGGACATTCATCTTCTCCAGGTTATAACACGAAGGGTACGATAAATGGAATTCCCTCACGAGGGGTCTTATTCCACTCGTGAGAGAACTTGTTGTCCCTTCTGATATATTTTACCTAAGAATTGAATATTCTAGCACAATTTTATCAATCAACACAAGTCCTAAGCTAACAATCATAGCAAACAATACTATCGGACATTCGCCTCTACAAGATTATAACGTAGGAGGATACGTCAAATGGAATTCCCTCACAAGATGTCTTATTCCATTTCGCAAGAGAACTCATTATATCTCCCTGGTTATTTTATCTGAGAGTTGAATATCCTATCTCAAGATCGATAAATAGTTATATATTCTCGCCAGGTTAAGAAACATTTTTTTTAACCATAGCTACTGAAAGGTAACCCTTTTAGTAGTGCAAAATGTAACTAAATCCCCTAAAGACTAAAACAACTAGTTTCTACAAGAAACTCCTTACTCAAATGACTTTATCCAAATCCTATCCTACTAGATTCCACCTACCTTAGTTGCCTCCCAATCCGTGTGATCATCAAGGATGAAGGACTTGGTACTGGAACTAAAACTTCAACCACACTAACTCCCGCCATAGTAAAGACGTGTTATCCTAACTACTAACTTAGAACAACCGCCCTCACAAGGAAGATAAGAAAAATATTTATAAAAGAGAAGTACCGCTCGACCTTCAGAGGGCATCACTCTTGGAAGGAGGGAAGCAATTTCCTCAACATTTCTATGAGTGTTGCTCTCATAGGAGCACGAGGCTCGAGCCCAGAAAGCGAGTCATTCCTCACGTTACTCTGAATTAGCCTAAGAGGCTCCTCACACTCATTAATTTTAAAATTCAAATTAATAGAAACAGTTGGTATCTCGAGTCAGAATAACACACCACCAGAAGCAAACTCTCTTTATATATGTATCAAAAGTCTTTACATCTCATCATTTGAATATATTACAATATCCTCTTGGCCTCAATAAGACCCAGGTTGAAATCTAAGGTTCCTGCTCCAACTCAAGCTCCAACGCTCCACAGCAGCTTCACTACTGTTCCAAGCTCCTAGCTCCTGCTACTTTATCAGATATATCCATCCGTCTGATCAACGAACTTAACTCCTCCTTATACCTGGGTTTGTGCCCAACAAAACCACACGAACAAACCCTGAGTCACTTAGATAACTAAGTGACTCAGTGATAGACACGCTAACTCTATTAAAGAAACTGATAAACTTAATGAATAGTGATTTAATCGATATTATCTACTAATATTCAATCTGGATCAAATCACACTACACCAAAACAGACAATTTGTAACGGTCAATTAGTAACGGTTGTTACAAAAAGTGTTACTAATATCTGTAACGCCATATTCCTAACGGTTTTTTTGTGTTACTAAACATATTTATAACAGTTGGCTGTGTTACTAAATCCTGATTTTGGTGTAGTGTCATCTCTTTCCAGCATCGTATTTTGAGTTATATTACACCTCTATTTATTTATTGACTTCAAGTCAAATTATCTTGACTAATATTAATTTTTAATCTTATTTCAATTAAAACCACAATTTTATTACTTTTAATATTAAATGAATATCATTATTCGAATAATATCAAATCTCATACAATGTCATCTCTCAAAAAATATCGAGTCTTGACTTATCCTAAGACCTTCATCTGTAGTTTTAATATTATCATACTTATGATGATCTAGTATAGACTTTTACAACCGAAGCCTATCATAGGATCAAAATCATAAACCTAACCACTAGTTTTAGGATACTCAAGAGAGAACACCACAAACAAAGGCTCATGTGACTACCAACCAGATCTTCAAGTCTATACACCAACCCAACAGGTCCGGTGTATCTGTATATCTCTGATTTCCCTAACCTAGGGATAGAACAATAACTCGCACTATCACAACATTAACCACTAGATATAGGGTACTTGAAAGAGACTATTACCACCCAAAGACTTATCCACTAATTGGTCAGGATTTTTACATGAGTCAACGACACTAACCAAACCGGTCCGGTGCTACATGTTAATCTTATTATAGCTCGTGTGTCCTTAGCATGGATTTTCTGTATTAACATTAATAAAGATGTCTTTGGTTATTGCTTTAATTAGAATACTACTATGGTATATGTTAATACACATATAATAAAAGGACCCTAGGGAACACAGTAGGCCGCTGAGGCGCATGGTGGATCCATGCTTGGGAGACCCAGCAGACCAGTTCTGTATAAACCTAGAACTAGTTCACAACTTAGGTGATGCCGGTTGCTTCACCGAGAACAAGCTATTGCCAGGTAGAGGATGTGGTGAAGTCTCCACCACGGGAACGTGGGATTCCCATTCACCTGACTAAGCACGATAATCATATTGAACAGGAATCAAGACGGTGCACAGTTCAGTGATTCAGACACTGGTGCATAAACCATCTTATTACTATAGATAATCTATCCTTAACCCTAAGGGACTATGTACAATGGGCCAACCAGTTGTGTGGTTCTTTGATGTGCCAACGTGTACGGACCTTCCATAGTCCAATATCACGATACGTTGGGTTACTCGGCTAGCGCTTGACTGACAAACAATCCCTATAGGTTATCCGACGTCCAGCGTTGGATGGATGCGTTTTGATGAGTCAATCTGTCCATACAATTAACCCAGGTCTGGTGGTTGTCACTATGACTGACGACGTTCTGGATGCTAGGCATAGCACCGGAAGGTGTGTGGTGTTATAGATGATAAGTCATCAATTGCTAGTCAGATGATCGATCGGGATCTGACAGTGCTCCCCACCGCCCGAGTCGTATCATGGCACCAGTAATAGGAGGAACTAAGGATTATCGGAGTATAGTAGAGAACAGAGTTACGAGGGAGTAACATAAGTTTAGGATCACTAGAGTTCAACTTGCGTCGCACTCTGGGTGGCTACGCGGGTTAATCGGATTAAGGCTGATTAACGGAACGTTCGGTGTGTCACCGGAACAGTTAATCAGGGATCTAGTTGGAGCTAGAGATCCCGAACCCTAAAGGTTCCACCTTGTCGTTGCATATAGGAATTGTTCCCCGACTTGGTTGAATACGTTGGATGCGAAGTAGCGCGATGGAGCGCAAGCCCGGAGCCTAAGAACCTAATTCATATGTGTTACGGGCTGTAGGGGTATTTTGGTAAATACTGAAATATAGCTCAGAACATATTGAATATGGATCTTAGAATGAGCAGAATAATTCTAGGAGCTCATAGGCGCTGACAGAACTCGATTCTGATTAGCGCACCTCACTCAATCTCTCTCGCAGTGTTTCACTTTTCGTGAAGGGCGTTTTCGTCTAGGCTTCACGATAGACACCTGAAACCCTAAAAGCCGCCCCCCTCTTATCCTTATCTACTAGGGGCTGGCCCTAGCTTCCTTAAAGCAATAGGGGACCGGCCCTATAAGAGTAATAGGGAGAGGGAGGGCCGGCCTTAAGGTCTCCCCTCTCTAGAAAATCCAAACCTCCCCCCTCTCCTCCTCTTTGTGGTTTCGGCCAAGGAAAAAAGAGGAAGAAGAAGGAAGAAGAAAGAGGAAGGAATGAGAAAGAGGAGGAGAGAAAGAGAAGGAAGAGATCTTATGACTAGCCATCGTCTTCGCAACGAATTCCTCCGTCGGCTCGTAATCCTTGCACTTAGAGACGGGATTTCAAGGATTCCTCCCTTTGCAAAGGACAAGGTGCTATCCGACAAGGTATGATGATTCTAAATACCTAACTAGATGCATGCATGTCTTCCGTAGATTATAGTATGCCTCTAGGGTGTCCGCACATATGCTAAGATCATAGATTTACATGTAGATTATTTTGTAGAATTAATTGTAATGAAACATACACCGTATGATCTTCGGATCTTTGTTTCTGTTGTGACTCTGATAAGCGGATTAGGGATGGCAACGGTGCGGTTTAAAACCGCAAACCACGGAAAACCGCACCACATGGTACAGTTTTGGTTTGCCAAAATATAAAACCGTCGTGGTGCGGTGCGGTTTCGGTTTGCGGTTTCGGTATTGCGGTGCGGTTTTGGTTTTACCCAAAATCGTAAAAAACCGCACCGTTTAGACCATTATAATATAAAACCGCGGTGCACCGCACCGCACCGCACCACATGGTGCGGTTTTGGTTTTACATATGGTACACCGTCGCGGTGCGGTGCGGTTTCGGTGTGGCGGTGCGGTGTTGCGGTGCGGTTTCGGTTTTGCCCAAAACCGCACCGAAACCGCACCGTTGCCATCCCTAAAGCGGATCCTTTTCAAAATTGGTATTAGGGCATGCTTTGGTGTATGTTTCATGCAGAAATTCGTGAAAACATCATGTGAATATATGATGGCATATGTTTTCGTCGGGTTTCGGCATAGATCATGCATATGGATTGTGCTGTGTATCGTCTTTTTGCAGGTGCCGTGCTAAATAGTAATATGTGATTGTATGCCTCTGGGGGTTAGACTCCGGATTTAATTTTGCATTGATTATTATTGTGGTTGTGGATTTTGAGGCTCTAGATAGGCGAGGGTGGAGGTTGACCACCCTCGGTTCCCTGGCCATGTTTTCTAGGATTGTTTCTTTTTTCTTTCTAGCGAAATTGTACACGAACGAGCACTTGCTCGGAGCGTGTTAGTTTTTTGGTCACAGGAAGAAGGAGATGATGCTACATCCACGGATCGGGCAAGCGGTACCATGGCATGCAAAGACTCGACGAAAGCGTGCATATTGGCGATGATGGAGATCGTCGTCAGAGATCGTGCAGAATGGAAGAGCAGGATATCTTGGCTGTGCTATTCAGGTTCAAGGGTCGGACCCTGGACTTGATTCAGTTTGGATGCTATTTCTGTTGATTCTCTTTTCTTAGTATTTAGAGAACCCCGATGATAATGTGATTATCTATCTTGCTTGTGAGTTTGTCTCTATATCAGGCTTAGGGTTTGTACTAAGCTTATGGATTCATCGGTGTATCTATATTGTTTTAACACGTGCGAATCTGGTGGCTAGCTAAAAGGAAAGGTGGTAACTGCCCTCATAGTAGTTCAGGTAGCCAAGTACTGTGTACCGAGATAGACGCAGTGTTAGATTTGTTTAGAGATAACTAATGTCTCCATAAGAAGTATGATAACCCTAGTGGGATGTCCTTTCCCCACGTGGTCCTAGCGACTAAGTTAAGTTAGGATTTCACTGTGTGATACCCGTTTCTAGATGATGTTTGATGGTAGTATGAACTCATCATGATTTGGTTATGCCACCATTAGGTTGAGGTCCGGCGGAGATTGTCGGATGTCCCTATTTGGCCAGTATCGAAACCTATAATGAGATGAGGTCTACTATGACATCAGGCATCAAATTGTGAACGAGGCATTATTCTAGTGGGAGTCCTTTCCACGTTGACCTTAGGCTAGGCTCCAGATCTTAGGATTATGGGCAAACTAGTGAAGTATCGGGATCCTTGGAATCTATGTAATGTAATCCTTGCAAGAATGGCGAAAGCTGAGTATTCAAGGTAGGGACTTTGATATTTTCCGAGGATACTAATGCTTTGCGGGAAGGTTTATAATCCTAGTGGGAGCACGGCAGACTAGGGTCTAAGTCTAGGAGATCGTGACCTTTCTAGATATGCATAAAACCTCATAAAGAAGGTATGTCTAAGAGGTTCCCTCCAAAGGGGAGCCCCTGGCCTCCATAATCAACTGGCTAAGGGTCTGGGTTGGAGGTACACAGTTCGATATTCCCACCGGGTGAGAACTGTGTTTCCTTCCATGCTAGTTCGCCTAGTGGTTTCCTACGGGACATAGAGGATGTCGGTGGCAGTGGGTGATGGTTTTTTCCTGCACCGCAGGTGCCTATGAACGCCCCTGTCGACACCATGTAGATTTATGGGAAGCATCCAAAATCTTGTGTGATGCCGCCACTACTGCGCACGCGGGTTACATAAAGCTAGCCAAAAGGAGACTGGAAGGACTTTCAGTTTACCATGGGTAATTCTGATAAAGACTGGGTCATAAAAACCCCGTTGGCAGAAGCAGTTGCATGCTCTTACCGAGATACTGTCTCCAATTCAAGGCCGATAGTCTCAGTGCTCGAGCCTAGAGAATTTAGATTCCTGGATGTCTCCACTTGAGGTAGTGAAGACATAACGGCTGGAGTAAACATTATCTATTTCTAAATTCTATGAAACAGATTGTAGTAAACCCTAATTTTGTTTTGAACCATTATTTACAGAAATCATGACCAAGCTCGACCCCCTTGCCTCCATACTTAATGATAACAAACTTACGGGACCAAACTACGAGGACTGGAAGCGTAACCTGATACTCATCCTAAGGGTTGGCAAACATATAATTGCCCTAAGTACCCCTCAACCTGCCATGCCGGGACCAAGTGCAACTGAGGCTCAGTTGAAGGAATGGAAAGACTGGCTAGATGCTGATAAGATGTGCAAGTGCTACATAGTGGCATCCTTGCAGACCGTCCTTCAGAAGCAAGTCGATGACATGGCCTTCGCTTCAGACTTGATGCTCTACCTAAAGGAAATATTCAAGGGTCGTAGTCGGGTAACTCCTTACCTGACTATCAAGAAATTGGTGTCCACGAAGATGGCAGAGGGGACTTTAGTTCGGAATCATATGCTGAAATTGTTTGGCTATGTGAATGAGCTTGGTTCCTTCGATGTCATCTTAGATGCAAAGATCCAGACCGATATTTTCCTCGTATCTCTGTCAGGAGCGTTTGAGGGCTTCGTTACCAACTTTAACCTTAACCGGTTGGAGATGTCTAACGCAGAGCTCCTAGCGGTGCTCTAGGTGGCAGAGGACGAGATGAAGGCAGGAGCCCAATCCCTGAACGTAAAGCGAAATTCTTCTCTGAAAGCCAAAGGCAAGTTTCAGATAAGAAAGTCTAAGAAGCTCGTGAAGATGGGCCAGGTGCAGTTGCAGGTTCCTAAGCAGAATGGTCCAGCGAAGCCCAAAGGAAAATATTTCCGATGCGGTAAGAAGGGGCACTGGAAGGGCGACTGCCGCGCGGCTCCCAAGAAGACTGAGACAGGTATATCTCAAATCCACATAGTGGAATCCCTTATAGCATCCAGTTGTTCTCCAGTTTCTTGGATTTTGGATTCTGGTTCCACTAACCATGATTGCAATAATTTACAGGGGTTCAAGGAGACAAGAAAGCTGGGTGATGGGGAGATAATCCTAAGCATGGGAACTGAGACCGTGGCAGAGGCTGAAGCAGTTGGAGATGTCGTCTTGCAGTTTCTTGATGGAAGAAGTTTATTACTTAGAGACATACTTTATGTACCGTCCTTGAGAGAAAACTTAATTTCTATTTTCTTATTGAATAATGAAGATTTTTCAGTTTTATTTGATGCTTCTGGTGTGTCAATTAAATTGAATGGTTTCTTTGTTTGTAAGGGGAAGATACAGAATGGTTTCTATGTAATTAACTTTAATCATAAGCAAGATAACATAACTGAAGCATATGTGGTTAATTCATCTAAAAGAAAAAATGCCTCAGATAATCCAACACTCCTTTGTCATCTAAGGCTTGGACATATAGCCTCGGACAGGATTCACAGGTTGGTTAAGGTAGGACTCTTAAGTCCAAATATTTCAGAAAGCCTACCGATGTGTGAGTCTTGCCTGGAAGGCAAGATGACTAAAAGATCTTTCCGAGCCAAAGGTAGCAGATCTAAGAAGGTATTAGAGTTGGTACACACTGATGTATATGGGTCCATAAGTGTCCGTGTCATAGGAGGCTTCGAGTATTTCATCACCTTCATGGATGATCACTCAAGGTTTGGATACATATACCTAATGCGGCGGAAGTCTGAATCCTTTGATATGTTCAAGGAGTTCAGAGCTGAAGCAGAAAAACAGACGGATAAAAGTATCAAGTCTCTTCAATCGGATCGAGGAGGCGAATACCTAGTGAGCATGGGATCGTATCCCAGTTGACTGCACCAGGGACACCACAATAAAACGGTGTATCTGAGAGGAGAAACCAAACTTTGTTAGACATCGTTCGAACTATGATGAGTTATACCAAATTGCCACCTAGTTTTTGGGATATGCCTTAGAGACGGCAGCATATACTTTGAACTTTGTTCCATCAAAGTCAGTACCCCTAACTGGCAGTGCTATCAACCTAGATGACATCGACATGGAGGAGCTGGACTTTAGGGAGAAGAATGAGGTCTCCAATGTTGGGAGAGAGCAGACCCCTCTAATTAATCCTGCTAGTCTGCCAGAGACTGCTTCTGGAGTCGTTCTGTTGGATGTTTCGCCTGCAGTTTCTTTATCAGCCCCGGTGGTGTCCTTGAACATCATTACAATGATGGTTCAAGAGGCGGTTCTCATACTTGGGTCTTCGGGACAGGAGCCTGCCATGTTTACGCACTTAGAGGCTTACAAGCGAAAGTGTAGATCGCATAGCCTTCATTCTGAGCTTCTTCTAGAGAGCTGTCGGAAGTATATCCAGGCGAATCTCGCACCCTTTCAGGAGGAGGGTCTTGATGCTTTGAGTGGCTGGTGGGTTCTCGAGGGACCTGAGTTTTGCGAGAGTCTGGCAGCTATCCAGGTAGATGGCTCCTTGTTTGCGGAGCGCATGCACACCTTTTTGGCAGATAGTGAAGCTCATCGCTTGAAATGGGCTTCGATGGAGGATGACATTTCTTTGATGCTGGCAAAGGCCGAGGACGAGGAGCAGCATACACTTGCTACTGTGGGCCTAGTTCGGGCACGGAAGAAGCTAGAGGCTGCTCATGCATCTTTTCAGAAAGCTGAGATGATCGAGAAGTCTTTCGGAGAAGATCTTGCGAAGCAACGTATTGAGCTGGCGACGCATCGAGAGCGGACAGCTTCTCGGCCTTCGGAGCTGCAGCGCATGGAGGCTGCGGGCGTCGATCTGCTTCAACGCCATAAGGACTTCAACTTGCTAAACTTGTGGTTTTGCATTCTTTTGCTTGATGATGACTGTATATTATGCATCTGGTTTCTGGATTTGTCTTCAGGAAAGGTGGTTTGTTTTTTTTTGTTTGGACTGAACCTTTACAGGCTGCCTACGTACCCTACTGAGAGGGATCAAGTTACATGTAGTTCATTTATTCGGTTTTTTTTTTGTGTATGGAGTGTAGTCTTGCTTTAGGCATAATACCTTTTGAGGTACTTGCCGTTGATAGGGCCAAGCTAAGACCCTTCTGGTATTGTGAGCAGGTACGTACCATTGGAGTAGACCTCCTTAATGATGTGTGGTCTATCCCATTTGGCGTCGAACTTCTTTCCTCCTCGATGTAAGAGGAGATAGGGCGCTTGACTGCAAGGACCAGTTCTCCAGCTGGAAAGGACCGAGGATGAATTATTTTGTTGAAGGCTCGAGTTAACCTAGCTTGATAGCATTCCAAGCGTTACTGGGCTTCAAGGTGTTTCTCATCCAGTGCTTCTAATTCTGTTAGGCGAAGCTGGGCGTTATCGTTGCTGGCGAGACCTTCTTGGATGGCTATCCTGAGTGACGGGATCTAGAGCTCGAGTAGGAGGACAGCTTTTACTCCATATACCAGAGAGTTCGGAGTCGCTTGTGTCGGAGTGTGAAAGGAAGTATGATATACCTATAATGTTTCGCCCATACGTTCATGCCAGTCCTTCTTTGACTTCGAGATAACTTTTTCCAGGAGCTTGCAGAGAGTTTTGTTGAAGGCTTCCACTAGGCCGTTGGCTGGAGTGTTGTACATCATTGAACACCTTTGCTTAATATCAAACTTGGCACAAATTGGCTGACAGCGGTATTCTTGAACTGCTTCTCGTTGTCCGTGATGATGTAGCGAGGGATGTCGTATCGAAAGATGATGTCGTTCTAGATGAAGCTGATGATAAAGTGTCTGGTGACTTCTCGCAATGGTACTGTCTCGGCCTACTTGGAGAAATAGTGTGTCATCGCCAGGATGTAAAGATACTGCTTGGATGACTTGGGCAGCGGACCGACAATGTCGAGTCCCTATCCATCGAATGGCCATGACGTGATCATCGGATACAAAGGTTCTGGCGGCTGACGGATGTAGTCACCGTGCAGCTGACAAGCATGACATTTCTTTGCAAACTCCAAGCATTCCTTGATCATAGTGGGCCAGTAATAACCCATCCTTCTGATATGAAAGTGGAGCTTCGGACCGGACTGATGCAAGCCACAGATCCCAGTATGGACTTCTTCCAGTGCTGCTTCTGCTTCTTCTTTTGCAAGACATCTCAAGAGCATACCATCGTAGCTTCGACGGTATAGCTCGTTGTTAAAGTGGAAGAACTTCAGGGATCGCCGATGAATGTCAACCTTATGCTTCGGTTCTTTAGGGAGCTTTCCATGGATAAGAAAGTCTGTGAACGGTTGTCTCCAGTCAAGCTCGTCAATCACGAGAATGTGCACTGTATTGAGTTGGTCTGGGATCCCCACAGGAAGATCTTCTTTGGTGATCACCATCCTCTTACAGATAGGGATGATAAACTGGCTTCTTTCTGGGAATAGAAGTGTAGCTGCTAAATTTGCGAGCACATCAGCCAGCTGGTTGAGGTTTCTGGGGACATGCTGGATTGAAGCAGTCTTGAGTGCATCAAGGAGTTCCAGAGCTCATAGATATAGCGGTACAAGGTTTTCTTTGCTAACTTCGTATGCTCCCAAGATTTGCTAGATGACGAGTTGAGAGTTGCCAAAAATTTTGAGCCCTTGAAGCTTCATATCATTGGCGAGTTCGAGGCCGATAATCAGGGCTTGATATTCTGCCTTGTTGTTGGAGCATGATTCTGATAGTAGAAACAAGAAAGGGAGTATCTCATTGTTTGGAGTGACGAAGATAACTCCTGCTCCTGCCACATCTTGCCTTGCCAAGCAATCTAAGAACATCTTCCAAGAGGAGGCGATATCGATAGAGAATACTTCTTCGTCTAGGAGGTCTTCTGATAGTTCTCATTCTGCTAGGAGGGGGTACTCTGCCAAGAAGTCCACGAGAGCTTGACCTTTGATCGCTTTTCGAGGGACGAAGGTGATGTCAAACTCAAGGAGGAGTAATGCCCATTTGGCCAAACGTCCGGAGAGCACTGGTCATGACATGATGTACTTGAGTGGGTTGGTTTTTGAGATGAGCCTGATGGCGTGAGCTAACATGTAGTGTCACAGCTTTTTTGTAGTGAAGATGAGCGCCAGACAGACTTTCTCAATCGGAGAGTAGTTTAGCTCCGTACCGATGAGAGTGCGACTCAAGTAGTAGCATATTGTTTCTTTGCTTAGCTCGTTGTCTTGAGCCATGAGTGCCCCCAACGATTGCTCCTAGGCACTGATGTAGAGAACCAATGGCTTTCCTTGAACTAGTGCTATCTGAACTGGAAGCTTGAGTAAGTAATCCCTAATATTTTGGAGGGCTTCTTGACAAACTTCATCCCACTTGAATGGTGCTCCTTTCTTCATAAGGTGACTGAAGGGCCAAAATTTTCAAGCTAAGTTGGCGATAAATCTCCTGATATATGCCAGATGGCCTTGGAGACCTCTAAGATCTCACACTGTTTTTGGGACAGGCATATTGAGAGTAGCGTCAATTTTGTATTGATCTATCTCAATGCCTCAACGCCGTACAACAAAGCCAAGGAATTTGCCCAAAGAGACTCCGAACGCGTATTTGAGCGAGTTCATGCGGAGTTGGTACCTTCAAAGCCATTTGAAGATTAGCTCGAGGTCTTGAAGATGCGCTGCCTTTTGCTTTGACTTTACCATGAGGTTGTCAACGTAGCATTCCATATTTTGATGAAGAATATCGTCGAAGATTCTCTGCATAGCTCGTTAGTAGGTGGCTCCTTCATTCTTCAGGATGAAGGGCATAACTTTGTAGCAGTAGATCACTTTTGGCATGCGGAAGGCTGTGAGCTCCTCATCTTTGGGTGCCATCCGGATCTGGTTGTAGCCTGAGGATCCGTCCCTGAAGGTTAGTGCTTCATGGCCTGTTGTCGCATCTACCATCAACTCCATAATTGGCAATAGAAAGTCATCCTTGGGACATGCATTGTTCAAATCCATGAATTACATGCATACTCTGATTTGGCTATTCTTCTTCTTGACTAGGACCATGCTGGAGATCCATATCGGATACTTGACTTCTCGGATAAAGCCAGCTTCAATGAGCTTGTTGATTTTGTCTTCTATCTGAGGTATCAGCTCTAGCCGGTAGCGTCTTTGTCCTTGCTTGATGGCGCTAGCTCCATGTTTGGCGGCGAGCTGGTGTACTGCGATCTTGAGATCAAGACCAGGCATTTATTTGTAGTACCATGCGAAGACATCTCTGTATTCTTGAAATAGCTTGATGTAGGCGGCTTCCTCTTTGGGAGTCAAAAGTGCTCTTACGAATGTACGTTGAGGATCCTCCTGCGTGCCCAAGTTGATTTCCTTCAAGTCTTCGATGGTAGACTACCCCCCTTCTTCGAGGACCGGTGAGGTGTCTGGCAACTCATCGTCCAAAGTAGAAGTATCACCGATTGAAGTTCCAGAAATGGTGATATGGTTAACAATCACCAGGATGTTATCGTTGAAGTCGTCATCATAGAAGTGTATGGATCGAGATGACTTGGGTGGGACGGTGGGAACGTTACTTCCCAACTCAGTAGATGGTTTTCCCAAACTTTACTTGCCTGATTAGCCTGAGTCTTTCGAATACTGATATAGGCTTTGAATTCGACTGGTTTTTAGTGCTCTCTTCTGTTTCTAGAGTATGGTCCAACGTCGAGCTTGATATTGTCTTCTTTTGGTGGACTTGGTTCTGGGACGAATGGCGTAGGTGGAGCATGCGTCGGAGGCTGATGATCCTTCTCCTACTTTATCTATCATTTTCACCTCAATGTAGTTAGAGGTGAAGGTCTTCTTTGGTACGATCTTGACGACCATCGGGGTTTGACAGGAGCCGATGCCTCACCGATTTGGTAGAATCTGTTCACCGCTTTGGAGAAGACGGGCTTGAGTCTTGGTCATCCCGTTTAATATCACCGCTGGTGAGAGTGTGCTCATATGTGCGGCACTGTCCTTATTGTGGCCAGCTTTGAACAGCAGATTGGTAGCGTTTTGCCCCCAACTTTCTTTTGGCTTGAATGTGAGTTGACTGGATTCGAAGAAGCCAACAGGTTCTGGCGGTCTTGAAGCTTGTATCAGACCGGGTAGTGGCAGTGTCATCTCTTGTAGAGTGATGACATTAGCCCCTGATAGCAAAAAGGACTAGCTCTTTTATCGAAGCAAAAGATGGTCGTTCATGTTTGCAAAGCCACTGAGGCATGAGGCGCAGGACTGGCATAGCTCGTACGGGCAATGGAGTATGTGGTATAAGTTTTGGCTTGATGCTGATACGCACCCTTCGTTTTTGCACTAGTGCTTCCCTGACTTCGTGTATCGCCTTAGAAGGTTGCACTGGATTTGGAGGTGGAGGAATTCTATCCGGCTCCACGTTTTTAGCTTTCTGGGTTCGAGGAGCTTTAGCAGGAAGGACTTCTGCAACCAGGTTCTTTGCTTGGTAAAACTTGGCATCAGCAAGGTATGCTTCAGCCTTATTGAACGGATTATCATCTGCAACGATGCACTTCTCTATACCTTCCTCATAGTATTTGAGGCATTAGTGCCAGGTAGACACCACGATACTGTTTTCATGTAGCCAAGGTCTTCCCAGTAGGAGGCGATATGATGTCTGACAGTCGATGACGTAGAAGAGAACTATTGTGTCAAGCTGGCTGATGGAGAGTTTGAGACAAATGATTCCTATGGTGGACTGTCTACCTTGGTTGAATCCTTGAATGACTAGTTGGCTTTGTGAGAGCTGGTCGGTGGTGATGTCGAGTTTCCACATTGTTTGGATGGGCATGATATTGACGGCGGAGCCACAATCCAGCAGGATTCGATTTACCGGTTTCTCCTTGATGTACCCCGAGACGTAGACAAGCCAGTTGTGCAGTCATGCTCCGAGCTATAGATCTTCGTCTGAGAAAGTTATTGCTGCGTCATAGAAGACAATAGTTCTATCTTTCTTAGCATCTTTTCTCTTTCTCTTATAGTTGTCTGGATCTGCCAAAGCTTCAGTCATTGCTAGGCGACCCTTCTTCGGGAGGTGTAATGCTTCTATAAGTGGTAAGTGCAAGATTGCCTCATCGTGGGCAGCAGCGCCGTCCCTGTCGAAGTCGTCCTTCTCTTTGTTGGAGTCACTTTCTTGATCTCGCCTTCTTATTCCGGCATCTTATGAACTTCGACCATATAACAGGAGACTCTGTGGTGCTGATCGGCTGGGAGGAAGTGATCGGGAAAGAATTCTAGTAGCGTTGCTGGTTCTTGAGGGCTTTGCTGAAGTAGATTATCTGGATCTGCTGGCAGCACTTTGAACGCCTTTCATCCTTGAGCTTTACTTTTCTTCTTGTAGGTTCTTCATTCAGGGAGCTTTCTTGTCACCCGATCTAGCTTGTGACTTCTTGCCGTCTATGGCCTTCGTCTCCGAGGTAGTATGATCCATGCGTCTTCATCGGTGGATTCTCCCTCACCATGGTAAAGGTTTGGAGTGACAATTGCAGGTTCTTCATGGATTGGGGAGACTTGCTCATCTGGAGACTCTGTTGGCTTATCTTCTGATCCCCAGCCGGTGGGCTTGATCTCTTCTATTGAGACAGACGAAGGCTTGGAGTAGAGAACATAGTAGTTGAACTTACCCGAGGGCTGGCCCAACAGGCCGACCTCTGGGTCGCCTTGCTCGTACCTCTTTTGGAGAGCATGTTGGGATGAATCCTTACCGGGAGGGACTTGCTTCTTTATAGGCTCCGACCCCCAGCCAGTTGGCGTGATTTCCTCCATTGAGATCGATGGAGGCTGGGAGTAGAGAACATAGTAGTCAAATTTACCCGAGGGATGGCCCAACAGGCCGACCTCTGGGTCTCCTCGCTTATACCTCTTTTATAGAGTTCGTTGAGACATAACTTTGCTCGAGAGAGGTACTGACGTGAGTGACAGTTGCCCCCGGGTCAATGGTGTTCTATTCCTGATGAGTGTAGGAGTATGCCATTATCGCTTCGAGACCTTCAGTTATGGAGCAGACTTCGCGATTGGCCTTTGACGGTTGATGTGCAACTTGGGCTTTCTCCATTGTGTAGCAACAAGCATCGGTTGATAGGAACCGAAGGTGATGAACGTCATATTTGCTAGGGCGACGTCACCGGAGTCGATCTCAATCTTCCCTTGCTTTGCGAGTGTCATGATTCTTTCTTTGAAGATGAAGCACTTCTCGATAGGATGACTAACCACTCGATTGTATTTGTAGAAGAGTGGATCATCGACACGATGCATCTGCTCGGGCCTCTTTGAAGGAGGAAGCTCGATCATCTTCTCGTGTAGCAGTAGATCGAATATGGAGGAGACTTCCGAGTCCGGGAAAGGATACTCCTTAGCTCGAGCTCTTTGAGTGTCATCCTCGACTGTCTTTGATGTGGAGGCGGCGGTATGGTGGCTCCTTTTTCTTAATCCGGCTTGCCGCTGATCTTGAGCGGCTTGGAGGTCGAAACGACGTCTGCAACGTTGACTTGCTTTACTTTGGGCGCCGGTGGCTTGTCTTTCTTCTTTACCTTCAGGAAGTCTTTACTCTTTGAGGCCCTACGATTTGCCAAGCTGAGCTCCATATCGTAAGCTCGAGTTGCGAGTTTTTCAAAGGACCAAGGCTTATCCCTTTGAGGATGTAGAGCAAGCCCCAGTGCATGCCTTGGGTACACATCTCGATGGTCGAGTCTTCCGACAAGGATCCCGTGAGTTTAGTGCAAGATTCTTCCAACGATCGATGTAGTTAATCACCGACTCGTCTTTCCTTTGCTTGATTGTAGTAATCTCAGTCATGCTGATAATGTGTCGGGTACTGTAGAAGCGGTTGAGGAATTCCCTCTCTATCTGATCACAGCTGTCGATGGACCCTGGAGGACAATCAACGTACCAGTCAAAAGACCTTTGAGGGTGCGAACGAACTGCTTCACTTTCTTGTCATCGTATGTGCCGGCGTTGTTGCAAGTTTTAATGAAATGGGCAACGTGTTGCCTTGGATTGCCCTTCCTGTCGAAGTATTGGAACTTTGGTGGTTGAAACCCGGTAGGAAAGCGCAGTTGCTGGATCCATGCAGTGTAAGGCTTCGAGTAGGCCGCCGTGATAGGAGGGAGACTGCCACCGTGGGAGCACACCATGTCGGCCACCAATGACTGTATCTATTGGGCAGTTATCGTTGCTGCTGTTGGAGGTTATGTGGCTACCGAGACTGGCACTGGAGAGACGACTTCCGCTGGGATGGGAGCCGAGGAGAGTGCAGGAGTAGTCACTAGAATCGTCGGAACAACCTCTGCAGGAGCGGGAGTTGAAAACGGAGCTGGAGCAGCTACTGGAGAAGCATGAGGTTGACTGAATACTGTAGCTGTTAGGATTGATGTGTTCTAAGCTTGTAAAACTTTAAGTTTTGGTCTAATAAAGATTGATAGTTATTATTATATGAGATGCATAATGGTACATAACATAGTTATGTGTTCTTTTAATGAACAGAGAGCAATGGTTATATGGTAGTCCACTAAGTTGAAGACTGAGTGGATTGGTCCCATATAATCTAAATCAGTTCGCAGCTATGATTAGGTTGGTCGCCTCATCATGATAAGCTGTTGGCGATGACAGTTCATGGGAAGTCTTCACCATGGTCATCACCAGGCACAGTGTCTGTGGCTGAACGGAACTAACACGGTGTACAGATCAGTGAGCAGACACTGGTACACTAAGCCGTGTTTTTGCTTAGGGTAAAACGGTCCTAAACCCTGAGGAACCACGACTGATGGACTAACCAGTTGTGTGGTGCTTTGGCGCACCAATGTGTGAGGATCCATATACAGTGATCCAAAACCACGGTGTACTGGGTTACCCGACTGGCGTTGCATTAGCGTGTCACTCCTGCAGGCCATCCACACCCCTGAAGGGAGGTGCGTTCCTTGGTATGACTTACACTGTACCAAACCCAGGCCTGGTGGTCACCAGTTTGACTGTTGACCGGGTTCGATTACTCGACGGGGTAATCAGAGGTACGATGTATAGGTCAACCTGGAAGGAACCAAGTCATATGATCATTCGAGTCTGACGGTAGTCTCCACCGCTCGAAGTGAATCATGGCATCAGGTGGAGGGACATCGAGTTTACCACTACTAAGCGGAGAGCAGGGGTATGATGGAGAACATAGTAAGTCTGGGTGAATTGGAGTGCAGCCCGCGTCGCACTCTGGGTGGCTACGCAAGTTAACTCGAGCTCAGAGGATCGATGGTACACTCGGGTAGTGTGTCGATCGAGCTTGAGTTGGAAGCCATGAACCCCGGTCCCTGAAGGTTCCACCTTATCAACATTATGTACGGTTCTTGAACCATCTCCTCGGAACACCATAAGCACTAAGAGGAAGAAAGAAGTATACGCTCTGTGTGTGCTTGGCACTAGAGCACGGTAGATGCGTAACTATATACGAGTACTAAGGGTTATGCCCGAGACTAGTACAGAGTCGCATGTAGTAATCCCTAGCCATAAGTGAACTTCGCTGCATAGGTGCGATGCACCGGGGTATGTTGCGAGTTGACTAGTTGACTTAGCTAGAGGCACCCTCTGGTGGCCTCAGTTAATAGTAGGTAATGTGGGTGCAAATTTTGGCAAGAAGTCTACAAACAATGGGACCCACCGGCCCTACCTAGTGGGCCCCCGAGGACTACAGCGAGACCCACCGGCCCTGCCTAATGGGCCCCCGAGGACTACAGCGAGACCCACCGGCCCTGCCTGATGGGCCCCCGAGGACTACAGCGGGACCCACCGGCCCAGCCTGGTGGGCCCCCGAAGACTACAGCGGAACCCACCGGCCCTGCCCGGTGGGCCCAAGAGCTTGTGGAATTCTCCCCAGGAGACGGTAGCGGGGTCCACCAGCTTTACTTGGAGGCAGCAGAAACCGCCATTTACCCAGGAGTTCCTCTCCAGGAATTCTATAAATAGCAGAACCTTCGAATGTAAAAGGATCCAAAAATTCTGATTTCTATTTCTGAGATCTGACTTTCAGAACCCAGAGCTCTGGAATTTCTCAGTTTTCCCTCTTCCACCTCTCTTTGATCTTCTTCTCTCCTTTGAAGAGATCAAAGTGGATTCAGTGATACTCGGCCTGTCGAGATCATTTCGATACAAGTGTTAGTGAATTCGGGTTGCTCCCTATAGCACGGAGACGTAGGCTTCGGCTGAACTCCGAGATCACATCTCTCGTGTCCAACTTTCTCTGCTTGCATATTGAGAGTTCTAACTCCAATCGACAGATCGAACAACAATTTTCAACTCAAAACTTCAATTGACTGGTGAGGAGAAGTCTTCGGGTCGGCACGAAGATTTTCTCCCACAGTTTGGCGTCGTCTGTGGGATCGAACGAGAAGCTGTATCCGTTCCACAACTACTATTAGATCAGTCAGGTAGACAACTGATCAATAGTCAAACTTCCTCGCCCCCTTGGTTATGCAAACAACCGCTCGGACGCCGGCACACTCGTTGCACCCTTCGCTCTCTGAATGGCGAGGATGAAGCACCAGGGTCAACACGAAGGAAGTAACACGCATCAACCTCGTCCTGAGACTCGATCAATGAGTCAAAGGCTAAATTTCGGGCAGCCCCTTGCTGCCCCCAATATGGATACTCGATCAGGTAGTGGGAGATCGGTTGATCGACCGATTGCCCCACCTCCTTATCCATCAATAGGGCATACAACCCCTGCTCCCGCCGAAGACCTTCCCTCAACCTATCAAATCTCGGCGGTCGATTTCCAACTACTTCAATTGGCAAAGCAGAATGCCACCCTCACTGCTGAGAGGGATGCACTCAAGAAGGCCGCCTCCGAGGCTGGAATTGCTCTTCCCATCCCCTCGACTAATGAGAGGGTCGATCGACCACGACCATCAATCCACTCCGAGCAACGGAGGTCAATGGGTACTGCTGCCCCCAGGAGGATTCATCGTGACCTAACTCCCACTGCTGCCCCATGGAAGCAGAGTGTTTGGGATCGCCTTGACGATGAGTCCTCCCAATCCTCTTCTGGTCGCAACTGCGATAGGAAGACACCTTCAAAGCTCGATATACCAAGGAAGCACCAGATGAAAGGCGCTCCTTCAAAAAGTAGAATCTCCCCATCTATTCCATTTCAGCGTGGACTTGGATCGGATCTTCGTCACCGACTCCAACCTGCTAATATTCCAAGGCCTGAACAAGACCTCTCGATTTTGCCTCTCGATCCACATCCTAGTCGATGGCATGGTCGTAGAGATGGATACTCCTCCACCGGGCCACTCCATCGAAGCTTGTTCGAATCAACATTTCCGAGGGGATGGAGAACTCCCACTCTCCCCAAATTCAATTGCGTCAACGGAGATCCGACCCTCCACATTCTCGCATTCAAGCAAGCCTTGACGCCGCATGAAGAGGAGAACAATGTGCTCTGCCGCACCTTCGCAAGAAGCCTCGACGAGCCATCCCTCGATTGGTACCATAATCTTTGAGCTGAGTCCATCACTCAGTTCGAAATTTTGGCCAACCTCTTCATACAGCACTACCAGCTGAACATGAAGCCGGAAAAGAAGCTCGACTCTCTCTATAGATTGAGGATGGGCACCGACGAAAGTCTCCGCAGCTTCACAAGGTGATTCCGCAACGAGCACGCTGCCCTCTCTGGGAGACATCTGGATGATGAAGCTATCATGTTAGCTTTCCAGAATGCACTCTGCTTCGACCAACATATCTACAATGACTTTATCCGCAATCCCCCTCCTTCTCTGGGTTCTATGTTCGATCGAATCCAGAGAGAGATTGAGGTTGAAGATGACCAGGTCGCTCGAAAAGGGCGAGAAACGAAGCGAAGACCTGCGGAGAGAGAAGCTCCTAAGTATGCTGCCAAAGCCCACAACGCTGAGGCAGCAGCTCCTCCAGCCAACAAACGATCAAAGAATGACGTCAATCTCCAACGAAGACCACTTTCACTGAGTGGAATTTACCGGTCGAACAGATCCTCGACCGCATTCAACACGAGGAGTTCCTTCGAAGGCCCAATCCTCTTCAGCCAAACTCAAAATTTATGGCTGACAAAACAGTGTATTGCGACTTCCACTGAAGTCATGGTCATTCCACCGATCGGTGCTATCGGCTGAAATTCCATCTTGAAGACTTATTGCGAGAAGGCCATCTTCAAGAGTTCGTCAAAGGCGGACCAGATCAACGTCGAGCCTCTGCAAAGGGGAAAGAAGCATGTTGGGTCAATCAAATCTCCTCCAACCGGCGACCTATCCCTGTGAATGCCAACGTCTTTGGTATTCATGGAATATTGCACAATCAAACTTTGACCGGGAAGGAAGTGGATCGGCAAGTTCGACGCATCTTTCACGTTCGTTCTGCTGTGAACAAGGAAGATACCTGGATCGAGAAGCCTATCGAAGGTTTGGCTTGGCCATCCATTGTTTTCAACGACACCGATCTTCAAGAAGTTCATACTCCCCATCGAGATCCCCTGGTCTTGAAACTCCTCATCGACGGAAGCACCGTCAATCGAATCCTCATCGACACCGGGAGCTCCATCGATATTATATTCTCAAATTGTTTCAAACGTCTGGGACACAGATACTCAAGCCTCGACGTCGTCCCGACTGTGATCACTGGCTTCAATGGTGAACAAAGCATTACGGTAGGAGAATCGAGATTCACTCTCGACCTTAACCGAGAGACTCGAGTCTCGGTGAGGTTTGCAATTGTCGAAGGAGTGTCCAGCTACAACGCCATTCTCGAGCGACCATTCCTCCACCAGATCAATGCCATCTCCTCTTCTTACCACCAACTACTCAAGTTCGCAACGGGAGAAGGCATTGTCTGTATCCGAGGTGATCAACAAGCTGGGAGGTCTTGTGAGGCTGCTGCAGCTAAAACAGATTGTAAGATCAATATTGCTCCTCCAAAGCGGCCGCAAAACAAAGCTGGTCCTTCCAAATAGCAATCAACGGAGATTCTGCTGACTGAACCCCCACCAATCGAATGGGAAGCATCACCTTCAATTGAAGAAATCATCCCAATCAATATCGGCGGCGGAGATCTCCATCGACAAACTTTCATTGGTACCGGTCTTAGCGACGCAGAAGTGCGAGACATGGTATCTTTCCTCCAGTTCAATATCGACGTCTTTGCTTGGTGCTTTGAAGACATGCCTGGGATCAATCCAGATGACGCTTGTCACCGGCTCGCGATCAAGGAAGAGATGAAGCCTGTCAAGCAAAAGTCACGCACAATCCGACCAGAACTCCAAGATGCAGTTCAAGAAGTGATCAGTAAGTTACTCACCGCAGGCTTCATTCGTGAAGTAGAGTTTCCTACTTGGATCTCCAATATAGTTGCTGTGCCAAAGAAAAACGGGAAGGTCAGAGTGTGCATCGACTTCACCAACCTCAACAAGGCTTGTCCCAAAGATCCATTTCCCATGCCAAGGATAGATAGACTCGTCGATGCCACTGCTGGCCACGAGCTATTATCTTTCATGGATGGATACTCTGGATACAATCAAATTCCACTTCACTCTGATGATCAAGAGAAGACATGTTTTGTGACTAGCCGAGGTCTCTACTGCTACAACGTAATGCCGTTCGGCCTCAAGAATACTGGTTCTACCTATCAGAGGCTAGTCACAAAAATGTTTGAAGGTCAGATCGGCCGCAACGTTGAAGTATACGTCGATGATCTCCTTACCAAAAGCTCCAGTAGAGGAAACCATCTATCCGATCTGACTGAAACCTTTTAAGTCCTTCGGAAGTACCGTATGAAGCTCAATCCAGCCAAGTGTGCTTTCGGAGTTCAATCAGGCAAATTCCTGGGTCATCTTGTGACCAGGAGGGGCATTGAAGCTAACCCCGACCAAATTCGAGCTATCCTTGACATGCCATCACCTACTAATCGAAAAGAAGTTCAACGTCTCACTGGAAGACTTGCTGCCCTCAATAGATTCATCTCAAAGTCTTCCGACAAATGTAAGCCTCTTTTCGACAAACTACGAAAGACGGATACTTCAGGGTGGAGTTCAACTTGCGAAAAAGCTTTTCAAGGCATCAAGAAATATCTGGTGCAAACTCCTATCCTGATGGCTCCTCTTCCTAAAGAAGACTTGTGGCTCTATCTCGCCGTGACCAATCAAGCAATCAGTGCGGTCCTAGTCAGCAGAAGAGAAGGCATCGAGCATCCAGTCTACTACATCAGCCATACTCTTCTTCCGGCTGAGACTCGTTACTCAAAAACTGAGAAAGTCATTCTGGCTTTGCTCACTGCATCACGACGTCTCTAACCCTACTTTGTCTCTCACTAGATCACTGTCATTTCAGAACACCCACTCAAAGATATCATGGACAAAGCTGATCGAGCTGGTCGAAAGACCAAATGGGTGATCGAAATGAGTGCTCTGGGGATTAAATTCGAATCTCGCACTTCCATCAAAGGTCAAGCCATTGCTGATTTTCTAGCTGACTTTCCGGTCAAAGACCCCATCACTTGGGAAGAAGACGTCGATATGCGCCTAGAAGATGAAGCTGATCCTCCGTTCAGTCTTGCAACAAAAACCGATCCAAGCCTCGAAGCAATCGCCACAACTCCTCCATGGAAGCTTTACACTGATGGAGCTTCAAGTGCGATCGGGGTTGGAACTGGGATAGTCTTGGTATCCCCCGAACTTGATCATCTACAGAAGGCCACTCTCCTCGGGTTCAACGCCACCAATAACGAAGCAGAATATGAAGCACTCATTTCCGGACTCGAAATGGCGAAATCCCTGGGGGCAGATCGAATCATCATCTACAGCGACTCCCAGTTGATTATAAGGCAAATCAATGGAAAGTACACAGCTCGTGAAGAAAGAATGCAACTGTACTTGGCTTTAGTACGACATCTTCAATAACGTTTTACTAATACTGAATTCGTTCAAATTCCAAGAGCAGAGAATCGTGAAGCAGATGCCTTAGCCAACGCTGCCTCAGTTCTTGGCGATTCGCTCGGAGGAAGACAAATACAAATCGATTATCAAGAAATGCCCAAGTCCACCCCCGAACAACAGATCCTTGCTACTACAAAGAGATCTTGGGATGGAAATCAATTGATGTTGAACCTTACTACTACAAGTGAGCTTGAAGATTGGAGACAGTCAATTTTTGACTTCTTCAAACATGGCAAAGTACCAGAAGATCCCAATCAAGCCCGAAGACTTCAAAGGAAGCTCCCATGCTTTATCACGCAAGGAGAAGACCTATACTTCAAATCTCACAACGGGGTGATGCTCAAGTGCCTTGGTCCCGAACAAGCAAAGGCAATCCTGATTGATATCCACTCTGGAGCTTGTGGAAATCATTCGGGAGGAAGATCTCTTGAAGCCAAGACAAAGCTACAAGGTTACTACTGGCCAACAATGGCAAAGGATGCTCAGCAAGTTGTTCAAAGGTGCGAGCCTTGCCAACGACATGCCCGTGCCATCCATCTCCCTGCAGATGAGCTCCATCAACTATCAAGTCCCTGGCCTTTCCATCAATGGGGGTTGGATTTCTTGGGTCCTTTCCCTCCAACTCCGAGCAAGAAGAAGTATCTACTACTGGCCACTGATTACTTCACCAAATGGGTCGAAGCCGTGCCACTCTTCCGGGAGACCGATGATGAAGTGATCAAGTTCATTCGACACAATATCTTCTTAAGGTTTGGCACGCCCCAAGTTCTTGTTGCTGACAATGGGGCTCAATTTGACTCCGACAAGGTTCGGGAGTTCTTCCTGAATAACGGAATCAAGCTCTTTTATTCAACTCCAAGATATCCTCAATGCAATGGTCAAGCTGAAGCATCCAATAGAGCTATCCTTAGTATACTCAAGAAGAAACTCAACGACAAGAAAGGATTGTGGGAACAAGTCCTATCTGAAGTTCTTTGGGGATATCGCACAACTCCGAGAAGATCAACAGGGTTCTCACCTTTCCGTCTGACATATGGATCGGAAGCAGTACTCCCGACAGAGAATATATCAAATACATTGAAGACCAAGGCAGTTGAAGAAGGGATCAATGAAGAGCTACGCGTCGATGATCTGGATTTCTCTGAAGAATTACGAGACCAAGCATCCCTTCGTATTGCCAAGTATCAGCAGAAGATCAAACGAGCCTACGATGAGAAGATCTATAAGAGACAATTCCCAGTGGGCAACCTAGTTCTCAGAGCAGTTTTTTACAACACTAAAGAACACAGCAGTGGGAAACTTGCTCCCAACTGGGAAGGTCCATATATCGTCGAATCAGTAGGAGGCAAAGGGTCTTACCGGCTGATTTCACCAGAAGGGGAAAGACTGCCACGAGCTTGGAATGCTAGGCACCTTAAATTGTTCTATGCATGATGTAAATACCATGATGAATAAAGTTCTTTTTCAAATGTTCAAGTGTGCAAATGTTCAGCCTTTCAATTCAAGTTCTGAAGCAGTTTCAAAACATCTATATTCAAATTACCAGGTCGTTTAACAAGTTTGGGTGTTTGAGTTGCGACTCAACCCCTTACAGGCAAATGTTAAACGGTTTCGGGTTGTGCTACAACACAACCTTCAAATTACCACGTCTATTTAACAGGTTTGGGAGCTTTGTGTTGCGACACTACCCCTTACTTACAACTGTTAAATGACCTTCAATTTCAAATTCAATTTCGTCTAACAGGTTTGGGTACTTGAGTTGCGACTCAACCCCTCACATATAAATGTTAACGATTTCAAGTTGTGCATTGCAACAACCTTCAATTTTCAAGTTACTTAACAAATTCGGGTGATTGAGTTGCGACTCGACCCCTTATTTTCAAGTGTATGAATATTCAATCATTCCAATAACATTCCAGAACTCAACATTCAAAGAATTTAATACCAGAGACATTCAATTTTCAAACACCAAAAGGATCTCTATTATCAAAAATTTTCTAAGTACAGGAGTGAGTTGTTACATATCAAAGAGTTTACAAGTTCAAACGACAAAAAAGAAGATGGAAGATCTCAAGGCTTGGCCACACTTTGCGCGCGCGACTTCTCTCCCTTGGATCCACCACGAGCTTTGCTCGCCACTGAAGCCTTAGAAGATCGGACGCTGCTAGCGTGGACCCTGAGTGCTTCCACCGCCTTCTCAGCCATCTCCCTGTAACTCCTGCATTCGGCACGCATATGCTCCAGCTCCTTTTTTAGATCCTCTTCCCTGGCAGCTGAGGCTGTCTCCTTAGCAGCAAGAGCAGTATCCCTTGCAGCAAGTTTAGCCTCCAACTCCTTTATTCGGGCCACGCGATCGAAAGATAAGTTCTCGATCTTTAAAAATCGCTTCTTCAAATCCTCGAGCTTGTGACCCCGGGCCTCGTAGCCGTTCTGCCAGCCCTTGCTCTCCAGCTTCTCCTTGCGAAGAGCCTCGATCTTGGCTTTGAGAGACTCTTTCTTCGAGGACAGAACTTCCCTCAGCTTGTCTCTCTCTTCGTTTGCAGCCTCCAGTTCAGCAATCAAACGGGATACTTCAGCTGAAGCTTCCCTTTCTCCTGCCTTCCTGAAGAGCTTGCTCGCAAATTTCAAAACTGTTGAGTTCTGCATATGGACCAAAGAGTTAGAATTATTCTAAAAATACAACTTCAACGATCGATCAAGCAGAGGCACTTACCACTACTTCAAGCCTATCGAAGGCTTCATCCAGAGTAGCCTCCGGAAGGTTGCAGAGCTTCCGGATCATAACAGTTGGGTGGTTGATGTCAACCTCACCCAAGTTCTTTATTTTCTGAGTCGAGCCAGCAGGCGTACCTACAATCAACAAAAGTTCAAAGAGTTAGAATAAATTCAAACTTCGAAGGCAAGGCAATCAAGGCAAAATTATTGCATGTACCTGAGACATAGACTCGAGGAGCCTTTCCCTTCCCACGATCGGAGCTCTTACCCCGAGGGGTCGACTTTTCCTTGGTGGGAGTTGGCTCTGGCTGGGGTTGGGGAGCCCCATCGCCCATACGGCTCTCCCTCTCCAAGTGAATAGGAGAAGGAGCACCCTGGGGAGGCGAGACACCCCCTTCCTCTTGCTGCTCGCCTGGCTGATCAAGCCCAGCCATGAGAGCAGCCACCTCATCGGCCAAAGAGCGAGAGGGGGGTGGGGGTTGCTCAACCTCCAAACCCCCGCTCGTAGTTGCTCCTTCGATGCGGGGAACTTCGGGAGGTATTTGATCGAGGGGCATGGGGTTGCTTCCAACCCCACCACTCCCCGAGAACTTTATCTTCAAGCGCATCGGGCGCTTCTTCAACTCCTCGAAGTGGTAGGCGGGAACCACCTTGTGGCCGTCGCCCTCCGCATCCATGACTCCCTCCATACGATGGGCCTTTGCCTCATTGATGGGGATAGGAAGAGAATCTTCCTCTTCTGCACCACCAGTGGGGGTGGGAGGAAGTTCATCCCCACCACCCCCCTGTCCTTGATCACCACCAATGGGGGTGGGAGGAATTTCTTCCTCACCACCCCCGTTTCCATCATCTCCATCAGTGGGGGTGGGAGGAAGATCATCCTCACCACCCCCATCCTCCCCATCTTCATCGTTGCCACCGTTGCCGTTGCTGCCGTTTTCGGTCTCTTCCTCTTCTTCTTCCTCGTCTTCCTTCTTCTTTTCTTCTTCCTCTTCTTCATCTTCCTCCTCCTTTTCTTTGTCGTCATTTTCTTTCTGCTTAATGAGGATTTTTCTCTTCTTCGTCGCTGGGCCTCGTTGTATCACCAGCTTCTCCTCAGTGGTGGGCAATCTGCGCCTCGCACCATAGGCCTTCTTCTCGATTCTGATCTTTCTGATAATCTTGCCAGACTAAGGATCCTCCTCGTAGTCTGAGTAAAAGACTTCATTGTCTTCATATCTGGCCTGTAATTGGTGGAGGAGGTTGGCGTTGCCATACCTGACTGGGCAGTTTGAAAACTGCTTCCATGACCTGGTACCACAGGTTAACTCCAGGAACAGGTTGTCGATGGCCCCAACCCTCTCCGAAGGCCACGCCAGCTCTCCTCCTGCGTAGTACATTTTGATCTCCTTGTTTACCTCAATGCGAGGAGTCTCTGGCACTGAGAGTGGCGTCCAGGCACCAGCCACTCAGTATACAGCTTGTCGGAGGCAACTGCGTCGGCAAGGGGGCGTAAAGTAGAAACCCCTGTGAGGTTGAAGAAAGGGCTGTCTTTCCTCGAAGCCCATCTATAATGAACGAAGAAGTAGCCCAATTCAATCCGGGCCTCTTCGTCGTCTGGAAGGCTGGAGTAGCATTCCCTCAGCTCCTTCTGGAAATCTGACTCTACGCGGCAGAAGGCGTAGATTATCCTCCATGCGTTGCCGGTGAGCTATCCTGGGCAGAGGCCGGAGGTATTTAGCAACCTCGCGGCAAACGACAGCATCGGAAGACGAAGTCCGCAGTTCAGTTGACCCACGGAGACCACTGTCCCCATCACCTGCTCCATGCTGGCAACGTTCACAAACACTGTCTGTTTGTCGATGCCAAAACCAGATTGAATCCCAGGCAGTGAAGGCCGGATCTTCCCCTCTGTGAAGCACGCCAGCAGCCTTTGCCACTTTGCCCTCTTCGAGTCAGTGAGCTGGCCACCTGTGTTGTAGATGTAAGCAGGCTCCTCAGCCAGAGGCAATAGAGGACCCAAGACGAACTTCGCCTTCGGAATATGCTCCGGCCTTGAAGGAGCAGAAGCGAACCCGACTCCAGTATGTCTTTTGCCCAGTTGGCCCAACTCCACCAGCACTTCCTTGCCCTTGCCGCGACCTTTGGGGGGGGATGATTCTTCAGTAATCTCCTTCCCCTTCCTCTTCGAGGGGACCACGCTCATCTTCTTCGAGTTACCAGAGGAGGCCATGCGATCGATCGAGAAAGGACAAAGAACAGAGAAAAAGAGATTGGATACAAAAGCTCTGGACTTCGAAAATTTTCTAAAAGCGTGAGGCAAAAATGACAGCCAGAGAAGCTTAAGTATCCTGAGGGAATTAGGCACACAAATCGAGAGGACACGAGTCATCACCATATCAAATCGCGTGTTTTTGCAGGTACACGTGGCATCTATCCGTAGCAAGCACAAAACCAAGCGAACAGACGGGACCGGACGAAGCGTCAGACCACCAGTCCAAATAAGCCACCGGTCCAAGCAAACCACCGGTCCAAGTGAACCGGACCGCCGGTTCAAAAAACCTCATTCAGACAAACCAAAGATTCAAAAACAGAAATAATCAAACTCCATCAATGTTCAAAACTCTGCCCGAAGATCAAGAAGAAGAACAAGCTATACTACCTCCTCGAAAGGGCAGGTTCGAAACTTAACCTTGACCGGCTGAAATTAACTGATCGGTCAAACTTGACCGATCGGTCAAATTTATCCGATCGATCGATTTTCTACTGGATCAGGCAAAAAACTTGGCTTTTTGCCCGATCTCGCCAAACTTGACCGGCTGAATTTAACCGATCGGTCAAACTTGATCGATCGGTCAAATTCATCCGATCGATCGATTTTCTAGTGGATCAGGCAAAAAACTTGGTTTTTTGCCCGATCCCGCCAACCTTGACCGGCTGAATTTAACCGATCGGTCAAACCTGACCGATCGGACAAATTCATCCGATCGGTCGATTTTCTACTGGATCAGGCAAAAAACTTGGCTTTTTGCCCGATCCCGCCAAACTTGACCGGCTGAATTTAACCGATCGGTCAAACTTGACTGATCGGACAAATTCATCCGATCGGTCAATTTTCTATTGGATCAGACAAAAAACTTGGTTTTTTGCCCGATCCCGCCAAACTTGACCGATCGGTCAAATTCATCCGATCGGTCGATTTTCTACTGGATCTGGCAAAAAACTTGGGTTTTTTCCCGATCCCGCCAACCTTGACCGGCTGAATTTAACCGATCGATCAAAATTGACCGATCGGTCAAATTCATCCGATCGGTCGATTTTTTTTACTAGGATCAGGCCAAAAAATTTGGCCTTTTGACCGATCACTCCAAACTCGACCGGTTGAATTCAACCGATCGGTCAAACCTGACCGATCGGTCAAATTCAATCGATCGGTCAAATTCCTACTGGATCGGTCAGAAAATTGTGTTTTCTGACCGATCACTCCAAACTCGACCGGTTGAATTCAACCGATCGGTTAAACCTGACCGATCGGTCAAATTCAACTGATCGGTCGAATTCCTACTGGATCGGTCAGAAAACTCACTCCAAACTCGACCGGTTGAATTCAACAGATCGGTCAAACCTGACCGATCGGTCAAATTCAACCGATCGGTCGAATTCCTATTGGATCGGTCAGAAAACTGTGTTTTCTGACCGATCACTCCAAACTCGACCGGTTGAATTCAACCAATCGGTCAAACCTGACCGATCGGTCAAATTCAACCGATCGGTCGAATTCCTACTGGATCGGTCAGAAAACTGTGTTTTCTGACCGATCACTCCAACCTCGACCGGTTGAATTTAACCGATCGATCAAACTTGACCGATCGGTCAAATTCAATCGATCGGTCAAACTTGACCGATTGGTCAATTTTGACCGATCAGTCAGAAGTTGACCGATGAAAATCTTATTTTTTTAAAAAAAAACACTAACACTCAACAAAAAGCTCCCCTACATGTGTAACAGGGGTCATTAACCTTGCACCAAGAATCCAAGCCAGCCAAAGCGGCCTCTTAGCTAACTTGGAGGGGGTAACTGTGGGTGCAAATTTTGGCAAGAAGTCTACAAACAGCGAGACCCACCGGCCCTGCCTAGTGGGCCCCCGAGGACTACAGCGAGACCCACCGGCCCTGCCTAGTGGGCCCCCGAGGACTACAGCGAGACCCACCGGCCCTGCCTGGTGGGCCCCCGAGGACTACAGCGGGACCCACCGGCCCTGCCTGGTGGGCCCCCGAAGACTACAGCGGAACCCACCGGCCCTGCCCGGTGGGCCCAAGAGCCTGTGGAATTCCCCCTAGGAGACGGTAGCGGGGTCCACCAGCTTTACCTGGAGGCAGCAGTAACCGCCATTTACCCAGGAGTTCCTCCCCAGGAATTCGATAAATAGCAGAACCTTCGAATGTAAAAGGATCCGAAAATTCTGATTTCTATTTCTGAGATCTGACTTTCAGAACCCAGAGCTCTAGAATTTCACAGTTTTCCCTCTTCCACCTCTCTTTGATCTTCTTCTCTCCTTTGAAGAGATCAGAGTGGATTCAGTGATACTCGGCCTTTCGAGATCATTTCGATACAAGTGTTAGTGAATTCGGGTTGCTCCCTATAGCGCGGTGACGTAGGCTTCGGCTGAACTCCGAGATCACATCTCTCGTGTCCAACATTCTCTACTTGCATATTGAGAGTTCTAACTCCAATCGACAGATCGAACAATGATCTTTGACTCAAAACTTCAATTGACTGGTGAGGATAAGTCTTCGGGTCGGCACGAAGATTTTCCCCCACAGGTAACTAGTAAAGATCACTTAAGAAGTTGCCGCTAGGTATCGCACGCTAGAAAAGGTCAAAATGAGGCGTCAGGGCGTTTTGGTAAAAACCTCACTCTGTCGGCCCTCACTGTTGGCCGACCCTAGTGGTGGGACACCTTGCTAGGGCCGGCCCTATGATGTAGGGATAAGAATCCCTCATCTATAGGGCCGGCCATATAGATAGGGATGGGGCTTTAAAACGGATAAAATCGAGCCCTAAAAGGTGGGAAAACGGATAAATACATGGAGAGATAAAAAGGAGATAATAGAGAGATATTTATGTGAGGTCTTTATCCCCTTGGATTCTTATCCAAAGGGGAAGGGCCTACCCTATATAAAGGGCTATATGGGGCCGGCCCTAAGGTCAGAAAAACTGAACCCCCCCTCCCCTCATCTCTCCAGTTCTTTCCCGAATTCATCTCCCGTTTCCCGCTTGCAACTTCGTCTTCCTCGCGTGGAGTTCTGAAGAAGGAGAAGGGTCGTTCTTCGGAGGCACTCAGAGATACGAGAGCGATGCTCCGTGCATCGTGTGAGATCGGGTGAACAAGAAGGCAACGTCTCCAATCGTACCATCGACATCTTCGCGAACGATCTTCCGTCTCCATCGACAAAGAAGACAATTCTCCACGGTTAAAAGATCCGTACGAAAGGTATGTGTAATCTAACATGTAGATCTAGCGAGCATTATGATTTGCATGCATGCTAGTTAATCATTACGCTAGATTACCGTTAGGGGTTTTCGATTCTCGTGCATACACATACACACATATGTAGATTAGTTTCTATGAAAGTTTAAATCGTGTAATGTGCACCATGAACGGTCTTTCGACCGCAAAATCGCTTCCGCTGCGAGCCTCGACCATGGATTAATTTCCAACAATTGGTATCAGAGCCGAATTAGTGGTGTGCGTTTCACGTTTTTTCATGAAACCAACATGTGTGCGCATGATGAATGCGTGAGATCATCGGGGTTCATACGCTTAGATCATGCATATGTATAGATTGTGCTTGTTCTATTAATCATTCTTGAAGGGTGCCGCTATAAAAAATCGAGATCTATGTTTGTGCTTGCTACCGGGGGTCGGACCTCGAGTTAGCAATTGTCTGGATTTGCTTTCTGTGTGTGGATATGTAATTGAGCCTTAGATTGGGCGAGTGATGGGGGTTGACCATCCTCGGTTCCGATGGCTTTTTCCTAGGTGTGTTTTTTCTTTTCTTTCTAGGAAATTGTGTACGAGCGAGCACTTGCTCAAAGCGGACTAGACTTTTTCGGTTACAGATCGAGAAGAAAGATGTGCCAAAGAAATCCACCATCGGGAGCGGAAGCGGAACCCTGGAGGATGAAGGCGATCCGGCAACGTATTCGCGAGTGCGACGGAGGAGCCGGACCAAGGAGCCTTGCGAAGAAAGCTAGAAGCCTGCGCTGTGCAAATTAGGTTCAGGGGTCGGACCCTGAACTTAATTCAGTCTTTATGGTTGCTTTCTTTATTAGTTCTTTATGTTTCATATCGAACCCCGATAAGATAATGTGATTATCAGTTTTCAGAGGGATGCCTTTCCCCTCTGGTCCAAGCGACTGTTTGAGGATAGGATCCCGCTAGATGACGCCTATTATTTAGTTGACTTTTGATGTTAGTGGGATCCCATCACATATGGTTATGCCACCATTAGGTTAGCACCCGACTAGTCGGGTGTGCCTATTTGGCCAGCATCGAAATCAAAGATGAGATGGAGATCCATTAAACATCAATTGTCAAATTTATAAGCAAGGCGCCATGACTAGTGGGAGTCCTTTCCAGTGAGTCTGACTCTAGGATTAGCTCCAGAGCATTAGCATGATAACCAATTTTGCAAAGCATCGATATTCTCGGAATATGTAATGTGACCCTTGAATGGAGAAATCCACTTGAGACAGGGATTATGATATTCCGAGAATGATTAATGCTAGGCGAAGGGCTTGAACGCTAGTGGGAGCATGGTGTGACCAGGGTCTAGTATATAGGAGGTCACTACCTTTGCATTTGCATAAATTCATACTCGCAAAATAACCCTCATATATTTCTAAGGGATGTAATAGAGGACTCTTAGAGATCCTCTGGCCTCCACGGCTAATCACTTCGTACTCGGGTGGAAGGGCATAACTCAACAACCCCCTCGGGTGAGAGCTGTGTTTTTTCTATGCCAAGCTACTTAGTGATCTCCTTCGGGATATGACGGTTACGGTGCCAAGTGTTCAGGCTTTACTCACCCTCGTGGGGGCCGTTAGAATTCCCGTGCCGTAATTGCCTAAGTTCGTGGGTAAGCATCCTAAGTACACGTGAGATATTCATTGCGAAGACAACGGTGATCACGTGGTACTGGCCAAAAGATAACCATGGTCCATCAAAGCCTGTAGTTGGCAGATTTGGATAGGGTCAAGGGAAAGACCCGTGTAAGCGGAAGACCTGCACACTGCCCCCTCGGACAGGTGTAGCCTACTCTGAGATCTTACATACATGGTTAATTAATCCATAGAGATGGCTTCGCTTGAGGGTAGCGTTGTCATATGGATATAATTAGCTTGTTTTAAAAATCCATAAAAATAAGTTTTAATGCATTCTTATTATTCAGTCTTTTATTTTCAGATGACCAAGTTAGACCCCCTGTCCGCTATCCTAAATGACCACAAACTTACCGGTCCCAACTATGAGGACTGGAAGCGCAACCTGTACCTGGTCTTAAGGATAGGTAAATACATGAGAGCCCTGAATGACCCTGAGCCGGATTTGCCAGGACCCAATGCCACAGAGGCATAGTTAAAGGCTTTTACTGACTGGAAGGAATCTAATGAAATATATAAATGCTATATTATAGCATCCTTGCAAATAACTCTGCAGAAGCAAGTCGAGGAGATGCCCGACGCTTCTGACATGATGTTGTATCTGAAGGAGATGTTTGAAGGTCACAATCGCGTTACGCGATACCTTACCATCAAGAAACTCGTCGGCACTAAGATGTCCAATGAGATGCTGGTTCGGGAACACATGATGAAAATGTTTGGGTTCCAGAACGAATTAGCGACCATGGATATTGTGCTAGAAGGTGAGGTGATGACAGACATCTTCCTCTCGTCACTGTCTGGAGCCTTTGAAGGCTTTGTCACCAACTTTAATTTAAACAAGTTGGCTATGACAAATGCAGAGCTTCTGGGAGCTATCCAGGCAGCTGAGGATGGCTTCAAGCAGAAGGGCGAAGCACTTCACGTGCAACGCAGATCCTTCAAGAAGCCTAGAAAACCTCAAGGCAAGAAACATAAGAAGAAACCTAAGTCAGCGCCTGTGCAGGACTCTGCTGGGGCCTCTGGGTCTGGAGAATCAAAGAAACCGGGCACGAAGTGTTTCCGGTGTGGCCAGAAGGGTCATTGGAAGAAGGACTGCAGGAAACCTAAGAATGCTGGCGAGGGTAATCTACAACTCTTAGTTGTTGAATCATTTCTTTCAAGTAATAGTTCTTTTGCTAGTTGGATTGTGGATTCAATATCCACTAACCATGCCTGTAACTCTCTTCAGTGGTTTCGGGAAAGCAGAAGGTTGCTTGATGGAGAGGTGACCTTGAGCATGGGAACTGAGGCCGTGGCTGCTGCTGAAGCTATTGGAGATGTTACTCTTAGTTTTTCAAATAATAAGATTTTGACTCTTAGAGATGTCTTTTATGTACCGTCCTTGAGACGTAACTTAATTTCTGTTTCTTCTTTAGTTAATGAAGGTTATTCAGTTTATTTTGATGCTTCTGGTGTGTCGTTTAAACTGAATGGAACTTTTATAATAAGAGGAATGGTTCAGAATCATCTCTATATTGTCAGTCCTAAATTTGAGAAAGATAACATAATAACTTCAGCATTTAATGTTAATTCATCTAAGCGTAAGAAACCTTCAGAAAATTTAACCCAATTGTGGCACTTACGGCTTGGGCATATTGCCTTAGATAGGATCCATAGGTTGGTAAAGGCCGGGCTTCTGGAAACAGATCCTACGGAGATCCTTCCCACCTGTGAATCCTGCCTGGAAGGCAAGATGACCAAGAGGGCCTTCAAAGGCAAAGGAGTGAGAGCTACTGAAGTATTGGAGTTAATCCATTCAAATGTTTGTGGACCCATGAGCGTCAAGGCGATAGGAGGCCATGAGTACTTCATCACTTTTACTGATGATTACTCAAGATATGGATACATTTACCTTATGCATCGGAAGTCAGAATCCTTTGATATGTTCAAAGAGTTCAGGGCTGAAGTAGAAAAGCAGACAGGTAAATGTATAAAAACCCTTCGATCTGATCGAGGAGGTGAATACCTATCTGACGAGTTCCTTGGGTATTTGGTGGAGCATGGGATAACATCCCAGTTAACTGCTCCAGGTACCCCACAACAGAATGGAGTCTCTGAGAGAAGGAATCGAACCTTGTTGGACATGGTTTGAAGCATGATGAGTTATGCCTGTTTACCAACGACCTTTTGGGGATATGCCCTTCAGACAACAGCATATGTTCTGAACCACGTTCCGTTTAAATCAGTGCCTCAGACCCCTAGATAACTGTGGTCAAGGCAAAAGCCAACACTATAGCATTTCAGAATATGGGGATGTCCTGTACATGTGCGGGTAGACAAGAGGGAAAAGATGGAGCCAAAGTCCAAAGCATGTCTGTTTGTAGGATATCCTAAAGAGACTAAAGGTGGACTATTTTATGATCCTGTGGAAAAGAAGGTAATCGTTTCCACGAATGCCATTTTCCTAGAACATGATTATATTATGGACCACAAGCCTTTTAGTAAGGTAGTTCTGGATGAGCTACTGGGTACTAGATTAGAGAGCGCATCCGAAAGCATAGTGGGAGCTGACATTACAGACACTAATATACCAGAAACTGTAGAACCTATTCATCCTGTAACACCACCACCACCTCATCGCAGTGGGAGAAGCATCAGAGCTCCTGACAGATACTATGGAGAGACCTTATTGGTTGATCCAGAGGGTCAGGAGGATGACCCACTGAGCTACGATGAGGCAGTGGGAGCTTCTGACAGCTCTGACTGGCAAAAAGCTATGGAGGCAGAAATGGCATCAATGTCCCATAACGCAGTCTGGACTCTTGTTACACCATCATCCAATATTAAACCTATTGGGTGTAAGTGGGTGTATAAGAAGAAGAGAGGATCCGATAGTACAATCGAGACTTATAAAGCTAGATTAGTTGCCAAGGGATATACCCAGAGAGAAGGAATCGACTTTGATGAAACCTTCTCGCCGGTAGCTATGATAAAGTCTATTCGGATCCTCCTATCCATTGCAGCCCATTACAACTGGAAGATCTGGAAAATGGATGTCAAGACAGCATTCCTCAATGGGAATTTAGAAGAAGATATTTATATGATGCAGCCACCAGGTTTTGAGTCAGAAGGTCAGGAACATTTAGTTTGCAAGTTGCAGAAGTCCATTTATGGACTAAAGCAAACATCTAGAAGTTGGAACATCCGTTTTGATCAGGCAATCCAGTCATATGGATTTACTCAAAATGAGGATGAACCATATGTATACAAGAGGAGTGATATGACTACAGTGGTATATTTGATTCTTTACGTAGACGATATTCTACTCATTGGGAATGATGTTGGAACATTGTCAACGGTAAAGGTCTGGTTGTCAACACAGTTCGATATCAAAGACCTAGATGAAGCGAGTTATGTTTTGGGGATCAAGGTAACATGAGATCGCCAGAACAGGATTCTCTCGCTGTCACAGGCCGCGTATATAGATAAGGTTATGGCTAGGTTTGACATGCAAGACTCCAAGAAGGGTTTTGTGCCATTTAGACATGGCGTAAAACTGTCTAAGGATCAATGTCCTAAGACACCTGAGGAGAGAGCAGAAATGCAGAAGATACCTTATGCTTCGGCATTAGGTAGTCTAATGTATGCTATGCATTATACAAGGCCAGATATCTATTTCGCAGTAGGCATGATGGGTCGGTTTCAGTCGAATCCGGGTCCAGATCACTGGACAGCTGTGAAGTGTATACTCAAGTACCTTCATAGAACAAGGGACTATGAGTTGGTTTACACTGCACAAGAACTGACGCCGATTGGATACACAGATTCTGACTTTATGTCAGACTTGGAATCCAGGAAGTCGACATCAGGTTTTGTGTTTATATTAGGAGGAGCAGCGGTTAGTTGGTAGAGTGTGAAGCAGAAATGCATCGCAGACTCTACCACAGAGGCTGAGTACGTTGCAGCGTGCGAGGCAGCCAAAGAGACAGTATGGCTCAAGAAATTCCTTACGGATTTGGGGTGCGTACCAGAGGCCCAGTTACCTATTGTGCTTTACTGCGACAATAGTGGGGCGGTAGCACAAGCAAAGGAGCCAAGATATCACCAAAAGGGGAAGCACATCGAGCGCAAGTTCCACTTGATCCGGCAGTTTCAAAAGCAAGGGCGAGTAGCGGTGACACAGATTGCATCTACAGATAATGTTGCTGATCCTTTCACAAAGGCAATACCTACCAAGGCATTCGAGCGACATGTGGACGCGATGGGAGTCAAAACCGTTTTGCTACGCTAGACCAAGTGGGAGATTGTTAGGATTGATGTGTTCTAAGCTTGTAAAACTTTAAGTTTTGGTCTAATAAAGATTGATAGTTATTATTATATGATATGCATAATGGTACATAACATAGTTATGTGTTCTTTTAATGAACAGAGAGCCATGGTTATATGGTAGTCCACTGAGTTGAAGACTGAGTGGATTGGTCCCATATAATCTAAATCAGTTTGCAGCTATGATCAGGTTGGTCACCTCATCATGATAAGCTGTTGGCGATGACAGTTCATGGGAAGTCTTCACCATGGTCATCACCAGGCACAGTGTCTGTGGCTTAACGGAACTAACACGGTGTACAGATCAGTGAGCAGACACTGGTACACTAAGTCGTGTTTCTCCTTAGGGTAAAATGGTCCTAAACCCTGAGGAACCATGACTGATGGACTAACCAGTTGCGTGGTGCTTTGGCGCACCAATGTGTGAGGATCCATATACAGTGATCCAAAACCACGGTGTACTGGGTTACCCGACTGGCATTGCATTAGCGTGTCACTCCTGCAGGCCATCCACACCCCTGAAGGGAGGTGCGTTCCTTGGTATGACTTACACTGTACCAAACCCAGGCCTGGTGGTCACCAGTTTGACTGTTGACCGGGTTTGATTACTCGACGGGGTAATCAGAGGTATGATGTATAGGTCAACCTGAAAGGAACCAAGTCATATGATCATTCGAGTCTGACGGTAGTCTCCACCGCTCGAAGTGAATCATGGCATCAATTGGAGGGACATCGAGTTTACCACTACTAAGCGGAGAGCAGGGGTATGATGGAGAACATAGTAAGTCTGGGTGAATTGGAGTGCAGCTCGCGTCGCACTCTGGGTGGCTACACAGGTTAACTCGAGCTCAGAGGATCGATGGTACACTCGGGTAGTGTATCGATCGAGCTTAAGTTGGAAGCCATGAACCCCGGTCCCTGAAGGTTCCACCTTATCAACATTATGTACGGTTCTTGAACCATCTCCTCGGAACACCATAAGCACTAAGAAGAAGAAAGAAGTATACGCTCCGTGTGTGCTTGGCACTAGAGCACGATAGATGCATAACTATATACGAGTACTAAGGGTTATGCCCGAGACTAGTACAGAGTCGCATGTAGTAATACCTAGCCATAAATGAACTTCGCTGCATAGGTGCGATGCACCGGGGTATGTTGCTAGTTAACTAGTTGACTTAGCTAGAGGCACCCTCTAGTGGCCTCAGTTAATAGTAGGTAATTAGTAAAGATCACTTAAGAAGTGGCCGCTAGGTATCGCACGCTAGAAATGGTCAAAATGAGGCGTCAGGGCGTTTTGGTAAAAACCTCACTCTGCCGGCCCTCACTGTTGGCCGACCCTAGTGGTGGGACACCTTGCTAGGGCTGGCCCTATGATGTAGGGATAAGAATCCCACATCTATAGGGTCGGCCATATAGATAGGGATGGGGCTTTAAAACAGAGGTCTTTACAGGGTAAGGTTTTCTTAAGAGGCTAAGGAGTATCCGCCGTTGCTTTTATCCCATCCGTGCTTCGTGTTTTCTCGGCTAGGAGGTTTTTGGCTTCGTTCCTTGATCTTCGTGTCTCCCTCTATCCTTGCTAGACCTTGGCATCCTTGATCGTCGGTTCGCAGAGTCGATCGTGCTTTTGGTGTCGGCTTTAGCTTTGGCTTTCGGTTTTGGATTTGCTTTGGCGTGGCTCTGGCTTTTGCTTTCCTTTGGTGCTTGCGCTTGAATGTAGACGGGTAGAGGCTTGCGATGCTTTGGTTCTTCTAGACTTTGCATCGTATTTGCTAGAACGTGCGGTGCTTTGCTCGTAACCGACGTAGTTGCTTGGCTTTGGCACTTGCGTTGCTTTTGCGTGAGCTTTACTGATGCTTTTGCTTTAGCTTCTTGTGTTGCCTTTCACTTCGGCATTGACTCGATCTTCTTCTCGAATGGCGATGGCTACATCTTCAAGGCTTCTTTATTCTTTCGGCTTCCTCGATGGTTATGGTGTTGGCTTGACTTCTCTTCTTCTCTGGGCTTTTTTGGTGTGATCGGAGTAGAAGGCTTTGTTTTGAAGACGACAGGTGTAGCACCGGCTTTGCTTCTCTTCTTCTCCGGACTTCTTTGGCGTAATTGGAGTCAAAGCCTTCTTTTAAAGACAGTGGGGGTAGCACCGATCTACTTGCGACGGTTGTAGCGTCGGCTTTTATTGATGAAGACGGCGGGGGTAGCACCGGTTTCAGACCTTCTTCTCTAAGATGTCTTCTTCGTTCGAGGAGTCCACGCCTTTGTTGAAGACGACGGGGTGTTGTCGGCTTTGATCTTCTTCTTCGGCCTTTGCTTCTGGCGTCTTCGAACTTGATGAAGGTCATTGGAGACGTCTGGGTGATGATGACTCCGGGTCTTCTTCTCTAAGCTTTCTTCTTCGTGCGAGGAGTCGAAGCTTTGATCTTCGAGTACAAGGCTTTCTCTTTGATGAGGACTTGATGGGCTAAGCATTCCCATAGGACGCGCTTGCTGTGCCTCGTGAAGCCCAAAGTCTTCAAGCATTGGAGCTCCTTTTTGCATAGCCTTTTCGTCTTCAACTTTCGACCTTTGATGCCTTTCCCTACCCACTCTATTTCTAGGCAAAGGGGGGAGGTTGGGAGAGATATGGATTCAATCTTTTAGTTGTATCCAATATCTCCTCCCATAACCATCAAGATATTGTTCCCTTATTTGGGAGAAACAAACTTGATCCCTTCCCTTTTTGTGGGGATAGTTATGGGCAAGATGTGACTTGATCTTTGAAGATAAGTTGTCATCTTTGCACCTTCTGATTGCATGGCGACACGATGTCATCTTGTCCGTCGGATCGAGGAATGATCGCGGATCTACGGTTGAGTGGACGTCCACACCACCTCCCATCGCATCGAGACGGTTAGGATTTCTTTTTTTTTTTTTTTTTTTTTTCTTCCTCTTATGACCGGCCATACCTCCCCAAGGGGAGGGGGCATGGTTTCCAAGAAGGGCAGGCCGGTGGGCCCCTTTTTGAGTTTTGGTTGTGGGTCCGATGGGGCCCCTTTGCATTGAGTCAGGTCTGTTTTAGATACTGGCCGTTGTGCGTGAGCCGAGTTCGCATACAGGCCGTTCTGTGCGGGCCAAGTTCAAATGCGGGCCATTTTATGTAAGCCAAGTTCGCTTGTGGGCCATTGTATGCGGACCGTGTTCACATGCGGGCCGTTGTGTGCGGGTCAGGTTTCGCATGTGGGCCGTTGTGTGCGGGCCAGGCTTACATGCGGGCCGTTGTGTGTGGGCCATGTTCGCATGTGCGGGTCGGGTTCGACCGTGGGCTAATTTCAGTGCCCACAAATGTTTATATTATTTTATCCAAAAATGATAATTTCTTCTTGATGTTTATCCACGAAGTCGTTTGCATTATTTAAATCTATTTAGCTCAGGGGAATCCGTCGGATGGTTGTGCCTCATAAGGGTGCCCCCGTCGAATGTGAGGGCCTTCACCGAATGTCGATGCTCCCGTCGAATGCAAGCACTTTCGTCATATATGGGTACCCCAAAATTCCTCACCCATTCCTCTTGCCTTCACAGCCGTCCGTTTCCTTCCCTCTTCTCATTTCCATTCAAAGCTGTCCATAACCTCCCTCTTGCCCAATCTGTCTCCCTAAAATCCCATGCCCCCTCTCTCTGGCTGGGATTTCCCCCTCAAAATCCCCCAAAATCTCATGCTTCCCCTTCTTATTTCCCTTCATAGTAGTCCATGCCTCTAGCCTAATATGCCTCCCCAAAATCCCGTGCCCCTTCCTTCTTGATCTTATAGAGATTAGTTTCACTATACCAATACTGGAGTTGAAGAATTCATTTCTTGTACCGGTTAAAACAAAAGTAGCTCTGATAAGAAAAAAAAAATTGAATGTCAATTAAATAGATCATATAATTCTAAACATAAACCAATTTAATTCAATCAAAGTAGTCCAATATTACATAGGAAAAAATAATAAATCCCAACTGAAGGAAGTTCACAGCTTATAATTACCTATTTATCATCCTACATCTCGGTGCACTATAATTGGAAACAACTTGATACTCACTACAAAAAATAGGTTTATTGCCAACGATAAAATTAATTTCCATCGGTATAAATAAATTAATACCGACGGATAGCCATTAATTCGTCGGTATAATATATTTTATATTTTACTAATTTTTTTTATTTATTTTTACCGATGAAAGATATATATCCATCGGCATAATTAATATACCGACGGTATTTTATGTAGCCGTCAGTAAAAGGTTATTTTACCGACAGTATGTATTTATTTCTATCGGCATTATTAATATATAAATTTTTTATTATTTTTTACCGTTGTAATTACCAACAGAAAGTAATGTCCGTCGGTATAAATATTTATACCGATGGAATATAGTTAGCCGTCGGTAAAAAACTACATTTTACCGATGGAATACATAAATACCATCGGTATAAATATTATACCAACTTACGTATGTTCCGTCGGTAAAAAACCCTGTGATTTATAACAGTGCCGATCCCCGATCCCCTTTCTGTTTCGATCCTCTCTCTCTCGATCTAATTCCCCACCCTTCCCCGGCCTCCTCCTCTCCCTCCCGCGCCTTCGGCCGGCCACCCCTCCCCTCCCTTGCACCTTTGGCCACCCTCCCCTCCCCTCCCTCGCACCTCTGGCCACCCTCCCCTCCCCTCCCTCGTGCGCCTCCGGCGGGCTACCCCTCCCCTCCCTCGCACCCCTAGCCTCCCCTCCCCTACCTCGCGCGCCTCCGGCCGGCCACCCCTCCCCTCCCTCGCATCTCCGACCAACCCCCCTCCCCTCCCTCGCGCCTCCGGCCACTCTCCCCTCCCCTTCTACGCGCCACCGACCGGCGACGCTGCTCGACCTCCCCTTCACGGGCGCCGCTCCTCCTCCTCCTCCTTGAGGCCTCCCTCTCCCTCTCCGGTGAGCTCCTCCTCCTCTTCCCTCTCCCCCTTAGTTTATTTTGTTCCAAATCGCATCTTAAAGTTTGAAATATTAGCACAATACCCCTTTTGTCATCTACTTATAGTCTTGAGTTCATACTAGTGATTAGTGGGCTCAAGCGCACATGCCGATCGAGACTACTATAATGATCTGAACTCAAATTATAACATGTCTTTTAAAGAAATTTTCTATAAAATGGATATTAATTAATTAACCCCTCGCAATTGTGTTGCATTCGAGTATGGTCGATCCAACGGCTCGATTGATGCAAATGGTTCGTGTCAATCGAGCACATCGTCTATGCTCGGCTACTGTACCGTGCGCACATTGCGCACACACACTGAACCAAACCTTGATATGTAAATTTGCACCCTAAAATTTGAAATGTTAGCACAATACCTGTTTTGTCAACTGTTTTATTCCAAAATGCACCCTAAAGTTTGAAATGCTAGCATAATACCCATTTGTTCAACTACTTAATTTTTGATTTTATCATTTTATCTAGGGCTGATTTTCGGATGGATCGGATCAGAATAGAGGTGTTTGGAAAATTGCCAAAAAATTTTGCAATCCCAAATGTTATTTTGATTCCGATTCCAAAATTTTGGAATTTCAAAATCCAATTCCGATTCGGAATTATGGAAATTTTTTGGAATGTTATATTTTTTGAAATTAGGTATAGGGTTTAGGTATGGCTTCAAACAAACCAAGCTGTTCGTGAGCAGCTCGTGGCTTGGCTCGATAAAAGCTCATTCGAGTTCGTTCGGTTACTAGTCAAGCCAAGCCCAAGCCTAGAGTTTAGGCTCGTTTAATAAACGAGCCAAGCTCAAGTAGACCAAATCTCGGCTCGTTTGGGCTCGCAAACATGATTATTTAGGGCTTGTCAGCAAAGCTCGTGAACAAGCTCGATATGCTCATAAAGGGCTTCTGAATAGACTCATAAATGGCTTAAATAAGCCTAACATATAGCCTAGTATGAAGTTTAGGCTCGTGAACAAGCTCGATAAGGGACTGTTCAATCACTAATTGAGCATAGCCTAGTCTAAAGTTTAGGCTCGTGAACAAGCTCGAGCCGACGAAAGATCGGTTTAGGCTCGTTTAATAAACGAGCCAAGCTCAAGCAAACCAAATCTCGGCTCGTTTGGGATCGTGAACATGCCTGTTTAGGGCTTGTGAGCAAAGTTCGTGAACAAACTCGATAGGCTCATAAAAGGCTCGTGAATAGGCTCATAAATGGCTTGAATAAGCCTAACATATAGCCTATTATGAAGTTTAGACTCATGAACAAACTCGATAAGGGACTGTTCAATCACTAATTGAGCATAGCCTAGTCTGAAGTTTAGGCTCGTGAACAAGCTTAAGCCGACCAAAGCTTGGTTTAGGCTCGTTTAATAAACAAGCCAAGCTTAAGCAGACCAAAGCTTGGCTAGCTCGTTTGGGCTCGTGAACATGCTTGTTTAGGGCTTGTGAGCAAAGATCGTGAACAAACTTGATAGGCTCATAAATGGCTCGTTAATAGGCTCATAAATGACTTTAATAAGCCTAACATATATCCAGTATGAAGTTTAGGATCATAAACAAGCTCGATAAGGGACTGTTCAATCACTAATTGAGCTTGATAGGATTTTATTATTAACTAAAATTGGTTGGAAGCTATCGCCATTTTTTTATTAATTAAAATTATGCGGAGTCGCACCGGATAATACCTCTCCAGGTTGGCAAATTATAGTCAGGTCACCACCCAGAGATTTTTACGATGGGAGACAAAGATATGGGGGTCGTCGATGATGATTTGGATGCGTACCAGAATGATGAGATAATCGTTGTCGATGCAGTACATGACGAAAATGAAAAGGTCGACAATATAAACTGGACAGTGAATGAAAATCAAATGATAGAAAAGGGATGCAATGAGAGTGATGGAGATGAGACATAAAATAACTAGACCTGGATTGTTTCATATGTAAATTGGACTGTTTGATATATAAACCGGATTATTTCATATATAAATTGAACTGTTAGAAAATGAATATCTTATTGTTTCATATGTAAATCAAACTGTTTCATATATAAATCATATTATTTCATATTTATATCATATTGTTTTATACTGTTTCATATGTAAATCAAACTGTTTCATATGTAAATCATACAGTTTCGTATAAAAAACAAATTGTTTCATATGTATATCATATTATTTTGTATATAAAAATATTACTGCTTTCAAATGGCATTACGATCGAGGGTTCGTAGAGGCAGGGGTGGGCTAGCTCGGAGCGCTCTGACTGCCACCCCAGGGTCCGAGGCTGAGCCCTCCGGATCTACGAGTGTTGTTCCTCTCTCCACACCAGCTCCTGAGGTTGCAGCCTCTGGAGCTTCAAACAGCACTCAGTACTCTGCTACAGTGTTTACGCCCACAGGTAATATTTAGATCTAAAGTTATAAACATATTATAAATACTTATTCAGTACTGATGTATATTTTATTTGCAGGGTCGAGGATCGCCAGGCACGTAGGCGACCAGGGTGTGACGACGGCCCGATGCTTATCGAGCTTACGCGAGTCGCTTTCCCTACAGTGGAGCGGCAAGTCCTTTGTGGGCAAGCACACTTCTGACACCGCTACGTGGGTTGGCATGATAGTACGAGAGGAGACGAATGCTCCTATTGTGGGGATAAAAGGGTGGAAGAACATCGATGCATCCTATAAGGAGAAGATGTATCAGGTCTTTTTGGTACGTTAGTTTTATTAAAGCATTTTAGAATAATATCATACTTTATAATTTGAATTGATAAAATTATTTGTTTCTAAATTGATTTTACAAGAGAAATTTAAATGAAAGAACATGGAAACCGACACCCACCTGGAGGACTTGTAGAAGATAATGAGTGAGCGGTACAGGGATTACCGTCACGAGCTCTACCAGCTCTACAGTTACTTGATCGGCGAGCCGGCTGAGGAGTTACAGGCTGCGACTGAGATGAGAGACGCACCTCCGCTACACGTTCTATAGTTTTTGGTCGCTCACTGGGCTACCCCTCAGTTTCAAGTATAATTATTATTTTGTTGATTCGTACTAGTTTTAATGTTATACTAAAAATTTGTATTGATGTTTAAAAATTTAATCGATTGACACAGGCGAGTTCTGCTAAAGACAAGCATAATAGAAATGCCTCGACGACACCTGCTCCAGTGAGGGGGAGGACCTTCATGCCCCAGCTTGCCCAGCAGTTGGTAAATGCTACAAATATTTCATTCTTAAAGCTCTATAAATCTTATGCTAACTCATCTATTTATTTTATATGCCAAAAAACAAACACAATCCTTGGGCAACGAGCCTAATCGGATTGACCTTTTTAAGACCTCTAGAAGGTGGCGTACTAATGGGGCATTTCTGGAAGACAGGGTTGCCTCGCATGTCGTAAGTAATTAAATTATTATTAAAACATTCGTATACATATGCCATCAAATATCATTGAATATCATTGGTTGTTTTCATATAGGAGAGAATAAGACTTATGATGACTCCACCGGGCGAGGCCGGCTCCTCCTCCAGCTCCGTATCTATCGACTCGGCGATAGATACTATACTCAGACCTGCCACGCACAGCCGCGTCCTCTATACAGACCTTAGAGTCACGCCCTCCTCCTAGTTTGGATGAGAGGGTATACACTCGAGGGCACGGGACACCCAGACCGGGGTTATCACTCAGTTGCAATCTGTACTAGACATGGAGCGCGAGCAAAGGCAGGCCCTCGAGCACAGAGTTGAGACGGAGCGCGAGGAGAGACAGGCCCTCGAGCAGCGAGTTGAGGAGAAAATAGAAGCTCGCAAGGAATTAGAGCGTCAGCTTAATGAGTTCATGAGACACGCTAGCGGTGGCTCATGCTCATGATCAAGTACTTACTGATCTTTATAATATTAATATAAAATATGCATCTTACTAAAATTAATACAAGTATGATTGTTAAAATATCGGAGGGTAAATATCAAATCCAAACAAATTTCAAATCCGTAACACGCTAACTTATGATTTTTCAACGCTGAGACTTTAAATTCGTAAATCAGAGGGTAAATTATTAAAATATCGATTAGAACTTGCTCGCAAGTCCAAAATACGAAAAATATTCCAAGTATGAATTATCGGATGTGGATCCGATAATGATCCGATCGAATCCAAACCAATTTCAAATACAAAACATGCTAACTTATGATTTTTCAACGCTTAGACTCTAAATTCGTAATTCGAAGGGTAAATTCTTAAGATATTGAATTAGACCTTGCTTGCAATTCCAAAATACGAAAAAAAATCCAAGTATGAAATATCGGATGCCAATCCGATGACGATTAGATTGAATCCAAACCAATTTCAAATCCGAAACACGCTAACTAATGATTTTTCAACGCTTAGACTCTAAATTCGTCAATCGGTGGATAAATTGTTAAGATATCGAATTAAAACTTGCTTGCAAGCCCGAAATACAAAAAAAATCCAAATACGAATTGTCGGATGCCGATCCGATGACGATCCGATTGAAATCCAAACCAATTTCAAATCCAAAACATGCTAACTTATGATTTTTCAATATATAGACTCTAAATTCGTCAATCGGAGGGTAAATTATTAATATATCGAATTAGACCTTGCTCACAAGTCTGAAATATGAAAAAATTGCAAGTACGAATTGTCGGATGCCGATCCGATGACGATCTGATCGAATACAAACCAATTTCAAATCCGAAACACGCTAACTTATGATTTTTCAATACTTAGAGTCAAAATTCGTCAATCGGAGGTTAAATTGTTAAGATATCGAATTAGAACTTGCTCGCAAGTCCAAAATACAAAAAAAATCCAAGTATGAATTGTCCGATACCGATCCGATAACGATCCGATTGAATTCAAACCAATTTCAAATCCGAAACACGCTAACTCATGATTTTTCAACGCTTAGACTCTAAATTTGTCAATCGAAGGCGAAATTGTTAAAATATCTAATTAGAACTTGCTCGTAAGTCTGAAATGCGAAAAAAATCTAAGTATGAATTGTCGGATGTCGATCCGATGACGATCTGATCGAATCTAAACCAATTTCATATCCGAAACACGCTAACTTATGATTTTTTAACGCTTAGACTCTAAATTAGTCAATCGAATCATAAATTGATAAAATATCTAATTAGAACTTGCTCGCAAGCCCGAAATATAAAAAAAATCAAAATACGAATTGTCGGATGCTGATGCGATCGAATCCAAACCAATTTCAAATCTTAAACTTGCAAATTTATGATTTTTCAATACTTAGACTCTAAATTGGTCAATCGAAGCGTAAATTATTAAAATATCTAATTAGAACTTGCTTGCAAGTCCGAAATACAAAAAAAATCCAAGTACAAATTATTGGATGCCGATCCAATGACGCAAATCAAAACCAATTTCAAATCCGAAACACGCTAACTTATGATTTTTCAATGCTTACACTATAAATTTGTCAATCGGAGACCAAATTGTTAAAATATCTAATTAGAACTTACTCGCAAGTCTGAAATACAAAAAAAATCCAAGTATGAATTGTTGGATACTGATCCGATCGAATCGAAACCAATTTCAGGTCCGAAACACGCTAACTTTTGATTTTTCAACGCTTAGACTATAAATTAGTCAATCGTAGCGTAAATTATTAAAATATCTAATTAGAACTTGCTCATAGCCCGAAATATGAAAAAAAATCCAAATACAAATTATTGGATGCCGATTCGATCGAATCCAAACCAATTTTAAATCCAAAACACGCTAACTTATGATTTTTCAATGCTTAGAATCTAAATTGGTCAATCAGAGCATAAATTATTAAAATATCTAATTAGAACTTGCTCACAAGTCCAAAATACAAAAAGAATCCAATTACAAATTATCGGATACCTATCCAATGACGCGAATCCAAACCAATTTCAAATCCGAAACACGCTAACTTACGATTTTTCACCACTTAGACTCTAAATTTTTCAATCGGAGGCGAAATTGTTAAAATATCTAATTAGAACTTGCTCGCAAGTCCGAAATATGAAAAAAATCCAAATACGAATCGTCGGATGCCGATCCGATGATGATCTGATTAAATCCAAACCAATTTCAAATCTGAAACACGTTAACTTATGATTTTTCAACGCTTAGACTCTAAATTTATCAATCGGAGCGTAATTTATTAAAATATCAAATTAGTACTTGCTCGCAAGTCCGAAATACAAAAAAAATCCAAATACGAATTGCCAGATACCGATCCGATGATGATCTGATTGAACAAACCAATTTCAAATCTAAAACACGTTAACTTATGATTTTTCAATGCTTAGACTCTAAATTTGTCAATCGGAGTGTAATTTGTTAAAATATCGAATTAGAACTTGCTCGTAAGTCCGAAATACGAAAAAATTCCAAGTACGAATTATCGGATGTCGATCCGATCGAATCCAAACCAATTTCAAATCCGAAACAGGCTAACTTATGATTTTTCAATGCCTAGACTCTAAATTTGTCAATCGGAGGCGAAATTGTTAAAATATCTAATCAGAACAAGCTCGCAAGTTCAAAATACGAAAAAAATCCAAGTATGAATTATTGGATGCCAATCTGATAATGATCCGATCGAATCCAAACCAATTTCAGATCCGAAACACGCTAACTTATGATTTTTCAACACTTGGACTCTAAATAAGTCAATCAGAGTATAAATTGTTAAAATATTTAATTAGAACTTGCTCGCAAGCCCGAAATATGAAAAAAATCCAAATACGAATTATTGGATGCCGATCCGATCGTATCCAAACCAATTTCAAATCCGAAACATGCTAACGTATGATTTTTCAACGCTTAGACTGTAAATTGGTCAATCGTTGCGTAAATTGCTAAAATATCTAATTAGAACTTACTCATAAGTCCGAAATACAAAAAAAATCCAAGCAAGAATTGTCGGATGCCGATCCAATGATGCGAATCCAAACTAATTTCAAATCTAAAACATGCTAACTTATGATTTTTCAACGCTTAGACTCTAAATTTATCAATCGGAGAAAAAATTATTAAAATATCTAATTAGAACTTGCTCGCAAGTCCGAAATATGAAAAAAATCCAAGTACGATTTGTCGGATGCCGATCCGATGACGATCCGATCGAATCCAAACCAATTTAAAATCCGAAACACACTAACTTATGATTTTTCAAAACTTAGACTCTAAATTTATCAATCGTTGCGTAAATTGTTAAAATATCATATTAGAACTTGCTCGCTAGCCCGAAATACAAAAAAAATCCAAATACAAATTGTCGGATGCCGATTCGATGACGATCCGATCAAATCCAAACCAATTTTAAATCCGAAACACGCTAACTTATGATTTTTCAACGCTTAGACTCTAAATTCGTCAATCGGAGCATAATTTGTTAAAATACCAAATTCGAACTTGCATGTAAGTCTGAAATACAAAAAAAAAACCAAGTACGAATTGTCGGATGCCGATCCGATGATGATCCGATCGAATCCAAAGCAATTTCAAATCCGAAACAAGCTAACTTATGATTTTTCAATGCTTAGACTCTAAATTTGTCAATCGGAGGCAAAATTGTTAAAATATCTAATTTGAACTTGCACGCAAGTCCGAAATATAAAAAAAATCCAAGTACGAATTGTCGGATGCCGATCCGATGATGATCCGATCGAATCCAAACCAATTTCAGATCTGAAACACGCTAACTTATGATTTTTCAACGCTTAGATTCCAAATTTATCAATCGGAGCGTAAATTGTTAAAATATCTTATTAGAACTTGCTCGCAAGCCAAAAATTAAAAAAAAATCAAAATATGAATTATCGGATGCCAATCCGATGACGATCCGATCGAATCCAAACCAATTTCAAATCCGAAACACACTAACTTATGATTTTTCAATGCTTGGACTCTAAATTCGTCAATTGGAGCATAATTTATTAAAATATCGAATTAGAACTTGCTCGCAAGTCTGAAATATGAAAAAAATCCAAGTACGAATTGTCAGACTCCGATTTGATGACGATCCGATTGAATCCAAACCAATTTCAAATTCGAAACACGCTCACTTATGATTTTTCAATGCTTAGACTCTAAATTTGTCAATCGGAGGCAAAATTATTAAAATATCTAATTAGAACTTGCTCGCAAGTCCAAAATACGATAACAATCTACGTACGAATTGTCGGATACCGATCCGATGACAATCCAATCGAATCCAAACCATTTACAAATCCAAAACACACTAACTTATGATTTTTTAACGCTTACATTCTAAATTTGTCAATCGGAGTGTAAATTGTTAAAATATCTAATTAGAACTTGCTCGCAAGCCCGAAATACAAAAAAAATTCAAAATATGAATTATCAGATAATGATCCGATGACAATCCGATCGAATCCAAACAAATTTCAAATCTGAAACACACTGACTAATGATTTTTCAATGCTTAGACTCTAAATTGGTCAATAGGAGCGTAAATTGTTAAAATATCTAATTAGAACTTGCTCGCAAGTCCGAAATATGAAAAAAATCCAAGTACAAATTATCGGATGCTGATCCGATGACGCGAATCCAAACCAATTTCAAATCTGAAACATGCTAACTTATGATTTTTCAATGCTTATACTCTAATTTGTTAATCGAAGGTGAAATTGTTAAAATATTTAATTAGAACTTGCTCGCAAGTCTGAAATACGAAAAAAATCTAAGTACAAATTGTCGGATGCCGATTCGATGATGATCCGATCGAATCCAAACCAATTTCAAATCTGAAACACGCTTACTTACGATTTTTCAATGCTTAGACTCTAAATTTGTCAATCAGAGCGTAAATTGTTAAAATATCTTATTAGAACTTGTTAACAAGCCCGAAATTGTAAAAATCTAAATACAAATTGTCGGATGCCAATCCGATTACGATCTGATCGAATCCAAACCAATTTCAAATCGAAAACACGCTAACTTATTATTTTTCAATGCTTAGACTCTAAATTCATCAATCGGAGGGCAAATTGCTAAGATATCGAATTAGAGCTTGCTCGCAAGACCAAAATACCAAAAAATGCCAAGTACGAATTGTCGGATGTCGATCCGATGAAGATCTAATCGAATCCAAACCAATTTCAAATCTGAAACACGCTAACTTATGATTTTTCAACGCTTAGACTCTAATTTCATCAATCGGAGGGTAAATTGTTAAGATATTGAATTAGAACTTGCTCGCAAGTCCGAAATATAAAAAAAATCCAAGTACGAATTATCGAATGCCCATCCGATGACGATCCGATCGAATCCAAACCAATTTCAAATCCGAAACATGCTAACATATGATTTTTCAACGCTTAGACTCTAAATTGTCAATCGGAGGCAAAATTGTTAAAATATCTAATTAGAACTCGCTCGCAAGTCCAAAATATAAAAAAAAATCCTAGTACGAATTGTCGGATGCCGATCCGATCATGATCCGATCGAATCCAAACCAATTTCAAATCCAAAACACGCTAACTTATGATTTTTCGAGGCTTAGACTCTAAATTTGTCAATCGGAGCATAAATTTTTAAAATATCTAATTAGAACTTGTTTGCAAGCCCAAAATACAAAAAAAATCCAAATATGAATTATCGGATGCCGATCTGTTGTCGATCCGATCAAATTCAAACCAATTTCAAATCCGAAACACACTAACTTATGATTTTTCAACGCTTAGACTCTAATTGGTCCATCGGAGCATAAATTTTTAAAATATCTAATTAAAACTTGCTCGCAAGTCCAAAATATGAAAAAAAATCTAAGTACAAATTGTCAGATGTCGATCTGATAACACGAATCCAAACTAATTTCAAATCCAAAACATGCTAACTTATGATTTTTCAACACTTAGACTCTAAATTTGTCAATCAGAGGTAAAATTGTTAAAATATCTAATTAATACTTGCTCGTAAGTTTAAAATACGAAAAAAATCAAAGTACGAATTGTCGAATGCCGATCCGATAACGATCCGATCAAATCCAAACTAATTTCAAATCCGAAACACACTAATTTATGATTTTTCAATGCTTAGACTCTAAATTTGTCAATTGGAGCGTAAATTGTTAAAATATCTAATTAGAACTTGCTCGCAAGCCTGAAATACGAAAAAAAAATCCAAATACAAATTGTCGGATGCCGATCTGATGACGACCCGATCGAATCCAAATCAATTTCAAATCCAAAACACACTAACTTATGATTTTTCAATGCTTAGACTCTAAATTGGACAATCGGAACGTAAATTGTTAAAATATCTAATTAGAACTTGCTCGCAAGTCCGAAATAAGAAAAAAATCCAAGTATGTATTGCCGGATACCGATCTGATAATGCGAATCCAAACCAATTTCAAATCCAAAACACGCTAACTTATGATTTTTTAACGCTTAGACTCTAAATTTGTCAATCGGAGGTAAAATTGTTAAAATATCTAATTAGAACTTGCTCGCAAGTCCGAAATACGAAAAAAATCCAAGTACGAATTGTCAGATGCCGATCCGAAGACGATCCGATCGAATCCAAACCAATTTCAAATTTGAAACACGAAAATTTATGATTTTTCAACGCTTAGACTCTAAATTTGTCAATCGGAGCATAAATTATGAAAATATCTTATTAAAACTTGCTTGCAAGCCCAAAATACAAAAATATCCAAATACGAATTGTCGGATGCCGATCCGATGATTATCCCATCGAATCCAAACTAATTTCAAATCCAAAACATGCTAACTTATGATTTTTCAATGCTTAGACTTTAAATTCGTCAATCGGGGTGTAATTTGTTAAAATATCGAAATAGAACTTGCTCGCAAGTCCGAAATACGAAAGAAAATCCAAGTACAAATTGTCGGATACCGATTCAATGATGATCCGATCGAATCCAAACCAATTTTAAATCCCAAACAAGCTAACTTATGATTTTTCAACGCTTAGACTCTAAATTTGTCTATCGGATGTGAAATTGTTAAAATATATAATTAGAACTTGCTCGTAAGTCCAAAATACGAAAAAAAATCCAAGTACGAATTGTCGGATGCCAATCCGATGACGATCCAATCGAATCAAAACCAATTTCAGATCCGAAACATGCTAACTTATAATTTTTCAACGCTTAGACTCTAAATTTGTCAATCAGAGCGTAAATTGTTAAAATATCTTATTAGAACTTGCTCGCAAACCCGAAATACGAAAAAAAAATCAAATATAAATTGTCGGATACCGATCCGATGACAATTTGATCGAATCAAAACCAATTTCAAATCCGAACCACGCTAAATTATGATTTTTCAAAGCTTAGACTCTAAATTCGTCAATCGAAGCGTAATTTGTTATAATATCAAAATAGAACTTGCTCGCAAGTCCGAAGTACGAAAAAAATTTAAGGATGAATTGTCGGATGCCAATCCGATGACAATCCGATCGAATCCAAACCAATTTCAAATCCGAAACATGCTAACTTATGATTTTTCAACGCTTAGACTCTAATTTTGTCAATCGAAGGCAAAATTGTTAAAATATCTAATTAGAACTTGCTCACAAGTCCAATATACGAAAAAAATCTAAGTACAAATTGTCGGATACCGAACCGATGACGATCTGATCGAATCCAAACCAATTTCAAATCCGAAACACGCTAACTTATAATTTTTCAACGCTTAGATTCTAAATTTGTCAATCAGAGCGTAAATTATTAAAATATCTAATTAAAACTTGCTCGCAAGCCTGAAATACGAAAAAAATCCAAATACGAATTGGCGGATGCCGATTTGATGACGATCCGATCGAATCCAAACCAATTTCAAATCCGGAACACGCTAACTTATGATTTTTCGACGCTTTGACTCTAAATTGGTCAATCGGAGCGTAAATTGTTAAAATATCTAATTAGAACTTGCTTGCAAGTCCGCAATACGAAAAAAATCCAAGTACGAATAGTCGGATGCCGATCCGATGACACGAATCGAAACCAATTTCAAATCCGAAACACGCTAACTTATGATTTTTCAACGCTTAGACTCTATTATAAGTATAAACTATTTTTTTAACAAATACATGTTAATTGCAGGATGTGCAACGTCAGGGGAAGAGCACCAGCGTTGGTGCCGGTCGGCGTATGGTGGTTGAGATAGGGCATGCAACTTCTCTCAGTTTTAGATTGTGTAAAACTAATTTTGTAATAAATATGTGGTAATTTTTTGGTCTCGTCTATAATTGTCTGGTATTAAATATTGTGGTGATTTGTGGTGTTAAATATGTGGTAATAAATATTTTGGTAATATTTGATTTAGTCAATTATGGTAATATTTTTATATATTGTGGTATTATTGTAAATTACAGGAATTTAATAAACAAATATTTTTTGTAATTTTTTAAAAAATATTCAAGTTTTATTACCAATGGATATTATAAATTCTGTCAGTAATAATAATCTATTTTTTAAAAAAAAAAATTCATATTTTACTGAAGGTAATATCATTTCCGTCGGTAATAAACTAATTTTCGCCGACGGCTATATATGTTCCGTCAATAATAATCTAGTATATTAACGACGGATTTAAGATCAACTGTCGGTGATAATCAAAGAGTATTACCGACGAACAACATATTTCTGTCGGTATTAATTATTAATACCGACGGAAATATTTTGTCCGTCGTCGGTTTTTTCCGACGCCTTTTTTCCTGACAGCCTAGCGACGGAAATATGTTCCGTCGGAAAAGATTATTACTGACGGAAATACAATTTTTTCGACGGATATATTACATCGGTAAAAACCTATTTTTTTGTAGTGACTTATATAGTTACATGAAGTTGAGTTAGATGGAAGTTTAAAAAAATGTTCAGTGAATGAAAAACATAGAAAATAGTTTGGAGATAAAATATTTGAGAATCAAACATTGTTTATCATGTTACCATATCGAATTTGTCGTCCTCGTTACATATACGCTCTCTCGCTGATTGTGGGCGCCCTCGCCAAATGTGGATCCCCCCCCCCCCCCCCCGACGAATTTGGGCGATCTCGCTGAATGTTGGTGGTGTGGGAAAATATTGACACCGCATCTAATTTTTTGTTGTCCAAACCAAATGTATAGTGTTTTGCCACCATAGACGAGAGTTGTAATTCCGAATGTCAGGACTTCTTCCGAATGTGAGCGTAGCCGACGAATTAGGCTGTTTTTGCCAAGTGTGGGATCTCCAACCAAATGTGGGTGCCCCAGCTGATTGTGGACATCGCCAACCTAATTTTGCCACCTCGTTCGAGTACCGACAGACAAGAGCATTATCACCGCTCATGAAATATTGTTACATTCCTCAAAATATTATTACCGCTCATGAAATTTTGTTATCGGCTCGAAATATTGTTGTCTTTCTCAAAATATTGTCATCGCTCGTGAAATGTTTGCCACCTTTGAAATATTATCAACTTCCTCGAAATACTGTCCCTGCCCTTGACATCTTATGTGTGCTAACAGGCATGAGCATTATGAGTTAGAGAATAGTTGAGCTCTCATATACGGGCTTCAAATCATAAAACTTGAAGTATGTCTTGTCTGTGTCATACTCAGCTACACCAAATTCATCCCTTTTTCTCATTTATCTCTCAAAGCTTTTACTTTCCTCTCAAAATGGGGAGACATCTTATGGACAAATGAGCAGAACACTCGGTGTGCACTCCTAGTGAAATAGTGGGAGTTCCAAGTCTTGGATTGACACATAGGAAGGAGGGAGGAAGGAGACTTGGATATTTATCACGGGAGGAAGGGAAAAAACTTGGATGGGGAGATCTTATAGCATAAGGCCATGGGGATGCCTATCACAACACGCCATACTGTAGGCTCCTGACCTTATCCTGTGGGGGCCACCACAAAACTTAGTGTGGTGCGCCGTGATAGGCATCCCCACATTGTTATGTGGTAAGACCCAACCCGTTGAATCCCATTGTGGGTCAGATTCCCTAATCTATCGGATAAGCATTGGTCCTTTGACACCCTGAGCAGGATGGGGAGTGTTCTAGGCACTTATATTGGGATGGACACCCCTACGGCAGCTGCAGTTGCGCACAAAGTCGGTGGGAGGATGAACTACGTCAGGATTTGTGTGGAGGTTAATGTAGAGAAGGCTCTTCGTGACGAAGTGGAGGCACGGACCACTGCGGGCATTCTCCTCTCTATACAAAAAGTTGAATATGATTGGAAGCTGACTCGTTGTCGAGCATGCCAATCTTTTGACCACAATAAGGACGTTTGTTTGGCTCACCCCAAGATCGCCTCCAATTGGAAGAAGCAAGGGATCCCTGCTATGCAACATCAGAAGCATTGGGTGCCAACTGGGAATACCTTTTGGCATCGTGAGGTAGGGGCAACTACTGTGGGGGAAAATCTTCGTGCCGACCCGAAGACCTTCGCAGCACCAGTCAATTGAAGTTGATATAGACTTCGAAGATCGTTGGTCGATCTGGTGATGGACGTTGCAGCTTTTGATATGTATATATAGAGATGCAATCAGAGAGAGTGTTTGACACGAGAAGTAATCTCGGAGTTCAGCCGAAGCCTACGTCTCCGTGCTATAGGGTGCAACCCGAATTCACTAACACTTTTCTCGAAGTAACCTCGACAGGCCGAGTGCTACTGAAGTCTCTTTGATCTCTTCAAAGACAAGAAGATGATCAAGTAGAGGTGAAGGGTGAGAAGATAGAAATTCCAGAGCTCTGGTTCTGAAAATCAAATCTCAGAGTGGAAATCAGAAATTCTGGGATCTTAGATTTCGATCCTTTTACATTCGAAGGCTCTGCTATTTATAGGATTCTCTGGTGGTAAATGGCGGTTTCTGCAGCCTCTGGGGATCCTCCAGGTAAATCTGGTGGGCCCCGCTACCGTCTTCTGGGGGATTCCGTAGGCTCTCGGTCCCACCAAGCGGGGTCGGTGGGTCCCGCGATAGTCCTCGTGGGCCCACCAGGCAGGGCCGGTGGGTCCCGTGGTGGTCCTCGTGGGTCCACCAGGCAGGGCCGGTGGGTCCCGAAGTAGTCTTCGTGGGCCCACCAGGCAGGGCCGGTGGGTCCCGTGGTGGTCCTTGTGGGCCCACTAGGCAGGGCCGATGGGTCCCGTGGTAGCCGGTAGACTTCTGCCAAAATTTGCACCCACAGTTACCCCCTCCAAGTTAGCTAGAGTTCGTTCTGGCTGACTTGGATTTGGTGCAAAAAACTGCAACCCCCTGTCACAAAAGACACGAAGGAACTTGTCGAAATATTAGTATAAAAAGGACTGATCGGTCAATTTTGACCGATCGGTCAAATTCAACCGGTCAAGGATTGGGTGATCGGTCAAAAGACATGGTTTTTTGACCGATCCAGTAGAAAATCGACCGATCGGTTGATTTTGGCCGATCAGTCAAGTTTGACCGATCGGCTAAAATCAGCCGGTCAAGGTTTGGGTGATCGATAAAAAACCTAAGTTTTTTGCCAGATCAAAATAGAAAATCGACCCATCGGTTGATTTTGGCCGATCAGTCAAGTTTGACTGATCGGCTAAAATCAGCCGGTCAAGGTTTGGGTGATCGGCAAAAAACCTAAGTTTTTTGCCAGATCAAGTAGAAAATCGACCGATCGGTTGATTTTGGCCGATCAGTCAAGTTTGACCGATCGGCTAAAATCAGCCGGTCGAGGTTTGGGTGATCGGCAAAAAACCTTAGTTTTTTGCCAGATCCAGTAGAAAATCGACCGATCGGTTGATTTTGGCCGATCAGTCAAGTTTGGCTGATCGGCTAAAATCAGCCGGTCAAGGTTTGGGTGATCGGCAAAATACCTAAGTTTTTTGCCAGATCCAATAGAAAATCGACCGATCGGTTGATTTTGGCCGATCAGTCAAGTTTGACCGATCGGCTAAAATCAGCCGGTCAAGGTTTGGGTGATCGGCAAAAAACCTAAGTTTTTTGCCAGATCCAGTAGAAAATCGACCGATCGGTTGATTTTGGCCGATCAGTCAAGTTTGACCGATCGGCTAAAATCAGCCGGTCAAGGTTTGGGTGATCGGCAAAAAACCTTAGTTTTTTGCCAGATCCAGTAGAAAATCGACCGATCGGTTGATTTTGGCCGATCAGTCAAGTTTGACCGATCGGCTAAAATCAGCCGGTCAAGGTTTGGGTGATCGGCAAAAAACCTTAGTTTTTTGCCAGATCCAGTAGAAAATCGACCGATTGGTTGATTTTGGCCGATCAGTCAATTTTGACCGATCGGTTAAAATCAGCCGATCAAGCCAAAGTTTTGAACCTGTATCTTCGAGGAAGTGGTATAGCTTGTTCTCTTTCTTTGATCTTTGGCAAAGTCTTGAATATCGATGGAGTTCAAAATTTTTTTTTTTTTTGCTTTTGCATCTTTGGTCTGTCTTGAATGGTTTCTCTGAACCGGCGGTCCGGCTCACTCGGACCGGTTGCTTGCTTGGACCGGTTGCTTGCTTGGACCGGTTTTCTGACGTTTCGTCTGGTCGCGACTGTTCGCCTGGTTTTGCGCTTGCTACGGATGGATGCCACGTGTACCTACAAAAACACGCGATTTGATATGGAGAAGACACGTGTCTTTTCGATTTGCGTACCTTTTTTACACTGGGTATATAAGTTTTTACTGGCTGTCATTTTTGCCTCACGCTTTCAGAAATTTTTCGAAGTCCAGACTCTTTGCTTCCCCTCTTTTGTTCTTCATTTCCTTTCGATCGGTCAAATGGCGTCTTCGGGCAGTTTGAAGAAGAGTGTTGTTCCTTCTAAGAGAAAGGGGAAGGAAGTTGTTGAGGAAACAACTGTCTCCAAGGCCGTGGTAAAGGCAAGGCCGAATTGATAGAGCTTGGCCAACTGGGCAAGAGGCACCAAGGAGTGGGATTCGCTTCTGCACCGTCAAGGCCAGAGCAGATCCCCAAGGCAAAGTTTGTCCTCCACCCTCAGCTACCTCTATCGGTGGAGCCAGAATTTGGGTATAACATGGGTGGCAAACTCACAGACGTGAAGAGGGAGAAACTGCAGAAGCTGCTAGCATGTTTTACTGAGGGGAAGGACCGGCCAGCGCTTCCGGGAATTCTGTCAGCTTTTGGTATTGACAGGCGGATAATCTTTGTCTCGTACGCGAGCAAGGAGCAAGTGATGGGAACTATCGTCACGATCGGCCAGCTCAACTGCGGACTGCGCCTTCCACTGCCTCCCTTCGCTGCGAGGTTATTGAACATTTCTGGTCTCTGTCCCGGGCAGGTGACTGGAAACTCCTGGAGGATCATCTATGCTTTCTGTCGCGTAGAGTCGGACTTCCAGGAGGAGCTGAGGGAATGCTATTCCAGCCTTCCCGATGGTGAAGAAGCTAGGATAGAGTTTGGATATTTCTTCTACCACTACCGATGGGCCTGGAGGAAAGATAGCCCATTCTATTATTTGACGGGTGTCTCTGCCCTCCGCCCGATCATCGATACCATTGGTTCCGACAAACTCTACACGGACTGGCCGCTGTCGGTGTCTGGTGCCTGGACTCCAATGTCAGTTCCTGAGGTTCCTCGGTACAAGGTACAGGAAGAGACAGACATGTTCTGTGCAGGAGGAGCTCTTGTGTGGCCTCCGGAGCAGGTGGGGGCTGTTGATAATCTCTTTCTGGAGTTGACCTGTGGGACTCGATCTTGGAAGCAGTTCTCGAACTGCCCGGTTCAGCATGGCAAGGCCAACCTTCTCCATCGATCGAAGCTTCGCTATGAAGATAATGAAGTTATCTACTCAGACTATGAGGAGGACCCTCAGTCTGGAAAAATTGTTAGAAAGCTTCGATTTGAGAAAAAAGTTTATGGAGCCAGGCGCAGCTTGCCCTCGGAGGAGAAGCTGGTAATTCCAAAGGGCCCGGCGAAGAAGAAGAGAAAAATCCCCATCAAACAGGAGGAGGATGAGGAGAAAAAGAAGGATGAAGATGAAGAAGAGGAGGTAGAGAGGGAGGAGGAGGGCGGAGATGAGGAGGATGTCACAGGCAGCGATGGGGAAGAAGACGGAGAAGATGGTGATGGCAGCGGCAGCGGCGAAGGAAATGGAGATGGTGATGATGAAGATGAAGATGATGATGGGGGTGGTGAGGAAGAGATTCCTCCCACCCCTATTGATGGTAGTCAAAGACATGGGGGTGGCGAGGAAGAAATTCCTCCCACCCCCATTGGTGGCGCTGATGAAGATTCGCAGCCGATCCGTATAGACGAGGCAAAGGCTCGTAAGATGGAGGGGGTAATGGACGCAACGGGCGATGGCCCTAAAGTGATTCCTACCTACAACTTTGGGGAGCTGAGAAAGAACCCTCTGCGCTTCAAGATTAAGTTATCGGGGAGTGGTGGGGTTGGAAGCAACCCCACACCTCTCGATCAAATACCTCCCGATGTCACCCGTCTCGAAGGGGCGACAACAAGTGGGGGTGTGGAGGTTGAATAACCCCCACTCCCTTCACGATCTCTGGCGAAGGAAGTTGCTGCTATGGTGGCAGGGCTCACCTCCTCGAGTGGGCAAGAAGACGAAGGGGGAGCATCACCTCCTCGAGATGTTCCATCTCCTGTTCACTTGGAGAGAGGAAGCCGGGTGGGTGATGCTATTCCTCATCCTTTGCCAGAGCCAACCCCCAGCAAGGAGAAATCGACCCCCAAGGGTAAGAGCTCCGACCGCGGGAAGGGAAAAGCTCCTCAGGTCGAGGCTTCAGGTATTTGTACTAACTTCACTTGATTGCCTTGCCGTTGAAACTCGAAAATATTCTAACACTTTGAATTTTTGTCGATTGCAGGTACGCCTGCTGGCTCGACTCCGAAGATGAAGAGTTTGGGTGATGTTGACATCAACCACCCTACTAGCGTGATTCGGAAGCTCTGCAATCTTCCAGAAGCTACTTTTGAAGAAGCCTTCGATCGACTAGATATAGTGGTATGTGCATATGCTCGATCAATTATTCGAATTGTGTCTTTGAGATAATTCTAACTCTTTGTCCATCTGCAGACTGGAGCCTGTTTGAGAATTGCAAGCAAGCTCTCCAGGAAGGCAGGAGAACGAGAGGCCGCCTCTGAGGTGTCTCGTTTGACAGCTGAACTGAAGGCTGTGAGCGAGGAGAGAGAGAGGCTGAGGGAGCTCTTGACTTCGAAGAAGACCTCTCTCAAGGCCAAGATTGAGGATCTTCGCAAGGGGAAGCTGGAGATCAAGGGGCTGTAGGACCGTTGCGAGGCGCAGAGTCACGAACTCGAGTCCTTGAAGAATCGGATCGTCAAGGTTGAGGACGTGTCCTGTGGTCGCGCCAACGAGATCAAGGAGCTGAAAAATCAACTTGCTGCTCAACACGCTGCTTTTACTGCCAAAGAGGAGACTTCCAAGAAGGCGTTGGAGCATACGTTGTCTGAGTGCAAGAGTTACAAGGAAACAGCTGAGAAGGCGGCGGAAGCACTCAGGATCCATGCAGCTAGCGTCCGATCTTCCAAGGCCTCAGTGGCGAGCAAAGCTCGTGCTGGATCTGAGGGAGAGAAGTCGCGCGCGCAAAGTGTGGCCAAGCCTTGAGATCTTCTATCTTCTTTTTTGTCGTTTGAACTTGTAAACTCTCGATATGTAACAGCTTACTCCTGTACTTGACAAATTTTGATAATAATAGAAATCTTTGATGTTTGAAGATTGAATGTCTCGTTGAATGCCTTTGAATGTTGTGCTTGAATGTTGTGTCCCGAATGGCATTGGAGTGTTGAATAGGTACAAACACTTGAATGTGAGGGGTTGAGTTGCAACTTAAACACCCAAACCTGTTAGACGATATGGAATTTGATTGAAATTGAATTTTGAAAGTTGAAGGTCATTTTAACATATGGCAGTAAGGGGTTGAGTCGCAACTCTAACACCCAAACTTGTTAAAAGACTGGGTAACTTGAATATGGTCAGTTTTTAACATTTGCTAGTAAGGGGTTGAGTCGCAACTCTAACACCCAAACTTGTTAAAAGACCTGGTAATTTGAATATGGTCAGTTTTTAACATTTGATAGTAAGGGGTTGAGTCGCAACTCTAACACCCAAACTTGTTAAAAGACTTGGTAATTTGAATATGGATAACTTGAAAACTGCTTCAGAACTTGAATTGTAAAGCTGAACACTGGCACATTTGAATACTTGAAAGAGAACTTTATTTATCACAGAATTTACATCATGGATAGAACATCTTGAGGTGTCTAGAATTCCAAGCTCGAGGCAATCTATCTCCTTCTGGTGTGATCAGTCTGTAAGAACCTTTGCCTCCTATTGATTCAATGATATATGGACCTTCCCAGTTGGGAGCAAGCTTCCCACTGCTGTGTTCTTTAGTATTGTAAAAAACTGCTCTGAGAACTAGGCTACCCACTGGGAACTGTCTCTTATAGACTTTCTCATCGTAGGCTCTTTTGATCTTCTGCTGGTACTTGGCCATACGAAGGGAGGCTTGATCTCGTAGTTCTTCTGAGAAGTCTAGATCATTGATTCGTAGTTCTTCGTTGATTCCTTCTTCAACTGCTTTGGTCTTCAAAGTACTTGATATATTTTCTGTTGGGAGTACTGCTTCCGATCCATATGCTAGGCGAAAGGGTGAGAACCCTGTTGATCTTCTCGGAGTTGTGCGATACCCCCAAAGAACTTCAGGTAGGACTTGCTCCCACAATCCTTTCTTGTTATTGAGTTTCTTCTTGAGTATACCAAGTATAGCTCTATTTGAGGCTTCAGCTTGACCATTGCATTGAGGATATCTTGGAGTTGAATAGAATAGCTTGATACCGTTGCTCAGACAGAACTCTCGGAATTTGTCGGAGTCAAACTGAGCTCCATTGTCAGCAACGAGAACTTGAGGTGTACCGAACCTTGAGAAGATGTTGTGCCGAATGAATTTGATCACTTCATCGTCAGTCTCTCGGAAGAGGGGCACAGCTTCAACCCACTTGGTGAAGTAATCAGTGGCCAGCAATAGATACTTCTTCTTGCTCGGAGTTGGAGGGAAAGGACCCGGAAATCTAACCCCCATTGATGGAAAGGCCAGGGACTTGATAATTGATGAAGTTCATCTGCAGGGAGATGGATAGCTCGAGCGTGCCGTTGGCAAGGCTCGCACCTTTGAATAACTTGTTGAGCATCCCTTGCCATTGTTGGCCAGTAGTACCCTTGTAGCTTCGTCTTGGCTTCAAGAGATCTTCCTTCCGAATGATTTCCACAAGCTCCAGAGTGGATATCAATCAGGATTGCCTGTGTTTGTTCGGGACCAAGGCATTTGAGCAACATTTCGTTGTGAGATTTGAAGTATAGATCTTCTCCTTGTAGAATGTAGCATGGGAGCTTCCTTTGAACTCTTCGGGCTTGATTTGGATCTTCCGGCATTTTGCCATGCTTGAAGAAGTCGAAAATTGATCGTCTCCAGTCTTCAAGATGATCTCCACCCCCAGATCCTTTTGTAGTAGTAAGGATCTGTTGATCGGGGGTGGTCTTGGGCACTTCTTGATAATCGATCTGTATTTGCCTTCCTCCGAGTGAGTCTCCAAGAACTGAGGCAGCATTGGCTAAGGCATCTGCTTCTCGGTTCTCTGCTCTGGAGATTTGAATGAATTCAGCGCCAGTAAAACGTTGTTGAAGACGTCGTACTAAGGCCAAGTAGAGTTGCATTCTTTCTTCTCGAGCTGTGTACTCTCCATTGATTTGCCTTATGATCAATGAGGAATCGCTGTAGACGATGATTCGATCTACCCCCAGAGATTCCGCCATTTCGAGTCCGGAAATGAGTGCTTCATATTCAGCTTCGTTGTTGGTGGCATTAAACCCAAGGAGAGTGGCCTTCTGGAGATGATCAAGTTCAGGGGATATTAAGACTATCCCAGTTCCCGAACCGATCGAACTTGAAGCTCCATCAGTATAAAGCTTCCATGGAGGAGTTGCAGTAGTAGCTTCGAGATTTGGATCAATTTTTGTTGCAAGGTTGATCGGAGTATTGTCCTCCTCTTCCAAGCGCATGTCGATATATCAAGTTATGGGGTCTTCAACTGGAAAATCAGCTAGAAAATCAGCAATAGCTTGACCTTTGATAGAAGTGCGAGATTCGAACTGAATCCCCAGAGAGCTCATTTCGATCACCCATTTGGTCATTCGACCAGCTCGACCAGCTTTGTCAATGATATCTTTGAGCGAGTGCTCTGAAACAACAGTGATCTGGTGGGAAACGAAGTACGGTTGGAGACGACGTGATGCAGTGAGTAAGGCCAGGATAACCTTCTCAGTTTTTGAATAGCGAGTCTCAGCTGGAAGAAGAGTGTGGCTTATGTAATAGACTGGATGTTCGATGCCATCTCTTCTACTAACTAGGACTGCGCTGATTGCTTGATCGGTCACGGCAAGATAGAGCCACAAGTCTTCTGATGGAAGTGGAGCAGTTAGGATAGGAGCTTGCACCAGATATTTCTTGATGCTTTGAAAAGCTTCTTCGCAAGTTGAACTCCACCCTGAAGTATCCGCCTTCCGTAGTTTGTCGAAGAGAGGTTTACATTTGTCAGAAGACTTTGAGATGAACCGATTGAGGGCAGCAAGTCTTCCAGTGAGTCGCTGCACCTCCTTTCGATTGGTAGGTGATGGCATGTCGAGGATAGCTCGAATTTGATCGGGATTGGCTTCAATGCCCCTCCTGGTCACAAGATGACCCAGGAATTTGCCAGATTGAACTCCGAAAGCGCACTTGGCAGGATTGAGTTTCATTCGATACTTTCGAAGGACTTGGAAGGTTTCTGCCAGATCAGACAGATGACCCTTTCGACTGGAGCTTTTAGTAAGCAGATCGTCTACATAGACTTCGACATTGCGGCCGATCTGGTCTTCGAACATCTTGGTGACTAGCCTTTGATAGGTAGATCCAGCATTTTTGAGACCGAATGGCATTACATTGTAGCAGTAGAGACCTCGGCTAGTCATGAAGCATGTCTTCTCTTGATCATCCGGATGAAGCGGGATTTGATTATATCCAGAATACCCATCCATGAAAGACAATAGCTCGTGGCCAGCTGTGGCATCGACGAGTCTATCGATCCTTGGCATGGGAAATGGGTCTTTGGGACAAGCCTTGTTGAGGTTGGTGAAGTCGATGCAGACTCTGACTTTCCCATTCTTCTTCGAAACAGCAACAATGTTAGAGATCCAAGTAGGATACTCTACTTCACGGATGAAGCCTGCTGCGAGTAGCTTGGTGATTTCTTCTTGAACAGCAACTTGCAGCTCTGGTCGGATGGTGCGTGGCTTTTGCTTGACAGGCTTCATTTCTTCTTTGATCGCAAGTCGATGGCAAGCGTCATCTGGATTGATACCAGGCATGTCTTCGAAACACCAAGCGAAGACGTCGATATTGGACTGGAGGAAGGATACCATGTCTTGCGCTTCTGCATCGCTAAGACCGGTACCAATGAAAGTTTGTCGAGGGAGATCTCCGCTGCCTATGTTGATCGGGATGATTTCTTCTATTGAAGGTGATGCTTCCCATTCGATTGGTGGAGGTTCGGTCAGCGGAATCTCCTTTGATTGCTATTTGGAAGAGGGACCAGCTTCTTCTCGTGGTCGCTTTGGAGGAGCAATGTTGATCTTTCGATCTGTCTTAGCCGTAGCAGCCTCACAAGACCTTCTAGATTGTTGATCACCTCGAATGCAGACGATGCCTTCTCCAGTTGCAAACTTAAGTAGTTGATGGTAAGAGGAGGAGATAGCATTGATCTGGTGGAGGAAAGGTCGCCCAAGGATGGCGTTGTAACTGGAGACCCCTTCGACAATGGCAAACCTCACCGAGACTCGAGTCTCTCGGTTGAGGTCCAGAGTGAATCTCGATTCGCCCACTGTGATGCTTTGTTCGCCGTTGAAGCCAGTGATCACGGTCGGGACGACGTCGAGACTTTGATATTTATGTCCCAGACGTTTGAAGCAGTCTGAGAACATAATGTCGATAGAACTCCCAGTGTCGATGAGGATCCGATTGACGGTACTTCCGTCGATGATGAGTTTCAAAACCAGGGGGTCTCGATGTAGAGTATGAACTCCTTGAAGATCAGTGTCATTGAAGACGATGGACGGCCAAGCAAGACCTTCGATGGGCTTCTCGATCCAGGTATCTTCTTTATTTGCAGTAGATCGAACATGGAAGATGCGCCGAATCTGCCGATCGACTTCTTTCCCGGTCACTGCTTGGTTGTGCAGTGATCCATGAATGCCAAAGATATTGGCATTCACGGTGAGAGATGATGGGTTGGAAGAGATTTGATGAATCCAACACACTTCTTTCCCCTTTGCAGAGGTTCGACGTTGATCGTGCCCATTGCTGACGAATTCTTGAAGGTGGCCCTCTCGCAGCAAGTCTTCAAGATGGAACTTCAACCGATAGCACCGGTCGGTGGAGTGGCCGTGACTTCGATGGAATTCGCAGTAGACTGTTTTGTCTGCTGTGAATTTGGAGTTTGGCTGAAGAGGATTGGGCCTCCGTAGATACACGTCGTGTTGAATGCGGTCGAGTATTTGTTCGACGGGTAAATTCCACTCAGTGAAAGTAGTCTTCGTCGGAGATCGACGCCCATCATTCTTTGATCTTTTGTTGGCCGGAGGGGCTGCTGCTTCAGCGTTGTGAGCCTTTGCAGCATACTTAGGAGCTTCTCTTTCAGCAGGCCTTCTCTTAGTTTCTCGCCCTTTCCGAGCGACTTGATCGTCTTCCACCTCAATCTCCCTCTGGATTCGATCAAACATTGCACCCAGAGAAGGAGGGGGATTGCGGATGAAGTCGTTGTAAATGTGTAGATCGAATCGGAGAGCGTTCTGGAAAGCCAACATGATGGCTCCATCATCCAGATGTCTTCCAGAGAGGGCAGCGTGCTCGTTGCGAAACCTCTTAGTGAAACTTCGGAGAGTCTCATCAGCACCCATCCTTAGCCGATAGAGAGAGTCCAGCTTCTTCTCGGGCTTTAGATTGAGCTGATAATGCTGCACAAAGAGTTTAGCCAAAACATCGAACTGGGTGATGGACCCAGCTCGGAGATTGTGATACCAGTCGAGCGACGGCTCATCGAGACTTCCTGCGAAGGTGCGGCAGAGCACGTTGTTTTCTTCTTCGTGCGGCGTTAAAGCTTGCTTGAATACGAGGATGTGGAGAGTAGGATCTCCTCGGACGCAGTTGAATTTGGGGAGGATAGGAGTTCTCCATCCCTTCGGGAATGTTGATTCGAAAAGGCTTCGATGTAGAGGCCCGGCAGAGGAATACCCGTCCCTACGACCATGTCCTCGACCTATAGGTGGGTCAAGAGGCAAGATCGCAAGGTCTTGCTCATGCGTTGAAGTATTTGCCGGTTGTAGTCGGTGTCGAAGGTCCGGTCCAAGTCCACGTTGAAGTGGAATGGATGGGGAAAGTCGGCTCTTTGAAGGAGCGCCTTTCATTTGGTGCTTCCTTGGTATGTTGAGCTTTGAAAGTGTCCTCTTGTCGCAGTTGCGGCCTGAAGAAGATTGGGAAGACTCGTCATCGAGACGGTCCCAAACACTCTGCTTCCAGGGGGTAGCAGAGGGAGTTGGATCACGTCGAATCCTCTCGAGGGCAGCAGTACCCATTGACCTCCGTTGCTCAGAGTGAGTCGAATGTCGAGGAAGATCGACCCTCTCACTTGTAGAGGGGATAGGAAGAGCGATCCCAGCCTCAGACGCTGCCTTCTTCAGAGCATCCCTCTCAGCGGTGAGGGTGGCGTTTTGCTTTGCCAATTGGAGGAGTTGGAAATCGACCGCCAAAATTTGGTAGGTTGATGGAGGGTCTTCAGCTGGAGCTGGTGTTATTTGCCCAATCGACTGTCGCGCGGGGTGGGCGATAGGTCGATCGACAGATCTGCCACTCCCTGAACGAACCCCCATCTCGGGGACAGCAAGGGGCTATCCGAAGTTGAGCCTTTGACTCATTGAACGAGTCTCAGGACGAGGTTGTTGTTGAGTATTACTTCCTTCTGGTTGACCTTGATGTTTTGTCCTCGCCATTCAGAGAGCGAAAGGTGCAACGAGAGTGCCGCTCGATCAGTTGTCTGATCAACCGAGAGGGCGAGGAAGTTTGACTATCAAGATCGGTTGTAGGTTCAACCGGTCAAGTAGTAGAGAGCTCGACTTTTTGCTCGGATCCCACAGACGGCGCCAAACTGTGGGGGAAAATCTTCGTGCCGACCCGAAGACCTTCGCAGCACCAGTCAATTGAAGTTGATGTAGACTTCGAAGATCGTTGGTCGATCTGGTGATGGACGTTGCAGCTTTTGATATGTAGATATAGAGATGCAATCAGAGAGAGTGTTTGACACAAGAAGTGATCTCGGAGTTCAGCCGAAGCCTACGTCTCCGTGCTATAGGGTACAACCCGAATTCACTAACACTTTTCTCGAAGTAACCTCGACAGGCCGAGTGCTACTGAAGTCTCTTTGATCTCTTCAAAGACAAGAAGATGATCAAGTAGAGGTAAAGGGTGAGAAGATAGAAATTCCAGAGCTCTGGTTCTGAAAATCAAATCTCAGAGTGGAAATCAGAAATTCTAGGATCTTAGATTTCGATCCTTTTACATTCGAAGGCTCTGCTATTTATAGTATTCTCTGGTGGTAAATGGCGGTTTCTGCAGCCTCTGGGGATCCTCCAGGTAAATCTGGTGGGCCCCGCTATCGTCTTCTGGGGGATTCCGCAGGCTCTCGGTCCAACCAAGCGGGGTCGGTGGGTCCCGCGATAGTCCTCGTGGGCCCACCAGGCAGGGCCGGTGGGTCCCGTGGTGGTCCTCGTGGGTCCACCAGGCAGGGCCGGTGGGTCCCGAAGTAGTCTTCGTGGGCCCACCAGGCAGGGCCGGTGGGTCCCGTGGTGGTCCTCGTGGGCCCACTAGGCAGGGCCGGTGGGTCCCGTGGTAGCTGGTAGACTTCTGCCAAAATTTGCACCCACAACTACTGAAGCTCCGTTAGATTCCTTGCATGATCTATTGGCTACTAATCCATGGATAAGTGTAGGTTCTAAGCGTAAAGGAAAGGGTCTAGTGATCCTCAATGTTGCTGGGCGAGGGAGTGGTTCTCGGTTTGATGTGTTGGGATCAAGGGCAAGTGGTGATTTTGATGATGTTAGTGGTGCTGGTGCTGAAATTGCAGCTTCTGCTACTCAGGCTGCTAATGATGCTGACACAGCTAAGGCTACTACTTTTGCTGATGTTACGTTGGCTGTGGGTGTTGCAGTGATTGGTGTAGTTCAAGGTGGTGCTGATGATGCTGCAAATGCTATCTTTGTTGTTCGTAATGCAGCTGTTACAAAGATGGAAGGTGTTGTAACAACTGAAGGTTTGAGAGCTAGTGGCTGTGCTGAAGCTGTTGTAATGCAAGCAATGCCTGATGTTACACGAGGGGCTCCTGTTACACATGAGTTTGATGCTAGGCGACCTGAGGATGATGTTACATGAGAAGTTGCTGATGTAATGTTCTCTGGAGGCACTACAAATGCTAGTGTTACACCACCTGATGGTGATCCTAGCGTAACAATGGAAGAGACTGTTGTTACGCTAGCGACTGGCACTGTTACACCAGAGACTGCAGGGGCTGTTACGCAAGCAGAGAGTACATCAAGTGAGGGGGAGAGACCGATCGTTTTAGTTCTCACTAGTGGGAGTGGGGTCTTAGTTGGAGGTGCTAAGAAGTATACTAGTCGGCGGAGCCAACGAGAGGGAAGTCACAGTATTATTATTCCTGCTCTTCAACAAGCTCATCGGAAGGCCTTGGCTCAGGGTGTAGCGGGGCTAGCTGGAGGGCAGGCATTAGGTGAATCGCAGGAACCCTGTAGTGACCTTGGGGAGGATTGTCCATACCGAGACGAAGCGAACGATGGTCCTCATCCTCCAGATCCATTTGCTCAGTACAAGAAGTTGACCCCTCATCTTGCCAACTTCCCCTCTATTCTTACCATACCAAATCCAGCACTGGAATCCTCTTCCCGAGCCAAATAATCTTGGCCAAAAGGGTCAATCTGATAGGGTTACAAGGAATAAGGGGGCTAGTTAGTTAGTGAGGGCACTCGTTGCTTTTCGCACTCTGGATATGTCTTAGGTATGGTATTCAGACTTGCATGGTGTTTAATCGCTCTTGACAGGGGGCTACCATGTTTGTCTGTTCCCCATGAAGGATGAGTTAGGGTTTTGATTTTTGGGATGTAGGTAGGTCCTTAGGTGCCGGTGTGTGGCCCTATTTGGTCTGGTGTCCTGCTTACTCACCTAGAGTTAAGTTGGGGTCTGTAACCGCTCTTGTTTTTCATTTATATATTCGTTTTTTATCCCTCAAAAAATAAAAAAAAGACCCAACCCGTTGAAATTTCTCCATGGAGGAAGGGAGAGAGGACTCCTTTAATTCGGGACGGCGATAAAGAACAGGCCACTCTTGGTTGGCTTTCTCCTTCCACTTCTTATTATTCCTTGTACACGCCAGCCACCCCTGTAATACCAACAAAAGTATCTCCAAACATGTGTTGGTTTAACGTGTCAGCACGACAAAGTTTGTCCGGCTACTATCAAAACATGTATACGGAGTTGAAATGTTTTCTATAAGAGCAATGCTATGCATGCACAGCCGTGTTTGCATAGGCTGCATCCTCGCCACAGGAGCTGTGGAATTGGAACGGTGTTTTAGGTTTAGTCCCACATCAGCTAGGGGAAAGGGCGGTGGTGCCTTCCTATACCCTTCATGGACATCCCCTTACGATCCGGGTTTTGGGGCGAAAGAGTATCTAATAGTGGTATCAGAACGAGGTTCCGTCCAGCCTCGCTTCGGGAGGGGCCAAGTTGTGCATTTTCCCATTCCGCACGAGAGGGGGTCGTCAGAGTCTGTTCAACCTTAGCCTTGTGGTGTTCCACATCATGACATGAACTATATCGGGGGGGAGAGAAGCAGTACCTGCGGCCTCTCCCCGAGCTCGACTACTTTTCCCATGGACCTCTCTCTCCCTTGTAAAGATCTCCAAGAGGGGTGGGACTGCTCAGCTGATCTTCTGTGTACCTGCCTACATATCACATCCCACCCTCTTATATAGAGGTAGGGTGTTAGCGGCCGTTGTGGATGGAAATCCTAATCCCATAGACACAAAGATGGGATCAATGGATCCCACCCTGGGCCAATTACCACTCAAGCTTCTCATGCCCAAAGAGATAGAGATGGGGTCTCCCATACCTATCCTCTCTCATCCCGAGATTAGGCAATGGGCCGAACACAAGGGTTCCAACAATGGCCCCCCTACATCGAGTGTCTTGGCTATCTTAGAAGCACGATAAGGGGGAAAACCCTCGCACTAAATCACATTTTCCTCAGATCGTGCACTGACAAGCTAGGCGTCGAACCCGTGGTGCCATTCTTGGGCATAGAAAACTAGGAAGAAAGAGGGTGATGGCACAACATGCTCCGTGTGCTAACACATAGCACGAATCCTGAAGCAAGCTTGCAACAGAGATAAAGTAGCCCATAAAATTTTTTTCTACCTTCAGAGAAAGGAGCCATGACAACACACATAAAAGAGAGAATACTATTTTCCTTGATTGATTTCTGTTGAGTTTAACAAAGCATATTTAGAGGATGGATGAGATCTTCTAATACCTCTGTGGGCATCGAAATTAGCCCACGGGTCAAACCCGACTTGCACACGTAAAACAGGCCCGCACACAACGGCCCCCGGGTCGAACCCAACCCGCACACATAAATCGGGCCCACACACAAAGACCCGCATGCAAAACCTGGCCCACACATAACGGCCCACATGCGAAACCTGGCCCACACACAACGGCCCGCATGCGAAACTTGGCCCGCGCACAACGGCCCGCATGCGAAACCTGGCTCGCACCCAACGGCCCGCATGCAAAACCTGGCTCGCACCCAACGGCCCGCATGCGAAACCTGGCTCGCACCCAACGGCCCGCATACGAACTTAGCTCGCACACGTGCTATGTAAATCCTTATGGCTCATCCAAAGCAAACGGGTCCCACCGGACCCACAACTCGAACACAAAAAGGGGGGCCCACCGGCCCCCCCTCCTTGAAAACCGTGCCCCCCTCCCCATGGGGAGGTGGGGCCGGCCATAAAGAAAAAGAAAAGAAAAAGAAAAAAAAAGAAAGAAAAAGAAAAAGAAAAAGAAAAGAAAAAAAATCCTAACTGCCTCGATGTGGGGGGAGGTGGCGTGGACGTCTACGCAGCCGTAGATCCGCGACGATCGCTCGATCCGACGGACAAGATGATGTCGTGTCGCCATGCGATCCGGAAGGTGCAAAGATGACGACGTATCTTCAAAGATCAAGTCACATCTATCCCGTAACCACCCCAACTAAAAAGGAGGGGATCGAGTTTGTTTCCTAAAATAAGGGGACCATATCTTGATGGTTATGAGGAGAGATATTGGATGAAACAAAAAGATTTCAGCCATATCTCTCCCAACCGCCCTCCTTTGCTTATAAATAGAAGGGGTGGGGGAAGGCACAAGAGGTCGAAAAAGCTGAAGATGAAAGGGCTCTACAAGAGAAGCTCCAACGCTTGAAGACCAAAGGCTTCACGAGGCACGGTAAGCACGTCCTACAGGAATCCTTGTCCCTTCAAGTCCTCATCAACATGAAGACCTTGCACTCAAAGATCAAAGCTTCGACTCCTTGCACGAAGAAGAAAGCTTGGAGAAGAAGACCCGGAGTCGTCGTCACCCCGACTTCTCCAACGATCTTCATCAACTCCGAAGACGCCATAAACAAAGGCTGGAGAAGAAGATCGAAGCCGACACCACCCGTCGTCTTCAACAAAGGCATCGACTCCTCGCACGAAGAAGAAAGCTTGGAGAAGAAGCCGGTGCTACCCCTGTCGTCTTCGTCAACAAAAGCCGACGCCACAATCGTCGCACGAAGATCGGTGCTACCCCCGCCGTCTTCATCAATAAAAGCCGACGCCACAACCGTTGCACGGAGATCGGTGCTACCCCCGCCGTCTTCATCAACAAAAGCCGACGCTACAACCGTCGCACGAAGATCGGTGCTACCCCCACCGTCTTCATCAACAAAAGCCGACGCTACAACCGTCGAGAAAGCCAGAAGAATAAAGAAGTCTCGAAGAAGTAGCGATCGCCGTTCGAGAAGAAGATCGAGTCAAAGCTAAAGCCAAAGCCAACGCAAGAAGCCAAAGCAAACACATCGGTAAAGCCCACGCCAAAGCAACGCACGTGCCAAAGCCGAGCAACTACGACGGTCACGAGAAAAGCACCGCACGTTCTAGCCGATACGACGCGAAGTCTGGAAAAACTAAAGCATCGGAAACCTCTACCCACCTACGTTCAAGCGCAAGCGCCAAAGCAAAGCAAAAGCCAGAGCCACGCCAAAGCCAAAGCCGACGCTAAAAGCACGATCGACACCGCGAACCGACGATCAAGGACGCCAAGGTCTAGCAAGGATCGAGGAAGACACGAAGATCGAGAAACAAAGCCCAAAACCTCCCTAGCCGAGAAAGCGCGAAGCACGAACGGGACAAAATCAACGGCCGATACTCCTTAGCCTCTCAAGAAACCCTCACCCTGTAAAGACCTCTGTCCTGGGCAACCCCTTTAGAGCTCTCGTACGAATACCATGTGGAGACGCGGATCAAAGGGACCTTTCAGAGGATCTCTCCCACAATCTCCTAATCAAATATTCGCTGCACCCGGACTCGCCACACCCGAGCCCCCGGGTCCCGGCATTTGTAATCTCGTGTGATTCGCAATAAAGATGACCCGTATCTTTTTTCTGCGCACACAGATTTTTGGCACGCCTGGTGGGACCTCCTCTCCTTTTCATCCGTACGTTTGAAGGAGTTGCTTTAAGTTCGCCATGGCCGAAACGAACGATGATATGTTTGCTCGAACAAGCCTTTCACCTATCGCCGAGTCTTCATTACTCCAACATGGCGATCCAGAAAATCCGGAGAACAACGTTCTCTCGGTAGTACGCGTCTACACTCGGCGTACTCAAACTCTTGCAGACTTCTTCACGCCAGAAACTGCTACCGAAGATGCTCACCAAATCGCTAATGAGGCCTTGGTGCATGAAGAAACAAGCATCGATCCTGGAAGTCAGTTCCAGAAATTTGGGGAGGTCCAGCCCCAACCCGGAGCCCATTCGGGTTCTCCAATGGACATTGCACCTCCTTTACAGGGGGCAAACGTCCGTCATCAAGCAGAACCAAGTCGGCGCCACTAGGTCTCCGACGATGATGGCGAGGATGCAGGCATGCAACATCGAGACGTCCTACAACATCATCCTCCGTTCGCTCTCCAGCTCCAAGTCATGCAAATAGGTGAACATATGGCGCAAATCACCCGACTAATGGAAGAGAAGGATTGTCACATCAATACCTTGCTTCAAAGGCTAAGTGCCAGGGATACCGCAACATTCAATCAACCTCCTGCTTCTCCAGCAGCTGCTCCGGCTCCGTCTCCAACTCCCGCTCCTGCAAAAGTTATTCCGGCAATGCTAGCGACTACTCCCACACTCTCCTCAGCTCTTGTGCCAACGGAGGTCGTTTCTCCCATGCCGGTCTCGATGGCCGTGCAACCTTCAACGATAGCAATAATAAATGCCCAGCAAATACAAGCATTGGTGGCCGACATGATGCGTTCCCACGGTGGTAATCTACCGCCGATTACGGCTGCATACTCAAAGCCTTACACCATAAGGATCCAACAGTTGTGCTTCCCTACCGGGTTCCAGCCGCCAAAGTTCCAACACTTCGACGGAAAGGGCAATCCAAGGCAATACATTGCTCACTTTGTCGAAACTTGCAATAACGCCAACACATACGGCGAAGAGATGGTGAAGCAGTTCGTTCGCACCCTCAAAGGTAATGCTTTTGACTGGTACGTTGACCTTCCTCCAGCATCCATTGATAGCTGGGATCAAATGGAGAGGGAGTTCCTCAAATGCTTCTACAGCACTCGGTGCATCGTCAGCATGACCGAGCTTACTGCCACCAAGCAAAGGAAAGATGAGCCAGTGATCGACTACATCGATCGTTGGAGGAACCTTGTGCTAAACTCGCGAGATCGCTTGTCTGAAGACTCGTCCATCGAGTTGTGCACCCAAGGCATGCACTGGGGCTTGCTCTACATCCTCAAAGGGATCAAGCCTCGGTCCTTCGAAGAACTGGCGACTCGGGCTCACGACATGGAGCTCAGCTTAGCAAATCGCGGGGACTCAAAGGCCAAAGCCTTCCTGAAGGTGGAAGAGGAGGACGAACCGGCGACATCAAAGCAAGTCAACATCACCGACCTCGATTCGACTTCCAAACCACTCAAGATCGGTGGCAAGCCGGACAAAGGCAAAGGGGCCGCCATACCACCTCCTCAGCCTCAACGGCCACCAAGGATGACTCTCGAGGAGCTTGAAGCTAAGGAGTATCCCTTCCCAGACTCGGAAGTTTCCTCCATGTTCGATCAGTTATGCAAGAAAAGATGATCGAGCTTCCGCCACCAAAAAGGCCGGAACAAGCACATCGAGTCAACGATCCGCTCTTCTGCAAGTACCACCGGATGGTCAGCCATCCCATCGAGAAGTGTTTTGTCTTCCAAGATAAGATCATGGCACTCACCAAGCAAGGAATAATCGAGATCAACTCTGGTGATGTCGTCGAGTCAAATATGACGTCAATCACCTTCGATTCCTACCCGCTAGCGCTGACTGCTCCACAACCCACTTCAGCAAGCCTGCACATCATTTGTCAAAAATCAATGGCGAAACCAGCTCCAAGAAGATGACGACAGTATGTTCCTGCAGTGCCTAGGGCCAAATCCTCGCTGCCTTGGGGGCAACCGCCTCTCGTGCAAACACTCCCTCTCCCAAACAAAGCTACATCCCAGCATGTGCTCAAAGCAAGAGACGAGCAAAGAGACCCTGAAGTCGACCTGCTAGGCCACCCGTCAGGTAAGTTTGACTTCTACGTCTTTTACTTCAAGCCTCCTTCGATCCCAATTAAAGAAATCAAGCCAACCGACTGGGGATCAGAAGATTAGATGGTTGAACCACTAAAAGAACAAGTCCTTCCGATCGAAGAAGAGCCTTTGGTTACTGCACCAATTCTTCACCCTGGCGAGGAAGATCTTGATAAAAACACATGGGCTATGACGCCTCGAAGGAGAAGGCCACGACAATTAAACTACCAAATAGCACGTCTGGCCAACCACGAGCAAGATCGGGCGACAACCAAACTCCCGGAAAGAAAGACCTTCAAGGAAAAGAGTGAAGCTCTAGAAAGAAAGACCTCCAAAGTCCCTCCAGCAAGTTTGAAAAATCTTCTCCAACAAACGTACCCAGAGCTGGCGACACTCCAGGAGTTCTTTCCCAACCGCTTCCTTGAAGTTGATCAAAACCTCAAGGTCTCCGGTTGCATGAGGGAAGTTCACCAAGTGCTCAATGAAGAAAGCGGCACCAACATCGAAAACATGGGGAGAAGCATTGCTGCCAACGATAAGCCATTCAATAAGGACGAAGCACACCTTACTGACGTCAAGTTCCACCAGGTCAAAGACCCCATTGCAGAAGTCCTTCCAGCTAAAGCTCCTCGAACTCAGGAAGTTAAAAAGATGGAGCAGGGTGAAACTCCGCCAACTCCAAATCCAGTGCCACCATCCAAGGTAATACACGAAGTCAAGGACGTGCTACTGCCAAAACGAAGGATGCGCATCAGCTCCAAGCCAAGATCCACGCAACATACTCCATTGCCCGTCCGAGCTACAACAGTCTTGCGCCTCATGCCTCAGTGGCTTCGCAAAGATGAACGACCATCTTTTGCCTCGCCGAAAGAGATGGTCCAGCCGCTATCGGAGGCTAATGTCATCACTCTGCAGGAGATGACGCTGCCACTACCCAGCCTGTTGCAAGCTTCAAATCCACCAAAACCCTTTGGCTCCTTCAAATCCAGTCAACTCACGTTCAAACCAGAAGGAAGATGGGGGCAAAATGCCGCCAAACTCCTATTCAAAGTCGGCTACAACGAGGACAGTGCCACACATATGAGTACACTCCCACCAGCTCCAGTACCACACGGGATGACCAAGACTCAAGCCCATTTACTCCAAAGCAGCGAGCAGATCCTACCAAATCGGCAAGGCATCGGCTCCCGTCAAACCCCGATGGTCATCAAGATCACAGGAGAGAAGATCTTCACTTCTAACTACATTGAGGTGAAGTTGGTAGATGAAGCAGAAGAGGGATCGTCAGCATCCGATGCACGCTCCACCAATGTCGTTCATCCCAACACTACGTTCACCAAAATAAGGCGAAATCGAGCTTGATATTGGACCATACCCCAGAAGCAAAAGAAGAGCATCAAAAACCAGTCAAGTCAGAATCCTATATCAGTATTCAAAAGACTTGGGCCAATCAGACAGGTAAAGCGAAGGTCAGTATTCGACCATTTGGAAAAGCCACCCACTGAGGTGAGTAATAACGTTCCCACCCTCCCACCCATATCATTCTTCAAAACTGACGACAACACCGATATCATTTTGGTATCTGTTAACTATATCACAATTTCCAACACTTCAATCGACGACACTTCTACTTCGGACGACGTGTTGCTAGACGCTCCGCCCGTCCTCAAAGAAGGGGGGCAATCTACTGTCGACGATCTGAAGGAAATCTACTTGGATACGCAGGAGGATCCTCGACCTACATTCGTAAGTGCACTACTGACTCCCGAAGAGGAGGCTGCATACATCAAGCTACTCCAAGAATACAGAGATGTCTTCAGATGGTCCTACAAGGAAATGTCGGGACTTGACCCCAAGATTGCAGTACACCAGCTCGCTGTCAGACACAGAGCTAGCACCATTAAGCAAGGACAAAGATGCTACCGGTCAGAACTAATACCGCAAATAGAAGGCAAAATCAACAAGCTTATTGAAGCTGGCTTTATCCGAGAAGTTAAATATCCAACGTGGATCTCCAGCATGGTCCCAGTCAAGAAAAGGAACGGCCAAATCAGAGTATGCGTGGACTTCAGGGATTTGAACAATGCATGTCCCAAGGATGACTTCCCATTGCCAATCACAGAGTTGATGGTAGACGCGACAACAGGCCATGAAGCACTAACCTTCATGGATGGATCCTCAGGCTACAACCAAATCCAGATGGCACCCAAATATGAAGAGCTTACGGTATTCCGTACGCCAAAAGGGATCTACTGCTACAAAGTCATGCCTTTCGGCTTGAAAAATGTAGGAGCTACTTACCAACGAGCCATGCAAAAAAATTTTGACGATATCATTCATCAGAATATGGAATGCTACGTTGACGATCTCGTGGTAAAATCAAGACAAAAGTCAATGCACCTTCAAGACCTCGAGCTGATCTTCAAACGGCTTCGAAGGTACCAGCTCCGCATGAACCCGTTTAAATACGTATTTGGAGTCTCCTCGGGTAAGTTTCTCGGTTTTGTCGTACGACATCGAGGCATTGAGATAGATCAATCCAAAATAGATGCTATTCTCAATATGCCAATCCCAAAAACAGTGCGAGACCTCAGAGGTCTCCAGGTCCATCTAGCATATATCAAGAGGTTTATCGCCAACTTAGCTAGAAAATGTAGACCCTTCAGTCACCTCATGAAGAAAGGAGCACCATTCAAGTGGGATGAAGCTTGTCAAGAAGCCCTCCAAAACATCAGGAATTACTTACTCAAGCCTCCAGTTCTGACAGCACCAGTTCAAGGAAAGCCATTGGTCCTCTACATCAGCGCCCAGGAGCAGTCCTTGGGGGCACTCCTGGCTCAAGACAACAAGCTAGGCAAAGAAATAGCATGTTACTATTTGAGTCGAACTCTCATTGGTGCGGAGCTAAACTACTCCCCAATTGAAAAGGTCTGCCTAGCGCTCGTCTTTGCCACAAAGAAGTTGCGACACTACATGTTAGCTCACACCATCAGGCTTATCTCAAAAGCCGACCCACTCAAATACATCATGTCAAAACCAGTGCTGTCCGGACGCTTGGATAAGTGGGCTTTGCTCCTCCTTGAGTTCGACATCACCTTTGTCCCTCGGAAAGCGGTCAAAGGTCAAGATAGCTCTCACGGACTTCCTGGCAGAATACCCCCTTTCAGCAGAATGGGAACTATCGGAAGACCTCCCAGACGAAGAAGTGTTCTGCATCGATATCGCCCCTTCTTGGAAGATGTTCTTCGATGGCGCGGCAAGGCAAGACGTGGCAGGAGCAGGAGTTATCTTCGTCACGCCAAACGATAAAATACTCCCTTTCTCATTTCTACTATCAGAACCATGCTCCAACAACAGGGCAGAATATCAAGCCTTGATCATTGGCCTCGAACTCGCCAATGATATGAAACTTCAAGGGCTCAAAATTTTCGGTGACTCTCAACTCGTCTTTCAGTAAATATTGGGGACATACGAAGTTAACAAAGAAGACATCGTGCCATTACATCTGCGAGCTCTAAAACTTCTTGGTACGCTCAAAACTGCTTCAATCCGGCATGTCCCCAGAAACCTTAATCAGCAGGCTGATGCGCTCGCAAATTTAGCGACTACACTTCCATTCCCAGAAAAAAGTCAACTCATCATCCCTATCTGCAAGAGGATGGTGATCACCGAGGAGGATATCCCTATGGGAATCCCAGACCAAGTCAATGCAGTAGACGTTCTCATGACCAACGAGCTAGATTAGAGACAACCATTCATAGACTTTCTTGTCCATGGGAAGCTCCCCGAAGATCCAAAGCGTAAGGTCGACATTCGCCACGGTCTCTGAAATTCTTCCACTTCAACAACTAGTTGTACCGTCGAAGCTACGATGGTACGCTCCTGAGGTGTCTTGCAAAAGAAGAAGCGGAAACAGCACTAGAAGAAGTCCATACCGGGATTTGTGGCTCGCATCAGTCCGTTCCAAAGCTTCACTTCCGCATCAGGCGGATGGGATATTACTGGCCCACTATGATCAAGGACTCCCTCGAGTTTGCAAAAAGATGCCACGCTTGCCAGTTGCATGGCGACTACATCCGTCAGTCTCCGGAACCTTTGCATCCAACCATCGTGTCATGGCCCTTCGATGGATGGGGACTCGACATTGTCGATCCGCTACCCAAGTCATCCAAGCAGCATCTTTACATCCTAGCGGCAACAGATTACTTCTCCAAGTGGGCTGAGGCAGTACCATTGCGAGAAGTTACCAGGCACTTTGTCATCAACTTCATCCAGAACGATATCATCTTCCGGTACGGCATCCCTCGCTATATTGTCACGGATAACAGGAAGCAATTCAAGAATGCCGCTGTCAGCCAGTTTTGTGCCAAGTTCGATATCAAGCAAAGGTGTTCAACCATGTACAACACGTCAGCCAACGGTCTAGCAGAAGTTTTCAACAAGACTCTCTACAAGCTTTTGGAGAAAGTCGTCTCAAAGTCAAAGAAAGACTGGCACGAACGCATGGGCGAAGCGTTATGGGCATATCGCACCTCTTTTCGCACACCAACACAAGCAACTCCGTACTCACTAGTATATAGAGTAGAAGCTGTCCTCCCGCTTGAGCTCCAGATCCCGTCACTTAGGATAGCCATCCAAGAAGGCCTCGTCAACAGTGACAACGCTCAACTTTGCCTAGCAGAATTGGAAGCACTGGATGAAAAGCACCTCAAAGCCTAGCAACGCTTGGAATGCTATCAAGCCAGGCTAATGCGAGCCTTCAATAAAAGAATTCGCCCTCGATCCTTCCAAATAGGAGAATTGGTGCTGGCAGTTAAACGCCCCATCATTCTCTCGCATCGAGGAGGAAAGAAGTTCGACGCCAAGTGGGATGGACCGCACGCTGTCAAAGAGGTCTACTCCAATGGTGCATATCTTCTCACCAAGCCAGAAGGGCTTACACTCGGCCCTATCAATGGCAAGTACCTCAAAAGGTACTACGCCTGAAAGCAGGGCTACACTCCTTGCAAAAAAAAAAAAGGAACTACGTGTGACTTGATCCCTCTCAATAGGGTACGTAGGCAGCCTGTAAAGGTTCAGTCCAAACAAAAAAAACAACAACCAGACACCGCCGTTCCAGAAGATAAGTCCAGAAGATAGATGCATAATATTGAGATGTCATCAAACGAAGAAAAGCAAAACTACGAGTCTATCCAGCAGAAATGACAAGAAAGAAAAGGAAAGGCAACACCGCTAGTAAAGCGAATTAAACTCTTTAAGACGTTGGAGCAGCTCGCCGCCAGTGACCTCCATCCGCTGCAGCTCCGAGGACCGAGAAGCTATCCGCTCCCGATGCGTCGCCAGCTCAACACGTTGCTTCGCAAGATCTGCTCTAAAAGATTTCTCAATCGTCTCAGCCTTCTCAAAAGATGTGCGAGCAGCCTCCAGCTTCTTCCGAGCTCGAACAATGCTCGCGGTGGCAAGTGTATGCTGCTCCTCCAGTCGACGCTCCTCGTCCTCAGCCTTTGCTAGTATCAGAGGAAGGTCATCTTCCATCAAAGCCTATTTCAAGCGATGAGCTTTACTGTCCACCAAAAAAGCATGCATGCACTCTGCAAACAAAGAGTCATCTACTTGAAAAGCCGCCAGACTCTCGCAAAACTCGGGTCCCTCAAGGACCCACCAGCCAGTCAAAGCATCAAGACCATCCTCCTGAAAAGGTATGAGCGTTGCTTGGATATACTTCCGACAGCTCTCCAAAAGAAGTGCAGAAAGAAGGCCCCGCGAGCCACACTTTTGTTTGTCGGTCCTCGAGTGCACGGACGAGACAGGCTCCTGTCTCAAAGACTCAAGTGTAGGAACCGCTTCCTGAACCATCGATGTGCTTACAGTCAGCGGCGCCACCGGAACCGATGGAGAAGCTATCAGCAAAACACCCGAAGCTACCGGCAAAACACCCGAAGCTATCGGCGAAACACCCGAAGCTACCAGCGAAACACCCGACGGAACAACTGCAGGAGTAATCTCTGCCAGACTACCAGGCCTAACTAGAGGAGTCCGTTCTCTCCCTACACTGGAGACCTCATCCTCCAGTCCCAAAACCTTCCAGGGACGTTGCGCCCCCGCCATGGAGCACCATTCTTTCCTCAGAGATTCAATCGGCCGCCGGAAAGTGCCAGGTGCCGGTTTCTTCGACGATGCATACCTCCACATCGGATGACTCGAAGGGGGGACGTGGTGATATTCTCCTCGAAACCAGAAGTCTACCCAAGCTGAGTGGAGTACTCGATCTGACTGCTCGCGCGCTACTATAATAGCGTATGCCTTAAAAAGACAGTAGCTAGGAGACTCGTCTGGATCCGTCAAGACCTCCAAAGAAGGAACCTCCTCCTGATAGTAGCTCCGAACTTCTGGACATCCAGAGATAATATGCACGTCACGAAGGGTGATCCCGATTTCGCTAGCTCCGGTCAAAAAAGTGTTGGTCTCAGGGCACCACTGCTCGCAAAGAGCCCGGTACATACCATCCGGTCGGCTATACTCCCAACAAGCCGGCTCCACGAACCTCTCCAGACGCTCCATCCCTGGCTCTGCCTCCAACGCGCCAGACAGCTCTCGCATCCAGTTCCAGAAACCTCCCAGATATGTGACACCTCCATGCGGTTGAATCTCCACACCCCATCGTGTATGACGGGAGCATATCTTCAAAGCAACAACGGGGACCGGAACCGATTCCTCGCCAGTATGGTGGAACGGCAACCCCAAACTCGGTCGAACGATCTGCCATGAAGATCCTTCGTCAGTAAGGATACGCTCGCCAAGTTTCAACACATGACAAGAGCCGTCGGCCGCGCCATCCTCACAAATTCGCTCGTGCGTCAAAAGCTGAAGTACCGATGGTCTGTCCTCCTATCTCGAAGCACGGTGGTGGAAGACTTGCGCAAAAGGGAAACGAAGATGCGTACTCTCGTGGGAGACCGCATCGACGATCCAGCTAGAACTCGAAAAACTCTCGTAACGCCGAGACCTGGAAAAAGAAGGGAGGCAAAGCCCAAGTCAGACAGCAAGAAAAGTACAAGTCAAATACCGAGAAAAGCGCCAAAAAAAAAAAAGAGCCGCAGGCCCCGAATGCCAGAACGAAGAAACGAGGGGGGCCTCGGCTAAAAATCCGCAGGCCCCTTATGCAAAAACAAGGAAATAAGAGGGGGGCCATGGCAAAAAGCCGCAACCCCCTCTCTCCTGTTAAAACCCGCGGAGGGGGGGGGGGGCTGTTGGCCTCTGCCAACCTGGCCACCGGCCACCCTGCCGCGCCCGCGCCCGCACCGCGCTGACCACCGGCCCACCTGCCACACCGGCTACAGCACCGGCCCCCGCGCGCCGCTTCACCACCGCTGCCGCTGCTGCGCCGGCCCCCGCGCCCCGTGTGCGTGCCGCCGTTGCTGCTGCTACCGCGCGCGCGCCCCGTAGCACCGGCCACCGCGGCCCGCGCTGCCGCTGCCTCTCCATGCAAACCGGAAGAAGAAGAAGAAGAAAAAGAAGAAAGAGGAGGAGAAGGAGGAGGAGGATCACCTCGCCTGCGACCCTCCGCCCTCCGCGATCCGGCGATCTCCTCTCCTTCTCGAGCTCCATAGCGTGACTATCTTTATCCTCCGTGTCATCGTCATGAAGCAAGAAACCCTAGCAAGAGCCTTCGTCTCTAAGCCACCGGGAATCGTCACCAATGAAGAGAAACGAAGAAACGGGGGTCCTTATAAAGACCTAATCCCACACGAATACGAGGCTCAAGTCCAAGCGCTACGCGTTTCCCGCGGGCGCACTCAACGGCCCCGGGGTCGAACCCAACCCACACATATAAATCGGGCTCACACACAATGGCCCGCATGCGAAACCTGGCCCACACACAACGGCCCGCATGCGAAACCTGGCCCATACGCAACGGCCCGCATGCGAAACTTGGCCTGCGCACAACGGCCCGCATGCGAAACCTAGCTCGCACCCAACGGCCGGCATGCGAAACCTGGCTCGCACCCAACGGTCCGCATGTGAAACCTGGCTCGCACCCAACGGCCCGCATGCGAACTTAGCTCGCACACGTGCCATGTAAATCCTTACGGCTCATCCAAAGCAAACGGGTCCCACCGGACCCGCAACTCGAACACAAAGAGGGGGGCCCACCGGCCCCCCCTCCTTGAAAACCGTGCCCCCCTCCCCATAGGGAGGTGGGGCCGGCCATAAAGAAAAAGAAAAAAAAGAAAGGAAAAAAAAAAGAAAAAGAAAAGAAAAAAAATCCTAACCGTCTCGATGCGGGGGGAGGTGGCGTGGACGTCTACGCAGCCGTAGATCCGCGACGATCCCTCGATCCGACGGACAAGATGACGTCGTGTCGCCATGCGATCCGGAAGGTGCAAAGATGACGACGTATCTTCAAAGATCAGGTCACATCTAGCCCGTAACCACCCCAACTAAAAAGGAGGGGATCGAGTTTGTTTCCCCAAATAAGGGGACAATATCTTGATGGTTATGGGGAGAGATATTGGATGAAACAAAAAGATTTCAGCCATATCTCTCCCAACCGCCCCCCTTTGCCTATAAATAGAAGGGGTGGGGGAAGGCACAAGAGGTCGAAAAAGCTGAAGACGAAAGGGCTCTGCAAGAGAAGCTCCAACGCTTGAATACCGAAGGCTTCACGAGGCACGGCAAGCATGTCCTACGGGAATCCTTAGCCCTTCAAGTCCTCATCAACATGAAGACCTTGCACTTGAAGATCAAAGCTTTGACTCCTTGCACGAACAAGAAAGCTTGGAGAAGAAGACCCGGAGTCGTCGTCACCCCGACTTCTCCAACGATCTTCATCAACTCCGAAGACGCCATAAACAAAGGCCGGAGAAGAAGATCGAAGCCGACACCACCCGTCGTCTTCAACAAAGGCATCGACTCCTCGCACGAAGAAGAAAGCTTGGAGAAGAAGGCCTGAAGCCGGTGCTACCCCTGTCGTCTTCGTCAACAAAAGCCGACGCCACAACCGTCGCACGAAGATCGGTGCTACCCCCGCCGTCTTCATCAACAAAACCCGACGCCACAACCGTCGCACGGAGATCGGTGCTACCCCCACTGTCTTCATTAACAAAAGCCGACGCTACAACCGTCGCACGAAGATCGGTGCTACCCCCACCGTCTTCATCAACAAAAGCCGACGCTACAACCGTCGCACGAAGATTGGTGCTACCCCCGCCGAAAAGCTAAGCCGACGCCACAATCGTCGAGGAAGCCGGAAGAATAAAGAAGTCTTGAAGAAGTAGCCATCGCCGTTCGAGAAGAAGATCGAGTCAAAGCTAAAGCCAAAGCCAACGCAAGAAGCCAAAGCAAACGCATCGGTAAAGCCCGCGCCAAAGCAACGCACGTGCCAAAGCCGAGCAACTACGACGGTCATGAGCAAAGCACCGTACGTTCTAGCCGATACGACGCGAAGTCCGGAAGAACTAAAGCATCGCAAGCCTCTACCCGCCTACGTTCAAGCGCAAGCGCCAAAGCAAAGCAAAAGCCAGAGCCACGCCAAAGCCGAAAGCCAAAGCCAAAGCCGACGCCAAAAGCACGATCGACGCCGTGAACCGACGATCAAGGACGCCAAGGTCTAGCAAGGATCGAGGAAGACACGAAGACCGAGGAACAAAGCCCAAAACCTCCCTAGCCGAGAAAGCGCGAAGCACTGATGGGACAAAATCAATGGCCGATACTCCTTACCCTCTCAGAAAACCCTCACCCTGTAAAGACCTCTGTCCTGGGCAACCCCTTCAGAGCTCTCGCACGAATACCACGTGGAGACGCGGATCAAAGGGACCCTTCAGATGATCTCTCCCACAATCTCCTGATCAAATATTCGCCGCACCCGGACTCGCCACACCCGAGCCCCCGGGTCCCGGCATCTGTAATCGTGTGCTCGCAATAAAGACGACTCGTATCTTTTTCTGCGCATACAGATCTCATTTAAATATTTCAGATCTAACATATCTCTCAGGATCATATCATATCCCTCAATTATCTCAAATCATATAATTTTTTTAAATCACATAATATCTTTCTCAAAATTATGCCAAATATAATTGCCATTATCATATTTTCTAATCCTTGGCGGATCGAGGTGGCCGGTTTCTTTCTTGTGCGCAAAGGCCTCTAGCGAATCGGCTTTGGTTCTACGGTTGGCTTTTTGCTCGGGCCTGCGGCTGGTTGTCCTACATCATTTCTGAACCATTCACCTGAAAGATGAACCAATACCAACTGCATCGTAGAATTGAATTTTGCCTTAATCCATGAGCAATTTTGTGCTATTTACCATCTTATAGGAGGTTAAAATATGGATGGTTAGCCACCTTCCATACAAGTGGTTAAAAATTGATTTTGCAAAAATCACCCACCTTGTTTGTGGATCATAAACAATGAGAGAGAGAGAGAGAGAGAGAGAGAGAGAGAGAGAGAGATTGTGTCAGGTGATATGTCTACATTTAGTCATGACCATTTCCCATTGTTGAATATTGGCTGGTACAAGTGAGCAGCAGGGCATGGGCCTGAAACCTCGAGCGCATGGGAGGAGGGAAGGGCATCAAGACTTGGGTCGGCGGTTAGGACGGCCAAACGGATTGGAGACATCCCGACAGACAAAGCAATATATATACAACCCAACCACCAAACAAAATTAAACTAGACTCTGGTTGGATCCTTGATGATAACTTTTTTTTGAGCAAGGACTAGCTAGTCACAAATTCGTTTGAAATTCTGAGATTGCAAGGTAGAGTCCTAATCCTTGTGATACTCTGCGGTGAGTGAGATCCTATGGCTTAATTAAAGCACTGTGTGCTTATAAATAGCTAGTAATCTTGATTGCTTAGGCTCAACAGAGGGAAAAGGCAGATCAAGGTCAAGGTAGATAGAATGGGTTTTTGGGGATCTCAAAACATTATAGAATTGTTGGTATTGTTAGTCTAAGAGCAAGGTTTGGTTCCTAGGGGGTGATGGGGATTAAATTAGAATACAAAAGGAATTTGGGGGGGGGGGTTAAAAGAAGAAACAGGTAGGAGATGTGGTTTTGGATTTTTGTAGCAGGCTATGTTTTTATTTTTTAATGTTTGGGGGTGTTGAGATGACATGGAAACGAGGGGCAGTGCAATCAGTGGAGGGGATTGCGTGGATGGAGGAGAGCATGCTTGGTCTGGTGATGGGGTTTTGGTGAGCATGGGGGAATGGGGAGGGCGTGTTAGGATAAAAATACAATGTTTCCTCTGCATCTAGCAGGACTGTCTTGGATATGGGGGAGGGTTAAGTGGCCAAGGGAGATGATAATAAACCATATAAATATCTTGGGAGGAGCATGTTCATGCTCTTCTCTTCAAGCATTGCTGCACCTCTCAACAATAAGCCCTGGCCTCCCTGGTCAATGTCTGAGGTTACAAACCAAGGGTGCTCTCTCTCTCTCTCTCTCTCTCTCTCTCTCTCAAACACACACAAGTAAAAGCTTTTCTTCTTTCTTTTTATCTCGTGTGTACCAAACTGGTTTGTTTCACATGTTTAGAATAAGCCTAGATTCCACTAAAATACTATTCAAGTAAGGGACAGTACTTAGGGCCCCTCACTTAAAAAGCCCAGGACATAACAACTTTATTTTGCACCAGATGAGTGTGTGTGTGGGGGCACGTGTGCTTACATTTTTCATATATATAGGCATGGAGGAGCACACTAGAGAGCGGTAGGCATTGGTGGATGTTGCAATATGTTGTCACTAGAAGTATAAAGGGGGGGCAGGGGAGCCACAAAGGCTAAAACCTCAGAGGAAACAGGAGAGAGAGAGAGAGAGAGAGAGAGAGAGAGAGAGAGAGAGAGAGAGAGAGAGAGAGAGAGAGAGAGAGAGAGAGAGAGAGAGAGAGAGAGAGAGAAGGAAATGAGTCAATCCAGATTCAATAGGATATGTGTCTTTTGTGGCAGCAGCCAGGGAAACAAGAGAAGCTATCAGGATGCTGCAGTAGCGCTCGGCCAGGAGCTGGTATGCTTTTATCTCTCAATTTGTTGCATATATTGTTTTCTAATTCCCTTTACTGATTTTTGCCTCCTTTCAACCTTCTTCTGATATGGGTATTGCTTAAAAATCGATCTAAACATATGCATAGATCTTCAAGCAATGATTGTGGTATAAATTACAAATTGGTGGGTAGTCATTAGAGAGGGTTTTGCTACCTCATTACTCTCTCTCTCTCTCTCTCTCTCTCTCTCTCTCTCTCTCTCATGGTTGTGCCTATTAATTTCAGGTGGCAAGGAACATTAATCTGGTATATGGTGGGGGGAGCGTTGGTTTGATGGGTTTGGTCTCACAAGTTGTTCACGAAGGTGGGAAGCATGTTATAGGGTGAGTAGTACGCTTTCTTCCTCTCCATCTCCTATCATAATGTTCATTTATTTATTTTCCTGTTATGCACAGCTAGCAAGAGCAAAGATAGATATAAAGATAGATAAATGAGCAGTTGATGGAATTTCATTAGGGTTTGTGTTGTTTGCTCTCCTTCGTTGCCTCATTTTTTTAAATTCCTTCTTCATGTTTTCTGTCTCAATGCAGAGTTATCCCCAAGACTCTCATGCCCCGAGAGGTATGTCGATAAAACAACCACCCTCCCATCTTTTCCAATTACAAAAAACCCCCACAAGTTTTAAATCGTTTGGTGGATTGGAATTCTCTTCACCCATCTTTATTCTCACGAAAAGAAGGCAAAACCTGCCCATATATCTTCTCCGAGTTTAATCTTTCAATGGCTTTAAGGGGGGTTGGGGTTAGGTTCCCCACATTTCAACTGAGGTTTAATGTTGTTTTCTTCGTTACGGTACGTACGTATTCTGAGTTTTGTTTTATCCTGTTTGCTTCGACCCCAAGGCCCAAAGATTCAATCTTTTGTTTTGACCACGTCAAAGAGATCCAGTAGTGAGTGGGATTAGGTGTTAATCCACTTTTTACAACCCTGGACTTTCCTGGTTATTATATTCATATATATACTTATAGCCTCCTCCCCTGCTGCAGCAGCACTCATCATAAGAAAGAAAACTTGTTGGAAAAAAGGTTTGCAGATTTCAAAAAAAAAATTAAAAAAAAGGAACTAACCCAACCCTCCCCCCCGCTCTCTCTCTCTCTCTCTCTCTCTCTCTCTAATTATCAATTTTCTTGGGTTTTGTTGGTACCTTTTGCAGATAACTGGTGAAACAGTAGGGGAAGTGAAGGCAGTCGCCGATATGCACCAAAGAAAGGCAGAGATGGCGAGACAATCTGATGCTTTTATTGCCTTACCGGGTTAGTGTTTTTACAACCTGCAGATTTTGGTTGACTGTCACTATAACTCCAAACCTAAATCAATAGAGTGAAGAAAGGCTCCATTACTTCCTCCCCCAAATAGTATACAACTTCAGATCCCCTTCTATGTATAATGGGGAAATGCTATTCAGCCCGAAAGTTTTTTCAATTTGGCCGGCCCGATTGACGTGGCAGTGTGCAACTGGTGCTATTAAAGATTTTAAAATCGCTAATGGGTTTCAGCCACCAGTTGCACACGCTGCCACGTCAATCGGGCCGGCGAAATCGTGACAAACCTTGACGCTGAATAGCATTGCTCTGTATAATATACGCAAAAAAGTAGAGAAGCAATAAGCTTGAGTTTCTCTAAAGTTTTTTTTTTTTTTTTTGGTATATGAGTTTCTCTAAAGTTGCAGCTGAAAAGGGAGGGAGATTTTATTTTTATTTTATATACTGCTTGTTTTATTTGTTAGGGTCCTTGATCTTTTCTTTTTCTATTTTTTAAGTATTAAAGCTCTATTTTTTATTTCTTTAGTTAAACCTTAAAGAACTTTTTTTTATTTAGTAAAGATGGCATCTCTATATTGGGAGGGAGTTAGGCAGATGTGTATTATAAATATAAGTAAAGTAAATAGTACCTGTACTCAAAAGAACAGAGTACCAGAAAGTCCCAAAAAAACTGTTGTAAAAGACACAACCTATTACCGGACATGATCTCTCAATGGATGCCTAAACCCAATCATGGTTCTTATGAGAGATCTCCCAGGATAAACTTGTGCCCTTTCGGTAGTGCATGCTCAAGTCTCATCACCTCGTGTATGTCCTCCTTCGACATATAGAGGCCATAGTCTCACCACAATTGTTAAAGAGTCTCAACTGGAGTCAAGCCGATTGGAAAGGTTGGATCTCTTAAGCAGGCAGGGCTTAGGCGGGGTGGTCAATTGTGCATGCCAAGTTCAAGAGCTCTAGATTTGTCTCAAAGTGTAGCCCTAGCTTCAATCGACTCTGTCTCAAAATTGGTCAGTCGTGGGCTACACGCACGTTTGATGGGCAAGGGGAGGGAGTTGTCCCAATTTCCTGGGCAAAGTTGAAAGTTGCGTTCTCCTTAGATCTTCAATCCACTGATCGACCGAGGAATAGACTACAGTCACTACAACATCCTGTTGCCAGAAATCCGCATGTCCTACATCCTCTGCTCCATCATGCTTCTTGGTAGGTTCTATCGGGGGAAAAATCTTCATTGGTCCGGAGGATCAACCTGCAAGACAAATATCACGTGAACAGCTGGCTCTATGAGGAGCACAGACCCTCCGACATTCAAGTCAGTGAGGGTTCGAAAAAGGGAGAGCTTTAGTAATCGAAAAATGTCTAGGTTTTTGAGTTTCGAACCTGTACTTTAGAGCCGTAAATCGTACCTTTATAAATTTTTTGCAGACCGCCAGAATCTGACACATGGACGCTTTTTCCCGCACCTTCTACTCCTTCGCATGCCAGCCCACATGGGCCCTTGTCATTTTGCCTGCCAGATGATGGCGGTCTATGCCAGGTGGGTGTTCTGGAAAGCTCTAGTCAGGGGTAATCCAGACCGACTTTGACCGGCGAACATGGCTCATAATCATCCACGTAGTTCCATGGGGGTGGTGACATCTGTCGTCCCATTACCGCCTTACTGTAGGCGACACCCGCGAGCAGGTAGGCGAACTCTTTTGCGTTCACGTGATTTGGCGAGCTCCTGGCGAGCTAACCACGAGTGAATCGATCGAGCTGATCGCAGCGAACTCATGGTAGATCTCACCTCAAACAGTGGAGCAAAAGATGGAATTCCTCCATGGGCGAGCGGACCAAGTGTGGCACAGTTGAGCTGATCTCACGCGTAATAGGCGAGCTCCCGGGCAAGCCGGTGGAGTTCGTGGATATCCCTCTAAGCTTCCTATTGGTAAGGGGCGATCTCTCCGCATGCGAGCTGATCGAGATCGCAGGTAAGCCAAGAACAGGGTTAACCGCGGGCAAGCTGATCGCGTGCGGACTAACTAGGGGAGCTAAATCATTGAAAGTGTTTTTTGACTCCTAAACAGGTGACGACCTCTCCCGCGGATGATCTAATCGCGTGCAATCTCGGCGATCTCTCTGTGAGCGAGTTATTAGACGGCCATCACCGTTGGCATTTTTAGAACTTTTCCATCTCCATCCCATTGCTCTTCCAAAAGACGGCGCCTTCGCGGGCGAAAAGGTTAGCGCGACAACTCGGAGACCCTATTGGTGTCGTTGGTCGCCTTCTTCTTCCTATTGTCAATAGGCGAAATCTTCTGCGGGCAGGCTGATCGCGTGCAGACTAGACATGGGGTTTCAGCGGGCTGCTCGAGACGACATGGATACTTTTACTAAGTTTCCAATAGGCGGAAGGCGGTGTCTTTCGTGGGCAGGTTGGCCGCGTGCGCACTATCCATACGTGGGCTCATCATCTAAGCAGGTTGAATCTTCTCAAGTATTCCTTGGTCCTTCAATGGGGGCACCTCGTGTGCGAACTAAACGCGTGCGAAGCAGTTGTGATGGTAGAGGCCAACTTCTTTTGGGAGTGTTCTTTGAACTCCAAGACCTATTTTGGCCATAATGCTGCTTACCCAAAAATTAGGGTTGGCCTTGAATCTCAAGCTCATTGCTGGCCATACGAGGTCGTCCAGGGTGTACCAAAAGACCAGGGCGATCTCCTTGAGGACTTGTCATCCCGTCGTGTTCTCCCCTACTGCTGCCACGTAGATGACGAGCTGGTGTTGATTTTTCGAGCTCCATCATTACCCCCTCCCAGATGTGCGAGCATTCCGAATGGTCGAAGCCCGTCTGGAAGCTAATTAGAAACCCTTGCCATAAGCCAAGTCGCCTCCAACCTCAAAAACTGTGAGGATCCGGATCTCCTCCATATCTTCTCATTAACGAGGCGTAGGCTCAAGACCCGAAGTGTCAGACTTCATCATGCGGTATTAAATGGCTATGTATGGCATCGTGACACGCGTCATGTATCGTTTGGTCAGAAACCAGTCGTGAATCTACCAGATAGGACATTGCTGGCATTGCTTCTATCAGCGCATGCGCGAGGGCACGTGTCAATCGGTTATCAGAAGAGAGGGGATGTCACGTCTGCTGCTGCTGCACCGCCTCACGCACTACACTTGTTATTAAATGTTGATACCCTCGCATGCCTTTATTGAACCCATTGATAGGGGGTGGGTGAGGATCTCTACCCCTTTTTACTGCAAACAGCTCTCCCTTCCAACTTGTTCTTGCAACCACCTCAGCTTTCGTCCCCTCTTTCTAGTGGCAACCTCCGCTGCAGTCCCAGTCGTCTCCGCTCCTGCACTTGATCGTCCCATATAAGAAGCCCTTCTGCCTCCGAAGACTGAAGTTCCTGCACCGGAGTGAGAGACGACGGTAGTTTGGCTCAAGGACTCTAGTGGCGTGCCGATTGCCGAGAGTATTCACAAAGCCATCGACCTCCCTACCCACCTCCTGGTCACCGAGATGCCACTCTCGGGACACCGTGGACGGGGACCGTGGTCTCTGTGGGGCTGCAATAGTCCGGGCTCAGGCTCCCCTTGAGCCACCTAGCAGGCAAGTTCTTAGAGTTTACAAGGTTGTGCCCCGCTCAGCTCACTGGGAACTCCTGGGGGATACTGTACAGGCTATATCAGCTTGAGATCACCCTCAATGTGAAGATCCCCTTATCCTACCTGCTCAAGAAGTGGTTCTTAAAGCATGGCCCCGTCTACAGCAATGTCAAATGCGGTGTTTTCTACCTCACCGGGCAGCCAAGTGAGGTACTTTCCTTCTCTGCCGTCGAAAACAAGGACTGCTACTGGAAGGACTTTCCTTTCTTGGTCGTCGGAGGGTGGCAGGGGCGACATCGCGGGGTTCTTTCTCACCCGGGCCAACCTACCTAGTCCGTCTTTAAAGAGATCGCCTTCGGTAAATGTATTTACCCTTCAAGGGAGCGATCACTCGATGCGGCCATTTTGGATTATCTGGGAGGGCGAACTCCCGAGAAGATCGTCGCTCCGGACTTTTCCTTACAGCTGAATGATGCGAGATAAGGGGCTATCCTGCTAAAGCAGAAGATAGTCTGTAAGACGAAGACCACCGCTCCACCTAAGTCCGGGGCAGGCAAGGGAACTAAAAGTACGGGGGCACCTGGTGACAACCCCTGGAAGAAAACTGATAGGAAGTGGGATCCTCCTATCAACATCGCGGACTTCGACACCCTAGAAATGCTCAACCAGGCTGTCGATGAGCCGCAACTGCCGCCTCTTCACAGCGACTCCGCCCCAGGTCAGCAACAAGCTACTCTCATTCCTATCACTTCCTCCATTGCTTCTACTATGGGCCCCATGCAGGAGACACCCGTAGTCACACAAAAATTATGTTTCCTCGAGACCGACAATCCTGATGTCGAACTCTTGTTGACAAAGGCGGAGGTTAAGTCCGGAATGACATGAATTTTGATGGGCAACTTTCCTGGTGATCTTTCAGTCCCTCTCCGGGACACTATGATGACCCCCAAAATGGAGGTCCATGGGAGAAGAAAGAAGAAGAAGCCTGCTCAGGCATCCTCTCCTGGCCCCCACATCGTTACAGGGCATGATGATCATGTCCGCCTAGCTCACAAGGCGCTCTTAAGCACGCAGGTGGAGGAGCAGTGAAAGAAAACCCTCCAGGTGACGGGGCTCGATTCGAGGTTGATTGGACGAACTCGGATGAGGAAGAGCTAGGCCAGCCAGAACCACCACCTTAAGTCACTCCTGGCACGCAGGCAGCGGGCGAGCAACCTCAAGCAACTCTTTTCGTACCTTCCTCAGTGGGGGCTGAGGCTCCATAGGGCGAAGGTCCGCCGCCCGCCTCTGGTGCAAACATCCCGAAGGAAAGCGAGCTGGATGCTTCCACTGCTGCTGCGATCCTCAGCCCGCCCACTCCGCTCGGGCCGCTTCCGCCAAGTCCGTCCCATAAGGCAGATCAGGCAGACATCGATCTTTTGGGGGGCCTAGGGGACTTGGTTTACAAGTCTCCCCTCCTGGGGGCCATCGGATCCGAATTGTCGAGCTCGGGCTTTGAGGCTTCGGGCTCAGAATCGAAATCCGAAGGTAGAGAATCGGGCAGTCTCGGCCCAGAAGGTGGAGAAGGCCATACCTCAGCGGCTCCTCCTCTCGCCTCTACGACCACAAAGCTCGCTCTCATCATTTCACTCACCTCGGGCTCCGGCGTACAAAAGGCTCCTGAGACTTTGCCTTCTTTAGGTGAAGAGGCTAGAGCTCCTCACTACCTCCGTGAGATCTTTGGCTGCAATATCTTTGCCCAATCTCCCTACCTAGCGATTTACCGCAGGCTTCTCGAGGTAATGCTTTTATCTTTCCTCTTCCCTTCAACACCTACTCTATGATCATTTATTTGGGTTTCTCAGGTGGAGAAAAGGAACAAGGCCCTCACAGAGGTCGCCACCATCGAGAGGGACCTTATCACCTTATACGATGATTCCCTTCTAGGATCCGAGCATAGGCTAGATGAGTACATCCATCGGCTTCGCCAAGCGAATCACTCCGGCAAGCTGAGAGCGGAGGTGGAGGAGCTGCATCAACAGGTCGCCTCCTTATCGGCGGGGTTGGCATCGGCAAAGGACGCTCGTGCCCAATTGACTGCCGAGCTCCAAGAGGCTAGGGAGGCAATGACGGAGCAAATGGAAACAACCCAACTCCAGAGCGAGGTGATCGCCTTGAAGGCCGAAATCACCACAATAAAGGAGGCGCATTCCAAGGGTCTGCAAGCCCAACAAACCTGCCTCCAGGCCCAGCTAGACGAGCTCCTTAAGAAAGGCATTGTTACAGCCGTCAAAAAATACAAGATGGAGAGGTCGTAAAAGAGGCACCGAGGGGATGACAGCGGGGCGGACACGAGCAAACCATGAATCCGTCGTTTTTATCTTTATAATAACCTCTCGATGCAATAAATCCTCTTTAGTTTGCTTTTGTCCCTGCTGTTTATCTTTACTGTTTGTCTGTATGTTTGCTTATGAGATGGCTCGGCAGTCTTAAGGGTCCTACCCCGGGCAAGGCAGCTAAATCGTAAAAAAAGTTTCACTACATAAAAAAAAAGGTATGCAAGCAGGAATCACGATATGCTCGATAAAACACAATATGATACTTGAGCTTAGAAAATCAACAAAACACAAACCTAATAATTCAAAACTTGCAGAGCCCAAGGATTAAATATTTTATTTTGAAAAATAAATCAAGTGTTAGCTACCCCCTGCCCAGTTAAGTTCCCTCTGCAACCCCGACTACTGGACTTACCCTTAGCTCATTTTAAGTGGCCTTCGCATTTATCTTTGCGGCCTTTCCAGCTCTAAGCTTCAAGTAGTTACCAAGGGATTTTCAGGTTGCCTAAATAGGTCTCCTTCAATCACCATGGGTTGCATCCGATCACAACGTGTGAACGTAAAGGGCCCCGATTAAGCTTAAAGTCCCACGACGGTAGACTACCCCGACGATCTCAAGGTCGATCCAGGCAGCCTCTAAGAACCCCGATCTTGTTTAAAGTCTACATATCAGCAAACTACCCCGATGATCTCAAGGTCATCCGAGACGACCTCTGAGAACCCCAGTTATGTTTAAAGTCCGCCTAGCAGCGGACTACCATGTTGATTTGCGAGCCAGATACACAAGTTACAACGAAGGAGATTTAACAAGTACTTTGAAGTTGGCACTTTTATTTCCAATGGGGTTTACAAAAGAGAGCGTCAATGTGCTAAGGGTAATACTTTTAGAGATGAACAATATTCCATGGTCGCTCCAGAAGGTCGCCGTTGGAAGTCTTTAATATGTAGGAGCCCGATCCTCCAACATCGTGCACGATGTAGGGGCCTTCACAGTTTGCAGCAAGCTTCCCAGCATTGAGCTCTTGTGTGTTAGCAAACACCTTTCTCATTACGAGGTCACCCGATCTGAACGCTCGATGGCGGACTCTCTTATCGTAGGAGCGCTTCATTTCTTGTCTATAGCCGGCAAGATGCATGTTCATGAGCTCCCTACGTTCTTTGAGCTGATCGAAGGAATCGATAAGCAAGTTATTGTTGGAAATAAATCCATGGTAGAGGCCCTCAGTGGAAACAAAGAGTAGGTCCGACGACCGTGAGCGGTGTGCTTTACATATCAAAAATTTTCATCGAAATGATCTATACGTGCGTGTATGAATCTAGCATGGCAACTACGCGAATCACTAACGTTGATCTAACGTGAAAGAACAATCTAGCATGCATGCATATTCTATCTATTCTAGATCTACAAGTTAGATATCATAGATGTGTGCAAATTCTTTCACCGCGACAAGTTTCTTTTTTGTCGATGGAGATGGGCTCGGATCTGCTCAACATACCTTTCCGTGCAATAGCCGTAACTTTCTTCTACGAACTCCTATTGGGATAAATTTTGGACTGTAGGTAGAGAACTACGAGATGCAACTTTTGCAAGTGGTTTCACGTCGTTTGGAGTTCTATAACTCCCACAGTAGTAGAAATATCATGGATTTTCTGTGCAGAATCTGGACAGCAAAAGCTTGCGGGAGACGCCTTCTAGTTCACCCGATCTCGCACGATGCACGATGCCTCGTCGATGGATCTCTGAGTGCCTCCATGTGAAGAACCTTCTCCTTCTATGAAACACCACACGATGAAGACGAGTCGCTATCCAATCCCCTTGCTCTTATATAGGGCTGCCCTATCCCTTGGATAAGGCTCCTAACGGATAAGGTTTGAATGATTCAAACCTCTCCCTTTATCTCTCCTTTTATCTCTCATTTAGCTCTATCTCTTCCTTGTTTTTGAAAACGATCAAAACCAGCCCATTTTCTGTGCCTCATGACCGGTCCCTTCATTGGAGGCAACAACCTCCTAAAACTAAGGGGGCCGACCTTGACCAGTCTTCCAACACTTAGGGCCGGCCCCCCTAATAAATAATGGCATATGGTTTGACCAAAACGTCCTTATGTCACTAGTTGGTCGTTCCTCGTGTACTAGACTTTGCAAGGCACACATAAGTGAAGTGCACTAGTGATTTCACTATTCTCTGAGGTTCCCGTAGGGTGCCCCTAGTAAAGTCAACTAGTCAACTCACAATATATCTCGGTGCATCGCACCTATATGGCAGAGTCCACTTATGGCAAGGAATTGCTATATGTATCTCTGTACTAACCTAAGGTTTCCCCTTAGTGCACACACGTAGTTACGCATCTACCGTGCACTAGTGCGAATCACTCACAGAGCGTAGGCTTGGACTTCTCGCTTCCTCTAACTATGTTATGTGTTTCGAGAGATGGTACAAGGACTGTACATAATGTGGATAAGGTGGAACCTTCAGGGACCAGGGTTCATAGCTTCCAACTTGGACTCGATCGACACACTACCCAAGTATATCATCGATCCTCTGAGTCTGAGTTAACCTACGTAGCCACCCAGAGTGCGACGCAGGCTGCACTCCAATTCCCCTAGACTTACTATGTTCTCCGCATACCCCTGCTCTCTGCTTAGTATGGTAAACTCGTTATCCCTCCACTTGGTGCCATGATACAACTCGAGCGGTGGAGAATACTATCCAACACGAGTGCTCATATGACTCGGTTCCTTCCAGGTTGACCACGTATGTCGTACCTCCGATTACTTTACCGAGTAACCGGATCCGGTCAACAGTCCAACTGATGATCACCTGACCAAGGTTTAATACGGCGTAGGTCAGACCAAGGAACGCACCTCCTGTTAGGGGTGTGGATGGCCTGCAGGAGTAACATGCTGATGCAACGCTAGCCGGGTAACCCAGTACACCGTGGTTTTGGATCACTGTATCCGGATCCTCACACGTTGGTGCACCAAAGTACCATATAACTGGTTAGTCCACTAGACATGGTTCCTCAGGGTTTAGGACCATTTTACCCTAAGCAGAAACATAGCTTAGTGCATCGGTGTCTACTTACTGATCTGTACACCGTGTTGGTTTCGTTCGGCCATAGACACTGTGCCTGACCGTAGTGGAGACACCCATACTCTATCATCCCAACAGCTTATCCTGATAGGGCGACCAACCCTAATCAGAGTTGCAAACGTATTTAGATTGCATGGGACCAGTCCTTTGAGTCTCCCACTCAAGTGGATTACCATATAGCTATGGCTCTCTGTTCTGTAATCAGAACACGTACTAAGGTACGTACCAAGATACAATCCTAAGTTATCAACCATAAATAACTAACTATAGGTTTTTACTAGATGTAGACCTCAATAATTCTAACAGTTATCATTATCGACCTCGTTCATCCTCTCCGAAGGCACTTCAGCTTCTACGGGCAAGACGGCCTCACAATAATAGGTCAATCTGAAAGGCGATTCGTTCGTTAAGCAGCGTGGAATGGTCTGATAAGCCCATAACACGCCATCGAGCTCTTTCTCCCATAGTCTTTTGCTTCCTTCCAGTCATTTCTTTATGTTATCCAAAATTACCCAGTTGGTACCTTCAGCCTTCCCATTGCTCTGGGGGTATCTCGGAGTGGAGAATCTCAGATCGATTTTATGCTCAGCGCAGAAACTTTTGATTAGGCGATTGTCGAATTAGTGCCTATTGTCCATGATAAGCACACAAGGTAGACCGAATCTACAAGAAATATTCTTCAAAAGGAAGTCCTTCACTTGCTTTTCACCGATATTAGCCAGTGGGATTGCTTCTACCCATTTAGTGAAGTAGTCCATGGTGACCAAGATGAATTTCTTCTATTGAGTAGACACAAGAAAGGGGCCCATTATGTCGATCCCCTATTGCTAGAAAGGCCATGGGCTTGTCAGGGGATGCAGCTCTTTTATGGGCAGGTGGCTGATGGTGGCGTTCTTCTGGCTTTGAAGGCATATCTAAGTAGTTTCGAAGGCGTCTTGAATAAGTGTGGGCCACCAGTACCCCTGTCTTCTTACCTTCCCGGCTAGAGATCGCCCGCCAGAGTGGTTGCCGAACTCTCCGGAGTGGATGCAACCCAACACTTCACTGACTTCAGAGGGCTCTAGGCACTTAAGGTTCGGACCGTTCAAGGATTTTCTGAAAAGGCAACCCCAGCGAATAACGTAACGACCAATGCTCTTCTCTATCCACCAAGCTTCTTCTCTCTCGTCAGGGAGCTCGCCTTCTCAGAGATAGCGAATGATCGACGAGGTCCAGCTTGGGAGAGGGTCCTCGACAAAGGTTTGGTTCACCATTACTGTCATCGAGCTAGATTCGGGGGCGGTCTTGCACCTCTATTACTATCTGCCAAACTTCTAGACCTCCGAGTAGAGCGGCTGTATTGGCGAGGGCATCAGCCCGCTTGTTGTCTGATCTTGGGATTTGCTCGAACGAAATCTTTTTGAACTTGTGGCCATGCCCTTGATAAGATCTACACAGCTCACCATTCGTGGATCCCGGGAGGCGTAGTCACTGTTGATTTGGCAAATGACAAGTTGAGAGTCGCTGAAGACTTCGAGCCTCCTTATGCCGACGTCACTAGTGAGCTCTAGGCTGGCTAGGAGTGCTTCGTATTCTGCCTCGTTGTTCGTGGCTACAAAATCGAGTCGGAAAGATTTTTCAAGGATTACCCCTTTGGCGACTAGCACGACCCCGACTTCGGCTTCGGAGACATTGGAAAAGCCATCGACGAAGAGCTTCCAATCTCTAGTAGCCGCCAATTCAGTCTGAAAGTGATCATTAGGCTCCTCGAGGAAGTTCGCCTCCGTTGGCTCATTTTCCTGCAGAGGAATGGGCTTTTCGGAGGGGAAGTCCACCAGGAAATCAGCTAGAGCTTGTCCTTTGATCGTGGTTCGGGGAGTGTCATCCAATCTGTAGGCGGCGAGCTCAGCGGATCATCGGTATAGCCTCCCGCTATCAAAGGTCTGGAGAGAGCGCTCTTTAGAGGATGCTCAGTAATGACTTTGATGGGATGTGCCGAGAAATATGGATGGAGCTTCCTTGCGGTCAAGACCAAATCTAGAGCGACATTTTCAATGGGTCGATACCGCAACTCGGCAGGGAGCATGGTATGGTTTATGAAGTATACGAGTTTCTCTACCTTTGCTTCTTCCACTCCAAGGACTCTGCTCACATTATCCCTAATGATAGAGAGATAAACACCGAGCTCATCCCCAACTCTGGGAGCAGCCAGTATTGGAGGACGGGCTAGGTAATCCTTTATCTTCTAGAGCGCGAGCTCACACTTTTCATACCAACGAATGGTAGCTCCTTTTCGAAGCAGCTCGAACAAGGGCCGGCAAACGTCAGAAGACTTCAAGATGAAGAGATTCAAGGTCGCGATTCGTCCACTCAGTACTTGGACCTCCTTCCACGTCCTCGGCGATGTCATCTCAAAAAGCACTCTGATTTGTTTGAGGTCGGCCTCGATCCCCCGATGGGTGACCAGGTACCCCAAGAACTTTCTAGAGGTCACCTCAGAATGCATATTTTGCCGGGTTCAGCTTCATCCGGAATTTCCTCAAAATATCAAACACTTCTTTGAGGTCGGCGATATGCCCTTCTCGCTCCCGACTCTTTACCAAGAGATCATCAATATACACTTTGATATTCCTGCCGATCTGCTCTTTAAACATATCTATGACTAACCTTTGGTAGATCACTCCGGCGTTCTTGAGCCCGAACGGCATCATCCGGTAGTAGAACAGCTTTTGGTACCCCACTCCAGAGTAAAAAACAGTATTCTATTAATCATCAGGATATAGAGGTATCTGATTATACCTGGAATATCCGTCCATGAACAAGAAAGCTCGAAACCCAACAGTGACGTCGACGAGAGCCCCGATCCTGGGTAGAGGGAAACCATTCGTCGGATATGCTTTGTTTAGGTTGGAGAAGTCAATGCACACCCGGACGGCTCTGCTCTTCTTTAGCACAGCCACAATATTGGAGATCCACTGGAGAAAATGAGCTTCGTGAATGAAGCCAGCTCGCTCTAGCTTTTCTATCTTCGCTTCCACAGCAGCGGCCTTTGCGGTCGGAATATGTCGGGCTTTCTGTTTGATTGGAGGGAAATCGTGCAAGGTGTGCAGGCGATAGCAGGTGACCTCTGGATCAATGTCGGGTATATGAACGAAGTTCCATGCGAATATATCCTGATGTTCTTTTAGGAGAGATGTGAAGTGGATAACCTCGGCGTTGGTTAAAGATGTCCCAAGGTGGGTAACCCTCGGAATCCCATCACCTCCGATGTTGATATCCTGAAGGAGCTCGGCAATATGTGGCTTCTTTCTTGGAGAGCTCACCAAGGACCCAACTATGCAATGCTCTCAGCATGCCCCACCTCCACCAGTACCGGCTAACCGCTTAGGTGGATGGGAAGATTCTAGCAGCTCGACTACATTGTGAGATTTTCCACGATTAATACCCTCTCTGCCCGTGCTGGCTGTCCGCTTGGGAAGAGAAGGCCCGTCGAGAGGTAGTGGCTCCTTGCTAACTCCGAACATTGGATCGACGGGAAGCTCGGCCAGTGGAGTAACTAACTGCTAAAAGAGCGCTCCCCTTTTGGCGACTTCGGGAGCATTGTCGATGGTGAGATAATTGTCATCTTGTTCGCATCTGGTGGCAGCGACTTGATCACCTCGTATGACCTTCACTCCAAATGGAATAGGGAATTTGAGAGCTTGATAATTCGGCGAGGAGACCACATTTATCTGCTTAAGCTAAGGCCGTCCCAGGATGACGTTGAAAGCGGACTGCCGTCAACAACAGCGAACCGAGTTTGTTGAGCTTTCGGTCCTACTGTCACGATCAGGGTAATCTCCCTGACGACCTTTGCCACCTCGCCCGTGAAGCTGCTCAGTGAAGCCGTGGTGGGAGATAGATCGACCCTCAGCAGGCCCATACACTGGAAAATGGATAGGAACATAATATCAACAATACTTCCTGAGTCAACCAGAATCTGGCACACCTAAATATTAGCCATCAGGAGTCGTATAACAAGGGGGTCATTGTGAAGAGTGATCACGCCAGCCATATTGTCCTCCGAGAAACATACGAAGTCACGAGCCGCCGGTCTAGGAGTCTGAAGCAAAGTCGGTAAAAGAGAGACAGAGTGCACCTTTTGTGTGCTCGACTTCCCGTACCTGGCGCCTTACAGTATTGCTCATCCTCGGATTGCCGAAATAGCCATCGATGGTGTGGCAGATTTATGGCCTGCCTGAAGGAGGTAGCGGCAACACGGTTGCTGCTACTTCTGGTTGATCTTCTTCCCTTGGGACTCACCAGGCCACTATCTCATAATATCGGGGTTGCAAAATGAACTGATCTAGGTGACCTTGCCCGACAAGATCCTCGATGTAGTTCTTCAAAGATCAGCACCAATTGGTGTGGTGCCCGAAACCCCTATGAAACGAGCATCGACAGGTATTGTTGGTAGATCTGGGCTCTGCTTATTGAAGTGGAGGAGGGCAATGAATGAATGGCTCATTCCGAACCTGGGATAAAAGTTGCCCAGGAGAGTGTCATCACCATGAAGTCTCGCTCGTCGGGGCTAAGAGGGAGATGCCAATTCGTTGGTCTCATAGCCGCCACAACTGATACCGCAAGGGGTTCTGAGATTGGAGCTACAGAGGCTGTTAACGCCGGTACCAGCGCGGGGGCCTCACATTGCTCCACAGCCTTCACTATAAGAGGTTGCATGGTGGGGGAGACCTCTACTCTACCGCCTTTCCTCTTCGATCGAGCACTACGTCCTTAAGCTTAATAAGCTGCTGAACCAAGGCGAAGAGCTCGACCATTATGTGTGGGTCGGAGATGACGAGGGTGTCATGGAGCTTATCTCCCTCAGGGAGTGCGCTCCGGAATGCACTCACGGCTTCTGATCTTACCCAGCTGAGTCTTCGAGGGTGAGGTAGGCATTACGAAACCGCATCGAGAAGCAGCGGAGGGTTTCCCGAGCTCCCATTGCCAGCCCAAACAGTAATTCGATTCATTTCAGGGGTTGCCGATTGTACCAATACTATTCCAAGAATAGTCCGGACAAGGTAGTGAAGTCAGGAATCGAGTCCGATGGCAATTTGTAAAATCAGTTCAGGGCCGACCCTGACAATATGCTGGGGAAAGCTTGGCGCAACACATGATCCTGGTCATGAAAAAATAACAATTTTTGGTAGACCAGGAGATGGTCTACGGGGTTTTGTGACCCATCGAACATCACGAACTTTGGTAGAGTCCAGTGCTGGGGGAATCTACCATGGTGAACCTCTTTTATGAAGGGCAAGTTTTTTCCACGCGCAGCATGATCTTCCAAGAGGTCTACAGGCATGCTAGGTAGCTGCCAGAACTCAGGGCAATTCCAAGAGGCGACTGCATGGGTTCTAAACGGTCACGCACGCTAACTCGAGGTCGGATCACGCTCGCATCGTGGCGACTCCCCGGGGCCCCGTCCTGGCGATCGCTCCATGGCTTCGTCGGTAATCGCTTTGGCATGGTGGAAGGTCTGTGAAAGGCCGTTACATCGCGGGTTTCCACACGGGATAACACTTCCACTGGAGGCTCTCAGTCATGCTGATGGCATGGGTTATAATCTCGCCCTCGCGACCTTGCTTCAGACTCGTCAGACCCTGCACTTCGGCTTCGTCGGCGGGGAAGGGCCGAAGGCAGGTCTGACTTATTACTGGAATGCAGGATGGTAGGACACTGAGGTTGCCCGAGAACTGGCTCCCTCGCTCTGTTCACGGCTACCTCTCCCAAGGGGGGCTTCTGCTGGGATGCCCGCTGCATCGGCACCAGCATAGACTGACGCGATTTCGGGATCGGGGGAAGTCACATAGGGGGAGCGGGCCCCGTCGACTTTCCTGGTCACCGAGATCTCTCCGTTGATCTTCCCCTCTATCGCTCGAGCCCAAGGGAGAGATCTGCTCTTCTATTTGTTATAGGAACCTGGCGCAGTCGCGTCAGCTCGTCCATCATGGCCCGCTGAGTGGCCAACATCTCAATAAGGAGCTGGTCACTAAGCATGACAGGAGGTTGAGCGGCCTAGGCCGACGTCCCACTCCATATAGGTACGATGTGAGCCTTCACCCTTCTATGTCTGCATGTGGAAGGAGCCATTAGGGCCTCCTACCAAAGCACTGCTTTCGACCATGTGATCGTGGGCGTTTTCACAAGAACCAATCGAAAAATCCCACAAACGGTGCCAAAAGTCAGGGGAAAAATCTTCACTGGTTCAGAGGATCAACCTGCAATACAAAGATCAAGTGAATGGCTGGCTCCATGAGGAGTGCAGACCCTCCGATGCTCAAGTCAGTGAGGGTTCAAAAAATGGAAAGCTTTAATAATCAGAAAATGTTTAGGTTTTTGAGTTTCGAACCTGTACTTTGGAGCCGAGGATCGTACCTTTATAGACCTTTTGCAAACCGCCAGAGTCCGACACATGGCCGCTCTTTCTAGCACCTTCTACACCTTTACGTGCCAGCCCAGATGGGCCCTTAATGGCCCTTGTCATTTAGCCTGCCAGACGATAGCGGTCTAGGTCAGGTGGGCGTTCTGGAAGGCTCTAGTTGAGGGTAATCTAGACCGAATTTGGCCAGCGAACATGGCTCATAACATTCCACGTAGTTCCATGGGGGTGGTGACATTTGTCGTTCCATTACCGACTTACTATGGGCGACACTCGTGAGCAAATAGGCGAACTCTTTTGCGTTCACGTGATTTGGCAAGCTCCTTGGTGAGCTAACTGCGGGTTCATCGGGCGAGCTCCTAGGCGAGCTAATCGCAGCGAGATCATGGTGGATCTCATCTCAAACAGTGGAACAAAAGACGGGATTCCTGTACGGGTGAGCGGACCAAGTGTGGCACAGCGAGCTCCTGTGGGCGAGCTGAAAATAAAGACTATCCGCGGTTGAGCTAATCTCACACATAGTAGACGAGCTCCCCGGTGAGCTGATGGAGTTCATAGATATCCCTCTAAGCTTCCTGTTGGCAAGGGCGATCTCTCCGTGTGCGAGCTAATCAAGATCGTGAGTAAGCCAAGAACAGGGTTAACCGCGGGTGAGCTGATCGCTTGAGGACTAAGCGAGCCCCTGAGTGAGCTGGGGGTGCTAAATCTTCGGAAGTGTTCTTTGACTCCCAATCAAGAGACGACCTCTCCCAAGGGCGAGCTGATAGTGTGTGGTCTCGGCGATCACTCCGTGAGCGAGTTATTAGGTGGCCATCATCGTTAGGCTTTTTCAGAACCTTTCCATCTCCATCCTGTTGCTCTTCCAAAATATGGCTTCTTCGCGAGCGAAAAGGTTAGCACGGCAGCTCGGTGACCCCACTAGTGTCATTGCTCCGCCTTCTTCTTCCTATTGTTAATAGGTGACTCTTCCGCGGGCGGGCTGATCGTGTGTGGATTAGAGGTGGGGTTTCCATGGGCTGCTGGTGGCAACGTGGATACTCTTTCTAAGTTTCCTATAGGTGGAAGGTAGTGTCTTTCGTGGGTGGGTTGGCCGCGTGCGAGCTATCTGCACGCGGGCTCATCATCTGAGCATCCTGAATCTTCTCAAGTATTCCTTGGTCCTTCAAAGGGTGCACCTCGCATTTGAACTGAACGCATGCGAAGCGATTGTGATGATAGAGGCCGGCTTTTTTTGGGAGTGTTCTTTGAACTCCAAGACCTATTTTGGCCACAATACTGCTTATCCAAAAAACAGGATTGGCCTTGAATCTCGAGCTCATCGCTGGCCACACAAGGTCGCCCAGGGGTACCTAGAGACCATTGGAGGTGAGAATAGATGTAAAGGCAACACTGACAAACTTGCCACCACTATCGGTTCACAATGTTTTAATGCGAGAAGCAAACATGTTTTCAACAATATGCCTAAAAGAAAGAAAAACAGAAACATCATATTTATTTTTTATTGAAAAAACCCAACAATACTTTGAATATTCATAAATAAAAGAGACATAATAGAGAAAGCCACTAGAAAAGGGGACAGAGGAAGGGGCCCATACATCATAGTGCACTAAAGCTAAGGGATGACTAGTGGTGAACGACGAGGAACGAAACGGGAGATAATGGCTTTTCTCGATATTACATGCGGTGCAAATAAAATTGAACAAGTCGATGAGCGGAATAAGCAATCATTGCTGAAGAAACTGGAGAGTACCGGCAAAGGGGTGACCAAGATAGGAGTGCCAGACTGGAGTAGCAACGGCAGAAGCAACGAGTGCACAGAGGTTGAAGAGGGCAGGGAAATCGACGGAAATGGGTCACATTCCTACTGGGCCTGTGAAGACGGATCGTGTTCGTATTCTTGTCCTAGACAACGAACTCAGCAGAGTCAAAACAAAGACGATAATTATTATCAGATGTGAAGCGACTGGCAGATAGAAGATTAGTAGACGTTGTGTGAATATGGTAAATATTGTTAAGTTAAAAGGGAGACGTAAGAGCATGTAGAATACCACGACTAGAATGAGAGATGGGCAAGGAGGCACCATTACCAATGGTATAATTGAGTCATTACCATTATAGGGAGAGGCAATACTAAGGTTGGAGAAGTCAGGTGTTAGATGATTGCTCGTGCAACTGTCTGCATACCACGGATTGCGAGTGGTCGAAAGAGCCGACACTAGCAGCGTAGCAGAAGAGAACATCGCAGGGGAGAGTTCCCTGGCTCAGGTAGAGAGCAACATTTATCCGATGCCAACAGTTGAGGGCTATGTGACTCGGTCTGGTACAGATCTGGTAGACTGTGGTAGGAGATTCACCAAGAAGACCACAGTCGTGGGTGCGATCAAAACCACCTCGATCCGGGTCTTCACGACCAAGGTAGGACTAACCACTACCTCCATGGTTTCCATGACGACCACCCCCACGGCTGGCCGTAAAGGCAGATGAGGCCGGTGGTGGGGTCGGGGTTAGGTGGGGGTCAGGGGGAAGTGGTTGCTGTTGAGGCAGCTGTAAGGTAGTTCTCCTCTGCATGTAGGAGAGCAGAGAGCTCGTCCATAGCCAAATGACTAGGGCGAAGACGAAGCGTCGTCTTGACACTGTTTTATGCTGCAGGGAGACCATCGAGGGTGTAGAGTACGATGTCAGGCTCAGAGACTAGAGCACCGATCGCAGCCAGGTTTGCCGTAGATAGTTTGAATCCGTTGAACATAGGCAGATAGAGAAAGGGTGCCTTTCTGAATCTTCTGAAGTTGAGAGCGCAGATGAAGTATATTAGATCGGGCTTAGGAAAGGAAGCGCTTCTTGAACGCTACCTAGACATCATGAGACCCCTAGGCAGACGAAGCACTATAGGAATGATGCTGGGATGAGAGGGTATCAAGGATGCAGGTACTAAGCTGTCTATCGGCGAGGACCGACTCCTTGTAGAGAGAATTGGTGGGCTCTAGGGCAAGATGACTGCCATCAACAAGATGCTCAAGCTGAAAAGTTGACAAGGCACCGAGAAAGAGATATTTCCAAGTCATAACAATGATGTCATCGAGTTTTATTGTCACAAGAGAGATCAAGTTTTTGATGCGGTGTAGCATTGGAGAAGAAGGCGAGGACGGAGGAGGAGTAGAAGTGAGCGAAGAAGATTGTGTTGAGGAGGAATCTGTCATGATGAAGACTACTTAGGAAAAGAGAAAAAAAATGATTGAAAGAAAAGGTTGAGGAACTGAGGGTAAATGTTGATCTAGCACACCTCAGAGATGTGGCTCTGATACCATAATAGATTTTGAGAGAGAGAGAGAGAGAGAGAAGCAACGGATGGCTGACTTGGGTAAAACCCCAAGTCCCATTGTTTATTTATAATAAATAATTAACAACCATCAGTTACATCCGGAGTTATCATAACAGAGGAAGAGTGATCACACTAGTGGTTGTCAACGTAACAAAGTTGTTACGAGATATAACCGTCAGATATGTTATCACATAGGTCTGTTTGCAGAATTTTCTCCCCGTTCGTGGCCACCTCCCATGGATAGTTGGTCATATTTGGCATCCACGCTGATATTTTATGGTTCAGATCCTGCAACAATTCGGTCTGGTGAGCAGAAATCTCCTGAAGCCCGACGAGCGATTGTTCTTGCCGGATGGAAACCTCCTTTAGATGGGAGATTGCTTCATCTAGTTTTGAAAGCCTCGTACCCTCAGCCATAGGATCGATCAGCTCTGATACCAAATCTGTTATGCGATTCTTCCGCCAATGAAAAATGGTGTTAGAATCGGCTTAGTTCGAGGAAAGCCATGCCTCCAAAGAAAACAAAAAAGATAAGAGAAAAAAAAACTGTTTCAATACGTTGCATGCCTATTACATTCCAGCAAAGGTGTAATATACCCTTTTATTATTACAGACATCACACCACCGATCCATTCGGCCCATCACACGTGACTTACTGTTAAGCAATCAGTTATAGCAACCGATCATAACCGTTCATCCAACACAACCACCAATCTTAACCGATCATACATAAAATAACGTACGCATCACATCACACCATGGTTACACGCATGATCTAATATACCATGACATGCCCCATGTAGAGCTCATCATCCATGCACGTAACACCCCATGACCTGAGAAGACTTCAAATCGGGTCGAGAGCCTGTAGAACCACCTGATCCTCCCCTCCCACGAATGGATCGAGACGTATCAGCCGCTTGATTATCCAAACCTGCTGTGACTCATGAGAAAGTTCTGTATGGATGGAGCTTTCGGCTCCTCAAATATCCATTCTCCTCATCCTCGAGAACCTCTAGGGTTGGGCGTCCACCTTGGGAAGAAGAGGAAGGAGATGAACCCCCCCATGGGACGTTCTTCAAAGAGATCACCACCACCACCCGAATCCTAGAGAGAGAAGTTTGTAGGCTCTACAAACAAGTTAGAAGTTTGTTGGATAGAGATTTCAGTAGTTTGAGTAGCGTTGCTTAGCCTGCACACAGCTATGTGTTTAGGCTAGCTTCACATGGGTTTCTTTATTTGCTCATCTAGAGTATAGCCAGGATATGTAATTTCCTCCTTCTTCCTAATTTTGGGGTTCTTAAAAATAATCTTACTTAACTTTCGGAAAAAAAAAAAGTTCGGAGTCAGAGGGAATCCAAAGAGTCTAGGGACGCGTTCAAAACCGACTTTGCTATTGTTAGTTTATTCAAGAGCCAGTGAACTACTAACTGCTTAGAATGTGTGGTATAAATATATCTCATTGTTTTGGATTTTGCCCCAATTGCAAGATGAATGACTATATATTTGCGATTTTGAAGACAGTTGCTGGGTTTTTTTAGTGCTTTTAAAGTTCCTTAATTTGTATCCAATGGGTTCCAATGACGAGACTATGGCATTGAAACTTAGAAATAAAATTCTTGCAGGCATGAAGGGGAAAGTAAAATTGGAATTTGGGTTTTTTGCAAATAGCACTATGGAAACTAGGCTAATTGCATATCTACTCCATACTGGAAAGTAGATTACTTGTGCAAATCAACCCCTCAGGTTAATTGGCATCTTTTTGGAGGGAGTATCTACGTACATTCATAGTTTATGTTCACCCGCCATTGCTAGATAGACTTTAACCATGGTCTATCTTTAACCTGAGGTCTGAATATTATATTTAACCCTAAATAGTAGATTTAAACCAACCTCATTTGCTCTCCTTTTGTCTAACCTTACTCCAATAGTACTACTATCAGAGCAGGGCAAGGCAAGAGAAAACCAAAAACAAGATCCTACTCAATGCCGGCCTAACTCACCAAAAGGAGCAGGGTAAGGCTCAAAAGATAAGAAAAGAGACAAGAAAAGCAAGTCGAAGGCTCTACCTTCATCTCAAGAAACCGTCATTGCTAGATAGACTTTAACCATGGTCTATCTTTAACCTGAGGTCTGAATATTATATTTAACCCTAAATAGTATATTTAAACCAACCTCATTTGCTCTCCTTTTGTCTAACCTTACTCCAATAGTACTACTATCAGAGCAGGGCAAGGCAAGAGAAAACCAAAAACAAGATCCTACTCAATGCCGGCCTAACTCACCAAAAGGAGCAGGGTAAGGCTCAAAAGATAAGAAAAGAGACAAGAAAAGCAAGTCGAAGACTCTACCTTCATCTCAAGATACCGTCTCTCACCAATAGATCCACAACAAAACTATTATTGATTGGACCAAACAGACCTTTGAACCAACCACTCTTTCAAGAAAATCTTATTAGAATTAGAACTCATTGAGCTAACAACTCCGAATAATATACCTTGGATCTGGTCCAAAATATAATGAAGTAGCACATTCTCTATCATAGCAGTATCATTAAACAACCTATTATTCCTCTCTCTCCCCATATGTCGTACGTAGCCCCTGTCAAGGCCAGACAAATCACCTTTCCTTTCAAATTTTTAGCTTTGCCCCCATAGAGCTAAGCTATGAATCAACCATTGGAAGTTCCCTGACCCGCACAGGTGTATCTCATTACATGACATATCACATCCCATATTGAATTGGAAAAGCTGCATTTAAAAAATAGGTGGTCAACAGTCTCATCCCCTTACTTACACAAAACACACATATTAGCCAACTGAGTACCTCTCCTTTTCAAAGTATCAAATGTCACAAGTCTATTATGTATAGCTTTCCAACTGCAGCAACTAAACCGAGGTGGAACATAATTCTTCCAAATCAAATTAAATTAGCCCAACAAACCACAGCCTTCTTTGCTCTAACATTGTCCTAAACAGATTTAAACGTGACTTCCCTTGAAATAGAATTTTTCCACTTAATATCACTATTGACTCCATTCTCTATCCGAGCTGCTGCAATATCATCACAGAGCTTCCTAGTTCTCTGATATTTTTGATTTGGAAGCTTCCAACAGCCCTCTGAAATCAGCTCCTTAATACAAGGAAGCCCCATGCCTTGCTCCAACATAGCACTCTCTCCAACAATATCCACAGGTCTAAACCCACGAAGCCATGGATCTAAACAAAACTTTGTTTTAGATTGATCATTTACACTAAACTGGATATTCAAAGCTAGATCTTTCCTCGTATTCAAAATCATCCTCCATACGGCCGAATTAGCCTTCGAAGGATCAATACTCCAAAAATTATTAGATCCAACATACCTGCTTTTCATCCAATTTGGCCAGAGAGCTTGATTGTCATTAAGAATGATCCACCCCAATCTGAGTGAACTAGCTTGAACAATATCCTTTAAGGATCTTAATCCCATACCACCCTCCTCCTTAGGTTTACAGACATCATCCCATTTAACATGGACTGTAGCATTTCCCCATATAAATTTCCTCAACATTTGCTCAACTTCATTCTGGACAAACTTTGGAATAGAGAAACTTGAGCACCAATAGTAAGAATAGCTCTAACGAACTGACCTGACAAGTTCCACCCTTCCTGCTAAGGACAGAGACTTTATTCTTCAATCCTAACCATGGGTAAAAGCGTCTCATGTAAAACCTTCGTATAAAAAGTACCAATCAAACCATGAATATACATGAAATATTCTCCTCAAATAGATGCTAGTTAACCCGAGGGATTGATTCGCAAAAGTAATCAAGATTTTAGGAGTTCATATGTAAATATGAAGCTTCCAGGGGTTAATATGCAATTATCCTAATTTCCAAGCGGCTATTTGCAAAATTCCTTTCGCTTAATCCTATGCACAATTTTTTTTGCAAAAAATCCCTTTGCACAAAAAATGGGCTGGTATAAGAAATTGAATATTCAGAAATTAATGTGATATATTTCCTCCAAGTATGACATAATTATTAGAGCCTTGCTATATATTTGAACATGCAAGGTGACACAAATATGGGAACAACCCTAATGTTGGGGCATAGGCCAGTGCTTGGTGCAATGGCGAATGCAATGTTTGAAAAATCTTATGGTAGAGACCCGCAACGGAAGCGATTTACAGGTCGAAAGACCGTGCATGGTGCACGTTACACGATAAAACTCTTATGAAACTAAAGTGCATGCACGTATGTGCACGTGAGATGAGCACCCTAAGGTCAATCTAGTGAATTGAATGTCTAGCATTCATGCAATTCAAGACTACGCTAGATTACGAGTTAGAATGATGCATACCTTCGTGCGGATCTTTTAACCGTGGAGGATTGTCTTCTTTGTCGATGGAAACGGAAGAATTCCCGTGAAGAAGAACGAGGATATGCGAGATGACGAAGCCTTCAATGTTCACCAATTGCACGAAACATCGCTCCCGGATCTCTGAGTGACTCCAATGAACGACTCTTCTCCGCCTTTGATTCGTCACGCGAGGATGAAGTCCGAGGGTGTGCACACGAGAGAGGAGACGAGAGATGAAGAGAGAGGAGAAGGGGTGTTCGGCTAAGATTTGCACACACACCTTGTGGCCGCCCCCCTCCCTCATTGCTCTCATATAAGGGCCAACCCCTAGCAACTCCTTGAAGGTAGGGCTGGCCCTTGCGTCTCTCTCTCCTTTCAATGTGAAGGCCTAGAGGCCAACTCCCCCTTTGGCCAACTCCCTCTATGGAACCTAGAGGCCAACTCCCCCTTTGGTCCAATCCCCTATACTTGGCCCCCCCTTCTCCTTGAAGTTTGCAAGTGCAAACCCTAGAAACAAGAGGGGGTCGGCCATCCCTTTGTCTTTATGTGGGGGATGGCCACCCTAGTGTGTGGTGGTGCACTTGGTTTCCCAAGGCACCCCCACACCTCTAGCTGGTTGCCCCTCGCATCGGGAACTCGCATAACGCGCCCGAGTGAATTATGACTAGTGTTTTCACTATCACTGGGGTACCCTCAGTAAAAACCTAGTGTGCCCCTAGTAAAGTCAACTAGTCAATTCGCAACACGAACTGGTGCATAGCACCCGCGTAGCAAGCTCCACTAGGGTTAAGGATTGACCACGTGTGTCTCTGCACTACTCCGGATCTACATCCTAGTACACACACGCGTATACGCATCTACCGTGCACTAGTGCGAATCACGCATGGAGCGTATTAGAATTGGACTAATTACTTACTCTTATTGTGTCTTGTGAATTGAGGAGATGATTCGAGAACCATACAAAGTGAGGATAAGGTGGAACCTTTAGGAACCAGGGTTCATAGCTTCCAACTTGGACTCGGTCGACATACTACCCGAGTGTACCATCGACCCTTTGAGTCCGAGTTAACCTACGTAGCCACCCAAAGTGCGACGCAGGCTGCACTCTATGCCCCCCGGACTTACTATGTTCTCTCGCATACCCCTGCTCTCTGTTTAGTAGTGGTAAACTCGATGTCCCTTCACTTGGTGCCATGAGTCAACTCAAGCGATGGAGAACACTGTTAGACTCGAATACTCATATGACTTAGTTTCTTCCAGATTGCACATACGTCATACCCACTGATTACTCTATCAAGTAATCGAACACGATGAACAGTCTAACTTATGACCACAAGGATTAGGTTGGGTACAACGTTAGTCAGACCAAGGAGTGCACCTTCAGTTAAGAATGTGGATGACCTGTAGGAGTGGCATAGTGATGTGACACTAGCCGGGTAACCTAGTACACCGTGGTTTTGGATCACGTAACTGGATCCTTACACTTTGCTGTGCCAAAGTACCACAGAACTGGTTAGCCTACCAGATATGGTTCCTCAGGGTTTAGGACCGCTTGATCCTAACCAGAAACACGGCTCAGTGCACTAGTGTCTGCTCAATTATATGTGCACCGTGTTGGTTTTGTTCGACTACAGACACTATGCCTGGTGAAGACCATGGTGAATACTCCTCATGCACTGTCATCATTAACAAGTTATCATGATAAGGCGACCAACCTGATCATGGCTGTGAACTGATTTAGGTTACATGGGACCAACCAACTTAGTGTTTGACTCAGTGAATTACCATGTAGCCATGGCTTTCTGTTCTAATAAGAACACGTAATTGTATTACGTACCAACATGCATCTCATAGAATAACATTCATCTTTTATTATTAGATCAAAACTCAAAGTTTTACAAGCTTAGAATACATCAATTCCAACATGCACCCCATCCCATAGAGCGTTGGTCGATGCACCCCACGGTGGCATTGTGTCTGACCCTAGCCTCTATGTTCAAGAGATTCTTATCATCTGAAAATTAATGATTCCAGTTTCTGCAGGGGCTAATTATATATTTTTATAGGGATGAGAAAATAAAATATGATTACTCATATAAGTATTGTTTGGAGTTGAGATCTCATTCAAGCTCTAATGCAGGAGGATATGGAACCCTTGAAGAACTACTTGAAGTGATAACTTGGGCTCAACTTGGCATACATGACAAACCGGTAATTACATTTTTCTTTGCTATCTCTAAATTATGGCCTCAATCTAAGAGATGGTGTAAATTGTTTAACCACTAATTTCATTTGCACTCAATTATTTTTGTAACATTTCTTATGTAAGGCCCTCTTTTAAGTTTTAATTAGTGAGAAAACCATGAATTACGCCAGTAGTATGGAGACATTATACCTTACACCTAATAGCACCAATGTTAGCAAGAGAAAAGTATTCGATCAGCTTTGCTAGAAAAATATCCCTGTAAATGATGAACATTTAATAAATGTATATCCAAATTGCTTGCATTTCCTTCAACACTGATTTGTTTACTAAACTTTTGTGATAGATAGATTTGTATGCCTAGCTTCCTTGTCCCTCTAATTACCTCGTCAATTTTTCCTAGCAAATTAGATTGGCCAACGGCCACGCATGCCTCATTCAAAATCATAGATTGAATCAGAAAAGAAAAAAAAAATCCTTTTGATGTGAAATTGGGGAAGTTTTTGTTTGATTGCTGGAACTCAGTTGAGGCAATGAAGTTTGGGAATATTTGGGGTTGAAAATACCCAGATTGACAGATATCACTTCTACCAGCCCACATTATATTTGTTTTTCCTTACTTTCTGAGCATCCCAGAGTGGCTCGGGACTTCAAGTAGTACCCGGCGAGCGTCGCATGCTCTACAATTTGTTAATCGATGAGTATTGCAGGTGGGTTTGCTGAATGTAGATGGATACTACAACTCCTTGCTATCCTTCGTCGACAAAGCTGTTGAGGAAGGCTTCATTAACCCAAGTGCTCGTCATATCATTGTATCTGCTCCAACAGCATCGGAGCTGGTGAAGAAATTAGAGGTAATGTGGGGAATTTCGTCTGCAATATACCTCTCTTATTACTGCTGTAATTTGGTTTATGGATTTCTGATAGGTCGTTTTTAATTTTTTCTTCTTATATACTAAAAAATTTTCTAAAAAGCTGGCCTTGGTTTTTTTTTTATGTTCCAAACCCCAAAGGTCATTGAGGACTAGTAGAGTACCCAATGCACCTTCTTTAATAGAGCACTAGAACCATAAATTCATGCAAGTTAACAAAGGTTTCTTCATCATCATGACACAATCGCATCGGTACAATGTTCCATTCCATCGGCTTGAAATCCTTGGGTATAATTGCATAGCTGGTACACTAATTTAATGTACACATTAAGGACATATAGACAATTTGCATGGCTTTATACGCACAAATGCAAGCACTGAGGGGCCCATTTGCAAAGAGAGTGCCATATGAAAGCATTTGGCAAAGAGAGTGCCATACTCTAACTCATGGCCTCTTACTCATATAGTTACCTATGATCCGGGCCGTCCATTAGATCCCGACGTACGGTTCAGATTAGATAGGGAGTTAAAGCAATGGTGTCCGCATTAAATGCCCATATTAAAAGCTCGTATTAAAAGCCTGCATTTAATGCGGACACCATTGATTTAACTCCCCATCTAATCCGAATCGTACGTCGGGATCTAATGGACGGCCCGGATCATAGGTAACTATATGAGTAAGAGGCCATGAGTAAGAGTATCCCTCCCCATATATATATATATATATATATATATATATATATATATATATATATATATATATATATATATATATATATATATATATATATATATATATATATATATATAGGGGGCGGGGAGCCTGCACCCGAGGTGCAGCAAGAACGCTGCACCTCTCGCTTGTTTACCTACCTAGAAGTTTTGGAATTTGATGAAATTTGGTGAGATTGTTGTCTAGGGTAAGATGATCATCCTCACAAATTTTTATCAAATTCCAAAACTTCTAGGGGGGTCAAATGGTCGAAGCAAAATCTGCAGATTTTAACGGTGACTGTGGACGGCTGATTTTGCTTCGACCATTTGACCCCCCTAGAAGTTTTGGAATTTGATGAAAATTGGTGAGGATGATCACCTTACCCTAGACAACACCCTCACCAAATTTCATCAGATTCCAAAATTTCTAGATAGGTAAAACAATGCCTGAGGTGCAGCGTTCTTGCTGCACCTCAGGTCCAGCATCCCCGCCCCCATATATATATATATATATATATATATATATATATATATATATATATATATATATATATATATATATATATATATATATATATATATATATATATATATATATATATATATATATATATATATATATATATATATATATATATATATATATATATATATATATATATATATGGGCGCGGGGATGCTGGACCTGAGGTGCAGCAAGAACGCTGCACCTCGGCCTTGTTTGACCCCCCTAGAGGTTTTGGAATTGGATGAAATTTGGTGAGGGTGTTGTCTAGGGTAAGATGATCATCCTCACAAATTTTCATCAAATTCCAAAACTTGTAGAGGCCTCAAATGGTCGAAGCAAAATCGCAGATTTTGCAAAATCTGCAGTCACCTACAGATTTTGCCGATTTTGCTTCGACCATTTGACCCCCCTACAAGTTTTGGAATTTGATGAAAATTTGTGAGGATGATCATCTTACCCTAGACAACACCCTCACTAAATTTCATCCAATTCCAAAACCTCTAGGGGGGTCAAACAAGGCCGAGGTGCAGCGTTCTTGCTGCACCTCAGGTCCAGCATCCCCGCGCCCTATATATATATATATATATATATATATATATATATATATATATATATATATATATATATATATATATATATATATATATATATATATATATATATATATATATATAGGGCTGTTACAGTGAGCTGTGGGTTGTCGGGGGGGAAAGTGAGCTGCGGGTATTTTGACCCCACAAGAAGTTATGGAATTTGATGAAATTTGGTGAGGTTGTTGACTAGGATATGATGATCATCCTCACCAATTTTCATCAAATTCCAAAACTTCTAGGGGGATCAAATGGTCGAAGCAATTTCTGTCGTCCGTAATCACCGTAAAAATTGCTTCGACCATTTGACCCCCCTAGAAGTTTAGGAATTTGATGAAAATTGGTGAGGATGATCATCTTATCTTAGGCAACAACCTCACCAAATTTTATCAAATTCCATAACTTCTTGGGGGGTCAAAATACCCGCAGCTCACTTTCCCCCCCGGCAGCCCACAGCTCACTGTAACAGCCCTCTCTCTCTCTCTCTCTCTCTCTCTCTCTCTCTCTATATATATATATATATATATATATATATATATATATATATATATATATATATATATATATATATATATATATATATATATATATATATATATATATATATATATATATATATATATATATATATATATATATATATATATATATATATATATATATATATATATATATATATATAGAGAGAGAGAGAGAGAGGAATGTTACAATGAGTTGTGAGCTGCCGGTTTATAAAGTGAGCTACGGGTATTTTGACCCCCTAGGGGTTTCGGAATTTGATGAAATTGGTGAGGGTGTTTTTTAGGGTAAGATGATCATCCTTACCAATTTTCATCAAATTCCAAAACTTCTAGGGGGTCAAATGGTCGAAGCAAAATATGTCGTCTGTAGTCACCATTAAAATCTACAGATCTTGTTTCGACCATTTGACCCCTCTAGAAGATTTGGAATTCGATGAAAATTAGTGACTATGATCATCTTACCATAGACAACACCCTCACCAAATTTTATCAAATTCCAAAACTTCTAGGGGGTCCAAAATACCCGTAGCTTATTTTCTCCTACCGCAGCTCACAGCTCAATATAACAGTCATATATAAATATGGGAAATGGTAGCCTACTCCATGGAGTAGGCTACTTACCTACTCCATGGCTTAAATAGACGCCACATGATTATTTTTAATCGGGTATTTTGTTGATGTATGGTCAATCCAAAATGGATAGATTAGGATTATGAAAAAAAATCCGAAGAAAAAAATATAAATCAACCCGATCAAGTTGTAACAAATTTAACGATAAACTGTGCATCGTAAAAATTTTTTTTTTTTTTTTTGCATGCTAAAAATGCCACTTGGCATATGTTTTTCTCAAATTTTTTTCTTAACAATTGTTGGGAGAGATGAATCTAAGTTGACAAAGTCTTAACTTCAGTTAAAAAGTACCACATGACATCCATTTAACCCATGGAATAAGTTACCTACACCATGGAGTAGGCTATATATATATATTTGGCTGTGATGCACTGTTTGGGCGGTTTATGCAGCACACCTAATGGTGCAGGCCGTGAAAATCCATATGTTGTTGTGCTTCACTACATATGTTGCGGTCATTCCAGTACATATGTTACTGGTCAAGCTCGCATGAAATGGATCGCACCAACAAATCTCACTTGAGGGATTATATATATATATATATATATATATATATATATATATATATATATATATATATATATATATATATAGAGAGAGAGAGAGAGAGAGAGAGAGAAAGAGAGAGAGAGAGATGTTAGGTTGCGCTGTGCGCTGCGGTGGAGAAAATGAGCTACAACCTGTGTCCGTCCGATCGAAATAAATCAAACGGCACACAGAAATCCCGCTCAATCTAACTCGGATCAAACTCGCTGCAGCACACAGAAATCCCATTTGATTTCCATTTGTTGGATCGATTGCAATTAAATGGACCAAAAAAATTTCGTTGTTACTATAGCGGCTACAGTAACAGCGAATTTAATTTGGGCCGTTCGATTCCAATCGATCCAACTGATGGGACGATTATTGTGTACGTTCGATTTTCATCCGTTGGATCGATGGGAATCGAACGAACCAAACTAATTTCGCTGTTACTGTAGCGGCAACAGTAACAGTAAAAAAAATTTAGGTCGTTCGATCCCCATCGATCCAACGAATGGAAATCACCAGGACCCATTTTGTGTTCATTCAATTTCCATCCGTTGGATTGATGGGAATGGAACGGACCAAAATTGATTCGCTGTTACTGTAGCCGCTACAGTAACAACAAATTTTTTTTTGTCCGTTTGATTCCCATCGATCCAAAGGATGGAAATTGAACAGGATTTCTGTGTGCTGCAGCGGGTTTGATCCGGGTTATAACGAGCGGGATTTCTGTGTGCCGTTTGATTCATTTTGATCGGACTAACACAGGTCGTAGCTCATTTTCTCTGCCGCAACGCACAGCGCAACCTAACACACCTATATATATATATATATATATATATATATATATATATATATATATATATATATATATATATAGAGAGAGAGAGAGAGAGAGAAATGCTATAATGCGGCATGCGATAAGTGCGGCATCGCACCGTAACCGTCTGATGCACCGCTACGTGCATACGATGCACGCAGCGCGTGCATCAGACGGCTGCGGTGCACTACCGCACGTACCGCATGCTGCATGATAGCATGCCCTTATATATATATATATATATATATATATATATATATATATATATATATATATATATATATATATATATATATATATATATATATATATATATATATATATATATATATATATATATATATATATATATATATATATATATATATATATATATATATATATATATATATATATATATATATATATATATATATATAAAGAGGGCTGGGTTCCTATGACATGTCATAGGGAGTACCTTATGACATATGGTGAATTAGTAATGCTAGAATGTTTAGAATGTGCTGAATTTTTTTAAGGGTGATCACCTTACCTTAGATAGAATGTCCACAAAAAATCAAAGCATTCTAAAACTTGTTGGGGCATCAAATGCTAGAAGCTTTATCGGCCATCCATTTTTACCCTTAAATTGAAAACCATATTTGATGCCTCTAGAAGTTTTAGAATGAGCTGATTTTTTGCGGGGGTCCTATCTAAGATAGGGTGATCATCCTCATAAAAATTCAGAACATTCTAAATATTCTAGAGTTACTAACTCATCATATGTCATAGGGTACTCCCTATGACATGTCATAGGAACTCATTTCCCATATATATATATATATATATATATATATATATATATATATATATATATATATATATATATATATATATATATATTGAATACGGGGTATGAGCTGACAGCCCATTTCTGAAATTGGGCTGTCAGCTCTTAGCCGTCCGATCTCCATCATGTACCCTTGATTTTAAAAAAAAAAAAAAAACAAACCAAACACCGAACCCTTTCTCTCTCTCCCTCTCCCTTTCTCTCTCGAGCGGCAGCCCCGTCCCCTACCTCCCGCGATTGCAGCCCCCTCCGGCACCGGCTCCCCCCTCCGGCAGCATCCCCCTCCACCACCAGCACTGGATCCACCTCAGCGCCCTTCGGCAGCATCCCCCTCCACCTCCGGCATCGGATCCGCCTCCCCCTCCGATACCGGCTCCCCCTTCCGACGCGTCACCCCCTCCGGCAGCAGCCCTGACAGCACCAGATCCGGCTCCACCCTCCGGCATCACCCCCTCCGGCAGCAACCCCGACCCCGATCGGCTGCAATCGGCCGGTCACCCCTGCGATCCGGTAACCCCCCGACCCCCTGCAGCCCTGACCCCGACCGGCTGTAATCGATAGGCCGAACGGGGCTGCGACGGCGCCCCCCGACCCCCTGCGATCCGGCCGACCACAGCTGCGATCCGGCCGGCCACCTCTGCGATCCGGTCGGCCACAGCTACAATCAGCCAAACAACCCTGCGATATGCCGAAGGGGGCTGCGACGGCACCGGAGGAGCGAGAAGGTGGCTGCGACAGTGCCGGATCGCAGGGGGACTGCGATCGGCCGAAGGGGAAGGGTGCCGCTGGTGGGGGTGCCGGAGGGGGATCCGTTGCCGGTGCCGATACCGGAGGGGATCGGGGGTTGCCGGAAAGGGTCGGGTGGATACCGGAGGGGGACGACGTTGTCCGGTGGGGGGGCTTCACTGCACAGAGAGATCGAGAGGGAGTGAGAGAGAGAGAAAGAGAGGGAGAGAGAGAGCTATGGCTGTTTTTTTATTTTTTTTTCCGATGGTTGATGATGGAAATCGGACGGCTGGTAGCTGACAGCCCAAATGAAAGAAATGGGTTGTCAGCCTATACCCAGTATTCTATATATATATATATATATATATATATATATATATATATATATATATATATATATATATATATATATATATATATATATATATATATATATATATATATATATATATATATATGTATGTATATATATATAAATATAAAGAGAGAGAGAGAGAGAGGAATGTTACAGTGAGCTGTAAGCTACCGGTTTAGAAATTGAGCTGCGGGTAGTTTGACCCCCCTAGAAGTTTTAGAATTTGATGAAATTTGGTGAGGGTGTTTTGTAGGGCAAGATGATCATGCTCACCAATTTTCATCAAATTCCTAAACTTCTAGGGGTTTCAAATGCTCGAAGCAAAATCTGTCGTTTGCAGTCACCGTTAAAATCTACATATTTTGCTTCGACCATTTGACCCCCCTAGAAGGTTTGGAATTTGATGAAAATTGGTGAGGATGATCATATTACCCTAGACAACAACCTCACCAAATTTCAAAACTTCTAATGGGGTCAAAATACCCGCAGCTCATTTTCTCCTACCACAACTCACAGCTCAACGTAACAGCCCTATATATATATATATATATATATATATATATATATATATATATATATATATATATATATATATATATATATATATATATATATATATATATATATATATATATATATATATATATATATATATAGCACTATATGTTAAAACTCCTAGGTGTATCAAATCACGTCATATGGAGGTACGTTTCCTCCATATATATATATATATATATATATATATATATATATATATATATATATATATATATATATATATATATATATATATATATATATATATATATATATATATATATATATATATATATATATATATATATGGAGGAAACTTACCTCCATATGGCGTGATTTGATACATCTAGGAAACTTACCTCCATATATATATATATATATATATATATATATATATGGAGGAAACTTACCTCCATATATATATATATATATATATATATATATATATATATATATATATATATATATATATATATATATATATATATATATATATATATATATATATATATATATATATATATATGATGAGGGCCATCCGATCGGATAGATCTAACGGATGGGATTCACCCCTGACCGCACTTATTTGCTGTTACTATAGCGGCTACAGCAACAACGATTTGAATGGGTCCGGGTGAATTCCATCCATTAGATTCATTCGATCGGACGACCCAAAAAAAATTTGCTATTACTGTAGGCGCTACAGTAACAAAATTTCTTTGGGTTGTCCGATCGGATGGATCCAACGAATGGGATTCACTCGGACCCATTAAAATCGCTGTTAACAAATACATGCGGTCTGCGGTGAATCCCATCCGTTGGATCCATCCGATCGGACGACCCTTATTCACACCTCACTTATTCTCCACGCCGCGCGCGATGCACGCAGCAGGCAAACGGCTGACGTGCAGTGCCGCACGTACCGCATGCCGCATTATAGTATCTCTCTCTCTCTCTCTCTCTCTCTCTCTCTCTCTCTCTCTCTCTCTTTATATATATATATATATATATATATATATATATATATATATATATATATATATATATATATATATATATATATATATATATATATATAAGGTTATGCTATGGTGGATCCACTTGGCATGTGGCTAACGTGCAGCCTTGCACTTAGAAGTCTTTTTTTTTTAAGTTTTTTTTTTCCAAGAATGATCATCTTCCCTTAGATAGCACACATAAAAAAAAAATATTCATTTAAAGACCTCTAGGTGCATCAAATGTGATCGACTTTATCAACCTTTCATTTTCACCATCAAGTTGAGGAGCATATTTGATGAACCTAGAGGCCTTAGAATCAGTTTCCATCCACGTACCTCACTTTTTTCGGATGACATGCAATCCTTATATCAACTGAACTCTCTTTGTGTGTTTCCCAATTCTAGGAGTACTTCCCTCGCCATGAAAGGGTTGCTTCAAAGTTGAAGTGGGAGATGGAGCAGATGGGGCAACCCTCAAAATTTGATCTTTCCAGGTAGGGGTGCAGCTCGCTACAGACATGATCGCATGGTTAGGAGGCACCCACGGACAGGAAATGCATGCTGCTACTTTACATTCCGGCAATTGCTGAGGAGATAGTTGTGGTGTTACTCATATTTTTTGTACATTTACCACACAAGTCCTCAAATATATCAAGCTTCACTGTCACAGTGGGATCTATCAATATCTGTTCAAAACGAGAGTAGGTGACCATAGCTTAACATCTTCCGGCCTTGTTGTGCCTCCTCAACCCGATTCCATCTACTTTTTTTTTTTTTTTGAGTGAAGATGGCATCCCATAGAGGGAGGGGGTTAGGCAGACCCCAACCAATAGATTACAAGTAACCCTAGAAGAGAGAGGGAGAGAGAGACAGCTAGGGTTTGGTGATATTAATTCATGCTTGATCTCATTAGGTAATTGCCAACAAATATATGTACAATTATGTGTGTAGGGAATAAGTCTCATACACCGAAAACCTATGGATAGCCTACAATATACACTAGCCTACAATTAATATACACTAACACCCCCCATCAAACTCACAATGGATCAAACACTGAGAATATGCTAATAAGCAACCGAAAACGAGGGGAAAGATGCGACTTCATGAAGAAATCAACAATCTTCTATGTGGAGGAACATAAGGGAGGGAGATAATTCCAGCTTCTTACTGCTCTTGGGAGAAGTAGTAGTCCTAGCTCAATGTGATGTTGCGCTCCCAACATGCAGCGAAAGCATTTGCCATACAAAAGATGACCTAAGAATAAGGGTTCTAATTATCTGTCAAAAAGTCGGTATACGAAAATTTTTGCATATCGGATCAAATCCAAATTCGCACCATTAAGATAATAATTAATTATGAATTATAATGGCAAAGAAAACTAATCTAATTAATTATCATCCACCATATCTAAGGATTATGAGATGATTACCTCTTAGAACTTATAGATGCCTAAGGTTGTATATCATTGTTGAAGAAAATGGAAAACAAAATCTGATACTTGATCTCGCAACCTTCTTGATTCAACACATATTCCACGCACACGAGCCATAATGGTGGACTTGTGAGAGTCCTCTCCTTCTTCAAGATCCTCGTAAAGATGCTTGATAAATACAAACGAATCTGAGGTGTGGAAGTCCGAAGGGGAAGAAGACTTTCATTCCTTCTCTTCGTTTTCTTCTCTCCTTTTTATCTTTCTCTTTCATTCCGTCTCTTCTTTTTCTTCTCTCCTTTTTATCTTTCTCTTTCATTCCTTCTCTTCTCTCTTGGCCGAACACCACAAGAGGAGGAGAGTGGGGCAGCGGTTTCTTGGTGGCCAAACTAGGAAAAGGGGCAGCTAGGGTTTTTCCATCCCCTTATATGTGGCCGAAACCCCACATATAGTGGGAGGGGATTGAGATCCCTAAGATCTCACCCCTCCCTTTCCATATGGGGGCTCTATCCATAGGGGAAAATGGATAGGGTTTCCACTGGCCGAATTCCCAAATAGAGACCCCCATGTATGGCGGTTTAAGGCTCACAAGGGGCACCCCCAAGTTCTGGCACTAATTTTAATAGAGAAAGGTGTGCACTATTAGTCCGGTTCAACTGCAGTCAAACCCTAATGTGTGTCATGCCTTCTCCTAGTCCAACTAGGCAACCTATGGGGGAGGATTTCGGCCGCCGTACGTAACCCCCCTCTAACAGTCGATTGAAGGGTTAAATATTCGAGATGTGGCGCGCTGTAGGGCGTTAAGCAGTCACGTGCTGAAACATTGAGCTGTCACGTGTCAATCTATCGCGCTAAAGCTGTTAACAATAGAAAGAAGGGTGCGGAGCAACGGTAATAGATGGGGTGCCTAGCTGTCGCGTGGCTAGTTGTCACACAGACACTGTAGAGTAGAGAGAGATACAAAGAAGGATAAAGGGATAGAGATTTTTGTACACGATTTGTTGTAGTTGGAAATGGATGCTGGGTTATTTCCTAGCCAATTCTGCGAACAAATTAAACAGAATTTTCCTACCTTGTGTGAGGCAATACAACCTGAATTGAGTTCCCCCTTATCAATTCTGCAAACCAAATGGGCCCTTAATGCTACCAGTTGTTTGCTCATTCATTTTTATCTTCTCCATACATAGAATGTGGGCAGAGTGGTAGTATGAGAGGATGCAACCCATCTTAACAATATGGAATCCACAGATTTCATTTGGATCCACATTTCTGGCTCTTTCAAGAGTTTTTGTACAATCCATCTAATCGTGGATTTTTTTTTTTTCTAGATTTTGATTGGTTTAGCAACTAATTTATAAATAATTTTTATTTTTCCATATTGTAATAAATTTCATCTTGGATTCAGAGTCTTCCATTGTACACCGATAGCAAGCTGTCGCAGTAGACAAGGGCCGCTGAGTTGCGCTTTGCTTGATAGGAGCTATTGCTTCTAAACAAATTCCCTCAATGTTTGGGAATTTAAACGTGGCAAGAAAAAAAATTAAGGAAAGAAACAATTTTTTTTAAAAAAAAATGATATGGAATTGTCTAAACTGGGAACTAATTGCCATTTCCAATAGATCAAAGAACTAATTAATTGACCATTAATATGGTATCATGATCCGATAAACAATTCATTTTGACTCTAATTGCAAAATCCTATATCAAACTTAATAGACTCCATCAACTGTAGCTGAGAATGGCACCAACCAAAATGTTTCGCACCCAGGTACAGTGGAGTCTGCGTTGTGCTTTGTTTTATATAATATTTTGCTTCCAAATGAATTCCCTCAATATTTGGGAATTTAAATTTAGCAAGAAAAATTTGAAAGAAATAAACCATTTTTAAAAAAATGTACTAATTAATGGAGTAGTAATATGAGTAATAAGATCCGATAAAGAATTCATTTTAACTCCAATTGCAAAATCCTATATTGAACTTAACAGACTCCATCCACTGTAGCTGTGAATGACACCAACCAAAATGTTTGGCACCGAGCTACAATGGATATGATGGACGAATTTTCAGGGTCTGATGATTATCCTCGGTTCTGGCAGTCGCAAATGGTGGGGGAATGTTAGTGAAACCTCCTGCCCAGATTTGGATCTGATGGGTAATGCATATTTGAAGATCATTTTTTTCCCGATGTTACAAGTAGTATTGATCAATTGAAGATTGCTAGCATTTAGAATGAAAACTCTTATGATTTCCATTTTTGACTCTATTCTTTTCTTTTCTTTTTTTAATTGTGGATTGGTGTTCAGGAGTGATATCTGTGGGGGAAATTTTTGTGCCGTCTTGATCGGAGACCTTGTCCCACAATTCTTGATTTAATGTGGATAGTGCGTGTGATGTAGAGTAAGAGATAGAGAGAGAGAGAGAGAGAGAAAGAAAGAGACAAGTGACACAAGAGATGTTGTCGAAGTTCGGTCTTACAACCTACGTCTCCTTGCGAGAGGTGCCACATGATCTTTACTATAATATGAGTAAATAGGGGGTGAGCGTTTTCTCGACAGGCCGATAGAAGCTTCGTACAATGGGGTTCAACGGAGCAACTAGAAGAGAACTAGAAGGAAGAAGATAGCTCTGGCTTTGGATCTAGAATCTTCTCTTCCTCTGATCCATTGACCAACCCCTTCTCTGTAAGCCATAGGGGTCATTTTATAGCCGAGGAATGCGCTCGATATGGCAGTGATGATATGGCAGTCCTGAGGTTTTGGGCCTCCTCACTGGGCCCTTATTGGGCCATTATTCTGGCCCAATTAGGGGGCTTGATCTGCAAGTCATGTAGCGTAGGCTCACGAGCCTGGGCTTGCCTGCATGGGCTATTGCGTGGGCCCATTTGATTCTGGTTCGGTCTGGTATGATTTTTGTACCCACAGTTACCCCCTCCCAGTCAGGTCAGGACCCTTGGGTTGGTTGGGATTCTATGGTGCAAAACGTCTTCGAAGTCCGGCATGGTTGGCTAGGGCCATCGGAATCGCGGTTTAGGTTAGCATGGTCATGGCTTGAGTCATGAGCCAAACCGACACGTCCGTGTTGAATTATTGTAGTTACCTTCTTTTCATATTTGTGATCCTCCTACAGATTTGGTCATGATTCTGTATTTACTAGTGCTAGCTGAAAAGTCTCGGTTTCATAAAGGGTTGTTCCCTAAAAAACAGTGTATTTTTTGACTGAGGCTCCTTCTTCTCCTTTTGCTACTGCTGACACATACACCCTCTCTTGATTTTTGACGAAATAGGAGGGGTTGCTGTAGAAACCGAGACCCCCCTCTCGATTTTTAACAAAACCGAGGGGGACGTTGTATTAGAAACCGAGACCCCCCCTCTCGATTTTTGATAAAACCAAGGGGGGTGTTGTTGATGAAACCGAGACCCTCCTCTTGGTTTTTGATGAAACTGAGGGGGGCATTGCTGTAGAAACCGAGACCCCCCGTTTGGTTTTTAACGATACTAAGGGAGGCGTTATTGTAGAAACCGAGACCCCCCTTTCGGTTTTTGACGATACCGAGGGGGGGCGTCGCTGTAGAAACAGAGACCCCCCTCTTGGTTTTTATGCAAAACCAAAGGGGAAAGCTGTAGAAATCGAAATCCCCCCTTTCGTTTTTTTTGCAAAACCAAGGCGAAGGGCGATTGTAGAAACCGAGATCCCTCTGTTGCGAGCTGAAAAGTCTCGGTTTTATAAGGGGGTGTTCCAGAAAAACTAGTATATTTTTCGACCGAGACTTATTTTCTTGTTGTTGCTCCCTGAGGCCTTCTAGGTGCAGGCTGAAAGTCTCGGTTTTAAAAGGGGATGTTCCTGGGAAACTAGTGCATTTTTTGACCAAGACTCCTTTTCTTATTGTCCATATTTTGCACAAAAGTCCACGGTGTTTCTATTGCTGCGGGAGGTATAGATGTCCAAATGATCTCAAACTAAATACAAAAGTTGCATCTCGAAGTCATTTACCTACAGTTCAAATTTTAGATATATCGGAGTTCAAGATGAAACGTTATGGTTTTGCACTGATGCCTCTCTAAGCAGATCCGCTGTCTAGATTTTGTACATAAAATCAATGATGTTTCTATTGCTGTGGTAGATACAGTAGTCCAAACAACCTCACACTATATGCAAATGTTGCATCTAGAAGTCCTCTACCTATAGTCCAAATTTCAACCTAATCGGAGTTCAAGACAAAAGATTATGGTCGTTGCACCAAAGCCTCTCTAAGCAGATCCGAGCCCGACTGTTGTTGACTCCGACACCACCCCCCCCCCCCCCCCCCCTCTCGGTTTTTGACAAAACTGAGGGCTGGGCTACTGTTGATGCCGAACACTCTCCCCCCTCTCGGTTATTATGTGAAACTGAGGGGTGTACTACTATTGATGCCGAACACCCCTCCTCTCGGTTTTCTGTCAAAACCGAGGGGTGGGCTGCTGTTGATGCCGAACACCCTCTCTCTCGATTTTTGTACAAAACTGAGGGGTGGGCTGCTGTTGATGCCGAACACCCCCCCTCTCGGTTTTCTACCAAAACCGACAGGTGGGGTGTTGTTGATGCTGAACACCCTTACCCTCTCGATTTTCTGACAAAACCGAGAGGTGGGCTGTTGTTGATTTCGAACACCCCCACCCTTTCGGTTTTCTGACAAAACCGAGTGGTGGGGTGTTGTTGATGCCAATCTCCCCTCCCCTCTTGATTTTTTTTTTGAAATCGAGAGGGAGGCTGCTGAAGGTGCCGAACACCCCCACCTTCTCGGTTTTTTTGACAAAACCAAGAGGTAGGGTGTTGTTGATGCCGAACACCCCCACTCTCTCGATTTTCTGACTAAACTGAGAGGTAGGTTGTTGTTGATGCTGAACACCCCCACCCTCTCAGTTTTCTGAAGAAACCAAGAGGTGGGGTGTTGTTGATGCCAATCCCCCCTCCCCTCTTGGTTTTTTTTTGAATCCGAGAGGGAGGCTGTTGAAGGTGCCGAACACACCCACCTTCTCTATTTTCTGACAAAACTGAGAGGTAGGGTGTTGTTGATGCCGAACACCCCCACCCTCTTAGTTTTCTAACAAAACCAATAGGTGGGGTATTATTGATACCGAACACACCCACCCTCTCAATTTTCTAACAAAACCGAGAGGTGGGCAATTGATGCTGAACACCCCCACCCTCTCGGTTTTCTGACAAAACCGAGAGGAAGGGTGTTGGTAATTTCGACCCCTCCCCTCTCGGTTTTTTGCAAAACCGATAGGGGGGCTATTGATGGTGCCGACCCCATTTTTGGGACTGCTATGAGAGGCCAAAAAGTGTCAGTACTGAAAATAGTATATTTTTTGGATTTTACCCCCATCTGAAACCGATATTTTTTTGGTTATATTCCCGAGTCACTAATGCGTGAGGTTATCGACGTGGGGTAGTGCTAACCCTAGGGGGGTTTCTTAAAAATAATTTAAGATGGCATCGCATGATGGTTGGCCAGTCTTCACCCGATGCACAACCGTACCTAATTACTGTGTTGACTAGGCACTACGGTCACGTGAGGGTGTTGTCATGGCAACAATCAAGTAAGCAGCATTTTGTCCTATATTTTTGTGGATTTTTCTATAGATCACGGAGGAAGGGGAGGCTGATCTTCCTCTTTTCCTCTGCTAGGCGGGCGACCATGGCGGAGGGGGAGACTGAGCCCTCTTCTTCTTCTTCCTTGCAGATCACGGAGGAGGGGTATGTGCGACCGCCTTGCGTGGCTGTCGATCGTCAAGAGGGAGAAGGAGGTAGATCCCCTCTCGGTATGTCGTTGGCACGATCAAAGAAGGAGAGGAGCTTGTCAGATCGGAGATACAAGATCCCTTGGACCCGATCTCCCCTCTTCTCCATGGTTGGTCGAGAAGAGATGGCCAAAGGTAATCGATATCCATGCCACTCGGATGATCCCCTCTAAGGCCGATGTGCCTTGTTTGCGAATGAGAATCATAGTCTTTGATGTCCTGTGATTGGATGCTCTATCAATCAGGTTGGTGAGCATCAGATCTTGGCGTAGTATGAACCTTGGCCGTTTATGTCACATTGATTAGTCAAAGGACTCAGTGATTGGCTACCATGCTAAGCAAATATTAAGACAATACGCCGTTTATGTCACATTGATTAGTCAAAGGACTCGGTGATTGGCTACCATGCTAAGCAAATATTAAGGCAATACCATTCAACCTGGCAGCTTATGTGACCATGGTATTGGATGTCATTGGTGAATTTCGATGTCTGATTGCATTCATCAGGCGTCGAGTGCGTGGGTGGACATGGGCGACCCCCGGCCAATGATCAATCAATCGATTGCTACTAGTCGATAACGGTCCAGGGGATTGACTGTTATGGCAACAACTCTCACAAAATGTTGACCTTTGGTCGATCGATCGTTGCTGAAAGTTCAATTGCTGCCAGATGATCAATTGCTTACCAATTGTCTATTGCCTTGAATGCCATGGCGCGAAGGGTAGCGTGAACTGAAAAAGTTGGATCAACCACCCCCTAACTGGTTTGAAACTGTCTGTCGTCGAGAGAGGGTGATGATCGGTGACAATATGATGTTCGGACCCGAGAGGCAAGAATAAGCTTGGATTTTTGATCGAATGCTGATACATTGGTCTCCGACTTCATCATTGTGTACCAAGACAGTAAGCTTGGACTTTTGCTCGAGTGCCAAAACGTCGGCGGTGTTGTCTCGGACTTTATTTTTAAGTACCAAGGATGGATTCTTGGACTTGCTGCATGCTGAGGTGGCAACGACTGCCTTGGATTTTATCTTCGAGGACCAAGGCTGTCATTTTGGACTTGGTGCATACCGAGGAGGCGAATTAAGTCTGTCTCAGACTTTGTCTTCGAGTGCCAAGGCTATTTCCTTGGACGTGGTGTATGCTGAGGCGACGATGCCTACCTCGGACTTTGTCTTTGAGTGTCAAGGCTACCTTCTTGGACTTGGTGTAGGTCGAGGTGGCAACGCTTGCCTCGAACTTTGTCTTTAAGTGCCAAGGTTATTTCTTTATACTTGGTGTATGTCTAGATGGTGACGCCTACATCGAACCCTGTCTTCTACTACCAAGGGTAGGGCCTTGGGCTTGTAGAGTGCCGAGGTATTGGTCGCCTCAGACTTTGTCTTTGAGTGCTAAAGGCAAGGCCTTGGGCTTATTCTTATCGCCTCGAATGAGTATAGTTAATAGCTTAGATTGACCTGGATTGCCAAGAGCCTTTTTATCAGACTTTAGCCTTGAAAAGGCATAACCATATTGCCTTCGAGCTTCCGACTTGAACGAGCGGAATCGAAGGTCTTTGGTTGACCTGAGTTGCTAGGAGCCTTTTATCGAACTTTAGCCTTGAGAGGGCGTAGCCAAATCGCCTTCGAGCTTCCGACTTGAATGGGTAGAATCAAAGGTCTTGGGTTGACTTGGGTTGCTAGGAGCCTTTTTATCAGACTTTAGCCTCGAGAGGACATAGCCAAATTGCCTTCGAGCTTCCAACTTGAACGGGCGGAATTGAAGGTCTTGGGTTGACCTGGTTTGTCAGGAGCCTTTTTATCGGACTTTAGCCTCGAGAGGGCGTAGCCGAATTGCCTTCAAGCTTCCGACTTGAACGGGCGGAATCAAAGGTCTTTGGTTGACCTAGGTTGCTAGGAGTCTTTTTATCGGACTTTAGCTTTAAAAGGGCGTAACCGATGTTGCTTCGAGCTTTCGACTTAAACTAGCAGAATCGAAGGCTTAGGTTGACCTTGGTTGCCAAGAGCCTTTTTATCGGACTTTAGCCTTGAAAGGGCGTAGCCTATTTTTGCTTCGAGCTTCCGACTTGAACTGGCGGAATCGAAGGCTTAGGTTGACTCGGGTTGCCAAGAGCCTTTTTATCGGACTTTAGCCTTGAAGAGGCATAGCCAATGTTGCTTCGAGCTTCTGACTTGAACTGACAGAATTGAAGGCTTAGATTGACTTGGGTAGCCAGGAGCCTTTAGGTTCCTTGAACGGGCAGAATAGAATTTCAAGAGACTTCAACTTCAAGAAAAAGAGGCATTTTATTGATAAAGCAAAGCTATGGTTATAATTTTTAAAGTTCGCTCGACAGATATTGTGAACTCGCATTCCAAGTGCTCAACCTCTGTGCTGGTGGATGCTTGCCGATGTAGGTATCCACAAATGTTATTTGCTTGGAGAAATTTGCATCCACGTATCTTACTGACTCCCTAGCTCTACTTCAACCTTTCCTTCTCTCGACTTGATTCTTTGTTGGCGAGATAGTCGTCGAGTCGTCCTTCTTGGACTAGGTCTTCGATATGGTCCTTCAGTCGCAGTAGGTTAAAGTTGGATGCCCGTCACTACGATGGAATTCATAGGAGACCGTATAGTCCTTAGTCTGCTCTGAGTTTGCAGGAAGTGGTTGCAGCCATTTGCAGAATGGCTCGTTCTGTATGTAAGCAAATATGTCTTCGATCAAGGTATTCAGTTCAGTGAACACTCTTTGCTTCCTCTGAGCTCTCCTTTTCCCTGCTGGAGGGCCTTTCAATTCTCTATTCCGTCTCTTGGCCGGTCTCTTCTGGTCGGACACGGTATTGGCATGCTTCTTGGGGAGTGTGTCCTTCGGGGCTTTATCAGCTTTTTTGTATTGGAAATTGTGAGGCTCGTGCAGTCTTCTGGCCCGTTGATTGTCCTCCATCTCTATCTCCCGCTGCACTTGCTTGCACATAGCCTTCAAGGAGCCAGGAGGATACCAGATGAAGTCAGTGTAGATGTGGAGTTTTGATCGGATAGTATTCTGGAATGCTAGCATGATGGCCTCCTCGTTATGAGAACGGCCAGTGAGCTCAGAATTCTCATTATGGAAACTTATCGTGAAGCTCCTTAGGGACTCATCGAAGCCCATCTTCAGTCGGTAGAGGGTGTCTAGCTTCTTCTCGGGTTTCAGGTTCAGCCGGTAGTGGTCCATGAAGAGTTCTACCAACTCTTCAAATATGGCCACCATACCGGTAGGCAGCGTGGCTGGAAACCCACCATGTGACAAACTCACAGCCAGCTCTTGGCCAGAGCAGTCGGGATCGTATGTTCCCGGAGGCGATCAGGCCACGCTAATAACCACGGCGGCTATGACCACAGGCGACACCGGCGGCAGAACCTGTGCACACCTGGCTGCTCTGCGAGATAGCAGCGACTACGGGCTCCAGGCGTCGGCTACGTGAGTGGGCGGTGTCCGACGGTGGCCCGCGCGCGTGAAAGGAGACCTGCACGGTGTCGGCCAGCGGCTCGCGCATGTGGGAGGCGGCCTGCACAAATCGGACGGCGGAGATCAGCGTGAATGAGAAGTGGCGGTTATGAGGATTTTGTATGGTTGGTGTTGGGAAAAACCTTATTGTATTATTCATAGAACCCCCTATATATAGACATAATTGGTTATTGGGATAGAAACGGGGAAATCTCCTATCCCATGAAGATAGGGGTCTCTATCCGGTGGGCATCCATATCCGATGCAACCACCGTTTCATAACACTCCCCCTTGGATGACCACTATTTATCAATGATTGCCTCATTACAACCTTTGATGGAAAAACCCAGTGGGAAAAATCTTATCAAAGAAAAAAGAGTACAACCTTAGTTCTTCAGGAACAAGTTCTTCAGGAACTATCGTGGGTGCGCATAATACTGCCTCGTTAAAACCTTTGATAGAAAAACCATGTGAAAAAAACCCTACCAAAGAAAAAAGAGTACAACGCGCATAAATTTACATCTTTAGGATGCCCTCCGCCTGATAATTACATTGCAATTATTACATCTCTCCCCCTGATTATATCTCCTCCTGATTATATCAATTTGTTTGGTGATTGAGCCGTCGCAATCCGATGCCGTACACCATCTTTGGGAAAGTAGACTTGGGCAAAGCTTTGGTGAAGAGATCCGCAAGATTGTTGCTTGATCGGACTTGCTTGACTTCAATCTCCCTTTTCTTCTGAAGCTCGTAGGTGTAGAAAAACTTTGGTGAGATGTGTTTTGTCCAATCTCCCTTGATGAAGCCAACTTGAATTTGAGCTATATATGCGGTATTGTCTTTGTGGATAACTGTCGGCTCTTTGGTAACTGATGCCAACTGGCAACTACTTCTGATGTGCTGCACAAGCGACCTCAACCATACACATTCTCTACTTGCTTCATGCAGGGCTACGATTTCAGTATGGTTCGATGATGTAGTCATAAGTGTTTGTTTGGTCGATCTCCAAGAAATAGCTGCATTATTATTCAAAAATATATATCCTGTTTGGGATCGACCCTTATGGGGGTCAGAGAGAAAACCTGAATCTGTATAACCAATCAAATGAGAAGTACCACAAGAATAAAACAATCTCATATCAGTGGTTCCTTGCAAATATCTAACTATTTATTTTATTTCATTCCAATGCCTAAGAGTTGGTTCTGAACTGTATCTAGCCAATAGATTAATAGAAAAACATATATCTGGCCTAGTACATTGAGCTAAATACAATAAAGCACCAATATCACTTAAATGCGGTTTTTTAGAACCAAGAATAGTTTCATATTCCTCTTTAGGTCTAAATGGATCTTTATGAATATCAAGAGATCTAATTATCATGGGAGTGCTTAGTGGGTGACATTTATCCATATTAAATTTCTTTAATAAATTTTTAGTATATAAAGATTGATGTACTAAAATCCCACTAGAGCTACGCTCAATCTGCAGACCGAGGCAAAACTTAGTATCACCAAGTTTTTTCATTTCAAACTCCCTTTTTAGATAATCAGAAGTTTTATTGAGCTCTTCAGGAGTCCCAATCAAGTTTATATCATCCACATAAACTGCAATTATTGTAAATCCATTTTCTGATTTCTTTATGAAAATGCATGGGCATATGGGATCATTCTTATAACCTTTCCTAGACAAGTATTCACTAAGGCGATTGTATCATATTCTTTCGGATTGCTTCAGGTCGTACAATGCTCGTTTTAGTTTTATCGAGTGCGCACTCTTTGATATTGCTTCAGGTAACTTGAATCCTTCTAGGACTTTCATATAAATATATGTATCTAGGTTCTCGTATAGGTATGTTATTACGACATCCATTAGCCTCATCTTTAGTTTTTTAAAAACTGTGAGACTAATGAGATATCTAAACATAACTATATCCATAACAGGGGAATAGATCTCTTCATAATCTATCCCGGGTTTCTGCAGGAATCCCTGGGCTACAAGTCTTACCTTATATCTAGCGATTTCATTATTTTTTTTTTCCTTACAAACACTGATTTGAAACCTACAGGGTTGACATTACTTGGTGTTTGTACTATAGATCCAAATACTCCACGTTTTTTGAGAGATTCAAGTTCAGCTTGAATAGCTTCTCTCCATTTTGGGCAATCAGTTCAATGTCGACATTCATATATACTACGTGGTTCATTATCTTCATCATTGCCCTTTGTTATTTCAGTAGCTACTTTGTATGTAAATATGTCATCGATGACTATTTCCTTTCGGTCCTAAATTTCACCCCTCATATGGAATATTGAGCTCTTATTATTTGGTATTGATACCTTATCCATAATCTCTGTAGGGACCTCTTCAGAAGTTTGAAGGAAATTTGGTCGTTGGGAAATATTTTCTTCTAAAAAAATATGGTCCATAATCTCTTCTGGAGCATTATGACCAGGTTCTTCTGGAACCTCAACTTCTTCTGGAGTTTTAGGGCATGATTTCTCATTCAACTTCCTCTTCCGGGGAACTGAATCTTTGGAACCAATAGAGGTCTGCCACGTTTCTGACGTGCAACAGTTTCATTAGTGGGAGTTGGAATATTAATTCTTGCAGGTGCATTCTTGGCTGGAACAAACGACTTAGTTATGTTAGTTGCATCATTGAAGGAATCAGGTAATTGATTTGCAATATCTTGCAAATGCAAAATCATTTTTACTTCTACCTCGCATTAGGGAGATCTGGGATCTAGATGAGATATAGTGAAAGTATTCCATGATAATTCACATCGTTCTTCGAGAACAGGTCATTGCCTAGAAACTTCTTTATCTCCCCCTAACGGTGGGAAGACTGTCTCATCGAAATGACAATCTGCAAATCTAACAGTAAATAGATCACCGGTTAAGGGTTCTAAGAATCTTTATGATTGAAGGTGAGTCAAAACTGATATAAATCCCTAATCGACGTTGTGGACCTATCTTAGTTCTATTTGGAGGGGGAATAAGGAACTGCACAGCATATCCAAACTTTCTAAGATAAGATATATTGGGCTGAATACCTGACATAAGTTGTGCAGAAAAAAAAATTATGGTATGAAGTAGGTCTGAGTCTAATAAGATTAGCAGTATGCAAGATAGCATGCCCCCTTACAGAAATTGGAAGTCTGGATTATAAGAGTAATGGTCTAGCTATTAATTGCATGCGCTTGATAAAAGCCTCAGCGAGACCATTCTGGGTATGAACATGGGGGACAGACTATTCAACTTTTAATCCTATGGATGTACAGAAGTCATTAAAGATTTTAGAAGAGAATTCAACTGCATTATCCAATCGGATAGATTTGATTGGGTTATCAGAAAAACTAGCTTTGAGTTTGATTATTTGGGATAATAATCTAGCAAATACTAAATTTCTAGTGGAGAGGAGACTCACATATGACCATCTAGTGGATGCATCTATTAGGACCATAAAATATCTAAATAGACCACTGGGATGGTGTATAGGACCACAGATATCACCTTGAACCCTCTACAATAAGGTATGTAATTTTGTATCTATTTTCTGGAAAAAAGGTCGAGTGATTAACTTCCCTTGGGAACAAGGATCACAAAAATTATCATTTGGAAAAGTCAGACTTCGATTGCTAAGGAAATAACCATAGGAATTGTAAATGATCTTTCTAAGTATACCAGACCTTGGGTGACCTAATCTATTATACCAAAGGACCAAATCTACAGGATTGGTGAACTTCTGGTTCACGTGAGTGGCATAGGACTTCATAACCCCAATGTGGGTAAAGTATAACCCTAAAGATAGGGTTGAGCATTTTTCTAGTATGGAAATTTGCTCTCCGTTTTTAGATGTGATGAAGAGGTATTCTAGATTGCCTTCATTTGTGGTTTGTAAATTATATCCATTTGCTCGAATGTCTTTGAAATTCAGTAAATTTCTTTTGGAATTTTCTGAGTATAGAGCATCCTTAATTAGCAAATGAGTACCATTAGATAAAAGAATATGGGCTCTTCCGGACCCTGTAACTATGTCAGTAGGGTCAGCCACTGTAGTAACCATACGTGAATTATATTCAAGATTTATAAAGAATTTTCTGTATTTCAATATGGTATGTGTTGTTGCACTATCTATCAGGCAAATCTCTTTGCAATTGGTCATCATTCCTAAATGATAAGTTATATGAATCAATAAATACCAAAAGAGAATTATCAATGATAAAACTTACTAACATAATTTCTAACTATATTAACTAGAATAATAATATAAATTGATAATATCTAACATAATATAAAAGCTACTAAGTAATGTCTGACAGAATATAAAGATTACTAAGTAATGTCTGACAGAAAATAAAAACTACTGAGCAATGTCTGACTGAATAATAATAAAAAGAAAAAACTAAAATCTTCATAGATCCTTAGGTTCAGGGATCTAATGTGCCATCGTCCAACTCATCGAAGTAATCTGAACTTTTCAGATACGATGTTTTCAAGGCATCAGTTTGCTTCTGGTAATCTTCAGGCCACTCATTGTTTTCTCATGTTTACTGGCACGGCAGTTTCCGGACCAATGTCCTTCCTAGGACCCTAATTATCATCTCTTCCAGTATGATTTTGGTGTCCACCTCTTCCAGGGTGGTTTCTATCTCTTTCAGGATAGTTATTGCGTCCTCCTCTGCCGTGTCTTCCACCTCTCCTTCCTCTGCCTCTACCCCTACCTTGATAGAAATCATTGGTGTTTGCTTCTGGCAATGCCAATGATCTAGTGGGTCTAGGATTATGATTCTTTACCCGTAGGGTATTATGTTTTTCAGCGATCAGGAGGACTTTTATGAATTATGAGTACTTCTGGTACTTTATCCCCCTGTATTGCTGTTGTAAAATGATATTATTTGGGTGAAAGGTAGAGAGTGTTTTATCGATTCGCTCTTTGTTGTAGGCAAAGGGTTCATCTTCTGGTGATTGTAGCGTTCTTTGAGTACCTTCCAGAAATCTACAGGATCTATTATGCTAATATATTCATTCTTCAGATCTATCTTAACCATAGTCATATATTCATATATGTACGCATGTTCATATATTCATTAATTACTATGATTACCATATTCATCACATGGGTATATAGAGCTATTTTATAGAAAACAATTGACATATCATGGACAAATTAAGCCTATTAATACTGGGTATTAATAGAGTCCTTTCAGAAACCACTTGCCAAGGTAGAGCGGGTTCTATGGAACCGTCATGGATCTTGCCAAGCTTTTCTAAAATGTACTAATTACTTAAGTACAACTAATGAAGAAAATGACATATTATGCACATTTAAGAAAACACAAAATATATGTACAATATAAAGTAAACATGTAAGAAAACACAAGATATATGTACAGTATAAAGTCTGTTACAATTAAGGACAATTCTGTCCTTATTTGTAAAATAGATATCGCATATTGGTCCCTCAAGAGCTAAACAGTTAAATATATAAACGATGTATATGAAATAGAAAAAACTGACCATACTGATGCATCCGAATCGATTCGAATACCAAAGATCCATATATGGATCTATCGGTTTGGCCATAGATTGGGCTTACAATAATAGAGTTTAAATGAACGGTGTATATTAAATCAGGCAGTCACATATGTGAATGCATATAAATCACAGTCAGGTCGGGTCTGTATAAATCCAGATCGGGTCGGGTCTGTATAAATACAATCGGGTCGGGTCTGTATAAATCACATATCGGGTCGGGCCTGTACTGTTATATTAAACAGTCGGGTCGGGCCTGGCCTGTTATATTAAACAGTCGGGTCGGGCCTATGCAAGAATTCGGGTCGGGCCTGTAATCGAGTTTAAAACCAATGAACAGATAACTATTCATCATCTTCCCCGATGAAAATCGGGGAAGAACCTAACTACTACAACACGCCACCTCCACCCCGCATGCGTCGCTGGCGTTGCCGTCCCTGCCAGTCACGTGCGTCTCCGACCTTGCCGGTCGTCGTGCGTCGCCGGCGCTTGCGCACGGCTCCGGTAGCCGCTCGCGTGCGCCGCCCGCAGCACCGCTCCCTCACAGGCCGCGACCATCGGTCGCAGCCCACCGATCGTGCTGGAGTTCGCAGCTTCAGCTCCGGAGGCGGGTGAGAGAGGGTCTCTTTCTCTTATTCTCTTTCTCTCTCTCCGAGCTCTCTTCTCTTCTGAATCGGCTGGGTCGATAGCTCTCATCGTGGCGGGCTCGGATGGGTCGTTCGTGCTGGTAACGTGTGTTGGTGAAATGTTTTAAAAACAGTAAATGCTCTGAGCTGTCCGCAGTACTGCTCTTCAGTACAGCTGTCCACTACCTTTGCCCTTTTGACCGTTGGTAACATCAAGGCCTTTGATGTTATCAAACGGTCACATGGGCCCAAACGGTAACATCCAAGCCTTTGAGAATACGTTGGATTTTAATCCAACGGTCACATGAGCTCAAACGGTAACCCATGCATCAAATGCCCAACGGCTTGATGGTCACTTATGGCTATCCAACGGCTTGATGGCCACTTATGGCTGCCCAACGGTAAAACCTTGGGAAAAGCCTATAAAAGCCACTTGAGACCAATGCTTTGACATAGAAAAAACTATCATCTTCCACTCTAAAAACTCTGTGCAATTTCTTTCTCATATTTTGGTCAAGAAGAAGTGCTGTGGTTCCGCTTCTTCATTTTCGGAGGGATTTCTTCTATCGGTTTTATTTAGTGTCGCTGGGTTCCTGTAAGTCAATCGAGGTTCGCAAAGCCTTCTTGGAGCCGTGCCGACGAGAAGGAGGTCGCCTGACCGGGGTCGTCGTATCTCCGAGAACTATTGCCACGAGACCCGCACGAGGGGGGGCAATAAGTTTCTTGGGACAACGCCTAGCGTGCTTCGACTATCAGGCCAGAATTTCTAACTTCATTTCTTTGCTATTATTTAATCCATAAAAACAATTTGCATCTAATTCAAAACCTAAATAGCGATAAATAATATTTAGAATTATATATATATATATATATCACTTTTAGAAAAGTTCGGCAAGGTGAATGACGGTTCCATAGGACCCGCTCTGCCTTGGCAAACCATTTCTAAAAGAATTTTGTGATTTGTCCTTGTTTGCTAAAATAATATTTGCTAATCAATTTTTAATCTTAAGAATTTGATTAATTCCTAAATTTGTTAGTATAGAACGGTTATATTTCCTTCAATCCAAGAAACTTATTGTTATAACTTAATCGTTCATAAGTTATTTTCTTTGTAACGTGCTCACTAATCATCTGTTAGCCTACGTGATCATCTATTAGATATTATTCCGTGCTATCTATTAGTTGCTACTAGTTACTAGTTGCAAAATTATTATTTACAAGGTTAATTAGAAGCATATATTATAGAAAAGACTAAAAGTCGTCATTGGAATATTCCACTGCCTACGGTGTCTAGAAAGGCTTGTCAAACCAGCATTAAATTGCCCAAGGTAGCTTGGTATTTGAGCGAGCCTAGTGCTCCACCTCCTACCTGGAGCTCATCTGGCCGTTAGGATTTGGAAGTTTCATTTGGACTTCTGAAAGTCAAATCTATACAGTTTGCTTTAAAATTGACAAAACTCTTATTTTTTCAATTATCAGATTTCAACTCCTTACTTTGGTTCGAAATGACATCACCAAACCGTGAAACCCTTAGTGCCAAACCCGAGAAGTTTGACGGGTCTAACTTCAAGAGGTGGCAAAACCAGATACGATTCTGGCTAACCACACTTGGATTACTGTCAGCCATAGGTGAAACCGCACCAGGAATATCCAGTGGGTCTAGTCAAACACGTCGTACACGAGCCTCCACTTCACAACCTGAACCTGAATCAACTTCTGGTATTCCCACTAGGACTCCAGAAGAAATCAACTACCATGGCCTTCATAGGATCCTAGGGGCCTTATCTGATAGGCTATATGATATCTACTATACCATTCAAAACCCTAAGGACTTATGGGATACCCTAGAGCGTAAGTATGGCCTAGATGATGCTGGAGTAAAACGCTTCAAAGCGTCTGACTTCAACAGCTTCAAAATGGTTGACTCCAAACCCATGAATGATCAGATTCATGAGTTTGAGAACCTAGTCCAACACCTGAAGACGAATGGTTCCACTCTTGATGAAACCTTTCAAATAGCCTGCCTTATAGATAAACTACCTACTTCTTGGTCTGAGTTCTCTAAGCACCTAAGTCACACCCAAGGTGACCTAACCCTAACTCAAGTTCTAAACTCTATTAGAATTGAGGAGCAACATAGGCTCAGGGAAAAGGGATCCTCTGAATCCAAACCCAAGGTCAACAACATAGAGAGTCAACCTTCTAAGCTATTCCAAAAACCTAGACACAAGTTCCAGAAGAAACCCTTCCACCCTAAGCCTAAGCCATATACCAAGAAGCCCTACCATAGCAACCATAACCCAAACCATCCCAAGGACCAAAAGAAGGAAGGAGTGCGCTGCTGCTATGTCTGCGGTCGGACCAACCACATGGCCAACCAATGCTTCTATAAGAAGACAGCACCACCTCCAAATCCAAGAAGGAATGGTCAAATGCCACCCGGCTCCCAAGTCAACATGGTGACCTCTGGAGCTGGCTCTTCTGGGACCACTTTCAGGTCTGTTCTCTTCACCCCTGAAGTTAACATGACCTTTCAAGCATTTGATTGGTGGATTGACACAGGAGCTAACATTCATGTTTGCTCTGATCAATCTTTGTTTTCCACCTATCAGGTCTCAAGTGGAGGAGCTGTAAGCATGGGGAACAATGCTGAGGCTCGTGTGCTAGGGATAGGACGGATCGACCTGAAGCTGACGTCGGAGAAGACCCTTACCCTGTGCGGAGTCCACCACGTTCCGAAGATTAGGAGAAATCTTATTAGTGGGTCCTTGTTAGTATAATATGGGTATAAGCTTGTATTCGAGTCCAATAAAATTGTAATAACTAAAGGAACAAATTTTATTGGAAAAGGATTTCTCTGTGATGGATTATTTAAATTGAATGTTTATAATCCTTCTTCTACAATTCTGAATGTTGAGTCTTCGGTCACTTGGCACCAAAGACTAGGTCATGTGAACTATAATTCTATTAAGAAACTCATGACCTTAAACATTATCCCTAAATCCGATACTAGGAATCTCGATAAGTGCGAGATATGTGTAGAAGCCAAACAACCTAAGAAATCTTTTAAAACCATCGATCGAGACTCCCATATACTTGAATTAATTCACAGCGATGTCTGTGATTCTGGGAGAACCTCGAGAGGTGGCAATAGATATTTTGTAACGTTCATAGATGACGCTTCAAAATATTGCCACCTATACCTTATTAAAACTAAGGATGAAGTACTTAGTAAATTTAAAATTTACAGAGCTCTGGTTGAAAACCAATTAGACGAAACCATTAAGATCCTTAGGTCAGACCGAGGAGGGGAGTACACCTCAAATGAGTTAAGTGAATACTGTGATGACTATGGAATATTCCATGAAGTCACAGCTCCTTACACTCCCCAATCCAACCGTGTAGCGGAGAGGAAAAACAGGACCCTAATGAATATGGTCAATTCCATGTTACTAAGCTCTGGAGCGCCAGAGAACTTATGGGGGGAAGCCCTAATGACGGCCTGTTTTATCCTAAACCGCATTACTTTCAAACACAATGACTTGACCCTATACGAAGTATGGAAACATAGAAAACCTAACTTAGAATATTTAAAAGTGTGGGGGTGCCTAGCTAAGGTAAAAATCTCCGATAACAAAAGGAAGAAGATAGGACCTAAGACTGTAGATGCCATCTTTATTGGCTACGCTTCAGATAGTAACGCTAATCGTTTTTTAGTGTTTAACTCTGAAATAAGCGAAATAGCCAATAACACCATAATCGAAGCTAGAGATACCTCATACTTCGAAAATATCTTCCCTTATAAGACTAGGATCAACACTAGGATTAATACTAGTAACCAGGCCTCCAGTTCTAATCAAGTTACTAATATCGAACCTGAAGTCCAATTAGAACCTGAAGACCAGATTGAACCGGTAACCCAAACCGAACCTAGGAAGAGTAAACGTGCCCGTGTAGAGAAAGTCTTTGATGACTTCTATGCACTTCTGGTGGAGAACTCTCCCTCCACCTATACAGATGCAATGAAGTCCATAGACTCACCCTTTTGGAAAGAAGCCATAGATAACGAGATCCAATCCATACTTCAAAACCATACCTGGGAACTCACCAATTTACCTCCTGGTTGTAAAACCATAGGATGTAAATGGGTGTTTAAGAAAAAGCTTAGACCCGACGGTACCATAGATAAATTTAAGGCACGACTTGTAGCCAAGGGCTTTACCCAAAAACCTGGAGTAGATTACTTTGATGTCTACTCACCTGTCGCTAGGATAACCATGATTAGGATCCTCATCGCCTTAGCTTCAATCTATAAGCTAGTCATACATCAAATGGATGTTAAGATTGCTTTCTTGTATGGCGACCTTAATGAGGAAATATACATGGACCAACCCGAGGGATTCACTGCACCTGGACAAGAGGAAAAGGTGTGTAAGTTAATTCGATCCCTCTATGGACTTAAACAAGCCCCAAAATAATGGCACAAGAAATTCGATGAAGTTATCTTATCCTATGGATTTGATATCAATTCAACGGATGAATGTGTATACCATAAAGTAGATGGTAATAATGTTGTCATCTTATGTTTGTATGTTGACGATATTTTAATATTCGGTTCAAACATACAAATCATAAATGATATCAAACATTTTTTGTCTCAAAACTTCGACATGAAAGATCTAGGACAAGCCGACGTTATTTTGAACACTAAGATCATTAGAAAGGACAATGGTTTAGTATTATCCCAATCCCACTATGTCGAAAAAATTCTTAGGAAATTTTACGATCCCGATTGCCAATCGGTATCTACACCATATGATCCAAATACCCATCTGACAAAGAATACCGGACTTCCTAGACTACAGAGCGAGTATGCTCAGATCATAGGATCGCTAGGTTTTCTAGCAAACTATACTCGACCCGATATCGCTTACGCGGTAAATAGACTTAGTCGTTATACGTCTAACCCAAATTTGTCCCATTGGAATGCGTTAGAAAGAGTTTTTAGATACCTTAACGGAACCATATCATACGGTCTCCACTATAGTGGATATCCAGCTGTATTAGAGGGATACTCTGATGCCAACTGGATTAGTGACTCGATAGATATTAAGTCAACAACCGGGTTTGTATTCTTACTAGGAGGTGGAGCCATATCTTGGAAATCCACCAAACAGACCGTTATAGCTAGGAGTACCATGGAATCGGAAATGATAGCGCTAGATACCACTAGCACAGAAGCAGAATGGCTTCGAGATCTCCTATATGAGATCCCATTGATAGAAAAGCCTTTACCGGCTATATCTATCCATTGTGATTGTCGATCAGCTATTGATAAATGTAATCAAGAGAATGCTGATGTAAAAATAAATCGACATATGAAAGTGAGACATAGATCTCTCAGATATAAAATGAAAAATCAAATAATTGCCCTAGACTTTGTTAGATCCGAAAAGAATTTAGCGGATCATCTAACTAAGGGCCTTTCTAGGACAGTGGTCTTAGAATCATCGAGGGGGATGGGATTAAGCCCATAAGAAAAATCACCGCAGTGGGAACCCAACCTCACGGAGGTTCAATGGGTAGAAACAAACTGTAGTAGTGATTGAAAATGAGGAGCACTGAATAATGCTCCCGTCCCTATGACGTCAGTGCTTATTAAAAAAAGCAAGGGATAGGATGAGTTTAAAACTCTTAATAAGTCCAAGACCCATGAGGCGGGGTGTCGCCTTGCTCACACCCCTATTAGGACTTACCTATATGTATGTCGTTGTGAGGCCGCAACTCTGGGACTAGGGCTGCTCCCTAGAAACATACACGAAAAGATATCTGCGCAAGGCCATTAATAGCGCAACCCGTTTAGAACCATCGAAAACTGTACTACGTGTACAACCTGTAGAAGCCCGATAAATGAGGCTGGTTCAAGGCGCAGTCCACCAAGTCCTCACGGATGTATACAATTATACTAAGTGAAGGTTCAAACCGGAAGGTACCTACACCTACTGCGTAGTATAAGGAATCAAGCAAAAGTCTTTATTTATTTGAATTTAATTTTTGATGTTTTTAAAACATGTGGGGGATTGTTGGTGAAATGTTTTAAAAACAGTAAATGCTCTGAGCTGTCCGCAGTACTGCTCTGCAGTACAGCTGTCCACTACCTTTGCCCTTTTGACCGTTGGTAACATCAAGGCCTTTGATGTTATCAAACGATCACATGGGCCCAAACGGTAACATCCAAGCCTTTGAGAATATGTTGGATTTTAATCCAACGGTCACATGAGCTCAAACGGTAACCCATGCATCAAATGCCCAACGGCTTGATGGTCACTTATGGCTATCCAACGGCTTGATGGCCACTTATGGCTACCCAACGGTAAAACCTTGGGAAAAGTCTATAAAAGCCACTTGAGACCAATGCTTTGACATAGAAAAAATATCATCTTCCACTCTAAAAACTCTGTGCAATTTCTTTCTCATATTTTGGTCAAGAAGAAGTGCTGCGGTTCCGCTTCTTCATTTTCGGAGGGATTTCTTCTATCGGTTTTATTTAGTGTCGCTGGGTTCCTGTAAGTCAATCGAGGTTCGCAAAGCCTTCTTGGAGCCGTGCCGACGAGAAGAAGGTCGCCTGACCGGGGTCGTCGTATCTCCGAGAACCATTGCCACGAGACCCGCACGAGGGGGGGCAATAAGTTTCTTGGGACAACGCCTAGCGTGCTTCGACTATCAGGCCAGAATTTCTAACTTCATTTCTTTGCTATTATTTAATCCATAAAAACAATTTGCATCTAATTCAAAACCTAAATAACGATAAATAATATTTAGAATTATATATATATATATATATATATATATATTAATATATATATCACTTTTAGAAAAGTTCGGCAAGGTGAATGACGGTTCCATAGAACCCGCTCTGCCTTGGCAAACCATTTCTAAAAGAATTTTGTGATTTGTCCTTGTTTGCTAAAATAATATTTGCTAATCAATTTTTAATCTTAAGAATTTGATTAATTCCTAAATTTGTTAGTATAGAACGGTTATATTTCCTTCAACGTGTTGGGAAAAACCTTATTGTATTATTTATAGAACCCCCTATTTATAGACATAATTGGTTATTGGGATAGAGACGGGGAAATCTCCTATCCCATGAAGATAAGGGTCTCTATCCGGTGGGCATCCATATCCGATGCAACCATCGTTTCTTAACAGGTGGGTTATTTTAGGTTTTTGTTTTCCCCTGAAATTCGAAGAAGATGATAAACAGTCCCATATTTCTCAATTATTCTATTTCATTGGGTTTAAACCCGATTACAACCGAACCACAGTTCCAGTCGGATTATTCCAGACCCGACTGCACCATAACCCGACCCGTCAGTCACTTTTAAGTGCTAAACCCGATCATCATATTCCACTAATTTCAGGCTTGTCATACATTTATAGACAGACCCGACTCGACCCATAGGCTCAGATCCAATATGCTTTATGTTGATTATTGGGTTTCCGACCTGACTATTCAGACCCCTATCCGATTGATACAATACATAAAACCCGACATGTGTGATTACCTACCCGTCACCTGTTAGAAGGCGGACCCGACTGGCATGATCTAAACCCGACACAAATTATTTGTTTACAGACCAGACATGGCCCATACCCAGCCCCAAACCAGACCTGGCCCGAATCCATACCATGTTAAGGCAAACCTAAGTCGAGGCTCAGTCAGGCCCATTTCCTGGTACCCAACAACTATTTATTTAATGTATTATTTAATCTAGACCATCAGTTTATTTTCAATGATTGTGGTCCTGATCTTGGCCCAATCCAATCGATCCAAATATAGGATCTTGACTATTTGGACCATTCCGGATGCATTGGTATGGTCCGATTTTATTAATTTAAATAATTTAATATATGTTTAATATGAACCATTAATTTAAGTTATATGATCATGGACTCGATCTAGACCGGATCTAGACGATCCAAATATAGATCTTGGCTATTTGGACTATTCTGGACACACTGGTATGATCAAACTATATAAACTCAAACTGTTTTGCATCTTATTACTATTTATGACAATACAAGTGATAGATATCTTATTTAATTAAATTGGTTAATATGAGTTTATTTGTTGAGAATATCTCTGCATCTTAATTAAGATATATTACATTTGCTTTGTATTTCGTTTGATGGTATGGATTAATATTATTCTGGTTAATTAACAATAGTTTTCACTATTGTCAGTACGAACATAATCTTGTGCCTTTATCCATAGTCTTGTGTGAGCTTGGCCCTAGTCAGCCAAGACAGTACAATTTGGCTACGGATACCTTATTATTAGTTTTTCTTTATATATAGGGCTAGTAGTTCCATAGTATATAGAACTTTAGTGTTCCTAGAATCCGGTAGTTTTAATTAGCCTATTGATTATGCAAAACTTATAATTCAATATCGTTTCTCTCTTATGTCAAATTTATCATAATTAGAATTTGAGGCCCTTGAAGTCAGTAACAGGAATTATCTAGCCTGGCTTCTAGATATCACTATTCACTTGCAATCGAAGTAACTAGAGAGTGTAATCAAGGAAGAAAATCAACTTACTCTTGAAGAGAAAACTAGGACAATAATCTTATTATGTCATCACCCCCATCCCGACCTCAAGAATGAATACTTAACCGAGGTAGACCCCTGGCCCCATGAAAGTCCCTGAGGGACAAGTATGACCACCAGAGCATAGTCATACTCCCAACGGCCAGGGATGAATGGATGAACTTACGATTATAAATTGGTATCAAAATATAACTCAGTAATTTTTAGTGTATTCTCGCACGTAAAATTATGCGCAAAACTTGTCAATGACAGTCAAATGACTGACGAGACACTGCATGTTTTCACGCCACGAAGTTGCAGAAGACAACAACAAAATTCTGATGCAAATCATAACTCCAAACCCATTGGAGCCATGACACTGCTTGAAATAAATACCAAATGAGGATATCACAAATATCGAGGTAGGGGTTGTGGTAGTGGAGCCCATCCTAACTACCCCGAAAGAGGTGGTAATCGTGATAGAGGTAGCTACTCTGGAAGAGGCGGCTACAATGATTGAGCAAAATATAACCACCATAGACGATGTGAATATAATTCACAAAATATTATAAATTTTAAGAAAGTAAAAATTGGACGTGGCAAATTCCTCCTATAGAAAATCCACCATCAATAAACACACCACAAGAAGCTTGTTATAGGTGTAGTGGTGTAGATCATTGGTCATACACTTGTCGTGCATCGAAGAAAAATATGGAACCGTACCAAAGTTCCCAAAAGACCACAAAGGTATACACGACGAACGATTTCGATGACATAGATAATCTAGACGATACTCCCGATTGAACCTAGTTAAAAGCCCTCAAAATTCTACAAAGATAATAATGATAGATCTGACAATAAAATAATAAAGGTCTAGATGATATAGCCTCATAATGTGTTAATCATAGCTGGACGTACACAAATGATAGAAGGCTATGGAAGAGTCAATCTTATATTATCAAATAGTATCCATTTATTTATCCAAAATATTTTGTGCTCAAGTAGTTCTAGAAAAACCTTACTGAGCTTCAAAAACATTTGAATGAATGAATACCATATCAAAACACAAAACAAAGTAAACTTAAAATTTATATTAGAAAAATTCTCAACCCTCTCAATAGGGATATATTACAATCGTATTGGGATAGTCGAATCTCATGCAATTAGAAGCCAGAAGTTCATTGCAAATGAGAAGCCTTTGGTAAGCTAAAAGCTTAAAGACCATGTAGTCATAAAACTTTGGTATGACCGACTTGGTCATCCTGGATCCTTTATGCTTAAGACAATCATAGACAACTCTATTGACCATCTTTTATGGATAACCTCTGAGTCACCACCTTTCCTTCACTTTTATGGATAACCTTTGAGTCACCACCTTTCCTTCATAGAATACAAGGTGACATTTGTGAACCTATACACCCCTCTAGTGGACCCTTTTAGATACTATATGATATTTTTAAATGTTTCGACCAGATGGTCACATGTTTGTCTTTTATCCACTCTAAATCTAGCTTTTATTAGACCGTTTTCCATATTATCAAGCTTAGAGCTCATTCTTCAGACCATCCTATATGATTAGATAATGTCACTGATTTTACCTTTCCAAGCCTTTGATGATTTCTGTTCATTAATATGAATTGATATAGAACATTATATTATACATGTTTAACCCGAAATGGTTTAGTTGGAAGATAGACAACTCTTATGCAATCTAGACTTTTCTTTAATAATACTTGTAAGAACGTCATTTTGCATGCTGCAATGCTTCTTTAGCTTAATTAGACCCATAGTCTACTATAATACCTTTCATACTTAATTGGTGTTAGAAAACCAACATAATATCTCGCATTTATGAAAATTTGGTCATACAATATAAATTCCTATCTAGCCACCAAAGAGAACTAGAATGGGTGCCTAACAAAGATTAGGTATTTATATCAGTTTTGATTGAATCACCGTTTATAATTAAATACCTAGAACCATTAATCGGTGATTTGTGTTTCGTAAGGTTTAAGGATTATCACTTTGATGAGTCAGAATTCTCGTTGTTATAGGGAGATAAGAACACGAGTGTTCTAGAAGAACGACGTGAATTATTGTGGAATACTTCCACTCTGTCTCATCTAGACCCTAGGACTTTTCAATATGAATACGAAATTAGGAGAATTATGCATCTACAGGAAATTGCAAACAATTTACCTGATGCATTTAATGTTATAGCTAGAGTGACAAAGTCACATGTGCCAGCTATAAATGTGTTAGTTCGAATTAGTATCCTAGAAGGATAGAATTTGAACACTGCAGCAAATGAGTCCATTGCATGCTAGAAGCGTGGTGGACCTATAGGCTCCAAAGATTTAGCTCCCTAAAAGAGGAAGTTAAGGAAAAAATCATGCACTAAGAAAACTCCAGAAGTAATGCCTCTAGAAGAGGCGATGCATAATGTTCCGATCGATATTATACCCCAGATCCTTGAAGTAACTAGGAATCAAATGCTCAATTTCCCTAAAACCATATATAACGCTCCGGACAAGGTTATGACCCAGGTCCTTGAAGTAACTGGAAAAATGGTACATGTATCGAACAATAATAAGATCTCAATGTTCTGTTTATATTCACGAGAAATTTAGGATCGAAAGAAAGTAGTCATCGGTGACGTATTTACATATACAGTAGCTACTGAATAGAAAAGGATAATAATATAAATAGCATCCATGAATGTCGACAAAGAAATAAATGGCTAAGATAAAAAAATACTATTCAAGCGGAACTGAATTCCCATGAAAAATATGGAGTATTTGGACCTATAGTACAAACACCATCCAGAATAAACCTAGTAGATTTTAGATGGATGTTCCTCCGGTAGAGAAATAAAAATATTAAAATTCAAAGATATAAAGCACGACTTGTGCACAAGGTTTCTCGCAGTAACCAGGATCGATTACGAGGAAATATATTCTCCGGTAATGGATGCAATAACGTTCATTAGCTCAACAATATCTGAAAAACTCCACATAAAGCTAATGGACATCATGATTGCATATGGAGAACTAAACACTGAAATTTATATAAAAATCCTTAAAGGATTTAAGTTGCTAGAAGCAAAATCCAAAAGCACACACTCAATTAGATTAAGACGTACGTTGTATGGATTAGAACTGTCTGGAAGACTGTGGTACAACTGTTTGAGTAAATATCTGTCTAGAGAATGTTATAAAAATGATCTCGTATGTCCTCGTGTATTTATAAAGAAAAACTTGAATATATTTTCTATAGTAGCAGCGTATATTGATGGCATTAACATAATCGGGACTCTGGAAGAGCTCGAAAAGACTGCTAATTATTTGAAATGAAAGACCCAGGTAAAATTAAGTTTGATTTCGGGCGGCAGACCGAACATATAGAGAATAGAATTTTAGTCCATCATTCCAATTATACTAAAAAGCTCTTGAAGAGATTTAGTATGGATAAATATCATCCATTAAGTACATCTATAGTCATTTGGTGTTTGGATATTAAAAAAGATCCATTTAGATCAAGAGTAGAAAACAAAGATATATTTGGTCTTGAAGTGCCATATTTATGTGTCATTGGGGCAATAGTATACTTAGCATCGTGCACTAGATCTGACATAGCATTTTCTGAAAATATATTTGCTAAATATAGTATTGCAGCTACTCGTAGATACTGAAATATAATTAAATGCATATTAAGATATCTTCGTGGAACTATTGAATTGAGATTATTTTATTGATCAGAATAACTTGATTGGCTATGCAGATTCATGTAATGTTTCTAACCTACATAAAGGTCAATCATAAATATGCTATGTTTTTGTGAATAGTGATGTAGCTATACTGGTGTTCTATAAACAAAGTCTGGTAGCTATATCCTCAAGCCATTCAGAAATTCTGGCACTACACGAGGCAAGCCGAGAAAGTGTATGGCTGAGATCATTGGTCAAGTACATACGAAGCAGTTGTCAGCTCCCTTCTGCTACAAATGAACCTACTACGATATATGAAGACAATGCCGCATGCATCGCACAACTTCGGAGAGGATTAGTAAACTTTCTAGAAGCTGGTACACGGAATTGGACTTTGAAGACTTCATTAAGAAAATTGTTAAATTATGTAATCATCAGGGGGAGTTTTTTCTTTATTTTGAACAATATAATCAGGGGGAGGGTAGTTCTAGGTACAACATCCTGAAGTATGCTAAGCACAATGCACTCTTTTTCCTTATTGAACTGGTTTTTCCCACAGGGTTTTTCTTCCAAAAGGTTTTAACGAGGCAGAATGATGCACGTTCACCATTGTTCCTGTAGAACATTATAATTGGTGGACATCCAAGGGGGAGTGTTATAAGATCAAGTGGATCATGTGGCTGTCCACCGTCCGATTTCCCCAAATGGAATTAGGGTTTTCCATGGTTAATTGGGCCCTAAGTTTATTCACCCTATAAATAATATATGACCCCAAGGGTGGGGGTACATTTACGCCTTTATGGCTATCTCTTCTCTCCCCTCATGCAACATATATATATATATATATATATATATATATATATATATATATATATATATATATATATATAGAGAGAGAGAGAGAGTAGTGATACATTGCGGCCGGGGTTAGGGTGCGGCTTTCGTGCGGCCGGCCGGGGAATGTACGGGCCGTCCGATCGAACGATCAGGATTCACCCCCCCTCCCCCCACCGACCGCAGTTGTTACTGTGGCGGGCACAGTAACAGCGATTTCGGTGGGGGGGTTGAACCCCGGTCGTCCAATCGTCGTGAATCGAACGGCCAAAATTCTTTCCGTCCGGTTAAAATATGTAGCCGTTCGATCGAATGATCGAATGATCGAACGAATGAGATCCCGTGGGAAACAATCATATAGGACAAAAAGTAATGAATATCACTACTTTTTGTCCTATTTGATTGTTTCCCACGGGATCTCATCCGGTCGATCATTCGATCAAACGGCAACACTTTTTAACCGGGCAAAAAGGATTTGGGCCGTTCGATTCAAGCCGATCGGATGGTCGGGGTTCATCCGGACCACCAAAACCAGGGCGGAAAGGATTTGGGTCGTTCGATTCACGGCGATCGGACGGTCGGGGTTTAACCCCCCCACCGAAATCGCTGTTACTGTGCCGCCACAGTAACAACTGCAGTCGGTGGGGGGGTTGAATCCCGATCGCTCGATCGGTTGATCGGAAGGTCCATACAATCCCCGGCCGGTCGCACGGAAGCCGCACCCTAACCCCGGCCGCAATGTATCACTACTATATATATATATATATATATATATATATATATATATATATATATATATATATATATATATATATATATATATATATATATATGGGGGCGGGGAGCCTGCACCCGAGGTGCAGCCTCAACGCTGCACCGCCCCCTTGTTTTACCTACCTAGAAGTTTTGGAATTGGATGAAATTTGGTGAGGATGTTGTCTAGAGTAAGGTGATCATCCTCACAAATTTTCATCAAATTCCAAAACTTCTAGGGGGGTCAAATGGTCGAAGCAAAATCAGCCGTCCGCAGTCACTGTTAAAATCTACAGATTTTGCTTCGACCATTTGACCCCCCTAGAAGTTTTGGAATTTGATGAAAATTTGTGAGGATGATCATCTTACCCTAGAGAACACCCTCACCAAATTTCATCCAATTCCAAAACTTCTAGGTAGGTAAAACAAGGGGGAGGTGCAGCATTGTTGTTGCACCTCGGGTGCAGGCTCCCCGCCCTCTATATATATATATATATATATATATATGGGGAGGGATACTCTTTCTAATGAAGTTACAAATCGTCTTTTACCTAAACTAGAGGTTTCAGAATTTGATGAAACTTGGTGAGGATGCTCTCTATGGCAAGTTGATCATCCTCACCAAAATTCATCAAATTATATAACCTCTAGGGGCATCAAATATGTTATTCAAATTAACGGTTAAAATGAACTATCGATAACGCTTCTAACATTTGGTGCCACTAGAGGTTAGAATTTGTTGGTTTTTGGTGAGGATGATCAACTTGCCATAGGGAACATCCCCACCAAGTTTCATCAAATTCTGAAACTTCTGATGTACACGCAGCGGTACATCAGACGGCTACTATGCGATGCCGCACTTACCGCATGCCGCATTATAGCATACCCCTATATATATATATATATATATATATATATATATATATATATATATATATATATATATATATATATATATATATATATATATATATATATATATATATATATCAGTAAAGAGATATCAGTAATTGTCAGATAATCCAAGCGGTGTCGGTGTAATTTATTCTTAAATAGTGCATGTCCGTGCCTGTCGGCACTGCAGCAGGCTACCTTCGACGGCAACACACCTGAACGACTTCGGCAACAAAACACTTTCGACGACAACACCGACATTTATAGGGACACCCATTTGCTCGCCCGTGCCTATTGGCACGAAGTGGGCGCCTTCGGCACGACCAACTCCCCCTCCTCTTATAATGATCAATCACAGCTGTCTCTATTCGAACTGATTCCTCGAGATCGACCCTATGATACGAATAACGATCACGGGATGAACGGTTAGATTTAGTAAAATTTAAATGGACCGTGATTTTAAGGGTTTAGTACAGTTCAAATGGGTCGGGATTTGGAACCAAGGGGAGGAAGTTGGTTGACAGAAAAATAAAGATCGTACGTTGATTTTTGAACGAATGGTTAGATATATTCGGTTCATTTTTGTCCAGTCAGTTTGTCCTAGTCAGCTTCTGTTTTGTCTAGTCAGCACAAAACCGACGTGCCATGTTATATATATATATATATATATATATATATATATATATATATATATATATATATATATATATATATATATATATATATATATATAGAGAGAGAGAGAGAGAGAGAGATATAGAGAGCTGTTACAGTGAGCTGTGGGCTGCCGGGGGGGAAATTGAGCTGCGGGTATTTTGACCCCCCAAGAAGTTATGGAATTTGATGAAATTTGGTGAGGTTGTTGCCTAGGATAAGATGATCATCCTCACCAATTTTTATCAAATTCCAAAACTTCTAGGAGGGTCAAATGGTCGAAGTAATTTCTGTCGTCCACAGTCACCGTTAAAATTGCTTCGACCATTTGACCCCCCTAGAAGTTTTGGAATTTGATAAAAATTGGTGAGGATGATCTATCCTAGGCAACCACCTCATCAAATTTCATCAAATTCCATAACTTCTTGGGGGGTCAAAATACCCGCAGCTCACTTTCCCCCCCGGCAGCCCACAGCTCACTGTAACAGCCACATATATATATATATATATATATATATATATATATATATATATATATATATATATATATATATATATATATATATATATATATATATATATATATATATATATATATATATATATATATATAGAGAGAGAGAGAGAGAGAGAGAGAAAGAGAGAGAGAGAGAGAGAGAAAGGACTGTCAGGTTGCGCTGTGCGCTACCGCAAAAAAATGCGCTGCGGATTTATGACCGTCCGATTGAATCGGATCAAACGACAGACCGGCCATCCGCTCAGAAAACCCGGATCAACCCCGCTGCAGTGCACTGAAATCCCGCTCGATTTTCAGCCGTTCGATCGATTGGAATCGAACGGGCCAAAAAAATTTCGTTGTTACTGTAGCCGCTACAGTAACAGCGAATCAATTTTTGGCCGTTCGATTCCCATCAATCGAAAGGATGGAAACCGAAGGAGCACACAATTGGTCCTGGAATTTTCCATCCGTTCGATCAATGGGAATCGAACGGCCCTAAAAATTTTTGTTGTTACTGTAGCCGCTACAGTAACAGCGAATCAATTTTTGGCCGTTCGATCCCATCAATCGAACGGATGGAAACCGAACGAGCACACAATTGGTCTATGAAATTTTCCATCCGTTCGATCAATGGGAATCGAACGGCCCTAAAAATTTTCGCTGTTACTGTAGCCGCTATAGTAACAGCGAAATTTTTTTGGCCCGTTCGATTCCAATCGATCGAACGGCTGAAAATCGAGCGGGATTTCAGTGCACTGCAGCGGGGTTGATCCGGGTTTTCTGAGCGGATGGCCGGTCTGCCGTTTGATCCTATTCAATCGGACGGTCATAAATCCGCAGTGCATTTTTTCGCGGCAGCGCACAGCGCAACCTAACAGTCCTCTCTCTCTCTCTCTCTCTCTCTCTCTCTCTCTCTATATATATATATATATATATATATATATATATATATATATATATATATATATATATATATATATATGACGATGTAAAACACTAATTTATTATTTTTAGATTGATAATATAATTTTTATTTGAATCAAAGTAACAACTTAAATTAAAATGATATACTTCAACCTCTTATCCTTTAGAAGATAATATCGGAGCTCAAAAAATGGTGTGTATTTGAATCATAGGATCCAGTACTCACCGATATGCTCATATCGGTGCTGTTGTTGTTGCAATCAAAGAATCAGTACCTAATATGCCCCTACAAAGATCAGAACTAGTTTAGAGCTGTAGTTGGCAGGCATGTGCCCGAAAGTTGGCACCTCTCCCATAGCTACAGGTTAGGAAATTTGTTGCAAGCCGAACTTGGACACCAATCAAGCTCAAAGATCGCTGATTTGTTGCTGAGCACCACAAGAAGAAATGCAATAATAGATGAGGGGACTGACCTTCCAACCTTGTTTGCCGCTCACTCATACCTCACTCCAGCAGAGGGAGTGCGGTTTTACACTCCGTTCCGCATAGTTTATGTTTGCCGCAGAAACACATGTTCTCTATTGGAAGTGCTATGAGACCGACCAATAAATTAACCCATAAATGCATGCGTGTATTATGAGACCAACATTTTCTGGTTGCAATTTGACGAGGGTTAAGGGAAGAAGGCAGAGAGAATAGAAGGGATGATGGTGGGAGGTGGAGACCTCCAGCAGCGGACGGGAATGGGAAAATTTTTCTTTGGTTGAAACAAATCATCATAATAGATTATGTGCGGCCTCAAGCTTGGACTTCAAGTACTTCAATCTTCTCGAGCTGCTGCACCACATGCTCAGATCAGAATCATCTCGAGGGGGGCAGCTTTGCAATTTGTAGCAAGGAATGCAACATCAAACCCAACAACCATTTTAAAAAGGATATTCATCATTCCATGTTAGATCCTGCAGCAATGACCCAAGGAGCAGACAATAGCTTCTTAACAACAGAACAATCAGTCTCAACCATGGAGCTCGTCAATAAAATTTGGCACTGAATAATAATACAACAGTCCGGAGCAAATAAAATCGCAAGTAGAATTAGCTTCTGAAGTTTCAGATGCAAGCCAATTTATTCAAAACTGCCGTAGCATTACCACCCCCATCCAAAGAGAGCACAACAGGAATGGGGAGGTATCTTAAGTAAGGCAGGAGTATGCCAAGGACTTCTCCTCGGTCAGCTCCTCAGCTGTGGCATCCAGTTTCTTCCTTGAGAATTCATCGATTGGAAGCCCTGAGAAGATTAGAAGACCAATTGTTTAAAACCTTCCCTCGGTTTCATCCCATCAATAATGGTCATATATATATATATATATATATATATATATATATATATATATATATATATATATATATGGGTCAGGATCGGATGACCCAGCAAATAACCCAACACCCTTTGATGCACCTAGAGGTTTTAGAATGGGCTAATTTTTTGTAGACATGTTGTCTATGGTATGTTGATCATCCTCACAAAAAATCAGTCCATTCTAAAACCTCTAGGTGCATCAAATGCGCTCTTCAAATTAACGGTTAAAATTGACAGTCGAAAACCGTTGATTTGAAAAGCGCATTTGATGCACCTAGAGCTTTTAGAATTTACTAATTTTTTGTGACGATGATCAACATACCATAGACGACATGTCTACAAAAAATCAGCCCATTCTAAAACCTCTAGGTGCATCAAAGGGTGCTAGGTTATTGCTGGGTCAACCGATCCTGACCCCATATATATATATATATATATATATATATATATATATATATATATATATAGAAAGAGAGAGAGAGAGAGAGAGAGAGAGAGAGGAATGTTACAGTGAGCTATGAGCTACGGAAGAAGAAAATGAGCTAAGATTATTTTGACCATCCTAGAAGTTTTGAAATTTTGTGAAAATTGGTGGGTGTGTTGTCTATGGTAACATGATCATCCTCACCAATTTTCAAGAAAATCCTAAACTTCTAGGGTCATCAAACGGCATAAGTTTTATCTACCGTCCGTAGTAACCGTTAATTTTGCTTCTGCCATTTGATGACCTTAGAAGTTTTGGAATTCCTTAAAAATTGGTGAGGATGATCATGTTACCACAGACAACACATCCACCAATTTCACCAAATTCCAAAACTTCTAAGGTGGTCAATATGATGGTAGCTCATTTTCTCCTTCCGTAGCTCATAGCTCACTGTAACATTCCTCTCTCTCTCTCGCTATATATATATATATATATATATATATATATATATATATATATATATATATATATATATATATATATATATATATATAGAGAGAGAGAGAGAGAGAGAGAGAGAGAGAAAGGACCGATCCAGTGAGAAACTCCTTATTTGCGAAACCTTGTGCGAAACCCCCCCCCCCCCCCGAGGTTTTAGAATTTGATAAAACTTAGTAGGCATACTACCTATGCCATGTTGATCATCCTCAAAAAATTTCATCAAATTCTAAAACCTCTAGGGGCATCAAATGTTAGAAAATTTACTGACCGTTCATAAAAATCGTTAATTTGATTATCTAATTTGATGCACCTAGAGGTTTTAGAATTTGATGAAATTTTGTGAGGATGATCAACATGGCATGGGTAGTATGCCTACCAAATTTCATCAAATTCTAAAACCTCTATGGGGGTTTCGCACAAGATTTCGCAAATAAGGGGTTTCTCACTGGATCGGCCCTATATATATATATATATACCTCCAGCCACAATTGTTGACTTTCTCACGACACATGGCAGCTTCTCCATTCGAGTTCATCATTTGAATGGTGAACTCGAGTTCAGCTTCCCGGGCCCCATATATATATAGAGAGAGAGTCAGTCTATGATGCGGCGGACTATCATGCGGCGAACGTGCGGCCACCTCCATGGGGGGCACGTGGAGATTTTTTTTTTTTTTAGGGTGATCACCTACCCCTTGATGAGTCACACGTCAAAAATCAACTCATTCTAAGACCTATAGGTAAATGAACGGTCAATAAAGCCGAACACATTTAATGCACATATAGGTCTTAGAATGAGTTTACTTTTGACATGTGGCTCATCAAGGGTCCGTGCATCCGATGCACGCGGCGGGTGCATCGGATGGCTACGGACCGCGGACCACACCTAAGCATTCCTATATATATATATATATATATATATATATATATATATATATATATATAGAGAGAGAGAGAGAGAGAGCTGTTACAGTGAGCTGTGGGTTGCCGGGGGGGAAAGTGAGCTGCGGGTATTTTGACCCCTCAAGAAGTTATGGAATTTGATGAAATTTGGTGAGGTTGTTGCCTAGGATAAGATGATGCAATTTCTACCGTCCGCAGTCACCGTTAAAATTGCTTCGACCATTTGACCCCCCTAGAAGTTTTAGAATTTGATGAAAATTGGTAAGGATGATCATCTTATCCTAGGCAACAACCTCACCAAATTTCATCAAATTCCATAACTTCTTGGGGGGTCAAAATACCCGCAGCTCACTTTCCCCCCCGGCAGCTCACTGTAACAGCCCTCATATATATATATATATATATATATATATATATATATATATATATATATATATATATATATATATATATATATATATATATATATATATATATATATATAATAACATTAAACAAGGTATGTGCCATTTGTGGCCAAGCTAAAGTTTCATTGCAATCTAGTGAACCAAGCTATTAGATGTATCGTACTAGAAACTTAGGGAGTGATAAAAACAAATAACATGAAATGCCTGACACATACTCCTCGCAACTACTAGACAATCATCGTTATCGAATTTACAAAGCATAATAACCCTATGCACAAAAGAGATCCAACACGTAATTGAGCCTACTGATAGAAGGTGCAAAGTGAGAGCATCGGGTAATATTGTTCCAAGATAAAAATCATTTCTGAGGGTGTACGCCTAACGACTGAGAACACGCACCAAGCGCCTAGGCTGCCCCTATTACGCCCCAGATGGTTAAGCATACACTCAGATTAAGTAACTTATATAAAAAAAGCTATACCTTAGGCATAAAACTAGGCATAAGGTGTGCCTTTTTGTTGTCAGCAATGTTTAAAATACAGGAATCGGTTGGCTCTGGACCGATATGTGCCGGAGATACAACTCGGTATCGGCCGAAACCATATCAGCTTTTTTTTCTTTCAAAATTTACAAAAAATCATAATCAAAATTTAAAAAAAAAGTCATAAATAAATAAAAGGTAGTATTTAGGAGCTTTGGGTTTGAGTTATAGGGTTATTAGGTCTTATGATTTAGGGTTTATGTTTAATGCTAAATTGAATGAAGGGAAAGATACCAGAAATTGAATGAAGGGGTTTTGAATTTAGGTCCAATGGTAAAAGAAAAGGATATTAAAGAAGACTTGGCTTAAAGTTGTGAGGTGGGAATTGAAGACACTCCCGGTTTTAGAAGATTTATCCTTCGATAGAAACCAATGGCAAAGTAAGACAGGTTTAACCAACCAAAAGAAAGTTTTATACTTATCTCTAGGCAAGTAAAAACATTTAATAGAGATGAATACAAGTTGTCAAAGCACAACTGGACTAATTTTATAGGTGTAAAAAATGAAAGGTACAATCCCAACAATCTTTTCTCATTAAACTTGAGGTGGTAAACTAGTAGTAATACTTACCATGGGTAATTACAACCACCGTTGATGTTATGATTTTGCTTCACCAATTTGAGCTAGTCACCTTTCCAATAGAAACAAAATGCCAAACAAAAAAAAGGTATCCAGCCGATACCGAGTAGAACCGATCGTACCGACTAATACCTAACTGAATCGGTTGATACGGACCGATGCAGGTAGGTATCGATCGGTACGGATTGAGATTCGGTCTCGGTGCTGGTTCAGTATCAATCCAACAGAACCCGGTACATATCGACCGGTACGTACAGGTATCGATCGGTATTTAAAACCATGGTCATCAATTTGTCTCCTAATTCTAAATCTCAATTTTTATTGAAAATTATATGTTTTGAATTTTGGTTGGACCATAGTTGAATCATGGAAGACAATGACAATGTTGTTTCAAACTATCATTCGTATAATACCTATGATACTTATATATACATATATTTGAATTATATCTTTTGTTCTCTATTTTGTATAACTTTAAACCTTTCTACATTTCAAAATTTTCTGGGGCTTACGCCCCACCTCACGGCAAGCAAAACGCTCCTCCTTACGCCTTTGAAAGCATAGTGCCCAACACTTCAACCAAAAAAACTCTATAGTGGGCACTTGCTTAGAATACAATCATATATGGGAATAAGTTATTGTATGTACATACTTGAACATCCATGTAAATATATTAATGTATGGTGATTCTCTAATAATTTGACTAGTAAATGATCTTTTTTGTTAAATGGAATTCATGTTATTTGTAAAATATAAACGAAAGTAAAGCTGTGACACTTCAATAGAAGCGATTGGAAATTTTAGATAATTCCCAGTTTGCCCTGCAAGATCCCTACAGGAATGCTGTGTCATACCATGGAGTACGCAGAAGTGTCGGCACAACAGAATTCCTAAAAGTTGAAATGTCTAGGTAACGATTAAAAAATGCACGTTTCCTCATTGTTAACTTTCAAGGCATCACATGAAATCCAGAGCAGTCAAAGATCTTGTAGTAAGCCATCGCTAGCATACTCGAGAATAGAAAATACTAGTGCACGTACCTTGGACAATAGTCCATTCACCACCATGACATGTCACAGGGAAGGAATAAATCAGACCAGCAGGCACATTGTAAGATCCATCAGAGTACACACCCATGGAGACCCAAGTTCCCTGTCATAGAGAAAGGTATACAATTTAATTTTCTGAAAAAGTTACTTAATGAGCCACTGAGCTTCATATAAAAGCATAGTAAAGAATAACCTCAGAAGTCCCAAGAACCCAGTCACGTATGTGATCACAAGCAGCACTAGCAGCAGACAGTGCACTCGAAAGCTTCCGAGCTTTGATAATTGCAGCACCACGTTGTTGGACAATTGTGATAAATTCCCCTTTCAGCCTATAGCACTCAAAACAGGGTTGTAGGTATCAATTAAGAGCTACAAAGATTGAACAGTTGAAGGGACCCTTAAACAGCAGAATCGTAACTCAAATGTTTGGTACTCATTCATACCATTCGTCATCAGAAACAAGTTCCCGGACAGGCTTTTCTCCACCTTGAGTTTTTACAGTTGCATGGTTAACATCAGGATACTGAGTAGACGAATGATTCCCCCATATAATAACATTCTTAACATCACTGACTTGAACACCAAGTCTCTCAGAAATCTGACCCAGTGCCCTGTTGTGATCTAGCCGTGTCAAGCAAGTTATGTTTTTCTCAGGAATTGAAGGTGCGAACTCTTTCAAAATTAGGGCATTGGTGTTTGCTGGGTTAGCAACAACCAGCACCTGCCGAATAACAGGAGATATTATTAGGGGAAAAAATCACCATGTAAATAAGATTGGTATTAAACAAAATATTCATGCATAGAGGACATCAAAACAGTTCACCAAGAATCATCAATAGAAATGCATGTAGTTCCTGGTGTCCATCAATCAAATGAAAAAGGGATCAATACAAGAAAGGGGACATGAATAGGTGATATTCCAACCTTGCAGTTTGCAGCCGCATATTTCTCAAGGGCAGAAGCTTGAGACTTGTAGATGGAAACATTCTTTGCCATCACATCTTTTCTTTCCATTCCCTCTTTCCTTGGGAAGCCACCAACCATGACTGCTATATTGACTCCAGTACAGGCTTCAACAACATCGGTTGTCGCAACTACTCCTGAGATAACAACAGTGATAGTCAGCAAGCTTAGTGATTAACAATAATAAGAAAGAGGTTTAAGGCTATTGATTTTTTATTTGCACCAAAAAGAGAGAAAACCTTTAAGAAGAGGAAACGCCGCATCAATCAGCTCCATTTTAACCCCGTTCAAAGATTCTGCAGCAGGTGGAATATCAAGCATGTGCAAGATAACAGGCTGGTCCGGACCCAGCATTACTCCCCGAGCAATCATAGGCACAAGTGCATATCCAATTTGCCCTGCAAACAGATGTGTTTGAACTCAAAATGTCGCATCACATACAAAATCCTTCAAGAACTATCTTCTAGAAGAGGGAAAACAAACAACCAGAGTTTGCCAAAGAAAAACTAATAGAAAGGGGAAACATAAGTATTTTATTTTATCCAAGAAATGACAAATACAAGTACCTATCTTCTTCCAACTATAACAAATCAATCAGGTTGTTCTAGATTATTTTACAAGTAAGACGTTCTCTTTAGTGTACAAACACGGCTTGTATAGGTCTGAAATTATTGCTCTTCAATAAAAAGGGATATTAACATTGAAAAGAATAAGAAAAGACAAGGAAACGCCTAATTGTCAAAAGACATTGTTGATGCTAATGTAAAGCTGCCTAGAATATTTCTTTTATGCAACCTTTCAAAATTACAAAGTAATCATCCTACTTACAATTGTAGGGAACAGTAGTTCCTTGGATCAGTATAGATAACTTAAACAGATAGGTCTGGCCCTGGTGAACTAAAAGCAGTAAGTTATGTCCTTGAAACTAATATTGGGAATGAACCTTTCAAAGATGATGAAGGTAGATTGAGGTCTATAGTGAAGGCACTTTCACATCCTATTAAATCAGCTATATTTTTACTGAAAAGAACGGTTGAATAAATAGCATATTAATACTAAATACTATACTTGGACCTAAAATTTTATTTAGGGGACAAGTCCCCAACAACAGGATGCATCGATTATTAGTGCTTCGTTCACTAATAAGTGTTTTGTTGCTAAAGTCGGTCAAATGTGTTGCTGCCAAATCAGTGTTATTTAAGGCGCACGCCTAGGCTCAGGCTCAACTAGGCTCACCCCCCTGTGCCTCAAAAAGCACAAGGCCAGCTCTGTTAGAAAGGCGCGAGCCGCGCGCCTAGGCTCCAGGCTGGCTCTAGGCGCAAAAAATGTGTGCCTAGTTGAACCATGTGCAATTATGTGCTTGCAATTGATATTTTTGGCAATATGATTAAGTTATTAAGTAGATTTGATTCATGATTACAGTAGTCTGAAAATTGATACATTGATTGAGTATTATTTACATTCAAAATTATTTGCTATAGTTCTTAGGTAGGACCATATGAGCAATTGTGGGTTGGATTTGATGACTTTGATATTATTTCAACTATTACATGATTCAATGAGTTTTATTTTCTTTCTCGATTTGCACATTTCATACTGATTTAGAAGCATGTGCACAAGCACACGGATGAAATAACACATTCAATCATTCACTATTTATTTTTTGTTTGCTATAATATCACATTTGATATCTTATAACTGGTTATTGAATTTGAATTATACATATTTGAATATTTTAATATATTTTAAATAGCTTATTTAGAACCGTAATTCAAACCTACAAGGCTACAACATTTGTGTTATTGCAACAACGATGTATCCAATTTATCTTTTGTCTTAAGATTCATTTTCTTAGTCTAGTTATGCGTGTTTCGAATATATATATATATATATATATATATATATATATATATATATATATATATATATATATATATATATATATATATATATATATATATATATATATATATATATATATATATATATATATATATATATATGTGTGTGCCTTACTTCAATCAAGTGCGCGCCTTGAGTTGCGCCTTGCGCATAGGCTCTAGGAGACCATTGCGCCTCATGTGCGCCTTGAGCGTTTCAGAACACTGCACCGAATACGACGGTGTGGGTGGGGGTGGGATGTCCAGGGGGTGTCTTGCTGCCGAAGGCGGCCTGCTACAGTGCCAACAGGTGTGCTACCACCAAATACAACCTGCTGCAGTACTGACAGGTGTACATGTGTTGCCACCAAAGGTGGCCCGCTGCAGTGCCGACAGACACAAGCATCCACTAGTTACGAATAAATCAGGGAGTCTTACTAAATATGATATATCAATGGGGGTGTAAGTCAAAATTACCCTTAAATGTTTTATTTGAAACCTAGCTAGGAAATGGGTTCGATTTGGTTTCCACAAAATGTGGAGTCAAACTCTTGCCCCTCCCCAAAATAAATGTGTTTCATTCATGCACATCCAATGAAAGTACTAATTGAAATTTAATCAAAGAGCTTCATGCTCCTGTTACTTACCATGGTTTCCTCAACATTTATCATCCAAATTACATATGGTGAAACATCAAAAAAATATTGCTTCATAACTTTGACGCAACCATTACGGAACATGAAAAACATATGAAGTTTTTAGGCAAACCATGGCTAAGTAGTTGCATCTTCCTTGACCACTGTTTCAATGTCACCTTTAGTAATGCATCTACCATTTAAACATCCCCTTCAAAAACTTATCCAAAACCTCATTCGTGTCTCAATTTCATGTACATTTTGAGTACATATTTCCCCATACAGGCAACTACGATCCCCCTATGCACGTTCCAATCAATCCCATCACCATCTCATGTAGTTTCAATGTTGATTGTCCACTACGAGTATAATACCACATAAGTAGGAAATTATCGGAAACTTATCCCCTTCCCTTTGGAAATTAACCCAACCTATCATTCACTAATCTCCATCAACGGCGGTTCATAATTTTATAGTGTAGTTTCCATAACCCGTTTAAAAAAACCCTTATTCACATATCTTCATCGATGACAGTTCATAGTACCATTATTTCCATGCCCCCTTTGGAACTTATCCAAACCCACATTCACATGTACTCAGCCATGTTCCAACCACTTGTACTGCTACTATCATGCATGCTTTGTATATCTTCATCGTTGATGCTTCAAAGCAAGTGTAATGTCTCATATGGATAGGGAGAAAATAAGGGGAGATCAAGAAAGAAGGTTACAGATACAAAGTACATGTGATAAAATCTGTTTTCTTATTAAATATATCAGCGACAGAAATTTGTTGATAATATAATCAAAAAGCATAATTACTTCAAACCCAGAGGAAGATGGGTTACAAATTGAAAGGGATATGATAAACAAACACTGAGGAACCTAATAGACAGTGTTGTCAAGGCGTCGCCTAGGCCCTGTCGGGCCCGATCGCTTAGGCCACAGCCTAGGCGAGCGGCCTATATAAAAAAATTATTTTTTGATTTTTTTTGTTTTGTTTTTTTAAGTTCTTTTTGTTTCCTTTTTCAATGTATGTATGACCCATATACATAAATACTATTTTATATGTCTATTTCATTTTCTTAGCAATTTATCTATATCTATTTCATGTTCTTTTTACTAAGGTTAAAGTTAATGTTATTGTTTGTTCATAGATTTTTTTTTTCTCTTTGAATTATTTTTCTATATACATGTGATTTATCCTCTCTAATGCTTCTATTTCTCCAATTTTAGGGTCGTGCTAAATTTTTAGAGTTTGTTTATTATGTTTGATTTGTTTCATAATGAAAGTTAGGGTTTTAATGTTCTAACTTCTAGATTATAACTTTTTAATAGTAACATAATTTGATTCATTGATTGTTACATGCTGATGTTGCATGACATAGATGATTTTACGTATTCACATTTCAGTGAATTAGCATGACAATGATGACATGAATATTCTTTTTGGATAAGAATGTTTAATTTCGGTTGTTTAATTAATTTTATATGAATTTTTTGATGGTATTATGCTTATTATTTATTCAAATAAGATATTATCCCATATATATAAATTTTAATATTAAAAAAAATTGTCACCTAGGTCTCACCTAGGCGCCGCTTAGGCCACGCCTCGCCTAGGCAGGCCTGACCACCTAGGCATCGCCTGGCCGCCTTGACAACACTGCTAATAGAGAAACACTAAAAAACAAAAATAACAATCCAACATATGGACAAGGTATCAAAAGGATAAAAAGGGCCACATGTAGAAAAATTTAAGAGGATGGCCTCCAAACAAATGTGGTTATATGTTTACTATCATCAACGAAACGAGATAAAAGGTCTAATTCATAAATTGACAAAAAAAATCTTAGCGAACAAAAAAATATTGAAAAGCATGAAAGATGGCAATAGAAACGCGACCAAAAAGATACGGGCTTGTCAAAGGAATGTATTTGATGTAGCTCAAGATGAAAGTAAATGATATCATGGCAAACCACCTACAATTTGCACAGAGAACTAGAGATGCAAATTTGGATGGTCAAAGAATGTATTTGATGTAGCTCAAAACAAAAGTTACAAAAGTAAGCGACGTAGTGGCAAACCACAAGCAATTTTCACCGGAAACTAGAGCACCAAATTAGAAAGGTCACCTCAAGTTTCGACGTGGGCCAAATCCAATAAGACCGAACCCGATCAACCAAACTCATGTAGAGCTGGCAATGGGTCAGGTCGGGTTGTGTCGTGGTCATGTCGTGTCCGGTTTCGTGTCCTGTCCAAAACCCCTAAACCCAGACCCGACCCGTTTAACTAATTGTATCTAGACCCTAAACCCGGACCCGACCCCTTTTTAAACGAGTAGACCCTTTAAGACCCGTTTAAATATTTATTCTTTTTTTTAAAAAAAATTATATGTTGTTGCAACTGTCCATCATGGGTGTCCTGATCACAGCCATCCATTGAACCCATCACAGACCAGTGATTCACATAACTGACTAAATCACACTGTGATCGGATGCCGGGTAGACCCGACACGACCCATTGAATTTTAAACGGGTCTTAAATAGGTCAAACGGATCGGAGACAAAACCCGGACCCGACCTGTTTACTAATGGGGTTAGTCATGTCAACCCGTTTACGACTCGAACCCGTTTAACCCAAACCCAGACATGCTAATTTCGTGTCGTTTCGGGTCTGCCGTGTCGAATCTAAAATTGCTAGCCCTAAACTCATGTAACCAGTGGGATTTGATCAAACATAAAACCAAACTAATTTCATCAATAGGTAATTTTGAACCACCCATAATGCAACTCGATAAAATACTGAGTTAAATATGCCATGTTTGAATCAATCAAACCCAACAAGTCTGATTTATCTCCATAAAAAGAGAGGGATTGAATAATTTACTCCTATATATGTGCTAGAGGATACATGCAAACTTGCTCTTGTTAATTTGGTTGAAAACAAGAAAGTGAAACATATTGAAACCCTCCATTGTTTATGGAAGTTTAATTGTTTGATTGAGGGGCCAAGTAGAGATAATACTTGCTTAGGCTAACCCAACATGTGGGATGGATATATGTGGTGGGTTTCAATCTAGTTAGACACGGATAGCTAGGTAACTTTAGTAGCTACAGTTTAATTTGAAGCCTTTAGGGCCTAGCCCATCTCGAATCGTAAAAAAGTCAAGTATAGACATAAATCATAAAGCCAAATCTGAAATGAAAAGGATTTGGTTCAAGCAAGTTTGCAGTCCAACCTAACCCATTCAAAGCCCTAATATATATGTAGTGACTAAAGAAGAAAGAAGATGAAGGAAAGAAAAGGAAAGATAAGAATGGTAAACAACTCTAATTGAACCCCTTGCTCATTAAAAAATTAGGGGAACAAATGAACATATAAGAAGGTAGTTCATGAAGAAAACGAAGGAAAGAAAAGGAAAGATAAGAATGGTAAATAACTCTAATTGAACCCCTTGCTCATTAAAAAATAATGGGAACAAATTAACAGATAAGAAGGTAGTTCATGAAGATATGAATACAAAAAAGAGAAAGCACAAGGAAACCAAAAAGGCTACCCATATTGTCATCCAACAAAATTTTTGAACGAAAGAAAATATTTGGCAGGCGATTCGTGATGAAACTATATACTCATGAAGACAAGAGATATAATAGGGTACATTTCCCAACAGCAACTCCAAGTTGCAAACTTGCAATTACAATTTTTCAGTTCATTTTGCGTATATTTAAAGAAAAATCTGTTCTTTTAGCAACCAACCAAAGGCCATATATGCTTTGCCACTAGAATAAATACAAAGCTGGGAGAGGGAGAGAGAAGTAGGAGTTGCTAATTGTATTTGCACCCTATAATGTAACCAGAAACAATTGATGCAATCATAGCTGAATGTAACACTAAATCTCAAAAAATATCATTCATTAATACCCCATTAATGAAACTAAGTGGCTGGAGTAACTAACAATTACCAAAACTAAGTAGCAGCAATGAAATGAAATGAAAGAAAGGTGATATCTCTTCAATCACTCCAATGAGAGACATGCATCCAATGGGGGCAAAACCCATAAGTTGGTTGCCCTCTTCCCCCTGAGAGGCTGCTGATTCAAGTGGTGACGTGTGGTATGAGGGGCTTCGATCAAGGACTGCTGCCCTAATTTGCCATAACCCAATCATGCATTATCTAATTAGGGAAATCTTGAGCAACTTTCAGTTTGGTAATTAGACAAAAGATTGCTTAACAAAGTCATGGCTTGATCTGTTTACAGTTGTTATAATTAATAAATTTCATATACTTGGTAGCTTCCCGATCCCCAATTGCAGCAAGATCAGATGATATTTATCAGAGGCCGGGGGAAAGACATAAAACCACCAGATTTAACTAGATCGTAAAACAAACCATGATCGTAACCCTAGTTCTAACCAGATCTCCGACCCATCCATCGGATCTTGGTGATATTACGACCACGAGAAGTTACTCAGTTTAGAGATCTCACAAACCTGCGGCCCCCGTGACGAGAACTCGAACAGGATCCTTCTCCATTGATGCGCCGAGAGATCAAGCAGGGGCTTGTGCAGTGGTCGAGGGGATCTGCAGGACGAGGCGAAGAGAGACGACCTTGGTGAGCTAGTTTATATGGCTCAGAGAGGGATGACAGCCGCTTTCGGTGGATCCGAAAGGACCAAAGATGATAATTGCTTGTTTTTCTAAATTCCGAAAATGCCCATCTTGTTTTTTTATTTTTTTTTGAAAGCCCATCTGGTTATAGGGGTGGGACTTGGCGGGTCTGACCCGAACCCAACCCGCCCAACCTAAACAATGGAGAAACATGGGCAAAGCTAATTAAAAACATGGACGGATTTCAACAAAAAAAGATCAACCCGATTTTAATTTGGACAAGTTTGGACATCGATCTTCCCAACCCGAGGAACCGAGGAAGTGACACACTAAAGTTGAATGCTTTAGTAGTTTTTTTATGGAAACCAAAGTCTGTCTGTTAGATGTTGAATGTTAAGAATTCGTTTGAAATATGTGAGGATATGAGTTGGATTTTATGTTTTCGTTATGCAATAGAAAGATTTTTTTTATCCAATTAAAAAATATGTTGTATTTTTTTTCCATCTATTTATGTGCGGCCCAGATCGGGAGCTCCAAGGCGGAGGAGGGAAGATCTCTGCCGCACTCTTCTCATCGGAGAGGAGGGTGTGGGCGTTCCGGGCGGTGAATGCAGTATTGTTGCATAAGGTCTTTATTAGCTTGTACTACCCCAAAAGGAAAGGCCGGGGCTTTTATAATGGAGTGTGAATAAGGTCTTTCTTTTGCTACTACCTACATATCAAGCTTCTACAATGGCTAAAACTGCTTCCTTTTCCACGCCAAGGTCTAATAGGGCAAGGGGTCCTACAAAATTTTATAAAATGGCCTCGAACGTCTCTTTCCACGTGTCCTGTCGATTTTTGCTCTATGCATCAAAGTTGTCTCTGGCCTTCACTGCAGCGGTCTGAAAATGTTAATTTGTTTTTGCGTGACTTATTCTCCAACAATGCTATTCCCAACTATTCGGGGTAGCAATGGACTCCAGAAACTCTAACCTAAAACATCAGGTATGGATACAAATTTTGTACATGAAACATGGTTTGGGTAGGATATGGGTATAGGAACTGACGGTGTCCGAAAAATCGATACTGGCCGGGCATCAAAGTACTTGCGGTTGCATTCGAGGGGGTTCCATTCCACTCGATGAGAATGTAAGACTCGGACGTCGTGGGACGCACGTACGATATACCGTTTGATGGTGAGTAGCAGGGCAATGATTGACCTCACCCTTGGTCCCGCCATCGCCCCTCGCTCGCCTGGGAGCTCGCTTAGCCCGCACACGATCAGCTCACCCGCAGAAGAGCTCGTCTGTTGACAATAGGAAGAAGGAGGCAGAGCAACGACACCAGTTGGGTTGCCGAGCTGCCGCACTGATCAGTTCGCCCTCGGAAGAGATCCACTCCTGCACAAAGCCCAATATTAGGTGGTCAGCTCGTCCGATTTGGTCAGTTCGCCTGAGAGCTTATCCGCCCTATATAGGAAACTTTGAAGGATATCTACGACTCAACATCAGCTCACCCCGAGAGCTTGCTCTAATAGCACGCGATCAGCTCACACACGGAAGAGTTCGCCCCGTGCATAGAGCTTAAAGAACACTTCAGAAGATTCATCATCCTTGGCTCGTCCAGGAGCTTGGCCGATCCGTCCGCGATCAGCTCGCCCACAAAGAGATCGCTTCTTGCTAATAGGAAATTTAGAAGGATATCTACGACTCACCATCAGCTTTCCTTAGAGCTCGCCCTGATCACACGCGATCAGCTCGCACGTGAAAGAGGTTACCCCCTACATAGAGCTTAAAGAACACTTCAGAAGATTCATCACCCTTGGCTCGCCTAAGAGCTCGGCTGATCCGTATATAATCAGCTCGCCGGTGGAGAGATCGCCTCTTACTAACAGAAAACTTAGAATGATATCTATGACACAACCTCAACTCGCCCGAGGGCTCGCCTAGTCCGTACGCGATCAGCTCACCCATGGTTGACATTCAACCTTAGCTCGCCTGGAAGCTTGCCAAAACCATACGCGCTAGAGCAGCTGACAATAGAAGAAGGGCACGGAGCAACAGCGATAGCTGGGGGGCTTGCTCAAGAGCTCGCCTTGTCACGCAACCACAAGGAGTTCACCTACCTACTCGCGGATGTCGCCTACGGTAAGGCAGTTACAGATCGACAGATGTCACCACCTCCATGGAGTTATATGGATGATTGAGAGCTACGTTCACCGCAAAAGTTGGTCTAGAGCATCCCCGACTAGAGCCTCTCAAAACGCACACGTGGCCTAGACAAGACCGGTGCGTCCCCCCCTCGTAGCCCCTAGCCACCGCCTAGCAAGCTAAATGATAAAATCCATTAAAGATCCATATGGGCAAGCACGGGGAGGTGTAAAAGGTGTGGGAATGAGCAGTGACATGTCAGTCTCCGACGGTCTGCAAAAGGCTATAAAGGTACGACCCCATGCTCCAAAGTACATGTTTGAAATTCTGAAACCCAGATATTTTTCGACTACTAAACCTCCCCTTTTTTCGAACCTTCACTGACTTGAGCGTCGGAGGGTCTGTGCTCCTCATGGAGCTAACCGTTCATGTGATTCCCTTGTTTTGCAGGTCGAGTATCCTTGCCACTAAAATTTTCCCCCGATATTTGGTGCCGTCTGTGGGATCTTCGCCTGGTTCCTATCAAAACGCCCACGACCACAAGGTCAAAATCCATGAGAATCTCGATGGCTCCCGCCAAAACTTGGGCGAAGAAGCGGGAAGGCCCAATTTGTGCCCGCGAAGAGCGAAACTTCCTCCCAGGCCACCCAACCTCGTGCCTCACTCAGTAACCAGTTCCTCAGGGAGATGTTGGTTACTCAGCGAGCCATGATGGACGAATTGGCACGCCTACGCCATGCTCCGATGACGAAAAGACCTGATCTCTCCTCCGGTCATGACCAATGCAGGGGATGATCAAAGGAGAAGTCTAGGGCATCCGGGAGCTTCGGCAGAAGCAACCCCTCCTTTCCGATCGCCCCCCGTACCAGTATCACACCAACCTACACGAGCGTGCCCGCAACGGACGCCCCTACAGGACCCTCTCTCTAGAGGAAGGGTACCTATCATAGATAAGACAAAGGGGCCAGATCACCGACGAGCTCCCCCACCCACTATGTTGAACTCCAGTAATGAATCGGCGGTGCCTTTGACACTCCCTCGTTGTTGAAGCTGAAGTTCGGGGTCGGATGAATCCGAGGTGAGGTCATGCGAGCGAGATCGCAACCTGCGCCATTGACATGATCATGACCGCCCTGAGGGAAAATCCATGAGGCAACGGCCTCGTACCGGCCTTCTCCTATGCTAAGGCAACAGCTCGCCAAACTCCAGAGCGATTGCAATGACGAAGCCTTCGAGCATCGCCACGGAGCAAGTACGGTCCGGCCTTGAGGGAGCATGTATGATCGCCTAGGCCCTGCGCAGCCGTCTCTAGGAAATCACCCCGAGCGCTGGCAGCTGCCTAACATGCATATCGACCTCTTGGAAGATCTCGCTACGTGTGGTGGGAGCTCGCCCTTCACAAGAGAAGTTCACCAAGGAGGATTCCCCCAGTACTGGACTCCTTCAAAGTTCGTGCTATTCGACGGGTCGCAAGTCCCCGTAGACCATTTACTGGCCTACCAAAAGTGATTGTTCTTTTAGGACCAGGACCATGTGTTATGCCAGGCTTTCCCCAGTAGCTTGTCAGGGTCAGCTTCGAACTGGTTTCACAAGTTGCCATTGGACTCAATCCCTAACTTTACCACCTTGTCTGGACTATTCTTGGAACAATATCGATGCAATCGATAACCCTCAAAGCGAATAGAATTGTTGTTTGGGCTGGCGATAGGAGCGTGAGATTCCCTGCAGTGCTTCTCGACACACTTTCGAAGCACCTATCTGGCCCTCAAAGATTCGACTGGGCAAGATCAGACTGTCGTTAGTGCCTTCTGGAGTGCACTCCTCGAGGGGAGTAAGCTTCCTGATGCCCTCTATTAGGTTTGATGTGGTCTACAGCTCGTAAAACCCTAGGTTTGGCTGTATATGGTTGATAATTTATTTAGGATTATATAAAGGTACGTATTATTATACGTGTTCTGTTTACAGAACTTAAGGAGCCATGGCTATATAGTAATCCATCTAAGTGGGAGACTCAGTGGATCGGTCCTATGAGCCTAAATCGTTCACAGCTCTGATTTGGGTTGGTCACCCTATCAGGATAAGCTGTTGGAATGACAGAGCATGAGAATCTCTATAATGGTCATTACCAGGCACAATGTCTGTGACCGAACAGAACCAATACGGTGCACAGATCGGTGAGCAGACACCGGTGCATATAGCTATGTTTCTGCTTAGGATAATCGGTCCTAAACCCTAAGGAACCGTGACCGATGGACTAACCAGTTGCGTGTAACTTTGGTTCACCAATGTGTGAGGGATCTAACCATGACCCAATACTACGGTGTGCTGGGTTACTGGGCTGGCGTTGCATCGGCACGCCACTCTTGTAGGCCATTCACATCCTTATCGGGAGGTGCGTTCCTTGGTATGACATACACCGCACTAAACCCAGGCCTGGTGGTCACCAGTTGAGCTGTTGATCGGATCCGGTTGCTTGGCCAAAGTGATCGAAGGTGCGATGTGATAGTCAACCTGGAAGGAACCTAGTCATATGGCCACTCGAGTCTGACGGTGCTCTCCACCGCTCGAGTTGACTCATGGCACCAAGTGGAGGGACATCATATTACCAATACTAAGCGGAGAGCAGGGGTATGCGAGAGAGCTTAATAAGTCTAGGAGAATTGGAGTGTAGCCTGCGTCGCACTCTGGGTGGCCACGTAGGTTAACCGGGACCCAGAGGATTGACAGGGACACTTGGATAGTGTGTCGATCGAGTTCGGTTGGAAGCCATGAATCCTAGTCCCTGAAGGTTCCACCCTATCCATGATCGTTACGGATCATTACTTTCTCCTTGTCTCACAGCATATTATGAGTTGAAGAAATAATGCCTAATCGTCTTGTGTTCCGTGAGTGCATCGCACTGGAGCATGGTGGTTGCACAGGACTAAGTGTGTTCACTAGGGGGCAACCCCAGAGTAGTGTAGAGACATACGATGTTGCCATTATACCATGAGAAGTCTATTCCGTGTGTGCGTGTTGCACTAGAACGCAAAATGCAAGTTTAGTAATTTTTACTATGGGGCACCCCACGTTTTACTAAGGGCACCCCAGTAAATAGTAAAAGTACTATTTATCATCCCATGGTATATTGACTTGTTGCTGATGCCGATGAGGTGCCCTAAGTGTTAGGGTGCATTATCGTGCACGTAGATGGGCCATACATAGTCCCGTATGAGGTGAACGACTACTAGATACATGGGGGCATTTTGGTCATTTCAAAATATCCCGCATGCCGTAGTGGCTGCCATCCTCACTAGGGCTAGCTTGAATGGCCATCAAACTTATAATTAAGGGATTAATTCAGATTTAAAAGATTTTGAATCATCTCCTTAATTGCAACAATTTTAATATGGCAACTAGTAATAAAAAGGGGCATTGAATTTGAGAGTAATGAGATGGAGAGAGAGAGGAACGGTTTCAAATGGCAAGGGAGAGTGAGGGGCATGAATTTTCAGTTCTGAAATGGTGCATCCTTCTCCGATTTCCGATGAAGAAAAAAAACCCCTTCTCTTATGGTTCGGATTTTTGCCATCTTTCTCTCTCGAGTTCTTCTCTCTCTTATTCCTTCATCTTCTTCTCCAAATGTGTGTGTGAGAATGATGGAGATCTCTTGCACTCTGAGGCACTCAGAGATTAGAGTGCAAGGATCCGGGATGATATGTGAGATTGGATGAATCCGATGAGATTCATTTCTCTCTTGCACGAGGATCCCGCTCGTGATTGCTGCCCAGATTTTATAGGCAAATCTGCACTGTTTTGATCACTGAAGCAGTTATAGAAGTCCAAATGACTTTAAACCTGTTGTAAATTCTTGGTGTTGAAGTCTTCTTTTCGGCAAATCAAGTTTCGCTCCGTTCCGATGTCGGGATAGAAAGTTACAGCCTTTGCACTGAAATGTGTTCGTGCAGATCCGAATTTGTCTTCATCAACATTGAAGCAATTCTTCGTGGTGTTAAATCCCGCACGAAGGTATAACCTACTAACCCCTAGATCTATCATAATGCATACATATGAGATATGTTAATCATTTCGATAGATGACTATAGGGGTTCGATTCGTATTTGTTTTATCATTTGCGCATATGATTAATATGAATGAAAATTTTAAAATGCACCGCACACCGAAACGGTCATCGGGATCAACTCCACCTTCCTTTGCGCCTCCGATATCATTCCAACAAATTGGTATCAGAGCCATTTTGGTGTGTGATTCATGAGAAAAATTTTCATAGAACGAATCGTATGTACATTTGATGAACGAATGCATCACCGGGGTTTGCGTAGATCATATATTCATATATGTCGCATGTTATGCATAGTGTGTTTTGCAGGGCACTGCTATAGTGTGATTGTTTGCTTTCGGGGGTCGGACCCCGAAATATAATTGCATGGTATTTCGATTGTTTCTGTGATGGATGAATGTAAAGCCTAATGGGACAAGCGCGTGGAGGTTGACCACGGCTTGGTTTTTTCCGGCCCTTATTTCTATTCTTATCTTTATTCTTCTACCTAGAAAAATGTGTGTGAACGAGCAATTGCTCGAAGCGTACTAGTATTTTCAGTTACGGGTTGAAGTCTTGGAGGACAAGGATAGATCAAAGATACATCACTGGAGGACCGAGCGCGGTGGCCCAAAGTAAGGAATATCTGGAAAATGCCATTGAAGAAATATCAGAGCATTGCTAGTCAGATTCAGGGGTCGGACCCTGAACTTGATATCAATGGATGTTTGTTTTTCTTTGGTTGGATATTTCTGTAAACCCCGGTGAAATAATATAATCTGATGCAGTATGTGTTAGATTGTGGGATGCCCTTTTCCCACTATTTGTGGGATATCAATTCCCCACTTGGTCTATGCGACCATTAGGTTAGATCTCCATTTAATGACACCCGTAGTCTAATTGGTGTTTGATGGTAGTTGGATCCCATAACACTCGATTATGCCACCGTTAGGTAGAGGTCCGACGGAGGTTGTCGGATGTCCCTAATTGGTTTGATATCGAAACCAATAGTAATGTGGTGATCATCTACGACATCAGACATCAATTTACATATGAGGAGTCATACTAATGGGATACCTTTCCTTGTATATCTAGACCATAGGCTAGGCTCTAGAGCACAAAGGATAATGATCATTTTATTTAGTATCGAAGGCTTGGAGAGTACGTAATGTGATTCTCGGGAGAAAGGTGACAACTGAGTATCCACGGGATAGGGACTATGGTCCTTTCCAAGTCTATCTATACTTTATAAGAGGTCTTAACTCTAGTGGGAGCGCGGTATTACCAGGGTCTAGGTCTAGGTTGTCACAACCTAGGAACTAAAATACTTGCATTAAAATAACCCTCACCATAATTAAGGGATGTGTAAGAGGACTCAGTGTGAGTGCCCCTGGCCTCCACGGCCAATTGCTGAATTTCTGGGTGATAGGGTATGGCTCAACATCCCCCTCGGGTGAGAGTTATGTTCTGTCATGCCGGAGGCTTAGCAGTCTCCTTAGGGATATGGTGGTCACGATGCCAGGAGAGAAGGGCTTTTCCCGCTCTCGCGGGGCCCGCATGAACTCCCGTGTCGTGAGTGCCTAGGCTCGTGGGTAAGCATCCGAAGCACCCGTGAGGCTACCCGTTGCATCGCATGGAGATCACGGGGGGCTGGCCAAAAGGTATCATGGTCCATCATAGCCCGTTTGTGGCAAATTTGGATTGGGTCGGAAAAATCCGATGTGAGCGGAGGACGATACACACTGCCCCCTCGGGCGGGTGTATCCGAATCCGAGATCTCGCATACATGGTAAATTACTCCATGGAGATGTCTTCGCTTTGAGGGTAGCGTTGGCATATGGATGTAATTAGCTTGTTTTAATAATATCCTTAAAATAATTTTTAATACATTCTATATTCAACCATAGATCCCCTGTCCACTATCCCATTAGACAACTAGATAACGGGTACCTACTTCATAGACCGGTAATGCCATCATGACCTTATATTTAGGGTTGGTAAACTACAATGGCTATAAATCTTAATGTCCCTAAACCAGACCTATCGGGTCCAGATACCACTGTGGCACAGGCTAGGGCATATAACGACTAACGAGAGTCTGTAGAGATGTGCAAGTGCTATGTCATAACATACTTGCGGACATCTCTTCAGAAGTAAGTCAGACATATGTCGGGTCCTCTGATGTAATGTTCTGTTATAGCATCAGATGTCTGAGGGGCGCAGTCAAATGACTTGCTATCTCACCATCAAGAAACTCGTTAGCACTAAGATATGTTTGATGGAATACTAGTTTGGAAACACATTCTTGGGTTCCAGAGCAAACTGGTTTTCTTTGATATAGTGCTAGATGTCGAGATGATGGAGAACAACTGTCTTGCATCCTTATATGGAACCTTTGAAGGCTTTGTCAGAGACTTCAGCCTTTACAAGCTGGAGATGACAAATGCGGAACTTCTGGGAGCTATCCAGGTCACTAAGGATGGGATCAAGATTAAAGGTGATTCCTTTAGTGCGTAACTTAGGCCTTTTATGAAGTGCCTAGAAGTAAGAACTGATCAGAAACTAAAAACAATGCCTGTATAGAATTAGGAGCGGACTCTTAAGTCTGGTGAAGCCTAGTGCGAAAGTGCTTCCGATGTGGCAACAATAGGGGCATTGGAAGATTGAATATGGTCTCAGGGTGCTAGGACAGGTAAACATCAACTCTTGGAAGAGTTAAATTGCTATCTAGTAACAGTTCTTCTGCTTCTTGAAATATAGACTTTATGTCTATAGAGATTCAAGGAAAGTAGAAGGTTACTTGTTGGTAAGGTGGTCCTAGCATAGATACTGATACCATAACAACTGTTGAAGCTGTTAATATGTTATCTTAGTTTTTTCGATAGAAGGATTTTGATACTTAAAGATTTAGTTATGTTTCCTTCGAGCTAAATAAAGGTTTTCAGTTCTAATCGATGGCCCACGTGCATCTCTTAAACTGAATAGGTACCTTCATTCCTAAAGGAATAGCTCATAACATTCTTTTTGATACGTATGTGGTTCCAAGAGCATCCAGATGGATGATATCCATTGGATGAGTTCCATAGGTACCTGATGGGGTATGGGATGATATCCTAGTTAATTGCTCCAGGGACACCATGCCAGAATGAAATATCCAAGAGAAGGAATCAGACCCTGTTGGACATGGTCTAAAGAATGATGAGTTTTGCCAAGTTTACTACCCACCTTCTATGGGTTACACCTTGAGAAACAGTAGAGTATATCTTGAATAATGTCTCATTTAATCAATGCCTCATACCCCTGAAAAGCTGTGGTCTGAGTGAAAGCCGATACTACGGCATTTTAGTATATGGGGATGTCCTGCATATGTGCAGAAGGACATGAGGGATAAGATGGAGACTAAGTTCAAGGTGTATCTGTTTATAGGTTATCCTAGAAAAATATAAGGTGGACTATCCATGATCCTAAGGAATAGAAGGTGATCGTTTCTACGAATGCCATCTACCTAGAGTGAGATTCTATTATAGACCATATGTCCACTAGTAAGGTAGTTCTGGGTGAATTACTAGATACTAGTGGAGAGTGCATGATCGGAAACGTAGTGGTAGTAGATGATGCAGACGTATACCAGAAACTGTAAAAATAATTTACTCTGTACCATAACCGTCTTGTCGCAGTGGGAGCACCATTAGAGCTCTTGAAAGATTTTATGGACAAACTTTGTAATTTATAAATTCAAGATGATGGCCCCTTGAGCTACGACGAAGTAGTGAAATTTTTTTGACAGAACTGTCTGACAGAAAGTCATGGAGACAAAGCTTGCATCAATGTCCAGTGATACTCTTTTGTACCTCATCAAAGCTTTATTAAAGCGTATTTGGATTGGGTCAAAGTTAAAGACCCGTGTAAGCGGATCACTGTGCGCACCCTCCCTCGAGTGGGCATATACTGAATCTAAGGCTTGCGCACCTGGTAACTTAGCCCATTGGGTAGAAGTTGACAGAAGAGAGGATATATGATGAAGTTGACAGAAGATGATATATGATGCAGTTTCCAGGCTTAGGAGTTAACAGGTCAGGAATACCTGGCTTACAGAATTGCAAAGGTTCATTTATGGACTGAAGCAAGTATCCAGGAGACGCAATATCTATCTTGATCAAGTATGATCTATTCATAAAGATTTGATCAAAATAAGCCAAGTGTGTACAAGAGGAGCGATGGAACTATAGGGGTGTACTTAGTACTTTAAATAAACGATGTTCTACTGATTGAAAATGAAGTAGGAACGTTGCCTAAGTTAAATGTCTGGTTATTATCTTAATTCGACTGAAAGACCTTCGTAAGCCGAGTTATGTTCTGGAGATCATGGTAACTCGAGATCGTCAGAACAGGATTCTCACGCTATCACAGGCTATGCATAGAGATATGGTTCTAGCCAGAATCAATATACAATACTCCAAAAGGGGTTTCTTGCTAAAACTTGAAACTGTCGAATGATATAAATCATATGACACCTAAGGAGATGGCAGAAATACAGAAGGTGCCCTATGCTTATGCAAAGAGTAGTCTTATGTATGCCATGATTGTATAAGATGCTAGTTATCTATTGCGCAGCAGGAATGGTTAGTCGGTTTTAGTCGAATCCGGGTCCAGTTAACTGGATTGATGTGAAGAGTATACTCGATATCCTCGTCAAACAAGGACTACGAGTTAGTTTACACTTCACAAGACTTGACGCCGATTGGATGAACAAGATCTGATTTAGCATCAGATATGTAATCCAGATAATCGACTTCAAGTATAGTTTTCACCTTGGGATGAGAAGCGATTAGTTAGCAGAGTGTGAAACTATAATGCATCACGGGCTCTACTACAGAAGCCTAAGCACATTATAGCGTGCGTGACAGGAAAATAGGTGGCATGACTCGGTAAGTTCATAGTAAACTTGGATAGCATACCAGAGGCTCAGTTTTTTGTTATAACAACAAAAGAGCGATAGCAAGAGCCTAGGCACCACCATAAAGGAGAAACATATCAAATACAAATTCTACTTGATCTAGTAGTTTTAGGAGTAAAGGCAAGTAGCGGTAACTGAGGTAGCATCTGCAGATAATGTTGTTAATTCCTTTAGGGAATTCCTGCAAAGGCTTTTGGGCAACATATAGAAGCTATAGAGCTTATGACCGTTTTTCCTCGCTAGACCAAGTGGGAGATTGTTAGGTTTGATGTGGTCTACAGCTCGTAAAACCCTAGGTTTGGCTGTATATGGTTGATAGTTTATTTAGGATTGTATAAAGGTCTGTATTATTATACGTGTTCTGTTTACAGAACTTAAGGAGCCATGGCTATATAGTAGTTCATCTGAGTGGGAGACTCAGTGGATCGGTCCTATGAGCCTAAATCGTTCACAGCTCTGATTTGGGTTGGTCGCCCTATCAGGATAAGCTGTTGGAATGACAGAGTATGAGAATCTCCATAATGGTCATTACCAGGCACAGTGTCTGTGGCCGAACGCAACCAATATGGTGCACAGATCGGTGAGCAGATACTGGTGCATATAGTCGTGTTTCTGCTTAGGGTAATCGGTCCTAAACCCTGAGGAACCATGACCGATGGACTAACCAGTTGCGTATAACTTTGGTTCACCAACGTGTGAAGGATCTAACCATGACCCAATACAACGGTGCGCTGGGTTACCGGGCTGGTGTTGCATCAGCACGCCACTCTTGTAGGCCATCCACATCCTTATCGGAAGGTGCGTTCCTTGGTATGACATACACCGCACTAAACCCAGGCCTGGTGGTCAGCAGTTTAGCTATTGACCGGATCCGGTTGCTTGGCCAAAGTGATCGGAGATACGATGTGATAGTCAACCTGGAAGGAACCTAGTCATATGGTCACTCGAGTCTGACGGTGCTCTCCACCGCTCGAGTTGACTCATGGCACCAAGTGGAGGGACATCGTATTACCAATACTAAGCGGAAAGCAGGGGTATGCGAGAGAGCTTAATAAGTCTAGGAGAATTGGAGTGCAGCCTGCGTCGCACTCTGGGTGGCCACATAGGTTAACCGGGACCCAGAGGATTGACAGAGACACTTGGATAGTGTGTCGATCGGGTTCGGTTGGAAGCCATGAATCCTAGTCCCTGAAGGTTCCACCCTATCCATGATCGTTACGGATCATTACTTTCTCCTTGTCTCACAGCATATTATAAGTTGAAGAAATAATGCCTAATCGTCCTATGTTCCGTGAATGCATCGCACTGGAGCATGGTGGTTGCACAGGACTAAGTGTGTTCACTAGGGGGTAACCCCAGAGTAGTGTAGAGACATACGATGTTGCCATTATACCATGAGAAGTACATTCCGTGTGTGCGTGTTGCACTAGAACGCAAAATGCGAGTTTAGTAATTTTTACTATGGGGCACCCCACCTTTTACTAAGGGCACCCCAGTAAATGGTAAAAGTACTATTCATCATCCCATGGTATATTGACTTGTTGCTGATGCTGATGAGGTGCCCTAAGTGTTAGGGTGCATTATCGTGCACGTAGATGGGCCATACATAGTCCCGTATGAGGTGAACGACCACTAGATGCATGGGGGCATTTTGGTCATTTCAAAATGTCCCGCATGCCCTAGTGGCCACCATCCTCACTAGGGCTAGCTTGCATGGCCATAAAACTTATAATTAAGGGATTAATTCAGATTTAAAAGATTTTGAATCATCTCCTTAATTGCAACAATTTTAATATGGCAACTAGTAATAAAAATGGGCATTGAATTTGAGAGTAATGAGATGGAGAGAGAGAGGAACGGTTTCAAATGGCAAGGGAGAGTGAGGGGCATGAATTTTCAGATCTGAAATGGTGCATCCTTCTCAGATTTCCGATGAAGAAAAAAAACCCCTTCTCTTATGGTTCGGATTTTTGCCATCTTTCTCTCTCGGGTTCATCTCTCTCTTATTCATTCATCTTCTTCTCCAAGTGTGTGTGTGAGAATGATGGAGATCGATTGTACTCTGAGGCACTAAGATATTAGAGTGCAAGAATCCGGGATGATATGTGAGATCGGAAGAATCCGATGAAATTCATTTCTCTCTTGCGCGAGGATCCTGCTCGTGATTGCTGCCCAGATTTTATGGGCAGATCTGCACTGTTTTGATCACTGAAGCAGTTATATAAGTCCAAATGACTTCAAATTGATTGCAAATTCTTGGCGTTGAAATCTTCTTTCCGGCAAATCAAGTTTCGTTCCGTTCCGATGTCGGGATAGAAAGTTACGGCCTTTTCACTGAAATGTGTTTGTGCAGATCCGAATTTGTCTTCATCAACATTGAAGTAATTCTTCGCGGTGTTAAATCCCGCACGAAGGTATAACCTACTAACCCCTACATCTATCATAATGCATACATATGAGATTTGCTAATCATTTCGATAGATGACTATAGGGGTTCGATTCATATTTGTTTTATCATTTGCGCATATGATTAATATGAATGAAAAATTTAAAATGCACCGCACACCGAAACAATCCTCGGGATCAACTCCACCTTCCGTTGCGCCTCCAATATCATTCCAACACCCTCGTCTTATGGTCGAGCTCTTTGTCTTGGTCTAGCAGCACATCAAGCTGGAATATGTGGTGCTCGATCACAAGGGAAAGGTGGCCAAGTAGCGACCTCCCCTGCCTTGCAACCTCTCATTGTGAAAGCTATAGAGCGGCATAAGGCATCCCCCGCAGTGCCGGTCATGGCGCCTCCAGTGGTGCTAGGTTTCTGGCGTGCATGAGCTGATGCACGGAAGGGACGGCCGTGATCGGTTTTGAATGCAAGGAATCCGAGAGAGAGAGAGAAATAGAAACGGGATAGAAGGCTGGGCCGCTGCATGAGTTCGGTGTGCTCTCGGGGTTAACGATTGATTTGAGTTAGGAATTAAAATAAAATAAAGAAAAGAAAGAGAGAGAAAAGGTGGTGGAAAGGATATTTTGGGTTAGGATTTGTTGTCAGATTGGGTCCCGGACGGCTCTGATGAGATCGGACCGGTAAGGAAATTAAGAGAGGGAATAATAGTTGTGGTTGTGATCTACACGCATCTTGGGTTGTTGGGTGCATGCATGGTGTAATCGTTGCGATCTTGCGAGGGGGTTTAAACGGTTGAGATGAGTTTGGGTTGGCTTGGATGAGTGCATATATTGGACAAGGGCTAGATGTAACGCATGGGTTTTTGGTCGAAACAAAATGGACGGCTGAGATTCGGACTCCGGATGGTTGTGATCATGTGAGGTGGAGACGGGCTGCAGACTTTTAAGGTGCCCATGCATGCATTGAGAGCACATGGAAGCTAAGGATGGCTGTGACTAAATCGGACGGGTAAGGACTGCTGCATGAGTTCGGTTCGGTTTTGCACATGCACATGCATGTATGGCAGTTGGGAATAGTAAGGGACGGCTGCGATTTGATCCAACGGATGTATGAGTAGGGACGGCTGTGATGGACTCAGTTGTTGGGTGCAATGAAGTGCTGGCCGGGTTTTGGACGGTCGGGATTCGGAGGTTCGCGGTCGGGCCGGGCCGATGCACGGGCGGCTGTGATCTGATGGGTTCGGTCTTAAAGGATTAGGTGGCACGGACGAGTCGGATGCGAAGTTGGGCTTGGGTTTGTTTGCATAGGATTAATTGGAATTAGGGGTGGCAATGGGTCGGTTTTGATCGGAATTTCTTGAGAGGCAGGTAGGGATGTCTATAAGAGATGGGATCTACGAAGGTGCATCAGATGGAATTGATCAAGGCCGTGCCATCTTCGCGAGTCACCATCATGATCATTAAGCTCCGTAGAAAGTCCGAGGGTCTTCTCTGTGGGTGCAAATTTTGGCAAGAAGTCTGCAAACAGCGGGACCCACCGGCCCTGCCTGGTGGGCCCTCGAAGACCACAGCGGGACCCACCGGCCCTGCCTGGTGGGCCCCCAAAGACAACAGCGGGACCCACCGGCCCTGCCTGGTGGGCCCCCGAGTACCACGGCGGGACCCACCGGCCCTGCCTGGTGGGGCCCCCAAAAACGGCAGCGGAGCCCACCAGCCTTACCTGGAGGATCCCCAGATACAACAGCAGAAACCGCCATTTACCCAGGAAATCCTCCCCAGAAGTCTATAAATAGCAGAGCCTTCGAATGTAAAAGGATCGAACTCTCAGTTCTAAAAAACCAGAGCTCTGGGATTTCCAACTTCCCATCTTCCACCTCTCTTTAAATCATCTTTCTTTCGAAGAGATCAGAGTATTTTCGGTGATACTCGGCCTGTCGAGATCACTTCAATATAAGTGTTAGTAAATTCGGGTTGCTCCCTATAGCACGGAGATGTAGGCTTCGGCTGAACTCTGAGATCACATCTCGTGTCAACAATCTCTCTGATTGCATCTCTCTGTTTACATATCAAAGACTTCAACTTCAATCAACAGATCGAACAACGATCTCCTCGAATCGAACCTTCAATTGACTGGTGCTGCGAGAGTCTTCGGGTCGGCACGAAGATTTTCCCCCATAGTTTGGCGCCGTCTGTGGGATCCGATCAAAAAGTCCAACTCTCCGCTACTACTTGATCGGTTGAACCTACAACCGATCTTGATAGTCAAACTTCCTCGCCCTCTCGGTTGATCAGACAACTGAACGGCACTCTCGTTGCACCTTTCGCTCTCTGAATGGCGAGGACGAAACATCAAGGTCAACCAGAAGGAAGTAACACTCAACAATAACCTCGTCCTGAGACTCGTTCAATGAGTCAAAGGCTCAACTTCGGACAGCCCCTTGCTGTCCCCGAGATGGGGGTTCGCTCAGGGAGTGGGAAATCTGTCGATCGACCTATCGCCCATCCTGCACGACAATCGGTTGGGCAAACTGCCCCCACTCCTGCTGAAGATCCTCCATCGACCTACCAAATCTCCGCGATCGATTTCCAGCTGCTCCAATTGGCGAAGCAGAACGCCACCCTCACCGCCGAGAGAGATGCACTTAAGAGGGCAGCTTCTGAGGCTGGGATCGCTCTTCCAATCCCCTCTACAAGTGAGAGGGTTGATCTCCCTCGACATTCAATTCACTCCGAGCAACGGAGGTCAATGGGCACTGATGCCCTCGGGAGGATCCGACACGACCCAACTCCCTCTGCTGCCCCCTGGAAGCAGAGTGTTTGGGATCGCCTTGACGATGAGTCTTCCCAATCGTCTTCTGGCCGCAACTGCGACAAGAGGACACCTTCAAAGCTCAACATACCAAGGAGGCACCAAATGAAAGGCGCTCCTTCAAAGAGTCGAGTTTCCCCTTCCATTCCACTTCAGCGTAGGCTTGGATCGGACCTCCGACATCGACTTCAACCGGCAAATACTTCAATACCTGAGCAAGACCTTGCGATCTTGCCTCTTGACCCACCTTTAGGTCGAGGACATGGTCGCAGGGATGGCTATTCTTCTGCCGGGCCTCTACATCGAAGTCTCTTTGAGACAACATTTCCAAGGGGATGGAGAACTCCAATCCTCCCCAAATTCAACTGCATCAGAGGAGATCCTACTCTCCACATCCTTGCCTTCAAGCAAGCCTTAACGCCGCACGAAGAAGAAAACAATATGCTCTGACGCACCTTCGCAGGAAGTCTCGATGAACCGTCGCTCGACTGGTATCATAATCTCCGAGCTGGGTCCATCACCCAGTTCGATGTTTTGGCTAAACTCTTTGTGCAGCATTATCAGCTCAATCTGAAGCCCGAGAAGAAGCTCGACTCTCTCTATCGGCTAAGGATGGGTGCTGACGAGACTCTCCGAAGTTTCACTAGGAGGTTTCGCAACGAGCATGCTGCCCTCTCTGGAAGACATCTGGATGATGAAGCCATCATGTTGGCTTTCCAGAACGCTCTCCGCTTCGATCTACACATCTACAACGACTTCATCCGTAATCCCCCTCCTTCTCTGGGTGCAATGTTTGATCGAATCCAGAGGGAGATTGAGGTAGAAGACGATCAAGTTGCTCGGAAAGGGCGAGAAACTAAGAGAAGGCCTGCTGAAAGAGAAACTCCTAAGTATGCTGCAAAGGCTCACAACACTGAAGTAGCAGCCACTTCGGCCAACAAAAGATCAAAGAATGATGGGCGTCGATCTCCAACAAAGACCACTTTCACCGAGTGGAATATGCCGGTCGAACAAATACTCGACCGCATTCAACACGACGAGTATCTACGGAGGCCCAATCCTCTTCAGCCAAACTCCAAATTCACAGCAGACAAAACAGTCTACTGTGAATTCCATCGAAGCCACGGCCACTCTACCGACCGATGCTATCGGTTGAAGTTCCATCTTGAAGACTTACTGCGAGAGGGTCACCTTCAAGAATTCGTCAACAACGGTCACGATCAACGTCGAACCTCTGCAAAGGGGAAAGAAGTGTGTTGGATACATCAAATCTCTTCCAACCCATCATCTCTCACCGTGAATGCCAATATCTTTGGCATTCATGGATCGTTGCACAACCAAGCAGTAACCGGGAAAGAAGTCGATCGGCAGATTCGGCGCATCTTTCATGTTCGATCTACTGCAAATAAAGAAGATACCTGGATCGAGAAACCCATCGAAGGTCTTGCTTGGCCGTCCATAGTCTTCAATGACACTGATCTCCAAGGAGTTCATACCCCACATCGAGACCCCCTGGTTTTGAAACTCATCATCGACGGAAGCACCGTCAATCGGATCCTCATCGACACCGGGAGTTCTATCGACATTATGTTCTCAGACTGCTTCAAACGTCTGGGACATAAGTATCAAAGCCTCGATGTCGTCCCGACCGTAATCACCGGCTTCAACGGCGAACAAAGCATCACGGTGGGTGAGTCGAGATTCACTCTCGACCTCAGCCGAGAGACTCGAGTCTCGGTCAGGTTCGCAATTGTCAAAGGAGTATCCAGCTACAACGCCATCCTCGGGCGACCATTTCTCCACCAGATCAATGCCATCTCCTCTTCTTATCATCAACTACTCAAGTTTGCAACTGGGAAAGGCATTGTCTGCATTCGAGGTGATCAGCAAGCTGGAAGGTCTTGTGAGGCTGCTGCGGCTAAGACAGATCGAAAGATCAACATTGCTCCTCCAAAGCGGCCACGAGATGAAGCTGGTCCCTCTTCCAAATAGCAATCAAAGGAGATTCCGCTGACCGAACCTCCACCAATCGAATGGGAAGCATCACCTTCAATAGAAGAAATCATCCCAATCAACATAGGCAGCGGAGATCTCCCTCGACAAACTTTCATTGGTACCAGTCTTAGCGACGCAGAAGCGCAAGACATGGTGTCCTTCCTCCAATCCAATATCGATGTCTTCGCTTGGTGTTTCGAAGACATGCCTGGTATCAATCCGGATGACGCTTGTCACCGACTTGCAATCAAAGAAGAGGTGAAGTCTGTCAAGCAGAAGCCACGTACCATCCGACCAGAGCTACAAGTTGCTGTTCAAGAAGAAATCACCAAGCTACTCGCAGCAGGCTTCATACGTGAAGTAGAGTATCCTACTTGGATCTCAAATATTGTTGCTGTTCCGAAGAAGAATGGGAAAGTCCGAGTCTGCATCGACTTCACCAACCTCAACAAGGCTTGCCCCAAAGACCCATTTCCCATGCCAAGGATCGATAGACTCGTCGATGCCACTGCTGGCCACGAGCTATTGTCTTTCATGGATGGGTATTCTGGATATAATCAAATTCCACTTCATCCAGACGATCAAGAGAAGACTTGCTTCGTGACTAGCCGAGGTCTCTACTGCTACAATGTAATGCCATTCGGCCTCAAAAATGCTGGTTCCACCTATCAAAGGTTAGTCACAAAAATGTTCGAAGATCAGATCGGTCGCAACGTCGAAGTCTATGTCGATGATCTCCTCACCAAGAGCTCCACTAGAGGGAAACATCTATCTGATCTGGCTGAAACCTTTCAAGTTCTTCGAAAGTATCGTATGAAGCTCAATCCAGCCAAGTGCGCTTTCGGAGTTCAATCTGGCAAATTCCTGGGTCATCTTGTGACCAGGAGGGGTATTGAAGCCAATCCCGATCAAATTCGAGCTATCCTCGACATGCCATCACTTACCAATCGAAAGGAAGTGCAGCGCCTCACTGGAAGACTTGCTGCCCTCAACCGGTTCATCTCAAAGTCTTCTGACAAATGTAAACCTCTCTTCGACAAACTACAAAAGGCGGATACTTCAGGGTGGAGTCCGATTTGTGAAGAAGCATTTCAAAACATCAAGAAATATCTGGTGCAAGCTCCTATCTTGATGGCTCCATTTCCAAAAGAAGACTTATGGCTCTATCTCGCCATAACTGATCAAGCAATAAGTGCAGTCTTAGTCAGTAGAAGAGAAGGCTTCGAGCATCCAGTCTCCTATATCAGCCACACTCTTCTTCCGGCTGAAACTCGCTACTCAAAAACTGAGAAGGTCATCCTGGCCTTGCTCACTGCATCGCGTCGTCTCCAACCATACTTCGTCTCCCACCAGATCACAGTCATTTCAGAGCACTCGCTCAAAGATATTATTGACAAAGCTGGTCGAGCTGGTCGAATGACCAAATGGGTGATCGAAATGAGTGCTCTAGGGATTCAATTCGAATCTCGCACTTCTATCAAAGGTCAAGCAGTTGCTGATTTTCTAGCTGACTTCCCAGTTGAAGACCCCATCACTTGGGAAGAAGATATCGACATGCGCTTAGAAGATGAAGACAATACTCCGATCATTCCTTCAACAAAGATTGATCTAAATCTCGAGGCTATTGCTGCGACTCCTCCATGGAAACTTTATACTGATGGAGCTTCAAGTTCGATCGGTTCGGGAACTGGGATAATATTGATATCCCCCGAACTTGATCATCTCCAGAAGGCCACTCTCCTCGGATTCACTGCTACCAACAACGAAGCCGAATACGAAGCACTCATTTCTGGACTCGAGATGGCGAAATCCCTGGGGGTAGATCGAATTATCGTCTACAGCGACTCCCAATTGATCATAAGGCAAATCAATGGAGAGTACACAGCTCGCGAAGAAAGAATGCAACTCTACTTGGCCTTAGTACGACGTCTTCAACAACGTTTTATTGGCGCTGAATTCATTCAAATCCCAAGAGCAGAGAACCGAGAAGCAGATGCCTTAGCCAATGCTGCCTCCGTCCTTGGAGACTCACTCGGAGGAAGACAAATACAAATTGATTATCAAGAATTGCCCAAGACCATCCCCGATCAGCAGATCCTTACTACTATAAAAGGATCTGGGGGTGGAGATCAACTGATATCGAACCTCACTACTACAAGTGAGCTTGAAGACTGGAGACGATCAATTTTCGACTTCTTCAAGCATGGCAAAGTGCCAGAAGATCCAAATCAAGCCCGAAGACTTCAAAGGAAACTCCCATGCTATATTCTACAAGGAAAAGATTTATATTTCAAATCTCACAACGGGATGTTGCTCAAGTGCCTTGGACCCGAACAAGCACTGGTAATCCTGATTGATATCCACTCTGGAACTTGTGGGAATCATTCGGGAGGAAGATCTCTCGAGGCTAAAACGAAGCTACAAGGATATTACTGGCCTACAATGGCAAAAGATGCTCGACAAGTTGTTCAAAGATGCGAACCATGTCAACGGCATGCTCGAGCTATCTATTTCCCTGCAGATGAACTTCATCAACTATCAAGTCCCTGGCCTTTCCATCAATGGGGGTTAGATTTCTTGGGTCCTTTCCCTCCAACTCCAAGCAAGAAGAAGTATCTACTACTGGCCACTGATTACTTTACCAAATGGGTGGAAGCTGTGCCCCTCTTCCGAGAGACTGACGACGAAGTGATCAAATTCATTCGGCACAACATCTTCTCAAGATTTGGTACACCTCAAGTTCTCGTTGCTGACAATGGAGCTCAATTTGATTCCGACAAGTTTCGAGAGTTTTGTCTGAACAACGGTATCAAGTTATTCTATTCAACTCCAAGATATCCTCAATGCAATGGTCAAGCTGAAGCCTCAAATAGAGCTATACTTGGTATACTCAAGAAGAAACTCAATGACAAGAAAGGATTGTGGGAACAGGTCTTACCTGAAGTTCTTTGGGGGTATCGCACAACTCCGAGAAGATCAACAGGGTTCTCGCCCTTTCGTCTAACATATGGATCGGAAGCAGTACTCCCAACAGAAAACATATCAAGTACTCTGAAGACCAGAGCAGTTGAAGAAGGAATCAATGAAGAACTTCGGATCAATGATCTAGACTTCTCTGAAGAATTACGAGATCAAGCCTCCCTTCGTGTGGCCAAGTACCAGCAGAAGATCAAAAGAGCCTACGATGAGAAAGTCTACAAGAGACAGTTCCCAGTGGGTAGTTTAGTTCTCAGAGCAGTTTTCTACAACACCAAAGAACACAGCAGTGGAAAGCTTGCTCCCAACTGGGAAGGTCCATACATCATTGAGTCAGTTGGAGGTAAAGGCTCCTATCGACTGATCTCACCAGAAAGAGATAGATTGCCACGAGCTTGGAATTCTAGACATCTCAAGTTGTTCTATCCATGATGTAAATTATGTGATGAATAAAGATCTCTTTCAAGTGTTCAAATGTATAAGTGTTCAGCTTTTCAATCCAAGATTCTGAAGCAGTTTCAAATTATCCAAATTCAAGTTACCAAGTCTTTTAACAAGTTTGGGTGTTAGAGTTGCGACTCAACCCCTTACTGGCAAATGTTAAACTGACCTTCAAATTTCAATATTCAATTTCAATCAAATTCTATATCGTCTAACAGGTTTGGGTGCTTGAGTTGCGACTCAACCCCTCACATACAAGTGTTACACGAATTCAAATTCAAAATTCAAGTTACAATAAGTTTGGGTAATCAAGTTGCGACTTGACCCCTTACATTCAAAAGATTGCATCTATTCTACTGCTATCCAGAACATGAGATTCAAAGACATTCAACTCAAGAAATCCAATTTTCAAACACCAAAGAGATTTCTATTATTATCAAAATTAGCCAAGTACAATGATGAACTGCTACATGTCAAGAGTTTACAAGTGTGAACAACAAAGAAAAGGTAGAAATACATCAGGGTTTGGCTACGCTTGGAGCACGTGACTTCTCTCCTTCAGATTCGCCACGAGGCTTGCTCGCAACCGAAGCTTTCGAAGATCGGACACTGCTGACATGTACCCTGAGTGCCTCTGCCGCTTTCTCAGCCGTTTCTTTGTAACTCTTGCATTCAGACAATGCATGCTCCAATGCCTTCTTGGAAATCTCCTCCCGGGCAGTGAAAGCAGCATGTTGAGCAGCAAGTTGTTCTTTCAGCTCCTTGATCTTGTCGGCGCGACCACAGGACACGTCCTCAACCTTGGCGATCCGATTCTTCAAGGATTGGAGTTCATGACTCTGCGCCTCGCAACGGTCCTGCAGGCCCTTGATCTCCAACTTCCCCTTGCGAAGATCCTCGATCTTGGTCTTGAGAGATTGTTTCTTCGAACTCAGGAGCTCCCTCAGCCCATCTCTTTCCTCGCTCACAGCCTTCAGTTCAGCTGTCAAACGGGTTACCTCAGAGGCGGCTTCCCGTTCTCCTGCCTTCCTGGAGAGCTTGCTTGCGATTCTCAAACAGGCTGAGTTCTGCAAATAGACAAAGAGTTAGAATTATTCTGAAGATATAATTCGAACAATTGATCAAAGCATATGCACATACCACTACTTCAAGCCGATCGAAGGCCTCTTCAAAAGTAGCTTCCGGAAGATTGCAGAGCTTCCGGATCGTGTTAGTAGGATGGTTGATGTCAACATCACCCAAACTCCTTATCTTCTTAACCGGGCCAGTACCTACAATCCATGCAGCAATTCTAAGTGTTAGTATATTTTCGAGCTTCAAAGACAAGACAGTCAATCAAGACAGGTTAGTACAGATACCTGAAGCCTCGACTTGAGGAGCCTTTCCCTTCCCACTGTCGGAGCTCTTACCCTTGGGGGTTGATTTCTCCTTGGTGGGGGTTGACTCAGGCAAGGGTTGAGGAGTAGCTTCACCAACCCGACTTCCTCTCTCCAAATGAGCAGGAGAGGGAACGTCTCGAGGAGGTGAAGCTCCCCCTTCGTCCTCGTGCCCGCTCGAATGGTCGAGCCCTGCCACCATGGCAGCCACCTCTTCAGCCAGAGATAGTGAGGGGGGTGGGGGTTGTTCAACCTCCACACCCCCACTTGTAGTTGCCCCTTCCAGGCGGGGAACATCAGGAGGTATCTGATCGAGGGGTGTGGGGTTGCTTCCAACCCCACCACTCCCCGATATCCTGATCTTGAAGCGGAGGGGGTTCTTCTTCAACTCCCCAAAGTCATAGGTGGGAATCACCTTGGGGCCATCGCCCGTTGCATCTAAAACTTCCTCCATCTTGCGAGCCTTATCCTCGTTTATGAGGATAGGCTACGATTCCTCGTCAGCACCACCAGTGGGGGTGGGAGGAAGTTCTTCCTCACCACCCCCATATCCTTGGCCACCATCAGTGGGGGTGGGAGGAATTTCTTCCTCACCACCCCCATCTTCATCATCCTCATCTTCATCTTCCCCATCTTCTTCTTCTTCCCCGTCGCTGCCTGTGCCCTCATCCTCCTCATCTCCGCCCTCCTCCTCCCTCTCTACCTCCTCTTTGTCATCTTCATCATTCTTTTTCTCCTCATCCTCCTCCTGTTTGATGGGGACTTTTCTCTTCTTCTTCGCCGGGCCCTTTGGAATTACCAGCTTCTCCTTCGAGGGCAAGCTGCGCCTGGCTCCATAAACCTTCTTCTCGAATCGAAGCCTTCTAACAATTTTTCCAGACTGAGGGTCTTCCTCGTAATCAGAGTAGATGACCTCATTGTCTTCGTATCGAAGCTTCGATCGATGGAGGAGGTTGGCCTTGCCGTGTCGGACCGGGCAGTTCGAGAACTGCTTCCAAGATCGGGTCCCACAGGTCAACTCCAGGAAGAGATTATCGATAGACCCCACTTGCTCCGGTGGCCACGCAAGAGCTCCTCCTGCACAGAACATGTCTGTCTCTTCCTGTACCTTGTACTGAGGAACCTCAGGAACTGACATTGGAGTCCAGGCACCCGACACCGACAGCGGCCAGTCCGTGTATAGTTTGTCGGAGCCGATGGTATCGATGATTGGGCGCAGGGCAGAGACACCCGTCAGATAATAGAAGGGGCTATCTTTCCTCCAGGCCCATCGGTAATGGTAAAAGAAATATCCAAACTCAATCCGAGCTTCTTCACCTTCGGGAAGGCTGGAATAGCATTTCCTGAGCTCCTCCTGGAAGTCTGACTCTACGCGACAGAAAGCGTAGATGATCCTCCAGGAGTTTCCAGTCACCTGCCCGGGACAGAGACCAGAAATATTCAATAACCTCGCAGCAAAAGGAGGCAGTGGGAGGCGCAGTCCGCAGTTGAGCTGGCCGATCGTGACGATAGTTCCCATCACTTGCTCCTTGCTCGCCCACGAAACAAAGACTGTCCGCCTATCAATACCAAAAGCTGACAGAATTCCTGGAAGCGTTGGCCGGGCCTTCCCCTCAGTAAAACATGCTAGCAGCTTATGCAGTTTCTCCCTCTTCGCATCTGTGAGTTTGCCCCTTATGTTGTACCCAAATTCTGGTTCCACCGATAGAGGTAGTTGAGGGCGGAGGACAAACTTTGCCTTGGGGATCTGCTCTGGCCTTGATGGAGCTGAAGCAAATCCAACTCCCTGATGCCTCTTACCAAGTTGACCAAGTTCGATCAATTCGACCCTGCCTTTGCCACGGCCCTTCGAGACAGTCGTTTCCTCAACAACTTTCTTCCCCTTTCTCTTGGATGGAACAACACTCTTCTTCAAACTGCCCGAAGATGCCATTTGACCGATCGAAAGGAAATGAAGAACAAAAGAGGGGAAGCAAAAAGTCTGGACTTCGAAAAAATTCTGAAAGCGTGAGGCAAAAATGACGGCCAGTAAAACTTATATACCCAGGGTAAAGAAGGTACGCAAATCGAAAAGACACGTGTCTTCTCCATATCAAATCACGTGTTTTTGTAGGTACACGTGGCATCCATCCGTAGCAAGCGCAAAACCAGGCGAACCGTCGGGCAAGACGAAGCGTCAGACCTACCGGTTCGCGTAAACCAACAGCCCAAGCGAACCACCGGTCTGAGTGAACCGGACCGCCGGTTCAAAGCCACATTCAGGCAAACTGAAGATTCAAAACAGAAAAAATCAAACTCCATCGATATTCAAGACCGCCAAAGATCAAAGGAGAAGTACAAGTTATACGACTTCCTCAAAAGTACAGGTTCAAGACTTTAACCCTGACCGGCTGATTTTAGCCGAACGGTCAAACTTGACCGTTCTGTCAAAATCAACCGATCGGTCGATTTTCTACTAGATCTGGCCAAAAACTGAGGGTTTTTGCCGATCACCCAAACCCTGACCGACTGATTTTTAACCGAACGGTCAAACTTGACCATTCGGTCAAAATCAACCGATCGGTCGATCTTCCACTAGATCTGGCAAAAAACTGAGGGTTTTTGCCGATCACCCAAACCCTAACCGGCTGATTTTAGCCGAACGGTCAAACTTGACCGTTCTGTCAAAATCAACCGATCGGTCGATTTTCTACTAGATCTGGCCAAAAACTGAGGGTTTTTGCCGATCACCCAAACCCTGACCGGCTGATTTTAACCGAACGGTCAAACTTGACCGTTCGGTCAAAATCAACCGATCGGTCGATTTTCCACTAGATCTGGCAAAAAAACTGAGGGTTTTTGCCGATCACCCAAACCCTGACCGGCTGATTTTAACCGAACGGTCAAACTTGACCGTTCGGTCAAAATCAACCGATCGGTCGATTTTCCACTAGATCTGGCAAAAAACTGAGGGTTTTTGCCGATCACCCAAACCCTGACCGGCTGATTTTAACCGAACGGGCAAACTTGACCGTTCGGTCAAAATCAACCGATCGGTCGATTTTCTACTAGATCTGGCAAAAAACCAAGGGTTTTTGCCGATCGCCCAAACCTTGACCGGCTGATTTTTAGCCGAACGGTCAAAATTGACCGATCAGTCAAAATCAACCGATCGGTCAAAATTCCACTAGATCGGTCAAAAAACCATGTTTTTTGACCGATCACACAATCCTTGACCGGTTGAAATTGACCGTTCGGTCAAATTTAACCGTTCGGTCAAATTTAACCGATCGGTCAAAATTGACCGATCGGTCAAAATTGACCGATCGATCAAAATCAACCGATCGGTCAAAATTCCACTGGATCGGTCAAAAAATCATGTTTTTTGACCGATCACACAATCCTTGACCGGTTGAAACTGACCGTTCGGTCAAAATTTGACCGATCGGTCAAATCTGACCGATCGGTCAAAATTAACCGATCGGTCAAAATTGACCGATCAGTCAAAATTGACCGATCAGCCTTTTTTATGCTAACATTTCGACAAATCCCTTGGCACTTTTTTTTAGACAGAGGGTTGCTGTTTTTTGCACCAAATCCAAGCCAGCCAGATGATCTCTAGCTAACTTGGAGGGGGTAACTGTGGGTGCAAATTTTGGCAAGAAGTCTGCAAACAGCGGGACCCACCGGCCCTGCCTGGTGGGCCCCCGAAGACCACAGCGGGACCCACCGGCTTTGCCTGGTGGGCCCCCGAAGACAACAGCGGGACCCACCGGCCCTGCCTGGTGGGCCCCCGAGTACCACGGCGGGACCCACCGGCCCTGCCTGGTGGGCCCCCCAAAAACGGCAGCGGAGCCCACCAGCCTTACCTGGAGGATCCCCAGATACAACAGCAGAAACCGCCATTTACCCAGGAAATCCTCCCCAGAAGTCTATAAATAGCAGAGCCTTCGAATGTAAAAGGATCGAACTCTCAGTTCTAAAAAACCAGAGCTCTGGGATTTCCAACTTCCCATCTTCCACCTCTCTTTAAATCATCTTTCTTTCGAAGAGATCAGAGTATTTTCGGTGATACTCGGCCTGTCGAGATCACTTCAATATAAGTGTTAGTAAATTCGGGTTGCTCCCTATAGCACGGAGACGTAGGCTTCGGCTGAACTCCGAGATCACATCTCGTGTCAACAATCTCTCTGATTGCATCTCTCTGTTTACATATCAAAGACTTCAACTTCAATCAACAGATCGAACAACGATCTCCTCGAATCGAACCTTCAATTGACTGGTGCTGCGAGAGTCTTCGGGTCGGCACGAAGATTTTCCCCCACAGTTTGGCGCCGTCTGTGGGATTGTGTGACCGAACGGTCCTGCAGCCCCTTGTTTGCATAGGATTAATTGGAATTAGGGGTGGCAATGGGTCGGTTTTGATCGGAATTTCTTGAGAGGCAGGTAGGGATGTCTATAAGAGATGGGATCTACGAAGGTGCATCAGATGGAATTGATCAAGGCCGTGCCATCTTCGCGAGTCACCATCATGATCATTAAGCTTCGTAGAATGTCCGAGGGTCTTCTCTTGTTCACATCATGCAATTCATCCGCCCGATGAAGTTAATTCTCCGCCAAATCATGTACTTAGCCTTTGCTCCATTGTTCTTCAGAAACTGCTTCAAAACATATTGTGCATCCTTCATCGGGTCACCGTGCGAGTATCCAATGCTTCAACATGATGCCCTTGAACTGATTGCATCGCGAACCGGGTCAAATCCTTGAAAGACACACATGAAATGACGCGTGTAAGATTCCAATGCGATTATCGATAAAAAGAATAATTTGGATTATCGGGCTCCGTATCTTCCATGCATGCTGATGTATGAGAGTGAACCAATATGCCTTTGGGTTCGTATGAGAGTCTACTATATCGTGATGCAAAGAAACCCATGCAGTTTACGTGTATTATAAAAGTTTTACGTAAGAAACTGACGCTATATGCATGATACTACAAGGATAATTCGCACCAAATGGACGCTCAACACACCCCCAAACTTGAATCTTTCTCGTCCTCGAGAAAGCAAACAAAATAACGACAAAAATAATAGAAGAATAAAAATAACTTAACTCACTTTCGCAGGAATCGCGATTGCACTTAGCACATGCAACAAGCCGTTAAACCCCTAGGTTACCCTAGTGGACGAGTTTTGTCTCGTGAGGGTTTGCAGTGAATCTACCCACAAAATTCAAATTTTTTTTTTCATTTTTTTTTAAATAAAAATAAAAATAAGAAATAAGAAAAGTCGGTTTCGCATAATAATTAAAAAGTACTCAAAAATAGAATTTCTAAGGCACAAGACTCACAAGGTATCTAACCCAAGCTTCGGCTTTCGAAGTAAGCACTTTAAGTTCTAACTATTAGTTTCCCGCTAGAAAAGGTCAAGGTCAACTATGCTCGAGTGCACGGTGCTATCTGGGCTAAACACAACTGGGGGTTTGGTTCTCTACATTCATATCATTCTAACAGCCTCCTAGAACAGTCAAAGTCGACCTTAGAAACCTGAGTCAAAACCAGCTAATCTAGACAGGCTAGTGAGAGTTGTGGATATTCACCTTAATACCTTTCGGCTTTATATGTGATATTCCAGTTTCCCCACATTGTTTATAACGACGGCTTTCACACTATTTTCTTTTTTTTTTTTTTTTTTCGGTCTTATTTTTTTCTAGATCTAATTATATATCCCTTCCTAACTTGTACCATGTCAGCTGCACTCTATGCCCATGACACGCTGCCAACGCTCTCATGAGTTAGGTAGCCATCTTCATGTTGCCTTTATATTTGATTCACTCTGCATCCATAGGATCATTCTCATAACCCTATCGACCAGGCTTCACTCATACTAGGGCATACAAGTTAAGACTTTTACATAATTAGTTCCTAGACCATACTAATAGGTAGCCCTTTCCGCTATACCTTAGAATTCACTGGTCGTTTTTCTAATGATATTTTTTTTTTTTTCAAACCAAGTGAACCAGATCCGCATGATTCATCAGGACTCCAAGTGACTATTAGGTGATATGAAAGCTTTGAATCTAGACCCTAGAGGTGTAAGCCAGATGTGAAGTGAAAAGTCAAGTCAAGTTTGTTTTGACAATCTCTAAAAGGTTACTAAGGGTCAGAACCGTATTAGACCTACTTTTTCTAGCTGACCCTTGGACTTTATACCTTGATTACCAAGTGCCTTATGGTCCTATTCGAGTACGATAAAATTATACTACAAAACCTGAAATAAAGGTGAAATATCTATAGATATATATTTTTTCTTCAAAAAGAACGAAAAGGACGGCAAAAGTAATACGATAAGAAACTAAAATATGGAAAAGAAAATAAAAATATGCAAATGCAAATTCCTATCGATTTCTATACGAACGCTGTAGTTTTGGTAGGGGACTACACACGAGACACACATACGCCGAGACGTATATGCCGAGTTGTCCCACTACAGCGTAAGTTGATGCATTATTATTACTATTATTTTAAAAAAATATTTTTTTTTAAAAATTTAATTTTTAATAAAAATAAAAACTAGAAAAGAACAAAAACTTATTACTATTATTATTATTATTTATTTTTTTTTTGAAATTAGATGTAAGAATGATTTTGTAAAAGGTACACCATACCCCCAAACTTAAATTAGACATTGTCCTCAATGTATGAATTAGATATGCTCATGGATGAGATGGTAGCATTATATGATAGCATTTTTGAAGGGCATAGATATAAAATGAAAGTATGAAGTTTTAAGGATGGATAGTACCGTATAATTTCGTTGCATCATCGTTTCCTACAAAATGTTAGTACTACAAAGAAAAGAACAAATCGACTAAATAGACTAATAAAGATGAGCAGATATTAATAAATAAATAAATAGAATTACTGCTACAGTATAAATGAGTTTTTTGGTAGATGGAATTTTCAAAAAGAAAAGAGAGTAGTCATCCATTGAGAAATTATATTGTATAGTATACTTTGGGTATCTTTCTGCGTGAATCTTCTTTATTCTATTAGGGTTCATCCTATATTGTTCTTCATGATTTTTCTTTTCAAATGGAACAAGATAAGATTCATTATTGTACCCCATATTCTGCCATGTATCATGTATATTATCTTTGAAAAGTTTGCATAATTGAATTTTCTGATTTTGGATGTATTGAGGAAAAATTAAATCAGAAAATATATCTTCTTCACCCAATTGTGTATGTTGAAACTCAGATGGCAAAATTTGTAGGTCATTGTATGATTTTTCGATACTGGATAAATGATCAGTCATGATATCATTAATTTCAAGATTCATTGATAGAGCATTGGCTTCTTTAGCAAACATATCATCATCAATGTCATAAGGAAGATCATGAGTGACATCCAATATAATATCGGTCAGATCATCATTCGGGTCATCAAAATTTATTAAGCACGCCTCCAATGGATCATTAAAAGATGATTGAAGAATCGTGTTCTCCATAAGATTGTCGATCATATTCATCTCATAGATTTTATTGTCATTAGTAATATTTAAACTAGATGGGAGAACATTACTTTCATCATCGTCACAAGGAGAAGCATAGGCTTCTTCATCAATTATACTATCTATGGTGTCATCATTGATGACGTCAATGTTGGATGGGAGATCATTAGTATCCTTAAAAAGTATATCCGTATTAATATTATCAATATTGCTCGGACAATCTTCCAAAGGATTAAGAAAATCAGATTTGGCAAGTTCATCTTCTATAGGGATGTCCATCTTGGTCTCCTCATCAGCTCTATTATCTATTGAGACGCTAATTATGTGCTCATAATCCTCATAATCTTCATCGGAGTTAGACTCAGGTTTAAGTTGATCTTGAAGTATGGCCTCCTTAATGATATTAAAATGTGATTCAATTCTTTCGAAAGCGTTTATTTGCTCTTGCATATTGCTTTGATAGTTCTGCATAAGCTGATTGAACATAGACATTTGTAGTGTCTCTTCAAGAGTCTCCTCATTTGGTGGCATATAATCATACGGTTCTTGAAAATTGTTTACAGATGATTCATTTTTCCAACTATGGCCGTGATGATTTTGCCAACTAGAATTTTGATGATATTGCCTATTTGGATCTTGAAAGTTTTGCCATCTAGGATCGTGATAATTTTGCCATCTAGAATCATGTGTGTCAAAGCATGGTGAACTACTAATCGGTGAATTTCTTTCTGGATATTCTAGTTCAGTTGAAAAGTTTGTACAATCCTGATGTCTGGTGGTTCTTGTTTGGTTCATATACTCTTTTAGGGTCATTGCTTGGGGTGAATATGAGTTGGTCATTACTGTTGAAGATGGATCTTGATATTTTAATTGTACTCGCAAGTGCACGAATCGTTGATTGTAATGCAGCGGAGCGAGGTCGATCCCACAGGGACTTTGATAGGAAACTCAATAAATCTAAGGTTGATTGAAACCTAATCTAGCTAACAATGGTTGAAGTCTGATTAGATTAACTAAGCAATTAAATTAACAAAAACTAATTATTTAATAAAGACTAAAGCAATTTAATTATGGAAAGATACTTGGATTAGGGGAACACTTAGGCTTCAGGGTTCATCCTAGCATTCTATGATAGTTGAGGGTTGATCATTATATTTTACTCAATTAGATCGTCGTAAGGACAGATTCTAATCGGATGATTTAGCAATGAAAACCGGCATGATGCAAACATATATAGAATACTTATAAAAAGATAAGCATTAGGCATACTATTACATGTAACATTGATTCTTAGCATTACCCATCATATGATCATAATGAATCTAAGATAAGCATTCACTATATCTAATGCATGGAAAATCTAGAGAATATATCAACATGCGTTAGCGGAAGATTCTACTTTTAAACATTGAAACATAATTAATAATCAATCCCAAAACATCATAAAACACTAGTACTTCCCCATTGGCCTAAGCTATGGAATTTAGCTACACATCATCTCATATGATATCATTGTTTGTTTATAAATAACAAATAACAAAAAGGACAGAGGAACCAGATGATGACGATCTTCATGGCTTCTCCCCCGGCTTTGCTTCTTTGCTTCTCGTAATCCGGCTCGATGATGGTGTGGCTTTGACGATGGCGAGGACGAGGCTCGATGGTGATGAATGATGATGACGGCTCGGATGAACGACTGATGATGGCCCAGATAATGGACGAAGGACGATGGTGGCCGGTGGATGTGGAAGATGGTGGGATAATGGTATGTCGATCGGATTCGAAGATGGTAGGGGAAAGGTGGAGATGGTGATGGGAGGTGATGGCTAAAACTCGGTGGTGAAGATGATTCGTCGGGGGTCCCCCATTGGTGTTTCGGATCCCCCCCTATATAGGGATGAGGGTGTAAGGTTAAAAGAAGAGAGAGATCCCGTCCATAAGATCGGAACCCGGTTGGGTTTTAAATGGAACGGACGGCTGTGATGAGTAAAAATAAAAAGGAAAGAGAGATGAGCGGCTGTATGGTTTGGTCTCGGGTCATCATGGAATGATGGACGGCTGTGATTAGGTCGGGTAAAGGGGCTACGGATGGTGGTGATTCAGTTTTAGAGAGAGAAATCTAGGACAGTTAAGGAAAGAGAGGGAGAAACGATCACAGAGAGATCGAGAAAGTCGGGCACGGGAGTGGTTCTCGGTTGAGAGAATCAAGGGGAAGAGGCTGATCGGACTGCTGGGATTCGGTTGCTAAATTGGCAGCTAGAGAGAGAAAAACAAGGAGGAGATAGAGAGAAGTTCGGCTGGGCTATTGGGTCTCGATCGGGTAAGAGAGAGGAGAGAGTAAGGAAAGAGAGAGAGTATCGGACTAGAGAGCGAAAGTAGGAAGAGAGAGAGAGAGAATACCGGAAAAGAGAAAAGCTCGGATGGGTTCCGGTTACAGCTGGGCCTGCATGCCATCGGATGGCTGTGATGCTGGGAGGGAGCCGTGGGAGAGCTGGGCCGCTGGGTTCGGTGTGCATGTTGATGCACGGAACGGCTGTGATTAAAGGGGGATAGAGGGACGTGGGGAAGAGATGGCTACCGCTGCATGGGACGGATAGGTGGAACGGACGGTTGTGATGAAAAAAATAAAAAGTAAAGATAGGTTGAACGGCTGCATGGGCGGAACGGGCAATGGAGGGCTGTGATCAATCGGACGGCTGGGATGAAATAGAAGAGAAGAGATGAGAGCTGATGGTGCAATGGGGTTTTAAGGTCCGGGACGGCTGGGATTAAGTGGGAATGAGAGGTAGATCGTTGTGGTGGCACATGCATGCATGCATGCATGCATGCATGTGCATGGAAGGGATGGGCGATCGGACGGCTTGGATGAGGTCGGGTAAGGGCTGCATGCATGGGCTTATCAAGGTGGTAGGCCGGAGTGTATGCATGGGTTTGGACGGCTGGGATTAGATTTTGAGATATAAAGAGAGATATGGAAAGAGACGATTGTGATCGGGTCGGACCGAGATGGACGGACGGTGCGTGCATGCATGAGGAGTGCGTCGGTTAGGCTAGGATCAAAAGAGACTCGGACGGCTGTGATTAGATTTTGATTTAAAACCTAGAGAGCAAGCTATGGGTACAACTTGGTTCAAATTTTGGTTTGGATGCGATGAGGGCTGGGTGAAGGACTAGAATGGGTTTTGGTTGCAAAATAAAATAAAATAATTAAACGAGAGAAACATCGTGTATGACTTGGGGACGTGCATGGGTTTCGGGTTTGTGCGATTCGAATTCCTAGCAATGATGGACTATGGATGGCTAGGATCGTGTATGATAGATCGAAAGGTGTTTTACGGTTGGAACTTGAGATTTTCGATCTGATAGTGGAGAAAAGAAAAGAGGAAAGAGAGAGAATAAAATGAAAGAAATGGCATTAAAGGAGGGGAAAGAATGCGCTTAGGTCGTCATCATTCGATTCCATCATCATACCCAATGTTTGTCTACTTGCACGGGTGGAGTCCTCCTCTAGTTGAATTGTGTTCTGTATCGGCTTGTTGAAGTCTTATCTCATCTGAATTCTTCCAGCTATCCTTTTCTTTATCGTTCTTCAGAAATGTCCTCAAACGAGCGATGCAACCTCCATCGAATCGCCATGAGAATATCCACGACTTGGTCATGAAGTCATTGAGCTGACTGCATCGAAAACCGGATCAATTTCCTGAAAAACACACATGAGATGACGCTTATCAGATTCAAAAACGATTATCGATAAAATGATAATTTGGACTATCAGGCCCTGTATCTTTCATGCATGCCATGTATGAGAGCGAACCAATATGCCGTTATGTTCGTATTAAAGCCTATTATGTAGTGATGCAAAGAAAATCATGTAGTTTACGTGTAATATGAAAGTTTTACGTAACAAACTGACGATATATGCTTGAGAATAATCAGATAATTTGCATAAATTTGTCGCTCAACACTAGCTGCGGTGCCCCCTGCGGTGCCAGTTGTAGCAACCGGGAGACCGACGAACTGGCGTTTGCCCCCCGGACCCGAAGAGCGGGACTTCACCGTGATGACCCTCTCTCCTAAGCAACTCCTGCATCAAGTTCGGAACGAGCCTTTCGTCTAGTACCCTCCTTCACTTCAGCAGGGCGAGCCCAGATCTACTGACAGCACTAGACGATGCTCGTTTTGCTGAGGGTTCGGGCACCACACTAATCGGTGTCGAGCTCTGAAGAACCACCTCGAGTATCTCGTTAGGCAAGCTCACCTGGACCAGTTCATCTCATTGCCTCGATGGTTCAAGATCGTTGCTCCACGTGCTCTAAGAGAAGGAGACCGGCCGGAAGTAGCAGAGCCGGCATTACCACCACCTCTCCCGGGCGGGCCGCCAATCTATTACACCATCGCTAGGCATCTCGATATGCCAAGCTCGAGCAATGAGGCGTGACGACAAGTACGGGAGGTGGAGCGTACATAAAAGGTATACTCTATCTCACTACTACCTACTTTACTTCAGACTCCCCGACCAATAGCCTGAGGCTTCATGTGGTTCTTGGAGGACGATATGGTTGGTGTCGTCACTCCCCACGATGACCCATTGGTTATACGCCTCATGATGGCCAACATTGAGGTATGTCGGATATTGGTCGATTCGAGGAGCGCTGTTGACATACTGTTTCTATCCGCTTTCCATTGGATGGACCTATGGTGGTTCAATTTGTCTCCAACGACGACCTTGTTGAGCAGCTTCACAAACGAGGTAGCTAAGGTCGGCGAGGAAATTACCCTGACCGTGACAGCAGGTCCGGAGGCTCGGCAAGCCCGGTTTACTATTGTGGATAGGTAGTCTGCCTTCAACGCTATCCCCAGACAACCTTGGCTTAAGCAGATGAATGCAGTGTCTTCGCCCAATCATCAAGCCCTTAAATTTCCTATTCCATTGGGAGCCATAGTCATACGAGGTAATCAGGTTGCTATCACTCGATGTGAGCAAGAAGTCTATCACCTCTCCGGCGTTGACACTCCTGGAGAGGCCAAGAGACCGGCCCCCTCTAAGTAGTAAGCTGCTCTCCTGCTCGAACTACCCGTTAATCCAAATACCAATATTAGCGAGATGCTTCGACCTCTCGACAGATCTATCCTACCCAAGTGGAAAGCTGACGTGGGAGGAGTGGAGACTGTCAGTGAGGAAGCCTAACACGCAGTCGAGCTGCTAAGACTACTCTCTAGTCCGTAGCAGATAGCCGGCGTGGGCGGAGAAGGCGCTGTCAATAAAGAATCTCACCATGCAGTCGAGCTGCTAGAGCCTTCCCCTTCACTCAAGTGGTTAGCCATCACGGGTGGAAGCGGCACGTGTGAAGAGCATTACACAGCTAGGCCACCAGCAAACTTTCTGAGAAAGAAGCCACCCAACACCGAGCCCCTCCAAGATATTGACATCGGAGATGATGGGATTCCGAGGGTTGCCCACCTTGGGACATCATTAACCAATATCAAGGTTATCCACTTCATGGCTTTCCTCAAAAGAATACCGGGATGTATTTGCTTGGAGCTTCACCGATATGCTCGGAATTGACCCCTAGGTCGTCTGTCATCTTCTGTACACCTTGCTTGATTTTTCTCTAGTAAAGCAGAAAGCTCGATATATTCCGATCGCGAAGGCCACCGCCATAGAAGCAGAGATATAAAAACTGGAGCAGGCCGGCTTCATTCGCGAAGTTTATTTTTCTGAGTAGATCTCCAATATTGTGGCTGTACCAAAGAAGAGCGGTGCCATCCGTGTGTGCATAGACTTCTTCGACCTCAACAGAGCATGCCCGAAGGACAGGTTCCCTCTTCCCAGAATTGGAGCTCTAGTAGATACCGTCGTTAGATTTTGGGCTCTCTCGTTCATGGACGGGTACTCTGGATATAACCAGATACCTTTTCATCCCAATGTCCAAGAGAAGACCACTTTTTACTCCGGAGTGAGATACCAGAAGCTATTCTGCTACCAGGTGATGTCGTCCGGGATCAAAAATACCAGAGCAACCTACCAGAGGTTAGTCACTGACATGTTCAAAGCTAAGATCAACAATAATGTCGAAGTATATATCGATGACCTCTTGGTAAAAAGTTGAGAGTGAGAAGAGCATGTCGCTGACCTCAGAGCCCTCGTTGAGATGCCTTCGTTAGGATGCGAAAGGATGTCCAGGTATTGAGCGGACGAATCGCTGCGTTGAATCATTACATTTCGAAGTATTCTGACATTTGTCTGTCTTTGTTCGAGCTACTTCGAAAAGGTGCTGCCATCGTTGGGATAGAAAGTATGAGGTCGTATTCTAGAAGGTAAAAGATTATCTATCCCGACCCTTAATACTGGCAGCTCCAAAGGTCGGCGACTAGCTAAGCGTCTATCTTTCCGTAAACAAGTATGCGGTAAGCGGGGTCCTTGTGTTAGAAGAAGTGAAACTCGAAAAGCCCATACATTTTGTAAGCCACACCATGCTTCCTGTGGATGCAAAATCTGGCTAACGCCCTATAGTGGGACCTGCAGCCTTGTCTGGGGCTCACAAGTACGATGGTGGGACCCATAGCCCTTCTTGAGACCCACAAGCACTATGGTGGGACCCGAAGCCCCGCTTGGGATTCACGAATACGATGGTAGGACCCGCAGCCCTGCTTAGGACCCACGAGTATGATGGTGGGACCCGCAGCCCTGCTTGGGGACCACAAGTATGACGGTGGGACCTGTAGCCCTATCTAAGTCAACGAATACGACGGTGGGACCCGCAACCCTGCATGGGACCACGAGTATGATAGTGGAACCTGCAGCCCTGCCTAGGATCCACAAGTACGAAGGTGGGACCCGCAGCCCTACTTAGGGCCTACTTGCACTATCCTGGGTTTGGTAAATCCCCTCGGGTATTTACTAATCCCAAGATGTTTCTGGAAATATTCCTAGAATATTCCCCAAATAAACAAAACCTCTATAAATAACAGACCCTATAAATGATTCCAGATCCAAAATTCGAGATTAGAAACCCACTTTCTATTTTCCAGAGCTCCTTGAGCTTCCTGGTTTTCAGACTCCTTCTCCACCCTCAGTCTATTTAAAAGAAGCACTCCTCAGCCTATCGAGAGTAGCACTATTTTAGACTCAGAAATAGTAGATTCCAAGGTTGTGTCTTACTGCACGGAGACGTTAGCTTCGGTCGAACTCCGTCATTACACCCTATGTTAACCTTCTACATCTCTCTCTCTATCTACTCTACAGTGTTTGTGTGACAGCTTAGTGTTGAGCGGCCAATTTGTGCTAATTATCCCATTATTCTCATGCATATATTGCCAGTTTGCTACGTAAAACTTTCATAATATACGTAAACTGCATTAGTTTCTTTGCACCACGATATGGTAGACTTTCATACGAACCCAACGGCATATTGGTTCGCTCTCATACATATCATGCATGAAAGTTATACTGCCTGATAACCTAAATTATTCTTTTATTGATAATCGCGCATTGGAATCTTATGGACGTCATTTCATGTGTGATTTTCAGGGAATTGATCCGGTTATTGATGCAGTCAGCTCAAGAGCGTTATGATCAAGCAATGGATATTCTCACGACAATGCGATGGAAGTTGTACATGTCGTATGCGGACATTTCTGAAGGACCGATGATGAATGCGGATGATGATAAGTGGGTGACCAAGCCTTCCACGTGACCCTATTGCTCTTGAACCCATTAACCAATCCAAGTTGGCCATTCCCTACTCTTCTTATTTCACCATCGTACCCATCGCGACCGTCTATATACAAAGTCGCCCGTAAACCCGTCATGGCCAAGACTTCGATCGAATCGCACAAACCCGATTATCTCTCATGACCTCTCCTTCCTTCTAAAATGAAGCCGCGCATTCCCATAGGTTTTTAAGTATCAAACCCGGCTCGGTCGTGCACCCAACCTCTTAGCCACGGAACATTGCACCTGAGCCATGGCTTCTTTAAATCTCATCCGTGCATGGGCTGATCGCAGCCGGTCCATTCCCTAACTGACCCGATCGCGAGCTCCGGATCCCAATTCTCTTTCATTCTCATCAGATCACAACCGTCCCTAGCCTTCGTGTTTTTCCCGTCCATGTACCCGATCACAACAGCCCCTCTTCTCCCCACTTAATCACAACCATCCATGGGTAATCATGCATCCGAGATCCATGCATTAAATCACGGTGTACCGAGTTCCGTCTTACTTTACGTCTTCTATACCATCACAGCCGTCTCTAGCTTCCTTGCATGCATGCACTCATGCATGCGAGGCTAACCAACCAGGACTCTCCCTCTCATTTCCTAACTAAACCCAAACCCAACCTGAGTGCATCCATCACCAACCCATTGATCACAGCCGTCCGGATTCCATCCAAAAGAAAAGAAAACCGAACCTAAGCCATGCATGCCACCTGATGCACGCCTGTTCTCTTTGCCCGGCACGGCCAGCACCGTCCGATCCCCTCCGGATCTCCTTGCGTTATATCCAAACCTCATGCATGCAGCTTTCCCACACAATCACAGCCGTCCGGTGCATCAAACCCGACACGATCGCTCAGCCCTTTCATGCATGCATGCATGCATGTGCACCGGAACCCAGCCGCTCTCTCTCTCTATCTCTTCCGTCCAAACCCACTACCCAACTGATTTTCTCTCTCCTACCCGAGACTCTCTCTCTCTAGATCTACACCCCACCGAACTTCCCTCTCTCTCCCTCCTTGATTCTCTCTCTGGGTCCCTCTCTTTCCTTAACCGCCCAACCCATCAAAACCGTCCAAACCTAGCGCCCGGGATCCTTTCTTTCTCTCTCTCTTCCTTACCCGATCAGAACCGGACTTCTCTCTCTTCTCCTTGTTTTTCTCTCTCTACAAAACCGGACCTCTCAGCTGTATCCCGAGCCGTCCAAACCCAGCAATCTGAACTTCTCGCTATCTCACTCCGGATTTCTCTCTCTAGAATCCCATGTAAACCGCACCCCACCGAACGGCCAGCTCTCTTCCGTTTCTTTCTTTCCTCTCTCTTTCTAAAACCGAAACCCAGTTTGCGAACCCGATACTCTCTCTCTCCGGGATCCTCTCTCTAAGTCCCCCAACCGATTTTATCTCTCTTTCCTTGATTCTCTCTTTTTTCTCTCTCTCTATCCTATATAGGGGGGGGCACGGACGAACCAAAGGAGGGGGGTGCCGACCTTATATCACCACTAACCAGGGCTGCCATCTAACCATATACCCGAATCTATCATTATCTGTGAGCCATCATCACCCTCTCCATCTCTGCCGACTACGCCACGCTTCCATCGTCGAAGATGCCATCTCTGCCGACTACGCCACGCTACAATCATCGCCGGGTTAGTCATCTGCAAAGAAGCATCCGTCATCAACGCTCGCATGACCATGCGAGGCTAAACACCCTATTCTAAGACCTGGATGAAGCCCTGTAGTCAGATCTAAACTCTGTTTTTATGTGCTATTTCCATATTTCTGTTCGTTCAATGAAATATTGTGATCTTATTTATCTCATTAAAGCTTGATAGGAATTCCATGCAGTAAGTCCGACTTATTCTCTGTATTATCAGGGTTTTACAGACGTCAATTTCAAAGTTTTATTCTTCGTTATTACGAAAAGTTTTACAGGGAATTATTACATAGTCTTGGCTTTTGTTATCACTACGAATTTTACGGAGAATTACTCCATCTTATTCCTATGAAGCGAGAAAGATCGCTACATTAGTTCACCCTAATTGTGCTTCTTATTGAATACCTTCCGCGAGGATAGATTGACTTCGCATCTCCGTGAGAATCCTGGAAATCATATAAAAGTATAGTTTAGATCGCTACTTGTGCGGATTCTAGGGCTTAGAATATCACATCCATATCTGAACTTCCACACTGCACCGCATTACCTTAATTAGTTAATCTGCATGCTTTAATCTTGATTAGTTTACTTTTTCACAATCTTATAGAACCAAATCAACAATATTGCTCATTAAGTAACTTAGGTAAATAGTTAATAACCCTAGATTAGATAGTCTCCTCAGTAGCAATTCCTGTGGGATCGACCTCGTAATACGTACCGCTCCTACAAAGCGATTCGTGCACTTGCGAGTTATAATTTAGATCAAATTAGCCCTTAATTTAGGATTAGTTTAGATCACATCACTTAGCAAGTCACAACTCAGTGCTTCGAAGCGCACCATATCCTTAAGGGTAAAGCCTTCAATCGATTATTGGATGAGGGTCACGTACGACGACCAAAATCCTCTCCCATAGTTTGGCACCGTCTGTGGGATCCAATCCTACTAACTTGCGACCTTCAAGCTTCCCAGCTCCTTCGATCAAGCAAATAGCTACCAATCGCTAAGTAATTTGTCTGTCTCTATCGCTACACCTAAATGGCAAAGATAAGACCCGTGGACTAGCCAGAGGGAAGTAGCATGCATCCAGACACTCTGCATCCAACGATTCGCTCGATGAGTCACCGATTCGGACAAGCCAATACCCGGAACAACAACCCGCTGTTATTTCAAGGAGTCGCCTGTCGACTGATTGGGCTGTTCTGGTTCAACCTCGACAGTCACCTTAACTTGCCGACTCAACTCCTCAGTGCTTGGGAAAGGCGCACGTCTCACCCATCTTCGATCCTTAAGCGACATACCAAATCATCGTAAAGGACTTCCAACTCCTCACTCTTATGAAGCATAATGTTGCTTTTATGGTGGAGAGATAATCCGTCCGACAGATCGCTATCGGAGCCGAAGTTAACCCCCCCTACCTGATCAATCACCGATATTAGCAATGGAGCAGATGCCCGTCGACCATCTAATCTATCCCCCGCTCCTTCCAGATGGTTCATCGTCAACACCTCCAATAGTCCCTCGAGCCCTCTCGTAGGGGGCCCTCGCCTCTCCTTCTTAGATAGACAGTCTAGGATGTCTCAACGAGTCAACTCATTATTTTGAGCCTCTCGGATCTGAGTTATCATCTGGCCCCCTCAGTCGAAGAGATGTTCGCAACGAAGGGCATCGCTCCAGAGCTCGATCGCATCCCAACAACGATCGAGCTCTAGTCGAGCATCGCTAAGAAATGAAGACTTTCGAATCTCGCCTTTCTCCCCTTCCTCCAAGATGCCCCTCCGATCAATGGGACGATCGGAGGAATGACTATGCTTCCGAAGGACCACTTCATCAACAAATCCTCAGAGCTCAATTTCCCCGAAGCTGGAGAACTCCAACTCTCCCCAAGTTCAGCTGCCTCATGGGAGATCCAACTTTGCACGTTCTTACCTTCAAACAGGCGTTAACACCGAATGACCACAACAACTAGGTTCTGTGCCGCATCTTCACTGGCAGCCTGGATGACATATCATTGGATTTGTAGCTGATATGCTCAAACTGTGTGTTAGGTTTTTTTGTATCCCAATATTAGTGACGGATCAATTACAAAGAAGGTTAATACCGGATTATTCCCACTGAGACGGTAAAATAACTTTCTTTTTAACAAATTTAGGATGGATAAAAGGGGTGGATTTTTGATTAAATTAATTAAACTTAAATTAAACTAAAGATACGAAATAAACTTTTGGTTGAAAACTAGGGTCACAAAGTTACTTCTAGCGATGTGAAAATATCTTTCTCTCAAAGAGATAAGCCATGTAATTTGAATTTAGAATTATATGAATCGAAAAGATATATTTTATCATAACGTCCCTAATCCAAGGGCAACATTAGTAATAAAATATACTTCTCTTCTTTTATCACTAACATCCCTAATCCAAGGCTAATGCCATTAATAAACTCTATTTCATTCATCCCTAACGAGTTACCCGACTACGACCCTCGAACATTTCCTTTAGGTAGAGCATCATGTCTGAAGGGAAGGCCATGTCTTCGACTTGCTTCTGAAGGACTGTCTGCAAGGATGCCACTATGTAGCACTTGCACATCTTATCAGCATCTAGCCAGTCTTTCCATTCCTTCAGCTGAGCCTCAGTTGCACTTGGTCCCGGTATGGCCGGTTGAGGGATACTTAGGGTAATTGTGTGTTTGCCAATCCTTAGGACAAGTATCAGGTTACGCTTCAAGTCCTCGTAGTTTGGTCTCGTAAGTTTGTTATCATTAAGTATGGAGGCAAGGGGGTCGAGATTTATCATGATTTCTGTAAACAATGGTTCAAAACAAAATTAGGATTTACTACAATCTATTTCATGAAATTTAGAAATAGATAATGTTTACTCCAACCGCTATGTCTTCACTACCTCAAGTGGTGACATCCAGGAATCTAAATTCCCTGGGCTCGAGCACTGAGACTATCGGCCTTGAATTGGAGACAGTATCTCGGTGAGAGCATGCAATCGCTTCTGCCAACGGGGTTTTTACGACCCAATCTTTATCAGAATTACCCATGGTAAACTGGAAGACCTCCCAGTCTCCTTTTGGCCAGCTTTATGTGATCCGCGTGCGCAACAACGGTGGCTTCACACAAGTTTTCGGATACTTCCCACAAATCTAGGTGGTATTGACAGGGGAGTTCATAGGCTCCCGCGGTGCAGGAAAAAACCGTCACCCACTGCCACTGGCATCCTCCATGTCCCGAAAGAAACCACTAGGCGAACCAGTATGAAAGAAAACACAGCTCTCACCCGGTGGAAATATCGAACTGCGTACCTCCCATCCAGACCCTTAGCCGGTTGATTGTGGAGGCCAAGGGCTCCCCTTTGGAGGGAACCTACTACACATCCCTTCTTTATGAGGTTTTATGCATATCTAGAAAGGTCACGACCTTCTAGACTTAGACCCTGGTCTATCGTGCTCCCACTAGGATTACAAATCTTCCCGCAAAGCATTAATATCCTCGGAAAATATCATAGTCCCTACTTTGAATACTCAACTTTCGCCTTTCTTGCAAGGATCACATTACATAGATTCCAAGGATCCCGATACTTTATTAGTTTGCCCATAATCCTAAGATCTGGAGCCTAGCCTAAGGTTGATATAGAAAGGACTCCCACTACGATGATGCATCGTTCACAATTTGATGCCTAATGTCATAGTAGACCTCATTTCATTGTAGGTTTCGATGCTGGCCAAATAGGGACATCCGACAACCTCCGTCGGATCTCAACCTAATAGTGATATAACCAAATCGTGATGAGTTCATACTACCATCAAACGTCATCTAGAAAAGGGTATCAAACAGTGAAATCCTAACCTAACTTGGTCGCTAGGACCACGTGGGGAAATGACATCCCACTAGGGTTATCATACTTCTTATGGAGACATTAGTTATCTCTAAACAAATCTAACGCTGCGTCTATCTCGATGCACAATACTTGGCTACCTGAACTACCATGAGAGCGGTTACCACCTTTCCTTTTAGCTAGCCACCAGATTCGCACGTGTTAGAACCATATAGAGACACCGATGAATCCATAAGCTTAGTACTAACCCTAAGCCTGATCTATAGACAAACTCACAAGCAAGATAGATAATCACATTATCATCGGGGTTCTCTAAACACTAAGTAAAGAGAAACAACAGAAAAAACATCCTAACTGAATCAAGTCCAGGGTCTGACCCCTGAACCTGAATAGCACAGCCAAGATATCCTACTCTTCCGTTCTGCACGATCTCTGACGATCCCCATCATCGCCAACGTGCACGCTTTCGCCGGGTCATTGCATGCCATGATACCGCTTGCTCGAACCGTGGATGTATCATTATCTTCTTTTTCCTGTGACCAAAAAACTAACACGCTCCGAGCAAGTGCTCGTTCGTGTACAATTTCGCTAGAAAGAAAAGGAAACAATTCTAGAAATATGGCCAGGGAATCGAGGATGGTCAACCCCTACCCTCGCCCATTTAGAGCCTTAAAATCCACAAACATAATAATAATCCATGCAAAAATTAAATCCGGGGTCCCACCCCCTGAAGCATGCAATCACAGATTACTATTCAACACGGCACCTGCAAAAAGACGATACATAGCACAATCCATATGCATGATCTACGCCGAACCCCGACGAAAACATATGCCATCATATATTCACATGATGTTTTCACAAATTCATTCATGAAACACACACCAAAGCGTGCTCTGATACCAATTATTGGAATTGGATCTGGTTATCAGAGTCGCAGCGGAAGGAAAAGATAGATTTGAAGATCATACGGTGTATGTTTCATTATAATTAATTCTACAAAATAATCTATATGCAAATCTATGATCTTAGCATATGTACGGACACCCTAGAGGCATACTATGATCTACGGAAGACATGCATGCATCTAGTTAGATGTTTAGAATCATCATAACTTATGGATCTATGATCCGGAGATGACAAAACGATGAAGAATCGCACTTGAATCGCAAGGGAAACTGTCGATAGCACCTTGTCCTTTGCGAATTGAAGAATCCTCGAAATCTCGTCTCTAAGTGCAAGGATATCGAGCCGACGGAGGAATCCGTTGCGAAGACGATGGCTAGCCGCGAGATCTCCTCCTTCTCTTTTTTTCTTCTTCCTTCTCCTTCCTTCCTCTTCATTTTTCCTTCTTCTTCCTCTTTCTTCCTTGGCCGAAACCACAAAAAGAGGGAGAGAGGGAGAGGAGCGGATTTTCTAGAGAGGGGGAAGCCTAGGGCCGGCCTCCCCCTCTCTATTCCCTTTATAGGGCCGGTCCCTTAGTGCTACAAGTAACCTAGGGCCGGCCCCTAGTGGATAGGGATGAGGGGGGATCGGTTTTAGGGATTCCAAATGTCTATCGTGAAGCCTGGATGAAAACGCCCTTCACGAAAAGTGAAAACCTGAAAGAGAGACTGAGTGATCTGCGCTACTCGGAATCGACTTCCGTCAGTGCCTATGAGCTCTTGGAATTATTTCGCTCATTCTAAGATCCATATTCAATGTGTTCTGAGCCATATTTTAGTATTTATCAAAATATCCCTACGGCTCGTAACATATGTGAATTAGGTTCTTAGGCTCCGGGCTTGCGCTCCATCGCGCTACTTCACATCCAACGTATCCAACCAGGTCAGGAAAAAATTCCTATATGCAACGACAGGGTGGAACCTTCAGGGTTCGGGATCTCTTGCTCCAACCGGATCCCTGATTAACTATTCCGTTGACACACCGAAAGTTCCGTTAATCAGCCCTAATCGGATTAACCCGCATAGCCACCCAGAGTGCGACGCGAGTTGAACTCTAGTGATCCTAAACTTATGTTACTCTCTTGTAACCATGTTCTCTACTATACTCTGATAATCCTCAGTCCCTCATATTACTGGTGGCATGATACGACTCGGGCGGTGGGGAGCACTGTCAGATCCCGATCGATCATCTGACTAGGGTTTGATGACTTGTCATCTATAACACCACACACCTTTCGGTGCTATGCCTAGCACCCGGAACATCGTCAGTCATACTAACAACCACCAGGCCTGGGTTAACTGTGTGGACAGATTTACTCATCAAAATGCACCTATCCAACACTGGACGTCGGATAACCTGTAGGGATTACATGTCATTCAAGCGCCAGCCGGGTAACCCAACGTACCGTAGTATTGGACTATAGAAGGTCCGCACACGTTGGCACATCAAAGCACCACACAACTGGTTGGCCCAATGTACATGGTCCCTTAGGGTTAATGACAGATTATCTATAGTAGTAAGACGGTTTATGCACCAGTGTCTGAATCACTGAACTGTGCACCGTCTTGGTTCCTGTTCAACACTATCGTGCTTGGTCAGGTGAATGGAAATCCCGCGTTCCCGTGGTGGAGACTTCACCACATCCTCTACCTGTCAACAACTTGTTCTCGGTGAAGCGACCAACATCACCTAAGCTGTGAACTAGTTCTAGGTCTACAGATAACTGGTCCACTGTGTCTCCCAAGCATGGATCCACCATGCGCCTCAGTGGCCTACTGTGTTCCCTAGGGTCCTTTAATTATATGTGTATTAATATATACCATAGTAGTATTCTAATTAAAGCAATAACCAAAGGCATCTTTATTAATGTTAATACAGAAAATCCACGCTAAGGACACACGAGCTACAACAGTATATAGAGGAGAGATGGGTGTATAATTAATATTCCTTCCATAATAAGGCACTATGTATCTATATATACTTCGCTTTGAGAGGCCTAATATGATCATCCCAATTTTTCTAAAGCTATCACTGGTATTTATAGGACCAAAAAGCTACAAGGGTGGTTTGGAAGGATGTGAGGTGGTTTTTGAGAGCAAACGCCCCCTCAGCCACCCTTCGCCATGTATGAATGCCCCTCTGATCAACTCTGCCACCCCATAGGTGGGACCCAACATAAGGGAAAGGAAGGGGTTGGGGCATTGGACCCAAAGGCATCTCGAAACCCAGGGCCTCAGGGTGCTGGTACTCTGGCCTCGATTTAGGGGCCTCCATTCAATGTCTGAGTTTTTTTTTTGGTAAACTTCAATGTCTAAGTTAGAGGAGAGGCCGACCGGGTCACTTCAGCATCACGTGCGACCCATGGATATGGAAGTTCTCTTTGTGTCACTTATGGCTAATGATGGCCCAGCCTATGTGGATCCATCGAGCTCTATTTTATATGAGGCTCTTGATAGCCCGACCAACATGGCTCCTTCTAGCTCTAAGGTTCATTCAAGCTCTAAGGTTCGGTTCACTGGTCTCAATGCTGTGGTGAGCCGGCTACCGGTGGTTGGACGTGGTATGCATACAAAGGTGAGCGAGGCAACATGATGGTGGATCTTTCGGATTTGGGCAGCTGTCCCGCGGATAGAGGTCAAGTTTCGGCGATGCTAGAGCGGCCTCTAGGTTTCGTTGTAAAGAGCTCCTCTAGTCTGGATGATGGTGGTAGTTCGAGGGATGTCGGCGGTGGCCTTCTTGATGTTGGCAGTCAAGGGGCCATGCATGATCTAGTTGTGGCAAAGGTACATGCTTGTTTGGAAGGGGGGTGATAGCTAAACAGGAAACCCCGATGTGAGACAACTCTTCCAACGAAGAAGAGACAACCGATTAAGGGAGGAGAGGAGGAGCTTTAATCAGATATACCCCGTAATGTTTTTACCCCGAGGGGACGTAGCCGGGGGCGATATAAAGATTGTCTGACTATCAGGGGCTCTATCCTCAAACGTTCTAATAAGAGTGGTTGGAACTCTGCTAACCTCCTATCTGCTCTTCCCAATGAATGTTTTGTTCTGGAACTGTCATGGTCTGTTGCGTTCGGTGGCTATACGATATTTACAAATTTTGGTCCAGAAGTTCTAGACTCAGTTTGTGATGCTCGTGGAGAGCCATATTATAGAGACCCAACTACCTCGTGCGGGCGCTCTATTTCAAGGACAATATGTCATCGATTGTCTTCCTTCTAATGGGGCTGCTAGGGGTATCCTCTATATATGGCTGATTGGGGCAGGTCTAGTTACAACTATCTACCTGCTCCCACAGCTATTGTATGTTGTCGTGACCCAAGCCTGCAGTAAACCGTTAATTATCTATGCCGTGTATGCTAGCACCTCGGAGCGGGCGAGGGGTTTTTTGTGGGATGAGCTACTGCGCTTGAGCCAGACGAGTTCCCCTTGGTGTGTGGTGGGGGACTTTAATTGTGTCCTCACTCAGGTAGATAAATATGGTGGGTGACTATTATTGTAGCTCGTGTGTCCTGAGCGTGGATTTTCTATATTAACATTAATAAAGATAACTTTGGTTATTGCTCTAATTAGAATACTACTTTGGTATATGTTAATACATATATAATAAAGAACCCTAGGGAACACAGTAAGCTACTGAGGCACATGGTGGATCCATGCTTGGGAGACCCAGTGGACCAGTTATGTATAGACCTAGAACTAGTTCATATCTTTGGTGATGCCGGTCGCTTCATCGAGAATAAGCTGTTGGCAGGTAAAGGATGTGGTGAAGTCTCCACCGCGGGAACGTGGGATTCCCATTCACCTGACCAAGCACAATGATCATGTTGAACAGGAACCAAGACGGTGCACAGTTCATTGATTCAGACACTGGTGCATAAATCGTCTTACTCTATAGATAATCTGTCCTTAACCCTAAGGGACCATGTATACTGGGTTAACCAGTTGTGTGGTGCTTTGATATGCCAACGTGTGCGGACCTTCCATGGTCCAATACAATGGTATGTTGGGTTACCCGGCTAGCGCTTGAGTAGCATGCAATCCCTACAGGTTATCCAATATCCAGTGTTGGATGGGTGCATTTTGATGAGTCAATCTGTCCACATAATTAATCAAGACCTGGTGGTTGTCAGTATAACTGACGATGTTCTGGATGCTAGGCATAGCACCAGAAGGTGTATGGTGTTATAGATGATAAATCATCAAATCCTAATCATATGATCGATCGGAATCTGATGGTGCTCCCCATCGCCTGAGTCAAATCATGGCACCAGTAATAGGAGGGACTAAGGATTATCAGAGTATAGTAGAGAACAGGGTTATGAGGGAGTAACTTAAGTTTAGGATCACTAGAGTTCAACTCGTATCGCACTCTGGGTGGCTATGTGGGTTAATCAGATTAGGGCTGATTAATGGAACTTTCGGTGTGTCATCGGAACAGTTAATCAGGGATTCGGTTGGAGCTAGAGATTCTGAACTCTGAAGGTTCCACCCTATTATTGAGTATAGGAATTGTTCCCTGACCTGGTTGGATATGTTGGATGCGAAGTAGCACGATGGAGCGCAAGCCCGGAGCCTAAGAACCTAATTCACATGTGTTAGGGGTTATAGGGGTATTTTGGTAAATACTAAAATAATACTTGAATATATTGAATATGGATCTTTAAATGAGTAAAATAATTCTAGGAGCTCATAGGCGCTGACGGAACTCGATTTCGAGTAGCGCACCTCACTCAATCTCTCTTACAGTATTTCACTTTTCGTGAAGGGTGTTTTCGTCCAGGCTTCACGATAGGCATGCTGAAACCTTAAAACTGACCCCCCCTCATCCTAATCCCCTTGGGGCCAGCCCTAGCTTGCGTAGAGCAGTTGGGAACCGGCCCTATATGAGGAATAGAGAGAGAGGGACCGGTCCTAGCTCTTCTCTCTCTAAAAAACCCCAAACCCCTCTCCCTCTCTCCCTCTTTGTGGTTTCGGCCAAGGAAGAAAGAGGAAGAAGAAGGAAGTAGAAGGAGGAAGGAAAGAGAAGGAAGAAAAGAGAAGGAGAAGGAGGAGATCTCACGGCTCGCTATCATCTTCGTAACGAATTCATCCGTCGGCTCGTAGTCCTTGCACTCAGAGATAGGATTTCAAGGATTCCTCCCTTCGCAAAGGATAAGGTGCCATCCGACAGCTTTCCTTGTGATTCACGTGCGGTTCATCATCATTCCATTTTCTTCGGATCAGAGGGCCACAAGGTATGATGATTCAAAACACCTAACTAGATGCATGCATGTCTTCCATAGATCATAGTATGCCTCTAGGGTGTCGGCACATATGCTAAGATTATAGATTTGCATGTAGATTGTTTTGTAGAATTAATTGTAATGAAACATACACCGTAAGATCTTCGGATCTATATTTTGCTTCTGCTGTGACTCTGATATTAGGATTTAATTCTAATACCTATTTCGTTGGATGAGTAGCTTGCTTGCCATTCTTCAAATGCTCGAGGGATCAGACTGCAGGATGTGTGTTTTTAATGGGAACACTACACCTGGTGCAATAATAGGCAGGGTAGTGGTGATATTTGGTAGTGTCAAGATCGGTGTTTTGTGAACACCACGTGGTCATCGTTGTTCAATGACACGTCTGTTCATCATCTTCCCCGTAGTGCCATGATCACTCCCCCTTACTTATTTCAACAATGGCGGATACGAAGCCATATCGTGTCCCATGGATGTTTCTCAATTTTTGGCTTAAGTGGCCAGATTATTGGGAGATTATTCTATTGGGGAATCGATCCCACCATCGAGACTCCATGCAACAGAAAAGGATGTCAAAGGCGCAAAGAACTCCACTGAAAGATGGCGAACACCACCTTCGAGAAGAACGAACAATCAATGCATACCAAAACACCAAACACAAGAACACAAGATGATATTCGGCAATTGACGATCAATGGATTCACTTAGAAAAAGAATACAAGGTGCACAAATATGTTTTTCCTCTAACCAATCTTTCTCCCAACCCATAAAGAGATAACCCCCCAAGAAACAAGAAGAGATACCATAGCCCTCTCACCCCAAGAACAAGAGAAATACCCTCGTTCTATCCCGATGATGGCTACCCTCTCTTCTATCTCATAAAAAGCCTTTAGATTCTTTCTTATGTCTCTTTTTTCATCCTTAGGGGTCCTTTTATAGCCTCAAGTTCGTGCAAGACCTAGGAGAGAAGATAGAAACAAACCCTAAAAGTTCTCTCGAAAACCCAAGAAAAAACGCAATTGAAAACGCGTTACACGCGTGTCTATCCGGTGCTTGGTGCCCTAGGCGCCAGTTCCTACGCGTCGTGTCGAGCTGCCTCTGTTTGGTGCCCAGGGTGCTAGTCCCCGTTTTCTCCGCTTCGTCTTCGCTCCATAGCTGCTCTGTCTTCACTCCGTAGTCGCTCCGTCTTCCGCTCCGTAGCTGCTCCGTCTTCCGCCATCCTTCGCCTACGAAATTTGGACATGAAGAGGACTTGTTTTAAGTCAACATCCTCAACATGTTCATGTCACATGGATTAGGGGAGCTCGTTGTGCCTCAAACCTCCCCTTTGCTTGGCAAGCTATTTCTTACTAGAATAAGCATTCGATTGGCAAAATTCACACTATGGTTGAATCCTTATGGTAGAAACTCGAGTGATTGGTGGATGCATGCAAATAGGGGTCTCGAGGGGTCGTGTGCCGAGGAGGATCGAGTCGGGGCTCAGCTTGAGTGGGCTATGATTCAAGAAGAGAGTATTTGGACCCAAAAGTCTCGGGTTCAGTGGCTTCGGGAGGGCAATCGAAATACCTCTTTTTTTTTCCATACTAGCACTCGTATTCAACGCACTCGAAATCGTATTCGGGGGCTAAAAATCAATGGTGTTGTTATGGAGGAATTGGCTATGGTTAAAGAACAGCTGGTGTAGTTCTTTCAACAAAGGTGGACCTTAACACTAACGGACTAGAAGGGTTTCTGTGTTGCATCACACATGCTATGAATGAGTTTCTTACTCGCATTCCGGATCCTGGTTAAATTCAGAGGACAGTGTTTGCTTCATCGGCCAGCAAGGCTCCGGGCTCAGATGGGTTTAATAGGGAGTTTTACTATGCTTTTAGGGACATTATTAACGATGATATTGCTTGAGACATCCAACAATTCTTCCTCACGGATATGTTGGATGCTGAATGGAATGATACTCTAGTGGTGCTCATCCGAAGTTCGAATCTCCAGCTACCCCTGCTGACTATCGGCTAATCAGCCTATGTAATAAGAAATATAAGTTCATTTATTCAATTCTTGCTAGGCTGCATCATTTGATAATGCATGCCATCATCCCGGAATCCCAGCATGCCTTCATCCCGGGACGCAGGATTCGAGACAATATCCTGATGACTCAAGAGATCATGCATGCCTTGCATGACGCCCCAAAGCACTTAGTCGGGATGGCGGTCAAAATTGACTTGGATAAGGCTTTTGACAAGGTTTAGTGAGCCTCCTTGGAGATCATATTGGCTAAGATGGGTTTCCATTATACTTGGGTCCATTGG